>CM077888.1:17640000-22440000 GCA_039720435.1 Amazona ochrocephala
TAGTTTTGTTTATTCTTATGTAACCTGTCAGCAAAACTTACTCTGCTCCTGGGCTGTTTGTGGTACCCTGATATCGAGAAGGACAGCTTTGCTTCTGCTCCTGCCTGGTGCAGTTACTGTTATCGACCTTCATTTGCTGGGTTGTAATCCTGTGGCTGTCTGTGTGAGCGGCAGTAGTCACATTCAATAATACTTTGCTTTAGCATTTAGGCTTCTTCTGCACAGCCTTTACATACACGTTCACACATCTCTGACGGGAGGGATTTAGGTGGATGCCATTAAATCTGCGCCTGATGTGTTTGTGCAGCAGGTAGGAAGAGTTACAGCGCTGCAGCTCAGGGGTGACGGGTGTGAGAATGGCCGAGGCTGTAACACACACCAAAGGCTACAAATCGTTGGAGAATGTTAATTGAAAAGTTACATCAAACGCACAGCAGTTGGTTGGGACCATAATGGTAAAATATCAGCTCAACCAGAAACAAGTGAACTGCACAGCTGCCACTTTGGTAACTGGGGGTCACCGTGGGGTGGTTAAAGGGTTGCTGAATTAGGGACTGACAGAGCTGCAGTCAGGAGATGGGGACTGGGTGGCTGTCATGGCAAAATTGTACTCCCAGGTGACTCAATGACTCCAGCTTTTCATCAGCTTATCTTTGTTTTTTGACGTAAAAGGGTGGTGGAGGGGATGGAAGGACAGCCATACATGCCATGGGCTTCGACATGATTCAGTGCTGTGGTTGACCTCAGGGTGTGTTCCTCCTACAATTAAAATTGTCAGCTTGCCTCTTTGCAGAAAGCAATCTCAGAGTCCCTTCCCTGTTGCTGCCTTCTTCCATCAGATAGATGACTGCCACTGTTCCGCCTTCCCTCCTCCATTCACAGAATCACAGAATCACAGAATAGTAAGGGCTGGAAAGGACCTCAAGATCATCGATTTCCAACCCCCCCGCCATGGGCAGGGACACCTCCCACTAAACCATGCCATCTAAGGCTATGTCCAACCCCACCTTGAACGCCGCCAGGGATGAAGCATTCACAACTTCCCTGGGCAACCCATTCCAGGGCCCCACCACCCTCACAGTATAGAACTTCTTCCTCAGATCCAATCTAAACCTCCCCTGTTTAAGTTTAAACCCATTACCCCTTGTCCTCTCACCACAGTCCCTCATGAAGAGTCCCTCCCCAGCATCCCTATAGGCCCCCTTCAGGTATTGGAAGGCTGCTATGAGGTCTCCACGCAGCCTTCTCTTCTCCAGGCTGAACAGCCCCAATTTTCGTAGCCTATCTTCCGAAGATCGTTTTTTAAAACAATCTGTATACTTACATTTTGAACATAAGACCTTCCACATCCCTTCACATGCGTGATTTCCTCTGAAGGAAGAAGTGTCTCATTAGTCCAACATTATTTGATCTTATGTGGCTTTTACCTTTCCCTTCTCTTTGATACCAAATTTCTTGACACAAAAATAGTGGTTTTCACAAGGCTCGTGCAGATTCATGGAACTCAAGGGCCATAAGATTCTCTGAGTCTGAAATTGCTTCAACATGAAATAGAAGAAATTGCTAAGGAATGTGCCATGGCCTTTTTTTTTCCTCTTTTCATGCAGCTTTCCTAATAAGGCAGATGAGAGACAGAGAGACAGATTTTGCTTACAGCATTTGTAGGTGGCACTGTGCTCCTAACCCCCTCCCTGCTCCCCCTCCCTGCCCAGGTGCTGTGAGCAAGGGTACACAAGTCACACATCAGAGGCCAGCAACACTTGCCTAATATTGCACTTGCAGCTTGTTCTGTGCCTTCCCAAGGAGTCTGATTCATGGAAGTATTTGTAAACAAAGCTCAGGAAGACTCCTAACTTTGCCTTGAGTAGCACATCATGAATACTATAGTCATGAAATGCGTGGCCCTAGAAGGAGCACAGATGTAGCTGGTAACCTACCCCATGGCACTGAGCTGTGCAGAGCAGGGGGAGCAGCAGCAATCAGCCCCTCTGCGTGCACATGCACCACACTTTTCTTTCTCTTCATCAGTGTCTAATTAAATTCCAGTCAACCTGAACGAAAAGATGCATACTTGTTGCAGGCAGTAAATAAGGATGTGCTGGAAAATGAGCATGTATGAATTTTAGCCACAAGTTGAAGAATACAGAGCACCTGAATTATCAGAAAACACTTGGGTACCATTTGGTAACAAATTTTCCTAATAACAACATGTAAAATTACAGATCATTGCAGTGACATCAAGTCAGCATTTTCCAACTCAGAATTAATCCAAAAGCAGTCCAGTCAGTATTTCTTACACATATGACACTCCAGTCAATAGTACCAGCTTTCCCAAGACACATGACTTTAAGTGTCCTTTGCTAGCATGCAACTAGAAGTTCCCTGGAATAATCTGCCTATAGGAATATATTTGATATGAAACAGCTTTGCCCTTGACTGGAAATAGAGGCAGGAAAACACTGCTTGTTTCCTAACACTAGTCATCAGAACAAACGACTGTACCTCTTGCAATTACTACTATAGTAAAAGACCTGTCTCTGCATTATTGGACTATTGACACAACACTTTTAATTACAGTCTGAGTAAAACTGAGTGCTTAAATACAGAATAGGAGTTTCATCACTGCCTTGATGTTCTTGGTATTATTCTGCTGAGGATGAATATCTTACAATTTCGTGGCCACAGAGCCTGGAGTTACAGATAACAGGGTTTTCCAAGCACTTTCTGAGATCTACCATTCTTTTAGAGCTGATATCCTCCACAGAGCAGCATAAACCCATCTCACTTTCTTGCTGTCCCTAGAAGCCTGAATGCACTTTTGGAGCAAGGACACAGAGAGGGCTCTGAGCTCTCAGCACGTAGTAAGGGTGGAGGTGGCTGCCCACTGAGTAATGGCTTCAGCTGGGCAATTCCAGATGTGCCCTGGAGACCTTGTGCACTTACAGCCACCACCAGAAGCACCCATAGAGAGCAATAAGTGTCATAGTGTAGCATAATCCCCTCTTCAGCCTCATCGAGGATGGTGGGATCAGACTTCCATTCTCAGATAATAACCATTTCATGTAGGCAGTCACAAGACCTATTTATAGAGGTTATTTTAGCTGCCATCTTTACCCTTAAGAGGAAAGAACTGGTGCTTTGGACATGTGGCAATTTGATACTACTCACCCACTTCCATATCTTTTATTTGGGTGTGCAGTACGCGGGTATGTTTCCATCTGAATGACTCTTGAGTTAGTTAGACAGTGATTGTTTTATGAAAAAATTATGAAACAAAAGTAGTTCAGGTAGACTCTGAACTGAAATGAGGCTGGGATCATCTGACTAATGACCCACCCAGGTCTTGTTTGCCTACTCCAAGAAATCTGGGAGAGGTGTTTACGATTAGTTGTTTGTGTAACCAAGCTATGCAAACTAGTAAAAACAAGTCATGTGTGAGATAGAGAGAAGGAACACTGACTGCTTTGACAACTGCTTTGCCATTGCTAAGGAAACTGCTCCCTTGGTAACCATGGTCAGTCCATCTGTCTTATTTTATCTCCAATTCTCACATAGACACCATCATGGAAAGAATATTAACACAACAATACCCCCAAACATTTCAGAAAATGAAAAACTAACAAAAGCACAGGTTTCTGTTAATGTCTTGACTAAAATGTTTAGGGAGATTCTGCTTTGGTGTTGATTATGACTTTGCCTTGCCTGAGATGTGCTCCTTAAATATAAACTTAGGCACAGTGATAATGTATTCTTTTGTTCTGCTTTGTACTTCTTTAAAATGTGATACTTATTTTCTGTTAGTTCTTCTAATTTACCTAATGAAATTGGACTTTACAATAGGAAAGCCTGAAGGCTGAGAAAGCTTCTGCATCTGCCAAAGTAAGAGTTTATATTCTTTTGCTAAGGAAAAAAACTTAGTGACTTGAGCAGAGTACTACAAAAGTTCTGATCTGGAAGATAACAGACTTTAGAGAGGTCTCTGAACTTTCTGGATTAGGAACATGCGACATCAGCAAGAGCTTTCTTGACAGCTCTGTTTAGATCCTTTAACAAGGAGGAAAACCAGAAACATGCACAGAAACCAAAAACTGGATGCAGTTTTTGCCACTTTTTAGTGAAATCAGGATATTTTCCTGTACCTACCAATAAATCAGATGTGAAATATTGATGGAAATATAACTTTACACAAAAAAAATGGTTATGCCCACAAAACCACCAAATCTAATGAAACCGAAGAAACATGTCTGTTACAGAGGATGCAAACAGTCCCTAAGGCTTTCTATTCATAATGTCAGGCACAATGAACATCCTTTGGGTAATCTTTTGCCTCAGCTCCAAGATATTCTACCACTCTGAGTTAGCAGCACCAGAGGTACTCTGGTTTCTCAGTAACTTTGAAACTCTAAAAGCATTTTCCTGTTCTTGTAAAGAAGGGACAAAACTTGAATGGTGATGAAAGAGGAGGTAAGAACTTACACACAAATTTGAAAGTATCTGTTCTCAAGGTGGGATGTAGTGACTGCATTATACAGGGACCAGGGGAGCGGAGGCTGTGGTTTGTGGATTTACTGTGACTGCATGCATAGCTACAGCAAATATCTATTTGATAAGAAAAAGCCACCATTCAAGCTCAGACCACTTCTCTAGCCTTGTGCCCCCACTCCAACAGCAGCTGGCAGGAGATGGCTGGAGAAGAGCTTAAGGACAAGGCAATCAGGGTGGTGCTTCTCCATGTACTCTGCCAGTGTTTCAGTAAAAGAAAAGGGATCTCTCTAACAGCCCACCGGGATACAGGAATGCTGACTGACGGAAAATTTTAGACTGGTGTACTGATTTCAAGAACAGGGCAGAGATAGCAATCCATGGCTTCTCATGGTGGTGTGAGCGTACTAGCACCTCGCTAAAGACTGTGTCACACGCTTTGTGGTGGGAATCATCTCTGAGTAAAGTTACTCACAGCTTCTTTCCTTTGAGTAACCTTGTTGATGACAAGATAAAGCAATGACTCAGCTTCAGCTGAGATAAACAACCTCACATCCATTCCTATAGCATGAATATTGTAGTTGTACCACCATCAGCAAACCTTACTTTCACATCAGCTATATATTCATGATATATCCTTCCTTCATACCTATTCTTTTTAGGAAAAACAATGCAATGTGAGCTATAGTCACTGGTATCTGAGTTCCCACTCAGAAGTTTTGAGACACTAGAAAAACATAAATACCATTTTACTTCTCTGTCATGCAGCCTCACCTTTCAATTTTACAAGTAACATTTGAAACTGATTTATTTACCCAAGGCCATTTCCTATAAGCAACACAGCAATTAGCGCTCATGAAACATTGGGTTTAACTTCATCCAGAAGCAGTTGCACCAACACCACTGGTATAAGGGAGTCGTCATGAATCATTTCTTCCAGTTCTTTCCCTTTCACATCTCCACATCCCGTGGCACACCCACAAGAAGCTGTGCTTTTCCTTCCTCTGCATGAGAATGAGGGGAAAAGCATCTCAGCCTTTCCAGGAGCTGAGTGAGACTATATGGACTATCAAGCCCTTGGATATCATCAGGGAGCAGTAAGGTGTTCCCTAAGGGGCAGGGAGCCAACAGAGACCCCATGGCCAGCTGCCACAGTGTGGAGGGGGCCCCTCTCTGCAGTACCTGAGTAAGAGGAGCAGGCAGACCTGCAGATGGTGGCCGGGTCCAACCAAAAGCCTGGGTCATAAGGCAAAACTGCAAAGAAGTCAAGCTGGAAGTCAATCTGTAGGTCAAGGTCAGTATGTCCATAGCTCAGCTGAAAACCCACACAGCTCACAGAAAAGAGCAAATACCCCTGGCCAAACTTAAATGGGCTCCCAGACTGGTGGGAGTGCTTAGAGGCACCAGGCGAGGCTGATTAGGGCCATTAAAGCTTATCAGTGCCCTTAGGGCCTGAAAAATTCCACAGCAGGAGGAGCCAGCTACATAAAAGATGCCCAGTTGCTAAAGCACTGATGCTTTCCCCAGCTTCAGTGCTAAGGAAACTCTGCTGGCAACTCTCTGTCCAACTACTCCAGAAAGCAGTGCTGCTATGAGGAAGCGTGGTTTCCTTTTGTTTAAGAAAAAAACCCAAACAAAACCCAGCAACTTCCCCCATCAAGATTCCACACCCCGAAACCCAACAAGCTACATTACTAGAGAAAACTGAAAAATAATTACCACTGACAGATCATAGATTCACAGAATGCTTTGTGTTGGAAGGGAGCTTAAAGCTCAACCAGTTCCACCCCCCTGCCACAGGCAGCAACACCTTCCACTAGCCCAGGTTGCTCAAAGCCCCATCCAACCAGGCCAAGATATAAGGATTCATGTACACAAATATATCAGAGGCTTTGTGGAAGACCACACTTTGGCAAGCTTGCTTGTTCCAGCCTGTCTCTGCAGCTGTGCAGGTATATGAAGTCCTCTGAGTTTGGATCCAGGCAGTGTAAACCAGACAAGCAAACGACTTGTTACGGCAGCACATGCTTTTTGAAATGTATTAACTGCTGCCACCACATGATGCTGAACCTTCTCGCCAGTCACTTTCTATGGGATAACTCTAAGATTAGGCAGGAGAAGGCTGACATGTGAAATCTGTGCCACTTACTTAACCACTCTGTCAAAATGAATTGGGCTGCTCTTGCTGCATTAGCCTAGAGAAACAAGCAGCAGGGCCTTGGCTGGCATATGTCTATGGAGTGGGAAGTGAGCTTTTGCCTCCATGCGTCAGGTTGACAAAGCCTCCGGGGGGGCACAGGGCCCTGCTGTGGTCTCTTCACGTCAGCTGAGGACCTTCTCAAATGGACATCTGAAGGCTTGTGCTCCCACTCAGTGCTGTGTGTGGGAGCCCTTGGGTAGAGTGGTGCCAAGACTGCTCTGAAACTAGCTGGTCTGGTTTTGAGGGTGACTGAATGATGGCTGAGATGACAAGCTGGCTGGACAAGGGCTCATGAGAAAGTAGGCCAGCAAAAGTTTCTAATTCAGATAAAAATACCTTTGTAGTCTTTGTAGTGAGGGAAAGAAGCGGCACTCAATCTAAATGTCTCTATCCAAAGACTGAGCAAGAAAGAGCTTTCTTAGATCCTTTACCTTTACTTAAAAGAGACAAGAGATGATCTGACAGCAGGTTCATTAGGCTCACCTTCCAATAATGAGGCTGTCATAGGACTCATCTTACAGCTGAGCCCGTTGCCTGCACAGCCTGCAGCCATGCGCTGAAGAGCTTCTGCCACCTCCATACACACACTGCCCCCTCTCTGGACAAGATGATCTTCATCTAAAAGAGAAAAACATCACAATGAAAAGCAAAATGGACTGTAGCTCTCCTAAGAATTATTTATTCACAAATCTCTTTCCTGGACCAAAGCACACTTCATCACAAGGTTTTGTTAGACACCCGGGGAGTGGTGCTGTGCCTGGTGGTCAGGAACCCTCCTGAGCTGGCTGGGAAAGGAGATATCCCTGAGTGTGGTGGGGAGCACTAGTGGTTTGATGAACTGACGATGCAGAAAAAAGAACACAAAAACAAGTTTGGAAGGGACATGAACATCATGGTTAATTCGAAGGAGTTTGCCCTTGAGACCCATGGAGAACACATCAGCTGGCTCCAGCTAATGTGTTTTCTCCAGCACTCCAGAAAAAAAGAGCCGAAGTACAGTATGTACTCATCTGCTGAGACATTTAGATTGGCTACTAATACTCTGCAAATGTTTATAAAGAAAACAAAATGTGGATGATAGCCATTTTTATTAAAATGAGCAGATTCAGTTCACCCTGAATCACAGGATCCCTGAGCCATTTTGGAGACTTCTGCTTCACAACACCACCAAGGCTGTGTGGCTCTTGCTGCTGTTTGCTTGCTTGATGGATCTGGTAGACGCAGCTGCAGGTGGAAAGTTTGCCAGGGCCAGGTATCTGCTCAATATCTGCAAGGTGAAGGTTAATGTCCCTTGGCCCTGCCACCTCAGTTTGATTTTAATCAAGTCAATGCCAAAAGGAGGAAAAAGAACTGAAACTTCAAGTGTTACCTGCTCAGGGCAGAGTTTCCTCTTGTGTACTATGTAAAACTGTCAGAAAATTTGGTGTCTGGTTCCTTGGGTGCCGTTCACGATCTTCCTTCGGGCCAGGCAGCACATCTCTCTTGAAACCAGGAGCACAGATTGTTTTGTGATCTTCTGGGAATGTTTCCTAACTCTGTCACCTGCTGCACCTCATCACCCACATACTTATGCCTGTAAAGCATGAGAATTCCATACTGATTTATATATGCCATGCCCATGACAGAGCCTTCAAAATAATGGGAACTGCAGTTCTTGAACCATTGCTCTCTGTAACTGTCCCCTACCTCCAAAATAGGTGACTTTGCCAACCTTGCAATGAAGGAAGTGACAACACTAATGAAAGCAGAGACATAATTTCATGTCCACCCCAGTAATTCTCTTTGTTGAAATAATGCAAGCCCTGGGGATTAATTTGGGTCATTGTGGGTGGATGCTGTCTAACTAGCCCCAGTTGGCTCTAGCTGAGCCCATGAAGTCTACAAAGCCATGGCCTGACACACACTGGCACCTGGGGCAAAATGTCCTAATGAACTGTGAGAGAGAAACAAATGTCCATGGGACTGGTTGGAGCAGCAATTGTACCAGGGTGCTCTCAGCCATCAACAGCATCCTTTTACGGTGGTGAAAAAATCAGGTTGGATCAAGGGATAAGCCAAAAAGGGCTTGTTTCACCCATGCTGCCTCCTTGCACCAATGACACTGAGGTCCAAACTATCCATTGAGATATCAAGCAATCCCAAATCAGCCTGTCTGGTAGGATTTTGTATCTACTGCCTGCAGATGGGTCAAAAAGAGCGCCCTGTCCTCCCCAGGACATCTGCTAGCTAACCTCATTTTCCTTCTGCCTCCTTGTCATTTCCTTATCTTGACGCCTGTTTATATTGTGTGTGTGTATGTTCTACATGCTGGAAGTCTAATTTGAAGCCAAAAATGGCGTTGCCTGTGTCTCGTGGCGTCCCTAGCCACCACACATCACACCCTCCCTGCAGAACTCCAGCCAAAAAAGTTTGCTTCTCTTTCGGCACTGCAGTGCTTTCGGATGTCAGAACCAGTGTCAGCCCTCTTCAGAGACTTGATCAACTGCTGTGAATTTAAAACAAATATTTTTCATCTTAAATGCCGTGGAAGGTCAGCTAAACAGAAAAGAATAGCTGGTAACAGGCTCAGAAGGACAGTGGGGTGGAGTGTTTACAGCTCCATCAACAGCTTGGTGTTAATGAGCTGAGTCCGAAAATTACTTCTCTATTGATGAAGGCATGGATGGAGCGCACAGATGAGAAAGACAATGATTGCCTCTGGCTGCAGGCAGAACTTTGAGTGTTTATTTTTCACTTTCAATTGAACTGTTTTTTTGGAGAGAGCAGTAAAGCTCTGAAAACCACAGTCATGCAGCTGCCTGTCGCCTGGCGCTCCTATCAGCCCTGCAGCTCCAGCTCTGGGGTTGCAGGATCTCATCCTGCCCCAAAGAGCATCTGTCTGTGCATGGAAAGTTGAAAAAAAATTGAGCTGTAAAGTCTGCTCTTTGTTCTGTGTGTTGTGTGTGCATGTGTGTGTACTCATGCGTGCCTTTTAACCAAACCTGCTAGGTAGAAACAATCTGTATGTTTTATACTGAGTAGAGGTAAAAGGACAGCAAAAATGTCAGAGGTAGTTAATCCTGCATTGCAACTGTGGTAACTAGTGATAACTAATGTGAATGTTCTCATGCAAGGTGTCATTTCTGCTCCTGATTTTTCCCTTTTCTTTGCTTTCTGTGGCAGACATTGGTGGTGCCATGGATGAGCAAAATGGGGAAAGAAAGATGTCTCCAGAGGATGTTCCTTTTGAACTTCCAGCGTATCAGTGATGTAGAAGGGGAGTTTTTCCAGGACAGCATCTTCTGTTCAGTGTGGCCATTATTTTTGACAGACTTTTTGCACAACATTTCTCTATAGAGGAGTTTTAATGTGTTGAATTGTGCTGCAACTAAGGGTAGATGTGTTCAAGGTGAATGGCATGGTGCCACACGAGCGGTTCAAGCACATCTGCACTCAGCACTGCCCTTTGGGTCCCTGCTTATTTCTGAGAGTAATTTCCTATGGTTGAGGCTTTTCCGTAGGTGAAGAGAAGGGTCACCTCAAGAAATTCCGCTCTTCAGCTATTAGTGAAATTAATTCATAATTTCTGCCATAAATTTGGATGAATGAATTTGTTGGTGTTTGTTTGAGGAGCAAGAGCTGCAGCAACCAGCAGTGGTTTTTTGTTCCTGAAGGAAAATTATTTGTTATTTTAAACAGCATTTTCTTCTTATAGAGAATCATAGAATTATTTAGGTTGGAAAAGACCTTTAATATCAAGCCCAGCTGATAACCTAACACTGCAAAGTCCACCACTAAACCATGTCCGTAAGTGTCACATCTACATGTCTTTCAAATATCCCTAGGGATGATGATGCCAGTGCTTCCCTGAGCAGCCTGTTCCAATGCTTGACAACCTTTTCAGTGAAGAAATTCTTCATACTATCCAATCTGGTACAACTTGAGGCCATTTCTTCTTCTGTTGGTTGTTACTTGGGAGAAGAGACCAACACACTCCTCTCTCCATTCTCCTTTCAGGTAGTTGTAGAGAGTGATAAGATCTCCTCTGAGCCTCCTTTTCTCCCGATTGAATAATCACAGTTCCCTCAGACATTCCTCATGAGACTTGTGCCCCAGACCCTTCACGAGCTTTGTTGCCCTTCTTTAGACTCACTGCAGCAACTCAACGTCTTTCTTGTGGGCCCAGAACTGAACACAGTGTTCAAGGTGCAACCTCATCAGTGTTGGGTACAGAGGAACAATAGTGCTGGCCACACTATTTTACATACAAGCCAGAATGCCGCTGGCCTTCTCGGGTACCTGGGCACAAGCTGATTTGTAACCTTCCCCTGTACTGAGGTCAGACTGATGGGCCTGTAGCTCCTTGGATCCTCTTTCCAACCCTTCCTGTAGATCGGTGTCACATTAGCCAACCTCCAGTCAGCTGGGACCTCCCCAGTTTGTCAGGAATGCTGATAAGTGATTGAAAATTCCTAGTATATTTTAAAACACAAACAACAGAAATAGTTCTAAATGCTTGAAACATGCTTTTAAACAATTTAGCAATATGGAGAAAGTATACCCTGTTGAAGGCAGACTGCAGAAATGCTAACATCCTCTCAAGGTAAATCAAGTAATGGACTGTTGGCCTATTTTTCAAACCGCTTCTCCTCAGTAACTTGACATTTGATAGGATTATCTATTACTGTTGGATTTTGTTTGACTCTGGTATGCCTGAGAAGATTGTCATCTTGTGATTTAAAGATAATAGAGCCAAGCATGTGAAACTGCACGCAGAGAATAAACCTTTGACTCAGAACTGACTATTTTGTTAAAAAAAAAGGGACAACTTTGTCTTGAGCTCAGTTTGATACACTTGCAGTTAATGAAATTATCCAGCAATAACTTTCCATTCTAAATATTGTCATGCTATTTTTAAAAGGCTCCTATGGCATTCCATGTAGAGCAGCCCGAGCTAACATAAGAGATATCTAAAGAGGGTGAGTTTGATTAAAGACTTGTGACAGTAGCTAATGTAAGCTGTAACTAAAAATGTCAACTCCATTTGTTTTCAGCTTAAAGAGTTTCTGGATCAGAAAGTGTAGGACTTACAACAATTTCAAGATTACACTTGACCTAGTAGAAAAGATGATCATGTAAAAAGTGACATAAACTGTGACTCTGTGTGTGTGCACACTTGTATCCGTGTGCCTGTGTATAAATATGTCAACACTGGCAAAGAACTTCACTGTTACAGTTTGCAAAACATGCAACATCTATTTTTATTATTAGCCTCACAACTGGCAATTACAAAAACAAAACTGAGTGAGCTGGAGTGGCCTTTTTATTACATATGGTTTTATTCTTTGAATTTCAAAATTACCTAGTGTGCCTTTTAAACTTTGATACAATTTGCAGCCTGTTTTCATTTCTATTTAAAAGGGCTGCACACTAAGAATGTACCTCTGCTTTGCATTCTAATTGCATGTAACTGATTTGCACAGCAGAACAAAAACTAATTTTCAGATTATGAATCATGCACTAAGAAATAATTATTGTTTGAAGAGAAAAAAAGGTGTTTTCCACATATTCCCATCTTCCCCAATTTACGAGAACTCTTAGCCAGTTTGCAGGTTGCCAGCTTTCCCAGAGCACCATCTATTACTCTTTAGGGGCTCTGAAAAGGTAGACAGAAACATGAGGCATGCAACTGTTTTGACTGCATTCTTTTGCTTGCAACATAACACTTGCCTTTTATTATTTTATCTTCAACAATCAAGGGGTGACTAAATGGTTGCAGGTGGTGATGAAAATAAAAGCCATCCATCATTATTTATTAGGCATGAAAAAGATACACAATAATGTAATTTAATCCCGGAGCAGACAATTATTTCCACATATTGATAATACAATGTGAAAACTGTCATGAATCCTAATGTGATGTTCGCCTTTATTGGTGAACCACTAGTAGCAATGCAAATAATGAAATTGTATCAAAAAGGAAAAAAGTAATTATTTGCATATACCAATAGTGTTGTAGAGAAACACATCATTACTAACTTTGGAAAATATAATCATGGTTTGCGTGTTACTTTGGTTTTGAAGTTTGCAAATGCAGAAGCAAAATGTTCCTCTAAGTAAATATTTTATTGATTTCTGCATCATCAAAATAATTTCACAAGTTTTGATAAGGGAACTTTAAAGCCATGAACATGCAGCTGTATCATCAGCATCAGTTTAAAGACACTTGCAAATCTCTGCCAATCTATTCACATATTTGTGCACAACACTTCCTCCATTAAACACCATTTAAGAAATATCTGCGCTCCATCTGGGCCTGGTTCAAAGCCCATTAAAGTCATCAGAAAGACTCTCATTGATTTTGGTAGGTGTTAGACAGAAACCCTTTGTTGCTGCTTTCTATATATAAAGTTGAACTCCAGAACTCTGCTTCGGGCAGAGCAGTTCTCACATATAGATTTATACAGATGACATTCACCCCTGAGCAGATGCAAGCATGTGCCACTTAAGGTCCACTGATGTCTCATTTTGAGGGGGTAAAAGGGCCTTCTGGCTGGACAGAAATACACTTTTTTTTTTTATAAATAGGCAACTATACATGCAAAGTATATCTGCAACTGCGCAGCTAATTTACATTTGAATCACCATGTCTGGGCATGCAAATCAGGTAATTACTTGCTCACATATAACCGGTCATTTGCATGCACAAATACCTATTATATGCATTCAAGTCACAGTAATGTGTCTGCAGCATTTAGCTTATCTCAAGGGGAACTACAGAAAGGAAAAGGTTTACATTACCTCCTATGGACTTGGCATCTTCTAAGGTGATATGAGTGATATTTGAAGTCATTAGGAGATCTGTAAACTTCTTGGATTTGTTGTCCCTTAAACTGAAGTCTCTTAGACTTGGGTCTGCAAGAGGCTATTCCTGGAGTACCTGTGGCAGCAAAGGTATTGAAAATTAAGTTACAAATGGGGAGAGTCTCTTTTCCGCTTTACAAACATGGACCATGAAATGGTAAAACCCCACCCTGAGAAATACTTCTGAACCCACAACATTTTCAGAGGGCACCTTTGGGAAAGATGCTGAGCACATCTTGGGCAACTCATGTGCTGGGAACAGACATAGAGTTGGGGTAGGAGAGACGGTATTGGGGCATCTCTGCTCAACCTCTCCCAAGCTTGGCAGAAGTTGAATTTCGTCAGCACCTGATTTCCCAGCAATCTCGGCTCCTACCACTCTACATGTAGGAAGGAGCAGAGATGTCAGGTGTGGTTTCCCAGTTTACTGGACATTATCCATCTCTCTGTGAGCATGGGATGGACACAAGCTGGTCTGATCACCTGAAATGTAACAGCAGCAGCTGTTTTGGGAAGCACACAAACTGGAGGATGTGGTAACAGCCAGGCTGGAGGGACTCCCACATCAAAGGGGAGAAGGTCCAGACACAGCTCCACCACCCGAGGGAAGCAGGGTGCTGGTGGCAGGGGAGGACCAGAGGAGAGGAGTGGTTGCACTTTCACTTTTGCCTTGTGTTCAGGCTGTTGGTAGAAAGACAAGTGGGCTTGAAAAAAAGCCATGATGCAAGTTGTTTTTCTCCATTAATCAGTGCATTTTTTTTTCAGCTGCCTGGCTTCATTACATTTGTTTGTCTTTCTCTCTCCAACTGAGCAGGGGGATCTGATTTTCCTGAATTTGGCTGAAGAGACAAATTGAAGTTTTCTTTGTTTATAATGAAAGCAGGAGTGATTATTTGAACATTTTGAAGGAATCTCATAGTATTTTAAGAGTCTGTAAAATTACAAGAAAGGTGGTGGGAAGTCATCAGATGCTATTTTCTCTAAAACGACATGGATGGTTTTAACAAAGTGAACCCATGACGTCTGTAGAGTTTCACCAAACGGCCTGGGAACTGATGGCAGATTTGTGAAAACATGCTGGAAATGTTTTGTTGATATTCCTGCTGACATTAGGGGCAGATCCTGCATGTCACCACAAATATTTGGCAGTGGAGAAAACCAGAGATTTTGTTCAGCTCTGTTTGGAATCAGATAGCAAATTGATCTTGGAGGCTCTCCCTGGAACTCTTCATATTTTTGGAAAACAAAAGATTTTCAGAGGAAGCCCTGTTTTTATTATGCATGAGATTGTTATGGGAGGAGAAAAGGGAGTCTGTGACTTGCACAAAAGAAGAGGAGAATCAGAGCTGTTGCTGGAATTGAACAGATTATTCCTGGCCTTGGCTTTGTGTATTTTTTCCCCAGGAACATGGATTTTTATGTGAGAAAAGATTGTTTCTGAATTATTTATTATTTATTAATTTATTATTCTATCTTCTGTGCCTCATGCAATGGAAGATCAGTTACCTGTGGGGTCAGTAAATGGTCCTTCTGGGAGCTGAGGGAAGGGAGTATGCTCAGGGCACACCACAGTGCTGGGAAACACTGCTGTGATAGGATGGTACTCATGGTCAGCTAAGATGGGACTCAGGGTCCTTCCTGGCAGTGCTCAGTCATCCTTGCCTCCCTTGCTCTGCTGTTGCTCCAAGTGGATGATTAGGCACATAGAGTCCTGACTGTTCCTTTTGATCCACCATCTACATGACCTGGATGAAATCCCAGACCCAAAGATTTTTTCCCTTGACTTCAGCCAATATTTCATCTCATCTTCCAGTAAGTGATGGTGTGTCCTCTGTGGCAGCACGGGTAGTGCTCTTGCTCACCAGAGCAGTACCATCTCCCCATCTTCTAGCTGTCCTCCTTTGATTTTTTGGGAAGAGCCCAGGAGAGCACTGGGAGGAAATACCTCAGCAGTATTTCACCTCTCTGACCTAAAGAGAAACCCAGGAAAGCTGGGAGCCTGGGTCACAGCAACGTGACCTGCCCTCCCTGCCAGGCGCCACACGTATCTGTGTGAAATGGCTTAACTATGAAGTAGCAAAATGTCTCAGAGGTGACAAGGGAGGACCTTTTGAGAACCCATGCTGTGTACTCTTGTATGGGTTGGTGGATTCCAGATGAAGCAAAGAAAACCTCTCCATGGGAAGCTTCTGACTTCATAGATTGCTCAAACACTAACCATGTTTAGCACAGGGCTGGATGCGATAAACTAGATTCATACAGCGACCCAAGGAAAAAACAACAGGGGAATGTGGCAAGCAGTCAGTTTTGTGGTCTGAACCTCACAGGAAGGACATGTTTTCAGATCAGACCCCAGCTGCAACAGCTAGGCTGAAGTAGAAGAAACAGAAGAGACTTCTTGCAGTACATTTGAGTTATTTCAACACTGCCACTTTTGCTCTCAGATGTTTCCACAGTGAAAAAGTGATCTCCTGGTCCCACTGCTGTTCAAACCAACTCCATCTCCCCAGATATGGTCCTATCATACAGCTAGCCACTAGTTGTGCCTGAAGCAGGACTGTGTATTCATGATACCTAGATTTTGTTGTCTTACTCTGATCTGTCCTGCATTGTGTGGAGAGCGTCACAAGGCAGATGTGACACAAGTCACCCTGCAATGAAAAAGGAGCAATCCTCTTCAGGGGAGAGTTCATGTGTGTCATCATCCAGTCTTCATCGTGGTGCTTAAGTGAGTGAGGACTATATGGAAAGAATCCAGTTGAAACCAGCACCAGGGCTGGAAGACTAAGGAAGGAGATAGAGAATTGGGGCTGGTCAGGGTAGAAACAGGAGATGTTACAGGCGTAAAAGACTGTTGCAGAGGGGCAGGGATTAAACTATTCTCCCTGTCTGTGGGGGATATGAGAAGTTGTTGCAGGCTTACATTTCAGTAAGTAAAAACTTTCTAACTATAAAAGTAGTTTGAAGTAGAAAAGGCAACAGGTCCTTTTTATGGGCACTGGAATAATCCATTACTATAACTAAACTTGTTTACTTCCAGAAAAATGTTGGAAAGTATTTTTTTCATAAATCACAGCAAATTTCCCTCAAGTAAACATCCTTTCCAATCCTCATATATCTGCTGTGTCTTCTACCTCTCCTCCCAGGCAGTGATGAATGTAACAAAGCAGTGGGTGGGAAGAAACACAGATAAATATTTTGTAAGTAATGTAGTATATATATAGGGCTCAGATAGAAATAGCATTGTGCTCATTCTGTTTTCATTCTTACCAGCACAAATCAGGACTAAATCCAGTCACCAAACTCTTTCTACACGTAAAAATGGAGAAAGTGAGTGGTGAATGAATGTGTCGCAAAGAGTTGAATGTGGATTTTTGGTAAGCCAGCATCTTTGTTTTATTATCTAGTCATGCTTCTGTGCAACAAGACTGAGTCCAGTCATTATATGCATTTTTCTCAGGAGCCAACAGCGTTATGGGATAAACTGGAGACAGTGTGGGTGGAGCACAATAGTATTAAAAAAATTAAGCAAAGTCTCCTTTTTTGTTTTCCTGTATAAGAGCAAATCATTTATTCCCCGCTGGATTTCATGAGCGTGTTATTTACCACTGTTTACTGTAACTAGCTTCCTATTATTACAAAAGTTGGCAGAGTGAGCGTGGATCTGTAGCTTGCCCAGTTGCATTCCAATTCCTTTCTGCCAAAATTTAAAAAATGGGTTTTCCATGCACCTATCAGATGTAGGAATATATTTAACTGCATTTCTTACTCCTACAGATGCCAGCCTCATTGTCAGACTCGTGAGGAATATGCCTAACCCTCTCTCTCTCCATCAAAACACTGGTGGTCATCCTATGAGCATCCATAGGAGAAGGGACAATGACAGGGCTGCAGAACAGCAACACTATACCCAGCCTAATTTTAGCTTGGTTAGCTTGACTACTGCACACACTAGCACTTAACTCAGCCTGAGCTAATTTATCCCAAGGAGGAGGTAACCAGATATTTCTGCACAACACCTCATCAGTTCTGCACAAACTTGCTTTACAGGGTGTCACTGCCAGGTGGATTTGTCCAGCTTCTCCCTGGAAAGCGTTGCCCAATACCACACCAGTAGGAAGGTGTGCTGAGCAGTGGGAAAAGCACCACACAGCTCGTGCCTTTACCTCCCGAGGTATGCAAGGACAGGGATTATACTCCATCACAGAGTACTCAAGTGAGGTAATGGAGAAAAATGTGGAAGAGAGAGTAGATTGGGGAAATATTCCCAAAACCCAGGATTAGCCCAGGGGCAGCCCCACAGGTCTAGCCTGGGCTTCTCCAAACACTGCTGGAGCTGCATGAACATGCCCCAGAAAGGGACTCAGTGGTCTGTGAAGGATGAATAACGTGGCATTAGGCAGAGTTGAGCTGCATGTGTTTGCACTGGAGAATCTGTTCTGAGTTTCTGTTTTACATTTCCAAGAGGCCTGTGCCCTTTGTAAATAGAGGGGCTGAGTAAGACACAGGAAGATCTGGTATGCTTGTGAGAGCACCAGCCCAATAAATGGATATATATTTAACTTTCTGTTTTGCTGTTATTTTCTCTCTGCTTGGGCAAACAATATTCTGACTGCTTCCTAGTCCTAATCAAACTGCAGGGTACTAATAAAACAAATCCAAACTAATAAATCACATTTTGTCAGTATTAATCCTCTTAGAATTATCAAGTTTTCACATCCCTAGATAGGAGTAGTACTATCTGACATAAATTTGAGAGATAAAAGTAGGATAAAAGAACCATTACTATGTAACAGCATTAATACAAAAATATAATTGCAAAGGCTGAACCTGATTATTATTTAAAACATGTGTTGGGTGGAGGCACCAGCCGGCAGGAAGCATCTGATGCTGGTGAACCCACACAACCTCAACATGACTGACTTTTGAGAATGAATGTAAAAGATTTATTAATTTAATTTTTTAAGATGTTCTATTTGTTTTCAAAACATTTGGGGTTGCAAAACACATGAATCCTGTAACTATTTCCATAAAGGCTGGAACAGTGGAACAACATTAGAGGGCGTGGGGGTGGGGAACATTGGTATTTTTTTTTTTTTCTGGGAAGAATTTCCATTAAAATTAAATCGAGTTTAATTGTAGCTCCTCAGTAGTGAGTATGTGATTTCTGATTATGTCCCTGGTGGATGCTCAGGTTGGTACTGCTGTGGTTGTATTGAGGTCTGCTCCATTTCATTACTTTTTCCTTGAAGAGAAACCTCACTGGTATTCGTGGAAACCATGTGTCAGTTTGTGCAGTGTGTCATTATGCATTATCATATCATACAGTTTAAAAAACCTTGTGTTGTTGCTTCTTGTTGGATTCTCTTTATGTGGAATACAGATGGCATTATTCTAGGTAATTCTCATTCTTAATTCCAGCCCTCAAGCCAATCAAAGAAAGAGAAAATTGTAGATGGATATGAACTAATTTCTTGGTATATATCCAAAACCCACAAATAATTAGGATGGGAGAAGCTCAAAAGCTCTGTAGATTTGGTTTGGACACACACTCAAGCTTGACTCTTATGCAAAGCTGTAGGGGAACCTCCATAATTAAGGCTGTGCTCCATTACACTGGTGTAAACAAAGTCAGTGGTTACACCAGGAAAAGAGAGAGCTCAGAAAATGACCCCCTGGCTGAAGATCTCAGGAGAAAATATATTTTTTTGTGAGATTTCTATTACTTCCTGTTTCTGGTCAGGTTCAGGTCAAGAACAGCTTTCTCACAGTGCTGGGGCACTGATGTTCCCATCCCCGACAGACCAGGAAGCACTGGGGAGCATGGAAATAAAGCTGAGACAGGCTTTCACAGTGCAGGAAAGCACTGCTTTGGGCTGGGTGGGAGCAATGGGCAAAGGTCGATTTTATTTTGTCTGAACTTGTTCCTCTACCCACAGTGGCTGTATGGAAATAACAGTGTGAGATAAGAGACTATAGTAATGGGTCTGAGCCACCTCACATATATGACGTGACTTGGAGACTGGAAACACATCTCACTGCAAATGACACTGAACTGCGGGTGTACAGGACCTTGAGATTGACCGAAGCATAGAGAATGGTCTTGATGGTCCAGTGAATCGGCCTTGAGAAGATAAAGAGGAACCACAAGAAAGAGAACAGTAGTTCAGTATGTGGGAAGGGAAGGTGGCAAGAGAAGAAAGAAGTAAGAAGAGAGAATGGAGTAATAGTTACCCAATGAAAAGGCAGCAAGTTAGTAAGAAGCTAGCCAACAGAAAGGCAATAATGTTCGCGTGAACAATCACAGTTAACCAATCATGCTTAGAACTTATGTGCATGTAAACATGTATAACCTATAGAAACTGTGTAATTGGTAGTAAAGTTGTCTTTAGCTATCACCCCGCCAAAGTCCGTGTCTTCAATCTCCACAGCTAATGGCGCTTCTTTCCTCTTTTTTAAGCAGAGGGTGTCCCTGATTTTGCTTTTGATAGCAAGGGCAGTTATTTTGTGACCCATGGCTCCTACTTACCATCACCAAATGATATCACAGCATGACTGAACTCAACAGAGAAAAACCTAAGCATGCAATGTGACTGCAATTCTTTGCACCCCATGCTCAATGCTCAGCCAAAGACAACCTCCTAGAAAGATGCTGCCTCTTCTGCAACTGAAGTGAAGGGGAAGGCTCCAAGGATGGAAAGAGAAAGGCTCACAACATCAAATTTAAGTTGCCAGCTACACCACACTGTGTTGTGCTGACTTATCTAGAATTTTATACGGTTATTCCAACAAGAAAGTTCCAGCATAGCTTAACTAATAACCTGGTCTCCCCATGCTTTGGAGATGTGCACCCTCTAAGAAGACATTAAAGGTTACACTCACTCTTCAGGGACACCCAGTGCTTCACTGCAAAGACAGGGGACATGAGCCGCACAGAAGTGCGAAAGAACTTCAGCAGGAGGCCTGGCCCTTTCAAAATGTCTGCTTTAGACAGCAGCATTCCCTGTCTTCTTACCATGTTCCAGAGGTGGTGTCATTAGTGCTACAGCCCAATGCAGTAAAGAACAAAACCAGATGAAACTTGTGCCTTAGCAGGCAAATTTAGCTGCTTGCAAGGTGAGAATACAGGATGAGTGATTTTTTTATATGCTATCAGCTGCTCTGCTCAGACTCACAGTCAGCATTACTTGGCAAACAAGTTTTTTGTTGAACGTTGCAGCAGCCTGGAGAAACAGCGTTAGAAAGGAGTGCTTTCATCTAAGGAAATAACCTAAACCCTGATGATCAGGCTGTGTGAATCTCTCTTATGTCTGAGTAAGATGCAGCATCAGACCCTGACATTGATGTGGTAGCTGCCCTCGAAAAAGAGAAACACTCCCCCCCACCGCAAACAAACATTTTAAAACAAAGACAAGCTGGATTGACAGTGACCTACACAGACAGCTTTGGCCAGCAGTGACACTGATTGAGGCAGGCTTCTCTAAACTGTAGACAGACTCTGAATGCCAGATCCCACAGTCAGTCCTAAACGACACAAGATACAGCTTTATGTAGCTGTTGTGATTAGGGAACTTTCTGTTACAGTAGGAATGTGTGAAAATGTGCACTGCGCTGTTGGCCTCCAAATATTTTTCCTTCTTGATCACTCAGACAAGGATTTGGTGAAAAGATATCTAACTTTAAATGGGAAACATCTTCATGAAGCTTTCCAGGGAAAATCTCCATTTAAACAATGATCTGGAGAAATGCAGTATCCCCATGCAGAAGCCACCTTTGGAAGATCTCCTAGTCCCCTGTTTGCTACGTTCAGTCAGCTTTCATTTTTCCATGTTCATTAGAAAAATTCTGACACACCAGTGGTAATGAAGAGAGTACCAGTGCTTCCTGCTGGCTGGAATTATCGGAGCCCCAAGCTCTGATGTCCCCCAAGCCTGGGGACTGCTGTAGTGATGGAAAGTTCAAGACTTTGGGATCATTTCTAACCCTTCAGCACAGGGTAATCACAAGGTGCGGTGCAGTGGATCTTTGAGCACATATCCACAAGTATTTCACTGTAGCTCATGTCCTGTGGACAGTCTTTGGGATAAATGCCTACAAGGACAGTGACTTTGCTCTGCACACCTTTATGGTCCCTGCAGAATGGCCTCTATCATCTCCCCACTATAAGATGGTCGTAAAGTGTTGGTCAGCAATAATTTTCTGATTTTTTTTCCCTAAAAAACTCGTCCAAGCACCACGTGATGGGGTGGTAAGAAGTGTAGCTATGGGGATTTTAATCTCTGAAGGCACTCTGAGTCCCTTAAGAAGGTTATGAAAGATCTGTTTTTTAAAGAAACAGGAATGATTGTTCCTTCCTGGACTGAAAGGTAAGAATTCAGAAGTGCAACCACATTAGAACCAGAGATTTCAGCCACAATGCTGTTGAGAGCGATGCACACCCTGATCTCTACGGATTGATTTGAGATGCCAGAGATGTCTTGCAACTATCTCATTAACAGTTTGACAGCAAAAAGTTTTGTGGAGGGTGTCAGTGCTGGAGTGGACAATGTGTGGAACAGTTTGCGCCTGCCTTCACCCTGATTTCATACAACACCTTCTAATTCCTATTAGGAGGTGACTCATTATGTCATGACTTATGGCATGACATAAGCCATTCATCCCACTCACAAAATAGTCATGGTCAAAAAACAGTCACAGTGGACGTTACTCATGCAGCATCCTCCTCTTCTTCAGTTTTAATTTGGATTCAGAATCTTTTAGCAAATTCCAGACCATAGTGCTTTTCTACTTATTCAGACTGAGGCCAAAGATTCCCTCTGGATTCATTACGAATTCATATGTAGATTATCAGCTGATCCAAAGTCAGGTAATTGATAGAGTACATATAATTATTCACCTTTCTATTTGCAAGGTCTCTGGATCAACAAAGAAACCTCCATTACGAGCCCTGCTTGGATCATACAATTTACTGGGACAATGTCAGATTATATACAGGCAAGAATAAGCCTATGCCTGCATTGATTTCTAACAGTGAGAAATCTCACCAGCCACAGCCTGAGCAGCCTGGGATGTGACAGAGGACATGCTGAGGCTCATTGACCCCATGACAACACATCCTGATGCCATGCTGTCTGCCTGACTGCAGTTTGCATCTGTATGAGTTTACTCAGGATCTCTCATATATCCAAAGGGCATGGGAGAAAGTAGTCTTACAGAGTTGCTTCTCCTTCTTCCATTCTCCCCCTTTTCCAGAGTCTGATTTATCAGTTGGGCCAACCTTAAACCAGTTTCCCTTTTTTATGCCACTCTATGCCAAGATGCAGACACCTTCATTCAAAATTGGGTATTTCCTCATTGCTTCAGAAAACAAGGACTGTGGCTCTGACAGATGCATATAAAGGTCTTGGCATGCAGATTAATTTCAGTAATAGATACATCTTTCTTATCCCTTTGTCAATTTTTGTTCAATCAGTGGCTGATGATACTACTGAGCAAACCTTGGCAGATTTCCTCAGCAGAAAAACATTGCAAACTTCCCACCGTGAGTCCTTTATAAAATCTCCTGGAGACCCTGTTCCCAACATTTGACCTATCTGCAGCATCCAAACAGCAAATATGAAACATGTGGCTCCAAAGGGCACCTGGAACCTCGGATAGTCCCAAAACTCTCTAAATACAATAGGGCTCCTCGTGAAGGCAACCTGACTTTGGCTAGTACTGGATTATTATAAGTTCTCCTGTCTGCTTCATTTACTAGAAGGACACCCCATTGAAAGGAGTTCTCAAATTCCATTCACTTACCCCTTCCTCATTTTTTTTTTCTCCCAGAAACCCCATTCCAAGTGCCTGAGTCTGCTACAGGACAGGTTCAATTTATGGCAGTGCAGCTCAGCTCACTCAATTTGGTGAAGACATGATCCTATATAATGGGCAAAAGGATGAGTATCATGTAAATGAATGACTGATATTGTCAGCACTTCTAGGAAGTTGTACACACAGATCTACTCAATAATGAGACATGCACACCTTCTGTGCACCTCACTGAACACACATTTAAACATATGGCTGCTGAGATAGAATATATCCTGCCAGCCTTTTTTCTTAATTAAAGTTCTGCAAGTTATCAAATACTTTCTTTTATAAGCTCTTATTCCTGTGGAGAAATTTCTATTTGCTTTTATCTCATTTGGGCTTCAAGGTTAGTCTTAGTTTCAGAATCTCGCTCACGGTGGCAGCAACCTCACTGTGCTTCAGTCAGATTTGTGTGTGCGGGTGTACGTGCATCCTTTTGTCTCATGCTGAGGCTGGATGCTGCTAGCTGAGTATCCTCCATGTACTGGTTTGTCCTGAAGACATTAGCAATAGGTGTAGGTGACTGTAAAAACAGTACATGAAGAATATTTTCCAGATCCAGTTTAGGGCCACAAAAAACAAAATCAAAGGGGAAGATGCAGAATTTGTATCTTGTTTGGCAGCACAAGGTAAATGTGAGATATTTCACTTTCTGATCTACTGTAAATGTGAATTTAATTCTGGAATCCTTGGTATATATTTACTTATTTTGTTATATGACAGCAGAAAATTATAATTTATTCCTGCACAAAAAGAGACATTAATAAAAGAGAAAGAATAAAGAGCAAGGCATTTAGATCAAATTAATATACATGAAATAAAACAGTAAAAATCCCTGCTTTATCGACAAATAAACTTTTTATGTTCTGTATACTTTATGATGATTCTAATGTCATATCTTACATATGTATAGGACAAATATAGTAGCAATACTGAAATAATTGTTCACAGTTATGGGCACTAAAATGAATGTCTGAATTGTTTACACAAGTCCATCTTCCCTTAGACCTTTGGATGTGCAGTAATTTAGAATAATGGATCAGCTCTTTCCTCTAGTTCATCAGTATTACATTTTCGCAATGAGCTAAAGCTGTTCTCTTTCCTCTTCCCCCCCTCCCGCTGGCACATGCAATGAGTAACATTTAATGGAAAGACAAAAAGCCACCTTCAAGACTGGCACTACTGGATGCCACCTTCTTTTTCTCCATTCTTTGAAAGTACTATGGTGTTTCTTACTCTCTACATCTGCACTCAAATTCTTCTTTTCTTTCTGTGCTTAATTCTTCGGACTCCCATCTCAACCTCTCTACTGGGTTTTCCTTTTTCAACTCCAGTCCTTGTACTGTCTCTCATAACAATTCCTCGCCTACACATATTTGCTTCACCTCTCTAATTTACTCCATTAGGCCTTAAAGTGATAGGCACCAAGTATTTCTTATATGTTTCAGTTCCATGGTAAAATCACATTCATGTAATGGTCTGAGTGAGAAAAGAAGTCCTGGTACGTTGTGTGCTGCTGTAAAGACTCTGGCTTGAGAATACCCTCACTCATGTGATAGGCTCAAGCAGTACTCCACTGAAATCCTTTTAAAAATCCTCTGGACTTGATGTGTGGAACGTGAACCCAACATGACATTTAATTTCTGTGACATATAGGGGTATAAGGGACTTGTGTAGAAAGTTAGTGCATGGTAAGAGAACTACATTTACACATTAGCAGTTTTGGCTGCCTTTAATCAACACTTCAGACAGCAGAGTGGTTTGGTCTAACAGCTTGTGCTTTGAGGAGCAACAAACTCCAGCACCTGAAAATCTCAACCCTCCAGTGACCCTACGTTTTGACTACAGCACTTCCTCATACCTTGAAATATTGAAACACAAAACTGCGATGTTACTTGCTAAGAATTTTTCCAAAAGATGACAACATATTAGGGCCAAAATGTGAGCTCTTTTTTATACAAAAAAGGGCTCTTTTCAGCCTTTATAGGAAGGGTGTGATTCAACGTGGCCATTGTATAACCCCATTTAACCATCAAAAATGTTGCTGAGGACTAAAAGAAAAAATATAGATCTACTGTTCGTGTTTTCCCCCACTTGATCTTTTGTGTTTGATCATAAATGCACATTGTGAAGAGATGTCTCATACCTCCAAGCTAAACACTGTTTGCTACTCATTAGTGATTTATAAATGATATTTTCTCCCTGGTGACATATCTTTTGATATGATTCTCTAATAATAACATCCACCAATATTAAAATAAGAACATCCCCATGTATTGTGATCACCTTCAACCACATTTCCTCACTAAAATTAAATTTTAGCACACCAACTGATATTGTATGCATATATTTGTCTACCATCATTATAAATCTCCTAAGGGTCTCTATAAAATGATAGTTTTGCCTCTTTGCAGTAATTCTACCTAATGCTCCAAAGCAAGAAACTAATTACATGCTGACTTTTCACTAACTTTGATCTTTCAAAACCCATACTCTGAAGTTTCTATAGGTAATCATGTAATTACAATACACTAAGTGGGGTGAAATTAGCCATCAACTTTTTTTTTCTCTAATAGCGTTACCTCTTTTTACAAATAAACATTTAATTTAAAAATATTAATCTTTTAGTATCTCACTATTTATGATATCCTGATACATAAGTTTTCATATGCAAGATTTCAAAATAAAATCTAATTATATGCCCTAATATCTACAACAAATGTCTTATTCTAACACAAAGAGTTTCAGTGGAAGGGGCTATGCTAAGAATTCTTGACAAATGTGTTTAAGGAGGGCCAAGGATAAATGATAGTGGTGTTAGGAAATTAATGAGATTTCTCAAGGGAATATGAGTGTCTCGAAAAAAATGACCTCATTTATATTTTCCCAATGAATTGGTATGATATTTCCTGTAAGAAAAATTTAAAACAATTGTTGCTTTCAGTTGAACTCTGTTGCCATAGAAAAAAACCCAGACCCTTTGTATTTCCTGTTTGAAAAGTATGAGTTCAACTTACTTTTATTTTCAAGCATAATTGTAAGAAAGTTTGATTTGGTAAAGAAAACACATCACAGCCACCTCAGACAACAGAGAAATAACTGTGCAGTTCAGTGTTTTTTCCTTTTATATTTTCAATCTGCTATTTCAGCTCAGCAGTAAAACCATAAAATCCTCCCATCCAAAATGCTGTGGCCTCCTCCCTGCACTTCTTGCACACAAACAAAGACAAATACAAATTCCAGCATGCACAAAGACGACACACTCCTGACTCTCGTCTGAGTCCGCATTTAGATTTCCTCACGTGTAGGTGTCTTACTGACTGCCAGGAGGTCAGGCTTACGCCCTAGAGGAGGCAATGATGAGCTGAATTAACTGCCTTTCATGCTTCCATCCATTTTATACCCTACTGAAAGGAAGGGACTACTCAGCACGAGGAAGGGTGGTAAAACGCAGCCCTGTGTGAAAACACCTCCCAGATGAGCACTTCAAATTAAGGGAAAACTCCAAAATGATGCCTAGGCAGAGTCAGTATGCTGGGAGGAGAGCAGGGATGCTATAATGTAAATATTAGTTCCCAATCACAGTTCTTGATGTGACTGTTGTCTGTTGGGCTGTGCTGTGGCTCGAAGTGCGTGGTTGCTCACTGCAATCAGAGAACTGGGTTAAGAGATGCAGTTCTGTCCTTTCCCTGCTGTTTCCTGAGCCCACCAGCTCCCAGGAGCCCAGTCCTGAGGCTGAAAGACCTCCTGCCCCAGCGTGGCACCTTTCCGGGACAGCATGACCGTCAAAATCACAGCTAAGACTTCGGAAGTGCTGAAGTCTCCCAGTGTGGATGGGGCCACTATGCCAGACGCTGTCTGCCTAGGGTGGCTTGGCAGATGACTCAGCAGTGCCGAAAGGAAACATGTTGTCAGTAAAACAGGCCTCTACCTTTACTACATCCCATATGGGCACCTTGTTTGTCTAATAACATTCAAAACCACAGAAAAATCTGAACACCGCATTCACTTTAAAGCTGAATAAACAAAATTTGTTTTGACTTATCATCAATCATGCCATGTGATCACAGGGCATATTGTGTGCAAACGGCAGTTGTTTTATCTGGAGCTTCAACCTTTAAAAAATTCAAAACAGTAAAGTTGTTTATTTGACACTGGTCCTGACCCCCAGACTTTAGCACTCCATTCTGACAAAGTGAAAGAAAGAAAACACATTTTGCTTCTTCATTGCTGTGGCATAAAGGAAACCCGACTTCTCGGGAGGCTTTTGACACATTCCTTGCATTTGAAATGGACCAATAGGAACTTTATCTCCTTCTATTTTATTTTTCTAGAAACCAGAGGAAGAAAGGTGTTTACATGGTATTGCACGTGGTAGCAACTCTCATTATGAGGATCTGCAGACACACAGTATGTGCATTTAGCTTTGGGAATTGCATTACTTAAGAGCCCTGTGGTTAGAAAGATGAATTCAGACAGACAATAAGGAATAACAGTTTGAAATCCATGCTCATAAGCTGCTTGCACAGATCCAGTTAACAAGTGATAGGCTTGCAAATATTTTTTCTGTGAACTAACTTGAAAACTCATTCCAAACTATTCCTGAAAAAAAACCCACAATCTTTTCCCTCCCTTTGTTTCCTCCATCAATACATAGATGTGAAGAGATTGCAACATATTACCTGCATCTCATTGTGTGTTGTCATGTATATCTCTGTCTCTATGGAAGATAGTGTGTTTTGTCTTCAAACATCAGAAGTGACAGAGCATCCAGAAAGCCTGCAGATCACTGAATAATATATGGCCGTTAAGTACGATAATGAAAGTTTCCTTCTTTTTTCAAACCTCTAAAATTAACATCATTTTTCTCATCTAAGGATGAAAAGCAATTATACATCAGGAACACCTAAAACTTCCACTCCATTCTGTTCATGCAATTTTGTGCTACTTCAACTTCATCAGGTTGAGGACAAACTTTCAAATTTGTCATGTGGCCCTGAAAAAAGGCTTAACACATTATACTGTTCAACTCCTTTGACATGAAGGAAAACTGCCTTCTGGAGAGACATTTGACTTATCCCTTCCATATCATAGCATTGTGGCTAAGGAGAAGGATCAGGACTGATTTCTTCTCCAGATCTCCTATTTTATCTTGGATAGGTCTATTCAATTCTGTTTCTTTACATTTTAAAGATGATAAAAAATAATAATAAGTTTTCAAATAAAGATGATATGATAGTGCCTAGTACAATGTTTTTAAAGTGGTTGAAGCACACAGTTACAGGAGTATAAGAGCTACCATAAATGTTCTCAAGGAATGGCTTGCTGGGAGAAATAATGTCTTTTATTAGATCAACTGATATATCTGAAAAAAAAAATGGACCCACTTTTGGGCACATGCAGGTTTTCTGCCTCTGTTTCAGCTCTGAGGAACCACCTATATAACCACATCTGTTGGTCTAATAAGGGGCCACGTAAACTTCAACAAACCTGTTTCTGCAACATAAATAATCTGCACAAGGGTCTGTGCAGTCTCATAAACTGTCTCTGGGAGCAACCAGTGCTAGACACGTTAGAGGCAGGTAAAAGAGTGCTTATATTGCATTATATATGCTTATATAATATTCTACACTCAGTGTGGAATAACAAGTCCATCAGTACTTCCTACTTCACATTACCAGAGAATGGTCTACCCATTTTCTTTCTACTTGATCTTTTCCCTCACTTTTTATAGTTGGTGCTCACTTGCCCGCTTTTCAAATTCTGATGCATGTTTCCATCTTAAATTTCATTTACCATGGTTTACATGCAGTCCCTGGAGATTAAGCCTTAATGTTAACCAGTTGGCATGAATGACCTCCTGAACTCATCAGCCTAATATCACTGATATCTTTTTATCTTCCTTCTCTGTCTTCAGTGCATCACCCTGTTACTATATTGAGTGACTGCCACAGAAATGCTGTTCATCCACAGCAAGTATATTGATGAAACTTCATCCAACAGCATAGGGAATAAAGTCACTTATAAAACAGAACAGGGTGAAAAAAGAAAGGAAAAGAAAACAGACCTCATTCCCTCAAGGCCAAGAGTCTTCTTATCTTCTTTCCTTCCTTTGTGCTACCCTTGGGAGGAGGGGGAGAAGTGAGGATGTGGAAGATGAGTTGTATTTCCGCCATAAGTTGGAAGAACCTGTATTTAAGATAATGTTGGTGTAAGTTGGGTCAGGATCAGGTCAGACTCAGAGAGTCTCCATTCCTCCTCCCCGCAGATTGATGTGCAGCTCATTGTATTTGGATGAATAATTCTAATAAAGATGTGACCTTTAATGCCAATTGGTGGTTTTAATTTTGATTCATAATCAGTCACCTCAGTGTGATCCTTTCTCATGTGTGAGCAGCAGTGAGGCCACTGTTCATATTTACACACAAAAAACAAATATGGGCCCAGGGAGGCATCCCATGAGGTGAATGCATATATTGCAGATCTTAAAAAGAGATTTGTACATTACTGGATTCTGAAGTGAATGAAAGTGCATAAATTCCTAGGAATCAAAGATAAGTCAAAGGGAAAAAAAGGCATTCACAAGTAGAAAGCAACCCCCATAGCTCATGAATAGCCTAATTATATGACAGCCCCACAGGCAAATGCAAAGTTACCAACACAATTGCCTTTGGAGCTCACAGAGGGGTCAGATACTACCCTCAGAATATTATCTTCAGTAGCACAGCACCTGGGTCCTGTACTTTGCAGTGCCATTCAAAAATCACACCAAGGGATAGTTTGAGGAGGTAAGAACTGACAGAAACTCAACATGGACATTGTTGTAATGCTTGTACATTCGAGAATCTGTTGCCTTTTCTCATTGTGAAGCTTCTCTTGACACAAACACACTCAAAATTGACGTAATTTCTCTTTCTGAAATTCTCTATTACATTGATAGGTAAAAGGCTCCTGTGGCCTTCAGCACATAGTGACAGATACAGCGTACACAGCATTGTGTGGCAGAAAGATTTCATGATGCTGGAGATGTCACCTTCCTGCCAAGATAAAAACCCCTGGTTTTCTCAATTTTTTGAAAAGAGTTTTGAAAACAAATTTTGTCTGCCACTTACCATGCAGCAGAAAGCACTCATTCATCCCAGAGTGAAGAGTATGCTTGGAACTGTAATGGCAATTGCATTTCTTGGCCATGCATGTTTTAGCAAAATATGCAACACACTCCTAAACTGTCTGGAATGAATGATATGCATCAAAGAAATGGCCGTGGAAGTGTAAAGTACTGAAGAAATGTGCTCAGACATAGAGACTTTGGCTTAGAAAGAAAAGGGCCTGTCATCAGTGGACCTCAACTTCCTTTTCAAATACAATCTGATCTGATAAAGACCGTTCTTCACCTTCCTCATTCACTCAAGCCCACTTGAATTTTGCTCTCACTCCCACTTCTACCTCCTTTTCAACCTCCCTTTCCACATGCTCTTACAATATGACTTTGCTTTGGGAAATCTGGTACTTACTTTACTTCCATGGCTGCATCAACCAACCTGTGACCACCTGGCTCTGCTGATAAGACTATGCGGAGGAAATATGACTATATGAAAAGTTTGGCTGTTTTATACTACTTCTCTCTTTATAGAAATACCCTTCACAACCTGAATGCTAAAGTCGTTATGCTTCTCTCCAGATCACTTAACAGGACTCGTCTCTTTTACAATGCTAAGTACCACCTGCTAATTAAAGGTACAATACGGTCTCTTTAAATCCTTCTCACATTTAATATCACATGTATATTCATGTGCTTAAAGGATATATATACAGTTGCATTTCTGCATATTTCTACCTCACTTTAGATACTGCTTTTTTACCTGAGACTATGAACATCTAATTGATGCTATTACATTCATGAATGCAAGGAAAGGAGAGAAATCCTGTCTATACCTGTGTCCCCTGCATATTTGTATGTACAGGGACGTCTCCAACACAGGAATAGTTAGAGATCAGGGATGCTTTCTGATCAGCCTCAATAGCACATAATATATCAATCAGTGATTTGAGTCCTCTTCAAGGGGCTATAACTGCTTGTAGCTAAATACACCCAAGATTATAAAAAGCAAAATGCTCAGGAGGCAGGAGCATGCTGACATTATGCTGTCATGAGTGAAAGCACACAGGGCTGTCCTGGGATCCAGTGCAGGGCTGATTGTATCTTGTATACCACAGTAGAAACATCATTCTGGATTACTGGTTCATTAGGAGGAGTTCAGGATGGGAGAGTGTGAAAAGGCAGAAGAAAAACCTTATCAGTTGAAAATGGAGATCGCTAAGCTTATGAACAAAATAATGTAATGCAATGCATTTTCCTGGAATAGTAGACTGAAGATCTCTGCTCCATGGTCCTAAAATTCCTAAGCAAGTACGAAGTTCTCTCATTAGTTTTACTCAAAGGAGACTCATTTATCCTATTAGACTATAGCCTGTTTTCCAATTTGCTATGTTGACATTCAGGAGTGTCATATGGTTTTGAAATAGGCACTTTAATCGAATTCAGAATTTGTTTCTCTCAGAGAGAATCTAGACTTATCAATATATGCAGTTTTAACTAAAATAATATTTTGTTAGACTCTAATACGATGTTAATACCCATATGAGACAGGGTAACACCATTCAGTGTTCATCTTAATTAACTAACATTAACTATCATTAGACTTTTATATGGTACAATGCACATTACTCCATAACTTCGGCACAGATCACATACAGCTAGATTGTAATGCATAATATCAATCATGGTTTTCTCCAGGCTTTCTTAGCACCTAGCTTTGATTTTAAAAGTTAAGGTCAATGTTAAGTGTTACACTTCAGCTGAAAAAACTTAAAATCAATGTTAATTAAGAATGTTAATTAAATGTTAATCAGTTAAATGAAAACATTTTTCATCCATTTCCCCTATAAATTGTGGTCAGGTAATCTTGCATACATTGTTTCAGATGTCATATGAATATGTCATCACCCTGGGGATGACTAAGAGGGAAGTCCAACACAGCCATTCTTGCAAAGATAAAACAAATTGCTTATCTCAGTACAAAGGCAACTAAATTGCACTGGAAATCCAGACTCATGAATAGGAAATTAAAGGTGCAGCAAGACAATCCCATCATTTCTAAGTCTCAGCAATGATGACAATGGTATCCTAAATCTGATGGGTTAGAAGTGTTTTGGGTGGTTGTGAGCTGTCATCCTCGCTCAGCTGTGTAGTAATGTGGTCCCTGTGCCTTACTGTAACAGAGGCAAGAATTGGTGTAGTAGTCTTCATGTGCACTGAGGACGTCTGCCCAAATCAGCAGCCACTCACAGATCAGACATTGGCAGTCAGAGACTGCACTGCTCCTGCAAGTTTGTATAGCAGGGCACAGAAATGGGGAAAACCTGTTCAGCTCACCCAAGATCTTGGGTGGGTGATTGTGGCTGAGCCAGGGCTGCTGCTGCTTGGTGGCTCCAGGGATCTGTGCTAGCCAGGGAACAGCAGGTATGATAGGATGACAAACCTGTGTTCAACCTCATCGCTGATTTCTGCGGTGCTAAGCTGCAATACAACACAAAGGCTCCTACATGTTGTCAGTACCAAAAACAGTCCACTGGTAACTGAACAGCAGTATAGTTTAAGACATATTGGATTATACCCAGGGAAAAAACTAGTGAGCAGTAACTCATTTCCCACAAATCTGGCACCGTAACAGGAAGATGTACTATTAGGACCATCTGAAAGCAATGGTTACACACAACTGGGCTGGCTGGCCCAAAATATATATGAAAATTATCATGTAGTTCAATCATAAGCTACACTTCGGGCATGCCTACCTGGTCACTTATGGAGCCTGGCATGCACACTCCACCACACCAGCATCTCTGAGTAGTACTTGTCAGCATGCCCATAAATCACCCATTTGCCACTTCTAATAAAGATGAGCCCTTCTCTCTCAATCTAGTCATAAATCTAACTGTCGGGTTTCTATAACACTTCATGTCTACACATTAAATGATAATGTAGATAATGAATAATAGTAATTTGGTTTTCCTGTGTTCTAGATATTCTCCTTGTGTTTTGGGGTGTGGGCATTTGTTTTCTTGTGTTTTAACTAAGGGCAGTACCTGCCTCCTGGGAGAATAGGGGTTTGGGGTTAGTTCAGTAAAAGAAACAACAGTTAATTATTTGTGACTGCAGGTCCTGTCTTTGATACTGTTGAATTCAAAACTGCATGAGGCAACTACCAGCAGCTCATGAGCCAAAGTGGATACGAAGGGTAGCCCTGAGTAATCTGCATTTACACATGACTTGAACCCAGTCCTATAACAGCACATTTTATGTTAGTTATTATAAAATATTAGATGAATACTTGAAATGTACAGAATGCTTGAAGTATACAACTACTGTAACATGAGTTCATCATGTTAGCAGGCAGTCTGGTACGCACTCCTAAACCTCACAATACTTTTCATTCAAGTTAAAAAATTTTGTATATAGTATTGTACCTGATTTGTGTGTATATATATATATATATGTATCCAGTTTGTATATATAAATATGCACTATTGGATATAATGTATATGCATTACAGACTAGGAAATTTTAAGCAAGACACAGTTCTTCAAATGCCTTAAAGATATTGCTTACAATTAACTGGATTTGAAATTTATGCTCCAGCTGGATTTCAGTCAAACCAACAGCTCTTTGTATGTTACTGAGATGGTTCTTTTGGCTGAGAACTAGGGTCTACCCTGTCATGTAGAAAATCTATTTAAAAACTAAAATAAGAAACCAGTGTCACAACTGACTGTGGATATCAGCATTTTGCATGCCAGTGAAAATCAATATTTAAAGTGTGGTCCCACTTTGAGAAAGGTCCATATAAATATATTGTGCCCTCCTCATCAGATCTGTCTGGCCATGTGTTCAGGGAGACAATTCCTATTTCTGCTGACCAAGTATTATCCCTTCCCTTGTCTTTCCCTTCAATTAGTACTGAAAAGAAAATGCAAGCAAAAAAAACCTAGCACTTCTACAAATCCCCTGTGAGTGATGGCTTTCTGGTAAGCCCATCACAGTGGTTCAGTCTGGCCTGATGTGAACACCAAGGGAAACTTTGGTTCTCCCTCTTCTCTATTCTGGCCACTGGAAGTAAGCGCCCAGCTGCAAGAGGAAAAGGCTATGTTGTACCTCTGAAGAGCTTTGCATTGTCAGCTTTCTTAATAGAATCTCTTTTGGCACAGAGACCCAAAGCTCCCTACAAAGGAAATTTTAGGTGCCTACTGTTGCACAGCCATAAGTGCTCTGCCATATGACATTCTACTATGCTGAAATTAGGTGTCTAGTCCCTCATATATCCATCGGGATGGATCTTAAGAGATTCCAGTAATTAATCAGTTAGTAGGAATTGTTGTCTAGATCCCTTCACTTTCAGGAAGACAAGGAGCTTAATTTGCACTGCAAAGTGAGGTCTACTAAAGGACCACAGCCCTGAAGTGAAACGTTCAAGCTCTTCCTTTCAAGACAGGAAAAGAAGACAAACATTAATTCCTTCCACTCCCTCTTCTACTACCCCCAAATGGATACAAGATATGGTGAAAGTTCTGATATATTTCCTGGTATTTAGTTATTTAGAACTAAATCCTGGACGTGAATCACCCCATATAGGTGAATCTACAGCTCTCTCATTGCACATCCCACATTTCAGCATAAGTAATGCTTCAAAGTGTACAGACTTCCTCTTTTTTCCTGCAGGGACCAACTTTTCATGTACTAACTAACCATTTGTTAAAGCTTAAGGTCAGTGAAAGCAAGGAAGATTTGAACAACAGTGTAAGCACACAATCAGGCTATGATGGTTGCATCTCCCACTGGTATGAGGTAGACTTCTACTCCAGTCCATGTTCTGCTGAGTATCTCAGTAGTTTAGGTTATGTTTTCAAGGAAACAGATGCTCTTCACAACACAGCAGTGGTGCTGAAGTTTAAGCTTTAGATTAATGTTCATCTTGGTTCTCTTCCTGTGCTCCACAGACATTCAATTAACTCCTTAACAAGCTTCACAAGAGTAAAAAAGTCCTCTGTAATCCCGAAAGCCTTCTACAATGCCAGCAGATAGTCTCCTGCAAGTAAGAAGATAAAGCTTCACAATGTAATATATTCAAGCTGAAGATGGTCAAAGTGTTTTGATGGACATGACCGTGATCATTGTCTCCCTTCCTTTCACTTGTCTTTACCTGTCATGGCCTGAGAACCCATACTTGCTCTGTGGGCCTGATGAGGAGAAGAAACGTGACTTGTGGAAACCAGCAAGGCTTGGCACAAGATACACACTGAACCGCTAAACATTGTGAAAACTGACAACTTTGGGTATGCCAAACTTTGAGAGGCTTAATGTAGTCTCCTCTGAATTTCAGTGCACCTACTATTAAGCAAAAGCTAATTGGGATCTTAAAGAATAAAGTGTTAGACTAAGTGACAAAAGAGGCAGGTAAAAGTGTAAATCCCGGGTGAATTCACTGTTTTGCAAGCTTAACAAAATAAAAATTCCACTTCTTCTTCCCCATCTGCCTAGTGTCAAGAGATAGATTGCTCCTTTCTCTCCCTACTTACTTACCTTGGGCACAGTGCCACCTTTCTCTATGGCTGTGAGAGACAGGAGATGTCTCTGGGCTCTACTCTCCTACTCCTAAAGGCTGAAGCTATGAAACAGGCTATTCCCGTAGTCATGTGTCTAATGGGTAGTGTGGGGAATGACCCTGGCATGTTTTTCCTTTTCTGTAAGGAAACTATCTGGGTGAGAGCACAGTTCCTAGCAGGATGAAGAGTTTGTTCCATGCTGCTTCTGCTGAAAAAGATCATTCTGGGAAGAGATCTTTAGCAGTCTCCACCTAGGACAAAGACAGCCGTAGAGCCATCGTTCCTGTGTGATCATAGAAGAATGTGTCTGAAGACCTAGGACATGCATGGAAAAACACCTAAAATGGTTTTAATATACCAGCTGAATAAGAACAATTGGCTGATCATCATGGAAGAATGTAAGAAAGCATTTATAACCCTTATGATTATTTCTAAGCAGCAGACACAAGATCGAACCCTAGGAGGTACAAAACAAGAGGTACGAACTTACGCAACAGCTGAGTGTTGCTGTGACCAAAAGGCAGCTCAGGAAATGCCAGAGCACTTCTGCCCTGGAAATTTCACAATGATGGAGAGAAACTCCTGGCCAAAAAGAGTAGCAGTGTTGATGGTGAAAGAGGTAAAGATCACCCACACTGAAAGCCAGCATGAACCTGGAGCTCTGCACAAGCCAAGCTTGTTTAATCATGGTTTGATAAGAAACCCTTGTTTTTAGCAACATTATCTATGTGTCTGTTCTACTTCCACATTACTTCAGTGCTGTTTCCCAGTGCTGCACAAGTGCTGCTTTGCGCACAAACGCAGGCTTTTTGTGCAAAATGTAAGCTTCATTGATAATGCTATAACCAAGTCAGCTTGGTTATGCCATCAGGCCTGAAGTAGATTTCATTCAACACACCACAACTGGGCATTGCCCCCCCTGTCAATGTAAACCATTGTTGTTTGGGTGAAGATAAGTAAAGCAAAATCATAGTACCACTGATTAGACCCCCTCCTTGACTGTGTGTAGGAGACACATCCACTTTGGGACACTAGCACAAGGATTGCAACTCCACCTAGCCTTTTGGAATGGTTTCCCATTCCCAGCCACTCAAGGCGTGGGAGCTGCAGCAGGATTTTGCTTTGGGTAAAAAATAGGAGTGAGAACAAACAGGAGTGGTATTTTTTAAATAGCTTTGGTATCCAGACATCAGAACCTGGAGAGGTAGGGAGCAGGTAAGCAAAACAGCTTTCGGGGTTGAAACAAAGGCATCAGTTAAGGGCCCACATGGAATCATGAAGAGGGGAAATGGGAAGCCAAAGGGAGAAAGGACTTGGGGTTTGGGTGCTTGTTTGTTTTTTTTCTGTCATGTGCTTGTTCCAGGATTCCTTCGGTACTATATACTATATTATATATACTAGATAGGAATATACTATATTCCTTTCTATTTTAAAATAGAGCACATTATGCTGCCTGTGTATTTGGGAGCTACTCAGTGCCTTAATGACTACAGGACAAATTAAAAGGAAAGGCTGTCCAGGATGAGATCATGAGGGGCAGGAATAAGGGAGCTGGCAGGTAGGATGAAGAGCGCTCATCCTTTCATGGCCCTGCTTCATTCCTCTCAAAAGTGGTGGGACATATCAGGATCTGTAAAAATTTTCATTCTTACTATGCTGAAAAATCTCCATCCTGTCCTATACTGAAAGCTTGCTTTCTTTTTAATTCTTGCATCCAAGAGGATAGTGTAGTAACAAGCTGCCAAGAAAAGAAACTATGGTGAGTCACTGAGAGGAAATTTAGTAGAAATGATAACACTTCACAAAAATGAAAATTATTACATTTACTGTACATGGGAACAGTAAAAAGTCCTTTTTTATTACACTTGGAGTTGAATAGGAAAGCACTGACATTTTCACACTGGTATATAATGTAATTTGCTATTTGCTTGCCAGCAGTTTGTTTTGCTCTTAAATGCAAGTTCATTTTGACAAATTTCTTAGCAATACAATACTCTTGTCAGAACCTGTGCGTGGCCATTGTGACGATGTAGGAGTCTGTTTTTCTGGCCTTTTTAATTTTAATAATCCAGTATCTTATTTCTCAAAGGAAACTCTGAAGATTTCTGCCCAGCAGCACCTGGCAGTTTCTGTTTTGCAATAACAATAATACTAATAATAATTAAAAAAAAGAGCCTAACATGGAAAATATATACAAAGTGTCTCTAGTATCTTTTATGGCTGAGTATAAACAAAGAGATTTTTTTCCATTCATCTTTTCAACCAAACATATCTGAGTAATATCCCTGTAGAAGACATCAAAGTTCAGTATGGTAAATATAGGATTTCCCAGCCCTAGTCTCAGTGGAACATAAGAGGATGATGCATGGAGTAAAAAATTTAGTTACCTTATTTTTCATCTGTGGATTTGGTTTGCTTTCCTAACTGTTTTTGCTATTTATGGAACTTACATTATAGTGAAGCCTGTTTTTCAGATACGAGGAATAAGACTTTCTGCTGCTTACCTGGAGCTTTTCAATCTGGTATCACAAATATAGATGAATAATAGTAATTTTCTAATATGTAGGGTCAGTGATATGAAGAGTCGCTTATACAATGTTCCTTGGGTAGAATAAAATTACTTATAGAGAACCAGTGCAGACTGTATATGGTTTTGACTCCTCCAGATAAATTCAAAGTTTCAATAACTTAAGGGCAAAAGATTTCCTGCCTATGGTATTTGAGCTAATAAGCTTGGTAAGGCACAAGCAGGTGTTAAGTGGGTTTTAGTTCTTATGTAGACAGTCTGTGTAGGTGATAAATTTACATTCAGTCTTGGACAGAAGCATGGATAAATGCAAACCAACTTGTCTTGGATGGAGAAGGAAGCTCCTGTATATGCAGCACAAAAATATGTTCCTTTGATCAACATAAACTGAAAGTCCAAGCTGGTAAGTTCGTTAAAACAGGATTGTGGAAAAGTTTAGCTCTGTAAGACAAATTAGCCCATCTCAACAGAAGCTTTTTTCCTCATTTGTACCCCAGTGGGGTCTTTTGCAGATATAACTTCTAACAGCCAAGCACCTGAAGCAGAGGCTGGAGGATATGGGGCATGCAGCCTCCCAGAGACAAGAGAAGCTCCAGATAATACATGGAGAGTTTCTTTCAGAGCTGTCACCTCCACCATGAGAAGCATTTGGAGAAGTGGAGTTCTTGAGTAAATAAAGCCTTAAGAAAGGCCCATTGACTGTGATGTGCTTATCAAATGTGTTTAAATTACACTGTGTAACTACAAAAAGAAAGAAAACTAAGGACCAGGAGCTCTGATACAAGGTATTACATAATCAAACCTAAATATACATCTAAGTTTCTCATTCACACATTTGTTTTTCCTTTGCAAAGTTTTAACAGCATTTTCCTTCCCATAACTGAGTTCCCCTGGACTTTAATTTTCTAATGACAGAAACCAAACACACAAGTTAGTTTTACTGCAGAGAAGAACTAGTTCTAGTGTAAGAGATACATTACAACATGTGAGAGAGAAGTGTTTGCTTTTGTAAGGTTTAAAATATTGTTTCTTTATTTTCCACCCTAACTCTGAGAACTTTGGCATTTGACTAATTTACTGTGCGTTTAAGGCTGGTAGCAATATTGGAAAAGAAATATGATAATCACATGCTGCCACAAAGCATTCTATACCTCGCTCTCTTTTCCAGCTCTAGTTTCACATGTGTTGGTTCAATGGAATATTCAATAGACATTTATAGGAAATAAATTGAGAGATGAATGTAAACCATATGGCATCTGGAGGTTTATTTGTAAAGCCCCTGCATCAAAGCTTTCTCCAGATCACACCATATTAGCTATGTTTTTCCAGTCCAGCAGAATCAGGAAGGTAACCACAGACTTCCTTGATGGAAAACACATGAAAAACAGAGCAAATCTTAATATGTAGCTGGAGCAACTGTTCAAGTAGCATCATTTAGAATAATTAGAATACTAATGTGTAAGGAGCATTGTTTACGATGGATTCCAAACCAGAAACCAAACACAAGTTCATTTGCTAAGCTCCCTAACCATTAATTTGTAGAACTCACAGACCATTAAAATGTATCAAACCATACATAATTAGTGTTTAACTTTTAAAGCATTTAGGACAATTAGATACTTTCTTGAAACAGAGGCACTGCACTGGATTTATGTAAAAAGACTTTTCCCAAGCAAAACATTTCATAGCCAATCTCATCCTTCTAAGTAATAAAAATTATTGATTGGACTGAGTGAGAAGTTTGTTGTCAATCTTCTTAATTTTTGTAGCAAAAAAACCCACTTAAGCCACTCTCAACCTGAAATGCTTACTGTTTGCTGGAGTTTGGCAACAGCCAGCATTGCATCTGAAATCAAATGAAATTGTATTCTCATGCAGTATGTTACATAAATCATTAGGAAATGTCAAGAGCTCATATATAGTTGTGTTTTGGTTCATTTTTTTTTTTTTAAGTTTCCACTTACTTTTCAGAATAGTTTCCATTTTTCAATGTCAACCCCTTTTCAGCCACATAGACCAGCTACAATAATTTGTGTGTTAAATTTACTTATCACGTGAATATTTTTAATAACTCATTTAATATTTAATATGCTGCACATATTTGCTGGGCCAGTAAGTTACAAGGTACAATGCCAACTCCATGTTAGTATTCCCAGCAGTGCAAGTATTTACCTTGTGCACCAGAACAGCACACTCCGAAAATGAAGTGAAGAAGACGGAAGAGTTTTCAGCGTCGTTGAATTACATTGCCTTATGAAGTCTCATTCAGGAAGCATTTTTGCCTAGGACGAGACAAAGGACTAAGGCCTGTTTCAATACTTAACTTCTTGTAGACACTTAAGTCTCTTTGACTTTAATATTAAGCATGTGCTTAAAGACACACATAAAATGCACTAGCATCTGTAGGAATCTTTCCGCTGACTTTAATGGGCTTTGGATTGCACCCTGATATCTCAGCTCAAAATAGCTGTTATTACTGTAATAAATGATTTGTAAAGCCATTCTTTTGAATAGGTACATTTATACTACAAAATCATAATGACTTCTTTAAAACTCTTACACTGCAAATTCATGCATTTGGGATAATTGCTCTCCTCTTCATTAGGGCTTCACACTTTTGTAGCGCTTTCCAGTCCAATAGTTTGAAATCTCATTATGGACTTAGATAAGTATTTCTGCTCCCATTTTACAGATGGGCTAAAGGAGGTGGGGAGATACAATGGGCCTCATCCAGTGTGGGGAGCTTCCCATTTACCCAGGTGGGTGCTGGACTGTAAGGTCCAGCCTTCCAGAAGATATACAAGTACCTATTTCACACCAAAATCTATGGAATTAAGTACCTAAAATCTGTGTGTACTTAGCAAAACCCCCCCTCATACTCTGTCACAGCACAGGAAGTCGTAGACAAATTTTGTTCACAAATCCTACTCTCCAGTGATCTATCAACAAAGTAATTCTTCTGTAATATTTTAGCAATTCTGGCACAGGGAAGTGAAAATGGTTTTTAAGATCCTAATTAATGTCATGCATGAATCAATGAGTGGCATCCAAATCCCAACTGGAAAAGCTCCCTAGTCAAGGGTGGATTGAAGACCAGGGATATTTGTTTGATAAGAGGCCTTTTAGGAAAGTACAATGGCTTAAGTGGGGCTTCATGGCACTGCACAATTAGTTACTTTCTAGGAAATTTTTGTATGGGGAGAATTTCTAATTGGAGAAAAAAGTCAATTTATATCGTTGGCATGAAAGTGTTAGACTTCCTACCTAGACATTTTAATTCTTGGTAAGACCCAGAGTCCTGAGCAAGCAGCAGTGAAGTCAGAAATGAAATAAACCTTTATGAAATACAGCTTTGGTTGTCTGAATTACAAATACCTCTGAAGTTCAGGTAATGTGTGGATTGAGCATTTTACTTTTAGCCCATCTCTAGTTAAAACTCTCTTCTTCTCATCAATCTCATTCATTCATCAACATACAGGTTAGCCTTTAAACATATGGCAGTCAACGAATGCCACTCTCAAATCTTAGAAAATAAGTATGCAAGCAGCATCAGTTTAAAAATATGCAGCTAACTGCTGGAAGCTATTAAAACCCAAATAAACAAAAGAGATTATACTTCAAAGAAATGTCAACAGTTTTTCCTCTCCTCGAACAGAGCAGTTTTCTTTGCGTCTATCCGCAGCCACATCTGGAAAGCGCTTACTGCTTTACATATCTCTAACGATAAAATTAGTTTATTGATTTTTCAGAATTTCCTGATAGATTTACGCAATTTCCAAAACAAAGGTAAACTCACATCCCAGTTAAAAAAACCTGGTGGTAATTACAAAGACTCACAAAATCATAAACCCACAGAGTTATGCAAAGGAGCAAAACCAGTCACTTGCTAAATAATGCTGTACCTCTGTGACTACCGTTAGAGAGCAAGAAATTGCAATTTAAATTGCTTCCTTGATATAAATGAAAAATAAAAAAAGTATCTTATGACTGACTAGGGCTGGTGCAAAGTTGAAATGAACCTTCATTCCTAAATAAATAGAAAGAGATTTTAAAGTGAAATCTCCATAGTTCATGGAAAGAATTAAGAAGCAAAAGGAATCATAAATCACAACTACACATTTAAAGAACTATACAAAAATTAGATCTATTAAAGGTGTCTGCAATTCTATAGATTGAAAATTAAAACTCTAATTTCTATGATAGTAAATGGCATCATTTTAGGCAGTCCAAATGTTGGCTTTTTAATTTGCTGAAAATTCCACATTTGTAGCAGCCAAAACCTGCAAAGACTGCTAATTTGATTTTGGTTTACAATTAACTAAGCAGTAGCAACTTAGCCTACACAGGAGAGTGCCAAGAAAAATGATATCTTTGGTAAATTACCAAGGATCAAAATGTGGACAACAGATTTCTCCCCTCCCACCTGACTATTTTTAACTAACAATGGTAGTTTTGATAGAGTAAAAGTATTTCATCGAAAATAAAATTACAAGGTGCAAATTTTGCGAAACAGTCCAGAATTTCAAAAGTTGCAGTATATGTTTAAAGGAGAGAAAAAAAAAAACCCCAAAACAATTTGAGCATTAAGCGTACAGTAAGTGCTCTGTTGTCAAATAAAAAGAAAATAAACTCTAAGATGACTGCTACAGAATGGGAAAAAGCAGGTCGAGTTTGTTTATTTATAAATTGGTAACAAGTAGATTCTTTTGCGCTAACTAAACCAGACAGTAATTATAAACACAGATTGGTTAAATTCCCTGCACCCTATCAAAGGAAATGAGTTCCTCTCTTTTCCAAACATTGTCATTTGTTTTTTGAGCCTCTTTTGGGCTTGATTTCATTAAAAACAATGTAAAGTCCACATCTGCAACCCCCAAAACAATGTTAACCTTATTAAGCTGATCCAGAGTCCTCATTACAAAAAAATTTGCAGGCAACACAACCAAGCATTTTAAAAGGGAGCCACTGGAATACAGAGCAAAGAATTTGGATTATTTTTGTTCCATTACAGAAAACTTACATTACTATGCAATAGAACATGAAGCAAACAGTAACCGCCTCAGTAGTTCTGGATAATTAGTTACCTAAGTTCTCTAAGGTGAACAAAATGTACTTAGGTGTGAGAACATTACCGCTTGTATGCTGAAACAACAGAGTAATGGTTAAAATGAAAATCACAAATACAGGAGGAAAAAGTCATGTTTAAAATCATTAGTCTTTATCAGTAAAGTACAACTGAGTTCCTCATTAAACTAACAGTTTTATTAAAAAGGGGATGATACTGCTTACATTAGCTAGTGTCAGATATCAGATTTCAACAAACTTTAACTCTGTAGACGCTATTAAAACATCATTATTTGAGTTGCCATGCTTGACTGATTTGAACTAAAGTGAATTTCATGTATTTGTTGGAAGAGAGCAATAATAAATCCTGGAGCTTGAGCTGGTAAGAACTGACCTGGAGTTTGCAGACAAAAAGTTAAGAAGTTTTGCCCTCAGCATCTCTGGCAGTGGGGTTACTGACACTCAGCCTCATGCCTGCCACAGCTGAAATCGTGCCTGGAAAAAAGCTGAAACGGGACTGAGGTAGTCTTGTATGCAGGAGACTAAGCGCTGCCACCATACTTTCCCAACATGTGCTTTTGAGCCTGAAGTACCAGGAAGACACTGTTACTCCTGGTCTGTGTTCCCCATTGGACACTTGCTTCATGGTAGCATGGCCAAAGCAGAAGATGACTATGAGGAATTGCCCCTTCTTGGGGCAGATCCCTTTGTCCCCAGGAGTTGGGTGCCATGATTGCAGTGTCCTAAAAGGTACTTGTGATTAAAGCTTGTTTCCATGACTTAGAAGAAAAATGTACTCTAGGGCAGTGGGATCAAAGTAATGTGCATCACCTAATGCTCCCAGACCAATTAGCCTGACAAACTACAGATGTCTTCACAGAACACATTGTATTTATTTACTGATTCATGGTGGTGCTGAGCAATTTCATGTCACATGCATCTGACTGGTCAGGTAAATGCTGGGTGTCTCCCATCAATGGTGAAGGCCAATCAGTGGAAAAGCAATCAGGTTCCCAAAAGGCAAATCCTCTTTCCATCACTGTTCCTGCCTTCCTAATGTTCTTGGTGCCTGGGATCAGCTCACTGACCATGTATCCATGGAACTTTTCCTTATGTGATCTGCCTAAAAAAATGATTTAAGGCAGTTTTTCTCCTAATGTTACCCAGGTTCTATAACATGCAAGTACTTTGATAAAATGAAGATGGTGCTTGCTACTTTTGCACTCTGCCAACATTTTATGATACTAAATAAAATACTATAATTAAAAATTAAAGTATATTTGAAGATTATATTAAAAAGTAAAAGACAATCAAGAAGAGGGGAGAATATTAACAACTCGTTGTGATTTCTCTTGATATCTTATTCCCCCTGAGCCCTCATGTATAACTTTAAGTCTGACCCCATACTGAGATTTCCACCTCAGCTTGTCATGGGGAATTTGGGGCAATTAATGTCTTGAAAGACTGTGCTTTTAGAATAATCAGGTCAGGAAATTTGTCTCTCTAAATGCTCTGCTGTTTCTCAGGAATACCTGTGGATTCTTGAAATAATACATTACAGTAACACTGGGCCAGATCCTTAACTGGTGCAAAGTTAGCTTTTCCTCATTAACTTCAAAGAGACTAGGCTGATTTACACCAGCTGAGGGAAGATGTGGCCCACAGTGTCCAGGTGGATTTAAATCATACAATGAGAAATACCTCAGTACAGCCAGGTTTGTACTGAGGTTGAACATAAAAGGCCTGGGTAGCGGGAAATCCATCCCTTTTTATTTTTAAATGCTCAAATGTTTACCAGCTGACCTTCTCCTTTACTGCAGATCTGGGCATCAAGGTGCATACAATAAAGTTCAAACCAATCAACTGCTTTCAGCTGTTCTTGTGCAATGAATTTTTAAACATTTGATCATTAAGACCAATCTATATGCAGGTCAGTTTTCTGAACAGGATGGGAACAGTTTGGGAGCAGATGCCAGGGCACTGGCTCATGAAGAGGGACTGCTAAGGAAACACAGGGAGTACATTTATCTTGGGCCACCCATCAGGTGAATGCTACCAAGACCATCTCTTTGCTGGATGGATGCACAGATCAAACCAGTTAATCTCTAAGATAGTGCCTTTGTTAATTGAACGGTGGCACAATGGCAGTGTAGTGCTCACCAGTAACACTGAGGTGGTTTCATATTGCAGACAAACCTCTCTGCAGTTTTTGGTCTTTCTCTGATTGGTAAATTCTCTAGAAATTGTCCTCCATGCTTTGATTTACTTATTTATTTTACAAAATTTCCTGGAAAATGCTGATAAATATGTGGACAATTTCAGCTGTGATTGTGATATATCCATTTCTAGCACCTAGTACTCTTAATTTGTGGAGTTTGTGTCTGTGCAGCAGCCTCAGGTCATTGATCCTCACCTCCAAATTGCTTCAGTTTTATCCATGAGTCATAGGTTCTATTCAGAAGCTAGTATACATCCACCATCCCAACCACATTTTTGGGTACCTGGGTCCTACCTTGACCTTTCTGAGCCTTGCTAGCTCACCTGGCCCACCTAGAGTAGAAGGTACCTAGGGTTTAGTCTCTCATCACTTCAAGGCTGGAAGAGATGATCCTCAAGGTCCCTTCCAACCCTGAATTCCATGATTCTATGATTGACATGATTCACCTGAAGGTGGCAGGACTCAGACAAACATACTCAAGGGTCACAAAAAGTCATTTGTAACCCTAGCTGGGAAAAGAGTGGGTGCTCTAGACAAGTCCACTTAAGTTAATTATGCTTGGACTCACATTAGACACTGGAAGTGAGTGGTGCTGAAATGGAGACAGAGTTTAAGCCTCTTATTATCCTGAGATGCATATGCAATATGTCTGGTCTTTATTTTAAAGCTCTCTACCTCCAAAGCTAAGGGGGAAAGCAGGCCAATCCTGGCAGCATAAGGGTTGTTGTCCATTTTTATTTATTAGGTCTGTAGAGGGGATGATCACTGAAGCTTGCCTTATTTTATCAGGAATCTTAGAAGCAGGCTTTCGAAGGCAGAGCTGCTGCTCTGAAAGCCCATTCCTAATGTTATACAGGAATGTTTTGCAATTTGCTTAATCTATATCTTCATTGATTGAGTTCCTTTTTCTTCCAGTTCAGTGCTCTTGATTGTAATGTGCATGGTTTCTTTTGTACAGACTTCTTTACCTGCATCCTGTGCTGTATCTAAACAAAAAGCATCTAAACACCCTCCAGATAAGTTGCCACGTTGGTGCCTCTGAGAATACCAACAAAAACATCAGAAGAGACAAATTGATGCATTTGATTTGAGAAAGCAATTTACAATTCAGAAATCTTTTCTTTCACTATTAGCCCAATTCTACAGGTATTTCAGTCAAGGTGTGTAGGCAATTACTCAAATATATCCCCAAACAACCTACTAGCACTGACTGCTAAACCCAAACCCTTGGAAATGTCAGCACTGGACTTGAACTACTCAGGGAATTTTGATAGAAAGACTTTTGTTGGGAGCAATTGCAGGTGCTGAAATCTGCCAGGGTTTTTGTGGAGTATCTAGACACTGTGATATGCTGGTAGCCAAACTAGAGTATATTTGTTCGACCAAAATGATAGCATTTGGGTCAAAGAACAGGATGAACAATATGATGTGTTACTGCAGGCTGACTGAAAGCGTGCTTGCAACTGTACAAAGCAACAAGGAATAGGAAACAGAAAGTTGAAGAGTGAGTCTAATTTTAACACTTGCTGAACACATCATCTTGGCAAGTCACCCAACTTGTCTGTGCCTCAGTTACACTGTCTGAAACACTGAGATAATAATAATACTTAATCACCTTTGAAAAAAAGTGAGAGAAAAACAGCGATAAGTGTGAAATATTCATTATAATATTAAAGAACAGATGGCCAAAGCAGAGATCCAGTTAAAAGGACTGCACAGAGTTATAAGAAACCTCTCGCTGTGACGTATGCACTTTACGACGTGCATTCCCTCAGACAATACATGATGATTCGGCTGCAGCAGTTTATGTTCTGGATTAGAGCATATGCATAAATAAAGCTACGTTTTTATGTGATCCCAACAAATAAATGGGAAGCACGGACAGGAATGTCTAGCTGATGGAAAAATGAGACACCACAAACAAACCACAGCTTGATGATAAAAAAGAGAAGTCTAAGATTTATATGACACAGCTGGCTATGTGTAGTGCTTTTGTAAGCCTTCAGCATCTGGTCACTTGTTTTAAATGTCTGAATAGATAGAGGCCTGAACCTTCCACAACTGTGGAAAAAGAGGTAATGTTTCATAGTAAACCACACAGCCACACATTGCACAATACCCTGGCACACATGGAGATCTGCCTGACTTCAAACACCAGGTGAGAAGGGGGGGAGATCTCCCGTGCTGCTAGGCAGGACTGTCTGCATGTCTGTCCTGCAGTCAGTATATCATGGGCAGCTATGTCACCTACATCTTTTTGAACAAGCTTTGCTGGAACTGAATGTGTCTTCTAGAAGGACAACCAAGCACAACTATAATTGACAACAATTTTACCATCTAATTTCTGTAGATCCCCAGATTGAAATGGAGTTATGCTAATTTACACCACAGCAGAACCTGGACTATTGTCCTTCAGCAACTCTAAGAAACCACTCCCAAATGCCCTAGAAATCCCTTTGTGAACACAAATGGTGTTTCATTGTCTATAAAAATAGGGTGAAATGATAAAGCCCCAGAGAGGAGAAGACAGACCATCTTCATGCTTTACTTGCAGAGTACTCAAGCCTTCCATTTCTAGCAGACGATGTATTTATGCAAATGTTCAAAAGAGACATTGCACAACAAGTTGTGGGGAAAGCAGGCTCTCAGCTGCAGTGTGAGTCACTCAACAGGAGAGAGTGGAGCTTGCTGAGCTGCAGACCAGCACCACGGCAGAAGTGGGGATGACCAAAAGGTGGTGAAAAGCGAGGAGGGCAGGTACATTTTGTGTCTGTATTTGAAAAAAGTCTATGGAAAAACTAAAGGTTGAACAACAAGAAGAAGAAATAAGGCTTCTCCTTGCTCCAGAGCACAAACCAGTCCTTTGCAACAGCAGGAACAGACCAAACACAACTAGCTAAATCCCAAATTAGTGCAAACTGTTGCAGTCCATGGGAGAAGCTTCTCATACTTAAAATATTTCTACACCTTTTTAACCTGCCATTCCCCCATTGGGAAGGTAAGATGTGGTAGACAAAACCTCTTATTTCTAAAAGTCTCAGAACCCCAAAGGTTTTAGGAAAGAGGTTTCGTTTGGTTTTGTTTTCTACACAAACAGCATCCTTCATTTTGTTCTGACATCAGTAGAAGGACAAAAACACATTTGTGTGATGAGATGTTATTTACACTGAAGTTTCTCTTGTTTAAACAAGGAAATGGACGTGCTAATTTCAGCTCCATCCCAAACACAAAGAAAATGAATAAACATTTAATAAACCAACTACCAAACTGGAGGAAGATTAAAGTATTTCAATAAGGCTGAAGTAAAAGGGGGATAACTGCAAGTAAAAGAGGGGTAACACCACAAACACACTGAGTTATGTCACAGTCATCTGAGTTGGTGTCTATGACATTGTTCACCAGTATGCAGAAGCCAAAAGTGTGTGTTGTTCACAATGTCTGCTATTGCACCTATGTTTCTTTTAATGTTGGGAGAAAAAAGCCCAGGTGCAAAACTGAACTAGGTGAATGTGAGTTTGAGATGATGTGGAAGACAAGTAAGATAAAAAATGTGCCAGAAGGATGGATCAAATTATTGCAGTTTTTTTTCCTTTGGTGTTAATTATTTACAATGTATGTTTCTTACCTACAATCTGTTTTCCACTGTATCTTTATTCAGCACAAAGGAGACCTGATCTGTTGGGCTTTTAGCTGCTACTGCAACAAAAATACTGAACTACGATATCAGATACACTTGTTCAATTATTAATTTTTAGGAACAGAGTGTGAAGTCCTTATTTGCTGAATATGAAATGGTTTTGGCTTAAAGGGGACTAATGACTTAGGAGATGCTCATTAGAACAAAATGTCTACACTTTGGCCCTGAAGGGAAGTTGTCTAAAGTTTCAGGAGACTAAACCATGGCCTTACCCAACACTCCCAATTTGAATGGGGAAAAATTGGGAGGTGCAGGCAAGGCTGTGTGTCAGACATACTATATGGTTTAGCAGCCTTGGAAGTAAAAGGTGGCTTCCCAGCCTGCATCCATAACCACAGACTAAGACAAGGCATCAAGGAAAAACTACCAGGATATATAGCTATTCTTTAACACGTCTGTGGAAAGGGTGGCTGTGTGGATGGTCAACCCATGGCTGTAATGTATTTGAGAGCAGCGACAGTTTCACATACTCTTTTTGAACTGCTGGTTCTGTGTCTGTCCCCCTCCCTGCCTGGCTGAACTTGTTTGTTGCTGGCTCCCAGCCCGACACTTGTGACACTGCAGCTACACCGGGGTGGCAAGTGCAGTCTGTAGGTATTTCAGCCGCTTTGCCAAAGCTAGAAAAATCCTGACTGAACTGGAGCAGGAAAACAATTTGCTGAAACATCACCTGGAGCAGGAAGTTATTAGATGCTTGAGTGACTTCTAGAACAGAGAACTATGTATGAATATGTACACGAGGCAAAACAGATGTTGTCTTGACCTCTGCACGCTGGAAACTTATAGCTGCTCTGTTTACTCTCTGCTGTCCATAATGCATCTTTAAGCCAGGTGCTGCCACTTATCAGGTATCTACATCTCTTGTTTAAACAAATGTTAACCGAACTTGACAGCAAAGGGGACCCCTGCAGCAAAATCGGCAGAAGACAGCTTTAAAGCCGCCTTCAGTTCTTACTCTTGAAATAACTGCAGTTTTGTGTAACTAGGTAAGGATTGAGAGTAGAAAGTTAAACTTTTGACCCCATCTTTATGGGATTTCATACACTGCCTGCCTCATTCTCTGCTGGGGCATTAGACTCAGCTCTGCAGGCAGGAGAGCTGGTTTTCAGGACCTGGAAGAAACCATGCCCTGGACTATGTTCCCTGCCCACCAGGCACTCAAAGTTCCCTTGAACCAGCAGATCCCTTCTATGGCTATCGTTGTAACTACTGCTAGCATCATAAACTACTCCTTGCATTACAATAACTGCTTGCCCCATGGCTATGGCTACCATCTTCCCCAGGACCATGTCCTTGTCTCCACTGGAGAGAACTGCAAGAGAGCACTGTTTGCCATGCTGTGAATCTGGGATCTGAACATTATCTCCCTTCCCCCACCTCTCAGCAGGGTGTCTCTTTCATTTTTTTATTTGGGATCTTTATCAGTGACAACTTACAAAAGCTTTAGGGCAAGACAAGGCCAGAGTGCTTCAGTGCCTGGTGAGGCCCCAGTGAGATCTTACACCATATCCATCATCATCACTATGGCAGCAGAGCCTCTCCACCAAGGGCTGTGGGTTTCTTCTGTCTCTATTCTCCTTTGGGAAATGACACAGCCACTTGCAATAGGTGTGAAATTAAACTGTCACCTCTCTGTTAAGGGCGGCCCTATAGCCGTTCATCCTTGAAGCAAAGACAGCAGGCACTTAAATGAGGTTCTACAGAAAGCTTCTGAGCCTTGCTCTTTCCCTCTCTCCTCCCAGCTCCTGGTGTACATGGCCGAGATAAAGGGTTTTCAGGCTCACAGAAGCTCCTGCAAGAGACTGAGCTCCTGAAGCTGAGGAAACACCATCATTAGGAAGGAGGTTAGTGTGAGGGGTTTGAGCAGAGCAGAGCCAGGCAGCGCAGTCAAAACAGAACCAACCTATATGCATCATAACGCATATGATGGAGAGTGCCCTGGTTTCAGGACTGTATTACAGCCTTTTTGGTGCCCAATGGAGGAAAGTCTTACAGGATCTGAGCACTGCTATATTATCATCCAAATGCTGCTGAGGAAATAAACACTCCGCTTATTGAAGTCAACTTTGAATCAAAATTGGTTTCTGATTGATTAGATTCAGGCGCTTTGGGTTAAGTGTCTACCATTAAATCCTCAAAACTGCCTCAGGAACTCAGAGAAAATCCAGAATGCATTAAACAAATACCTATATCCGTATTTTTGTCTACTGATCAACCTACCTGTGTTTATTTTAATTAAACATGGATAAAGGCCATACCAAATAGGCACTGGTAGCACAGACAGCTGTGAGAAAGAATGCTGAAACTGTCAGAATCCTGCTAATCAGTTGCTTATAGAGAATTTAGGAAATGCTAAAAATTGAAAGGTGTAGAGTTGCATTCAGTATTAGAGATAAAGCTCTGAAGTTCATTTCAGAAAACTGAAACAGGTGCTTGTGTAGATTTCAGGGAAGATACTTGTCTAAACTTTACCAAGTGGGAAATAACATTAGAGTTTTTTTATTCTAACAGAAGAAGACATCTATCTCATAAAAAGCATGTAACTGCACAAAAACTGTCTTTTGGATATCAAAAATAGTTGTGGGATGAAATTTATGTGCTTTTCTCTAGTCCAGGAATGCTGCTGGTTCACAGCTAGAGCTTGATATCCAAGATCTATCTTTTGCAGCTTCAGTGAGATGTGTCTGCAAGCGATTCCAAGCGCAAAGTTAAAGGTCATTAAAAAAATAAAGCATTTTGCCCCTGCAGAGGCTCAGGGTGTGTATGTGCTGAAATAATCACTTGAAAATATTCAATTAAACTGCAGTTCTCTGTCTTACATCTGTCACTCACAGCCAGTCCTTTACCCCCTGTCACTTTATCAGAAGGTAGAAAGAGAAGAAAGATCAGGTCAAATACCTCCACTATCACATGGAAGACAATTTCTGGAACACATTCATTCCTAAGGTTTCTTCCTTACTGTCTTGCAGAAAGGAAGTCTGGCATAACGAGACTTTGCAACTTCTTTCATGTAACACAGATGCATACAAAGGAAAATCACATTCAAAGTATGCTACTGAATCTCAGGTGGCCGTGGGGGACTCAACACATCATCCAAAATGTACTAAGTTATCTCTGAAGCTGAACATTCTGGATATAAATTATATGCATACACTGTGTATACATATTTCTTCCTGCCTTTGTCTTAATAAACACCCTTTTGTTCTGGTATGACTTATTAATGTTGGGTGTTTCTCCTGCTGCATGCTCATCTATTACACGCTGGGGCAAACATTCTTATTTTGACTGGACTACCCAAGCTTTTTCTTGTTCTTGAAAGAAGAAAATAAGGCACACAATTTCTTGGGTGGGAGGGGAGTAAGGATCTCTAAGTGGTATTGGGAGGACTGACACAACAATAATGGGCCACAAGTGTGTCTGGTATCAGAGTTCAAAAGTAATCCCAGCCTCTGAGACTACAGACTTTCAGCAAACACCTTTGCAGAAAGGCAGTGCTGCTCATCTCAGAAGATCCTCTGGCTGTATAGAATTAGTAGCTACATATGCTGAACTACACAGCTAGTCTCTGCTTTAAAACAACAGCAACAAAGAGGCAGAAATATGCCAAAATCTGAATGTCGCTGATCACAGAAACAGGTAGAGATGCCTTTTCCTTTGAAATCTGCAGGCAGGTATTACGGAGAGCAGGGATGTGTTATGGAAAATGCGCTGTGCTACCTGAAAATCAAAGGTTTGAAATTTTCTGAGGAGATGGAGTCTCATCTGGTTCCTTCTGTCACATTGTCCATTTAGTCACAGCTGAGAAGGAAGGGGGTAGGTGAGAGTTTACTCACCCTCTGGCCACCAGATCAGACTGTGGGAGATGGCTTGTGTAGTCATCAAAGAGAACAAGGAAGTCTGTAATGGACAATATAATGTGTAATGCCTCAAAACAGAGGCCAGCTCTAGGCCAGAAAGGATAAAATATTAGGCAGATGAAATGGGTTGGTTTTGAGGATGCACAGGCTTCAAACATGGCAGTCTGATTCCTTATGTGATAAATTCAGGAGTCAGCAGAACTACAGACTGCCAGAAAAAGAGCATTACTAATGCTCAGGAGTTTTTTAGAACAGGACACCTTGTTCCTGCAAAATGTGGGAACACTAAATGAGCTCAATAATTTCAGCCTCTAAACCTGTCGTTACCTGCCCTGCTGCTGATAGTGCTGTTATCTTGTTACTTCTGCATGCGTACTTCCTTCAAGGATTTTAGTTTTATAGCTCTGAAAGGATATCTGGTTTGCTTAAACATCAGAAGGCTAAAAAGCTAAACTGCAAGAAAAAAACACAGCTACAATGAGATGAAAAGAACAATGAATGGAGGACATACACTCCATGTAGACCTGAGTTTAGTTACAGAGCAGCAAGGATGAGCACTAGATCCACTGAAAGTATATAATTTACCAACCATTGAGGCTTTGTTAATATTCCCTTTTTACAGATTTTTTTTTTGCACTGTCTGATTAGCTAATTAAAATTGTAGGCTGTTTCCTTTCAATCAGAACTGTGAGCGTGTACCAGGTGCCAAACATCATGACATGCAGAAAGGCAGACAAGCTAAGAAAGATGTAGGGGTACAGAAAATGCTCAGCCCTACTGGATTACCCTACTGACAACAGGCTAACACATTGGCTTTTCCCATTTATCCTGTTCTGACATGATGTTCACTCTACCTCCTTGTGAAAACAACACCAAACACCAAGGAAAAGAGAGACAGCATTGGGTGTGATGGTCAGAAAAGCAAATGTACTACTGAAAAATTTTCACCAGCTTCATGCAAGCATGGCTGAGTTAGATGAGAGGAACAACGACCTCTAGATTAGCACCCTTTGGAGCAAACTCATCTCCAATGAGCTTTTGTTAGATGTGCTGGCACATGAGCAGAGACCTGAGCCTGATCCAGCAAGGCACAGCATCTTCTAACCTGAAAATCCTTACTGACATCATTACCTGGAACTGTCAGAGCATTCATAACAGAAAAGTGCGTTTTCATTGTTAGCAAGAAACAGTCAATAAAGAACTGATTCACACCCTTCACAGAGCAAAATCAGCACCAAAAAGGTATTATTTTCTGTGGCCATATAATGCTGCCTTCTGCATAAGAGAAGGAAAAAGTCTGGGAGTTCTTTGGGACAAACTGAATCAATGCTCTGTTTGCTATGCCACCACACGAATAAACTGGGTATATCCCCAGTAAAGTGAGACAAATCTTTGTTTTGAGAGATGATTAGAAGGTATTTGTTTAAGATTTAAATGCATTTTATACATTTGAAAGTACTCGGTTAAGATCTAAATGGAAGATGCATTTTCAAAATCCATGTTCTCTGGAATTTTACATCTCAATTCTAAGAAAAGTTTATAGGTAAAGAAATAACAGGACCTTGAAGATGCATCTGGCTGACTAAAAGAATACAACTGGGGCAGTCTGTGACAAGGTTAGCTGAGGTGAAAATTTCCCACTCCTCTTCCAAAATCACTGGAAATTGTTGTTTAAATAGAAATTGGCTGAGTTACCAGTTAAAACAATTTGGATTGAAAAAGGCAATATGGTATAAAGGAGCTCACTTTGATCCACTGGTAAGATGACCAAAGTGCAAGATATCAGAGAAGGAATGATGAAGACAAGGCAATCTGAGACTTCCAAATTCGAGGGTAAGCTGTAAAATGTTTTGCAGTGGGACAGAGAAGCCTTTAAATATTCAACTATCATAGTTTAAAATGCAGATTGGGCTACATTTTCTTGGCACCACAGAATTTTTTTCCATTTCAAGGCTAGCAAACCTCCTGGAATCTTACCAATAGCCATGAAAGATTAAAAAATTGAGTAACTGTGGTAAGAATGTGCATAGCTGATAAATAGGAAGAAAACATTTGGACTCTCTTGCAGTTAGTCCTACTGTTTTACAAATTTCTTTATCTGAAATTATGGCAACTGGAAAACCGAAGCTAACATTAAAATGTTCAACTAGGAGTTCAAACCCATGCATTTTATACAGTAGTTGTAATATTTCTTTTGCCCAATGGAGCTCACAATGTTAGTTTGCTTACAACCAGAGGGATCCAAAAAGAAATAATGCCAACACGCTAAGCATATTTCTAAAATATTTTTTCCACTAAAATGTGCGTCATTCCAAAAACATGTCTGAGTGGTTATATTTTGGGTGAGGAACAAAATCATAGAGAAAGTGTCAAATACATCTTTGTACTACAATATTTCATGGTCTATTATATATGTAAGATGGTTATTTACACAAACAGAAGCTTAATATATACAAAACGCAAAGGGAAAAAAGCTGGGATTTAGGATTTGACAGAGAAAACCAGCAAAGCTGTAGGTAAACTGGGTAAGTCATTTACGCCAAACCGGGTCATGAGGCTGGCTAAATCCTGAGCTAGCATCACACCAGTGTGAGACTAGTTCTTTCACAATGGCTTCCACATTCATTGGACAGCAATATGTAATTTTGCAAGCTTGTTTCAGTTCATCACTTCTGATTTTTAATCAAGACACTGGACACAAGCAACACAACTGCTCCCTCCGCAGTTCCTGGAGGTCTCTTGCTTTGATTGCATCAATCAAACTGCAAAACTATTTACTGCTTTCAGGCAGAGACAGAGCCTACACATCCCATAGGGATCAATTCACCCTCCCTGCCTCTCCTGAAGGTTGGTAAGATTGTGATGACTCTGTGTGTGTGACAGGCCCCTGTAAATCCTTGTGCTTCACCTTCAGGGAGGGATGCTTTACAGATCCATATCTACCTGTCAGTGTGCCCAAACTCACCCTTCACTCTCTGCCCTAGTGAGGGCTCTAGTCCCATTGGCAGATCCCTGGTTCCCAGCTTGCCTGGGATGCTGAGCAATTCCTGCCACCAGAAGTTTCTGTGGCTGCAGACTCCCTCATTATTAACTTAGGTCAATAGGTAACGTGACTGCGGGAATTTCGGCAGGAGAATTAGAAGTCAAAACAGAGAGAGCATAGGGAAAAGGTTACAAGGGCTAATCTAAAGAGATGCTAAAGGTTATACATGGCTATGACTAAAAAGGAACTTGTAAATAGTGGGTTTAATAGTCTTTTCTGAGGTTTATAAATTATATTTCCTCTACTTCACCTTCCTGAATAACACAGCTTTGCTATACTACATTTTTCTAGAACACTTGCAGGACACTGAAACCCTTTCTGCATGTAGAAAAATATACTCTTGAACTTTTAAAAGTTTTCCATTTGGGGGAGTAGAAGTTTCTCCTCTATGAACTAATTAATCATTGCATGCTGTGAGGCACCTACAATGTACAGATTAAACGAGACAAGCCTTCCTGGTTTAGTTTTTTCCACCTTTGAATAAGTACTCCTTGACAAATAAAAATCAAATATAAACAGCACTAGGACCAAAACCCATGTTCTTGGAACTACACCTAATTTAGAACTGTAAGAACTTGGGAATGTTTATATTTCATTCCTAAAGTCTTCATCTGTTTATATCTAAACTGCAATCTGAACTTAGACACAACTACAAGGCTCAGTGAAATAGGAGAGTGTTCCCTCGAGCCATAGTCCTGGAAATCCACTATCTTATTTCTTCATTAATATCTAATCCCCATTTAGTAAGAATTTAGCTACTTTTATCCTGATGTGAAACTTCAGGGCTGCCTATTTCACTCCACTGCCTGCTGCTTCTAAATACAGCAGTGCTGGTGGCGGAGGTGGTGATTGTGAGTCATAAACACTCTGTCATTGTAACATGTCAGATTTGTCCAAAAGAAACATATTTTTATATCTTAGATTATTTTATTATTAGTTTAAGAAGGTTCGTTTAGCTCCTAGCAAAGCCACGAGGAAGACTTATGCACTTAAGCAGTTCTATCTCTGATGTGTAATGCCTTGCAGTCATTTAACATGCTGAGACAAACAAGAGAATCCCCAGAGTGCTCATCTACTATGGGACTTATTTCATATTGCATCAATAATGTAAATTGAGATGTGAAGATAGCTCCTTGTTTTTGTAAGGTATGATTACACTAGTGCAGACAACATCCACTCAGGTTCACTGGAAACACTGAAGTCAGCTCTCTGATAAAAACCTGGCCTATTCTTTATCCTAACAGAAGAAAAAATTATACTATCAACAGGAAACTGTTGGCAGCAGACTGGCTTTGTAAGATCGGCTGTTTGCTCCGATGTTTTCCAAGCACCAGGTGAAGTGTGGAAAAGCCCCATGCAGGGGTTAATATTTCTCACTAAAATGACTTCTGATATTATTTGTTGTTCTTCTCAGTCAACTACATTAGCCTGTATTTAATCACTGTGGTGAATGCTAATTTGTATAAGTAGACCTCATACAAATGAATTCAGCTGGATTTTTTGAATCTATTAGGTCTCACCCATGACAGATTTTTCATCATCTACATTGATGCTTTTGGTGGAAAACAAAAGTCACTTAGAAATATACTTTTTCTCAGTTTGACCTTTCATCTGCTGTGACAAGACACTCAGTGTTATGCCTTGTTAATGTACTGGTGCAGCACCCATATCTACTATTGTACAATACATAGAACAAACATAAAAGACATCAATCAAAATCCTCAAAATGTCTTTTTCTGCCAAGATGCATAAATGTTTCCTCTCTCCCATCAAATCATTTTAATTACAGCTGCTGAGCTTCATAATTATTTTTAGCCAAGCTGTTTTTTCTGTTGTTATTGAACATATGATATGCAATATATTGCATTTATACATCCCATTGGATTTTGTTATAGCAGAGCAACTCTTGTAGTTGAGATGGAGACTGTTTTTCCATTATTATGAAACCATTTGAAGTCTCACTGGAAATTTGCCATCTTTGGTATCTTGCTAAAATATGATTTCAGGAGGAAAAGGCAGAGAGAAAGACAAATGTTGTATGCTCTCTCAGGTTGTTTCCTCCTGTAGCTTTCCTTCTCCCCAAGATATTTCATATGAATGAGGGTTTTTTTTTTTTATAAAAATTCTATAGCTCCAAACTAAACAAAACTGAAACCTGATATAGACAGATTCTTACTGCCAAGAGAAGCCAAACCACTTTTTTCATGACTTGTTGTAATCCAAGATCACAGAACCAGGACCTTTATCTTTTCATGATCTTTGTTTTCAAGTACACATCCTTAACTTTGCTTCAATTTAGAGTTTCTCCCTTCAGGCAATAAAACATAAGGTAATTTACTGAAATAAATAAAGAAAGGTAATCTTGGTTTCAGCTGAGCAAAAACAATTGGGTTTCAAATATATACAAGCAAGAAGTCTGTATGTTTGAGTGCTACTGAAACACATGCCATTTATAATGCGACAATAGCACTACTCTTCTGAAAGACACTGCTAAATGTGCAAGTCACTTACTCAGGAAGAATTTGTATTTCATTTCTGAAAGCAAAATTACAATAGCTGACAAAACATGAAAGTTTCATCATGGTGGATTAGAATGCACACAAGGAATTCGAAGGAATTTATCATTACTCAACATTTCAGCTAGCGCTCTTTAACGCGTCTTTGGGGAGCAGATTTGTCTCTGCACTCTATAGAAAACTCGTGCACATAAAAAGGTTAGATTACAGAAACCTAGTAAATAATATAACAAACAGCTAGCTAGACTGTACAGCAAGATGAACAAATATGTGTTGCTCCTACACTACTGAGCCCAAAGAATATGCGTCTTTCTTTACCTTTAATACAACTCTGTCTTTACCCAGGAACTTCCACGACATGAAGGGATTGGCAGGTGATTTTAAAATTCAAGTAACAGAGTGCTTGCAGATATAAAACCCAATGCCACCTCTACCTGCCAAGTAAGAAATGCTCTCATCATTTATGATCTCGAAAGACCAGTCCAAGACAGGAAAATTTCACAGTTGATATTTCTTAGACATGAAAGGTTTGGAAAAATAAACAAAAAAATTTGTCCTTTTGGCTGAAAGAAGACACAATGCCATTTGTTTTTTGGATAAGATCAAGAAAAAATCTAGCAACCTTAATTTATTATTAAGAACTCAGGCACAAAGAAGGAAAGGGAGGACATTCAGTTCTCAGTTAAGTAAATACCAGTCAAAGATACAGTGCAAAACCCCTCGTGCTAGCTACAGAATCACAGGATACAAACAAACTTAGGAAAATAAACTGAATGAACTGCTCTAAGCTCCATCCTGCTGCAGATGGTACCTTACCAAATAGCGTACAGCTAGCTCAGAGGTGACTGTACTTCATACTGTAGTGTCATTGTGCCATTGGTCAGTAGACTTACTGTCATTAGCTTTCCTTCTATTACTCCAAGACACTTTGATTAATAAACCTGAAAAAAACATGGCAGTATTTTGTGCAGTCTGGTAGGGAATAGTTTTTGGCTTTGCACTATGTAAAATTAGTATGCATTGGCAGAACAGCAATTACTGCTGCAAAGCTCAGAAATGAAACAAAGTTTGGAAGAGTGATAAATAAAATGGTGAAAGGGTTGCTGAAGTTCAACAGGATTGACCATAAACCATGTGAAGGCAAAAACCTGAGTTGGAAGTATGACTTTATACGAAGTTACACGTCTGGTAATGAAAACATAAAGACCACACTCTAAATCTGGGACTGTAATTCTGAAGAAGACATAGGGGTGATCCATTCGACTTTATAGCCAAGTATTAACCTGTGTTCTAAGAACAAACTCATCCTAAGATACTTAAATAGGAGTATGCTTAGCAGGCACACTTAGGTATTTCAGCCTGCTGCTACCTCTGTAAGAATACTGAGTTCTGGATCTGCACTTTGAAAACTACATTGAAAAATTAGGCAATTATAGTGGAAAGTCATAGGAAACATTAAAGAATTTGAAAAAGATGCTGTATCACAGAAAAGCTCATTTAGCCTAACTCTGAGGGGATTACAGAGCAACTTTGTCACAGCCTGTAGGAATTAGACAGATGCTTTGAAAGAAAGAAGATGGAAAGTTCCCTGACAGCCAGACCACTATCCAGCCTCATCTCTGGTTGCGGTGGATCCTGTCAGTAGGAGCTCTTAAACTGTGACGTCAAAACTGAAACTTCCCTAGAAGTTTAGTCCTTCTTTCTGGCTTTTTCAGCCCCAGGTTGCACAGGGGCTCACAGTGGGTGGTTATGGTGGACCCCTCTGCCTTTATCTGTGATTTACTGCCCAGCATCTCCATTGTCACTGATGATCCTGAACATTAAAAGACCATGGGCTACAGCAGCAACTCACATATCCCAGTGTCAGCAAATGCAGCACATTGACAATATTCTGGGGGTCAGTCTTGCCCTTCTGCACATGGTCACCTTGTTCTGCTCCCACTGACATGTAAGCAGATGCCTGGGATGTGTTTGCACTAAGAAAGATCTCAAATCTCTCCTAGATAAGAAAAATCCTCCACTGATCTCACACTCTCCTGCCCCAAGGACAGTATCTTCATAGCATCTCCAAGAAGGATCACTGCACACCCTCCTATCCACCTCTTGGGAGAGCAAACAAATGAGGATATGGCCCTACTCCCTAATAGCATATATAACACTTAAAAATCATTTTAGCTATGAAAATTGCTGTGTAAGCTTTTTTAGTTTCCTGGCTAGTTTCATATTAATATATTATCTCCCTGTAACTCGTGACTACTTCCAGCTGGTGCCAGAGAAATAGGAAACTGTTTAGATGCTTTCTCCTGTTCCTATGGCAAAAAGCAAAGAAAGACAATGAGAAAGTATATTAAAGAGAATTAAAAACAGGTACCTTTTATTAGTGTAGCTGATAGTACTGTACAGTTCACTGTTCTTGTTTAATTGGGCAACATATTGATTCGATTGTGGCAATGAAGCTAGATGAATGTTCCTTAATTACATTTTAAATTCAACTTTCTGAGGCTGAAGGTGCTTTTGAAAATCACATGTAGCTGCCGGCCTCACTGTAACGTGGGTTGACTTGAAGTTGCACTAATGCTGACTGGTTATGCCCAATGCTGAACCAGTGCAAAGCCTTCATTAAAATAAAAAGCAGCTCTATAATGATATTTACATGGCATTCAAAGTGCTCTTTGTTCTTACAATAAAGTACATTCCAGATAATTCCACACTACCAACCACAGTTCCTATTATTCAATTTTGCGATTTTTCTGATATAAGCAAAGTTTTTTGTAACATGTCCACTAATTATTACTTTTACAAGGAAAGGTTCAGAAGTATTTAGACTTCTAGGAGAGTGGAGACAAATGCACTACAGAAATAATGCATTTAGCCTCCAGGAGTAACCCTCAGCTCACTTATAAAAGATCTTGCCAGTCAAATCTACAGGATGCGATTTGATTCAACTCTAGGGGAGGAAAGAGGAACACTTGCCTGGCTCCAAAGTTCAAGCAAAGATGCTTGAATTGCAGCTGCCAAGATGGGAGGTGGCAGAAAATGGAGGATTTGAATCTAGGGGGAGAAGAAGTAAAAAAAATATTTATACATTCTGTCGTTCAGCTCTAATTGCTTCAAAGATTATTTATTTTTCATTTTTTTGGAAAATAGCTTGCAGCTTCTTAACATATTTTTCAAAGAAGGGGCTGGAAGGCATAATAAAAAGCAAGCAGGGATATGCTTTCCGAATAGACTGAAATAATTAACGTGAGAATGCTTCCGCTTGAGCATTTTTTATGAACAAAAAATACATTATTTTTGCTTTTAAATTGGAGATAATTTGTTATACGGAAGTGGTGGTTTCTTTAATCTTGAAATAATGCTAATTACAACGGTATTTGGAATCTGAATTTTTGCAAAGCTGTTCCCTTGTTTGCTGCTGACATAACAAAGCTCCTTAGAGACTTCAGAGGCTTGTGGCACAGTCCCACCTTGCCTGTTGTCCCTCCTTGACTTCCAGTCCCAGACCTCATTAATCCCCTGATTTGTCTGTGTGTGGGTTTCATCTACTCTAGTTCACAGCCACTTCAGAAGCAGTTGGGTAGAATAATCCATGATCTAAACACAATCGTCACATGCTTCCTTCGTTAGCTCTTCCCAGCAAGTGACCAAAGCTCAGGTCACACTTAAGCCTTAAGAAAGAGCATTGTCTCTCCACACCACACCGCATCACAGCACATTTGCAGGAGGAAGGTAGGAAGGTTTTGTCCATTTGTTTTCCACTGAAAACCAGCTTTTACTTGTTTTACATTTGTGTATTGCGGGATTGCCAGGATGCTTAGCCATGGAGCTGCACTAAACGCATGCACAAACACAGACAAAAAGCAAAACCAATCTTTGTCCTACAAAGCTAATAGTTCAAATATATCTCTGCTCAGGTACATGATGTACCTGGACACTCCCTTAGCATCCCTTTGATTTCAAATCAAGGTCAGTTTGATTAAGCACAGAGATGAGTCCTGAGGCTTGAGGTCCTGCACGCTCCCTTTCCATTGCACTCGCCGGTGCAGGGCTCTTCCCAGAGGTGCTTGCCATGCTGCGGGGCCACACGGCGGGAATTCAGTGGGTGTATTGACCTCTGGAAAGCAAATACAGACACTGTTTCTGCAGTCACAGAGTTTCATTTGGCACGGGAACTGGTGCTTATCCACCAGGCAAGCCTGACACTCCCTCGTCTCTAATCAGGGTTGTATACACAAACAGAAACAACACGCTGCAGGTACATGTACACACTGTGTTCCTTTCTCCAGGCGTCTTTCATTATTCAGCATGTTTTCACTGCTGAACAACAAATTGTTAGTGGTGTAACAAGACAGGAACACGTGTTTGGGTATGGTGCATTACCTGCAAAGCCTGGCACTTGCTCTGCCGAGCTGCAGTTCCCCGGTCTGGCAGGGTCAAAACAGCAGCTAAAACAGCAGTGCAGCTTATGGTGGTATTGAGAATAGGTAGATGAGAAAGCCTGCATCTTTCAAGGCTAGATAAAAAGATGAAAGTGATGAGAGGCCATATTTTTGAGTCATTTTTCTGGGCCAATATTGCTTCTCGTCTATAAAGTACGAATATAGTCTGGAATAAGGAGCCAGGTCAGGTCCCAAGTAAAATGACTTCCAGGTTCTAAACCTGAGTTTCCAGCAGGCTGACATCAATGCGATCAAAGGAAAAGCGGGGTGCCGAGGAAACTGGTTATAACGAGATTTTTTTTAGCTGTGCTGAACTTCGAGAGCAAAACATCTGTGATGATACATCAGGAAAACAGGCCAAGCTTTTATTTTGAAGAGTGCTAGCTAGGTCTGAAGTAGGAAGATGGATAGACCTGTGAATCATCAGCATAGAGGTAGTAGTTAAATCTGTGTTTTCAGATGTAAGTGGATAAGGCCAAGCCTCTAAAAGAAATCAGAAATAGATTTGAGAGATGAACCAACAGAAAAGTTCTAAAACCAAGAAACAAGTTTTTTTTAAGAAGGATGGGGATGAAGGATGTTCACAGTTGAGTCACAAACTCAGTGGAGTCACAAACCAGTAAAGTCACATGTTTTCAGGAGGTCACCTGGTAGCATCCCTCTGCCCTACGGCAGGATCAATTATCCTCCTGCCTTTCCTTTCTGTCTGTCTGCCCTGCTCTGGAAGGCCTCCAACAGTGGAGATCCCACAACCTCCGCAGGCGTCTACCTTAGTGCTTTATTATTATGATTGTTATGAAAGTTTCCTGATGTCTAACCGGAATTCTTTGCTGTAATTTAAGCCCATTATGTCATGTCCTTTCTATTATGCACAGATTGTTTCTGTCTTCCCTGCCGCTGTTTATTCTGTAATTACTTTCATGTCCCCACTCAAGCGCTTACCATTTAGGCTAAACAACCTTGTTCATCCAATCTGGCCTGACAGGTCTGGGTTTTAAGACTTTGTACTTAGCCTCCTCATCAAACAAGCAGCATCTTTTCTTGAAACAAGGACACTAACCCAGGAAAACATGATCCAACAGGATCTGTGACACTGTCGAGAGAAGGGATTACTTCCCATGTCTCACAGGCAATAGGTCTGAACGCTGCAACTCTGAAACTATCTTTATGACAGCAGGATGCCCTTGCTGACTCCCAGCCAGGTTGTGATCAGTGATGATCCCAAATCAGTCAGTTTTTCTGCTGTGTAAGTTGGTAGCTTGTTATGTCTAAATACTGACAATTTGCACCCAAAAGACTTTCATTTCTCTTCTCAGAGGGAGTCTGCTCGGAAAGATCATCTGGTTGAAGACACAGTGCATCTCTCCTCTGCACTTTTTATACATTGATTCCTGACCTTGCTTCTTTAGAGAAAATTAGGAAAATCTATCAATCTAAAATAGAAGTATTTTTCCATCAGACTTTAATGCCTATTACATCTGGACCCAAAAGACATTTAAAATTTCCCTTATTTGCAATTTCTGGAGTCTACAAAAGATTCAGAATGACATTCTGTAAACAGTACAATTTTTTCCTTTTTTTTTCTTTTCCAAATTTCTTGTTTGAAATAGGACATTCCTCTATTTTATATATATATATATATATATATTTGTTTAAAATGCTCAGCCATGGTGTTTTTAATCTATCAGTCTTTGGACACTTTCCATGACCAGAAGTGAATATCCATGTTTTCTTATATAAATATCCCTTCCACAAAACATCTACAGGAAAGTATAGATTTCCAGCTCATACAATGGCCCAGCATGACTTCATATCTTCCCCAAACCACTTGTCCCATCAGACACTCAGCACAGCAGCCTACTCTACTGGAGCAGAAGAGCCTACATTTACAGTTTCCCTTTTTTTCCTAGCTATTGGCTTTAAAAGTCTACTTGTGTTGGCAACTGTTACTGCTATGTAATAATTTACTAGCTACCAGCCCCCCAGCATGTCTGCAATGGTATAGCAGCACAATCATTAGTTTCTATTCTGCAGTGGCAGGATGTGACAGAGACTCTACGATTTTGGATGATTCTGGTGTCAACTAACTGTGACACTCCATCAAACTCTGCATCCTTAATGTCATGAAGAGTTACATCCTTTCATGGGTGATAAAGCATGGGTATTCTGACAACCCTGGTTTAAGTGTCCTTATTGGCCTCACTAGGCTCTTGTCATTTCGTTGTTTTATAACTTAAATTGTCTGATATTGAAAATGAGGTTTCAATTTGAGATTTTATTGCTAACCTTTCAGGGCCTTGGAGCTCAAAGTCTACTCAAGAGATAAGTGAAGTTTATGCTCCAGTTCTTAATCTACCTTCAGTTACAGATTTCTGCACATGTACCCCATTGCTTCCTGATAGCTGTCTGAAAACTTTTCAGATTTTGTGACAAAAAAGAATGAATGTAGATCTTCAGGTGTTTCCAGGGAGGTTTTTAAAGATAGATAGGTTCATTTTTTATTCTGTTTATTTGAATCTTGCCGCTTGTTTCACCTTAGAATTTTATATTAGGGATGGGAAGAATTGTTCTTCTTGCCCAGCCTCCCCTTTGAGGAAAATGCTGTTGAAAAAAAACAAAAATTCAATGAAGCTTCTGAAGGGCAAATGCTAACTTTTAAACTGAAAATGCTTTAAATTTTAGTTTATAACAGGAATCTTCTTTGTTCTTCAAGTGGTCATTTTCCTTTTATTAAAACCCGTTATTATAACAGAAAGCACGTTCTTTATGAAATAACATTTCAGGAGTCAAAACCCCAATTTTCCCTAAGGAAATATTTCAAGGGAAAACTTTTTACATGCCCTACTTAGCACCAAGTCTTCCCATTTGAACACCTCCACAAGTGGCTAAAGTTTCAAAAGAGATGCTCTTCCACTTAGGCACCTGAAGGAAGCGTTTGAATTCTGAGCAGCTCTTGAAACATCAGGCCGCCTTGTTTGAGGTGTGTGAGAGAAAGACGTGCCCTTTTCAAGATGTAGCTCCGATGACAGGTCCTTCAGAACTTTTGAAAAATTCCCCTTTAAGAAGAAGAAGATTAGATCAAGGCTTGAATATTCCATACATAAATACAGCCAAAACTCTGAAATCCATCTCTAATGCACATGTTTATATGCTATTACAGCTTGTTTTATCATTGGTGTTCTCAGTGCAAGTATTCTACATATGGGCTTGAATGGATTACAAAGAAGCTATCTTCAGAATAGCGTGAAGATTATTGTTGTTGAGAAGGATGCTGGTTTTGTTGCACTGAAACATACTTAATTTCTGTTTGTGCAGATGAGATTTCTTGAGGCCAGGGCTGACATCCAGCATGCCATTAGGTATGGAAAGAGGTACATTGTGCTCCAAACTGGCAAAGAGCTTGCAAAAACTAAGCATAAAGAGAGGTGGATCCAAGCCAATCCCACTGTCAGCTCTCAGATCTACTCCCCTGTTCTTTCCCTGGAAGAAGTAACCTTTTGCCCTTCCATTTTGTAAAGCATAAAGTAAATTCTTAATTAGTATTTTTTTTTCTTCCCCTGCTGGAAAAAGTATTAACAAAGATTATTGTCAAAGCATAAAATTGCTTCCTCTTTATCTGGCACAATGCTGCTACAGAACAACCAAGAGGTTCACAGACCTCTAAGTCAAGATGCTGTACAGTATTTGCAATAATAGCTCAGAGGATACCATGAAATTGGGAGCTTTTTATCATGCTAAAAAGCACTCCCCCTTTGTTTGTATCACCCCTCCCTGTTTTAACTATGCTGTATAGATCCATCAGACTCTATTATTTTTCTTTCTAATATAATGAGGTCTGGCCACTTCACTATAAAACAACCTGTTGCTGAGAATATCAGTTTGGATGCACTTCATGGGATGTTAAGAAAATGTTAAACTTGAGGAAGGTCTCCTGCCATTTTCACAAGGCTCTGCAGACAAGTCAACAAAACCTCATTGTCAATAACATTAAGGACTGTTGACAGATCTAATAAAATCAACATAGATTTATTTTCTGTGGCTATTGCCAAGCAGAGATCAGCAAAAGATAACTACCTTTATATAAAACTCATCTAAAGCCAGCACAATAGGGATGAAGGATGCTTGTCAAAGACATAAACAGCCACCTTCTGCTTGCATCATCCCAGAGATACTACAGAGATTAAAAATTCCCGTCAATATACAGGCTAAAATCACCCACTGTGAACAAACTCATGAATTACAAAGAACTGGCCACAGCGTCAACAAACCAGATTTTATCATCAGAGTGCTTTGCTGACTCCTTTCTGCTATAAACTCATCACACCAATCATGATGAAGGCAATAGCATCAAACAAAAATGCAGCAAGGACGCATGTGAAACCAGGAAGGACATTTTCCCATCCATCCCTGCTATGAAGGCAAAGAAACTGGTTTTGTGCCTCACATCAGAAGGGTGGTCTGATAAAGCACTTTGCTAAAAGCCCTTCTGGAAAGATAAGCCCATCTGCTGTAGTAACAATACACAAGGAAAAACAAGCACAAACCCCAAACAAACAAGCAGCCCCTCATGCACCACAGCGTACTGCTGAGGAACTTAACAGACCGGATATATTTAGTCTGATTACCAGAATTGTTTTCCCAATAGATATATATTTACGTATACATGCACATAATTATTTTCAGATGGTCAGTGCAGATATGATACAGGACGCAAAGTTCAACTGATTTTTCTGGTGCACCTAGGTGCTGTATTTAAAAATGGCTTTATGTTGGCTATTTTCCAAACTTCTTAGATCTTCCTGAACTAATAACCTACTCTAAGTGGAGAAGATAAGGCTAATGATGAAAAGGAAGAGTACTAACATGTCCTTTTTGATTTTGAGTGGATCAGTTCAGACTAAATTCAGCTGACTCATCCAGATGGCAAAAGGAAGGGTGGAGATGCTTCCAGTATGTTAGAGACAATTTAGTTACAAGCAGAGCTTTTTCTTTTGAAAGCTGCAAAGTATCTACTAGCAATACATCTACTACTCATCAGTTAAATCATAGTAAACACTGATACAGTGGATTTGAAATTATTTCCTTGACAGGATAAATAGAGCTAAAGTGTGCTCATATAGTTCTTAACAGGAATTAAGGCAAACCCCATGGTTTTGTAGTTTGGCTGCTACAAAACTCTGCACAAAAATGAAAATCTCTAGTGATTCTTAGCTAGTTTGGAGAAGTCACTGGAACATCACTGAACCAAATTACTAAAAATCCCATGGTGCCGTATGTACTATCTCATTGGCATTATCTCAACACCAGACTTTTGGTGATTGCTTCTATCCATGGCTCCTGGCAAGCACCATTCAATCAGCTGTCATCAAAGGACACACAGAATAATTTTATTCTTTAAATTAAATTTAATAATGAAAAAAAATATAAATTTGATAATTAAAATATTATTAAAATTTCATTTAATGACAAACTAGAATTATTTTTAACATTAAATTAAATAACTTAAAACTGGCAAACCCACACATTTCTTAAGTAAGAACAGAAGAAAGGCCGTGCAAAGTGGTAACAATAGTCTATCTATCCTGCTATCTTTCTGCCAGGGCTGAAAGGAGAGGCTCTTGGCAAGTGTGCCTGAACAGGGCAACTGCATAGTGCCCACTGGGGATGCTCCTTTCCTGAACTGCAGCAAAAGATATGTCATCAGGAACAGCTTTTCTGTGGCACTTCTGGGACTAAGAAATAAACGTTTTTCTTTTAATTAGACATCTTGGTGTGTGACCTTCTTACTGAACTAAATGTTGTCTTATGCTACTTCTTTCACTTCGTCTACCTTTATTTCAAATTACTCTCAGTGACTTATATTAAATGATAACACACATTTAGAAAATAGTCTGGTTTGGAATGTAGCATCATCTGCCTTCTGGATAAAAACCAATAATGCTTGGTGTCTCAATCTAAATTTCAATTTTGTCTCAGAATTTATTTTCAATTCCTCTGTACTTCTAGATTGCACTTATTATGGGAAGCAAAAACCCTATTTCTATTCTGGCAGCAGTCCAGGAATACCTGGAGCCTTAAAAAAGGGATTTCTCCCTCCACATGTGGTCTCCATCCCCTTTTCTAGCCACAGAAGACTGAGCATCTATGGCAGCATAGAGGACCTCCTGGATGGCTCCAGCTGGTGCTGAAGAGCTATAAGGTTTTGAGGCCCATTCGTCACTGGAAATGCAGGACTCCAGTTATGCCTGTGCCCTTTCTCCCTCCTGTGAAGGCAGCTGAAGTGGAGAGCAGATCAAAACCAGATTTTATTTGAGCAAAGCCAGAATAAAAATTGGAGAGTAAAAATGACAGTAAAGTTCTCTGCAAATCCAGATTCTCTACTTTAATCTGGTCACTCAAAGGCACCACAGGGGTAACAGCAGAAATGCCTGGCCCATTTTCCTTCCATACAGGCATTGCTGCTCTCTCCTATTCTGTGTTTGTTGGGCCTGATCCTGTGAGCTCCTGTAGAAAAGAAAAGAGATCTAAGTGCAGACCACTTTTGCGAGGGGTCCAGGTCAGAGACTTCTTTCTGCAAGGCTTGTAAACTCTTGAGCACTATCCCAATAGTAAATAAGCCAGGTCAATAAATGATGCTAATACATTAGCCGTCTGCTCTGAAAGTTGTATGGTAATACTTGTGTGTGGCTGGGACTTAAAAGCTGCAGCTCTTTTGATGGTCACAAACACACTGGAAATAGCAGATCTATTTTACATAGTAACTATTGTTTATCTGGAAAAAGATTGCTGAGACAAACAGCAAAGTATAGGTATCATAGGTATGCCTACTAACTAAAAAGGGTCTTAAACACTGTAAAAGTATACACTAGATGTGATTCTCCTCCACCGTACTCTTCTATAACCTCCAATAGAGCTGTGAAAATTTCTTTCCATCAATCATGAAAGCACTTTGGTTGATAGTGTAGAAAGATGTTGAGTAACTGAAGGGGAAAATCCTGATTCTTTGTGGAGAACAAGGTGTGAGATAATTAAATGGCATTTTGTGAGATGACAGATTTTTTTTCAGAACTTCCTACAGCTCTATGCTTCATGTCTGCACTGCATAGAAGTGCCATGTTGGATTAAGATACTAGGCTGATTTACTTAACCGATATCACTTGTGAAAAGCAGACTAGTAAGCTGCAGTTGTCCCAGCAGTCAGTGATGTACCTAGAGTGTGGTCAAAGAGGACTTTGGCTTCCAGTAAGCTTAACCCCTCTATGAGTGTAAATTGATCACTTAACATGAGAAAAAAAAGAAAAAGACAATTTTGCATCTGACCTGCTCACCTTCATATGACGACATGACATCTTAAAATCATAGTAAGTATTAGAAAAATTATGTTTTAAATATGGGCCTTTGTATCTTTTACCACATTCTCTCCTGCAGTGGTTATTACCTAATAATTTTTGACACTAGTGATTAAATATAAAAGTTTTACATTTTATGATTCTATTTCAAATACACAATTGCTGGCATATATATCAAGGCAAAAATGAGTCCCTTCTTTAAGAGTCTGCAATTATATTTATGCATTAAAGTGTCAACTATTTAAAATGAATGATTTCAAACAAGATCTTTATGTAATTGTTTTAAAAAGCAAACTATTAATCAGACTTTACTTTCAATCTCAACTAATGGCTTGTGTTTCAGTAGCTTAGACCACTCAGAACATTCTCTAATTTGAGAAGTCTTTATGAGCAGTTTAAACAATTACTTAAACAACAGCCACAACTGAATTGGTGAGCACACTTGGTAAACAAAATGTCTTCAGTGGCAGAACTCAGGCTATAGCATCAGTAAAATCCATCACCGAGAAAGCACTTCACGGCTCACAGTTCTCTGCAACAGTCAGAATATCAGAGGAAGGAAAAATGAGACCTTTCATGAGGAGTTCAGAGGCAGGAAACTTAAAATTTTATTTCAACAGTGATTTATTTTTCTGGCCTCTGTTTCCTAGTTCCTTTTATACACTTGTTTAGGAGAGCAGATCTCTCTCCCAGTCAATAATATATGAGCAGAATAATTTTCAAATACTGTTCTTTCCTAAAATGGCGCTGCTTTTGCCACTTTGTGTATGTGATAGAGCCAAACCAGGTGCCTGAGTCAGTGATGTTGCTGTTTACTCAAATGCCACTGGCTATACAAATTGTACTTGAAGTAATGGATATTTTTAATTTCCATTTCCTAGATGATGAGTTCATATTGCGCAATAATCTCAGGCCAACAGCAAATCCCAAAGAATTTAGGATGTGGCAGCCAGCGAGGATGCCTGGCTGGAACACTCTGAGGAGAATGATTTAAAAGAGGGGGAGTTAATTTGTAAGTTTTTAAACAGTGTGCCAAGGGAAAAATAAGTCTTCTGTACATCTGCCTACATTTTTCTGAGATCACATTTCAGTCACTGAATGATAAAACAAAATGGAAAACAAAAAAGGAAAATAAAAAACCCCCAACAAAAACCAGATGAGTGGATTTGAATGGGAGGTGATTTATCCTTTAGTTTGCCTGCAGGAAAAAAAATGAAGTGATATTGCAATTTGATAGGTATGTATTTTCAGATAACGCATCTAGCTCAATCACAGATATGGACTTCTGGATCTCAACTGCAGCTTTTAATTCTGTTTTGACAAATTTATGTAAATAAACAGACCAGGAATGGACAATCACTGGAAGTCTAAATCTCTTTTAGGTAATATTTCTCTGAGCTTCCCTACTGGAGGCTATCTGTTAACTGGATGTGAATTATTGCTCATGCTTGTTTCCCTCAGAAGTAGTACTCCAGGTGACTACAGCTGCTGCTTAAAAGAAGCAATTGGTGTTGTAAGATTCAAAGCTTAGAGTTGGCTGTGGCATTTTTTTGTAATTTTACCAATTATCAGGTATGATTTCTGGAATTTATCCAGCCCTAACAAAGACAACCTACCGTTGGAAGTGATCTTTGTATGGGATTACCCCTGCCATGGAAGATCCAATAATTTGAATTCCTCTCTTTGCTTTGGATTAATAATACCCTAAAAAAAGTAAACGGTGACTTAGTTATTCTGCCATATTTCTCCTGGTTTCACTTGATTTCCACTCAAAATTATAAATCAGTCCATATTTGTTTATCACTTGACGCTCAGCCCACATTTGCCAAAAGATCCATGAATCTCACTGAACCTGACTTAATTTCTGGATTGGTAACAAAAGCTCAAACAGAGCAACTTTCACCCTATTGCAGGTTTTAGGAAGGAAACTTTAGCATTGACCTAGGAATAATATTCTACTTGCTTAGAGGTTAACAGAAAGTTATTAAAATAAGAAGTTTGGAACAAACAGTGTGAATTAACCTGCCCAGGACTGAAGGATTGGTAGATGAAAATAAAGACTTGTAAATAAAGTATTTCAGAGGCTTTAAACTTGACACTGAGGATGACACTTCAGGCTCGATTGAAAGACTTCAACAGAAAGTTGCAGTGGCCCCCAGATAGATAGCCAAGGAAAGAAAATTATGAAGGGATTTTCAATTTATGGATCTGGTATGCAGTGAAGTTTGATTGTTTTGATGAATTTGGCTCAGACACTAAAGGTATAGCTGCAGGTAAACCACAACATACCTTTGTGTTGCACTTTTAAATGTTATTTATTACAGAAAGACTGCAGTAAATAGAAGGGATAACTGCATTTTCTGAGTGTTGATGAGTCCCTTAGCCTCTTAGAGTTAAACACAACAGCACCAAATAATAAAAGACAGTGTAAGGGTGAAAGTAGCAATAGAGAAAGCATCACAAGATATTCTTACATACTTCAGGATCAAATAATTTGAGCAGTAATACTCGCAGTACCTTTTGATTCACTGGACACATAATTCTGCTGGAACTGAACTGCATCTCCTGTTTACCCATAAATGTGCAATACACCAGGAAAGCGTGGTCTTGAATAGCCATCTGATACATGAACGGTTCCCCTGACTATTACAATGCCAGGTTTGCTTCATATATGACGAGGAGCGTGTTCTTTTTTTGTCCCCACAGTCATGGTAAAGCATTTGGTATATACTGCAAACACCATTGCTTACCGAAGGTGCAGACAGTTGGCTTTACTAGGCGATTTCCTGACTTTTAAGGCTGCATTCTTCCAGCCAATATCGCTGTAGTTTAAACTGCATTGTATGAGTTTCCCTTTCCTTTTTGCAATAGTATAATTTGCTTCATAAATTACATATGGTGGAAGCCTGTTGAATGAATAACCTTGTTGCACAGAAAATTAATTCTTTTGACAGGTTTATTCCTTTAACAGATATTTGGTGGAGGATTTTACTGCATTTTTGTGTATATTGTGGCTTGCTGCACAGAAAATGTTTCACAGCATTTCAGCAGATATATTCCTTTAACAGAAATAACTATTCCTGTCCATTTACCATTTGTTACCTATGAAATAAATTTCTTAGTTACAGATTCTCAAAAGAAGCTCACTTGTTTTGCTCTTGTGTTTCATTTGAGTGCAAAGAAAATACACTTTTCCTTCAATCAGCATTCATTAAATGCATGGTAATATATACAGTTGTAATGAACCATATTTTGTTTGATTATGTTAACCTGTAACAGTGTTAATTTCCTTATATATATGTTTATGTGATTTTTTTTTTTACAAATTAACTTTTTACCATGCCTTACCAGAATATCTTGGATTATTTAAGGCTCCATACACAATCTTGGCATGAGAATTACATAGCAGAGATAGCATGACAGCAAAGGAAGTCAGATTGAACGCCACATGACCTGATTCAAGCACGGCTAATTATGTAATTAAGATATTGAAAGAAGAGCCAGAATATCTGAGTGCTGCTCCTAGTTTCGCCAAGAACCTCCAGTGGGACATTAAGCATTTAGCTTTTCTGTTCACAACTTTTCCCTGCTGTGAATGAGGGCAACTGATATTCAAAAAGCAAAATATGCAGAATAAAGCTGCTATGGGTGCACTGCCTGCAGCACATCATGGATCAGATGTGCAAAGGGTTTGTCAAATAATTCCAGTATTTTGCACTTGTTTTCATTTTGTGTATAACTTACACTCAGAGTAGGCACTCAGATAAAGCTGCAGAGGAAATGTGGTGCTTATCGCTTATCCACTGAATTTAAGGAAGAACGAGTTGATTATTCTATTTGCTTTTAATTGGGCCTTAGCTTTCCTAACCTGGTCCCTAGCTTCCTGGACAACATCCCTGTATTCTCCCTAGTCTGCCTGTCCTTGATCCACCTTTTATAAGCCTCCTTTTTTCCTCCTTATCCATCCAAGGAGGTCTCCTCGCCCTCCTGTAGCACTTCCTTCTAGGAGGGATGTATCACTCCTGAGCTTGCAGCAAGTGATCCCTGAATATCAACCAACAGCCTTGGGCCAACCCTGCCCTCTAGGGCTGTATTCCATGGAATTTTACTGAACAGGTTCCTGAAGAGGTCAAAGTCTGCTCTCTTGAAGTCCAGGGCAGTGAGAAAGCTAAGGCCCAGTTATAATTAAACTTGGCTAGGGTTGTTAAGGATAACAGGAAGATTTTCTATACGTACATTGCAAATAAAAGACGGGATAGGGACAACGTGGGCCCTCTCCAGCAGCTATCGGGAGAACTGGCTACACTGGATTTGGAGAAGGCTGAGGTTCTCAATGACTTCTTTGCCTCCGTCTTCGCCGCAAATGCTCTGACCACACCACCCAAGTCTTGGAAGGCAGACGCAGGGACAGTGAGAATGAAGACCCTGGGCCCACTGTAGGAGAGGATCTGAACCTCATCTTAAGAACCTGAACATATACAAGTCCATGGGACCTGATGAGATCCGTCCGCGGGTCCTGAAGGAGATGGCAAATGAAGTTGCTAAGCCATTGTCCATCATATTTGAAAAATCCTGGCAGTCAGGTGAAGTTCCCGATGACTGGAAAAAGGGAAATATAACCCCCATTTTTAAGAAGAGGAAAATGGATGAGCCAGGGAATTACAGACCAGTCAGTCTCACCTCTGTGCCTGGCAAAAGCTTGGAGCGGATTCTCCTGGAAGGCATGCTGAGGCACATGAAAACCAACAAGGTGCTTGGTGACAGCCAGCATGGCTTCACTAAGGGGAAATCCTGCCTGACCAATCTGGTGGCCTTCTATGATGGAGCTATGGAACTGATGGACAGGGGTAGAGCAGTTGATGTCATTTACCTGGACTTGTGCAAAGTGTTTCACACTGTCCCACACAACATCCTTGTCTCTAAGTTGGAGAGATATCAATTTGATAGGTGGACCACTTGGTGGATAAAGAACTGCCTGGATGGCTGCACACAAAGAGTTGTGCTCAATGGCTCAATGTCCAGCTGCAGACCAGTAACGAGCGGTGTCCCCCAGGGATCGGTGTTGGGACTGATCTTGTTCAACATCTTTGTGGGTGACATGGACAGTGGGATTGAGTGCGCCCTCAGCAAGTTTTCCAATGACACCAAGCTGTGTGGTTCGGTTGACACGTTGGAGGGAAGGGATGCCATCCAGAGGGACCTTGACACACTTGTGAGGTGGGCTGATGCCAACCTGATGAAGTTTAACCATGCCAAGTGCAAGGTCCTCCACCTGGGTCGGAGCAATCCCAGGCACAGCTACAGGCTGGGCAGAGAAGAGATTCAGAGGAGCCCTGGGCAGAAGGACTTGGGGGTGTTGGTCAATGAAAAAATGAACATGAGCCGGCTGCAGTGTGCCCTTGCAGCCCAGAAAGCCAACCGTATCCTGGGCTGCGTCAAAAGAAGCGTGACCAGCAGGTAGAGGGAGGTGATCCTGCCCCTTTACTCTGCTCTCGTGAGACCTCATTTGGAGCATTGTGTGCAGTTCTGGTGTCCTCAACATAAAAAGGACATGGAACTGTTGGAACAAGTGCAGAGGAGGGCCACGAGGATGATCAGGGGACTGGAGCACCTCGCGTATGAAGATAGGATGAGAAAACTGGGGCTGTTCAGCCTGGAGAAGAGAAGGCTGCATGGAGACCTCATAGCGGCCTTCCAATATATGAAGGGGACCTATAGGGATGCTGGGAAGGGACTCTTCATACGGGACTGTAGTGATAGGACAAGGGGTAACGGGTTCAAACTTAAACAGGGGAAGTTTAGATTGGATATAAGGAAGAAATTCTTTACTGTAAGGGTGGTGAGGCACTGGAATGGGTTGCCCAGGGAAGTTGTGAATGCTCAGTCACTGGTGGTTTTCAAGGCTGTGTTCGACAGAGCCTTGGATGGCATGGTTTAGTGTGAGGTGTCCCTGCCCATGGCAGGGGGGCTGGAACTAGATGATCTTAAGGTCCTTTCCAACCATAACTATTCTATGATTGTATGATTGTACGATTCTATGATTTGTTTTTCTTATTTTTCCCCCTCTTCCTTATTTGAATGCTTAATCTAGGGAATTAAAGTTCTGCTGCTTTGAGATTTAGAATTTGGTGTATATTCGGCTTCAGGAAACTGATATTCTGAACTTGCCAGTAATGTCTACCCTACATTACACTGGAACCCAGGAAATAGGAGACAAAGAAAATAGAAAAGACAGGAGTTTATGACTAACTTCTCACAAGATATCAAGACAAAAGACATTTGTATTGTGTCAGTGCAAACATCTGCACAGCCCATAAACTTCTCCAAATAAATGTTCATAGAGCACTGGCATAAAAGAAAAAGAAAAAAGCCCTAATTTTTTTTCTTATAGCACAAAATTTCCTTTAGTATTTCCCTTTCAATCCTGTATACTTGACACACCAAAGCTTTCTTGCCCAAGTCCATAGGCCTTCCCTAAATTAATCAACACCAGTATTGTTTGTACAGATCGGGAAATCAGAACAGCAATTTTCCAAAACCAAAAGCAATCACCACAGCTATCCAGGACTAGTCCAAAAACTCTCTTCAAAGCTAGAGCAAAACATGTTCAAAATATAAATACAGATATATAAATTTGTCTGGAAGTCTCCAGATCAACATTCATTCATTACAGCATAGGAGAAAGATAGTAGCATGCATATGAGATCCCAATCACCACAAAAATAGGCTCTATGTAAAAAAACATGTTTACTGTGCTTTTTTTAAACTTGAGATTTAGTGTAACTTAAGAGTTACGTTTGGTTTTACTGTAATATTATTTTAAAATGTTTTTAAACACATTTGGACTATTGTCATGGCTCTGGTATGAGAAAATTTGCAAAATAACGTGCTGAATGCAAAGTAAGAGTCATGCCAAGGTGACAAGTGTGATAAGACAGCAGTATGGAGTGATAGAGGACATGGCATAGACACCCACCGTCTCATGCCTGAGAATCTACACCTGTGTAGATATCGATGCTGGACTATTTCACAAAGCTGGCTCAGTCCATTTTCTGCTCTGACCATCAAATGGTGAGCACAGTTTGCATGTGAAGCACAGGTCTCCTAAGATGATGGTGTCAATGCTTAACCCAAGTGAGTGGAGAAACAGAAGCTTTTGTAGGCCACATAAATACTTTGGAGGTGGGTGGGTGAGAATATGTGAGCCACAGTGAGCAGTTTGAATGACTTCCCTACTGTCCTGCCTAATTTAGCAGCATACAGACTCATCTATAACAAAACTGTGACCTCTCAGTTTAGATAGCATAGCTCTAAAATAGCACTCATCACAACCTAGAAATAGGCTTCACACTCCTGGTTCAACCTGATTTGGAGCAGAGATATGTAAAATGATAATTACACATGGATATAGCAAAAAGGAATATTCTTCTAACAAATAACTTCTTGCTATATTCAAAATAACTTTGTAAGTCCTATAAACAAGGTAACTTAAAAGGCAGAGCTCTTTCAGAAAAGAAAAGCTACACCAACACAAACATCCCAGCAACTACTCAACATTATGTTTCATTGAAAAAAACAGAGAACCTGACTCACTGCTTTATAAATACAGAAAGCTGGAGATACATGCTAGGGAAATCAGCACAAATCTAGGCTAGCACAGGAGTGAATTATTCCCAGAGATACAGACTCACATGGCACTGGGTCACATGGTACTGGCTCAAGTTAATTTCTAGGGGGCAAGGGGAAATAATATGGACAAATACAGACTGGACAGGCTGTAGGGAATTATTTCGATTACGCTCCTCGTACAAAACTTAAATCTTCAAAACGCATACACAAAAAGATCATGTTTTAGTTCCCCCCCCCCATAGTTTCTCCATACCAAGCCTGTACTTGCTGAATTTCCTTGAGATTAATGACCAATTCTGCAAGTGGCCAGCATACACTCCTCATTTTCCAATTTCTGGGGAATACTCAGTCTCAATTGCTGTTGTTTAATTGTAGTCTAGTAAAAAAACATCCCAAAGCTGTCTGAGAAAGGCCAATTGGTATATGGAAAACACATGAATATGTAATTTTAACAGCTGAAACTATATGTATCTGGCAGGTCTTACCTAATGGTTGAACCGAATCCCCTTGGCAAGCTTATACCAACGCTATTTCTACTGTTCCACTGGTTTGCAATATATGTAAAGGAGCAATATTCTATCCAAGTTCCAAGGCAGCTGGTCCATTCATGATAGGCCCAAAAGAGAGCTTGGAAAAGGACAAAACCAAATTGTTTTGTACAGAGTAGCCAAGCATCCTCTCAGAGACAACTGCTTGTATTTGTCACCTTGAAAATTAAAGCAATTCCTAATCAACAAGGTACCCGTGACTGGAATATTTCTCTTGCAGACACACTGGATTTACAGTAAGAAAATTTCTTTTTTCTTCACAGAGGCCAATCCAAACACATAATGTCAGGAAAATATAGAATTATACTTTAAAAGATTTGGAAAAGACTATTTTGTAATCACAGTGGCATTTCGGCATGTGCGTGCCTGCGTTCGCAAGGCTGTGCAAGCGCAACCTCTCATCTCTTCTGTTGGACTTGAATTCATCTGTATCTACATCCAGCTGTCTTCCTGCACAATGACCAGAACACCGAAATTTGCTGAGGGTGACACACAGGATCAATGAGGAGATTTTAGTCATTGCATCAAATTAGAAAATTCTCAATCCTGACTAAGATGCAGCTAGGAAACAAGCTGCCAGCAACATCCTCTGAAGCAGATGGTTCCCACTGCTAGGAATGCTCCTTTCCATGCACTCCAGTGACTCCTGAAATAACAGAGCGCTACAGACTAGGGAGGGAAGACAAGTGGAAAGTCAAACAACACTGAGCTCCACTTAGCAGCCTCGTATTGGTGGTTTGGTCCATGCCTTTCTGCCCACTTGAGAAAAATCACTGTCAGGTCATCACTAATGACACATCTTTATTTTACCTGGTGCTGTTTTACAAGCATCTATTGGGCATCTCTCAGTCAGTATGACTCAGACTTTAGAAAAAAAAGAAAACATTGGAGCGCAGGCCACCTGCAGATCTCAGAATAATTGGAGTGCTAGATGGAAAAGAATACATTGTACACGTTTTCCAGTAAAATAAATTACTTATGAAGTGTCTCAAAACATGCTAGAAAGTTAGGAATTATGGTCAATATCACACTGTGAACAAGGTATATAGTTGTAGTAGTTTGGATAATTAATGAAGAGCACAGTTTGCTGAGAGTTGTGGAAGGTTATCAGTCACATGACATTATTAAAATTAAGATCTTCTGTCTTTCTAAAAATGTGCTTTCTTTAGGCCACAAGTACTGAGAGCAGCGAAAGAACAGCTAAATGAAATGCTAGGGATTTTGCTCCACAGGATGTCAAATTAGATTATCTGTCCTTTAAAGCTATAAATACGTGAATTATTACACTTGTTTTACAAATGAGAAAACTGAGGCATAGACAATATCAAAGGGCTTTATAAATGTGAATGACTCAATAACATTCTGCTATTGTTTATTATCTATTCTGTGATTCTGTGATTATCCATATTCCTGTTTTTAAATGACAGAACTGAGGCACATGGAAATGAAATGACTATCTAAAGTCACACCAGTCTCCTTCTTTAACCTGATAAATGGGTAAGTAGGCATGCCATTTTGACATACTAATATATGTGTTAAGGTATTAATTTCCCATACATCTCGAATATATGGATCATTGGGGAGCAGTTTCTGTTGAAAACAGCAACAGTCATTTTCCTCACTTCAAACTTTTCTCTTATTGTGAGACTTCTATTTAACTAGAAAAAGTTCTTGTTTTGGTCTAAACTTGGTAAGAACAAAGAATAAAAATTGTACTAGTTTGGGTGCAGAAGAGAGGTATTTGGAACCAGAATGCACAGTAGTCAGAGCTTAGGGAGTGGGATGCCATCTACATACACTGGCCCACAGAATATCAGTGGTAAAATCCTCTTGATCCATTTAGGGTGGACTATTTTTGGTGAAAAATTGATCAGCAGCCTTTCAAGGTATTTAGGAGGGCAAAGAAACAATGACTTTCCTTTATGGCTACACTGCAGTGATCAGTACATCTGCAGGTGCGCAATTTAAAGAGGTGCTAGGAGAAAGATGAACATAAACAGGAAAGATACAGGGTGCATGTGAAGGTTACTGTAGAGGCTGCAGCTGAGTGACTGCAGGGCTGCATAATTCTGGATCAGATAATGCTTGAGTATATTTGCCTTGATCTGAACTCTCTGCTTAGAGCTAGGACACAATGATCAGAGGTTAACAAGGAGATGTCATGCAGAACAAAATAACCTGCGCAGAGAACTTTCTTACAGAATCAAGCATGACAGTCCAGTTCCTGGCTGCTGTAAATCACTGCAACATCATGTGTATTCACAGAAACTCCATGTATTTCAACTATTCAGCCCAGTGCTGAAATACTGTGAAACACTAAAGCTCTTAGACCAATCCCAGCAGAGCTAAACTCAACTCCCATAACCCACTAACCACTTGTTTAGTCTGGCTGAGAAATAACTAAAAAAGAAAGTTTTCTTAACGATATTGACCCCTGTCAGAAAGCAAAGTCTTCATACATCTGTTTGCCTATCCACCAGTGATAATAGTCAGGGATACACCAAAAAGGAAAAGTGACTGACTTATCTACATTATTTTCCTTGTTCTTGATCTAGGTCATCAAGTAGATTAATATGTAGTTGCAAGCTGTTCATTCATTGTACAGGAGCATGTACATAGCGGGAAATATCTCCCATGGCACTGATAAACTCTCAGAGGCTATAGGCCAAGGTGTTTATGCTCCAATGGAGACATTTGTGCCAAGTACCTGCTCCCAGTGATATAGTTATGAGCATTAAACTCAAAATGTAACTTTAAAAATCTATTACGGTCTATAGCTTTTATTATTTCCAAGACGGACAATTGTGTTGGTTATTATCAATATGTTGTGAAAGGAGCTTAGACGCCTGGGATTTGTGGTGGGGGGATGGGGAAAAGGCATGTGGGAACATTTAGACCAAATGTTAGCAAACAGAGAGAACATTAAAAAAATGTTTGAGAGACATGTTTCCCTTTTCCAGCCCCAGCTTTCAGCACGCACCCAGAAAGAGCAGTGAGAGAAAACCCTTAACTGATAACACCTAAACACTTCCTAGCCAAGATCCCTCTCTCTAACTAGGATGGCAGCTTTTCTAGTCTCTATTTCTAGGATCTTCCTTCAGTATTCCTCTCCCGAGTCATCCATCTTTTGCCTATATGGATGTCCCACAGCTGGCAGGACTTACTGATTTACTTCAGTCATCACTGTCTCTGAACATACTCTATCTGCTACTGAATTTTACCTTTTCTTCCTCTGTGTTCTGTACTCGTAGCTTTGTCATCTCCTTCAAGAATAAGTCTTCATCACTTCAGTACTGGGATCAGTCTGAAATCCAAAAGTTCTCTCTTGGCTTGGAGGTTCTCCTCTTTGTTGCCTAGCTCAGGTTTCTGCTAGAAGCATCTCTTATGAGCTCAGACTCCCTCTTTCCTTCTTCAGATTTTCCTTCCTGGCTCCAGACCTCACCCTCAGTTGTAGCAGATTAACAGCCCTCTTGGTGTAACATGTGTATGAGGGCTGCTTTTGGCTGGTGGTTCCCTGTCAGGACACTCACTGTCTAACATCATGGTAGGGGAGTGGAAGGAGAAAAGGCTTGGTTTCCTGCAAGGTTGCAGGAATTCTCCCAAAGCCAATAGAAATAAAGAAATCATGCACAGAAACAGCCCGTAAATGGTAGATTACAATGTCAAATCACCTTAACAAAAGCAAATAATTTTCAATGTGTCAATATCTTGGCAGTCAGAATACACCTAGAAATCTCTGAAGCTAAATTTGTGTTTTAATTGCTTTGAGGACAAGGACACAAAATACATATTCCAATAAGAAGTTATTTTTCTGACCATATAAAAACGTGGAATGTCAACAGCAGTGGGTGTTTCAGGCTGTTTACCAGAAAAAATTGTTATTGCACCCATTGCCATGTGTATTACACCACTTTAAATGTAGTGAGCTCTTTGATGTGAATTCTGAAGCAGTAGTACCCACATATGGCTACAGAGAACTTGGCCTTCAATGTTTTGGAGATGTAACACAGAACCAAACCTCAAAAGGTTGTGATTTCTTGCCCTGAATGATTAGTTTTACAAGAAGAGCTGTAGCCCACTTCCCCTGTGAAAGAAAATAGGTTGTCTCAAAGCTGTGTATTTGGATTAGAAAAACATTTACACATATGGCCTTGTTATTGTCCAGTGCTTTTAAGGAAGTTAATCTATGCTGTTAAAACCACTAATATAACTTCATTTGGAAGATGGTAAAAAAATAGATGCATTCAAGAAAACATTTGGGTTTTATACAGACCCTGTCAAGGGACGTACATGCGGTCATACGAAAGTTTCCTCTGTAAACTGACATAATGAAATTTTTATATTTATGTTTAAATTCTATATAGTTTTGGTCATTTGAATGAAGTTTCTGATTCCTTTCCTTCACCAACTGGTACAATAAGTAAGCATTTATGTAGGCTCGAGTGAAATGAACAAGTCAGAATTAGACTTCAGAAAACCACCAAGAAAAACAAATCCTACAAGCAAAAATAAAACACCAAGTATTAAAGAAATATCATAGACATCAGGGAAATTATTTTCTTACCTTGTTGTGACATCATGAAGAAAAAAATCAGAATGCAAGTTTTGATTAAAAAATCTGTCAGTCAACATGTAATTTAATGACATATACTGCTAAGAGGTACGTTTTAACATTAAAGACCAAAACTCCAGTGATTAATATTACGGTGATGACAGAATGGGAGTGCCTTATTTTAATCCCCTGTTTATCTCAACAGGGTAATTTATAGATCACTCGACATGTTTTAATAGCAGGCATAAAAAGGTACCTTCTAATATCCACTTGCTTGCAAGATCTGACATTTGGAGTTACATGTTCAGAAAATATCAGCAACTGCGTCTGTTAGACATATATACAAATAACTAGTCATCCTACACACAGTTTATAAAAAGTGATCTATTAATAACAAAACAGCTCCAGAGACATATGGTCTCTTAAAATTCAGGTGGAATATCAAGTGTTTAAGTTAAAATAAGGGCAGGAGCACAAAGAGTGGTCAGTGCATTGATTTGGCTGCCAAATATAGTTTTTACCATCATAAATCTCAGGCTGACAACTGCACAAAGGCTGCTTTACCTAAACCCTGCCAAGGAAGGGTGTTTGCTGCCGGATTGCCTGATAGTCACTATGACAACTGATGCCACAATTAGACAAGTACAATCCCACTTCCAAACAGGCACACAAGTCATTAATTCAGCAGGACTTTTGTTGACAATATGTTATGAGGGAAATATTTAATACAATTCCGAGGCTGATATATTCTCCTGTTATCTATAGCAAAATAAATTGCAAAAAACTGATGAAAACAACCATTTAATTAGTCTAAAGTGAGCTGAGGAAGCTACTCTGTACATTTTGGTTTAATGAACTCACAGGTGCACAAAGCTCCTTGGAGTAGACAATTTGAAGCACATGGTAAGCAAGATACTACATTTGGGGGGGGGGGTGGTGGTGGTGGTCAGCAAGAAAGGAAGAGAAGAAAATGCTTGGAAAAGAAAGCAAATAAATTATGTCCCCAAGTCTTCAATTCTATGAAGATACCCATGAGCATCTTGTCCCTTGTGGGAGGAAAAACCTTGCAAGGACTCAGCTAGCTGGCCTGAGCAACTGCAGGTGAGTAAACCTTTATGGTGATCAGCACTACAATGGCGTTTTGACACCTAGGAGAAGTGACTTATTTACAAGGCTGTTTTCCCACTTGATTTGTTCTCTGAGGCCACTGAGAAGTTCAGGAGGAAAATGAAAGAGTCATAGGAGGAGGAAAATGCAGAACAAAGTCTCACACAACTGTGAATGTTAAATTTAAAGAAAGGTTTTAAAGAACTCAGGGACAAAGAGAAAGATCAGTAAAATATTGACTCACATATTCACAGTAATGATAGGAAGAGCTCCGAGATCTCTTGCTACAGAAACACCAGGAGACATCCTTGTGCGTAACCCATACATTGCTGTAAAGCACTTGCTATGGGCAGGATGACACCAAGGCAAGAAGCATTTGACTTTTGTGGGTACGGCTGACAGGAGGAGGGCAAGTTGACCCTGGCTTGGGAATGGGCATGGACTGGGGGATCTTTTAGGGTCATTGCAGCCTACAAGAAAAAAAGTACTTGCAGATGTTGATGCTGCATCTGAGTTGAAATAGAAGAAAAGTCTAGTTGATGGAGCTGCTGAAGCCTTTGGGTAGTTAAAGCCTAAGCCAAATCCAACCCATTTCATGCCCACATAAGCCAAATTTGTGAGGCCTGTGTATTTCTTCCTGTTCAGGTCCCAGTATGTTCAAAAGCCATATTCAGTGCTGCTGGTGAGACTGAGCATGGGAACAGGAAATTAAATGTTCTTCTGACCTTCTTAACTTGAAAGCAGAGGGCATTCCACCTTACTAGAGGTGGTATCAAAGTCTGTTTGACAAATAAACTCTACCTATGATACCTCTAATAGACCAACTTTTCAGTCAACAGAGAAATCACTATGGAAGTGATCACAAGAGCCCCAGGAAAGCCTTGTTGTACTGCTTAAACTGAAATTATGGATACCTTAAAAAAATACAAAAATAAAACAGTAATTTGGTGCATGATATGGTCAAAATATCTTTGGACTTAGTTTCCTTTATACCGAAACAGGATATCTAGATACTTGCAGCTGCTTCTGCGGTTCACAAGATAGAGCAAGATTACACCAGTGCGTGCATTATAAAGAAAATCAGATAGAAACCACACTATGATAAACAACATTAGTCATACTACTTTCTTCCCTGCATTCCAATGCTTTTAAAAATCAAGCAAATATATATATCATTCTCATTTCACATACACACACAAACTGGTATAGAGAAGTTAATTTACTCAAGATCAAAACGTACAAGTGAAAGTCTGCTTCTCAGAACGCTCAACTCATTTGCAAGAAATATTACATCCTATGTCTAACCAAAGTATGAATTAGAGCCAGAATAATTGATTCTGTTCAGTAACAATAACATGATTTGTATAGGCAGTTTAAGAACATGAGTGACGTGTGTTTCACCAAAAATCGACGGTTTCATGGAAACTTCAAATTCCTTTCCACACAAAATTCCCTGCATGCCATTTGCCTTCAGAGAAATTTAGTCAGGGCTTAGTCCAACTTCATTGCAGTTAATAGAGTTTCCTCCTACTTAGAATCAGCCTAAGCATTTTCTCCCTTTGCCTTGATCGCTACTCAGACTGAAGACTACAAATAATTCAACATCTAGTGGTAGAAGAAACATAGAAAGCTGAATCTATTGCACTAAAACAAAATTTCCCTGTTCTTCTGCCTTGTGGTGCTACTGGATGTCTGCCTGTGGGGTTTGTTTTGTCAGTTTCAGTTTTAATTAAGAGCTAACTCTGCAATGTGTCTATTTTCTTCAACCACTTTATTTCCCCACTGAACTGCATCATGCCTCCTCTCTAAGTCTTCTGGAAGGGCTCTGCACACCAGGCTAGCCTAGTGATAAAGATACCAGTTTTCTACCCTGTCTGCTTCTCATGTTTGATTACATCATCCTCTCCAAGATAAGTACTAGTGTTTGTTAACATAATCATATTACCATTCAATTTTAGCAAAGTAATTAAAGATGTGTTTAATTTTAAGAATTGCAGTTGTTTTATTGTCTGCAATTAGGTATATTAACTTCAGTGGGAGTAGTAAATACCAATAAAACGCCTTGCTAAACTGAAGTCTTTCAGAGCAGCATACAGACAACAGAGCTGCATGCTTTTATTTTGGAAATTCAGCATGATTTTGATATATCCGGTCACTTGTATGCTCGCAGCACAGAAAGGATTTTACATTACAGCAATAGATCGCACTTTCACTCCCCACCAACTTGGCTTCAGAAAAACACGTTTAGTTTGCATGAAAACTTTTTTGTTTCAACTGACAAATATTAAAGAATAAATCTACTCTGATTGAATCAAAGAGGATGCCTGCCCAATACACTGTTAAGTGGCAATATCCACATTTTCTTTGCCATGGGATAAACCTGCTACTTTTTCAAATGAATGCATGATGGCCTTGTTAGTCCCGATTTCTTATGTAAGTTATTAGGTATTTAAGCACCAATGTTTGGAAATCCATTGTACACTTAAAATAGATGGCTGTCAGGTCTTGTAAACTCCTAAGCAAAGCTGAAACATTTATCTGATCTGAAAGCCATTTATTGAAACTTTATTTTGTGACTTTCAAATGGTACCGCTATTATATAAGAAGAAAGCTGGAGCTAACACTACAAAATCCTAATGATCCTCCCCTACCTCACAGAAGTCCAGTGGACCAGATCCAGAATTCATTAGGAGTGACAGGCGCCTGTCAATGCCAGCATCAGTGATCATTGGGCAGGGAGAAGGGTAAATGACAGTGATACTGGAATTTCAAATGGATTAGTGGACCCAGGCATAGCTTGATGAAGAAAGAAAGGAGCTATAAGAGTGACAAGAAAGCTCCCCTCCCTGCTCCCGTGGGTGATGTCTCCATTACCTGTGGTTTAGGGCTGCAATATTATGATTTTGCTTGTGGGAGATTTCTGGAGGAATAATAATAAGGCTTTTATCCTCAATGTTGGCTGTTCAGTGGCTGTTTATGTCATTAAAGACCAGAGAACTGAGACGTGGCATGATGTCAGAGTCCCACTGTCTCAGGTGGCCTCTTGGTCAACATCATTGTTTAATGCTATAAGATCTGTACTTTTAACATTTGGGTACTTGAGATTTCCTCAAGGCATTACAGTACTGTATATTCCAGTATTTACTGAAGGAATACATCAGTGTTTCTGTACAGCAACCCGACAAGCAGAGCTATTAAAAAATAATGTTCATGCTGCTTTTATTTTGGTCTATGAATAAACATATTCTGCAACTTCTTTCCAAAACAAATGTCTTCTCTCGCAAGGCCTGCCATGTTACGTCGCATCTCTGCACATTAAAAGTTAAAAAATTATTTATCCTGAATTGTTAAAATTTTCATTAATGGCAATTTATGTCACTCAAAGAAGCCTCCTTGGGAAGAACATGGCATACTTGTACAGACCTATTATGAGAGTTGTCAGAAACATTTGTCCTTATGAAATATAAATAGACAGTATGTTAGATGATTTAGTGAGAGAACTCTTATTTATTTAAAAACAAACATGCCTTTCCTTTTTTTTTTATTTCTCCTTTCAGGAAACCAGGTCATGTAGCTCAGACAAGGAGGTTCTCAGGCTAACGAAAACACATATGTAAATACTGCTTCAAACAGCTTATCCATCTCTCCAAACACCCCACATCTGCAGGCTGAGTAGGTCGAGCTGCCATGAGCATGGGGCTCTGACCTGATCTGAGGCAGGAGAAATCACTTCCTCCTTTCTCCAGATCCCATGAAGATATACCACTGACTTAGCAAGGGCTCACTACATCACCTCTCCCTCCTGGAAATTTCTAAAGCACCAACTGCTATAGCACTGAAACAATTTTGGCCAGCATACCATTTTCCCAATACTCACAGATCTTGCTGCCTTGAGATATCAGGTGAATTTACCCTGCAAAAATAGGCTGTGCTGCCTTTGAATTAGACCTGGGTGGGTAAACAAAGGTTATCTCTTTGTTCTTACTGATTACAGCTTAACAAATCTTTTGCAGAGCTTCACAGTGATGCAAAACTCACTTTTTACTGCTGAGGTTTATAACCAGAATCCATTTCAGGTGGACATAAAAATCCAGCCCAATATTTACTTGCCACTGGATACAAATATTACCTAGTGAAGTCTGCACTAGTGTCAGAGAGGTGGATAAATCCTTCAACTTTGTTAAATGTGGAATAAAGGAGAGAATAACTTGAATTAAATTCCTGTGCCCACTTGAAATGATGTCTGGCTGTGCCTCTGTACCTGTGCCTGATTTTTGCATGAAAATATTCTCTTTGTCCCTATCTGGTGTTCTCCTTCAAAAAGGAATTGAGTTAAAAAAGAAGGTAATAATGTAAGATTTTTAAGCAAACAGTTCAATATTTCCTTTAAAATGTTCTCTGTATTCAAGAGCACTTTGATTTCTATCTTTTTTTTTTTTTTCCTCCAGGCTTTGAAACTGTACCTCTTTTAAAAAAAGACCATCCCTGATTTTAGTCTTTTGTTCCTTTATGAGCTTTGTCCCCGACTTTTAAATGTGGAGAGAGTTGAGAGGCATGTTGTGAGAGGAGAGAAAATAAAAAAAGTAGGAAAAAAAAAACTTGCAAACTGTGTTAAATACACCTTTTGTTCATTACGTTTAATATAACATTCGCTATGAGGATTGGTATTGAATTATATATTAATTTCAATGCTAAATAACTCTTCTATTTAAAAAAAAAATCCCTTAGTTTTCTCATAATGTGCAGTAATTAAAAAGTGAACCAAAAGAGGCAGCAATAAATCAGGGTGCACAATGCAGTAAAAATATTATAATTAATATTTAACATACGTTTTGATTACTTTTAGAATAAGTACAAGAAATATCAATTAGAATATATATTCAAACTTTGCTGCCTTTTCTCCATTATACTCTGGAAAGTGGCTATTTTTAATTCTGGATATTGCATACAAAATAATACATAGTCTCTAATTAAATATAAGGCTGCAATTCAATTGAGAGTTTCTGCTGATGTCATAAATAATAAGAGCACAGCTCGAGGTATCAATGAATGGCAGCCAAAGCCTGAGATTGAATTACAACTTCAGCATTCAGTCTGTGGATCTGTATTGTTATTTGTAATAGATGGAAAATGATTATTATTATTTTTTAAATACAGACAAAAAGAAGGAAATTTGAATTCAAAATCTGTGACTCTGTGGTAGAAGATTAGAAGTCTTGTGATTAGAGAACACAGCTTATTGGAAATTGAAATGTACAAATGTGCCAGGCAGCAATTGTGTAGTCGAGGCTATATTTGGTCTCTTTTTGTTGGTTTTTGAAGCCTGTGGGCAAATTTTTTTTTCCAGTGGTATGGTTCATACCCACAAATTCAATCTTGGGAGTCAATTTCAAGATTTTTTCCTCTGCCTCCCCATTCTGTGCCCAAAGCCCATTGCAGGAGATGCCTCGCTCGCTCCCTGGACTGGGGATCTCAGTAGGGAACAGAGATTCCAGAGGCAGATGGTGTTGCAAGGGTGGAAATCAGTGACATCAAGTACTTCACCCTGGCCCCACTTGTGCAAGGAGCCTTCCACCCTTGCGGTCTTCTACCCCCCGTGGATTTTCTGCACAATCCTCAATTATTTATCATTTCCATTCAGGATGAATAAGGACTATACACTCGTGTGGACTTTTTTCCACAAATAATGGCTCCTTAATAACCAGAAAAATTTTTATTTATGTAAGATATTGGATTTCAGTTATGTTATGCCAGTAGAAAGAAGGTAGTTAATCAATATGAAGGCTTGCTTTCAACAGATTGCACAGCACTCAGCATGAAAAGATCCCCTTCTACTATACCACAGGTCACTCATTTGTATTTTAGGGCCATTTTCTCATGCTTAGCCCATCCATCTAGCCATGAAGATGTACACCTCTCCATCTGAGTGCGGCATGCAGAAAGCAAACAGTTTAAAGGCACTAAAATGTCATGAGTCCTGAGCAAGGACTGATACACAGCTGTAATGCCATAAGTCTAAACTAATTTGTTACTGGCCCTAAATGAGTTTGTCCAAAATCCCTTCTCATTACCTCTTACCCTGTTCTGGCTCTGTTTGTGCATATTGGTTGAGTTAATATTTCCCCCAGTCTAGAAAGAAATAATAGTAGTTCTGGCATGGAGTCTTATCGCTTTGCCCTGTACTATGGCCCACATGGAGGTGGTATAAGGTGCCCCTTCCTCCCCTGAGTAGGTCTGTTCTGACGGTTAGATCCCAATCTTTCAAGAAGAAAAAAAGTTCATGGTTATAGCTAGTAAACATGTGGCTCTCTACATCTCGCTTGCTACAGTCATTATGCCCCTCGACACTGGCTAGTTTTGCCAAAACCCATAGGTATTTCATAGAAGCTAAGTACACTGCTGTCTAAGAACAAGTATTTCGTCTCATTTAGGCTAACAAGAGCAAAGAGCCAGGATACCCTGAACACATATAATGTAGCTTCTTGAAACAGTGATTTCTCTTATACGGTAGAATTTTTTCAGTATTTTAATATCCTATTGTTCTTAAATATATTTATTTTATTGCCTTTTCCCTGAAAATAACTATTTCCTAAACAGCCTTAAACCATACAATAATAATTGCTATGATAACCTGTTTATGCCTTCCAGGTGATTTTTTGAAGGGCAGAACTTATATAGCTCTTCCAGATATTTGTAGTTAACTCCAAATAACCTGTAGAAATTTTGGTGGGTGACCTTCGGAGAACCTGAAAAAGCATTTGGGTTTGATAGTGCCTGCAACTGACTGTGTAGACATGGTCCAGTATTTTCCAAAGAGGTTTACACATGGTATGGAGAAACCTTGAGAGGTCTTGTGAAAGTAGACATGCAAGCAGTGAAAAAAAAGGTGCAAAATACTGATAGAGCCTTCCTGATACAGGATACATCTTACTGCTTTTCATCAAGACCAACACATGCAACATAATTTACTGCTGAAATAAGCCTGACATAAACACAGATACTTAAATATCGCAGATAAACAAGTACTTCAATTTGTAAAATATATGCTTACATTGGTATGGGGAGATGTTAGTCCCAGGGTGATATTTAGGAAATGCAAACAGCTGTCTCTGTCTCCAGATATTCATAACACAGCAATAATAATCTTCCTCCATGATAAGCTGCTATAGGTGTCTTAGTTACCTCTCTCCTATGTCTCGCTTGATTCTGAATTTATCAGGATTGCCTTCTCTTTTTCATCTTTTTTTGATTCTGGAGATTATTTCATTTGGGCTCAGAAGGCTAAGTTCTAGGATCTGCTGCACAATTCTTGAATTTAGACTTTTTTAAGGTTTTTTCAACAGTGAAAGGGAACTTTTTAACAGCCACATCTCTCAACATCTCCTCTTATTCATCAGCTATCCTCTGACATATTGCAGAAGCAGTACCCAGAGAAAAAAACCCCAAGTTCCAGCTCTACCAGCTGCAGCTCAAGTTTAACCCTACCTGCACTCCACTTCAACCTTCACATACGAGATCGTGTCTTCAGCCACTGCTGCTGACTTTGGTCCAGGGCTTCATCTGCAAAACACATCAGTAAGAAAGAGGTGCTAGGTGATAGATTCTGAGGCTATTTCATCTCCAGATGGAAGTAGCACTTCAAGCAAAATGCAAGCAGAAATGTCAGGCAAAATAACCCAATAGTCTGTCACCCCACAAATGGCTGGTGTTGCTTTGCAGTGAAGTGCATCTGTGCTTGGAGGAGAAAGGGCTTGGAAAAAGCAATGCTTCTCTCTCTCCATGATGAAGACAGGACAAAGGGAGAGAAGGCAAAGGAGGAGAACTGGTGCATCTGACTGGGTGTCAAGGAAAGTAGACTTATTCTGAGAGTGGAGAGAAATGTGCACTAATCCAGTGGTGCAAATTCACAGATGGGTTTGGAAATCTAGAGGAAAAACAGCCTGTCAGGTACACAGTGAGCTCCTGGGATTATGATGAGTTTCTCTTTTACTATTGATTGTTGTCACCAAAATACATCTGCTGCTTTATGCAACTGAGGCTTCCTATGAAATGCATATATAGCCTCAATGATTCTTATAATTACAGGCTGAAAAGAACTTTGCATATTCATGAGTATCACACCATTTGTCACAGCTGCAGACCTCCAGTAAGCAATGCCTGTGATTAGGGTTTTGTTCTTCCCAAGTATATATTTTTCCATGAACCCTTATTGGTTCTGAAAAGTTATGATCTTAACTCTCCGTTCTTGTCAAACACTATTTTCTTTCTTTTCACTGCCAGCAATATGAATGAATTCCTGCTTCTATAGCCAACAACCAGACTAGCCGGAACTGGAATTTGCATTGATGAGGCAGTATTTTATTTAACTAATGTAACAACCTACAAAAATCTATAATTGGAGTGACAACAATTTTATTATCGCAAGTAAAGAGCTACCCATTCATTTTGTCCTCTGTGATTTAAGACCACTAACCTTTAGACCGTACTGCTCATAAACAAACAGGTTTTGTGGACCTTCTTAGGTTCACAAAAAAGGTCAAATGAAATAATAAAGATCTGGTATGCTACAGGATGTACTAACCATTAAGCAGCAGATTAAAGATTGAAAGTTTTTGAAAGCTAGACAGCCATCTATGAAATCTAACCCACCCCATGGACATTTCAACGTAAAATGGCACTAGAAGTGAGAAAAGTAGACTTTTTTCCTCCTGAAGCTGTATTTTTCTAACACAGAAGACAGAGAAGTGTAATCAGTCATGGTCAAAACCCTGCCAGTGAGTATTACTTATTTAGCCTCATATTCCAGGTGACTCACAACTTGTCTACCTGCCAACATCTGAAAATAATAAGTTATAGTAAAGTTATTAACTAGAACTATGTGAACTTTGAAGTAGCTAAACCTAAATTAAGTATAAACATACAAAACAGCCTGAGGCTAATTAATGTAATCTGGGCTCAGCCACCTCACTCTGTTCTTGTTTGTTTGCAGTTGTTTTCCTCCTTCCTCCTCATATGTGGTCTGAAGGGAAGGATGATCTAGAAGCTAATCAGAGGCAAAGACTGCATCTTTCTGTTCCTTCGATCAGAAATACGTGGTCACTTTTCCAAGAAACCACTCTCATCAAAGAGCCAGTTTGCAACAAGCCCCACACGCTCATTGCTCCTTTTCTGCTGAAAAGGGGGAGATCTGCAAGGAGGCAGATGTGTACCAGCTGAGAGCATGTCTGTCTCTGAGAAGCCTCATGGCCAGACAACATGTGTGGCTGGAAGGGGAACCCTTCTCCTTGCTGTCAGATATAAATTGCATGCTGGCGGCTTTGATGACAACATGGTGCTCCCTCCAGGAGCTTCCTCTGAAGCTGCTCAGAAAGCTAAGCCTGAAAGCAGCACCAAGGGAATCACCTCTTGCTCATTTTTCTAAAGCATGCTGAGCTGTTTTACCACTGATGGGGCTCCCCTGCTATCTTAGGTAGGATGATAACATGCCCAGAGATTACACAACACTTCAATGTTTAGAGAGGTTACATTGGCCAGGCCATTTTTAGTATTTTAGAGGTTTGAAACTTAAAAAGTGCAGGGTAAAAAAAATGTGCTAAAAATAAGCTCTTGATTAGGTGTGGGAAAAGTGAGGATTTGAGGAAATCTCAGGGCTGCAGCCCCAGCACAAGGTAACAATAGACTCAAAACACAAAAAAGCATCAGTGCAGTTCTCTTGTAAAAAGAGGAAAATGCACAATAGCACAACAGTGAGTTCACCTATTATATAATTGGAGGTTGTGTGTACATGTGCAGACAAGACGACAGAATAAAAAGCCTCCTCTAGGAAATCCAAAACTTGGCAGCTTTGGCCAGGTAGAATATGAAGCGGGCAGTGTCTAACAACAAAAAGAAACAGTCTGTAACTAAGGTTTGAATCAAGCTACAGCTCTCCTTGCTAAACAGCAGCCAGTTTTACTGCTGCAAAACCCATAAAAACAAAGGGAGAATAAGTCTGGCACGAGAAATAAGGCACAGGGAGAATAAGGCAGAAAAAGAGACGCAGCATTAAATACCAAGGCTGAGTTGTGCATCTAATTTCATACAAGAATAATTTGGACAGCTATGCAAAAAGCAAGAGAATTTCATTCACGCGGAGTTTCCACACGAAGTGCCTTTCCTGGGGAGCCAAAGGAAACCCAATCTGTCTGACAGGAGAGACATGGGGCAGCCTCAGTGCATTCATTCCCCACCACCTCTGTTCTCTGCTTTGACAGATGGGAAGGCTTCCCAGAGTCCTCCTTGTTCCTTCCCCAGAGTAGCCAATGCACTTCAGAGAGTTAGTGGGATCTGCTGTCTCCATGCATTTTGTTAGCAGTATAAAGAATCCTTTATTTGGGGTTGTTTATGAGGATTTTTCTGACCCTTAGAGGTGACTATATCCCAGATATTAGCCAGGCTATGAGATTTCACACAGCAATGAACAGTGATTCTGGTGCTTTTATGATAATATGGTGAACTATTTCAATCGAAGAATGCCATACTTAGCATTTTACTGGAGAGGTGGCTCCAGAAAGATACTATTGGCCATTTCGGTAGAAAGAATCCCTGTGAGCTCTGCACACCACCTGTCAGTCACTTCTACTCCAAAGGTGTCACCACTCTTTTCACACAACTTTGCTAACTCATATTTAAAAAAAAAATAAGTAATCAGAAATGCTTTCCTTAACATGAGTTGAATGTATATAATAATCCTTTCCTTGTTGTCTCCTACTCCTACTGCTATATCTTCTAAAGCTCCCCATGATCTCACAGAGGATTTCCACTGGACCCACTTTGTTTAGCTGTTCATAAGTGCACGTAGAATTACTGGAGAGCAGCATGAGCAACTGAAGTAAAAAAACAAAAGGCATAAAAGACAGAGAGGTAGAGCAGTCCCTTGTGGTGCTTTTGGATAGACCAGATGCCTATTCTGGTGGGATCTCTGAATGTGAGCAGGATTGGGATTGGGCTATTCCCTGTTTTCCAGGGTGGTGCTTTCTGCAAACACTAGATCTGTTGAGGTAGCAGTCTTACCAACACTGACATGCAGCTATTTCCATGGTAAAAAACAAATCCGTTGTAACATGCAAACAGGAACGTTGCACAACGGTTGAAAAAGGGAGCGACAAATATCTATGCCACAGAAACAGCAATGGAGCGGGGGTGGTGCCTCTTCACTGTAGTACCAGACATTTACAAGACTGAATGCCTAACTCAGCCTGCAACCGTGAGGATGCCTTCTCTGAACAACCATAGTGTTCAGTGAGCTAATGTGGAACAAGCTGGTTTGAGTAATGATGGCGCAGAGCTCTGCACGGGCTCATTTTCTGCTCCTGCTTTGTGCAATAGGTGTAAGCATTCCCTTCCTCTGTGGAAGTGCGTTACCAAGAGTGCTCACAAATTTCTGTAGTTCAAGTCAAGTGAAAGTGGAGCTCTTGCATACATTCATAGAACACTGGTAGGACTTGGACATCTCCTAAAGTGCCCATCACAGGAATTTGACAGCTGCAGCTGAAATGCCAGAAGATATCTGATTTATTGCTGGCCTCATGCACACTGATTTCCAGCATGATTTGTTGTGATCCACATATATACCTGTTGGCCATAACAAAACTACAACCAAACCAATCAACTAACTTGTTTTTCTTTTCCATATCCACCAATATCAGTTGAATCTCTCTGTTCAAATGTTTTGTATTTCTAGACTGGAAAGATTTTAGGAGCACTTCTTAGCTGTGTATCACTTAACATATGAAAAGAATACTAAAAATGCACTAATAGAAACAAAAATGTATCAGTTTTGATTTTTTTTTTTTTTTTGACACATTAAATGTTGTTCTCTCATCTGCAGGACTTCCTAAGTCATCTGGTAGCTGTGCTACTGTGATTTTGACCCTGATCCTTTAATCAAGTCAATGGGGAACTGGTCAGCCACAGCGCTCTACTCCGCCACTCTCACAGCACACACAGGTTGCATTTTGAGATGTTACTAGCTAATTGTAATGTTCTTTTTGATCAAATAGAGTATTAACCCTCAGATTATTAACATATAGAGAGAAATGTAACTCGTTGATAATATAATGAATAAAAGATACTTCAAAGCTAATAACTCCTATTTTAAAACATATAATACAGAAAATACCTTACAGATGATGTATGTGCTCATAATTGACTCATTAGGTATTTACCCAAACATTAGACATGGGGTAATTAAAAACAACCTTTAAACATTTAATGTTTTGTGGATTGTGGGCTGCATTTTAGTACCAAAATGGTTCCAAAACTTTCCTCCCTTCCCCCTGTCTGAGACTCACATTTTTGATGCTGACTTACAAGCCAAGAAGTTGGGTTTGGGGTTTGTTGCTGTTTGTGTTTAAGCCAAACTAGTTGACACAGATACCGGAAAGCACTCTGAACAAATTCCAGAACAGCTGCTCCTACCCAGGTTTTCTTTCATTTTAATTTCCAAACTGCATAGGAAATTCAGTGCATCATTTTGGGCCTGTTATTTTAGCAGAAGGCTTTGTAGCTACCGGTGTTGAGACAGACCCTCAGGAATACACAGGTAAGGTCATAAAGGATAAGAAAAAAAGGAAGCACTCTTTTGAAAGACAGAGTCAAACCGACATGACAAGCAAGCTCAGACCACACCCCAACCAGGACTTTTCTGTAAACTTTTTACACCATCAGCTAAAATCAGCCACCTCTGAAGTTTGGCCATGTTTAAAATCATAGACCCAAAGATGGTAGTTTAGACCTCTTCTGTAATGTTTACCATTTCAGGCCAGTTCCTACAGATATGTAAATACTTGTGTGAGCAGTCCACTGGGTACTATCTGCATGCATAAAGCTAAACACACACAGCATTGTTTGCAGAATAACAATATGATTGACAAAGTGCTTATGACCCTAAAAATGCATGAATGTACCAAAGGGCATCAACAGAAACCAGACCAGCAGCTAGGCAGCTAACTTGTTTAGCTTCTATAAATATGACTAGTCATGTGTTCCCATTTTTAATTGCCTAAATACATTTGTAAATCTATCCATTAATAACTGAAGTTTAAGCTTTGGGGGCATATTCTCAAGAACAACTTCCTTTAGATCTCTCTGCAAAGATACTACTGTTTTCAGGAGAGTTATTAAAGTCCTGGCAGGTGCAGAATACAAATCTATACCGGTGAGGGGTAGGAGTCTGTTCATTCCTATTCATGAACTGTGTATTATTTATACGATGTTTGTGGGCTCAGCAAAGCAGAGGATATTTTTTAAATAAATGTTTATGTTCAAATAACTTTGCTAGTCTTATCTAATCTACCTTCATCATCTTGAGTGCTGTAGGTGATTTTAAAAGTTTGCAAAACATTCTTTCATCTTCTACACATTGATTTGGCAAAAAAATAGTGATTTGAATATTTAGGAATTCTGACACACACAAAAAATATCATGATACCATCAAGTGTCTTAAATCTTCTGCAGAACAGTGTTTGTAATCTATCAGTGGAAGGATTTTCCCTTCCTTCTGTTCCTACTCAACCCCTGACTCATTCATCTCTACTGCCTTTAACAGGCTTGTCCACCCCAGCACTGCAGAGGACCGGTAGATGTTAGACTTTTCATTTCCCAGATGGTTGAGACAGGCAGTACTGAATAAGCCCTTGTCCTTAGGAACTTTCACCCATTTTAAGGTCCCCAGGGACTGCTGAGGGGTAAGTCCTGCGAAGATCTAAGGCTGCTCAACCTCTGCATGACCACAAAGAAATGGCATGGCACTTGGGTTTGCTCTCCCAGCTGCACCCTCACCACGGAGCATCCTTTCTCTCCTGAATCAAGTTAAGAGTCACTCTCCTACAAAGAAAACTCATTTCTTATCCTTACTTGTTAATGTCGGCCCTGTAGCATTGAAGGCTTCTGTCCCTTCCAGAAAACTATGCTGTAAACTTTAGTCACATAACATAGGATGTTTTCATCCAAGTTCAGGGCTTTTTTAATCCTTAATTTTTTTAATTCTTGGTCCCGCTCCTCCTTGCTGCTTCCAATGAGCTCTGCAGATCTGCAGCGCACGTTGGCAAAACACACTGGCAAAGTTCTCTGCCTGTGGATGTGAAATGTGCTGCCAATGCTGAACTTTTACCACTGGAGCTTACTACAGCCCCTCCCAAGGAAAAAGGGCACCCTGGTAAAATACAGCGTCATTGCCACACTACCACTACACTTACACTGTCACTGAGAGCCCTACAGATCACATCATACTCCCAGGTGACACAGTGGTATGGTTTAGTGTACAGTGCTGGCAGGGCCACTGCATGGAAGTGGCACCAAGTACTATAACAGCCACCAGCAGAAAACCCCACACCAGTGATCAGGCACGCCTTGTCTTGATTTCTTTAAACTAAATATCTATATTTTTTTTTCAATTCAGAGAAAGGCCCATATGCAAAATCAGGTGCAGGCTGGGAAGAGGGGTAGGTGGAGGGGGAAGATCTTGATCCTTTTATGTAAAGGAGGTCACACATATTTGGGTGTAAATTCGTATGAGAAGTTTCATTTGACATTATCTGATGTGGTCACAAACACTTAAACCTGCGAGCTGGGGTTTATAATAGAAATGCCCACTCAAGCTTAACTAGCAACTTAGCTGTAGCAATACAACACAACATCACCGGACCTACTCAAGCTGCATTTTGATGATTTGGCTTACTCTTAACATGCAATCTTTAGCGACTGCCAAGCATCAGGGCTCTCCTGATCATTAAAATATTTCGACTGAGCATGGCTCAGACTTGCTCACCTCATGAATGCTGTCTTGAGGGCTACTTGGGAAAAAAAACAAAAACCGTTTTTATTTAAAATGATAATACACAGTAAAATGAATATATAGCTTATGAATAGCTACAGTGATCATAGTGCTCTTTTTCTTACTGACTGCACACATGAAAATTGCCCTTCTTGCAGGAGGCCTTTGCTACTCCTTTCAGACCTTCTGAACTCTGCACCCATGCTTCCCAGCTAACAAGAAGAGTTGATGACTTGTTGCCCATTGTGCATTGGAAGGGGGATGTGGATGTGGAAGGGGGATGTGGATGTGGAAGGAGAGAAACAAGCTTCTATGGTCTTTGGAAGCTGGCCAGGGATGAGGCCATTGGATCTATATTTAGGAGGGTTTTCACTTAATAGGGCTTGCAGCTGTGCATAGGTTGGGGTGTGAATTCCATCTTTCCCGGCATACAAAACCAAATCTTTATTAAAGAAGCAGTGATTTTGAGCCCTTCTGAAGTACCCTACCATTTTCACTACACTGTTCATCTGTTAAGACATTTATATGACACATATAGGAAATAAAACCCATCAATAAGTCCTGTGTTTTGAGTGCACTGGTACAATGACCAATAGCGTTAATAACCTGAAACAATCTGAACAGATACAGTAGTTCATACTTTTTTACACAAATGAATGTTCAAAAGTATCAATCCCCTGACCACTAGCATCAGAGCTGGAAATATTATTACCTCTGTTTAATACATAGGAAAACTTGGAACACAGAAAGGCTTTGTGATTACCCAGGAGTCATACACAGTCATACCATATCCTTATGTTCAAATTACAGTGTAATGCCAGGGCAATATCTGTATTTGCACATGGCTCGATTCAGTGGAACCCTGAGCACAACCTGATGCTCTTCAAGTCTTCCACTAGCTGCTCAGACAGGAACTGTTAACACCTCAGTTTCTCCCACACTGGTCCAGTCAAAATTCAGTGCCAGAGTAAAAACAGGCAGTTCCTTGTTTTTAAACCAAATGATAACCTGGGAGGAGAGGACTTGCCCAAGTGCAAAGTCTTTATTTTATGGATTTTCAGTTTAAAGAAGGCTTCAAAAATTTTTTTCTTTTTTCCATGGTTGTTTTGTACTCAATATTTGCACAAGCTCGCACTTAAAAGCAAGAACTTGTGCTCCATCTTTAATTGAGATTTTTCTCTAAATCTTTACATATGGGCCCAGTCTTGCAAAACATTTCTGCATAATAATTCTCAGACATGACCTTTTCTGCTAAGCCACAAAAACACAACCATGAATTGTGATGCTTAGCACCCTGTCTCCCATTTCTTCAGCATCCTTTTTCTTGGCCTGGATGAACATGCTCTTACTCATTTGTGATACTGCCACAGAGATCATTGCTCTAACACAAAACTTAATCACTTCTCTCTTCTCATTGCCTCTTCTCTTCCAAACTAAAAATAAGTTGTTTGTATTCACTAAAGCCCTTTACAGCTTCAGTTTCTCTTTCCCACTGTCTCTAGTTTGCTGTTAAAATGTACTAAATACCCTTAGTTGCAGCCTCCTTTGCTCTAGTTAAATTTTCCAACATGCATATTTCTGCTTTTCCCCAGTCTATCCCCACAGGGAGAGAACCTCCTCATAAATACCTAAAGAGCAACCTCCTCCACTCAGTTATTTGTTATTCCTCTTTACCAGCTCGGCAGTGACAACAGGACCAAATGAAATCTTTTTTCTTCTCCTGTGTTTGTGGTCTAATAATGGCCGTATGTTTGACCATGACTCATTGGATACCTATGTATTCTCCCTGGCAACGAGCAAAATTGCTCCGTTTTTAAGACCAGACTAGATTGGGTTTACCAAGGACAACATAGAAACAGACCAGACTTTATCCTTCTTAAAACATTTCACGGCTCTAACTAAAAACAAGAGTTGTAAGCACTTTGGGACAAAGACCATCATTCTGCTTGGCATTTCATAACACCAAGCACAGGAGAGTTCTGGCCTTGCCTAGGACTCCTGGCAATAGAAATAAATAAAATAAAATACAAAATAAAACAAATAAACCAATGTAAAATAAAACAATAAAATATCAGCTGTTTGTGTGCCATAAATCTCTGTCTTTACATGCACAACTGGGGAAATAGCAGCATACCCCAATACATACCTATTAGGCAAGCACATAATAATGCAAAGTCATATACACACAATGATCACTATTAAAAGCTTTTCAATTTTCCACTTCCAAAGATGGTTCTATACAGAAATGAAAGCAATGCAAAAATAAAGCTAATTATTCAAAACCCACCTCTCACAATATCACCTAAGTTGTTCAAATTACCTTACTATAACTATTTTTTTTTTCAATTGGCTAAAATATCTATTGTAATATTAAGCTGTGAACAAAGTGCAGAAATGAGGGGCTTTGAATTGTTTCAAATTAATGGCTATAAAGTATGACTTAAATGCTTTTATTCAAAACTAATTATTTGAGAGCAGGTATTCTTATACTTCTTTAACAGCAGGATGCAACATTTTTAGCATTATGAAAAAGAAGCTTTTGCCGTGTAAACTCACGGGGTGAAATCTCATCCTTGATCTTCAAAGTGTGACAAAGAGCTATTGATTGGGAGCATATTGTCATTTAAATTACAATTAGGGATGGGTGAAAGGTGGTTATTCAACAATTCAAATCTTTCAAAAAAATGCTGTCAAGGGCAACTTAACCTTAACCTAAACACACACTTTTAAAAACTTCTGAGACTTTCAAGTGTTTCAGACAGCAACATGATGTGTTTAAAGCAACAAATCTGTACATTTCAAGAGTAACATATAGCGCATTTTATTAATGCTGTAATTAAAAAAGCCCTTGTGGAATGCTTTCATTCCCCGCTACTATGAAGCACATGTTTGCTCCAAAACTGAGAGAGGGAGGTGGAAGGGGAGGTCTTTGCAAATTTTAATCAAATTGTATTGCTCAGTTCATCTTGCTAGAAGAGCTAATAATGTGATTTAAAATCCAGATCCAATTTCTACTATAATCAATGCAAGTCTTGTTCTCAGAGGAATTCAGTTTTGATCTCAAGAGCCAAGTGGAGAAGAGCACTAGACTGGATCTTGGGAAAGCCAATGCAATTTGCAATTGCTGCTGACCAACTGGCAACATTCAACAAGCCACCACTTCTGTCTTCTACCACCTCTCCCCACTGTTCTTCACTGAGAAAGCCTATATGGACCACAAGACCATCTGAAAGCATCTGTGGTTGTAGGAATTTTCAGCTACTACTGAAGCTGTCAGGGAGAGAAGCCCATGGTCTATGCTGAAATGTGCAACTTCGTGAGATTTTGCCCAAAGGCCAAGAAAATCTAGCAACATCCTCTACAAACCACAAGCTCTGGGATACAACCTGCCACAGATACATTTTTTGGGCCCTTCTTGGGGGTCTAGGTTCATCATGACACAAATACAAGCCACAGTGACAGCACCCAGCACTGTGTCATCTGGCAGTGCGTTGGCAGGGTGAGGAAAGGGCTGTGCCAGTTTCTGATGGGCTTTTCTTCAATCTCATTAGTCAGTTTGAGTTCAAACGGCTCTCCCCTTTCAGAGAGGATTACTCTGCCCTGCCAAGTTAGGAAGAGCATTCCTAGCCCTGCAGGACAAACAGCTTCCCAGACCCGTGTTTATTTTCTTGGATGGCATATGTAGCCCATTGTGTGATTAGGTAGCACAGCAGGGTTTGGAAAGTGGTATTTCCCAGGATGCTCTGGGCTCTGGACAATCGCCAGCATGGGGATCAGGGAGGAATGTTTTCTTTCACTATACGCTGGTGAATGTGGCAGAATTCAAAAGAGGTTTTGACTTTCCTCTTTAGCACTCAGGAGATGAAGACTCCTTTTTGCCACATATACAGTGGGAACTTTCTCCTTGCCAACTTATTACGGTCTAAAACTGCAATGAAACCTGTGGATCCTGTTATCTTCAAGTAACTTTGCATCAGAGTCCCTGCGAGCTTTTCTTCCCCTGTGCTTCAGTGGAACGGGCAGAACTCAGACGTCTCCACCAGATTGTCTCAGCTATTCGTGCTCCTTGGGCAGCACAGGATGTGCGGCACACGGGCAAGGACTGTAGCTAAGGTCAAGCTTCCCGTATTTTGAACTTGCTGGCACAGATTAGCTGCAAGAGGAGGAGGACTTATTTTGAACAAACCCCCTACTGATCTGTTTTGGGAGTGGTAATAATCAGAACATCCTATTTAACTTTTAACCACAGAGCAAGGGAGAAGAGCCAGCAAGGTTTTAGGAAGGAGAGCTTTTATATGTTTCTTTCTTCTGATCTGTTTTCACACTGCTAAGTAACAGAAAGGAAACTTTCATTAAAATACAGTAATTACAACATTTGAAGCTATTCAGTTGTCCAAAGAATGGTAGATAGAGTCTACGTTTCTGGGTTTCAAAACAGTCATGACAAGTAGTGTCAGCAACAGAAAAAGACGTTGTATAGATCTCATTCTTAATTTTAATAAGATATCTTTCAAATCCTACTATACTAAAATCTCTAACTAAAATAGCCCTGTTTTATTGAGAATAGTAACATATGGCTTAAACCATGAGACATGGCAACAAGATTTGCATGGCTTGAAGAGTTAACCCGGCTCAGCTGGCCTTTGGTAACAGGGGCAGAGCGTGCGTTCACTGCTATTGAACTTCATTTCTCCAGTTGCATTTTATTATGTAAGTAGATGAAACTGGAAAACTTGTTGTCCTTACTGATAGCAGCAATTCTGTGCCTGCTAATGGGACTATTTGTCACCAGGAAAAGTTGCTTTGTTTTTCTGCACCCACTGCTCTCCTCTCCTATGTTGCTGTCTATTGACAGAGTTCAGTATGCGTTTAAGCAGAGAAAAGGTAGTGAGACCTAGATCTCAGCAGGGTGAGGTCAAGTTTGCCAAGATAAGAAGTAGCTTCATCTCATTCACCAACTATGATTGGGGAGTGGGGGAAGTGATGCACAGAAATGTTACTTCCATTTGATGACCCAAAGAAATCACATAAACCCAGTTTCTGTAAATTCTAAAACACATAGCTAAGACCAGGAAAGAAAGTAGCAACTGGATATCTATCACAATATTCACAGGTCACTGAAATACTATGACTTGAAATACTGTGAAGTACTGGAAAAGTACTAAAAGAATATTGTTTGTCACTGCAAATAGGCAATTTACATTATCATTACTTTAAACCTCCCAGAACGCATCGTATCTACCATATAGGAAATTACAGAGGGCTCTTATCAAGGTTAACTCCTATTTTGTTAACCCGGCACTTCGCAGGGTAACACGAAAATTTAGAGGCAGAGCAGTTTTTTGACAGAATGCTTGGAAATATAATTCCTAAATGTTTGGAGAATGAGCACCCTAGAGGCAAAGGTAACTCGGGGATGTGAGATCCGTCAGTGCCGCCTTGTGGAGGCTTCAAACTGCAACCAAAACCCTGTTTACTCCGGCTAATGGCTCATTTACAAAAAACTCCCCAATGAAGGGCTCTTTCATAACATTTGTACAAAGCAGTTCTGCAGATAATAAATAAAACAAAGGCAAAGGAAAGCTGGATTTAATTCCGGATGTAATCCTTACTTAGGGCAGGGTGGTACACTAATTCCCACAGCTACGAGTACCAGATTTTTTCCAGCCACGCAGTTTCAGTCTTTTTTATTTTCTCAGGAAATTGTGTTTCCGGTTGCTATCACTAAAAAAATTCAAACCATCAACAAGAAAAACAGTAGGGAAAATTCAGTAGCTTCATTCCCCATCAGTGCTCTGTGCTCCTCCTTTGTCCTAGGGCACTGTGCATGCTTCTCCTGAGCAGGTTTTCATGTCAGCTCTCAAATCTTCTCTAGTTTGGGTTAGTTTAGCAATTGCCCCTCTCAGTATATTTTTTTTTTCAGACTCAGCTATAATCTGAATAAGCAGATGTATATGAACTTGCTTTTAAGAAATAATATCCATCCTTGCAAAAAAAAGAAAATATGGGGGGGGGGGGGGGTTCAGCCTCTGAAAAGTTTTAATTTCAGATGAGGTTTTTTACTAATATCCTATTTGATCTTTAGTTTACCTGAAATCCATTTTCTCAGTTCAACAGACACAAGTTATGCTGATTAATAAAAAGAAAATACCTTGGCAAGATATTTGCTTTAGATGGGACTTGAGCCTCTCTCATCTAACTCATTTTTAAGGGGTATCTTTTGGCTAGATGAGTTGGGCTACAACAGAAAAATGAAGGTTTTATAGCCCTGAGAGCTTTAATTCTTATTCATAAATATGGCAGCAACAGCATTCAACATTTTCAATCACTCATTTTCTTGGAAGCTAGGGAAGTGTTTATATATATATATATTACGTATATATCTGTTTATATATGTATATTCTTAACCACTGCTGGTTCATTCAAGATTTTTCACAATATGTATTATTCTCTTGGGATAAGTAGCTGGATAAGTGGCCACAAGGCTTCTGAATTATCACCCCCCCATGCACAATATATTTTGTTTAAGTTATAACCACATAATTCAAACTGCTTACTTACATTATAAAATATTCCCAACCCCAAACCCAGTGCATTTGCATTAAGTAGCATTAATGCAGGACTGGCTTATGCATTCCAAGTTTTTGTGGTTTCCCAATTAGTCCTCCAGTAGCAGTATCAAGTTATCATAATTTTAAGGTGTTACAAATATGATATCCAAATTAGAGATCAAATTCCCTATAGTATAAGCTTCTTCCTTAAGGGCTTACCAACCAAACACACACTCGGCAAAGATGGAGATGTGCTAAAATGCTTAATCTTCATGTTCAGCCCTTAGTTTCATGTTGGTAAAGAGTGACTCTAAGAAAGGCACGTTATGAATAGCCCTTAGATGAACACTTCACAAGGTTATTCCTGAAGAGCAGAAAACCTCTATAAGCAATCTTTAATTACCAGAAGTTCTCAAGTGGTAAATTTTCAATAATTTCACTAACATCAGCTTATACAACTGAGATTTACTCAATTCATTACTAGCTTACATACGATACCAATTTCATGTGCAAACTAACCCCCAGTGCAAAGCCTAAGTCAATGGAAACTGTAGAGTTTCATTTACTTTTGCACTGGAAACGCAATGCTGCGACACAGAGCCATGCAAATAAAGCCTTCTTCACCTCAAGATCGGAGAATATTACTGAAACTTTCATCAAACAGAATAATGATTTCCATCTGTAACCTAATTCGTGTGGAGCCTCTCCCAGTTCCTGGTAACTTGCTTTCCAGACACCGAATACTGTAAATGTTTGGATTTTTTGGCAGCCCAAACTTTAAAAGGAAGAGAAAGGAGCTTGAGTTAGCATGTCAGCCCAAAACAGCAGAGGTTAGAGTTTTCAAAAGATTTATAACATATCACTGAAATGAAATAGAATACAGCTGCATGCTAGAAAAATATACCTGTATTCGTTGAGTAAAAACACAACAAATCAAGCTACATATAATCTCAAAATGCCTCTGGTCACACTCCAGCATGTATGTACTGCACAGGTGAAAAAGGAACATGATACAATCCTTTTTCCAGAGCCACCACCCATTTCTGCAGCGAGACTTCTTGTGCACAGAGTTATGCAGCTCAAAATTTTAGGTAATAAGATGGTTTCACTTTATCCAAACACCAAGATGCTTCATCTAGACACTCTACTAAGTAACAAGTACCAGCCTCATCTGACAATATTTAATCAAACTCGGCATTGGTTTAAAGATTGATTAGGTATGTAGAACATCAAAGAGTAAACCTCAGAGAATGAAAATGAACAATGACATTATTTTCTTACAGTGGGTTTAAGAAAAGGTTGTATTTACAGACTATTTATGACTCATATAAGAACTCATCCAAACACAATGGTTCCTGTCCATTAATTAAAAAAAAATGGAGTCTATAACAAAGTCAAGAAAAAAATATAAGCAAAATTTTAAGTGTAGAATATTCCATTAAGCTCATTTCCAGACATGTGATTTTGCTCCTAATTTCTTTCTCAAATGCACACCTAATTTACAAAAAACCCTAATGTTTCCGTATTTCAGTATTTTCAGACTAAATGAAGAAAAATATCCTCGCAGAATTAAAAATTATAATTTAGAGGAATCTAATTATTTTTTTCTCCCTTAGAAAAAGAAGGTTCAACCCATCAGACTGCTGTTTTTGGGATCACACAGGCTCCCATAGCTCACTGGACCATTAAAACCAGCAGCTTCAAGCAGCCTAGCACAAATGCACAGTATTTTTAATACGGCACGGTTTAAGGAGGGAAAACAATTTTGCAGAAGTGCTGGCATCTGAGAAAAATGCTATCATTTTCCAGTGATATCTGAGTTTACAAGTTGTCATAATACAGTCTATTAGAAAATTGTCTTCCTGATGGTTTGCCTGCCAACTTCCCACAAATTAGTTTGAACTGGTCATTCCCAGAAAGCCACTATAGACTTTGCCCCTGCAGAGCCTCAAACACAGTTTTTTTAATTTAGTAGACATACAGAGAAAAAGGAAATATACTGTGAAAAGCTTTTTTTTTTAGACCTCTTGCTCTTTTTCCTTTTATTATGTATTAATATTATCATTAAATATCAATCACTCAAGTTAACCTGTACATTGAAGGAGGTTAACCTGTATTTGAAATGTCAGTCAACAAATTGCATGGCTAACACCACAAAAATGTAACTCATTACAAAGCTCCCTCCTTTCTTTGCTCTTAGGTCATGCAATTCTACAAACCCCAAACCCCACCATGGCTACCAGTTTTGTATTAAGGGAATTACACCTTTCAGCTTCCTGATAAAACCAGCATTTACATGACAAATGGGACCAGCAGCCCCAACCTCTGCCAGCAGAAGCCCAGCACAGAAATTGACCATGAACCCCATCTCTGCTACTGGTTAGGTATAATCCTTATTAAATGTATTCACCCTGTATCTGCACCAGGACTAAAGATGACTCCTGTGGGAAACTCAGCAGCTGAAGGACCAGGTGCTCATTGCTTGGATAATTGTTTTGTAGCTGTCACAACTGGCTGTTAACACTTCTCCTGGCCTTCCAGCTCCGTGTACAGTTGACTGCACTATTTTATTCTCTTAGATGTATTTCTTTTCTTTTTTTTTTTGATTCCTGGTCCACAGTTCTCCATGATGGGGAACACCAATTCTTGGAGGGCTGTATATACAATGCTCTTTTAAGATTCAGGAAGCCTTCCCAGATGGCTGCATCGTATTTGAAGATTGTATGAAAATACATACAAGATAAAAAACAGCACACTTCTTAATTTTTCACATTCGGTTTACCTTAAGGTCAGAGAGATTTTGCAGGAGATACTCTTGTGGAAAATCTATTCACCAACTTATGGGCTTAAACAGGGGACCTAAAACATTTGGCCCTATAATTCCCATCTTTATTCTCTGTGCAATCAGTAGCGCTGTTAATACCAAGGCAATCACTTGTGTATCTACTATTGTACTCAGGGTTAATTTTTTGTCAGGCAGCAGACTAAAATGACATGGTAGTTATTAGCTGGTCCAAAAGAAAAAAAAAATAAAGATCAAATATAAATAGAATATTTAGAAAGCAATGATTCTGAACAAAATTAATACCAGGCAACCCACAAAATATAGAACACTGGCCTTGCACTTTTTCCAGTGCTTTCCACACAAACTGGCATGAATAGGTCAAAAAGACAGCTGCAAACTTGAAAGCAGAAAGGAGATCATCAATTTCTGATAGATCCTCTTGTAATCAACAGGTTTTGGGGATTTTTTTCTTTTAACATGAAGAAATATTGGCTCAATTTGCTTTTTAATAGAACTCAAGCTTCCTTCAGTTTGGTAGCATAAAAAGGTTCTGCAAATTCAACACTCAGGCAGTGATGGTTTCTGCAATGCCCCAACATAATGTCATTAAGTGCACAACAATGACTTTAAATAAGTAGCTTTTGGAAGTTATATGTCTTTGAAGTTTCATTAATTAGTCATATCATCGGGAATGTATGGCTAAAGTAAATTACAGTGTTTAAAATACCTACTCTTTCAGTGTGAAAAATGAAAGGATCTAGCTACCTTGTCTTTATACTAATGAAGATATTATTAATTGGTTTAGCAAAAACATAGATCTAACCATAATGTGCAACAGTTATTAAAGATAATTAACTACAGATCATTGGTTTGAAACATCTAGTCCAAAATGATTTCTGAAGGGCACATTATTCTATGAGATAAAATAATTAAATTTCTAACAGCTGCATAAGACAACTGTGGCATATCTAGTGTTTTAATTTCTTTTGTTCTATCCTCATGGTACTCCTCTGGTTTAGGTTTTGAAAATGCTACGAGTGTTTCACTGTGAACAGTCTGTACAGCGTGTTAGACTGAAATATTTCATGTCTGAGAAAAAATGATGATTGAAAGAAAAGGATTAAAAATGACAGCACAGCTAATAATACACACACGCACGTGTGCACGTGCACACGCACATAAAGTCAGCTACTTCTCTTCAAAGGAGAAAAGGAGATAAGAATCAAACAAAGCAGAGGGTTAAATATGTTTCCATTCTGACATCAGCTACACAAGTCCTGCTCAAACTAAAACAGCACATTTGCAAATTAAAGAGAACCTCGAAAATGAAGCAATGCCAAATACTTGTAGGTTAATTAATAATGGAATCATACACAGCCACAGAAAATTAAGCAAGTACAGTAAAAAAAAAAAAAAAGAAAAGAAAAAAAGGAAAAAAAAAAAGGCAACGGAGGAGCTGGAACAGAAATCTGTTTATTAAAACCCATATGTTCCAGGTCCTGAATTTCTGAGCTCGCGTCTGTTCCGGTACCATTCCCAAAAATGTTTGTGGTCAGTATTTATTATACATGCCAGTACTGGGTTCATCATCAGTCTCTTGTTCTCTCTTTTTTGATAACAGTAACCTACGGATGCTTTCAATAGCCTGGATCTGCATTAATTAGAGCGCAGTTTGCTTACAGCATTAGATTTCTCTTCATGTTTTGTAAGAAAATTTGTGTCCCAAAATATTCCTCATTTGCAGCAAATTTAGCTGCTTCAGCAGAGAGCGAGATTTAGACAGGAAAGGCAAGGAGGCAGGAAATAACACAGTTCAGTCAAGATTAGGTGTGTTGCTAGCTAATGTTGATTTAGCAGAAGAAAGACTGGAAAAAAAAGACATTACCCAGTGCCCCAGAATTCATACAGTACAAACAACAACAGTCTGACTTTGTATTATATTTTGTTTGATATTCCATATTTTACTTTTATTGGAAGAATTTTATTTACTGGGATCAACTCCTTCCTCCGTGGCTTGAGAGGAAGAAGTGAGGAGGACCTCTTAGGCTTTAAAAATATTCTTTTAAAAAGTCTCTATAACAGTGGCATCATTTACCTCAACTGCTACACTAATCGGGGATAGGAGCTGCAACACATCTGTAAAAGGAATATGGGGTAAAACAGGCTTAGAAGGGTTACCAGTGGTATAAAAAAAAAACTAGACCATGACCTTTTAAAATAGAGATATTTGGAGCATCATTTTGGCTGTTCCTTGCCATGAGGAACAATCCTATCCTGCAAGTGCTTGAGGAGATAAGAAACACATGCATTACTTTCCACAATTTTGGGGTCTTCTATGGCGCCAGTTCCCTGCCGCTTTGTCAGCACTGGGCTTATGCGAACGCTGCAAAGTGCTCACAAATAAACAGCATTTTGTGCTCATTTGTGGCTGGTAAGGAAAAGCAGAGGAAAACAGGAAAGGAGGTCCCTCCCCTCATGACGGTTAAGCCAGGTAAAGTGCAAGTGTGGAGCACCAAGATGCAGGTGCCCAAAACCCTTAAGTGTGGGAAGTGCGCACAGCGACCTGCCTGCGCTGTGCGTTGTTGCAGATCTCCTGCTTCCAACCCAGAAATACATTTCCTCTGAATATCTTGTGTGTTGGGCTTTTTTTCCTTTTTTTAATTAAAGATTCCCAGACTAACACATTTCCCAGTGATCTTAGTTAAAAAGCCTACAGAGGATTGTAGAAGAAAATGTTACTGCAAAAAGGAAGACTTTCTTGGCAGGGTCCCCTCTCACTCTCATAACAGCCGCTGCGGTGTGAGGCATGCTTCTGCAATCTTAGCTGACCTATTTGTTGATGTATTTCAGGTAGCCAGATGTCCTGGTACTTTAGGAATTCAGAAGAAAATGATATTCAACTGTTTGTCCTGGTTTTGGAGCGATCAGCCAGCTGGCTATCCACTGCTCCCTTCCAGTCCTCCCTCCCCCACCAAAAGCCTCCAGGTCAATTGCTGACCCACAACACATCCCTCCCTACCTTCGAAGATGAACCTGGGGTCCAGCTACATCTGTGCTGAGGCCTCTCGTTGTGTGTCTGGCACACAAAGAATGCGAGGCTCTCCAAATGTCAGAGCATGCCAGCTGATGCACATTGAGATTTAGAGCATCACAGATTTCATTGCACAAACAAATGCTCAAGAACTTGACAGGGGAGTTACCGTCTTTGCAAGGGAAGGAAAACTTGCCAAGGGTGATTTAGCTACAGGTTAGGAGACCACTGAAGAGAGGAGTAATGAGGAAGGCTGACCAGGCACTGGGTGTAGGGGGAAACAGAAACACAAGCAATGAGCCTGCAACCAGGTAGATCTCCTTTCTCATCCTCCAAAGGCTCCAGCTTTCTGGCATTCCTGCTCCTGGAGGAAGAAGTGCTCCAGTCCTAGTTTCAGCTGCCAAAATGTTCTTCTACCAGTGTGAGTTCACCCAGCTAATGATGCACTGTGCCTTGCAAGCACAGGCATCTCATCTGCACCTAAGTATGATGGCAAAACTTAGCCAAAAATCTTTCTTGAAAATAATTTCCTTCATCAGGGAAACCGTTTGCTTAGGTTAAATGATTCATATCCCAAAAAGAATCACCAGCCCAACACATCCCAGTAAAATTCATGCTGTTCTCTGCCCACTGCTATACCCTCCATCCTTTCCATCACTGTCCTTCAGACCACCTCAGACCGCCTGCCCACACATCCCTCTGCGTCTTGCACATGGTTTGATTGTTGGTATCTGCAGTCCCAGGGCAGTAACACTGCTCCAGAGCCTTGCCCGTGCCAGGGCAGTGTTTCTCAGTGCATAGAGTGGTGGGGTGAGCAAAGTGGGGAGCACCTTTTTGGAGACTAATGGTCTCCTAGTATCCAATTCTTGTAAGCAGAACACAGGGTTTGGCTAAACTGTGTGTTTCCCTTTTTAACATAAAGCTCCATCCTGCTCCAAGCTACCTCAGGAGACCAGAAAGAAGCAGCAATGCGGATGGGAGGATGCTTGGTGAAATGGTCTGGGCTTTAAGTGAGGCTTAACCCCTCTTGTCTCTCCACTGCTTTCCCTGCCAGAGGGTCAAATTAAAGAAAATATGGTCTGGCAAGAGCAAAGCCCTGTTTTCTGCAAAGGGAAGGAACAGCTGCTGAATACCTGGAACAGCAAATGTCAGTGGGGCTCCATTAGCGTTCCATTCAGCTACAGGGCTCGATTTCCCTTCCCCCCAGTTGTATAACTCTAATTTTACTGACTACAGTGATTCCACCAGTCTAATTAGGCCCCCAGATAATAGTCAAAGTACTTATTATGTTATCTTTTCACTGATTTTATATTATATACATTTGTCTGTTAAATATAATGATTCGATTTCCTAGATTTACAAACTTTGGTTGGCAACCCACTTAAAAATCACAAGCTACCTGCCACTGGTCTGGTATGTTCTCTATTTACTGCAAGCCCAAATGTTTGCTTTATGCTGTCAACGAAGAGAAACTGTTTGGAAAGAAAAAAAAAATAATAAAAATAATTGAACATCAGCCACTGAACCAGCAGGAACGCAAAATATTTCCATGAAAGGGAATCCAACAGGACCAGCGATCTGTAGGGTAACTATTCTCAGTGTGAGGAGGAAAAGTGAGCCAAGTGCAGAAGCCAGGCTTGTTTTCTCTCTCCTCGTAGCATGTCTTATCCCAGTACTGTCTGAAAGCAGGGTACACGAAGTTCCTAGGCACGGCCATACTATTCCACCCCCTACCGGGAAGCTGTTTATTTAAACAGCAGCCGAATCTTTTCAGTGTGTTCTTGGTCTAAACAGTTGGCTGCGCATGTGAGAGATGTACAGCTGCTCTTTTACTGGGAACTGTGGGAGCAAGAGAGGAGGTGTCAGGAAGGAGCAATGAGTCCGGGTGCTCTGCCCTCCTCTCCTCACTTCCAACAAACAAGATATAAACAAAGTTACTAAAACAAAGGAACAACATCAAGTTCCTAGGTTGAAAATAGCCCTACACTCATTCAGGAAAAATTCCCTTTCTAGTTAGCAGCCATCCTTGGATCATCAATGGATGGCACTGCTGTTGCTGTGAGTGTTCTCCTTCTCCAAGGTGGCTGAGCATCACCAACCTAGAGCCCCACGGCCCTCCCAGATTTGGTGCCTAGACCCTCTTTCCAAAACAGTTCCTGATGTTGCCACAGGATTATCCAGGAATATACTTGTGCAATAGGGGTTCTGACTTGTGGCAATTTGAGAATCAGTTACTGCTAAGAAATAAAACAACAACAAAACAAAAAGTAGCAGTCATCTCCATGGAAGAAACAACACTTTCTCTCTCCTTGGCCTCGAGGAGTCCTGCTTTGCATGCCAGTAGACCTTCAGGTATTATTAAACCTTTCTGATCAAAGCAAGGATACCACTGTCCCATTGCCCAGAATTTAGGTTTCGATTATGAATTTTATGCTGGTTACAAAAAGACACATCGGCTCCCTGATATTTCAAAGACACTATTCTTCCCTGTGTGCTTAAAACAGGTTAGGGTGATAAGATCTCATTTCCACATATCTCTCTGTCAGTGGCTTGTTATTGGGCGAAATATTACAAATATTTGTCATTTATTCACAGAACCACAGTGGCACGCCTGTTTCCAAGCCTGCATGTTACACCTCTTATTAGACGCTGTTCCTAATGCAGGTGAGTTTAGTTCCCAGAAATAAACAGGGCTTGGAAAACCAAGGTGCAAGTGATGGCTGCTTCCCATGGCATCCTCTGGTGTCAGTGGGTGCCCAAGCCCACCCCTGTCCCTTCTGAGCACCATCCCCACTGCTAGAAAGCAAGCGCAGGGAGAGGATTCAGCCAAGGATTTCCCCCTTGGTCATAGGTGAGGAGAAAGAGATGCTTGCATATGTGCTGCACAATCTCAGGCTGCCTTAAGAGATGTTACTTAGAAGCCTGAAAGATATTATTTATTTTAAATTGAAAGCAAACAAAGCAAACATTACTTAACTGTGTCTATTTTCCTGGTATCCCCTTAGACTTGCCGAGGGACCCTGTAACTACGGCAGGCATTTTATCTTTCCCTCTTCTAAATAGCAAGTTAAAAATTAACTGCTTCGTCTTCATATTGCTCACTCCTTAAGTAGTTTAAACTTACTTTTAACTGTTACATGCCAACAAAAACAGGTTGCTTAATTGATTTGACCTTTCACAGTATTTTTTAATTTTCAATCTTAGTTTCATTGTTCCATCTGGCACTTTAAAACGGCATCTGGTTAACTGTACTTAACCAGCTGATCACTGTACAGTTATTTTTAAATGTAATGTATGCTTAAACAGATGTTATTTTTATAGATGTAGATCTAAACTGCACTTGTATACGTGCTATGTCTGCATAAGCTCTTTCTGCAATTCAAATGTTGACACCAAAAATTACAAGCCAGAATGCTTATGAACTTCACTATTATGTTACTGCACTTTTTTGCAGCTTGTTAGGTAAACATCAATTCAGTTCTTTTTTCTCTGTTCATTGCACATAAATAAAACATTAGCGTTTAGTTTATAAAGTGATGAACATTTTGCTGTGTTGGATTTAGCTTTATAAATACAACTGCTGTCAGCAAGAAAAAAGGATTTATTGAATAAATAATAAGAAAGCTAGAGGAAAATTAAAGTATATATACTATGCAAAACACGGTGTCTGTCCACAGGTCACAAAAGGGTCTTCTGACACATAGACATCCCATGTGAGAATATTTAATAACAGTGCATTTTTGTAAGATATAGTTAGTCTCCTGAAGCGAGAGCAGATTGGTAAAATGCAGTACAACACTGATAGCTGTAATTGTTAGCAGTAACCAGGGGGCTCCATTTTTAACACTATATACTGGAAAGCTTGGGTTCAAAGGTCCTCTGAAGCCTTACAGAGGGATAAAAATGGAGAGTAAGACATGACTAGTCTAACAGAACTAGCACTGGCAATCTGTTAAATAAATACATTCGTACAATAATTACTAAATTCTACAGAATATTGCCTGATTTTACAGTTTCAAGCAAATTCATCTTTATTCGCTATTAGTAAGACCTCATTCTTCCAAACACCCTACTGATATTAGTGTTAATTACCAAGGTTTGGGCAGAGGCTAGCTGAGAATACATGTTTTTTTTCATTCAGTTAATGTTTTTAGTTTGTTTAGGAGATTACATCTTTTGAATCCATGTATTATTAGATAGCTCTGTGAAACACAAAACCTAATGTACCAGCACCCAGTCTTGAAAACCCAGCTTGATTTTGAAAAGAGCAAATAGAAAAAGTTTTCCAGTCAGGACACTGGTTTGTTTTTCTGGGGAATGATAAGTTCTACAAAATCTAATACATTTTCTCCAAAAGAACTTAAAATGCAATATAAAAAAGAGTTTGTCCAGTATGCAAGGGCGTATGTTACTTTGCACAAAGGAAGTGGTCGCAGCACTGAATATTTCACAGAGAACTTTTTCTCAAGGTTAAAAATTGCTGTTATACATAATACCTCAGTAATTGATAGACATTTTCTCTCTCCAGAGCCCATTTTCTGTGAAAAACACCACATAACATCTGTTCATAAACAGTCCTTCTGTGAGAACACTGACACAGGTCTTGAGCTTCTACTGGCTCAATTCCCCTGCCATACACAGATGGCACAAGGTATTTATACAGCTGAATTCTTTGTAATACAAACTCGACTATACCTTCAGGTAAGACTATGGGCAAACATGTACTTACACTATTCCACTGACTTACCTCAAGTCATTTAAACAGTTCCCTCTGACACAAACACAAATTGTATCGCACTGTTATGCAAGTGTTTTGTCTCAAAATCACCTTCAGGAATCAGCACGGAGCTCTGCAGAGATAAGGACATTTTGGGACTCACAAAACCCGCCAAGTTTCATGTTAATGAGCTAAGAGTTATATTAAGATTCAAGACTCGGGGCTGTTCTCCTTGATTTTGATGTATGTGTTTTCCTTGCATGGAAAATATTTGTTTTGATGGTATAATATCTTGGGGTTTGCATGCAAAATGTTAAATAAAGAGACAAACCCTGGCATTCAACTTTCACATACACAGCGTGGAGCTCATAGGTTAACCACAGTTTTCTATATGCTATGTTGGCTATTCCCTCTAAGCAAATCTGAGTGAATAACACTTTATAATGCTTTCAGAATTTGCTTTCCTATTTATCTCCATGAAATTGTGGAAGGCTTAAGCTGACTTCTGAAGAAATCTAGGTACCATGACACCATCTGCCAGACGACATCCTAGTCCTACGCACCCATATGCCCATGCTTTGACTGTGGTCTGTATACACTTAAGGATTAAAGCACATATGTGGAGATTTGCAAGGTGAGAGCCTTGAAAACTAGAAGCTCCAAAACCAAGGACAGCCTGTTGGTGTTTTGAAGTGTGTGGGGGGAAAAGTAAACTTTGCCCAAATTTCAAACGTACTTAAACTAATCTCTTCAATTTTTCTTTCCATACCTCCACTCCTAGCAAGCTACTGAAATCCGTGTTGGTGATTCAGGAGAATATCATCTACATAAAGACATGGGGGAAAAAACATCAGGATTCTTGAAAGAGAACCTTTTAATGAGGATACATACTGATAAAACTTTGAAAAGAGAGATGTATTTTAGGGCATCCTTTCAAGCAGAAGTAGTATATATCTGCAGGAGGCTGGCGACCAGCATTTAAACTATACATGGATTCTTATTTTACCTATGGAACATTAAATAAAAAGGTTTTCCTGGGAACTGCTTATCAAGTAGAATAAATCAAAACGTACATTTCCCGGTCAGGGAAAGTATGGAATGTGTTTCAAGTAAGCTATGTCTATGTGCTTCTGGGGTGACCCCATGAAGGTGGGCTACATCACGCACAAGAAAGGTAAAGAAATGGTCCTAGTGAAGAGCAACAAAGCTCCTGATGTGTGAAATGGGACAGGCAAAACACAACTTTGCTATTCCCAGATCTCCGTTGGCAGTTGCATCTCACTTGGTGGTTTTTTAAATACTGAAGGGGAGGCTGTATTTGTCTGTTGGTGTCTAGATGGATAGAAAGGTTTAGCAGGGAAAGAGGCCCCCTTCATAGGGGACAAAAAATGGTTAAAAATTACTGTTTTAACTGCCACTCTTCAAAAAGAAATCTGGTTCTGCTTTCAGCTGCACCACAGATTCCCCGCATGTCACCAAATGGCACTGCATGTCTTTGGTTGCTGTCTGTAAATGGGAATATTACTAGTGCTTCCTGATCTCAGGAAGCTGTGAAATAAGCCTGTTTGTGTTAGTGCTTAAACATTATAGCCATCAAAAAGCCGACAAATAGCCTGTCCTCACTGAAAATCTTTGTAATACCCTTTTTAAATTTGGTGGCTTCTCAGTTATACTTGCTTTTTTTAAGCTGACAAGAAAAATACTGTTAAAGAGATAAGTTTAAAGAGCGATTATGTGGAAATGGATGTTACTTGCCTTTTTTTATACTTTGTTATGTAAGAATTAACTCAGAATGCTACAAGATGCATCATTCAATTTAAATATCATGCTTGCTTATGGCCTGTAATATGATCTGATGTATTGCAAGCAGTGTCTTGACACGGTATATGTGATGAATACAACTCAGTGTATCAAATACCAACTGTACTAAATCCACAGTAATGCTTCCTTTTTGTGAGCTCTTTATGCTCCAGTAGCTTCCATTTTTATGATAAGTATGAACCAAACCAGCTCAGAATATGTTCCACCAAGCACTTTTTCTTTTGCAAGAATCAGTCACCTAATATTTACCAATTAAGACTTGTAAAATAAATAACACAGAGAATAATTTTATGATGTTGATATTAAGGAAACAATTCTCCACATATAATTGGACCTGCTTCTCTTAGCGCTGAATAGTTTCAATTTCTCCTTCCCTCTAAGTTCTCCTCCCTGCTACCAAACATGATTTTACTCAAATGGTGTTTCAGCTGCGCTTAATGCACATTATAATTATCATGTCTTTAGCATTTTTCTTTTGAAGTTCTTTTTAATTACAAAATAATATCCTGTTTGAAGAATACAACTTTGATATCTCCCTTTGCATTTAGTAATTATAAACTTGTTCTCATTATAAATATATTTTGCATGTTGTTAGTTTGTTGTGTTTTCCTATTTTTTTTTTTTTTTTTTTTTTTTGTTTTAAATACAGGAAGCATAACTTGGGTTTTGATTGTGCATATGGGAAGTCCATTTCAAAGCCTTGATGTCCACAGCCAGGATTCAGTAGTCAATGAGTCATCAGGATAAAAAGCATGGGTCAAATATGCGAGAAACATACCAGTAGATGGAAAACTGTGGGAGTGAAGAAAGCCAACCTGTTCCATCAGTCCCACTGCATCGGTGGGAGAACTAGCAAGAAAACTAGGTAGAGAACTAGTGAGAGATGTATCCAAAGCTAAACCAAAAACTAGCAGGAAAGACTTGATTTACATCCATCTCTCAACAGCATATGAAAATGGATTGGCAATCTCTAAGCTTCATATGTCCAAAAATGAGAGATTTAAGTTATTCACATTTGCTAGCATCTTTGGGACTTCTGAAAAAAGATGTTTCACAAATGAAAGCTTTTATGACATCCAACAACATGCAACAAAACCATACGTTTTTAGGCAATGCAAATTAACAGAACTGCCACACTTGTACTGAAATCTGCTGAATAATTTCACTGAGAAGTTATCTGCTGATACCTTCTGATAAATTTACTGCAGATAACAAGATGCCAGCTCCTGCTCTGCTAGACCTCAGCATTACAGCCAGTAATGCTGGTGATGCTCTGAAAGTTCTTGATATACATTGGAACAAACACAGAAGGGTTAAAAGAGTGAGGTCTTCGAGAGGTCTGGGCAAAACTTGTTTTAGTTTGGATTTAGACCAGAATTTGCCATTTGAATAACCCTAACATATACATGACAGAGTACAATATATGTCCTTATTCTGAGCTGGTTTACATAAGTGCCCCTGTAGACTATGGTCCAATGGCAGTGCCTTTCGGGAATTTCACTGTGGTCAGTAAGATCTTTGTTTTAATAAAACTGCATAACAAAATATAGTTTTTACTGGCTGTAAAATATTAAGTGGGAAATACAGTGTAGGGAAATAAGACGCACATATTGAAAAGTTGTGGCATTTTTTTTAATAAAACTTCCATAAATCATAAGGCACTGGACGAGTTTGATCCTTTCCCCTTTAGGTATGCACACTTTCTGATACAGAGAAGAAATGTTCAGTTTAATTAGTGCTGTGGACCCTTCAGGAATGCCTTGTACATAAGAAAGAAAATCACTTATATATGTGAGCTTGAAAGATTTCATGCCTATATAGTTAGTCATATAGTTAAGTGTTTGCAAGATCACCCCGGAGATTGAAGCCCCTCCGCGACAAGGACCTCATCTTCATACTGGCGTCTAATGCACCTAGCACACTGTTAGTGCTATAATAAATAATAATAATATGCTAGCATTAAGTGAGCATCTCTCGCATGATCAATTTCCTGCTGTTGCAGGAGGGTGAATGTTGGTGGACTTTGATCCTTCTGAGATTTTATGTTTCTATCATAAGAGAATCATAGCACATAAGCACATTTTTTACTAATGCAGTAAGTAAGGTGGCAATATATATTGCACTGACATTAAATGAATATTAAAAGGAATTGGAACCATTTCCACACCATGAGGGGGAAAAACCTCCAAGAATTAGGTATACAGTAGCTATTCAACAAAGATACCACTTTGAACATTCCTCATAGATAAAAAAGTCAAATCCATTTGAAAGAAAATCTAGTATTTAAACTACACACTAAAGCATCTTGAAATACAATTGTTGTTCCTGTTTCTAAGTCTGTTTTGCCTACTGCCAAATCTCCCGCTTTGCCTCTTATACATAAACACCCCTGCTACCCCCCCATTGCTTTTTTGTTCTCCACTCTCATCTCATTGTAATATCTCAATAATGTATTACAGTACAAATCCTAAATGCGCAAGGGCTTAGTCTGACGAAAAAAGTGAAATACAGCACTTCTGTGTATAAATAATAAAGGCAGATATTTCTAAGAGGATATACATAGCAAAACATCTAATTTGTTGCGGGCACTGCATACTTGTAATTGAAGTTAGTTTCTTATTTTTGTAAATCTCTACACAGCTGAATATTAAATTAGAGATTTCAAACTAGACTGAACAGTCCTCTTTTTACCCCTATTTTGTTGTATCTTGCCAATTCAATGTTTTATTATGTTTTCTGTCATAATATTGCTCTTGTCCTCAGAAAACATGTATTTATTCCCACTTGGAATATAGTGCAACTACTGTAAAGCACTGCTCAAAAGATGACTGCGAATTCTGTCTGAGAATAGAAAACTTGAACTCTTCTATTATCCAAATATTTTTCAAAGATTTTGCTTTTGTATGCATGTCTATTGCTGACACACATAATGAGATCATGGGAAAAGCCACACAGCTGACCTGAACTTTTGAGTATAGAAGTATAAAACTGTGAGATCTAATAAACCCAGTGCATGACCCTGTGCAGTTTTTGGACTTAAAGAACTAAATGCTATTGTGAGAGGAATGCAAGCCTACATATTTTTTCCTGTAGCATGGCAAAGTTCAGATGTATTATATTTACAGTCGTCAATAAACGTAATGATATAACATGAAGCATATAGACATCCCTGGTCTCCAGCCTCACCGGGAGAATATCCTGACACCTTCTTGTCACACGCGAGCAAGGCAGATATTATTTTTATGCACCAAACAGTAGGCAGGATGCGGCAACAGACTGACTCTGTGCTACCACAGTGTGTCTGAGAGGCTGTCAGCGCATACTTTGCCTACTTGATGTAGCTCTTCCAAATAATTTAAAACCACTTTGGGCTTCGATTTTCCACCTAGCTCTTGATGTGCCTGGCTAGTAAACAGGGAGCCAAAGTTTGGTGCACCATTTGAAAAATAGCTTATATGCAGAAATGCTCCTCTACAGGGTAGAGTTACATACCTCAGCTGTTGAGCTCTGCATACAGGACTGGTTATTATATTTAAGGGAAAATTTAAGATCTCCTGAAGATTATGGAACTACACTTAATTAACCCCCATGGATCCCATCAACACTGGAATGGCATGCCTAAATGAAAGACATCACTGTATGTAAGCCGGAAGCTATGGAAATCAGAACTTAAGCATATAAGTATATAGGACTAACTCTGTCCTCTGAGACTCAGGGATTATTTTGGTATTTAGGATTTAAGTGAGCACTTCAGAAGAGCACTGAATTCTGAGGGAAATGCAGAAGTCTATTACTGTTTAAAAACTAGATTCTTTCAAGCATACATAGACAGAAAAATCTTTTTCCCCAATAGTAGAAGACATATTAACTTAGAAAGGATGCATTCTCATTAAAAGGATACAATCAAGTATCAAAACTTGGTATAAATGGCAACAATTTAAGGCATGACTATTCCAGTAAGACTAAAAGGGATTTTTAAATAATTTTAATGCTTAAATATTTTTCTTTGCTTTTGCTATTTTTTTTTTGTACTCCATTAGTTTTCTATTTTAACTATAAAAAAGGATGAGTTAGTGGTTGGTAATGCAAACGCGTTACAGTTTAATCAAAGTGTTTATTTCTTTTAAAGTCTTCCTCCTGTATACCTGGCTTCAATTAAATAAATGTTGGAGTGTGAGATAACAAAATATAAATACCTGCCTAAATTATAAGTTACATATTCATTTTAAATCATGGAAAATTCTTCTGAGCCCTGTGTTAGCTAGTAGCTATACTCAACATTCAAGCATTGTTTATTCTTTACTAGCTAATCATCCTTCATGGTCTTTCAAAAGTTCCTGGCATTTCACTAGTTTACACATTGATTGAATACTGTTCCCAGAACTGCTTGTGGCACTGTGCCAAATGCTGTGATAATCAGCTGGAAGATTTATTCCAGTTGAGGAGTGTTATAAACATAAGGATTCATAAGGCTCAGCATTGAAAATGAATACTGATGCTTTCTTTGAGATGGCTGAAAACTTTCCGTGAACCTCAAATAAGACGCAATGATAGTCTTTGCAATCTCCTTCTATATACAGGCTTTGATTTGAAAAATATATTTGTTTAACTTGATTTTATTAATAACTATCAGAGGTTTTAACAACTTAAAATATAATTTTACAGTGGCATCTGCAGAGCAAATTGTACACGAAAAAAAACTTACAGAAATACATGGATTACCTACTGTGCATAGGATCAGACACATTTGTTGCAACAGGATATATTATTATACTGGTAGATGGGTGGAGAAAGAATACAAAGGAAGCTCAAAAAAATTCAAAGGGAAGCAGCTGGCAGGTAAATGCACTGAGCCAGAAAGAAATAATAAGAAGAAAGGTAGCGTGTGGAAAACGGAAAGGATAGTAATTTCTTAAATAAAGAAACAAGAAGCAGAGAGAAATGTGAGCTAGAGATAGGAGCGCTGAAAAAAAACACAGAGCAGTAAATATTCCTTCTTAGAAAGGGGGAAATGCAGTTTGCTTACTGGACTAACTGTAACAGTGAACTAATATTAGAGAGACTGAAAAGACTGCTGGAAGTCTATCAGCTTAATTAAGAACCAGTAAAACTATGCAGCCTGGCTGAATGGCGTGCCCAGTGTCTAAAAGCCTGAAAAGAGCTTACATAGAAATTAAAAGTAGCAGTAAAATGAATGAAGCAACTTCATTGCTTTGTATGGCTGCAGGAGTCAGTGAAATGATACTGGCATCAGCTTAGGTCACTGCAAATATCAAAGCCAAGATATTCAAAACTTATCATTAAGGATGTCCAATATGCACCTGAAAGGCACCTTACGGTCTTGCAAATTTCTTCCCCAAATAAAAAAGATGTCACTTAGTGCATGCATGCAGCTGTGATAAATTACCCATTGATGATCAATTCCTCAACATCTTCCAAACTCTTGTCGTACACACACTCTTGATCAATAAGGTATCCCCCTGAACCTTATAAAAACATCACCTCTTGCACACATGTTCACAGTCAGCCATATATAACATTCAAGTAACAGTGCACTGGATTAAACTGAAAGCAAACCAAACAAGTACTGAAGATGAATGACTGAAAACCAGTGTCCCTCCACTGGAATCACCATTCATAGGCTAAAAAAAAAAAATTAAAAAGAGAGAGAAATCAGACATTTTTATGTGTCAAGGATAATTAAGCTTGTGTATCTGCTTTCTGATGCATTGATAAGGACTACTTCTAGTGTGAAAGCCCTGTAGACATACACATGTGGCCAAAACCACAGCATTAGAAAAAGGTGCATCAATTCTCATGTCTCTGCTTGGAATATTATGAGTATTCCCCATCGCCTTTGAAGTATGGATCCCGAAACAGGATGCATTACACTGTTATGTGTTCTAGATGTTGAAATGGGGCAAGACCTCTTTTCTGCTCTTCTATTTCATATTCCTCTTTTTCTGCTTTGCATTGGTTTTTTTTTCTCTACATCATCTTTCACATAGTTTAGGGAAAACACTACTGAAGACTTGATCCTGGGTTGTGAGTGTAATATATACATTAGAGAAGGGTGAATATGATTTCTATTCTTACATAACATTACTGAGATTAGGGACCAGTTAGGGAAGAAGAGGAGAAGAGGAAAGAAATCTCTTGCATGGTGACCTCCTCTGCACAAAGGAAAAATTGCAAATAATAAGATTGAAAATCACTCACAAAATGTATAGAGACATTATGCTGCAAATTAAAAACCCCCTCATGCTTGAGGCAGAACCGTGGTGGTCCGTCTGAATGGCAAGAATTTCAAGAGCAAACGTGAGCACTTCACTTCAAATCATGTTAACAGGTAGCCAGTTGGTGAACGAAAGCTTGTCATCCCCAGAGCCTGCTACCTATCTTTTGCAGTCAGGGACCATATAGACATGAGACAGATACAATTTGTTACTAAAATCTTTAAGCAACACAGGACTTTTTAACCTTAAAGTATATCTATCTACCTTTACCACACTTGACACCTAAACTGATATTCAGGTTTATGTTACCTAACTTTATACTTTTACCGGTCAAAGAGCCTTCAAACTGAAATGACTAACACCCAATCATTACCAAAAAACTGATGATAAAGTTATAAATGTCTAATACTCCCAGTTGGCCTTTGTTTCATATTTGAAATATTGATTATATCAAAGAGAGAGGAACTGTCAATGTCAACAAGAAGATTATTCAGCAAATGAGATCTCAAGAACAGAACAATACAAACAGATTCATGTTTTCTGATGCCAGAAAAGGGGTATCAGATTCTATTTGCATTGCTTATGTAATTTATTAATCTAATTCTGCTGCAGCATAGCACAGTGCATGTATTGATATTATTCAGTGCTTTGTTAGGAAACAGATCAGAAACTATTTGAAGATCCTTGGTAAACATTCACAGGTCATTATGCTTGAAGATGTTAGATATCACTAAAATGCTCTTTGTTTGAAGTACAGTAAACTAGGAGGGCCAAGTTTATCAATACGTTCTTAGTTTAAAAATATAGGGCAAAGCTTTCTGCGAACAATGTACCATAGATATAATAAAACTAATACTGTCTAGTTCTTCCCCTGCAACTGTATTTTAAGGTAGCTGAAAGGATCATCAGCTTCATTAAAATAGATTTCCCCCCCTTATCAAACAGTTTAATACACATTATAAAAGCCCTGCCTTGTTATCATTTACAAATTCATGAAATATGCCATTCTAAATTAAAGACTAAGACTTGTCTGTTTCTAAGAGAAAATGCAGATATCCATCATGATGGCTCCAAGCCCATAGGTAATGCTGTCTGGGATAGGTGACCCTTATTCCATCACATAGCACATTGTGGCCTGAGACCATTTGGCCTCTTCTGCAGCTGAAAAGATCAATGTTTTTACTTCTCAACCTTCCTCTCCTTTCTTCTTCACATTTCTGCAGAGATTGCCATAGAAAGGGGAACAGTCCAATTTCTGTGTTTTGTTCAGTCTTTTTCCCAGTTTACCTTTTGGGCAAAATAGCATATATACTAAAAGTGATTTAGAACAGATTAGGCAAGTTTATATTTTGATAAAAGTGCAGAGGTTTTGTTTTGCTTTAAACAAACCAAGGCTATCTGGTAGGTATTCTTGATATCTGAGTAGTAACGGTTCCAGCTCCAAAAGTATTCTTGATAGGATGAAACAGCCTATTATTTAGTTACCTATAGTCTAAGTACAGATTAGTAAGATATTTTGGCTTTGCAGCATTTTGAAAGAGAGAAACTGGGACCTCCATGAAAACTAAAATCACAACTATGCAGAGGCCAACACTGGTCATGTCTGAAAGGTGTTGTCCTTCTCCTTTAGTAATACTCCTGTATTTTCCAAACTGACATTTAGCTGAATAATCCCTTGCATGCACTGAGAGCAGCAGTTTCCACAGGAGGTGAAGGACATATATTGCTGAGAGCAATTGTGAGCTGCTAGCCTACAAGCACTCTGCATCTGACAATCAATCCATAAACATTGGAGAGCTCAAAATTGGACCCTTGAAGTTATTTCCCTAGATTTCAAATCTATTTGACAACAAATCTGAAAGTCAACTATAATTTTAATCATCCAGTAATGTTTTATGTTAGCCAATTACAGGGCTCCAAGAGATTAGCTGAATGTTTCATGTCTGATAAATATGTGACTGGGACTAATTCACTGGACCCCTCTCTAACCTGAGTTAGGTATAAATGAGTAAAGCTTCACTAAAATCAATCGAGCCGTACCCAGTTATACTGTCACAGAAACTGGTGCTATAGACTTGGGATAATTTTCCTAATAAAAATAAATTTTGACCTGTAGATTTTTTACTCATACTTGTAATCTCATATTTAGGCAATATACAGACCTACTAAATCATCCACTTTCCCTGCATGCATTCCAGATGAGCTTTGCTTTTTGCATCTCTACCTACTAGCAAGAATGCTCGTGAAACAACCCATAATTCAATTATAAGTACCTCTAGGAACCTTCTAATTATATGTTAGGCAGGTCAGAAATGAAATAGCCATGCTACCCTTTAGTCTTGGATAACAGACTTGCAATGGTGAAAAGAAAAGTTCATCTGTTCATTAAGAGGCCAATTGTAACACAGTTAAGGGCTTCAGCAAGCTGTTTTGTTGAGATCTGAATATCCGTGAAACAAGCCCCTCCAAAGCTGGAAGTTTAGTGAGTCTTGCCTTTCAGACACTGCATCAGCAAAGAATGGGGAGCTAGTCTGGAGAGTAGGTACTATTCATTAGCCATTTGTTTCCTCTTACACTAAATTTGGTTGTAGGAGTTCACAGAATCCGAATGAAAAACAACTACAGGTACTTAAAGGTGCTATTCTTTTCTTAGAGATTTCTGCACTGGCCTTAATTGAATCTCCCATAGGATTGCAGGGCTTTAAAAAAAATTAGTACAAAACAAGAACGCGTCCATCAGGCAGGTTTTTCTAAGCTTTGACAGCTCTAAATGTAGGCAGCTGCAATACAAGCTTGTCCTCAAATCCTTGACAATGACCTTAACCTCAGGGTGAAAGATAATGTAGTTGCTATGCTCATTCTGTGTGGAGTGTCTACTGATCAAAGGCTTGTGGCCAAATATGTATATTTTTTTCTTATGATATAGACTATTGTTCACTGGCAACTCCAGGGATACTGCAACATTGTCTCTATGACAGTTTATTACTTTTTATTTGTTTTTAAATGTGAAGGAATGGCACAAATTCAGGCAGAATTCCACTTCAGCAGCTAGACAAATGACTTTGTAATGCCTTCCAAATTAACCCCTCCACAGCCACGCTGCTGAAGGTGAAAGAAAAATTAAGCAAACAAGCAAACCAATCCCAGGACTTCACACAGACACCTAGACTAGCAGCAGGGAGATTTCCCATATAGAGTGGTTCCTGTTACACTTAGCACAGTGTTATTTAAGAGCAGTATCCTCCAGTGGTGAAAATTATCACTTAACTGACTTCCTTGGAATAATGGCAATTTACATCCTAAGGATCTGCTTCAAACTGAGCATCTGCCTTCGCTGTGTCAAGGCAGATAAATTTTGAACTAAGAAGAGAGATAGCCATGCAGGAACACTGTAATCCAAGATGCCTACTTTAGATAAAAAAGGGAAATTCCTCCAGTAAAACTTAAATATCAATATTGTTATTATTAACATTTCATTCTCATTATTTAATTATTACTGTGATTTCCATAATGAATAAGCTTAGGAACAGCTATGGGAATATATTCTGATTTACTCTGGGGTACTGTTCCCCAGTGCTGTTGGTGGGGGGGAACTGCTAAGCGGAAGGGTGCATTCAGGGGCTCAGCGAGGGGGCAGCTGCACCTCCTGCTCTGCCGAGAGGCTTGACTTCGCTCCTCAATGACAGAACATATGGAAATTGGGGCTGCTAAATATCAAAGTCTTGGTCGTTCAAGTGCAAACCGCAGTTTCTGTCAGTGTATAACCTGGCGAGATTTTGAAGGTTTTCACAATAAAAGGCACTTTATGACATAAAGGCTATACCCTCAACCAACCTTCAAGTCCCTGTTCTGAAGCCTGGGCATAGCAGACCTGTTCAAAAAGAGCAGCACGACTGAGCTACTTGCAAATATTTCTCATAGGAGCAGACAAAAATAGTAATTTCAAGTGACACTTGTTAAGCACGGTGTTTCTCACAAAGAGGAAAACCTTTTTCCAAAGGCATTCTGAACAAAAATAGGAAGAGACGCGGATAGCACAGAATGCGCTTACACTATGCATACCTTTTGGTGGGTGTGAACGCTGTGAACATGTCTCTTCTTATTCAAAGAGCTGGGTTTTTTTACATTACATTAGTCAGCTAAGAAATCAAGGGCGGGGGGGGAAAGGCAATTTCACGTGAGAGCCCAAAGTAAATAATTTAATGCTTAAATGAAAACATGAGAAGAAAATTCCTTTGGATTTAATTATTTTACCATAGGAAGATTTGATTTTAACACGAGATTCTTAAAAAAATGTTAAAATTAATGTAAACTAAATTCAGCCTTGGAAAAACTATATATGATTTAAAAAAATAAATATTTTTGTATATCAAATCGGATATGATATTAAAATGGTAAAAAATAGCTTATCAGTTTTGACCCAGATGCATGTACAGATCTAGTTGCTTTGTTGCAGCTGAAGATTTTGGCCCAAATGAGTCCAAGCTGACTTAAGCACCAGTGGGATTCTGACAGTCAACCAGATGTTACCCTAATCTTTGAACTGATTTCACAAATGGTTATCAGCCTACAAAATGTTTGATCAAGCCCAATAACTAGAGCTTTATTTTACATGTAACAAGCACGCAAAGATCTGGTTGTGTCTTTTCTTATGAGAAGACGGAGGCAGAGACACAGCTGATGAGTGCATAGGGAAATTTCATGAACAGACATTCGAAGTTCCTTGGAAAATTGATCCAGCAATGAAATTGTTACCCATAATCAGAAGCACTGGTGTGCAATATTAATTACTGTTATCAATTCCTTTTTCTTGGTTGTCAGTACCTACTGAAAAAAGATTGGCCTTCCCAACATGAAAGGAAAAAAATGGAGATACAGTCCTGGTCTTCACACATTGTCTGTCCACACCTATTTCAGATGAATAATGCCACACAGATCAGTAATCCCTGTCTGTGGATTCTGCTTCTTACATTAAAATAATACTGCAGAAATCTATAGCTCATCACTTCTCAGATGGCTTGTGTTTTTCCACGTCATCTTTCTACTTTAAGAATGTGTTTCTGCTTTTTTTCCCCAAGATGCTATTTACTGCTGATTGCCATTTTGTTTATGTTTAATGATTTCTTAATTATTTCTCGCCCTCAGTTCCATTAAATTCTCTGCCAAACAATTAAAGATTTTAGTTTTTAGTTTTATCTTTTTTTCTATGAAACGTAAATCTCTCATTAAAGTAGGAGGGAAAATTAAATAGAAACTATTAGCAATTTATAAGTAGAAAGGTATATTGAGAATGTGTTAGCATGATACTGTCAGACATTTATAAACTTCTTCCAATGAACTTTGAATTACCCTGGTCCTTTCATATTTTCCAGTTAACATACATACATCTGCTCTGCCATGTAATCAACTGATTGTTACACAAGCATTTGCTAAAGCTATGACAAACTCAGATTTATGAGGTCAGAAAGTTCAAACTTAATCCATTCAATAGCTGCAATTTATCGTCTGATGATAATTGTATACACAAACATTGTAATGATTTAGATGACACAGTGTAAAGATGAAATCCGTTTATTTTAAAAGGGTTTCTAACCCCTAAAATATGTTGCTATGAACACCTTTCTAGGTCTGCTTTTAACAACATAGTTATTATTGTTTTATTGATCAGGATTTTATTACTGATTTGACACTTATATTTCACACTAATCGAAAAAGCTGTAATTTTTCTACAAGAATAAGACTGTAATTAATTATATGATTATTGTGTTTTCAATTCCTTCCATTTAAAGGGGCCTAGAAAAGGGTGCCTAATTTATCATACATGTATTATAAGGAATATGTAAACCTCTTTAAACAGAGAGCATGATCCTTTTGGAGATATTGGGATATGACATAGGCACTATATTAATAGGTTCTTACCTCTGTAGTGACCTGATTTTATAGTGACAGCTATTGTGGAATGGGATAGTAAATTAGCAGCTTAGAAAGCTTAAGCATTTAAAACTACTGCTATTCATTACTTTTATAACACTTATTAGTAACCATTCTCTAATACCTTGAACAGATAAGCGCACAACATGCAGAGAGCAGAGAATTGTATGGCAGAACAACAATGCTGGGTAGGTTATATCATAGGTGCAATTTTATATCTGTATTTATACACACACATACTCTCAGCTCACAAATTTAGGAAACAATTGCTACAAATGGACAGCATCTGTATTCATCTATTTCTTCTAAACATAAAACATGTTGGTGATTGTAAATTTCAGAGAGACTCTAAAACAAGTGGCTAAATGTGAAATTTAAATTGATCTTTGGTTTATTACCATTGATTTTGTCAATTTTCTAAATGTAACAGTGTTCACCACTGGGAACAGAAACCTGTATATATATCAGCAAAATTTATGCTTTCAACCAACATAAACTTCACAGGAGGAATTACTGTCCTTGCTGTATGAAATAAAATGCATGTGAAGTGAAGGATTTTCTTCTCTAATTAGATACTGCATGTATTTTTAACATCATGTGAGTAAATTTACCACATAAATTTAAATGCTATTAGCAATTTTGCTTGACCATATTTAGTTCGGTATCTTTACTATAGATTTTCACAAGTACTTTGTGATAATGGTATTAACCCATATGCCTAATTCACGCACACAAAACCTGTTATCAGTACTCACAGAATAAGCTTCTAAAGTGTGTTATAAAAATGTCAGTACAAGCATTACCTAACCTGGCAGATACTTGCATAACTCTAATGCTAATTATTGTTTTCACAATTAAACACAATAAATTTACATTTTCATACTGTAGTTCCCACTTGGACCATGAGTCCCCAAACACTGCCTGTCTGCAACTTCCACTTGTGAGTGGGGGTTGCTAAAACTGATGTAAGAGAAAATATCCTGCATTTTCCAGGCTGCTTCTCTGAGTGACAAGTGTGGGATGTTGCTCACTGATGTAGCAGAAGTGCTGTTTCAGTTAACATTAGGAGCCCACCCTCCTCAAACCCAGCTTGATCAGTTAGGGAAAATAACACAACTGTCGCAGAATGGCATCCTGAGTGTATTTTTATCAGGATTCAAACCAAGCCACTTGAAAACTTGTTTCATGATCATTAAATATAGGGCAGATGAAAGAAAACATGCAACTATTTTAAAGTACTAAATGAAACAAAACCAATGGCTGAGCTCATTTTGTGTTAATATTCTTCAAATGCCTCCATTGTTTCACTACTCTTAAGCAACACTCAAGACAGACATATGTATAAAGCTTTATGTTAACAGCCTCAAAAAAAGGAACATTTCTTTTTCTAGCACAATGTCTGATAAAGTATTAGTGCACACAAAAAACTGTGTTAAAAGATAACGTCACGTATCTTGATATTGGAATTCATCGTGTGGTGAAAAGATGCCCCTGATATTAACATATCTGCTACATATGCACACTGAGTCATTCACGGGAAAGCATGTTTGTCTCCTCAAAAAGTGATTTTTAAAGAGCATTTTGAGCCTTACTGTGTTTCAAGAGCATCGTGAGCCAGCCTGCAACATGAGCACAAAAAGGAAGCAAAGAACCAGTAACACTTTTCATTGTTCATATGCACATAACAACAGAATGAGCCTCCAATGAGGGGACCACAGCAGGAGTCACTGCTCATCACTGCCACTCCCCAGAACTGCTCCAGGGCCACAGACCAAGCATCTCACCTGGGGACCCAGCAGCACTCACCCCCCAGACCTTCACTAAGAGGTACACCAGTTCCTCCTGAAGAACTGTGTTTGTTCCCTAAAAGTGTGAGACAAGGTGAAAGGATGCTAATGCTGCCCCCCTTTGCACCTCCCTGCTCTCTCCTGCATATTAGATGAGGATGGGATGTACATCCCAACACTGCTCAGGGGTGACCTGTCCCTTTCCCATCTCACTCAACACTTGCCAGCCACCATACCAAGGATCTGATGAGCTTGAGGGGGAATGATTGCGGTGCAGTTACTCCAGGCAAAGGAGACGTTTCCTGGGCGTAACTCATTAGCAGAGAAGGGTTTTGCCACTGCCAGCTTGTGGCATGACTCCTGACTTGAGAAAATCATTTGCAAACAAATACTTACAGCTATGATAATAAATCAAGTGCAATTCCAAACTACCTAGCAAGGAGAGATTTTTCTAACTGTGCCGTTGACAGTGCCTGCCCCACCATCCTGGCATTCATCCTGGGAGCACACATGGAAATGATTAGCACCATCAAAGCTGGGTCAGCTCTTGGCATCTGCTGAGGCAAAACTTGCTCTTCACAGCCACCAGCTTTCTCTGCCTCTTGCATTAGGCAGAAGGTGAGTAGGATTTTCAGTTATAATGCTTTAAACTCCCGCTTCCACTGCATGTAAGTACTCGAGCCCATTACTGGATGCAACTCACAGATTACCTCAAATGTAGCAGTTTTTCCACCTTTGGCCATGCATCAAAGGCAAGCAGCACAGCTCTCTCCAACCCAGCCTTTGGATGAGGGCTGCTTTTCCAAATGGATTTAAAAAAAACAACCAACCCTGGCTTCAAAATGCTCAAAGGAGAAACTGCTTTATGATGCAGCTAGGTACAAAGCATTCATTTGGCCTCACCAAAGGAGAAGAGAACAGTCCCCCAGATAAATGCACTTGTGTTTGGGAAGACCAACAGACAATACCATTATCTCCAATTCCCCCTGGGTGGGCCGCAGCACCTCTCCTGCACTTCTTAATGCACATATTTCCTTTAAACATAAACCCACCCCATGTTTTACACATTGGCTGCTAGCAGGGCCTGTCTTACTCAAGCCCTTTGATCTTTGTGTTTCAGAAGGGATGGTGACAATGCAACGAGGAGATAAACAAACTATAATATCTTGTCTTTGCTACTGAACTCATGCTATCAGCAGTGACTTTGACATTTGGCAGGAGCTCTCGTTTTCATACACTCTAGTTCTGTTGTGCTTTTTCTGATAAGAAACCTCAGTAACAGAAGTGTACATTTGAGAATGACAAGAAAAACCTCCTACTTTTGCAGCAGTCTGGCTGTTTCCCACTTCCACCAGCGCTACAACAGTTTAGGAGCTGCTTCCAATTTGCATTGGAAACTGGGAGGACCAGGGTCAGTCTCCCAGTACCTAAATAAAGTCAGTTTGAAGAATTTAGCAGAGACATCAGTGATGAAGTTTTCTTTTTACTAGAGCAAAACAAACCTACTTATTTCTACTTCCTAAAGAAAACATGGAATTTATCTGATTGGATAAAATCTCTTCTCACCTGCTCTGCAGCACATGTGGTCACCTTTGGCTTCAAAAGGACACACTCATCCTAACAGCAAAATTCTGCACTGTCAATTTTAAGTACGTACAACAAATCCCTCCACTTTGAGTAAGGGTGAGGAAGTGGGACCATCATCCTGACTTCTCTGCAGCAGTGGGACTGAAATGGAAATCTACAGCAGAAAGAGCTTGCATTGCTTTTGTTTTCTACTCTCCCACTCTCCAGCTTTTTAAAGAACTTGTTTTCTAAAGATTTGCTAGCAAAATCCTGTCTTACTTCCTAAATCCCTCATCTCCAGGGGTATTTTCACCTTTCCCACTATGGTCAGTGCTTTTGGGGACTCAGGTAGAGCACCAAGTGTCTGCCACCAAAGCATGCAGCCATCCTGGAGCTTGGTAGCCTGCAGAACAGCAGTAAAGGGGTTTTCTTTTTCCCAGCTTGCTTTATAGAGGCAATAGTAGATGCAAGGATTGCTCAGAAACTGAGTGCAGTAGAAAGAGCCCAGCGGGGTACCTGGGGGAGGAATGCAGTGCTACCTTGGAGTAATAAGCTGCTGAGGGCTGTTTTGCCTGGTGGCACACAGCCAGGATATGTACCTGGTCCCCCTGCTGCAGTGTGGCCCAGCCACTCTCACCAGGCCAGCCAGAGCAGAGGAAGGGTTTGAGATGCAACAAGGCTGAGGCATTCCCAATGCACGCCAGGGCAGGTAGGGCGCTGAGCTCTGCTTTCTCCTGGTTCTCCTGGTTCACCTGGTTCGCAGCTCCTTGGCCCTTTTATTTTTTTATCCTCTCCTCCCTGGAGGCTTGTCTGATGAGGTCAATTTTGAGCTGTGCTTACCTGGAACTTATGTTAGCAGAAGGGAAAATGCCAATTACTTATATTTAAAAATAGACAGAGCAAACATGCTTTTCCCTTTCCTTTTTTTTCCCTTGATGATTGCCTGGTGGTACTTATGGCTAAGAGAAAAATCAAAACTCCATCACTGATTAGGCATTCAAGACTTGTTTTCATTTGGGTAGCAATCTAGAGGCGGGATGAGATGCTATCTGGTGACAAAGGGAAAGTACATACTACCTCACCTCAGACAAAAAGCATGCTGCTCCCTTCCAAGAGCAAGACTTGATAAAGCACGAGGCTTTACCATTTTACTGGAAAGTTCGCATGTGCTTTAGCCCACAGATTTCCCCTGTGCCACTGAAGAGTGGGTGATCTTACTGCAAGAAACAAGAATGAAATAGAACCCACAGTATCACAGTGAGCTGTTCCACAGCTCTTCATTAGGAAGTAACCTTCAATTGTCCAAAGGAAGACTAAAATGCCTTAAAGCTACTATACAAAATACAGAAGCAACTGTGTCATTGGCTACCAGTAAGCAAACAAGGAGAATCTAAATTCTAAACATCCAACAATTCATTTCAAAGTTTCACTTTGATGAGAGAAGCATCCTTTGTCCATATGAAGGATGTTGCATCTGCCTGGGACGCAGGTGCTTGGAGAACGTGGCTGAGCTCCTTGGTTCATATTCACTGGAAACCCTTTGGACTTCAGCTTTTAGAAGTGGGTGCCTCCGAGACAAATCTAACTTCCTCTTAATTTTATTTAAGCTTTTGAAGCACATTTGAATAGTTGGATTTTACACCAGTTAGAGAAGAGTGCTAGGACATAGCCATGCTTGCGAAATTATCTCCATGTCCTCAGATATATTTTAGGGTAACAGGAATTTTAGGAAGGAATTCATAACTATACAAAAGAAAGACTTATGGGCTTTGCAGGCAGTGTGTTAGGGTTATTAAAATATGCTTTGTTATCCTCACACATGGTAGAAGCTTTATGAATTATTCTCATGGAGATGATTCCTCGTTTTAGTGTCTGAAAAGCCTTAAAGTTAGATGACACTTTGATTGCTGCTTTCACTGGGTAAGTACTAACAATATCTCTGCTGCTCAGCAAAATGAATATTCCCATATTTTCCCCTAACCAATCATGGAAAACCCCTGGACTTGCTGTGCATACACTAAACAAGAAGAGAACTACTGTCCAAATACAATGAATGAAACTGTACAGAAGAACCAGAAAATAAATCCTTCAACGTATTAATATACCTTCTGGAGATGGTTGTGCTCTGCTTACCAGTCTGTTCAGGGTACAGAAGAACAGAAAGAACATACGGTTACATCCTTGCCCTTCCAAATCAGGAGACATTTAAAAGGTCTATTACTGAGGACTCGACTGGCATCTTGCAACATTCTTGAGATTTAAGGAGTATCTGCAGTGCTCTTGGGCAGCAATGGAAGATTGCTGAACTCAAGTGTATGCCTTGGGCCTCTACAGAGATTATTGGGAAAACTGCTAGTGGTGCTAGCTCAGCTCCACAGAGGGACAGAAGAGGTAGAAATAAGGGACAGAAGAGACAGAAATAAGGGACCTCCCTCCTCAGGGACCACCAATATGTCTTGTCTGATCTTAAGGGATTTCAAAATAAAGGGAAAATAATTTGGGGTTTGCTTTTTCCGCTCTAATCTTTTGTTCCTGAAAATTCAGTCAGAACATCAGTATGCATGTCTGGGGCACATGGACTACATGGAATTTTTCCAAGCTCTTTTTAAATGTTTGTGCATCACAGTGGCTACTTGATGCGCATATTGAATCTTTCAGAAACTGTAGTCATTCAGAAAAAAAAAGATATTTTTGGGAGACAAAACCACACCTATGTTAATATCTATAACAGATCCTAAAGAACTTAGTATGCGAAAAATCAGGTATAAGAAAGACTTTGAATATATGTGTTTGATGATGGACTTTTAATTCACAGAAAACATTTTTTTCTTAGATTAATTGGAACAAATGACTTCATAGTGCATAGAGGTATTAGTTAAAAAGTGTTTGTAAAGTGGCTGATACGGCTGTTGTGTTATCAATGCTCATGCAGAACATTAGTAAAGTCAAACTTTATTTTTCCAGACTCTTTCAGAACAAGTACAAATTTAAACAACAAGGAAGCTATTCTCAATACATTATGCATTGCCTAACCGCCGGACAGAGCTGACAGATGCATGCATACAGTGGATGATTTCTAGAGATAAAAGTGCATGTTTAGGGGTTTGGTTTGAAACATACTTTCCACAGGATGAGATCTCTGATACTCATTATTTGTTTTGCTCTTGCCAAGATAGAGAGGTTTCAAGCATGAAAACGATAGAGTTTACTCTGTTAAAACATTTACTTAACATTAGCAATACCGAATGCTACTTGCAGACTGATCCTAACACAAAAGGCTACGATATTTTCTGTAAGAATTATATAAGTCTCATTTGGCATTTTAGACAAATATAATTTAGAAAGTTATTTGGCTAGTCATCTACTCATCAGCCCGTGTAATTAATGCACAACACAGTATTTAGGTCCAACCTACACCAGTACCAGAGAGGTCCTGACATGTGAAGCCCCCTTCCATACTTCATGAGCTTCACTCTTGGTTACACCATGCAGCTTTACGTTGCAAAACTGGTTGCTGAGACCATACACAGTGAAGTATTCGCTGACATTGACTTACTGTTTCTATGTTACTGTCTTTCCTGTCCTGACACGTATGAATCCACTGAGCAGCCTCAGAACACAGGGTGGCGGGATTGTGGGAATTTTTACTGCTTGTTTTGTGGTTTTGTTTTGTGGCTGGTATTTTTTTTTCCAAGTTCTTATTAACTGCCTTTTAAAAACCCCTAATCTATGGATTTTATGAGGATATATTTATCCAAGTTGTTATGGCAATGGTACATTAGAAATCAAATGAAATATTTGTTGGAGTGACAAAATTAATTGTTGCCTAGGGTCTGGAACAAACACAACAGGAGAGATAACATGCCACTAATATGGCTTGTTTGAAGTAACAATACTGTATCAATTAAATTGGGACTAAGCTACACAGCCTTGCTAAGCTACTTAGCTGATGCTTGGGGATGTGAAACTTTACAGTCTATGTCAGGGGAAAATGGCTGGGTTTACTGTGCTAATGAGTAGCTGGAATTTGCCATCTTCTGTAATACATGTTCACTTTCTTATCCAGTGTTTTGTTTTGTACCGTCGCTTCCTTCTTGAACTGGGAGCATGAACAGTATTTCTGTGCCTCCTATAGCAGCAGCATTATGGGAGTCCATTTATTTATACTTGTTTCAGGTAGATTGTGGAGTAAATAAAGTTTTGATGGAACTTAAGATAAGCTAAAGTCAGTGTTCCAACATCCAGGCATCACCTTGCAGGAACGTCTGGAGCTACTGAGTTGCAGGACATTGACTAAAGCCTTTGCTTTAAGTTTCCTGTCTCCAATTTGGGGCTTCTAATACTCAATAATTTGTTGCAGGGTGATCTCCTGAGGGATACAGAAAGACTAAAATTCAACTTTGTAAAGAGAAAACAAAGGCTAGGACAGCCCTCTTTTGGAGGGATGTAGTTGGTGTATTAGTTTTGGCACAGATGTTTGTAGAGAAATTCGTTTCATTCCCGGTACATGACATAAATCTCTCTGTAAGGATCATCACAAACACAACACATAGATGCTACGGAATCTTTTAACCCTTTGCACTCAACATAATCTATGGACAAACTCAAGTCTCAAAACTTGTGAGGCAAATTGTGCTTCTCAGGTGAAGTTCATGGCCTGGGGGAAGTCAGATCTGCCTGATAGATTTCCCAGGTCGGGTTTGTGAATATGGGATCTGGAAAATAACAGTTAACAGATCAGTGCACTACCAGACCTATGCTTATCCAGGTAAAATTTCAGTGCATCCTATCCTAAAGCATACCTCTTAGGTTGCAAGCAAATACAAAGTATGCTGCTCTGTGAAGCGGCACATCTTCCTCATGCCTGTGTGCTGCAGAGCTGAGACTTCAGGTAAAGCCACCAAGTCCTGGGAGGCTTCACACGCCTTCCAAGTTCATCATAGAAACTCCACAATCACTCCAAGAAAAGAAATGTGGTGCCCAGAGATCCCTCTTATCTACAGCCTCTGCTCTGCAACCATGTTGCAAAGACTTTACCTGTACTTCTGGGTGTGACAGGAGGGTCTGGCAGCATAAGCCACATCTACAGGAGAGCACATTTCAGTGAAAGTTCCACTTTCCCGGAGTTTTAAACCTTGGTCCTATAAAGCCATATATGTGACCCCTGCATGCATTATAGTGTGTTATCTTAGATGACTGACAGATGTTGACATGAGAGGTGTTTTGATATGAAAGCACCAAGGCTCTTATTTTTTGCCCAGGGAAAACACCTTTTACTTGCAAAATTCCTCTTTTTGTTGGCCATTAAGTGTATGCCTGAGCCTTGTGAAGGAAGGGACTTTTTAAAACACAGAAATTCAAAATCAGAAAATAGCCATTTGCCAAAGGACTAGACTATATAGTATAAATGGCTCTGTCCCACAAGTATGCTACAAAAAGAATAATCAGAATTGCTGTAAACAATTGTACTTCATCCAATCCTAGCAAAATACATGTTTCATCTAGATTTTGTTGTATGCAGCCAATTTTCCATACAGTTGTATTTACAGCATAATGTAGCCACTGAATGCAACTATGATACCATATAGAAACCTTTAATAAGACACCATAACTTTTGTGTCCATCCACCAGGAATGTGCTGCCAGGAGATATCATATTTACAATATAAAAGGGGACGTATTTTAGATTTGTCCCAATTAACCTTGTAACGAGATGTATTGGAGTGCTTATTAATGACAGTAATGAGATGCAGACAAGACAATGTATAAAACGTCATTGGCATATAAATTAAATTCATATACACAGATACCTTTATGCACTGGACATGAAGAGAAATTATTAAGAGGCAATTTTGTAGAGAAAAAAAGGCTAATTAGAAAAAAATTCAATACTTTTCCTAGCTTGTATCTATCAATGTTAGAAGACCTGTTTGCCTACTGATGGAGGAGTTGTTCTCACTGCTTTTACTGCTCGAGTTACAGAACTAATTTTATGATGGTTCTCTTGGAAGTATTTGCTACAGACAGCTACTTATCCATTATCCATTGACTATGTATTGCTTTGCTCATTTTGCTTTGATATGGACGCACAGTTACAATAACAGAATGGTTTGGATTGGAAAGAACATTCAGACGATCCAGTTCCAACCCCCCTGCCATGGGCAGGGGCACCTCACACAAGACCATGTCTCCCAAGGCTGAAAGAAAAATTTCTTTTTTATCTTTTGAAGGTTATCTAGATATAAATTTGTCATTGATATAAGTTACAATCACAGAGCCTTGGGTGGCACGGTTTAGTGGGAGGTGTCCCTGCCCATGGCAGTGGTGTTGGAACTAGATGATCTTAAGGTCCATTCCAACCCTAACTATTCTATGATTCTATGAATCATCTAATTAACAAAGATCCCACAAGTCTTACATTTTGTAAGGCAGCATAAAGGCCCCAGTCCCCAGTGTAAAAACATACGTGCTTTAAAGACTAAGTGGGAATTCTCCATTTAAAACTTGAACATCTACTCTCACATGAGTGAAATTATTCATACACTCAAGTGCTTTATTGAACTATGGCCTAGTTTACCTTTTCTACCATCGCATATCTTCATTAAAATTATGGCTAAATCCCATCCAACTTGGAAAAATCTAAGGTGTGCCATTAGAGAGATTTTAAAATGGTTGTCATGACCAGCAATAACAACAAACTGATTACCATGCTGAGATTTATAATAGCATTTCATTTTCTTTTCATTATTAGAATTATAATAAACAGATATATTACATCCACACATACACAAACAGCTATGTAAGCATGGCTGAAAGAGTCAGAAAATCACTTTATCAGAGGAGTGATTGGATCTCAAAGTATACTAGAAATTACGTACTGTAAAAGTAATAGCTCATGCATGACTTATAGTGATCAGGAGAGGCAGGAGGCAAAGGAATAAAGCTTCAGATACCTCAGAGTTGTTCATATTATTACAATTGTATCCTGCCGTGTTACTTATTACTTCTTTAAAAGTACTAAATGAAGGGAAAGTACTTCTTTTTCCAGTGTTGTTTAACTCTGAAAACCACCACACCTCCCAAATAACTTTAATGCTCTATGTTTTTTAAAATTAATTGGGAAAGGAGGAGAAATGAATCCAAAACGAACAAAGAATGAACGGGAAGAGAAGGGGAAGGCAGGAAAAACCTTGCTTTGTGTAAGACAGGTTTCAGAGATGGGGAAGGACAGTCCTCGAAAACATCAGAACCTGTCCTCAGCCCCAGCTCTCTGTGACCATGCAGAGGGAAGGGGCAGATTTGGAAATCAGCGCTGTGAAGGGAGATAGAGTCTGTTCCCAAAAACTCTTACTTCAGACTGCTGGCCTTCTAAACTGCTATGGAGTTTTTAAAGCCTACAAAACTCAGCATATGATCACAAGAGGTTCAGTGTCACACCCTGCATTACTTTTTTCAAGTTCACATTTTGAGTCACTGCAGACAAGTTTAGTGAAAGCTGTCTGGGTTTTACACTCCTAGAAGGTTTTACTGTTCATTCACTAAGGGCTTTAAACATGGGCTGATACCTGCTGTGCACAGTATCTTAACTACTCCATTTCATTATACAATACGGCACTGGTGGAATGATAAATACAAAGCAAGGAATGGCTGAATGACCTAAGCACTGGGTTGGAACTACCAAGGGCTTGCAGGAGCCACAGGATTGTATCTCAGCAGGGTCAAGACAGCTCTTCTCCTTCAACTTCAATATATTAAATCCCACATAAACTAATCTGTGGGGTCTTTCACGCAAGTCCTTAGAAAGAACTTGTGCCAATATTTATTTTAGTGTCCTTGCTTCAAGTGTCACAGCGGTATGTTATTCTGCAGAAAGTTGTGAGGTTCCCTTTATCTGGACTGCTACACACCTGCACTTGGCATCTTGACATACAGCAGTCAAGAGCCTGGCCCTGTGCTGAAAATCCAGTGGGAACTAACATCTACTGATATTTCCCTAGCTGTATACTTTTGGGTTTGTAGAAGTTTCACTCAGTTTCAACTCAACTAGTAAAATAGAAAGCTCTGACTACCATCACCACCTCCCCTTAACATGTAGTTATGACAGAAAACAGGAGATCCAGTAAAGCAATTAGCAAGCAGTCTACTTGCAACTGACATATTAAATGCCAGGAGATGGGTGGCATCAGGACTCAAAATATGTTTCAGAAATGCTATTTTATAATTCAAGGATTTGTTTTTTCGTTACTTAGCTTTTGAAAATCACAGCTACCAGGTGAACTAAGCACAATTTTGCTACTGAACAGCAAAAAAGCTGAATTAGTTACTCAGTACCCATTGCCAAGGGCAACAGGTTTAACAGAGGATATGATTATGACAGACAAATCCTCACTAAATTCTCCCTCTACAAAATAAATGCACAATGTCTTAGATATTTTCACTGATGCTCGAGTCACCTTCCTTCCACAGCAGCTGCTTGCAGTTCTGTCAGTGAAAGCAAATAGAGGTATGGTTTCCTGTCATTAATATGACAGAATCGCACCAATTTTCAGCTGACAGCACTGGATTTTTATGGCTGCTCATGCCTTTTTCTTTCCTGCTCCTCCTTTGTATTTATTTTTTTCCCTGGGAATTTTGTTCTCTTCCTTTCTCTGTTTCCCCTATTACTGTCCCTTGAGCCAACACAGATTCCTACACCTTCTACATTCCCTTTTCACCTTTCATAGAGGTTGTTTTTCGTTCCAGACAACAACAGAAATGAAGCAATGACAGCACAAGGTGACTTCATTTAGTCCAGTCTTTCAAACAGATCCAAAACAATCTGGTGACAAGCTACACAATCTCAGCGCTAAGTAACAAGAAAAGATTGTTCTGGTAGGGGTAGGACTCCATTTCCAAGTATTTAAAAGCCTAGCAGAAGGGCAAATTTGTGCCATGTGGTGGCAGATCCTTCAGGAAGAGTAGATCTTTCGTGAAGGGAGAAGATCAGGTAGCTCATAACAGCACTAACTGACCCTCAAACAGAGATTTCTGCTGTCAACACCTGTTGACAGGGATCCAGCATGGTACCACTATCAGCTAAAAGTTGTTGTCTGCTACGTACACAAACATAAATTGAACCCATCTCCATGTTTTTCTTGGGACTTACAAGTCCTGAAGCTGCCCATTAACCTGTCACAAGGACTTGCTAGAACTACACAAATTTGAAGTCCTACTCACATAGCCACAAATCTTGGTGACTTTCTTTCAACTCCAGCCATGCCTGCATGTAACACTCGCTGAACTCCAAGATGCAAATCAAACCTTCCCTTTAAGTTAAGCAGGCATGTTCTTAACATAGGCACCAAACTCATCAAAACATTTAATTATTAGGAAATAAAACCATTGTCCATGCTCCCAGGTTTCTGAAATTACCAGAGGCCAATAAGTAATATTGAGCAGGAAGCGCATGAAAGTACCTTTGTTAACATCCTTTTTATTCCTTCATCAAATTCATTTTGTTTAGAAAGAATATTTCTCCTTCTTTTCTTTTTGCCAGATAAGCCCAGAACTGGGGAGCTTTTGTAACAAGGGATAGCAAACAATGTTAAGCACTGGAAAGAAACTATGTTTAGACAGGCAAACCATGGATAACAGCGATATTGTGTGTCAGGCAAGAGAATGGAGGGACTGCAAACTAATAATGACAAGGCTATTTATTACTGAATAACCAGCCTCTAATTTTAGGAGCATAAGATCTCCTATTTTCTATTGTTCATTTTAATCAGTATTTTCCCTAAATAGTCTCACTCTTCCTATATGCTATTTATACAATCGCAAAGAAAATATAAAGTACATTCAATGCTAGCAGAGTGGTAACAAAACATTCTGTAAGTGGTATGTTAGCTATGCATTGTCTGGACAAACTAAGGAATGATTTTTGTCTTTTGCAACAGGATATTCCTTTTAGAGGAAACATTCTGTCTTTAGTATTCCACCATATCAATGCATCCCATACAGAGTTTCAAGCTGTACATTGAACCCGGTAAATAAGATGAAACAGACAAATATTTCTATGAAGAGCAGCCTTTCTCAGCTGGAAGAATCGAGCCCTGAATTAGGTTCTCTCTCTTAAAAATGCTTTACTTGTATTTTTTTCCCCGCTTATGAAGCTGACAAAATGCTTGGCAATGGCTCAGAAGCTGGTGCACTGCAAAATACCCTGTCTTGCTGTTTCCTTGCACTTCCCTCATCTGCTGTAACCACTTGTTTCTTGACATAAGTAGGCGAGAAACCTGTGATTTAGTATGCAGGGCAGCTCAGCTACACCCTTGCACTTACACAACAAAGGGCATTTGAGAAAGGGATATTTTCATCATGGGCATACAGGGTTCACTTATCCCCTGAGTGCCTAAACATACTATACGGAATGGTGCTGTACATCTCCTTCCTTTTCCTGTAGGATGGCACAAAACTGTCATGTCTTGTGGCAAGGAAGTCAAACAATCATAAAAATGGCTACCCTGGGCAAAGGCCCTTCTCACCCTGGGCCTTGCCTCCATCACCCGACACAAGCAGATGCCTGGGCAGGAGTGTAATGACAGGTCAAGCATATATAAAACTTCCCCTCTTAAATACTTCTTAGCTCTGTTTTTTTTTTCTTTAGTCATGTGTTATTTCTTTTTACTAAATAGCACCCTGTGGATTCCTCTTCCAAGGTCTTGTCCAGTCTCCACTTGGACTCATGGAAACCTTTAGCATTAATGGTGTTCTTCTGCAAGGAGCTTCTCATACATAAAAATCCTGCAATATTTTGTGTGCTTGAACTCAGCTCCTACTAAATTAATTTGCTGTTCACCTATCATGCACTTGCATTTACGGTTTTGAGAGCGGATTTTCTTTTGACTACAGCAACATATTTTCCATTCACTCTCCAAAAATACCAATGCCCTCATTCTTATTACTGCTAACTTCAAGCCAAAATAAAGAAAAATAGAGGAAACAGAGCAGGCAAATCTAAAGGTGAACTTAAATAAGTCTAGTCTGGCCTCCTGTCCTTTCCTTTTGAGATTGTCCTATACTAATGAGTTTTTAAAGAAATAGATATATCATGCTGCACATAGGTGCCTCTGCTCGTTTGTGCCAGCACAGCATCCCCGACAACATTTCCATAAGGACTGTATGCATAACAGTTTTGATGTTATCAGCTCTTACAAATAGGCATGGGAAAGTTGAATTTGATGCCCAACACGGGAGCTCTGAAAAAAGGGTCCACCTAAAGCCACATTATACAAATCAATGTAAAATGCTGTTTGTTTCTGAAAAGAATCCAAACTCAGGTGTTTAAATTCAGTTCATTTAATCTCATAAATGCATACCCTAGGAGAGGAAAATAAATAAATAAGTACTGGAAGAACAGCATGGATTTCAGCATAAAACAGTTCCTGAGCTGCTCAGACCCCCTTGTCTGCCTGCACTCCTCAGGGTTTGCAGGAGAGCAATTCCCCATTGCCAGGACCAACTGCAGTTGGCTGCTTGTCCCGAAGTGGCAAGAAAGCAGAGGAAGGCAGTAGTATATCATGGGATGTTTTCCCCTTGGGCAGGGCTGAGACTTGTATAAGGACTCAAGTGCCTTCCTTCATTGACAGACTCGCTTCAGCAGTCGCCAGAACTGTACTGCTTCTCTGTGAGAGCTGGCAAAAACCAGCTGAATATTCAGTTTCTGTTGTGTTGAGCCATGATCCTCTAAGAACTACTGGTGCCAAGTTTTAAGCAGCTCCATGTGCAGCGTTTTGTAAATCACTTCCAGATATGCAAATAGCATCATTAAAACATTTGCATATACCCGTAAGTTTCAACTTCAGGTCCATATGCCCAGGCTGTAGAACGGGGCCGAAAATAATGCTGCAGCACAGCATGAGGCAGGTACATGTGCGGAGAGTAGGGAGCAATGGGAGCGGGGAGGTGCAGAACACCTCTGGCTGCCTGGTGACAGATGCTGCAGGAGCCACTGGGGACTAAAACCTGTTTTGCAAAGGAACAAAAAGCAGAACATACCCTCTCTATGCAAGGAGCAACTGGCATGAGTGAACAGTATGTAACATCTCCAGTGATGGGGCAACTTGTCCACAGATATGCACAAAACTGTAGCTTTTTACCCACTCATCCCACTGATGTTACTGCTCTGCAAGACTTTGTAACATCAAGGCTTCCTTAGCTACATAAAATACATCACAGAAACTTGAGAAATATATTTGGAGCAAGATGCACACCACTCATGCAATCTGAAGAGCCATTGCACGGCTAGAAACCATGAGGACCTCTGAGGAAACGAACAAGCTGGGGCGGCTTAGTTTTAAGGAGACAAGTCAGACAGGGCATAGGAGGGCAGCCTTCAAATCCATGAAAAAGCTGCTGCAAAGAAGCAGGGAGGATTCTATTTTCCATGCCCATGGCAGATAGGAGAAGCAGTAATGGGATTAAATTGCAGCAAGAAAGATTAAGGTTAAACATTAGGGAAAATTACTGAGGAATGAGGCTAGTGAAGCACTAGAATAGATTGCTTGGGGAGGATGGAGAGCCTCTGTCATTGTAGGTCTTAAAGAATAGATTAGACAAGTGTCCATCAGATATGACAGATATAGGTGGTCTTGCCTTAAGGTGGAGAGATGGGGAAGATGGCTCCTTGGGACCAGCACCTGCAGCCCAGGGAATTATGCAACATAATATGACTCATTTCTATACAGGCTCACAAACTGCAAACATATTTTAAATAAAATTCTAAAACTACTAAAAAAGATAGTCAGAACTGTAGCTCTCTTGGAAGGAAAAAAATAAATCACATACACTTTTACTTGCAATGTTTCACAGCCCTGATTTTCAGTTTCACTGGTTTAAGCTATTGGATCATTAGTTGTGCTCTGATGAAATAGTTGGGATTTCTCAAAGCTATAAGGAGTCAATTTGAAAGATTCCAGTTTTATTATTGTTTTTCCTAAAAGGCAAAGCACCACGAATGGCCAAATACAATGGGGGAAATATCTTTTTTTATTTCATGTTTCCCTCAATACTCAAGTATTGAAACAGAAAACCAAGCCAAAACTGTCAAATTCTTTGTTGAAAAACTATCTCTCAGGCCAGCTCTACACTGAAATGTATAAATTAATACTGTAAGCCTTTCAACACATGAAGTCCATTATAACATTAATTGATCATAATGCCTTATTCCTAAACTTCCTATAACATCTCTATTTGATACAATAAAATGGCCAAAGCCACTATCGAGAAACAGAAAAACAAACTGCACTGCGCATGTTAATATAAAAAAAATAAGTTAAATACTTTTTTCAGCTTTTTATTCTCTCAGGATCCAGAGCTGTTACAGAACTGGGTATTACTAGCCATATTTTTGAAGGATAAACCAAGCCTGTGCAGCTCACCCCGTCCTACACAAGGAATCTGAGTCTGGAGAAGAAGCTGTCAGAGATTTGGATGTGTTTAATTCAATGAGAATTTTCCACCCATTCCCATGAAGCCAAGTTTTCTGCCCAGATCTGCTGTTGCTCCAACAAGTGAGGCATGCTGTCATGTGGCTTCCCTTAGTCAGACATACAGACCTAACACAGATGAGTCTATTTATGGATGATTAGAAATAAGTCTACAGAACAGAGTCCTAGTGAAAAGTACATGAGAGATTTGCAGCGCAATCATGTATAGACTGTAACCTGGAGGGGGGAACCTGCACAGCAAAATTAAGCACTTCACAGGGCACCATTCGAGATAACAGTGTAAAACAGTTTTAGATCAAGGATCAAAGAAACCTAAGCAGGCTAGTGGAGCTAATTAGTGGCTTGGACATTCATGTGAAAAAGACTGTCAGGTTTACTGCAGTGCTCATTAAACAAGAGTAGTGACTAATGTGGCTTCTGCAGACCACCTCTCCTGCCTCTGTAGAAAGGACAGGTTCCTTTACACAAAACCACATGCTTTTATTGCCCTGTTATGGCACCTGAACAAGTAAGATAGAACAGACCCAAAATTCACACCACTGACTTTATAAACAAATCTTTAAACCTTGTCCATAAAACACCCACAAAAGGAACACTCCTGCCTGGCATTAACTCGTCCATATCAACCCACTGAAGAAACTACACCTTCCTACTAGCTTGCAGTAAAGAATATCTGCTTCAGCGACTCACCTCAGAAACAAACCACTGCCCTCAGAATAATAAACCCACAACTGCCAAGATGAAGATAACCAACCCACTACCTCATGGCAGTGTCTCTGCCCAGAAGGCACACTCTGTAAGACAGGCATATTTTTCTTGTCTATGAGTTCGGGACTACAGGAAGTGCATAAGTGACAACAGGAAGGTGCATAAGCGACAACATGCCTAAAAAGATAAAGCTGAATTATGGAAGAAGGGATTTCAGAGAGGTGGACATTCCCCTCCTCCATCCCTGCAAGAACAGGGAAATTTGCAGAGCCCCGCAGCTGACCTGGCATACCTTTCCTTTTTAATCAGAGTGAAATATTTAAATATGAGCATCATAAAACCAGTAAGACACACTAGTTCTTGAGCAAAAATATGTAATTCATAATGAATGTTACTGGTTTGTCAGTGACTTTAAATTCCTAATACACCAAATTCTCAGTGAGCCATGTCCTGCATGACAGACTCGCTATGACACATCCCTGCAGGTCAACACAATCTTCTGCGTGCGCTAACAGGTCTAGTGGATAAGTAAAAGGGATTTAGGATTGGCCTTTTGAAAGAAAACACGATTCAGATTACTCATCTAAGAGCACTAGTTATGCAAGTTTCTGTGTCAAAAGAGTTTCTGGAGAAAGAGTGATCTGTGAAAACAACATTGGAATTTGTTCTCCAATTAAAGTAACTGTAGGAGTAGGCATGTTCTCTAAAAGTTGAGTTTTGGTAGGAAACATGGTCAGCTAGCAGACTGGTTGTGTTGGTCTGGCCAAGCCATTGCAGAGCTGGTATGTGTGTGCAAACGCTCCAAGTAAAACTTGCACACAGATTCAGTGACTGATTCCTTTATCAAGAAGTCAGCACTCAAAGCCTGAAGTATTTGCTAGCATCTGGCAAGGAAAAACATTAGAGTTACTCTGGTTTTAAAAGGACAAGCAGATTTTTATTGTGTGCAGAGCAGGTCCGCCACTGCCTGCAAGAGAAGCTGGGCTGGCTGGATCTTTGTGGTGGGACTGGTGACAGTGTGGGCTAGCTTTGGTGTTGAGCTTGCCTTCGCTTGAAGAGTTTTGGAGAAAGAAAACATAAGTTGGTCTTTGAAAGCAATAAAGAAAAAGTGATAAAAATGAAAGGGAATGAATCACCAAAGACGGTGCAGAAAAAGATACCAGAACAAGAGGCCATCCAAATCTAGGGGAAGATGAATTTCCAGTGTGGTAAAAAGTGCTAAAGGAAGTTTAACTACACCAGGAAAAGCATCTTATTACTAAAAGAATTTTTTTAAAAACAACTCTAATTTTAAAAAGCAGTTTTCAACAGTGCTGCAAACTTCTCAAAAATTTGAAAGGATGACTTCTTATACTTTGTATCTAGATATTACCATATCATTTAGCACAGAATAAAGACCCATCAGTTTAATTATCCAGCTAAAGACAGGTGGTTGTTGTTGTTTTCTTTGATGATGATGTACTGCAACAATAAACAGGCCTGTTATTTTTGAATTAGCAGAAGAGTTCTTTCTTTGATGATACAACACCTGTGGTTGGAGTGTATGTTGAACCAGAGAAAATACCTCCTGGAAACATCTCCACAGACTTAAGATTTCAAATTTAGAACAACAAAAGCTTTGCTTGAATTCCCTGTTGTTGGAAGGAACAGCAATTAATTATTAAAAAAGGAACCAAAACATTACCATCAATCCTGCTGACAAGAGGTGCTGGTGGTTACAGTGGGCAGGGACAATTATGCACATATCACAGGGCTACAGACAACTTCTGAATTACAATTACACTAAGAAACTCACTACAAATATCACAGATGAATACCACTGAAAAACATTATCAGGACTGGCTTAAAACATATGCTGCATTAGCGCTGGGAGAAAATAAAGCATGTACCAACTTCAGAAGAGATGTCTTTCCAGGCTAATACTTATAAGTTAAAAAATTCTGCAATTCTGGAGTTTGTGCAAAGAAATTACCAAAAATAAAATATGAAATAAATAAATAAATCTTGTACTGCATGAGCTATTTTTACAAATGTAAGGAAGTGCCCAGTGAGGAATTTTTCAAGTGCAAGTAGAAGAAACGTACACTTGCAGGTTGTTTTTCTCTGATGACGAGAGTCATGACCATGCTGATCAATGAGTCAAAGGGGATGACTGAAGATGACGACCAAGGGATCTTTGCAAGTTTTGCTGCAACTTACACAAGCATTGTGACTGGAGATAAGATGTCTTGGCCTGCCCATTATCTATATCATTCTTAGGCTATCATCTCACTGGCAATGCCACTCGCAGAGCATTGTCTTTATTCGAGTCCAGTGCAAAATGGGGCCATAGAAAAACAAGGGAAAAAAAAAAGTAATGTAAGTATAGAAATTATTAATCAAGTGGGGAAAAAAAATCCAAACATCCTTTGAAACAGATTCTGAAATGAGACACTGCTTGATATTTTAATATCAATTCTTAAATATTTATCAAGCTGGATAAAGGTCTTAGGTATCTGATATAATGGGTTAAATTGTGTTTAGTAAGAGATAGAGGATGTAGTAAGCTCAAATTGAGCATACCTGTAGTGCCAACTGAAATGACCTGGCCCTTCTTTGTGTTAGCAAAACCTCGGGTGAGCAGAAAAATGACTTAACTACCATCTGTACATAAAAAATGGGGAAAAAATAAGAATAAAATTGGAAGGCGATAATTAAGGAGATGTGAAGAAATCCTATAAATATAGATTCAAAGACGGAAAATTCAGCAAACAAACTTCAATAGTTGGCATTTTTTATTCTCAGTCCAGGTTTCCTTCCATCAGTGGATCTCAAAGCAGTTTACAAATATTAGCTGATGAAATTTGTTCTTCTGCCAAGTTCCCATTGACAAAAATCACATCTGTTAATGCAACCAAGTACTAGAATAGAGTTTAGTAATGAAGATTTGAAAAGCTTTGGGATGTTCGGTTTCAAAATATTGTCTCTAAAGCTCCCTGAAGTAGCTGACCTGGGAAAGGAAGCTTTGCAGGATGCTCTTAAAAAGTACACATTCCATCTGCAGGGAGTTTGTGTCAATCCTCTGGTGTCCCAGTAAAATATCAAAGTGCAGATCATTAAGAATAACTCACATACAATATCGTAAGCCTAGTGATCCTTTAATTCAGTTGTTACCAATTAGCTGCGATATAGCTCAGCTTGCAATTACAGAATGCTTCAGGTTAGGTGGTCAGATCTTCATATGCTGTAAATTGGTATCCTCATACTGATATTACTTTACAGTGCTATTGCTTTATTCCAGTTGAATAGCAGGACAAGTGTCACTTATGAATGTCTCCAACTACAGAATTTTGGTCTCCTCGCACACACAGTTTAAAACTCACTCTTTCACCAAACTATTTGAGATAGCCAGTGTTACAACAACAACAAAAAAGATGCAATATAGCCTGAAGTGGCATAATAGTATTCTGTGATTATGCTATCTTGACATAATTTACCACTTTTAAACAACCTCTTTTTCACCATGTTCCCATTCTTCCAGAAAATAAAATCTATAATATGTAATAATTTAGAATTAATATCTTGATTCCCTAGATCCTTTAATGAATTCAGATGCACCTAGGGAATCTAACCAAAGACATCTGTTCATGAATAGTGAGAATTATTACCAAGTCCTGGTGGAGACAGCAAGATGCCATCTCTTCCCAAAGTACCTCCCAGTTGAGAAATCAGCTGTCTCCTGGCTGAATTTTCTTGTGTCAAGGTTTTACGGTGTTATGTCTCTTGGGATTACTTACTAACAAGAGCTCCCTCCCAAACTTTTACAGCCCCCAGAAAGGAGGAAGATGAGCCTAGCATTTTTCATTGTCCAGCACGTGCATACTAACTTTATTATATAAAATAATGATGACCTCAATTAATACTAATTACTAGTCCAAAGTTTCACAAATCCCATTTTAATCATCTTTGGGTTTAACTGATTTACCCTAACCCCTTCTGACTGCCAAAAAATTAACATTTCATTAGACAAATCATAACCTACTCCCTATTCTCCAAAATCCAACCCATCTGGAAATATTCTACCTCATCAAATGTCAGACTTGTACACTATAATGGAAAACTATTTTTATTCTAAAACCACACATAAACACACATAGCGAGTGTGATATATCTATACTTAGAGATGCAGATCTAGAAATATCACCATACCCACCCTCCCACCCACCACTCACTATACTCCAGAAGATGTCCAGTGTCTTCACCAGTTACTGTTTTACTTCTTCCTCGTTTTTTGCATATCTTCTCTCTCCCTTCCAAACATCCATCACAGATTAATTTACCTCTACTGTCAGAAATGTAAACCATCAGCAGCTTGTTATATTGAAGAGGTTAAATGAAACTTTTGACATGACTTGTGTTTAAAATCCGTCTTTAGCTGATGGCATGTCATCAGCTAGAAAATGTGTAATCAGGAGAGCAGACCTGAAAGTCTGAAAAGTCAGAGAATGCAAAGTTCTGTTGAAGATTTTTCTTTCTTCCCTTTTTTTTTTCCTCTTTTTTTTTTTTTTTTTTTTTAATTTAACAAGTTCTAAAATATATTTTCTATTTTTGGCTTCGAGTGTGGCTATGGTCTGAACAGTGACTGTGTAAAAGTGGCACCTTCCTACTCAAAAGATCTGCTCCCTGGATGCATTCTGAGAAAAAAAAGACAAACAAAAAGCAAGCTGCCTCAGAAAAACTATGGACCTGATCTCCAGCTGGTTAACCAAGGTACAGGAATTCCACATCAGCTCAACACCTGCCCTGTGGTTTTCCTGCTTTGCAATTTGTTAGGTGCATGTAAATAATACACATACAGAGGTGGATGTAGTAACCCTTCTCTAAACTGTCATTTTGTCTCCTGTTGTTTGCTTGGTTTTTTTGGTTCCTTGTTTTTTTTTTTTCTTTTTACAAGTTCCCATTGTGCAGCTGTCAACAGCACATGGTAACACATGGCAGGATGGGACAATTGCAACACAGGCCTACATCTTGTTCACACACATTCAGCACTACATGCCAATGTAAGGATTATCTCTTGGTGCTTTCCAGCACCCAGAGCACTTGGACTCCTGCAGCTAAAGGGATTTTTACCTGAAGTCTGCTTAAGATCTAATTACCTGAACATAGAGTCATAGAATAATTAGGGTTGGAAAGGACCTTAAGATCATCTAGTTCCAACCCCGCTGCCATGGGGAGAGACACCACCCACTAAACCATGCCACCCAAGGCTCTGTCCAGCCCCGCCTTGAACACCGTCAGGGATGGAGCATTCACAACTTCCCTGGGCAACCCATTCCTTGGCTGTGCCTTTATGTCCCAAAAGCCTCTCTCAGATCAATCTTACTGACAAAAGATTAAAGCACAAATTATAGTGAACTTCTCTTTACCTTCAGACTGTGGTCCAAACAGTGAAACATGACCACCTAAATCCATCTGCACTTCTGCAGGAGCTTCCAACACCCTTCTGCTTTCCTCGCGTTGATAATGTCATATATGAAGAAAGATGATTTATCTAGGGCACCACAGGTCCACAGGGGCAAACATATCTGTTTTACCCTCAATGTGCAAAGTCACTTAATTTAGCTCAGCCCACAATGGTTTGTATTAAGATACTGAGGGCCCTCTTTCAGCCTCCAGAGCCAGCAGCACAATAAGCATACAGGCTTACACTTACAAAACACATCTCCACATCTCCCCACTCCAGGAGCTATCCCCACAAGCTTCCTACTGAACCAGTAAGATACAGCAACCACAGAACCCCAAAAGACCTGCTCCCATCAATTCCCAAACTTCATCCATTATTTAGCTCCCTCACCACTTCCTCCCTGACCCTGCTGATGAGTAGCAAAATCACCTCTAATTCATTCCTTTACCTGTGAAGCACAGATTAAGGATTTTCAACGCTTATTTGATATTATACATGCTTTGGTACATTTGGTGTTTTTCATGCTTTCTGAGTCACTTTTATCCATAATACTTTCATTCCCTACTAAAGTATCCCAATGCATTTCATTAAAATATCTCATCGTCAGACAGATTATTCTCCACTTTCTACCTTTTTGTACCTTGTGAGGATTGATTAAATCAGCATGATGGTAGCTGACCAATGTTTAGGACTCAATGTGACCACATCTGATTTGTTCATAAAGGATTTTCCTTTCTCCGGATGCCAGAGGGGTGCAACTTGATGTTCACTTATTAGTGCCTTTGCTGTTTAGAAAATCAGCTACTGAAATTGTTCCAGATTAGTTTGTTTAATCAAAAGCACCAGGTAAAATGAACATAATATCGACAGAAAGAGAACTTCAAACTCTGCAGCTGTGCCAGAATTAGGTGCTCCAAGGTAATTCTTGCAGTCTCGTTGCAACTTGCGGCAAACTTACCATAATAATACCTTAATAATAATAATAATACTACCTTAAATTTATACAGCAGTTGTTCTCTAGAACTATCTGAAGGCACTTTAGTGACTATATATAGTCATTACTTCACCTACCACCAAACTGCGGCTACCTTAGCAATGGAACAAAACAGCTTTCAGCTCTCTGCATCTTTTAAAATGTGATTAGAAAGGAAAAAGAAATTATCCATAGTTTCAGGTGAGCAGCTAAACGCACAGAGGGCTGATCTCCAGGAGAACATTCACAGGACAGCACGCCCTAGTCCTGGTCAGAGTTTCCATGCTTAGCTAGGTGTCCCAGGTGCCTGGGATTATTGTGTTTTTTGTACGCATAAATACCAGCTGTCTCTCTTAGTGGAGATGTCTCAACCTGCAGTAAATCCATGAAGTGAGGGTAGAGCCCAGAGGGCTAAATTACACCAGAAAACCCTTAGAGTGAATGTCTTTTCCATTTCATCAGGCCAAAAAGCCATGACTTCCTGATATTGCAATTCCAAATTTTCTGTGTGTTCTGTTATTTTCACGATAATTTGCACCAGAATTTGAGCTTTTCACCATGTGCTTGTCACTAACTGCCTCGCTGATAAAAGTGGGAAGATTCATCTTGTTCCTAAGTCCCGCTTGCAAAAATACCTCTTTTTCTGCATGCAAACAGCAGAATTTGTTGAGAAGCCTTATTTCTACATGTGCTCTCTCTCCCGCCCGCCACAGTCCCTACATGGCTACTCAGTTTCTTGGCTACAGCAGCCACCAGCAAGTTAACAACATGTCCCCCTACATGCTTGGCGAAGATCCACGACGTATCTGCTGGCCCATTCTCTTGCTTGAGAAATGCTAAATAGCATTGCTGGCATTTACATGTCTCTCATCACTGCAATGCCATCGGCCCAAACACTCCTCCTTTCTTCCCCATCGGTTACCGAAGTGGCAGTAGCACCCGAGGATCATCATGCCCCCCGTTCATGTGGTAATTCAAACCTCAGGCTTGAATGACCATGCTTTCTGGAAGCCTGTTTTGCAAGATGATTTGCAGAGTAGAAGAGTGGCCTTTGGTGCAGAGACCTATGGCAAAAATATCAAATGCACCATGATTTACAGTACTTGCAACTGGTAATCTGCCACAAGAAACCGCTTCAACCGTATGGTCTCTCTCCAGAAATAAATGCATTACACTAGCTAAATACTGTTTCTGAGCATAGTGGAAGCATTTGCTCTCTAGAGAAATGCAATGTGCCCCAGCACATGACAAGAACCCGGATCAGATGACCCAGCTGTTCCTACATGTGCTGTAGTGTCACACAGAGCATGTCTATGTAAAATCTCCAGCTCCTTTTGTCTCCCCACAACCAAAAGTTCTTGCTGACAGAGCTTTAATTCAGTTTTGGTGTGTGCAACCAATGGAGTTGAAGGCCGTATTTAGCCTTTTATGGTTAGACTAAAACCAAAAATAGCACACCTGGGGCATCCTTCCCCACAACTGAGGTACATGCATTTAGATGACAGCAACAATATAACAGTGTTGGGAAAATGCTTGCTTCAGAGTTCATGTACTTGTTGGAACAAAGTCCCAAGGAGATGCTTACAATTCATTTGCCAAAACAGAACCCTAAGCATGCATGTGGTACCTGTTGGAGACACTGTTCACACCAGTTAAGGACCTCCTGCATTTGTAAACACACTGGGTTCATGCTTCATGTTCTGCAGAGAGGATGAGATGGCACCAGACACTGATGATATTAGGTTCCGTGGATGTGCTACAAACATGTCAGGACACCCAACTTTAGCCCTCTGTGAGTAGTGAGCCATGAGTGTCATGAGAGGGCTAGCTCTACCTCCAAATGGAGTAAGACCTCTATGATTAGCTCTTAAAGTAAGGCTGCATTGTGCTCAAAGGTAATTTTGTTCTGGCAGTGATTTGAGGTGCAATTTGAAATTCATGACAATCTATGTAAATGTGCTTGTGACACTGAAGAGAGACACAGTGCAGATTATGCGTGACATCTTAAGAGCACACAGACTTTTCATACTCATACAGTGTCTGCTTTTTAGACATCCTGGACATACTCTGCTCTCAGGTTACATCCGTCACATTTATTATAACTCTTATGATTATATCAATACAAAAGAATTTAGTTTGGTCTCTAATTCTGTCTGCAGATTTAATAACCTTCTCTGTGTAAATGTAACAGAGAATAAGAAATTCAAGGGTCACAGGTACTGATCATTTAAACTGGGAAATATAGGAGGGAATGGAAATAGTGAGGAGGGAAAAGGGAATGACGGAGAAAGAAGGAAGGAAGTGGTATTCCCTCCTCATCACTGCTCTTCTCAGCCTTAGTTTTCCCTATGCATCGATAAGACTGCTTGACCACAAGCAGGACAGTGGTGATATTATTCTGTTTCTTGGTGATTTATAGTTATTCCTTTACACAGTGTGGCCTTCCAAATATCAATAGAACATCTGTAAAGAGTTAGGGACAGACACTGACATCCTAAAGCAGACACTGTGCTGACACTGTAGATAACCTTAAAGGGGTTAAATCTGAAGCAAGTTACAGAAAGAGGCTCTTTCATGTGTGAGATAAATATGACTAACGTACTTTTACTAGAGACAGTTAAAAATAAAACCTTAGAGAAGGAAAAACATGCATTCGTTTTACACGACAGACACTATTATTTCTACATATTTCAGATTCATTTGCAAGTTAGGAAGATTGTGACTGGAAAAAAAAATGTTAGCAATCACATTTACCAGCAGAAATTCTACTGTGTTGAGTCATAAACTGCCCCCTTGCCTCAGCTATATTATGCTCCAGAGTTAAATCTATTCTTGAGCTTTTTCTTCACCTCATTTAGCAGCGGGTATATCTTTTGGATTAATTAGACCAATCCTCTCATTCAATAACAGTCAATTGTTTTCTGTTCAACCATTATGTGTAATTGTTTTCTTTGATCCATACGAACGCTGGCTATTTTTCATGCCTAATTAAAGCAGCCCTCCCTCCCTTCCTCCCTCCCGCGCGGCGGGGAGCGGAGTTCTGCGCGGGGCGCTGCGCGGCCGGATCCCGATCCCGGGGCTCTGCACAGTTCGGGAGTGCCGGCAGAGGGCAGCCAAGCAAGAATAATCCCGGCCGATCAGAGCGGCTGCCTGCAGGTTACTTCTCACATCAAGCAGTTGGCCTCAGAACCCTGTTTTTTCCTTCTTTTCCCCTATATTCCCCCTCCTCTCTCCTTCCTGACAAGCGTATCCTTAGCAGAGCAGCTCAATGCTTACTTAACCAGCTCTCTACACCTGAACAGGAGGCACCGTGAGACCCAGGTAACTGATGAGATATTGAATAGACGCATCTATCACAGAAAAAAAACCACCACCAAACCCAAAATCAACCACCAAGCCAGAAAAAACGACAAAGAGAGTGGTAACTTGTGTTTGCACAAGCTTCCAGTCTTACTGCATGATCTAGTTCTAATAAAGGGAGGAAATAAAAGTCATGCTCCAAATTAGAATAGCAAAGAAAGAGGAACGTATTTTGGTAGCAGAAGAATTGGTAGTTAAATCCTCACTGGAGGGCTGAGAGCTTGGGCTCAATCTTGAAATCACTCATCTACATGGAGATTGATGCTTCTGTGACCATCCTTCACAAGGTCACATATGCATATGTTTCTATAGGTACTTATAAGCACATACTTATAATATTATAGGATGGTTTGGGCTGGAAGGGACTTCAAAGCTCATCCAGTTTCAACCCCCTTGCCAGACAGGGTCACCTTCACTATAGCAGGTGCTCCAACCCCCATCCAACCTGGACTTGAGCACTGCCAGGGATGGGGCAACCACAGCTTCTCTGGGCAATCTGACTTATACACATCTTTTTAAGGAAAAATTGCCATTTAAAGTAAGATTTCAGCCATCAGAAATGAATGTGATATGCACAACAGCAAAATAACACCACAGCATCAACTTGTGGAAAAGCATTCAGACAAAACCCAGAAAGTTACAGGAACCAAACCAAAATGTTCTCTGAAATACTGTGAATGTTCAGCTCAGAAACAGTCAAGGTGTCTTCCAGCATATATTACTATTATGGGATGATTGCTGATAAAACTATCTTACCCTCCCCACCTCTGCTTTAAAAGGAAAAAAACAAAACCAAACTTGGTTTGAGCAACCAAACCCATAGCTAGGAGTGCAAACCTTGTTCAAAGTGACCACCTTAAGCTGCGTATATCACCCTCTCGCCACAACAATTTCTGCAGCCCTGGTAAGCATGGGAGTGACAACGGGGGTGCTGCCAGATCTACCTCTTCTCTGAGGCAGGATCCTGCTCCCCCAAATCAGGGGAGCAGAGCAGGGCCAGGAAGCCTCCCACACCCAGCAGCCCCGGTTTGCATGCATCCAATCAGCCTCCTCCTTTCCTCAATATTTCTGCTCCCCAGGCTTCTGTCCCTTTGCTTTTACCAAAGAATTTTTTCTTCAGGCTCCCAAGCCCTGTCCTTGGCTCTGCTTGTGCTGTGTTTAAAAGTACCAAGGTCTTCCTGGGTGCAGCAAAATCACCTCTAACCACGCTTTAAAAGCATCACCTATAGGGATAAATTGAGACAATCTACAACCTTCCTGAGACGTAGAGCCATCCCACCACACCCCTCCAGCAGCTGAAGCAGCAGCAATTTGCCATCATCACTCCTCTAATCACAGCCATGTTCAAAGCCTTGCTCACAAAGTACCGCAAAGTTATTCCAAATATTGGCCAGTTTTAGAAAGGAAATCTGCTAGGTTTAGGGTTCTTTTTCATTTATTTTTTATTTTACCGGTCCAACACATGGCGCATCCCTTTCTGTCAACTCACAAAGGGTGATGGTCTTTTCTTTTTTCCTTTTCACAGAAACCTCCAAGTAACAGACAAAGCTACTGTTGAAAGAATGTTTTTACAGCAGTGGAAATAATCAGTGCAAGACTAGTTTTTAAAACCTGCTCCTAAAGTGCTTGGAACATTAAACAATTATTTATGAACACTTGAAACATTAGCTGTTCCATTTGAAGCCATTGGCAGGGCTTTAATAACAGCCCAAGCAATGCTCTGGAAGCAACACCAAGGACTCTCGCTAGTCACAAACCCTTTATTTCATTTTTAAAGCCGCTGATGCTGTGCACCAAAATTAAAAGGTTTATCACTATGATTAAAATAAAATTTCATCACTAGCATGAGCATCTATTCCCTTCAATGCTCCACTGAGACATTCCCCTCACTTTTTGACTGTTTGGCATGCCGCTGCTTCTTCCTAAAACAAGTTATTCCTGCAAAAACCTTGACTGGGGCCCTGCCTGCCCTCTCTCCCAGGACTCTGGAGTATTTTCACATCAAGGAGGCTAATCGACACCAGGTTAAATAGATTTCTTAATCAGGATTGCAAACTCTTTGATAATGCAAGTACCCTAAACTTGTGCTATTTATTAAAAAATCTTTGTGGCAAGAAAGGGAAAGGGGAATTCAATGACAGAGGTTTCTCAATGACAGGAAAAAACCATGTCTAGTAAAGTTCGCAGGTGTGTTTTTTCCTGCAGTGCAACTTTTGCCAAGAAACCGAAAGCCTTCAACTTTGTAAATTTGTTTTTATCTATTAACATCAAGTTGTTCCAACCCAAAGCAGAATGCTATTGCATGGGGTGCAGCACAGGCACAGAGTGCTGTCCCAAAGATGGCACATCTGAAGAGAAAGGAGAGGAAAAGGTTTACTGTTTTGCAGCAAGGAAAGTGTGATATGGAGAGGCTGAGAGCCAGGTATGGAGGTGAGTGCCTGTACCCTGGAAGGGAAACCAAATCCTTCAGCGATCTGCCTGCTCCTGGTCTGGTACTTCCAAGCAAAACACAATCCAAAATCCAGGCCTTTCAGTATCCAGCAGCATAAACCTGCTCTACACAAAGACCCAAGTAGAAAGATGTTTCACAATCCCTTTTAAAACTGCAATACATTTTTAGTTAAATGTCTTTTAGCCCAGGAAGTTAGAAAGCTCTGACTCTGCTCCTGTCTTGGGAGGACACAAACCTACATCACTCAGCCATGGCTATCTACCAATCAGGGTTCATTTGCCATTCTTCAACTTGTGATTATAGGACAAGGGGTAATGGGTTCAAACTAAAACAGGGGAAGTTTATATTGGATATAAGGGAGAAATTCTTCACTGTAAGGGTGGTGAGGCACTGGAATGGGTTGCCCAGGGAAGCTGTGAATGCTCCATCACTGCAGTGTTCAAGGCGTGGTTGGACAGAGCCTTAGGTGGCACGGTTTAGTGTGATGTGTCCCTGTCCATGGCAGGGTGGGTTGGAACTAGATGATCTTAAGGTTGTTTCCAGCCCTAACTGTTATATGATTCTATGATTATGCTATGTCTCACAATTGGTTGTTTTGGGGTTTATTTCCACAGGCAAATGGCAGAGAGGTGTTGCTCACCCTGACAGTAAGTGCTGTTGGCCTTGTGTTTAGGGAGTCAAGCAGTGATCACTTGAGTGTGTATGCTAAAACCAAGGTTAACAAAAAAGGCCATATTTCACTGGGCCAAAGGAAAAGCAGTCAGCATTGTGTTAAGAAATAACTGAGGCAGAAAAAGCAGCATAAAGGATCTGAAAGACATGAACGCCTGAGGAAATGCAGATTTTGGGGAATCTGTGAGTAAACAGGCATATGACTGACTGAGCCAAAATACATACAGGATTTCACAATATTTAAATCATGTATCTTTGTGTTCTAAAAAATAAATTAAAACCATACCAATGCTCACACATGGGGAACTGACGCATGCTGGGTGCTACTAAACCTGCAGCCAATGGCCTCATCCTGCAGCCTCCCATCAGCAGACCTGGGAGCCCACACACAGCCCCCAAGGCACTCAACCACTGACACCAGTGGGGGCAAAGGCAAGTCAGCTGTGAGTGGTTTTAAGTTCCCGCATCAAGAGCCCCAACAGCATTTGAGAATCACACAACAGAACGTGCATTATCTGTTGTGGACCTTGTGCCCTCTTTTTAAGGTGGCTGTTAACTTGCGAAAGTTACTGTGGCAAAGGAGCGGAAAAACGATTTGATCATATTCAGTGATATTGCTGAGAGCTACAGGGAAAGACATTTGAAAAAGTGGCTTGCAGTCATTTATATACCTCTTTCCACATGTTAACCATTTTTACTTTCAATAACCATGCGTCAGTGCTCTTGCTGCATTACCTTATAACTCCTTTTCTTCTTTATGGTCCTTTGTGGTTACATTTTCACCTGCTTAAATCTCAGCATATCTACTAGGAAAAAAAATGTGAGACATACGCACAGGTACTCTGTCCTAAGTTATAAATACATTAGGGACATACAAATGTCATCACAGCTCTCAAATGCAGCTTCACTGGCTCCTACTAGAGACACATTTTGACTAGCTAGATGTGCACCAGCCAGAATGTGGGAAGGTTTCTAGGGCTGTTGCTCCTCCGAGGTAATTTGTTACTCAGAGTATGCTGATCTTATTAAAAGAGCTATTCTTTCCTTTATAACTGTTTGCTGCTATGCTAGTTTTCCCTAAAGAGATGTAAAGCCCACTTTGCTTGTATTGACAAAGTGAGAGTAATTATCCTGTTGCAGCTCTGGAGCTGAAACCCCTGACTGACAAGGCTGCCAGCAGCTGTGTAAAGCATCTACTCAGAATTTACCAGAATAAGTTTGGCCACCTAGAACAGGGGCAATGTTCTTGTAAACCATGAATTTGCAAACAAAAGATGGACAGCTACCTGCATTTCCTCTTCTAGTTTAAGTACATTCACTCCTCTCAAAACTTCTCAATCACCTCCTGGCGGTGTTGGCTCCAACCTCTTTTCTGACATAGCTGTGTAAATAACAGAAGTCTCTCAAAATCTCTCAGGCTCCGGGTCACCTGCCATTATTCCTGCTGACCTGGAAGAGATTTTGAATCCTTCCTGAATGATGTTTTCAGAATGATGTTGGCCCTTCTCTACACACCTGTGACCACGATGTGTTCAGGAGGGCCCAGCATTTGGAAAGGTAGGCTCACTGGAAGTCTGGCTATAACTGCCACTCCTGGAGATGCTGGCCTCAACTCTCATGTAAATCCCAACCCGAGATTTAGACACAGAAAACTGATAAATCTGAAATAGGATCAGATTGAAAAGGCAGCTCATGTAGGGCTTTTCTCACATGCCTTTAAGCTCCATGGTACAAAGCTCTTACAAAAGACTCTTCTGAGTTTAAAGATACTCCTTTTAGCACAGCAAACAGCATGCACACTCCATTTCCACAGTGTCTCTCTGTGGTAGTATTAGTCACATTCTCACACTGGATAGAAACATTGCTTCAGATTTCAGGAGGATTTGGGCGAAACATGCTGCAGCAAGGGCTTGGATTCTTTATCAGTTCTGCATTCTTTCTGATACAATTCTTGCAAGCAGATGAAGCTGGGAAATCCTTGCACCTACAAGCAGCCCAGTGAGCTGAGATCTATGCAGAAATGGTTGAAAATGTTGGGTAAAGCATTTACACAGCAGCCAGAACTTCCTTCTGCTGATTTGTACTGTGCATCCTTAACGACTGCACCCAGTAAAAGAATTTCCTAAAGGGATGGACTGAAAATGCATATGAGGAGCTGTGCAGCAAACAGCTTTGTCAATGATAACATTTGCAGTCCAGAAATACCAAAGGGTTTCACAATTCAAAATGTTAACACAATCTTAGGCCCAGGGAACTTACCACTTAGAACTGAAAGTGTATGGAAAACAAAAGGAAAAAGAGACATATGGTGAAGATGTATAGAATAAATTAAAATGAATTTATCATAATTTAGGACACAGAGCTGTAGCTGTGGTTCATTTCTTTCCCAGTTATTGATCAAGTTGTAACTTACTAGTTCTTTATGAAGGGGGCAAGGCCATTATATTACTACGTATGTTTGAGAAATCAAAATATAACCAGCATATGAAGGAGTTGGATTTCCAGTTACGAAACATGCACTTGACTCTTAAGAATGCTGGAGGCTGAATAAAGGTTAAAAACTCAGAAATAATATTGTTCCTGCAACTTTTGCAGAAATCTTTGAGAGATGAATTTAGCAATATGTGGCTTTTAATGGTGTTACATTAAACAGCAGGATTTCCATATGGCGTGAATCTGCTGAATTGTATTGAAGATGGGGATTTTGTTCCAAATTTCTATGGCATTCTGTGATTGTGTCATTAGATACCCGCAAGCCTTTGCTACAATGAAGAGTACAGAATGTGCCAAGTAAAACAATCTTGAGCGTGCCTTCCAAGGGAAAATACTGAGACTAACGTTTAAAATTTCCTAGACCCATTTTCTTTGAAATGCAGCGAGTTCTTTCTGTTAGAAAAGGGTTAAATGGAAATGTGTCATTTTCATAATAATAATGTGTTTTATACTGAAATTTGTTCTTCGCATCTTTTCAGTGTAAGTGTTGGTGTGTATGAGTGATATGAGGATAAGTTTGTGAGGGCAATTACCCATTATTGTTGAGTAGCTGAGTAGTCCCCTGAGCAAACTCATGCATAATTTGTTTGTTCATAAGATACTGTAGAGCTGAGGCTGCAGTATCTTCTATGCCCCAGCTTATGGGAAAAATGGAAGCTTCTTCCCACTACTCTGTGTTTCTTATCTTATTGTTTGAACTCTGATCATCTTTCTTGCCCCTTCGTTATGGGCGCCTTCGCTGAATAGGAATCGTGTATCAAGTGGGTTAAGGTCAGAAATACATCATATGAAAGGGGAAACAGCGAATTCCTTTTACAAGATTTATTATGATAATCATGTCCAAATGCATTATTAGAAGCATTAAAGAAATCCTTTTCTAATGTATTTTTGTGCCTCTTACTATCTGCATACTCTTGTTATCTTACAGAAACAGTGTGGTCTGCAAAGTTGAGGTTACAAACGTGCAGTGGTCTTGGGATAGAAGAGACTGGCTTGAGATACAGCTTCAATGTTAAATAATTTTCCACTTTTTTAGAAAAACTAACCTTTCCTCACATGGTTTTCCCTCCTCACAGCTCTCTCTTCCCTTATCTGTCAGAGGATAACCCTTTTCCTCAGGTAGCAGCATCCATATTACCTTTTTCCCTTACACACACTGGAGCAGTGATTTCTTGCTTTGCTGATCAGCTCTTCTGTAGCTTCACCCTGGAGAAGCCCCACAATTTAAATGTTAGTGTCTGCAGCCCTTCTCTAAAGAACAGCACATATTTAACATCATGCTGTGTGGGCAATATATTTTGTTATTGAAATTACTATAATAGGAATGTGAGCATTTCAAAATGATTCTTATATACACTCCAATACACATGCAACTGTATGCCTTCATTTGCAAGGGTTTTCCTCCCTTCCTCCATTTTTCATTTCTAAGCCAAGGCAGTTCTATGCTATACCACAAGGAGGAAAGGAACCTGATAAACAAGATACCTGCATCACGGGATACAGTTATCTATATCAAGACATCAGTTTTTTACATGAGTTAATATTTACTGTTACCCAGAAAATACTTATTTTTGCAGAGGGGTTCACAGTATTTTACGAGTAGTAGTAGCTCAGAAGCTGGAGGCAGCACCAGAAACAGTAACAGGGACCTACCAAACTGTATGTGCCTATTTGGTATGGCTGCCATGCCATAATCTGGAAACTTTAGTTTTAGGGTACAGATATTAAAAGGGTTTCCACCAATACTGTCAAGAGACTGCATATAAGAAACATCCATACAATTCTTCTAATAAGGCAATATTTCTCTACCTGATTTGGAGTAAGATTTTCACAGAAGACTAGCTTTACAAAACCTGCAGAAAAGCTAGCCCTAGTTTTATCCTTCCATAGAAACAGTGCTAAGCCAACACAGAACCTCAGGCAATCCCAGTATTATTATCTGGAATTAATTATATTTGTGTTCCACCTGCACCTGGCATATTTTTTTATCATGACAAAAAGCTTCTTTCTGAAAGTAATAATACAAATAGGAGGATGAAGTATTAATTGATATCCAGATGTCGAAACTATTTTTTTGTTTTTTAATCAAGACAAATGTTTGAGGAAGATCCTTATTTATTTTTTAAATATTACGTTCTCTCCTGTCGGTAAAGTATGTTAGAATCTAGTTGAAACAATCACAGGATAACTCTGATGTAATTTGCATCAAGTCTTAATGCTTCAGTATGGAAGAAATGCAAGACCAACACATGTACTTGTCCCTATATACCTCTCCTTGGGGAACCTCAGCATAAGGCATGTGTCAGAGCAGCCCCAAAACTCACTTATAGCTAACCAGAATGAGCAGAACATTCAATGAAACTCCATACAAGAGAGAAAGAAAACAAACACAAAGTGCCCGAGTTGTTATCAGCCTCTAGTTTCACAGGAAATAAATATTGTTAGTAAATCCCAACATAACACTCTCAGACTAGCTTTTTCCTGATGAAGTTTCTGTACAAATACATTAGGGTTCCAGACTGATTTAAATGACAAAGCCAGTTATTAATTTTGGTACAAACTTTGGATGAGCCTTCCAAGTCTTTATGACACCTTCCTGCACATGTGGAACTCTGCCACCAGTGCTTTTATCTCCTCTTTTGCTCGGGCTGATGTTATTATCATCAGAAATGCTGTTTGGATGGAAAGAGGAAGTGGAGAGATGGCTAATTTCTTAAAAGGTGGGGCCATTAATCCTGTCAAAGGAATATTTGGATCTTAAGGAAGTAGATACTCTCAAGCTGGCAGCTGTCAGTTACAGATGAGCCTGAGCGCACTGTCTCCAAAGCCAGTGCCACCACTGCAAAACCCTCAGGTGCAAGGTGAAGGCACAGTCCTTGTGTAAAGGATAAAAAAAATATGCTGGGAATACATGGTACACCCAGTACTAGTTTCAGAGCAACTCTTTCACCACCATAAACAGCGAAGGAACTGGTTAAGAAAATAACAGATTCCAGAATCTGATATATTTGAAGAAAGGTATCAGTGGTATTATGGTTTCTTGGGGTCAGGATAGCCCGCCTGCAGCCCAAGAGGAACAGAGATGCTTGTGAAGAAGTGCCTCACTTGAGGTCTGCTTTACCAGCTGACGATGAGCTGTCAATATCAAATGTAAATATAGCTATGGGTGGACAAATCCTTATAAAATGCTTTGGTTACTTACAACAAGGCAACTTGTGCCAAAAACTAAGAGATCCATTGAGATCATGAGCAAGGGACAGGAAAATGGTGGAACAAACAGGAGAAATAAATACTGAGAAAATCCGCATTTTTGCCATGCATCCTCTGGTGACCCTAAGGATTCTGCGAATAGACTGATGTAGTCTTCAAAAGAGAGTGAAAGATACGGAAGATGTGCACTGTCCATGGATCTCTAGGACTTCGCATTCCTTGAAGGAGCCAAAATTTAGTGACAGGAAGAATAAGTTCTGAGGTGCAATGAGACCTTCCCTAACACTGTTGACTGTCTTTTCACTCCAACACAGCTTTTATTTAGAAAAATAAAATGCCCAATAATCTAAAAACAGATATGGTACTAATTACAATAGTCCTAAGGTCTCAATAGAATTTTTTTCCTAACTAGATCACAATATATGATCACTGTCTCTCTTACAGGTGAGGAAAATGACTGATTTACCCATATCACTCCCCATGCATACAACAGAACAAAGAAATGATCCTGCATTTTCAAAGATTTTAACTAATAGCTGGTACTTGTAACACCACAGCTGTAAATCATCATTAGTTACTTGAAGTTTCATTAGTGTATATTAGTGTATCTTTATTGCTGTGAATCCCAAAGAGTGATCATGTTCTAAAAGGTGATCCAGGAAGACTTGCTACTGGGGAAAAATATTTTGACCACAAAGTCATATCTAAAGACCAGAAATTTTTGTGTTGTGGCTATGTGAGCTAAACAACAACAGGAACACCCTGACATCTAAGGTACTGTATCTGAAAACTTGAAAATAGTTCTTGATGTCCAAGACAGTTTTGTTCCTCAGCAAGAACTCATAAGAGCTGAGAGGACACTGGGGAATCACTCAGAAAGTATGACTTGCAGTTAAGCTCTTGATCAATCAGTGTAGTGAAAGGAGCAGTATCACTCTTCGGAAGTTAATTAGACACTAAGAGTAATACTCTAGAAAGCTTTGAGAGCAGATTGTGTAAAGACAGCTCCCCATATAAATCATTACTATACCTCAACTCTGAATTTCCATTAATTATTAAAGCTTTCTAGGCAAGCGAAGCAGATATTCTAAGATGCATATTTCAGAAATTTCCACATGTTAAAAATTAAGTACTGTTGAACAAGCTGGGCCAGGCAATGAGAGCCTTTGGAGGCCCCCCTTACAATGTACTTGTGTCAGTCACCATCATCTCCAAGGGCTGCTCGGGCTCTGTACTGATGCATGGTGCAGCCCCAGACCCAACCAGGTCCCTCCATGCACGTCACCACCCTATCCAACCAAGGGGCTTGGGTCTTTTTTCCATGTATTTGGGACAGACCTGGTGATACAGGTGTATCTGAGCATGTTCAGAAGTGCTTCTGGGTTCTTCAGTGTGCTTAGTGTCAGCAGGGTTTTACATCATGACACAAACTAAAGGAAATGGGGGCATGAAATAAAGGATTGGGCAGAAGGGAGGCTATGGAGAGCAGCTTGTGTGAAGAGCCAAGACCTGGCTGGATGGTAAGAATGAGGTTCTTCTCCCCATTCTTCAAGTTTGCGGGTGATGTTTTCCTTGATTTTGTGATCAGACATGGAAAGAAACAGATCTGGACCAAAGACATAATTTGAACAAACACTCTGGCATTCTCAATCTCAAGACAAGTCAGGCTTCACTGACCCTTGGCTTTGTTTTGGAGTTTAATTAGAAACAGAAATCCACTAAAGTGCTCTCATTTAGGATGACTGCATTAAGCACCCCTCAAGTTCAACTCCGCAAGAAAGTACTAGGAGCAGGGGTCTTGTTGCTGGTTTTAGTTAGATTATTTTCAGTATTTCCAGCTAAGACTAAGGAAACTGCAGCTTAAAATATTCTGAAACAGATTTACAAAGGTAAGTATTTCTCATATTCCTGCAGTAAAAAGAAGAAAAAAAACACAGGATCTTATTTAATCATCTCAAAAATGCGGGAAGATATTTCCCCATTCTATTGTATGGGTCATCTTTCTTACATTAATACAAGAGGAGTTAACCTTTCATAAATAACTTGTAGACTTTCTTTTTGTTGGAGGAGACTAACCAAAAAAAGATCAGCAATGAAAACAGCCAAAGAATTGGAGGGAATGGCAGACTTTAGATATGCATGTAAAGCTTTCAATGTGATGAAATGTACCTAAATAAAGTGTCTCAATTTGTGATTATTCAAATCAAGATACTGCAATATTTTTGGACACTCAAGACTGAGTGGTTTATTTATTCATTTTCTTTCTTTACTGCCTCTGTCCCCTGAGAAAACTAACAACTGAAATATAGCAACAGCACCGAATGTTTATAGGAGAAAACAAGCACTTAACAGGATTGCAAAATTCCAGGTTCTCAAGAAGAAAAAGCAATAGGCATTAAAACAAAAGCTGCTGAGACTGTGCTACTTGTTAGTGTAACAGGTAATAGAGACATCTTTTGCTTTCCAGAAGAAAACAAAGCACAGTTGAATAAGTCTTAAACTGCTTTTCATCCAAACTGCATAGTAGAAGGAGACCTTTGAGGAAAAAAACCCCAACCAAATGAAAGCAAAACCAAACCAAAACCCCGGACAAAGCCCATGTTTTACCACCTAGGTAACATTTGAAAATACAGTCACTACTGGATTATCTATAAACAAACTGGTTTGTTAACTAGGTAGCAAAGCAGTTGAGAAAATAGAACAGCAATGGTCAGTGGTTTGAAACATTTTAGACAATGACATCAAGAGTATTTTCAATTGCAATTTCGACGAGGACAGATGATGGTTTAAGAGTAAACCAAGATGAGGACTCCCCAGAAGTCAGTGGATACCTATTTGGTCAGAGAGATGCTGCCCAGTGTGAGAATCTGAACTAATGAAACAGTTATGTAGGGCTATGGGTAAAGGGGCTGGGCTGCCTGGGTAACCCTTGTGAGGGTGAAATGTTGTCCCAGGAAGGCAGAGTGTCCATGCTGGGACCTTACAGGCAAGCAGTTCTCCTCAAAGGAGATTTCATTCACATTTGACAGGTTATTTGCTCAGAATGGCCACATACCTCCTTCTCCTCATTTTCAGCAAACCATGCACAGTGTTTGAAAAATTCTGAAGCCCTGTCCCTGGGCTCTCCACGGTTGGACAAGCTGTGTTGCACAAATCCTTGTCTATAACAAAGATAAACTAAAAATTAGTAGCTTCGATTAAATGATCACCTAGTATGTTAATGAATGAGGGAATAGAAAAAAGGTTGCCTGAGCAACCCCAGTTCTGGCATTGCTTAATATCAGAGTACTTGTCTAAGCAACCACAATAATTTTCTTTTACTATCAAGAGGGTTTCTTGCACAGACCTTGAGAGCACATTGCCTTCATACACTACCAGAAGGACAGGTACAAACATACACATCTCACTTCTGCTACTTCAGCAAACTTGCAAAGAATCATCCCAGTTTAGTGTCTGAGGCAGCCCACAGTGCAAAGCAGCATGGTTAAGGTGCTGCCTGGGCTTGCACCAGGGCAAATTGTTCCCCAAGATGACTCTAAAGTACATTTCCATTCTGCTCTTTCCCTTTGTTGGTTTGTCTCATCATGAGCCGACCAAACCTCGTAGAGCATCAGAGCAGGCTTGGCCTATGACATAGGAACTCTCCTTTCCATCACTTGCATACTGCTAGAACTGATGACAATTTGTTACCTGTGTTCAGGTCTAGGGTTGATTGCACATATAATTTGCTATATTCTCATTTGTATGCTTTCTATATATAGCACTTCTATTTTTTTCTTCCTTTCCAGCAATTTTGACAAATTCTTTCAAGCTCAGGATGGAAAGAAATGCTGTCCTCAAAGGAGGTAAAAGGAACCTATTTCAAATGAAAATATGAGTTTCATATCCTTTCACCTGTGACACACCTTCCCCATCCTCCTCCAGCCTGCGACACGTTTGAAAGAATTTGCTACTTAAAAATACAATACATGCAAATAATTTCAAGCCCTATGATTGGTTTTTGAGGTATTGTGCAACACTGAATCAAGCAATTCTCCTCTTTCATCTACAGTCCAGAGAACTACACTTTTTCCTGAAATTCTATGGCATTTGAAAATAAATGGTTCCAGTTTAGAGTGATAGCGCTCCAAATGATTCTTGTGCTTTCCATTAATTTTCAGTTGTATTGGTATTCTGTTCCAATTAGTCTCTGTTAGTGCTTCAAAGCTCTATCTTATCTGCAGATAACATCAAAGATGAGCTTCCAGTTTTAAATTTGGTTTGTAGTTATTTTAAAAGATACAAAGGCATCATTTGTGAATAGCTGATCAAATAGAATAAATACTTCTTTGTTTTGGGTCCAAAAGGGTCAGAAAACTATTTTTCTTTTTGAAGTTCAATTTCATTTAGACATCAGGCCCTATTTTCAGGGTACTGAACTCTAAGAGCTCACACTGACTTCAGTTGCAGTTATATGTGCTCAGGAAGGAAACATATTCCCTCCTCCACAAACTTTAACACTTCACAATTTTTCTTATTTCGGTAGTCCAAATCACAGACCTTACAAAGCATCTCATAGAAGCGCTAGCAAGAAAGATCCCAAGTAGCTCCCACAACCGCCAACCTATCAGTTCCTTTAGGGTGAGTTCTTGGTCTCTCCTGTTAGACCTGTTTTGTTCCAGCTAGAAGCTAACATAATCATTCAGAAGGAGCTTGGCCTTGTAGAAATCTTGAGAAGGAGATTTCTTGTACCCCAGGGAGACCCTACCTAAGAGAAAAACTGCTGTTTTCTCTCTACTGCTGACTTCTCTCTGGCCTGGTAAGGATTTAAACAAAGGCAAACAAATCTAATGAAAGAAGGAGAGCCTCATTTCAGTAACAGTCAGATGAGAAATAGTAGTGCTGAGCTCAAGGCAGCTACAAGTTCCTTTGACATCTTCCTGTAGGTACAGGTCTAATTTCATCTTTTTCTTATAAGAGTAATTTAGACAAAACCCCTCCCTCCCACCTCCGAGAAGGCAGCCGCATCTCAACCGCTGTTGGGAAGCAGCTTACTTAAAAGCATGAAGGGAAAACACTTAAGTCAGTTTTCTCTGTTTAAAAAGCACATTGCTTTCACTGACATCTTGTCTGGGATAGTGCTGTTTAGGGAGGTGCTGTCAAGCAAAGGAGTCCGTAAATGCTCAGATTCCTCTTCATAAAAAAATACTTGCCAACAGCTTTTTACATGTGACTGAAGATGAAGCGAATCACTGTTGCACCTACCTGACTGGCAAATAGTGTTAAAGACAGCATGGTCAGATCTTCACACACCAGGGAGACGACTGGGATAAAGTTCAGGAAGCACAGCTGCACAATCCTATGCTTAGGTACGAGTAACCAGTTGCATATAAAAAGAACCTTGCTGTGCAGCACAACAGAATCTGGGGAGCGGGACGGATTATAAACCAAATATAAGTCAACAGTTTTATGCTGTCATGAAATAAGATAATCATATGGAGATATATAAATAGGAAGAAAGCTTGTAAGACATTCCAGTAACCTCACTGCTTTAATCCACACAGGCAAAGTCTTAGAAGGAATGATTTGATGATTTCAAGTGATTTAATGATTTTAAACATTTTAATGACTTAATGATTTTAAACAACACACTACCAGAAAGGTGCAGCTCCAACAAAGATCATAAGATTGACCACAGGCTAATGAATTTGATCTAAATATGTGCTGAAAAAAGCTGAGGGAACATGTGATAACATTCTTTTATCTGCTGAAAGGATTGTCACAAAGGGATAGAAAACTCAGCTGTTCACAAGCACAATGGAAAGGACAAGAGGTGATCAGTTGAATCTACAGCAAAGGAAGAGTTAGGATAGACATTCAAGAAAGCTTTTGTATTTGTTATCAAGGTAGAAGAGCACTGGAGTAAACTCCTGGACGTGGAATGTACCTGGGTATCTTCATGGGACTTCAAGAGTAGGTTGTCCAAGTATCAGCAAGGAGATGCAAATCAACCCTGCATTAAGCTAAACAAGGAGTAAATGGTCTCCTGAAATTCTGTGAAATTCCTGCAAAAATATCGAAATAGGGGCCTTATAATAAGCCAAGATGTCAGTTTCTAGAAAGTAGTAATGAACTGTTGCAATGAAGATGCTATCTCAATTTTTTATATGTTACACAAACTCCTGTAAACTCCCATAAAATCTTATAACTACTGTTGGTTACACCCATGTGCCAAAGGAAACATTTTTTTCTATGAGATGGTCACATTCCTGTCTCGCTTATACTGGTAGACACGGTGATATTGAAGCAATTATTCTGCTATTTTCCATGCATCAACTCTTTCCTGATTTTTGTTGTAATGCCCAAGAGGCTTTAAAATATTTGTCTAGAAACATCTCCTGTAGCAAGTGCCTGGAGCGGTCCACCCACGGGACCTCTGTAACCCACCTTTCCAAATGCGTCCAACAGACTTTAAAAGGGCAAATTGTCCCATAACATACTATATATCAACTTCTTAAAAAGCTCTTGGGTTTAAGTACTTTCCACTCAAATGCACCAACCTAAATGGCAAGGAAATACAGAAGCATCTAAAAAAACAGCGCACACATTGGTAATGGAGAACTTGGCCCATGATGGACAGAATGAAACAGCATGGGAGATTTTCTGCTTGAAGCCAGAATATATAAAAGCACACATAGTTTGTAGGCTACTGTAAAACCATTATAAAGTCTAGGCTTTAATTTTGACTGGGGCCTTTATATTTTCTTCTGGTAGGAGGGAAGATGGCCAAGGCATACTGCTGCATTCAGAGGCCCTTTCCCAGCTTGTTTGGGCCTTTTGTGGCTCCAGGTTTAGAGGCTGTCTTTCTGCCTTCCCCTTCCTAGCACCACACTATTATCCTTCCAACTTTATTTCACACTTGCCCTTCATCCTAACATTGTACCCATCATCGGTTTTTTAGCACAGACACCAAGTAACCCCCCTCTTACCCTCTTGGAAGATTAAAGACACTAAGATTCCCTCTTTACTGTCCAGTGGAAATACGGAGCATTCTTAATCTTACTGATTTGTGCTTCATCTACTACTTATTGGTAAGCTCTGTACTAACCTGCCTTGCAACTCTTTTCAAGCTTTATTCAATTCTCCAGCTTAAGCATGTTCCCAGACATTCATTGACCTACAGTGGCGCTGAGTGGAAAAGTGAAATAAGGCCTCATGTCTCCCTTTGCAGGACACAGTCATTGAAAAATTATATAGAGTGCCTAAGAGGCAGAGCAATGGGGAATAAAATCGTACTGTCTCAGTACTGCTCAGAGCCTCTGCAGCGTATAGATCATTTGTCAGTGCCAGTTTGAGGTAGTCTCTATAAACAGACTATTTTGCATTTGAAGCACTCACAGGACATGACGGTTCAGCTAAAAAATCATGCATTTTACATGCAATAACCAGAATAATTTGGCTGTATATTGTGTTCCCACAACTTAATATTCTACCTACAGATACATGATCAAGAAGAGATTCCTTAACTTTGACAGGGCACATCACATTATACTCACTTTATTATTGGAAATGATCACCCCAGGGTGTAAAAGGGAGAAAAGCCATAGTTTCATCATAGGATTATTTTTTTCTTAAGCCACATTTACTGTAGTGTGGGGTATTCCAAAGGTACAGAGCGCCACTTGCCAGTGGACAAGTGGCTACATTTTACCTGGGTTGTGCAAGAAAGAAATAACTGTTTAATGTAATACTGTGCTGTGGAAAATTCACACTGGAAAATTCAACTTCTAGGCACACAGTTCACATCCTCAAGAAGTCACTTTGGGTAGTGAAGTATCATGCTGCAAATACTGTACCCATAAATGGACCCAAAAACTCTCCTGGCTATGGCTACACATCCTCCTTTAGACTCAGGAGAGCTTCTGATTCTGGACTCCTGACCTAACAGTAAGTGCATGAGGAAGCCTTGACAGTTTAGACGCTTGCTAGAACCAACAACACTTTTTTTCCCCTGCTTTGATGGTTATTACGGCCTATTAATGTTTCCTATTCTCTAACTCTGCAAAGACTTGAATGCGCTCCCCAGTTGAGCAGACCAAAAAAATATACTCCTGAATCTCAACAAGCACTTGATACAGTACATTGATCTGGCAACTGATTGATATCACATCTATTTTGGCATTATGATTATTTTTTGTTATCCTCCATATAAGTACCCTATTTCACTATCTGGAAGGAAAATGAACCAGCGATAGCCCATAGCTATTTAACAGCTATAAAATAAAACCTATAAAATAAAAGTGAAATGAATTATCAAACCATAAACTAAAGTTTGGTGTTTAAAATGGGCCAGGGTTTTAAAAATTCAATTATGACTTTAATAGAAACAAGTTTATTCAATATATTAATGACATCTCATGACATTTTTTTCCTGCTTTGCAACACCTGGCGTTACTAAGAATGCATGGCAAGCCTGCCTTTCCTCTAACTACTTCAAGATTGATTAGGAAACAGAAATATTGATGCATTTATCCAAAATAACTTAATTAAAAGGGGCAAAAGATAGCACACAGGAACATGTCACAGTAGAAAACTGAAGCTGATCAAGATTAAGAAAGGATACATTTAATGTCACTGGATTTAAAACACTAGGGCCATTAATTGAATATCAGCAATGATGAATACTCCAACTAGGAAAGTTATTTATTGTTTTCTTAATTCACTGGTGGACTATTTCCTGATCTTGAGGTTAGGTAACTTCTGCAGATTGGCTTCCTACCAACGCTCGGAGGGGTCCTATAGGACATCTCAGCAGAGAACAGCAGATGAATTAGTCATCTCAATAGTAATCTGCATTATCTTTGTTGAAGCACAGATATAAAGTCAGGCTTGTGTTTGCTTGGGTGTGGGGATACATTTAGCAATGGATTGCCATCAAAGCTGTTTTCTTATACTCCTTGAGGCTGAGTCTAGCTCAGCCCTAGCTCTTTCTAGTTCCAAGGACAGCTTAAGTGAGAAAAACCCTTAAGAACAAGACTAAAGGGGACGTTATTTCAAGCAACAGCAGCTTTCAGGGCTGTGGGTTTGGAGGGAGTTTTCTTGTCTATTTTACTTTCTTTGGGAGATGTCAGGATTCTGACAAACTCTCTAGAAAAACAGGGAGGTGGTGCCAAATGAACTAGAGAAAGAATTTTTTTCTAGTTTGTTTTGAAAACAACCCATATCTTCATTTTAAACAGTGCTTCTGAAGTGCACAGTAGCACCAGGTCCAAGTCGCAATCATATACATCTAGATGGACCTATGTGGAGCCTAGCTGATTTTATTAGGACCCAGCAGGAGCTCTATAGCCTGCCCAGACAAATCCAGCTGAAGAATCAACACAAAAGATTAAATTTAAAGCATTGCAGGTGCAACAACATGGAAAAAAATTAGTGTTTCTGAGAGAAAGACAGGAGCTGCAATTGAAAAGACACGATTCTCAAAGCTGCATCCAAGGGGAATGGAACAAAGATCTTAAAATATTACCCCTAGATGTTTTCCCCCTGTGGTTGCAATTATTCCCAAAGTACCCTGCTTAAAATAGGTTTTCAAACCATGCAAGACTAATCATTGCAATTTGGAGATGTAAGTAGGCACTTACCATGCAATTCACAATTAGCTAAAGATGGTAGAAGAATCTTAGTGATGTTGGCGCAGGAGATTCAAAAAAAAAAGAAAGAAAACATTTCTTTCTTGCAAGAATGACATGTGATGGGAGAGTAGAGGAAGATAATTGTCATAACAGAGGGAATATGTTATTATTTATTGGCCACGCTTAAGCACTGGGATCTTGGATTATAGTATCTAGTGACAAATGCTGCTTGAAATTTTGTAAATATTGCTTAAAAAGTAAGATAACTGAGTAATTCTGAATGCGCTCTGCAACCACCATTTTCAAAATCCAGTTCTGGGAGGCAGAGTGACATTTTCTTCTTGCCCTATAGAAAAAGTAAGATGCAACATTCAAGCACCCTAAAATCTTGTTCTCTTTAGGCTTCACCCTACTCCTACTAACTTTAGAGCAATAGGGCTGGTAACTACAACAAGAGAATTTTTAATGACAGCTCATTAACCTTAAATTTTCAGTGCCTTCAAGGTATGGAGTAGTGTGGACTGTCCCCTTGTCCTCTGTGCTGCTTACTGACAAGCCCACCCAGCACACGGGCTTGTCTCCACTAGGGACCACCCAACCTTGTTGCAAGGGAGATAATGACTGTTCATCTCTGCTGACCTGCCCTCCTGGGTGATGATGAATTTCACCCTCCTGAGCTCAACAGCATTGCAGCACTGAGCTCCCCACAGGATGGGACCAATTCTTTGCCAAAGTGCCAGCTGTAAACAGACATTCAGGGTATAATTTCTACATCTTTTCTAATACCTTCAGTATTTTAAACTTACATTTAGCCAAAACATTGACACATTCAACTGATTTGTTGCTATTAATTTCCTGGTTCCCTTTTTTTCTTCCTCTTCTTGCAGATTCTCTGGGTTATGAACTGCAGTAATAACCTTTCTAAACCGATTTCTTTTCTTGCAAAGCTTTGGATTTTTTTTAGTCCCTCCACTAATGCTAAGACGCTGATTACCCCCCTCCTTCCCTACCCGGCAGAGCTCTAGGAGTGCATGCAAACAAAAAGGGAAAAAAAAAGAAAACCCTCAGCAATAAGTTGTCTGATTTTGGCAGCAAGACAAATCTAGCACCACACAGCAGGCAAGCAGAGAGTGCACTGCTCATCCTTTCGGTTTTGTCAGTGTATGGGAATGCTGGACATCAACACACAGCAAGGGATTCGGCCGAAAGCACTCCTCCTCGGTGTCTGATCCCTGCTGCTTTCACCCCCGCTTGGGAAATACAGGTAAAAATAGAAAAATGCTTTAGCTAACTGGATTCAGTGAAAATATAAAGCAGTTAGAAGAAGCCTGGACAGCCTAATCTTATTCTTAGCAGGCAATAGAAGTAAACCACAGTGTACGGGCTGATAGCTACTGTATACGTAATACCCTCAGATACTGTAACTTGCTTGTGATTCTTTGCATTACAGCAAATAAATTGTCGCAAGTGGCAGTAAAGATCTTTTTTTTGGATACATTTTGTTCAAGTTATCTTTATAAATATTTATCATTATTTATATAATTATACCTCCCTGACAGCAGGCTTTACAGCACCTTTGAACCACAACAAACAGCAGCCTGGATGCATCTTTTTTTAGCCAGACTCAATCTATGTGTTATATGTACGTCTATTACCAGCATGCTATAAGCATATCACTCATTCATTTCATAATGTAATTTATAGTTACATTAAGAAAGAATCTGTCGGCAAACAGCAACATTGTAATATTGATAAAGCTTTTAGGAACAGAACATATATTTAACAACTCAGATACTACCTAGTATCAATAATCTGTAGGAAAAAGTGTGTCTGTGTAAGTGAGCACAATTTATAATAGCTGAAACCTAAAGAGAGAACTTACATGTTTCTTTGTCAGAAACTTTCTCTGAAACAACTTGACATCCCAAAATTCTTTTCTCCCCCATAGATGTCAGAAGCCAACACAGACAAGGTAAAAATCAAACCAGCAGAAAGTTTTGAATATGACAAGCAAAATATTTCTTGGCTGAAGAAAGGTAAGTTGTATTCCTTGGTTATTAGTTACTGGTTTGTGTCCAGAGATATTTCTCATTTATTAAAAATTCTTATTTGAAGAAAAAGGCTTATAAGAATACCTTATAAGCTTAAATATGGCCAGGAATTCCTACCACACAAATTCCATAGCTTGGCTTCTATGAAACATGCATGTACATTTGCTTACAGTGCAGAAAGGCCTAAATGACCAAATTTTAAAGTAACCTGAAAGCTCATTTTTCTGATATCCTTGCATTCCTGGGTAAGTTTTATTTGACCTAAACTATAAACCACTAGAAAGTATGGATCATCTTTATTTTGATGAAAAGTTTTTATTAACTCAAGCTATTACTGACTTGGATTATTTGTTTGATTTTCTCAAATGCAAATAAAGATCAGCTCTGAATCTTTGGATTTGACAGTGTATTATCTAGAATAAAATAGCACCCATCAGTTGTCAGCAGTTTATGAAATACAGACCTTCAGAAGTAGAGAAGTTCTAGAAAACAGGCATAGAATTTAAAAGGCCAAAAAATGATGGGTATTAACTGTCAATGTTTGCACCAAAATACTGGTATTTCAAATATTACATTCCATTTGTTAAACCACTTTAGAGGAGAAAGATGCATGGTTGTAAAGGTTTTCTTATTGCATATCCCTGTACACATAAAGAGGGAAGGTTCTTAAATATATTTCACTCTGAACAAATTCACTTGATGAGTTAGTACACAGATTATTTCACCCTTATGTTTGCTGGTCATAGAAGAGTCACTTTACTGTATTTCATATATACACAAAAGAACAACATGAAATAGAGTCTTACAGCACAGACTTCAAGAGGTACATGATGAAAATTCAATATCTGTGATTAAATGTAAATTATAGTTTTTAATGAGAACAGTTATGTTCTAATCTTAACAAAAGTATTTTGGGAAGATTCAACAAGTGACCTCGCATTATGAAAACATTCAGTAGGGGGTATTACGAAAGAGGTTCATTTATAGCCACTATTATGTCATCTGTAAAATGTGCATCACTATTTTAAGCTCATGTAGTTAATAGTACGTTAGATCTTTTAGTTGGAGAGAGTTTGCAATAAAGTAGATCTAAATTAATGTCTCTGCCTTGCAGTCTTCATTGCTTATGCAGCGTTTCCGCAGAATGAAAATCACAATCAAGCAGAGCTGACTAGCCAACATGCAGACTTTGTTTGGCTGGCCACCCAAAATCCTCTACTTGCAAGGTGTCAGCTAACCTCAGTAAAAACTCTGCAAGCGGATGATTTGCAGTTTGAGCATTACAGAGGGTGTTACAACTGAGTGAGATAGGGGTTTTATCCTACCGGATAGCATTGCACTTTAGCCTGCAAACAGCAAACACGTAACTGAATTGAATCTTTATCCCATCAGAAGAGAGTAGAGCACAAGAGATTTGTGCCTTAGAAAAGGGGTATAAAGGTATGGAGGATTTAGCTGGTTCAGGTCTCTGAGCAGGATAAGACCGATGATGTGGGCCCTCAGAGTCCAGTATGATTATTTATCCTCTAGTCCAGACCTACTCCAGTAGCCAGGTGGCATCTCTCAAACCTGTAAGTTCCTGAGTTCGTCTCACTTAGTGATGCTAATCCACAATGTTTTCTTTCTCCCCTTCCTGAGGAGAGACACCACCCAGAGTTTCTAGATCATTAGTAATGTTTTGATTGTTTTCTTCTTGGAGAAGCCATAATCTCTTTCAGAAAGGGCCAAAACTTTTCTGTTGGCATCTTTTCTCTCTAAAGTACCACAGAGAAGAATTGGGCCTTGAAGCTTTTGTATAGCAGCTGAGTCAATAAATAGCTGAATGTGTCTCATAAGTATATTTTCCTTGAGATAAGAATATTGACATTGTTTTATCTTATATTGAAGTTTGCTTTTAAAAAAGATTTGTTATCATTTCTTTGCTTGAAGCACTTCTGTGGTACACAGCGGATTTTTAGAATATGGTGAACCAAATTGTCTGGAACAGAAGCTTAACTTCTATGTTTAAATATTTTAAAAATACCTCATGTATAGATTTCAGGCATTCCAATAAACAACAAATTGTGGAGAACAAGCTCGTACTGTTTCCATCAGGCACAGTAAGAAGACTATATGTTCTTTTAGCATCCAGTGTTAAAGAAAAGTTATTTTTATTCATGGTTTTGTATTGATTATTTGTTCCTTCTAAAAGAAACAACGATGAACCACATAGTATCGGAAATAAACAAAAAAAATAGACGAGGCTGTGGCTTTAGTACCTTTCCTAGACTTCATTTTTTTTAACTAAGGCAGTGCTAAGTAATAGGTCATGGACTGGTAGTACAATGGGTCAACATCAAAATAACGTGCCTATTACTTCTTTGTTGGCTTTCAATGGTAGGAGCTGTTTAATCATGGCAGGGAGAGGGGATTTTAGTCTGGCTGCCAGTTATTTATCCTTTGGAAGAAGATGTTTTGCTTCTGTCTTGAAGCCTCTAAAAGCAAAAAGCAGACACATTCTGAGGGAAAATTTTTCCACAAAGCAAAACTGAAAACAAACCAGCCTTGCAATAAGTATTACAGAAAAACTTGAGGCTGTGTATATAGGATTGTATCTTATTGTATTGGCAGGAAGAGCATAAGTAGTCCTGCTCATGCCTCTACCTCTCAGTAAGTCTTTTACACCTACTGCTGCGCTCCCACACCCCGCCATGAGTGCACCAGAAGACTGAGGAGTGTTAAAGGAAAAGGGGAAAAAATAATGTTACATAAGCCAGTACAGTCTTGGAGAGAAAAATCTACATAATCATGGCCCTAGAATGTGTATTTTTTTTTTTTTGAATAAACAACAGCATATTTGCCCTCTACTTTTATTTCTTGCATATCCTACAAGCTTTTTTTTTGGTGAAGGGCCTGAGTTCCTCCACAGCACCTAGCAGATTGTAGAACAATAATGAGACAAACGAAATGTAAACAGGGAAGCAAGACTAGGAAACGCATGCTCCAGGTTGTTAGACTTTAAGTCCTGAAACTTCCCTGTACCTCCTATGGCACTTTGCACTTAAGCCTAGATGTGGACAACATGAGAGACGCCCTGTGCTGAGAGTGTGAGTGAGGACGGTAAATCATCACGGACCTATCCCATGATGTGTCAAGGTGAAGGATATATACCAGCAATCTTTTCTGATAGTATAGCATGTTTTTCAGGACTATTATTTCTAAAGATCACACAACAGAAGAGAAAATTTGTGTTTGGAGGGTATGCATCAGACCACCACATGCAAATGGAGCAGAATTGGTAAGAACAAGCACCTAAGAAAAGGTAGTTCTGTTTTTCTGACGTTAGCGTTGATGAGAACCAACTCAAGAGAAGCCAGGGACATAGGAGTAAAGCCAGACAATGACTCCTATTTTGTGTAGGAGTGGAGCCAGTTATCTCAGCTTGTTTCTTCCCATGGGAAAGAGCTTGCCTTTGGAGATGGAAGGCAGTTTTGGATGGAGACAAGCAGTTCCCCATGCCAATGTTTACAAAACGTTTTGCAAGATCATGATGCAGAATCTTCATTTCTGCCCTAAAAAACGAAAGCAGGAATCCTCAGCACATGCACTATCCCCACTTATATACCTTTTGCTGACATACACAAAATGACATAAATGACAAAGGGTATAAAATATGAATACGCGTGTATAAGTAAAGAACGACCAATGTAGCTTGAAGGTAATAAAGAAATGTCCTGAGCATGGGGCTGTGTCCCCTGTTGTTTCATGTACTTGCAAGATGTGCAAAAGCAGACCATCACACCGCAAGTGAGAAACATCTCTTCAGGCTCCTAATTGAGCACAATCATTAAGAGGGTCCTGTGAAATCTGGAAGCTGCACAAGTCAAGCTTTTATAAATGCAGAACCCTGAGATGAGTAACGCTCCCAGGGGCTGACTCAGGGATGCTCCCACCTTACGCAGCACATCTACCAGTACAAAGCTGCCTTTTCCACATGGACTAGGGCCTCTTTCCACCATGGTGGTGATTTAGTCCCAGGTTAGCAGCCATCTGGAGGGAAGAGAGGTCAAAGCACAGCTAAATTCACACCAATCTCAGCATGTGGCTTTTGGAGTTCCTTACAAATGAATCTCTTATCACTTGATGATTACAGCCATATGGATATGTGGGAGCAGACAGGAGCTTATCTGACTGACACAAAGCCATAAAAGGTGACACTGATTCTGCACAGGGAGTAGCAGTGATCTGTTCACTATTTCTGCATCCACTGCTAAAGAAAACGTGTGAGGGCCTAACACTGCCCTCCTATGGCTTCATCCAAAACCGGCCACAGAAGCCCTGGAACTGCAGGTCCAAGTTGCACAGAAATGAAATTTCATTTCAGGATATTTTCACACAAAGCCCTCCTGTTTTATGCTGCCCAGCTGTGTACACAAATGCCCTCCATATATAATTTCCAGTGAAAAGTTAATGAAATGGCTTCCTTGCTCTCCTGCCAAAAATATAACTGAAATTCTAATCTCAAGACTTTCTCCAAAATAGCCCCTTTCTGCACTTAAATTCTCATAAATCAGAAATATTTTTTGTCTAAAATAAGCCAGTTTTCATTGTCCTGAAAATAGTAAAAAATCTAGCCCCAATTTCTTTAATCCACTGCTCTAACTGGCAGATTTTCGCTGTAGGGTGAAATTCAGCCCTGTACTGAGGGTCAGTACAAGGTCAGCACTTAAACCATAAAATAGGGCTTAAGTGGTAAATAGAGCCTCTGTTCAGGATTATATTTCTCCCCTTAAAAGGGCTGCAGTTCGTATGAAAAGGAAGATTTACTCATATCATAGACCTGGCCGTAGTGACATTATTCACATTACTCAAATACTATCTCATTCCAGCAGTAATCCCATTGGGTGAGGTTGTGCCACATTTCTTAGTGGTACCTCCCAGAAATCCAATACAGGAGGCTATTCCTAACTGCACCATACCAAAACATCCCACAGCTTGGTCCTTCAATTATATTCTCGGGGGTAATGACAAAACCTACACTTCAGCACTCAGAAATGCCATTTCCCCAATACGCCCCTCTCACTGGTTGCCCAGGGGCTTTAAGAGACTTTTACAAGTAGTAATAAAGCAGGAAAGACATAATGCCATGAGGCTGGTTTTGCAGGAGTGTTGTCCTGGAGACACTCAGGGCATTTCCCAGTTTTCACAACCTGACAGCTTTTCACCTGGTTTGCAGGTGCTGGTGTAAAAGTACAAGGCTTGTACTTTTCCTGAGATTATTCTGAGGAAGGAGTTCTGATCCAGCTTTCAGCCCTGCATGAAGGGAACTAAATGGCATTTTTAGAATTTCTTTCTAAAAACTCAGAAGACAGTGAATGAAGTTTTACATACACATTTGGACGCTTGCTTCCTGAATTTTGCTGACTTGGGTCCAGAAGCTTTTTTCACTCTGTTTTTCCAGCCTGAATTAAGTCATTGGATTGAAATGCTTTATAGAAGACTGATAACAAAAAAATACCTCTCAGTTTCATGTAACAGAAAATGCCAAATGCTTACATGATGAATGCTGTAATCCAAGCAGACTGCTTCCAGATAAGAACACCACATACACATACAAAAAAAAATGCATTTAAAAACTGATGACAAGGATCCCAGGGGGCTCAAATTCCTGGAAGATGCCTTGTCAGCTTCAGGACTATGACCAAATGAATTAATCAAGACAACCCTTCCTTTAAGTTGTAAACCAGCAGATTTAAAGACTCTCTTCCAATGCAGAGGGAGTATATGAAATCTGCAATGGTCCCAGCTCACCACTCCTAATTATAGTTTTATAAGCTGAGTGGTCCTTGATCTTTGAACTGGAGGGTCCTTGGAGATACAAGACTCTGAATACTGCCACAAAAGTGGAATGGATGTACAATAAAGACAGTGGTACTTCTCTGGGTGATAGGGTTAAATTTAAAGTTACACATCTCGGCTAGATATCGACTGTAAAAATTTAAGTGAAGGTTTATTTAGCTTTGATTGCCTTAAGTAAATTTGTTCCACAAAGGAAGAGGAAAGTCTATTTCATTCAACTGCCAATGCTGGGGAAGACCTGAAGATATTGTTTCATTCACCCCTGGAAGTTGTCCAGACCAATTCTATTCTTTACTGTAGTTGGGCAAAAATTCAGAATTTTGCCCTCAGTTGCATCAGTAAAGATGGAACAACAATATAGACACTCATTAGTAGTTGGCTTTCACAGCAATATACATGCTGGAACAGAATGCACATATCCAAGGGCTTCTATAGCTCTTCCTACTTATGATGGTGAACTGCGGTGCACAGAAAATCTTAGCCTAAGGGTCAGTATCAAAGCAGTGATTAATGCCATTAAAGCTTAATTAACAGAGCTGCACTGGCTTGCAAAAGATTTTGTTTGTCCCAGTATGTTTAAGAGAGATACCTGTAATCATCTTAGGGCATCAATGAGGCAGGAGGAGTGAAACAACGTGCCTTATTTTAACCACTTCAATTCATAGAGGGAAGGGACAAACGCCAAATTGGTCCCCTAGATCTAAGGCAACACAAGCCAGAAAGTTGTCTGTACTGAATAGAATTAAGTAACCTGTATGGTAAAGAAAATCCAGTACTAATAAAAGCAATAAGTATTTCAGAAGTTTCATAGTTTTTAGTGTTTGTATGTATAACTGCTACCCATCAAGGCTGTTGTTGGCCTTAGATTCCAACACATGTATTCCCTTCTCAGAGTGGTTTACCTGTCTTGAGGTGGAAGTGGAGTCCAGCTTTGGTTTCTTTAGTGAACTTTACCCTACATTTTTGGAAGCTCAGAAAAATTAGTTATTATTCCTATTCCTTCTAATCTGGAGTAGTAATGCAAATGTCCTCAGGGTTATTACCAGTTTCTTCCGGAAGGAGACAGTAAGACCTTTGCATCTAATTTGTTTTAGATATTTAAAAGCTATGAAAAAACAGACATTAAAAATCCATCAATGATCATTTAGTTCATTTATAAAACTTAATTCCTTGATAGAAATTCCATCAAAACCACCACTGTTTAGGCCTGATTTACCCTGAGCTTGAAGGTAAGATAAATAAGGGTGTGAGCAGTTCAGTGCCATTTTCATGACATTTTCAGAAGGTGTTTTATAGGCCTGTAAGGTTGTATATACACTGATACACAGAGCCAGACTGACAGTCATAGAGGTCTGAGGAAGTCCTTACTATCGGAAACATTCAATTAAATATTTAGACTAAGGATAATTAGATTATGAAAAAAATAGGCATCCCTTCATCTCACTGAGTATTTGCCATCATTCTCCAAAATACAACTACTTTTAAGTACTCAAAACAAAATGCAGTGGGATGGGCTAAATCCTGGTCATGCTGGTTGTCTATTGCTGATGAAAGATACCACGGGAAAAGTTGAGAGGAAGACTAAATTGGAATTAGCTTTAATATTCACTGCTAGCTGAGATTCAAAGGAATTATATTTCCATTTATTTTTTAAATAAGTATTTAGAACCAAATCCAAATGGGAAGATACTTAGACATTAGGAGTGAATACTCTTAATCATAGAATCATAACTCATAGAATAGTCAGGGTTGGAAAGGACCTTAAGATCATCTAGTTCCAGCCCCCCTGCCATGCCCAGGGACATCTCACACTAAACCATGCCACCAAGGCTATGTCCAACCCTGCCTTGAACACCGCCAGCGACGGAGCATTCACAGCTTCCCTGGGCAGCCCATTCCAGTGCCTCACCACCCTTACAGTAAAGAATTTCTTCCTTATATCCAATCTAAACTTTCCCTGTTGGAGTATGAACCCGTTACCCCTTGTCTTCTCACTGCAGTCCCTAATGAAGAGTCCTTCCCCACCATCCCTATAGGTCCCCTTCAGATATTGAAAGGCTACTATGAGGTCTCCACACAGCCTTCTCTTCTCCAGGCTGAACAGCCCCAACTTTCTCAGCCTATCTTCATACAGGAGGTGCTCCAGTCCCCTGATCATCCTCGTGGCCCTCCTCTGCACTTGTTCCAACAGTTCCATGTCCTTTTTATGTTGAGGACACCAGAACTGCACACAATACACCAAGTGAGATCTCACGAGAGCAGAGTAGAGGGCCAGGATCACCTCCCTCAACCTGCTGGTCACACTCCTTTTGATGTAGCCCAGGATACGGTTGGCTTTCTGGGCTGCAAGTGCACACTGCCAGCTCATGTTCATTTTCTCATCGACCAACACCCCCAAGTCCTTCTCTCAGGGCTGCTCTGAATCTGTTCTCTGCCCAGCCTGTAGCTGTGCCTGGGATTGCTCCGACCCAGGTGGAGGACCTTGCACTTGGCATGGTTAAACTTCATCAGGTTGGCATCAGCCCACCTCACAAGCGTGTCAAGGTCCCTCTGGATGGCATTCCTTCCCTCCAACATGTCAACCGAAGCACACATCTTGGTGTCATCAGCAATCTTGCTGAGGTCACATTCAATCCCACTGTCCATGTCACCCACAAAGATGTTGAACAAGACTGGTCCTAACACTGATCCCTGAGGGACACCACCCGTTACTGGTCTTCAGCTGGACATTGAGCCCTACTCTTTGCGTGTGGCCATCCAGCCAGTTCTTTATCCACCGAGTGATCCACCTATCAATAATAAAATACTGGAAATAAACTCCTTAGCAGAACAGCTTAGTGATTAGTAAGTAGCTCTTGTGACTTTAGATCTGGCCTGAGAGCACATGGTTGCATGAAAAGACTGCAATTCACACCTTCCAGAAGGAAACTCTCAAAGCCAGCTATCAGATACTCTATGTAATATCTTGGTTTGGAGATTCCTAAGTGCCTGTGGGTGAGCTACTTAAAGCTCATTGCTCCAGAGAGAAAAAGAGGACACTACAGCCCAGCAGGCAGAGCACCTGCATGAAGAGCAGGAAATGGGCTCTAGTTCCTGCTAGAGATTCAACTACCTGGTAAAAGGTAGAAACCTTTTGACAGATGATTTCCACACACTGCTGACAGCAGATAGAGAGGGATTTGAGCCTGGGCTATGCCCAATCCACCAGCTGTTCACACCAGCAGCAATCTTGTTCATAGGTAGGAAAAGACTAGAGCATCTCCTGCTCTGCCTCAGAAGCAGGTGGTGGAAGTGCCCAGTGCAAGTGGGAAAGCCTTAAGTACATTGAGGTGGTCCCTTCTCCCTATTTCTTCTAGCAGTTTTCCCACCTAAATTCCTCCTGTTTCCTCATCTCTTCCATTAGCTTATTGCTCCCAGTTACCCAATCCTCTGCATGTGCTATACAGAAAGTCGGATCTGGGAGTCTGATGCCTGCTGGGCAGAAGGGTGTATGCAAAAATTAGGTGCTGAAGCCCTCAATGTCACATGAGTTCCTTGATAGCTCTTACTGCAACTGAGATTCATCTCTTTGAAGAGAATTGCAGAAGACCTCTTTACCATCTAAGTGACATTTAAGTGTTGCAGAGATCTCTTTGCTATCCCCCTAAACTAAATAAATTTTTATTTTATAGGAGTCACACAGTCTCTCAAGGTCTCTTAATTATATAGTCTCATTCTAATTTCAGTCTTTAATCTGAATAAACATGTTAGAAGAAACACAGACACAATTAACTTAATCATAAATTCAGATGGATTATTATCTGTCTACTTAATGTGCTTATGATTGTAGCAGTTAAACATGATAATGTTTTCTTCTCTCACAAATAAATGAATATACACAGTACAGAAACATGTGCAGGAAAAAATTCTGCCTGAAAACATCAGTAAGCTCCAGAGATAGAGAAAGAGATGCACTGCTGAGTGTTGTGCTCTACAGAAAAACACAAACATTGCCATCATAGTGTTGAGACATTCGAGAACTGATTACTGACAAATGATGTTCTTCTTGCTGAAATATGTTTGCATTCAGTATTGAAAGACAGAAAATGTTATTGCAGCAAAGATGCAGATATGAACACAATTAGGCCATACCACTGCACCTGTAATTTAAAAGCAGAAGTGTATATTTTGGATAAATAAGGTCACTTGAGTTTTTCAAATACAGGTCAAGTCAATATCAATCTTCCTACTGAAGCAAACTCATCAGACAGCAGATTTATCAGCTGTGTGATTATAAAGATAGTTGTTTTTAAAGAGGGGTTAAGGTCTTTTAACACCTAATTGTCTGTTTTGTTACATGACAATGGCAACTAATGGTAACTAATGTCAAAATCCTATCATGTATCCACAAATACACTGATGTCAAAATTAGGGTTGGATTATTATTTTTCCTGTTTCCGCAGCATATTGAAAATAAATATCATTTTAAGCATGCATTCAGTTAAATTAGTGATTATTACTCAGACTTCTTTCATTAGACTAATTATTTTTTATGGCCATATATTATGACATGATGAAGTTATATTTGGCTTTGAAATAAACAAATTTCAGCTGAATTTGAAACATATTACGCTTTCCCCCCAAAGAGGAATCATTTATCTTTGTTGCCTCACTCCTGGTTCTCAGATAAAGAAGCCCCAATCACATGTTATTATGCATCACTAAAGCTAAATTCAGACTGGTATTTTCTATCTTTAGCCTTCCTAGGATTTCAGAGTTGTGTGTTGATGGTCAAAAAAAGGGTCTTCAAGGTTAACTTAACTCTCTTAACCCATGCTTCATGCTTGCTTTCTGCATGAGACTCACTTTAAGTAAATAGACTTTAGAAATAAGTTCAGAGGAGTCTTAAAAAACACTAGAGTACATCCTCAGGTAATTTCAGTTTTGTAGGGCTGCTCCATGTAACACACTTCTATCAGATGCTGTTCCTGTAACTTTCCACCCTGCTGCATTTGCTCTGCACACTCATTAAATCCCAAATAGTAAATACTAAACCAAATCAGAACTTCTCTCTTGTTGGTTAACAGAAGCTTAATAAACTGGGTAATACATGCTATTACATGTATATCAATTCTGAATTTGACTCAAATCAAGCTGAATCTTAATGTTTTTTAGGACTGTCATATAGACATATCACCTATGTTAACTGCTGGTCGTAAACTTACATCACGGCTGACAAATCAGTCCATATTCCTGACAGAAAAGAGTTCATGACAGAGAGAAAGAAGGGAAGATGAAAGAAATGAAATTCAAAAATCAATTTAAGCTTCTTCTGTTTCGCTTCTCTTCTCAACAATTTCCCTTGTATGCTACAAATACTACAAAGCTAAATAAAATGATAAAATAAACTTTTTTCCCCCTGATTAAAAGAGAAAGAGGTTGCATATTACTGGAATTTTTAATCTCTGAAATACATGCTTATATTCCAAGAGTGGGCAAAACAATAGAAGAGATAGTGAGAGGCAGAAGTCAGTAGAATCATAAGAAAAGCAATTACGGCATCTGGTAGTCATTCTGATTAGATAAAGTTGTGACCAAATGTATTGCCTTCAGATAATTTAAATGCTTGCTATTTAAACAAATACTATTGCCATTATGAGACATAAAAAAATCTAGCAGGAAGTATTTGAAATATACCTATTTCAGCTTTCAGTAAGCAACGATTTTTTTTTCTAGTTTATTTATAATTTAAATAGTCTATGAGCTTCAGGTAGATATTCACTTGACTCACACACTTGGTCCTAACTTTATGATCAGCCCTATTCCATCGCTGATCAGAGAAAGTCCAAACAGCAGTGGAAGCTCCCCCAGCTCTCGCTTGGAGGAATCACCAACAGTTGTAGAAGGATAGAACAGTCTCCATGCCTTAATTTTTTTTTCCATGAAAAATAAATAAAATATAAAACTAAGCAGCAGTTTTTACAGTATGACACAGCAGTATTACTTGCATTAAGCCAATTTACCACTTATGATAGCAGTAATAGCACTAAAAGCCAATAAAAGCGGTCTGTTCGTTCAGAGATTGGCTTTTATGGCTTATTCTAAATATTATCAAGTGAATCAAAAGCTGTCATTATAGTGTCTAAAAAGCCTTCGTACCTTGTAAGCAAACAGTGTGACTTTGACAAATAATCATTAATATGCCTGTGTGAGACCAGGGCTAAAAGAGAAAGAAAAAGGAAAACCCAACATTTCACTTTACATAAATCATTAAGATCATTTCAGTTAAATTTCACACAAAATCAAACAGTTTTATATGCAAAATATCATAGTTTTCCCAATTTGTTTTTCTTTTAATCTGTGAACATTTTTATAAAACAAAAACTTGTCAGATAAGTGAGCAACAAATGATTGAACTATAACAGCAGATTCTTATCAACTTTTTGAAAACAAAATGCACGTGTCTCAGTAGCTCCTTTTGGACCAGAATCTAACCTAATCTTTCCTTGGATTCCATCCTGCCTGCCAGAAGCTCTAGCAAACACAGTGCCACTCCTTCACTTCTTCACCAAAGAAGGCATGTTCCTATAGAGCTAGAAAGGTGTAATTTATCTTCCATCTCATACCTGGCTGGTTAGTCTTGCAAGAAGCTCAGGGGAGAAGCGCCAGAGCTGTGGCAGCTTTCAGCTGTACTCCATCCACCTCCTGCCCACTTGGATGTGAACAAGAGTGTCCAGAAAGAGACTGTCTGTTGTATGCAGGGCAGACATTGGATACATAGGATTTCCTCTTCCCAGCATTCCTTATTGCTGCCCAGCAACACTAGGGCAAGTCCTCTTCAAAGTCGCACAGACCAAGTCAATACCATTTGCCATTTTTCATCTTCAAACACCTTTAATGGCACTGGTCAGAGTGCAGTCACTGGAAAAGGTTCAGGATGAAGATCTGGGTCTACTGCTGGCTAAGACAACTACTACTGGAAACACTGCAGTGATTCACATGTAACTTTCTGAAGCTGAGTTTGAGGAAGGACAGAGGCAAAGAGATGGACAGGAGAGCATATCCTTATTCATATCCTAGTACTGTTACATCAGTGCCCAACATTTCTTCTTCGCTTTCCTGCTGCATAACCTGGTGAACCTCACAGAAGTGTTGCTCAAGTGTTGTACCTCCTACAGCTATACAGTTCTCCTGGCCCTATAGAAGTGCCCTCATCTGGTTTTGATCCCTGTGGGTAGGTATTACCTGGGCTGCCTAGTGACAGGGTAAGATGGACAAGGTAGAAACACAGCAGGAGTTTCAGGATGTGATGCCCCATTCCACATGAGATGTGGGTAGGGTGAGCATACACCACCACATAAGAGGGTAGGTACTGGGAAGGTTGAGCATGGATTATACAACAGTTCTGATTATGTAGTCATGGCTTTTCTCAATTAAAGAATTTTGGCTGTTAAAACTTTATCTGAACTAATAAAACCTTTGCTGCCCACACAGTGTGTCCCTTCAGCCTATACAGAGGTCTTCCAGTGCAATGTCAGCAAGAGGATTTGGGAACCCCAGCTGTTCTCAGCACACTGCGAAGAGCCTGGCCTTGGGTCTGCAGGCCACAGTGTTTCTTCATCCCCCAGATAAGCCACAGCAACTTCTTAGCCATGCTGGCAGACATTCAGGCTCCCAGCTCAAGACCAGGCTACGCAACAACGGCAAAAGCCTGAGACAAACCAAGCGCCTTGGGCCAGGCATGGCCACCTGTCAAGTTTCCTGCATTGAGTACAAGGCCTGGGCAGTTGGCTCCAGCATTCATGGTCCCACAGAGATTGCTGTGTCTCAGGGAGTTTTCTTGCCTATTGCTATTTACAGTTTTGGGGGCCCCATTGGAATGGCAAGCTAGTGTGCTTGCAGTTGATGGTGTTATGTGATACATCGTGCAGCTGCACAGAGTGCATGGGCTAGCAGAAACATGTGGTGCTGTGTTGCCAGGGGAATAATTCCCTCAACACAGCCCTTTAAGGGCCAAGTGTGTTTTGCAGGTAATTTATGTGAACAGAAAACCAGCAGACCTCCCATTCCAAGTTTATAATTTCTTTGGCTACTTTTTTCCATAGATTAAAGAACTTTCCAGAAACACTACATTAATAGTGAGGTAAAAAGATCCCAGCTAGAATGTATGGTAAGAAACCTGCTTGGATTCTCCACATGCTTGCATTTATTGAAAAAATGGTGTATACAATTCTATAAATCTACACCCAGTAGAACTGATTTAATAAAAAAAAAATCCCACTGAATTATGGTTTTGATTATTTCAACCCAAGGAGTGAAAGAGTAGATTAAAGTTGGTTATTTACTCACAAGAATGAAGACTTTGGTTAGCTTGCATCTCCTCTTTTAGGCAGAGTGTATAGCAACTACCAAGCTCCCTCCCAGACCCAGTATACAAACTGAACATCTGCTTTTCTGTGTCCAAGCATAAGATGGCTCAACAGAGGGTGAACATTGAAGACCTAGAGAACACAAGCTGCTCACTGAAATCAACAATGCCAGTGTTTCTCTTCCATTTACACCAATGGTATTTTGCAGTAGTGATTTCACTCTCAAGCATCCCTATAAAATGGTAAGAAAAGATTTTTATCGCACGAAGCTTCAAGTGGTTTGGCCTGTTTGCTTTTCATGTCATGGGTCTGCAATGCGTGTATTCATCACACGCTGTTTTCCTGTATTATTTTTCCCAAGGGTTCAATCCCCCCATACTTTAGCCCCACCTTCATCTCTTTGTCACACACAAGTTCTCTATTATTGCTGAAGAAAATCAGAGCACTGAACTCTATGGGTTGCTGTGCAACCTGAAACAACCTGTGCAACACTGTCAAAAGAAAAACATTGGATATGATTCTTTTGACCAAGATTTCAAGAACAAAGTCACTAGAATTACTCATATGCTTGAAGTTAGGCTTGTGCTTAGGCATATTGCTGAATCTGCTTCAGATAGAAAAGAAAGATGAAGACTGTCTTGGCCTAGATTAAAGGCCACATCTTGGATACAGTGTTGCCTTGCTTCTAATTGCTAGTGTAGCCAAGAAACTCTATCCTTCCCTCCACTTGAGACACCACCTGGAGAAATACATTTTTCCCCTCAAACTTTGCACAAGAGCCCCAAACTTGGCTTTAATAAGATACATATTTTCCATTCTCCCCCTTCTTTTTAATGAGATGCACTGATATTTTTACCTGCATGTACTGTGTTTTGTTAAGGGGAAATGTTTCAAACACTGTGTGGTAATGGACTGTGGGATATGGGATTATATATTTATTAATCTCAAGAGCACTGTGTAGACTGTACCAGTAAATTACAAGCAGACTGGCAGAACAGGGTTTGAATTCTGGCTGGAGATCTCTTCCAAGCTTGCCTGTTTGGCCGTGCTTTGAAACTTTATGCTGAGCTACAGTTGCTTTGGTAAATTGTGCTACAAACAGGCTGTGCTGAGCACTCTGCTTGAGGTCACTCGTGTCAAAACTAGGTGACCTGGCAGCCAAGAAGATGTGCTTTGTGCAGCTGACCACTGTGGTTTGTTGCACGATATAGAAAACACTGTTATATCCGGACATAACAGCAAGAAGCATTAGGGGAAAAAAGCTCTCTGCACCCATGGAGATCATATTTATACACAGTGATGTCTAAATCTATCATATGTGAGTTTACACAAACATGCTACAAGTTAAGTACACTCTCACCTTCTCTCCTACCACAATAAGTCAGACTAGATTTTTCAATGTGGTGGCTTTTATCGAAATGAAAGGCAGTTTTTGCACAACTGAAAAACTGTCATTTTAAGATGAAAAAGCCTGCTTTACTCCCTGAGGGAAAGTTGGGAAAAGTTTCATGGATTTGCCCTTTGTAATATTCTGGTCTGTCTGCAGCAAGAGGAGGAAATAAAAACTAATGGAAAGAGACAATTCTTATTGGATCAAAACTGAATACTTCCAAGAATGTATTCTCAGACTATACTCAAATACTTAGAGGAAACAGTTGCTAGATCAAATGATTCACAATTTCCAGCTCTGCTCAGGCACTTCATTTTTCCTTATCAGGTTAAAAAATATCTGACAATTTTCACTTTTCATTTGAGAAGCTCAAATCCCTTTCAGCCGTTAACCACTAAATTGGAACCTATTTGCTCCATGAAGGTGATTTTTAAACTTCAGAACAGTTCAGTTCCCAACTTTCCAGGTTTGCTTCATCTTCTTCTATGCCACCGCTTACTCTGAGGAATGGAGGCAGCTTGAGACAGTAACAAAGCAAACTTCTGTACCCAATGCTAAACTAGACACACACGTTAGGTACACCTCATGCTCAGATATTCAGCTTGCCCACTGGCTGAGACCCTTGACTGCAGTTGCCAGTGCCCAGCGCCTAATGAAGATGAGCTCTGCAGCTTCCCAAGAAATAAACAGAAGTAATTGTAGCACCCAAAATTAGTAGCTGTAGATGAGGTAAAGATCACAAAGGACTGCCATTGATTTTAATGACAGAAAGGTTGAGTCCTTACTAAAAATGCCAGTACTGAGTTATTGGAATCTGGCTTTCCCTGATTCTCAGTCTCATTTTCTAGTATTTGTTTTATTGCTCCTCCAATTCTCTTTCAAAAAAAGAAAAACAAGGGGCAGCACCTTCTTTTTTGGCCTGTGATAACCCAGTTTGTACAGCGCCAGCCTATTCAAAATCTTCCATTTAATTTTATGAGCTCTGGACTGTGGCCCTAGAGCTGGCTTTAAAACAACTAAACTTTCCCTCCAGAAAATACGACATTTTTGAGACAGCAATGCTTACAGCCTTGTACATCAGATTTAAGAGGTCTTTTTGGCCACGCTGGCCTCCTTCTCCCATCGATGTCCAACTGCAACGTAGGCTGCATGTAAAACTAGAACCGGATCCTGCAAATGTCTCTGAATCCTCAATTCCTTTTGACTGCCAGGAAAGGGACATTAGTGATCATCAGCCAGGTACAACACTTTAGGTATTAACATGGAACTAGCCTTAGAATGTATGTAAATTTACTCTAAAGTTATTCAGACAACTTATTTGCAGCCAATTTCTTCATCTACATTGACCATAATGTACATCTTTCTTTGCCCTGTTGTAAAGAGTACCTAACCCATGGCTGGATAAGAAGTCTATTTGCTTTGTCTAAATAGTGAAAGCTCTCCCATATCCAATGCCTATTGGAATTATCCTGCGATCTTTCAGCTTCTAATACATATTAATTTGTATTGTACAAAACTATTCAAATAAATAATTGTACAGACTGAATAAAAAAGCAATTTAAACTCCCCCCCCCCCCCCCCAACTGGAGACATTTTTTACAAATAGTTCTTTTAAGTAGTCTTAATAGTATCTCTTTAATATTGCCATTAAAATTCACCAGAGTTCAAGAGCAGAGCAAATTTACATCTGTTAAAATAATGGAATTGACACTGATATTACATCATTGCTATTTTAAATAATCATTCTTCATAATTCTAACCTACTTGCTTAAGGTTGCAAAAAAGGGCTTGTTCCTACTTTCATCAAAGTCAGTGGCAAAACTCCCTTTAGCTTTCAGGGAGCAGCACCTAGCTTTAAAGCTGGGGGGCCTCTCCTGATACGCACTGGGGTTTGACTGCATTCACTAATGCAGCAAAGAATAAATCCCTCTGAAAGAAAAATTACTGACTGCTGTTCTATGAGCTCCAGTCAGACAGGATAATTGTACCGGACAAGCCTGTTCTCCAAAATCACAAAACTCTATAGACTGTTCTGAATACCAAAGTAGTTACAATTCTTCTGCTTACTTTCACGAGAATGCAACATTTTATATAGGTGGGTTTTGCCATTTTAGTGCATTTTTGTGGTTTTCCTTCCTTAACATTTTGGGAGAGATTGTTTGAAGAGACACATAATGGCAACCCTCACAAATTCACCTTCTCTTGGGAGAATATTAGAAGTTTCACTAAAATTACATAAGTGTTCTTCCATGAACAATTCAAACTCAACCTAAAGGAATTAAAGAGATACACTGTACACAGCTGGAAAGCCACCTAGAAAGTGAATCAATACAGTCATCTCCCTGATTACAGAAGAAAACAAAGCAAGGATTTTTAAGAAATAGAAGAGATAAAGGTTAAAACTAAGACTATTTAAAACTGGAGAAAAATATGTTTTTTACTATCCATCTAATACTCCAAAGAACAAAGCTCTGTACCTGGCTATTCCTAGGCTCCCTCTTCAGACGAAAAAAAAAAAAAACAAAAAGCCATTTCCACGCAGCAGCTTCTCCTTTGTAAAATCATCATGATTCAGCTACCTACACAGACCTCAAGTTTTCAGGGACAGGAGCAGTTCAACTGCATCTACACCGAGCATCTAGTTTGACAGATTTCTGGCCATGGCAGAAATCACCAGTCACTACAGTTAACTTTTGACTAACATGCTACTAAAATATGTTGAACATTTACTGGACAATAACCACCAGCTGAGTCTTAACCATAATTCTACTGCAGCATAAGGCCTGTTAGATGTTATCGGGAGTCGGGGAACTTTATTAGTGCTGTCATAAAACCTAAAGTAGAATTTATCCCTTATTATATCACTGACACTACCTATTATACGTAAAATGTCTATCAAATATTAGCAAATTTAGATACTAACTAAAATGGCAATTACTGTGGTGTCTTTAAGAGCAATTTGGTTTAAAAAAAGCACAATGGAGAATGAAACGTGACCATTTACTGTGAAGAAAAGTATAAATAAGCAGCACCACCAAGACTGGGTAGGAAGCAAATTACTCCACAAAAATCAAGCTTTGAAGAATCTTCAGTGCTGACTGCTTTACTTCATTTGGAATTACTTATCCCATTAGACACCTTTCTGCTTCCACAGCAGGACACCTGCCCTCATACTTACTTGGGAAAAAGAAAAAAATTGTAACTTGGATGGTAGGGAAACATCTTCCAAGCAAGGATGATTAGGCAATGCTCTGCCTCAGGAAATATTTCAGGCACTGTCACTTGATGGTGTCTAAACAGAAATGAGAGAGAAAACACCTAAGGGATTAGCCTACAGAGATATTCTTTTTGTGCAGGCTGGGACTAGCTGAATTAGGAGGTCTTTTCCAGATTCATCATCTCTAATTCTTTCTGGCACCATTCCTTGGCTTTAAAATGTTCCATCTTCCCCCCATGCTAGTGGCACTAAACCAACATGATATCTAGTGCAACTAAGCCTTCAGGATAGCCTTGAATCACACATCAAACAAGTGCTGTGGAATTAAATAAGCTACAAATAAGGCTTTTGTAAGCAATTTACTGTTTTGTAGCTTTCCAACCACACTAAAAGAAGGAAACAGCATATACCTACCATGAAGGATCAGTAGCTGGCACATGTTTTCATCACTCAGGAAATGAGGAATGTTCAGATATGCCTGTCTATATCTAATCAAACATACATTAGACTATTTTAATATTATAAAGATAGTCTAGATTCTTCATTCCAACATTATTCATTTCTAACATTAAAACCTGCCTATCTGAAGACTTCACATAGCTGCAGAAATCTTCATGGGAATAAATACATTATCATGGCACCTATTTTTGGCTTTCCATGCCATGACAACAGAGGCTGGCCTGGTGCTTCTATATATGAATGCCTCTTAGGTAGCAGAACAGCTACTGCAGATTGACTGGCACCTGCTTGAGGATGAGGTGAACGGAAAGTAAAACAAAAGTATTTTTATTTCATCAGGAACACCCTGGCCAAGGCCTTTTTGTAGAAGATAAAAACTGAGAAAACTGTAAACCAATGGGACTAGAATATCAATATTTTGGGAGCGTGAAATAGTGAAATCAGAGTTCTGAACTTGAACAGGTTTAAGATGGAGTGGAACAAAAATAGCAGATGCTGGGAGAAATAGCCCTTTCAGGATCAGCATTTTCAAGACCTGGTAGTTACATTTTGTTAGTTCTAATCTTCTTCTAGTGAAATAACTTCCGAAAAGAGAATGAAAAAATAAGGAACCTGAGTGCCAATAGAAACATATTGTAAGTATGATACACCAACAAATCTACTGTTGCTGGGTTAAGAAAAAAAACTGATGCACTTAAAAGCATCTTCTTTTGCTTTCTAATATAATTTTTGGAAGATCTTGGCTTTTTTTTTTTTAATAAAGCAGCTATTAAGGACAACTAATTATGATTTCATTTTTGAGGGCCTGGATTTTTTCTTACATGTATCATTCTAACTCAGGAGTAAGCCCATTCAAGCAAATGAGATGAGGTTGGTGTGAACGACTTTAAATGTGATCAGACACAGGCCCCAAGATATTTATGGATAGAATGAGTCATTCCTGTTCTGGCTGGGTGATTACATCAGTGGAGAATTTCATCATACAGGGCCCGAGCCTCCTTTCTTACATCACCATTCATCAAGCAGCATTGTGTGGTGCTTATCAATATTTCACTAACCTAAAATCAACAAGATGGAAGAACTGGGCCCACAGACCCAGTCCCCTGTACTGGTTTTGCATCGGCTACAAAGAAGTTGTCCCCCTTTAAATCAGCAGATCATCTGGTCTTTCTTCCTTGGTCTGCTTACCTACTAAAGTTTTCATACAAGTTATTTAAAGACCTGTTTCTCATTTAAAATGCTAAGTAACTGTGGTCATAAAAAAGCACATATTCTTTTTCTGGCAACACATTCAAGGAGTAACTTTTCTTCCATTGGTCTCCAGTGACACATCTACAGAGATGGCAAGGAGAAATTGAACAGATAATGTAAATTTGACTACTCAGACTCCCTTTACACCAAATGCAGTTCTGTGAGAAATCTTTAGCAGTTCAAGTCTGTCAGAAATTGTTGCAAAATGCTCAAAGTAAAACAACTATGCCAGACCTGACAATAATATTCCATTTTTAGGCACACAACAGGTTTGGTAGTGCTAGAACAACATGTGATCCATCCCTCTTACTCTAAGAATAGGCAATACCAGCTATTAAAGAAGCTAGCTCAGGAAATGTTGTGGTGGGCTGCTGTATCTAAAACAGATTAGGGTGCTGTGGGGGGTGGGGGCGAAGCTGGAATGTCTTCAGCAACCTTTGGAGTACCTGGGAAGTTTTTCCCTCATGGCAATGACTCAAGGCTCAGTAGAGGCAGAAAACCAAAACAGTAGCCTAAAAATTCCCCAGGCACCAGGTGTTTACCAGGAAAATCTGTTCCCCAGCCACACACTGTCCCTGATCTCAATGGTTTCATGGGTTTCTTCCTTCCCAGTACATCTGCACAATGTCTCACTTCTGGGAAATAGGGGAGATTAAAACCACCTTCAAAGTGGAGAAAACCCAAGTGTGATTGCTTCTTGGATACAGCTCAGCAACCCCAGAAACTGAGAACCACAATGATGCTTTACACCAGCTTCTTCATGCATAGGCAACTGCAGAGCACTGTGTTTGGCTGCTATCCTGTTCCTGGCCAGCCAGTGGCCCACTAAGGACACTGAGCTGGAGAACATTGGATTTAATTAATTTCCAGTGCAGTTTTACTTCCTACCGTTGCACCTTTTTCTCAAGATATTTAAGCAGCGTTTCAGGTATCATGGTTTCATATTCATGTTATACTTTGCTAATACCATGTAGAGTTCCTCTGCATCAAGTGGTGTAATTTATCTTTTCCCACAAATGAGAGATGTCTGCACCATAACGTATCCTATATGCAGCACTTTCATATCTAAATCCCAAGGATTTGGGGCAAAAAAAGAAGATTATGTATTTATTCAGAAATTAAATGAGATTAATAATTTTAAAAGTAATTTACAAATAGCGATCAGCCTCTGCAATGAAGGTCAAAAGAAAAAGGACACATTAGCAATTGAATATCTTCCCTCCCTTTAAAGTTTTAATACTGCATACCTGTTAATAATGGGAAATATCCTTTCTCAAGAGTAGCATTTTCAAAAATTGTTAGGATCCTTTTGCTAATTCTAATCTTCTTTTAATAAAATAATTTGTTAAAAAGGATTATAAAAAAGCATGAAAATGAAATGCCAATAGAAATGGACTGTCTATACAATAAATAGTTAATGTATTTTCTAAATGAATGATTTAAAATAGCTATTAAAGTAAAGAGAATGAGCTTATGTTTCTAGTAATGACTTCTCTGCCTCAGAATGAAATCTGTAAATCCCTGATTGCAATTTCACATCCCAAAAGAACAAGCAGTCCTGGGACTAAGTCTTATTGCCTTGATCACTAATACTAGCATACCATACATGTGATTTTTATATCACTGGCTTGAATATTTAGATTTAAAATACAAAGCATGCACAAGTAAAAGTCTCATGCAGCTATTCTGTCACAAAAATAAAGCTCTCCAACAAGGCTTTTTTGTACGTACATGCATACATACATACACAGACTTTCAGTATAGCTACAATTTTATTCATAAGAGTGCATAATGATTCAGTCTGCGATTGTTAATAAAAATGCATTTCTAACCATCAAATTTGAGTCTATTATTCTAAGTTAATTGCATTTGCCCTAAAGAGACTTGCGACTGGCTGTCAGCCTATTTGTGTCAGTTCCATTTTATTCATCAGTCAATCTTGTCTCCTCTTTTTTCACATCCCATATATTGATCAAATAGATTTGTTAGCATGCCTCTGCAGCTTTAAAAAAGTTTTTGTTATTTGTCAGGTTTATTTGATTACTATATTAGTTTGCGTGTTATCTTAATTGTTATTTCAATAGAAAATAAATGCCCTTTGATAGCCCCACAAGATTCCCATGAAATATAATCCATATAACTTGTTAGTGGATGGAGTGAATGTGGTAAGAAAATAAACACATTAAACATATTTTAAAAGGTAATCGTAGTCTGCAGCTGTATTGCACTTGATCCAAAAGACGGGAATAGAAATAAGTACAGTGTGAAACAATTTTGATAAACATCAGTGCCGTATCATTGCATATTATGCTATGTATAAAATACTTTAATGAAAATACATGTAATATAAAATAGACTGAGGTCATATCTGGAAGAATGAGGTTTGTGGTTTAGTGTGAAATGGAACCATATTATATATGGCTTTCGACACTAAAAATTCAGCTAGAGAGGCAGCAAGTGAAGGTTGGTGGAAATGCTGTTACATGGGTAAATTTTTGATAGGGACAAACCCCAGCTTTTACGAAAGTATTTACTGAAGCAGAAGATAAACACCTAAGCTGCCAGCTTCTTCCTCTGTAAAGCTATGATACACTGTTTAGTGAAATAAATGAGTTTAGCTAGATTTAAAAATTGAAACAGCATCCTATGCACATTAGTTTCAATAATTATTTCATGAAAGCACATTTTCTACCTCCACCTTCTCAAAGGACAAGATGATGCAACCAGTTTTTCCAGACCTGTCTCTGATACCTTCATTGTGAGCAAGACTACATAACCCTGGCTCTCTGCCATTGATTATTGTCATTGTTCTGCCATTGATTATTGTCATTGTTCAGGCAAGACTGAGCACCTATCCTACCAGCTACAGTTGATAGGATGACCACCCTAAGGGAGACTTCTTATAAACAGAGCATTTTTAAATGCTTACACCTAGCTGTGGATACTTGAAATGTCCAACTCCTAGATTGCTGTTTTTCATCTGGAACCTCTTTAACTGTATTTCATACTAAGCAACCATGCTAAAGCCCCAGATACCCTAAAAAAAAGCTCAAATATGCAATTGTCCTAGAGCAGTTTGCAACACTCCTGCGGTTCAGAAGCACACGGCATGATGATAGTTTCAAGCTAAACTGTTATGACCAGCTAGTATGGAATATAAACAGGAACAGATGAGAAGAATACAGCCTCAACATTTGAGGCAACAAAGAAAGAGTGAAATGATTGCTACATAAAAGACATTTCAAAGACCTCCCAGAAAAGCAGGCATAAAAATCCCCAATAAAAAGGCTCAGCGAGAAAGCTGTCACACCCCCTAATCCGCAGCAGACTTTAACAAGATGTTCGCATGAGCCAGAGATTGTCTCCTTCCCCAGAAGACAAAAGGCACAGAAAACAATACTGTCTAGCATAGGATTAGGAGGCAAGAGATAGATAAAAAGGATTCCTTCACCTTACAATTAGAAATCCTGACTCTCCAGCCAAAAGGATAATCAGAAGCAGACTACAAACCTGTGTCACGATAATTGCTGCATCTTTCTTTACTCTTTGAAAACTGATATTTTCTGAAGATTTGTTTTAATTTATTGCCACCCCAAGAAAGGTTTTGATGGCCACTTAACTACAAGACAACGGCTGCTACCAAACCACAATTCAGCACACATGGCAATATCCTTATTTCCCCATTGTTGATATTTCCACCACCTCCAAACAAAAATTAGATTACCAATGCTCGTATCAATCTCCCAGTGAATTGTATATCTCATGGCAAATTTATATGTAATGCACTAACAAATGATCAGCTTCATCATCATGGCTTGGCTCCGCAAACAAAGATTTGAGAAGGGCTTTACCCACGCTTACTACAAGTGTGCTGATGGCTAAAAAGACCAATATGGGATAGACAAGTCTGGTTGCAAAAAGCACAGTGGAAGGTCTCCTTAGGTGGTATAGGCAAGGCACAGTTCTTTCTGTGTTGTCTTTTCTCCTCGAGACCGATTCTGTGTGTGTTCTCAAAAGAGACAGCAGCGTTACGTATGATGTGTCTCCAAATCTCCCGATTGCAGTCCAGGGTGGACAACTGATGGTAGTCAATATGGCCAAGGCTAAGATATTGTTTCAGGGAGTCCTTATATCTCCTCTTTGGGGCACTTCTCTTGCGGCAGCTGGTGGCGAGTTCACCATAGAGCACAATCTCAGGGAGACGGTGATCCCCCACCCTGGAGACATGCCCTGCCCCGCGCAGCTGCGTTTTCAGCAACGTGGCCTCAATACTGATAACCTCTACCTGTTCAAGGACAGTAACATTAGGTACGTAGTCAGTCCAGTGGATGTTTAGGATTGTACGGAGGTAGCGCTGATTAAACCATTCAAGGAGTTGCAGGTGATGGCAATAGGTGACCCATGATTGAGATACATATTAAAGAGTAGACAGTACAGTACTCCATTTACAGAGTGCATATAAATTTACAGACTTGATTTCAGCACAGAAACAATTATATAGTTAGGAACTGTACATATTCCCACTTTACAGGAGATAGAGGCACACAAGAATTAAATGGATAGAGCAAGCACTGATTGAGGGACAGGCAGGATTTAAGCGGTCGCTACCTCCAATAGGCAGTTGGTCTTGCCAGCCTTTTCCAGTCTTTCTGGTACCATGATGAAAGGGAAAGTCAAACAAAGGACATGGAACTGTTGGAGCAAGTCCAAAGGAGGGCCACGAGGATGATCAGGGGGGACTGGAGCACCTCCCATATGAAGATAGGCTGAGAAAGTTGAGGCTGTTCAGCCTGGAGAAGGCTGTGTGGAGACCTCATAGCAGCCTTCCAGTATCTGAAGGGGGCCTATAGGGATGCTGGGGAGGGACTCTTCATTAGGGCCTGTAGTGGTAGGACAAGGGGTAACGGATTCAAACTTAAACAGGGAAAGTTCAGATTGGATATGAGGAAGAAATTCTTTACTGTAAGGGTGGTGAGGCACTGGAATGGGTTGTCCAGGGAAGTTGTGAATGCTCCATCCCTGGCAGTGTTCGAGGCCAGGTTGGACAGAGCCTTGGTTGTCATGGTTTAGTGTGAGGTGTCCCTGGGCATGGCAGGGGAGTTTGGAACTAGATGATCTTAAGGTCCTTTCCAACCCAAACCATTCTATGATTCTATGAATTTCTTTTTCTCTTCAGATGCAGCACACTCAAAACTGTCACACCATGCTCTTGTGATCCTACTGTCTAGAGGACCTTAATTGCTCTGCGTTAAGCTAACATTCAGTGGACTTAAGTGTGCAAGCTAGACACTACCTCAGAGCTGCCTCATATTCTGTGACAGACAAAATAATCCCTCTTTAAGTAAACTATATGAAACTACTTATAAAGAGGTTGGCAGAGATGCAGCCTTAACCATTTTAATTTGTTATGGAAACACATAAACAAATCACACTTCCCAGAAGAATCATGGCTTGAAATAAACACATAGAAAAAGGCATATATATCTGTTCTCTTTTTAGTAAAGCTCGAAGAAAGCAGAAAGCTTCACTTACACATACTCGTACAAGACAAAGTAGAAAAGTTAGATACAAATGTCTAAGTAAACTTTCTGAACTCTGGTCCAGATAGGAACAAATGATTCACAACGTATGATCCCAAAGCACGTAGCTAGCAGTGTACCAGAGCACTGCAGGGCGTGAATCACTGTAGGGTAGTGGCAGGCGGTGGTCTGCATTGTAGCATAAGCAAATTAATCCTTTCTCAGCCACACAGTGCTCCAGGGACTCCAGGTCTTGCTGGTGGTATAGCATCAAAAGACATTAGCCTTCACCTACGAGCACACTTGTCCCATACCATGAGGAGTTCATTGCTCTTCTACTGAGAAGCCAGCTATGACTGAATCAGGAACATGTTTGAAAAAAGTCCATGCACCCTGTGTTGGCTGAAAATCATTTCCAGATGATAATTTCCTTGTTTTATAAGCAAACAAGCTTCTGGTTGCCACTCTTGCAAGCACAACTTAGGAAAAATTACTAGCCTACCATGTAAATCTCAACTTGCATTCAGATCTGGATGGACAGAAAAAAATGCAGAACAGTATTTCTTTGAGTGACCCCTGCATGGCACAAAATCCCATATCCACTGGGATCACAATGCCAGCCAAGTACTCAGTCATTTAGATGAGACCTATATCATGAAATCCACATGCTGCAAATACCATGATGTTTTTTGCTTTGCCATCATCACTGATTTTGAGTTACTCAGATACCATGGTGGTGAAAGGCAGTGCAAAACCCTAATATACATAAAAGCACAGGAAACATTGCCATGCTGAAACAGAAAAATAAAGACAGCTGAGCTAAACTTGAACCCCCACCATATCCTAAAAACATGGTTCAGAAAACTAGACTGCAATTATCACAGTGGTTATGTTTAATAACTTCAAAAACTTAAAGTCCAGCATCTTTGTATGTAACATTGATAGGAACAGGGACTTGATGAAGCACACAGTGATGAGGTTTGTATTCAGGTTCATTACCAGTGTTTCCCTCAGTTGTGATCATTTTAATGAATATTTTGACTAATGAAGACTTTCATAGGAAACAGATACAACACCTGATAATATAGTATGCCCTGAGGCCAGATATTTCGATCAGCTTTAATGGGCATTAGGATAGTGCCTTATGGATCAAGACAGAGTGATTTCACTAGTCAGGTGTCTTCATGTATCTGACAGGATGCATCAGACAGGAGCCACCAAAAAGAAACAGCAAAACCCAAAGTTTACTCACTCAGAAGTTCAGAGATGAGCATTGCATTAGTGAGACAGGGTCCTTGGGCAGTCTCTGCTCCTCTGGGTAAGACACGTGCTAATCATACGGAAAGCTGTGTCCGCTGGGGAAAAAAAAAAAGTCATCTCAGTGAGAGACAAGAGGACACTGGATCCTTAAAGGGAAGAGGTATCTCTCAGCTTCTACTAAAAGTAGTTTTTTCCTTACTTGTGAAGTCAATTAGGGAATTAAGTCTTTAGCCCAAGTCACTTTTCTCTTTGCTCTAATAACAATACACTTTTGAGGCATTTACAAAACACCCTATGGGGGATAACAAAGCCACCCTACTAGTTGAGGAGCTTTTCCTGCTTAGTGAAACCTTCCTTTCCCATTCTTGTTTTGCAGAACTGGACAGCCCTATCCTACAGCCCCTTGGAGACTCAGCTATGTCCCCTACCTTCTCCCCACAGTGTCCACACAGGGCATGGCACTGCATTTGTGCAGCTACTGAAGCGGCACATTTCATGCAAGAAAACAAATGCAATTATTCTAACTCCATGGGGGATTGAGCAACATTTTTTGCCTTAATATTGACTCATCACCTGTTTCAGCCCATCTTTAAAATGGGAGTATTGTTTGTATTAATGGCTTAAATATTTTAAGGTTTACTCAAAACAGGAGAACAGGCCTAGAAATGCTGCAAGCTAAGCCTGCAGGCTTTTGAGTAGGAGAATAAAAAGCTCTTTGCCCCATAACCATATTCTTCTCAAAATTAAGAAAGAACCCCAAAAGGGTCAGCCTATGAGCCCCACAAAATCTGCTTGTCTCAATGTTTAGGATCTTAGTAGATTACTTTAGGATCAAGCAACCCCCAAACTGACACCAAACCACCTCACAAGGACTGCTGATTTCACACCCTACCTAAAAACCATCTATGACTTTCTTCCTCTTATCTGTATTTGTCTGCTGAAGAAAGTGGACAGCCCATGGTCCCCTCCCTTAGCAGCTGAGGCTGTTTTCCCTGAGTGGGAATCAATCTGTGCTACCTGGAAGCCTCCAGAAGGGTGGGAGGTACCAATTTATCTGCTTCCCACTCTTCCACAGCAGAAGTGGGTAATGCTTATGTGCTCCCTTGACTTCTGATGATGATCTTTAATTGGAGCCTACTGGAGCCAGTCAGAGAAACCTCTCAGATCTTGGCAGTGGCCCTCAGCAGTCCTCACCATGACCATTAATTGGGGTGCCATTGACTAGCAGAAGAGCTCACCCCCCATTATGATCTTTCTTCCTGGGGCACCCAAGACCCTGTTGTTGCAAGCAAAATGCCTGCACCCAACAGCTGTGCATTTATTTGTATTGTAAACACACATGATGAAAACTTTCTCTGCCAGTTAGGGGACACTGCTGGGGTTTTGGTAGGCAAGGTAGACAGCATTAGTCTGCTCTGATAAAGCATGAGGAGGTAAATTATTCTGTGCAACTCAGAAGTCATTCAGATGGTACTTTTGGCATTTCCTCCCCCCCTCCTTGCTTTTGTTCTGTCAGTCTGAAGAGAACAGCTCGTGTGATGTAATTTAGAAAGGAGCTTTTTTAAAGCTTTCACTCAGGAAAAGCTTTGGGAGCTCTGGGGGTATAGCTTAGCTTCAAGAAATAGAAAGAAAGCAAGTTTGCATTGACAGCTTGATCCCAGAGAGAGGTGGCTGCCTGCTTGTCTAACAGGTCCTCTGGGTCTGGATGAGGCAGAGACAGAGGAGCAGTCATATTAAGTGAACGCGCGCTGCCAATGTTAAAGGAACAATTACCATTATTCTGCATAGTTCACTGTTTGCTACTGCTATTTCCTTCAATAAAACCTCTTTTCACTTGCCAATTGGAGCTTGTCATGTAACAATATTTCTTATGCACAATACACATGCTAAAATGCCCCTGTGTTTTTAATACATTTACAGTTGTTAACAATAGTGGTATAGTGACAGAAAAAATGTACTTGCTTTGAATACAGAATAGATTGCAGAAAAGAACAAACCAGAGGCCCTGCTCTAAAGGATTAATGGGCGTTAGATTTTGCCTAATCTCTGTTGAAACAGTGACACCTCTTCCATTTTGCTCACACCCACTTTTTCCTCTCAGAGCCTGGAATGTGACCTCCTTGCTTCAAAGGGGTTATATACCTGAGCCTTGAGCAAAGGCTTCAGTGGAAGTTTTGATGTGAGGAAGTGTTGAAGAAAGGGTTGAGCTCTCCTACCCTTAACACCCAGGGTGATACCTCTAGGGCTTTGGTGAGCTCAGTGTGCTGAAGGTCACCCAACCAATCCTTTGATCCTTGTGCATGGTCCACAGACAGGCAGGAATGTGTTGACCAATCATCAGGCAACACCTGAAACCTCTGGTGTTCACATCAGGCACTAGCACAACTCCTTGGCAGTGCAGTTCCTTGCAAAGCAGGACAAACAGCCAGCACTGGGGAGAGGCTGGTGTTTCACTGACGTTGCAGGAACTCTGCAGCTCTCCTCAATTGTACAATGAAGACATTGTGCTAGTACGGCACTTGCCAGCAACACAAAACCAGGTGGAAAAGACCACAGCGAAGGTGCCACGGTGAGAAGAAATTATGCGTTTGTGAGCAGGCTGAACCTAATATTTCATGCACCCAAATGAGTGAGCAGCTGTTTGGAAACCCTTGTAGCGCAGCCATGAAAGAAACTTTCTTCTGTCGTAAGATACATTTTTTCTAAGAGCACTATTTTGTTCTGAACAAGTTAATACACACAGGAAAAGACATCTTGAGTGTTCCTGGACTATCCTACACTATCCAGGAATAGTGATAGACTGTGAGTTTAAACACATCCTTCCACTGCACAGCAAGACAAGTGTATTTAATACTGTGAGCAGAACAGTTACCATGCTTGCCTTTGCCAGAGCTGGCAAGAATACACTGTCCTAAAAGTACTTGTTACATAATTAAGAAACAGTGAATGTCATCTCTGTGCCCCCAGAATAGATGTTCTGCATCTTTGGTGTCCCCTGGGAAGTCGAATGTTTTGTGAAAAGGTGTATAGCATGATACATCCTCTGCTTCAGATATCGCTGATTGCTTTGGCTATGACTTTCTGAGAAAAAGAGCAAGGAAACCCAGAGAAGGTTACCATATTGGAGGTTATTGCAGGTAGTTTTGGAGCCTGATCTGCTGAGCTCCCTGGTAGTCTTTCCATAAACAATTGGTGATACTGGATCAGGCCCTTGAAGAGGTAAATATATGGTTTCCCATCACGGTCCAGCAAAGGCTGCTCCGCAGCACCTTGGGAAATGCTCAAGATTCCTAATGTTTGCTATAGAGGACAAGTCCAGCTCCCAGTTGTGCTCCAGTACGGCATGGAGAGGAGAGACTGAAAAATTGAAGTGGTTGCTTGGAAGGTCTCTAGAAGATGTAAGACTCACAGATTGCCACTCATCATTGGATTTGAATCAAAGAAAAGCTTTCATAACTTATTAGAAGACATGGGGTTTTGTAGTCATACATTATCATGTGCCAATTTACCACAAGTAGATCTTTAAAGACCATTTACGAGAAACGTTGCATCTTCTGTGATTTGCAGCTCTATTTGACAGCGTTTAAAACGTTTGGACATATTTTAAGAATATATGTGGTTTTGGTGGTGTTTCCCCCCACCAAATCAGAATTCTGACAGCCTCAGAGCTCCTCTGGCATTAATGCTGTGCAAGGATATATTTGTGACCATAACCATGTGTAATACCTGCTTTGGGAATAAACCCTTGGCATAACTTCAGTGTCAGTCAGAAAGTAGCACAATTGCCAAAGACCTTGGAATATGAAAGGAAGACCCTGTGCTGCCTTTTCATTGGAAAGTTCACAAATTCTGCCTAGTGATCCCTCTGATATTTTCACTTTTCAATAGATAGTGCTTACCAAAAATAAAACAGAATTTTAAGTGCCTTCCAAATTAAATGAGAGAGTTTTATGTGAGGAAAAAAAATCCTTTGTAATAAACACAGTATTTTCTGGTTTACATTACCTATAAAATTTGCAAACTGAGCAGTGAGCAACACACACAAGCATGTCCACGGGTGAGACCTACCATCAGTTACTGCGTCAGCATCTTAAATAAAGCCCTGTCTGCTTCTGGCTACTCTATTCTGATTAAGATTTTGTTTCTGAAACTTGATCATATTGGCAGACAATCTTAACCTCAATGATAGGGTGAGTAATTAACTGTAAGAAGAAGGAAGGAAGACTGAACTAATGAGCCAGAGCTGTTGAGAAAAAGACTATTATAATACTAAAGTTTGTTTTTTCTGTAATTTGAAAACAACAATTAAATCAGAAAAGATAACGCATCAAAATCTCCAGCTTCAGACTCTGCAGCGAAGAATAATAAAGAAAATTGAAGAGGTTTGTGTTATCCCTGCAGTACAACAAGCAGCTGCCTGCGAGCATTGGGATGGACCTGCCTCAGCACATGGTACAGGGTGTCTATGCAGCTCCAGCAGCTGTGTGTGGGATTGTGCATCCCAAATCCCCACAGCCAGGGACTGGCACAACTCTGTGGTGGTTGGAGTGACCTACTGACATTAATGAAAAGAAATAGATGCTTAGTTTTCCACTTGGAGGGGGAAGGACAGGCCTGTGTGTTTTTGATTCAGGTTCAGTTTGGGAATTACTTGCTTTGAGTTTAATTATCTCTTAGCAAAATGTCAGGAGAGTGTAGCTTTGAAACAGAAAGAAGGAAACAAAAGAATATGGAACTTTATTTTCCTTTGCAAAAGCTTTTCAGGGTTGTTTCATGTGATAGAGCTGCCACAGCACCTGGAAGATCCAAAAATCCAACCTGGGGCTTAAATTCAGCTTCAGAAATAGCCACTCCTCTCAGAGAAGATGTTCTCTTTCAAGAGCTGCTGGAGTAACAACAGGGTGCCAGGATGCCCTGGAGGAAATTAATTCAAACCAGGAAAAAGATAAAAAAATTACCTGTCAGCAAGCAATATGTGAAATGCCAGGAGAGCCTGCTGCTCTCTGGACCAACCCCAATTACTGCAGTGAATTTATTTCACAGAGGCCATTTCATACAGTTACAACAGCCAGGACAGAAATACAGATGTGAAGAAAAGCTTTGAAGAAAGAAAATAGTGGGTGAACGAGAATTTGGAAGATCTGATCTAGAAACAAACCATGGGGGCTCCAACATGGCTTTCTTGGAGGATGTGCAGCCATATCCTGCACCCTGACCAGTGAATTTCAGTGATAGCATTGCCTGTTGACCAGCTGTGTTTACGTTTCTGCTGCAGTTAACATCTGATACCAAAGCTATGAAGTTCCTGTGAAAATCTGGTGATATATCTTGGTGCTTATCAGCCCAAGGCTCCTGAGGACCAGGCACCAAGCTCTGATACAGAGCAATAGAAGTGCAGGTCTCTAGGCAAGCACCTGTAAACTGAACATCCACTGAACATGCTACAAAAGCAGTTGTGAATTTTGCTATTGTGTTCATTGAAAGCATGAATTACATGCAGTGTCTGATGCAGGTGATGATGTCTGATGCAATAGGGACTTGAGAATTAGCACATAAAAACCTTTTCATTAAGTATTTGGTCCCATTCTTGCAAAGTCCATTGAAACCCTAAAGTGTAAGGGACAACATAAAATTCACACCGACCCATTCAATTCTTTTTTAAGCATCCTCAAATCCAGCTTTTTTTTTCTGCTGTACATTTTACTTTTTATAGTTGAAAGTAATTTTAAAGCAAAAAAGAACATAAACAATATACACTGACTCTTGACACTCCATTGCTTTCTTAAAGTAGAATAATAAAAATTTGCAAATGAACAAAAGAGTGGGAGGAAGATATCTGATTTACAATGTTTTTGAGATAAAGAACACTATAAAAAAAGATCAATGTGAATAATAAAGCATTGTTAACTGAGTCATGACATTTCTATTCTCAGTGAAGATTTGAACAGTAGAGCTCTGCAAATGAGCACCTTGTGCCATTTTCAAAGTGGGAGGAAGACATATAATTATAATTTTTAAAGTGAAGAGAATTTAAAAAAAAAAAACTCTCTCTGAAAAAGTTTATTGAAAAACATATCGACATATCAATATGACATAAATTACTTTGATTTTATTAAACTAGGAGGGGGGAAAACCTCTCTTTGAAGACTGGCTGCAGAAAGCATTCCTTGAAAAGAGTTGTCTTTATTAAAACCTCTTTTGCTAAGATGAAACAGCACTGAATGTCAGCACTACCGTATATTTATTCTGTAACTCTTCCAACAGCTGAGATCTATAAAAGAAACATATTTTCAAAACAGTTTTAACCTCCATTGTCTTGATCATTCGTATTAACATTTTTCATGTCACCTATTGAAATCCCTTAAAGGAACCGTTTATTCAGTCAAAATTAATGAAGCCATTTTCTTAAACACCCTCCAAAAAGTAAAAAGGACATAATGTTGTGCATTTTATTTGACATACGTTTTCTGCCATTTCACTTATTCCTGTGATGAGAGCAAAACTTCATATTTATGCTATCAAATCTGCAGAGAAAAGTGATTTTGAGAGAGAAGAAAACTAACTCTGCTCTTGCTGTGTGTGCAATTTAAATCCACAGTGAAAATACAGCATTGATCAGATTACTCCAATTGAGTCATTTAGTGCTTTGGCATTCCTGAAGTTAGGGCCCAGCTGTGAAATCATACTTGGGGCCAAACTTTGCTGCTAGGTGAGTGCACATGGCTCCCATTTTCTTCAAAGGGAATGACACACATGGCCAATATTTAACTTTCACCTCTCCCATTCTTCAGCTAGCAAAGCCAGAATCAGTGGACTATATGCAGGCAATTTAATAGAATTAAGAATATAATCAAGATTTTCCAGGACTTACTAGTGATTTGGGCTATATAACTCAGTACACCTCAAAGCACAGATGCTCAGCATATTCTGAAAATCAGGCCTTCTCAAATGTCTTAGTTTAAGCAGGTAAAATCATAAATCACTGTGAGTATTTTGGCTATTGGATCCAAACAAAAAAGGGCACAGGATACCTCTTCAAAATCATAAGCTTCAGTTTCTGGGTTGGCTGGGATGCCACGGAGACTTACCACATCCCAACACATTTTGGGTACTGCATTTGTGCACATTTCTCCCCCACCATTACCATTATGGGACTTAAACAAAGTGCAGCCACCCTTCTGTAGCATCCATCCCCTCGAGAAAATCACCATTCTGGTTCTGCACATCCCCTGGGATGGACTGGACTGTTGGCATGGCCCAAAGGACTTTGAGTTATAAGTGCCACAGAAAGTAAAAAGGCTGCATCTCAAAATCTTGCTGCCCCATGGCGTATGCAAATCTTCATTTCGACTCAAGGTCAAGTGGAAAACTTTCCTACCATCCTTGCTGACTCTCCTCTTCACTTTCCCCCGATTCCATCTGTTCCTCACCCATCTCCTTCATTCCGCACTTGCCTCCCTCTTCTTCCTGTGTCCATCTGTTCCCTCCTTCCTCAACACAAGTTGGGGAAGGGAAGTAAATTCAGTCATTCACTGAACAGATTTCAAGATGAACCCCCTCCCTCTCCAGTTCTAACTTCATTCATCATGGTAAAAATTATAATGAATAGAAATGTTGAAGGTGAAAATTTATTAGGGATTTTGTTGCTTTCTTATATCAAAAGCAGTTAAAGCTGCGTATAAACATTGGCTTCATTCATTTTTCTTAATATATGGTATAATTAGTGAGAAATATTAGTGGAAGTGTTTGCTATGCAGTCCATCAACACATGCCTGTCAGAGTTTAGGATCTGGGCCAAATTTTTTTGCCAGTCCTGTGATAGATTTATAATAAGCATATAGAAGGCTTTACAATCAGCTGGGTCACTAATTCATGAAGTTAAAATGCATGCAATGAGGTCAAAAATTCACTATTGATAAAATACCCCCTCCCGAGATTGCACCATTAGATTTGTTACAGCAACAGCAAAATAAAATAAACCCAAAGCTCCTGTGAATTACCAGTCCATCATTATAAATCAGAAGAGAAGCACTTGCACAAGTTCATGATGTCGTATGAAGCCAAATATATATTTATAGTCCTGTGTACTATTTCCTGTTTCCTTATGACAAAAATAAAGTCTCTAAATCCCCTGTATCCTTATGCCTGATCTCAGCAAAATGTAATGGGTACGAAACTATGAAAGCATCCACGATATATTAGCCTAGGCCAGCTTGCTTCAGGTTGGCTGTGACACTCGCTCTCTCTTCGACCTCTCCTACATGGATGACAGCAGTTCCCATGGAGTTTGCTCCATCTGTTGCACTCGCCATAGGGATAGTCCTACACCTCCTCCTACTTTGCCTCCCTGACCTTGGGAGAGAGAGGAGGGGTTAAGCCTCTGAGCACTACACATGGAGTAGATTGCCTAGCAAGCACAGTGGGAGTGCAGGAGCTCAGCACCCATGTGGTGACCTGTGCTTGCCACCATGAGGACCTTGGGCATCTTGTCTGTCAAGGTGGCTAAACCACAGAAGTTGGAGCTTGGGCTGCTATTCCCTCTCTCCTCCTTTGCTTATGATTTGGGAACATCATCTAAGGTTTCTGGGGTGTTTCAGTACGGGTGATGCCCCACATTTCATCACAGATCTCCCAGCCTTCGCATTCTCTGTACCTACCTGAAAGAGGAAATTCTGTGTTTGCCAGTGATCCTCTTCCCCTCTTCTCAGATGAAACTTTCTTAGGAATTTGTTTTATTTTTGGCTTCCTTTCCAGAAATGAGACAGGGGGTAATGGAAACAGTGCACCATCCCATGTAATTTCTGTCTGCAAGGAATCACACTTGTTTCTATTTGCACCCAAAGCAACAACTCTTGAAGTCAATGACTAAGTGTTTGGGGTAATACACATGTCAAACCACATTTATTTACAGTGTTCCTCTGCAATGTTGTTTTGTTCTTCCACCAAGGCAGCTGCACCAGCTCTCTGCCTCTCCCAGTGCTCCCTGGAGTGACGCCGAGCAGTGAGGACCAGCCAGGTAAGCAAGATGGTGGCCCCATGCATGTTTCACACCAGAGATACCCCTGACATCCCTTCCCGTTGCTGTTGGCAGACAACAACGTTCTTGAGAGTGCCAAGGAAAAGTTTTTTGGTTTTCTTTTTACTTTTCCTTCTTTGAAACATGACCACTGAAACCTCGGGTTTGGGTTTCATTTTACTATAAGTCTTTTCAAACCAAATTAGTTCAGTTCAAGCCTTTATACTTACAAGTTATCATCCATCAGGTCTGATGTAGCTCTGCCTGCTTCATCTTAGGACTGAATGGACATGGCACACAGCTCTTTCAGTGATGACTATGTGATATATTAAATAGACAGGTAGCGACAGCAGTGCATGGGATAACGAATGGCAGGCAGATCAGCCAGGCGTTCCTTTGGTTCTTTCACTGCACTGATACATGAAGATGTCTCACGGTGAAATGAAAGAGTTACACATTCTAGGCTGCTAGTTTTCCACAGTTCACCATTAACCCTTGGGACTCCTTGCCACTGGGATGGGAGGGAAAGGGCCACTGCCAGGATGGATTGGGAACAAATGCCACCAGCCCCATGCTCCCTTCTTCTTTGCTTGTAAGATGCGTATGAGCCCTACACAGGGTGATTAATCAGTTCTCTTCCTTCTCTTTTAGTGGCAACTCCCCCTAACCAGTTGCTCTGAACAGATCTTTAGTATTACCCATGTTGCTGCAGTCCCCGTCCAGCAGAACAGAGCAGAACAGTCCCTTGCCAAAAACAGAGTGCTTATATGCCACTATATAAATTTACTTTCCAAAGTTTGCTAGGAAACTCTAGCCACCGACTCTCCAGGGCTGCAAGACCCTGGTTTGTGCCTAAGCCAATGAAGAGAGACAGAGGTCAGGGGCCCTACTGTAAAATGCCAGTCCTGGTATCACTGTTCCTCATAATTAACCAGAGGGATCTGGGGCAGGCATCAGTGGAAAGTAAGTGATTTACTTTGTGCTTTCATGAATTTAGACACTATAGTCAGCTACCTGAGTCACCCAACTAAAGAAAGAATTTCATGTGAGTCTTGAGACTATGTCTATCTTTTATACAAACATGGGTGAATGATCCCAGTCCTACTGCAACAGCCAAGCCAAGCCCAGCTTTCTTGTATGAGAAAGCTGCTACTTCATGATACCATTACAAATGGCACACTGTGGGAGTTTACCTCTAGTTGCCTTTGCTAACAGTCTGATATCGAATAATCTTAGCTTTCCTCATCATGATACACTTATTTTCCCCTTTTAATTCATTTCAATGGATGATTCCTACACATTAAAAACACAGACATTTGTGCATAGTTGGAGCTGAACATAGGCTCTTACAAGACATTAACAAAGTTTGACCCTCTGCCCATCTCTAATTGCAATTTAGGGGGTTTTGTTACATTTTCATTTAGCAGTAATCTTAAATAGTATCCGTTCTGCATAATATATTCTTAAAGCTTATTTTCTCCACTTATTTGTTTCTAACTCTCAACCTACATGTTCCATACAGAAACAAACTATAAAAGAGAAAAAAAGGGCTAAATACCTTTTTTTTATGCTCATCTAGCATAATCTTTATTTCTTTAGACACTTTGTGCAAACATTAAATAGATTAAAGACATAATGTAGGTGGACCCATAGCTGAACTGAAGGTAATTACATAAAAATTAAATGGAGACCTATAACTGTACACTGCTCTAGCCTCTATTGCACTGTTTCCTGGAAGCAAGGATCTCACTTGTCATAGCAAGTTGCTTGTTACAGTGATTGCATGAAGACTTGATCTAGCTGTACAAGACAAGTATAACATTACTGAAAGGGAGCTTTTCAAACTAAGAGTCTGACACTAAAATGTACTTTATTTTCAAAGATGTACTATGCTTTAACAAACAGAAGAGTCCTTGAATGACAGCTTTTGTTACCCTTTTGTTTGATGGTTCTGCATTGAAAAATTCAGGTTATGTCTATGACTTTCTATTTATGGTTTTGATTTCTCTTCAATAGCACTTCAAGAATACAAATTGACTCGAAGCATGAATAGTAGAAGTCAGTGGATACAGTAAATGTTAGTCTGGCATTTACTGATTACTTCTGTCTGATTTTTTTCAGTCTCGTTTGTTGAATGCTGAAATGCATTCTGTGGGCCATTTTATTGTTGCAGAAATGGGGAACTCAACAGATACATTGTGATTTAAAATATATCCAGTTTAGACCTTTGGGCCAATTTTGAAAGTGGAAAATTATAGAAACCGTCATTCTTGCCTAGGCCTTTCAATCTGATCTGTTGTATTCGAGGGAGGAAATCCTGCCCTCTACTCTGCTCTCGTGAGACCTCACTTGGAGTATTGTGTGCAGTTCTGGTGTCCTCAGCATGAAAAGGACATGGAACTGTTAGAACAAGTCCAAAGGAGGGCCACGAGGATGATCAGGGGACTGGAGCACCTCCTGTATGAAGATAGGATGAGAAAGTTGGGGCTGTTCAGCCTGGAGAAGAGAAGGCTGCATGGAGACCTCATAGCAGCCTTCCAATATGTGAAGGGGGCCTATAGGGATGCTGGTGTGGGAGTCTTCATTAGGGACTGTAGTGAGAGGACAAGGGGTAACGGGTTCAAACTTAAACAGGGGAAGTTTAGATTGGATATGAGGAAGAAATTCTTTCCTGTAAGGGTGGTGAGGCACTGGAATGGGCTGTCCAGGGAAGTTGTGAATGCTCCATCGCTGGCAGTGTTCAAGGCAGGGCTGGACACAGCCTTGGTGGCATGGTTTAGTGTGAGGTGTCCCTGCCCATGGCAGGGGGGTTGGAACTTGATGATCTTAAGGTCCTTTCCAACCCTAAATATTGTATGATTCTGTGATTCTATGACATTGCTTCCTCTAGATCTCTGCTACTTCAATTAGCACAACTTTTCCTGCAGACACTATGTTGATGAACGAAAGTGCAGGAAAAATTGTGGTATGTCATTGACTTAGAAACGCTGGAAAACAGTGGTTACTGCCCATGTAAGTACATCCAAAATGCATGAATTTCCACAACTTGGTTTCAAAAGGCTGGCCAAGATGTCAGGGCAGGGTGGGGGGAAGCTTCATTTACTTGCTATGGAGGGAAAATCATCAACAAATTATCACAGATAAGTAAAATCAGACTTAGCTTGCCCAGGATGCCAGTTTCCTACGACACAGTGTATGACCTGCAGGCAAGCACCACTGCACTTTGCACTGCTGATTCACACCCGAAGGAGCCACCACTTCTCCTGCCTTTTCCAAGTCTTGCCTGTGGCTTTCCTTCATTGTAATGCTCACAAAACCTGACAGGTATGGGTTTCTGAGACTCCTGTCTGTGCCACTGCTTTTTCCTTCCTTCCTTCCACTTCTCTCTGTCGCACTGGTCACTCTCTGCCTAAGGCCAAACTGCAAAGTCTCCAGGACAGGAAAGATACACATCTCCCTCATAGTAGACTTTGTCAGTATTGCAAGTTCTAAATCAAGCCCAAACCCCTGCCAACGCAAATTTTTAAAGCAGTGATTTAAAGATAAAATGAATACGATAGCCTAGTATTTCGTATTATCCTCTCCCAAGATCTTACTCTGCTAACTTTTAAGCAGCTTTTCTGCTACTACATATTTCACCACATGAAGATGATCTAAAATGGCATGAAATCTGACTATGAGTAAAAATATAAATGAATTGCTGAATCACTTTGTAAGTAAATAGAATCATAGAAATTATAGAGAAATTAGCTTGGAAGAGACCTCATGTGACCTTTCCTTCAAAGCATGGCTAACTCTGCAGTAAGAGCAGTTACTGGAATCCATACCCAGCTGGGCTCTCCACACTTCTTCTGCCTTGCTGGGGGCTGCCCAGGTGCTTTACACCTCCCATGATGAAGAATTTGTACCTCTATGCAATCCCAATTGCCCTGGGCACAGCTTGTGACAACAGCCTCTTGTCCTTTTACCTCTGTGCGCTGCTGAGAAGAGCTGGGGTCTGGCTTCTCCACTACCCTGATTATGAAGTGGAAGACAGCACCCAGCACCACTCTTCACTTTCTCTTCTCCAGGCCAACCATGCCTAGCTCCCTCAGCCTCTCCTGATAGACCAGATGCCCCAAGACCCATCACAACCTTGGTGGCTTTCACTGGACACCAGTTAGACCTCAAATCCTTGCTTTCCCCCAATGTGAGCCCTATGGTCCCAGCGTTTTTTCACCTGTCTTGTGATCCATCCATCCTTTTTCTTGCAAGGATACTAGGGGCACAACTGCAGCCTTGTCAAGGTTTCACTCTCTAACAACCTTTTCTAGGCTTTCCTTTAATATACATTAGGGGTCACAGGTACCTGAAAAACAAGAGATTTCCAGGGTCTCTCTCATGGCTTCTTGCAGGAGAGCACATGTTAACTACTTTAGAGCATTCTCTATTCCTCTCAGAAAACAGAGTTTGCAAAACTGAGGTGTTTGTAAAGATTGATTTTCTGTATATAGCTCAAGAGCAAGCATATCACAAGATTCAAGTAAGATAAAAAGTGAGGCAGTGCTTGATGTGAGGTACAGGAGTTAATCAGCTGTAGATAAGAATTGATGAGTTTTTATTATCCCACCCTTAGAGAGAATGACTGTGTTTCTTGGCCTCTTGATCACTTCAGAGAGTAAGTGAAACTATATATCAGTCCTTGTTTATCTGTGCCTGAGAAGTTCTTCAAGAATAAATTGAGCTCAGAACTATTCTTAACCTTTCCCCTAGTTGGGGCTTAAAATTAAGCTCTCCCTCTGTTTTTTGAGCTGCCTCTCTGGCACGCTGACAGCATGTGAAGTATCCCATCTTTTAGTTGACTTCTAGGCCAGCAGCACAAGTGTGGATGAAGTTACAAAATAATGAATCTGGATGTTAAGCAGAGACCATCTGGCTTTCTTTGCTAGAAGCTTATGAGCCGTGGAGAGCTGGCACATCTGCATCCAGGTACCACCTACATGCACACTGTTGGCTGTGAATTTAGGGAAACAGAGCTGCTGTTGAAGAATAACAAGATAATTGTTTTGCCTTCTTTCTTATCACAAACTGAAGTTAGAATATCACACTCAAAAGAGATGTCAACTGAAGTAATAGCTCTGTTCTCTCTCCATCCTGACCCCACCCACTGGAAGTGAATTATTACTTAGCCTCTAAATCCACTGGGATTAAGAGAAAAACTTAGAATGCAAGTTCACAAATACCTATGCTATGAATAAACTTGAGTTGCGCAAAGAGACTGAAATCATTAGGTAAGAAAGGTTAGGCCTTGGAAGTAAACAACTGTAGGCTTGGAGATTCTGCATATGTTATTCTTTCAGATCTCTGTCTTGGTATCACAAACAAGTCTTTTCTTTTTTTTCCCTAATCCCACCAGATAACCAGCTTACAAATGAAAAACGTACAGATGAAAAGCCTATGAAAGGCATGGTTATGAGCTCTGTCGCAGAATTCAGCATCACAGACGCTTCATCAAAGGGTACCAAAAATGAGAAGAAATTCTCAGATGCGAGCACATCATCCATTGCTTCCCTGGAGAAATGCAGAGAATTCACTTACATTGAAGATGACGCATCAGTACATCAGAGAGACAGTGATGGTATGTTTTATAAAACAGATCACATTTAAGCTGATTTCTAAATAATGCCCATTGCAAAAAGCACTATGTGTATCTAACTTGAAATAATCACTTATGTGCTGAACACGAGGTTCAAGAACATAGCCAAAAGCAGCATTAAGTTGCCCTGCAACATTTCTGTGATTGATGAGAATCTGCAGAAGATGACTTTAAGTTATCAGTGATATTAAAGTCATAGAAGAGCTTAGAGCCTATTGTGCAACAGTGCATTTGTACTTACACAATGAGTGTTTGCACACAGGTACTAGTGTTGGTATCAAATAAATAGATGGACACATTTCTCCCCAATAGCAGAAGTGACTGCTTTTGCCATTGGTAGTACTGTGGTTGCTGAACAGGTGCTGTGTTTGGTGGTCAGCATATTACTTCTACAGACTTGTGTATGCAGTTCCTTTATGGACCATTACATGGAACCCTGCCATTCTGCTGACCCATCACCAAATCCTCCCTCTGCTGACTGCACTGAAAAATTCACATAGGTCAGGATGAGGATCTCTCTTCGTACTCTGCTCTGCTTCTGCAGAAAACTCTGATGACTGGGCCAGATAGGACTTCAAGTTAGTTCGGTATGCCCTGTGTTTTGAAGAAGCATATTTGAAAACAAAGTGTTGGGAAAGGTAATTGCAAACCATAACTGTAGCAGATGCCCAGTAGTTCAAGTGCATTTTCACAAATCAACATTACTAAACCATAACTTGCTCTGGGGCTAATGATCAGAGCTGTCTTACCTTTTCTGTAAAGGAGCTGATCCTTTTTATCTTGTAAAAGCACAAGTTAAAGCTGTATACCTGCACTATTTTTTGAAAGGGTTTCAGAGGCAAGAGTATAACCAAGAGCTAAGGAATAGAATGGGCTGCGGACACTCACTACAGACCAAGGGGCTTGACTCCTGTTCATCTAAATTATACAACACCCCAGATTTTAGTGGAATTACGCTGTGAACCAGCTATTCCTTATTATATAACCAGTGGACATGATAAAAGGGGCAGCTGTGAAGCATTTTTGAAGTTTCTTATGTGTGTCTTTTACAATAATGGACTAGTGTGCTATACCCAATGGAATTGGGCTCTATCATACATATCATTTAACAATTCCTAAATAAAGAATTTCTAAATACAGATCATCACAATAAACCACCATGCTCTCCAGGAACCATTACCATCTCTATTATATTACCGATCCTGTAATAAAATGGATGTCTCTGATACATCTATTAGAATACATTTAATTTCAATGAAGGATCTGAAATATTTATTTCAATGAGGGGACTCATCTTCTAGTCCAGACACTATTTTCTCAGTTTGCTGGCTATCTCATCAGGCCCTCAACCATTACTGGCATACAGGTGTGTATCATGTGATGCAAATAACAGATTTCATACTCCTTAAAAAAGCTAAAGTGAAAGAAATTAACAAAAAAAATCCCAAACAATCTGTGCTCAATTAATAGTGCTAAAGGCTGGAAGGAAGCCAAGGAAACCAAAGGAAGCCAGATTTGTGGTTGTCACTGCATACACTGCTCACTCTACTCTGACAAGTTACTGCTTGTTCCACATACACAAGGCCAAATCCTGTTTGTTAGTGCATGGAGAACCTCTGAAGGCAGACAGATAGCTGCAGAAATCAGCAATTATTTTGTTCTCTGTGCTTAGAGAGAAGCAGATCCAAAGCTGACATATCTCACCAACGGTGACCATCCTGGGTTCAGTGAGCTTTGGGCCAGGTTTGTTCAGGGCATCCCCTGCGCAAGCAGAGGGTAAGCTGATAGCCATCAAACAAGAGCAGGAAAACTGAGAGATAAGGCAGACTAGAAAAATTATTAGAAGTTCTTCTTTTGTGCTAATTAATCTACTAATGTAGAGAATGAGAGCTGAGGTCATTGTTCTCACCTAGATAAATGCAGTAATGCTGCTTTGCAAACAGCAGGGAAAACAGAGGAGAAAACAGGAGATTGCATCTTCTTCTATGCAGTTTGTGGCTAATTTATTTTCAAATATATAAATGAATGCATAGGAATTGATGTTTAATTGCTAATATCTATTATTTATATACATTACTCCACTTAAAACAGGACAAAAAAGCCTCACACATGCAGATTTTTCGAAATGTGTTACATCCATTAGCACAGTTCATGGTGTGTGCTCTGATGGGAATTTAAAAGCATCTTTACTGCACATCACAGCCTCTGTGCTAAAACATTACTTCATTATTAAAATCTTGTGCTTTTTGTGTGCTCTCTTTCCTGGATGAAGCCCTACGAATCAGATCTATTCTCTCCAGATTACATAAGCACCACTGTGGTTAACACATTCAAGAAAAAAATATGTTACTAGAAAACAGATCTTTGGAGAGGGGAAAAATATTAAAAGATCCTTAATTGATATATAATTTTGAATTTCATCCCTCACATCTATGTATAGGAAGGAAATGTCATAAACATAAGATATCTAAGAAGAATAGTCGTAATTACACCAAGGACTACTGGATGAAATGATTACATTTTGTACAGTGTAAATTTCATACAATTAAAGGCAGCAGTGTCACCTTATTAAATGTTTCAATTTTATAATTATTTCAGTTCATTTAGTTAGAAAAAAATATAAGCATCAATTTACGAAGTAGCACCCAAATATAGTCATTCTCATTCTACAGAACTGACTTGGAAGTTAGTTGTGCTTGTCTGAACTTAAATAGATTCTGACATATTTTAAGAAGTATTAAAACTGATAACATTGGTGATGATATGCTACTTAGAAACAAGTTCAACCACATGTTATTTATTCTTGCTACCTGCTTTAACTGCTTCTTTTTTATACCTATAAAGAAGCTGGAATGATTTTTTAATTTTGTTTTTCATCAAGAAAGCTTTCTTTAAAAGACAGAAAGAAAAAAAGCATAATTCTGGAAAGTTCCTGGCAGTGAACTTTATGTTACGTGAGATAGAAAATGCCACAACAGAACCAATGCAGTTGAATGAGTTCACAGTTAGTCATCCTAGGGCAAGAAATGTGGTTATAACCATATGCTTTCCTGAAAGAACCAATGAAAAGGCATTCATATTGTTGAAGGCATTTTTCCTTTCCAAAAACAAGGAGGGAAAAAAAAAATACAAATTGAAAGGTCTGGGTCTTTGCACTCCAACTGGATTCACACAGTCAGAATCTCACACCTGCTCTGCGCCCTGCTGCACCCGGAGGCAGCTTCCCCAGATGCTGCAGTTCAAACGGTTGGGAGTTGATTAGTTGGTTTCTGAGGGGAACAAATATAACACAAAGTTTTTGTCACAGTGAGCTAGTTTTCAGGAATATTTACTGGCTCCAGACACACATCCGGGATGATTCCAGTTTCTAAACTTTTCTCTCTGTTCAAAAATTAACAAGTCTGTGAATGAAGAAGTGAGAAACCCATTTTGGTCAGGGAGTGGAAGGACCCTGGGCCGAGAATCAATCAGCACACTGTCCACTGTAAATGCTCTTCTCCTGACTTGCTTCTCATGTGTATCTTTGGCTAGACAATCTATCTGTCATGTAGATGATAATCATGTCATTAGAAAAATGTGGGCCCGATCCACTCTCCACAAAAGCTTTGGGTGTTTGCACATTGACTTCCAGTGAGGACTGTTTCAGACTGGAACAGACTTACAACACAGAAAGGGGTAGTTTAAATACAAACAAGTCAGTTCTGAACTCAATGTATGCAGGCAAAAACTCCCCTAAAGTTAATTGTTTGATGTTTTTTCTGCTGATTTCTTTTTTTCTTTCCTGGAATAGCATGGCCATCCTGATGATTTTTATGTTTAATTGCAAATTCTCGTGAAAAAGAAAATAAGTTCCAGTGTCACGTGCATTAGTGCTGTGGTTTAACCCCAGCTGGCAACTGAGCATTGCACAGCAGGATGGGGAAGAGAATCGAAAGAGTAAAATTAATAAAACTCACGGGTTAAGACAAAATTTAACAGGATAGAAAAGAAATAAAATAATAAGAATAATAAAAAATATTAGAATATACACAACAAGTGATGCACAATGCAATTGCTTACCACTGGCTGACCAATGGCCAGCCAGTCTGGAGGCAGCAGCCCCTTGCCACCTTTCCCCTCAATATATATACTGAGCATGATGTCAGATGGTATGGAATATTCCTGGGTCAGCTGGGGTCAGCTCTCCCATCTATGTCCCTTCCCAACTCTTGTGCCCTTCTAGCCTTCTTTCCGGGAAGGCATGAGAACTGAAAAGTCCTTCACTTGGTACAAACACCTTTTAGCAACAACTGAAAACATCCTTGTGTTATCAATATTTTTCTCATACTAAATCCAAAACATAGCTCTGCACCAGCTACTAGGAAGCACATTAACTGCCTCTCAGGTGAAACCAATATGCTTGGTCAGGTAGCACACGTGGCACCACAAAACAGCAGCACTTTTGCACTCCTGCAAGGCTGCAAACCCCCCACAGAGCATCCCTGCTGCATGAGGGTCACTCCTGTCCTGAAATTTACAGCCCAAACACACTGAACCCCTGACAAAGAATATTAAACTATAGAATCATTTAGGTTGGAAAAGACTTTTAAGAACACCAAGTCCAACCATAAAGTTGGTTAGAGTACTTGGTCCTCTGAACTTCACTGCCACAGAATATTTTCATTCAAATCAATTTCATGCCACTTGTTTTTCCAGAACAAACAACATAAAAAATAAATCCTTTCATTTGGAAGTACTTATCATCAACACATTTTTTTTGCCTACGTTGTGTGCTGCCTTGCATCTCATTTCTGTGTAGTCACAGTCACCTAACCCTAGGTAACCAAGCATGCCCTTTTTCTTATGTCTTGCTGCTTTTCCTTTCTCTTAGATGAATGTGCGACACTTATCCTGGCCTGCTTGTTCTGCCAGTTTTGGGACTTTCTTATAATGCTGCCTGATACCTGTGAACATTGGCTGATAGATACCTGTTGTCCATCCAATAGATACTACCAGACCTCCAATGAAGACCACACCAACAATGACTGCAACTGTGACTGTGACATTGATTGCAGCCTTTTTGAGTCCTGCCATGAGACTGGTGAATGCCTGGAACTTGCCATGGAGATTTCTGAAGTCTGCTATCGCTAATAGGGAAATAATTGACAAAATCCCTCAAAACTACCTGAAAGCAAACTGAGAGAGTACAAAGGAGAGTTTGTTGGGTTTATTTCAGAGATAACAATAATAACCAGAATGTTTGCCAGCCAGGACTATTTGCATCATGCTGCTCCCACCCTGGTGGTCTGTATACCTGGACTATTCTGGTTGTGTGATTTCACAAACTACTGAAACCAATTAAGGGTTTAAAGAAGACCAGAAAGGGTCTTCTCCTTTGCCGTAGACAACAACAGAATTCCTAAGTGCCAAGCGTGCTCAATGCTTTACCCACTGTCAACCCAAGGCTTTTATAAACCTCTAATTGCGTTAAACATGGATTTCCCCATTCATAAACACGGGACTAATTAGGACATTATTTTAGGACTGATATGTATTAGTTCATCTTCCTAATGGATTCATACCTAAACATATACTACACATTGTTGGTTATTATTAATAATGTATGATATAGCATCATTTTATAATTAAAAATTTATTTATTCAATCTCTTAAAACACACTTATACACTCAGTTTAGGTAGAAAAGAAAATTAAATGAATTAGAAACCATGCTAGTGGTAATTACAGCAAATGTCTCTAAAGATCTCCAGTGAATTCTGTAGAGGAAGCATTTTAACAGGATAGTGCTGTTCGACAGTGTATTAATGTGCGTGCCTATGGTTATGTAATAACAGGTTATGCCTATTGTTCATTAGCTATAGGAAAGGGCTCCTTAAGTGTAATTAGCCTAAATGGGAATTGACTGCACACTTCCAGAGGAGAATTACCCCGTGGATAGCCAGTAACTCTTTTGCCTGATTTTCATTTGTAAGAATTCTGCAAGCAGCAGAATATTGCCACCCATTCTAGCGGAAACAGGCATCTCCACCTGTGCACAAAAGATTGCAAAATGACAGTATCTATCCTGGCTGTGCTTTCAGACTCCCTCTATCTCTTTTCTGATGGCAGGTCTGATTAATAAAACAGAAATATATATTGCACATTACACATATGACAACAAAAGCATGTAAATTCTGCTGCCTGAGGGGGCAGAATGCATGTATTAAGCACAGAGGAAAACACAGTGTTGCTTACTCACATTAGATATTAATAGACTAACATCAAAGACAGTGTTTGCTTTGTATAGGCACTGAAACTTCTGCCTAAACCCCACTTATCTCAGTGCAGAAGTGTGTGGGGAATCCCAAACAAGAACCCTGAACGAGATGCTGGGGTACTCAGCATAGCTAAAATCATTGAAGTCACTTGTTTAATAATCTGAGTTTCAAATCTGTGCTCCTAACAAATGAATATTTAATTGAAACACAAATTTGTGTGAATTTCCTGTTCCCCACCCCAGTTCTGGAAAATTCATGTTTTCGAAAAATCAGGAAGTAAGAATTAGGTAGAACTGCTAATGATCTTATCTTACAAAGGCTAATGACCCAAGGTCAACAAACCTTAGAAATGCAGTGAGAAGGCCAGCACACCTTGTTTCTGTGCTCCTTCCAGAACATCAAAGGGGATTACTAGTTTTAATTGAGATATAACACTATGAGTTGTAGTCACCTGAAGGAACGAAGTCATTAGTCCTTAATTGCCACACCTGTGATAGCTGGCCAGCTGGGTATGGACCCAGCCTCAGAAAGCACTAACCATTCCTATCCCAGAGGGTCTGGTTTTGCACACCCTGGGCTGCGAAATGCTGAGCGTTAATGCTTCGGTTTGCACTCTCCCACAAATTTTGACCTTAAATTTCTCAATAGTGAGTCTTACAACTAAACTCTCGGTGCAACTTATCAGGCCACAGAGGCTTGGATAATTCTGCTTTCTACCATAGCTTTTTCTCGACAAAGTGGCAACAGGGCATGTATGAATAAAGACACTGACCCAAAGCATTTTAGAGTGAGAAAAGGGGAAAATTTGCCCCACATACCATTTCTTAGAGAAGTACGAACAGAAATGCATGCTGGCAGTCCTCGTTCTTGATGCTGCTGTCCAAAATGGTGGATTTCATATGCAATGGCTGGAAGGATCCCAAGAGAGGAAACCAGAGGGTGGCATACCTCAGCATGCTGCCAGTGAAGGATGCAGAGATAGGGAACTTGTCTTGCAAACCAGAATGTCTCATTCCAGCTCTGAGCCTGCAAGGTAATACACACTGACCACGCTGGGATCAACCATGGCAAGTGAGGTCTCAATGTATCAGCTATGCAGCTGAATTAAGGAATCATGGCACAAATGTCTGGGGCTTTTTTCAACTCTTTTCCTAGGAATCATTATTCAAAAGAGTTTTTTTTCCATGTTGTAATCCATATGCTGTCAAACTGAGGTCATGTCTACTATAGGGCATGGTAAGGTCAAAAACACAATTACAATGGTCATGGCCACAGCTATGGCTAGACAGGATGTCCCAACAATGCAAATTGAATCATGCTGTGGGATATATTAACAGTTGCTGTTGTAGGGAATTATGGTGTTCTAAATGCAGCCATATCTTCTTGCCTGAAGTGTACAATGGCACATTGCTCTGTTTCCTGTTTTAGGAAGTAGATTTTTAGAGGCCTTCTTTATGAGCAATGAAGCCTACAATGTAGTAGAAGCAGAGCTTATGATGACTTTGTTTTCTGTCACAAAATTGTTGATTTCAACATTGCATTTTCATGGCACACAGGAACCCTTTAATACATAGACACCAGAGAAAGTCAGTCAGACCTTTCCATTAACTATTCCAGAAACTTGGTTTCCTCTTTGTAGAGCCATCCTATTCCCTCACTAAACTGACTTCCTGGGCCAGATAAATACACATTTATCAGATTTGAACATGGGTAGACATTCCAGTGAAACAGAAATAATTTGGAACAATTCAAGTCTGTCTCCGTATTTTTTATTTACCGGGAAGGAAGGAAGGTCTGAGTGCTTGAGTAGGAGGCGTTTGGGTGGATGGCTGTTCTGAACATGTTGGACTCAGCTGTGCTCCCGGAGAGATGTCAGCTCCGCAGCGTGTGAAACCAGCTCCCCAGAACAACAAATAGAAGTTACCATTTTGCAAACGGGAACATTGCTCCGACACGACGCCTCTCTTCAGCACCATAAATGCGCTGACAGATTGGCTGGGGGAAGAGAGAGACGGAGATCATAATGAAGAGCTACATTGCTACCTTTTACAGGAAGGGACCATGGGATGCTCTCTAAGGATCTCCTCTTGGAAATGACCCAGCAGTCTCATCCTTGAGAGAAAAACGTCTTTTTACGTCCCTTCACTGGGCTCTCAGGACACAGGACAGATTAGGACATAAACTCTTTACAGCAGAAATTTTCATTTGCTAAATATTGTGTTGCACACACAGGACTGAACACAAATGGCCTCTGGGTGCTTCTAAAAGTTTAAAGACCAGTTATCTCTAAGGAAATTCAATTCTCTGACTGAATATAAGCCTTTCCATAATGTTGTTCTGGTGCCTTACACTCCATGCACATTATGAGTTACTTTAGATATGGGGCTGACAAAAATTAGCCTGTGTACACCCCAAATACAGGGATGGAGCATATTATATTAAATCCTTTGACTTTCCCCTGTTTCCTAGAGCATTTTGGTTATGCATACTCTCCTTACCAATCACAACCAGAATGACCAAGATCTCCAAATGTCAAAACATACAGCTCTGCCTGAACTCCAGTGCTTAAGGATTCAGGCTGAGTGCTACACCTGAGCTCTAGAAGAGTTTGGTTCTCAGGAAGAAAGCAAAATATGGGAACAATTAAGATGTTTGCAATTGTATTTCTCATATTGTTGTGCTTGTACAGTACCAAAAAAAGTTCAACAGTAATGGACTAAGAATGTATGTATCTATTAAATTTTCCTTTTAATTACATGAAATGGGTGGTTCCGTTGTTTTAATCTTCATCTAAGTCAAGATATATATTAGATGTCTTAAATGCAAAGAAAGTTTCCTATTATGCAAGAAAAGAAGTTCACCAAACAGACTGGGATTTCCAGGCACTGCTCCACTATAATTCACAGTAACTGAGTATTAATCTAGATTAACGATCTATCATTCCTGTGGTTTGGAAAAAAAAAAAAAAAAAGAAGGAGGGAATTATTGAGAAACTGTACTTTCTCTTAGCATACTTCATATAATTGCACAATGGAACAGTTCTATGGAGTTCATTGTTCTGCTGGTGACAATCTAGACTTCCCTAACATTGCTCACCAATGGCAATTGTTGCCATCTGAGGCATGTTCCCTGGCCTGTGCAAAATCAGTTGATGTGTGCAAGCCAATTCACAACTGATGTGCGCCCATATCACAAAAAACATCATTATAATTGGTACCTATTGGAAAAATGCCAAGGTCTGAGTATAAACAGACCACTTTCTGTCCCAAGAGCTAGCTCTTCCATGGTCAAAGTTGAAGCACAATAGTGTGATGTTGAACTGCATCTGCTGCATCACTCTCCTGAGGTGGCAACTGGCATCTCATATCTCCTTTAAAATAAGGAGAAAACTCACTCATTGTGGCTCCTACCCAGACACCCTTTAAAGTAATCATGGAGGTTGTGCAAGTATAAAATGAAACAGAATCAGTAGTTGCTATTTTCTTGTCTCCGTATTCCAAGAAGCAAGAAAGGGTGGAGAGTGGTAGATACCTTCTTAAGCATATAATTTGTCCTCTTTCTAGCTATATCCAGAAAAAAAAAATAAATCTATTGTCACAAAATAAAAATTGCTTATTCATCAATCCCCATTTGAAATACAAGAAATCAACAGATCAGAAAATGGTGAAAGTCCCTGACCTGGTACTTTCCAGTAGTGAGCCCACATTGCCTTTGTATTGGAAAGTGGCCAGTTCACAGGCCACTAGACCATCTTGCTAATAAAATAAAAAGCAAAAAGTGAAGATGTCTGATGGATATTCGGCTGATGTCAGTTTAAGTGACAAAGTGTATTGGAAAAATCTGCTTCTTTCTTACAGAATCTTGCAACTGAAGACTCATCCTTTTCATACTATGGCTCATGCCACAGTACATTAAAATGGCCATGGTACAAAAAAAGGAAAATAAAAACCCACCTTATGCAAGTGCACAAGAAAATCACCATCAATATCATTAATATGCAGACTCAATTTATATTGCTAGTTTTGCCATGATTTCTATAAAGTAAAAGATAATGCCAGAGAGCAGTGAAGAAAATATTATTAGATCAACTGCATAAAAAGCATGAGTGATTCCATTAGCAAGCACAACTGAGAGAAAACAGGATTTAAATCAAATCTAAATACGATGAGATTATACACCCAAAGTGACATGTCCATTTTAGAAAACATACTGGGTAGGGACAGAGGAAGGAAAACAAAAGTAGAATGTTGGTTTTATGCTATGAAACATATTCAATCTTACGCAGCATTTAAAAACCTGATGGAAGCATTCTATTAGCTCATCAATTTTATACTGTACTTGTTCTAGGTAAATAACAAGTGTGCAGTTAATTTCCAGGGACACCCTTTGTTCATCTTTATTGCAGTATATTTGCATCACTCATCCTCTCAGAGAGTCAATGTGCCTTATCACTTGATACAGCCATCAACACACAAGCTCTTCTACTCAGGAAACAGCAAAGCTGCACACAGAACCACAGTTTCAGGTCCTAAAAACCTCTGGGGTGCATTGTAATGTGTTTTTGCTCTACATGGAGGGTGAACCAAAATGCGCCGAAGGCTGATGTTAAATGGGATGGTCAATTGTTTAAAATAAAGAGATCAGGTTTTTCTAATCTGTTCTCTTTGGGAACAGGAGAGCTCACTCCGCACTTCAAGAGCCTTTTCATCAAAAATATAGCCAGAAAAATGCCCCTCCAATAAGAGTTTTTTGCGTAGTACAGTGTCTTAAAAAGTCTACTGTGTATAAATAGAGATGTATAGGTAAAGGACTAAGAAGCAGAAAAAGATGGGATAATTTTGGGTAATGTAACTGATGGTAGTCATTACTAGCTCATGATCTTCAGTGGCTCCCTAAAACAGCATTCTTTTGAGATTTCTGCTGCACCAGAGGCAATAAGTAGGAAAGCAGGACAAGCATCAGCAGGCCTTTGCCCCAGCTAGTGGAGATTCCTGCTTCATCACACACTGCCCACTCCTGTCCTCATTTAAATCCATATGGTCTCACTGAAATAAGTTTCATTTGTAAGGGATTTCAACATGGTTCAAAATGAGGAGTTAAGAAGGACAAGCACCAGTCTTAAACTTCTCAAAGATATAATCAAATATTAATTAATTTTAAAATCCTTGATTTTACTATGCATTTGTATTTTTCCAATAATCTATAACCCATACACACCATAAAGTCATCACTGAGCAGGGAAGCTGGAAAAATCCAGCTACCTTTCCAAATGGAAATCAGGAGATACATTTTTAGCTACATTAAGCCAACTGTATGCAGCTCTGCACACTTATGTAATTCCAACACAAAAATAATCCATAATATTCCAGAGGAACAAATCCAATCCTTAGTCATACAAATTTTCATGTAAGTCCATCAAAACCTATTCCAAAAATGTCTCAGTCCCTCTGAGCACTAGAGTTGGAACAAAAGAGCAAGTCCTTTAAAATGTCTTTGGAGCTTCCAGGGAAGTTAAATCTAATTGTCCTTAGCGTAGCACTGATCCACAAAGGTTTAAGTCATGGAAAATGTGTTTTACCTTTATACAAGATACACTAAGCAAAGTTTATCATGGCACAGTAAAGTCAGATCTAACACACTTCGTGCAAATTTCAGACACAAAGAAGTTAGCCTTTGATGCTTCACTTTGACTAATAGGGACGGAAGACTATCTTCTCATTGCAGACATGCAACATTATATGAAGTTATATGGCGTATTATCGTATAATGTGATAAAACATCCACTTGTGCACTTGAGTGTCTGCGTGTACATAGAAATCCACGTTTAGACTCACAGACATTTATGGAAATGCCTCTATGTTCCAACAAGCAAGAAGGGATGGAGAGTGGGCAAAGATTAATCGTGGTACATACCTTCTTGAGACAAAGGCAGAATCAACATTCTTTGTTAACACCTTTAGAATCTGTATAATTATCAGAACTAAAGTTAAGCAGAAATTTTCCAGTAACACTGCTGTTCATGTTAGAGTAATCATTCGCTAAAGCAGACCTTGCAGCATCACAGGCAAGGCAGTGCTGGGAACTGCTCATTTCCCTGGAGGGCTCCATGGGGTTTTTGCAACCCACAAAAAGAAGAATGACCCAGGAACCTGCCTGGGAGACTAGGAAGTCCTTGAGATTCAGATCAACTATCTGTTCCATTTCATGAAAATATAAAATAGGAACTAGAATAGAAACCTTACGTTTGTTTGGGTTTTTTTCTTTTTCCAGAATGAGTTTTCTTTGACAATTCTTCTACATGAGTTCTTTCATTTTCTAACATCTATCTGGACAGGTATTTTTCCCCAAACTCCAGAATCTCTGGTGGAATAAAGCTCCCGATCTTTGTCTGTGATGGCTCTGTCACGACTGGTGTTTAATAAGTATGGGAGGAGACTATTTCTGACTCGGAGAACTCCTAATTTTAAGGACAAAAGAGGGAGAAGTATAAGACTATACATCCTGCAAACAGGAAAGTAGAACAAAGAGACCAAGGGTGGAATTCTTTTCCTCCAAGAGCTTTATTTCTCAGCTAGAAATCTAATCTGGGGAGGGGAGAGTGGGGCAAGGGAAAAGCTGTGTTTATAGCACAGCTGAAGACGCGCTGTTCCCTTGGTTCAGTCCCCTGGCACACCGAACACTCCTAAACTGTGTCTAATCTATAAAGGCCCAAGAAAACTTAAGCAGCCTTAAAAGAAAAAAAAAAAAAAAAAGGAAAAGAAAAAAAAGAAAAAAGAAAAAAAAAAGAATCTGCAATGGCACGTCTTCTGAACCAACATCATGGAAAAGTCACGCTGCTCTGCACATAGCCTTCAGGATTGTGTCTGTAACACTTGAAATCCTGCCCAAGTCTGGCTTCGCTCACACTAACAGGTACTCTGTGTGCTTCTGCATCTTTTCCTACAAGCAAATGTTGCAACTTTCCTATTGCGACAGCTGTAATAGGCATTCACTTTACTCTGTTTTTCCTTAACACTCCTGATTCCTTTTATATCTAGTTGGGAATACACTCAAGCGCTAATGGCACTTGTTCAGCCATCCAGAGAAGGCACAGCATCGCCTTTCTAGCTATTTGTATTTCTTCATTTTGGAAATCTGAACTTTGCCGAGATCCAAATGCCTGATATTTAACTTAGATTCATCCCTCTTAAGGTCAGAAGGCGCCATTAAAATTACCTGGCAACACAAGATCAGCATCTACTTGGAGAAAGGAGGCTTTAAATCAGTCATTACTTTTACTTCTGTTTGGGCAGTAAGAGGATTCCAGGTGCCAGATAATTAAGTCACCATTGACAGATGAGGCAGGTGATAGACCTGCATCCATATGCTATCACTTCAAGTTTGGTAACCTCAAGGGATGTGGCTCATGCTGCATGATACTGATCTGCAGCTGCTGGTGTTTGTTAATCGGCCAGCACCACCTTACGGGAAAGTCCTAAGGGGCTGAGCAGAAATGTATCTTTTAAAGCTCCAAAGACATCATTTTATGGAAAAGGACCTGCTCTGGTGCCTCAGACCATGGACGCTTTCTGCTGTCAGCCCTACAGTGTGTAGGGAACAGCATCAGTGCAGTCCTGCACAGCCGCACATGGTCTGAACTGACTTTCAAGACACTTCCAAATCTTCGAATCCATGTGCAGAAGATGGCTTGAACGGTATAAGAAGAAATGGCATTATTAAGCCCTATGAAACCCACTGGTAAGGCAAAGGGAGAAGATCTGCAGGGGAGCTAAGGGAGTATGGTGACAGCCAAAAACTACAGAAACTCCTTCAGCGAACAGGGAGAGAGACATGCCACCACCCAGGCAGGTCTGACATAACGGTTTTGAGCAGGAGCCTTCAAAGTTTTATTACTAGGCTCCTTTTTGTAAGGCAGGGCACAGCAAATACTCCGTTTAAGGCTTCTGTGGAGTAGAACCAGAAATATCCAGCCTTGCAAATATCCTCACCAGCCAAGCGCGGAGCCGAGACATGCAAAATGAGCGCCCGTCAGCTCAGTGCCAGCACAACAGAAGGCAGAAGTGCTTCAAGGAACTTGTGACAGGTTCTCTGGATGCACCAATTCGAGACGGGCCAATCCCTGCTTGAAATGTGCAAACTCTCACACTCCTTGGCATGACCGTGCAGCCAAAATGCACATTTTTTAAAGGATTCAGAGAAAACACGACCAAAGGGACAGGAACGCAGAAGAATTTGGCAATGGGAAGCAGATGCTTCCTAGGGAGGAGACAGGACTTCTTTTGAAAAAGGTTTGAGGGAAACTTTATATATAGCAATGAAGTTGCTGAAGTCTATTTTACTGCAGAAATCTAACTTACAGGGATGACTGCACTCTAAACAGTCACACCTAGAGAAACAACTCTGGGGAGATTCACTCATGGAAGTGAGGCAATTTAAGTGGTATAGATGTCAGTGCTCTGGTTCACCTACAGCAGCCACTGCTGGCAAGCGCTGCAGCCATCCATCCGCAACCCAGGTTACCCAGGTTTTGTTATTCAGTGCTCTCTATCAACCCCTCTGAAACCCCAGGGGTGACGTACCAGGGATGCCAACAGCGAGAGGGTGCGCTGGTGTGCAGGGCTGGAATGGGAAAGAGAAAGAGAGGGGATTGAAATGCACACAAAGCACAAAGCAGAGGTACAGAGACACAAAATGAACTCCAAAGTTGCTGGCAAGAAAGAGTACATGAGCATCAGTTTCAAGGAAGGAGGTGGTACAATCCAGGCTTGCTCCTGGCTAGTGGGATACAGGCTTTTGTTGAACTTTGTCTGGGAACTGCAATGAAACAGAAAGAAATGAAGGACAGGCTGACTTGTAAGGGATGGAGTAACCTATCTAAAAGAGAGAGAAATGACAGATCTGAGGGGAAAAGGCCCAGGACAGGGTATAAAGTGCTACAAGAGAAGGAAGAGAAAGAACATCCCTTTTCTCCTTTATTGCACTAAAAAAGGGCTTGCATCCGTCCAAAGGGATCTTACATTTCTTTCTATTCATAGGCAAGTATGAAATACATAATCCCACACGGACCTCAGTTACATCTTGAGCTGAGCCTTTGCATCCTTCAGTTAAAAACATAAGGCACTTGCAGTTCTCTGGGCTTCAGTCCTTTTCATACTGGTGTTAATTTTATTTTTCAGGCTGAACAAGATCTCTCCTCATTCACATCTTAGGGCCTCCTCATAAAACAAGCCTGGGAAAGCCAGACAATTGGACTGGAAGTATTTTGCCTTGCCTTGGCTTTGGAACACTCCTAAACCCCTCGCGTTTCCTTAGAAGTACTCTCCCTTTGACCAAACGAAACCTGCTCTATTTCCACTAAGTGTCACAAGATCGTACATCCCTCCAGTGGGACCAAGGAGGTTTCCTTCCTATAAAGCCGGGTTTAAAGGCCAGCTGCTCTCCCAGGGCTTCAGCAACAGCCTGCAGTCTCCAGCACTCCACATGCCAGAAACCAGCATCTATATGGGCTCACAAAGGCTGTAAAACATCTTGTGCAGAGTGAGGAAAAATGAAATAAAAAATGCCAAGGAGCTTTGCCAAACGCTTTCTGCTTATTTGCACCTATGCCAAATGCTCTGCAGTTTTTCGCAGGGGACGTCAGAAGGGGCCCTGGGAAGCAGGGATGCCCCTTCTGTTAGTGCCCTTGGAGAAAGGCTGGAGCAGAGCTCGTGCTCCCAAGGAGCTGCAGTAGTTTTGAGATGGCTGCATCTCAAGGAGATGAGATTAGGCTGTCTAATGCCCTAAGGGTGAAAACTTTCATCTGAGACACAATTCAATTCCAGTCCTGCCACAGAAACTATTTGCAACCCTGCTGACACATACATGACTCCTGCCTCAGTTTCCCCATCTGGAAATAATGTCAATGTGTCCTTTACACAGCTGCCTTGGGCACTGAAGGGACATCCACTTCTGAATCACATAGTTTGGAAACCAGGAAGCAGAGAAACAGGAAAACGCAGGATATGAGCTATCTTCATTTTGAAGAGGACTGGAGCTTTGCACCAGTTTGGCATTGCTGCTCACACTGTCCTGCAGGAACCTATGAGGCAAGCTCTTCTACACACCTAACAAGAATCTTTGCCTTCAGGAGAAACTGCTTTTCCCAATATGAGATGCAGGAGGAGGGTCTTAGAGATGGGAAATTCCTTCTTGCCCAGAAGAATCAAAGCTTGGAGAGAAAGTGAACCAAGGAGAGAGCTTCATTAGGCTGTGCCCTTTTTTAATTGAAAGGAGCTTCATTCACCTGTTGCAGAGAGAGAATAAACAGTTTTAAACACGATGATATTTAAGCAATAGAGGAAAGCCAGTGTCCTGGCTGGAATAGTGATGGGAGCATCCTGTACCACACATGGAGCAAAGGAGACAGCAAGGCACCAGCCAACCACTGGTCAGAGGAAGGGTGGTGAGGATAAGCGCTTTTCAGATTAACAGACATTACGCCAGTTAACTTTTCCCCCTCTGTATTTTGTTCCCTTTACTCATGGTCATTCCCCACTGGCTGGTCCTGGCAGCCTGTGGTGAAGCACCGGTTGCTTTTGCCTCAGCAGCTCTTCCCCTGGCAGCAGGGCAGGCCCAGCTCCTGGTGCTGCACTGAAACCTTTCGTCATCAAAAAGCAGTAATTTCTGCAATTGGGGAAACATTCAAATCCACAGGAGGCCACACAGACACCCAAGAAGGCATAAAACTGTTTGAAGAGCTTACAACATATGAAGGTAACAAAACACAAGAGAAATGATGGCAGAAGGCATAAACAGAGGGATACAGGGTGCTCTGGGGCTCAGGCGGCCAGTCATTAACTCCTTACTTCATTGTGGCTTTACTATTTCTCTATATAGCTATTTACATAACCAGCCTCAAGTCTCCAACTGTTAGCTCACCTTCCAACACTACAGAGACAGTGTTTTGAAGGGGAAACACAAAGCACAAGGGTACCTTCCTATCTCTGAGCGACCTTAGCCTCCTGTCAGAAAAAACAGGCAGAGGCAAGTCCCACATTGCTGCTCTCAGAGGTCAGCCTACATCTACCCTTTACAAAGGACAGCTTATTTTGACTTAAGCACAGCTGTGTCTTTTCCTTGCCTCCTGCAAGTTGGCATCCACACAGTAGAGTGAGGGTCTCTGCTAACTGCTGCTGGGGAGGATCCAGTCTTCCACATCCATGGGCGTTGCAGAGGGTGCAGAAGCATCCTGAAGGCACAAGACAGATGCTCCTGGCCACCCCACCACCAAAGAGACATCCATCCCTGGTTGCCTGCCCTCATCCCTCACATCACCTCCCTCTGTGCAGGCACCAGAGCAGAATCTGCCCCAGTACTGAGATCCGGGACCGTCACTTCTAACATGGGGCTGACTTTTGTCAAAACCTGTCATTAGAACTCTGTTTTCCCACTGTTTTGAACCTTCTTGCGTACAACATTGAAGCCTCAGATTTGTCAAAACACGCAAAGGTGCTGCCAGAGGCTGAGCATCTCATTTTAGTCCCTTTACAAAGCCATTTTAAGGAAAGAAACAACATGTCAGGGCGATGCCAGCAACTGACTGTACCAACAAGGAGAGATTTGACGTACTTTTCTATGCCGCAGTGACTGTTATAATAAAAGACAGCAGTGCATTAGTGAAAGATTTATGCTAGTATTTCAACAATGGAAAACATGAGCTTTGCTGTATTCTCATTCACACTGAGACAGGCAGTGAGGGCATGCCATGTAACACTATTTCCAGGAATGATGTTACAATTGAAGAAATGCTGATTTGCTGGTACAGTAAGACAATTCCTGGAAGTAGGACAGACCCTTGTATTATTATCGTTGCAGAGGGAGGATTTGACTGCGCAGCCTTTTATCCTGAGCTGTTTAGGAAAGACAGATCTCCTGCTCCCGAAGAGTAGGAAGAAAAGGTGAGGTAGAAAGCCTGGGAGAGATGCTGCTCTGCCGTGGCCCCCTCTGCATGGCAGCAGCCTCCCTGGCACTGTCAGAGCCCTCCATGCCAGCAAGCACAAGTGCCAGCTAATTGAATTTGCTAATGATACATTCTCTCAAAACCCTTCACGCTGCACCCACCATTTTGTGCTTGCAATTAAATTACAAGCAAAGAAAAAAAAAAAAAAAAAAGGAAAAAGAAAAGAAAAAGAAAATGCCATGTGGTGTCATTTGACATTTAGATGTCACAGGAACTGATTGACAGGGAAAAAATCAACAGAGAAAGGCCTGTTCCTGCCAAAGCCAGCAGGGAGGTTGCCAGCGGCGTTGGGAAGAGCGGGATCAGGACCCTCACAGGCCAATGGGATGAGGCAAGGTGGTAGGAGAGCTGACAATCAGGCTCTGTGCCAGGTTATCTTGGTCCTGAGAGGTGCAAGAGGAGGGAATCAGCCACCTCTGGGAGCATCCATCTCCATCCCCCATCCTCCAGTATGGGGGTTTGGTACCCACGGAGGGAGGGAGGGAGTAGAGACCCCAACACCTTCACAGGAGGGTTGTTCAATGCAGAGCCTGGGAAGATGGAGTTGCCCCACCTTGTTAAAGATTGTGACATCTCAGTGTTTACTTCTGCCTCTGTTCAGGATAAAGAAAGGAGAGATTAAAAACATTAAACCATTTTTTGAGCTGACCTTTGGGAAAAAAGCAGAGTTAAAACAAATCACTCATTTCCTTTTGAAACCTTTACTTCAGTTTTTTACCTTACAGAATTCCTACTGTTGTGAGCACAAAGAATAAAGAAATGAAAATTTTAAAGCAAAAGGAAAATTTTAAAATGTCAAAACCCGGTCAGTTTTCCTAATTTAAAGAAACCTTTTTTAATCAAAACCTTTTTAAACCATGAAGACTCACCACGACAGGCCCCATCTTGCAAAAAAAGCCTCAGCAATGGTAAATATGACATTTTTCCAAGTGGATTAAAGGTTCATACTAAGTTTCCAGGCGACCCAATGGACAGAGACCTGCCTCAGGGTCTGTGAGGTGGGAAGAGGGCTGTGGAGCTGGGACTGGCTCTTCACACACATGCACATCCACATGCTCAGCCCCACAGCCTCCATCAGGATCTCCACATAGTCCAGTAGAGCAGAGTGCAGCTACAGCCACGGGCCTCTGGCTTGACAAAGGGAAAAGAAAGTAGGAAAAGAGGGGGAAAAAAAGGGAAAAAAAAAAGAATTGCAGTTACATGAGTTATATATCACAGACCTCACGTGCAGGTTGAGTAAGTAAGTGAAATTTTGGGTCATCCACTGCAGGCAGCCTGAGATCCACTCGCATGTTACTCAACTGCTGGAGGGATGCAGAGGCACAAATTCCTGTGAGAAGAATATTAATAATACAAAATTAAAAGCTTTCTCTCCTTCAAGCTCTTTACATACTTTCTATAGGAAACAAGGTACAACAGTGAGCATCCATGCCTGTACCATCTCTGCCTGCAGCAGACGCATGTCCTGCAGACCCCATAGCTCACTAGTGCCCCACGGACAGGGTGAACTGGGATTTGTGTGTTGCAATGGAATGGACAAGGTAGGTACATGGAGTTAAAAATAAAGCTTTGGGGCTTTTTTCCTTCCCTCAGATGCAGGTGGGGCTATAAAACCCTGCTAGCATGAGTCAGAGAGCCAGACTTGGCAAAGCTTGGCTTGCCACTTTAAAAACAGAGCACTAATTAAATCAAGTAACAACAAGGAAAAAAAATATCTCTTTTTTTCCAATAACTAATCCAGCCTGAAATGAATTAAAAATATTTTACCTGGACTCTATTCATGTACAGAATAAAGCAAAAAACACGCCTGGGAAAAAATGAAAGAGATCTTGGCAAAAACCTACTGCAAATTGTGCTAGTACGAAAGTGCAGACTCTTTTTTAAGTAGTTTGGGTAGATTTAATCATAACGCTGAAAGACTCCTTCTTCCCTGAAGAGACACCAAACAAATAGCCCTCTCTTGGGTATTCTCTGTAGGGGTGAAGAGGATGGGACCATCTGAGTCATGCTGACTATCCTATTACAAACTGCTACTAACAGCCAAAAGTGTAGCCTTTGTTTCCAACGTATATATTACATCTTATTGCACTCTAAGAAAGGCTGTGAGTAGGTTCATTAAGGTGATGTTGTGGCAGAAGTTTAGGCTTTGGTCTGCTCCTGTATCACCTGCACAGAGATATACCTTCACTGGGCAATGCTGCTCTCTGCCTCAGAGCTGCCGCTGACATGAAGATCATGAAGATGCTGAACTGGTCCTTGCAGCACATATTAGGGGCACAATCAACCTGAAAGATTTTAATAGCCATTACAGTGATTTCATTCCTCCGTGTTCCTCTTTCATGCACACATTTCAGGAAAACAAGATCCAGTTTGAACCAGCATCAGTGCGGAAAAACCTTCCTACTTCCAGTGTTCCACAGCTCCTGGCACTATCCGTACAGATTTTCTTCCAGGATTTCTCCTTTTTTCAGTTGTATGTTGTTTATAAAAAAAAAAAATAAATAAATCTTCGAAACATTAGTATCAGTGGGACAGCAAATTAGTGTGAAAAACACTCAGGAAAAATACTGGAACATGATGGGAAGTAATCTATTTTTAAAAAGCAGCTAATTCCTCCTGAGAACGCCACTTGCAGAATTAGCAACAGACTTCACTCAGGAGTCACAGGGCAGTGTTATACAGTTTGCATTGTGCAGGACATCCAATCGGCTCATCAGGGGAGTCACTTGCCTGTAAGATTACTTGGGGCTAAGAAATGCAAAAATCCAGCTCACTGTACATGATAGTCATGCCCTTAACTAACTCCAATAGAAATTTGCTCGCCTGAATAAAACAAGACTTGCCGGGGAATTTCTATCAGCACAGTGAGCAGTAATAGACACAAAGCACACAGCCTGCAGTTATTCATTCTGGTGACTTATTTTTATTGGGAGCTATTTACAGAAGTATCTGCAGCTGCACTTTGTGGATGCTCAGGCCAGCCTGGACCATGGAGTGTTTCCCCAGGCATGATCCTGAGCGCAGCAGAGGCACACTGCTGGCTGCTCTCCCCGTCATTATCTGCTGTATCCAATGCTCTGCACGTTATGCGCAGGCTTATACCTGTACCCCAATCTGCCATTAACTTCAGGGACAAATCTGGCTGCCAAATAAAAGCTATGTTTGGTCTGTTTGGCTGGATGGGTGGAGTACACATCGCAGGGTCTGCATTACCCTTGAAGCCTATGCATAAATCCCATTAACAGTCATTAAAATTCCTGTCTGGCATTGGAAGGAAAGTAGACATTGATTGGTATGCAGGGGAGCTCAGGAGAAGGGAGGAGGCATCAGGGAATTATGCAGCTCTTGCTTAGGCTCCCGATCTCCTGGGGGGTGTTGCAGGTGTCAGACCTGGTTTGGGTACAGATCACCAAAGCATGGAACCCACAATCACAGCAGCTCTGGTGGACATGATGCTGAGCACAATTACAACTTGTCCTCACGCTGTCCCAAGCATCTCGTACAAACGTGGCTCCATGACATTTCTACAAGGAACAGAAAACTCAAGGACCATGTCTGAAATTATATGGGTAAAGCAGTGATGCCTGAGACTTTCTAATTCCCATCCCTTGCATCTTTTCACTGAAGGCATCTTTGGGCTTTTTTTCTGAGTGCTCGTTTAAATTACATTTAATAAGATAGGCACGTCAGACTTTGTTTACTGAAGTTTACTGTTCAAGTCAGCAGGGAAAACAAAAATCTATCGACTGTGGCTTTTAAACAATAAGAACACAGATTTTTTTTATTAGCACTTTATTTCAGTGCAGACAGAAACATCACTGACTATCACTGTTGTTTACTGCTAAAGGCACAGCTCCTACCGCCTTTCCACACATAGAATATTCCCATGGCAATCAATGGAAGTTTAGCATAAAAAGCAAAATATACTCCATCATGTTGTCTCTCTATATAGTAAATGCTAATTTCTTGCCAACTATAAACTTGAAAATTTCTTGCAGTACATTGCAACATAAACCTATTCTCAGTGTGTAATTTAAATTTTCAAGATGTGTACGTTCCCAGCGGAGAGTCATTTGTGTGTGTGTGTGAGTATATGTATAGAAGAAATGAAATGTTAATGACTTCTCCATCTACGTTTCTATACTTGTTAGCTTTCCCTACTAGTTTTCTTCTGCCCCTCAGAGTGCTAACTGTGCCTGTAAAAGTCCAGGAAATTTGTGTCATAAATAGTTTCAGCCTATTATAGCCAATGAAACACATACTGAGACAAATATATTGGACTGAAACACAAGTTATTTCGCTGAAGTCAGTGGGGTTACTCTGCATTTTGTTTTCGATTTGGCAAAGCATGTGGTCTAAAGTTGGTCTTGAAGACGGGAATAAAATTAAGCACATGCATGCATACTTGTCTGGGGCTTTTTTTAAAATTGATTCCATACAGGGCACAGAATTTAGCTAAATATATTAAATACAGATTCCTTCTGATTTTCTTCACTATAGATAATAGCTTGTATTAGAAATAGCGTACCATAAATATCACACGTTTACCAGAGAATGGGAAAGTAGCAAATACTGATGCTGCACTTCAGTCAGTAGTAGTGCTAATTTTGATGGCCAGGTTATTGCCATCTGGCCATTGCTTACACTAGTAGGTAGGAAAATAACGTGCATTTCTGTGTTAACAAATTAATTTTGTATCCAGGAGCAACAAATATACTTTAGTTTCTCAGGTGTTCAGAAATACCACCATTTTTCTGCCATTGTCTGTTCTTCAGTATTTTAGGGGTGTCACCCTCTTTGGTGGGTATATTCAACCCTTAAAACTAAGCTATTCTTTTTTTTTTCATGTGGTATAGAATTGTGTGCATGTGTGTTTTTAAACAAGGGCACCTGCATAAAAAATGTCTATCCTCATTAGATCCATTTTCTCAATTAAATTCAAGTTTCTATGTCCAAAAGGCATAAATCTGGGTATCGATTTAGTCGTAAAATAATGAAACTCCCAGCAGTCTTCTAAACCCATTTTACTTGGATGAGCGTATAAGCTTTTAAAATATCAAGTTATTCCAGTATTTAATACACATAACTGCTTCCAGAGGTCTGAAGGCAATAAGGCATATCTTCCCCACTCCATTTGAAGCAGCGCAGTTAGAGCTAGCCAGTCCCTCACTACTGGTTTTAAGGCTTTTGACAATTTTATTCAGTGTAAGTTTGGTGCTTTCTCAACAGGGGCTATATCCCCTGAAGCCAAAATCAATAACCTATCAAATCAAAGCTCTATAAAATACCAACGGGCTTGTGGTGTTTTGCTCCCATAAATGCAATTCAGTTTAACTCCACACTTCCAAAACAGGCTGATTCTACATTTGTTGGCTTATTCCAACAACTGTACTGTCAACATGTGCTTCCAAAAATCTCTTTTTAGACAACAAATAATCATCTATTCCTTGTAAAGTAAAGAATTAAAACCAGTTCCACTTACCTGTATCGAGGAAACAACTCTCAATCTCTTTCAGTATTTTTCTGTGCCAGTGCATCCTTTACCTTGTTCAAAGAGTGTACCCAGCTGAGCAAGTATAACCTCTGCATGGAGATAGCTGGTAAATCATTTAAGTTTCCTTTAGTCCTGTTTCAGGTTAAACAGGACTTCATAGTGCACAGATTAGTGTTGGTAAACAAGCTTTGAAGTACATTGGTCTCTTACTCAGCCCTATCTATGCTCAGGGTAGTTTGAAAATAGAGAAAGAATGGTAAATTGAAGCCAATTTTTTTAAATGATAGTGTGTTTTATTTGAATGCTTTCCACTCCTCACATACATGCTGAAGTTGCTGTTTGATAAAAGAAAATGTCATAGAGATGAGCATTTTATGAGTGAAGAAACCTTCTCTCCTACCGCAAAGTCAAGTGTAACAGTGCAAGGAGTAACTTACCTTTGCTAAATCAAAACAAATTCCACATACAATGTTTTTCCACAGCTGGCAGAGTTTAGCAAACAAACCTGCCCTGCATAATATAACAAACATTCTTCTGATAACTAGGAGCAGCATTTCAAATTCAGTGGGTTTGTGAAGTGTTTGATCTGCTGATGCAAGCTGCAGTTTCTTTCCTTTCTTTGCTCACCTTTAGCACCAGAAAGCTCAGTTCACTCCTGTGTTATTACAGGACTTGCACTGCTACACAAGTGGGGCAAGGGACCTTTACTGCTGGCTGCTTTCAAATTATTTCAAAAGAATCAAATTGTCAGGTTGCAGTGAAATTGCACACACAGAAAATTCAAGTAACTTGGATGAATTATCCTCCAAATATAAATATTTTTACCATTAATCAACAAATGACAAAAAAGTCAATTTTTGATTGATCTATTAATTTGATAATTATGAAAATGAGCTACAATTACTCCTAACAGTCGCTTGCAATCTTGAGTCCTGTACAGCAGCAGGACTAGTTTCTGAATATAACGTTCAGGTCAGCATGTAAAAAATGTAAAGTGTGGCCATATTTCAAACGCAGTTGTATATCATAAATCAAAATTAATGCCAAGCCCTTTCATCCAAATCAGTATCTTCTGGTTCTGCCACTCCTTTCTTCTATCTGATTAACTCCTCTCCCATAAATATAGCGAGGTAGTTGCTAGTTTTTTTTCTCTGGATGGCATTTACAGAGTTCCCATACAGCAATCATCACAGGAACTTATTTATATATTGAACTCTCTAATGCCCTCCAAAAAACCCAGTTTTCTACTGCTACATTATTCCAGATGGGTCTTTATATTGTTGACTTTGTTCTGCAAAATTAGTGAACACATTTTCTTTCATGTTAATAAAAATAAAAATTTAGAGTGGTTGTTTCTGACCCAGTAATATCATCTGGAATAATCTCCTTCCACTATTAATTTCATGTCTGTAGCTAGCAAGGACAATGCACAGATTTGGAGGGCTGAACAGCTGCCGAGCAGGACCACAACCTTTGTTTCATGACATCTCATGTTTTGACCCCTGCTTTCTGGTCACCAGAGAGATGATTGACTAAGTGCACAGGGAAGTCCATTTTTAGTACGGCGGACCAGAGCACGGCATGACAAACTGTGATGTCTGAGTTTCACGTTACACCATCTGGCCTGCCATTTCCAGAGCCTCACATCAGAGTCCTGATGATGTATGTTTAAGCTTGGCACTATCATTTATTTCGTATCTCGTGTTTAAACAGATGCAAGCTGAATATAACAGAAAAGGAGACCTTGATGAAGGAGTCATTGCAGAAAGTGAGGCTCTTGAGCTGCTTATAGACTCCAAGATTAAGTGTAAAATCTGTCAGGGAGGATGTGTATTAAAAAATATGTGTTGACACAATGATGCAACTAATATTTTAAAGGCAAAACATCAACTGCATTTCCATATCATTTATAATGTTGGTGAACAAGGTACTACAAAGCAGGCTACCCCCTTCTGTCACCATCATCTTATTCGCAACTTTATTTTACAGATCAAGAATGTTTTAATAAAAGGTAGCTCAGCTGCTGTGAATCAACACAGCTACACTGATAGCACTGGGGTAGCCACATAATGGAGTGGTGCCTATTTACATCAGCTGAGGATCTGGTTCCTAATTCTGGTACAGGTTCTTGTACACAGGCAATACAAGACCTTGATGAATAAAATGAGCCCTCAAAATGCCATGGGTGGGAATTCATGACTGCATGGTATAAATGAGATGCCTTCATCAGACTAGGAGGAAGAGAGGAAAGGAGAGGGGTCGACCCTGCCCCATGTGGTGAAGCGGTAATGCTGAGTATAGGGTCCCCACTGTCCCACTGGTGCTCAGAGCTCTTTTCCTTCATCACACATCAAAATACATGTCTCCTCCTGGATCTAGCTCACATAAATCAGCAAATCCAATGGTGGAATGACATTTCACACCAGCTTTGGATTCAGCCCCTGAAACGTCAATTAAGATCACCAAACTGTAGAAATTCAACTAATTGCAATGCTTAAATTAGCAGCCCAGGTCCGCACTTCTAATCACAGAAAGAGGCAGGCACAACCAAAAGAGGATGCAATCTTCTAAGATATGAAACATCTTAAATGAGAGATGCAAGCCTCATTTCACTGACAGCAAAGGGAATGTTGAGCAACTGCATTGTGTCTTGGACTTCTGCATCCCAACATCTGAAAGAGAAAATATCACAGAGCAAACAAGCTATTTGATGCAGCAAATGGGAACTTGTGGAGGTTGGAAGTGGAAGAAAACATAATGAACTGAATAACAGAAGAAAGTAATTGAGACGTGAACAGTTTGGAAAGACTGAACTGTACAAGTCCCAGATATGTCACCCTCTTACTCCCTCAACATCGCTATAAGTGACAACAGCACTTCCATGATGTTCATGGGATATCCTGGCTCTGTAGCTGGACTAGAAGCAGCCACGGTGCTAAGGGGATGAGGCAGCAGCCCCTGAATGACATATATCCTGCAGCAGGTCCTCAGCGGACAATTTTCAACCCCTATTAAAACGTTAGCACTTTATTTTGTGAATGGAGTGATACTTTTATTGCATGCACAATTAGCCTTTTCGTATTAGCAACTTCCTAGCAACTCTGTTTCTTAAAATAGGGACTTAACAGTGCAAGCTTTTATCTTATATAATCCCTTAGAAAAAGATAGCTCAGACACCTTTTGGGGGTTTTAAACATCAAACCTTCAGCTTGAGACCTGTCTTTATCAAAGGAGCTAGCAGCTCTATCTAGGGTTTATGTTCTTTAGAGGAATTCCAAATTGCCTGTTTTTTATAGACTACCTACATAACAACCTCCTACAGTATTTAAATTTTTGTAATTTTCTACTCCTAATGCGATCTTCACATTTAAATGCACACAGATTATTTTACATTTATCTATTTAATATCATAGTTATGTCTTTCTTTAAATGCCTGTTATTCAACAACTTATTAATAGTGAACTGTTTTTTTCAAACAGAAACCATTTAAATTTGGTTAGTTTATGGTGATTCCTTGTATCTTTTCAGCCAAGAGAAAAGCCTTAAAAGCCTGGAAGACTGTATTTATAAAACATATTTGTCTATTTAACCTCAGATGTATCGTCATTATGAGAGGACTAAAGCATTTTCCCTGACTTTTCTTTGCACAGTTATTTCATTGCTATGCCTTCATAAATGTGACTCCTCTGAAGCAGCCTTAATGTTTATCACGAATCCTTAAAGGTAGTTTTGGCATGAAAAACCAAATAAGTTCTCCCCACACAGTGTTTAAAGTCTTCTCAGGAAGCTGTCCAAAGACAAAGGTCACAGCAGAGCTGTGCTTACCTTGGCTGTCATACTGCTATGGGGTTCCAATGGAATAGTCTCTAAGCCATCAGCTGACAGATGTGACCCCATCTTTGGTGGTACAGAACACCCTGATACCTGGGCAATGTACATGGGGTGAACAGGCTGAATATGGCTCAAAGAAATATCATCTTGTTAGTAAAAAGTATCTACCACCTCCTGGGCAGGAAAAGATAAGGAAGGAGAAACCAAGCGTAGTATCATTTAGCATCATACTCCTGCAACCTTCTTACTTTGTGGACTTACACTTGGATGCACAGGTGAGCCATAATCCAGAGCAAAGCCTTTGCATGTGCTGTACATGAAAAGCAGAAAGGCTCACAGGGTTTCAAGTATGCCCTTGGCCACTGCTCTGCATGGGTTCTCCAGAGGCACACAGCAGTGAAATGTGTGTTTTCCTGACAGGCTCTGGCACACACAGAGAGAAAGAGATGAGAGCTGAGAGAGAAATGGGATCAGCTGAAGTGTTATTTGTAATGACCTGCACAGGATCATCAGCAGTAGCTCCAGTCAACGGTGTCATTGACTCCACTCACATTGTTGACTCTAGAGCATCCCTCAGCAGCGGAAGGTGGTCCACTCACTTCTGATGGGTGGCTGAACACCATTACTCTAAAACAGATGGAGCAGGAGGAAATAGAGGGTTCTCAAAGGGTGGGGACAACCCAACTTCCTGCATTCCCACTGGGCCCACAACATCAAGTGATATCTGGGAAAGGTTTGCCTGTAGAGGTAGCCCTGAGTGCAGGGAAGGCTTTGAACTATCTTAGAGCATCTCACCCATCTCCTTGGTTCATCCTCTTCCCTGCAGACCTGAGCCTTTCACAGGTCATGCAGCTCCTGCCCTTCTCCCTTGCTACAGGTACGTAACAGCAAAGCTTCAGGAAGTCCTTTTCCTCCTTTTTATTTACCCATCAGGTGTGCTTTGTAAAGGCTAATTTATATTTGAGCAGCAGTGTGTATGAAGGTCTATGCAAAGCAGCTCAACCACCAGAAAAGTTAATATGTGCTTTGCATTTGCTGTCTCTAATTACAGGAGAGAAGGAGTGGAGGTACAGCTATGCCTGCCTGTGCATGAACCACTTTGACTATTCCAAAGCTAATTAAATATGTCTCCTGTATATAAAATATATCATCTCCAGATAACAGCATACTGTTAAATTCTTCATCTTATTAAAAGCTTGCATTAATGCTTTTCCAACATAAATTTTAACTGTGGACAGGCACTATTTGAGGAGGCTGACAATAGAACTGACCTAGATTAGGCTGACAGTGCCAAAAGATATATCACCTCTAACTGTCTGAGAGAGAAGAAGGATGAGGAGTACATTCCCCATTATTGCCTAATGCTGATGTGCAGGCATTATCTCCAGAAACCCGCTGTTGCTTCACCTTCTGCTCTTTTGGTACAGTAGATGGCTATACCATGCTGAGGAACGATATTCTCTGCTTGCCGACTCTTATTTCCCGTCTTATAACTCAGCTGCAGGGAGAATTAATGGGGCATTGGATAATGATTTTAAAGCCATTGATAAGTCCCCTTATAGTTTACAAAATTATGGGAGAAGTCAGATAATTCCAGGTGATTGGGTTTATGCATTAAGTTCTTGCAGCCATTTAGGTCAGGGCTGGTGTCTGTGCAGGAGCAGAAAGAAGTCTGCCTGCACCAACATTCAAGCTTTTGCAAATCAGTCCAAGGTTGCTCTTCTGCTAGGACCAAGCAAGCAAGAGTTGGCGATGACAAGTTCAGAAACCACAGGGAGTTTCACCACAAAGGGAACATTTTGTTCTTTTAATACATATGCACAGAGCTGATCAGAGATCTTTTCAAGGCATCCTTGTGCAAAAAGGAGACAGCAAGTGGGTTCATAAAAAACTGTTACTGTCACACAACTCCTAATGCAGAAAACAAGACTGCAGAAGAGCAGCAACATTTCTCACATGCATTAATGAATATTCAAAAGATATGAAAATAGCATGAAGAGGCTAAGAAAATAGAGATTCCAAATATTAATAGGAACTCAGCCATTGATTTTCTCACAGAGCTTGCATTGACGTTGCGAGATTGCTCAGTCTTAGACACTTGATTGACACAGTGATGGCTCATTCAAAGTATATGCAAAGTCGTTGCAACTGTATTAAGCTTTTCTCTCAACTTCAAGTTTTTTAACTTTTTCCATTGTCATCCCAAAGGCCATTTTATAGACAAAGTCATACTTCTTTTGCAATTCCGGCTTATGAGACTTTCCTTTTTGAAAAGGAGGAAGGGAGGACTCTTCCACTGCTGTCCTCCTGGACAAAAAACTGAAGATACAGTGACTGAGGTGCAGCTGCAGAGTCTGCAGCCCATGAAATTCTCTTTGGACTAACCAGTGGGATAAAGACTCAAGACTTCAGTGAAAACCAGTGGGAGCTCTCTCTACAAACCAGCACCTCAGAAAATGAGACTTTATTCATAGCCTGCTATAGGATAATAAGGCCAAGGATCAGTTTTGGAACCTCTTTAGGAGCTGATTGTGCTGTTTCTCAGAGCTGGCTTGAATCTCTTCGCAGGAGGGAAGGAAACCAAAATTGCCATCTCCCAAAAGAGGATAAAAATGCTTCCCAAGACAAAGGTGCCATGTGGCATGTTTCCCCCTCACATACCCAGCTAGTCGTCTGCTGTAGCACTGACCTGTCCCTTCCCCAGGCAGTGAGGTCATGGCCTCTGGCAGGGGCTCATTTACTAACATGCCAATGCAGGCACTAGTGGCCTGTTCCAGAGGGGAATAAATACTTAATTGACTGCTGCTTTTGCTATATAACTGACTGAAAAACAGAGAAAAGGAAGAAAAATTGGTAGAGGAAAGGCTTCTTGAGGGGAAAAGTTATCCCTTGAGCACTAGGACAATAAAGTAAAACTCAGTGCATCTAGGGATTCTGTCTAAATAAAAGAAAATTCAGCAAAAATAAAAGAATAAAAGAAAATAAAAGCAAAACTGAGGATTAGAAACACAAGAAGTAAGAACTGGAAAGGTCTTGGGATCACTTCCTTTGCAGGAGTAAACAGCTGCAACAGCACTGGATTTGATACTAGGGAAGAATATGTCAGGGATCTATTAAAAATGTCCTACAGAAACAGATGTTTCCACCTACTCAGAGATAATGACAAGAGTCTCAGTTACCCTAAGTCCCTCTCATGCTCTTCTAAATATATAGCCATCATATGCCCTTTAAAGTGTGCAAATGATGCAAGCAGTGATGCTTCACATGTATGAAAATCTTATCCTGGATTTTTACAGAGAAAAGCACAATTTATCATTAAACTTTTTCCCACCAGTTCCACCAGCTCTGGGAATTCACCTCCTCATTTTGGAAGGTACGTATGGAAATGTGTCTAACTCAAGGGAGAAAAATGAAAACTGACAATAAACCATCATAATCTGCTTGATCAGCTGGAGCACAGAAATAAAAATGCTACCTCTTAAAAGAGCAGTCTGAATTACCTCGATTTGTGCAAAGAAATAAGTGACAACAACTTCCAGATAGCAACACTTCCTAACCACATATTTAAATGTACAAGTCAAGGCTGAGTGAAAAAATATTGTTGCTTTGAAAGATAAATGTTTTACTTATATTAGCTATAACAGGAATATGTGCTACTGCATAAATGTTTAAATTCCGATTTGGAAACTATATATTTTGAAGAAACCAAGGCCAGTAAATATTGGATTACAAATTCATATTTACAATTTCCTTAAAGAAAACAAAAACAAAACCAAAAGAAGACCCAACTTATGATTTCCTTTTCACTGACCTGTGGTAGTAATAATTTGCCTGTGTTGAACAAATGCTCGATTTGCGCTCTGTTCTCCAAGCTAACGCTTCCCATTTCATTTTAAGTACCAGAAACATGAAAACACTGCCCTAAAATACTTCCACTCAAATTTCCTAGACTAAACCATATGCTTTTGAACCTCACTCGATGATGAGGACACTTTTTCTGCAGCATTCCATCCCAGCTAGTTGAGAGGGAGGAAAGACAATATTGTTGCATTAATAGAGCAGTGCTAGTTTGGAATAAAACAGAAACAGTGCATAGTAAGCAGCTGACACAGCCCATTGCCAAAAGACGTCCCTGAAAGAAAGTTCTTAGCAAATTATTTTAAAAGAGAGGTGGGAGGAAGAGACCATTGTACATAATTAGAGCAGAAAGTGCTTGAAATGTCTTAAAATATAAGACATGCTCCAGCCTGTAAAGAACATGAGCAAGGAGGAGGCATTTCCTTTGGCCTGCTTTTTTGGTTTGACCTACTGTAAAGATTACTGCATGTAGCTCCAGGGCAGTTCTTCCAGGTCATTTTTACTTACAAGATTAGGCCTCCATAACCTGGGGTCTTGAATGATCTGATGGTTTCTACATTAGTTGCTGAAGACTGGGTTCTTCCCTTCTTGCTAGATAAGCAGCTGTTGGTCTCTAATAGTGCAGACTTTGAAACAGAGGATTTATAGCTGTGTCAGGGCAGGGGTTGGAAATGTTAAGGCAGGAGTAACAAAGACAAAACTGAAAGTTAACTTGGCAAGTGCCATGGTACTAAAAGTTTAAAGTATGCAGAGGATGTTTTTATAAAGTTTAGGAAGGATATAGACTCCAGTCACATAGACTCCATAGGACACAATGCTTAAGTGAGTCTAACAGTAAAACAGTCAAGGGAGAAAATAATGTGGTCTGCCTACCCTTTAAACCTACTCCTGCAAGTGTTCAGGCTGGATAAGATCCCAGAGGAGTGAAGAACCATGTCAGTGAACTCGTGTACGCAAAGTCCTGGCCATTTGTGTGGGACCCCATGTTACTTCCTGGGAGGGGGTGGGGGCAGCACCTCCATGCAGGCATTAGAGGAACGCTAAAGTCCATACTAGCACAGTTGATGGTATGAACTGGACACTGCTCTGAATCTCAGAAAATGATTGCTGGGTTTAGTTGCTCTTTTTGGGTGGCTGCCCAAGAGAATTGATTGTCAGAGAGCAAAGGTTGGGGCTCACTGTGAATCACGAGCTAATAAAATGTCCCAAAGGACAGGTGAAGGCATGCCAACTATTTCTGAAAGTGTAGGCTCTTATACATGACATGACTACCGAAAAACAGAAAAAAGGGAAAAAAGAAACAAGTTTTGTTCATAACCGGCACAACGAAAATATGGCTTTTTTTCAAAATCCCACTGGAAAATTATATCATTTTTAAGCACCTATAACACTGACTCAAATACATTAGAATTTTTCTAACTTAGTTATCTTTCACATTCTTCTCCTTTTCATTCTACAATTGACTGTTGCCACAATGTAGTGTAACTCTATCCCATTTCTGGATCATTGATGACTGTTACAAAAGAAAACACCACGTATGGTCAGTGCCTTGATCCAAAGGGGAAAACAGATAAGAAAGAAGTTTCAAGAAACCTTGGGATAAATTCAGTTTTCACTAATTTAGGTTACTTTTTTGCTCTTTCAAGCAAGCTTACCTCAGCACTGACCGCACACTGCATTCACATGAAGTGTTGACATCATGTCTGTAACTGTACAATGAACTTTGACAACACATCTGACTCTTTAGCATGCAGCAGCCTGACCACTGGGTTTCCAGATCTTCTCCTTCTCAGGAAGTTTTCACATTCGTTCTTTAATACTTAGCTTAAAGGGCAATTTGCTGCCCACTGCTGTGTGGACAACATTTTTCATAAATAATGCATATCGTGTAATGAGAACAATAAAGGCAAAGGTAAGAAATGTGAAACACCTTAATGGGATGTCTTGATGAAAGCTGCCCATCACCTTCTCTAAATACTTCACTGATAAACTTCTAGATTGGGGAGATTATTTTTTCTTAGAAACAAGCTCACAATGTACTAATAATATGCTGCTAATTGTTGAAGTAGCAAAGTTCAAGTGTGTTATTTCAGCTGTTCTTACTGAGTAAATGCGCTTATGTCACACACTGAAAGCTTCAACAGGGTGTAAGTGATGCATGTGTTGGGTCTTCTTCAGGTCTGCGCTGCCTGGGAGAACTTCAGCCTCTCAGCACTAAGGTGGATTTCCAGTTTTCAGGGGTGGAATAATGAAGTGAAATAATAGCATTAACCAATACCTAATTAACACACAATCTATTTAATTTCTAGATCCACCATTAGGTTACTATTAAAGTATATTTAGTTGGCCTGTGTAAAACCGCATTATGGCAGCTTTTCAGAGTCAGGCTATTCACAGGCCATTTGCAATTTTCATTACTCTTCTCTTTTTAATGTCATAGACTTAACTTCATGAAGGTCTAGAGCAGGTTAGATTGACGATTACAGCCTAATAGGTTTTTTTCTTGGCCCCTCCACAGCATGTATTAGATTCACAGCAGCGATGTGCCTGCCTCCTCCTGGCCTTGAAGGTAAGGGGGAACTGCATTTTAGATATAAGGAACTGGGATTTCAGGCAGAGCTATCTTGCCCTGCTTCTCTGCTAGGCACAGAAGTGCTTAATATATTTGGATACTCAGGCAGGTAAACAGGGCCAGTGTCATTAAACCTAGTACCATGGAACAAACAGAGTCTCAGTCACTGTGTGAGGACTTTCCATCCAACACAATGTGCAACGTGTTACATCCCTCTTGTATTCCTACCTCAGCTCCAGTTAGAGTCATGGCCAAGGGCATACTTATCATAGAATCATAGAATAGTTTAGGTTGGAAAGGACCTTAAGATCATCGAGTTCCAACCCCCCTGCCATGCCCAGGGACACCTCACACTAAACCATGCCATCCAAGGCTATGTCCAACCCCACCTTGAATACTGCCAGCAAAGGAGCATTCACAACTTCCCTGGGCAACCCATCCCAGTGCCTCACCACCCTTACAGGAAAGAATTTCTTCCTCATATCCAATCTAAACTTTCCCTGTTTAAGTTTGAACCCATTACCCCTTGTCCTATCACTACAGTCCCTAATGAAGAGTCCCACACCAGCATCCCTATATGCCCCCTTCAGATACTGGAAGGCTGCTATGAGGTCTCCATGCAGCCTTCCCTTCTCCAGGATGAACAGCCCCGATTTTCTCAGCCTATCTTTATACGGGAGGTGCTCCAGTCCCCTGATCATCCTCGTGGCCCTCCTTTGGACTTGTTCCAACAGTTCCATGTCCTTTTCATGTTGAGGACACCAGAACTGCACACTTGTCCATGAACTGTACAGCCCCAGCTCTGCATCTCACTGGGTGAGAAGGCTGTGCTTCCTCCTGGTCAAGAAGATAGCTGCATGGAAGCTTCTGCTCATGCTCAGGGACCAGCGCAGTTCATCTGCCACCCAAGCTCTGAGCAGAGGGGATCGAGCAGCACGAGCAGGTCCAGCACTGCAGTGAGCACCAAGGGGAAGAGTCTGCGCTTGCAGGCCTGGATTTCAGACCAGGTGGGTGCTGAGACCAGGGTTCAAGCCAATGATAAGTCCATCAGCATGTATTCCCTCACAGTAAGGAGTGGGTAATGTGCATACATAATTAAACTACTACATCTACACCAAGCCTGGCTATGGTCACAGATATTATGGTCAGTGGCTGAGACCTTGCAGAGTCACAGTCTCCTGTTTCTCCCTGTGAAGAGACCCTCCAGTAATGGTCCATATACTTATTTGCTAACTTAAGTAAATCATTCAAAATACTGCCTAGACCACAATATAAATAACAGCTGTGATTTAGTAAGGCTCTCAGGCTGAGACATAGCTGTCTGTGTTACCTCAAGCTAGAAAAGGTTGAGTTTTCAACAGATCTCCTCAGGATATTTTAATTTGTGTAAGTGCATTCGAAGCATGAAAGCAGATGGACAATATGTGAATTATGAACTAATTGGGGGAAGATGGAAATGAGAAGGTAAATTTCATTTACATTATCTCCCTTTTTATGCTTGCTAAGGTCTAAGGTAAAGGCTTGGTCTCTTTCTGGTCCATAAAATATGGATTGCTATTTTCAAACTAGATCAACACTGCTAATAGCCATTCCCATTAGTCAGCCGTATAATAGCATTATGATGCTATGAAATATTGACATGATAAAACAATGTAAGCCAGAGGTTACTGACAGTGCACACTCTTATATTGACAAATAAATGCAGCTTTTTTTTTATGCACTCCTTTTGCCACCTTTCTACCTGGATGACAGTATATAAAACACATTTTTCCAGATCCTTCACTCACTACTGCTAATGCCAATTGATGGCAGCGGGCTGAAACTGATGCTACTATTCCCACTGATGCTTTCCAGCGTGGAAAAAGAATTCAGGAGCTTGTCTAAAATGGGGCCAGTGCTGAGGATTTTCTATCAATCTCAGCTGGTGTGGTGTGAGGGAGGAAAGACAAGGGTAGAAGTACAAGAAACCAAGTTGATGCAAACTTGCTGGGCAATGCCCAGTGTTTTGGAAAGGGGATCCCACAGGAATGATCAGGGGAGGACAAAGTGATAGACCTGGTTGCGCCAGCACCTCTTTTTCGCACCCACACACCTTGTCTGGAAGGGAGCTACCCTGTACTCTGTCTCCTCCACCAGCTAGCTACAAAGCCATCTTTCTGCAAAACAAATACACATAAACATATATCCAGCTACACAAAGGGAGTATTCTATTCCATTGGGCATTTTTAAATATTTAAATTATTTATAACACCTGCTATTTTCCAATCACTCGAACGATGCCACCTCATTTACAGCTCTAAAAAAGGGCAGACACAGGGATAAAAATTCCTGCCAGGCAATGGTGCATCCTTCACTGGTGTTTGCAGAGCAATTGGATGTTCACAGGTGCTACAGTCCAGAAGCATGTGTCTCTGCTGCCTTTGTACCCAAGAGGAGCCTAGCACAGTTTTGTGTTTCTCCTGGAGAACGTCTGCTGGACTCATTCTCCACCTCCCAGGAGTTTATTCTAAGACCGAATTCCCCTTGTCATTCCTCTAACCCATCTGTTTTAATGATGACTAATTTACACCACACATAAATCATCAGCTCCCCCTTGTTTTCTTGGAAGAATCCTCATTCTGTGGTACATAACTCCTTATCTGTTCCTGTAACCAGCTGTCCTCCCTTTGATGGTTTCTACCAGGATTGCTACACAACATCCCCAGATTGTATAAATCCCATTCTGTGGAAACGCCACCAGGGTATCCAGCCCACTCCTGAGATGACAGGACCCAAGGAAGGGTCTGTTACAAGCACTTGCTTTGATGTTATCTTCCCACATGCTCTGTCGCCTCATGTCTGAGACTGTACATACCGCAGGAGGGTGCAACAATGGCAGCCTGAGGAGAACTTGCCTGGTGGGGCTCATTCCAGGAAGACGTGTGTTTCTGGTCTCCATTATCTGCAGGAGTCAAACAGAGGACGTGTCAGTGTGAGCTGATGGGTAGTGCTGAGCTAAGGAGAACACAGCCGCCTCTGAACAAATACAGGTTCTGTGTGCCTTTAACAACTCACACTTCACAGGCAAGGTCTGGATAACACAGGAAATTTCACTGCCAGATGCTGTACCTGCAGACATAGACCACACAAGGGTTGGAGTAGCACAGGGTGAAGAATGGAAGGAGGGAAGGACGAGGTCACTGCTCAACTCCTGTGTCCTGGCACTGCTGAGATAATGAAGTCTCTTCCTGCTTCCAACCAGGGCTTAAGATACGAGGTGTAGTTTTTGGTTATGGAGACACATGGATACTCTGGACTGCTGTGCAATTAGAACAAGAAAGAAACACCGAAATAAGAGAAATGAAGGAAAAAATAAAAAGAGAAAGGAGAAACTCGAGTTGGGAGGGAACGTGTTTGCTCCCCAGCTACTGACAATGAGGCTGCGAAGTGGGTCTGTTTGCTGTGCTCACGTTGTCGGGTGTCACTGCCATTCCCACCTGCCAGACAGGACTTGGCCTCCAAACTGGAGAGACAGAGACCTAACGGCACAGTGAGACAGTCAGTGGGGCTGAAGTAGAGTAACATAATAGATAAATTATTCGCCTGAGAGGCACAAGTGCTTGCTAGAAATGTCATTCTGCCTCCAAGGAGGGCCCACATCCAAACAGGCTCTGCAGTTAGCCAAGGCGTCCTGAGGGTACAAGTAACAGTTCGCAACTGTGACTGTTGTAGTGCTGTAAGGCTGATAGAAATCCTGGAGAAAGCTTACATCACTGATAATCACAACTATTTTTCTTGGTCTTACTCAGGAGATAGTTCATGAGGACAAGTACTCAAAAAAAAGACCTTCCTGTAAGACTTAACACACTGGATTTTAGCACAGGTTTGAAACCTTGCTCAGACTGGGATACGATGCTTGGAATATGCTCTCCTGAGCAAACACTTTGGTGTGCTGACCTGGCTTTTTACCTGAGCAATGCTTAATAAGGCCATAAAAAGCCATAAAGAAGCAGAAAGCATTCCAAGTTGAGTGCTACATTGCGGAGCTGGTGCGTGAAGCATGGGCAATTAAAAATGTAGTCAGAAATAAGTTTTCAGCTACAGCAGATAAGAGAAGAAATATGCAAAGCAGTTGCTTGTCCTTACTATTCACCTTAGTTTTGAAGCTGATGGCAACCCACCAAAGAAATGAGTTTAAACTGAACCCTGAACTCAGTTTAATTAGTTTTAAGGTATTGACACAACAACAAGAATCATCAGACGGAACTTCAGTGCCTGATCAAGCATATGGCTTTATCTGTGTCCGATGCGAGGCTTTTGCTGCCTAAACTTGAAAACTTCTTATTGCTTAATGGCTTGGCATGAAAGAAAGCTAATTTGGGATGGTAAGTGGATTGACTGACCAATTTGTGCATTAAGACTAATCCACATGTGCTGTACTTCACAGTGCTCTTTGGTGAACTCCTCATCCTGCTCTGAAGCTTTCTGTATAAGCTATCTTCTGTGACAAGTGCAGGGAGATGCAGTGAAGAGTTAAAAGTGAATCTCCTGCCTCTTTGAACTGTTTTCTCAGTACTTTGTGTACACAGATACACTTTTGATGTGTTAACTAGAAAATCTGACTGAAAAAGAACAAAGCAGCTGTCACTGAAAGGAAGACACTGACGAAGAACCACACAGCCTTTTATTGAAGAACTGTCAAGATTGATCCTACAGCACTCAGTTTGTCTGTAGTATTTATCAAAGACCTAGATCAGATGAAGGAAATTAAAAAAAATAATAAAATTCTATCCACTGGACATTTATAAATGGTATCAGGAAATGCATTACATTTAGAACATCTATGAGAATGTAAGGTTTTGACAGTTCAGGGACTGGAATATAAACACAGTGGCATGTTTCGTAAGTCTTGGAAAATAATCATTTGCCATTGTTGAGCAAACCTACTTAATTGCCTGCAAAGTTTTAACTAGCAAACTTGATTAAAAACCATTCTGTGCTAATAAACAAATGAACTCATAGAAAGTTCAAAATCTCTTTCATTTAAAACAGAAGCAAAGCATGCGATGCATCTTTGTAAGTCCTGACATTCATGTTAGAGTTGCACCACAAGAGCTTAAACCAAGATCAAGGCACAAGTATGCCAGAAACTCCCAAAACATCTGGGTAGGATGCAGATGGCCACGTGAGCAGAGGAATTAAGGCATTTGCCCAAGGTCACAGAAGGAGGCCTTTGGACAGTCAAATCTGTAGCCCTGAGGGTTTCCACTCAACACCAGAAGGCCAGCCTCTAATCAAACATCTTTGCTGGTCTAGGGAGGAAGCACGTGTTATGAAGATGTGAACAAGGGTGATACATGTCTCACAGGATTGGCAGTGACTGCCATTGAAAGGATATTAAAAGCCAAAAGCCTCTCTGGATTAATACCACAGTTCTCGATCCTACACTGAGCTCGTTGAGGGAACCAAGGTGGTACCCCCACAAAACCTGGAGTTTTCTCTTGGCAAATGCCAACAGTTCAATGATGAAGTAGATATCTCCAACACAGACCCAGTAACACAAGTTTTTCTCCATCAGTCTGTCTTTAAAAGTAACAAAAACACTGTCCATTTTTTCAAAGAGGCAATTGCTGCAATAAGAGCTCTGAAGTACATGTAAGTCTTGATTAACGTTCAAATTCTGCTCATCTACATATGCATACTTTGGGAGGGGAGGACAGATGAGGGTTTCTGTCAGAGATGGGGATGGAATTTGCACTAAAGATCACAGAAACTGTGTGAAAAACTGCGTAAAAAACTGCTTTGTGCCATTGCCCTTTGTGGAAAAGTACCAGTAAATCCTGGAAATGCTGGTGTGCTATTCTGCATCCTGGGCTATTTCAGGCACTGTTTCATGCAGACTACCAGGGTGGTGGTTGACCTTTTTTAGCCAAGGCTCATCTGACGAAATCAGGAAGAAATCTGCATCTTGTTGGGTCCTGATCATTACACCACACTCATGCATTTTCACTCATGATAGTTAATACCTCCTAGCTACTGAGGCTGCCAACATTTCCACTTCTCTTTCCAACAGAGCAAAACTGTGTCCCTGAACAGGATAGGGCACATGGCCAAGAGAGGCATATATAGGGTACCTCAAAGAACTGTCCAGAGGGGGTTCATGCACACTTTCTTTGCACTGGCAAGCAAGATACTTGCTAATAAGCTACTCAGGCCTTCATAATTAATTCATGTGCCTACCGATGAGCACAGCACTGGCCTGCCTCTCCCATAAGAAACAACCCTGGGAGATGCGGCAGTGGGTTAGGCAAAGCAGGGGTTAAGGAGTTGGATTGGGAATAGACGTGTGTCTCAGTTTGACAGTCATACGCTAACTGGGGATGGCTGAACAGATGCTCTCCGAATGCTAATGTCACTCATGGTGTTCTACTTTGGGCAGACTTTCTCCACCAGCACAAGTCATCTGGGAAACGGCTGAGCTTGGAGGGGCTGGTGGCCCTTCTCCTGGGGCACTGGAGCTCTGTCCAGCCAGAGCTCACCCCAGCACACATGGCCAGGCTAAAACCCTTTGCTCAAACATTATTTAAGAGCCTTAAGTCAGCATTGCCCCTTTTTGCCAGCACCTCGGTAAGGGGTGGGTTTCTATAAACCACCTAAGGATGGGGCCTTAGCCATTCAGGTACTCTTGGAGGAATTAGAAAAGTACATTGGACTTGCCATGTACACTGTAAAAGACATTTAGCAAGTCTTTAGCCAGTATATCTTCATCGATTTAAACATCAGTTCTGTATTCAGATCGGCTTCTACTCAGACTCTTACTTCTGAAGCACCTTTTGAAGCTGAAGGGTCTGTGCTATCAAAGCCAGTGCATGGTCAAGACCTCAAATAACAGGCTGCTTAGATTGAGGAAGTATGCAGTGCCACGGGGATCTGTGGCGCTACATAGTGATTGTTAACAAGACTTACTAAAACCGCACTTGCAGAAAACATGTTTATATAAACTACAAGCAGAAGACACATGAATTTTAAAATCACACTGGAACTGTCAATTCTAAACAAAATAGCAGAGCTCTTCCTTAGCTCTATCCATGTAAACTTTCTCTGGCATTAATCAGTAATTTGTGCAGGTGTTTACAGAGATCTGGGACTCTGGGTGTACCGGCAGAAGCTTGCTCACATGGAATGCTCTAAGTAAAGCAAACTGATTTACACCACTGAGAATATGTCCCAGAGATTTTACTTTTTCCTGAAAAACACTTCCCGCTGTGGCAGACATAACGCCATATCAAAGGCATGTGCTGTAATACACAATAAAGATATAGCTTTCATAATTTTCAATTACACTTCCTCTGCAATGATGTTAGTGAATCTCACCCAAAAGTAAATTATTCAGTGCAGATGATATAGAAATCATTTGATGAGTGTCACTTTTCCATTTAAAGTTTTACCAAGATCTTCTTGGATAACGGGCTCTTTTTTTCACATGACACATTTCAGATTTGTTTCTGTCCCTCACCTTTATCCAGCAGGCTGTTTCAACTTTTTAATATACTTCCCTAACAAAACACTGAGTAGCCATTCAAATAAGTCTATTCAGGGGAAGTGCTCATTCATTCAGCCAGAAATACTGATATATATGTTTTATTTAGTTTTAAGAATACTTTTTTCTAATTTTGAGAACATTGAAAGCTAGAGCCAAATATGAAAAGACAACCTTCTTTCAAGGCAGGCTTGGAGGGAAAAGTATTGTGGGCTGCACTGGGAATCCTTTTCTTTCATGTAAATAAATAGTTCATTTACAAGAGCTTTTTAAATGGAAAAACATATCCAATACATCAATACATTCAAACTCAATCATATGGTAAAATATAGCAAACTGAAAAGCTGAATTCCAGAATGTTTTTATATTTCTTTTCATGAAGTTACAGATACATCAGAATCTAATTAAAAAAAAAAAATCCCTTTAACTTCACTGTTATTTTTTCACTTACTGTGCTTCAGATACATGCAATTAATCATTTCATTTTTCCATCTACTATTCTACCAAGCTATTGGGAGTTCTGCCCATGTGACATGGTCTTTAAATGATGTCCAAGTTTATTTTTATACAATGCAAACTCCTACTTTTATGTCTGGATCACTAATACTTATGTTATTCCCCCAGCCATACTGGTCAAGAAGCACCAGGTATCAGTGCTGTTTAATGTGTCAATTGCTCCAGTTTGGAAATGAGTGGGTAACATCTAACTCCGGCCATAGCTATTCTTGCAAGCATGGAAGGAAAGGAAGGAGCTGAAGGGGAAAATGGGGTTTGCACATTGTTACAAAGTGTTCAACCAAAAAGGCTTTACACCATCATACTAAGTTACCGCAAAAATCCCCACATCTACTGGAGAGAGAATGGCAAAATTTCACTGATGAATACATATTTCAAGATAGACCAAGAAGAGCCTTGAATAGGAACATCAGCAGCTTATGTCTAAGACTAAAATATGCAGCAGCAAAGGAGATACTATATTATGAAAGTCCAGATGAAAGAGATATAAGTGTTGTTAATGTACAGGAATGGCTGCATCAGCCACAATAGGAGGAGAGACAACATTTTTCACTGGTTTTCTCCTTCTGCTTTAGAGTACTGCACTTGCCTGCATTTCTTCAGTTCTCTAAAGAAGGCCTGGATCTATCTGCAGCTTATGACAGGTAACACATAGCCACACAAAAGCCCAAGCTTCAGCACCTGTCACAGAATACATCGAAAGCATCACAAAGCACACCTGTTTGCCCTGGCATTGATTCTGGCCTTGCCTTGGTCTTGACACTGCTCAGGCAGTGTCGTGCAAATCTGGTTCCAGCTTGTTGTAAATAGCCCACAAGCAAAGGTCAAAGGAAGTCTTTAGCTCTTGTGTCTCGTACACTAACAGTATTTTGATTGACACTCTAGAATATCTTCTAGAAGATTAAGACTTCCCACTAGTGCACAGACACACAACATTTTTGTCTTCTGTTAGCAATAATCAAGAAACAGAGATATGCAACAGTGTCTAAAAAAACAGGGATTTTTTCAGTTGGAAAATACGCCAATGCATTATACCTCTGAGGTCTGTCAGTCCAGCTGAAGATTACATCTGCAATTGATGCACAGTCTTTGGGAGAAGAAACCACAAAATTTGGTGAATTACAGTTCTAGTGTATGGACTAGAACCCGTGTTATAGGCTAATGCAACAATGTTACTCAGAAGTATTTCATAGGCAAGTGAAAGAATAATCAAAGCCATGGAAAGATCCTTATATGAAGAGCTGGAAATGACTCAAGATTGTTCACCCTAAAGAAAAGGGCATACAAGAGAAGTGGGATGGTAGAGAGCTACTAGGACCTTCTGGTCTCCCTGACTCAAAACATAAGTGGAACAGTAAAAGATCGCAAATTAAAAACTGGTGATTACTCATATTTTCCCAGTTGTTCAAATGCAACAGAAGGTCCTTGAAGCCTACAGCCTTGCAAGATTCCACTATCCAGAGAAGCTCTAGCACTCCAAACAGCCATTTGATAAACACATCATGATTTTATCCATTCTTAGATTTTGATATGGCAGATTTTTGTGGAACCCAAAAAGCTTGTATTTCCCTATTGTTGGGGTTTACATTACTTATGTTAGACTTCTCAGAAGTTTGGGGTTTATGGACCACTGTAAACCCACTGATGTTCTTATTGAGTCCCACTCTAGCAATGAAGAACTGATAGACTTACTGGTGTTAGCATCTAACACAGATCCATACATCTAGCTACAGATCATATACCCTTACCATATAATCAGCTTGACAGCCCATGCTGGGAAAGCTGGTGCAAACTTTGACTACTGTTGGTGTGCTCCTTGTATAGACTTCAGTTCAAATTTGCACAAGACTCAAAGAACCAAGACCACAGCAAAAGAGACAACAGGACACCCCTTTTTACAAACCAGTTTGGAGAGATAAGACAGTGATCTACCAGGAGTGTGATTCCTCCCTATCACAACCACTTATCTCTGATAGAAAATTTGTAGTTCCTGTTCTTTATTTCCTTTCAACCTGTTCCTCTAAAAAAATCTTCCCCTCAGGCAACGTGAGTCTCCAGCCTTTGTTTGGTTGAAGACGTAAATATTTGGGCACTCACAGATTTTATATATATATACATATTTGTTGGAACATTTACCACCTGCTATTCAAAGTTAAATCCATAGATCACAGAAAACAAGTTCTTTATCGCTTTTTGTCTAATGTAAAATTAAAGACAGCTGAAAGCCTACAAGCCGCCTCTTGCTTGTGAGTCAGTTGTGGCATGATTACCCCTCTAAGGCTTGAATAGCAGTGAGGAGCCAGATCTTTGCAAAGGCCCATCATCCCAGCAAGAGCTCCAGGATCTTCTGTGCTCTTGAGGACATTAAATCAGATCTCATTAAGGCAGAAGCCACAAACTAATGAAACTCTTCAATTGTACTCTGCATGAGCTCTCATCTGCTGGTGATAAAGGATCTCTTGGCTCCTCAAGTAGGGAGAACCAAGGTCTCCATAGACCATCATGTGCCTCCTTAGACAAATGCAGGTAACACTGTAGTGATGCATTTGCATGGGGTTTACCCAGCCACATTCCCAAAGTTAAAACTGGTCTGTGAGATCTTTATACAGACAGATCCTTCCAGTACATTAGGTCAGTTCTACTAAACCTGCGCTGCTTTCCCAGGATGGCTTTTCTTCCATAAGACACTCAAGCAGTACTAGGAACCAGGTCCAGCACATGGCTATGGGCAGGTTTTCCTCTCTTAATGCATCTCAGAAGCTTCTTCAGACTCAAAACCAGATGAAGCATCTGGGTGCCAGGCTACAGCCATTGAAGCGAGGTTCTGCCAACACCCAAAAAACCGAACCCAACCAACAACAAAAAAAAACACCAACACCAAACAAAAACAGAAAAAATGCCCAAACAAACCTACCAAAATATCAAGGACATGTGTTTGCCAAGAGAGTTGCACTGCATTCTCATGCTTATTGTTTTCATTAGGTTTTTCGGGGGGTAGTATGAACAAAGGAGAGCAAACTGTAGGATCAGGACATGTGTGTGGAGGGTATACAGTGGTACAGTAAAGCTGGTATAAATACTGATGCAGACTGCAGCAATGCCATGACCGCCAGTATCAAATCTCAGTACTGTGCACAGCCTCTTTAGGTTTATCTCACTCTGCGAGCTTTCAAAATATGCTTGAATAAAAAAATTGCCTCTCTAAAAGAGATGAGGCTTGCTTTAAAACATTTCAGAAATGCCCAGTCCCTTGTGACTGGTAAACTCTCAGTACCATTTACTCTCAGTAAATGGGTACCAGTGCAGTTTCAATGCCTATGTCCACTGCTGGCATCCAAAGCACAAACTGTTCAGCTGGTAACTGCTTTCTGCACTTAGCTGTATATGTGCAAGTATTTTTGACTACCCAGCTATGTATATGGGACTTAACATGACGTACACCCAATGATGCACATAGCAATATAAGCAATATCCTCCAACCAAGGTTTGAAAGCTGAGAAGCAGAAGCATTGATGGCTGGTCATTAAACTGACTGTTATAGGAGAGGAAAGGCATGTCTCTGCTCCCTAATGAAAAGGATAGACATATATTGAAGACGACTAAGTTGGACATTAATTACTGTTTTTGATATCTGATCTATAACTCTCTAAAAGTTTTGTACAGGAGTAATATGGAAGCATCAGAAAATTCCACTGGGATATACATGAGGTCCAGTTTGCAAAAATATCCTCTTCATAAAGATGCTCAATGCCCTCTTTTGCTTGGCAAACCATCATGATTTTATGATGCATTGCATTTGGAAGGCAACACAGTGCACAGCTGAGGCAAGTTACTGAAACGCAGGGAGAGTAAAAGCAAAATGTTCTGAGAGTGAGGGTGCATATGGGGATGTATTTGAAAAAAAATTATATATATATAAATATACACACACATTTGCTAGAGAAAATGTATATGTATTTATAAAAAAAATCTAAACTTCTCACCAGTCAAAAGTTAGAAATGATGCAAAACGCATCTGCTTTGGTAAAGTCTGTTATAAATCTCACAGCTTGAAGCTTTTAACTGACCCCTTCCAGTTCATGAATATTTTAAGCAAACCCAGTTTAATTTAAAACAACCCTGGATCAATATATGCACTTATTCTGGCACTGTCCAAACTTCAGGTCCTTGTATTATCAAAAATTGTATCATACATCTCCAGTTTGACTCCACATCTAGGGTTCATTCAAGGCTGGAGCTCAAATTAGGGGTAAACCTACATGGACTGAAACCTAAAAATGCCTGTATGGAAGCTGGCCAAGCATGACAATTTGGCTAACTATATTTAGAGCAATCCCATGACATAAAATCTCTCCTGTTGCCCAAAGCTGAAACTCAAAGAAGCACACAAATGCCCTGGAGAATACGCAGTTTCCAATATCACTTTGTGATGGTACTCAGCGCAGAGTATCAGCAAGGAGACATTTCTGCAGGCCAAGTAAATCCATGCTACCTAGCTTCAGAAGACCCACCTGCTTGTTCCCAAGAGCACTGACGGGGAGAAGGGATGCCCACCGCCACAAGAACTGACACCTCCAACCTAGATGTGGGCACCTTCCACGCAACTTCAACAACCCAGAGGAGTTTCAATAACCCAAAACTTCTACTGCCCTGAACACCTTTTAGAAGACACCCTCTTTCCTGTGTGACAGTCTTCTCCATCCAGGTGTTCATAGAGAGCTGGACACTGGGAAGTGTGAGGCTGACAAATAATTCTTTGAAGATTTCTAGAGTCTTGGAGCACTTATATGACTCTGCAAGACTTGCAAAAAGCAGCTATTTATAAGAATAACACCAAACCTACTGTCCAGTTTAAATATTAATGACATTAAAAACTATCCCACAGATCAGTGTTTTTTGCTTCTCATTTTCATGTCAGTGAGAGGCATTTCTTAACTTCAGCAAAAATTAAATCCTGCCTTCCTCTTAGAGTCAATGTGAGTTTTTCTCTGAGTCATAATTTATTATGTACTTTGTTTTTCCTTCCTGATACTGTTCATTTTTTTATAAAGTTCTCTTGAAAGACACTAGCATATATTCTACTGCACTAAACATGTTTTTGATTTTAAAACTCCTCTTTCCATACATCTCCATCCACTGCAAAATTCATTTGGTGCCACTAACACAACACAGATCCTGTATTGATCCAAGCAGCATACTTCTATCGCTGTTAAATTCTTCAGCAGTGACAGCCTGTCAGTCATCCTCTCACCTGGTGTCAGGGGCAGCAGCCAGCTCCTTGGGTGTGCTGGGACACCCCTGTGAGCACAGCACCCTTCAGAGAGTTCCTGAAGGCATGGACACAGATTTACAGGTGTCTATGAGAAGAGATGTGAAGTTTCTGATTTCTCAGGTACAAGGTTAATGCCTGAAAAGCATCCATTTCCATAGGGAGGACAGCCTAAATCAGCTGCCATATGCTTTGGTAAAGAGAAAAGCTATTGGTCATTTTAAATGCAATGAATAGCAGATACTAAGCTAAGACTGCATCATGACGCCAACTTTTCTACTTAATCACGCGTTCTAGCAGTGATAAAAAGGCAGAAATATGTGCTGGGTTTACACTTGAGGTGCATTTATGGGGGCTTATTCGGTGCAAAGATTATATAAGCAGTCTCTAAGGAAATACCTGCATAAATACCCAGGCTGTGACTTCATCGAGATGCTCACTGACTCTATGGGAAGTCCATAATAATCTCTATAGAAAGAAAGCGATCAATATGCTATCGAGAAGATAAGTCAGTGTCAATGCTAATGTTTAAATATTCATCTACTTGTACCAACATCTTGTCTGTTACTGAAACAACAGGAATATTCAAAGATTAACTCTACATAAAAGACTCGGTAATTTTTTTCTCCAATTCCTTGTTTTTCTCTCGTCAGTTCTACGAACAGTTGTTAAGTAGAACAGGTTGGCATTTTTTCATCAAAACGTTACTTATTTGAAAAATGGGTCTTGGAACAAACCAAGACTTTAGCAGAAAATTTTCATTTGGGGAAATTTTTCAGCTTGTTGTCAAGAAAAGTGAAAACTGAAAAGAACTCATTTTCCAGGATACACAATAGTTCTGAATATATAATCAAAAGAGCTAAAAGAACCAGACGGTATTTGTTTTAATCCAAAGAATTTGAAGGGAGAGAATATAAAAGGACTCATATTAACTGCAAGCACATTTATGAGGAGCTTCGGAAGAGGGAAGATTCGCTTCTTCATTCAGGACCACTAGACTAACTCTAGGAAGTACCAGAGGAGAGAAAGAGAGAGGACAACTTCCTAGCATTTGCGACCCATTCAAGCCATTTCTATCACTCAGAAGAGACTTCCCAACATTTCTGCAGTGAAAGAGCCATTTAAAAATAGAAATAAACAAAAACCCTTATGTAGAAGATTGAGGAGCATGTGAAATGCTTGGGCAGAGAGATGCTGAAGTTCCTTGAAGCTTGTGTTCTACATGGTACTGCTTGGAGGCTCTAAATATAACCAGCATTTCTGCCACCAGAGGCAACAATCTCCTGCAAAAGGGGGCAAAACTGATTTCCCAGATGATCACACTGCCCTGAGAAACCCTGCTGAAAGCTTTAACACGGTTTTGTGCAAGATGGTGAGCACATCTACCTCATATCTGGAAAAAGTAATATATGGTAGTGAACCTATACCTACAACTGATTCATCTATTCCAGCATAGGCACTCTGCAACGTATCAAAAGTAAATCAACACTTCCAACACCTTATTCACAGGTAAGCACTGAAGTAAAGCCTGTTACCATTTCTTAGGTAGGATTTGAACATCAGAATTGGATGAGTGATATGACAATAAGAGAAGCAACAGAGACAAACCATACAGTCATCAAAAGAGGGTTGTAATGGAATAGCACTGTATTTGCCATTTTGCTATTTACCAAAAGCCTTGTTTTAATCAGGGCTGTAATTAAAGCCCTTAATCATTCTGAACAGTTTCAAGTGAATGGCTTCTCTCATGTGCTAACATATCATTTATGCCACAACTGTACATGTAAGGTAGTGTCAGTAGGCTGTTCGAACATAGGAAGTAGCCTATGGAAACACAAATCTATTTGTCGGTATTCTAATACAAATCTGAAAATGATAGTTTACATATTGAAGAAGCTGTTACAAACTGTCAGGCAAAAAAAAATATGTATCTTGTGAATTAATGAGGCTTCCTAAAGACACAAACTGTGTCTGCACGCAGCATGCTATGCTGGTGAAAGGGGAGCGAATAACGCATGGCAGAAAGCACTTATAACAGCAGTGTGGGGTTGGGTCCCAAAGGACATCTTCCAGGGCAGGTCATGTTGTCCCCACACCCAAGCCAGCAAGGGCTGAATCAGTCCTCACTGAGCCTCAGTTCAGGTAAGGACTCTTAACAAAAGTAGGAATGGGATTTCCAGCCTTCCCTTATGCCTGGATACATTTTCAGGCCAGCCCTATATTCAACATGTTCACATATCCAAATGGGAAGGGATTGAGGTGGGAATTACTTGTACTTACCCACAAACAAAAGTCTTCCTGCCTTTGCTATGGCCAGCAGAGTCCTGCTACCAGAAGCTTTAAGGGTAGTGATGGAGCAAGTAAATAAAAGCTAAATCCAGGCCTGGGTATTGAGAAACATTTCTGGGTAGTGCATGTGCAGTGTCAGTGTACTCCGCTTGGTCCTTTTCCACCCTTTTCTATTTGTCTTGGGGCAATGGGGCAACAGCTGCAGCACTTGCAGCAGAGGTCAGATAGAGCAGGTAGGGAAGGGAGAGCTCTAAAGAAAGAGGGAAGAGGCACTGAATGGAGAAAAAGCACAGGGTAGGTGAAAATCTAGCAGCAAACGCTCGCTGTGACCTGGGAGCTTTGAAGAATTTCAACCTGTTCTGGTGAGAAGGCATATGCTGTAAGACTGCATTGGGGTGCTCCAAGGAAGAGCATGTATTTTCCTTCCCTGCTTTAAAGAATTAAAACAGTGTGGAAATTACTATATAATCAGATTCATAATCACAGTGTAAAACACATGGTATTAGGCAAGGCTGGGAAAGGTATCCAATTTTCAGTCCTCAGCTTCTTGTATTTCCCCTCCCAACAACTGTTTTAAGTCTCTCTTGAAGATCATAAACCTCTTGTTCCCAGGTACTACTTCTCCCTTCTCTTCCCACATTGGCTGGTCAGAAAGGCAGCAAGAGCTGCCCAGCTTCTTGCTCCCTGAAGGAGTGGGAAACACAATCCCTTTCTACTTTGCTAGTCAAGGGTGCAGGAATTTGCCACAAAACCTTTTGCCCCAAGGGAAGTGCTCATTTCTATAAGAAAATGTTCCAAAATGGGTTTTGATGAACTTCCAACAAAACATTGGCATGTTTCCGGAGAAACCACGGCACTGTGGTGGACTCCACAGGGAAGCCCTACCAGAGGGATGGAAGTCCTCAGCAGGGCATGTGAGAGCCAGGGCCTCCCAGAAAGCAGCAAACCACAAGGACTTGTGTCCTCACTGCATCTGGTAGGTCCAGTTTCTTCCAGGTGCAGCGGGGAGCCTGAAGAGCCTCATCTCACAGTTTCCTCTCCTGCTCCACACTGGAAATTTGAATGGTTCCCCCCTGTACTTGCTCCAGTTCTGTGCTGAAACAGGTAAGTAAAACTCACCTGTACGAAACACCTTCCTGCCCTGCTGCCCTTGGCTTTGCATACCTGCATACTGGAGACACCTACCTCACGGGTGTCCTCCAGCATGAGAAATGTGTGCGCCCTTCAGGGCTGCAGAGTGCACATATTCCACGTCACTGGTCTGGGGTCCCCAGATGTCACCTACAGTACCTATACCCTCAGAGGTGTCACCTCCAAACCTTTCTTTCAGGGTAATCAGTGAGGGATGGATGAGCTAAAGGTATAAAATCTCCTTTTTAACTCTCAGAGGCCACAATAATGTTCAGTCCCACTTCCATGTCAAGCTTAGGTCTGAATTTTAACACCTACATGGAGGAGGCTGTGCTAAAAAAAAAAAATCTAATATTATGCTTTTGAATAGAGAATTTACCTAAGTAAATAATTATTTTTAAACCCAAGATTTAAGCAGCTTTAGTATTCCACATTATGCTAATGTTTGACAATTACTAAGTGTGGGTATCAGCCAGCGTATTTTTTTTAAGTTTAATTTAAAGCAATTTGACATGGAAAGGTTATTACTTTAGTTGCCAATAAAAGCTGTACTTTTAACATAAGTGTACACCAAGCCCTAGGGTATGTGACTATTATCTTTTCTGCAATTATGTGGTGTTCTACATAAATGTTTAAAAAAAAAGCGGGGGGGGGGGGGGAAGAAATAACTTAGAAATATCAAAAGTACGAACTTAGCTGCGACGGGAAAGTTGAGCTGCAGCGCCTGGAAGCCAGGCTCCCGCAGACACAACACAGGTTGAGGTTTCCTCCTAGAGGTACCTCCGGGAACGGCGCCTCCGTCCGCGGCCGCCCCTGCGCGGCCGCTCCGCACCGCACCGCATCCCCCCGCGGCTGAGCGCCGCATGCTGCCCTCTGCAACCTCACTACACACAGCTGCTGCCGTTTCACAGCTACACTCGCAGCCCTCAGAAAAATGCGGTTTTCCGAATTGTTTCCTTTTTTTATTTCCCCCCCTTTTCCTCGGGTCGTCTGTGTTTGGAGGGGGAAAAGGCTTTTCTTCCATCCCTCTTGAATCACAAAGTCATAGGATCATGCAATCGTAGAATGGTTTGGGTTGGAAGGGACCTTAAAGCTCATCCAGTTCCAACCGCCTGCCACAGGAGGCAAAACCTTCCACTAAACCATGATATTGAAAGCCCTGTCCAGCCTGGCCTTGAACACTGCCAGGGACTGGGAATCCATCTTGAGCTTTGCTTTCCTCTTACAAGGGGAAATTGCTGCTTGAGGGATGTTTTGTCCAGAATAGACCCCACAACTGCAGCAATGACCACCCCTGTCTGCACAAGGCAGGGTGCGATCCTGCACCCAGCAGGAGCCCTGTGCCCAGGGAGCCACTGCCATGTAGCAAGGCACAGATCCCAACCCAAATGCAAAGCTCGATCCTACCATTTAGAAGCACCTCCGCATGGTCAGCCCTGCCTTTGAGTGGAAATAAGCTTTTTGCCCCAGGAAATTACAGGGGAGACCATAAAAAGCCACAATGCCATTGTCAGAGTCCCTGGATAAATGAAGCCCTGAATACAGGCTTGTGGAAGAGACAGGCCAGCTTACATGTAAGTCAGGACAGGCATTTTCTTCCTGGTACCTGCTCTCCTCCTGTAAACCCTCAAAGGATTGATTTCTTTGGCCAGTGAGGATGCCATGCAAACCAAAAGTGCCATGAGGGTGTTTGCCCATAACCCCAGGGACTTGGCACCAACTGCCCTGCTCCCTTGGGTTGCTTAGTCTTGAGCTCCTCCTGTATCGCAGAGTGAGAGACAGGCTCTCCCACCAACCTCTTCAGGCCATAAGAAGCAGAGCTGGAGTCCACTTGCACACATGGCCGTGCCTACACAGTCCAAGCCCACGTCATCCTGTGCCAGAAAACTTACTTCTCTGCTCTGCCCTCTCAGCCCTTCAAAAACAGGGCCTGAGGGCAAACAGATCCCAGTGAGACAAGCTCTAGTCTAAACACTGAAGGATACTTATTTGAGAGATCATTCTGATTTTAAGTCTGGGTGGGTTTTTTTTCCTGTCTGCTTTGTTTTTAAAGTTAATTTGAAGCTTGTGAAAGTCACAGCATGACCCTTGCTGGCTGAAAAATCTTCTCCCCAAAAATACCCTGCACTAGGGCAATGAACTTCAGCTTCCTGCAATGCCCTGCCAGTGCCTTTTAGTGCTAATCTGGAAGCATCTCCAGACAGGCAAAGGGAGCTGGAGATCAGCAGCCAGATCAGCCCTTTGTCTTTCTACTGAGCAAGTGAGAACACTGGTTACAGCGCCAGTGCCAGCTGCAGTTCATGTTTCAAATTAACTAGAGTTTGTTATTTTACACTTTAGGTAGGAGCTGCAACAACCTGTTCACCAGCAGTCCAAGCGATAGTATACAAGCCCCTCTAGGATCCCTTGGAAGAGCTCCTGATGAGTTCACCAATGTTTGCACATTAACCTCTGGGTGAAAAGCCAGCCAGAGGGATGTGAGAACTCCACCGAGCCCTCCAGAGCATGACACAAAATGATGCAAGTGTGGGAGCTGGGAGAGAAAAGGTTTTGTGAGCCCAGACAAAATAATAAAATGCTTAAATCCTTAATTGTTTTTCTTGAAGATTTATCCAAAACTGAGCTCTCCTTAAGCCTGCGAGTTTGCAGAGCATTGTCAATAAATTAGATCATGCACACAAGGCAGGGATTTCAAGCCAAAAAGCTCTAGCCCTGAGTCGCTTAACAGCAACACTCCCCAGAAAAACGACTCGAGATGAAACATGAGATATGTATTAATTATCAATGGTCTAATAGAAAATTTAATGAAGACGAGTATCTTCTTGCACTTTATCCATGATAACGATGATGATACGTCAGCGAGATGCATACCTTACAACGTGGCGGTGAATGTCAAGTCTGAAGCCATTATAGCAATTCACCACAATAATGGCTAGCCAACGTATGGACTTGTAGCACTTAATCAAAGTAATGACATTCATCCACAATTATTTATGTTATGGTAACAAAGAGCTGCCAAATGCAAAACAAATGACATGAGGATTTGCAAGTGAATTCCTTCCCGTAAATTCTCCTTAGGTTATGCTTAAAGGCCCTCAGGATGGAAGTCTGTATAAATTCAGTGTGTTATCAAAACGATGGTGTTATTGTGCCATGTTTTACTGCCTGCAAGCAATGAACCCAGTGCTGTTGCTGAAATGAGCTCTTCAGCCAACAGAACTGCATTGATATCATTTGAGCTGGCCCTGATTTACACCTGAGAGCTTCAGAATTTTACAGGAGGAAGAAAAAAATGTGGAAGACAACGTTTGCTTACATCTACCTATCCATGAAAACAAAGACCTGGTTGTATCAACACTTATGCATGCATTTAACTTAAAGTGTATGAGCAGTCCCCACTTACCTCAAAGGGCTTTGGATTAGAGCCATTATAATCACCAGCCATGATTCTCTATTAAGTGCAGTACTTTTCTTTCAGGGCCATTTATGTGGGTGTTTGTATAAAAACACTGTCAAAAACTAAGAACACCAGTAAAGATAAAATGGCAACATTCAGGTTCAAATGCAATGAACTAATTTAATTTTTTTAACACTACATCCAACTGTTTTTCACCACTCACAGATGTCACTGGAACAACTTGAATACAAAGAAATCGCCTAAGAACAATACACTGCACAGACCAGCTAATATTGATTGCTATAAAAATGCCCCCTGTTAAACTAAATAATAGCTAAATCTCGCTGCAGTAAATGTGCCTTTATATCATTAAATACTAATTTAACAGAAATCTGAATGCATAGTGAAAAATATGAAAACGTTGAAAATGAAAGATTGCTTTTCTTTTTTTCTTTTTCACTTTTTTTCATTATGCAAGTCTCCAAAGCAACACCTGAAAGAAGAATACAATTGTATCATATTAGCTAGCCACTAGCTCAAGCCAAAACTAGGACTTGGCTAAACTCTAATAAGCACATTCCAAAGTGACCTACGTGCCTGGGAGGGGAGGCTGGAGGACGCCCCTCACCACAGGCTCTGGCCACCCTCAATGACCAGATTATGGCCTGTCATATAGTCAGAGGCTTCCGAGGCCAAATAGACGACAGCAGCCTGCAGGTCGGTGGCCTGCGCCAGCCTCCCAGCAGGGATGTCCGACAGCCAGCCCTGCACCAGTGGCTGCAGGTCCTTGGAGTGGATGAGCGGTGTGTCAACGATGCCCCTGCAACAAGCACACACATTGATAGTTTAGGATCAGGTTTGGCCCAGAAGAAAAAGCAGTATTTATAGGTGTTCGAGATGTTAACTCAGAAGAAAAACTGTGGAATGGCTCAGAGGGGATGCACAAGTCGGACCTGCTCTGCCTTTGCTGGAAGTCACAATGTAAACTTCTTTCCATATGTCTTCTGCTGCCAATCAGCAGGCTTAGAGGGTTTCTTTAGACACATACTATCTTCTTAGCTAACAGCAGTACCCCTTGCTTTCAGGTTACTGATTCTAATCACCGGTTTAATTTTTTCATAGAGAACAAGCACGGCATTGGAACCAAAAGCACCTTGAACCTGGTCTGTCATCTTGGGAACTGTCATCCTTCTACTGATGTCTCTTCTCATCGCATTGCAGCATAATGTCACACAGTGTGTTTGTGTACAGCCCAGAAACTGAAAACAGCCTGACTTTCTGTATGCCAAAAAAAGGGGGAAAAAAAAAGCCAGCACCCTTCCGGGCACCAGAGCCTTTCCACACAAAAACAGAGACAAAGATAAGCACAGCACCCCCAGCACAATTCCTTTTAAACCAACACTCTGACAAATCCCACTGCACTTACCTGTCTCGCCTCTTTTACAGTAACGACTGACTACACCATTTATTAAAACTCTGCTAAGTTCATTTTCTTCAGGTCCCCTAAAAATGAGTGATGCTCCAGAAAGCACAATGCAGGGCGAACATTTGGCTGGCTTTTATGACTTTAACTGTGACTGATTTGTCATACTCCTCCTTAACAACATATTTGTATTTTGCAAATTGTATAATTTTTTCAGCCCCTGAACAAATATATTTACATAACTGTGTCTAACGAGAAATTACATTTAACTTCTCAGAAATGACAATAACTAAAACCTGAACTGCCAATTCCACTTCATTAGTGTGGTAGAAATGCATTCCAAATGTTAATAAAAATTCCAACATGCTGATAAATTAGCGCTTCTAAGGAGCATGTGACACCTTGGTTAACATATTCAACCTCAATTATATTTCTCTTCAGCACCCTGTTATCTGGAACCTTTGCTGGCAATCAGAGGTGCTGTTTTTCAGCGGCCAATTTTCTAGATAATGTAGCTTATCAACACTGTGGGTAAACTTGCCAATGAAATCAGGCTGCACTGAACCACACACACGCTAATTGCATCTCTTTTTTATGCATATTTACAGACTGTCACTTCAAAGAAATCAGTGGCCCATTGAGGCAGCCAGTTAGCTGGAAGAATTGCCTCTTGCAAATGAAAATTAGCAAACAAGCTAGTGATAAATATGAAATGAACAAAGTATAAAAATGCCCGTTTTGTTCTGAAACTTCATCAGCATCCCAATTTATACTTCCAAGGAAATAATTTCTTGAGACACACTGGATTCTGGATATGAGATTTACCTTTTGTTTCAAATGAAGGTTGAAAACTGCTATTTACTCGGTTACAAAGTGGAACTAATTCAGACCTTCCCCAAAACATTTCTGTTTTCACTAATCGGGCAGGATTTAAATATCAGCTTTATTTTTTATTGTAATCACCAATAAACAGCAGAGCGGTTCACAAACAAAACGATGCAGCTCCGGCAACGTAATAAAATCAAATGCATTCCAGTGTAGGACTGCAGACAGTTTACTTATTTCCCCCAAGCACAGCCCCCCACTCTCCCCACTTATTCTCCCAAACTCCTTGAGAACTGGTTTTCTTCAGAGAGAAACGTGCTTTGGGCAGCAGACGTGAAATGTATTGGACTCCTTTCCCTTACGTGCCTCTCACAGTGCTCACAAAGCCATCAACATAATCATTCTGGCTTTACACTATCAGAGACCAGAATAAGATCCATATGATTTTGTTGAGTTTTTGTTAATTTACATATATGTTTTAACCCCAAGGGAATGCAGATTAGGGAACACGACACATAGCTCTCCAGCACAACAGATTTTGCTAAAAAGAGGACATTTTTCAAGCTGTTCAGAAAAAAAATGATCTTCGGTCTGATCACTGCAACCTGTAAATCACAGCGCCGTGCCTCTCACTGGCCCTTCCTCAGGTTCACTTCAAGTAGCAAAAATTCAGATGCGTAACAAAACTTAATTACAATTTTTTTTTGTCATATAAATGAGAAAGGAATATAGCACAAAACTTAAAAGTTGCAAACACACATACTGATGGCACTATAAATATTAGGCATGTCATTGATACTACACATCTTCTGGGAAAGCTTTGGTGCCAAGTTGGGCAATTTAATGTTGTCGAACCCTTTTAGGCAGATTTTAGTTGGCTTCTAACCAGTTCCAGCAAAGACAACTGCCAATGCATTAATTCCCTACCTCATCTTGTATGCAGTGCTGAGCCTATCAGTACTTTCTGTTGCATGTCAATGTAATATCAAACTGCTGGTTTCTTAATGTTAGATATGAGCATCAATATTTCATTATTGATACACAGGACAATTTGAGACATTAGGGAGAAAAAAACCCAACAAAACCCAACAGGAAAAAAACAATTGCCTAAAACATTTCCACTTCAAGAGACACATTAGGAAAAATATCACTTACCAGATACTTAACTGGAATTGTTACGTGTGCTCAATCCCCAAATGAGAGCAAAAAAAAAAGATTCCATCTGTGTGTAACTTGATTTCTTTCAGATGAGTTATTAATTTGAATGAGTTAAGTACACTCCACTTAATCAGGAAATGTTTAATCACGAGATCCACTTAATTGGGACATCTCCCAAGGAATTAAGATTTAAGTCCAAAGATACTTACCAGCAATGACTGCTGCTTAATGGGGATAGCAATGCTGCTTAATTGGGATGCCTTCAGGTGATGCTGGGGTGCTTCTTCTCCTGCCAGCTCCACCTCACCTTCCCCCATGATGGGGTACACCCAAAACCTGTGGTGAGCTTCCATAGCTGCTTTCTTATTCCTCATACCCACCATGCTAAAAGCCTGGTACAGCACTGCACAGCTGCCTCTGCACTGTCCCAGGGGAGCAAGGTGGGCATGCAGGGGACAAAGCCTCTGCCCATCACAGGCCAAACCCAAATCCCTGCAGCCCAGCAGTGGGGAATATGGTTCAGCCCCTTGGACTGCTGAATTTCACTGGGTCTCCAGCAACCTGGCCTGGCTGTGGCACTAGGTTGAGCTGAAGGTCAAATTCAAGCTGCCCATCCCAAAGGTCATCACGGTATGGCATTTTATGCCTTGCAAATCAAGCAGGGAGATGCAATTAGCCCCCAACATGGACACTGATTCAGCACAGTGGCTGCAAAAATGAAGTGTTCCAATGTTGCATGTGCTACAAACTGGAGATCCTCAAGAGTCTCCTGCTCCATTGCACCCAGGAATCAACAAAGGGACTAGAATACACCATAGGCAGCCAGGCATCAGCCACCTGTCAGTGCTATATAAATGTCCCTATTCACACCCAGGTCCCCCCTACATCACGACCCCCAAATCTCTTTCAGGAAGACTCCAGCACCTTCTTAATTTTGCAGCAGCAGGCTGTAAGGCAATTGCACTTGACAGTGGCAGAAGGGCTGAGCATAGTTTCCACAGTACCCAGAGATGCTTCCCTTTGCATAGAGCAAGGGGCTAAGCCAGCCAAAAACCCAGGGTGTCTTGGCCGCCTCCTCCCCATGGGCATGAGGCTTGCCTGGCCAGCAAGAGAAACCTGAATCTTGAATTTTATAAATGCAGTAAATTATTCTAAGGACTCTGCCGTAACATTTTATGCATTGATAACTTTTATGCATCGCTCTGCATAAGTTTTATGCACTCATTAAGAAATTAACTTGATAAAAAGTGAACAGGTAAGAAGAGGGGAAAAGGCCAGAAGGTTTGCATGGTGAAATAATATTCAAGACCAGACTGGAGTGTTTGGAGCTACAAAGGTACCATGACAGTGCCTGAAAGCATTAATGCAACCGTGAGTAGGAGGGGGAAAGTACTTAAGGACATACTTACAATTTTACTTATTTGGAGATTATCTTGGTTACCATCATGTCTTATATCTACCTCTGTGCTCCTCAAAATCCCCTCCTCTTTAGATAACTACATGCCAGGTTGGATATCCATGTTCAGAAACACTTGTGCATTTGAGACATTTTTCAACCCTGCATAGTACTCTGATGGCATTGAGGCTACTGCCTGGTAAAAAATGCCGCTGTGCCTTGGTGAGTCATGTCAAGAAACACAATGAGACCAGCGGGGTCTGTGGTTCTGGGAATGGGTCTAAATCTGCACTGCAAAGCAGGTTCACATCTCATACAGGCAGAAGTAAGTGTGAGGATTTATTCACTCTCAAGCATATGTATCTTTTGCTCGTGGTGAGGAGGGATCTGAGCCATACGAAGGCTAATTCCTCTGAATGCTACCCAGAGCTCTGTCTCTGGCCCCAACATGAGGGGCTCAGCCAATTCTTTGAACTGCTGGGGGGGAAACTCTGCCTGGCTCCCGGAGCAGCTCAGTGCAGGTTCCAGCTGCATAAGGCGGAACTGCCTTGTCCAGAACCAAGAACCTTAAAGACAGCAAAACACTAGTCCTCTGTGCACCCTTTCTGTCTATTCCTGCACAAAGGACCCGTCCTTCATGTTGTAGGACTTTGAGCTCAGAGTTTCAGTAGGGATGATCAAAACGCGTTTTCGTGCGTTTCGGCACGAAAAGCTGAAAAAGAGAAGCGTGACTGTATTTTCTCCATGCTCTGACAACTGCCTTCTGAAACATAACTTTTTCAGATAAAAGTATATGCTTCCGACATACACAAAACAATGAGGTTTTTAATCATTCAGTGGATATTTTTTAAATTCATGTAAGCCCCCTAGAAATGGGTAATTCCTCATCTAAGAGCCTTCTCATCTGTGATTGCTGTGAATGTGGCACTACTGTCTCACATCTGTTGGTACAGATTACCTGTGTGTTTTCAGACACAATTCCTGCCAGGTCCTGCTGGGCTTCCCTAATTCCCGTCATCTCCCTGGGTCCCGAAAGCCAGGGTAAATTCACTGGCACTAGTTGTGGGAACACTATTGCGGTCTTCTTAGCATTCGCATGGGGAAAATCCCATAAAAAGATGCAGTTTAAAGAAACTGTTGGTCACACAAAGCAATGGATGGAGCTCCTGGTATAATTAGTAATAAATAATCATAAGGAAGACAGCTAGCACAAGCAAGTGGAGAGCAGACCGACAATAAAAACAGAGGCATTTGCCATTGAGCTGTCTGATTACTTTTTTTACTCCACTTCGTGGATTAAAATGTCATTTGTTTTTTCCTAATTTGATGTACATCATATCTTCATTATTACAATTTAACTCCTGGGTTAAAATCCTGCCCTTCTTATTTACTCTGACTGACTTCAATGGTCTACAGTATCTGACCACTTCCAATTAACACTATCCACTTGGGTTTCTGCTTAACACTACCATGCACTGTTAACTGTTTTATACAATGACTGGGTTAGGTGTGAGAGTGAGACACAGGGAGTGAAAAAGGGTATGTGGTACAAAAACTTTTCTTTGTGAATAAATGCCATAAAATAAAACATACAGCTTTAAGCATCTAAAAATAAGGAAAATGTAATTTGTAATAAATGTATATATATATTTACAAAATTACACCTGGCCTCCTGTGATTGTCAGAGCTGAACAGTAGCTCAATTACAGCACTACAATGTGGCTTTGAAAGTGCCTATATATTTGTCTCAAGTTAAAAGGGGAAAGAAGTATTGTCTATTAAGTGTCAAAAGCCTTTTCTTTAACAGCAGAAGGCTTGGACAGACTAAGGAAATATTTCATCTGGAAGAGAAATGCTAAAAACTACCCTTCACATCACTGGAAAACCTATTATCAAATGCTAAAACCTCTTCTTAAATCCCTGAGTATACATAGCAATAGAGCAGGCTTGGTTCTAAGTATTTAAACCTTTGTTAAAGAAGAGACAACATAAAAAGGGATGCAATCCACCTGCTAATTAGAAACTTTATTTGCTGAGATACTGTTCGTTTGAGCTTTTTAGAACATTTCATTCTCTTTGTACTTTCAAAATGAGACTACATTTTACTTACGGGGAAATGCAGTTGACTTTTACTCCTCTGTCAATCCACTCAGTTCCTAATGTCTGTGTTAATTTTACGACCCCGGCTTTTGAGGTGTTGTATGCCACCTGCTTCTGTGGGTGCGGGACTAGAAGGGATTCAGAAATAGAAAATGATTTATTCTGCACAAATTCAGACAGCTGAGGTACTAACATGGGCAAGTCCCTGCACTGAGATGAACCACTTTCCCTGATACTAGGCAGGGAGCAACAAGAATTTAGCCACCCACAACAGAAAACTCTAAATCTGTATTTTGCCATCTAACACTTTTGCCTCAACAGCTGGGCTACTGGGAAAAAAAATATGAAAAAGAAGGAAAGAAAGAAAATAAGAAATTTAATAGGTAAAATGTTTGGGCAAAGCCAAACCCAGTGTATTAAAAATATATCTGCAATATTTGACTATTCCCAAGCAAGGTAAATAATCATATACACACATGCACATTCATATATTATACACATATATGTATTTGTATACGAAATACTTGTACACTCTAATACTAATAAAATATAATGCAGCATAATGATATGATGTAAGTGCATAATGGATTTTATATAACAGATTATATGATATTATATAAAGCTTTTTGGAACAAATTATTCTCCATAATTTTTAACCTATCCATCGTCTGAAGCAAACACATCACATTATCTAATCAGTGTTTGTGTGGATGTGAGCACAGGTGCATCCAAAAATGCAGAACACCCACCACTTTCAAATTGTGAGGCTTTTGAAAGTGTTTCAGAGATGTCACATGTCAGTCAGAGAGGGAAAATGATCGGCTTGCTAATTACAATGTTCAAGCCTGTTAGTGCTGCATGCTCAGGTGGCTCTGCCCCTCCACCAGCTCTCATACTTGCAGCGTTCCCGGGAAAGCTACTTAAGGACAAATCCCCAGAGAGTGTAAAGTGCTTTAAACCCACGGGAGTCGGGCTGGTTGGGCTGCTGGGATTTACACCCACAAAGTGTCTCTCCTTGGACTTTTCTGGCTGCCATTTAGGACATCATTAAACAAATCCAGTGCAAAGCACTGATCCATAATTAGTGCTGTATCAGTACTGAGTGCCACTGACTCTTTCATGGAGGGAAAGTGAGGAAAATCAGTGCTAAATATCAGTAATCACAAAGGCAAGCAATTGTAGCCTGCAGGGTTTGGTAATGCTGAACCCTGGAAGAAAGTGAATCGTTGCCTTTGTGTAAGGTAAGCAGGCAAACCCCACGGCATTTTGATAGAAGCACGTAAGCAGCATCAGTAGATGACATTAAATTGGTCTTAATTTATTAGGTTAAGCTGGTGCGCCAGCTCTAGATCACTACCATCCGTGGTATACCAACACCTCCGCTACTGCTTTTATTGACTAAAACTGTTGGTTTTGAGTATGTCAATTTAAAGGGTGAAAAGAAGATGATAACAAATTGAGTTAATCCAAACTCTGAAAGAGCCAAAAGCCCTGCTGCAAATTACTGAGCCTGTGAATAAGGAGTTTCGCCTGGAACACAACTGCTTGTGAATAGATTTATATCACACACATGATGGAAGCAACTCTCAGTGTTTCTTTTTACTGCATGTGCTGAAGGTTTGCTCAGAATTTGGAGGCTTTTTGCTTACTACAGAGAACATTTCATACCATGTCCCCCCTCTACAGCACTTATTCTGCACTCATTTTTTGCGCAATATGAAATAGTTCCCATTTCAACCAGCAGAACCACTTTGCCCTCTGCATGTGCCTGTTGCCCCAAAAAGCAGCGCGCTGTGTGTGCTCTCAAATAGATGAGGAACATCATTTCTTGATTAATTGCCATGCATCAGCTCCAAGTTACATACAACTTTGGTAGTTAACCTTGTGACCTCCCAAAAGCAGTTCTTTGCTAAACTTTCTAAACACGTCTGTGATAAATCATTCACCATTTGCTAAGAGGATAGGAGTTTTGGCACAGGCTCTGCACCTCTAGAGCATGTTGGTGAGAACAGCAAGTTGCTGCAAGCTATCAGAATCAGCTTTCCAATTAGGGGTGGGCGCTGAGACTGGGTTTTCAAGAGTCTTTCCACGTAAGTCCTTTTGTCTTCAGAAGAATATCTAAGGAAGGTAATGCAGAAGATAGAATTTCCCCCACCTGAGACACTTAGACCCTCTCAATTGGAAGAGCTCAAGAGGCCAACAGGTGCTGCAAAGGTCTGACACCCATGGGTGGGTTTTTTGAGGCTGAGCCCCCACACCACCTTCTCTTCCCTTACCTAAGGTGATCTCTTATAGACCGAAGAAGAAATCTGCATTCCCCCAAACTCATAAAAGACAGGGCCTTCAGTGGTACCACCAAAACAATCTGAATTTGAAAGGCTTCTGGGAAGTGAGGGTAGTCACTCCGGTTTCAGACAAAGATAGGAGGAAAGCAGACAAAAATGCTGCCAACATCAGGTGCATTACATTTTAAACACCTGTGTCCTGGTTTCAGCTGGGACAGAGGCAATTTTCTTCCTAGTAGCTGGTTTTGGATTTAGGATGAGAGTCATGTTTATAACACATTGATGTTTTTAGTTGTTCCTGAGCAGTGCTCACACAAAGTCAAGGACTTTCCAGCTTTTCATGCCAACCTGCAAGCCTGGAGACTGCGGATGGGCACAAGAATCTGGTAGGGGACACAGAGAGGACAGCTGACCCAAGGGATATTCCATAATATATGATGTCATAATGAACAATAAAACTGAGGGGAATTGGCTGGGTGGGGTTGACCACTGCCTTAGGGACAGGCTGGGCATCAGTCAGCAGGTGGTGAGCAAGCGCACTGTGCATCACTTGTTTTGTATATTTTTAACCATTCTTATTATTACTTCCCCTTCTTTTTCTGTCCTAGTAAACAGCCTTTATCTCAACCCATAAGTTTTACCTGTTTTCCCACTCTCTCCCTCATCCCTCTGGGGGCAGCGAGCGAATGGCTGCGCAGTGTTTAGCTGCCTCCCAGGTTAAACCACAACAACCTGACACTATGTTTTTGCAACGTTCTTTAGCGCATAAGGCTTCTAGCCTGACCTTGAAGCAGGCATGTAATGCTAATGAGAGGTGCACAGAGATAGAGAAGACCAGATCACTTACCACTAAAGATATGCATTGTAAAGATTACAGATCCGAGTTACACCTGCGCAAACCGCAGAGGCGCAGCAGCCTTGTCTCCACTGCTGAAGCATACGTCTGGAATAACTCCAGTGAAATACCAGAATCAAAATGCACATATGCAAAATGTATGCGGCTCATCTTCAATTAATTAAAACTGATTCTGAGCAGTGTATCTGGGAAAAAAAAATCACAAACAAAACCCTCCCTATCCTGCTAAGTGTCTCCTCATTTTCCTGTATCTCTGAGGAAGGACTCAACCTACAACAACAACAAAAAAAATATCCCCTAACTATTTCTAGAAACATTTTATACTATGCCAGTTGGCCAACATACTTAAATAACCAACCAACCAACATATTTATTTAACATTCAGCAGATGGACATGATATGAACATCGTGGTTTTCAGTTGTAGTTTTATAACTACTAGAGTTTTTCAATGCCAAGATTCAAACAGGTTCAGAAGGTAAACACATCTCTTCATCTCTTAACTCCTGGCCTAGCATGCATTAACTTTCAATGACATTTAAACACATCTTGCATTGACCCTTCCAGGCTGCTCTCAGGGCTGCTTTCCAGCTTTTGCTCCTGCTCTAGGGCCAATACTGCCATCAAACATGACCCCATGTGGGTCTCGGTGGTCTTGTCATGCCAACCAAGGAGGTGCAGCTGAGTCTGGGATGGATGCAGTGCTGGAATGGCATTACCTGCTGGCTCAGCAGGGTAGAGCTGAGCCAGGGCCTGATGGAGCAGTTTGGAAATGCCTCTCCTTAAGCTACAGAGAGCAATTCTGGGCTGCAAGAGGGAGGGTGGGAGCTGTGTGCCAAACCAGCAGACCCCAGCCGGTGCCAGTTTCCAGAGCTTTGTAACTTTCTGTAGGGTGCAATACATCCCAGTAACTTTTGCTTTGTGGCAATGATGTGGACAGTCACTGCCCGAGCTCAGACCAGAGCCTTGCTGCACAGAGCGGAGCATGAACGTCTGGGGCATTCGAAATGCAAAGCTCTAAATGCTTTTCAAAACTGTTTCTCTTTGGGAGACTTTGTAACTCTACAAAGCCGAGGTGGAGGGAGGGCGCCTGCTTTTGAGGGTAAGCAAAACAGCTGGTAAAGGCATTTGAAAAAAAGGAAAGATTAACAACAACATTATAAATGCAGTTTTGAAGAAGCATTTAAAGTTACTGTGCAATAAACTGAGCAGAATGTCACAGAATGTCAAACTGGGCACAGTAAAAATAAATGTTATTCTGAAGGAAAATATAAAGACTGTGTATTTATATAACATTCAGCAGATGGACATGATATTAATACAGGGGTTTTCGGTTGTACTTTTATAGCTACTAGATTTTCTTGCCTAACTTGGCAACCCAAGGCACCATTTGATTTTTGGATTTGGACAATACTGCAACAGATGTCCAGACCAATAAAATAAATTCCTAAAGGGCTATGCTTAATTTGTGTAATTGATCAATTTTTGTTACATGGGCTTCAGTTCACCAGCATGTAACTGCCTTCCAGATTAGCTCAGCAGTAGGGATTTCATTCCATATGTTACAATGGTTTATTGGCGCTTTGACGATGCTGCTGATTCAGCAGCATTGGTGGAGACACCTGTTGGCAAGGATAATGAAATAAAACCCCGGGTACCAGGGAGAAAACCGGTGCAAAAAGCTTTTGAGTGGCTTGCAAACATGACAGGGGCACAGCTTCCTTCACTCAACTGCATCTGCCTAAAATCACTGGGGAGTGCACCAGCACCTCTCCTGTGCCATCAGTGCCTTGGAATCAGGGAAGGTGACTCCACCTCTTCTATAAAAAGTAATAAGTGCTCTAAAACATAGAGGACAGACAAATGTTGAAAAATGATATCAATAAAAATTTTGTAGTACATTTCCTCTAATACAAAATGTCAGTGATTTACTCCTTCCCAATACAGGTTTAATTGATTCAAATAGCATCGGTAGTAATTAAAATATGGATTCTGAAGCACAACTGTTAGCTCTCATCACTCACCTATTAAACTTGCCATAGACGCTGTGTTAATTATCTTCCCATATCCTTGATTCAGCATAATGCGGCCTGCAGCCTGTGACAGAAATTAAAGGAAAGACCAGTGACCCTTTCTGTGATTGTGCTAATAATGACATGATAATAAATTAGTCTTCACTTTTCAGAAGAGTTTATGTGCTAACACGTTTCTTTGAAGCACTTGATATAAAAACTTGGTATAAAAATGGCTGATGCAGGAAAAATCCCATTCCCAATTCAGACCCTCTTCACTGTATTTTTCAAAGTAATCACTAATGTTGGGAATGGCCCCCCAAAAGCCTTTTGGTTTTCAGGATGTGGCAAATAACCACCTTCCAAAAAATTTGGCCATTCTTAAATGCTTGGCCTTGGGCAACCAGTGAGTACCAACAGCTTTTGAAAATATTGACCAAATCTGTAATTGCTATAAATCAAATCTCTCTAACTCTAGGACTGATTTTATTGTAATTATTAGTAATAAAGTATTATTACCTATTGGTAAAGTAAATGCTTATGAACTGATTGCCTGTTTGTAAAACAAACCAGTATAGCATCTCACACTTACTTGGCAGCACAAAAACAATCCTCTTAAATTAACATTAAAAGTTTTGTCCCATTCTTCTAGGGAAGTATCTTCGCTTGCAGAGTTCATATTGATTCCCGCATTGTTGCATGCAATGTGAACTGTGCCCCAGCAAGCTACGATCATATCCACAATCCTTTGCACATCCTCGGGTTTGCTTACATCTGCTGCAATGGCAATGCTTTTAATCCCTGTGTTAATATAAGAGTGATGAAGTCAATACAGGAATTCACAGAGAAAGGTTTCTGGTTTATGATTATTTATTCATTCCTAAATGTATTATTTATATGCCACTTTAATTTATTGATCCACAAATTATAACAAAATGTGCGTTTGCTTTTTTTAATACTGCCATTATAAAGATGCTCACTGATGCGAGGTTAGCTTGCTGGAGACCAACACCAAACTCAGGTGTGGGAGCGGAGCGGGCCGCTCCACGAGGACGAAGCTTTGAACACTGCACCATCTTCTGTCCAAACCCTTAACTGCAGCTTCCCCATCCCTGAGCAGCTCCCAAGAGCATCACTCGGGACTGGATGGTAGCCCCTCAGCAGCAAGAGAAAGCCAAGGACTCCTTAATTTGCTCAAATTTAGATGTTTTTTATGCCATTTCCCCCCAAGATTCTGCAAAAATCAAGCTCATTTGTCCAGAAAGTCCTCTCTGGTTGAACTACAGCATCCAGATGCAGCTGGGAGCCTCAGACGAAACCAAACCATTTTTAGGAGGGAGCCAATTGAGCATACCTGCAGGTTCGCAGATACAGTAGTCATGGTGTCTGGCCTTATTTATTGCAAATCACACTACCATAATAACACAAACGTTCAGAAATTAAGACATCTACTGGTTTTGAAATGCGCTTTTTTTCCTAGAAAACTCCAGGCATTGACTTTTGCACCACTGCTGATCTGTAAACAGCATAATTTAACTTACTATCAACATCAGATTTAAATACCATTATTCTTAAACAAAATAAGCACCTTTTGCCAATGGGATTATACCCATCCTGAAAGTTAAACAAGGCTGTGGTGAAGTGGGCCTTCACTCACTAGGAGGGAGGCAGCCACTGGGATGGACCGTAGATCAGCAGTCTGTAAGCAGAAAGTACAGAGGGAGGAAGTTACAGCTGTTATAGCAGGATTTTTCTACTTCTATTTAAACAGAAAATTTATTACCCACTGGTCCCTTTTTTAGATCATTCTAATAAAAAATTTATAAGAAGCCTAAAACTTATCCTAGGGGAAAAGGAGAAGACTCTCCCAGAATTAAGCCTGGAGATGGAGGCTTCCATTAAAGCAAGGCAAAGCAATTGCTGCCCAGTGATGTTTGAAGAAAATGACAAGAAAGAGGCTTTTGTATGGAAAAGCTCCTCTTGACCTCCAGTGCCCCCAGGAGCATGCCAGAGAGCTCGCTCTGAGATGATGCTGCTTTGGGATGCTCCCCATGCCAGGCCATGGGACCTAATGTACCCTCTGGCCTTCAGCTATGGTCCAAGGCAGAGAAAAAGGCAGACCCATAACACAGCCACCTACAAAAATGAATGCATCTTCTGCCACAAAACGTTACCTGTTCTTTTATAGTAAGCTTTATGCTAAATATGCTGAAAGAATAAGAATAGCCAGGCAGCTCCCATTGCTCCTACTAATTGTTATCAAGGCACACAATGTACAGGGAGCTGTTGCAATCTTTCTTATTCGATTTACAGACAAAATGGGTGCAAGCGTGTTACTAATGGTAACAGAATGAGGCTCTTCACCTGCCCTCCAACTTTCACCCCATTTATGGCTTCATCTTATATGATAGTTCATAAACACAAAAGGTGCCACGCATGTCTAGTGAAGAAGCAGTGAAGGCACACTCACTTCAAACCAGAGTCCCACACTTGACCTTAATCTATTCAGCTGATATTCCTGCACTCTGAGAGAGGGGGAAAAACCCACTTTCTGCCTCTCCACTGTCCCCCCAAACCCATCTGTTAAAAATAATAAATAAACTATGGGAAAACAGCTTAAAAATCTGTAGTCCTGACCAGAGGTAAGAAACCCAGCACATGGCTGAGCCGTTACATGCATGATGGTGTCAGTGCATCTTTGCAGTACTCAGTTTAGTTTTGTGATGAGAGGGGCAGGAGAGGAGCCCAGTGGCTCAGTGCTGGAGAGACATCAATGTGTTGAATCTGCCTGAGGTGCCCTTCTTCAGGGGACATGTACACAGCCCCTGCCACAGGCTTCATCTCTGGTCTCTCAGTATAAGTGGAAGTAATACATCGCATATAGACAAGAAGATCAGAAGTGACATTGTGTGGAAGGCATTTACATAGTTTACGGTGAAAATGCACATTTTAAAAATCCCTTCAGACTAATTCTTCCCTTAAGGTACAGGCAGTGATTCCCCCTGAAGACAGGGGCGTATGTACTGGAAGGTAACCCTTAGGATTTTTTGGTTACGTTTCATCATTTTTGGCTCTTCTGTCAGGATCCATTAGCAACTGCTGATAAAGGTATTCATGCAGGATCTAAAAACAAAGACCCCAGTAGCCAAGGGACGTACACCCGAGCTGTCTAACAAAGCAGAAACTGAGATCACAGCGGTTCTGATGTTTAAAACTCATCATGAAATGATGGCACCATCCTAAAAGGCAGTAAAGGGCTCCTTGGTATAAGCAGCAAAGCGGGTTTGAGCAAGCTGAGAAAAATGTTTTGGAAAAGTATCAGTACGGGAATGACTTGGGGCACTGTGTTTCCAATTCTGAGTTAGAGATCCACAACCAAGATGGGGGTAAGGGGGAATCACAGCTCCTTTGTGTGTATTATAGCAGGAAATATACGCATTAATACTACAATTGCTTCAATTTACTCATGTGAATATTTTGAGAGTAAGGCTAGCTGAATCTTTTTGTCATAATTTATTTCCAACAGAGTGTGTTACTTCTTTGAAGCCAAACGTTTCATGGAAACAGACTGATTTCAACAAAAGTTTTCAAGGGAAAGCTTCTGAGGTCCAGGCTAGACTCTCTAGTTACCTTTGGAGAGAAAGAGATTGAAAACCTGACCTTTTCAGATCCTTTCCAAAAACGGGCATTTGGATATAATTCCCTTTCACAAAAGCATTACAAAGTTTGGGTTTGGTTCCAACAAGGAATGACAATAAATTTGAAACCTCAAAAACGGTCATGAGATGGAATAGCTGTGCCCTGATCAGCTGCACTGGTCAAGTTGATAGAGAGTATTTGACCTCAAAGGGTAAAGATGTGTAAAGACTGAGAAGCGAGATTTTCTTTACTTTAGACTGCAATAATATTTGCTATGCCTTGTGACCTCTCTGACTGCACTTTGTATTACTCCCCCACCTCCTCTGGGCTTGCAGCCCACCGGTAAAGGAGCAAAGATATAGGGCAGCCATTGAAGGATGGATGATCAAACTTCTACTGAAAATGCCCTGGAGATAACTTCAGCTAGTTTTCAAATAAGCTGTTGGCATCCATAGTCTCATGGCTCTATCAAGTAGGCCATTACTATCTGAATAGCCCTACTTGATATGCAGGATCTCACTGTGAAAAAATGTCCAAAAGGCAAGTTAACTTGTAGGGCACAGCTACTTTGTGCCAAGACCATATGGCTTCAGTGCATAAGAAAATGAAAAGCTTCAGGGAAGGAGGGACTGGATGACTCAAGAATTTGTAATAGGAACTTGACATACTCTACTGTAGGTCATTATTTGGGATCAGACCAGCAATGAAAGCTTTAACCAATAAAACCAAAGCTTTAACACTGATACTCAGTGTAAAGTGTCTCTGCTTACTAAAGCTGGAGTCATACAGATATTTTGTTTAAGATGTTCTCTGGGGAAGCAAAGGATGGTACCAAAACCAGAACTGAACCATTCTTCAACCCTTCCTTGGGATGTTGTTTGAGACAGGGGATAGAAATACATGCACAAGGGATGATTTTGCTGGAGAATATGGTTAACAATGACCCAATCCCTTTCTGAAGTCACAGTGGAAACAAATACTGGTGACTTCATACAAATGGGAACATGAAAGTTTCCTGGGTAAAGCTATATCCTTAGAGGCAATGAAGTACTGATCTTCGAAGAATGTTTGGTTGCAATCTCACAAAAAGAATTATAAAATGAGAAACACTTCCTTTCTTTCCTCATTAAAATTATATTTCCAGTTTTCTTTCTCCCCTTTACAGCTGCATTTAGCATGACTCCAGGGGGAAATTCAGTTTTATGTTACATTTTCTGTTTTTACTGCTAAAATAGAAGTGGCTTGTAGAGATTTTACCTCTTTGGGGGGATTTTAGTTATTACTTCTATTAGTATTTTGTTCCTATATCTGACCTTGTATGCACGCTTGAAAGAACTATAGCTGGGGGTTTCAAAAGAGGCTTTGCTTCAATATGAGGGAACAATGAAAGATTTAGGCTGATAATGCCTCTAATTTGTTTTGGTTTTTGGTCCAGACATTAGGCATTGAAGAGGTGCCACAGAAGGGGTATGTGCTAATGAGCTCATAGACCATGTCTATCACACGTCCTTAGGGAAGACTGAGGTGCTTTGGCTGCTGCATGGTTTACACTGAGGAACACCATGTTTATTCAATGCAGGTGATACAGATCTCTTTGGCAAGAGGTAACCCTTCTTTGTCCCTATCAGTCATGTCTCACTGCTGTGTTTCCTTTGGGCATTCTTGGTAAGGAATTTTGGGTTTGCCTCTCTGGTTGAATTTACGTTGATAAATAACTCACAGATGATGTGGTAACTATGACTGCTGAGACAGTGCTGACATCCAGCTTAGTGACCATACAGCAGGACCTGCAGGTCAGTCCCATGCTTACCCTTGAGGCTGAGCTCATATGCCACCGCTTTTGCCTTTGCAAGGACCAGATCCACAACGGCCACTTTAGCACCAGCTTCCCCCAGTGCATGAGCAAAGGCTCTTCCAATTCCCTGTCCTCCGCCTGTGACGTAGGCCACTTTGCCATCCAAACGCAGCCGGTCAAGGATGCGGTGCCTGTTATAACCCCAGAAGACATCATCCCTCACCACTTCTTTCTAAAACAAAAACATACATACATTGCACAGTAAGGTGGAAAGGTCAGGAAGTGATAGCTATGAAGGACTCTCCCTGTGAGAATGAGGTGGGATCCATGTCTCATTGTCCCACTATTTAATACAAACGGTATGACTAATTCAAGCCAAAAAGCACCTTTATCCCTCCAGATACTAGTCTCATCAGGAGCTCTAATGTGCAAAACAATGCAGCAGGATGAGCTGTGCTTTGGGGAGATGCACCAACCATTCCCCATACATGAGGGTAGGGTATGGTATTTCCTGATTCAGCTTCCCACCGGAGATAGGTCAGGTACAATGCCTTAGAAAATGGCTGATTAAGTCTTCCGGTTATTTCACCCTGAGGCTCGGCTGGATCCAGGAAGGCACGGAGGCTAAGAACGTGTTTCCAAAGGCAAGACTTGGCTCAAGTGGAGTGCAATCAAAATATCTTCACAAGGCTGATGCACAAATAAAGATATCAGCCAATAACTCAAACCAAGCTGTCATCTGATCAGCTGCCATGCATCATTTCCCTGACTGGAATCAAAATGGAAAATACAAGATGTTTAAAATATTGAGTTTGAAATGCCAGGAATTACCAGTGGGTGTAGCTTTGGGAGCGCTCAGAAACTGCAAAACAATCAGGATGTTTGGGTCTGAATTTACTGAGATAGGCCATTATGATTCCAGATGGGAATTTCGTTATAGCTGAATGATGTCCACTATATAAAATGGAGAAAGATAAAAGCACCATCTTTTCCACAGGACAAACAAAATCTAAAGCATGAAAATATGCAGTTCAGAGACCATAGGAGGGCATCATGTGCTGCCTTTAGGCAGAAATAGAGCTACTTCAGCTCTATTGCATGAGTTCATTACTGCTGGCCCCTAGCTCCATATGCCCACACTCCCCTGTAGAGGAAGGACTGAAGAGCACTGGGCATGGATACCCAGTGAGCAGCTTTCCAGCGTGGCTGAGCCAAAAATCTTTGCAAGGAATCAGCATTCAATAGCCTTAGTGTAACCTTGGACTAGTGCAGCCAGTGTTTGCCAAGCCCTATGCTGGTAAACCCATGCTGCATTGCACCATGGCACAAGAGTACACGAGTTTGGGCTCTTGACACCAAACTCCTGCAAATCATTTTGTCATTGACATCAGCTTTCCCCAGAAGTTCTCACAGAAAGGAAATACACACCTTGGATTCAATCACTGCATCTGGAGGTGCTGGGCTCCTTCGAATGATGCTCAGTCCACTCTGCACAGGTAAAATTATCTGCAAATGGAACACGCACACGCACAATTCTCAACTGCCTTGTGCTTGGCTTTCTATCACCCAAATCCCACTGATATGAAGGATAGTCCTTCCTTCCTTAGGCCGCAGTAGCTTTTCTCCTACTCCTATGCTTTAACTGAAATTCCTTCCAACATAAATACTTCAGAAATTTGTATTTGCTCACATTCCTCCTCCAAACTCATGGGTTCCACAAATGCCAGCAAGAAAAAATATGCAATTTTATCTCTCTGTTTTCTAAATCAGTGTCAGCTATGGCAATTTCTGGGTTTCCACTGCCTGGTTAATGCTGTCATGAGGATATTCCAGTCTTATGCTTGCAGCTCAGCAAACCATAATTACCAACACTTTGGCGTTCTTCAACAGTTGCTAGAACATCCGTCCTGCACCCATAGATGAGCATCAGTGGGTTTGCCACATACCTTCTCTGGTACCATTAACACACTTCAGTGAAAGCTGCACTGTGTTGGAGATTCAACACCAATATCAAACATTAGATGTGAAACCCCACACGATTTGCCTGCATTGAATAGCAAACAGCATGATTCAGGGCATGAAAAATTGTTAATCTTTTCCAGGGAGGTGGAAGATCTCGATTCTCCCACCATGGGACCAGCCTTACAGTGTAGAGAAGGAGGCAGGGATCCAGTCATCCTCTGTGGCTTCCCCCAACCCCAGCAGCCCCTCTGCCGCACTAGTGTAGCTATGGCATGTAAACAAGCTTTGCATGCTGGCAGCTACTGCCCTGGGGTAGCATTATTCAACCCTGCTTTCAAAGCCTTGGAGGATATGTGTCTACTTCTGCCTCTCAAAGCACAACATATTGTTTATGCATCCTATTACCTCTTTATCTTTTTTCTCCTGCTGGAGTAGGACTTTGTTGGCTCCTGTTGTGTTCATGATGCCCTACAGCCTCTGGAGCATTTAAAGAAGAGCAGCAGTTCCTTGGTTGTACTGTAGAGCTGATTATTCACTCTTAAGTGTTCCACTTTTATCTTGCCTTTCATACATTGTATGATGCAGACAGAAAGTAGGGGCTATTTCTGAATATAGAAACTCATACATATAGCTCAAGTGAGGTGAATGATAATAAAATTTGAGTTCATTTTAGGTCCTCTGCATAATGGCACCAACAAAAGAAACATTTTAAAGAGTACTTTGTAAAATCCATAGGTACAGTACCACAGGCACCTTAACCAATTGCATTGCACTAACCTGCTCAACACGAGGATCTGAATTAATCACTGTGTTTAATTTTCTGACAGCTAGTACATTTTCATCAGATACGTTCTCCAGGTAGACTTGTCCTTTCATGAGTGTATTCTCTACACAGATCACTGCATCCATTCTCAGCAAGTGGTTATCCATGACAAAGCTGTAGTAGCTAACAGCGTTCCTTTGATCAGCATCAATAAAGACTATATCAAAGTCCTCATCCTCAGCATGTAATGCCTGGAAAAAAATATGTTGCAGAAAACACTCATTATTTACTTGAAAATTTTAAGTCTTTCCATTACAATGTCCTTTATATAAAACCCAAACCAGAGGGAACCCTCTTATTTTAAGGTAAAATTGTTAGAAATGCTTCTGGAATTTTCCATGCTTTGCAAACAATTTTTCAGCAATGCAGATGCCCCAAACTCTGAACCTCTCAAAGAAAATCAGGATACAAAAGAGGATGGTTCATCCCAGCTTGTGGCATTGAAAGTCACAGCAGAAACATCTGCATATTTACAGTCAAAGTGAATTGATCCACCGGGGTACAGAGAGGACAGGCATCAAACCCAGCAGCTGAGGTGCTGCAATAAGTTATCTCTTCTCAGAAGAGTAGCTATCAACAAATTGAAGAGTGGCAATTATATCAGTCTGGGATAAAGAGGCATAAGGCTGATCCCGGGAATTGCAAACTAGTGAGTCCCACTTCAGTAGCAGGAAAATGGTTGAAATCCCAATTAATAATAGAATTATAAAGCACATAAAAGAACAGGTCATGATAGAGATAAAGCAGCACAGCTCCTCTGAAGGAAAATGATGTTTCTTTAATCTAAAAAAATGCTTTGGATGGCTCAGCAACAGAGAGGATAAAAGAGAACTGGCTGCTATCATCTAATTGGATTTTCAGAAATGTGGCACACCTTCCCTCCGAGCAGGCTGCTGATGATAATGTATAAAAGTGTTGATGGATGACCAGATGGGAGCCTTTACAGCCTTCTCCTGTGGCAGTTAATGCACTCGCTGCCCAAGAGGCTGCTATGGAATATTTTAGATTCCATCTGGGACTATTTAACTGCATCTGTGTGCGTTGCAATGCAACAACGGCTCATCCACCTATCTCGGCAAGCAGAAATGCTTTCAAGTCTTGGCATTTCAAGTGAAAAGAGAAACAATTATGTTTTCCAGAACTCACTGTTTCTACCACAACTTTTAACAGTACTTCTTGCGTCCAGATTTCCCTTTTGTGTTTGGAGACATTGCTCCCAATGAGTGATGAGCGATCCCCTGAGACATTAAAGCATCAATAACAAATGGCAACAGAATGTGAAAAACTAATTTGTTTTCAAGAGCGAGTTTGATGGCTCCCAAACAGAGATTTCAGGAGCCTTTCTGAAGCAGGGAGTGTGTCAATCAGACTAGGAAATAGTGGGAAGTGGATCACTGAAGCTCTGAATTACTCCACTGTGCAAACTGGTTTCACTGTGAGCTTGCTAGCGGTTAAGAAATTAACCCTGCCTGAGAGCCTGGATAGGCTTGGCAAGTAAGTCACACTTTACTGCAGATGCTCGATAACACAGAAGTTCTGCCAAAAGCATTCATAAACCCACATTTAGGATGCCATTGGATACTACACTATAATGAAAGAAGACCAGGCCAAATATATGCTTGTTTATAGTGAATGTAGCAGAAACTGGGACATCTGGTTTCCTACAGTTCATCTTTTCATTTCATAACCAATAAGAAAATTTTGCCCTGGCTCCCTCTTGATCTGTATTGGGGGAAAGCAGCAGGAACATTTTTGCTACTGTAGAAGAGCATCTTACATCAGGGTGCAACTCAGCCAGCCTGTCCAATGTGGAAACTTCAGGAAGGGTCAGAAGACAAAAGCTGGGAGGAGTTTGTCAGGAAGAGAGATTAGAGGCCTCCTTCCCCAGAGAGAAAAGCCAAAGCAAAAGTCAAGTAATTATCATGACTTATCACTACTTTCTGACTTGTAACCTTCCCAGGCAGAGGAGGTGGGGGGCAGACATTCAGAAGCAGATGTGGCCGTCTCTGAACATATGTTACCACTGCTGCATGGTATGGCTCCCTAATGAAAAAGAATCCCACTTTCATGCACTGAATTCATTAGGTCCATATGGAGTTGTGCAGCTCTTTGGATATTAGCTGGACTTCTCATTTCAGCTTCCCTCCTGTACTGTCTACCTGCTGATAGCTTATCTCCTTCTTTCTATCTTATGATACAGATAAACCACCTTTTAACTTCACAGCTTTCATCCCAGGAGGGTGCCTGTGTTGTATATGTATCCAGCACACGCCTGTCTCGTCCTTGCACTGCCTGGATATGCAAGGCCACCGATTAGAAGGTTTTTCTATTTTGCCAGTTCAAGTCCTGAACAGTCAGCCATGAAGGAACCCTTCTTTTCTTCTACATATCTAGTACTAGACACCTCTGTGGAAATGCACTGGAGTTTGTACCAGGACCTTGCCTCATTTGGGCTTCTTGTTTCCACAGCTTCAAGATTGCTGTTGGGTTTTCCATATTTAGCTGGAAACAGCTCTAGGCCTATAAAGGGAATCCATTAATTTCTTTGAACCAGTTTTACCTTTAAAGCAGCCTCTACACGAAAAGAATAACAGCCACAGGAGCAGGTGGGCACAGTGGCCAGGGTACCACACTGGAGAATGTTTCTTCACTGCTAGCACCAACTGCTGAACCAAGACAGTCAGGAGGGAGAAAGGCTTCTTTACTGGTAGCTCTGACTGCAGAGCTAAGCGCTGGAAATATCAGTGCAGTGATGGAGAGGAAAACACACTGCTGCCTCTTTCAAAAGCAATGAGGGGGTTTAAGAGGAGGGATTGACAACCCTTGTCCTCCCGGAGCAGACTGGGTCAGGACCTGCCTGGGACCTCACAGAATGTTGGAGATCTGCTAGGAGAGAGTCAGAGCCCAAACATCTCCAACTGTGAGGAAAGCTGAGATCCAGAAGGAAATAATCTGCCTGCAAAACATCCTGCTGAAACTAATTTCCTGAATGTTTACAGTGCAGTCCCTGCTCCTTGCTACAGAGGCATCATAGATGGTAACAGATGGCAACAAGAAGTGTCTTAATTCAGAGCAAACTTGGCTAAACTTAATGCTTTTACTTACAGCAAGTCATTAACTTCCTTTTGGATTGAAAAAACCCCAAAACGTTATCACCACATTCCATCAAAGAGATAAACCAAAACCGAGCATGAGGAAGGGCCCAGCAACACTGTTGATGGATACGTCAAAAGATCAGTGAAAGGACATCCCAAATAAAAACATGAATGATGAATCTTCAGCCAAAACTCAAAGAAAACCTGATTGGAGTCCTGATCAGAGACAACAGTGTCTCATAGGGCGCATACGAACTCAATCTGAAAAAACTGACTGTCCAGTTCCTTTGATATGGATCACACAGTCAGCATATTTGTAATAAAGATGTACTCAAAACTTATTACCTTCCCTATGCCTTGTTCTTGACCTAAATGTAATACCAGTCCATCCTTAGGGTACACAGAATACATGAAAAAGTACAGCTTCCTTTTAAAACACCATTAGAATATTTCACTGTATGTGGACATACACTCTTGTTACTCCTAAATGCTATTCTATTGAGTACAGTTTAGATTCACCGGCAAAGCTTAATCTCTAGGGAAGCTAGAGAGGGAATGCAATTTCTAGTAATAACAGCTCACAACAGTGAATACTATCCACTTATCCCCACAATTTCCAGCTATTTTGGACTCCTTTCTGAATTAACCTTTCATATCAAAAGGAGCAATTCTAGAGCACACTAGAGACTCCGACACAATTTCATGCATAATTTATTCACTCAGTTCAACATTAAACGCAGAGTCCTTGACTTTGTCAAGGTGGATTCTGTTGGCAGACTTCACAAGCAGCAAAACAGGAGAAATGAGATCTGCAGCTCAACCTCTTCACCTATTCTGTCTGGTAAAAGGAGGGGAAAAAAAGAAAAAAGAAAGCCCCGACATGCTTACACAGTGCCCTGCAATCAGCAGAATCTGCTATAAACATGGTGTTATTTTTCGCCTTGCGTTTTCAGTTTTAAAACGGAAGGATCGAAGTCATGGATGGGAATAATTTCCTGGCAGTTTGCATTCCCTCCTGACTCAATCCTGCGTTCATTGTTCAACCAAAGCCCCACTGGGAATTAAAGGAAGCTCTTTGTGCAGGATCAGGCCTCTTGCTCGCAGCTGATGCTTGGCAAGGCACATTATTTGGGCACAGCAAGGCAGAGTTTAAGTTTAAGGAGCTTGTTGGGACATGTTTTTAAACGCTGGCCCAGCACACATTGAAAAGGTAGCCAATTCCTGCTGAAAGCACCTGTATCAAAGACTGATGCAGGGAAATACTTAACCTCAATTCGCATTTAAAAATATTATGTAAAAATTACAGAGGTCTTTTGGCACAGAGGCTTGTGCCATGGTGCCTGTGAGCTACACGCTTTGGTGGGGACCTAACTTAGCTTGGCAGTGTCCGTCCTTCACGCATGGGTTTTTTTCCATCATGCCTTCAGGTACCAAAATGCACCTCCACTCGTGTACCAGAGCTCTACAGCTCCTGTCCGCTATTTAGCATCCTTTCACAGCTCAAAATCCCAGATGTTTTGCAGCTGGCTCTGATCTGCGACAAGAGACACAGAACCTGGCCAACCTCACCAACTCTGTGATAAAGCAAAGGAGCAGAAACAGGCTTCAGGAAGCCTGGCCAAAGTGCTGCTATAGACTATTGCGCTGTGTTCGCACAGCTCTCCGCTCACCCACAGCCCTGATGGGCCACTGTTATAGGTGGAAAAGCCAGAGCCATGTGGGTGCCACAATGACCCTGCTGTCTGAGGTTTGCTGGCACAAATGTGTCCATCCTTGTGGCAAACACTGCAACATCAGGCAGCTTTCCTTGTAAAGAACATCAGTGAGAGGTGTGGACACAGCACCGAATGGTATCCTTTACCTGAGGTTAGGACGTAACTCTTGAGTGGACTAGTTTTACACCAGAAGTGAGAGTACATCATATACCTTCTGTCAGTCTGGACTTTCTGAATCATAGCTTCATGCATCAGAAAAGGAATTCCCTGCCAGGTAGGGTTATTTATGTATCATATGACATTTTTGTGCTTTGAAGGAGCCAGTGCAGCAAGGCAAACCCACTGCTCCCAGGAGCTTGCACTACTGCAAAAACCTGAGCTGCAGCAGATGAGTACAAATCCTTCCCTATTGCACCCAGCTTGGAAGGAATCACCACAGCAAGAAAGCTGCAGCAGACACCTCCAAAGGGCAAGGGTGGGTGACCATGTCTGATTTCTCCAAAGGGACTAGGATGAAACCTAGGGCTGCAGACACCATAGACAATGAAGGCAATCCTTGCCAGAACCTTGTTCCCGCTTTCCTGAATCTCACCATGCTTTTCAACAGCTGTTAGCCCACTCTGCTGCAGACCAGGCTTCCTGCAGATGATGCAGGACAGAAACACAGTTGTTCTCTACCTCCCCCATGAAGCCGAGCTTGGCTGTGCCATTCCTGGCCCATATCCCACCTGTGACTGCCTCGCCCTTTCAGCATGCCCATGTGGAACTCGAGGAAGCCAGCAATATAAACTGGTCTTCTCTAGAAGGGGAAACACAGCATGCTGTTCACAGCCTGAGCCTTTCCCATGCACCCAGGGGTGTGTTTCACACACAGCTGCCCCACTCCAGCTGGGCAAACCTCAATGAGCCTAAAATGCAAAGGCATCGGGCAGACCACCAAATGCATTGCTTCATCATTTACAGCTATTGTGGGCTAGGACCAATGTGGATTAATACCGGTAGGACAATCCCGATTACCCTGAAACCAATGACAATATATCTGCCAGGTTGAGCAATAGCAGTTCAGAGCCCAGTGAAAAAACCCTGCATAGAGAGGGGTCCCCAGAGCTGGGATCACTCCTGCCAAACACAAGAATCTCCGCTCTCACCAGCTCCAAGAGCTATTTGAAGTCCTGAGTACCTGCAGAACTGGGGTCAGGACATTGCAATCGGAGAATATAAAATCAATTGCAATATTCTGTTGTAAGGATTTAATTTTCATGTCTTTGCTCCCTTCTTTAATCTCCACGCAGCATGTACTCTGCCTGCCTCTAGATATTTTAATTCAGTCACGGTAAGTCAGTTGCACAGAATGGGCACTAGAGAGCAACAGCAATTCAATTAATTTCACACTCACTGCGGGGAGCTGGGATTTTAAATGCTGCACGTTGCAGGTGATCTGTAACGTTTCGTTTATTCATATACTTGGCAAAGCTCTCTGTTGCTTTCTTATCAAACTTGGAGGTCATGAGAGCCAGAGGTCAGAAAGCTCCTGGCCATTTCATTTTAGAAACAAATATGGTACTTCTTAATGCAAATAAAATTACAATCAAGCTCACACCGATACATCCAAATTGAAAATGGAATCAGATCAAATTGGTTTGCATTAATAATAGAAAGGTTATTTATTTAATGGACTTGGCACGGGCATCACCTGCTAGTGTCCTGGACCTGCAGCAACTTCATGGAGATCCGTAAACTGGAATTAAATATGAGACTCCTCTAGCTGCAGGAAATCATAAGCTTTTCTCTTTCCTGAAACAAAGTCACTAGTGAGAATGAAACAAATAGAGCTAATGCATTTCCTTGTCTGAAGCTTATCACGTTGCTCTGGAAGTGAGAAGCTTGGGGTCTAATTGCCCACAGTGTTTTCTGTGGGGGAAAATGAGAGGTTGTGGTTGAATTAAAAACTACCTTCTTTGGGACTTTCCCAGTTCTTGTGAACACTGGGAGAAAGCTGTCGTCAAGAGCTGACTCAGCAGGGCACAAATACACTCTTCCAGCTTGTTATACTTGGAATTAGAGACCCTGAAATGAAGCCCATGCACATAAAGTAAACCTCTGCCATTGAAGCCTGTAGACCCACCTTTAAAGCTTTTGATTTCTCTGATCAAAAAGCTGCAGTGTTTTAGTTGAAAAGGAAAAAAACTACCTTGTGTGAAAGCTGTCCCATCATACCTTGTCATGAATAAGAAATAACTACAATGCAAGACCATGTTCACTTATTTGCAAGTAAACTAAGGTCATCATCTAGCATTTTGTGTGCAGGAGATAGGACCTGCCTGAAACTCTTTAATTTGCTCTGTACAAGAGCTCCCAAACTCCCCTTCCAACTGTTTTTACCTCCAAAGTGTCTGCAATTGGTCCCACTCGCATGCTTATTTTTTTGCCATCTGAGGAGTAATCAAATGCTTCTTGGCTGTTCACTCCGAGATACGGCGCTTCAGCACATGCAAAGATCTTGCCATCATCTGGCAATTCTTCTGCGATAGCAAGGATGCTGTAACCTTTAAGCTTGCCAATTAATAAAATCTTCCTGGCTCTGATCATATGAACAAACATCCTAAAAATGTGGCCTGTTGAAAGACAAGAATGAACATGTAAAAATAAAGCCATAGGAATGGCTGTACTTCGTTCACAATGAGAATTAGATGTACCTTATAAGTGATCATTTTAAAACATATATATATAATTTAAAATACTTTAAAATAAGGGTTTAACAACAGAATCTGACAAATTTTCACCTAAAATGCAGCTAAAACAACAGAATAAAGGGACTGGTTTTAAATGCAGAATCTTTATCATCAATGTTGCTATTGTTCAAGTGCTTGTTAAATAGTCCTTGAAATATTGCATATTTTAACATTCCCCCCATATGAAAATGGCTTTGAAATGTCTCCATATTCTTTCTGGAACCTGGTTAAAAAGAAAGAAATCTCTACATTACCTTGCATTTGCTCTTAGAGTCATTATCCCTAGACAGCACCATCGTTTAAGAAATTTATCATCAGTGGTGTCCTTCGAACAATGTATTAGTGTAATACATTATAAGAGTACTTCACCGTGATGATATATTACTCAAAAGATGGGAACATCTGGGAAGAATGAATCTGGGAATAGATTTAGTGTAATAGGCTTTATATGGGATACAAGCCTGGGTATTGCTACTTGAAAAGGTATGGTGCCTTGCCACAGGCCGCCTCAACCGCAAAAGCACATCGGACACACCAAACCAACAAGATTTTCCCCTTCCTTCCCCTTCTGGTGAGGGTGACGATCAGTGTGCTGCCCGCGAACGGATGGGGCTGGCACTGTGAATTAAAGGACTCACAAACATGTGCATGAGCACAAGGGCACAGGAGGAGAGGAACAGGGAAAATTCATGCAAAAGGAAGATCAAAGCCTACATGAGGTTCTTATGTTTCTTTTTAAATAATTTCCCACATTTTCTGAGCACCTCTATGCTATTCATGCTTTCCCCACTCAATACTGAGCAGAGAAGGATGAAGGTCACTGATGACCTTTACACCAATCCTATGCAACTTTGCCCTCTTGGTTGGTCAACTTGCCATTCAAAGAGTCAAAGGCACGTTCTTCCCGCAGCTTAACTCTGGTTCCAGTTCCTCCAGCATTCCCTGGTCCATGGTCAGGTAAAGTTTTCCTGGGAAAAGAAGTAAATTTCAACACTGTGACAAAATCCAAAATCTGAGTATCCTTCATAAAAACCAGCAACCAAGAGGGAACACCTCATAAAGGTCCATCTGTGCATGAGCATGAGAAATCAACTTAGAAGCATCACAAATATCCCTAAATTACAGTCAGAGGACCTCATTTGGCAATAGGCCCATCCCAGTGCTGGCAGCCCCTCCAGCCATAGGGATTGGGAAGAACAAGTGGTTGTGGGATTGCAGGAGGGCATTCCCCACTGCTCAACCCCAAACCTTTCCCATTTCCAGTTGGTCCAACTGCTGGTTTGCAGTAAATGGCTCCAGCTATGCTGGCCAGGTTTTGTTCAGCTCTAGGGTGATGTTTCTTTCTTCAGAAGAAAAAAAAAATCATTGCGAATTATGAAAAGATGAAAAAATCTAAAATTTTTTGCAAGACAAGAAAAAATTGGTTTTCCTCACAAACTGCTGAGAAAAGCAGGGCATCTCCAGGCACTATTTTACAGAAGCTAGGCTTGTGACAATGTCTCTGGATGAAGTGAGATGCTACCTATTACAAAGAGGAAGGAACAGGCACCTAGAAGAAGTCCATAGCCTCCAGACAGATTAGATTACTCTATGTGAAGAAAGTAACCACCAGAAGTAGCTGGTGATATCTCTCCGGGCCACAATTTAGAGCCATTTCAGGTTCTTTTCTCCATAGCTCCCCCCTAACTCCTCAGTAAAATGGGAAAGAATTCATAACCCGTGTCAGCCACACTCAGATAATCCAAGACTTAAAGAGTAGAACATATCATATAACCTCTTTTCTGCCCCTCACAAATGCTTTAACAACTTTAATAAGATAATGTATAGCTATTATCGTACAGCAAGCGTAAGTCAAACAACTATCAGCTATTATTTCAGCAACAGAACGAACGCTCAGCGTTCCCGTAACCCACAGCCTGGAACAGTTTACACACTGTCAATTTTAGACAGAACTGGCTTTTTCCACGTATCAAAATGTACACTGATAAATGGGAATTGCTCAGCAGACCCCACATGGCTGGGTAATATACTGTAGCTCAAGAAAAGAATAATGAGGGTATCAGTTGGACTTCTGAATTAATGATACCTTAAATTAGTTTAATTAATTAGTTTAGTTATTAGAGTCATTTAGTTAGCAGATTAATTAATGTTTATTGAGTGCTTGCAGATAAAAGCTGCATATAAAGGCTGTTATTATAGGGTAGATTCAGAGGTGTGGGTTTTCTTCACTCTTTATTTATCCCAGCACCAGTTTGAACCAGGGGCTCATTCTCTAAGGCTGTCGGAGGGCACTGTACGGAGGTTGGATTGCTGATATTTTACAGGACATTGCCACAGTCAGTAGACAATTGGTACCGTATCTTACAAAAATGAGAGTTAGGGCTTTTTGATCTCATCTCCTCAAGCCCATAGGCACACCCAGACACACACACATCTGTGCACACTCTGCTATTTGGGTGCAGTTAACTCTCATTCTTCTTCCTTTCACTGGACCCAACTTCTATGGCATACTCTCAGCAGAAAATCTAAGAACATATGCATACAATCACAGAAAAAAAGCACAAGATTACCATCCGTACCTCTTTGAAGTTGCCATTGCATCCAGGTAGGGATCCAGCCCAAGAGCAACATCGAGAGCTTTTTGTAAGTAATTCTTGAGCTGCTCAGGAACACGAGAGTCACTGAGGGCTATTTCTTTGGCTTTGAGAAGGTTCTCAGCAATGAGTCCAGTTGGGGTTTCTGAAATGGAAGATAAAAAGAAGAACGATGATTTTGTAGCTGCTTGAATGTGCAGAAGAGGAATTTAGACTGCAAAAAGCATGGGCTACTTTTTCTTCATACAAAATGCAGGTTTTTGAAGGACTATGAAAACAATCATGGAAACCTTTTCAAAATTAAATAAAAATATATTATACTTCTAATTCATTTTCTGTTGCAGGCATTCTCCTTTTTTCCCCTCCTAGCTGATTTTTTTCTGAGTGGAAAGGATAAGAATGTTTCAAAACCATGAATTTTCACTTTTGAAGTGCTGAGACAATCACTGACCATCAAACAACTCCATATGAAGCCCACTCTTCTAGGTAGCTTTCTCCACGGAGAAAACAGGGTGCTTCTCAAACTGCTCTTGCAAAACCAGACAGATCTTCTCTGGCCAGGACATGCAGGCACAGGGTCTGGTTTTGTAGAAAGGAGGATCTCCGCTACCCACGTGCCAATAGGGTGCATGAGTGCCCCTGAAACCTGTGCACCACTCTATCTGTGCCACAGAGTCTTCAGAGCAACCCATGATGCTCATGACTGAAATACAACTACACCCGTCCTAATGCAGCTGAACTGGAAAACATTCAAATGAAAAACTATTTTGCCAAATCCATGATGGCATAAAATCAAGGATACTCTTCAGCTAATGACTTTAAGCAGGTGATGCAGGAAATCACCCTGGCAGGAATGCAACCTTCCTAACCCTTCTTCTGCCTTCAACCTGCCACAACAGATCCCAGCCGTGATGCACCATCCTGAGCTCTCTGTTTCCCAGGTCACAAAAAGCAACTACAATTGAACCCATTAGCACCACATGGCAAATCTCCCAACACCTTCTCACAAGCCAGACCCTGCCACAGGCTGATTATTAGGTAAAGAGAAACAGTCATACACAACACAATGTGTTAACACTGCAAAGGCTGTGGAAACGTCTCCAGGGTCAAAGATCACCCTGTCCTGGGGGCAAAGCCAATGTTGCCCATGGCAATGTACTTGCCCTGAGACCCCAGAAAACCCATATGGCAGCAACGCAATGATGGACCTCAGTAAGCTTTGGCCCCACAGAACAAGACATGGTTCAGAACTGTGGTCCACTCCTCAAGTGTAAGAGAACATGACGAGTTATGAAAGCACCAGGGAGATCAGAGTTCAAAGACACAGGGCAAGTAGGCTGCGAGTGTAACTGAGGTGGAGCAGATTGCCCCTGGCAGGATTTTATTCCCCACAAAAGAGGACATGCTTCCTCTGGAGGACTAGCCCGAGCAAGCTCAGCAGCCGTGGGGTAAAGCCTTGTCCATGTGGAACCGCTACTGCCACTGGCACTATGTCCCCATCCCAGGATGGGGACATGGTGGGTCCTGGACACTGAGGAGGCATCCAGCTACCCCAGGGCCTGGAGGCAGAGCTTTGGTATAAAGCCACTGAGGACATCAGAGTATCACCTCATACAGGCAACTCTCCCATAGCCCACCACTGAGAAAGACTGTAGGAAGGCAAATGCAATGGGAGATGCATAAATGCTTCTGATTTCTCTGTTCTCCATTTCTTTCCTATCTTCTTAAAACATCAGCTTGGATATATTCCCAAACACTGGGTCTGATGGTGTTTTAACCCACTCTTTATTAAAACCCATCCCCAACACAGGATGTGAGAAGACTCAAATCTCCTCCTTGTGGGCATGACCACTTTGAGTGTCTCTTTCTACAACCCCCCCAGCCCACCAAGATGACCCCATCCTCAGAAGAGCACCAGGGCTTCTAAGTTCTGGGGACCACTCCTTCCCTTGGTACCAAGAGGCGACACATGAATAAACTCATGTCTTTGGGAAAGGGGAAAGGTCTAAACCTCCCCAAAGGTCTGTTTCTCAGAACAGCATTTCTCAGCTTTCTGGGGCTACTATGATGACAACTCTCTTCTGTTTTTAGACAACTTCACGGGTTTTTGTTATCCAGATTACAAAAAAATTATGAAAGCAGACAAGGAACATAAAACATATGTGCATTTTACATGGGAATTACAGCCTCAACCAGACTTAGGGGTCATCTAAACAGCATCATGCTCTTCGCAGTAGCCTGATCTGATGTAGGACGAAGGCGGATTGAGGCTGGCTGGTTTACATCTCATGCCAATCTCTGGCCATCAGGGGCAGCGTACACCTCTTTCAGCAGTTTTATAATTAACTGCAGGAATAACGTTTATAAATAATGGAGGCATAACCACCCCATTCCCAGATCATGTCAGTTTGTTGACCTCAGCCCAGCTACATGTGGTGTGAAGACACACTGTGTGTATTTGCATGAGCAAGCACCTCCAGCTCCTGCTGTACAGCTGCAGGATGCTGGAGGTCAGAATCTGCTCGTCCTCCCTGCCAAGCACTTGAGGCGTTTTGTTAATTTGCAGGGAAAAACGTGTTTATAATCTATGTTGGATTTTAGCAATCACCATGTTACACTTCTGAATGAGTAACAGACAAGGATACGCTGGCATGCAAAGGGGGAGGAAAACAAGATTCACCTCCAGCTGTTTTGTAACCTGTGTTATAACACCAGCATCAAGAAGTGCTACCCGGGAGGGAGAGCACGCAGCGCCTGCCAAGAGCAACTCCATCTCTAGCATTACACAACCTCTTCAGGAAACGCTGCGCTTTATGCAGTCTGATGATGCTTTGGGCCAACAGCAGAGGTCAGAATTGGCTTCATTTATGCAAGCACCGGACAAGTCGAAGCAGAGCTCGGGGTTGGCTGCGGGCCGGCCAGGCTGTGCTCAAGGCTCTGAGCACTGAGGTGAGAGGAAATTTATGTAACTACTATCTTTTTTATGTTCCTCCAGGAAATAGTGTTCATTTCAGTGCATAGTTTTGCACAACCCCAGCAACGTTTCTGGACTATATTAAGCACTAAACTAGATCACCTGGTTGCCTCCCTATGGCTCTATCTATGCACAGACATGTCTTTCCTTTCCCCATCTATTAGGGCACTATCTTTTCCATACATACAAGGGGGAAAAACAATAAAAAAAGAAAAGAAAGAAAGAAAAAACACCAGTAAACTGAAAGAGAGCTCACCAAGGGAAGGAAAATGCTGCCAAGTGCGAAGCAGAAGAGCTCAAGTCCCACTATGAAGGACTATGAAAGGATTGCTCTAAGCATCCAGCAGCTTCTTGAAATGAACCCCAGTTGCCAGCAGGATGGTTCTAAGCATCTTCCTTGGTAGATGCCGAGAGCAGTCAGCCTGTTTTACAGCTAAGCTGAACAGCAGTTTGCAGCTTCCACTTATTCTGAAATCACGCACTTGCGGTTAAATACTGAAGTCAGGAGGCAGGATTGCAGGTGGGGACAAAGTTGTATGCGGGGACATCAGAGTCCCCTGAGCAGTGCAGCACCATGGAGGGACATGCTGCTCCACAAGTGAAACGGAACGCTGAGGCTCGGGCTTAGATGGCACTTTTTGGGTGGTGGAGCTCAGCCAGGAGAAGGGGAGGACACAGACCAATTTGTAGGGTGCTGCCCAGGGGGTGGCATGGAGGTAGTCTGGATTTGGCAAAATCAAAGCAAAGATACCACATTGAAACATGCAGGACCAGAGTTTTGGTTCCCATTTTTGGGCTTTTGGTTCCCATTTCACCTTCCAGACTCTAGATCAATTTTGCAGCCTCAGAAGAGCTTCCTTTCCCAGCCGGGGTAGAGCATCAATCCTGATTTACCCAAACACGGCACTGCCAGACAGCTCTATGCTCAGGTATGGAGCGTTTGGGCAGGAGCTGCTCAGTGCTAAACCCATCTGATAAAATCGTCCCAAATAGTTCCAGCCATCTCATTCACCAAGGCGCCTCATGCATTGACAACAGCTTACCACAACACTCAACACTTTGTTTTAGCCTGCAAATACACCTCAGCTGCTGCATTATACCAGGCCATCCTGTTTATGGAAACTACAATACAACGCTCAAGCTATGTCCTTACCCACCAGAAACCTGCACGCAAAATTGCAGCCTCTCAGTAGACCATATGATACTCTTTGACCGAAACACATTAAACCCAGCTGTGATGTATGCCCATCATATGGATGGAGCAGTATCACGATGTGGTTGCGGCACATCTGAGGCTGCTCGGTGGCTCCAAACCCACCACTCGTGAGCCCAGGCAGGGCCAAGCACTGGGACACAGGCTTGTCATAGTCCACATGGGGGTGAAAGCCAGGCAGCACGGGCCAAAGTCAACTGCCTGGCTATTAAACATTACAGGGCATCCCAAGCAGAGCTGAAGTAGCAGAGGTGGGGAAGCTGCTGCTCATGGAAGGAACCAGGGTGCTTAACTCTACCTGAACTTCAGGGGAAGGCAAGGAAAACATGCTCAGACTGATGCATTCTCTATGGGCTCTACTGCTGGAAAAGCAGTAGAAAGCTGGATGCTCCCCTGCTTGCACTGGGGAGGCTCTGGAGTCACTGGCAGACAGCATGCAAAGCACACCTTTGTTTTAATACACACTAAAAGACAGTGCATGAGGCAGCAGTAAGTGGTACACACTGAAAAGCCCAAGGCAGTCAACGGGAGCCTTTGACAGCTCCAGTGGGCTTTACATGAGGCTGTGAGAGAGCAAAGTCTCTCTGTTCAGAGCAGCCTGTATTCCCACCCTCAGCTGTTGATTTTAGAACAGGGACAAGAAAGCCAGCAGACACCTCATGTGTGTGCACACCAGGCACACAGGGCTAGCATCGAAAGCACTGAGGCACGGTCAAAGCTGCAGAAAAAATAGTGATAAAACAAGCATCCCAATCCATCAGAAATCAGTCACAGCCAAAGCTCTCTTGGTACTGCGAGCGTCCACCTTCCCACCCATTGATTTCACCTGGGAGCACCCTCCCCCCTCCACTTCAGATTCCTGCAGACGCATCTCCCCTGCTCAGCCTCAAACTCCTTTCCCCATTAAACCCTTCCTCTGCTCCTTTCTGCCAAGTCACAGAGCCTGCAGGTCACATCTCTGCAGGTACTGGGTGACCCAGGACTGCGGCATCACAGTGTCCCCTCCTGTCACACCATCTGTCCTGGAGCCCCCCACCCCGCGCACGGAGTTTACCTGCGGGACTGTGCATGTTGCTTCTTGTCCTCCGGCCGCAGAGGGTGCTGCTGTGGGTTTGCTGCCCTGCAGGGCGGCTCGTCGGCGCTCAGTGTCAGTCGAGGGGATGGGTTTCACCCGCAGTCACCCGCGCAGAGGATGTGCAGGGAGGATGGCCCCAGGCTGGGGCTGCACCCACTCCAGCTGCACCCGCCTGACCCCACCCGGGGCACAGGAGCAGGTGAGATCCAATCGCGCCTCACACGAAAAGAGGAGAAGAAAAGACTCTCAGTGCCTTCGCTTTATGTAAGAGCAATGCTCATATCCTGACCCTGGGAAGCTGATGAGTCTCAAGAAGGTAATCAGCAGTTTCATAACCTTCTGGTTACATAGACGTGTGTCCCAGCTACAGCATCAGGTATGAGGCCAAAAAAGTCCAAGGACTTTGAACCCCAGATTACTTACAAGTGGTCCATAATCATGAAATCAGCATCGCCCTGCACAGCTGAACATCGGAGATGCTCTGGGTCCAGCTCAGAGGCCAGATCTCTGCATGGGAGGGAGGAGGTTGTATCACACAGGTACCAGTTGACCTGCACCCACAGAAAGGGTCCCAGGAATGCACTAGCTGGAGGAAGCATCAGGAGAAGCGAGTGGGAGCATTCAAAGTATCCAAAACCCTAAGCTGGCCTGCAGTAGAGTTGGAGCACAAAAGGCTGGTGAGGAATTAAAACAAAGTAATTGAAGGGCTTGTGATGGACCTGAGGTCAGCCAGCCATCTCCTCTTCACACAGATGAAATGCAAACTGAAGCTAATAAGGAAACATGGACTACCCCGTGACCAGAGCAGCATCTTTCGCATCTGGGATGTATCACCCTGGGCTTCCTCAGTCAAGGACCAGCCCAGTGTACCTTCAAAGCATGGCGAGGGTCCATGTGTGGGCTGGGGAGGTGAATAAGCTGTGGGGAGCAGATGTCTGCTTCAAGGCTCTTGGCATCCCTTCTGCAGGATCGATGGTACAAGGACATGGCAGGCCTTGGCCATGGCAAGCAAATGGACTTTGGAAAGTCACTTTGTAAACTTCTAGAATGAAACTGAAGACGTTTCAGTGCCCCCAGAATAGAACAGGAAAGTATAAACAGAAAATAAGTAAATGCATAAGACAAAAGGGTGAAAGAAAAGCAAATCAAGTAAGCCCCAGTGCTCAGTGGATTGCTATTAATCAGAACAAATAAACAAGGAAAAGAAGACAGACCTCCTTGCATGCATAAGATTATTCCATCTAATGAGTTAGTAAACAAACTGCATTAGACCTGTAGTCCCTGCAGAAAGCAATCCAAATTGTGTTTGGATTGGGAGTTAAAAATTCAGACTAGAATCTGATAAACTGGCTAACAGCTTTAGTACACCATCTAATCCACCCTCTACTAGCTTTGGAGGTGATTTTGGGCAAGTTCTTTCTATTCCGGTGACTCTATTTTTCTCTTCTGTAAGATGGAGGTAACAAACGGCCCTCTTTGCAATCCAGAGATGAAGACAGCAGTGAGAACTAGGTGTTAGGAATTATTATCCATCCTGAAGCAAGGCTACATTGCTTTGAAGTTCATGCTTGCAGCTCTTTCCCAAGATAATTTTGAGGTAAATGTAGGTTCCTAAGTGAGTTTGGCTGTAGTTACATCTTCAATGCATGAAGTGGTCTTGTCCACTGGGCTCTTGAAGAACCACTTTTTCCAGCCTCTGCCTTTATGTCTAGTTTTGTTTTTCTTAATCTATGTTTCTGAATAGCTTTTAGAAACATGGCCAAGAAGACAGTGAAGACAGGTTTGTACCTTCAGGCGCTGCTGGTGAAATCAAAGGAAGATCTGCCCTGTGCTCAGCACACACAGCTGGATGCCAAGGGAATGGTTACTGTGACAAGCTGAGCCCAGGGCCCTCTGAAAGCCTCATCTGGAAGGTGAACTGTGCATCCTTTGGTCACTCCACCACACCATTGCTTCCTAGAGAAGGCGAATTCATCCCTCTGTCTGACTCCACCCCACAGAACCAAGGTGCCTTTGGGGCAGGGAGATGGGGTCTCAAAACTCAGCTCATCCCTCAAAGAGCCCTTCTTTTTTTTTCTTTTAACTACGAAAGCTAAAAACAACATAAAAATAACCCATTTTCTGAATGCAAGAGAATGTGAGGAATGCAAGCTGTGAGCTCCAAAGAGGTTTAACCAGCTGGTATTGACCCCGGCCCCATGCTCCTGCTCCTGTCTCACCCCACAAGAGAGCGTTAAAGCCGCAGCCAACCAGAGGCTCCACACAGCAAAGTGAAGAACGTTGTGGCAAATCACACAAATTGCCTTTCATAACTTTAAAGTTGCTGTAGGGCATTATGTTGGAAGTTAATATATGCACTCTGTTGTACTTCTTATGCATTATAAAACCAGCCGATTATACAACCCCATCCTGGTACCTGCACGTGTCTTCAAAAGCTCCTGCCATCCCTAACATGCATCCTGCATTAGGTAAGCTTAGTTTTGCAATTGGTTTCCTCCATGGAGACAAGCTCTCCCCTCCCAACACCTGGTCACCTGCAGCCTTTAAAAGGCACCTTAAAGCCACCCACCAAGTTACAGGAGATCACTTGACAGGGAGATTTTACCTTCTGGAAGCATGCCGGTGTCCAAAGAGGCCTTTGCTACAGCAGCCCCGGCCACTGTGCCACGGGAGCCTCAGCAGACAGACTTCCAACTGGTGCGAGTCAAGAGCACGTGGTGCCGGATCAAGAAAGGAGAAGCCCTTTCTGGCTGCGAGGACAGCATAACTCTCTCTGAAGCAAAAATGTAAGTATCAGAGCCCATGTTGGTCATGGGCAACTGCTCTGGCTAGCCAAACTATGTGGTTTCTCCCTGGTGGGATGCATCTCAGATGGAAGAACCTTAAACCCATCATTATGTGTAAAACCATGGGAGAGTGGGCTTCAAAATACAACATGGCAGCACAGATGTTTGCTGTTCTCCTTGGCATGACTTAGCCAAGTTACAGAGGGACTTTAATCAACAGCCTCAATTTTTATAGATGGGAAGTTTACTTTAAACTTCTGGAAAGCTGGGGCAGGGATTTCTGAATGCTGCACTTGGGCTCTGCTTCCCTCCTGTATGTGCATGAAATCTTTGTGTGCAAACATTCATGCAGGGGCAGAGGAGAGAGATGCATTTATAGAGATGGCTGCAGATTAAAGAAATGCCTAGATGGGAAAAATAAACACAGCAGGTCACTGACTGGAGCAAAACCCATGCATAACACATCTCTCAAAGTCACCCAATGCTGCTTCAGGCAGAGGAGAGGGACAAATTTCCCCCAGGGATACATACAGCTCTTTGCTGATATTACCTCTTTCCAGTGAATTCTCCTTTAATTACAGGATACTCCTTGTCATGAGCACATGGAGCCCCATTTTGATGAGAGTCTTCCTTAATACAGCTACGTTTTTCATGCCAGTTTTCTACCATTTCTCATACTCAGGTTTTAATGTCACAAGTCTAACCCTTTACTCAGGCAGGCTGGAAGGATCTTTACCAGTGCTGGCTGTGGGTGCACACAAGGATTGCACAGATGGAGCGGCAGCAGATACATAGGGTCTCAGCAGACCCAAAGGCAGTCTGCTGGACCTCGGTCAATAGCAGGATGAACCTAGGGCCTAGGTTGCAATGGATGCTAGCTGTGCCATGTGGCACCCAAAGCAGATTCCACCAACTAACATTCCAAGCCATCCTGTCTCTTAGAAGGGTAACATGCCAGAGATGGGTGCACACGCAGTTAAAGTAGAGATATAAGGTGTATGTTTGGTGCATTAAAATGCATCTAATGATGCTTTTTCTAATACTGCATTTTAAAAGCCCAAAAGAAATTTTCTGGGAGGTATAAATCCTCACTGTTTTCCTTTAACACTTTGAAGTTCAACTTGGAGGCAATTTGGTAAAGAAAGCAGAGAAGCATCTATTTAGACCTGTAAGAGAAATTTCAGTCATGTGGAAAGAAATCGGGCATGTAGGGAAATCTGACTATCCAGCAAGCTATTTGCTCATTCAAAACACAAAACAAAGGTTCGCAGAAACCTTCAGGTTTTACCCAAATGCAGTTCAAGAAGAAGTCTTAAATAAAATAGATTTTGCAGCTTCCTTCTCTCTTTTTTGATTCCAAGCAAACTAAAACAGCCACTTGTTTTCCCCTTATTACTTCTGTGGGACAGGGGGAGCAAGTGAGTCACAGGGCTTTGTTCTTCACTGTTTTAAATACTACATGCTGGCTTTGTAGACTTTTGTCTATCCTTTAAAACTACAGTATGGAAATCTTTCCCAACCCTCAAATAACTATTTTCCGTATTTGGGATAAATTTCTGTTATACCTCTGTCAAGGTAAAGAGACCCAGGGCTCCATGTGGAGCATTGCAAGAGCACTATCTGGTATGGAGGTGTGTGGCTGTCTGTAGAGGGACAGGAATAAATCAACTCTTATCACTCACATATATTGGGCAAAGGATGTTTCCTCCATAAATACTTTGGGAAATTTTGGCAATCTTTTCCCCACTCACATTTCGGAAGCTGAAATGATTGGTCTGGGGTTTTCTGCTGCGGTTTTCAACTCCCAGCATGAATAACACGCTCCAGCCCTATCTGATCATTACCACATAGAAATTCAGCCATTTGACTGTTCAGTAAGACATGGGAGGTTTCTCCAGTACTAAAGCAGGAGAGCCATCCCACCCTCACAGCCCCACATGTTGCAGTGCACAGGCAGAGGACTCCACATTCCCCACCTCCCAGCTACATCCTTAAACTAGTTCAGACATGCAAAGTAAGAAAGAAGAACATAGTGATTTCAAGCCATGTTTTCTGACCCTTGCCAGAGGTGAATGCATCTCCGAAGGTGGGATTTCCTGGACAATTGAAGCTCCAATCTATTTTTGCTACAAAGTGGTAGAAACATACAATATACTGGATCCCGCTAACACTACTCTGCTCTGGGGTCACATTACTGACCCAAAGCAACTAGAGCTAGCCACTAGTGGCAATAAGAAGCTTAGGCGCTTTATTGTCATAGACAAAGTCGTTGATGAACTTTATGGCTCCAAAGTCAGAGAATACTTTGAAAAGAATAATGTTCAGCACAAAATCCTTGCCTTGCCTACCACTGAGGAAACGAAATCCATGGACTTGGTCTTGAACATCTTACAAGAAGTCCAGAACTTCAGCATTGACAGGCGAACCGAGCCCATCATTGCCATCGGAGGAGGCGTCTGCCTGGACATTGTGGGACTGGCTGCGTCGCTCTATAGAAGACGTACCCCTTACATTCGGGTCCCAACCACCCTCCTCTCGTACGTTGATGCCAGTGTGGGGGCAAAAACCGGGGTGAATTTTCTGCAGTGTAAGAACAAGCTCGGAGGCTACACGCCCCCTGTAGCCAGTTTCCTGGATAGATCCTTCATCCAGAGCATTCCTCGGCGACACATCTCCAACGGCCTTGGTGAAATTTTGAAGGTATGAAATTTTGCAACTGTAGTTTTCCAAAGCTGAAATCATAGAATGATAGTTTGGGTTGGAAGGGATTATTAAAGGTCATCTAGTCCAACCCCCCTGCAGTAGGCAGGGTCATCTTCAACTAGATCAGGTTGCTCACGGCCGCATCCAACCTGATGTTCAGTGTTTCCAGGGATGAGCCATCTAACGTTACTCTGGGCAACTGTTCCAGTGTTTCACCATGCTCATCATAAAAAATTCTTCCTTATATCTAGTCTGAATCTACCCTCTTTTAGTTTAAACCATTATCCCTTGTCCACAACAGGCGCTACTAGAAAGTCTGTTCCCATCTTTTTCATAAATTCCTTTTAAGTATCAAAAGGCCATAATGATGGTAAAATGTCCATCAGCTTTCATGGCATTGTATAAACCATCTTATAGAAACAAAATGGGCCATTAGGCTGCATGGGACTTGTAACTCTCATTGAGCATCTATATATATGTATATATGTATTTTTACAGCTGCTAAACTTGTTAGAACTTCCCTTACACACAGTGCCTGGTATTAGCCCTGCGGAGCAAACCACAGCACCTCAAGGCCAGACATAGACACAGCAACCAGAGAAAAAAGCATCTTCCTGTTGAGGCTGATCTGTAGCACTCAAATGAACTGCTGGCACAGAATCTGAGGCTCATTATACTGGGGATTAATAATAATCTGCCAGACCATTTGCACCTCCCTCGTTGGCTATGTCTAGTGTGGTCAATCCATCTACCGTGAGACAAAGTCTACATCTAAAATTACCTGGAAATTGCACAGTAAATGGTTTTATGCCTGAAGAGCTTTGAAAACTTTTGATAAAGCAAAGGTTGAGGCTATTAAAGCACATTAGAGGTGAGTTCATCAGTAGCATTTTTCAGTGCTTGCTCAGTGGGAACTCCCCAGGTTATCTGGAAGTTTCTGGCAGTCACTGGGAAAGCCACAGGTTACCATTCCCCACTGCAAGACAGTGCTAATGCCTGAGTCAGAGGGTGGAAAATTACACACTTGTAACAACAAAAGTGCTTCTGAACCTTCAGAGTCTCCATACTGCAATGCTTTCCCACCTTCCCCTGCCCAAAGAGCAATTTCAAGTGCTCCCATCATCTCTGCCATTTTACCAGAGCCCCACTGGTCATTTCCACACCACCTTTTGCACGCATCTTCACTTACCATAGCTGACAAGATGTGTAACATCACCAGGTCACATTCCCTAGGGACCTGTTGAATATTCACCAAACAAACACATTCTAACCAGGAACTGTGTCTACAGAAATACTTTTCAGGTTGCAGAGGTAGAAATTGCCCATGTACCAAGTGCTCAGGTACTGAAGCACTGGAAATAGATGATGTTTAAGGTCCCTTCCAACCCAAATCACTCTATGATTCTGTGATTTCTTTGGTAGTGTATAATATGATAATGTGATATTATAGTTCAATCTATTGAAACACTCACATTTTCAACAGCACATACAAGGATCACATAGTTATCTTTTAATTACTTCTCCCATTCTTTGTCCTAGATGGCACTCATGAAACACAAAGGGCTGTTTGACCTGCTCAAGAGCCATGGAAAATACCTGCTGGACACCAAGTTCCAGTCCTGCAGTGGCTGTGCTGACCACAGGGATGCAGCACTGCAGACTACCAGGATTGCCGTTGAAACCATGTTGGAAGAGCTGGCTCCCAACCTCTGGGAGGATGACCTGGACAGACTGGTTGATTTTGGCCACCTTATAAGCCCAGAGCTGGAAATGGTGAGTGACAGATTTCATATTGCACCATCCGTTAAACAAAAACATTTAAAAAAAAAATAAATAAAAAGGTTTTCAGTCAGCAGCACAAAAACTTTGTGGAAAAGTCGCTAAACTCCAGGTTTGTGCATGCTACCTCAGATCACCCAATGCACCCAGCCTGGTCCTGTTGGATAGAGACCCATGCCCCATTTCCCCCACACTTCCACCTGTGTTTCCTATTCAGACCACAGGCCAGTCATTGCTTCTTACCAGGCACTTACCAAAGCACAAAGACAACCAGAAATTGCCACTAAGGAATGAAGGGGGAAGATTAGACTTTAGGCAAGATTCAGAGCTCTTTCCTCCATCCCATGGTGCTCTTCATCAGTGATTTGAATGGGAGGAAAATTAGATCCTGGATCCCTATGGGAGATTTTACATGTAATTAATCACATATAAAACAGACCATCCTCTGCAGCCCATAAATAACAAGATGCTAACATCCAACAAACCCGTGCTTTTACTGCTGCAAGTTGAATGTCAATTTTCAGGAGTACTTTTAGAAAGAAAAATCAAAGTATTTACTATTTGCCAACACAAACCTTTCCTCCCATATGCCTTTGCTCCATTCCAGAGGGTTCTGCCAGCACTGATGCACGGAGAAGCTGTGAACATTGACATGGCATTCATGACATACGTTGCCCACACACGGGGGCTCATCACTGCTGAGGAGAAGGAGCAGATCATCCAGTGCATGAGGGGCCTGGAGCTGCCTGTGTGGCATGGGGGCTGCAGCTGGCCCCTCATCCAAACAGCCCTCATGGAGCGCCTGAAACACAGTGGGGGACAGCCCCGGATGCCTCTCCCCATCGGCCTCGGTGTAGCAGGTACTGCAATGAGGGACATCAGGGGGCCCCAGGAGCAGGTTCTTGGGGGGGAATGGGCATCCAGCCCAGTGACATGCTGGAAAACATGCCCTTAGTTCTGCAGTTGTACATTCCTGCTTTTACTTGTGCTTTCCATCTCAGTACACCCACTGAGAGACAGGATCCTTCTCTTGTGTGCAACCACTCAGTGAAGGACTGAGTGTAATTAATTGCAGTATGATCAACCAATTCACTTTACAAAGGTGTTTGCAATTGGACAGTCTAAACGCAGTGCTCTGGCAGACAAAGCAACAATGTCATAAGGGAAAAACAATTCCTCTGTAATACTTGAGAATAGTCGTTAAATAATCCTTAGCAAAAGGGATTAAATGTATTAGTATGCCTAGAAATAATACTTGAAAACTAAGTAGTATCTTTTCAATAGCTGGGATTAAACACTCGTAAGATTTAAAAATAAAACCCAAAACAACCAGCCCCTGACATAGAAGCAGTGCATGGGACCAGATTGTGATCTCTTGCATCAGTATCCATCCAGACTATTTCCGTGAAGCTCAGCCTCTACACACTCACAAGAAAACAGACTCTCATAGGCTGTTTGGAGGTATTCTCCGCCACAGCAAGTTAGCACACGCAAGCAGGGAAAGCTTCTCTGATGCGCTCTTAACTACAAGTCTTATTTTACAGAGATATTTAATGACACCAGTGAAGAGACCCTGGAAAGAGCATACAAGCTGTGGGTCAAGGACTGCAGGACGGAGCTGGAAGAAAAGCCGGCTGCTCTCTGAGAGCTGTGAGCCTGAGCTGCTGGTCCTGCCCCACATGTGAAGTTGTTCCCATCGTAAGTTAGTGCGCAGGATTACACCCCAGAGCTGCGTGGAACAAGAAGACTATATGTATTATCTGACCTGATTTACCTCTTTCAATTGTTCTATTTGAAATGAATTCATTAGTGCTCAAGAAGTGGTGGCTCAGATGTGAAACCACTGAGTGCCCATAGCATGGTTCATAGCAAACTGGCTCCCCTTTGAGGTAGTAAGCAGTATTTATTCATTCACTTGTTTAATCCGACCTGGGCCTGCCAGGGCTTTGCCCAGCGCTGTCACACCAATGCTTGTGGTTGGACCCCTGAAACCAGGAGGTGTATGTGACTCACACAGCATGTAAAAGAAGTGGGGCGTCTCCATGGCACCATGAAAAGCTTCCATGCTATAGAAAGTACTTGAAGTGTATTATGTCCTTCACTGATTTTGGCATTCTGAGTTGTTCTTGCTTTTTCAGCTCACTGAAACTGGCTGAAAAAGTAACTCAGCAGCCAGCCTTTGCTCTGGGTGTAAGGGAATGACACACTTGGATTACAGGCACCGTCACATAGCCACAGATCAGCAGATATCACTGCTGTTGAAGCACAATTGGAGCTGTGTCTTGACAGCATGGCAGCCCTGTGTCTCAGGACTCTTAAGACACTGAGGACATGCTGGCAAGACTCATCTTGCTGCCAAAATGTATAGCAGTGGTTTTACTGCACACCCCCTGCAAGCAGTGGGACAAATAGGGTACGACTTGCATTAGTGTTGCCTATGAACAAAGCTGAGCTACCAGGCTATCGCACAGAACCCCCTGGGCATCCCTATGGAGCATGTGCCATGTGTCTCCTCATACCTGGCTGGGGCTCCTTCCCCATCGTGGTGCTTTCTGGGTAGATAAGGTGAGCTGTGGAAAGCCAAGAGAAATGAGAGGACTCAAAGTGAGTTTATGATCTTCAGGCAGCCTTGGCGCCACGTCTCAGGATGCTGACAGACTCACAGCAGATTGTACATCAGATGCTAGCTGAAAAATGTAAAGGCAATGTCATCCTCCCTGGAGGATGAATCAAAGGGATCACAGTCAGCAAACAACCTTTGAATTATTTACAGCATTATTTTTCCCCTTATGCCATACCTGTTTGCGCTGCTGTGCTGCCTTCTGTTCTGCTGACATAATAAAAGCTATTTAAACTGGAAAACTAAAGTAATGATTCCATCACTGCACTCATTGCGTGCCTGTGGACATTTGCACGAGCTCGAGAGACAGACACTGGAGGGGTGAGGAATAGAGCTGACATAAAAAATACCTTTTCCTCTTTAGCCCGGAGAAGATGTGTCTAACAACACACAAAAATACTTCCTCATCCCTTCTTCAGAGCCATGCGTTGCTCTAGCTTCAGAAGGGGCTTTCACACAGATGGTACCACCTCACCACACAGAGCTTGCGTAGTGCCCTCACAGCAAACAGAACAAAAGCACACCCTCAGAGCCACATCTTCCCATAGAAATAATCCCTTAATGCCATGAGTTAAGTAAGCCAGTGTCTGAGGATATAAATGAAATTCCGGCCTGTTTCCACACCATCAAACAGGTTCATTCAGCCAGTTCCAGACAGCAGCTGCCAGGAGGAGAAAGCATCACTGTTGCTCGTAGCGAAGCCATCTGCGCTGTCAGGCTTTCACTAGAACAGGAAGGGACAGTGCAATGGGAGGTTAGATGAGGGCCTTAAACTTTTTAGGAGCGTGAGGGAGCCCCAAGGCCAGCAGTGCTGAAGGGCAATGTGCTGAGAGCCTCCAGCTGGGGAGCTGCTTGTTCTCTGCCTTACCTGGTGCTGACCACCTCTTGGAATATGATCTAGGACTGGAGACCTGTAGCTCCAGTGCTCCTCTCCTGGAGTTTATAGTGATCACCTGGGTACACTCGCGAGTGGTTTATATCCTCTCCAGCAGCTGGATGGGCCATTTTCAACATAAGATAATCTAGAAATGAATGAGGGGCAGGAAATTCTCAAGGCCAGGTTGGACTGGGCTTTGAGTAACCTGGTACAATGGACGGTGAGCCTGCCTGTGCTGGGGGTTGGAACTGGATGAGCTTTAACATCCCTCCCAAACCATTCCAGGATTATGAGCTGCCCAATAGTCATTGTCCTTCAGTGCAGCAGTCCTACTCCTGCCTACCCACGTGGTGGAGGTACCAAACAAACATCAACTTGAGTTGCCTATTTTAGATGCCCAGGGAGAGATCATCAGAATCCCAAAGGCATTTAGCACCCTAGTCCCATGCAAAGCCAAGCAACAGCTGGGCAGGGTCCAGCCAAACTGAGCCCAGAAGAGTCCCAAATCACACATGCACATTGAAAGCCCAACATCCAGGACTGATGTGCTCTCCGTGACAGTGACGTGGCTGCAGGTCATCTGCCATTCCCACACGTTAGCTTCGCCTCCATCTTCAGGAGCCAATGTGTGTGTGTGTCTAACAACACATCAAAGGAGCTGGAGCACAATTAAGACTGAAAAGCAAACACATGATTATTACTTTTTACCCTCCTTTCTGCTGCGGGTGACAGAACACAATCAACCCCTGACGTGCTCGGTTGCTTAGTAGCAGCCAGCCACATTTTTAATTATATACTAAAAGATGCTAAAGAACATGAAACGGCTGTGTGACTAATACGTGGATATCAAGAAAGGCATGTGACAGCAGCTAAATTGCTTCAGTGTCTGATAAAGAGTGGCCCTGCCAGGCTTGTCATTGGAAGATCAAGGGAAGGAGGTGGAAGATATCATTAACAAAACAGTGACGTTTTAAAATACACCTTATTGTTTGCAGTGCAGTTTTGTTAATGTCTAGCCTGAATTTAATTCTTTTCCATTTGTTCGGCTTTAATTCCTGCTTTTTCAAACAGAACTCATTAGACCTAAAATCTCAGCTTATTTTCTTATTGCCTCCAATCTGGTATTACTCCAAAATAGAAAAGTAGAAAGCCATCCAGGACAAAGCTGGGCTCTCCTCAGAACAAGTTCTTCATGGATTTGTTTGATCAAAATTACTTTGGTGGTCAGAGAAGAAGAAGTTATTTTGTTACTTACAAGTTCTGAAGTAATTTCTTTTGCAACAACCTGCTCCAGGAACTGCTTTTCAGCAGGGAAAAAGAGAGGAAAAAGGAAGAGTATGAGCTGTGATACTTTTAATGAGATCTCTTCCAATGCAAAGCATTCTGTGATCAGAAAAGGAGTATCTCAGCAGTTATTGTTCACACGTCCAGTCAATAGCATTCAGTGCGCCCCATGTAAAATGTGAAGCAGGCCAGAGACCTCGCAGGCACTAAAAGATTTGACTGAACGTGTTTGAGGTGGCCAAACAAACAGCGCTGAACGTAACAGCAACCGCTCTGCTCCTCGTGTGGTGCAACACGTGCTCAACCTTTCCATGCTTGTCCGGCTGGAGCCGGCACCCCAGTACAAATTACACACTGTGTTCAGAGAAACAACTTGAGAATGACGGTGTCAAATCACGGCTCGCCTCAGACCAAGGCGAGCTCACTGCTTGTGCTGGGAAGGAGCTAACGCAGCACTGCAGGGAACGCCACTGGTCAGTGATGCCGAGATCATCACCACAGCAGGCATGACCAGCGAGGGCAGCCTGCCCACGTTAGAGCCTCGCAGCAGGAAGGATGCAGCCCCACAAGAGTGTGCTGTTCCCTGGTTTTTCTAATTGGTGTCTAACTGGCTGCTATCAAAGGCAGAAAGGAGGAAAGCCAGCGGGAGCAGGGAGTGCTGGAGAGGCACTGCTGAATGGTGGAAGAGCAAGGAAAGCGTTTGAGAGAGACCAGAGCCCCCAGGCTCTGTGCCCCATCAACCAAACCCCGCTCGGAGCCCAGAGCACATCTCGGGGACCCAGTACACCCTTACCAGCACTGGCCTTACTCCCACAGGATGAGCACTATGCTCAGATGGTTTCGCACTAGAGCCAGGCACTTGCCGCCTTCCTTCCCGAAGGACTGTGGCTGCCCAACCTACCAGCGGCTATAGAGAGGTGACCACTGACAGGCTGTGCCCAGCTCCCAAAGCCTCTAATAGGGGTCCTGCCCACAGCAGGTAAATCAGGCATTGAGGATTTCTCCCATAGCTCCTTCAAGACAGCATCCGCAATGTGCAACTGTGTACACCAACCCCATGGTGATCTCTATAAATACATTAAAAGAGAAATCAATGTTTAGATGTTTTGCATGCCCTGGCTTGTCCTACTCACTTAGCAGCCTTCCCATTGGCTCATACAACTCTTGGGACAGCATTGATACAGAGACCTGTCACAGGAAACATCATTTCCGTTTATGACCATAGAACACAAAGGTGCCTCAGCCCCAGAAAGCGCAGGGATGGGGTAGAAGAATGGCAGCACAAGAGGCTGGGAGCTGCCTTCTCCTCCTTCAGGCATGCATCTGTCCATGCTCAGCATTGGCGGAGTTGAATCCTTCTCAGCCTTTGCAACCATTAAATCCTTTGCAACCTAGGTGAGAAAGTTATAACAAGAAGAAACTGCAGTCTCAGGCCTCGGTGGAGATCAATATGAGCTGCTGTGAAGAGAATCACTCACACAAACTTGGTTAAGAATGAAGCAGTTTCAGGGAAGGCCACACTTTGTCTCACAGGCAAAGATAACAGTGATGGTCAGTGCATGTGCATTTAACCCGTGAGCCAGCATCTTGTAAGTCTCACTGATTTTAGTAAGTCAGGATGGGGTTGTATTATCAGCTGGTTTTATAATGCGTGATAAGTACAATAGGTGCACACATTAACTTCCAACATGATGCCCTACGGCAAGTTTAAAGTCATGAAAGGCAATCTGTGTGACTCTCCACAATTTCAGGAACCTCCTTTGCTGTGTGGAGCCTCTGATCAAGCTGTGGCTCTAACCCTGTAGCCATGCAATCCCCATCTCCTTCCTGGCATCAGGAGCTGCCAGGCTCCCGGCTGCATCTTCTCATGAGGAAAGCACGGTGCAGTGATATGGTGACACTGTAATTGGTGTGACAGGGTCCTGCTGTGCTGCCTCACCATGCAGTTGAGCCCTGCAGCATCCCATGCCCACAGCCCTTCACAGCAATCCAGACCCCTTCATGTACTGGCAGCCTTATTTTTAACACCCGCTTTCTTACCCAGCACAGCATTTCCTGGGCTTGCCCAAAGGAACTAAAAGGATCACGAACAGCCCTGCGGCCACCTCTGCTGACACACATTGAGCAACTGCTCATAGCCACTACCCCTATGATGGGTTTTCTTCCTGCTCCTATAGGGTTCCGCAACCCAACCAAACCTGAGGCTGCTCCCAAGAGCAAGGAATTCACTCCCAAAATGCAGCACAGCACAACTGACCACCAACAGGAAAGCCAAAATACACCTAAAGCCTCAAACCAATCATATTCTAGGCTGATGATAAACACATTTCCTATTGCAGTACTATGATGCCACATTCTAACACTGTGCTGAATCTCTAAAGAAATAGCATTACAGAACCTGCTGGAAACACTCATAAGCTTTAACTCAAATGTCTTCTCCGAAGAGGGAGCAGGGCTTTTCTGCTGCAGCCCTAGCAGAGTCAGGTAGTTTCACCCAATATTTTGTTTGGTTGGTTTTAAACTGAATGAAGCAGGACATCCAGTCATTTTTAATTGCAACTGAATTAAATGCTCTGTACTCCAAACAGGTACCAGATTTTCGAGACACAAATAGGCCAGATTCAAAACTTCTGTGGTTGGTATTCAGGGTTTAAACCCAGTGAGATAATACACATTCACCACCACCGCTGCTGCAGCAATGTCCACAGAGATAGTGAGGACTCCACGCACAGTAAGTGACAGCCTGTGGAAGAACAAGATGAGGAGGGATGAAAGCAACAGAGAGACAGGGAAAGATAATGAAGATGGGAAGACAAGACTCCAGCTGGTTCCTCACCAGCACAAGCCAGGAGCTGCTGTTTGTGTGTTGGGTGAGTGGAGGGTACAGAGAACCAACCCCAGGGGTGAGCTGGGAGGACTGGAGTCTCTCCGTACGCAGGTCAGCAGTGCCTTTGCACAAGCGACAGCAGGGCAAAGAGGTGCAGGTACCCCAAGGCCTCACTGAGCCCATACCTGACACAAGGCTGTGGCAAAGGGCAATGGAGCTGGGGGGATTTTGGCAGACACCTCTTTGAGAAGGGCAAGAGACTGTTGTGGTTTAAGCCCAAATCGAGACAGAGACAATAGGGAGGGGAGAGCCCATAGGTGGGCAGAAAAGCAATAAAAAAAAACCCTAAAGCTGGACCATAAGCTTTAGGTCTATCCACTTAGGTGTGTATTTGCAAAGCCCAAGTGGGGCCTGATCCATAGCTCTGTCCCCATGATGCTACCACCATACAAACACAACCAGACAGCAGCGCTGCAACTGGAGCTCTTGACTGACAGCAGGTCAGGAACATGGACACATCCACCACCAGGTCACGAACACAGGAACGCTGCTGAGACTTCAGATGCATGGAAAACAAAGATTCACTTACACTGGAAACGAGTGGCTTACACAGACGTATGTGAAAAACCAAATGCTTTAATCCATCTATCAAGAACAACAGTTCAAATTATTTCATTGGATACATTAATATTGATCCATAATTTACAGTGCTATGGACCATACACAAATTATTGCTGCAGTCAACAGCAGATGAATATCAATATTACAGTACCAAGCATCATAGCAAGAGGCAGTAATTAATGTCACTTTTTCAAGAAATATAGGTATTTATACTATTATCAACATCAGCTTCCCCCCCAGTGCATTTTATGTCAAACAACATAAATGTAAGTGCATTATTTTGTGCATTGTGCTTTCCTTACGTACCTTCTTTTTGCTTTTACAGGTTGTAAGAGTTAAATATTGCTTTATAGGCCAAAAGCAGTAAGGAAGAACTTCACGGTACTCTGCATGTTCCTGCTTGTTGCATGGCTTTGGCAAAGTGAGCATTGGTAGATATCCTGTCCACCAGCTCAGGGAAGCCCAGTGTCACACCAGACATTGTCATCAAACTGGGCAACAACTTCTGACTATCTCACTCCACCTAGTTCATGCCAAACCCTGCCTGCAATTGCTGTCTCTGTCCCCTGCCACTGCTCCCCTGTAAAGCGTCATGGCCACACATCCCACAATGCTCAAAGGGGCAGACATCTCCACTTAGCACCCGCCTGGAGGTCCATGTCTCTTAGATATGTCCCTCCCCACTGCAGCGTCAACGTGCTGCTATTCAAAGGGTGGGCAAACTCAGAGGAGGGCTGTAACCTAAGGAAACACAGGGTGAAGAGTGAGCACGTCACAGCCAAGTTATATGTTACCCCAGAGCAACCCAACACACAGGGAACACACCACACAGCTGCTAGGACCATAGTGACTTGCATCAAGAAATCCAGCTCTTGATGTAACTGTTCTCCTTGAATCTTAACTCATTCCCACACACCATGTAGCCAAAATATCAGAAATCACAGCTGTCAGCAAGTACCAGTGGTTTCACATAAGCTTTAAAAATAATTATATACCACAGTCTAGACTTCTGTTCCTGAATGCCCATCATGGGAGTCAAACCAAAAACCTTAAGTCAATGTATTAAGTGGTTCTCAGGGACTACGCTCCACCTGCACACCTGATTTTGTTGTACAAGGCTGTAGAGCTGTCCCATTGTAGTGGAGCAGGGTAATGCAGCCCTGCATTACAGCTGCAAGCATTTTGCAGCCCTAATTTCCTTTACCTGCCACCCTGACCAAACAGCAGCACCAGAAGCCTATACCCACATGCGTGACTCAGAGCGAGCTGCCTTGGAACAGGAACATTTCCCTGCCTGGGGACCACAGAGCATCCTGCAGCCTCCTGGACCACAGCTTCTCTACCCTAGGAAAGACACATTCCCAAAAGCTGTCTGAGGTGGGGGGGAGAGGCATCATTATAATCTAAATCCAGCTCCTCCTTCAAGAAAACAAAAACAACACCCTAAAAGAAAGAAAAAAGCCACAACCTGATGGTTGCATCAATGCTAACACATAGCTCGCTGCTCAAGCAGAAACAGAGACGGCTAGACACAGCCAGCAGCAGCCACAGAAAGAACAACATGAATGCAGACCCCGGAGTACCGTAACAGCAAGCTGTGCCCCCACTGAGCCCTTTGCCACTAGGGCCAAGCAGGGGACACTTCAAGAACCATCCATGGGAAACGTTTGGGTGAAAGCTCAGCAAGCCACGCCGCAGGCCAGGGAACCCCTGACGTTGTCCCCCACTGTCCCATCACTACCCAATTCACATTTGATTGCTGAACACTAACTGCTGAGACCACGGTTTCCTCATAAATCCTGCCAAACTGGCGCTCAAGTCACTAACCATTTCATTTATCCTATGTCATTCCCAGTGTAGCACGAAGGAGAACGGGAAGCTCTTCGTTTTCTATATATAGGCACCGCGCTACACTTCAACATCCTATGAAACATCACCCTAAAGCTCTCTCCTATGCCACACTTCAGTCAGTGCTAGTCGAGGAAGACTACAACTAGAGTTTAAGGCACTTCATTCTGAACGAGATATGCCTGCCTGCTGCTTGCAAGTCAGCTGTAGGCTGCCATTGGAAATCCATTCGATCCCCCTAGCTCGGAACACCATGCGTCACCTCTGTAAAACACCTAGGCTTGATACAATATGAGTAGAACTACCGTTATTGCATAGGACTACACTTGAGTAGATAATGCACCAAACTACTTTTACAACATGGTTGCATGTTAAAAATTAATAACATTGTTATCAAGTAACAGTTATTTGCAGATACAGTAAATTTACTCTTTTTTTGTTGTTTTGTTTTGTTTTTTTTCCTTATGTCAGCGCCAGTGCTGAAATCAAACACAAACTGCTATAACGGGTATATTAACTACATAGTTATGTTTCCAAGCATAGTACTACTTTTTTTTTCTCCTGCATCACTAAAAATAAATATGTAAGTTCAGTTTCTCTACAGAGTCGTTTTATTACCTAATCTAAATTTGTAATCTACCTTAAATGCGTTTAAAAACATCTTCAAAGTGAGACTGTAATATACAAAATATTCTCAAAATCTCTCTTAAAACACAGAACCCTGCAGAAAAGCTTCCTTTCAAGTGTTTACAAAGAACTTCCAATGAGTTTTAAAAATGTCAAAAAATCGTTGCAATATTAAGAGGCAAAAAACCTTACAAATGAAATACAAATATATTTAAAACAAAACGTTGAGGGTAACTAAGGAATCCATGCAAATCAAAAGTAACTGTACAATGCAATTTAAAAAGAAAACAGAAAGCCGATTAGATATGTACAACACAATGTGCCCAGCTGATAAAACGCATCGATTTTTGCCCAAAGAGTTGATACCAACTTACAGTGCTCCTGCCTGGGTTACTGTTGGCAAGTCATCATCGTGTTACAAACCAAAATGAAAATCTAAGAGAAAAAACTCAAACCATGATCAAAAGGAAAACCCAGATCAGCTCAGAGTAAAATTAAAGGACACTCTGAGAAAGACCCTGCAATTTTCAGCAACAGCATTTTCTAGCACAATCGACACAATCAGGATATCTCAACACTTTTGGTTTTTGTTTGTATTATGAGTGGAGTAGGGTGGGGATTTCTCCTCCCAAAACACTTGTCATGTAAAGACCAACGTTTGAGGGACACTGTATCTTTAAGGCAGCACTATTCAATTCATACAATTACAAACTGGACTTTGTGGTTGTTTCTTTACATTCTTTAACTTTACATTTTGTTTCCAAGCAAATAGGTTGCATTTACAAGTCTATGATTCCCCCCTCCCTCCCCGAGTAGAAACAGACTCTTCATTTATAATTCTATTGCTTTGAGTAGATTTGACCAGTTCAAAGTTCTTGGCGAATCCAGTTCACAGATACTGTACATATGCTGTACAATATTTTGGAGGCATTGGTAGTTTTAAAATAGAATATACAAGTTTCTTCACAAAAATGCTAAAAAACTCCTATATATAATATATATACACACACTCACACACACTGGGCTACTGATGAAGCACAAGGAAGGAAAATCAAAAAAATTCTACAAAAGGTAAATTATTTCATCTACTGATCAAGAAACAAAAAGCAGTTTATGAAAGATGTGCCAAGTATATGCTAACAAGCATGGTCAGTGTCCTCCATGCTCACACTGCTCCGCCTGCTACTTGTCTTCGATGCTCCAGGAGACACAGAGGACAGTAGTGGGTCAGTCACTCCGACAGGGGAGAGGGTATCGTCCATCAAGATATCTTCCAGTTTGGATCCCATTTTGGCAGGAACACCGTAAGTGCCAGCTGGTTCAGTCACGTTTCCAAGGTTGTCACTGAAGGTGATGGTACCATCAGTGAGATCGAGGGTGGTAGTGCAAGACAGGTCTGTGTGGTGCGGCATGATGTCTTGGTTGCAGTTGTCCAGCACAGGCTCCTGTTTGATGACCCTGTTGACCATATCAGGGGAGCAGAGGCCTGTAGATGGAACAAGGGACAGTCCATGTGCCCGAGCTTGCATCTCAAGTTCCTGTGAAGGAGGAGACAGGAAAAATTAACAAAGAAATCTGAAAACAAAATGTGTCGTCCTACACTCTTGTGTACTGTGACTTAACAGTCTCCTTCTGCTGTACACAAACTGTTTCCTCCCTTTCCAGCAGCGACAAGTGCTTGAACCTTGAGCACTTCCACCCGGCAAAAGTTCGCCTGACCATTAGTCTCTTGAAGAGGTGGGTGAACATAGCCCCAACGGAGGTCCTTCACACTTCCATTCAGAACCCACACCACAGCCCCGTAGAACAGACATGTTTCCCCTTGGGCCTCTTCCCAATCCAGTGCCACAGCAGGTAAGCTTGGCATCAGGTCAGGAAAGCATTTAAAAGTTGGGGGGTGGAACATGTGGAAATAGCAGAAGCACATGCTTAGTAATTCTTAAAAGTCATATGTGAAAGCACAGCATGTCTACACGATGCTTGTAGATTTCTGCTATGACACTGGCAGGGATATTTCTCATTCTACAAGTCTGGTAGAACTGTAGGTAAAGAGGTCAGCCAAAACTGAGCAACACTATTGCTGCACTGAAAAGTTATAAGCAAATCATGAGGCCTTAGACTTCACACACAGCCTGGGTTCTTTCAATCTTTATAAAAAGTTTAAATTCCACCTTCACATTTAATCATACAGAAGCCCTTGACTGAAGATGGGTAACAGACGAATTCACTTAAATGCCTTCTCTCAAATGCAGCAGCAAAAGAGATGTTTTGCTTCTACTTATGCATTATATTAGGCAAGCACATCACTGCTGTGATTGTACTGTTTCTGGATATTCCTAACACTAAGGTTGATTAATAGCCTTTTTTCCATTTTCAAGCAAAACCAGCAAGCTTATAATGGCACACTGCAAGATCAGCAGAGAAGGTGGAACAACAAAGCACTTCTTCCACCAGCTAACATGCCAAAATTAGAAGTTCCTCATCCTGTGCTCAATCAGAATCGCGATAAAAAGGGAAAATACAGACATTAGATTATTTGCTGCCAGGTCAATTTGCCATTATTCAAGGGTCTGGATTTTATGTTATTTTGACTGAAAAAGACTTTTTTTTTCCTCTGGAAAAATCTTGGCAGACATCTCAGCATTGGTCACCATGAATTAGATTGGTGGCTCCTTCTAACCCACAGTCCTACAAACAAGCTTCAGTTACCATTATTTGCAGTCACACACTGCAACATCAAGAGCATTTGCAGCAAACCTGTATTCTGAGCAGCAGATGCCTATTGGCATGTTCCAACTTCTTCTGTCTGTTCTCAAGCTCCTTTGTGCGCTGCTGTTCTCTTTGCAGCTTACGAATGTAGTCCACTGATGCTTTCAGAATAGTTCCCTTATTCCAGCGCATATCCCTTTGAAATCAGCACAAAAAGAAAAGTTAACACTATCAAGGAGGCTGTATTTCATAGGCACCACCTTCACATTGGCAGCTACGATTACACCTCACATATACATAACTCCTGGATAATATTCCAAGTTTATGAATACAGACAGCATCTGAAATGCACTAGAGGGGGCCCGAGTGCAGCTATTGCGGAGCAGCCTGAAGGACCCTGCAGCTCTCCAGCCCCTGCCTTCTGCATGGTTTGGGACCAGCACTGTGCAGAGAAACTGAAGACGAGGGGCTCCTTCCATTGCCTCATGACAAGGCTGCAAGACAACAACAAAACTCCCCAGGACTTCTCAAACATTGAACAGTTTACTATCTGGGTGATGCCTGATTTCAGCTGGGCACTTAGGACCATATATGACCTGGTGCTTCTGTGCTAAATGACCTGAGGTGATGCGTAAAGACTCTCAAGCAGCAGCAAGCAATAGTCATGGTAGCACTGCATCACAGCTGTGTTATGGTAGGAAGAGAAAAGCCCAACATAGCAGCATATCTGCGGTACTGTCTTGCTTGCCTTAGAGGAAGCTAAAGAGCTTCTCTGAAGAGTAGCTATGAGTTACTCCATAGCCTTGAAATAATGGAAACTCTCCCCAAAAGCATCACAGGGCATTGATTCAGATTTCAGTGAGACTTTCAAGCTCCAGAGCAAGGGGGGGGGTGCAGCGTGGGGTGTGTTCCTTGCTTCTGAATCAGCATTAGGAAAGTGCTAAGACAAGTTAATAACAGTAAAATCACCTAAAAGAACTACTGACAAATTACCACAGACACTGACAAGTTATCAGTGAACAGACACACAGTGATGCTTTTTATTTTATTTCCTTTTTCTTGGAGGGAAGGGGAATAGGATGACTTCTCAGATGAACTGCCCTCCATTTTCAAAGAAAGAATGATAGGTTCTGTCTTGCCAGCCTATGGCATCTAATAAATTAAAAGAATCAGTTAGCAAGACAAGAGTCAGCTAAGCACTGAGATCACACAGACTAAGGTTTTGCATCCTGACAGCTCTACCTCTGGTAAGGCAGCCACTACCAGCATCAACCCCAGCCCTGCCAAAGCACAGGGTCCAGCTGGATGCTGAGCTGCTGCACAATGGTATGATGACTGTTTTGTGACAAAAATCATCAAATTAATAAAAACTTAAGCAAGTTCCAAAGGGAAAAATAAACCCCAAAGCTATCTTTAAAAAGCATAAAGCATTTCTACAGTCATGGAATGCCAAGATCATACCAGAAAGCTCAGGAATTTTGTTTTGGTAAATTCTTTTTCTCCCCTAAGGGTCTTTTGTCTTTAAATATCTCCCTCCCACAGTCTCCTTGGGCACATTATACTTACGGGTCATTTGACTTGGGTATCAAAGTGCCTAGTTCTTTTATACGATCATTAATGTTAAATCTTCTTCTTCGTTCAACTTTAGGAAAAACAGCACAAGTGTTACAAGTAATATTCACACTTAATTAGAACATATAAAGTGCTTCATCAAAGATTTCTTTAAGCGCCTTTGAAATATTTGCCTGAAGGTCAAAATCCAGTGACAGTAATTTGATTTTGCTCTCCTACATAAGGATGCACTAAAAGACAGAAGTCTTGTCTATACTGTAAAAACGTGGGCAAAGTTAAGCAGAGGCTCTAAAAATGAATGTGTTAGCACAGGACTCAACCGAGGACCAAATGTTGCACAAATTCAGACAAAAACGTAGATGCTCAAGGATCCCAAAGCAGGAAAAGGGACAAAACACACAATCTCCTTATGAAAGTAATCTTCCAGATGCAATGTTTTAAGGATCCAAAAGTCAAACGTAAATACCAGTTTTCCTGTGTGAACTCTTCATGCTATGGGAATGGCTTCTGAATTGCTCAAGGCATGAAACAGTTCCCTTTTTCTACTTCTACAAAATATTCAAGGGCAACTTAAGGATCCTTTAAGTCATATGATGCTCTTTATTCTAAAATGTTCTTTCCCAACATGGAAATATGCATTCCCTTCAAAAATGAACTCATAAAATCTCCACACTGAAGGTGCACACTGATGTTCGAAGTCACAAACTGACACATAGCTAAGATTTTAGATAAATTAAAAAAGGGGGCCAACTTGTGCAAAGTGGACTTGTTAAAAGCAACTGGATCAACTGTTGTTCCAAATAATTCCATTGATGGTAACCACCTTGGCTTGTTGAAAAGAAATCAAAACAGAGCTTAAAATTCAATACTAGATTTAATCATGTTTCAAAAGAGTTTGAGATATCTGATCTATGGGCATAATATAATTAAGTGGTACTTATGCATTACATGCAGCGTCTCATTCAGATTTAAATCACCAGCATTCAAACCTTATGTCTAAAATCACTACTAGAATTGGTGCAAAATGCAAAGAACCAAAACTTACTCAAGTTGTGATTGTCCTTCTTTTGCCTCTCCTTAGCCAATGCTCTGGCTTCCGACTCTGTAGGAAAAATACATGCTGTGCATGTGAATGAAGTAATTAGAATTAAAGTAATTCTAACACAATGTTTCAGTGTGTGAAACATTTGCGCAGGAAGCCTGACTGATATTTGTCAAACCAATTATTACACCCATTCCAGTGAGCGAGAAAGGCCTGTGATTACCACAACACAGCACTGGTGTTGAACTTCACCTGGAGAGCACCTCTACCCACACTTCCCCTACTGAATTCCATGATGAGAATGTTTCCCACGGAGGCCCTGATTCAGCAAGGTATTTGAGGACGGCACACTGCTCAAATCCAACATACCTTCTCCTATGATTATATACAGCAGGCATGCTTACACAGCACACAGAAGCTGAACCAGAGGAACAGCATGCTTACTGCATTGCTACCTGCACAGGATGTGAAGCAGCCAGGAGTCAGAGACTCTACTCACCGGAATTAAGGTTACGTCCTTTAGTGGCACATGCACGCACATCACCACAAGATTCGAGGTGCAACTTAAGTGACCTATTAAAAATACTGCATTTTCCAGCTGCACTAACTGCTCTTATTAGATGAAAAAAGATGAAAAATTCAACACCTTCATTAGGAATAACACTAGAAAACAATGGCCCTTGCTTCAGGCAAAGGAAACATTAAAATGACAACAAGCACACTGCACATCAATTGTCTCCTCAGCTCAGCAAAACTATATTTGTTATTTACAGATCTCATCTCATCTTACATTTCTCAAGCAATTTTAAGTATTTTCATATGTTTGCTCTACCCTTTTTAATTTTTGAAACAGACAGTGTCATTAATCCTTGCCCTGCTGCACTGAAATCTCAAAACCAGAAAGCATTACTTGGCTTCACAGCAGGCCAGTGAGAAGGAATGAGTGTACGATCTATTATGACATGTTCCATTATGGAAACAAAACCCCTCAGTGACTCCAAGTTTCTTGCCTGCATTATTTTATTTTTAAGGAATATGGATTATGGCCCACCCAGTTAAAAATAACAGCTGATAAGAGTTTCCCTGGCCTACTGAAAGCTTACTACTTCTCTGCTTAAAATACAGCCCTACTGCAGCATTATACACAGTGTAACAAGTCATATCCTCTTCTAGGCTCCCAGAGGATTCCCAAAAAGTTCAAAAGGTCACTGCAAGGCTTAATAAAATTTGGGCTTAATCTGACTCTGCCTTATGAAACAAGTATGAGGTTTGTAAGGTGAAAACTGATACAAACTGCACTCCTGGGTGAGCAGGACTCCCATTAAATGCTTCAGTAACTACAGTTGAGAACTCAACAACCATTATGAACACCAGATGCTAGGATAAAAGATTTGATCTGGGGGGGTATCTTCATTTTGATATTTATACAGCAGGATGAAGAAAAGTTTCTGACCCATGCTAGATTCAAGCAGTGCAAGCTCTCTCCAGCCGAGCTCCAAGAGCAAAATCAGGAAATGGAGAACCAAAAGGCTCCTGCCTGCAATAACATGCTGATTTTAAAATTGCTGGCTGTCAAAAAGCACAATCAAATAGTGCTTTCTGCACAAAGGCTTGGCCAGATCAATGTCCAAATGACTGCTGTTAAATCTGAGTTTAATTCCTAAACCTCTCATAAAATACATGCAATCTGCTAGCATATATTTTGAACAGAAAAAGCACTTGCCTAAATCATGTCTTTGTACAGGTAAATGTAGCATTTAGACATTAAACTTAGTTCAGGTCTATTCTGATGCACTGGAGACTTTCATAAGACTGCTTCACTCACTGACTTCCCTTCTCTTTCTGCTTTCCTTGCCTGAAGTCTTACACAACCATCTGCAGTGAATCCAGCAGCCTGGGCATCCCACAAGTTGGATTTGCAGTCTACAACCACCTTTAACTTTCTATAACTGGGGCAACGAAACTATCTGTAATGTAGAACTCAGAACAGTTCTCATCCCCTCCCACCCTCCTCTTTACATAGTACAAGCTTTTCTTTTTCTAGCAGCCACAAATCATTGTGCGGTTTGTGTGTCTTCATTTGGTGCCTAACTCAAATTTTGTGCCATCATATCAATGCAAAAATATCCGCCAGCTCAGAGATTTGGCATTTCCTCCTGAGAAGCTGACTCCTGGGCTATTAAAACTGCTCTATTTAAACTAATTCCTGCCCAGAACCTGCTTTGCAACTGAGTCAGCCTGAGAGTTTTCACAACAGAAACACAGAAAGACAGGAGACAAGAAAGAAACACTGCCTCTACCATACTGCATACAGTATGATTCCTTGTTGGGCTTAAGAATAGCCATTTCTGGGGATTATGATAACTTTGTCATTAGTTGCATCCTTTAAAGTGAAGGAGAACAGCAAAAATAAAACATGCTTGAGAATACGAAACTTCTTATTCCTTCCGTCCAACAATTTAGCTTTGGCTTGAAGAAAGAGGATTTTAATGCCCCTCTTCCCTCCACCTGCCTCTCAGGGCTTATTCACAGCACTGCTGGAAGAACCAACATGACAAGGAATCTACTTCATTTTCATCTTAAGAGATACGTATTCTCCAGTGTCTAATTCTACATTTTGTAGGATCCAGGTGTCCAGATTACATATTACAACAGGTTATTTGTTCATTACTGCCCTGCCCTCCTAGAGTGAGGCCTCAACATGTAGCATTCTCAACAAGAATCCCACAGAAACTCCAGATACGAGGTTTCTGAAGTTTGGTGTTGACAGAGCAAACAATGAGCCCAAACTAGAAAACAACTCTGCAAGAGATGCACAGAAGCTTCCAGTTACACAATGCTTTCAGTGTGCAGATCTGACTATAACAACTAGGGACTTTAATTTATCATGTCACAGTGAACACATGGATGCCCACATATGAACGCAACTGCACAGCAGGATAATACATCTGCAAAAAAATGGTCTGCAAAGCAAAAGGTAACTGTTCATCCACATATTCTTTCTCATAACAGAACTTATGTCCAATATCACCTGAATTCAAAACAATTACGCTGTTACTCCAAGGTGGTATTTTAGACATATTTACCTGTGAGCTCCCTTTTTATATTAGGAAGATTAGCTGGACAGGAGTTGCTGATGTTTAGTCCTGGAGGAGGCATGCTTTGGTTGCCATAAAGGTCAATCAAATTGCCAGACACAGGCAACTGGAAAAGATAAACAAGCAAAAATATCATTTTGTTTGTCCTTATGAAAGGCTTTGTACAGAAGAACAGTTAGGATCTGCTAAGAAATCTGTGCTCTTCTCCCTCAGCAAACAGAGTGTGCAGTAAGGTCAGCAAAAGGTATGCACAGGCATGAGGAATAAAACACCTACATTGGAAAAATTCTGCTCTTTCTCATCACGAATACACAGAGGATATGCAGAAGAGGTAACACGCTGACAATACTGATGTATTGCTGCCTCTTCTGTGAAGCTATTCTATCTGTACACCCATCACTTCTCTAACTCAAGAGCCTACAGAGCTCTCCTGGAAGAAGCTCCCTTCTTCCAGGAATATGTGAGCGAAAGTACTCAGCAAGTTGTCACATGCTCGAGGAAGAACACTGTATTTTCATGTGTTTGAAAGCTACCTACACAGAAAACATTTAAGCTTACTTTAATTTGTTTTTTGCCTTATGTAACAAGAATGTGCACCAGTAGGAGGAAGTTATTTTTATATTAAGTTCTCAATTACTTGTTCATTCTGCTATTCTTATTTAGGTATGTTTAAGCAAGGAGATTTATAGAGAAATAGGTTAGTATTCCAACAAGATTTACCAAAGCTATCCCTTCAAACTGAAACGTATTTAAAGACGTTTACGTTTGTCCTCAGTGGATTATTTTACCCATCTCTCATTTGTTTTCAAACCAGGTTTTGAAGAGACAGGTATAAAACACTTTGATGTCTTATTTGAGTGGCAATACTTCTTATCATTGTTGCTGCAAAGAAAACCCACCCCTCCAAGACACTGATCCTGCAGAGATTAGAGTAAGTACTAAACTTTACACCCATGTAAATAATGCTGTTGAATACAATGGAGTGAGTCACAGCCTAGGCTGGTCCTTGCCAGACTGAGACCTAAGAAAATTTCTCTGCCATCCGGAGCTACTCAAGAAGCAAAGTTGATATGCAGCCATTAAAATACTGACAGCTAGAAGCCATGCTGATACTCGTCTTCAACGGAGAGCGGCCAACAACTAAAACAAAGTCCCCTGAATCAATCTTTCAGTGAGAGAGGAAAAACATAACTGGAACTGAATTCGGAATTCTCACCAAGATTCAGCTTTATAAATCCTTGCCCTCCCTTTAGCTCTCGAGGGCAACATATTGAAAATGAAAGGAGAAAAAAGGAGCATCTGCCATAAAGCAAAGGTCACAGTTGTTCGTCACAGACTGTGGACCCAGTTGTGACCTACCCACATTAATGTCAGGGTGATCACTGCTCTACAAGTTACCCTTTTTATCTTTTGGCCCCTCGAACGCATCCATGACACAGGCACAGCAATAGCGTCATACACCCTTCTGACTTGGATGTGCTTTTTCTATTCATGCTCCTAAGCATGGAGAGAGCACAAAGACCTTGTTTGTAGCTCAGGGACTTGAAGTTCAAAACCAGACATGTGAAATCTAATTAGGAATTTCAGAGAAATGAAATATGGAGAACAGTTAAGGTCACTAAGCTGTTTTCCCTGCTGCAAGATGAATCCTGCTTGCTACAAGTTCATGGGGTTTATTTCTTTTTCCAAAGAAACACAGATTTCCGTGTAAACAGGACCTGTGTAAGCAGTCACAACAGAAGGGGGCAATAACACAGATGGCTGCTGAATGGGCACACTGAAGTCCAGCAGAACTTGCATGCACCAGAGGAACCCAATCAAGAGCTGTGCACCAACCTGAGCACAAGCACTGCCAATGTAGCATCAGCTAAATAAAGGAAGATGAAGGGAGAAATTTGCGCTGCTGCTAAATGTTGCAGGCTTGCATGTGCACATGAATGCTTATCAAGGAAGCCTACATTAGAAGTAGATACCAAGAGTCTCGATTCAAACCCGACAGGTCAAAGCTTTGGTTATAACTTTTTACTACGAGCGTGACTACACATACGGTCCACATTCAGTAGGATCCTCTCAGAGGTCTCTTCTCTAGGATGGCTGCAAATCACATCTTTGGGACTAACTTTACACAATTCCTTTCAAATTAGAAATATAAAGTGTACCTAACACATCAGCTCACCTCAAAAGGCTAAAACACAGTTAAAGGTAAGTTGAAACAGAGGTATATCCTCTGTTCACTGTTATATTCCAGGTCCCAGAGGGATAAAATCAGTTAACTTGTAAGGCAAGACCAACAATCATCAGTGCAGAATTTATAGAACTGGAAAGGGGAGAGGATCCCTATGCTGTGGGCATTGGTTTGAGAAGGACAAGTCATCAGAGCTGTGAGCACACAAAAGCAGCCACTAACCTGAAATGGGGCAAAAAAACTGCCCAAAGAACCAAAAGGATCTTATAACATGCATAATGCAGCAACACCTAGAATCTATTTCAAATGCTTCCTCCTGGAAGAAACTGGATAAACTTACACGTTGTTTGCCAACATTTCAGCTCTAATCTGCCTTACTGTCACTTTGCATCTGCTTTTTTTTTCTTTATTAATGGCTGCTTTTACATACGGAAATTACAAATATGGCAATTATTACTGCAGATTCGTCATAGTGTACATTCAGGGGAGTCTGAGGCTTTCCTTTCTCCACTATTCCAACAAAACAAGCACTGACATTCAGGGCATTTGGGCTCTGTATAAAATCAATGAGACCTTGGCTGTGTGATCAGCAAGGCTGCTTCGAAGGTATCAGTGAATACTGAAATGGGTTCTGTTCCCCAGCTCATGCAGCCTACAATGTATTGTGCTGTTCCTTTATTTATAAGCACATGCTCATCAACAATCCCTGAAATAAGACTCCTCTCTGGAGTTAACTTCCACACGGAAGTCACATTAAGAAGTGGAGCTGCATGAACTCACATGGCTTTCCATGTCGGGCTCTTGCTAGGATCGATTAGTTTTATGAATCAATTGTACTCTTGTACGCCAAGCTGAGAAGACTTTACACAGTACCTATGTGTTCAATCACTAGGTCCTATCTATGCAGAAAACCCTCTCAACAAACTAGTGACCATTCTGTGATACCCTTCACCACAGAAGCAAAGCCAGTTAACTTGTGACCCAATAACAAAGTTTACAAACACTTCCGGCAAGCAGTTGAGTGCAATGAGCCCTTTTCTATTAAGAGGTTTTTGGGAGCTTCCCTTAGATCACTCTACACAGAAATCCCCTATTTTTCTTATCAATTAAGTACTGTTAACAAATGTAACAAACTAGTCCTTTTGTTCTCTGTTGGTTATGGAACAACGCAGCCTTTGTCGCAGTCTCAACACGGCTATTTATAGGTTGCATCTCTTTAAAGACCATTTCCTCTCTTGATTCCTTCCCCCTCTACTTAACTCAGTCTACAGACATTAATTCCTTGTTAGTAAAATGTTGCGTGTTTTAAGAATTAAATCCTGCTCCGAAAGGAAAGTGTTACATCAGGTTCATTTTTCTACCAAACCAATTGTTAAGAAATACAGTTCAATTTCCAACTCTTCAGGTTAATTCCAAGACTAAAATATGGCTTTTTTGCCTCTAGCAACTTAAATGTGTTACTGTAAAGTCTTAATTCTACTATTTCATACTCTTATTTTACAGAATTCACCACACACAGCGGGCAGTATCTAAAATTTCACAGCTAATGTGGATCATGAAGCGTTTACAAGGCTTCTTATCACGCATCGAACAGGAGGGATGCAGACTACCCTAAATATTGACTACACGGACTCCTTGCACCAAAACAGTGCAGAGTACCAGCACATCTGGAAGCAAAGAGCCTCTGCAGGGGTCCCTGTGGAATGAGAAAGCACAAAGAAATCCAAGTCCCCTCTAATTTAACAGGTCCCAATCCAATGGAACTTCAGAGAAAGGACTCAGAAGAACCTGATTCCTCAATCGAAGTGAGATTTTTTACTGAAGACTGTTTAAGGTTTTCCTCTCCCATTCCAGGACAGCTCTCCCATTCCAGGACAGCTCTCCCATTCCAGGACAGCTCTCCCATTCCAGGACAGCTCTCCCATTCCAGGACAGCTGCACCTTTCCAGTCATCCCGGATTAAAGATTAAATTAAAATTAAAAAAATTCATTCTTTCAGTAGGACTCTGCAGTGATTTCTCCATCTACTCAAAAGGCACCACTCAGAAAGGGATGCTGGTGGGCCGCTTCCTGCAGCATGTACCTTGTCTCAGAGGGCTGTGAGAATCTGTGGGAGCATAGGACTAGGTTAACATGACATCAGACGACTACTGCCAGCAAATGTGAACCTATGCTACAAAATGGATCCTGTGTGGTAAAATCTGCAACTGTTGGCACTAGATAAGAAAGAAACAGACGCCAGCACTGGCAGACATCTATCCGGCCAGATCTAACAGCGCTTAAGCCCAAGGCAAAAAATTCACTGGAGCTACCCTCCACAAAAGATCAAAACAAGATTATGCCAGAAGTACGATTATACTAATGCTCACAGCAATGTGAACCAGCAAACAGAAACAGCGACTTGCTGGTAACCTGTGCCTTCCCTCACTCACCAATTTTTACACCTCTGTGTTCTTGTCTTCTGCCACAGGCTTCCTACTTCCTCTACCTCTGTTCAGTTTCTTAAGCTTCTTTATTTCTTCCCTTTTTGCTTGTTTTGAAGGCTGCTTTTTAAGTTTTTCTTTTGTTTGTTCAGTTTTGTAACATCACTGCTGTCATCTAGCTAGGGGCTTCTCTGCATTCAAAATGAGGTTAAGCTAAAGCTCTGATGTTAAACTAGAGCATCTCTGGACAGGGATACTAACACATCCTTAAGCATAGTGTACAGTTTCTTACTTGAACATGAAAAGATACAGGAATCTGGAGTGCTGGAGGTTCCTTCTAGGCTGAGTCCAAGTATAATGTCCATGGTGATCTTTAACATTGATGGGTATGAGCTCACTCCTGGTAGCCCAATTCATTCCTCTCTTACAGTCCTCTCATGCACTAACTTGACTTTGAAATAAGAAAAGCAAAATTGCCCTTTGTATTCTCTCAACCTGATTCCAGCTTGCATTTTTAAATTCATATTTTCCGTTGCAACTGCATACCTTAAGCTCTTCAAAGAAAAACTAATTACGCTCTATGGGACAATAAAATAACTACTTAATTGCTTGGAAAACACAGTCACGCTAATGTTTAGCATTCTCTCAATTAGACAGACTTAGCAGGGAAACTACAAGGAAAGGAACATTGTACCGTATTTGCCATTTGCAGGGCTGGGTCCACCAAGCCAAGTATTTCTTCATTGTAACTTGACTCCAGACTAATTATGTCATCGATCACATCATCCATCTGCAGCAGAAAAGGTGGACAAAGGAAAACAGAACAGTTATTGAAACATTAGGATATGGAGGTGCGACAAAGCACCTGAACCACACATGAGCTTTCTGCTGCACAGGCCCAAGCAGAGGTGCCTGTGCAGCTCTGCCACGCTCCAATCCCCCAGCTATGACTCCTGCTATTCTGGCAGGACAGACAGGTCACGACAAAGCTGAAGCTTCATGATCTAACCCATTCTTGCCACCAGCAATTACCCTGCAATTCCTGCCCCGACACACTTCCACCCAGGAACATAGGAAGACAGTTCCCAATAGAATGAGCTATGCTAATGATGTGAATCCCTTTCCCCTGCTCAGCTCTGCCTGCCTACCCTTCACCTCTTTATTCCAGTTATGGGGTCAAAGCCTGAGTACAGACAGTGATCCCAAGCCTCTGACACCTGCAGGGGAAGGAGAGGGAACAAAGGCTTGCTGGTTGCTGTGTGACAGGCTACCCACCTCAAGAACAGAATCCATTGGATTCATGTCCCTCATACACCCTCCTACTAAGCATCACCCAAGAGAAGCTTGGAAGTGATTTTAGGTGGTACAAGCCATCTTTTTTTGAGGCTGGGCTGGAATGTGCCTCCATAAGCTCCTGCACTATCAGGATAAACAGAGCCCTTCAAAACACCCATGCAGGTGCTCCAAACTGTCCTGCAGGACTGACTATATCCTTTTTGCTCGCTAGAAAAAAGGAGCCTAAATGACGATCACCTATAAAAATCAATGCATAATGTTGGTGGTAGAAATAGTGGCATATAGTATTTTTGTACCAGCTCCAGAAATCGTGATCAGAATGAATTAAATTGCTCGAAGTGAGGGCGAAAAAGAACTAACAGCTACACAGTCCATACATGGAGTCGTTACCGGAGATAAAAACCCCTTAGTTTAAAAAAATACATTAAAAAATAAAAATTTAAGAAATGAAAGAAAAAAAAGGATGACTACTGAGGATGAATCAGCATGGATGGATTAAAGTCTTCTCATATCATTATTTTAAACACAAGTGTGATGTGCACAGAAACATGATCTTAGAAACTATCAGGACAAGGAGACATACATGCAATCTCGAGAAAACTGCATTAGGAAAGATTTTCTTAAGTGAGACCTTAATGCACAATTGATATGTTCTTCTGCTCTAGCATTACAGTGCTTTGAAAGCACTGTCCCTCTTCAGATACCTTAATGCGCTTTAGACATCAATGCTAACAAATGCTGTTATTTTGTTCCTTAAATATATCTGACATTCAGCTTCGGAAAGGCACTACAGGGCAAGTTTATTCTTCAACATAACTTCTAACAAACATGCTGTGCTGCAACTCCTGTGTCATCCAGTACCTGCATGCATGATGCTCGTGAGTGTGTATTCAGAGCCGGGCACTCACTCTCAACCCTGCTTTGCTCTTCAAATTTATAAAATCCCTGCAGAAATAAAAAGAAAAAAAAAAAAAAGAAAAAAAGGAAAAAAAAAAAGCAAAGCATGGATCTGAGTTCATGGCACAGTCTCAGTTCCAAAAGGAGCACGATTTAAACAAGTCATGCACACATGTGCCCGATGACACAGCAAAGTGAAGCTGTACATATCTTGAGGGGGGGGGAAAAATACTTGAGTACAACTGGGACAACAAGATGGAACTATCTGATTTTCATTTCTTTCATTGCTATGGAGCACAAGTAATTTCTCCTGCACATGCAAAATATGCTCTGTAATAATTGTTTTTCAAAGCTGCAGAACGTTTTACTCATGGAGTACATCTATATTAAAGACCTGGCACAAAGGCTTGAGAGGGAAGGATGAAGGGACACAAGGGGCCCAACAATTGTCTTTCATCTGTCATGTTACAAAGCTATTGATATGATTTTTAGGCTTGTTAACATCATTCAAACCATCTTCCTTCAGCACCTGAACACAGAAAGTTTTTGCCAAAGATTAACACAAGGTTACAGAGGACTTCTAGGCATACGCTACAGAAGTCTTCTATTTGCAGCACTGAACTCGTCATGAAACAGAAATTAGTAACATTTTAGGATATATTAACTCGGATAATCTGGCCTTCCAGCTAAGCATGAGACTTGCTCAAATTTTACTGTAAAAACACCTAACATATCACAAAGAGCTTTGTGTTTTTCAGTTATTTTTACTATGCTCTTTGCTCTTTTTACAGGAATGAGCCATAAATAACATTATTTCAGAAAGCTACAGCTTATAAAACAGCTTTGTATTCTCCAACGGTCAATTGTTCACTGCAAGCGCCAGGCAAAGGGGGTGAAAGAAAAGTAGTTTTGATAAGTATAAACTAGCTAAAATAGCTCAAAACAGAGGAAGTTAGAGGGACACAGGGTTTCTGCCAAAATATTCTACGTAAATGTATATTAGGCAGGCAGACACAGAGGTAGTAGCTGCACTTTCAAACTGAACAGTTCAGAAAAGAACAAACACAGCATCTCTAGAATGAGAAATACAGTGTGAAACAGTAAGAACACAGATTACAATTTCATTTTACTGAAGGATATGAACAGGGAGAGCATATTACCTCTTTCTCACAGTTGGAGTTAAGGGTAAGCATAGCCATTGGGCTGTTGGGTGCGCTGCTTCCAGTTCCAGGCGGCATGACATGATCTCCAGGCTGGTTTGGACATGGCAAGCTCAGGGCTTGGTTGGCATGTTTGTTTGCTAGAGTGGTAGAGAGGTACTGCTTTACCTGCTGCCGCTGGGCTTGCTGAATGTGGTACTTGGTTGGATTCTCAAGGTGAGTCTGCACCTGTATGACACAATTTAAGAAGCGCTTTATTGTTGTACATCCATGATATCAACTGCAGCATGATACATACAAGCTATCAACTTGAGCTATAAATTTGTGACATATAGACCAGCTAAGCATTTGACATAAGTACAAACCTGTGGAGCTCCAAGGAAGACAACAGAGCTTCGCTAATCCACATTCAGTGGCAAGAAATCAGTTTATGACCTAGTGTTTCAATAACTGACTTCAGGGTAAAGCAAGAAGTCCACTTATTTTTCTGCAACATGAGATTTCTCACTTAAGACCAACGCTCAGGTTCTCCAGTTTATGCAGACACTCCCAAACAGACAGTTCTGCGTTCAGACCTTCATGCGACATTTAGTTTCCACTAAAATATGAAAAAATGAGGTACTGCAGGAGTCATTTGTTAGTAGCTACATTAAAATCAAGTGTTATGGATTGCGATCCTTTGTCAGCTATCAAGTAACAGAGAGATCAAAATGTTCATCGTTGGTTTTTTTGGTTTTGGTTATTTGTTTTTTTTAAAGTAACACATAAGGTTAAGAATTAAAAATAAGAGGAACAAACTATCATTGTGCCTACAACTTATTTATATCTCAGAAATACAGCCTAAATCATATACAAATAAGATAGCCTGTTTATAAACACATTATGCAAATAAGATGCAAGAAGAGAAAGAAGTGTTTCAGTTCAGATCAATCACTGTCCTCGGCAACAGCTATTTTTGTATTTAAGATAAGCTTTTCAGTACACAGATTATATTTTTTTATATACAAAATAGGAAGAACTCTTACCCAACTATTCTCACACACCATAAATAAGCCAGAGAACAAAGCCAATTTTTTCCCATACAAAAATTTTCACCATATTCTGGAAACACTTTGTCACCTTTCTTCAATCATTTATGGTTTTATTGGACAGTAGAAAACAAATCTTATTATAATGATACTTTGAAAAGTTTTTTTGCTTTAAAACAGCTCTGTTAAAGTGACTTTTGCAGTTACAAAGGACCATGCATGTCCCCCACTTCTTGTTGTGGAAGAAATTAAATAAAGCACACTAGATACCAGAGGAAAAGGATCTAATGTATACTGTAAGCCTTCCCAGCAATAGGTTTTAAAAGACGTCTGCAATAACAACTCACCTGATAATGATTATACTCAAGCATTTCCAGCATATTACTAAGAGGTTGCAAGAGAAGAGACTGCAATATCCTTTGCTCTATGCTACTCCAGTTTGAGGGATTCACATAGGGAAGGAGGCACCATAAACAAGCTACCCCAAAACAGCAGAAGAAACTTGAAAGCTCAGACTTATAGTAGCCTAGGATAATTAGCCATGCATACAGAGAAACAAACAGTTCACACAGGGGCTCCTCTTGGAAGCTATGCAAGTTTAGTCCTAAGTATTGGTATTATCTTTTTCCCCCTGGCTTTGATGTCATGCTTTTCACAAACATGAAAGAATCTTTTAAGCGATGAGCTATCAAAGTCAGATTGACAGTTTGCTCAAGGCTAATTCGCTATTCCTCTTTCGTTCCAGTCTAACTAACAGACAATGGTATTTTTCTTCAGCAGCAAGGTTAAAAGTTTTTAAGTACAGAGTAAGGAATAATAGAACAAATGCCCCATGCGTGTAATGCGTATCCCCTGGCATCGGGGTGCACTGGATAAACCCATGGGGCTATGCAGTCCTGTCATCAGCTTCCTGGTGCCCCACCAGTCTACAAGGGACCTGCAGCTGAACACAGAGGACACGAAGAAGCTCTACCACATTCTCAGCCTCCTTGGTACTTCAGAGCCCATTATTTCTGTCTTAGTGTACAGCTAGAAGTTTTCCAGTTCAGGAATGGTTGACAGTGGGCTTAAGCATGTCCCAGACGCACTTATTTGCACTTATGCACAGTCATGGTACTGCACACAGCCCCTACACCTTCCAGAACTTACTTTTTCTTTCTGACTCCTCAACAAAAGCTTGTACTCAGGCACAGGCACTAAAAGCTGCTCAACTTGCATTTTCCAAAGTCTCTGCTGCAGAGGGAGGCACAGTTGAGACTGCATTTCTAGAGAGTTTAATCTGATTTGTTGCACTAAATGGCAAGACAACACAGTACGAGAAGTCTGCTGTGATAAGCACAGCACTTGCTTTGTCAGTCCCAAACTACATTATCAATTTTCCTACCACCAGTAACAAGACTTACGCTACCCAGGTAAGTCCATTTTTCTCTTATATTTTCATCTTCTGAGCAAATGCAGTTATCAGTAATCATGTTATTTTTGCAACACTTATCTTGGAATATGTTATTTTAAAAGCAAGCCCTATTTATCTGACAGAATTTGCACATTTCCTTTCCTCTGCAGTCATCAGATATCACAGCTGTTCTCCAGGCTCCATGGGATGGAGCAAAGCTGCCCTTCTCTGCACCCATCTCCTACCCACCCTCCACACTCCCAGGAGACAGACTAGAAAAATTCCAAGATCCACAGCTCTGTGTCATCAAATATTATAGTATCTTAAGTATATACTAATACACTGAACTGACTCCACTACATGTCAACTTTGAAACATGCACTGCTAACTGGCATAGGACTTTTGTTGGAAAAAAAAGCATGTGTATTTCAAAAGAACTTATGTTCCCCAAGACTTTGTTAAGGTATCCTACATTAGATTAGCCTGTGTCATTTTGCTACTCCACAATTCCTCTCTCTCTCAAATGGACTGTGCTGCTCTCCTGGGCTCAGCAGTAGCAGTCATTTTTCTCCTTCTTAGTAGCTGGTGCAGTGCTGTGGTTTTGACTTTCAGCCTGGGAACAGCACTGATAACACCGATGTTTTCAGTTGCTGCTCAGTAATGTTTACTCTGACCAAGGGCTTTCTGAGTCTCATGCTCTGCCAGGGAGGAGGGGAAGCCGGGAGGAAGCAGAGACAGGACACCTGACCCAAACTGACCAAAGAGGTATTCCATACCACAGCACGTCATGCCCAGTATATAAACTGGGGGCAGTTACCCAGAAGGGTTAGATCACTGCTCGGTCAGGCTGGGTATCAGTCAGCGGGCGGTGAGAGGTTGTATTCTCTTCCTTTGTTATTTCCCTTATCATTATTATTATTGGTGGTAGCAGCAGTGGTTTGTGTTATACCTCAGTTACTGGGCTGTTCTTATCTCAACCCGTGGGAGTTACATTCTTTTGATTCTCCTCCTCATCCCTCTGGAAGTGGGGGGGGGGGAATGAAGGGGGGTGAGTGAGAGAGCGACTGCGTGAGTTATGGCTGGGCTTAAACCATGACAGTTCTTTTTGGCACCCAACGTGGGGCACAAAGGGTTGAGATAACAACAGGATTAATAATCACTCATCACAATGCTGATTTATTGGCTCTCAAAGTTGTTGCTTTTGATCTCACAGGTTCAGCATCGACAGTCATGAGTGGCAGGGTGTATGGGACAGTATGGGTGAGTATCTAGTCCACTGGGCCCCTCCAGTGCTTTGGAAGCATTGGAGATGGAAGGCAGCTGTATGGAGTCTCCAGCGACAAGCTGCAGAAACTGCTGGAGGGGAGGGTGAATTATTTTGAGCCTGGTGGGCCCGTGACACCTCAGGCCATCAGGGCAGAGATGCAACATACAGATGGACTCATGATCGAGGGGTGGACTTAGCAATGGACACTATTGATCAGGTTATTCACGAGTGTGAACACTGCACACGGTCTCTCCTGCTCTGAAAGAGTGTTACAAGAGATGGAGCCCAACATCATGGACTGGATGGACTCAGCAGCTTTATAGGGATTGGTCCATGCACTAAGGAATGATCTCTCTCTCTCTCTCTCTGTGTGTGCGTGTGTATGTATATATACATACATATGTATATATATAAGAGTGATGGTATATTGAAAATGTGGGATCTGAGCATGACATGAATGGTATGGAATAAGGGGTGGATACTGTCCTGGGTTCAGCAGTAGCAGCCATTTTTCTCCATCTTAGTAGCTCGTGCAGTGCTGTGGTTTTGACTTTCAGCCTGGGAACAGCGCTGATAACACCGATGTTTTCAGTTGTTGCTCAGTAATGTTTACTCTGACCAAGGGCTTTCTGAGTCTCATGCTCTGCCAGGGAGGAGGGGAAGCCGGGAGGAAGCAGGGACAGGACACCTGACCCAAACTAGCCAAAGATGTATTCCATACCACAGCATGTCATGTCCAGGATGTAAAAACTGGGGGCAGGGACCCAGAAAGGCTAGATCACTGCTCGGTCAGGCTGGGTATCAGTCGGCAGGTGGTGAGCAGCTGTATTCTCTTCCCTTGTTATTTCCCTTATCATTATTATTATTGGTGGTAGCAGCAGTGGTTTGTGTTATACCTTAGTTACTGGACTGCTCTTATCTCAACCCGTGGGAGTTACAGTCTTTCTATTCTCCTCCCCATCCCTCTGGGAGCGGGGTGGGAGGGATGAAGGGGGAGAGAGTGAGAGAGCGACTGTGTGAATTAAGGCCAGGCTAAAACCACGACAGCTGCCCATCTCTCTTTGGCCTAGAGCATCCTTTTCTGCAGTCTCCACCTCAAAAAGAAGCCAAATATGTCTACTTCGGCAAGTGTCCCAAGATGCACCAGCCATGGTCAGCCTGTACATAAGCCATAACACAGTCTTACTTTCTTACAAAAGGTCTGGAAACGAAGAGCTGCAAAACAAACTCTACAATTAAATGCCACTACCACAGATTTGAAACCGTGAATAAAAGCTTTAACTTAAGTAAGATCTAATTCTGGTCCTCAGCCCTTTCTTGACTTTGGGGTGAAGAATAGCTCTTGTTGTTCTTCCAAGTTCACAAGACACAAAGTACAAGATGACTGCTGGTTTGGATACATGCCCTAAGAAATGCATCTGAATGGGGACATGCAAGAAATGTGAAGCAGCTTGAAACTGAATCTTCTGGATCTCCAAGCCATCCATCTCCAGGAATCTCAACCCAAGCTTCACTGTAACATTACTGAAGCAAGAAGAATAATGGGTTTTCGGCATTTGGGTACTGACAAGTAAGAAGTAATGGAAGTATCATCTGCAGAACTTTGGAAATCATTTAAGACAAGATGGCAAAACCAGCTAAATTTAATCACGCCACAGTAAAAGAATTTGGCTACAAGGAGCTACAGATCAAGGATGGCCAAGTGGCAGCCTACAGCCTGGATTCAAAGAAACACCTGGAAGAAGGCTGTACTTCCAATTTGTGCATATTTGAAGTAGATTATCAAGGTTCTGCTTACACAGGTAATGCAGAATAGCGCTGCCTCAGAAGTAGAGGGCTAGAATTGGTTTCATGCTAGAACAGCCTTCGATACCAGCTCAGAAGCATCTCCACAGGCTGGCTCCAAACACAGAGCTGTCAGGTACTCCTGCACTATGAGTCTCACAGGTTCAGTGGTTCAAGCTCCATCCATTCTTGCCATGATGACACTGAGCTAGTATGCTTCTTCTTGAGCTGAAGCACTAAGAAAAGCAATGTAAAAATAATCAGCTTGACTGCACCTATACGCAACCCAGTTTAGGCCCTACAAGACTCAGCCGGGCTAGAAATGTTTGGAATGGAGCCATGCTGATTACTCAGCACTCATCTCTTGCTCTTCGGAAGTACCCTGGAGAACAACATTATTTCAAGCAGCGAAAAAGCTTTCTGATATCTTCACTAATCTCGACATCAGACTACTAATTCCAGTGCATACATCCAGCTCAAGTACCTGAGTAAGGGAAAAACAGTTTCTGAGGAGCTGCCTGTACTCTTCCACATCACAGAAACAACAGTATATCCATAAAACCCACATCCATAGAGCAGATTTTCCCCAGACCTTGCATCGAGCATCCATCAAGCAAACAATCACTGGCTTTCACTAGCTTTAAGCATACACACCATATCAATGGGAATTTTAGGTGTACTTCAGGCTACATTCTTCAAAACCCTTGTATTACATTGCACATCAGTGACAGGACTCCTGAGTAGACCCATACACTTCCTTCAATATGAACAACTAAAAATGTTTCCTGTTCAGGTAAACAGGGGCTCAGGAATTTAAACACAAAGCATAAAGCTCAAATAGTTCCTCTGTATGAATCTAGCACAAGCAATTCAAGCATTACTTCTGACACCTGCTCCTCCTGTCAAGTCTTGCTGGGTATCACCCAGACTTAATTTGCTAATAACTTGCTAATAATGGCAAGAACTTGGAACAGCCCAATAAGGAAAACTATCAGGAGCAAAACATTAAATGAATTTGAGGAGAACAAAGCTACACCTGAAACCCAGATGTCAGAAAAGGACTTGTCCACCCTGAGGACAGTGATCTCATCCCGCATCAGGAAGCCCTGCCTGCACAAGTCTCCTTCCTCCCCAAGACTTCCTTTACCAGCTCTTGGGCTTCCCCACTTTTCATCTCCCCCTGTCTCGTGGCAGATATCACACCTCCATCTCCCTCACCCCCTCAGACAAAGGCCATCACCACTCCAGAGCCCCTGGCCATCCCCACACTGGGCATTCTCCATAGGTACTGCCCAGAGCCAGTGCCATGCTCAGCCTCTGCCATGCTCAGGTCTAACTGCTCGAATGGAAGCCACTGTGCAGCCAAAAGAAGCTCCCGATGCCTTCCTCCTCCTACTGGAGTTTACAGGACACAAAACCCATTTCCTAGCAAAAACCAAGTAGCTAAGAACCATGACATGGAGGAAAGCAGTGGAGACCTCATGCCTGTGCATGCAATGCTGAAGATGTCTCGGATCTTCTGCTGGCACAACACAAGTGCCAGAAGGCCACGCCAATGCCAGCAGCTCTGGGCTGCCCCTCTCCCTTGGCCCCCTCCAGCAGGGAAAGAGCATATTCCCGCTCCCCAGACCACATGTAAGGAGATTCTTCTCACCAAAAGCATCCCTGAATCTTCCTGTGAAAGTAAAGCCAAACCACTTGACGCTTCATTTAAGCAGAGATAGGCGTGGGCAGAGGGACATACCAGAGATCTACAGAGGACAGCTAACCAAGGGGGAGGAAGACTTTTCTTCCCCAACCCCACTTTTTTCTAATTAAAAAGATCATTTGTTTCAAGTAAATTGCCTTAGGACTTACAGTTTATAATCATAAATAAAATACTTTTTGTCAGTTTTCTCAGTTCAATGGAACTTTTTGTTGCTTAGACAGCTAAATGTCATGGGATTTTTATGAAAGGTTAAAATTCTGTATAATTTAACAGATAATGGTACCCAAAGAAAAACGATACAAAACCACATCCACTTCAGTTCTCTGCAAAGGCTACAGGCTTCAGTTGGGTCTTCTGCAGTAGAAAGCCTCTTCAACATGCTAGTCCAAGGCTTCAAAGCTGCTTTTTCAAGCTGCTTTGACCCATCACTTTCAAGGATAAAAATCCAAAACCAGCAGCAACAAATTGTTTTCTAGGACTCTGAATAAAACCAGAAAGCTGTACAAATAGGTGTCTATTCTTTCACATGAGAGAACTGGGGAAATCTCTGAATGACCTACAAGAATGCTCTATCGCTGGCAGTGTTCAAGGCTTGGCTGGACACAGCCTTGGATGGCATGGTTTAGTGGGAGGTGTACCTGCCCGTGGCAGGGGGGTTGGAACTCGATGATCTTGAGGTCCTTTCCAACCCTAACTATTCTATGATTCTATGATAATTAGTGCCTCTTACAGTAAGATTTATTCTCCTTCGGTTTTCTAATGCAGGCGCAAGATTCTGCAAGTCATATTCACCACAGCTTGACTGAATAAATCTGAAAATCCTAAAGACAATGAAAGAACTTCTTATTTCATTGAAATATTGATCCTGCGTTTCACTGCAATGCCAGAAAGAATCCTCCTAACACCCAACTCCAAGGAATCCAAATAACCAACCAGACAATGGCTTAACTCACTCTCAAAGACATTTTCTATATGCTGCATTCAAATATTAAGCAACAGCATCACATTTTTCCCCCTAAGGACATCAGTGGCCTGAAGTAGCTTTGCAAGAGTTCAGCCCTCTTGCTTTCTGAAACCACTCCAGTTCAAGAACAAGCAGCTACTGCCTTCAGAATATAACCAAAATTAGATTGATTGGTATGTGATAGATTCATTCCCCATAGGACCACTGTGAATTTAGTGATAGATAAATCCATTCAGTAACTTCTCCAGCTGCCATTTTCCGCTTCTCACCATCTTTCCCAGAGCATATTTGCTCCCCTTCCATTTAGTCCCTAACCCAAGAAAAGTGGCCAGAAGAAGACTGACCAGAAAGCCAAGAGCAGGAAAAAGGGGAAGAGTTACTTGTGTTGACTACAGAATGACAAGCAGGATGAGTTGACTCCAGCATTTTATCTTAGAACACAGCCAATAAGTGACATACATTAGCACAATAAAACTCCCTGGTTATTTAATTCATCCAAAAAAACCCTCTGAGCTTGAAAGGTACCAGAAAGTCATCTGGAATCATGATTGCAGTTTGAGTGAACCCAACAGTCATCTTCAAGCACCAGTGATTACAAGAAAGAAAAGGCACATTGTACAGAATGAAGATCACTTATACAACTACACGTTGTTTTGCCCATCACCAAGAATTCCTCTGTGTAATGTGACTTTTTATACAAATGAAAGACATGAAACAGACAAAAAAGAACCAAGTTTTTGTGGACTAGTATTTAGAAATTACACTTCAGCTACAGAAGCACAGGACAATAGCATCTAAGGAAATTAAGGGGAGGTTAGACAGAGATGCTTACGGAGACAGGAACTTGTGCCTTTTGCAGGTCAGTGGCACGCTAGCTGCTATTCCACAAGTGCAGCTTTCAGACAGGATTCAGTCCTTTGAAGTCCTGTATTTATTTTATCAGTAAACCAGCATTTCAGCTGTTTACTTCCCGAGACACATGCCATAAATTTCTATTCTATACAGCTACTGAGAGGATACCAAAAAGCACTGCAACATTTTAGGACAGACAACTAATTGACTCCATAAAATACCAGACACAAATCTTCTGCTATGATTTCACCTACCCCAGGTGCTTCAGAGCATAAATATTTTATGACTAACAGGCAACAATATCAGCCACACCACTGTATCTGACAGGCAAGCCTGAATTATGGTACTGCCATGGTAAAAAGCTGAATTGAAGCACCTTGCATTGACATCCACTTCTGACACCCTCTCCTGCAAGGAAGCTCTTTCATCAGCACTAGAAGGTTTGAGATTGCTCGCAGTAGATACAAATGACTCCTCCTTATAGGAACCATCAAAGACAGACTTGAAGTTACTTCCAAAAAGCTCTCTTGCAAGACCTGGCATAGAGATGTGAACTCAACAGGGAGCCCAAAGCCAGAAGAGATGATCTGAAGCCATCTTCCCCTTGCAAAGCCTTTCATAGTCTTAACTACAATTATCTGCCCTTTCTCCAGCCCAAGCAACACCAACACAAGAATTACCAGACTCTAATGCAGTTCACTATCAACTTGAAAGAGTCACGTTGGAGTAGAAGTATGTGTCAAACCTTATCTTCCTCGCAAGGTTGCCAAGCATGGTGCTAGCCAGTGCCAGCTTTGACTTGCAATCACATATTTAGAGCCTGAGCAGGACTATCAGTTACATTTCACAGGGTTCACTAATCCAGTCACTGTTCCAGCCCTCTGTAACCCCTGCTAGACCTACACAACAGAGCATTTCACTTCCAGGTCTCTAGTTCACAGCAAGCCTGCTGGAAAAAGTGGTGTTTTAATGTCTTCACTCTACTGCATCTCCCATGGCAGGGAAGAGGTGCAGAATAACAACCCCTCTCCCAAGCAGGGCCTGCTGCTTAAACCACACCAACCTTCACATGTGGAAAAGATTTAGAGATTCTGGGTATATTTCTAGAGCGCACACCCAAGACAGCATGCACTTTGCTATATAAACAGAGGAACATGGGGTTTCGCACAAGTCCTGCCTTGTTTCCACAGGAGAGAAGAGGTATCCTTTCTCCACACCTGGTTTTGCTCAGGTTGCTCATCATGGCTCATTTGGCAAATGTGAAGAATGTAAATGGGACTGGGTAAAAATAATGCTATCCTTCTCAGAAAAGAACAAAGGAGAAAAGAAGAATTGGTTTCATACAAGATGCTGTGTAACAAGTAACCAGAGCTAAACTTAAAACACACGTGCATATGCTGACCTTAAAATAACAAACCTTAACTACCAATTTCCTAGAGATGTGGAGTTACCCACACTCAGAATGGGACAGGTTGTGCACTCGTCCAGGCTTTAATAAAGAAAACTTGAGATGCTTCAAGTCTCTACACCAAAAGCAGATTTTAATGCAGTAAATCTACTTTGCCCCTGCAAGGACTTGTCTTACTGCGTCATGCCACACTGACGTCCATAAATGAAATAAAAGCAAACCCAGGCTGTTTTGCCCAAACTGTAAGTAAAAACTCTAAGAAAGGGAAAACCCCAACCTGTTCCTTTCATAAATTTTAAAAACCCATACCCTCAAATCTGATCTTCTCTGTCACTATGAAGTTTGTGAAACGTTGGTCAATTTTACAGCATATGAAACAGCTCTGACCCAAGATAATTTCAAATATCGAGCAGTGTGATTTTCAGCACTTCAGGACTGAGAAAGAAGTGAGTTTGATATAAAGCCTTTCAAATACACAGTGGTAGCTTGTGAGAAAGAGCTGGTGTTCAGGATATTGCCTGTGGGCAGCTACTGAGGTAGTTATTTACAAATTTTCAACACTTAGTATTAAAACGCAAGATAGGAAGAGAGACATAAAGACAACACTAGATCAAAACATATCAAACACCCAAAAGCCACAAGCAGAAACAGTTGTATCTTCTTTCTTAAAGCTATTTGTAAATTCAAATACAACTTGTGGATTATTATAGTAAAAGGAAAAGAACTCATTTTGGAGACACACTGCACATAAAGACATCATAAAATCATAGAATAGTTTGAATTGGAAGGGACCTTTGAAAGTTCATCTAGTCCAACCTCTACATCTTGTTGCATGTCTAAAAATGACGGAGGTGAAAGACTGCTACACTCACTGTCACATAATTACACGGGGACTGGGACGTTGGCAACATGCTCTCAAGGTCACGTACAAAACACATATCAAGAACATGCCTCTAATCACGACCCAAACGTGAAAATGCAAACACACCAAGGAGAACCAGAGCCACGCAGTGCGTGCTGGAACAGCTCGGCCTGTGCATCTACTGAAAAGTCTTCCTACTGATTCTTCTAAAGAAGCATCCAAAAGTAAGAGTGAAAATTATCTAGAAAAGACCATTTATTTTAACAAACCACTCGGCATGCACCGTCTACAGCACAAAGGACACTTGTTCTGAAACATGCCTGTTTTGAGGCTCTCTGCTTTACAACAAACACACAGCATCATGAGAAGAAGTTCGCAAGAGAATGAAGATCTTGTTAATTCAGAAGAGTTTCATGCTGTTAACATGCCCTGAGCTTCTATATGTCACAGTTAATAAAGAACTAGTAAGACTTAGCTGGGCTCTATACCACTCTAGCTACAGACAATGTCTCATGTCAGCCCCAGTATGAAAGGCTTGAATAAGCAGAAGAATAAAGAAGTCTAGATAAATCCATTTTATTCACACTACTATTACGATCATTAGACACAGCCTAAAATAATAATAAATCGCTGACTTCATTTAAGTGAAGGAAATGCACGCTGGCTTACCACTGAACTCCTTGATTTTTATCCTTCTGCTCAACGAGCTGTGATGTTATTTATGGCTGTATTAAAACCTACTCAGTTATAATAAAACAGTTTCAGTACCTCAGAGTGCTTGATCATCATGTTTGCTAATGTAAGATAATCCAAGTCACCTTCATGCAAACTCAACTGGCTACGATCTGAAGCATTTTGCTTATATACAAATACCAGTATTGGCATTTTTTGGAGGGACTCCGGCAACCCACAAAGGTGGGTACACTCCTTGTGCAGGGTGGCAAGCCACCGATCTGGAGGAGAATTTACGCAGGGAGCCAAACTGATGCCATACAGCATCGAAGCTGAAAGCCGAGGCTGTCAGGGTTAGCTCTGAATAGTAGTGGCTCGTCCTAGGGAGTGGAGCGCTAATGTCTGACACTTCCTCTAAGCAACAATGCATCTTTTATTTCCTGGTATCTCACTCACAAAGTAGGTGTTATGACAGACATCACAGTAGCCACAAGAGATTAAAGGTAACAACAGTAAGAAAGCAAGTGTGTTTATTCCGGGCTAATTTTAAACCCAGAACCAGCAATAAAACTTAGTTCTTTAGTTATTTCTTAGCTAAAGAAACATTGCCACAATACTACTGTAACAGCGATTAGGTTGCATGGCCTCACCTCTACACCCCATGGAGCATATTCCCATGCAATGAGACAGTAGCTACCGTCTGGCTCCCAGGAAAAACAAGCCTACCATCAGCTCATTTATTAAACAAGGATGCCAACATTTCAGCCCTTTTAAGATCTCACGCCTTACATACATAGTAACATAGCATCACAATCTATTTTATACTTACATAAACAACTTCCAGCCACTTGGCCATTTTTGTAACCTTCCCTGCACCTGCCTCTCCACATCTTCCAGAGACGAGCTGTTGAAAACCCTTCTCCTGGTGTTATTTCACATATGGTAGGCAGACAATCAGTTACATTGTGAAATGAGAAGTGCCTGCCCACATAAATGACCCTTGATCAGACAAGAGGATGGGGCTCTTGCAGGACCATCACCTGAACCAGTGACAAAAAGCAAGTTAGCTGTCAGTAGCCAGGTTTGCATCACAGTTGTCAACACAAACCAGCAGTCAGCATCACTACTTCAATAGATAATGCACAATCATGTTCCTCATCACAAAAACTTAAAAGACTGTGAAAAACAGGTTATATAAAAGGATGGTCTAAGCTTCTGCTGTGATGCTCTTCCAGCACACACACATACCCTGCAGCAGCAGCACTTTCAGCATGTGAGCATAAATAAGACTTCCAGCCTGCAAAGGGACTGCAAGCTCTTGATTCTCTACTGCATGAAGTCCTACCAAGGTCGGTGTTAGGGCTCTTTCTGCAGGACTGGAATCACATTTTTTCTTACACGACGCCAGAAGAATACCACCTTCCCAAACAGCTCACAGAAAACTCTTTTCAGTGGTTTCATCTAAACTTCAAAAAAGCACAAGCCAACAGCTCACCAGGAGCGGCACATTCACAAAACACAAAGACGAGTGTGTGTTGTCATTCCTCTTCTCCAAAGGTTAGCTGCAAACACAAATCACCAAGAAATTCAGGAATAACAGTTTTGTCAGAAGATCAAAACGTCTTTTGAGAGAGAAATTCAGGGCCTCCAGGCTTGGTCTCAGAAGAATCCTATTCCAAACCGCACTTGACTCACGCTAATGTAACCTTTCAAATGCTATTACAAGAACAGGACTATGCTCACAAGGAGAAACAGGCATAGTAGCTTCCACTAAAGTCATTTTTATTTCTGTAAAAAATCATGTATCTCCTTTTAACACTGAAAAAATACAAACAACATGACATGTATTTTACAACATACCTCTCATCACCGATTGACAACACACACAAAGTTTTAGCTACCCAAGAACTAACTTCGGTAACTAAATTAACATGGATTAACTACCTCCTAACTCAATCTTCCCCACCTTCCTCACCCTTTTCTGAACTTCAAACACAAACCCACTTTAGCATGTGACTACTTCACAGGATGGAATAAGTATTTTTAGAGATCTTAATGCTTAAAAAAAAACCAAAGAAGCTCATAACGAATAGAGCTTGTTTTAAATGAAATAAGAGGAAAACAGAAAGCTGGGGATGGATTAACATCCGCTAGGAGGCAGAGGAGATGCCAGTACATCCATGATAACAAACAGTTGGGTTTGACGATGGCAGATGTGTTTGACAACTGCAGATGGTCCCAAGGACACCACAGCTAGCTGCACATCCTCAAGCAGCATGGTGCAAGATGTGGGACACCCTAGAGGAGCAGTTCAGAACACTGTGTGCACTTCAAGCCATTGATGTCAGGCTGACTCTCGTCTGCTCTCACAGACTGAACTTCCAGCAGTGGCTGGATAACACAAGGTCTCCTTATTTAATTTTCTATGACAAGAATCTAGTTAGTAATCATCAACAGCACTGGGCAAAAATAAGCTAACATGTAATAAGTGGGGGGAACTGGGAATCTACATCTAAATCGCATTGCTGCTCCAACTCTGTAGGCAGAGTTGGCCTGATAAGGTGCTGATGCTGATGTTCGACTGCTTGTTCTTTCTCTACCACACACATCACCTTGCTGCTTTTACCCCTGAGTTTTGCAGGTACCGCTGTTTGCTGGGCTACACTGACCCAGGCAATCAAAACCACTAAGCTGATTAGAAAATATTAATAAAACGAAGGTCACCTTTCCAAAAACCAGGCCTTTTCTAAAATCTCAAACTGCCTAAGCAGTCCCACGTAATTTTTAGTGTGGCCCCACAAACGCTCATATTGGTGCAGCCATGGGTATCATGGATCCATAATCCTCCTCCCCCAAAAAAGGGCACAAATAAGGAACTGACTAACAGCCAAAGCTGCTTCTGCTTTACCCCATCTGGTGGCCTACTGCTTTATATACAGCTGGTAGCAACAACCATTTATGAATGTTATCAGGAACTGCAGGTACTAGAAAAGAAAACACAAAGTTGGATTAACTGTGTTCCTCTAGCAGTTATTCCCTGGGTCCAGTAACAGTCAGCACATTCCTCACTTTGCATCCAAAGTAGAGCATCTAGATGCTGTGTGCTCAGATCACATAGAGTCATCAAACCCTGAATGCAGCCGAACGCCTTTAAACAAAGGAAATGGAATTCAACTTTTCTTGGGAAGTGCAGGTTCAGACAGCAGGGTTTTCTAAGGACAAGTCCTGTGACCAGGCAGAAGCCCTGGCTGGAAGCCTCTTCCTCGTTACTCACATTAAACACAGCAGAGAAAGGCAGAAGGCAATTCTGAACAGTGACCCACATAGGAAGCAGCACTTCACATAGAGCAACCACTTACTGAATAAGCAGTGCTCTAGAGCAGAAGACACCACTTTACTTCTCTCAAAAGGCAATGTATATTACCAAAGGATAAACTCTTTTGAAAAGCCACAGTAACATGATTAAATAGTATTTTTCCTTTTACACAGCAAAACATGCAAGGCTGAACCCTTAAGGAATATATGAACTTTCACATGAATGAAGCTCATTAACTACTGTGCAATGAATGGTGTCTGTGGTACGAATTCATTTCCTTTTAGAGAGCAAAGAGGATAGAAAGCTTACAATTGCTACACGCAAGTGCTGACTCATTCAAGGTCATTTTACTCCTTCCCTGAACAAATTGCTTCTTTGAGACTCAGGCTATGGTGGTATTTCAGAAGAGTATAGTTTTTGTGGAAGGCAAGAAGCAGAATGGTAATATAGCCAAATCAGTACTATAGTAAAAAGCCATCTGACTGCTCAGAGGACGACTTTTCAATTAGGAAGTCATGATAATATAGATGATTGCCTTTTTTTAACAGAGGTCTCACTTCTCAGAATTTTCTGTTTAACAGGACAAGAATTAACTTTAAAGCACTGTTTAACAAGGCAGAAATTAACATCAAGGTAGTCCCTGAAATGCTAACATCATTTCACCAGAACAGCCCTACTTTGCATGAGGCTGTAACAGCACTAAAAGCAGCTCTTACCCCAGATGTATCACTAAAAGCAGGCTTATCAGGAAGCTGCTGTCAGGACAGTGATGCTGGTTGAGGGCAATGGCTCTCTGGATTGCTGGTGTACGTAAAATGGAGTAAGTCTTCCCTGAGAGTACCACCTCCCCTTAGCCAGGGCCTCTCAAGCCCAGAAGAAACAAAATCTACACAGCTAAAGGAAAAAAACAAGAAGCAGAGAGAAGGCACAGCCTTAGGTACCTAGGGGTAGTCTCTGAAAGATAAGGTTTAGTGTGTTACCTATAGGTCCTTGACAGGACCTTTATACAGGCCTGGGGTGGGCAGATCGGCAGTTTTCACCTCAGTTTTGAAGTGTGCTCCTTCCAAGGAAGGGAGTACTTTTTAAAGAAGAGAATTTCCATTAGTTGTGTTTATAATTTCCTCGAAAAGAGCAGAAACTTTTAATTCATACCCAACCATTAAGTCCATAAACTGAATTTTGATGGTTTCAACTAGGATGGTGTTCCCGGTATTTTTAGGGGAGAGCCTTGCAATACAAGGTTTGATTCACATCCATTGACATATAAACCTTCCTCTCAAAGTAGCTTTGATTCCAGGTCTGAATAACTTCTGGATTGACACCACTCCCAGCATATTTTAATATAGCAGTTTTACTGGCAAGGCCTTTCATTGTAACAAGAAAGCAGCAGCAACTAAAACTCACTCTCAAGGTTTTTCTGCATCTTGCGGCAATGAACCCTTACCCTTTTAAAGATGCTTAGGTGCCTGGCTGCTGCTGAGACTCCAAGCTCAGCTCCAGCGACTCCAAGCTCAGCTCCAGCAACAGCTCCCAGTGTTCAGCGTCCACTGCACTCTCATGGCCTGTGCCACTTTCTGGCAAGCAGATCCAATGCACTTGGTGTTCAGTAGATGACAGATAGCCAGCCAGCCAGATAGATAGAGGGATAAAGGACTACATTGCTCCAAGACAGCTCTTTGAAGCATTGGGTTTCTTTAACGTACCAGACACATTCCACACAGATTCCAGCCAAGTCAGGAACAAATTATGCTGTCCTCAGAAGCCAGGGCTTCAAGTAGGTGGGTCACCTGAAACAGCTAAAGGCTCTGGGTTGTGTAAGCCCCATTAATTAATACAGTAATATTTACTACTTTTTTTCCAGAAAGGCATCATTTACTACTTCAAATGATTTTTCTTTCTCACATTGTCTCCAAAAATCAGGATTTGTAGCACAAAGCAGGAAGGGGGGTATACTTTAACACACCACAGTTGTGTCTTGCATAGCTTTGACCATTGGGAATGTTAAAGTGAAAACATGCTCCAGTTTTACCACTTCAGCGTTTTTATCACTTCAGTTTATTACTTCTACTGGACGCCAGTCAGAGGTGTATTTAAAAGGGGCAGCCTGCCTTTCACAGACCTTCTAGCAGTAATTTGTTTTCACATGTAATAACTATTAAATACAGCATTTAACTGCTTAATGGCTTAAAGGCACCCCGGGACATTAGTGGGTGAAAATAAAATACAATAACACAAGCAAACAACACGATTAATGTGCCAAAACAGTTTTTAACACCCGAGTATTACCCTCCGCTGGCGAAAGGAATAGTCCAGAAAGGCAAGTTCCCAGCAACTGAGAGCTTTCCCAAGAAACACGGGCACTCTTGGAAACTGTGATGCCATCTGCTGAGAGATTATGGAAGAGCAGCACCATGAATGACACCTGAATGAGTTCTTCGGCACTTCTGACCATTTCATGTGCGGTTTAATTACTGGAACGCTGGTGTTGAAATACAAACCTGCTCGTGACCAAGGTCAAAAGGGGGAAAAAATGTGCTTGAATCGTATAAATTACCTAAGAATTTCAAAGAACTACTGGAACTTCAACTACTGATACTCGGCAAGAAGAGGACACTTAAGTCACAGAGGTCTATAACAGAATATTGCTCCAGTACGTTAAAAAGATAAGAAAACAATGAGAAAAACCAAAACTATGAATTTGGCATGGACACACTAACTGCAAAACCAGTGACGTTAAATAGAGTTGTGTTTGTTGAGGGGGTTTTTGTTTTGCTTTTCGGTTTTTTGATTTGGTTGGTTACTTTGGGGTTTGTTTTAGATACTGAATTTCCTGCTCCACATCATTACAAGCTGGAAAAGATATTCCTCAGTTCTAAATCAATTTAAATTATAGAAGTTTATTAACAAGTCTCAATAAACAAGTGGGTAACTGGCAGCCAATGGAAGTGCTTCTAGTGAAGCACTCACCCACAGGGTTGAGCTATTACCCCAATACTCAGAGCTCTGTCTGCAGGTGTTTGGAGGCAGAAAGCTATTTCCTTAGATGGTAACAAAAGAAATGCTAAAAACTGAAGACTGTCAGAGCAGCATTTCTAAGGATTTGCTTTCTTTTCTCGCACTGAAACACTATATCCAAACTGCCCCAAACAATACTGATGAGTTAAGAAGAGGGTCAGAAAAAGTCTTCTAAAGGATCCAAAATCTGGCAAGCCCACCCTAAGCAGAAGCTAACCTAGTACAGCCTGCTTTTCCTCTAGGCCACAACAGATTCAGAAGTGTTGCAATCCAAGTCTGACATTCATTATTAAAGGAAGATGCACAGTAATAGTAACTTAATTCCTTAATTCAGACAGACAGACCTAACCAGATCTGCTGCCCAGCAACTGTTCACGTTACGAATTCAAACTGGATGCTGCCATACAGATATATTCTCCCAGAAAAGTGCAAAGGCAGCAGTGTATTGATCCAGCTATAGCCTGACCCCTCGTTTAATTTCTGAGTAACGTCTTTCCTATCTATAAGAAAAAGAAAGAACGCTGCATGAATATTTTCCTAAGCAAATATAAACCAGATGAGTTTGGTCCTCAATACAGGGACAAAGTTCCACTACACGCGCCAAGGAGAGGCATTACTAAAATGGCTCATTTTGCGCTAGAACAAGACACGTAGCTGGTACTCACTTCTGGGACATAAAGGGTTAAAGCAGTTACCCATTCCTCAGCTGGACAACTAGTACTATTGTAAAGTCCATATTCAGCTGAATTCCATCAGGCCATGCTTTCTTAACACAATCTGACATGTACCTCTTCAGGATCTTGGATTTTTTTCCCCTCCTCTATGCCTCTCAATAGTAGACACTAGAAATAAATACACCCAAAAAATCAGGTGGCAATCCAAATAAGGTGATATATAATTATCAAGTAGGGGAGACTGACGGTGGGATTGTAGCGATTTCTGGGTTGAAAACATACAAAAAAACCACATTTTCCAGGTCCTTTGCAGACAGCACAATACTGGGTTTTGTTTCAAGTTCATAACTTGGCTCTTAGAGTAGTTGATAATGAACCAGCAGGCATTATTTTAAATCAACCACTTTTATTAAATGAGCCAGAAAGGAAAGAGGCTGGGCTAATTACCAACATTCCTTGATGAATTACCTAGCGGTGTGTGGTAAATCTCCGGGCGTCTTTGTCTTTATCCCCAAATTTATCCCTTACTTATTTCTCAAGAGGTTAAAGGACATGGGGCTAATTAAGGAACCAATCCAATGACAGACAGAATCATTCAAGGTAAGGCTGGTTTTTACTCTTTCAAGCTTTTGCATCTCTGCCTGGTACTTCTTAATCTAATTTAAAAAGAGAAAAAATTATTACTGCAGGGGAGGGGGAGGAAAAGCACTAATCTTGTCACGGTCAGGCAGGTTGAAATTGCCATGCAGTGCTGGGCAAAATGCTACATATTTGTAATTTAGCCAATAAGAAATTCCTTAAGCCTCTCTTGAATGGCAGGAATGTCTCCAGCTTGTCACTTTGAATTCGTTCACTGCACAGGTTCAACATCTCTGAGAATAATGCTGCCAAAGTAGTTGAAGAACTGAAATACTTGTGAGCGTACATAATACCATAAGATTACTTTAAGCAGATCTAAGTTTTCACATTTAAAATGCAATGTCTGTCAAAAGTGTCAGCAGAGGCCTCCCTAGAACCCCACTCAACTCTGCTGCTCCCCAGCACCATGTGTGGCTCTGGGCACTGGTTTCTGCATTACTAGGCTGTGGACTCGAAAAACACAACTGCAATAACCAGCATTACAGCCACCCTCTTCATAAATCCTTGCCTCAACCAGGAAAGTGGAATAAGGTGGGTTTTAAGTGAACATTTACTGGAAAAGCTCTTAATACAAGCTGTTGAAACCTGGTAGTTGGTGGGCTGCGGAGCCTCATCAATCCATTTAATACCCATGACCACGGGCACCTACAAATCTTTATGCAGATTAACTCATCTTCTGCAGATCCAAAACAGCCACTGACACATGGTGAACCACCATTTTCCCAAGGTCTGGTAATTCAGCCATCACATAATATGTCTAGACCATTAAAAAGAAGCGCTTTGAAGCCATAACAAAACAAACTTAGCAAGCTCTCCTTAACTTTGTGGATGTTATCATGCCAGCGAACCCTCAAGACCACCAACCAGGATATAAACCACCAAGAACCTTCAAAAAGGTGATCACAGCTTGGACTTCCAGATGCCTACATCATTCTGTGTAAATATATCCTTATTTCTTCCATGCCAAAAATGTTATTTCAAACTACCAGGTAACTGAACTTGCATGGCAACTGCTCCCTGATAAGAAGCACTTTCCCAGCTACCTTCCCACTCTGCTCTCCGCATCATTTGCCCAGGAAATACCTTAGCAGCACAATTCAGCAGCAGCATGGCTTGTTCTACAACTTCAGGAGCTGTATTTCATGCCACAGTGACCATAGCTGAAGAGCACGATGGAAAGATAAGACATCTTTATCAGCAACAGCACTTCTACCAAGAGCTAAGCAACACACGTATCTGCATCCATAGGCAAAGGACATTCAGGATGAAGGGTGAAAGCAGTGTTTTGCACTAGCAGTCAAGCAGCGAGATACTTGCACACAGAAGTATGTTGCCCCCTTGAATTCCATGCATTTTTAATGTCTAATAACCTAGGCGTTAAGCAACAGTTTACATTTTACCTCTATTACTAACCACAGACATCAAGCACCCAGTGCTTGTTTTGGAACAGCTTTAAACCCAACTAAGCAAGCAAAAGATTGAAGGCCTGAGAGATGCTTTTACTTACATGAAGGCTTAGGAGACAAGGCACGATTCAGTGGCTCCATAGTTAAATGCAAGTTTTTCTCCATGAAGAACCTGCTGTAGACTGAAGTTAAGTATACAACAGCCACTGAGTGTAAATAATCTTCATTGAATGTTCTATCTGTAGTTCACCAAGCCTGGCAAATCACTTATCTAAGTTCTCAACTGCAAATACACGCCACCCTTACTTAACATAGGGGCACACACTACTGTCTGCCATTGTCAGGTTAGATTAAATTAACTCTTCATCAGATAAGAGTGTCCACAAACACGCATTTGCTGCAGCAGATGCTACCGCATGTTTATCTTGGCATCCCATTGTTCCTGTTCTTCAGAACTGTGAGATAAGTCCCCTATAGAATGAAGTTTTATGGTAATTATTACACCAAGAATACTATTGCTAACTGCACAGCCTTCCCTGCTCGGCAGGGCCGCATTACCACCACAGGTCACTCTCTGTAATAAGCACAATGGAAAAGAAGTAGGAGGAGGTATTTTTTTGATACATGCCCATAGCCACTGCCATCACCCAGAAGGCATGCTTGGCATTGCAAAAACGAACAAATACACCGCGCTTACCGTGGTGGCACATTTAAAGTCTGAACGAACACTGACATGAGGGTCAAGGCAAGAGGCCAGCCTGGTCGCCTGCACCCTCCCAAGCAGCACTGCACTTCTGTCCACTCAGAAAATGTTGCTTTAAGGGAAGATATGATCACAAACTACAGCAAGGGGACAGCATGAAAGAAGAGAAAAATGGACCCGCTCTGCTGTCAGTGATCAGCCCACAATACTGCCATGAGATGGGTGAAAAGCTCCTGGAACAATAAAGCAAGAATGGAAATCCAGTAAGCAGTATCTGGTTCCAGGCTTTGAAAAGAAGAGGTTTCAGGTTGGTTAGGACCCCAGGTGAAAGAAGAAAGGCCACAATGTCAAGACATAGCAGTAAAGTGCTGCAGTTCTAGCACCAAACGAGCAGTTAGCATCTACCACAAGATACCCACTGTAGTCAGTGTGGCAGGGGGAACGGTTAGTGGGGTTCTTTAGGAAAAATAGATTTTTAAATATCCAGCATATTACAAACATTCTTGTATACAAATACACTATTAACAATCTGTTATAACAAATATTAAAACTGGTGTTGTAGCCTATAGTTTCATACATACGTTTTTATATACATGTCACATCTTGGGGTGAACTGTCCCATTAGCAAGGGCAGGCACTATGCAGGAGCATAGATTCTACGTCCAGAGACGAGAGATATCAAACTGTGGATCACCAAAGCAGGATCCAGAACTGTCCAGATCCCCTGGAGCACGGGAACTGTTTGCTCAGTCTCCTGGAACAGGTATAAAAGGGATGCTGGCATCCTGAAAGGGATCCATTATATAACCTGCTGGCCAGGAAACCTGCTTTTATCTTATTACATGCCCAGGATTTATACAGTGCCCAAAAGAAAACTGCATCACTGCAGGAACATGCTGCAAACACCCACTGCAGCTTCTCACTCCAGCCCTCGAGCCTGTACTTTGCAGCAGCATTCAGTGTGGCGCTCTCAGGCAAACATCTCCCATCTCAACACCTGTGCCAAATAGGAGTTACATTCTTAAATCCCTATGGCAGATACATAGGAAGGAAGAGAATGAGATGCCCAGCAGATTTCTTATTGTGTTGTTCATTTGGCATGGTGACACTCCAGAGGATGGGGAAGTACACCAACCACATACTCAGAAGCATTAGTGTGCAGCAGCAGGGACAGACTGGGGCAGGCAGGTACCATGTCATTTCACCACAATACATCCAGTTTAGGCTTCCATCAGCTCTTATACTGTGACCTAGTGTAGCACATTAAAACCATGGCAGCACAAGTGTCTGTCACATCCATGCACCAATTGAGGAATGCCAGCAAATAACATGGGGAGACAGAGGAGAGAGTGTTCACCTCAATTTTCCACCTTCCAACCGCTTAGTGAGACATGCAGAGGGCTGGATGTCAGCCGCCCATTGGTAATGTTTTCAACCCTGAAAGAACTGGTAATGTTTTCAAAGGCAGTGATTTGCAGTTCTGTGGGTTGATGTGGGATTCTGAGCCTCCCTTCCTGACTCCTGAGATGCTCCAGTGCTTCTCCTCCTAAAGAGGTCATAAGCCTGCTCACACAAGTCTCAGTTTCTGCAATGCCACACTGTGTTTTGGGCAGACAGGTCCAAAGTACTTAAGAGGTTTGTGTCATGCTTGTTCTGAACTGTAACGTTTACCCGGAAATCAGGCAAAGCAACATAAACCACACAGCATAGCTACTGCCCAGTTTCTGTCATGTCTCTCAAGTAGCAAACAGGTGAGTCGACTCCTTCAGCCTTCTCTGAATTTCTGAAGCAAATCAGTGTTTCTGCCTGCTGAACAAAAACATTCCTGTAATCAGCTGCCTGGACTGACACAGAAGACTGAAAACTTCCCTATAGACCAGGCTATAGAAAGGCAAGGAGCTGTCCTGCTGCCACCAGTAACTCGGCAGGCGGGAGATTATGCACTTCACAAGAATCCTGCAAGTTGCTTGATAGGAAAGGAGGCTGGGAGCAGGCGAGAGGGCACAAAAGGCATGAAAAGCAGAATCCAGCAACTCTATCACATCAACAGGAGATGCTCTCTAAATAACCGTCAACAGACAGCCGATAGGACTACAAGAGACAAGCTAATTCCGGGATATCAAGCAGGAATACAGAAACACATGAGGTCCGAAACAACTATGGTGGAGCAGATTAACAGACCAGCTTCACCACAGACCAAGAGCATATTCTCTCAATTTCTAATAGCCAAGGATGTCACCGCCTTTAACAAATTTAACTCCACAAGGTATGGGATAAGTAGCAGTGTTGTTTTGCAAAAGGATGACCAAAGAGCAAAAGTACTAACCCATCATCAGGTCTCAGTGACTACAGACAGGGACCTGATGCATGACCTCCCTCCAGTCCCAAGCTAACCCTACTTACAGAAGTGCAACAATCAGTTCCCACCTCCGGGATACTGAAGTTGAGATCTGCAGTGGTGCTTCCGCTCCCACAGGTAAGGACTCATACCAGACAAAAGAATAACTGCAATCAACAACAACAAAAAGAACAGCTTCTTAACACCAATTAAGTATACAAAGCTAAAATACACCTGCATGGAAGAAGCACCTCCATAAAACAACCAAAAACATCTTAAGCTGAACTCTTTGAAAACAATTTAACCCTTACAAAAATATAAGCTTACTTTGTACCTCAGGAACAGATCCTGATCCAACATTGGCAGTGCTCAGAACTGCTCCAACAATCAGTATTTTAAGTTATATGCTCCTATTTCCAAGGCAGAGCAAGAAGCTGAACTGAAGCAGAAGCAAATAAACTCCTGTGACATCTCTGTAGCAGTGGTCCTCAACTACCACAGGAGATGGATGGCAAGGTGCTTGGAGATAAACCAGCCTGTATGTCTGTGAAGCTAACATCAGCTCTGCAGAAGGATAACTGAAAGCAGTAACAAATCTTCCTTTGGCTATTAGATTCAAAGAGAGACTGTTCCAAATGTGTTAGACCTAGTTCATCTCCTAATTAGGGTGCACAAAGCAACACAAAATTTGAATTCCAACAGGTTATTTCCTACCTTGCCAAGCGACATTACGTGGCAGACGACTGATGCAATAAATCATTACTCAAGCAAATTAAATCCTATTTATTCATATGTCCTTAAACATACCACATTACGTAATTTGGAGATTCCTGTGCAATGTGACAGAGATTCGTATGTATTTCTCTTTCTTTCTGCATTATTTCTTAATGAACACTGGAAAACAAATATAAAAATCAAAGCTCATTAACACCTTTGGCTCCTTTTTAAACTACTTATTCCAAACTACCAGCTTCAGCCATGCAAGTATTATTCTCCTCACATTCAGAGGCAGGGGAGAAAGGCAAGTCACACAATGCAATTAAAAAACACTAAATCATGACAAATTCAAGAGGCTTGGTATGGGCTTTTTTTGATGCTAAAATCCAAAGCAAGCAAAAAACAACAAAAACAGCTATCGCATTTGGTCTTAGGTGTTTGTGAAGTACGATTCAAACAGACCTCTTCAAAAGAAAGTTGCCTTGCAGATTAACATTTCTCAAAGTGTAAAAATCCCCTTTTTGTGTCTCTTTCGTTAAGGTCACTAAATCCAGACCATCTGGATAATGAAGTTACCAACTTAGTTCCCTATTTATCTAATTAAAACTTCTCTACAGCTCATACGGAAAAATTGTCTACAGCTAAAAAACAACTGAAGTGTGAAAAGCAGCTGCAGGGAAATGATGTCACTTGTACTTTGTTACTGCAGGCAGAGCCGGCAGCCAGCGCATCAGCACCAGGAGGATCCTGATTTATTGTTAATCTCATCTTTTAAGCCAAATAACCTATTTAAAACGAACAAAACCAAAGAAAAACAAAGCAAAACAAAACCAACCAAACAAAAACCAAACAAAATCATATGGACCCCTCAGCCAAATCCTGCTCTCGCTGGTCAATTTACAGAAAGATCATGACCTTACGCCTGGTATTTTGTACTATCTATTTTTTGTACAGAACTGGTCCACTTTCATCAATAAAAGGATGAATCTTCAGCTGCTTTCTCTCACCAAAACCACAAGCAGTAAACCTGTGCAAAGCAGTCTCTCTTCTTCCGTGGGCAGAGACCAAGAGAACTCGTTTTAGCTGATTTTGACTGTTACTTATGTAAATGCAGATAGGAAGACAGGCATTATTTTGTTCCAGTAGGAAGCTCATATTTCCACAACCATCACCTTCAATGCACAACTCTCTGTCAATAAAAGGTAGCAGTCGCCAGTTACTACTTTTAATTTACACACCAGTTAAGGACATATTCCCTTACATTTTTTGCCCTATAGGGTCATTTGCATCAAAGCCAAATGCAGGGGAGGTGTTCTCCCTCCTTCCAGGAGACCCTTCTCCACCAGGAGGAAATGGGACAGATACTTTTTTTGCAGTCCTAAAGAATGAGCATTCAGGTTCAAGTCCTCATGAAGTTCCCTCACCATGCTCTAGCAGGTCAGAGATCTGCATACAAATTGCACGACAAGCAAGTTCCTAGTAACCCCATTTGTAATAACCAAGCATCATAATAACCAAGCGCCACCTTCATTTCGTCCCTCAGAAATAAAGGCTGCCTCCCCTCCTCCCTCATATAAAGAGGCAACAGACAACTGCTAATGCTTCTTCAAGACATTACGTTTCTTCCTTAATAGTAAAATATCACAGAAAATAAAGACTTTCCTACAAGTGTTCAGAGCGGTTTAAAAAAAAAAAAAGCCCCTAAAATTGACATCATAAGGTATTAGGATGAAAGGGAGCAAAAAATGTAACGTATGCTTATTTAACTAAATGCATTACAAGTTAAACCTATCCCATAGCAGCTACACATCTGCTGGATCTGAAGTAGTATAACTACAGTGGCATCACCTGGAAACAAGTTTAACAAATTGTCATACACAAACATTGTGTGCAATGCATAAACATTACACAAAATAGCTCTTCCCAGTCAATTTCAGACTCCTTACTATATGCACATCACACACGCTTACTTAATTTTTAATGGAGATGTATATATAGCGAGAGAATTCAAAATTCAGCTGCTGCCTTTTTGCGCCTTGACCGTAGATCATACTCGAGCATGACTCCCACATGCCAACTAAGTATTAGTTTTGGCACTGTCAATACAATACCATAATACAGATTCAATACATAAAGGCTCCCTACGTTTCCTCCATAAACCCAGTGCACAAACTGCCTCAAAATCCTGTGTCTGCAAGTCTATTTTAAACCTAAATCTTTGAATACGTATCACTGGTATATAACAGCGACGAGCAAACTACAAGTGGGTTGTAACCATGCTCAATTAACTTACCTAGTCAGAATATGTTTACTGACTAAAAGTGGTCACTAAACATCAGAACGTAATACAAAGATTCAACAATAATGCAGAGCTTAGTTCAGAACTAAGAATCATTTATTTTCATTAAATATGTTAAAAAATTTCTCCAAAACATTTTGCATTCTTTACTAACACATTCCACGCTGCTTTACTCAGACTTAACCAGTGCATTAAGTGATCTGTTTTCTTATAGCTGTTCATCTTTTCTCCAAGTAATTAGCAAGCTACACCCCTTTTGACAGAGGGATATTAACAAGCTCCCACAGTTTCCAGTTGGTCAAGGAATCCAAAGCTACTAATAGCAAACAAGTCGTTTAAGCAAAAAAGGATTACAAAGGCTCATTGCAAGGGGCTGGAAACTCACCCATATTTCAGATTAAGGCTTTTTGCAAGGCTCTTTTGTACAGTTTTGACTCCATTTTACAAAAATATTTCAATGCTTTGTTTTAAAAACCAAAATATTGATTTGAACATCTATTAATATAGTTTCTTCTTTTGGAAAATTATTTAAGTACTGGAAAGATGGAGAAGCGTTTTCCAAAGGGAAAATTATGGAAACCTTAGTTTTGTAACAACACCTCCCTCCCGGGACCTCAAAGTTTAAAGAACACCAAAAGTTACACAAACTTTCTCACAAGTTTTCCCATTCTTCGCTTTCAGGACACCAAAATAAGTTGCAAATGAAGCCAGAGAGCAGCTTATCTGGAAACTTACTTGTCAAAGCTCCCTATAACCATGTCCCTATTGCATAAAGTAAGTTGAGCGAGAGCTCCTGAACAGAGAGGTAGAGAGACTGGCGTACCTTGAGGACCTCCATGGGCACCTGGGTGGCGGGAGGCAGGCTGGTGGGGACACTGACGTTGATGGCAGGTGTCTGGCTGACGGGTACTCGCTGCTGCATGAACTGGGCTGCTTGCTGCTTCTGCTGCTGCTCCCGACGCTCCTGCTCCTGCATCTGCTCACGCATGAGCTGCTGTCGTAGCAGGATTCGTGAGGTCATGCTGGAGGAGCTTAAGGGAGGCTTGGAAGCGCCAGGATGCTCGGAATTGCTGTGGGAAGACCAAAAGAAAGATAGCTCAGCTTCCACAAGCGGGATTGCGGCTCTGGCGCTCACAGCTTGCAGAATTTACACCGGAGCGTGGGGCGGGATGGGTGAGGATATGCTGCGCCACGCGAGGGGGAACACGGAGCCGACCTACTTCAGGTACTTAGCAGCCACATTAGGCTGCCTTAACTTGATTGCAGCTAACCATTTCCAAACACCAATATCCAGTGGTAAAGAGCTATTTGCTGTTTCAATTTTTACATCAACCACCCACGAGAAAAAGTAATGCTTTTAAAGATAGCAGCAAACACTCGTATTTCTTTTCTTACAAAGCAATACAAGGCTGTAGCAAGTCTAATGATAGGTATACATAATACTGCAGGTCTAATGATCTCGCTCAAAAACAGATAAAATGAATCGCAACATAACCAAGTTCAGTTGTTTTCTGCAGAATACTACCTCAGGGCTGGATTTCTGGTGGGAACACTCTTCACAGCCAGACAGCCTCCAAAAATCCCCAACTCCTGCTTCAGGCCTACCAGCACCTTCTAAGCATAGCGAGGTACAAGAACAGGCAGAATAAACAACAATAATGGCTTTATTTCAGTCACACTTTAGAAAGCTGGCTGGCCCAAGCTGCACAGCTTCATCACCTAAGGCATTTCTAAGCCACTGGCAAGCAGAGCTTCATACCAAACAGCAAGGGACAAACCATGGGACTTCACCTGAAGCAACACATCATTTTGTTAGCACTCAGAACTAAAATCTATTTATGAGGCATTTCTGTAGCATGAAGCAACTAGAGTATGCAAATACCAAGCTGCACATCCTTCATGGAAGGATGTTGGAAGTGGTCAAGAATATGTGGCTCCACATAAGGAAGAGCTACAGAGCGTGTAATTCAGGGTATTTAGGATCTGATTCTGACTGCAGCAGTGGACTGTCATCAGCCCATGGAAGGAACAGGCTCATTAGGCTATAAGGATGCAGGGCCATGCCTGGGGAAGGCAGCACTAACCCCACCTAAGGCTCCAGTGTTCAGGTGCTACCTGCAGGATGCTGACAGGACAGCTTGCAACGGAGCCCAGGAGCCAGCATTCCTCCCAGTCCTCACAGGTGCCTGCAGGCATCAACTTGTGCTTAGGCAACCAAAGCCAGTGCCACTGGAAGCTTTCCAGCTTTGTTTAGGGCTGATGCTGAACACAGTTCAGAGTAGAACTGAAAAGGAGAACCCACACTTACTCCCCCAAGAGATCAAACCCTGCGTTTCCAGAGCACACATTCTGGGGGCAGGGAGGCAAGGGACCATCTTGCTATTTAAGACCTGTCAGGTTGAAACATTCACAGAGACTCTGATCCTTTTGATAAAACAAGAGAAAACCTTTGTGGTGAAACTAATGCAGCTGCGGAATAATCGTACTAATTAGCTGCTCAAGACAAGTCATTGACTGTGATACTTGCAAAAAACACCGCCCTTTCAATTAAGGGCAAAGCATTCTCACATCTAAACCCAGCAGCGTGTTTCCTGGCTTACATGTTTCCAAACCAAGGAGATGCTTTATTTCCATCACCATGATTGTTACAGTTAATCGGGCACCCTTACCAGAAAAAAAATGTTTGAGCATGCACCCCCAATATATGTATATTGATTTATTTATTTATGAGTTATATCCATGTATTACTGAAGAGCTCATGTTTTTTGTTGCCCACCAACATTGCTGCGCATCCCACTTAGGAGACTGGTGTAATAGATGAGTGAAAAAAGGCACTCAAATGCTGCTTCTAAGGAAGGATTCATTCTCCTTGCACTGAGGAAAAGCTGATTTTGTATCATGCTAAGCAGGATTCTCATTTGTGTGCTACTGGCATTTTGTACAGATACCTAATGCTGAAAAACTGGTAACCCAGCAGTTCCTCCCACCTTCTTTCATCCTGAACTCTTTCTCCGCCTACCAAAGCCAAGTGTGATAAAAACCATCTCAAAAGAACCTTCCCATACACTAAAATGCTAAGGAATGAAAGGGAAAAGAAAGAAGAGGTTTTTTCCATGGCATTTCAAACCACCCCTGCCAGCAACCCTTTCTATTTACCACACCTACCCACATCAACAACTCAACAACTGTCCAGGTGATTCAGGGCTCTCCTGTTGATTGAAAATTGTCAACAAAAGCATCAAGTATTGTGGCTTTAAAAGAAAGTCCTGGGGTAATGGTTGGACTCAATGATCTTAAAGGCTTTTTCCAACCTAGCTGATTCTGTGGTTCTATGAAACCAGTTCCAAAAAGAGCTGTTCTGCCAAATGCTTCCCAATGGACAGAGACACTTCCAGGCTTCATTTCTTTGGCAATTCTGCCCAATACTTTCATTTTTCACTGGGAAAACTGGCTTAGCTGTAATTTGGAAGGGAGTGCAAGGTCAGACAATGTACTTTTTAAACATATATCAGAAAAGCAGACATCAGTGAGGGGAAGAAGAGTCTGATCTTATTCACATCCATCCAGAACACCAGATTTCTGGTGGTCAGATCAGAGCGAAGAAAAAGCTTGAGAGATTACTGAATGTCCTGTTCGTCCTTATTTCAAAGCAGAAGCTGGAAACCAACGTAGCTACAACAGAGCTGTGAGCTCAACAGACACATTGTTCTCTTATTTGTGCACGTTATAATCTCACACAGTATAGAGGTTCTCAAGACCCGAACACTGGCAGAGCATGCAGCACCACAGCTACTCCCATCAGCCCATTTGAGTTCAAATAACGCTTTCATCTGGGATAAAAGCTGCTGCACAACACCTGCCTGCCTGGCCAGATGCTCCTGTCACAAGTGCGGCAAAGGAAACCGAACAAACACAAGACAGCTCCTGCCACACAGCTTTCCTGCTACTTATCCCCCTGGGAACTGCAAAGCCCGTCCCATGGGCAGGGCAGTCTCTCCACACCAGCGCTCTTCCACTCACCACCAGCAGCACTGCTCAAACGTGGGAAATTGTTGGAAACTCATCCTCTGTAATACAGACCATCCTGCCGCCCAGCTTCCCTTCCCTACCATGTCTGCTCTTTTCCTCCATGCAAAGCTCCAAGGTGTAATGGAAGATGGTTTGGGTTTCATTATCATATACCATCCTGAGAGCAAACATAAGGTTTGTCAGAAAGTCAGTTTTCCAATCAAAAAAGGCAATTCAAGACTTGCCATATCAAAGGCCTCATCAGAAGAGCTTTGAAAACTAGTATTCCTAAAGGTTCTTGACCTTTATGTGCTGTTGCACCCACGATCCAGCACGGTGCCATGCACCGCAGTATGATCCAGGACTTGGACACGTGGATTCAGAACTCCCATACGTGAGCTGATTCACCCCCGGATTATGTAGAGTCGGTAGAGCCCACACACACAACTGATACACGATGTGATTTAGATACTTCCTGCAAACACGCTTTATGGATACCATTTAATTGCAATAAATGAAACCGACTCATCCTTTTAATTGCCGTATGATTAAACTGGTTATCCATTAGCAGTCTAATAAGTACAGTGTAATACAGACTGAGGGTTATTAGTTGTGAGTGTCATGTGCCGATCCAATTAATCATGAAGTGATAACGTTTTATTAAATAAGCTTAAATTACATATCCTGTGCACAGATGCCTGGGAAATGTTAGTTACTGCATACACAGGTTACAATGCAGATGGTCATTGCATAATAAAAGGCAACTGATCAGATTAAAATCAAGTTTGATTTTGTTGCCAGCAACTCAAGAGACTACAGAGACCATCCCTTGCAGAGCCTAATCTACCTTCCCAGATGTGTACTGATTACTTTATCTCTGTCTCCTTGGGCAAAAAGACAAACTCATCTTGTGCTGGCCAGTTTGTCTTCAGGCTCTTAAAACTGATCAACCAAGTTCTCTGGCTCACATGCCTTATTTACAGGGGTTGTCTGGTTTACAAACATCATTTCCCATAAGCTGTGTATTTATTAATAAACTTCTCTGCAGATTTTGAATTGGAAAATGTTCTTTAATGCAGCTTTGCTTTTTAATGACTGATTTAGATTTAGGAAGAAAAGCCTCCAACGTAAGGTTTCACAAATGACAACAACTAAAAACGCAGATCAACTCCTCAACCCCAAAGCATCTTCAAACCCAGACGATGAACAAGAATAGATTAAAATGCATTAAAAATAAATAAAGAGTTTTCAAAACCACTTGCCTTGGGCAGGATTGATTACTCTGCTCTAGGCAGAGAAATGGCACACAAGAGGGAGGCTGTTGCTCTCCTCCATTCATTTCAACTGTTCGTTAAGGGTTAGTCCACAGAGAAATCAGCCAAGAAAAGCAGATTTAGAACATCAAGAAATCCAGAGCTGCACCAGATCTTAGAGGTAAGAAATAACACAGGATTTAAATGCTTGCTTTATATCTTACCCCTATCCCATTCATAATTATTTAGAGAAAAGAAAGATATTTAAGTGCCTGACATTAGCATAAAACTATCTTGATCTTTGAGGAATGCAGATGAGAAGTTGCCAATGCTACAACTCAAATGTTTGGTCTGACGCTTAGCTCCCATTCCAACACCCCTCCTGTTCAATGACCACAAAAGTTCCCTTAAAACTTAAGTTCACTTGTCCAGATTCTGTTTTCAGTCTCTACCAAGCAATAAAACCTCAAGAAACTCTTTGTTGCCAGTACCATGTATGTGAGTGAAGCAACAGCACTTTCAGCAGCATCTAACCTGGCAGCCAGCATCGCTGTTTGCTACAGAGGGGTGACAGAAAACAGAATACCACCAAAGGGAAAAATAAATATAAATAAATACAAGAAACCAAATAAATCCAAACCCCCCGAAAATTCACAAACAACAAAATAATCCCCTGCACAATCTCTTCTCCCCCATCACCAGCCAAGGTAAGGGATTCCAACTGCTACAGCATTTTCCCTGGAGCATTCTGTACTTCATTCCTAAAGTGTAATAATTGCTTGTGGGTTACAGCAGCCCTCTGCTCACTGCACCAACTACCTGGCACTGCTGAAAGTATCAATGTAAAAAAAGCCCAACCCCAACAGTTGGCACCCTCCTATGTCCTTGCGTGCCAAGGACAGAGCAATTGCATAAACGGAATGGGGACCTTTATCAGCCTTTATAATAAAGCAAGGACGACGGTTCAGGCTTCTGTGTGAAGGCAGGTTTCCACAGTTGAAGGTTACATGTTTAAAGAGACACGCTGCCTGTTGCTGCATCTGCTCCAGGATCAAGGCAAGCACTTCTTGTCCCTCCTGCGCTCTCATACCCTGACCGCACCGCTTCACCCTACACCACGGGATGCACCCACAGAACAACTCGCAGCCCAGCGGGCATCCATTCATCTACCCGAATGCCTCATGTGCTCCTGGTCAGCAGAAGGAAGAAAACACCCACTGTGCAGATCTACTTCCCAGGAGCTAAGGGGTGAATTACAAACCCAATGAATTCAGTGGATGCACTCATCTTTGGGGGAAAGAAGAAAAAAAAAATGCCAAACCCCAACAAAACCCAACCACACAAAACCATTTAATCCTCAGCTAAGAATTTTTTAAGTAGCTGTGCACCATTTAGTAATTTTCCATTTTTCTTTCTGTCTTTAAAACCCACATTCACAAGCGGCTGAACATAATGCTTGCTGAACTTGATGAAAACCTCTCTCATGACCCAGGAGCACTCAGTAAATAATTATTAAGCTCTGGAGGTGGCTTTTGCATGAGTGTTGACTTAATAAAATGCCGTAAGTTGATCTGCTTGAATGCCCATTTACTTGGGGACACAGCCTGCAGTATAGCTTGGAAGGAAAGCTTGATCACCATCAGATTAAGGAACAAGGTAAAACTAAAGAGGTTCAATCTAGAAGCTGCAAAGGTCACATTTTACAGTCCTTTACTACCATTCTTATTAAAAGGGAATAATTGCAAACCTGGAGTATCCTCAAAGAGTTGGATATAATAATTGCTGCAATGCACCGAGGCTTTGTACGCCTAACCTGAACCTCCATTAGCCCAAATATGTCTTTAACATGAAATTTCAGGAGATATACATATATATATATCCTGATATGTATATATATCTCCTTCTGATAAATACATTCATATCTTATATATGTATATAAGATAATATATAAAAAATAATATATACATAGATGGCTTGGGTTTTGCTTCTTTTTAAACATGGAGTATTTTACAAGTCTCCCTCTGCTGAAAGTCCCCATCATTCTCTCGGCCGCTCTGCCACAGCTGCTGCGGCTGCGCAGAAAACAGCGGCCAGCTCCCAGACATGGAATTGTTAGCTCTCAAACACAACCTCCATCACAGCAAGTCGATCACACAATCTGCTCACAGTGCCATCGCTCTGTGAAAGCGCCACTTACAGACAGAAGCTGTGAGAGGAGCAGGGCATGAACATCTCAACTCTAACAGCTTCCACCTCCCACTGAATCTTGTGTCCAAGGGCTTTTGCTGAGCACCCTTCAGTTAACGTCAAGCAGCCTCCAGGCAGGCTGTCTCTAGGGGTGGCTCCAGATAAGGACCTGGCAACTCCAATCCCCATGGAGCAGCAACACAGGCAGCAGCGCCTGGTGCCTGCCAGCACTGCAGACCTGTGCAATCCAGCACCTACCGAGGAGGGGTTGAGGCAACCACACACAAGGTCTTCAGGTACCACAAAGACTCCAAACCAGCCCAGAAGATCAGCGTCAGCATCTTGCTACATCTTGTCTCACCTGCATCAGAGTATTGCACAAAGTCCTGACGGAGACAGCCAGGAGCAAGGTGTGGGTCTGCAGCAAGCCTTGAGATAGATCACTTCAAACCTGGTATTCTATGATAAATGCTCAGCACTCCCATGGGGCTGAGCGTGATGCCCAGACCTGTGTCCGGGCGCTGAACCACCCTCGCTGTACCTCCTGCAGACAGACAGCCCACTGCAGGACTGGGAGAAATGGAAGACGTGGGTTGGCACTGAAAGCACTTCTCCCATTCATTAATTAAAAGGGGTGTGATCAGGCCATTAATGCCATCAGAAGAGTGGATAAGGGCTGTCTGTAACAGCACAGTTTTCTCACGATCTTTATCACCAAAAAGACCAAGGGAAAGGGTGGGTGCAAGGCAATTTGTTTTCTGGGATTTAACTCCTTCACATACAAGGTTAACTTAGGTGAACCTCCAACTAGGAACCATTAGAGGTGCATCTCAAGACCTAGATGTGCAACCATAAGGGTACAGAGACTCAATATGATGGTGTACATGCAGTTTCACTCTGCAAACACAGACTGAATCCCTTGGGAGAAAAGGAGCAGGGAGGTGAAGACACCTACACACACAAATACCTCAAATTCCCCCAAATGTTCAATGAAGGGTTAAAAGGAATTTAAAACATAGCTGCTTACACCACCCAATACTGGTTTGGTGCTCTCCCTTAAACTTTCAAAGCCATCACAGGCTTAAAAGATATTAAAGGGGGGGGGAGGGGGGAAAGGCAGGCATAGGTAGAGTTCTTTCACTTGAAAAGCTGACCTTGTCAAAGGCTTTTTGAACATTTTTCAGACACCACATCTATGGGTACTTCCCTCTCTAAAGAGCTTCACGCACATCTGCAACACAAAGAGCCAGATAGCTAAAACAACCAAGAGGTGATAAAAGAAAAAGGAAGGAGATAACATTCCACCAACAACCTGTGTAGTTCTTGATTTTGTAATATAGAATTTACCTCCTTTTAGCTGGGTAAATAGAGAAGATAACACTGTCGATGAGAGGGAAGATGATGTATGATCACCACACTTTGGTACTTTTCAACTACACAGCGGCCACATCTGGTCCACATCACCTTTACAACGGATCTTGGTTTAGAAATTATCTGTCACTTACACAGTCGCATGGCAAGTTTACTCACAGAGGCAGCCCTGCAGAAAACAAGACTCGACCATGTTGTGTTCACAGCTTGCAAATCCATCATTCACATGTTCAGATTCCCTCCCAGCCAAAGAGACATCATACTCCTCAAGGCGTACTGTGACCCAGCAATTCCTGGCCTTCCCTTCTGCTTCCCTGAGGTTTTCTCCTTACTGACTCCACTGTTAGAACCCTGTTTAATACTTCCCAAAGACAAGGAGGCAGCTCGAAGCCTCATCTCCTGCAGATGACATCCTGGCTCTGGTATGTTCAGCAAACAGGATCTGAAACAGCAAAAGGGAAAGTGTTCATGGAAGATTTGCTCTAAATGATTAACAACCCCAAACAGTCATAATGAAAACCACCAAGTGAATTCAGTGCTTGGCATGTGATGGGTCAGTGTTATCAGTGTGTAGGACTTGCTCCTTACAGTGACTACTACATGCAAGGGAACCAACCAACTCCTAACACATTACTGCAATAACTCGAACATTAAAATAATCTCAGACAAATACGATGCAAACTCTCACTCCGACCTCTAGCCACAGTGCAAGCTGTTCATTACAGGACCTGATCACATCAGGGAGTGTCTTTAGCAACTTTTCGTTCTAACAAAGCAACTCTCCAGACTGCAGAAATCAATTCCTCAGCATCCATGTTTTAAACAACCTCCAATATCAGAGTCCTTAAGCACTGCTCATAGTTCTGCATTTTTTGCTGTTTGGGGAAGAGTTATTGGGGCAAAGAGGATTGTTTTACTGTGCAGGCTGAACAGCTGGGGGTGGAGGTAAAGCCTTTATTCAGCAACAAGTTACTTCACCAACCCCTTGGATATTTATGTTGCCACTGCAGGTCAGATATACCAGTCTTGCTGCCCAGGGTATTCATGGCACAGACAGAAGGTGGGATAAGCTCCAGCTTCCACTGCTGCAGCTCTAGAAAAGAGACTATTTTAGAGTAAAACTGTTCAGCATGGCCTATGTTTTGCACAGCTTAATGACAACTGAGACACACTGCCCATGCAACTCACTCCAGGAATACCACTTCTTACTTGTCAAAATACATTACAGCTATTGGTTTATATTTGGGGGGAAAAACAAAAAAAAGACTCAAAAGCAGCCAACTCAAAACTATTTACAAACCTTTTTCTTAGACCTCTTAATCTGTTCTGCACTGCCAGAAGCATAGCACTTGAATGGCTATTTCTGTTCAAAGCTATATTTGTTGTGGAACTACTGCAAACTCCTGAATCATGTAAACAGAAGCAAGAGCCAAAAAATGTTTCACTGGACTTGAAGTTCACATCTGCCTTAGTTACTAGGACAAAAAAATAAAGGCAGGGGCTTAGTTTATAATGAATAAATCCTGCAAAGACTATAGTTAATCATGAATTCTCCCAACAGGGTTTTGTTTAATCTGGTTTATTTAACATTCGTGACCTTGGCAAAGTACCTGCGGGAGCACCCCCCATTACTGCAGTACACACAGTAAGCAGCTCACACCTCCGGTTATTTTAAGCTACAGCAGAGGACTATACAGCTCTCCAACAGTCAACCAGGCTTTGAAACCTGCAGCAACACCACCTGAAAACAATGTATAGTTCCAGACTTGCTGGAGCCCAGCAGCCAACAGTAGTGCTGCCCCTAAAAAGCTGTATTACAATGGCTCAGCTGCATGTTCCTGCAAAACAAATCCCTGATAAACATGCTGCTGGGAGCAAAATGACCCTCCCACTTCTTTTAACTTCTTGGTTCAGAGAGGTCATCACTAGAAACCATCCCCAAACCTTGACCTGCTGCTTTGGATGCAGATTTCACCTCCTCTTCCTTCTCCTTCTTCAATTCCTCCTGATCCTCCTCCAGAAAAAGGATCCCCAATATTCCCAACATGCTGGAAACCATGGAAAGCCCCAAAACAAGCAGTTTAAGATTGTACAAAGTCAGACATTCTACCTTGAAAGTGTTAACCTTATATAATCATTATACAATCATTATACTCCTGTGTGCCTTTGCTTCACAGAACTATAACCTGGCCATACAATTCCTAATCTTAATAGAAGGACATATATTTAATTTTGCCTAGAATTACAGACTACTTACAATTGTATTAAAGCCAGTATTAACCACAATACACGCCAGGGTACTAAAAATGAACATCAGATATCAGAACACCAAACTTATTCAATTAACACTTGCACAGTCAAAGTGCAATCCTATTCATAGGTTATCAAAAAAGCCAAAACAGAACAAAACTTCCCTTAACATTGGCTATGGAAAGCCATTTTCTGCAGGGCATCATCTTATTTTGCTAGCTCCCAGATCTCTCCCTTTACACACTAGATGGAGCTTTGTTCCCTGCTTCCCCAGCCAGCTGGCTGGCACTGCACTGAGTTAGGGCTAAAAATGGTGAGGAGGCAAAGGGTGAACGCCAACATCACCCCACACAACAGTGTCAGGAGTGGCATGATACCGGGTGAGTATGGGGTCTCACACCATGTCCTCCCAGTCCTGCTCTCCCCCTGCTCCCATTAACTTCTTGGTTGATCACTGCTTCGTCACTTTCAAAGAAGCAAAGAGCTCAACAACTCCAAATCCCCAATCACGCTCCAACTCTATCAGCCTTCACTATAGCCACGAGGCACTATCTTGACTTCACACCACATTAGAATTATACTGCTTTTTCTCCCCTTATAAAGAGACAGCATTTAAGGTCAATACCAGATTACATATCTAAATTGCTCATGGGCTTTCCTGGATCCCTCTTTATATTCCCACATATTTTCTTTCAAAATCAGCACTTGGGTCTCCTCTCTAGTGACCTGAAACATCTGTACTTAATGCTTCTGCTAAGGCTCTATACTTGCACCCACTGACACTTTTAGGAAATAACCCGTTAATCAGAGTAAAATTCTCCTTGACTTGTATCTGCTGGATTTGGTCTGTACTGTTTCAAAACACAGCTCAGGAAAAACAGCTCATCCTTCTGGGGAGCTGCCACAACTCCATTAGGATATTTCAAAGCACAACAGGATACGGTCCATCCATGGCAGGGGGGTTGGAACTCGATGATCTTGAGGTCCTTTCCAACCCTAACTATTCTATGATTTTATATGGTACTTCTATAATGAATTTAAACTCAATGGAACAGAGAAGAACCCAGGGGACTGAGTCACTGCTAATGTCCCAAGGGGCCAACACTGCAGAAAAGCAGAAGCCACAGTCTGTATCAGACAAGGTAACACCAGAGAGGATAGAGAAGCATTGGTATTCGCAGAAGAAGACATCTGTGTAAGACCTTGCGGGCAAAGGGGCCCTGGCGCCTCTGCTCAAGGAGCTGAAATTGAGGTGACGAGAGAAACAAGAGCCCGCTTTATAGTGGGAAGCTAAAGAAAAGTTTGACATTTTAATCTCACAAAATGGAGGTTGACAGGGATGAGTGTTGCTGTCTATAAATACAGCAGAGAAACAAACACCCGGGAGAGAACAACCCTGGCATTTCACCAAGTGATATAAACCAGCTATGAACACCACTAAATTGGTACCAACAGTCTTATTCTGAGAAGTCCAGCCCTTAAATCAGTTCCAAGTGGAGGACTGGCAATGGAACAACTTGCTGCTTTTCAGATAAAGACTTGTTGCCTAATCAAAGTAGGTCACTGTGAACAAACCAGCCAGTAATGAATTACGTCCCACAGAAGATGCCCTCCAGCTCCAACAGGACAGATGCAGGACAAATCAAACCCTTTGGCAGAACATATGGATCTGAAGTAGTGCTGGAATTCAGTATTGCACACAAGAGGAGTTCCACATGCACCAGCACGGCCAAACGCCAAAGGTGAGTGTGCTAGCTTGGACACGCTTCTCAATGGGTCCCTCCAAAACAAAGATGCTCTTCTAGAGCTACCAGCCTACATGGACCCTAATGAAACACTTCTCCTATCATCTGCCTCACTTGGTCAACTGGAAAGTGAGTATCAGCACTCATTGTACTGAAATTTCTTGGAAGTCCTCTTTTCCTTCTTACTCCCACCTTTGGGAATACCATTGCCTGTATCCTCTCCCACATTAGCCCAGCTGAGTGAGCCAGAGTTCAGAAGTGTTGAACTGAAGCAGTAAATAATACCCCATAAATGCAACCCCTCCTTTCTAACTTAGAAATCACTTCAGTGCCTATGTCACCACTCCGCAAGCAAGGGACTACAGTTTAGCTGACCCCACCTTTTGTGCCTGGCTCCTACACTATTCCCCAGATTTCTGCACGGATCCATGCAGAGGCCAGAGGGTTCCAGTGCCTCCTTAATTTGGGGCAGCCACATGTTCAAACAGAGTAAGCCTAACTTCAAGTACTAGTATTAGGAAAAGGACTGAAAATAGGCTCCAAGTAAAGGTCATTTTGTCACGCAAAAGGTTCCTCCTTTTGAGTATTTCGTAAATAGGCAGAAACTCCCACAGAGTGGTAAGAATAATTGACTAGTCATTACAGCGCAGTTATTAAATAGTTATTAATATTAGTATAGTAATAAAATGGTTATTAAATAGTAAAATAGTAAAAATAGTAATAGTTACTAAATAGCGCAGAAAGAAAGAGTTAGGCAACTAAGAGCAGGTGATGAAAAGAAGCAGCTGTTATTTGCTCATATCAACAAAATCAGCCTCAGTCCCTATTTGCTTTCTGTTGACCACACCAGGTTTAACTGGTGCAGAGTCAGCGTTATGAAGCTTTGCCTCAATCAAACGCTCAAGTAGGTCACCAGTTTCAAGCAAAACCACTTGTCTGTTTATTCAGTGGAGGAACAAAATCAAAACAGGAAAACAAAAAAGCACACCTACCACAATTTCTTTTCTTAGAAGGCCTCCCGTGGTTTGCAGGCAGTGGCTTCCCGATCAGACTGCAGGTACTTTCACCAGTCCAGACCGGACAGCCAAAACTGGTCAGTCAATGTAAGTATTTTTCAGGTCAAGATGTTTACAAGCAGCATATACCTTACTGCAGACTTTGACAGAGGAAGGAAACTCACATTCCCTTCCAGGGAGTTTGACAATGTAAGGAGAGCTAAGCCAATTCACCTTCAAGAGTCTTAACAGCACATCTGCATCTGCCCACCACTGTCTGCCATTCTATAAAGCTGGAGCTCTCATGTTTTAAACTATGGGGCTATATGGACTAATCTGTAGAAGCTCACCTACTTCTCCCAGTCAAAAACTGATAACCCAAAGATTAGGCATCCCCCCAAACCAAACATAAAACCAACAAATACTTACTACAAAAAGAGACAAAAGTAGACAAAATGCGTGCAGAGAGATATTTTAAAAAGAGATTTAATCCAGATTAGATTTAAGAGGGACACCTTTCAAAGACACAGAACAGCAGCTGAAGGGTCCAGTAGGCACCCATCATCTGACGAATTCACCTGTAATGACTTTCAACACAAGGATCCTGAGCAGAACCTCTTGAGAACACAGAGCCTCGCGAGTACAGACAAGTTGAAATCACATCTCTAAATCCCACTATCACCCATCCTCTGTAGCCAACAGTCATGTGTCTTATTATGCCACCTAGCGCTAACAAGCAACACAAGACATAACTTAAGGTGAACCTGCCAGGCTCTTGCAACACCTCCTTGCAAGTTCAGTGAAGAAAAACCCTTTCAGTCCATTACAGCAGCACAAAAACCCCAACCCTGGTATCCCATTACTGTTCAACATCCTGAACTTGCCATCCAGAATTTCCACTGAAGTTCCAAAGCGGAACAGAATGAAAACACCTTCCTTGGCCATGTTATTCCCAGCCTGGGAACAAAGAACATCAGCCTCCAGTGCTCTTTTAATACAGCTTCATTTATTCTGAAAAAAAAGTAATAATTAAGAAGTACCCAAAACCAAAGCATGGAACCTGAAAAACATCCTCCTGTCTGGCAGAGTAAGCGCTTTCTAAAGGCGCGTTAGTTCATGTTGCTAAAACTGGGTTTTAAAGATAATTGGCGGAAAGCAGAGATGATCGACAAAATACACAACTGAAAACGTTGATGTTGAAAAAATAAAGGAGACTAAATCCATACACGAGTTCTTTGAAAAGAAAGTCTTAATATTTGAACAATTACACGGGCGTTTTTAAGAATCTAACAAGTGTTCATACTACTAAAAAGCCAGCACATTAATCTTTCCAGACCGGGATGCAAAAATTCCCTGAAACAAGAGCAAAAAAGTCCTAGGCAAAAAAAAAAACAACATAATAAAATTCACATTTGAGCACCCACCACATGAGTCTGCAGGACGAGCACCAGGTACAGCGGAGACTGAAGAGTCAGCCAGGACAACGCAGCTCCCAGGCCAAAGGCACGGAAGACTGACACCAGCCGTAAAACAGCCTTGAAGTTATTACTTCAGGTAAGTTGCAGCATCCTTCCTTATTCAAGGAAGGCCTCCACACACTGCCATGAAAAAGGTCAATTAGAGGCTACTGCAATGCCAGGGGAAGCAGAAGATCACAGTTTGAGAGGGTTTGAGGGTGTAATGCCCTCTCCATGCCCACATGCAAGTAACAGGCTGAAGTTGGTAGAAATGGTCCGATTCCCCTCTAGAACATCATGGCACTTCCAAAACAGCTCAAGAAAAATAAGCTGAGAGTAGTATCCAGTCCCTAAACCACTCACTGAACCTCGGCCACTGCTAACTGCAAGGACGTGTTACTACAGGGATAGCTCATGGATAAGACCCATTTTCCACCATCACTCTCCTGTGCTGATACTCTCCCACCCTGAACAAAAAGGTGCCCCACACAGTCCGGCTTCCCAGAAACCTTGCTCCAGAAAACCTGAAGAAGTCACTTTTGTCAGAAATTGTCCAGCATGTTCTAGATTTACCTGCAACAGTTTTAAAACCCCAGTTTCTGATTATTTATCATTCCTTCACTGCAGTATTCCGCAGCATCCTTTGATCAACTGTCCAACTGCAACGCTCTAAGCAGCAACACACAAGAACTTTTCTGTAATAATGTTTCCATTGTAACAAGAACAGAAAACCATAAATTGATAACAGCAGAAATCTCTTAAGTTCTCTGTAGTAAAGTCCATCCTTTTTTAATGTTCATTTGAGATCAAATTCAGTGAAACTCTTTGGAACTGATAAACCAACTAAGCAAACACAAGGTGGGACCCACCCTGCATGCATTTTTGCATTGGTTAACATTTCACATGCATAAAACTTTAAACAGTGAACTTCAAGCCAGAGTGGCCAAATGACATACTTCCCTTGTTCCAATTAAAAAGAGGAATATTACTATTTCCAGTGGGGTTGGGAACCTATAAATGCATGGGAAGAAGACGAGGAAGTGGAAAAGAAACAAAAAACCCCTCAATATACCAACAGAAAACAGATTTAAAACTACATTTCTGCATAGCAATGAAAACATGCTGATTTGGAAACATCCTTCCATTCCTATAATACATAAAGGTGGCATGAATTACTGCCAAAGTAAACTGCAAAAAAAACTGTTTCCTATGGAGGAAACCCAAGCAAGCTGAAGTCCTCTGTGCAGAATCCTGTTTCAAGAGCGTGAAGGTCTCTTTGTTCCCTTTAATACCAGGTCAGTTCAAACTTTTATGTCTACATATTCTACTGCCCTTGCAAAACCTTTATTCAAAACAACAGAAAATGGGATGATTAAAAAATTAAAAGTAAAAAAAGCCCTGCTAAATGCCCTCGGTAAAAACATCACCACGTGCAACATTAGTGCTATTCTATCAGACTAGTCCCCAAAGTTTGGCATCTGAAATCAAACTATTATTTCATGTAGCACAGAGAAGGTATTGGGTATTGAAAAAATCGCTTGTATAAAATCCAGCTAAAAAGATGTATTTATAATCTTCATACACATTGCTAAACCTATCCTTTCAAATGGCAGTTTCTGACCATTAACAACTGTAAATACAGATAAGACTTTTATCCAACTATCACGCTAAATTTCATGTTTCTGCAAGCAGCCCGATAAAACAGCTCAATTATTTCTCCCTTTCTAATTTGTTATCTCAAACCCACAAAGAATATAATTTCAGACACTAGAAAAACACTTGGAACTCTATACTGTGACTCAGCCACCCCAACAGATCTCTATGCACAAAACAAGAGTTTTCCTCCTCTTACTCCATGTTCCATTTAGCTCTTCTGCATATCCACAGTTTTAAGTCCGTATCTTCAGCACACAGACATCTAAGCAACATTAAAGCTACATCAAAGAGTTTATGTTTCTTATTCAAAATACTCCTCGTGGCATTTCTCCTAGTAACCTAGGACTGAAACTCAAATTGCAAGGTCAGACTCTTTAAGTGCTACAGGACTAGGGAGAAAGAGGCTGGTTTTAATGAGATTACTAGACAGCAACTTTCACTGAGCATTTAATTACAGCATTGAATTCAAGCATACATTCAGTGCATCGTAACCAAATTTAGCAGGGACGTGGTTCCAAACCGAAGGAAATCAGAGTATTTCATTCACTTCCCACGGGCTAATGCTCTTTCAGGACAGAGGGTATTTGACTACAGTATTGTCAGCCAAAGACTCGCCTGCCCTCATTGCATCTGAGGAAGCTGTGATCACACAGCAGCATCAACCCCACCACTCACATCAGCTCTGCACTCCACAACACTTGCAACCATTAACCAGCTGGCTGAACATTAAAACACATACAGAGGTCTTGTGCATGCTTGTTAGGCTGTTTTCTAGAGGAGAGAGAAAAAAGCAAGGAAATATTCACCACCGTGTGTGGGTCTGGGGGTTTTGTGTTGCGCATCAGATAAATTCTCAATGTTATTCCCACCTGGCCAGGTTGGGAGGAGGAGAAATAGAACACAATGATCACATAATACTGCTTGTTCTCCAACTCCTGCAAGCCAGCTGCAGCAGTTGACATGCAGATGCAGCCCCATGCTAGCCCCACAAGTGACAAGCTCTGTACAACTCTGCTGCGGCTTAGAGAAGAAAAAGGACCGAGAACTTACCCAGGGAATTCATTCTTTCCACTTTTGATCCAGCAAGGCAAGAGCTCACTGGGAACTGTGCTCTGGATGGCCACAAAACCAAGACTAGACACAAAGGTCTTAGTAAGCACAGGCTTCCAGAAACTGTACTTCCACTCCTACCATCCACCTCCTAACCCCGCCGCTGCATTTGTGGCTGCCTTTGTTAGAATACTTCTGCAAATGAAAACAGATGAGTAACTATTGCTGCTTTAGCAAACTCCCAAGCCCATAGTCACTAATAATAGCTTTGTTCCTTTTATTACTAAACAAAACCAAAACAACAACAACACAAAAAAAGTTTAAATGCTTGTATAAAATGCACATTGCTGAATGCTTTCTTTCATTGATCCAGTTGCCATTCCCCATAGGAGCTTAGGCTCAGGACTCTCGAACAGTTTATGTGGATCAACACGATGCAGAACAATCTGAGGCTTTTTGAAGGGGTTGTCCCTCACAAAACTCCCCAAAACAATCAGGTTTTGTGCTCCTTCACTTTAGATATCAAGAGTTCAATTAAAAATCCGAGCAGAGACGTTTCCACTTTATGCACACGCTTCACCGCAGATGCTGATCTGAGCCCTCTGGAATGCGGCGTCCCGGAGCTCATGGACTCAGGCAGGGAAAGGTACTTTGGCAGGCTGTGTTCCCGGTTCCCGCGGCACCCTGGCACACTGCCGCCAGCTCCGACTGCTCCAGGAGCAAACAGGTGGGATGGGATGGAAAGGGCAGCGCTCAGGGAGGAGAAAGTGGAGAAGGGCAAGAGAAGAGGAAGAAAACAGAGAGGGTGTGAAGCCAGTGCTGTGAAATGGCAGGGGGAGAATGATGACACGGAAGCCTTGCCTTGCACAGGCCCTGACCTGGTTTACCACCGGCAAGAAAAACAACAAACCAAAAGACAGCACAAAACCCACTTTTGTTTAAAAATTCTGATTTTTCTCCCTGGAATAAAATAAATCATAGGAATACCTAAAAGCAATAAAAAACTGGGTGCAATCCATCCCCTTTTATCAGAAACTCTGCCCATTCTACCTGATCCTCCCTTCAAGGACCTCCTCCAACAGCCCATGACCAAGCTGAGGTTGTCCCTCTCGGTTTCCCTGCTCTCACATGCAGGTTTTCACATACAGGTTTTCACCAATCTCAGATCAAATTATAGCACTCCCAAGCCCAGGGTCTCTGTTAGCCCACGGCCTCTGTTAGCCCACATATCTTCCTGGGAACTTACCTGGAACCACTGGGCTTTGGCCACCCATGCTGAAAGGCAAGCAGACATCAAGGAAAAACAAGATACTGCATCTTCAAAAGTCAGGCCACCGTGTCTCCATGTCATTAACACGTCCTGCAGCTTTCAGGGGGTTTTAACTTATTAATTACTATTCTTGGGTTGACTGCTGCTGAACAATCCCAAGAATCTCATGGAAAGTGGGTTTGTTGTTTCTACAGGAAGTAACCAAGCCAAAAGCAGCAAAAGCATCCTCTTGTTCTTGTGTGAGCCCCTTTTCACTTTTTTTTTTCTCATTTTATTTTTTCTGGTTTATTTGAACAATGGCACCATGAACCAGCTTTACAATAATGACTGTTACAAAATAGGAAGCCGTATTATTAGGCAAGCTTTGTCTGCGTAACTCAATAAGCCCAGGGAGGATATGACATGCACGACTGAGACAAAGGACTGGACTGGGTGACCCCAGGCATCTCTTTCAGGACTCTGTTCCTGCAGCTGAGTTACTTAAGAGTTGACGTTTGCTTTTGCTGCTTTACTGGATGTACCATTCCTGTAACTGCCGCAGCAAAGCACCTGCACTTCCTAAGAAAGCGGATCACCAAGCGTGTGCGCAAAAAGTAAATGCCTTGGAGAAGCTGTGATGAGAACCTTACCTGAAAATAAGTTTCAGAATGGAAAAGGGAAGTTTAGCATTTAATCTTTTTAGTTTACCACAGCTGACACAGCAGGACAGGTCAGTCTTTCAGCAAACAGCCACGCACAGCTTTCACAGACCAACACAAAACAACTTTAAAGTCGTCTTTAAGTAGCTGCAGGGTTCAAAGGCACTAATTTTCTACAAGCTTGCCAAGAGCATCACTGGGACCAGCTCTGGAGTAATACACTTTAGACCAGGTGATCAGTAATCGAAGGCAGATACCTGCCACCCTGTCATCACAGCAGCACTACTGAAACTATGAAAATCAGGTCTAAGTGCTCGTCTGAGCAATACTGCTGCAGAGAACAGCAACACAAGTGACTGAGCAACAGCAATACAGGAACCTGTAAGTGAATCATTAACGAGCAATGATTTCTCCATTACTCACCGTGGCTATAGAGTTACTGAGGGTAAGATTTGTTTCTAAAAAAAGGGAACAGCCAGCAGTGAGTACTAACACATTCATCAAAGCTCAACACAACGTAGAAAGGCAAGAGGAAGGCATGGCTATCGGTCAGCCTTTGTCCAGAATTGCTGTGCATTGAGGAAGGCTCCGTAGACCAGAGCAGCAGTGCTGCGAACAGTGTTGCACACCATCTCTTTCCATGGCAGTCGTGTTCAGGGGCTCAGGTCAACTCACTGTTGATTTACACCAAGAAATTATTAACTCATGCTACAATAGCTATACATTTGTCAGACTGGTGATACAGATCAATAGCCAGCCACTTAAATGTCAACAGTTTGACCTCTAAGCATGGCTTTCCATACCCCTCTACTCGAATTCTATCATAAATACTTCTAGTATGTTTTCTCTAAGCATTTGTGGTCTGTGTTACTCAAACTAAGCAACAGGAGAACCGAGCTGACATTCTCAGCCAATCTTTAGGCAGGATTAGCAAGCAATTAAAGCTGTTGCATGAGGAATTTTAAGTGCTCTACGACTTCATGCCAAACAAGACCTAGTCAAGCCCTGGAATTTACTTTTTACAGTTGTGTTCTATACAGAACCAGAAGACAGATTTTAAGAAAAGAGTCTTGAAGCAAGGATTCGACCAATTACCAAAACATCTATTATCGTTTAAATACTAATATATGCTGAAAGAAATCCTGCATCAAAAAAGGACATGCAAAGCAGTCCGACTGCTTCCTACCAAAAAGTTCACATCTTCCTACAAAACATTTCAATTTCAAACAAACTGGGAGTTTAAACATCTTTTCATTGTTTTGTTGGCAGAACTTGATTAACATATATTAATTGCAGTCCAGCCAGTTTGGGTGCAGCACATCCTGGGAACACCTTTAAAGACAGAATCAAATCTCAGACCCAAATGCACTGCCAACGGCCAGATCCATCAGGACAGGTAGCAGAGAATATGGCTTTTGTCGCAGGAGCTGATCATTTAGTCCCAGCTACACCTCTTCCTGGAGTTAGACAGAATAATAGAGAAAGCCATGCATTTCACAAGGGGAAGATTTACAAGATGTTCAAATGGAAAAGCTTGGGTTTAAGTACAACAGAAAATGAAGCAGATTTTCTGAACTGTCACCCACAGCTTGCATGGGTTTGATAACATGGGTTGAAAAATAATTATTTTCATGAATACACCAACTGGAGCAGAAAAGAGAATGCCACAATGAACAAAGAGAGTAAATGCAGTTAAATAAGGCAAATGAAGCCTGAGCTACAGTTTCAGACTGATCTCCTGTTCATATAAAGAATGCTCTACTTGGAGATTAGGGGTGAGAAACAAGAAGTCATTAGCTCTTCTTCAGGGTTCATGATTCAATACTGACAAAACACACACTTCAGTGTTTCCAAGCTTAAAGAAAATTCCAGCAGGGTCATGGAAGATGCTATTTATAGCCAGCTTAATCTCTGGGCACTCAAACACAGCTTTTGTATATACACATATTTTGTTAGCATTTTAAATAAAGAAAAACTCTGTTACTGAAAACTAATTATCCACAACTTCTGAAAATTAGCTTAGTTTTTCCTCTTAATATTAGCTGCTCCTGACTGAATGGCACCAAAACACAGCCTACAGTTTTTCCAACCAAAACTGTTGCAGGAAGAAAACAGGTTCTGGAAAATATTCAGTGACAAAACCAAGAAAGAAGAATGTGGGAAGTTACCAGCAATTAATTTCTTCAACAGGTAACAAACTCTTTGCAATCTCAATGTACATCTCAGTACAACTGAGACTGTTCTGAAAACCGGGACATCCAGGCAGTGGGTCCAGCACTGGAACATGCCCGGCAGATGGAAGGAAAGCCAACAGGACTGGTCTTTAAGGTCATTCTGCAAACATAAGCATTGTTAAGCCCTCTGCCCAAAAGAAAGTATGTTAGAAGAAAATCCTTCGCTCTGCCTTAGATCTTGCCTGGCTGCTCACTGTAAAGAGCATTTAGTTGTGGGGCTGTTAGAAAGAGGGCAAAGCAAACAGGTCAGACACTGGTGTAATCTACACTGATCTGGGGAAGAGGCAACGGGATAACTTCCATGTCAGGCAAAATGTGCCCCTCTAACTGACTGCTTTCTACAGTGAGATAGCTGGCTCAGAGGCAAAAATCAGAGAGCAGTGATTGCTGTTTACATGGCTACAAGATGCAAGGAAACCGGGACAGACTGCCCAGCTCCGCAGACAGCGCGGTCAGCAGGTCAACCCACATTGCATGGGCTGGTTAATAGCAGCTGTCCTTGGAGGGGGGGTTCACTCAGGGATCAACAGTGTTGATTTTGTTGAAGTTGCAGTGTTCAACATCAGTAACATTTTCATTAGTGTTCCTTGGAAGATAAGCAAAGCTTGACTAGACAAGGAGGCTGCTTAAGGCCCTGTCCAACTTCGAACTTGGGACGCTGAACCAAAGGGTTGGATCAGATGACCATCGGGCGGCCCTTCCAACCCAAACTATTTTTGGTCCAGAAACACTAAAGTCTTTGTCTCTTAAATTAGTTATCATACACCTAAAATATATTTTACTTATCCGAGTTATAAAGGTTTCAGCCATGGCAGATGGGGTCAAGAATGATGCAGTCCAGACACTCATTACCCCTTGGAAAGATACAGAAGAACATTTATAGTTGCAACAAGACTCTTGCTACTCTTCAATAACTGCTCTGTGCATGCATTCCTACATAAGGCTCCACAAGAGTCATTTTCTCACAGGGCCCTTGTTGTTATATTCTTTATTAATCCTTGTAAGTGAGTTTGTCTGTTGACCTACTGTAACTTTAAGAGATTCAGCAGTTGAGTGCTCCTACCAGCCGAACTCTTTTAATGGAATTAAATAAAGTTATCTTGCAAGCTTTCAATAACGTTGACAACTATTAAAATTCAGCTAGCTGATCCAACATGAAACCACTAAGCCCTTACATAGATTCTCCTCTCCCCATCGAGCATGCCCAGCACAGAATGCCATGCAGAGATGGAAGATTTCCGAAACTGCCTTCCTAAAATACTAATGGATCAAATCTGACTGTAAGGGAGCGACAAGCAGCTGAACCTCCCTCCTTCCCCCCTAAACAACACTGGTGAGTCAGCCCTCAACATTTCTCCTCCTCAAATCCGACACATGCGTGTGCACACACACAGGTTGTTAGCATACTGCTATGCTACAACAGTGCCAGTGCCCAAGATACCTTGGTTACCTCTAAATAAGGTTTAGGAAAAGACTATAGCTTGGAGGAGTATGGCAGAGCATCTTTACCAAAGACTACTGTCAGTCACAACTTGACATTATTGACATGCTGCATTTAAGGTTTGAGTGAATATCTGTTCAGCACTGAATACAGTACTTTACCAGCGTACATGCATTGGGAAAAATTAAGTAGAATCGCTTGGAATCTCTCCTCGTTAGTTTTCTGTATGTGATAGAAATCTTCTAGCAGTCATAAGTCATAACCAGACGTCATTTCTCTTAAGTTACACCTCAAGGAAACTTGATGTACATCCAAACTTCCGCAAGCTTGCTGCTTTCTGTTGGATGCATCTTTCGTTTTCCCTAAGAGTGCAAATCATGTTCTGGAAAGGCTACAACATGCCAGGGATTCTTAAAATAGAAAGGCCTGTAGCTGGTAATACTGCAAATACAAAGACAGCTATTGGTATAGCGGTAGGAGTAATAACAGTGACATAAACACAGAGCAGCCCAGTGGTCAAACTTCATTAGCAAGCTGCTGGTGGCTCCCTAAAGCCCAAGCAGAAGAAAGGGAACGGCCATTTAGCAGTTTCAATGGGCACAATGCAATCAAAATGAATTGTGGCAAATTCACAGCACAATTCTAACCTTTGGGCTTTGATGTTACTAAATTTAGGAGTTTCAGTGCAGGAAGGGAGGCAAAAATGCTACAGAAGTGCTTTAGTAAGGTAACAGAGGGAGAGCCACTTCTGTATGACCAGGGAAAAGCACAACCTTGGCTTTCTGTAACATCAGAGAAGGGTATGAACACCAAACCAAGAACCTCAGAGAAAAAAGCTGGTCGGAGAAACGCTTAGCTACCAAATTAGCAAAGCCTACAAACCTTAAAGTCTGCTTAAAAATATTAGTTGTCAAAGTTGTCAAGGCACACCACCAGTCAGAACTGTGCCCAAGTCTAAAATAATAATGTCATGTTTATTTCTGTCCCTGACTCCACAGTAGGTGCTCCAGCTATATCTGTGCTTCTTGTAGCATTTTAAAGGAAACATGCACAGTGACTGAGCAGAGTAGTAGAGGGTGTATTTGATCATCTATTTCTGAGAGCAGCCTAGGTGCATCACCAAGTTAATAAGTAATTTCAGGTCAAGAGAAAGACCAAAGCATACACTGAGGAAACTTTTCCAAACATCTTTAAGTAACTGTTTCTATTGCAGTAAGAACAAACAATATTCCATCAATTTTGGAATGATTTAGCGAGCCTTGCTCAGTAAACTACAAGAAAACTATTTAAAACATTTCCATCTAATAGGTGACTAAGCCTTTAGACATGCAATGTCTAAAACCCAAGCCAATGGTCAGAGCCACTTTAGCATACCATCATCTGGCAGTGTCATTCAATCCATCAGGCACGGCAGCACACACATCTTGACAGCAAGTCTTCCCAAAGCATGTGAAGAAAACACTGCTGGTCTCCCTGGGTAGCATGGAGAACCAGAGGGGAGAGGGGAGATACCCATGTCCCAGCACTTCCCTCTGATTTCAGCTGCACTGCAACTGAATGCAAGTGCTAATTTCTATGCAAAAAACAGAGACAAGACAGCAAGGCTTAGGATAGAGATAATAGGAAGCGCCTAAATGTCAGAAAATAATGGATGGCTGACTTCAGTTTAGCTGCTTGATCATTACTTAGGGTGCACTGTCACACAGAACACTTTCAGCATCCTTCTTGCAACCAACATACCTCAAAACAAAAGGACATTCACCACGTTATTACCAAGGGTTTAAATCTCAGGTAGAAACAAAAGTTGAACTTCCTTCTGAAGACAGGAACAACTGCTCCCAAAGGATGGGTATTCCTGTGATAAGTAACACTTTCCAGTAGCAGCATATGCACACACAAAAAAACCCCAAATAACAGCCCCAGAAAAAACAGCTTCACATTTGGTGAAGTAACATTGTACGTGGGAGATCTCCAAGAAGTCTTTCCTATCCCTCATCCCAAGTTCAGGACGACAGGCTGCAGATAACATGAGCTGGACTCGGGTGTCCACATAGAAAAAATATTGCTTAAAGGTCCTGGGCCAGAACTTAGACTCAAAGTAGACAGCCCAGACCACCCCTGGTCAACCTTAACAGCGTGTTCAGTACAGCTCCTTTGCCTTCCCTAAATATGAAAGAAACTAGGACAGACGACTGCAGGATGCATCTGCAAAGTAGCTGCTAAGAGCAGCTGATGAACAAATCCGTTCACCTGAAACATCAAAAGTTATATTCTTGTAATAAAAAAATTTGATTTTCTTGTAGCCATCATGATATAAGCAATCCAAGAGTTTACAAGGAAACTACTTCAACAGATCAACAGAAACGTTGCAGTGGGTGCACTGCAAGCTTTTAGCAGACAAATTCTTCATTAGGCTGCATTTTTGTGTTTCTGACACAAGACGAGCAGGGCAAAATGACAAACAGGACATAGGACAAATCTAATTCTCTCCTGTGAGGTTAGCAGTTATCGTACAGCTCTACCAGTTCCGGCACCTACTTTGTCACATAATTAAACTACCAAACTATAAGAAAACAGTTGCTTAATGGTTGACCAAATCTAAAATACCATGAAGTCCAATAGCATGTCAACAGATAGATCATCATGAGCAACACAGATTTTTCACATGCCATTTGTTGCATAAACAAAAACCCCACTGCTGTTATGGAACAACTGAGATTGCAGATAAATTAATAATGTAACTATGAAAACATTAATTTATTCCTTTTCACTACATTTTGAAGAAGCCCAGTTCTGAGATGCAAAGGCAGCTCTGCTACAATTTGATTAGTTTGGAGGAGGAAGGGGGTGGGGAAACAGGAAATAATCATTTAGGAACAGAATAGAATAACCTTAACGCAATCAAGCCATCACTTCCCATTCAGTTGGCAAGTTTTCCTTTATTGTATGATGGGAACATGCTAAATCAAGTCACCACATCCAAATTCCTCCCCTTCTACGACAGAGGTACAGTGGGGCTTTAACGTCACCAATGTCATGCAGTACAGCTTTCATGCAAAATCCTAGTTATCCCACTGCTAGCCACAGAAGCAAACAATTCTGAGCAAACAGGCAAAAATAAATCACAGTGAGATCTAAGCTACAAAGCACACGTTACGGCTAGTTTGGGTCATGGACATAAGGATTAATGGATAGTCAAACAGAGGATAAAAGGGAAAAAGTCATGGAGAGGTCAGAACCCCTCCTGAATGCAAAGCAAACTTACGTCCTGCCACAAGTGCATGGTCGCCCATCCTAGACTGGTCTCAGAAGTGGCCAGTTAGCAAAATCCTTAGCGTTTCCCCTTCTGATGTTAACAAAAAGTCCTCGATAGAGAAAGCAGCCTCTCCTCATCCTGCAATCTGAATGTTTAACTATTACTGCTATCCTTTGTTTCTGTATTACCTGCTTTCCTACCCTTCAAATCCAAAATACAGTAATTTCCCATAAAAAAGCTCTGAAGATCCTTGTGTTTGTGCTGTACAAAACACTATGAAGTAAAGAGATAAAGCTGGGAGGAGTGAAAACACAAAGAATCAAGATCTGGCTATTATGTAAAAAGCTACAGAAATTTCATTTAGCCTTCAATAACACACAGAGGACAAGGCAGGGAGAATAAAGTGGGAGAGTTCACATCAAAAGAAAGGATGCAGCATGAGAGGCCTCCTTCAGGAGAAAGGGGGACAGGAAGATGCAAGAAAACAAGAGATGTGGAGAAGAAGCTGCCAGGACAATAGTAGGCACGCAAGGAACAGACCCAAGGGATGTGGCACAGGAGGGCTGCAGCATGAGACAGGTGAGAGCCAGGTATCAGGGCAGGTGATATGAGTGATGAGTAAAGACAGGGCCAGAAAACAGCATGGAGAATGCAAGTGAGAATTAGCATAGTGAGGATGAAGGAATACTTGTCGGGGTACATGCGGAGAAAGACAGAAGGTACAAGAGATGCATACATATAGGTCCAAGAACAGCATCAGCTCTTAAAAAAGAAGCAAAAAAAGAAAGCAAAAAAAAAAAAAAAAGACTACTGAAGAACTGAGGAACTGAGAACAAGAAACCTCAACGGCTTTTGATTTTGTTCTGTTTAAGGAAAGGTCAAAGATACAAGTGTTGTGTAACAAAACGACGGCTTCAAGAAGTGAGCTGGTCAGAGTTCACTCTCAGCGTGTGGGACCACGCAGGAGAGGCTTCCCGGACCCAGCCATAAGCAGACGGCACAAGAATTTCCTTTTCCAGTAACCTGAAGGATGAGAAGTAGCCTGTTGCATGTGTTATTACCATCTGCCACGTCTCTCCAACCCTGTATCTCCACTGACTATTGAGCTATTCCTACCTGTCGCAGACTATCACCGCCAGCAGCTTAAGGCCACAATAATAAGTAACTGCAATAAGCTGGCTCTGTCTGCGCAGAGGGAAAGGTTACTTGTGTTCAGAAACATTTTGTAATAAACTTATAAGAAGCTCACGGGAGAGTTATGCTCGGTGACACTAACATCAGATGTAAATAACTACAGGACTTAATAAGGACCAGGGCTCTGTCCCCTGACCTCTGTACATCTACATCACCTGGAGATAAGATGCTCCCTTTTCTGTTTCTATTTACCCATTTGCAAAGCAGGATGATAAAGGCCTCTTCTATAAGGCATTTTTTGAATTAGAAAACAAGCCGCTGTTGTCCAGGCACAAACAATGGTCCCTGTTCTAAAGAAAATGGAAAGAGGCCAAATACTTGGATGTATAACCCAAGCAGAGCTGCACTGAGGGCATGCAGACTGGTAGAAGGTACATGGCAGGTTTAGGGATGCCCAGCACTGGCATTAAAGTGGGGGGAGCACACACCACTCTCCCTGGCTTCACTCTCCCTGCGCTACCCAGAACAATACTCAATATACACAACATTTCACTGCACAAGCAGCTGAGCTTAACTTCAGGAAAACAAAGAAAAATAAGTGTGAAAAGTATCTGGGATGCTGGAAGATTTGCTTTCTTACTCACAGCGCGCTGCATTTGCCTCTGCAGTTTTTCCTCACGTCTCTGCTCAGTTAGGAACCGAAACTAGTTAAGTAACAGTACAGTTCACCCTTGATGATGCAGAGTTTCTAATGAGGGACTTCCCAAGAAAATCATACTCAGACTTTGAGTAATAATTATTCATAAATGTTATAAATAAACACACAGCTCCAAATACTTTTAATTGGGCAGTTTCCACCCTGAAGTTCTGTTTCCCTTAAATATTTACAGTTTTTAAGAAGAAACCATAGAACATCTCTCCCACTGACGGAGGAGCTTAAGAGTGGCCCATGTCAAAACGGACTTACTGGAGGCCTCTCTTACCAGTCTTATTTCAGACTAGGTAAAAAATTGATGAAGACAAAAACATTCATTTACTGTACATATTTGAATGAAATTAGTGAAGTGTGTAAAGGTTGTGCCCATCTGCATTAAAAGTTACAATTAGATTTGAAAGCATTAAACAAACCAGCTGCTGAATTACTTGCTTTTGCAATTCCAACAGACAGCAACCCATACCCAGAGGCTTCTGTTTTGCCACATTCCTTTAAACATACTTGGTATTTTACCCACTATGGGTGGGATTGCTCTCTCCCACTACCTGAAAACATCTTTTTTATCCAAGACACAAAACCTAAGCTTTTTATACATCTCCCCAGTGCTGTGTGTTAGCATACCACGGGTCTTGTGCACATTTACTCATATATACACCAAGTCTCTACCTGCCACATATAAGCTACTTAATTATTTGTTTGCACTGCCACAGCACAAAGAAGCAGTCAACATCAATCAGCATCTTGTACAAACACCACTACATGAATAGCAAACATGACCACTCATGTCCCGAAGAACTTATTATAGAAGACAGACAACATAAGTACCACTGGAGGAGACAAAAACATGCCAGGACACAGCAGCAGTGCTTACAATAGATGCTAGCTAAAGGAGTAAGTTTGTCTTATTTTAATAATAACAACAAAAAAAACCCAGCCACTTCCTACCTTGGATCTCTTCTTCCTTTGAAGAAAGGGGAAATAGGAAGGAGGAACACTTTTTCCATACTGAAGTTAACGGTCAACAAATTTTGATGGGACAAGGCTAACAAAAGGCTTTTACTTTAAACACGTTGTAGCTGGTAGTCTGCCCCCTCCTTCCTCACCGTTCCACTGAACCTCCCCTTCATTCTCTATGAGCACAACTGATTGTATACAATGGTGTCACAGGAAATGTTGCAGCAGAAAGCATCTCAAAATCACCTTTACCTGCCAATTTAACCCCCTGCACTGGCAAGCTAAAGATCATAGAATGGCGTGGGTAGGAAGGGACTTTAAAGATCATGTAGTCCAACCCCTCTGCCATAGGCAAGGACACAGATCTCAGGGGAAGGAAGGGAAAACAGAGACAGATGGAAAAAATAGGCGCCTTCTATTAAGGGCACCTTGTCAAAGAACAACCCAAAGAAACTGAAGAGATGGGGCAGAAAAATGCCACAAGAGACAAGAAAGCACGGCCCGCGTATCAGGTGAGGCACCTGCTGTAAAGGCTTTGTGAGATGACTCACCCAGTTCTCTGCTCCTCTCTCCAGCTTAGCACAACATTGGATCAGTGGGAAGTGCTACACATCAGGAAAAAAGGGTGGAGTTGACAGAACATTTCCTGGGCAATCACAGGAGCAATAAGCAGCCTGTTTGTCCGCCCAGTGCAAATTACAGGCACACCAACACTGCTCAAACACACAGCACAAAAGCACCCTGAAAGCTGCTCCATCAGCCTTACAGTGGCAGGGTACAAGAGGCTGGTTATCATCTGTCCTTGCGATAGCAAGCTCTGCAGTAGGTAGCATCTGCTGGGAAGACTGCAGAGATTCCCATGTGCCCTAAAAACATGAGACCAACTTCCTGCCAGTCTCTCTCAGCTTGCAGCACAGTCCCTTAGTAAGACCATTTTAAAAGGCTCATAAGGAAAACGATCACGAAACAGTACTCTGTAAGACAACGTGGATGAGCACACAGCAAATGGTTCACGATGGTGAAGCAGATGTGCTGTAAGACAGGACAAATCTGGAATCCTGACTTCCAAGGTGGGAAGCAAGTGAAGGACATGTATCAAATTATGGCAGCCAGCTCACTTTACTAACAAACAAAAACCCTTCCAGGATGAAAGAACAAGTACAGAAAGCAAGGGATGGGGAGTCTCATGGCACTGCTGGGAGGGACAGAAGATGGACATGACAGGATAAGGAAAGTTCTCACAGCAAAGGATTTGACATCCTTAATTTCAAGCCAGAAAGACAGGCAAGAGGCAAAGCCTGAAGGCTCCAAGTTCCCCTTTGCTACACAAAAGACTGAAAGACCTTCTAGTGATGTGGCCCCACTTACTCCACAAGAAGGGCCAAAGGCACATGTACAACAAAGACAGGGACTGAAGCCAGAGCAGAAACTCACCTTGATGTCAGCTCCCAGTCTGCTGCCGACACCTGCCCCAGAAACCCTCTGGACAAAGCTCCTGCCTGGCCCGACTCCCTCACGCTTCCCTGCCACCTCGCTCCCCTTGGAACAAGACTCCCAGTGCCCCATCGCCTTCCCTCACATATGCAGCCAATACCTTCATATCCTGTGCTATTCATCTTTTCATCCTCATAGCAGAGCTATTACCTACAACACTCCTAATCACAGTTAATTGCTATATGCTATATGGAAGAGATCCATAATCTTCAAAGCATCTCCCAAACAAACCACAGCAGAAGAGATTGCCCCCCTCTGCTCAAGGCATCTGGCAAGAGCACAGCAGCAGACATTACACCAAATGGCCTTTTTGTTTCCACTCTCTGAGTCACAACCCTACGCATCAAAGATTGATTTCACACCTATCTGGGATGAATGAGCTTTCCTAAGCGTTTATGACATACTAATGAAACCAAAGCAGCAAGGGGAAGGTATGACTCACCAAGTATTTGCTAATCTATAGCTGATATTCAGAAGTTATTACATTTGTATCATGTTTCAGAAATAAACATGCAGATTTGCAACACTTATCTCAGACCTACAGCACACAGCGCTCTATCACTATGGGCTACCGCAGCTGCTGGGAGGACAAAGCCACGCACGGTAGCCTTCTCCTGGAGACACAAAACAGTAAGTTACCCAGATCAGTCAGATATAAAAGGCTTCTTTAAACAAGAACAGAATAGTTAGGGTTGGAAAGGATTAAAGGAAAGGTTGGAAAGGACCTTAAGATTGTCTAGTTCCAAGCCCCCTGCCATGGACAGGGACACCTCTCACACCGATTAAAGGCTTTCTCCCTGAATTCTGTTACAATCCCTGCTCTCTTCTACTAGGGCTAAAGAGCAGCACAGGCTCAGCAGACTCAGAACCTACAAGAAGTTTATTTTATTCCTGTCTAACCACCACCATGCTTCTCAGGTTTCCAGAGGGACCATGTTGTCCCTTCCCATCCTCAAAGGCATTTGGCAGGAGAAGAGGCAACGCCTATACCATAGCTGAACAGATAAACTGTCTCCCTCGGCTGTCTGAATCACTGGTTTAAATTAGGCACAAGAATATGGAAAATCCCAAGCTTTCCTTTGCCTCCCCATACTCCTACTCCCTGTTTCAAGGGGGGAATCCTACAGAACTTCAGGGATCACTTTTGCTCCCAGATAGAGACAAGCAAAGTACATGACAGCAGGTTCCAGGCTCCTCAGCATGGCTACACTTCCTTTCAACACCAGTTTGTACAATGATGTTAGTAGATGAAACCAGACTAAAGAGGTGGATTTGCAAGTTGGTAGTCATTACGTGAGAAAAAGGCTGCACGCTTAGAGCCAGATTGAGATTGGTAGCTCCAAGTTTAGGGAATCTTACAAATAATCCAGCACAGATTCTCTCCCTCCCCCCCCCCCCCCCCCCCCCCCCCCCCCCCCCATATTTTTTAAGAAATACCATTTGTACCACAAATGTAAAAGCTGAATACAAGAAATGTCACCTTTGGAAAAAAGGAGTCTTGAACTCTAACACATCCAGATGTTGGTGAAACCACTGGAGTGAGGTTGGGACAACATCCAGGGAGGTTGGACCTGCCACAGCTGGTGATGCCAACAAACTGGAACCCACATTAAGAAGATAAGAACCACCACTACAGACCACGCCATCAATACCACCATCCTTCACAACGGCCATTATCAAGTACATTAAAAGAAACTGCAAAACATTTAGTTAGGAAGCTTATTCCCAGCTATTCCCAAAGCATGGAGAGCTGCATCGCCTCCAGCAGTTTCTCTCTGGCCTCAGAGTTATCCAAGAGTATCCAACTACCAATTCCATAGCATTAATGCAACAGTGATGTTTACAGGAGAATTATGTCACATGCAAAGGGTTCTTCCTCCTGATCAAAGCAACACACATTATTCCACATATTTCTACAAAAGCTCTCACTTTGTTTTTAAAGTCATCCAAAGATTTAGGGCTGTGTTGTCTCATGCACAAGAAACAATGCAATCTCACAACTTAACCTAAAACATGCACAAAAAAGCCAGATGTGATGGGACCCAGAAAGGACATCAGAGCAAATCAAGTTAGCTGCCCGAACCTCCATCAAAACCAGTTACTTTTTATTCGTCCCCACATTTTTCCCCTTTATGGCTTTACTTTGTCAGATCCAAAGTCTCTTTGCTAGTTTCCACTCTTTCTTTTCTCCAGGCCATGTTTTTATTGTGTGTGGGCACTTCTGTTTGACACCAACAGGAATTAAGCACTCAAATACCTTTAAAACTGTGCTTATTTTCAGTATGCTGTTCCTATTGCATTTCTTTTATGTTCACCTTCAGTGACTACTAACATACCAAGACAAGGCCTTTGTTCTTATTTAAACGAAGTAAATCTCCTGACATCACTGGCAACAGAAGCACTGCTTGAACAGAGTAACCAACAGTTACTCTTAACAGTGTATGAGAATGAGACAAATCTCCATTAACTGTGGTTAATAACCACAGTTTCACACCCTATAAAAGTTCTGCTGCTCAGCAGATGAGGAACAAGGCAACCTTCAATTACCTCTTTCTTGTCCCTACTGGTGACCAAGCCTTGGCCTAGCTCCTGAGAGCACTTTGTTTCCTTCAGTGGGAAAATGCTGAGAATTCAGCTTTCATTCAAACAAAATCTAGATGTGACTTCAGGTGCTTTTACAGCCTTAATGTTCTTAGGAAGAAGTCTGCATCTTGTGCCAAGGCATTCTTCCTCCCCACCAGGTAAAATCCTCCACTGGGTAACAGCTATAAAAGAGCTAGATGACTAACAAACATAAATGCAACAACTGAAAATAAGCAGATTGATCTGTTATTCCCATTCTTGCCAGCAAGTGTTGCTGTTTACTAAGGGAAAGCAAGAACAAAAAGAACAAAAAAAGAGATATTGCTAAATTTCCTTATTATGTTTGTACGCAAATCCTTCCCTGCAGAATTCCAACTCATCAGCTGAAACTCAGTGTGGCTTCAGAAGAGCTTCAATAGCTCCTGAGAGCAGAAAGCTTGCAGGCTGTTTTCTGGGGAAAAAAAAACCCTGTGCACATACATATATGATCTTCTGCAGTGTTGATAAGCACATTGCAAATGCCCAAGGAGAAAATTTGTGTGGGGAGATAACTGCAGAAACTATTCTTAGTAACAGAGTTCTGCATCTGTTGAAGTAACTCTGCTGGCGCTGCGCTGAAAATTTATATTCACAAACACGTGCTCCAAATGTTGTGAAAAATGCACTATTTAAAATTCTGGCTTATGTAACCTGAGACATCTCTGAGAGCTCATGGAGGTGTCTTCACTGAGTACCGAGAAGGAGCAGAGCCTGGAGCAGTGGTCCCCAGCGCCGAGCTCAAACAGTAATGGGTGGTGTGTGAGCATCGGAAGCTCACAAGTTAAAAGCACAACAAAAGGTAGAGCAAAGCCCCGTTGCCCACAGAAGCAGGTTACACAGAGGTGCAGGCCTAAACATGGCCAGAAAAAATAGCTTTAAAACTGGGGGTTTGCCAGCTAAGCCACTGTCACTCAGGATGAGAAACTGATCCTTAGCAAAAGAGTTAAGCAAATCCTTAACATCCAATGTATCATGGAGTTCCATGTTCTGAGCCCCTAATGCAGTCAAAGTAAGACTCACAGATAAGCAGCAAAAGTCTTAAGAGACCTGTAGATGAAAATAAAATGGTGCAAGCCTCACGCATATGGCAGTGAATGAGATGGGAAACTGTATGAAGTACCAGAGCCCCAGTTTCCCATTGTAATAGACAATTTTACTGACCAAACTTCAATACTTTAACTGTCTTATTTCCATCTGGAAACTAACTTTTGATAGGAGAAAAGTTCATCGTAGACAATTACCACCCCCCATAATGTTTTATTTTTGGACACTATGAGAACTGGGTAGAAACTCCTCTCCCCGACACATCTTCAGTGCCTCCTGAATTAGAGCAAGCAGAAATCATGGCAAAGTACACTCCTTCTAATGTAACTTCTTTATGGTTACGTCTCTACATACCAAACCCATGGATACACCTATAAATAATTACTACAAATAAAGTACTGTCAAATAGAATAAGACCACACACCTCTAAACCCGTAGCTGAAATCTCATCAAACGGCTCAGAGCAGTCTCTGCTTTTGACATCACCAGAAGACCACTACAACACCTTCCTGCAACAATTACTTTGTAAGCGACCACATTAAAGTCATTATCTCACCTGGGAATAACTGGACCTTTACTTGTGGAGCAGCTGCAGAGAGGCTGAAGTCTGAAAGGATTTAGAAGGACAAGTTGCAGGGACTTGAGCAAAACAGTTTTCTAGTCAGTTAAACAACCAAAAGCCTGAGTACCACTCACACCAGACTTACTCATAACCCCTTCCTCCTAGCTCCCAGTGGTCATACTCTGATACCTATTTTGAAAGACAGACTCCCCCTTTAGTCACCTTTTATTAAACCACTCTTTTTAAAAGCTGATGGTACAGACAGGGCCCTGCAGCAGTTGCAAAGAATGTACTTTTTTCCTGCTAACCCATCCTCATGGCAACAGCCAGAAATACCCTTCAGTAACCCATACGTGTCAACAAGCTCCATTACAGCCCAGGATGTTTGCTATAGCAGCTATTTCACAAGCCTCTGGTGGGACTGTAAATTCTGGCAGTGTCAAATACACTTCCTTTTATTACAAAACCCATTTTGAAGCCATCAGAAAGATCTCTCATTTTTTAACTAGCACTTCTATATTTAGAATATTACTTGGGTTACAGATTGATTTTTTCTTCCTGACAGTGCACAAATGGAGAAAAAGAAAAGGCAGGAGCGCTAGCCCAGGAGAGCAGGCAGCTTTGCAAATACTGGAAAAGGTTTTAAATTCTTGGAGAGGAGGACTGGACTTCACATCCTCTGGATTTGAAGGGAAGGCCTGAATTGCGACATCCAGCCAAAACAAAGTCCCTGATTGCACCCCTCGGTAAAATGGAAACTCTTCCTCTGGCCAGGCTCACCTGTAATGTGACTTGTGGTCTGCTCCAGAAAGCAAAGAGTCAAGGAGTTGCAGGGATGTGGGGTGAAAAAACAAAGGTCCATCACGTACCTGGTCAGGAGAGGACCATGTACTTTCATAACATTTCTTCCCTGCTGGAAGTACAAATATTGCCTACTGACCCCTCACCTGACAGAGGGAAGCAGAACACACTCACTAGGCATCTGCTCCCCCAAAGAAACGCAGCCTTTAGAAGCTGTTTTAACATATACGTTGAAGTAGATCATGATATGAACCCTGTGAGTCAAATAAAACATGACGAATAGTTGATGGAAGTACAGATTTCAGTTAATCTAGCAACTGAACTAATACATTAGGAGGATAAACAAGTCTCTTGTATATGCAAAGACGAACATGACTCTTTTGACTTCTAAATAAACACTAAATCAAACTAACAAACATGACTGACAGGATAATGACTAATATCTCATGTAAAGCAAAGCACCATATAGCTCACTGTTGTGAACTTAGGAGATTCTGGTGTCTTGGAGTTCTCCAAACCCAGATGAGGTTTTTTCATCAATTTGGGATTAACTGGCTCAGTTACCTACTCAGAGTAAATGATACCCAAGCTTTTGATTTCTTGACTAAAACCTGCTCTGCAGCTAGAATTAATACCAAGGCCTACCCAAGCATCTTGGTACAAATAAGACGGGGGAGGGTTGCATACATTAGTTCCCAGATCTTTGGATATACTCTTTTTTGGGGGGGAAGGCAGTGTTCCAATAGTTTCTTAAAATGATGGCAGCAGAACAGAGTGTGAAGCTGGGTGGCATGTAGCTGCCAACACATCAAGCATTTGCAATGATTCATTAGCCCAGACTTTGACGAGATGTTCCTGGATTTGAAATAGATAGAGAAAGAAGGAACTAGACATCCAACCTGCTAGAGCTCGGCTGACTGGTACCCAAATTCCAGGCGCTGGGCAAACACATGGAATAAGCAGACTCATGGTCCATCCAGCTCAGCACCCGGTCTCCAACAGGAAAGCACACAAGCGCAGCTACTACTTGTGCTCTGCTGCCCTGTAATCCTCCAGCATCCAGTCATTAATTAAGGGATAAAGCAATCCCAGTCCAGTTCCCAATAGTGTCTATTTTGACCATGAAATTGTCTATCTTTCCTTGAACCTACTAGCACAATCTACCTCCACAGCCCCCTGCAACAACCAAATCCATTAACTACCTGCTTAAACTTATTTCTTTTCCTACAAACCTATATTATTGCCTCTCATGTATTTACTTTTAACACAAGTGGGTACCTTGTCAAATGATGGAAAAGTGGTCTGCATCTTGAAGTCATACACACTAACTGGTAGAAGAAAATAAACCAAGAGAACAGCCACTGGCAGAGCTGCATTTTAATGGCTCAGCATTTGTATTCAATCAACATCTAACTTCCCTGTCTCTATTCTTTTTTTTCCAATGAAAACATTAATTTTCCTATGTATTGAATCCCAATCTGTTTTTCCTATTAAACCTTGTTCCAGGCTTCCATCCTCCCCTTCCCCCAAGAAAGAGTCTTTGAAAACTTTTTAACAAATATCATGTACGATTTTGCCTGCTCCAGCTATTTCCAGATGGCCTCCAACACAATGAATTTACTCACTCGCCATGAATTTTCCAGTGAGGAAGAAATAAATGGAAGCGAGACAGGATTCCTGAAGCGAGAACCTTGCTGGTACCTCAGGAATTACAATACTTCATTTCTTCTAACAAATTCACACAGAATTGGATCCAATTCACAGCGAAACCAAACACTCCCTATGACTTCACCCTTGTCTCTAACTCAAAAAGCTTTTTCATGGAAAGAGGGCAGCACCATGAGCAGGTATTCAGACTGTTGGCACACCTTACTGGAATCTCTTGCCTAAAATCCAGCCATTAACATATGGAGGAATTGGAGCAAGCGCTTCTATTTTTATTATACACCATCTTTTCCAAGTTATTTTCCCTGTATTACAAGGTATTTGGCAAAACACACAGAAAATCATGAATTAGAAGCAAGACGCACGGGACGGACTTTAGCCTTTCCTTCAGCGTGATGGTACTTTCCTTTAGCATGATGGTACTTTCCTTTCTACAGAATCCTCGTTCAGGTTGTATGCTGCACAGTACAATAATCCATGCAATTACATTTGAGACCTCTCTGTTCTTTGGAAAAAGGAGCTCCTGTATAGCACTATCAGGCAGCTCTTACATAAGGACAGCCTGGAAAGTCAGGAGACAGATCTCCAGGTTCCTGCCTAAGACCAAAAGCCTCAGTAAAGCCCATATTTTTCTGTTTTCATGACACAGGTTTTGTCATTTCTCCACAGACACTGCTTCCTTAGCATGTCACATAGTAACTGAGATGCTACACCTGCCTGAGGCTCTGCTACCACAAATCTCTGGGCCATCGTGAACCACGACCGGCTATCCAAGGAGACAAGGTTGGGATCTGGAACCACAGATCTTGACAAGAGCTGCAAGTTTACCACCAACAATGCCACATTTCAACAGCGTCTGCTCAGAGCTTTCTCCTGTTTACAACAGAAGGTGCTCAGAGGTGCCTCCAATTGTACCTGCTCTATGATCCACCTTTTCTGTCTCAAGACCTCTTTCCTGGGCAGCATGCCGACAACAGCGAGGCAGTGGGTGCGCTCGGACTCCTCGCCATCACATTGACAGCTCTGCCTCATTGTTTTCCCCTGTAGCCATCTGCTTCTTGTACCTTATTCTCAGACTGCTGATCTACTGTGAAGCAGCCCACCACCTTCCTTCGTGCTCACACAGCACCTACCGGCAGCATGGGATGCTGGGTCCCAAGCAGGGATCCTAAGCATTAGAGTAGAGTAAGCCATAACATGCACAACAAAAGCTGTTTAGAGAGGACTTTGTTGTTGGAGCTTCCCAGATATACTGCTGGCAAAATAACATCACATTTCATAATAATTTCTCTCACATGTGCCAACTACAGAGGAGCCCTCTTCAACCAGTACAGCTCCAAAGTACTCTGTATCAAAGTCCGAGGTCTCTATACAAAGCTGCCGAGGAAGAACAAAGTTTATATTCTGATTAATTGTTCAGGATGAAAATATGGGCTCTGACAGAATGTAACAGCTATTTTGGCACAACTTTTGAGGAGCATGAGTAAGCAGCCTCTCCTAATTGATGTGCAGATCCTGGAGTGGGTAGTAACTGCATAATAGCTTCATGTTGTCTTCTGAAAGTTAACACAGATGTGAACCCTGTCAAACTAGTCCACAGTTACCAGCAGTGGCTACACACTGGAAGAATTTAATCCTGTTTCATCCATTATCTACGTTTTCTGTCTCCCATGGAAAACAGATTAACACAAGATGACTTGGATATTACAGCTGAAGTTAACACAAGTGATTCCAGGTCTCAGTGGCGGTTGATCAAAACACCTTGGCTTAAAAACTTACTGTTCAGCAGCTAAGCAGACAGAGCAGCCACGTGAGCTCTTAGACCACAGCCCATGTGTGCTAAGACAACTTAGCTTAGTCTACAGCCATAGAGGGTAGCGTTAACCTGCATTACATCATATTTGCTATGAACCAGGACTTTGCACACAGGTAACTACTGCAGGATAGCTGACACCAGTAAATTATTACACAGAATTAACTAAGCTATGCTTGAGCCGTAGGGTGACGAGCTCAGTGAGCCATATTTGGGACGTGACTCCTATGGAGTAAGCATAAAGCTCAAGAGTGCTGGCAGGTTACCAGACCACTGGCATTACTGCTCATTCATTTAAGAGATTCGGTATGTCAAGAACCAGTCATATAAAGTCATCAAACTGGACCCACTGGCTGTAAGGATGGTACTTGTCACACTTTATACTGGAATGCTGTTTGTAAGACAGAAAAATTCAGCTGCAGACAGAAAACCAACCACAGGTCAGCAACCATACAACTCACACATTTCTTTTACCATGTGTTTGTTAGGTCTGCAGCACTATTTGATGCTTCATCTAATACTCGGCATAACTGCAAGCTGCTACAGAAGGAGGAGTGCTGCCTTCCAACAGTCTGGTTCTCAATCCTGCTCTGGCCCAGGTCTTGCGCTACGGCCACACAGTTACAAGTCAGTTCAGTGAGCCGATGCATGTGTGGTCCTTTCCCACTGACTCAGCCAGTTAAACCAACCCTCGCTGCAGCCATTTAGCAGCCAGCTCCTTCCCTGGGTGCAGGACTGAGGCTCAAGGCAGAGACAGGAATGGCTGTACCTTGCAGTAACAGTCCAAACCCCACCCCGCACAGTGCATAGTCCCTCTGCTGGCATTCAGAAGATGAACTTTTACCCCACATTACAGCCTTGAAACTAAAGGAGTGAAGTAATTGGCTAGAGGTTGGTTTTCCCCTTAAATCACTCCAATGATAGAAAAGACAAAGCCTTTGATTACACATACCTAAGCTATAGAGGTGGCTGGACGAACACCGAGCCTCCTGCATCTTCACCTCTGAAGTCTACTGTAGTACACAACACCAGAGAATTGGCAGAAGTCCACTTTAACATTAGAATGCATGTCACAAGGCAAAAGCATGATAGTACCGCTCTGCAAATGCCTTTGTCATGTTCTGAATGTTCTGAATCAATGCTTTTACATAGTCCCTGATTCCCAGACTGAAAAAGATGCCTAAACAACACCGTGCATGCAATGCTCAGTAGAAAAGCTAAAAGCTGCCCCTATCCCTGCAGCCACACAAAACCCCTGGGCAGCAGAAACTGGGGCACTTTTCTGTCCTGTTTGAAGGCCTGTACCTTCTGCCCAAAGGCACATCAGCCCATATGAATTGGTGTAATGCCAGCAATCAGTCCAGTTCTGAAAAGCATGGGACTCAGCAGCTGACATGTACTCCAGTCATACCTGCAATAAGCCTGACACTTCCTGGGGAAAATTAAACCCATTTCCCCTTGCATAGCAGCTTCGCTCTTACAGATGGGAGCAGCAGTACACAGCTATATACCAATGATAAACAGTCCTCTCGCCAGAAAAGCTGGGGACTGCTTTTCTTTGTAACAGTAATAGCTGTGGTAGGATGTAAAATAGGGGCACAGAAGCATGAAGAAAGCTACCAAAGATATCACAACAGCCAGGCCAAGTTTTGTGAAGCAATTCTGCTGTCTATGGATGTAATTCACCTTCCACTCACCATCCTTCTGTGCCTCTCCAATAAATTCAGCAGAATATGCTGGAGTTTGGGTTGAGTCTTCAGTTACAAGAGACAAGGGGATCTCAACTATTAGTTCGTATCACCCAGATGAACCCAGGGTCGCTCTACCTTCATACACTTTTCTCACAGCCTCTCTAAACATCTCACAGCTTCTGTTACACCATCACAGTCAAACAATGTCCAGATTTCAGAAGAAGCTGCACAATAAACCTAAGTGCAATAAAAATTCCATGCGCAACAACAGAAATCCAAACTCAGTTACTAATTTCCAGAACATTCCTTAACTGAGCAAATGCAGAGGTAAGGCAGTACTTTCAAAATGCTTTTCACTAAGAACTCCCTGAAACTGCATATAATCTAATTTCTGCACTACCCTGTTCCAGTCTCTCATTACTGAGTATCTTTCATGTTTTAATTCACATGACATTAGATGTGCTGCACTAAACAAGCACCTTCTGAACTCCAGAATAAAATGGAGGTTAATTACTAAACCAGATTTTTAAGTGAGAGTGAAACTCTATTAATGCCTAAAGCAATGCTAGGCTTGACAACTTAATTGAAGTTAAGCGCTGCAGAGTTAAACTGCCCCAACAGCTTTATTCAAGCAGTGAGCTTTATTCTCACAGTGAGACCTCCCAGGATCCCAGATTTTACCCAGAGGACAGAGGACAGGGCTTCTCCTGCTCCTGAATCTGGCATCTACAGTGAGATAATCCAGTGGCATTTCAAAATGGGCCTTTGCAAGCAGATATACAGACCTCTCTCCCAAACCTGCTTATCCTCATTTGCTCTGTACATACCACTAAGGGGAGGCAAAGAAAAGCAATGGGGCAAAAAGAACTCTCACTGCATGTAGTACAGGTAGAGGCAAGTCTTACCAACATCCAGCACTCACATGGTATTAATTTTGCCACTGAGGCATCTCACAGCTAACTAAGCCTTACCTGCCTGGGAGGGCAGGTATATGCTGTTTATCATCCAAAGTCACTCATTTACATGAGAAAAGCCCTAAAGGACTGCATAAATGCAGACACAGTCCTCATCTAGAACCTTAAAGTAAGAAGGACCATTGAGTCTACTGTGTCTCAGGTTTGTTTGGAGCTTCTAGATGGCAATAAGTAATCAAGTCTCTTTCCAAAAAAGTGCTATTCCAGGAAAGCATCTTTAACTTTCCGCCTCTTCCTCAGTAGTTATGGGAAATGCAAAAGGAGCAAAGTCTGGATCAGTAAACATAGTTTAGTTTCTATTCTCGATATTTTGTTATTACCAGTAAACTCCAGTTATTGAAACATGTCAGAGCTTGATAGCACAGAGAAACAAATGCAGCCTCAGAAAACACAGACTGGAGATTGTGCAGCACATGTTCATTTCCATGTCTGACACCAAGTGAATCAAGTAAGACAGCTACGGCATGGCATAGCACCGGACTCTTCCTTGCTATTGACAGTGTCATTAAGGATTTGTATTTAACTGCTTTATTTTACCCTGGAAGGCACCTCTGAATTAAACTTTTCTAGTAAATCCAACAAACATTTTTTTACGCTAAAGAACACACTCTCTAAGATCTCTGATGTTTCCAGGTAGCTGCACAACGCAGGACAGCTAAGGCAAGATCAGTCCCAACTTAAACTTTGATACTCAATTCCATGTGATACCTATTTAGTACAGCTTGGTAGAGTGTGTTGTATGCTGTTCTGATGAGCAGAGACCCAGCTGCAGGCTACAAAAAAGGTGCTTTGCGCAAGCACACGGAAGAACCGATTCTAGAATTATCCCAGAGCACGAAATGGCCGAATTCCATGTTTACTATTTTAGAAGTAATTTTGACTTTAGTGCATGAATTCATAGCAGGCAAGTTGGTGCTGGTGCATCAAAGAACCGGAATATTTTAGTCAACAGCCTTGTGGAATTATTATGCATGTGAAACAGTCCAGATAACATCATAAGCAATAAGCATCTGTCAAATGCTTTGCACAACCACCACCAAGGTACAGTTTTGCAGCACTGGACGCAACCTCTGCACTGAAGCTGAAGTGTTTATTAAAGGTAATGTTACGCTGTGGGGTGCTTTGCATCCATCCACAACAAGGAATGTCAGAGCAAAACATAGTTTGTGTCAAACAAGGTTAAATCAAGATGAAGAAAACCTGGCAGCTTTGAACCAAGACTGGAAAAGACACAGAAGTTCTGCCTACCAGGTTTTTACCTATGCCTGTACTATCAACTGCTTTTGGGACAAATTGCAACAGTTTAGTTAAAGACATTCCTGGCCTTACTTAGAAAAGCAAAGCTGAAGGAGCGCAACGTGGGGAGAAGGTGTGGAGCCTCCTGCATATTCCATCTACTGCGCACTGTGATAGACAAGTCAAAACAGCAGTTTAGGTATGAGTTACATACAATTAAAAAACCCCACAACCACCAAACAAACAAAACCCACGCTTCTGCTGTGAAGCTCATCAAAACTAGAAGAGGTTACCAAGAGAGGTTGCAGTGTCTCTGTCTTTGGAGATGCCCAAAACCCATTGAGACATGACTCCGAGCAATCTACTCAACATGATGAGCAACGGAGCTAGATGAGGTGATCTCCAGAGGCATCACCTGACTGACTCTGATTCTATACAGCCACTGAGAAAAACTTAAGACTGCTGGAAACAACTCTATTCCAAATTTTCAGAACCAATCCACATGACACCTTAAATCACATCAACACCACTGTGGTTGGCTTTGAGAACAACCTACCAAAAAAAACCTTACCACCCCAAAAAATGACCATGCAAGACAACACCATCATTAGGGCATCAAAAACTAAATGGGCAGTTAAGTCTTCTGGGGGAAAAGAAGACAACTGACTGATAGAGCGCTTCCTCTGTTAGAGCATACAGAAGTTCTGTTCATTCTGCACCTCGCATTGCAAAGATTATGCATTTCTCTTCTCAGTGGGATTTTTTACTTTTCCAAGTAGTATTTCAACAAACACGGAATAAATTGAAGTCACAGTGTCAGGATCAAAAGTACATCAGATTTAGCAGCCTGTCATATGCTGAACACTCTTCTCCCAGTCCAACAACGTATTCAAACCATGAGCTGAAACTCAAGCACAAATAGATGAGCAGCACTGTTCATGTGCTTATGGTTTCCTGGAGCACTCCCGTGTTCGTTACAGCCTTAGGGCTGCAACAAGTTTAAACCTGCCAGCACAAAACCCACTGAATTATTTAGGATTCTGAAATAAAAAATACATGGAAGTGTTTTGCTGAATGAAGGTTTGATCAAGGGAGGTCTTTAAACATACGCTTAACTTCAGCTGGCATTTAAGTCTGATCTCTTTCAAAGAAGCCCCGGCATGAATGCTAGATGCTTTCTTTAGCTTGCTGCTCCCACTATGCCAGAGATTCAAAGCATATTGGGGAAAAAAAAAAAGGCAGCTTATGGCATGCATTTGCTCAGGAGGAATGCTTATGGAAGACATTATGTATCATTTTGATATTCCAATTACTTTTACAACTTCAACCAAGCCCAAGTTGTTTCTAAGATTTCAGGTCACAAACCAGCATACAGGTAACTCCCTGAATTTTAACTCAATTCCCATCTTCATCTAACAAGATGCCAGGAAACAGAAAAGAGCCTGCTACCAAAATCTTCGATGAAATTCAGTTAAATCCTCCAGATGGCTTTCATTCCACAGAAAACACTAAGCCAGCAGTTTGCAGGGCATAGCTTTTTCTAAATACACAAAATAAAGAGAAAACAATACACAAGTGGAAAGTGAAAATGCTGAGCCTGTTATATTTTTGTTCCAGCAGAAATGCAATGCAATCCATACAATCTTGCAGTTCTAGAGCATCAGTCTTTCTGCTGCGAGGGTGCTCTGTAAGTGCCACCAAATAAAGAACACAGTTTCTAGCGCAACCAAGTAAAGCACAGTTTTTAATGCAACTGCTCATTTTTATCTGTGCTACACACAGAAAGGAGGAACGGTGTTTCCATCACATAGCCGCCATTCCCTATGGCTCTACAAGAAGCCAAACAGCACCTACTGAACAACCTGTGTACTTTGGATGACTGCAAGCAGACAAATTTAGCATTTCTCCAAAGCACAGTCTGATCCTGTAGCTCTTAAACACAGGCGAAACTGCCTTAGATTAAATCGTGATTTCAGAATTGGAATATCAAGAGCTGTGAAAGTCCTTGCCACAAAATAGAAACCACTGAAAAAAGACAACGAGGACAGATATTGCAATTTTCTGTGCTGTGCTATTTAATAAACCTCAATGGAAGTGTATTACATTACAGATGGGAAACACACATCAGATAATTGTGTGACAACATTCAAATCCACCACCAGAAGAATTAGAAAACTGATCAGAAAGATCAGCAAGAGATGAGCCACAGAAAAACCTCTCTGCAGTTACAGATGGATATTCATCCCTTTTACACGGCATCTCACTAACACGTTTCATAGCAACGGGGCAGGAGTTATCAGATAGCAGTGGATGAGACTGGTAACCATACAAACCAGTCCCGTCCTCTAGCTCATAGCACATCTCAAAAACAATAGGAGAAAACAGGCAAGTGAGCAAACCCAGTACTTAACCAAGGAGGAGCTGCAAGAACTCACTACTTTAGATCATTAATATGTGTTCTCTTGCAGTACTGCTGGTTTTCCACATCAGCCAACTACAATGGCAGAGCAGAGCATCACCACAATCTGCTGAACGCTGCATCATAATGATAGCATAGTCCTGGGAAAGCAAGACCTGTCCTTTTGCATGTGTCTCTTGTGCCTACCTAAAGCAGCTTCAATGTCCAGGCTGTCCAGGAGAAGCTCTGGGCATGAAAATGGTGGGGTTACCAGCTGAGACTGTAACCACCATCAGAAAGAGGTGCTCCAGGTCACAGCTCACCACAAGAGCCAACTTTTCTCACCAGCCTCCTTTCATTGAGCTGGCACACAGCCAACACTTGGCACAGCAGAACAGCATTCAGGAACACAGTATCATGGGACCTGTTCCTCTGCAGGTCTATTTATAGTTTCAAGTGGAACACAAAAGGCCAAACGGTCAACAGTTTCAAAGAACAAATCCTTAAAGACCCACCTGAGACCCAAGAACACCCTTCCCTAGATTGTGCAAGAGATCACTGCAGACCCAAAGGAGGGAAACCTTGTCCTATGGAGATAAAGTACCCCGGCACAACTCATACAAGCACCTTCATTAGAAAGGCTAAGTGAGGGATACTTAATTATCTCCTCCACAACTCCTTTGGAAGGACATTAATGACTGCCTTATCAGAGGGATCTCTCCCAGAAGGCAGGATGCTGCAGTAAAGGCAGGGTGGCCGATTCCTTTGGGAAACATCAAAAAGACTGCAAGACCCTCCCAGCCCTGCAAACATGCAGCACTAGGCCCCTTCCAGCCAGCCTTCCTTTCCTTACAGGGGCAGCTCCAACACCTTTGAGACCCTCTTCACAGGCAAATGCATTTCACACTTTTCATTACTTGACACAATTGAGAAACAAAGTCCTTGCGGGCACCTTCAGAGCTAACAGCTCTGACAGCACAGCTTGCTACAGTAAATATCAAAAGCTGTATTAGCTGGGAACCAAATTATCACCTGCAGAATAGTTTTGCAATTAGACTGAAACCGTAAATTGTGCAACGAGTTTGTGATAGAGACATAACCTCATTTCATCTCCTGCCTTACTCACTTTACTCCTTCCTAACTCACTTCTACACACTCAAACTTCTCTTGATGTACCAGGAATGATTTCACATTCCTAAAAACTTAAAAACTCTTAAGAAATACGTATACTCGTCTTCACTCTCAACATTGACCTTAGACCAACAACTTCCTCACCAATATATACAACTCGGAGAAGTCCTTTGGCCACCAGTACCAGAGAGCCCATTCCTTCCTTTGACTTCACTGACTGCCTGCAACCATTCAGGAATCTCTGGTTCCCATAACCCTAAAGACCTTTCCCTTCATCCAGCCACCTGTGCCCCAAATATCATTGCTCATACACAAGTCCCCATATTTCATGTTGTGACCTCAACTACAGAGATCTGGACAACTACTTTTTAGAAGAAGATGTTCCTGAAAATTGTGTAATTTCTGAGCACATTTTCCTTGCCTCCTGGTAGAACTGTTTCACTTTGTGCAAGTAACTACTTTCTGGAGAAGGTGAATGCTCATTCCCTCGTGTTACACCAAGCCACTCCTGCCCATATCTGTTCAATGAAAACTACATGAGGCAAAACAGACTAGCTCCTGCAAAAGAGCCACCTCAAAAACCCATGGTTTATTGTTTTGGGCAGTCCAAAGCATGGTGAATTTATTTCATCCCACATTTTGAGTCACAGACAGTATATGAACTCAAAACTTGTGCGTCCTGAGTGGATAAAGCTGGGGTACAGGGATGTGGTACTACCTGCTCTTCCTTGTCTCCGTAAGAGCAGACCTGTCTCTGGCACACCATTCTAAGAAGCATTTAGCAACAGCTCACCTAGACCAGACAACCAAATCTTCAAGGGACAGCGTTCAACACCAGCCTCCTACACCCACCACTGCCTGACTCAGGCCATCCCTCACTCCACATGCCAGTTTTCACAAGCTTTCTTTGAAGCCACCTTTCTTCCATGTGTTCTGTAGGGAACCTTCACACCTACCTCATGGCTGTGTTTGTTTTTTAATTCCACTAGGCAGCAGAACACATAGAACTGAGATGATGTAATGCTAAACCAAAGTTCCCCTTACGAATATAGCCCTAGGTGCCCAACAGGATGTGACAGGTGGACAGGCAGGCAAGCTGAGCGGGAGGATGAAGTCACAAAATGAGCAGTTGCACGACATACTACTAATCTTAAATTCCAAACTCATTATGCACAAGCCTAACAAACAAAGGGGCAGCTTAACAGATTCACAATGTGCCTCCTCCGGGGGTGGAATAATTATTTATCAGATGGCAACCTCCGTGTTACAACAGCAATAAATAAATAAATGATCCCAGCAACTCTTCAGAGGCATGCCTGCCTTCACTAGACAGACTGACATCTGGGATGTGCCTTCAGCCTGGCTGGGCTTGGGTAGAATTGTAAATACTTCGTTCAAATAACACAAAGCTTGCTAGACTGAGCAGAAACCCAAACACACGAGTTAATGGCATCCCAGGGGACCCACTGCAAGAGCCCCATGCCTCCCTGAACTCCTCCCAGCTTCCAATGAACAGGCAATAAAAGTTTGTTTCCCTTTGCTCATCTGTAAGATCATTCCCTCCTGTATGTGTGCAAACCTCTATCATTCCATCTTCATTCTCCCAGGTTGCAACTGTTACTTATTCAAGCTGAACACCACAAGCATTATAAAAAGGGTTTGTACCTTTGTACCTCTGTATTCCTAGTTTGGCTTTACAGCTGCATATTACCATGCAGGGACACGTCCAGAAAAAGCAATTCCAAAGTCAGTCATATTTTATACAAACTCTCTCCTTCTTTATTTAGAAAAACCCAAAGAATCTTGAAATAGTAAATGTGCACAAAATGTGCTCAGCCAGGCTTTCCCACTCATATCTCAATGATCCTTTTCCATCTCTACAGTGCTATTCCAACTTCCCAGTTTGAAGCTTAAGTAGCACAACCCCTCTTTGCCCATATTCCCCATCTCTTGCCATCTGACAGCTTCCAAAGCCTGCTCCCATCTTCTCACCCTGAAAGAGTTCCCAGCAGTTTTAGTTCTGTTCCAAGTCTCCTATCTAGCTAGCTGTTTCTCCTCCAGAAAAGATCACAGTAATTCCTATTTTCTGTATGTGTTTACATGTTACAACAGGATGGCTGGCAGGAAGATCAATAACAATCATCGTTCCCGTCTCCATTCTCTGAAGTATCCTGTATCTGGTGCATTCCAGCTGTTCTCAATTCTCTTTGTTACTTTTCTACAGCCTTCTGATCCCAACGTCCCTGCCCTACTAGGTTTTTACCATTCACACAGCAGTTCGTGTGTGGTCACAAACTGCAAAGACAAGAAACGATGTCTCAGCATCCTAGGGTACAAGCAAGCTTTGACAACACAGTATCTATTATTGGCATGATGCTTTAAGCACATTAAATGTGGCACACTTGCAGTGCCTCAATATCTCAACATCTTTTGATGGAAAGATGGAAGTTTTGGGTACCTGGAAAGATGTTGATCACCCAAAATACCAGTTTTCACAATTTAAAGTGCTTTTTTCCCAGAATTCATCAAAAAATTCTTCAATGTACCAGCAGGCCAAACCAGGCACATAATCCTTGCACACAGCCAAGCAAACCTCGCCTTTGCAGGCTTGAAAAGACACAAACCTTCTTCCTACTACCTGCAACTTCCATGGTCTCTTGCTAAGCAGCCTCATGAGGTGATCTAAGAATATCAGACCCCCCCAGCCATGCCAGCCTCAGGTGGGCTTACACCCATTTTGTGTCAAAAGAACAGCATGAACAGAGGTGCAACGTACCTGTGAAACAAGATCACTGGGGTTTTTGAAGCATTTAAGAAGGATGAATCCAGTTCTTCCAAGAGATGGGAACTGCCACATCATCTCAAAGGCGACTTTCCCTTAGCTGAAACGTCCCTATGAAATAGCGACTGCAGGACTGATCCCCAGGTGCCTTACACCATACCTGTGGTGTTCTAGAGTAAAAGGGTCTGAAAAAGAGGCGCTTGTTCTTGATGCTCATCTCTCCAAGTGACACAGAATTCATGAACTCTACACCTGCGAATGCGTGTCTGCCTGCATTGTAAAGGAATAATCTTCAGGGGAACTGATTTGAAAAAAAACCTTGTTTACTGTTACAGGCTTTTAATTACAACATTAAAATACTAGTCCAAACCCTACATTAAACTTGCATTCTGTTTTACATAGCAGTATACGTAACAATCATCACAGCAAGCAGCTCTGTTGGCTCATGCTGGAAGAAGTAATTATATATCACAGCAACACATTTTTGCCCTTCAACCTGCCAGTCCAGTCCACAGAGCAGCTGTGAGCAGCAGGTCAGGGTGGGGGGAGCCTACCGGTTTCTACAGTGGTTCTTCCACTGAAGAAAGAAAAAAAGCTATAAACCACCAGACCCTGGCTTGCATGCTTGGCAGAAAGCTGCTAACACAAACATTAAAGCAGCACTTGCAGCAGCGATGTCACCAGAAAAAATGAGCTTGATCCAAAGGCACTATTAGTGGCTAAAGTATCAGTTAGCAGTTGTATTGCAAGCCTTTCTTATGAAACTTCACAGGTTTTGTACTCGTCACAGTGATTCCCACACCATCCTCTTTCACTTGGACACTCTGTTCTCCTTGAAACACTCTCAAGTAAAGACCCCAGACTTTGGTGATTAGGGCCTATGCAAGTCGCATGCTGAAATGCTAGCCAAAGACACTGGGACAGAGCCCTTTCAGAAGGCACCCCAAAATTGCAAGTGCCCCTCCACAACAAGCATATCTGACACTGAAAACTGCATGTAACCCCTGCTGGAGGACAGGCTGACCTGTTTCAGGCTATATTACAGTCTTTGGTTCCAGTAAACCCTGAAATATTTCAATCTTGACACTGAAAAAGGCATCAGCTATTTTACAGCTGCTGCCGATAAAGCAGTATCATTGCTGTATTATGAATACGCAACAGCATTCCTTTTCCTATGCCGTTTTTTCTCATTAGGAAATAAAGTGTAAAGCCATACGCAAGCCAGTAGCTGTCTTGTTACTGATTAGCTGCTGGGATTATTAATAAAAGTAAGTAAATAACCACAGTTCTAATATGATATGATAGCGATGCAATGGTTAACTGCCCAGCACAATCTGCCATGCCATGCTGCTTAATCACATTGTCTTTGTTCCAGAAAAAAAAGACAGTGAATTTTACCAAACAAAAATGTTATAACCGATGTATTTCAAAAACTTTTTGAATCTAAAATAGAACAAGACAGACAATAATGGCCAAGAGCCTGACCAGCGTAATGGAAGTTCAACTCTCATTTTGCTCCCAATACTGAAACCAGCAGATCACTCTCGGAAGACAATGAAGAGCCAGCACATAATTTCATTATTTAGCTGAAATTTAAACAGAAAATTACTCCTTCTGTCTCATTTGAAAGTCTTAAAACATGTTGCTTTGGAAAGCAAACAGAAATAGGAGGACAGTATAGTAAATGTCAGAACAGGCTTCTCCTGTACCCTTATTTTTGCAGCTGTACAGATTTCTTCCCATTAAACCTTTCATCATAGAACGTGTGAGGGGCTGGATTTGTTTATAAAATAACACATCTGCAACTCTTTTCTGTTCTGATTTCCCAGTTTTCTTCTAGATCCTGACCAAACTGTAGAGCAGGAATTAGTCACGCTGCCTACCACCATGCTGGGAAGGACCTCTGATACATCACCCTACGTGCTAAATAAAAACATACACAGTGCAGAATAAGCTCTACAATGACTTGTTAATGACAATTGGAAGGTCCACAGCAGCCTTACACGTTCTGGTCCAGAAGCTCATGAAATTACCTCCACTGCACACAGGGAAATGAGCAGTATCCCAGTCATCCATCAGCAGGGCTGCATTGGGTCATTTCCACTGATTTCAAAGGCAAACGAATGTATTGATTCGAATTATCACCTGCATCCTGTACATCGATCGTAGCCAGCTAGGGGAGCTTTCTGCTCGCCAGAAAGGTATATGGATTCATCTCATGCAGAGTGCATATATACTTACACACAACTAACAGTCAGCAGCCCAACAAATCAAAAGAAAATACATGTGCATGCTAAAAGGTGCACAGTCAGGGCAGACAACTCAGCCTCAAAGTACCTGTGCACTCTCAGGCCAGCTTGGCAGCTGAACAAAATCCTCCTGAGGAAAGCAGGCTGGGGAAGCAAAAAGGTGACGTTCGATAGTTCATATCAAAGCAAACGCTGAACTGAATTTCATGGGCTATTTCTGTTTCCTTGCTAAATAGCAAAGGCCTACTGCAAATAACAGAGTGAGAGTTTCACAGAAAAGGTCAACAGAGATCTCTCACTGTTAAAAATGCTCTGCTACAGACAGGGAGCAGCACCAGCTCCCAGTACAAAGAAATGTAAAGAAATATCACTTATTGTCTCCACATGTTTATACAACAGACACTCCAACTGCAGCCTTGCCTTTTCAGCCTGTTTTCAAAAATAAAAGTAGTACAAAAAGATGTGGCAAGGGTTTCCTTCCCAGGGAAGCGAATTTGAGGTGCTGAATAAACATGGGATTATTGACTCACTCACAAAAATGTTACATACTTTTGGCTTAGCTCTACTCCCACTGACGTCAGTTAAGACTTTTACCATTGACTTCAGTCAGTGCAAGCCTACATATCACTTTAAACTCTGCTATTATTACCTTTTAGTTTCAAGTATGTGATGTTCCTCTGTAACAGACGGAAAAATATTTCAGGAACTTTTTAAATCTGTTCCTCCAAGACACATTTTTATATATATATTTTTTTTAAACACACTGAGACACGGTTTCTGGATGCAAGCACATGTGACCTGTTCTAAATAAAGGATATTTTCCACTTCTTGCACAACTGGAACAGATATAAGCAGTAGCTCGAACAAACTGCATTGCAGAACCCAACCAGAATATAAAACACTTGAATAAGATCCATAAATAGCAGGAATACGAAAAGACTACCTCCAATACGGCACAAACTCAACGTTAAGCCTAATGTAATCAAGTTCAAATTCAATCACGCTGCAAAGTTCATTTACAAAATTAAATCTGATCATCTGCAGACTAAGGCACTTTACAAAAAGTCCTCTCTGGCTCCAGAGTTAAGTACATGTTACAGAACTGTGTGCCTCGAGTGAAATTCATATTTCCTCAAATGCTGTGGATTAAAAGGGACGTTTTAACTAAATCAAGACTTCACACAGCACAGCATCAGAAGAAGGGGAAAAAGGGGAGAGGGGCTGAAGTGCTTTACAGAGGATCATAACTAGATTAGATACGAAATACCAGCTGATATAAGTAAAATATTAAAGGTTTACATATAAGAAAAAGCATTTTGCCACCAAGAATTATGAGACTTTTATAAAAATACCACTGCTTTAATAATGACAAACTCCACATCTTGATGCTATTGCTCATAAAGAACAAGCTTACTCAAAAAACCAACTATCATGCAACTTAAAAGCACTTCCCAATATTTTTTTCTACTAAAAATACTTCAGCAACAGCATCACTCAGGTGCTTTTTAACCAGTCTGAAAATAAGCAAGCTGGAAAAGGGCAATGGAAAATAGCACAAATACCAGTAATTAACCTGCAAGTACATGGTTTTATTAAGAGTAAGGCAGTAAATTACAACAACGGACAATAATTTGCTGGCTCTTCCTAGGTCATGCACCCATCCAAATGGGCACACATTACAGAGAACCAAAAAACACAGAAAAGCCACTGAATATGCAATTTCTTCTCTGCATTTGGCACACCTGGGTTAGTTCAGATTGCCCTGCATGAAGGCAGACTGTAAAGTCTTTACTTCCAGGAACCAGTTTGATATCCAAAACATCACTTTAGAAAGTCAAGTGATGTAAAGAATTTACATGAGCAGTAAACGAATGCAACTTAAGCCTACAGCACCCTGATGACTGTGTGCAGACACCTCAGGATCTTTGTTTTCTTTTGGTAACAACTGATTATTTTCTTGAACTGATTGCCTGAAAATAAAACTCCATCAATTTCATTGTGCACTGCTTGTACCAGGAAAGAAACCTTATTTACTCATTTCATTACACAAACACATACAATACTTCAGTGTATGTACTTATAAATTAAGACTATTACCCTTCAGGAATATGGCAGGAGAGGAATGAAGCATGAATGTGAGAAAAAAAAAATAATCTCATTGCCTTACTGGCTAGTCATAAAGTCCAGTTTCCTCCCGCAGTGAAAAGTGATTCTGGAGAAACCGAAGCAGCCAAAACATCTTCTCAGTTTTCAAAGACATTCAACCACAGCAGATTCCAGAGAACCCTTAAATGTAGCTAGGGCTTAGCACAAGAAGCTAACTTCTCATGAGTCTGAAGGGTTTAGAAAACATGGTTGGAACTGACGTATCGCAGCCCCATGTCTTCTCTCCATCCCTTGTGATTAAAGTTTTTTGCTGGGCTTACATTTTTCCCTGGCCTCTAGCACTTAATTGTGGCTTGGCCTAAGTTAGTATAGTATTTACTGCAAAAAGCCTTTATTACTGGACCCCTTGTGGCTTTCGATTGCAGACTTGAATTATGAAATATGGATGGAGTAACTGTGAGGGCACATTGGAGAGCAGAAATCTTTAACTGAATGTAACACATTGGAAAACCAGCAACCTGGAAGGAAGCAAATAGTGTTTTACTGAGTGAAGGAGAGCACTAGCACCAGGACTGAGCTAAACCAGGCAACAAAATGTTTATTCTTGGTTCAGAGCACTGTCATTTTTATGTATTCCTGAGCTAGGTGTCTTTTTTCAGGTATTCACAATTTCAGCTTCTATGAGTAAGCCAAGGATGATTCTCACCTCTCATGGTTAAAAAAGCACAGAGTCAGCCCTGAATGTTGCTAGGAAATCAGCAGTTCTCACCAGGGGAAAAAGCAAGACTGCTACTTAGACTTGTTTCTTAACACCAGGTATTGCCTCTGTTTTGCTTGCGCCTCAGGAACCTTTCCAGAGCAAGGCTGCAGAGCAGACGGTAAGAAAGCAATTCCCATGGCCACAGTCCCATCACCACACCACGCTGACCCGGTGTTATTCCACTGACTGCTGTGCAATTACTCCTGATTTACATCCACAGAAGAGAGCAGCAGGGTGATGTTGAATACCCTTGATAATCATCAGTCAGACTGGTTTCAGGCCTCAGCAAAGGACTACAGAAGCCCTTTTAAGATTACAATCTGTACATCATGAAGCAAACAGGTTTGTGAGCAACTTTTGCCTCCTGTTATCATCAAGCTTTATCAGCCTGGCTCCAGGGACAGGTTTATAGGGACCTGGCAGGGGCCCCGGCTCCTTTGCTTCTTCTTCTCCCACAAGACCAGGAAGACAACTGGGACTCTACCTCAATGTAAGAGCTGTACATGAGCTGGGCAGGCTCTACACTGAGGTTAACATGTCATTCTACTACCTGCCAGAAAAACCATAGGTTGTTATTCCACCCTCAGGGCTCCCTCTTCTTGTATGCATGGGTATGCATGGAGGGACACAAGACAGACTGGGGCAACTTGTCACTTCTAACAAACAAGCCCTCCTGGAAACATCAGAGAAGATATTGGCCTGACGAACACCAGAGAGCCAGGATGACTGTCACAGGGGTCCCTTTAAACCCAAGCAGTGGGCAGTGCTGGCTCTGTATAAGTACCACATAAGACCATACTGTCGCAGTTCAGTCCAGGAATGTTTGAAGTGACAACACTTAAAAGATAAATACTCCAGCGCTTCATTACAGACTACCTTTATTCACTTTCCCCCCAAAAGAAGTGAACAACACAGGGATACATTTGGGTCCCAAAGCATCAAGCCACAAGAATTAAAAGCAGTTGGAACATCTGTGCAAGGTCAAATACAGACAGGCTATCTATGCTCCATGCCCACACCAGCTGAAGGCATCGACAAACTACAGAATAGACAACCATAAAGGGACAACTCCTGCACACTAGTTACGCCCTGTAGCTGATGCAGCTACCTGACAACAGTGCAGTTGTCATGATCTACACCACGACTGCTGTACTCCATTGGCAATACAGGCACTGAACCCAAAGCCTCATGGGTCTCCCAGCTACCTCCACCACAGCTGGAACCCACCACTGCTGATGAACAGATCTCCATGCTGTCCTCTCCCCGCACATTAGCATGGCTCCCGACTGATTACCTGTATAATGGCAACTTCCCTGCACAACCTTGAAGGGCAGAGGAGTTCTGGCAACACTGGCTCGGCTGGCTGGACTGTCAGGTGGTGAAAGGCTGCATATCGCCATCAGTATGTGCACCATTCCTCAGCAATACCAAAGGTTCAGCAGAAGGTAGGGCTGCTGTGAAGAGAAGCCACAGGAGGTGGCCCCAGCTGTGACAGTGACAGAGTTTTTAACATCTGGTAGTCAAAGACTTTCAGTGTTTCTGAAACATCTGGAACATGAGCAAAAATTCATTTATCTACTTTGAAGTGTGCCTGACCAGTGAGTGGTACAGTCTAAGCTCATTCTAGTACATATGTTTTTAAATATTTACCTTCCCATTCATTTTTTTACTACATGCACAGGCATACAAAGAGCATTGTTCAAAACGGAAAACCATGAATATAAAGGTGGGCTGACAGCAGACTCGATTACAAACATGCTACACCTGCAGCAATGACCTTACACACAGGTGGGTACTGCCGAAGGGAGCAATGTGATGAAACGGAGATCTTGTTTCTGCCTGAGCACTCTGAATGAAAAAGCAGAGGAGGGAGAAGCACACCACTGCGGACGAGGCAGGTATTCAAGGGGCAGGAGAGCACGTGCTTTCTTCTTCCAGAACCATAACGGAAAAGCAAGGACCTTACACCCCAAAAGGGAGAGAAACACTCACTGCCTCCCTTCGCTTTACAGACCATATCAACCCGACGCAGCCACTCCAGATAAGATTACAGGGGTTCTCTCACAGCAAAAAACAACACTTCAGGAAGAAACAGACGCACCTCGGCAAAAGTTTCCAGCCCCCAAACGCCTGCACGCCCCAACCACGCTCTCAAAGTCGGAATGAACCTCCCCAAACCACCTCACACGCCGTAAGACCTTGCAACAACTTTGCAGCGCCGCGCCGACCCCACCCGAGCGCCGCCGCACCTGCCGGGGGTAGAGGGGAAGCCGCTCACCGGGGGCAGGTACTGCCGGCGCCTCGCTCCCCCCACCCGCCCCGGCCGGACCCCGCGAGCGGCGGGGACTGCCCCGGCGCGACGGCGAGGCCCCGCACGACCAACAATGTCCTTTACATAACGCCTGCCCGGCCCGCCTCCCGCCCGACAACGCTGCTATTATGGCAGGAAGCACTAAATGGCCGCCCCTCAGCGCCGGGGCGGAGAGGGGGTGATCTCGGCGTTCACCGACGGCCCGCCGCGGCTCAGGGGCACGGCGTCCTCCGCCCGTCCCACCTGCTCTTGAGGGGCTGGCTCTTGAGCTCGTAGTAGGTCTTGGGCTCCTCGTGGAACTCCTCGCCCACCTCGAAGTCCGGCACGATCCCCGACTCCGCCTGCATCGTCGTCGCCGCCGCCGCCGCCGCTGCGAGAGGAAGAGACGGGAGGTTACTGCCGCGCCGAGCCCAGCCGAGCCGAGCCGCCCGCTCCCGCACACACACACAGCGCCGCCGCCCGCCCCGCCTGGGACTTGTAGTCCGCCCCGGGGCCGGGCTGGCTGCCTCCGCCCGCTGCGTACTACAACTCCCGCCGGGCCACGCCGGGCAGGGGAGGGAAGGGCCGGGGAGGGGAGGGCCGAGCCGGGCCGGGCCGGGCCCGGAGCTGTCAGCCGGGCGCGCCTGGCCCAGCCGCCACCTGAGCCCCCTCCCTTCCCTCAGCCACCGGAGCGGTGACGTCACGCGACTCTGACGGCATGTCTGACGTCACATCTGACGTCACGTTTCCCCAGCTGCACAGGAGTTGGGATGTCTTCATCCAGCGAGGGGAGATGGGACCACAAAGGGCTTTTCATCACTCCATGTGAACCGTCTGTCACAGGGGCCCCTCGGTGGGTGTCCAGCAGTATTCCTGCACAGCAACACTCATTACTGGCGTTGTTGGGAGCTCACATCAAGCAAAGGAGGATCTACAGTCCATGCAGAGCGGGACATTTATGGCAATTTATTTTGATAGGCTTTAGCATCCAAGGACTGCTTGCACTTCTCAGTGTGAGAATTTATAGCTCCAAGAGGCTTCCTTCAAAACTTTATGGGCCTTTATAAATAGGCAAAAGCTCATAAACATTGCAAAGAAAGGTGCAATGAAACAGTGGAGAGCCAGCTGGGTTTCAATGACTTGCAGCAGAAATTGTTTAATGCTGCCTCATGTTCCAGATTGGCTCCTGGCAGGATTAGGAAATACAAGAGCAGATAATCTTTGAACACAGTGTTAGGAAGAGCTCTGCCTCACTCCATCTGTAGCAGATGCCAGGTCCTGGGGAAACCTAAAGCAGGAGGCACAGGGGGATTTGGGTGGTGTTGGGACCAGACACATCCTGTGCCTGGAAGAGGGTAAATTTAGATTAGGTACAGCAAAGTTCTTCCCTGTGAGGGTGCTGAGGCGCTGGCACAGGATGCCCAGAGAAGCTGTGGCTGCCCCATCCCTGGCAGTGTTTAAGGCCAGGTTGGATGGGGCTTGGAGCAACCTGTTCTAGTGGAAGGTGCCCCTGCCCATGCCAGAGGATCAGAACTGGATGAGCTTTAAGGTCCCTTCCAACCCAAACCATTCCATGATTCTATGGAAACCAAGAATTTTAGCTTGGTTTATAAATTTAGGTCCCAGATTATCCTGCAGCTGCCAAACTCCAAGCAATGATTTAACGGCAAGAGTAATTACTTTAATGAATCAGATACAACAAATTGGATAAGGCCCTGAAGAATGTTCTTTTGAGCCCACATTGGCAGATGGCTGGGATAGCTCGACAGAGGAGTAGGCTTGCTAACAGTGCTTGCTTTGGGGAGAAAAAAAAAGCAACCAATAAACAAACAATTAAAAACAACTTGGAAAAAACCCTTCTTCTAAGCTGCATTTACAGCCTGAACCTCTGTGGGTTAGGGGGTGTTTCTGATGAACTGTTTTCATGAGTGAACAAATGCTGTGTGATTTGATGTGAAGAAGTAAGTGTCAGGACTCATCTCTTTATAATAACTTTGCTTCTATATTTCCAGGTGTAAAAATGAGATACTGTTCAAAATCTACAGCTTTATGAGCTTTCAGCTCTGTTTTAATTATAGCACTAGTTCTAAAGAGATAAGATCTAGTATGCAAATGTACGCAGGCAATACTTCTTCACTTGAGATACCGCAGCTTCGGTAAGGCTGGCTTGTGCAGCTCACAGGGAGAGAGGAACCTGGGTTTCTTTTCATCAGGCCACAAAGCTTACTTCTGTCTTTCATCCCTCCTCTGTGCAATGCAAAGTTTGTATTTGGTGTTCAGATGGGGCAATTTCTTGTTGCATTTGGGCAATTGTCAACTGTCCTGCTGAGCCATACTGTTGTGGTTGGCAACACAGTTGGCAACTAGGGACCACGTCGCTGCTCTAGTGGGATAGGAAGAGAATCAGGAAAAGGTAAAAGCATGGGTTGAGATAAGAATAGTTTAATAATTGAAATAAAGTAACAGTTTTATAATTAATGTCATAATAAAAAATGTAATTATGATAACTTTTAGAGACAGAAGAATAAACCACAAGAAAGACAAGTGTTGCATAATATAATGTCTCACCATTCACTGACTGATGCTCAGCCTGTCTTCAAATGGCAATTGGTGGTTCCTGGCAAACTCAGTTTCTATACTGAGCATGATGTTCTACGCTATTCAATACCCCTTTGGCTAGTTTGGGTCAGGTTCCTGTCTCTGCATCCTCCTGGCTTCTTGAGCCCCTCCTCAATGGCAGAGCATGAGAGACTGAAAATTCCTTGATAAGGGTAAGCGCTACTGAGCTACAACTGAAACATTGGTGTGCTATCAGCATTGTTCTCAGACCAAAGCCAAAACACAGCACTGCACCAGCTAATAGGAATTAACTGTGTCCCAGCTAAAAGTAGGACAGTATCCACCCTTATTCTATACCATTTACATCATGTCCCAGCTCTGCTTACCTCCTGAGCACTATGCAGACGTTTTCTCTTTGGTCAGCCTTGTTCAGTTATTTTTCAAATGAGAGCCTGATATTGCTAAAGCCACACATTAAAATATGTGTTTAGCTTATTAAACAAATCCCCTTTTCAGACTGGATTCTCATCAAATCTGAGAAAGAAGCACAGAGATTCAGTAGGCTGAAGGACTTTGACTGTGCAGCTCCTGAGAAGAAGGGTTTATCAGAAGACACAGCTCTTCCTCATTCTGAACCAACATTTCCTGTGATTTCAGCGATGATTTTCAAGCTACTGTGGGGCGCACGGTTTAACATGCAGCAAGCACGCTGGGCAGAGCTGCTATTTTATCCCCATCCCATGATTACTCTTTGCACTTCCCTCATTTGTGGTATTCTTACTTATAATTCTCATCATTTACATTGTTTGCCTTCTGGCCTACAAGTACCATTTTAAATGGTTCTCCCATCAGTCTTGTTTCTCAAACCATAGTCTGGGGATCTCTAGTTGACAGCAGGGAACTATGAATCGATATCTCTATAAGTAGGCAACAAATTGAAATGCGACTCAGCAGAGTTCCCAGTTGGGAAGAATTGCCCACACCAACTATTTGTGCATTCATTTGAAGAGGAAAGGAAGCAGTCAATGCTGCTATTCAGAGAAATAAACAGACATGTGACTTAATACTGAAGAAAGTTCCTAGACCTTTGCATTCATACTCTTTATGGAAAGAAAGGTGTCATTTAAGCAAGAACTTCCAGTACTCATGGAAAAATTATGTACAGTCTCATAGGAACATCCTTGTCCTGTTTCTTTGCTCCACCAGCTGCATATATTGCCAGTTAAAATCTCCCATTCCCAGTATCTCACCAAAATCATTTCACCTTCCAGGTCAGATGTAATGGAGAGCTCCTCTCTGCCCCTGCTCTCTGTCATTCTGCTTCATTTCTTGTCCCAGTTTCCTTTTATCCAGCCACACCATTTCTCTGCAGACACCCAATCTGTCACCTTCGTGCCCCAGCTGCCATCCTGTCTCTCTGCCCACCCAAGACACTCTCCCTATTTCAGATCTCAGCTCCCTCCACCTTCCAGTGACACCCTCACACATTTACTCAGGATCTAATCACAGTTTCTGCCTACCCTGTCTGCCATTTGAGCTTTGACTCCCGTACGGTGCAGTTTTCATCCTTTCTGTTTTCAAATCAAGGGGTTTCCTTCCCCCCATTCAGGAAAATAAACCTAACAAACTCCTCTCAGCGTAGCTCCATACGCAACAGCAGCTCACAAACGCAACAGCAGGAAATCCTGCTTCCATTTAGGATGGAAAAAGTCTGAGAGGGATGAAACCCATGGAAATCTAACTGCTGCTTTTCTGCAGTTGTCACAAGAACAGCACATGGCGTATCTCTGATATACATGAAAAAACAGCAGCCACATACAGCGAGATAATTCTTCCAAGCATTGTCAGTTCACAGGAAGGGCTTTGCTAGACAGCCAGAAGCAACCAGATGTTTTGAGGGGGAATCCAAAAACCATTTTATGAGGGAGAACAACAGGCCAGCTACCCCAGGTCTCAGCAGGACAGTCTTGCTCTCCACAGCCTGCCTCACGTAAGATGCTGTTGCCAGGTCTAATAATTTCACTGCAAGGTTTGCATCTGCTTCTCTTTCAGAAGTTTCCAGTTCTGAGATTTAAAGTGCACCCCCCTTGTCACATGAATACCACAGAAGAAATAAGCAGAATTCATATTTTAAAATGTAGTTACCAAGAGCATGTCATCAGTTTGGAACAAAGTCTGAAACCCTGTCAGTCCCAGGGTGGTTTTATCAGCAGAATTGAAGGTGATTAATTCTGCAGCTGGGCTCTTGAATGAATTGTGTTACTCTAATGAATCATCCACTAATTCCTAGCCCTCCCTTTCTTCATCTCTGCTGTATTTGGATAGATTACAGAAGAATTCAAGGGGAACTGGACAATCTCTGTTGTTCAATACCCTTGTTTTGATTCTCACATGTTCCTCTTTCCAGATGCTAACTCATGACACTGGGTAGCAACACCAGCAGTGGCGCAAACAGAAGCTGCAAGAGCAATGTCATACTGACTTGGCATTGGGGTAAAAATAGCCTTGACTGGGGAATAAGTCACTCCCTCTGCTTCTTTGTCAGAGACAATTTCCACATTAAAGACTGAGCTTGGTGCTTAAGGCAGATGTTCCTAGGTCCAGATGGAGGGTGTTGGGGTGTCACAACTGCAGGGACAAATGGTCAGTCTTCCCTGGTCTGGGTTGGTATTCAGGGAAGGGATTTGGAGGATGGAGAACAGAACCTGCAGGCTCTCACCTTCAGTCCACGGCCTGGAAAGAAGGATCTGACAGCCTCTGAACCAGGCTCCTGGCCAGTAACACCCAGTCACCCTTGGATATGGTGGTGCATTTGCAAGCTGAGAGGTAGGCAGCTGGCTTTTTCTGTAAGTGAAAGACAGGGCTCTCCTGAGCTAAGATGACTTTAACTACTGCATTAAGAAAGATGAATACAAAGCCAAGAACAAAGTCAGAAGAGTTGGCAGCAGGCTACGTGCGATCCGCTTCTCCTGAGGACCAGAGGGTTATTCTCACAGAGGGAAATAATTTGGGTCCTGCTTCTCAAAGACGACTGCAGGAAAGCACACAACTCATCCTGCCAAACTCTGCTGGGCTTTTTCAGGCTCTCTGGGAGGGGGAAAGGTTGCAGCAGAAGCAATCAGAGCTGGGCTCCAGCAGGTATCACCAAGCTGGCACTCGGACACAGCCCTAGACAGGCTGGGAAACTCAGTAAAAGTCCATGGAATAAAGTTTGTGAGGACAACCTTATTTGGCTAGCATGGCATTGCAAATCCAGTTAATTCAACTGGTGCAAAGGCCAAAGCAGATGTAGATAAACCAGGTTAAACTCTCACGCTGAATTGATGTAATTCGGTACAGTATCAGTGCCAGCTAAACTGATTTTAGAATTAACTGGTTTAAATACATTTGCCCTGAGTACCTGCATTTGTTTAACTAGACTGCTTTAAAAATCAGAAGTGAACTGTACACCCCTGCCAGTTTTTCCCTGTTGGATTTAAACCAGTACAACCTGTAGCGATATGTAAGAAACTGCTTTAAATGAGGAGCAAAGTGCATGGAGAAGAGGACTTGGCCCAGCAGCGCTGGTCTCCAGTGCCTTATTCTCAGCTTTCCTGAGAAACTGTGTCATGTTCACATCAACAACACTTAGGTCTAAATTTGCTGCGTGAAAGTCCTGTTATAAAAGGTGAGACCAAAATCACAGCCTGTTTCTCAAAACACACATAATCTCATCAATTTAGGGGGAAGGCGTTTGTTTTCTTTCCCACTGTCCAATAATAGTTTTGAATGGAAACAGCACAGATTTTTTCAGTGAAAACTTTCTATTTTGATACAGTCCCGTGAATGTTCCCTGTGCTTCGTCTGTCTTCTGAAAGAGATTCATTACAAGTGCTACTTGAAGAGGATAAGGCTTTTTTTCCACATTAGAAGTATGATCATTTGTAGTTGGTAGTCATAATGAGCTGAAATACCAAGACCCTCATATTTCTGCTTTATATTAGGCTTTTACCCACACATCATGAAACACAGACCCTCCCTGAATGTCTTACAATACCCAGCTGAAATCAGAATAACATATTAAATATTATTCTATTTAGTATTAAAATATTTCCCACCTGAAGTCAGAATCCCTTTGTTTTTTCTCATCTGTGGTATTTCTATTGCAATTCATTTCTATGTCACCAAAGAGTTTGTCTTCAAATAAAAACTGAGCAGTGAGGGAATCAGAAATCCAAAGGAAAAAAAAGAAGGTCTTTAGTACATAAAGCCTGCTGAGACTTGTGGGGGTTTTATAGAGAAGAATTAAAGGATACAGGCCAATTTGCTGTGTTTTTGTGTTATACCTTTCACATTTTGGATGTGCAGAAAAGGACGCCCTCAGCTAGCAAGGAACTGTGGCAAGTATTTTAAATCTGTATTATACAGGGATAATTGGTAGCATCAAGGGCCAAAACTATGTGTAGTTGAGATCAAAAACCCATACCAAAACTAAAAGGATTCCCAAAATTCTTCTTTAGTGATCACTAAATGCTTTACTCATGTGTGCCTACTGCGGAAACCCCACAGGGATTTAATACTTTTTTCTCTCAGCATGCTGCCATTTGATCTGAACAGGCAACCTCAGCCTGTGTCATTGCCTCCATCTACCTGGAGAGATAATTTACCAGACAACATTTTTCTTTAGAGGTAAGAGGCTTTGTTACAAAAAGGGAAGTTAAAGGCCTGATAACTCATCCCAACATGCTAAACATGGATCGATCAGAGCATGATAGTTAGCACCAATACCAACACTACTTTCTGCAGTATGTGGCTTGATAAAGAATAGCACAGCCCCGACCAAATTGTACTCAGCTAAAGTGACTTGAATACACAAACACTTGGCTTAAGCTTCCACACCCTGCTAGATGGTATAGTGCACGGGAACAGAGTATTCAAGCTGTTTCAGATGGCCTCGATTATTTGGCACAGTGGCTTTCATGGGTATGGCTAAAATGAGCTGACTTCTCTCTGAGGAGCTAGTCAGTAAGAAAGCCAGACCTAGAGCTCATGTTGTCTGCTTTCCCAGACATTAATGCCATTACTGTGGCAAAATGGAATAAAAAGTACATTCTCTACTGTTGTGGGAGAATGGAGAAAATACCCTCTACCGATATCCCTGAAAAGTCATTGCACAGCAGGCCTTAACCCAGTTACCTGCAACACAAGGGCCCTGCTCAGCAAGCTGACTACTTGTAAGTCAGTCCAGAGCAGCCAGAGTTACCTGATTTCATTCCCTGCCTGTACTCACGTGGGCTAAGGATGTTTCTATCAAGATCTAGACCTCCGTTTCCCTGAGAACATCCAGGAAGTGGAGAGTAGCCACCACTATTTTGATCCAGAAGTATAAATGAGTACTACCAAGGAACCCAGTACTTGCCTCACACCCATGACTGCACCTAACTAACTAGCCCTGATCATTGCCAGAACCTCCATAAGTCTTCTAAATTTCAATAAAGGCAAGGAGGAGGCTACATGTGTAGCTCAGAGAGATGTTCAGATACACACTGGCAGGAGTTCCTGTACCGGTTGTACCTGATCTTTATCAGGCGAGAGCTATTTCTGAAGTACATTGATTTGTCAGGAGTTGGTAAAGCCCATCTCAATGTTCCCTGAGAGTGGCCAGATCTACTGCAACAAGGGATGTATTGTGGGCTACAAGTACTATAGGATCAGAGCTCAAGTTGTGCAGAAAACCTCAAGAAGATGCTATCCAGGCCAAGGAACTCAAATCTACTTCTTATAAAGGACTCAATTCATGTCAGGTGAGATCTTAAGATCTTAAGACAAGATATCTTAATACATTTGTATTCTTCCATGGAAGAATCATCTTCCTCCTTAGGAAGCAGGGTTATTAACCAGGTGCCACATTTCTCATCCACCACAAGTGCAAAGGGACTACCTCAAGCCGCTGTGATGTCCTATCTCTCGCTGAAATATAATCAAGTACGTGGTTGAGGCTGACTCTCATAATGCCCTACAGAGCCCTGCACATGAGGTCAATTAGCACCTCTGGGACAAGGGCAGTCATTTCCATTCAAGGCACGAAAGCCTCTCAGGTCTGCAGAAGCAGCACAAGGTGCAGTCACTGGCACTTCCCTGTGTCCCAAGTGTTCATAAAGCTTTCCTTGATGTTAGCAAGTCTATTAATAAAGCCTTGCAAGCAATCAGAACTGCTCCACCAGCCTGGGAGGGGGAGTGTTGGTGACATCATGTTCCAGCTGAAAGTCATGTAAAATCTTCTATACCTTCTTCTGAAAGACATTGGCATCATCAGCAAATGTAAATATGCAATCACTGCACCTTGTAATTAATGGGAAGTTGCAGGCCCAGTTAGCACTGCAGATCCTCTTCCACCAGCAGTGAGTGAACAGGATTCTTGTCTGGCTTGGCTATTGTCAGTAAAATTCACGGCACATGTAGATGCAAAGAAAAACACTTAACCATATGCTGACCTTCACAGGTCTGCTGTATCCTCTTTGTTTCATTTGTGTGGCTGAGCATGGGCTGAAGCTACCATGGCCATCAGCTCTCTTTGCAAGCAGAGAGGGCTTTGCCATGGGTTTCAGCAGGAGGTTTATGCCTTTGCTGACTGCAGACACATTTGAAATCCCACATCAGCACTCTGGGGAGAAGCTGTCTGAGCTCATGGCAAAGTGCTAATGCTGGAAACATCATGTAGGCTTCATTAAGAAATAGTTTTGTTCTAGAGTCTCTATCTCATTTTTTTAAAGCATTCAGGAGACAGCAGAACCACCACATTTCCTCTTTGCACTCATTTTTCTGATCAGAGGCCTGAAGTGCTCACTGCCAGATGTTGCCCTGTTTTCACACAATCCATGTGACACAGGCATCAATGCCAGCAACTACGTTTGCCTGTGAGGTCAATGCACATAGCAACCAGGAAAAGCTTCCATAGATAGCTAACTGGGGCACATATGGGAGAACATATATATTAAATACAGTGGTTTTGGTGGGATTTCTAAACATCTCAAGCTGCATGTCTTGCTTAAACCGCCAAACATCAAGCTGTTCCTGCTCAGCATCACACCACCCCCATGCTTATTATTGTCATCATTCTTGCACACATATCATGCTATTGGTGATACTGAGATATATTATTCTAAGTGCAGAAATAACGGGAACAAACAAACAGCTACTTCTTTTATCCAAATTCTGGCCTGGATTTCTATGAGGCTTTCTGGAAAATTGCATTATTATGGTGAAGAGAGAAGTATGTTAAAACTGTGCCAGTGCATATATTTACAGTCTCTCCTACACTCAGGGTGAAGAAATAATTCACCACAAATAATGACATTCTGTTCCATTCCAGTGTTGCCCACTTCGTCAGATCTCCATGCAGCTGCAGCACAAGCAATCACAAACAAGAGCCATCCAGACCAGGGGAGGGCAGGGAATACCGCCACAAGGTATGGGAGGGCACCTTACCACACAGCAGGTTGTATATCTGCATGGGGGTGCCATGCTCTCTGACACCCACAGCTTGGAACCCTCACAGTGCTCCTGACTTACTTCATTTTCCCTTCTTTTGCTATGTAAGTAAAGCCAAAGGAAAAACCCACCTGGAAAGCACTCAGTCCAGCAACACTAGTGGCTGCTATCAGGTTTTAGACCCATCAAAGGCTTGAGGGGAGCCCTCCAGTACCAAACCAGCATGGACCTGCTGAAGAAATATGAGGAGCCTTCACAGGCTCTCATCTGAGGGGCAAAAGGATGCCCTGTTGTGCTATAAATGGGTCAAATATGCCAACCAAGGAGCCGGTCCTAGGGCCTTACTGAGTACATTTCTTTGGTCAGAGAAGAATCTGGACCTGTTCTCCTCTGCTGGAAAGGAAACATTAGAAACGAGAAAGCAGCAGAGGGGAATTCCAGAGAACTGAGACGAGGATCAGAGAAAAAACTGTTTGCTGCATGTCTGGCATGCACCTGACTGACATTTCACTTTAAAAATGCTCCCAGTAGATAAATTCAGATAAAGGGGTAGAAGTCTTATGATTCAAACACGTGTTAAATATGAAACCACATAAATGAAAATATCAAGGATACACTGACTGATGAGGCAATGAGCTCTATTCTGTAAACATTCTTTCAAAGGAAAATCATGTGCCTCGTATGAAAAAGTTGCTTTCTTTTGGCAAAACTCTATTAGAATTCGGTAAGCCACATCCAGTTACAGTGGGATCGGAGGCTTGCATTAGGCTGCTTTATATCCTAAGGACCTATTTCTTTTAGCAACATTGTCATGTTCTGTCCATTAAGCATCACCTTGTCTGTGCACGCCGACCACAACGGGGTTCCAGGGAATCATGGGGCTGCTGAACCATGTGCCATGGGGGAAGCTCTGAACCTGGGCTCCTGTTCCTGCTGGCTCCAAGCTACAGTCAGAAAGTCAGGCAGGAAAGTCCTTCCAAATGGATGCTCACTCTCCAGAATTAGGTCACTAAGGGGGAAGAAATGTCCCTGCAGACTGTAACAGTGAGAAACTTCCTACACGAGCTACGTGGGACTGGCAGGCTCCATGAATGCCACTCAAAACACCCTCCCGCCTCCAGGTTCCTTTGGAGAAGCATAGGCAGTGGGAATTTTCCATTCTCTCCTTTTGGCCATTCCCAGCTTCTCTGGAACACCTCCCAGTGGGGTTTATTGAAATACCTGTGACATGGGTGCTGGGGAAGTCCAAAAATACATAGTTTGGGCGTGTGCCTGCAGTTGAGGGTTGCCATACTTGGCTGCCCAGCAACTACCCTGGAGCCTGCTGAAGTGCATGGACCTTTCTACTGAATGGGCCCAGGATGCCAAGCAGCTCTTTTGCAATGGCTTTGACTACGCAGTCAGCACAGGAAGCCGCAAATATACTCACTAGAATCATCCCCAAAGTTGCAAAATTAAGTACACCAGTATGCGTGACAATTTTTCCAGCCCTCACGCCCTGCAGGTGAAGCTCTTTTGCTCAGTACTGCTTCGGCTTTGATTTCTCCCATCGGATACACATTGTCCTTTCAGATTATGTAGGTTGACATGGCCATCCCAGAGTTAGCCATCCAGTGGTGTCTTGGAGGTTTCCACCAGCAATGCCACCAGTCTCTCTCACCGACCACACAAAGATCCTTCAGGACTCATTTTAACTCAACACCTAACTTGCAGAACAGCTAGGACGGAGAAGAACTTCATCATATGCCAAAGATCAAAGCATTATTGTGAAACTTACATCAGATCAGTATGAAGCTAACTCTGATCTATGTAAGTGATGCTTCCACATGGTACCAAAGAGAACAACAAGAAGGAAATTAGTTTAGAACAAAGGAAGAGAAGTCTTTCCAACTATAACTACTGAAATGTCTTCATGCTTAGTTCTGCAGAAATGTTAACACAATCTTAAGGACATTTATCTGGAATTTTACACTAATATGCTTGTATCCTTATAATTGCCCACAGACTTGCAAACCACAAGACTCTGACAAACCACGTATAGCCCATCACACACACTTATAGCTGTTTACTCATGTCGAATATTAGTGTCTTCCATGAGTAGCCCTGCTGTAACTGATGGCACTGTTTCCTCAGAGAGGTACTGCTCAACATGAGTAAGAACATTACGGCATGGGAGAGGGTGGACATGCAATGAGACCAAACACCAGTATCTCTCAAAAATGCCTCTCCAACGCTTTTGAAATCAGGTTGACATCACTGTGTCAGCAGCTCTCTCTCTGGGTGTGAGGCCAGATAGGATGCTCCAGTCATTCTCAGGACACAGTTGTATTCTTTTTCAAGAAATTCCTTGTCCCATTACCAGACTTCTCTCTTCCAAGAGCCTCGTTGAAGGGACTTGAGCAGAAAGCTGTCCCTTATCAAACCAGCAGCTCAATAAAGCCAGTGGAAGGCTTCCAGCAGCAAGGTACCCCTGAGTCTGCATCCATAGAATCTTAGAATAGTTAGAGCTGGAAAAGACCTTAAGATCACCTAGTTCCAACCCCTCTGCCATGGGAAGGGTTGCCTCACACTGACTATATCACCCAAAGCTCTGTCCAACCTTGAAATCCACTGCCATTTCAAGCCTCTTTTCCCTATAGGTGTACTCCCAAGCACCCACTCCAAAACACAGAGGCACCAAAGCACAGCAGCTGACTGCAATCAAAAGTGATATCTCAACCATCTGTTTAAAAATGTGAGACCATTGACTCATTAGTTTCATGTAACTCTACCATCACAATAAAAAAACACACGCCTTCTAGAGAACAATATCAACACATGTGGGAGGACAATATCTCTGCAAGATGGGGTGCGATACTGCACATAAGAGCAACTCCCTTAGGATTTGCACTAGGCTCTGTCAGGTCTGTAGCTTCTGTAGATTGGCACTTGCTGTCTCTATACTGGGGTCTGGGCTGTTCCCTGGCAATGGGCAGTGTTGTTGGGGTCCTCTCCTTTGGCAAGATTTTGATGATGTAAAGCTGGGTGGCAGTTTGTCTGCTTTTACTGCTCTATTTTAGAGTACTTTTTCAGCTGAAGTTGTGCAAAAGAGACAAAAGGAAAGTGTAAGCAGAAACCTTTCCCACCCTCCCCTTCCACTGTCCCAGTCCTAATTATCTGGGATTGTCGTAATTCTGGGGGTTACTCACAAGCTGACCAGAGCTGCTCACAGCGACTTTTCCAGACAAGGAGGAGTGAAAGCCGGTGAAGATTAATTTAACAGAGTGTGCCTCAGTTCATGGAAGCTGCTGAAGACAACATACATGGAGAGGGAAATCAGACCTCTGTGGAGTTCACCATTTGAAAGCTGAAGTCTCCTGCTTATGAGGTCACCGTGCTCTGCTGAGCAAGTGGAAGGAAAACATTTTCTTTTTACAGCATGACTTCAAGAAAGGAAGTTGTGTGGGCAGAAGCACTGGGGTGACTCTAAATACAGTGATGTCTCCTTCCCCAGAACACTGGTTTGGGTTGCTTTCTTCCAGCTGGGGAAATTTCAATGGCAAGATGTAGCGAGGGAAATATTCAATACCTCTTGCTTTAGAGACATTTCTCTCTACAGCCAATTATGACTCCAGCCATGAAGTTTGTAATGCTACCTCTCTTGGAGTTTATTTACTGTAACTTCCTTTTTTGAGTGGGCTGTTTATTTTTAAGCAAGTGTTGTTACATTTTTCACTAGATTACTAATAGCCACGTGCTCTGGCTGCTGAAGCTGATGTAATTGTAGGTCAGGATCTTAGCTCTTTCTTTAGCCTGGCCCTGAAGTAAATATACAGAGGATGAGCTCAGGGTTTTCTCTAAGAGCCCTCTGTACCTTCCACATTGAAGATAAGGTAGAGTCCCACTTCCAGCTCAGGTCTCTTAGCTGGAGGGGTACAATAGTTTGGTTTGAGACTTCAGTGAAATCTCTACCCACCATCAAAAGGGCTTTGCGAAGTGCAGGGTTAAGGCAGAATTCTGCATGTAAAATTTTGTAACAAAAATTTGTAACAGCCCCTTATTTCTGATGCAGCTCTTTCAGCCAACAATAATGCAGGAACTCAACAGCTTTGGAGACTGCTTTTCAAGCCCCAGCAGAAGTTTTACTGCAATCTCTGCCTCAGCCAGCAGCAGGATATTGCTGTATACACCCAAACACTCCCCTGGCACTGGGGTTGGGGCTTCTTTGGTCCAGCAAGCCCTCGGCCATGCGATATGGGCCACCTCAAAGCCTCCTCCCCAGTAACCCCCCCCCACACCAGGTATTTTATAACGCTGAGAGTTTCTGACAAAGATTTTGGGTGGTTTTTGGGTGTGTGGAAATAAGGAAATAAAACAGCTCTGGGTTTTCTAAACACTCTTCCGCTCATGAGAGGAGCTTACTGGAAGCACGGGTTCCTGTGTAGGCCAAACAGCCCTGGGCTGCCCTTGCTGGGTGCAGAGCAAGCCTTGTGGAAAACAGTTGCTGCAAGCAGGCTGCTTTGGGTGTCTCCTTACACTCGTCTGCGCTTTACTCTCGGGCATTGTGCAAGATGGAGCATGGCCAAGGGCCTCTGAGCATCGCCAGTTTTGGAGGCTGACCATCTCTCCATGCCCAGGGGAGCCCACTGAGGGTACTTCGTCTGCTCATCAGTCTGATGAGGATCTGGGTGTTAAAGTCCTCCACTTTCCCCAAATAAATGATTTTAAGGAGGCAATATACATCTACTAGTGATTTTTAGGTTAGTCCTCTCTCACTGAGATAAAATGCCCTTGTCCTACCAAGGATACCATTTCCGTGGTACTTTCTGTTGCTGAGATCAGCCCAAGTTGTGGTACCCAAATTTTCAGGTGATGATTGATGTGTCTGTCTATGTGTTTACTAGAAAATGAATTTGTTTTGTATTGTTCAAAGTGAGGGTTATTGGGATGAGTATACTCCAAATTCCTCTGAAGCTGAAGTTTTGGGATGGGCTTTGAAGCCAATCTGCTTTGGATCAAGCCTTCAGCACATTGCTCAATTTTCCATTCTTTTGCAGGAAAACAGTTTACCAGTTACAGAGTGGAAAAGGGCAACAGAGAGGTTTCCAAACAGCTCTCAGCTCAGCACAGCAGTGTCAGCCCTCTCATTTAACAACCTCACTAAATGCCATTACAGCCACCATCCTAAAGCTGCTCTGCCCTGTAGCTTTCAGACGCAGAGGTCACATCTGAACTTCCCCCTTTTAAAAGATCAAATCAGAGGTTTTGACCAACTTCTATAATTAGGGAAGATGTGTTTCCTTTTATCACTTTCCACTTGAAATGCCACACAGGCTCTGTGGAAACTTGACATTTCCTATTTTAGCAAGACATATTAATATTCAAGTTTGTATTTCACTTGGAGCACCAGCTCAGCCCATCACTGTTCACTAAGGAGCGCAAAAGCTATTCCACCAGGCAGCTTGTCTTAATATTTGTGTGATTTATTGCTCAGTCTGTAGTCATTTTAAACCCTGATGTCCACATTTAGCTCCAAATCCTAGCGAGATGGAGTCTTTAAGACGAAGTTTTCACTGCATTCAGTTGCGAGAAAATAGTTAGCATCCAAATTTTAACAAAGCTTATTTCCAAAATGCGGGGAGAAAACCATTCCTCAGCTCCCCGGTCGAGAGGTGTGAACACACATCCCTGTCGCTGAGCACTGGGGAGCCTGTGGATGCCCGGCGCCCCCCGTTACGCAGCCGGGACGGCAATATCCCGGCCGGCGCTGCCGTTCGGCTCCGTCTGCAGCAGATGGTGCTGCCGCCTCGCCAGGAGCCTACCGCGCTTCCCACCCAGCCTGAAGATCGCCCGCGGGGAGGGAGCTGTGAGCAGGAAAGGGCCCAGAGCAGGATGCAGGCCTCCCATCCTTGTGTTCCTCGCCCATCAAAGGGCCCTCCGGCATGGGTTGCATCCCTTCAAGTCTCCCCTTTGAAAGAGGGCTGGGCAGAGGAAGATTATAGGATGAATCAAAGAAAATAGGTGCAGAATCAGTGTTGGGAGTGAAAAAAACACAGGTTTTCTTATATAGACATAAACACATTTAGGATTCCATCATAACAAAATAATTACTTTTGGCCTGACATTTTCAAATTTCCAATCAGAGATGTTGCCATGTGCTCATTTCTAATTTAAATAGGGCACCCCCTTCTCCCCCAGTGAAAGCAGGGATTTAATGCTCTCAGATACGCTAGAAGAGAAGCTCATTTTCTGTATAACACCCTCTGGGGCCGACTCCCTGCTCCTTGGACTGCTCCATAGCCCTTACATCAGACCATATCCTGGGGCAGCTACAGCCTCCATGCATCTGGCGAGAGCTTATTTTTCCAAGCTCAAGTGGAAACAGTCAAAATGACCCTGTGATTTATCACCAAGTCAATATCTGAGAGCATAAATTCCTCACCACACAAAGAAACATATCAGGCCTAAATAATAAATGAGGTTGAAATGTATGGCTGGTTTAGAAAGACCAGAGACGAAGCATTACAACATCTACTCCAAATTACCGGCTGCAGTGAATTCATAAGAAGCCTTAGTTTACGATCAATCAGCAGATCCCACTTTTCTGTAGCGTAACTCCAAGCCCGGGTTGGCTGTCTTGTGTCCTCAGGGGGGCCTACAATAACCATTTCATATATGCTCCTTCGAATTAGTGATCCTCTGTGTTCCAGCAACCGAGTGCTACCCTAGGCTGGTCCCCTCTATCAAACTCTCTGGCTCAAAATTAATTTGGGTGAGTCTGTCTCTGACCACAATGATATTTTATATATATATATATATATGTATGTATTCACCATCACATATGACATCAGCTGGAAGTATAACACAGAATCTAGCAGACGTATTGCCACCATCCCACTGCATCTTCCAGACCCTGGAGACTTATTAGTGATTATAGCTATTGGTAGCAGCTGAACAAGGCACAGAGTTGCTGCCCTCCACTGCCCCTCCTATCCAGCTCATTTTGGGTAACAAGGCCCCAGCAGAAAGGCACAGTTTTAGAAATAAGGTTCCTAAATCAACTCAATTTTTGAGGAGCAGGCATAATATTTAACATGGAGTTTGAAGCTCCCAGGGAGTGAATTCACAGCACAGTGCAAAGTGACTGAATATGCCTGTTGCAGGTTACTGTCTACCAAGCAGAGGATTCCTGCATCACTTTCAGATGGATTTAAAGCTGCCAGGTACAGTGTCAGTGGTATTTAGTCTTATCATAAGCCTCTTTCCCTGGACTCTAAAATAGACCAGTCTACATTTGCAGAACAATGACAGAACTCTACAGAGCATTAAAATCCTCTTTTGGGGTGAAAATTTGCTGAATTCCTTTCCAGCCCAGCAAACCCATCTGTGATCTGATCCATGCACTGAAGCAGGGCCCCAGTGAAGTTCATCAAGCCTTTTCGCCTGTGCAAAGCGCCTTTCAGCATAGGAGATTCAGTCAGCATTGATTGATGAACAGGTAGTTGCTGGCCCATAATGAGATTTAGGAAGAATCTTTTCCATGCCCGGTATCACTTTGGTCTATGCTACTAAATCAAACTCACCTCTCACCCTCACTGTGCAGATTACAAACCCCAGCATGATAGCAGAGAGCACAAAGCAGAAGACGTGGCACTTCTGCTCATGCTTGTAACATTCCTTTGCAGATAAGTGACTCCTCTTGATTTACAGCTATTCCCTCTCCTTCCCTAAACAAGCAAGAGAGAGGATTTGCTACTTCATCAACACATGCCCATGTTCTCCTGCATAATTCCTTGTGGCTAAGTAGGTTCAGAATAAATTATTAGCCTTATCTTTCACTGATGTGTCATTGCTCATTCCGTATTAGCACAGCCCTTACTTTGGAAGCAGGCAGGTGATGGCAGAGATAGGGATGTATGGCTGCAGGGACTGAGCTCAATTCTTTAACCAGTCTTTTGGATTTGGGGCGGCAAAATCAGCTCCAGTGATGGGTGCATCAGCTCTGCCAGGGACAGACAAGCGTAGCAAGAAGGGTCTTTGACTCCTCAGAAGACATGCTGGCTGGATGTATTTGGATATATCCATTCTGAAATACAGAGGAGCCACACACAGGGAAAGGAAACGTGATCTCAGTGCAAATGCTATTTGAGAATGGTGACTTTAATATTTAAACCATCTCTGGCTGCAGGTGCAGTACACTGAAGCTATCAACATTTTCTATGGCACACTTAGGTTGACCCTAAGGCTTAATTTATATTGGTTGGTGAGACACTCAATACGGCCCAGCAGTGTGCAATTCCAGCCCAGAAAGCCAGCCACATCCTGGGCTTCATAATCAGCAACAGGACCAGCAGGTCAAGGGAGGGGATTCTTGCCCTCTACTCCACTCTAGTGTGGCCCCTACCCTGCAGTCCTGCATACACTCTGGGGACAACAACATAAGAAGGACTTGGACCTGCTCAAGCAAGTCCAGAGGAAGTCACAAAGATGCTGAGGGCTGGAGCAGCTCTGCTCTGGAGCCAGGCTGAGAGAGCTGGGTTGGTTCAGCCTGGAGAAGAGAAGGCTCCTTAAGGAGAGATCTTAGAACAGCTCCCAGGGCCTAAAGGGGCTGCAAGAAACCTGGAAAGGGGCTTTGGAGAAGGGTCTGTAGGGACAGGACAAGGGGAATGGCTTTTACCTGCCAGAGGGGAGATTGGGACGAGCTCTTAGGCAGAAGCTCTTCCCTGTGAGGGTGCTGAGGCACTGGCACAGGGTGCCCAGAGAAGCTGTGGCTGCCCCATCCCTGGCAGTGTTCAAGGCCAGGTTGGATGGGGCTTGGAACAACCTTGTCGAATGGAAGATGTCCCTGCCCATGTCAGGGGGTTGGATCTGAGTGATCTCTAAAGTCCCTTCCAATTCAAACCAGTCTGTGACTCTAAGATTACTCAGAGAAAAATGATGTACTGAAAACCTTTATGGGGCAAGGAGATATGCCAATAGTAAACTTGGTCAGTGTACTTATGGATAGAAACCCATTTGTTTATTTTTGAGAACGTAATTAAATTTCCCATGAATTCATTTGTAATAACAGTAATAGGCATCATAAATGGAAATCTTCAATGATGTGTTAGCAATGTAATTTCCTGAATTTGGCTTATATCTTAATAATGCCTAAAGCCAGCTAGATCTTAAAATACAGCTGGTATGCATTATCCCATTCCAAGTATGAGGGTGTGTATGGTCTTATTTGTGAGCCTGGGTGTGTAAAATAAATTACTTTGGTGCTGCCTGACATGGAGTTTTATTGCCTGTAGAACAATGCTTGTAAGGAGGCAGTTATGATTTCTTCTGTTTGACCAAGAAGCCTTCAGGAGGGCAGTACACATACCTTACACATTGACATGCTCCTCCAGCACTCCTTGGATCACTGTCAGTAACAGGAGGGGGAGGCTTTAAATGAAGCCACATGGAACCAAATGAGGCAAGCTGTAAACTTGGTGAAGTGCAAAAGAGAAAGAAATTAGAAGGGAGAGAACCACCTTTGCTCGTCAAGAGATGCGCACACCCAGTTTGCAACCCTACCTGCTTCTCAGGCCTTTTTCTGTGCTTTACATGCCTGGTAAAAAAAAACCCAGTAGCTAGATGGCAAAGAAGAAATGATCATTGGGACAGTGGTCTTGCGGGAGACATCCCTGCCCACAGCAGGGCTTTGGAACTAGATGATCTTAAGGCCCTTTCCAATACAAATCATTCTATGATTGCCGAGCAAAGCTGATGAGTGTATGGAGGAAGGAGAGTTGCTCTCAGATACAATGGCTCCATCGGCAGATAGGAGCTTTCACCAGCAGTTTCACATTATGCGCACTTAGACCCCAAGTGCTAATACGGGAGCTGTAATTAAAGTATGGCCAAGACTTCTAAAATCTTTGCATCCCTGCCATTAATTTTGGATGGTTATTAATTATTGCAGTCCTGCTAAGGGTGGGGTAGGGTGAATCACAGGACAAACAGACATCAGTGATTACCTTGTGGCATAAAGCTGAAATGAAGTGGGTGACAACAGCCGTGGCACACAAAGTACGCAGTCGCTCTTTGGAAGTGCCACAGGAATGCTGAGGAAGAGCTAGAGGAGAGCCCAATGAAGAAAAACACAGAGCAGACATCTGCTGCAGAGGGGGCTGATGTGTATCCTCACACCCCAGACAGGAGAACACTATGTAAATAACACAGAATCATAGTGCCTGCTCTGGGAAAACAGTGCTCCCAAGGATAAATTAAAACACACTTAAATCCTTGGACTCATCCTCATAGATTTCAGTGAGATCTAGACCCAAGTAGAAAGGGTGCCAAGAAATCCCCCAGGGATAAACCCTCTGCTTAGTGATACCAGATACTAAAGAGTTTATGTACCTCAAAAAGAAGTTATACTATGTTCTTCATCATGAATATACAATAACAAGCTTTATGCTCACTGGGAATCTTCCTAAGCTCCCATAGTGACTCAGTTCAAAAGCTAAAGACCTGGCAGCATAACGACTTCATCCATACTCTATTTACAGTTAAGCCAATGCTCCTCATGTGGTAACACAGCTGCCTCAGGGGTTGGCTTCAACGCTTCCTTCGAATTAGAGGTGGGAATCCCAGCTGAATTCTTCTTTCCTTCCTGGCTCATCTCTTCCTTCTGAAACAATTCATGGTGCTAAAATATCCAACAGTATCTATGCTAGTACTCTGCAATGTATCCCTCCTAGACACAGTACCATGCATTGCCAAGCAGCCAGCTAAGAGCCTAGTTTTACTCCTCCCTCCTAAAATACCCTGCCCTCAGCCAACGAGAAGGCACAGCTTGTTCTCGTTAGCTTTATAATTACTCCATTAGACCTGATGTGTCATCAGCCTTTGAATGGTGCTATGGCCTTGGTTATCTATCCGTTCAAGCAGTATTGTTCTGTTACGACAAGCTCTGAGAGGTCCCTCTGATGGTGAGTGTGTATCTGCAACACCCCAACATCCTCCTTATTCCATTGGGGATTTTGATCTTAATATACAATTTGTTATTGGTTTATAAGTTTCATTGCTGCCCTGCTATTTTGCAGACATTTACTCAAGCTTCCTCTACCTAAAGGCAATATGCTTACAATGGTAATCTCTGATTTTGTCATGACTTCTGTGTTGAGATCACAGCACTCTCACCAGCTTTAAAACACAGTGTGAGACTTGAGGTGCAATGAGAAACTCTATAGCATGTTAATGACTTGCAAAATTAGTGTAAAGGATTCCATAATGAAACAAGAAGCTTAACCCTGCACTTGGCCTCAGGGAAAAGCCGCCTTGGTACTTGCTCCATCCTCATTCTCCTCTTCTGCTCCCTGTTGTTCTGCCTGTCCTTGTCACACTGCTCTGCAAAGGTGCTGTGGGGACATGCATGGTTCGCATGTTCAGTATCCCCTCGGGGTGATTTCCTGACCCTCAGCAGTGGCATGGAGCTGAGCTGGTGGTGCAGGGCCACCACCAGTCCTCAGTTTTCCATTGCTCAGCCAAGCTTCCCATCCACCAGATTCCCCATTCCACTTTGGCAAGCCTTCCTCACAATACAGACTTCATCTCAAGGCCTTCTTGCTGAAGCATTACCCTGTATTTCTTGTTTCTTAGACCATCTTGGTGAAGCTGGGATTGATTTTCCACACTGAGAAGCTCTGCTTTGGACCAGTTTTATTCGCTCATCCCTTCAGGTTGCCCTGCCTGCCTATTCCCAAGGAGCAGTGGCTGCAAAGGCCTGGCCTTCGGAGAGCTGCCCTTGCTCCTGGGGCGTATTCTGTTACACTGAGTATATCCAGGCTTTGAAGAGAAACAATTAATGAATTATCACTTTGCTTCCATGAACAAGAGGCAACCAATAAACCTACGATATTTAACAGTCAGAAAAATGATCTAAACAAAATTGCCATAGGATATCACAAAGTCCTGACCTGCTCCTGTTAGTTTGTTCTTAGAAAGCAGCGCACCTAGCTGATACAACCACAAAATGAACAGGAGCTTAGCAAAGATCTTGCGCAAAAGGGACCATTTGCATTTGACATGCTCTGTCACATTGAATTTTAATTACAGCTCCCCTCTGGTGCTGGCGAAGGAGGAGAATGCTAATGAAGTGCATGAGAGGCAGCACAGGGGAGGGAACAGCAGTGGTAATCTCTATCCCAGCACCTGCACAAAGGGCAAGGTCCCCAATCCAATGGCAAGAAGCAAGTAACATAGCTATAGTCAAAATACAAGTCTTCTTGGTTTAATTTCCTCTTTAGCTTCTACTATTTCACCCCAAGTGGTGGGCTACTGGTTGGATTAAAACACATCTAAACGAGTTTAATTTATTACATTGCAAGGTACAGCCCGTTTATGACAAGAAACCCACTGAAGGATACCTGGGTTTAGTTGAACAAATCATGACCACAGATCACTTCTCTAATGATTATTAAGATGTAGCTTTGAATTGTTACAATGTCATGATGCTACTTGCTTAGTATTATATTTGTCAGGATTCTGTTTGTTGAGTTTTATAGAAACATCTTTAGGAAGCATCACTTAAAAAATGCATCACTCTGGTGGCTCCATAGCTCAAGTAATTCTGGCAGTGGCGACCTGTAGGCTCCTTGCATTATACACACACTTAATGCTCTAAAACAATGACATGCAGCATCAGTAACATCCTTGCTGTTCTCTACCTAGAAAGAGAGAAAGCATCTCAATCAAATGGCAATCATTAACTCATCAAGTATTACTACAGCAAAAGCTTCCAAATAGGCGTGATGCTTATATATATCAACAAAAGGTAATCAGGGCATTAGGAGTCCATGTAAAGATTCAACAAAGGGCTGAGGAATTTGGAATACAAAACCCACTTTCAAACCCCATAAATATAATGAGAGGCTACTCAGACTGTTACATCCTCTCGAGGTCTCGCTGAAGTCAGAGACATTGGCAGTATGCATCTGGGCATCCTGTGCCTTGTGAAGCTATTTCAGACCTCTTCTTCCTTCCCCCTCCCCCAAGAGAAAGATATTTATATTTATATAAATATTATATTTACTATTATATTTGCATAAACATTATTTAAATATTGTCTTTATATAAATATTGTGTTTAATATTAGAATATATTTCTATTTCTCAACATGACCAAAAGCAGCTCAATTATGTATTTAATCATGCTATTCAACCATGAACCAGCTTCCAAAGAAATGCAAATATGCTTATCAGGACAAATGTCTGATCTACACAGATTGTCTGACAATTCATTAAATCCTTAGGGATCACAACAAAGACTTTCACAACCCTTTCGTTGTAAGAGTGCGATCTATTCCTGAGGGGAAGTTCTGTGTTATATTGCTGTCTGCTTGCACAATAGAAAGATGTTTTTCCTGCATTATTGGGGTTAGTAGTGCAATGTTTGCTATTTCATCACTCTATGTTCCTGCCAGAAGAATTTGTATCACCTCACACACTATTGATAAAATGGAGTTGTTTAGGGAGAAAAAGTTTTCATGCAGTGAAATAAATTAGGCAGGAGTCTTATAAAATGGAAATAAAATGTAAATGTATAAGTTACTGATAATAGCAAGTGTTGCTGGGCTCTGCTCTTGGTTTGTATATTTTCTACAGATTATTTTCCATATTTTTATAGTTTCTATATTTTTTCTCACCGGCTTTTTCTGTCTTTTCGTTCTCCTATTCAGTAAGTAATAATTAGCTCACTGAAAATTTCCCAGTGGGTAACTGTGGCTGGCTTATGCCACTGAACAGTAGCATAATGAAAGGTAAGATCTGTATCTTCTATATTGCAGCAACACTTATGTTAACCACAGTAAAAGCTACCTTCACTTTAGCATCAAAGATACACACTCATTTTCTCAGCAACATTTCTTTCTGCCTTTTGCCAGAACAGGATGCCATCAGTAAAGCGGCAACACAAGAGAGAATGAGCAGCTGTATTCCTGAAGCATCTAGAAATTCAGTGTGGACAATTAAGTTACCCTAAAATGTTATTATCCTTACGTTTCTCTCATAGGGTATAAACCATGCCCAGCCACTTTACATATTGCAGGAGTTACGGGGTTATGTTTTGCATTGAAAAGTCTAATGGAATCTGAAGGGTTGATAAAGTCCTTCAAAAGGGCAGACAGATTTCACAGAGCAGGAAGCTAAACTTTAGGAAAAAGTCATAAATCTTTTATTCCTCCCTCACATAGGTTTTTGAGGGTGGCTTTCAATATTCTGATATGAATGTAGAGAGCTCTTGGCATAGTTCAAAGTGTGACTGTATTGATGTATGGGCATAAACGTCAGCTGGGAATGTCTCCGCATTACAGAAGGAATTTTCAGAACCATTTTAAGTAAAAAATACTCATCCTTCTACATACTTATATATATATGCTATATTAATGTATATTTACCTTTTCCAAACTGCACGCTCAGCAGCATGGTCAGTGCCAGGTGAGATCATACGGCTCCAGGCAGGCTGAGATGCTCTGGCTCACATGTATGGCTTTCACATGGACCCTGCTACTCCCAGGTTACACAGTGAGTGAGAAAGTCGAGACCTAATGAAGGGAGCCACTGCCCCTCCATACAGCAAAGTAAGAAACACCTAATTCTGCAGCTGTGTCTGGTGCTATTTTCTCCTCCACTATTTCATGTGTTTCATGTTCATAATCCATCTACTAGGATGAGCTCTGAGCATCCGCCAGCCACCAGTGCAAGAGGAAAACTCATCCTTTAAGTTAGCACAAATTCCCATCAGGCGAACCTCTAATTCCTCCCTAATTAAGCTTGGCAGATGAAGCTGAATGCAAACCATGTTGTGTTCCATCCAGCGTTTGAAGGGGTCTTTGCTGAATCAGAAATAAGTACTTTAATCTGTGTAAGGAGATATTTTAAGCACAAAACTGTGTCTGCAAAGGCAAATCCTTTATGCATCCCTCAGGCACATGAAAAGATCCCCCCTGGCAGAGCAGGAGAGGACTGAAATCTCCTATAGCAACTGGCCACTAGCAATGGTAACAAAGAGTCTGTGGTCTGATTAGTTCAACTTTTTCAATTGTTCTATGAGGAGCAAAGAGAGAGGGAGGCTGCCTGTGCTAGGGCTCAGATTTTGTACCCTGCAGTGCTCAAGCATCAGCCTGACCAGAAACAGAGACGAGCATGGACTTGATACCTTTGTGCCTCATTTTGCCTTCCCCAAAAAACAGTTTTGTTTCCTTCCTCACTCCAATAGGGATGCAGAAGCCCAGGGAAGTTGACAAACCAGACACCTCGCATGAGCCAGAATTATTGCTTGCACATATTTGTGCTGCATTTGCACAGAATGCTGTTGGCTTGAGTAGGAATAAAACATTGGACTGATATTTGCTGGCATCTGGAGTTAATATTCCAGTTGGTTTTATTTTTTGAAATCAAAAAACAAGGTTATTTCCACTCAAAGAGGCTCACAAAGCTTCATGAGATGAAGGGTCTGAGCTACCGCACTGGAGATAATAGACTTTACGCCTATGCTTTTGCTATACTATCCCTGGTGCACCCGCGTGTGCTGGAGACCCATGTGAAAATGAAGCAGACCCAAGCACTCCTGCAGCTTGCAAATGGCCACTTCTCTTCAGTCCACACTTTTCTGAGGTTTATTGATGAGGGGAATTATCAATCAAAGTTCACCTTTTGAATTAAAAACTTCCTATGACCTCAAACTTACTATTATCCTTCCCCATTTACTGCATTTCTCCAGTTACTTGCATTCTCTGCTTGGTTTTCCCCCACATCCTACCTAGAGCAAAGAGGAGACATATCCCCATGCTCCTCAGGGTGCTTGCTCCCTCCCTCCAGCCAAGGAGGAGGCTTGAAGATCCCCACAAGAATCTGCTTTTGTGCAATAAAATGATTACAGTCGAAGCAGATAACCTTTTACTTGGTACCTGTGATGCACGTTACATACTGCCTCTGGCAACATCAGGAGCTGCTGCTTGTGATGGAGGCTTACTCTACAAAGAAATAATGGATTTCACCCAGTTTGATGCCGGGAGGTGAATGGACTATCTGCCTTAATAGGAGTTAGACTTATGCAGCCCTTGGAACACCTTCCTTCGTTTACACTTAAAGGCCACCAAAATATTCACATTTTATTGGAAACTGTCACCAAAACTGTCCGAATGCCTTACCATGAGAAATAAGGGCAATTTACTTTAAAATTAATTGCTCAATTGGCTTTTATATATGGATCGACACACTGACTCTGTTGTGACAAGTTTGCTCACTTTTCATCAGTGCTGTATTCTGCAGGATCCCATTGAATTATACCAATTTCTCTGCCCACAGCAACGCCCAGGGAAGAAAATACTCGTCTATGCTGGCATTTTGCATGTAGGATTTGTCCAAAAGCCAGAAAGCCAAAATATTACAGTAGTGATAACCACAGTGTGGCAGACAGACAAAATGGTCATACATACTGTGCGGTTATGAATCTCAGCTTTACAGCTCTTATTATCCTTTCTATTTTGTTGATTTCATCCGATGAGGTTAAAAATAACCTTATGACCACAAAATGACATTTTCTTCCCATCAGCTACTACTCTGCTCTCAATGGGTGCTGAGTGGTGCCACTGGTGAGGTTTGCTGCATGTGGATGCATTTAGTCTACTTCCCAAGAAACACAAAATACAGACAACTCCAGTCCCACTGAAAGCCACGAGGTGCACAGCCAGTCATTCACGTTTGCTGCTACCACTTTCTTCCTGAAGCTCATATAATGGGTTTGATCTTGTATCCAACATGCTCTGCCACATACGTGCAGTTCACAATTAGACGCCAGGGTGGACTTTACAAACCAGAGAATGAAATAGCACCCTTTTGAGGCTAAAGGGTGAGGGCTGTAACCTTTGGGTATCTGAATTAATAGTATCCCACTGTCAAAAAAGAGTGAACATGGGGAAAGAGTCCACAGGCTTTCCTTAATGAAGGTCAGTGGGAAATGGTACTCTGAAATTAAGAGTAAAAACAGTTTCAACGAAACTGAGATAGAGCTGATGTGAAAGTCCAGCTGCAGGAAGCCTGGTGAGCAAATCTATTTCACAGGTGGGATGTCCCATGCCTGGTAGCGTTCAAGGCCAGGCTGGACAGGGCTTGGAGCAACCTGCTCTAGTGGAAGGTGTTCCTGCCCGTGGCAGGGGGTTGGAACTGGATGAGCTTTAAGGTCTCTTCCAAGCCAAACCATTCTATGAAGCCTTGAGGTGCTCAGGCTTCATCAGGTGAGTCACAGTGTTTTACAATTAAATACTTTGACTTCTGGCATAAGTACTGGAGAGCAGGGGTTAGTATTTATAATTTAATTTGAATTCCTGCCAAAGGAAGAAGTTCTTTTGGTTTGAGTCAAACGTCCAGTTTTGACAGAACACTTTAACCAAGTTAGCTCCATCTTCTGAGTGAGAGCATTCTGAGAAGGCAAAGCTGGTCCCTGCAAAGCACACAGCTGCCACAGGCTCCCGTCACCACCACTGCCACATCTGCTCCATCAGATGCAGCCTGTGAGGATCATAGTGATGAAGGAACCCAAGGCAATAGGCTATCGCATGCCTTTCTTCCAACAGTGCTGTCAAAAGCAGAACACCAAAGATGCCAACAGCAACCCCCCCCATCCCAGGAGCCTTGTTGTTCTCATAAAACAATTTAAGCACATTACAGCAATGTCAGTGCCTTCTGAAATGGAAAACATCTTACTATATGTAATATGTCAGAACAGAAAACAATTATAATATAGCACATGTCACAGCTGGGGGTCAGCCTGCACATCACATGCCAGGCTTATTGCTGAGCTTTCTTAGGATGCATAATCTGATATGTAAAAAAATGTAACATATTTAAAGAAAAAAGCAGCCAGTGCTCTCTGTTGGCCTCTTCCTTGAGGATGAAAAGAAAAATACACAGAGTACAGAAGAAAATTGCTTCAAGCAAGTGACCTGATCTCAGAAGTATTCAGGTGCTTTGTTCTTCAACACCTTTAAAAACACAAGAGGACATCTGATAAGAAGAAGAATGAGATTACTGTAGTTTGATGGTAACTTGACAGCTGGCCCCAGCCCATCTCTCTTTGAAGTCAATGGAGAGATGGCAATTTCATTAAATCAGTGACAGCTTCATGAAGTCCTAGTGAAAGACTAATATACTTTACTTGTGTTCCCCCTGTTTAAACTGTAGGATGGGTCATGGACCTGTAAATGATTCACAGCATGTCAAAAGATGTGTTCCTGAGACAGGTACGGAGGTACAGCATAACTCATAGTGACATATCACTTCCTGGATGAGCTGCTACTGTGACTTTTTTTTCTCTATTAAATCACGATCAGAATATGGCTTTTATGGGCATATATAATGTAAATGAGCCATTATTGCAGCGAGGGTTGCTCTGGGAAGTGATGGGACCTTTCTGCTGGCTGTCTAATGGAGTGCTCATGGAAGCTCAGTTCATTCAGCACCCAGCCATGCTTTTCAGTTCGCCAAGAAAATTGGACCAGGCTTATTTACCACACATCCAATTAACACAAGGGTGGATGCTCCCGATGGCTGCAATTACACCTGTATCTCGTTGTATTTTTACCTGAAGGGAAGATGTGGGGTAACAGGGCTTAGGTGATACTGTACCAAGGCACCGGCCTTCTGAAAACCATTCAGTGCAGCCTGCAACTGGGTCTTCTTCAGTTCTTTTTGAAGGCTGCTCTTGGTGAAGAGATCACACCAGGACAATGCACTGTTATATTTGAAGGGAAATTAAATGGAAAAAAAAGCTCTCCATCATAAATATTTCCCTTTATGGATTACATTTGGTTACACCTGTATACAATAGGGCTCCTAATCTGCAGTGTGATTAAAATAAGCAGGAAATTAAAATAAAGAAAAAAAAGGCAAAAAAAAGGTGAAGAAGACAGAGAAATAATATTTTTTTAGTTCATCTCTGATGTGAGGAAATTACAACTTGAGAAAATATTCCTGAAGAGTGTTGGGAGAAAAGACTGCATTATATTGCTTTGATACAGAGGAAAATGCTGCTGGGGTCCAGGGCCATTTGCACATTAGAACTGGGATGTAGACGTATTTTTAAGGCCACCTTTATCAAAGTAGCCAATTGAGTTAAGATTTTGAAGTAGTCAAGAGCTAGGACATGAATTTCAGGTATGATTCCACAGTCTCAAAACAGTGAAACCAGAAATGATGATCAAGATGGACTGTGCTAACCCCTGCCTTTGCACTGGTTACCTGCTCTGAGAAATAGCTGCAAATGCTTATGTGAACCTCGCTGATGCTCTCAGAATAAATCTGTGGGAAGGATTTGAAAGATTATTTGAAGTTCAGTGTCATGTACAAACTGAGGCCAGGAAATGTAGATGAATCATAAGGAAAATAATGAGGTTCTTTCAGGAGCATTTCTATCTCTAGGTCTTTGATTTAATTCTTTGTCTGACTCCAGAATACAACCCAGAAACCATTTCTGATGCAAGGTATTGAGTATATACAAAGAATTGTGCCTGAGTTTGATGTATTGATAAAACTGCCACTGAATGATTTGAGATGAAGATTGAATAGTCTGAAAGTAATAAGATATGATTGAAGCTGAGGCCTTCTATGGATTGGAATGGACAGCTTTTTCTGCCACACTGCTATCATTTATCAGAACACTAAGTGTGTATTACTCTAACACATCTCACTAGTGAGGTTTAGACAAAACTAAAGCTGTATGGCCAAGCAAACCCGTTTACGCTTCAGCATTTAAAGCTGGACAAGACAAAACACATGAAGAATACAGTAGAGAAAATCTGTGCTACTGAAATAACTGTGAAAGTGAATATGTCAGTGCAGAGGCAGCAGGTCCTTTCTGGACCAGCTAATTCCAAACTGGGGTATGTGTCCTTCAGCCTCACCGGCTAGTCCGTCTGCCTTACACCAATCTTTGCACCTATGGACATAGATGATTTTCACAGCACCTAGCTGAGAGCCAAGAGCTAACGACTCTCCTCTAGACACTGCTAGAAAACCATGAACAAATTAGTCAGAATGGAAGAATAAGGTAACCACTGCAATTTAAAGTACAGGTTCACTATGCCTTTTGCTGGCCGTGCTCCCAGATGCACCTCAGTGGCCAGGGAAGACCCGGTTCCCTCTCAAATCTTGTATTGCCCACATAGGGCCAGAGAGATATTTGTGGCCTTACAGCATGATTCAGCTAAAATCCACAGAAAGAATCAGAGCTGCAACCATTTGAGACTAATATCTTACCTGGGTTTAAAGTTTCTGGGCTTTTTCCCTTCCAGCTATGGAGTTTTCCTGACAATTTTCCCTCTCTGAATTTGGCAGATCCACCAACCCCAATTCTGAGCACTCTTTCAAGTAATTACGCAGCTCCCCTCTCACTAATGTAATCTCTGTTAATAATTTATTAAATATGTTTGAGTCATCAGACCAGAAAGGTCATACAAAGACAGACTATGAAATGGAAAGTTTGTTGGTTAGGTAGCTTAATGAATGGCAGACGCATGCTCATAACTTGGAAAAACTGAAGCACATCACATTTTGGGGGGGGGGAACACAATAAAGCCTTGAAGTGCATTATGGATTTATGGCCACAAGCAAAGCTACACCATAAAGAAAGATTGTCATTACCTAAGTATGCAAATATTCCGAGTATTCAGTATGCCAGAGAAAAACTTATCCATTTAACTAGTCTTATAAGCTATTTGCAAACTAATGAAAATGAACTTTTCTGCATTATATGATCATGGAGCATGCAAAGAGCAATTTGTACTTCAATAATGCTACTGTGGAGTTATGATTTAGGGGTCTTATTTATCAGCCCCACTGGCTAAGATCAGGCTTGGCAGCCCAGATTGTGTGTTTTGCACTTTGCATATCTAGTCACATCCCAAGCTGTGACTGCCCCTGGCTATTAGATAAATGGATATAGGACCGTAAAACACTTCTGGAGGAAGACTCTGCATTTTTAGTCAATCACGAAGGAATTTTAAAGGTACATTTTCCATAGCTAGAATATCTACACGGGGAAGTTGCTTATTTCTTAACTAGTGCAAGTGTGAAAGGCTGAGCTGTGGATTTGAAGACTTGATCTCTGAGAAGGATCTATACCAAACATGTCTTGTGCCTCCCCTTGCTTTCCAGCCTGCTCACTGAGGAGGTGAGGACAGGTACTTGCTATGAGGAGGCTCTCAGCTTGTTCAGCTCCAATGATACACCCTTGTTAGTCATGCAAGGGGTGACTGGGCAGCAAATTCACCTTCATCGCAGTCCTGCTCTGAATACTGGAGAGTGAGGGGAAAAACATGCCCCAGTGCTTGGATCTGAGGATGAGCAGTTTAATGGAGTGTGCTGAATCTACATCTCTCACTTCTCATGTCTGCCAGGTGCCCTCTCAGTGACAGAGTGTGTATCCATTTCAGTGAATAAAGCTTTAAGGATATAACTGCATGTTATCTAACATCAAAACTAAACATTCTCAGTGTTACAGGGCTCTAATTTACTGAAATGTCTCACTGAAGCATTACACCATAAAAGCCATGAGCACTGAAGGGGAGCTCTGGGGCAGTCGGGTGTGAGAAGGGAGAGGTCACCAATATGCAAAGGTGGTCACCGATAACCCCTGACTGGCTTTTGGGGAGAAATCACAGGATTCCCACCTGATTACTCTTTGCCATGAGCCAAACCCACTCACTGTTTGCAGCAGGGAAGGAATTTCTGCCTCTTCAACCTGCAAGGCGACCTAATAGAAAGAAATGAAGAGGGTAGCACTAGGATGTGACATCCATAACAGCTTTAGTGTCTACAACCCCATGCTAAAACAATCATCCTGGCATTTGCTGGTGATGCCCATCATGAGCATGCCAGGAAGAATATCTCTGCTCTCCAAAACATTTGCAATGAGCAATTACCATGCACCCACACAGACCACGCTGCTTGGCTGTGGGTTCACTTCTTAGCAGTCCCAGGGCAAAGCTGTCTGGCTTCACAGACGTTAATTATTTGTGTCTACTGTTAATTAGCTGTCTGCAGTCCCTCATGCTGGGGCAGTGACAGCCTGGGAGCCTCTCCCAGCGGCACAGCCCATGGGCTTTGTTCTCCCTCCCTCCTGCCTTCCCTCCTCAGCTCCCAGCCAGAACATTTCATTTTAGTCACGGTGCCAGAGAGCAGACCCCAGAGGACCTTTGCAATTAAACACGTGTGAAGTACAGTGGAGATGGAGGGTGGGGACAAAAGTGGGGAGAAAGGGGCAATTTCAGCTCCTCAGGCATGTGAGTCAAGAGCTTTCATGGTGCCTCTCAATGTGTTTTTTTCAGCCAGCCACGAATCATGTCCTGGCCATCCAAGGGAACGCGTCTCTATGAGGGAAATTCCCACACTTGCCTCGGTTGGTGTCCTGCTCTTTGTTGTTGCTTTGCTGCCTTCAAGGCGTTGTAAATAATTGAATTTTTACAGAAAGAAGGGATTTTTTTTATTACTGGTTTGCTAAACTCAGAAATGCAACATCCGGGGTAAATCCTCATCCTTACCTTTGCAGTTACAGGGAAGCAAAAGCTCTCTATTCACCAAAGAGCGCATCACTGAAAACGCATCACATCATTTTCAATAAAGGAGTTTCATCACAGGACGCATTTCCTAGCTGAATTAAGTCTGAATCATATTTCTTTTGTTAGGGTGTTAAATAAAAGCAAGTGGTTTGGAATTCCAGCTAAACACCTGTGAAATAGCCTGGGCAAAAAAGAATTCACTGGGAATAATTTATTCATCCTGCAAATTTATTTCCACCTGCAAATCACCGGAGAAGAGGTTGAGTTCTTGCCCAAATGCTACAGTGATTGTTAAAGCATTACCAAATGATTTTCACAAATGTTTCTTGCATGGTAATTTCCTGATGACCGAGTCACTGTAGATATTTGACATTTGAAATTCCAATTTCAAGTCCTTCTGATGGGATGCACAGATTGCAGGAACAGACCTGTGCTCCGCTGACTGAACACCAATATCTGCTGCAAGTGATCTGTTGATGCAGCCCCAGCCACCACATCTCGTTCAGCATCCCAGGGTCAACACAGCCTCCACCAGCTCTGAGGGCATCCATCATCACCCACTTTGCTTCTCCAGCCTCTGTCTTTGGGCTCCATGGTCAACTGCCCAACCCCTCCATGCCTGCCAAAACTCAGAAGGACCAGATCATCAGTGTTTATGAATATGGTGATCTCTCTGACCAGCATCTTCTCTGTCCCATTAGCACGCAGCCTCCCTGGGGCAGAGGTTGTGTCTGTAGCACTTAGCTCATTTGGCTTATGATGTAACTCCTAGGTATAATGCAATGCAAGCAATAAATAATAACATCAAACCTGGCTTTCCCATCAGAGGATACTCTTTCGGTCCATCAGAAACTCATTTGCTGGTGCATTCAACCGAAGAGAACACAAAGGACATGCAAACACACACCAAGCATGCTTGAAAATCCACATGAATATTCATGGAAATGGGATTTTTTTGCACTGCTCAGCCCCCTCTCCTTCTGGCACTGGCACAGAAATGCCACCGGGAGCAGCAGGGTTGTGTCCATATAGGCATTCGCTGCCTCAGCCACCAGCAGATGCTCTAGTGCTTGCATGTGATGCAGTTACTGGTGCTGATGCCACTGCAGCTCCTGTGCTCTGCTGCCTGTTGTGCTCTCCAGCTTGGTGGAGTTGGGCCTTTGCAATTCAGAGAGGAAACAGTGAAATGAGACATACAAAAGAAGATTTTCAAGGACTTAAAATAAGTGTTCTGCTTGAAAACACCCCAGATTTGATGGCAGTGTTCTTGCTGAAAAAAACCTGACAAATGCCACTGGGTGTAGCTTTGCTTGGGGTTCTTTGACAGGAAATCAATGTGATGCTGTAGCTATGTACACTCCTGCCCTTTCCAAATTAGGCAGTTCTGGTCCTAAATGGTCCTTTGTTTTATGAATCAAACTTCTGTTCATATTGGGCCTAAATTTTCCCCTCTAACAACAGGTTTTTCCTCACCCCCTCCCCAGATTTCCCATCAGTGCTTCCTAAAGCAAAGCAGCTACACAGTGTTTACAGTCCAGGTGCTCCCTGCATCCTGGAGCTCCACGTGCTGTGTCATGTTATGTGGCTGCATCCACATGTGTAGAGTGCAGTGTTTTGTTGTCATTTACAGACCACATGTGGTTTAGAAACTCAGTGATCCAAAAGCATGATGTTAAGAGTTTTGGGAGTTGCAGAGGCAGTCCCTGCTCCATGGGAAATGGCACAGGTAGGATTTCCAGGGCTCCCTGAGATGAGAAATGACAGCATACCCCAGCATCCCACTTCCTTTTGCAGTGCAGGGGCCAGAAGTGCTTCTGGCTAGCTTGTAGATCACCCCTTTTGAGACAATCCAAGTGCTGCTGTCTTACCCCAGTGTGTTACAAGCTCCAGCCGCTCAGGACCTGGTTCACAAGCAGCCTTGTATCTGCAGTGGGATGATGGGGGAGGCTGCAGGAGGTAACCTGGCCGATGATGAAGCAGAGATGTTCCCTAGCAATAAACGTGAGGATGTAAAAACATCTTTACTATCAGCAGAGTGAACTGAGAAGGGAGAGCAGGGAACCACCTCACTGCGGGTTTACACTAAATGAATTACAGAAGGAGAGAGTGAGGGGATAACATTGGAATTAAAAGAGGTTAAGATAAGATGGAGAGTGGCAGTTGAGCCAGGAAAGCAGGCTGGAAGTGGAAAGAGTATTTACATGACACTAACAAAGCTTGAAGGAGGTGAGAGTAGGAGGGCTCCTCAATCACCTTGAGAAACTGCTGTGGGAAGGAGAGAAAAGAAGGCAGCACAACTGTGGCCATATCTGGGATTCCTGCGAGAATGCTCTCCAAGGAGATGTGGGAGAAACAGGGAGGTGCTCCTCTGCTCTTAGGTAGCCTGACACTGATGTCTTTAGTGCAGCTGTGCCATTAAACACAGCCTGCTGCCACGGGGCTGGTGTCGATAGCAGTGTAGGGTGCTGGGGTGGGAGATGCAGCAGCTCAGCGACAGCAAGTTCCCACCACAGGCAGAGCCATCAGAAGCTTCCATCTGAGTAGTTTCGATCAAGCTGTGGAAATCATGGAAATACTAGCTAGATAGAGTGATCAGCTGCCAAAAAAACCTTAGCACAGCTGAGAAGACGGTCTGGATGGCACAACTGCCCTGGCAGTTGAATTGTCAGGTACTGAGAGTACCTGCCTAGCATCAATATCAGAGATGATTCAAACAAGATAAGGGATTGGGCTGGATTGTGCTGATCTCTTTATATTGTCATTGTGACCATCAGTTATCAGCAAAGGAAAACATCGCTATATACGTATTTGAGGGAGTTTGATTTTGTGGCGAGAGCTGTCAACAGCAATGAAAAAACCCTTCTGTCACAAAGCCAGAAAATTGTGCCTCAGGAAAAAAAGATGCTCCAAGGCCATAAAAGCCATTTCAAACATTCTACTTTGGGCTTAGTGTCTCCTCATTTGAGGAGGGAGAGGAGAGGAAAGAGGGCAAAATGAGTGGGGAATGTGCATGTGCTTATCTAGCATGGTGATGGCTGAAGAGATGCCTGGTCTTGGGAGGAATTAGGAGTGAGAATCCTCTGGGACCTCAGGGGTTAAGGCCAAGGCAGGCACTAATGCAGGGACATGTGCTGACATACGAACACAAAGTGAAAAATCACCTCCTGCAGAATCTGGTAAGAGCTGGGAAGCTGGAGTGTGCAAGCCAATTTAAGCTCAATAAGTCTAAGAAATGGAGAGATAAATCAACACAGTGAAATACAATGCAGCAAACCTGGGTGGCTGGCATGGACATTATGCATTTGGGTTCTGGGGCACTTGTGTAGCCAGCAAAGAATTCAAGGTCCTGTAAAGTAAGGCTCCCAGGAATGGAAAATGCCGAATGACCAACTGAATATGTCCAATATTAAAGCTTTTCATACAGCCTTAAATGAGGCAAGCTTTTCCCTGCACAGAATAATTTACAGCACCATTGTGCTATTTGACAGCATTGTTTTCACACTGCTGGCCCCTATCAGAATGCCCCAGGAGCACCTGAAATATTAAAACAAGGAGCACCCTGACCTTCCAGCAAATACATCACTTGCCTGTGGTAGGACAGGAAATTACAGAATTCACTTGTCGTCTTCCAAGTGTGACAGGACCTCTGCGTCACAGGAAGAAATCTATCCCATAAGGTTAAATCACTGCTTATCTGCTTAATGGCAGTCAGACATTAAGCAGATTGACTGGGACATTCAATTTGTTTATTTTTAAATGGGAACCCAAACAACTTAATGCTCCTTCTTTCCTTAATCTGCTGGCAGGCTCGCTATCCAATTTATTGTGTTTGTCTATTTATTTATTTATTTGTGCCTCTTTTTCCTCCTGTGGCCTGTTGATTCCTATGGGAGTGGATGCTCTGTAACTGGGCAGTTGCTCCAGTGGATGAATCCCACACAGAGATTATCCTTGCTGTATGGCCATCTGCATTGGCTGCGCTGAGTTTAGCAGCGATTTTTAAGCATAGGCTCTTGTGGATTATCCACATGCTTTGGTGAATACAAATCAACTTGCAGTTAAGATTAAGATACAACAATTTCCATATCTGGGAAGCGTACAGGCGTCGATGGAAAAACATAGTAAAGTGGCATACAAGTTGCAAGGTATAGTTAGCAATCTGAATAAATGGCTATGTGTGGAGAACACTGGAAGTGGGAACTTTTCATGGTTTAAGAAAGCAGAAAATGTAGATTAAGATGCCATTCATTAAACACCACCCAAACTGTTCTAATCCTTTCCCATGAAATCATCATCTTCTAAGCTGTAACATGTTAAGTATACCTAAGAAATAAAGCTGATTTAATACAGCTGTACCCCTGAAATGAAGGGCAGTGTGTTGCCACCTGACTTTTATTCCTTTGATCTAGGTTCCCTACTAGTTTGGTATAGATAAAGGAGGTTAGGGAGAAGCTAGCAAGGACCTGCTGACAATTTAATCGCTGTGGTGATTACCATGCGGCAATTAAAGGCTGACTGCTGTGAGATGCTGTATACTTTCAGTGCCTTCTCAGGCAAGTTTTTATACTGGTAGTGGATAGTGTTTTCTAAATGATCAGAATGGGATTTTCAAAAGCATGTGTAGGAGCCCAGTGACTGGAATTTTAATGAGTCAGGTGCTTACGGATAATTTCTGGAAGCCCCTTTATATTGTGGTCTAATCAGAGATTTTGTGGTTTTGTTCATACAGTATAAACAAGTGTAAATTCTGCTCGTCTTCCAGACACAAAAATCCATCGAAAGCAGCCTTCCATGCCAACCGGAAATAAAAGTCAAAACCTTCCTTCTGGTTTTAAACTCCATTCTCAGTTGCAAGAAGAGAAGAAAACAAAGCTTTAATTTAGGTAATCCCATTGCAATGCCTCCCATCTCTGTGAAGCAGTTACACTGCCCTGAAATCAGATTACAAAAATCACAGCTGGCTTTCGGGTTTTTTCCTCATGCACTGTACTGTACCCAGCCTTTCTCACACGCACACCTTCTACCTGAAGAATAGTACTATCTAAATTCTCCACACCAAGCGCTTTTCTGACCTCGTCTTTACACCTATTGGAAGTGGAAATGCCTGCACTGTCCCACAATGGATGCTTGCAGAATGTGGAAGCTTTGCTGTGATTGTGAAACAAGCTGTAAGATCACTTATGAAATTGCCCAGAATTGCTTTGGAAAGGTCTCCGATGGAGCCCTGAGGGCACTAATTACCCTTAATGGCCCTGATTGGCCCCACCTGGTGCCTCCACCCACTCCCATGGGCCCAGGAGTACCATTTAAACTCACCTGGGGGTATTTATTCCTTCTTCCCTTAGAGTTGTTTTGGAGTTGCTCACCCATGCTTGGCTGTGGACCCTATTGCAGGGAGTGAATTTTCTGCTTAACCATGGATCTGTATCCTGTATGAATTGGTTTTGTGATTTGGACTTCTACCTGAAGCTTGGCACCAGCTCTGGGCTTGGTTTGCTCAGATACTAAAGGGCTGATCTCTGGTTGGCAAGGTTCTTGCTCTCTTCTGTTGTAATGCTCTGCTCCATGTGCTCAAGGGATCTGCTGGCCCTCTCTGCTCTTAGGTTCCCTTTGCCAAAGGTAAGGTTATCTATACCGAATTCCTCCACAACAAGCACTTTCCTAATCTGCTCTTTAAACCTTGGGAAGCATTTTTGCTACTACTGCACTGTAGAAGTGAGGTTTTGAGTAAGTGTTGCTGATGCAGTGTCTGGAGGCAACAAGGAGTTCAGCTTATCTTGTAGCTTTGGTGAGCTTTGTACTAATGCTTTCTTACTGAGGGTGTGTGGGTTACCTCTGTGTAATTTGAATCACGGCGTGAGTGGGCTGCTAAAGTGTGACTTAAATGGTGAGCTTACCGTAATTGAACTTACAGGGGCCTGGGGGGGAGCATTTAATGTATGGCTTTATCTTCATGGAATTACATGGCATTCTCCTTTGAATTATACATTAGTTTTATGGTGGACATTTTTGTAGGCTCTGTCCCTTGATATATGGAGAGGCCATGACTCTCTGTGAGTATAATTGCATAGCTTGCTCATTCACCAGAAGTCATTTCAGAGCAGCCATGGAGAGCACCCTGGAGGCTGGGAGCACTAATGGAAGGTCAGCAAGTTCTTTTCAGATGGTTCAGGGTCAGGCCCTGATCTAGGTTGCATTACTAAAGAGACAGAGCAAAACTCATGGGCTAAATATCATTATTCCTCCTTGACACCAGCATAACAAAGCCCTTTGGTGCAGTTTCAGCTCTTACGATCAAGTAAATGGGATCCAACAAGCAGGACTCTGTTTGTCAGAGTTATGTCCATTGACCCTCTTGCAGTATTTTTAGCTGGTTGTATGCCTCCAGTGTTATGCTATTTTCCATCTTAATGTGTCTTCCTAGGCTGGCTGGTAGAAAGGCAAAACAAAAAGCTTTCACATCAAGCCTCCATGTAGCCATCAAGATATGCCTGGCACCTAACAGGGTAGCTGTGCTTCTGGTTTATGGCTATTAAATGTGCCCAGGGAGAGGAGCAAAGTAGCCTCAAGTCTTGATATACCAGAACTGAAATAAGTGTAAAACTGTTCTTGTGGCATCAGAGAAAAAGCTTGACAGTCCTTCCCTAGTGAGCAAATAAAGTAACAGCACAATAAAGTGGTGAACAGGCTTGGGCATGTTGAAGAATATTCTCTAGAAAGTGAGAGTAATAGGTAAAAGTTCTAAGACCATTTATTTTATGGTAGGATGGAAGCTTACACAGTGTCATGCAAGCAGCTTTTCTCCCCTGCATCCTAGAAGTGCTGCAATTACAGCCACTAACTCTGGGTACATGTATAGCAGCTGTCCTTGCAGCTTGCCTTGCCCATCCTCCAGACCTTTAGGGTTAATTAAAGAGCCCCCCACAGCCTCATTTATTAGCCTCATATACTCCACAGTGAGCGTGATTAATGTTTGGCTCTCAGCTAGAGTTCAAAATGCAGTTTAGCAAAGACTGAGAAAGAAATTAAGTAAAGCTTTGGAGGTGTTTAAGCTAGAGACACACAGAAGGTGTCTCCACAAAAGGATGGACTTGTGAGGAGGATTGGGACTCAGCCTGTACCTTTCTTGCTGGTCAACCTCTTCCCCTGTGTGATCCTCAGCTATCTCCACCTATAAGAAATAAGGAAAGATGCTAATATTAATCTTAGCATTGTGCTTTTTGCTGAGACACAATGAGTAGTGTTTTTCAATGTATAGCAAGGTCTCTGATCCCCTTGGCACTAGAAGGCCAGATTTTTAAACTTTGGGTAACATTTTGAAATATGGGGGGACGCAACTTAAATCTCATGGGGTTAATATGACTCCAGGAGCAAACTGGAGAATTGTTTTATGAGTGTATCTTTAGAAACTAATGAATGTTCCAAATCACCCTGAATGCATGAATTTATTGCCAATGTGAATGTAAAAATGCATGATTTATGATTAAATATAAGTATATAGGGATGCAGAGAAAGCCTCACAAAGAAATGCCTTCCAGCATTAATGGTGTTGCTGACGTAGGACTGTGTCCTCTTGAAAGACAGGTTCTTGCCCAACAGTTTTTCGGAGACCTACAGTAAGCACTGGGTGAAATACTGTGGAGTATGGAGTGCAAGGTGTCTGAACTGAATACCTGTAATGAGCCACTCTGGACTTTGTAATAAGTCTTCAATTCTATGAAAACAGGAATAGGATCAGTGAATAATGAAGTGGGGAAAATGCAAGAAGAGCCCAGTAGATTGTGCTATCAGCCATCAGAATAACCATCATTTCTGTGAGAACAGTTTTAGTGATAAAGGAGTAGCACTCTTACCTCCAGCTTGCTTTCTCTTGGTGTTACTGAGCATAGGTAAGGAAAGGTCTGTGAGAGCATGTTTAGGACCTGGGTGTGCATTTCTTTTCCTGCTATTATCCTGCAGAAGTGCCTCTTTTTTAGGAACCCTGGAAAAATTAAGGGCTTAGACACAAAAAAGAAATTCTTCAGCTCCTGCAGGCTCAGCTCAGCTATTGCCAAGTGGTTGGGTAGGAGACAGTGCTGTATCTGCAATATTAACAGTGTGGGGAGATGGAACAGACTGTTGCAAGCTCAAAGAATGGAGATGTAGGGTGATAGCATGAGGAAAGCTTAGGTTCACTCGTCTCATTTTAGGCCTTTAAAATTGGGCATTGAAATCAGCCTGGGTGAAGGACAGAAAAGACCATCACCAAGTCGTTTCTGTGAGACAGGGAGACTAAAACTGGCGGTGGGACACTGGGTGTGAGTGTCGCATGTACGTGTAGGAAAGAGCAAATTATCAAGACTAATGGTGCTTACAATCATTACCACTTCTAATTACCTTTATAGAATTTTAGAACACTATCTGCTAGCAGAACCACATTTAAATCAAAACTGAAGCTTGTGCAGCAATATTTGAGGTTATTTACTGTTGGACATAATTATCAACCCTATTTTTTGCCCATTTTAAGTAGCGTCATATTGATAGAGTGTAATGCCTTAGAATGGCATTGGTGTAGCTAAGTTTAAGGCAACAGATAACTCAAGAATAGTTTAGAAACTCCATAATTTGATCAATGAGCTCTTTAAAGCACACATACAGGCGAGACAACTTCTGGAAGTTGTGTATGGGCACATCATTTAATAAAAAGCAAGAATACCTTCTGGTTAACTCCTGTTTAATAAGGATGGGGAGAGCCTGAAGTCCCATTTTCTGTTGCTTAAAGATTCCAATTTTAGTTACCTCTCTATTAGTGTGATAAGACTGGACCACTCTATTTCTCATCTCCCAGTTTTCCTGTCTGCAAGCCAGGGAAACTAACAACCACCTTATTTGTAAAGCAATTCAGGTCACTCTGAACCATATGTACAAGCCAAGATGCTGTTACAGCAATGTTGTAGCTCTAACCCTTTAAAAACAGCATCAAAAACTGGTGTCGGTAGTAACAGGCATTATCAAAACTGGACAGGGTTCCAAGAATTATCTCAGCCAACAAAATCCTTATTCCCAGTGATAATCCAACATCTGATAGAGAATCTTCATGTCACAGATTAAGTTTCAGCCACAAATAAGGCAGGAAAGACCCTTTGTCAGGTAAGGGTAAAAGCAGCACTGCTGATATAGGAAGGTTTTCCTTGCATATGGTTATCAGTGTTGAACGCATCCCACACCCTTTATTTGATAGCTGGTGTTAAGGGAAACAGCTTGAACCAGGACAATGGCGAAAATGCAGTTAATTTGGACAATACACAAGGACTTAGACCTGAAAATAGGACAGGAGTTGTACAAAGGTGCCAAGGTGGGGGAAGACCCTTCAGCCCCATCAAGCTTTGTAAAATTGGCTGGTACAAACAGGCTGTTGATGTTAGGAGTGCACTGGTGCCCCAGCAATACCCGAGGAGCCCCACTGAAAGCTGAAATTAAGCATATACGAATGTACATGCTGAATTTAGACCTTGGACTTGAATCCTGGCATCTAGAAGTTGGTTTTGTAAAGACTTTCTCAGGGCTCAGGTCTGCTGGTGTATTTTTATAACAACACTTTGTGTGTTTTGGCAGTTAAGCTGAATTACATCACTTTATCTTTCTGCATTTTATTTACCTCATTTCCTTTTCTAAAAATATATAAAAGTTGACTATTCGCTGATATGAATTTGGAAACAGTGAAAAGCCAGCAACTCCTTGTCTTCCACTTCTTCATTTAAACCACATCAGCCACATTGAACCACATACATAGACTCTACCTGCAAAAGGTCTTGATGTGGAACAGGTATTTTGGAGAAGCAAAGAAAGGAAAGGAGGAAGGATGGAGAGCTTCACTTCCTTTTCTTCAGGGAGGAACAGAAATTGTGCACAGGAGGAGGAAGGTTGTGCACAGAAGAATGATCAGGCTGTCAGCCTGGCCCAGCCCTGTGCAGCTGCCTGAAGCTCTTCTGTGTCCCAGAGGCTTCAGTCCTCTCCATGATAGAAACACAAAGAATCAGGTTGCACAAGCACAGGATCAATGTGTATGGTAAAGACTTTATCTAGTTCAGCAGACCTGTTCTGAAATGGAAAAAAATTGTAACTGGGAAATTATTTTAGATGGGAGCATCCACATTGTTTTTCAGGATTGAGCAGCTTTCAGAATCTGCGTATTCTGGTTTAGAAGAAGAATCTGAAAGAGGACTTTTTGCATCAGCCTAAACAGCAGCTCGTCCCCCAAAGCCCCTGTAAATAAACTAGATACCTGCTGCTAGCACACGTGGGTGAAGTCTGGCTGTGCAGAGGGTATGAAATAGAGCAAGTGTGCCCCTCACCATCATTCAAGTGATGCTCATCTTAGGCTCTGTATATGTCAGTGCCAAACTACATGAAGAGATTGTCTATTCTGGGGTCTCCCAGAAGAATGCTGCAGTGGGTTAGACTAGCAGTCCATTTAGCCTGGCATTGTGCTGTTCATCCTAAATAATAAATGACACCCATGCTGGCAGTTGATGCAGATTAACATCGGGGTAGATCTCAGCAGAGAGGCAAAGTACCTTTTTAAACGTCAATATTCCTCCCTTGCTGTAAAGGGATTTTGCAAAGAGCTATGGTCACTGCTGGGGTCTACCTTTCGCATTAGGAAAGTAGCATAAATTCAGCCATTTTTCCTGAGAAACCTTCAATCTGACTCCCATGTCCATAGGCCTTAGATGTTTATTTAAGAAGCTGCTATCCAAAAAAGTAATGTTTCAGGGCTAGGAATGCATGGGTTTTGTTTCAGGCTGCCCAACCTTCAGGAAATAGATATGTTGACTAATTGCACTGCAATGCATTTCATCTCCGGAGTTTTGAATTGTGTAAATAGCTGTTGGCCAAGAAAGGTAAAAGTTAACTTTATTGTTAAGTCTTGCTTTGAATTCTGCTCCCTGTCAGGGACTGGAACTGGGATTTCTCACTGAAGTTGAGGCATTTTGATGTGAGACATGTATTCTGAGCTAGCTTGGTTGGAAGCAGGAAAAACTTTTGTGGCTTGCTGCAAACTGCATCCTTGAGTTCATTTGTCTGTGCTTCATCTGTCTGGTTTCTCCACTCTTGAGGGCAAGAGGCCCTGTGGATTTGTCAGACCTGCAAAACGGAGTCCTGGTCTAGGCTGGTATCTCGGGGTCAAGTGCAAAGCCATCAGAGAGCACTCTGTTTTGCTTGCATCCTTTCATCTATCACATCAGAAGGTCTTCTCTGCTGCCATGCAATGTATCACTCATTCTCTGTGCAAAGTTGGTTTAGGTGCATCTGCACTACCTTCTGCAAGCTTTTGATTTTCTTATAATACAGCTATAAATGAGATAAAGAGCACTTATTTCAGCTACTACAAAAATTGGCTGACCTTTCCTGTTCAAAGTAAGCTCCCCTGTCTCCAGACCTTGATTTAGGATTATTTGTGGGAGGCAAATAGATGCATACATCACATCAAATTGTCAGTGTAATTTTCCCTATCCAAGTATTTACATACAGGAAGGGAGGTATGGGGAATTGTAATGAACTAGTAGGTAGTGTTAGAATTTCTTCTGATATGGAACAATATTTTTAGGGAGATTGCTTAGTGGTGGTTCATATTCTGCAGTACAGAGGCCACTGGGGGTTGGTTGATGATGGCTGGAAATTAGGAAGGGATGAGACTACTGACGTAGTAGTACATGTAGCTAAAATAACCTGATCCTTCTAGGAGGCAGATGAACTCCATCACATGAATGTGCAGGGAACTTGTGAAGTCCTGTGAGTAAGCAGGCAGAAAGGATGTGCGAGATGCAGAGAACACAGAAGAAACTTTTGGAAGGTGATGTGCAAAACCTGACAACCCAAAGTTGTTATTGCTTTGCTGTTGACTTGTGGCAACTCAGAGCTGCAGAGGTGAATGTTGCTACCTTCCTGGTGACAGGAAACATCTGGGAGCACTTCAGCCCCAAACCACAGCCACAGAGGAACTGGAGGAAGGAAAAACCCAGAAAAGTCAGATGGCAGCAAAACCCAGTCCTAGGGCCCTCAGGTGTAACCAGAAATGATGGACCAGAGGCAAGAGAATAAGCTGTGTGAACAGCATTGACATAGTTGTACCAGGAAAGCATGGAAAGATCTGCATGGGTGCAGCCAAGGGATCCTGCTTGAGCGCAGATGGAGATGGTTACAAATATGTGAGTCAAGCTGTGCTTATTACTCCGCTTTAAGAAAAGTATGAGGTAGCTTGGCCTTGTAGTCTGTAGATGTGATAAATAGGAAGACCTGGTGTTGCTGGGGTTAATAACCATTATTTGATGTGAGATGTCATGTCAAATACATGTCCTGAAACCAGGACAGATGGTAAAGAAAACAACCCTATTTACCTTGGAGGGTTTTGATCCTCTTAATTTTGGTTAAATGAATGAACAAGGATTTGTGACATTTTGGCAAAAATAACGGCATATTCCTTCATAGCAAAATATCCGAGTGAATTCTTTTACAACCCAAGCACTGTTTTAGCTGCAGAGATTTGTTCTGTGGAATATGTAGGACTTGCTATGGTGCTGCTCATTTCACATGGCAAGCCATGGTTTGCCAGCACCTCCAGTTTGTCTGACAACCCCCAAACAATAGCCAGACTGCTGTTCATTAGGCAGCCTATTTCCATATGGTAATAAGAAGCCGTTTGTAACATACCAGCACGGATATTCTTGAACACATTGTTCTGTTTCACTCTGCAAGGATGACAAAGGGCCCTTATGAACAGACATAGATAGCTTAAGGCAAATCCAACCGCCTCCCATTGCCCTGTAGAAATTTCCATATATCACCTAAGAGGGGGTGGCATGCATCTATCTTCTGCCTGTATTGTGAGTTATGGCTGGGAACAAATCCAAGGCTGGGGAGGACGCGCAGAGGGTCAGGGAAATTGTTGGTGCTGGCAATCGTAGGGACAGGGGCTGGCTACGTCCCCCAGCTACGCCGGTTTTCGCTGGAGCTGAGGATGCTCCCGCTCTCCCGTGTCCCCTCTCCTGAGGGCAGCTCCGGCTCTTTGCGAGGGGTGAGACCGCGCCTGCCCGTGCACATGCACACACGCACAGATGTAAATAAGACCAGAGCATCCATCGCATCCTGCGCAGCTCTGCCGGTGTGTCCTTCCCCTCCCGGGAGGAGCTGGGGCTCCGCAGCTGGGGGCGGAGCTGCCCCTCTCTCTCGCCGCGATGCGGGGGGAGCGGGGCAGGCGCTAAGCCCTGCCCTGGCGGGCGAGCGGTGAGGAGCCGGGGGTGCATGCGGGGGGGCCGGGCGGGGCGGGCAGGGCTCCGCCGGCAGCCCCGTGCGCTCAGCGGGCGGCCGCTACCTGCGCTGCCCGCTCCGCTCAGCCTGGACAAGGTAAGTAGTGCGGTGCTCTCCGATCAGAACCGGGGGGGTTCGGAGGGGGTGTTGCGGGAACGCGGGCAAGGCGAACCCATCCCCACGGCGGGGCTCCCGTGGGGGGTGCTGTGTGTTTTGGGGGTGCGAAGCCGCGAGGCTCCCCCCGTGGTGGCGACGGGAAACGCGCGGCCACACCCTCGCGGGGTGTTCCCCCCCACACCCCGCATCTCTGCCCGCCCCGTCCCCACATCCCGCTCGGTTCAAGTTGGGTGTTTGGCGGAGCAAAAGGGGCCGCCAAGGACAGCGAACCTGGGAGAGCCCGGCGAGGATTCAATTCCCCGTGGGGCGCGATGAGGAATTGAGTGTCACGGCTGCCACTCGCTCGCGGCTTGGTGATAACAAATACTCGCTTTCAGACAATGAGCGCCCTTTGCGGACCGAGAGGTCCGGCAAGTCCTCCCTCCCCGATGCTTTCTGCCTCGCAGGAAGGGATCCAGCAGCGTTGTTTCCACCCCTTACCCCACAGACGGGAGCCCTGGAGCGGTGTGCTGAGCCACGGTACCGGTCCCCCCGGGCTGCGGACGGGCCCGTTTGGACAGGAACGCGTCCAGGCCCGCGGCGGAGGCCCAGGGCTTTTCCTCTGCCTTTGTTGCACTTGTCTGCTTGCCCGGCTTGGCCTCGCATCCTCCTCTCACCCAGAATAGCCCCTTTCCCAGTATTGTTCTCGGTGTGTTTCCTCTCGCCTCTCTCTTCCTCCACCCCTCCTTAGCCGCAGGTTCCCCGAGGACGCGATACCCTGACACGCGTTTCCCCTCTCCCCCATGGAGTTTTAAGTCCAGACCTGCCTATTATGGGAAAACTCTCATTTTACCACGAGTATAACAGCTGTGTTTCAGTTTGACTCAAACTGCTGTTGCTTGGGTTTGAACTAAATTGAAATAAACTTCACTTAGAGGCTGCAAATGGGAGGAGATTTCTGGTTGCCTATGTACTGCTTTGTATCAGTTTAAATTAAACGAAAAGCTGTTTGCTTTAGACCGGGCTTCCTAACCCAGTCAGTAATGTGATGTAAAGTAATGTAATGCTTTGACGTTACTGCCTCGTCTGTTTTTATGCATGGGACTATGGGGGTCCTTGGCTAAATGAATGTAGCTTTGCGAATGTAGCTGAGACTCTTAGACTCTTATATTCACACACTGTTCCTGGGAAAAAGTTTTGGAATGGCTGTAGCGGCCAGAGGATGAGATTTAGGGAGAGGCTGGATTAGGAGCTTGTTAGAGCAGTGACTGCAGAAGGGTCCAGTCCTCATCTTCTGTAGCGTATTTGGTTTCAGCCTTGGATCCATTTGAAAGAGTTGGAATGTCTCTGCTGACGCAGAGGGCAGAGCATCAGTGCTGTCTGGGGGACTCGTTGGTTTTTTCCTTTGGGGGATTTTGTTCTTTAAGCTCTGCCTTTATTTAGAGTTTTGCCTTATAGGAAGCAAAGAGCAGCCGAGCTCATTCTTTCACCTTCTGCAAGATTCCCAATAGCTGCAGTGAAATGCTCAAGCCTTCAATCAATTTTTACTTGGCTATAACTTGGGAAACCTTTGAGCGGCTGCAGGGGCACTGGCTGGAGAGCTGGGTCTGCAGGCTGGGGAAGGTGCAGTGCTTTAGTTGTACCTGGTTCATATAGAGCCAGGAACATGCCTTTAGAAAACTCTGTGTGCTTTCACTTGTGTTCTCTGCTTCTTAACAATTATTTTCTTGAAGCTGCCCCTTTCCTCTTTCAGAAGAGCCTGTTCTGCAGAAGTTAGCAGTGCTTGCTGAGGGAAGATTTGCATTCCCTGCAACTGCACAGATTTCCAGGCTTGATCTATTTCATATAGACATTCATCTCCCTGATTCCCTTGGACCTGCATGGGTGCAGCTATGTCAGACTTGATCTTCTTAGTGTGATTCTGATGTATTAAACATGTCAAAACCCTTACTAAGAACATGCACTTCAATCCATTAGAGCTATGCATGTCATCTTAGTCAGAGGACTGAGACTGTACAGTGTATCAAGCCCTGGAATCTCCTAACTTTGAAAGCATGTTAGGAGTGAGTGAGCTCCTGAGGTCTAACCTGCTGGTGACCATTTTAATGTGATTTAGTGTCAGGATGCTGGGCTTGTGTTCACTGAAGCAAGGGTGTTTCCTGGCTGGTGAGGTGAAGTTGCTGGAGAACTTCCTTAGAGCAAAGGTTGTGAATGCATCTCAGCTATAGAAATCGGGGCTCTTTCCCAGGCTTTGTGCTATAACATTAAAAACAAAACTCCACACTCCACCTATAACTTCTTTTCAGCGCATGTTACTCAATTCAGTCCTATGAATGCAAGGAAGTGAAGTGTGGCATGAAAAGCCTCCTGTGAGCTCTGTCTCTGCTGTGGGACTCCACTGATGTGGCTGTGGATGGGCACTCTTGGTGTAGGGAAGTCTGCTCTTAGTTTCTGGTAATTAAAGCAGCAAAAGGTAAAAAGGAGGCCCACTGCCGGGCTTACATAATTTTCAAAGAGCTCTTGCATATTTTCTGTATCCTATTTTCTTCCTCCAATGCCTCTTAGCATCTGCTGAATGGCAGAGAGTAGGGAGGGGAGGACCTGGGTAAATGGAGTATTCTGGGATGCAAGGGCTCTGTTCGTGCCTGTTTTACCTTCCCACGGAAATGGTGGGGCAATGTGTCAAATCCATTTGCAAGTGGTAGTATAAATTAAAGCTGCAGGACAAGCAGGTTAGAAGGTTAATGAGATGTCTGAACTTAATTGATTTTCTATACAAATTGGCTATAATGCCTTTTGTTTCCCTTTCCCCTCTCCCTAGGATGCTGTGTTAGAGCAGTTGCATGAATATAAGGAATAGCAAAAGGGATGGGATTGACAGGAGTTGTGGCTCTTTAGAAAACACGGGTGGGAAGGCTTGGTTACGCTTCCTAGGGCAGGCTGATGTGTGATTTTTGGACAGAGTAAGGTAGGTCTGAATTAGCCCCCTGCACCCCGTGTTTTCTAGGTCTCTGCGCCACTGAGTGTTGGTGATCATTGAGCCATGGGCTCAATGTGGTGTGCCCTGGCTGTCACCCTGAGCTGCACAATCCCAGGGTTAATAGAAATATTTTACTTAGGTGTGGTGGTGTAGAGGTTAAGCTAGGAAAATCAGTAGAGGAGGAGCTATAATACAGTGTAAAATGATTTTGAAGTCCTAAAGTTGTCAGGCAGCATCCCAATCAGGGTGGTACTATTCTTTGTACAAGCCTATGCTTAGCTGTGGAATCTAGAGTAGTGAAGCTGAAGGGGGAGGAAGGCCAGTGATGCCGATTTTATTCCTCTGACTGCGTATGACTTAACACTTGGATGAATGAGAAGATGCCACCAATTTTTGGTCTTTCTTTTCTGTATAGGTTTCCATTGCTATTGGGTATATATTTGAGCTAGCTGTAGGAGAGTGAGAGGAGCTGAGGTTGGGCTGCTCATGTGGTGCCTCAACAGTGCTGGTCTTGCTAAGTGCTGCTTCCCATCTGTGCTGGTTTCAGATCACAGGTTCAGCACAGGAGCAGACACAGACTGGTTATCAGCACCAGGATCTGCCTTTCTGCGGGTCCAAGCTGGGTGGCACCGCCAGCCCAGAGGAGCCGACTTTGGAGATGCTCTTTGTCACCCCTTCCAGGAGTGGCATGGGGAAGGAAAGACATTATGTGCTCAGACAGCATGACAATAAAAATTATGTCTCTTCCTGAGCTCATTTGCTATGAAACCCTTGTACTTAAATCATATTTCAGACTCCTCTTCTTGGATTATATGCTGAAACCTAGAATATAAAATAGTAAATTCTCTAAGGGGCTAATAACAGCTTTGACTCCTGTTCCGTTTTTTTCACAACTGGAATACCACAGCGAAAAAGTTTTTGTGCTTAACATGGAAATTTATTGCAGAGTGAATGTGAAGAGTTGCCTGCAGAAAACAGTTTTCATAGATCAGCCTTATTTTGATGTAAGAGTTTCTGAGCAGCTGAGGACAGCCATAAAACACACAACCACACGTGAGAAAGATCAAGGCTTTTAGATCACTGTGTCATCACAGGAAGGACTGATGGATGGGAGGCTTGGGCTTGGTACCTCTGGGTTTGTAATCAGGCTTCAGCTAAACCAGCACATGCCATATGCTGCAAGATTGGTCAATACCTAAAACTACTTGCTGAGAATATGATTAAGTCAAGATCTGAGTGCACTAAATAGGTCGCTGGGCGTCACTGATAAATGAGCTGTCTTTATCTTGTGTACGTCACCAGTGGTATTGTATGACAATGCTTAGTTGTAAGAACAATTCCTTGGCGGACTTAGAGCATGTATATCTGTTTTTAACAGGCTAAGCAGTTTGCATCGGATGTAATGGTGAAAAGCCACAGGCAAAGCTCTATTGTTTAGTTGCAGCCATTTCAAAGCATTAAGCCTTCCTCTTGCCCCCAAGTTGTAATGCATCAGTGCTTTCAGCAATGGTTAACAGTTCTCTGGTTAAGTTATATAGGTTATAGAAATAAGGGATTTTGGTTTTCTTTTGCTATTTAGAGCAACACAACAAACCATCAAACTGCAGTTCCTGCAGAATTGTAGTAATTTTTGGAAAACATAGACTGCGCATTGAAAACACATAAACTGTAATTTCAGGCCTTTTGTTTTCTGTGTAGTCTGTTTACAGAACTAAATTAGCAAAGGATATGCTTTTATGTGATGGCCTCTTTGTTCAGAGATTAAGCTCCCGGTAGACTGGCTGTACATAGAGCTGAGAAGAGCTTCAGATTTAAAGCAGTTGTCAAAACTTCAGTGCAAAGGAAGGGGGATGCTGAAAGGGGAGAAGAGATGCAGTTCTACTGGGGTTATCTTTAGTTATCTGTCAGTTTATTCAAGTATTATAATAACTGTTGCCCAAGAGTGTTTGCCAAGGTACGCAGGACTTGAATATATGAAGCCCAAATCCACCCTTCGTTCTTTCGTTCCTCCAGTTTGGATCAATCACTGCAATGCTCCTCTAGTTCAAAGCTGAATTTTTCAACCCCTTTAGGTATGTTTTGAGATCTTATGGTCTAGATGCTGAGCCAGAAGAATCATTTCAGTCACTGCTTGTTATTCTTGGAGCATGCAGGCGATCAGCAGTGGTCAGATAATCGCAGCCTGGCCATGCTCTGCTGTGTGGCTGTGCCTTCACAGTGGGAGATGGGTTCTAAAACCCTTTCTAATATGTGTTTAAAAAAAATAGCCCTACAGTTTTTCTTATGCTAATGTATGAGCTGCCTTTAGTTCCTGTGAAAGAGTTCCATAGGCTGGTTAATCTCCCCATATATAAATCTCTTTCATGCAATTAAGCCTTTATTTTTTATTCAGATCCCAGTGTAGGAGAGATGGGTTTAGAAACAAATCCATTTACCTTGTGTTGCGTTGAAAACAAAACCCCTTTCACATGAAAGCAAAAACACAGACACATTTTTCTGCACAGTTTTGGTTATTATTGCTCTATGGTTCTGCAATAAGATTCCAGAGAATTATCATCCCCACAAAAACTGTCCAAAAAAGAGATTACTTTCAAGGCTTCCAATCCTGAGAAGTCTTACAGAAAACCAAGTGACAAAAGATGCAGAATCGATGACGAATGCTTGATTCTCTCATGATTAACAGAAACCTTAAGGCCAGAACTTCACCTGGAGTTTAACTATTTCCTTGGAATACCATATTTATATGCTTTCAGAGATGCAGAATTGCAGAGTTGTACTCCAATATCAATTCCCAAGTGTTCCAGCTTTATTTATAAATGATCCCACTGATTATTCCCCCTCTTTTCCCCTGAAGTAAACCATAAGATTAGGAAGCACTCCTGGAATATCTCAATTATTTTTAAATAGTAGGTTAAACAACATCAGCAGAAGTTCTGCATCCTTTCCTTTCTTTCCGTACAAGTCCTAGAAGGACTTAGAAAGCATTAGAAGTGTCTTGGGGCAGAGACCACTTTGTCCTGGACGAAGACTTGTCAGACTTGTTTCTGAAGGACAGAAAGTAATAAAAGTAATCAGTGGATAGCTTGGAGAGTGTTTTCACTAGGTTCAGCCTGCCCTGGTGCCAAGGAAACAGAGGCTGTTACCTTGTAATCACACCTTGAGGAGTAGTTTCATGTAGCCATGCTTGATTTGCTCACTTCTTTGGTTTAAGGCTTGTGTAAGGGAAAGGAGGATGATAGATGCAGTAGAAAGAGTGAGGGTTACTTTAGAGGAAAGCAAACCCAGCTTGGCAAGGGGCATGGAAGTCTAGAAAACCAAGAGGAGGAGAGCATTTTGGCAGAGTCATTGTTCTGGACTTCGGCTGGGCACAGCACAAAAAGCAGCTGCCATTTGTAATCCAGCCTTGGGCTGAGATCATAGCATATTGATGTATTTTATGTGACATAATACCTCTAGAGGCATTGCAGTGCTAAATGTGTAGGTTACATGAATGCAGTTACTGCATCTGTCTTAGCAGTGCTGCTTGGATGTTATGGAAAGCAGATGTACATATGTTTGGTAGCGATGGTGAAAGAGAGCTGGGACTGAAACTGGTAAAAAAGGCAGTTCTTATAAAAGGTAGGATGTTTAAATCTCAAAAGATTAAAAAAGAAAAGGATGTGTGTGTGTAAAATAAACCTTGACGAGGACTGTCATGCTTTTGGTCCCTGAAGGCAATAATGATGGAAAAATGTGTATCTGGAACTTGGGAAGCATCTCCAACCTGTCCCCAGTGCACAGAGGTAGCTGCAGTCCTCCAATGATTTGGGGCTTTTCTTTCTTTCTTCTGACTTTTTTTCACTTTAAGCTTAGACTTCTGTTCCTGGTTTAGAAAACGAACTGCAAACCCCTCCAGATTGTTGCAGATCCAACAATTTAGGCATACTTAGCTCTGACAAAGAATTCCCTCTTGTGCATAATATGAAGGATATGCCTTTGTCTGCAGGAATGCTGTGTGAGACAGCAATTCTTAAATGACCAAGACTTCTATAATGCTCTTTCAGTAAAATGACTGCACCACATATGATAGCTGCATAGGGAGTGGTAAGTTGAAGCGCGGGAAATGTAGAAGGATGTGCTGCAGTAGGAGTCTTTCTAATCTGTACCATATTACCCAATTTTACAGTAAAATAGAATAAGTGTTTCGAATTACTTGTTCCGCCTCCAGTGTCAAAAAATTTAGCAGAAAGTTGATAGAATTTAATGTTTTAGTAACTACAATACAATTGGCATCTCCATCCCACTAACAAACATCCTTGTTGGTAGGATGAAGAGATATGTGCATAGCGTCGCCAATGTATTAGAGATTCTGAATCCCTTTACTTGGTTGATCCTTCTGTCTTCCAAAATTAATATTCCATTTTTCCAGGGAACTGAAATTTTTCTGACTTTGCTCTTGTCTCAACCATCATCTTAAAAATCAGTTGCATCTTTACCTGGTTTAATAGTCTGTGTTCTCATGCAGAGGGGAAAGTTTGGAGATGTAACTTTTCCTAATCACTTCTCCAGCCCCACCTGATTTTGCTTACATGGGAGGCAGAAATAGGAAGCTCCAGGAGGTATCTGCTTGGCAGCCTGGAGGCTGGTGTATTATCTGGCACGGAGAAAGCAGTTACGTGCTTATCTGTCAGTATTCCCTAATGCTGACCATGTGAGTCTGACTCTTGGCAACAGCATAACTCCTTTTCCATGTTTTAGCCCTCATTGCACTTAAGTAAATCACTGTAAGGGTTGGCTGTGAGTATCTGCTGGAAACAAAAGAGAGGAGTCATCCAATGGCAGGTTTCCATGAAACAGGAGATGAATTGAAGTTGAAATCTAATAAGTGTGTCCTCACTAGCTTTGGACATCCAGGGGACACCGGCAAACTTGTACAGCTGTTTTTCTAGGCAATAGCATGAACCTGATAGGAAGCCTTGATGCTAGTGTGTTTTAAGTTGGTCAGTTGAGTGAATTATCATTGGGGGAAGGAAAGGAGAACCACAGGCTTTCTCAGATCAGCTTCACAGCAGGTGTGTGGACGAAGAGGTGTATGTGAGCATAATTGGAATTACTGGTATGACGAAAGATGCTACTTCCCCCTTAAAACCTTGCTCGTCTTTAAAAATATTACTGACCACTGCTTCAGTACTGCAGACCTGCAGGAAGATGTGTTGTGATGCACTGCACTGCTTGTTTTAATGACCTTTATGGATGGCATTTCTTGATTGTCCACCCCTAGCGAGGGGGGATGTGGGTCAAAGCCATGTGGGTATGTGGCGGGTTTACAAGGGAGAAGAAGGGTCTGTAGTGCATGTGTGTGTGTAACATAGACCTGCATGTGAAAAATCAAACTGGAGGAGGAAGAAGAAGCCTGGAAGAAAAAAAGGTCCCGATGCAGCACCTGATGTATCAGATCTCAGTTTACTGTTTAACAAGGTCCATAACAAAGGTATTGGAAAGAATCTTTAGGAAAAGCTATTCAGCCAGGCTAAACCTTTAACTCTGTTTTGGAGCTTATTGAAGATACCTTACTACCTTAAGGTAACTTGGCTGCTAACTTGGCTCTTTCCACTTAGAGCAGTGGGGAGCTGGTGTTAGTAATTTCAACTCCCTCATTCTTAGCCTGAATCTCTTTTTTCTGTTCTTTTTTCTTTCCCAGCACAACTAGCTTTGCTGCTTAATGGCAGAAAGGATTTGTTAGCAACGCATTAACATCTCGTCTTTCAGAAGTTACACCCTGTCACAGCGTCATATGCTTGTTGGGGCAAGCTGCACCTCTCTTCTCCCTGTGAGACAAATCCCTTCCCCTCCTTCCAACTCCTCCATACTACTTGAATGGAGCCTGGGCTGTGCAGCAGCTGAGATACGGTATGTTTATTCAAATACATTTGAGCGTGTCATCTTTGCTCTCAACTCAAACATAGCTGCGTGGGATTTCAGTGGCACCGGGAATAAGGCTCCCAGTTTGCTTTAACAGTTGTTGTCTCCAGCTCTGCTGTTTAAGTACAGGGTGGCGGGTTGTGCTGTGTGGCAGACTGTGTGTCTGGCACTTCCTCTGCGGTGCTGTGCTTGTTTGGTTTTGTTTTTACACACTGGTGGTGTGCTGCAGGCCTGTCCTAAAATAAAGTGTGTGTGTGTGGGGGGGGGGGAAATGCAAGAGCAGCTAGCCACGGGTGGGACTGAGCTGGAGAGAGCAGCCAGAGGGGGAAACAAAGGTGAGTGGTGTTAGCTGAATGCAGTGGGGAGCAGCAAGTGTGGCAATGCTGCTGCTGAGGATGAGCTGCCTGGCAGGTGGTTGTCATTAGTTTCACCCAGTGAGTCCAGGTAAGTGGAAACTTAATCTGAGATTCATACTCCGACCATCGCTGTGCTGCGTGCAGTCCTGCTGAAGGTGGGGGGAAGAAATGTGTTCACTGCTTTTATGGCTCTTTCTTTGTCTCAGTAAAGATGTCATTCCTTTCCCTGACTTGTGCAAAAGCATGAAGATAGGCCTGGGAGATGTGTTCTATTGTCTCAGCTGAGACCTGTACTGTGGAGACTGCAGGGAGAGATGCTGGCTGTTGGAAGTATGTAGCAGGATGGGTGGCTGCAGTGTGGGACCCGGCTCCTCGGAGTTTAAGGGTGCAACCCTTACTTGATGAGCTGTATGAAGGAGCAGTAGTTGGAGGCTCAAACCTCTGTGCTGAAGTGCCAGAAATAACATTTAATGCTTTTTCTTGTTAGTAATCTTTATAGTTGCACTCCAGCCTTTTAAACCTTATTACAAGATACTTAGAGTCCCCAGCTAATGCTTAGGTGTGTTGGCCTGTGTTGTAACAGCTCATCTTAAACAACAGTGGGCATACTTTACTCAGTGGTGGAGCTGTTAAGTGCCTTCAGTGCACAGTGGGGATGTATGTAGCATGTTACTGGGGAAGGAGGAAGGTTGGAGACTATGGTCTGACCTGGCTCTGTTGTCCTCCACACCCTTCCAACCACAGTGCAGTGGGACCTGGTCCTCACATACCTGGATTTTAGGTATGGGCTTCTCCCAACCCATGTGCTTTTGTACCCTTGGGCTGCAAAGTGGTGCTGTACAGGACTGCCAGAAGTAACACAAAAATGGCAAATGAAGCTATTTGCAAACCTTAAAATCCTGGTTCCTTTCTTACAGGAAGAGTCTTATTTACTTCCTTGGAATGGGGAGGAGATGGAGCTACAGGTATAAACTGTCATTTCCATTTAGAAGAACTTCCTGGTAGAACTAATGCAATATCTGCTGGTGGCAACATCAGCTGTGCTGCTGAGATGTTCCTGTAGCAGCCTGTTCATCCTACTAAAGCAAGCAGTCAAGTAGATTGTTTTGCACAACTAACTGGAGAGAATAGGCAGAAAATGGGATTTTTGTTTCCTGTGTGCTTCATGCAGGATGGTGGCATGTAGTTATAAAATAGTAAACCGTGTTTGGTACCAAAGGGCTGTCAGTGATGCTTCACCAGGATGCAAAGATCATACTGTGGTTACAATGGATTTTGCTGCCAGTTCATCATTGGTGCCTGTTGTCTTCCTCTGCAAAACCTGTCAGAGTACCATTCTGGGTACAGCATGATGGTAGTGCTGGACCTCTGGAGGTCTTGAGGATGTGCTGCTAAAGCATGTGTGAATGCTGGATGGGGAGCAGGGGGGGTCTCTACCTGATGCTGTCTCCAGCTGCTCCTCACAGAGCTTCCCAATCCTGTACCCTGGAGCCATCAAACCCTGGGGGCTCTCCCAGGTCTGGGGCAGGTGGGAGTAGAAACTCCTGTTGTACATAAAAAGATGTCTGGTAAGGCTCTAGGTACTGCTTTGCCCCGAGCAGTGATATCTTGTGCTTCTGGAACACAATGAAAGATCCGGGAGGAGGAGGTAGTGTCTGGCTGGAAGTCTGCAGTAGGTGAATTGTAACACCTGTGTGTAGCCTGCTTTCTTCCTCTGGGGCTAAGGCAGGTGTAAGAGAAGCTCTCAGCAGTAATGCCCAACACCTCAGGCTGGAGGGGCTTGTATTTTAAGGCTGCACATCACATTCATTCCCTGATAACCACTGACTCTAGTGCAGGCTTTGCTTGGATCCATGCAACTTGTGCTGTTGTGTCCCAGGGTCCGTCCTGATGCTGGTTACCATGTTGTTGTAGTATATGTCCTGAAAAAGGAGAGGCTTATTTGGAGTCAGCTAATCTTAACTGGTTTCTTTACCCTGAGTAATTCTGCATGTTTGCAACCCGTGCCTTCATTTGTGGAATGTGACAGGCTGCCCCTGAGGCTTGTGATTTTAAATTCAGAGGTTAATTCTGTAAGGAAGGATAAAGAAGGTGAAAGGTGCTTGTGCATAGGGAGAAAAATCATGGAAAGCTGAACACAAAGTCAAATCTGTGGTTTTCTTTTGAGGGGTTGGAAAGATCTGCTTGAAATACTTCCTTGTTTTAGTGGTCTCATGTGAGCTGGCTTTTGTAACCCTAGCTCCAGAGTAAATGATTTTGAGGGCTGCAATTCTGAGTCAAGTGGCACTTCACAACATGGGCTAGGTCTGTAAATAAACATCAAAGCAAGAGGGGGTTTGAACACGGCAGGGCAAAGAAACATCACAGCAAATGTCTGGTGCAAACCTGAAGGCAGGAGTGTGCCACTCGATATAGTGTAATATAAGGAGCGATAGCACAGAAAGCGGGGAAAGCAGATAAAGCCTGCTTTGGGGTTGCTCCATGTTCAGGAATTCCTCAGATAAAAATCCCTGCCAGGCCCCAGAAAGTTGGCCTGAAAAATGAGCAGAGGAGTGTCCAAGGCAGACCTGAGGCTTTAAAGCAGCTTAAGCTCAGACAAGACATACTGATGGGATCCAAGGGGGTGGACTTCATCATTTCATGCAGTTCCTCGACTTCAGCATCTCATTCCTAGTGACTGGCCTTGGTTGTAAGAAATACACTTGTACTTGTGTCTGCCCATGTGTAACCGTTTCTGTTACCATCTGTTTTACTGAGACTCTGGTTTTGCTTGAAACAGTGCTACATCCTGATGGTCTGCTTAATGAAGGTGCTGGGTAAGGCATGTAGGCTTGTCATCCTACTGTAGTGGGAGGAAGGGTTCAGAGGTGTTTATTGATGGTTCTTTGTGCCCTTCTCGAGCACAAAATGCTCTGAAAGCTTTGCATTTACCACTTGAGTGTGCAATTCTTTCAAGCAAACAATCTCTGCAGCTGATGCTCATGTCCAGGGGGAGGATGGGGAATGACAGGGAGATTAAATTAAATTAAATTCAAATTTACCACCATCCAGTAATTTCTCAGTACTGATATGATGGTAATCTAATGTTAGCAATGGCTCATTACCATAAAGCATAGTTCTTTACATACAGGACTCTTTTCTTACTGGCTAGAGCCTCCTGGCATGGTTACAGCTACCCTTGCTGTCTAAATAATACAGTTTAGAGTAACAATTTACTGGGATAAATGTGTCCATTCTGAGTGTTTAATGATATTGATTAGCAGAGGATAAAACCAGTTAAGCTGTGTCCTTGATTTTGGTGAAAACCAGGCAGCAAGGCAATAGCCATTCATTCAAACTCTGTTCCTGTGATTGGGATCCAAATAGTTTGTGTGAGCTGGGCCGGAATGTGCTGGTATTTACCCAAATTCTGAAGAAGACACTTAGCAGAGGAATGTGCTCTGCGTGCTCGCCATTCCGCTAGGAAGCTCTGCATGTAAAGCAAACCTCAAGCAAATATTTGGAGGGCTGGGGGCTTCAGAACAGCTTGTCCTCCAGGTTCTAGGAAGAGCAAGTTGTCCTCAACTCTCTTGTCCTCTCTCCAAGCGCCATCCCAACCGATGCTGCTGCCTGGGTGGTTACAATAAACCTCTTTATTTCATTTTAATATGTCTGTGTGAATGCCTGATATTCAGAACGGGACTAGGAGAGATGAATTGCTGCTGAAATTGGTAATAACAGAAAGCAAACCTGTCTGACAGCATCTGCCCTGTGATCTTCTGCGAGCAGGTAAAAGAGTCCTTAATTAACTTTGCGCAAGGGTGGGGTAGTGTGTTAGTGAAGAATTCATTGTGGAAAGTTACAGCAGGATTTGTTGTTGCCTGGGTTAGAGCAGCCTAATGAATTGCCTTAAATTGGCTCCTAACTTGTAGTAAATACCGGGCTTAAGGAAAAAATGAAAAGCTATAACATTTTCTGTGGGCAAGAAAAAATGAAAAGCTATAACATTTGCTGTGGGCAGAAGGGAGGGAGCTGACTGGGAGGGACTTGTTAAAGGTAACACATGAGCATGGTGGCTCCCAACTGCTGCCAAAACATTTCTGGAAGCTCTTTGTACTGCTCCTGGTTTTGCTTTTCTACCTGCATGAGACACCTCAAAGCCAGTCAGAGGCTCTAGTACAGGCGTGATGTGCGTGCCACGGTCGCACAGGTTCCAGGCCTGTTACTCCATGAATGTTTAATCTGACCAGTTAATCTCCTGGATCTGGCCCAAGCCAGAACCAGTTTGAGGCCTTTGGTGTTTTAGCTTCCACCTTCCAAAATATTGGAAGTCATCTATTTGGTGGTTATTTGTGTGCACAGCCGTATCAAGCCTGGAGCAGGGGAAGCAGCAGTGTTAAGCTTGTCTTGCATGGTACTGAGGGCTCAGTGCAAGGCTGTTACTTCTAACTGCTGTTGTGGCAGGAACACAGCTCTTCCTCCAGCAGTCCTCAGTCAAACTGTTGTCAAGCTAGACTTGGGTCTTAGTTTGCTGCAGATTACTGAAGTAAAATCGGGTGATGGAAAATGGGAGGCTATTGTAAAACAGTAGATAAATAAATACTTACATTGGGACTAAATTCATCTTTTTCCTGAAGAAAAAGTCTTGAAGGACCATTCTGAGCTGCTGGAGTAATTGGAAATGGGGGCTGCCCCCCAGTAAGGGCTAAGCCATAGGTCATCAAGGACAGCTCTAGTTGTGCCTCTTTGTCTCTGGAAGATTGATCAGCATGTCCCCTTCATGGTCTGGAGTTAGTGGCTGGTCAGGAGGCAACAAGCCTTGCACCATGGGACTAAGTAGTGCATTTCAGTGCATGTAGTGATAGCTTGCATAAAACGAGTGTGGGGTGGCTTGAGGGCAAGTTTGGAAGAGCAGAGGCAGGGAATGTTGGGGCACTGAAGTGGGTGTCTCTCTATTGTCTGTGCCCTGATAATGGGTCTGCGTCATTTTACCTGTGGGACAGAAATAGTGAGACACTCTGCTTCCAAAGAAATCGCTGTCACAAAGCAAGGTATTCGTTTTCCCAGATAACAAAACCATGGGGGTGACTTGAATGAGAGGCAACAAGTACCTTTAACTCAGTACAATCACCTGTGAGGCTTAACAAGTTTGTAATGCTTATGTTTTAGTAAGCTCTGTGCTGCTCTATTGGTGCACCATAAAATTTGCGTGCTTCCCATGTTAAATGCTCCTTTTGGCTTGTCCACTGCGAAGGTGCTGAAAACTTCCTATTTCAAGTCTCCAGTGAAGCCTGTAGGAGCGATCTGAATGAATTGAGTAGCTCAATATCCCATCTCCAGCAGCAGCCAGTACCAGCTCCTTCAGGAGCTGATCTTTCAAAGGTCCGGTGTGTATTAGGATGTTTGTTTCCAACCTGACTCCCAGTTAGAAACTGGCTCATGTCCAGAAGTATCCAAGTGGCTTCAAGTCCTGGTAAAACTCTGATTTACTTAGACCTAGCTCTGAAAAAGGCCAAATCTTGCTATATCTTTATGCTTTGGAGGTACAAGAATTTCATCCTATTGTGTTCAGCTTGCTGGGGGAAGCCAGTCTGAATTGCTGAATTGAGGGAAGGGAAAAAAAGAAGCTGTAACATGAATTAAACATAGTCGGTATTTCTAGAGGCATGATGTCTCAAGTGGTTTTAATCAGCAGCATTTAAAAAGTCTGTCATTGCTTAGCAAACAGTTGGCTTACAGAAATACTGAAAAACCAAGCTAGGCAATACCCCTGCCAGGATATTCTTATCTTCCCGATTTGTTTCCTGTCTGTGTACACAAGCAGGATGAAAAGGGTGCATGTGGAGGAGGTGGCAAGGGGAGCTCCTCTGCGTGCATGCAGGGGTGTTTGTCTGAGAAGTCAGTCCTGAGAAACAGCTACCTGTCTGCAAAAGGATTTGAGGTACCACTTCTAGAAACAGCTTTGGGCATCTCCTGTGTTTTGCTGTGCGAATGATTTGGGATTAAGCAAGTTTTGAGCAGGGAGAGTCTGGTTTAAAACAACAGCTGGGCAGAGAGGTGGAACCCCCCCAAGCTGTATTCTATAAAGATTCATTTAAAGAAGAAAAATTGCCAACATAAACATGGCTGTGTGCTTTTAAAATGCATGCACAGCTCTGCAGTGTAAACTACTGCTTCTGCCCCTTGCTTTGACAGTCTGTGCACGTAAACCTGGATTCCTTGCATAGCCATCACGTCGGGCAGAGCACTGTGTTTGAGCTGGCGCTTTCCGCACTGCTCTCCTGCTTGCTTAGGATTAAATGGGAAGATGACAAGTGCTAGAGGAGAGGTGTTACAGGAGGTATGGCACATGATCTCTCTTTTAGTGGCCTTGCAGGTAGCTGCTGTGACACCAGGCAGGCAAGCCATAGCTTTTGCTTAGGGGTCCTGGCACTCCTAGAAGCGTACCTGGCCATGGGGAGACAATGGCTGTGTGAGATGGGTGCAGCTCCCCAGATCCAAGTGCAGTAAAGCAGGAGTTTTGTGTGAATTGGTGCTGCATGAGATGAATGCAAATAGAGAAGATGAAGAAGGAAGAATTCCCGTGTCAATGTTGAATCCACAGGCAGGTACTTGTCCAATGCCACTTTGTAGTTGCAGTCAATCCCAGGTCTGAAAAGCAGACCTAGTGGTTTTGGTCCCCCCCTTCTAAAAGGGGATGTATAAATCTAGGCTCTGAGCCAGGATTAAACCCTGGACTTGGATGATATCTTTCACTACCTCAGACTAAAGGCAACTTCTCTTAACAGGCAAACACCTACTGTTGGGGTGCCTGAGATGAGGATGCACAGCACAGACTCTCTGAACTTAAGTGTGTGCAGGAGCATGCCTATATACAGGAATAACTGCATGTCTGCTCCCAGGAGTTCCCATAAATCTGCCAGGCAGTTGTGTTACACAGGAGACAGTCATCTTCTGATGTCCCTGTATTTCTGAAAGCTGATCGCTAAATGCCCAATAGTATTAAGTGGAGTATGAACTCTTGAGGCTTTCCAGGCATGTTCATAGAATCATAGAACAGTTAGGGTTGGAAAGGACCTTAAGATCATCTAGTTCCAACCCCCCTGCCGTGGGCAGGGACACCTCACACTAAACCATGTCACTCAAGGCTCCGTCCAACCTGGCCTTGAGCACTGCCAGGGATGGAGCATTCACAACTTCCCTGGGCAACCCATTCCAGTGCCTCACCACCCTTACAGTAAAGAATTTCTTCCTCAGATCCAATCTAAACTTCCTCTGTTTAAGTTTGAAACCGTTAACCCCCTTGTCCTCTCACTGCAGTCCCTAATGAAGAGTCCCTCCCCAGCATCCCTATAGGCCCCCTTCAGGTATTGGAAGGCTGCTATGAGGTCTCCATGCAGCCTTCTCTTCTCCAGGCTGAACAGCCCCTCTGGATGTCATTCCGGGGCCTGCTCATAAGGCGAGCACTCACTGTCCCGCTCGCCTCCCCCCACGAACTGACTCGCTGTGCTCCCTGGGGCAGGTTTTTAACCACTCAGGGCTGGTGCCGCTCCTCCTGTTGATGCTGCTACACAGGGATGTGTGCCAAGGTGCTCTCATCTGAGCTGCTCAGTGAAATCTGAAACTGTTTGGAGCTATCTGGCTTTCAGGGCTGCTGTTAACCAATGAACTTGGGCTGCTGCTTTCATGTAAAGGTGGATGAATCCATAGCTCTCTGTTAAAGAATACCTAACCCAGCTCCAAAATAACCCTCAAAACGATGCTGCTGCTTTGAGGGAAGTCTGGTGCTTGTGTCTTTGTTGAATTATACAAGGAGCTGTTGCTGTGAGCAGGAAAACTACCACTTGCTTCTGTTTCTGTGGGTTACAACTACATTATCCCGGTGCACGTGTGCTGCTCTGGCGGATGTTGCTGGGCATGGCGAGTACAGCTGTGGGAATACAGCTTCTTCAGCAACTCTGCCTTCCTGCAGTGAACCACTCAATTGAAATCTTCCTATTTGCTCTTCTTCCTCACAGTCTTCATTCTCGTGTCACCTTTTCCCTCCTTGTTTCAGTGTCTCCGTTTTGGAAACTGTCACAAGGTATTTTCAGATGAATCTTTTCCTCTTTGCTTCCTGCATTCCTTCCCCATTCCCATCACTATGTGGCCTCTGGGTCTTCTTGCAGCTGTTTTGCTTCCTATGCTGCTGAGACAAAGGGAAACCCACCTTCCGTAGGGCTGGTTTCAGGCCAAGTCGGCCTTATTGAAAATCAGTGTAGGCACTTGTAAGAAAGGAATACCAAATCACAGCGTTTGAATTGCCATTGCACTGCTGCTGATGGTGAAGGGAAGAGTAAAAGCAAACATATACACAAAATTAGTGAATATTTTCGTGCCTAGCTGTGCATTTACATAACGCGAAAGTTTATAGCATGCAATGGCAACCCAGCGCATGTAGGTGGGATATATTCCCAGGGAGGTCTTTGGCAAGGACAGCAAGAAGAGCAATACTCTGCTTGCGTTTCTTGGGCTGCTGGCAGGGTAGAGCAGTGAGGTCACAGATTTTCCCAAAAGCGTTTTGGTTTAGGACAATGCTTGTGGCACATGTTCTCCCGGTGTCAATGGATGTGCAGAGCAGATCATCCCTTCCTGGAGATCTCCTTGGCCTACCAGCAGTGTCCGTACACATGACAGTGCAAGGAGGGCTTGGGGAGAGGGGCTCTGGGGTTGTAGGGCATGTCTAAGAAAGCCTTGAACAGCCCCTGTCCTTCATTTAGCATAGGGCAAGGATTATAAGCAGTAGACGAAGCTTGGAGCTGGGTTTTTAAAAGAGTGCTAGATGTGTTTGTTGTGACAGAAAGCTCATTGCTGCTCTGATTTGTGGATAATTATGATCCTTTGCCCCGGCATGTAAATAGATCACTGTGGTAGGAAACAAGAAGCACGCTGCAGCTGTAGAAAACTGACTTCACTTGTTCATACGCCTTGACTTCTGGGCATCATATGGGAATATAACATTTCAGAACAGGATGTTTTTTCTTGTTTGGGGGATGAGCTCCTTGCCTGGATGGGTGAGCAGCTTAACAGGCACCAGTTGTTGGCCACTCCTGCTCCCACACAAGCTCCATGGGACAGCTGGAATCTGCCCTCCTTTGGATAGTTTATGACATTCACTTGCTGCTGTGCCCCATCCCCAGTTCATAGTAGCAGTTGTGCTTTCTTTCCCCTGGAAAGAGGAGTAGGCTTTCATTTTCCTCTCTGAAGAACAACCTCATATCCCCAAGAACCCTCTGTAGGAGCCCTGGCTGGTTTGCTTTTTAAAAGACAGTGCAATAGATATTGCATCTTCAGCAATCCTAACAGGTTTATGCCTCATCCCTGTAGCGAGAGCAATGGTAAATTCTGTCACAATTGCATTGAAGCAGGAATGCATTGTTCAACGTGGCATCAAGGGAAGCAAGTGCCCATTTTTCCCTGGGATTGACACAGACCTCACTCCTGGATCTGTGCATGCCTCAGCAGGGGCATGGTGAGCTTGTGCTGCTGCAGGCTCCCTTTGTTCCTGGTTTATTGGACCTGTCTGACTGCAGAGCTGGGATTTGCTCTGCCATGTTTCTTCAGCCTACATAATAGGTGCTCATGGGCATCTAATAATCAAACCTGAAATGAAATGCATAATAAGGTAAGGTTGCAAAGAGGAGATGTATGAGCTTTCAACTGCGTATGCGTGGGACATGCATCTCTGGGGATGTATGTTCATAAATGCCGTATTTGTTGATGGCACAACAGAGACCTAATTACAGGCTCATTCTGTCACAGCTGTTCTGTCCTCTTGTACAGACCAGGCATAAACTTGGGTTTCACAGGGGAAAATATTGTGTAATTGTGTGTGCATATTTTAATGTTACCCATGTAAGGCAAAATGGAAAATTTCCTGTCTTTTTTACCATGACACTGTCATATCTGTCCTTTCCCCCGATCCTTTGCCGGTGTCTGTGCATTTGTAGCATTTTGCTTAATTTTCTTTCCCCTCCCCAGTTTGATGCTCTGTGTTCCAGAACTTTAGAGGATGCCTTTTTCTGGGTCAAACCTGGGGAATCAGCAGGATTTGTACTTGAGACATGCAAATGCAATGAGCAAGAAATTAGCTATTGTTTTCCTCAAGAAGTAATTTTTAAAATGGCCACGTAACAATATCCTGCAGTAAAGTGGTTTTCAATAGAAACACCCTTGGAGCTACTGAACTTCGAAGTGTAATGCCACCCAAGACTGTAAAATAAATGGGGGGATGGAGGGAAGGTGGCAGCAGCAAATCTCCTTGTTAAAGTATGGTAAAGCCAAAGCAGAGTCCCTTGAGTGTCTCCAATGCTATGTGATGGATGAGAACTTCACGAAATAGACACTTGGAAATTTTTTAAAGGACTGTCACCACACGGTTACTGACAGTAATGCAGAAAAGCAGTACATGGAGCGGGATCTTCTCTTGCTTCCCTTCCTCTGGAAGAGGAATCGAATAAAAACTTTGGATTCATCTGCCATGTTCCTTGCTGAGGCAAATATAAGCAGGCGTAGAGCCTGACTGCAGTTACCTTGTGCCTGTATCTGGTTTGACTTCAGAGGAGCTACTCAGGACAGAAAATGAAGATGTGAGCTCAGAGCATCATCTTCCTGAAGACCACGCTCATGGGGAGCATGGTTTCGCAATGCACACTTGTTGCATTAGCCCAATTGTGGCATATGCTTGAAAACAATTTATTAAAGCCACATTTTAATTTCTGCTTTCATGTTCTCTGTTTCCTCGTTCCCTTATTTAGGACCTTTGCAAAGGCTTTACTGAGCTGTGTTTTCAGAAGTGTAACAGCATCAGGTCAGGCATTCATGGGGATCAGCTGGTTGCTCTTGGTCACCCAGCAAAGAGTCTGAGCTGGCAATGTCTGAACAGACACACAACTTCCCAGCTTTGTCTCGGGGGCCAAGAAACTGGCAAAAATAGAGGGACTAGGTTTGAACTAGTGGTACAGATTCTGACAAACTCAACTGCTGTCTATGTATGTGGCTGGTGTAAGTAGCTGGGGCTCTGCTGGTGGAGTTAATGTGTCACAGAGTGAGGATCTCAAATCATGCTTCACCTCGAAATCAGTGCAGTGATACCTGTTGCTGTTAGTAGGCTTGTGTTCAAAGTGATCAGAACTTTGTTTTTGACTTCACCTTTTCTTGGATTCATTTGTATTTATCCACACCACTTGATCTATTTCTATTCATGGTATTTTGGTAAAGAGTACAACTTGAAATATCTCTAAGGCTCTTTTTCCTAGGAAATAGTACTTAATTTTCTTTCAGGGGAAAATGAATAATCCCCCAAGCTTGTCCTGTCTGTTCAGGAACAAATCCACATGTAGTCACTCTAAACCTTTTATAAGCTGTTTGGACTGTGTAATGCCTTCAAATAACCACGGTTCTTGGGTTCCCAGGTCTATCTGAAGGAGGGAATGTCATATAAATGAATTTCTATGGGAACAGCAGTCTTGGGGAGAGTTGGTGTGCTGAAGCAAAGCTGTATCTCTTGAGTGATAAGTCAGTGGAAAGATCTGAATTCTCCAGAATGTGTTAAAAATCCGACTGTTGATGACAAGAGGTGACACAGCCTGCGTGAAGTGCCATGGCTTGGTGCCTAATAAATTAGTGGAAAATAAACAGCTTGAACGTTCATGTCAAGTCCTAGAGAGGTTGAGGTGCCCGGTGTTCTAAACTATTTGGCAAAGTGCTGCATCAAAGCAGTCAGTTGTGGCTGTGTGTGTCCTGACTGTGAATAGCATGGGAGTGCAAACCTGAGGATGTTGGACACCCAGTGCGAAGAGTTAATGGTTGAAAATCAGATCATGTTCATTGGTTGGAAAGTGGCCAGGTATGAGGCGGTGGCCTGCAGAGCTTTGAGAACTTCAGGTGGACAGAAGTAAACTTGGCTGTCACCCATCAGGCTTATAGAAGACTCAGAGCTCAGACTCTGGTTCTGTTGAAATTAATGGAGAAGCTTTTGGTCCTTAAGCCATGAAACCAGGGAATACTTTTTACTGTGGCAACAGAAACCTGTGTGCATGCAGATGTCACTTACATAATGCACCATATCAAGATATCAATTAAATTGGAATTGGCTTCCTCAGCTGCAGAGAGGGACACCTTGTTTTCTGCTATAAATAATGAATCCATTTTCTGCAGCAAAAGTAGTCCCTTTGGGGAAGACTGATCAAGGCCATTCCCAGGGTCTTCCAGCTTTTAATGTGTTTTACAGCTGGTCTGCTTTGTGTCTGTTGTGCTGGTCCTCAGTCCCTGACTGGCAATTGCACAAGACTAAAGGTGTGCTGCAATACTCTTGGTGTGTACGGATCTAGTGCAATATGGTCACCCTGTACAAATGTGAGGGAGTTGGTTTGTGTCACATCTTAGGCTAAGGACTGGAGAAATCTGTGTGCAGCTTCCCACCCATCACTCCCAACATCACTTCTAGTAGGAGATGAGTAGTCTTAAATGCCTTTGCTTTGCTTGTCAGGTGTGTTTTACCCTTTTTGACTCTTGAAAGGGTTATTTGGTTGGAGTTTGGTCTGTGAGGATTTGTTGATGTTTGTAAAGCAATCCATGATCTGCTACTAAGATGAAATCATGTTTCCTTAATGCTGAGGAAATGTAACTGGTGTTGGCTTTGAAAGCAATAGGCTTCTGCCAGGAAGGGTTTTCTTGGCTCTGTTCTGAGGATAAATCACTTTTTAGGAGCACTTTATTGTGTGGGTCATGTGGGTGGGAAGAATCACTGCTCCAGCTGGTGCTGCATGACCCTCAGAAATCAGAGGTGCTTGAAGGTGTAGCAGTTTTAAACACAGTTCTTGCAGGGAAGATGTAGTGTTGGCCGGTGGCTCTTGCTGAGAGGCAGATTGAAGTCCTTTAGGCTTCCTTAAGTGTCAGCTTTCATGGGAAGGGGTAGAAGAGTGGTGAAAGACGGGGCTGCAGTAGATGCAATGATAGGTGCTTCAACAGGCAAGCAGCTGAAGGCTGCCTTCGAAATTGAAGCACTTCTGCTTTCATTGGTACTGCTGAAGACTGAAAAACAGCTTGAATGATTAGAAGCTCAATTAGCAAAATTAAAATGAGGAGGAACTGTTTCTATTGCACATTATGAACAGCCTCTGCCAGTAAATAAAGCTTTTGTTGACTTTGATTAAAACCAGCAGAAAGTGAGTTAACTGCTTGAAAGTGCAAGAACATCAAAATTACCAGGCAAAACTGGAACAGCCTCCTGTTAGTTTTGTTCCTGCTTTCCTGCTTTGCCATATCAGGGATATAAAAGGAAGAAATCCAGAGTTTTGAAAGACAAAACCACTTTACCTGGAAAGACTGAGGAAAATATTCTGTATTAGCTGCGTTTGGCTTGAGCAAAAACGTATTTAGCAGTCAAGATTGAAACTGTTTACTGATGCTTGCTTAATCATAAAATGCAAGGAGATGATACTTTGTGTATTAAAGCAGATACTTTGCAACTGGAGTAGATAGGTACAGCATCTGCAGCAGCCTGGGCTAAGTTCGGTCCCTACACGGCCGCAGAACATCATGTGGGCTGTTTGCCTGGGTGGATCTGGAGAAGCCTGTGTATTTGGTTGTCTGGGTTAGAGCACCAGGTGGTGTAAAGGAGAAGCACATGTGCTGTGCTTGCTCATGTTGGTGGGTGCTATCGCTTTTGTTGCTGTTCTCATTTCAATTTATTCTCCTACTCCAGCTCTGGGCTTTAAATTCTTGTAAGTGGGACGGGCTGGATTGTGGAATAAACAATATTCAGCTATTCTGAATGTGATACAGAACCTGTGCTCCCACCATTGCTAGGTGGGTTTAAACAAAAGAGGGATACAAGGGGAACTTTTTTGTATTTTAGAAAGCTGAGTCCTCTTCAGAGCTGTGAATCTGTTTGTCACATTCGTAAGTGCTTTGATTCAAGGCAAAGGCCTTAAGATGCTAAAAACCGGGCTTTCTATTCCTGCCTTGAAATCAAAATGAAGCTGAAAATCACAGAATCGAATTAATGATCCTCGAGTTAATTCTTGGAAGTAATACTGTATAAACACTTCACATCCAAAGGGGATTACAGGCAAATACTGAGCTGATGGAGGAGTTTAAGGGTGTTCTGAATTGCAAAGCAGGCATTTAGAAAGCATTTCTGGAGCTGCACCTCAGGGCTGGGAGCTGGGAGCACATGGAGGGAGGGATGAGGGTGGTGCATAGAGCAAGCAGCTAAAAGGAAATTAGACTTGGCAGAGCATGGAGAGACTAAATGAGAGCAGAAGGCAACAGGGAGAGGGAAGGAAATGTCCATGGGCCAACAGTGCTTTACCCCTGCTATATCCCATCCACTTTGAAGTGTTGCCTGTGCCAGTGGTGTTTCCTATGCTTGGTTTGGTCAGTGGGTTTTGGGGTATTTTCTGTAGGGTGCTGTGGTTGAATAGGGTAGGTGCAAGCCCTGGCTGCTCCTAGCCCCAGTGATCTTTGCTAAATGTCTTCATCTTTGCATGGATCTGTTTGCTCATCTATGGAATGAGCATCAGCCATAGTAGGAAACTTCACTAAACTGATTATCATTAAGTAATAATTAACTTAATTAATTAAGTAATTAAGTAACTTAAACAGGGGAAGTTTAGATTGGATCTGAGGAAGAAATTCTTTACTGTAAGGGTGGTGAGGCACTGGAATGGGTTGCCTGGGGAAGTTGTGAATGCTCCATTGCTGGCAGTGTTCAAGGCCAGGTTGGACATAGCCTTGGGTGGCATGGTTTAGTGTGAGGTGTCCCTGCCCATGGCAGGGGGTTTGGAACTGGATGATCTTAAGGTCCTTTCCAACCCTAACTATTCTATGATTCTAAGTACTTGGGGTGGCATTTTGGATCACTCTGAAACACAGTAGGCCATGAAGTTCTGTGTAATCCTGTGTTATGGATCACCTTATTTATTGTGATAATGGGAGGGGAAGAAGAGCCAACATATGTATATTTGTGATGAAGGAAAATTAATGCATTGCATAGTTTTTAATGCTGCATCAGGACCAGTATCTCCAGAAAACCAAGTGCCAGATTGCTCCTTGTAGAATGAAGAAGACAATATTTCTGAGTTCGTCTTCTCTGTATCTCCGAGTGCCCATCATTAACCACTGGCTTTATTTCCCAACAAGCAGTAGCTAAACCCAAAGTCTCTATTATCCTTCCTGTGTATGCACCTAGCCAGCTTTTGTATTTGTTAGAGAAATCATTTGAAATATATGATACTTTGTTTTCCCAGTAATTTAGAGTTCTTCTTCTGTTTGAAATGCTTTGAGTTCTCTGTTATCATTTTTACCTGCTGTGACTTGTGGTGCAAGTTCCTCGCACAGTTAATTTCCTTGGATGATTTATTTACCAGTGACATAGCAGAGCCCTTGACAGAGTAATTGCAAGGATGTGATCATCCAAACATCAAAGGCAGGAGCCCCTGGTTTCTCATCTCCCTCATGCTGCTGCAGTCCTCCCACTTCTCCCTTTGTGTTCCCTCTTTGTCGCTTTAATCCTCTTGGGGAAGCAAAAATATATCTCAACCAGATAAAAACTGTGAGTGCTGGAGTAGTTTTTTGTACATAACTACTTATATGGCTTGCTTTGGTCAGTACCAAAATGCTGTGTTACATTGCTTGGGGTTTGCTGTCACCATGTCCCCTCCTTGACCCAGTGCTTTAACTGGCTGTGTCCCAGTGAGGATGGATTGTATTGCAGCTGGGCAGAGAACAGGGGTGTGCTGCTCACGCTGCTCTTCCTGAGGATGAAGTGAGAAAATGGGAACGGGAATGTGGGGAGAGCCGTGGTTTGCCTCTTCCTTATCTGGTGAGAAGCTGGGCTGGCATGTCCAGGAATCAGCTGGATCTTGTGGAAGAGGGAAAGGAGCTCACCTCTTGATGGCCTGAGTATGGTCTGGCTGAGCTCCAGTCCTTCCCCTGCTCCTGAGCCCAATCTCCCTGCGGTTGCCCTGTGCCCAGACTGGGCTTGGCTCTGCAGAAATGGTGTTCACCATGGCAGAGACTGACTTTCAGGTCTTCACAGTCGTCGGCAGTCTGCCCCAGTGTGCGCAACATATGCTCGGGTACAGCAATTGCTGCAGACTGGGCTGTGAGTGTGCTGGATAAACATTACAGTGTAGCTCTGAGAAATGTTTTCCACTTTCCCAGCCCTCCCTTGTAATTTTCTTTCATGTAAGATGAGACAATAGATCTTGCAAGAGAGGATGTCAGCTGGATGAAGTATAATCAAGGTAGGCTTTAGCAGGAAGGAATTTGTTTTAAACCTGCATCAGTAGAAATTTCGTTACCTCAAAAATGAGGCACTTCACTGGTCTCAGTGGAATTGGAGTCTCATCTCTTCCATGCTTTCCTGTTTATCTCCCTGTTGGTCTGAGCAGTCATTTATCCCTTTGCTATCTATCAGAGTGCTGTGCTGGCTCCTGCTCAGCTCTGCAGCCTGCTGCTGGTGCTCCAGCTTGTAAGGTCAGTGGGGAATCTGGGATGATTCTAATTTGAGAATAAAATCCCCCAAAAGCTTGACTTTTGGAAGTGGCTCCTCAGCAGGGAGCTAAGTGTTAGTATGGGGATTAAGGACCACTTGGGAGGAGAAAGTCTGGCAGTGGGGAGTACTGAAGTGCTAAATCATTGCTTAAGGCATGCTGATTTCACCAATTTAGGCTGAGACCATTAATTAACTTGTTCTCTGTGTGTGCTCATCTCATTTAAGTGGCTTTGTTATTTGGGAGAACTACAGAAGGGGGAGAAAGTACTGGGAAACACATGGATACTTTTTTCCTTTCATCTTTAGGAAAGCAACTGGAAGCTCCAGTTCCTGCTTGGGGCAGAGCAGGGTTATTCCTGCTCCCAGGATGATGGGTCAGCCGGTCCCTCTGAATCCCACAGCACAAGGCAGTGCACTTACCCCTTGGCACAAACTCCTTCTCTTCCCAGACAGCAGGAGCCCAAGCTGCTGCGGCTCCATTATGTGCTAACAGTCTGAGAAATGAAATACAATTATTAGTTGGATTGTGAAATGAGCCTAGCGCCTGCATCAGAAGTCTCTTTCCAGCAGCAATTGGAGCACACAGTAACAACAATGAAACAACCTGCAGAAGCAGGATCACTGCAGGATTCATTTTTCACAGGCTACTCTGAGGGCAGTGCAGTGAACTGCTTGAAGGAGATGGTGGAGCTCTGACAAGGGCACTGGGCTGAGGTGTGGCTCTGCTCCCAGCTCTGAAGCATGCCTTTGTGTCAAGCCAGGGCATTTGCCTGTGCTTCAGTTCCTCTGTGAGGAGGGAGTGGGGTCCATGGGAAGGTCTCCATAGTGATGGAAGAGCATTTATGATCTACAAACCAGTTACTAGCCACTGGGATATGAATTGCAGTGGCTATGTCCCTCTGTGTTATACCTCTCCATTTATGCAGGGCAGCCCTTGATCAAACTGACAAATGGAGTAGGAAAGTGTTTATTTTTTGATTACTTTGTTGAAAGTAGCTGCTGTTGAATAGGGTTCTTCCTATAACAACTCATTTGCAAAATACGCTAACTCTAATCCAGTCTCATGAGAATCATCCTCACTGAACATTCAAACTGAATATCACTGTGTAATTCAGCTCTATATGTGTTGAGTCCAGCACTCCAGGATTGCCATCCTGGAGCAAATCAGGCCCTCTTCTTGTTCTGAATCTGGCTGAGTGCTTTAAAACACACAGCAAGTCTTTGGTGTGTACTGGGAGGTCTTGGGGGCAAAGCTCCCCTCTCCGATGGGATGCAACAGATGAGGTGGGCTGAAAGCAGCTCCTAGATGGAAAATGCTTGGAACTTTCCTAGGTACTGGATAGCTCTGCTGCAAGTTTTGGTGTGGGCATGGCCTCTGTTAGTGAAGCTGGTAGGACCCAGGGAAGAGCCATCCTCTGACTTCTCCACCTATAACAAGAAAAAAACTTATGTTGGAGGGCAACTGCCCCCATCCTTTTCTGTGCTGGAAAAATGGGGCAGGACCATTTAAGCTTCCCTGCAGAGCTAGAGAGCAGCATGGAAGCTGCTCTTCCCTGCAGGAAATGTATGGTGGGGCATGGACAGAGAGATGTTTGGTTGTAAGGGTTTTGTTTATGCCAGAAGCTTTGCTATCAGTCTGGGCAAAGACAGATGGAAGTAATTTTGAGGGACTGGAGCCAGTTGCATCTTGATTCAGAACAACTACGGGTTAGCCAGTCCTTAGAGGAAGTTTTTATCCTGACCCCTGTCATTTAGTGGTTGGTTTGTGCCCTAAGAATGGGTTTTTATACGCCCTTACTGCCTGTGCATGGGGCTTTTAGATACTGCTGCCGCAGCTCCAGCCCTCACTGGTAATGATGGGGACCGATGACCTCCATGATATTTACAGCTCTTAAAGGCTTATGACCCTTTGTGTATGTGTTCTCTTCTTATATCTTAAATTCTAAACTCCTGGAGTCTGCATATTGCAGTAGCTGCTCTGCCTTTGGTAGGTCTGTAGCTTTCAGAGCAGCTGAGAAGATCCTGGAGATATGAACCTCAGAAGGCAAATGGAAAGAAGCCCAAATGATGGTAACTTCATAATGCATTTCTCTCTACTTTATGCTGTCTATGCCAGACAAAGCTTTATCTTTCATCCCCTAATTATGTGATTCCCTGTGGGCAACTTAAAGGGAGATTTAAAATGTTAATTTTATCTATCAGATGCTTTTAATGATCTCCAAGTGTAGGCATTGATTGGTACTAGAAGGAAAGTTTTGAGGGCAAATTCCTGTAGTTTCAGTGAACTGCACTGAGGCCAGCTTTGGGCCTGCTTAACAGGATTGTCCACATCTGCATTTGTAAGTGATATGGTTAACTAACGTGCTGCTGGAGAAGCTGCTTCTTCTTCCCACCTGCCCTTCAGTTTAAGCTGTGTTGAGTTTATTCCTCCAAGATCCTGGTCTTTTGCCATTTGTTTGCAAAAGACACTAAACTGTTCATGTGTCCTATGGCTGACATTCTGTTTCATCTTGGAACTAATATTTTGCTCTTTACATGCACTTTGCATTTTATAATGTGTCTGTTCTTACTTTTGCTTGTCATCTCCTGGGTCATGCTGTGCATAATGGTTCACACTAAAAGACAATAAACATTGATAGGTGGTGGAGGGAATAGATGTTTTTCCAGGCTGAATCCAGCTGTAGCTGTGCAGGACACGACTTGCAAAGAGTGGCTCAGAAATGTGATTCAGGGCACAGAGGCGGGTCAGACCAGTAATTACAGAAACCATGCTCATTTGTACCCCCCAGCTGCTGCTTAAACCCACAGCCCAAGCTGGTACGTGGCCTTTCCCAAAGGAAGGGGGGAAAAGAGCGAGCTTGTGAGCTGTAGGCTAAAGTGAAGAAAGAAGCTTTGAAACGGGACTGTTTTGATGCAAATCCTGGAAGGGGGAGTGAAAGAAATTGGGGGCTTGTATGCACAGAGAGTGGCTCACTGCTGCTGCCATCAAGGTTTCCTCATACGGGATTAGTGATTGTTGCCCAAAACCATTGTATCTTATCAGGATCCAAATTGAAGACAGAAATCTCAGCTGCAGACTCCTTAGGGAAGGCGCAGGGTGCTGTGTGATGTCATCTTGTTTCTCCGGCAAGGTCCTCCTGCCCCTTGCACCCAGGCTCTGGCAGAGTGAGCCCTCAGCATGCTGCCAAGGGTCCTGCAGGCTGTCAGAGGCTGAAGACTTGCCAGCCCTGCTTGTTGGAAAACTATAAGCACCAGGAACCCCATGGGATTGCATCAGGGATTAATTTGGCTGGTGCAGAGATGGAGAAGCAAAACTGTTGCAATCTCTTTTTGGAGTGGAGGGCATCTCTGTTCCTAAAATGCATGATGCTGTGGAAACTACATGTGGAGGATGCTGCCAGATGAACCTCTGCACTCCCATGTCAGATCTTTTCCTTCCTTTTGTCCCAGCAACTGTGCGTGCTTGGTACCCTGCTACTGCAAACTGAACCAACCGTCCATGGGGGTACATACAGATGTCTGTTGGGGAGGGACCCTACTGCCTCCCTCACACAAGCAAGCCCCTGCTTCCTCTGAAGTGCAGTGTGGCTTTTAGGCACAGCTTTTCATCACTAAATCTTTGCTAAGCCCAAATCTTGGGTTTGTGGTGAGCTTTTTTTAACTGTAAAGGAGCAGAACAATGCTATGTTTAGAAGGTGGCTTCTTCATAAAAAAAAATACGTTGAAAGCAGGAGCAATGGGGAGGCAATGGCAAGTGAGAAAAATCACTTGAAATGGCATGAGATCACTCAAGTCCAATTTTCTTCCCTTGTCAGGGACTGGTTCCACTGACCCAAGTATGTGGGGGTGCTGCTGCAGCCTCTGCTCTGCCCTTGCTGAGCCTGGGTCTGGCCCAGCACTCACCCTGATAACTTCTCAGCTTGCATGGAAAGTAACAGCTCATAAATACAGGGCGGCACCTCTGGGCAGGAGGTTTCCCAGAGCAGCCATTCTGGCTCCCCACATTGAATCTTCCTGTGCTGGCAGGAGATAAGAGTTTAGAAATGGATGCCTGCAGGACGCTGAGCTCCTCCTGCCCGGCTGCTGTTTGCACACCCTTCCCTTGCCTGATTTTTTTAGGATAGGGGTTGCTTTATGTAATTTGTTCACTGCTGATGTTGCTGGTGTTAGTGGGAGCTCTTGTGGCCCCTTTCTGGCTGGTGTGTGACAACTGATGGAGACTGAGTCTTCAGGACCCTTGTTTCCTCCACCCATGATGAGGCACAGGGAGAAGAGCTCTGAACAGCCTGCACACAGCTGCTACCCTTGTGTGTCTCCCCTGTTTGCCGTGAGGTCACTGCCCCAAGGAGGGGTCTCCTCTAACACTGCAGTTTCTGCTGGGTGCACAGAGGATGTTTGTCTGTCTCCAGATGATGCGGTCCCTTCTCAGAAATGGCACTGTTGCCTGTCCTGCAGATGGCAACCCTGGCTGCTGAGCTTTCCTGTCTGTCGTGAAATAAAAACCCGTCTTCTTGCTACTGGGGTCCCAGCATGTCCCTGTGGGCTCTGTTTTGTGCACCCTGGCAGCAGCTAGGATGTGACATCTTCAAAGGGTGTCAAGTCTGCACATACGTGAGCTCTTGTCACTGTTCTGTAGATCCCCAGCTGATGCAGGATGCTCATCCTGTGCAGATACAAATTCAGTGCTTCCCCCTTTTGGTTTTCCTTAAAAAAGAAACAAGCCAAACAAAACCCAAAAAATACAGCAACAAAATAAAACCCAAACCCCAACCTGAGCTCTGAATGTCTCATGTAACAGAAGAAAGCAAGAGTTGTCTTAACCTCCCCGTTGTTGCATGTTCATTCTGTGCCTGGTTAGAAAACACCATTTGGAGAATACAATGCTACATGACAGAGCCATCACAGCTCTGCAGGAACAAGGGTTTTTCCTCTCCTGAGGTAACATGGCAAAGACTTCAAATTGCTGTGTATCAAAACAGCCTCTTTAGAAACTGTGCTCAGCAACTTGAGCCAGGATCCTCGTTGCCTTGCAGGGCACCGCAGATTAGTGCTGGTGTGAGACTGGGCTCTTAGTACAATCTCAAACCCTTTAATTAAAATAACGTGGAACAAAAAGGGAGAATTAGTTAAAAATAACAGCTCTCGGAAGCCCAGCTTGTCTTTTTATTAGGCTTGTCCTCACTTTCTCTGCTGCTCTGATAAGAAGGATATTCTCCCTCTGGGATGGAGTGAATAAACTGGGATGAAACTCATTTGTTTGGGCATTATGTGTTAATTAATTTCTAACACTAATCCCTTTCCCATATACTGTTCCTTTTTGCTTCTGGTTTTTAGATAGTAGAATACAGTCCTGTTCTGAGGAGAGGATGGGAAGGTTTTTCTGTGTTACAGAAGGGAGAAGTCTGTGCTATCTGTGGGAGGCTTTGCACAGTGGTCCATGTCTGGGGAGTTGGAAGGTGTCTGGAAAGCCCATCTAGAACATGTGAAGCAACACTGCCATGGCCATCAGCTGTGGCATTGCAGCCTCTTGCTGGTGACTCCCCTGACAGCAAGGTGAAGTGGGTGAGCCTGTGTGCTGCTGGCAGGGACTTTGGCTCCCCAATGTGTCTCTGGCACCGCTGTACTGCGTTGGCCTTAGCAGTGCCTGTGGTCCTCTACTGGGTGTGAAAGCGCTGGGAGACTGCCATATAGTGGTTTTAGCGGGGAAAACAAACCAAAAGAAAACCAACAAAAAAACCCCACTCAAATCATGTACTTTTAATGTAAAATTATCTTTTGGAATAAACTGGAATAATCTTTGAGCCTCTGCACAATGTGGGCTGGTTTTCTTTTTGTATCCAGCCTTTCTAGACTTCCACTGGAACGAGTTGTTTTTAAGTAGTCTCTCTAAACTGATGGGAACTTTGCCATTCAAGCAGGGGAAGACACGGATTCTTGCTCTGATCTTTCAGTGATTAAGTGAGTTTAGTTTTTTCTTAGTCCTTTTGCTCAGCAGTTATTGCTGGCTGCTGCTGCATCCTGCTTGCTTGGCTTTGTCAGTTCTTTCAAAATCAATAGGCGCTGCTGAATTACTGGAGTTAGAGAATATAATAAAAGGTTTGGGCATTGCTTATAAAGTGATAGGATGGTCTTCAAACTGGCTTGCTCTCTCATTTCTTAGCTATACCTAAGTGTGTACATGAATGAAAATCCCTGTTCAAGGAGAGGTAAAATAATAGCAGGCAATCCTAGAAAAGGGCTAATTTTTCATTCTGTCCAAGTACTGAAGCCACTGCAGATGTCTTGGGCAGTGATTTCATGTGCTGCCCTGTGAACTCTTCCCACAGTGTGATTCTGCTGGGCTCACTTTCCAATAACAGAGTCAAGGCTGACCTCCATCCTCTCATCTTGCTATGGTTTCAGGTGCTTTAAGAGACAGACTGGAAAAAAATGTGTACAAAACAAATTCCAGCTTGCCAATGTGCTCTGGAAATCCATAATGCAGGGAAGCATCAATTACATAGTGGCAATGGACTGTGGAAAGGACGGATTTCTCACAGGGAATTTCTTGGCTATGGCGTATTTCACTCTTTAAATACAAGGAGACATTTGGGTTCTGACTTCAGTGTGGAATTTGGACCATGGTGGCTTTGAATTGTTGAAAGCAGCTTATAAAATAAGGAGGAAAATAATCCTCTTCTTAAAAATCTATTTTCTTTTGTGGTGTATTTTAAATTATGTTCTCTCCTAGTCTGACAGCAATTTTCCTCTATTAGGTTTCAGTTTGTGAAGACTCTTGTCTATAACAAAACTCAGTTTGGTCAGTTAAAGCATTGAGGAGAGCTGATTGAAGGATAGTCATTGCTGAGGTGAGCTGGGCTCATTTGTGGAGCTGTGCGGGGTTCAAGCCACTGCAGAACCATCTGTTGGCATTGGAGGGCCTGATCCAGCACAGAAAGTCTCTGATGTGCTTTGGGTCAGGTTGCTGGTCCCTGCATAAATGACATGCTATTAGAAAAGGGTCCATTGGGAGCATTTGATCTAGTTAACGACTGATAGAAGCAAATCAGTCACACTGGAGGTTACTAAAGCCTGGTGAGAACTTACACTATCTACCTTAAATCTCTATTCCCATGGAATTTCCTAACAGGATAATAGATTATTGCCATACAAAGGCAATTATACCCTGCTAAAAGAATTAGTACTTAAAACAGAGTAAATCTCTCAGCAATGGGGTTAGATCTCACTGCTTCTGGCCAGCATGAAGGGTCTTATCAGGTGAGGTCGTGGGTATTCCCATGTGGGTATTCCCTGTTCCTGGGAATAGGGGGATGTGGCTGTTGGTGCTGCTGGTTCATCGATTTATATTTGCCTGGTGTAAGCAAGAAAACAAACGTCAACTGTATTATGAATTGCTGAGGTTTTTATTATCTTTGTAGGTAGCTGAATAACTTAATGCTTCTGACTCCTGGGGTCGTGGGGACAACTTTGGAGCTTTTGCTTGAAAACCTGTGTTGTTCACTAAGCATTAGCACATCTGTGGGGAAAAACATCAAAACTGGGGTTGAATATGGGAGCTGGTGGTCTGGTTTGAGCAGTCGGGGCCTTGGGAGCAAGGTATGTGCTGCTGTTCAAGAGTCCCAGCCTGTGTCTGAGCCACACCACATGCAGAGCATGGGGTTAATAAGTTGGGGATTTTTTAGCTCTCCCTCAGCACACCATCACTCGTACAAATTCCACGGTGCTATTTATATGCTCACTCGAGACCCCTAAGGCTGCGCAGGAAGAGGTTCTCCCTTGCAGAGGTTTGGGTGGTGCAGTCCAGCCGTGTGCCGGCTGCCCTCTAGTGAGCCGCTGCCCACAATAAATCACGGCTCGCCGTTCTCAGCCTCCAATCAGTGATCAGTGTAATCCTTTCAATCTCAACCTGACGATGCTCCATCCTCCTGGTAGGAATCTGATTGCAGACCAGTTAGTGCGTGTTAAGCCAGGGGAGGTAAATGTTGCTCTTCTGAAGAGTATCACCGCCGCAGAGGGTGGGAAGGTGGTTGTTGAGATGTGGTACCAAACCTCTGCCTTTCCAGTGGTAGTGGAGCTGTTGCTTCCCCTATCGTTCACTTGCTGGAGTGAACTGCAGTACTGCTGGGGACTGACCTGGGAAGGAACTGCTGGCTCAGGTAAATGACAAGTTTCTGCACCAGATTTCTATCTATATAATAAAAATGTAGGGTGGCTTTTAACAGCTTCAGGAGCGAGCTGGTGGGCCCACATGAACCAGGAGTGAACCAGTGTGACCTATGTGCCTGGTGGTGAGAGCCCTTGCTGGGGCTGTCTCCATCCTTCCCTCAACCACACTGCCTTATGGGACAAGCTACTGGTACCGAAGCATGCTGGCATCTCTCCATGCCAGCCATGCCATACAAGCACTGGGAAACATTTTGCTTTGTTTCCACAGGGAAGAGGTACTTTAGATGGGCTTTTTAAATCGTGTATTTCTCTATTTATATACTATAGTGGTTGTGGTGTGTATGTGGTTGGGAGAGTAGAAACTGGTGCAAGTCCTGTCTGACAGCTGCTATCATCATCATGATCAGAAGGATTCAAAGTACAATTTCTGATATGAGGTTCTCTTTCTGAGATGACGTATGTTGGGCAGTTCCTCTGGACTTGAGTCTTACATGTGAAGGTTCCCAAAACTCTAAGCAGCATCTGCTGCAGCCTGCTGTGGAGGGAAGCCAAAGAGAGCAAAAGACCTCAGTGGTGTTGGATGGTTTTAGTGCTAGAGTTGTCTTCTCTGAAGAGCAGGTTTGTGAATGCAGGATGGGCATTACAGTAAAATTCACCCGGGAGGTGAATTGGATGGATTCCCGCATGAGAGCAGCCTTGAAACAGGCACCGGTGCCCTAGGCCATTGATAGACCGGTCCTGCCGCAGCAAAGCGCTGCTGCTTTAAGGAGCTGATTGTTGAGGATGGCCAGGGGGTAGAGAGGAGAAGATTGGGTAAGCAGGGTTAGAAGAGCTTAGTCAGGATGTGTTTGTTTAAAGGATCTGCTTCAGCCTGACTCCTGTAATTAGGTAACATGTATATTTCTGTTCCTTGGAAATACTTCATTCGTTAGCCTAATAGAGGGAAGGATTATGCAGAGAGGAACCTAAAAGATGTTAAGCAAGGTTGGCTTTGCATCTGTAATGAACTAAGGCATGAAGCAGCTGTAGCTACTGGAAAGGGAGGCACCATGAACATCATAGAATCATAGAATCATAGAATAGCTAGGGTTGGAAAGGACCTCAAGATCATCGCGTTCCAACCCCCCTGCCATGGGCAGGGACACCTCCCACTAAACCATGCCACCCAAGGCTATGTCCAACCCCACCTTGAACGCCGCCAGGGATGAAGCATTCACAACTTCCCTGGGCAACCCATTCCAGGGCCTCACCACCCTCACAGTAAAGAATTTCTTCCTCAGATCCAATCTAAACCTCCCCTGTTTAAGTTTGAACCCGTTACCCCTTGTCCTCTCACCACAGTCCCTAATGAAGAGTCCCTCCCCAGCATCCCTATAGGCCCCCTTCAGGTATTGGAAGGCTGCTATGAGGTCTCCACGCAGCCTTCTCTTCTCCAGGCTGAACAGCCCCAATTTTCTCAGCCTATCTTCATACGAGAGGTGCTCCAGTCCCCTGATCATCTTCGTGGCCCTCCTCTGCACTTGTTCTAACAGTTCCATGTCCTTTTTATGTTGAGGACACCAGAACTGCACACAATGCTCCAAGTGAGGTCTCACGAGAGCAGAGTAAAGGGGCAGGATCACCTCCCTCGACCTGCTGGTCACACTCCTTTTGATGCAGCCCAGAATACGGTTGGCCTTCTGGGCTGCAAGCGCTCACTGCCGGCTCATGTTCATTTTTTCATCAACCCACACCCCCAAGTCCTTCTCTCAGGGCTGCTCTGAATCTCTTCTCTGCCCAACCTGTAGCTGTGCCTGGCATTGCTCCGACCCAGGTGGAGGACTTTGCATTTAGCATGGTTAAACTTCATTATGTTGGCATCAGCCCACCTCACAAGCGTGTCAAGGTCCCTCTGGATGGCATTCCTTCCCTCCAATGTATCAACCGAACCACACAGCTTGGTGTCATCGGCAAACTTGCTGAGGGCACACTCAATCCCACTGTCCATGTCACCCGCAAAGATGTTGAACAAGACCGGTCCCAACACCGATCCCTGGGGGACACCACTCGTTACTGGTCTCCAGCTGGACATTGAGCCACTGAGCACAACTCTTTGTGTGCAGCCATCCAGCCAGTTCTTTATCCACTGAGTGGTCCACATCAGGGAGTTGTGCTGCTATCTGCTATTAGCAGGCCTGGCAAGGAGGTTGTTCTGTAGTGTCCCATGAGAAGGATGAAATCCATATGTGGTGTGGAAAAGTGAGGATAAAAAAGGCAGAACTACAGGTGTTAGGTAAGGCTTCTCCAAGGAAGCAGTCCAGTAGTGTACCAGAGGTGTGCTAAGACAGAGATGCTTTGAGATGTTTTAAATCAAGATAGTCAGAATCGCTGAGTTGAGCAGCCAGGATGGTGCAGGCAAGCCAGCAGCTCCTTTGGGGGTGCTGATTTTACACTTATCCTCTAGGGATGTGCAGTGAAGTAGGTGAATTTTTCCCTAAAGAGTAACAGTTCTGTACTGGAGGGCAGCGGCAGCTGAAATGCAGCAAAGCACGGACACTGACTGGACTGCAGTGATGAAGAATGAGACAAAGAAGAGCTTCATTTCTCCCTAGGAAGTCATTTCATTGGGGTGACTGCAGAAGAGCGATCTGAAGTCTGAGCTCATTGAGCAACCTGCAGAGCTGGAGCATGTTTCTGATGGAGTTGAGAGGAGTCCTGCAGCCATGGGTGGGCTAGTGACTCCTGTGTTTTCTGCTAGCCACTGCAGCCAGGCTGCCTGAGCTTGGGATCAGCCTTTCCCTTGGCACAGCACTGGCTCACTAGCTGCTGCGTGTTTTGGTGCATTTGTATGCTACATCCCATATATAACAAAACAGCTACTGAAACCTGTAACTGTGAATTCAAGGCATAAGAAAGGTATCACAGGTTGTACTTTGAGATCAGATGAAACTTCCCTGAAACATCCATGGATCCATTCTTTTCCTTCCATGGGAAGCTGCACCATCGGGGCTGATCATTTGTGATGTGATGCTGATTGTCTTGATTCCTTATAGCCTGGGTAATAAATGAGAATAGACAGGAGAGAAGTGGAAACAAGACTCCCCATTCCTAACTCTGAACATTAAACCTAGGGCTGTGGAAGAGGAGCTGCACTTACATGAAAGAAAGTCTGGGAGGAGGAGGAAGCGCTTGTTTTGTTACGACTCTGGCACCGAAGTTCTAACTCCTGTTTTGTTCTTTTGGTGATCAAATATCCCTTTTGAAATCGCTGGGTGAAAGTCTTCAATCCTACGAAACCACTTTCTTTGTTTTAATTTCTTTCCAAGCTGGGGCAGGAGCAGACACATGACTTAAACACCTCCTGCGCCGAGCTGGCCTTCAGCATAGGCAGCAACAGGCTGAACCAGTTTGCTCATTGCTTTCGTCTCCTGACAGGCGCTCTCTTGTTCCGGGCACCCTGGGAGGTGCTTGGTCTCTTCTCTAGCGCTGCAGGAATTCCCCTGCCTCCAGCCACCCGCTCGGAAGCCGCGGTGTGTGGCCGGCCGGCAGCCTCCGACCAGCGGTGGACCCATAGAGGAGGCTTTCCAGAAGAACCGAGCTGAGGTTGGGGACTGAGAGGAGCATCTGGATACGGAGTTTGGGAGAGGGGTTTATGGCGTGTGGCAGAGGGTAAGGTGTGCAGGCAGCTTTCAGTTCCACAAGTACCCATCTCCTGAGTCTCAGGTGAGAGAAACTTGTTGTTTGAGCTGATGAGTTGCTTGAGTATGGGTGGCTCTTACTGCCTTCCGAGTTGGGGGTGTGTGTTCCTGCAGTTGGTGGAGGTGCTTTGGGGAGCTCAGGTCAGAGGAGACTGAGTATGAAGGGTATTCAAAAGTTTCACCCAGACTTACTTTGAATGGGTGTTGCTAGTGGCAGACCAGCTCCTGGTGCGGTTCCTGATGCTGGGCTGGCTGGTGGGTCAGGCATTCATTTGGATGCAATATCCACCATGGATGCTGTGGGGATGGAGTCTTAACCATGTGGGGATGCTGCCCTGCCTTGAGCCAGGTGCTGCAGCCTGTACCAAGAACACCATAGGCTGAAAGCATTCATTACTGCAGCCAGCACTGTGGTGGGCTTTGCTGCCCTTGCTGAGCACAGAGCCCCAACATCTGCTCTGCAGCAGAGGAGCAGGAATCTGGGGCAAGTCAGTGTGTGGGTTTAGCTCTATACCCAGCCAGGGGAGCAGCATCCTCATTGAGCACTGGCAGGGCTCTGCACCCCTATCACTGGGCATGGGCACCCATCAAACCCCACTAGGGACTGTCACCTTCAGGGTCTGCTCTGTACTGAGCTCCCTGTGCTTCGGTTGCTATTTGAGATCTGCTTGAAACCAAAAGGCACAAGAAGTTGGAGGCTGCCTGATTAGCAGCTGAGACTTTCATGTGCACTTGTGTACAAGTGCCTTAAATTTCAATCTAAAGATGTGGGAATGCTGGCTGCTTTTCTCCTCCCCCATTCTCTGTCACAGTGGAAGAACTTGCAGTAACCCTTGGAGTAGAAATGAAATTGCTGATATAAATGTGCTCTGGCATAAGCCACAAACAGCTGGAAAATGTGCTATCTCCTGCAGTATTTTAAGGATGTAGCATCATCAAGGGCTATTCAGCAGAGCTGGCACTGTGAGCCTACCCTGTGTGTCAGGAAATAGATGATCTGTCCCCACTTTTCAGTAGGGTATATCCCAAATGTGCAGTGGGCAGGTGACACATCCCTTTCTCTGACGACAGACGTTCTGCCCATCAGCTCAGCAGAACAGGGAAAGGGATATGTGAGTAAATCCCTGCTATGGTAGCTGGCAGCAAGCATATTGAGAAACAGATGGTGCTGTGCTACAATTTTACCTGCTGTAAGGCCAATGCATAATTTAGCAATACAGAAACGTGAGTTGTATTCCAGTGGCTGCTGCGTTCTTGTGGAGGCTTCTGTTTGATTTAATGATCAGTAGGAGAAAGGGGTAAAGGATATTATATGTAACTTCTCCTTTAACTCCCAGAGGATTTGGAAACGTAGCATCCACCAGATTTGTTTTTGAATCCCTGAATTTATCTTCCCCTTGCCGTTTCTGTGTGAATCCTAGGAATGAGCTGTGTGCTGTAATGCATGTGCTGAAGGAGCTTGCTGCCTCTGTGCACAAAGGGCAGATGCCTGTGTCCTGCCAGGGCCAGTTAGTGCATGGGGAGGGGTGGGAAGCACAGGGTTGTAGGGGGGAGAAACCATCCCCCCCATGTGTGCCCCTAATGAGAGTTGTTCTCTACAGGCAGCCTATGGTACATTGGACCCCCCTTCAGCCTACAGCTGTGCTTTCTTTACCCCCAAGACACTAATCCTGGAGTTTATCCCACCCTGAAGCTACTACATGTCTCTGACAGTTCTCCTCCTTCCCCCACTCTGGCCCCAAATATCCTTGTTTGCCTTCCCAAAGAACGAACAAAAAGTTGAGGATATAGGGGGCAAAAGGCATACAGCAATTTCAGCCTTGGTGGATGGTAAAGATGGGGCAGGACCTGGTGAACCACCTACTACCCTGTAACAGACAGTGTCCTGTGCTGAGAGGGGCAGGTGACTGTAAGAAGAAGGAAGTTTGGCCCCTCTGTTCCTTGTGTGACTTGAGAAACGTGTCTATGGGACATGAGGCAATGAAAATGGGTGTAGCAGGGCCCAGCCAGGAGCAGCTGGAATTCTTCCTCCTTCCTCCTGATGTAGGACTGGAGGAAGAGGAGGACCAGGTGCTCTGCTTTCCCTGGCTTGATGTCTCCTCTCCCCTTCCAACCACATGCGCAGGATGGGAGCAGTGTTCTGGGAAGCATTGTCCAGGAGCAGTGGGCAGGATGGCATGACCTGCTGACACAGGCTGGCAAAGGGCTTTTTGTGCTGCAGTTTTGCCCATTAACCTCAATGAGAATCAGCTATTATTTAAAGCTGTCAATTTGATCATCTGACTTCAGAAAGGGCCTCATGAGCACTCCAACTCTGTTTCCAAGCATCCTCTTCCTGCTCTAAATGGCTTCCTTTCCCTGGCTGAGCTCTCATAATGTCCTCTCCAAGGAGGATGGGGAAAAAATGCACTATAATTTTGCAGTCTTGGCAAATGAGGAATCATGCCCATGAAAACAAATACCCACTAATTAGGACCATGAAATGCTGATTGAATCACAGCTCTGATAATGGCAAAGGCAGTTTGCAAGCCTGCTTTATATCCCAAAGGATGAGGAAATAAAACAAGCAAGGAGAATTTTTCTTTTAGGAAGCCATTTCAGCCACTCCTATCCATCTATTTAAAACTTTCCCTGCCAACAGGTACTACTCAGTTACTGCGTTGTTTCCATTTGAAGTACAAGGGGAGACTGAAGTTATTGCCTAGGATAATTGTTAACAAATGCTGAATTCTCATTTGTGCCCATTATAGCAGGAATAACATTTTTAAGCATATGAATGGTCTCAGATTGACCCCCATTGGGGAGTTTATGCTGTTGCAGGACTGCCAGAAGAGATGAGGAAACTGTGGGGAGCCTGGCCAGGGAAAAGCACTGCCTCCAGCGTGTCTGTTCTGCTTCGCCCTCTGCCAAGGTGACGAGGGTAAAGTTTAAAGGGGTTAAAAACCAGAACAAAACACTGCATCCGAACTAAAAGCTTTAACAGTCTGCTCTATCAACAGCTATTTGGTGAAGTCCACTCTCCCTTTCTGCCATTGCCCCTTTGCTCCTGTTCTCCCCAGTAAGCTACAAAACAAGTGTTCTGGTTTAGTAGTGGGCTGGGTAACCCCCCCTCTGCACCCATGTCCTCACCCTCTGCGTATACGGAGATAAGGGGTTGCACAGCTTTGCCTGCTGGGTCCAGCTGTGGCTGCAGATGTGCTGGGGAATGACCCTGGTGCTGTGCCGCACACATCTGGTGGCGGGCTGTGATAAAGGGGTGAGATGTGGAGAAACCTCCCCTGGCAGGGGCAAGGCTCCGTGTCCGACACCCGCATGGGACCTTGCTGGAGGGGAGAGGTCCTGCTGGGTCAGCAGCTGAGGCTGCAGCCACCATTGCCCATCCCACTGTCCCCTCCGCCTTTCCCTCCCCGCTTCCGTTCCCATTGTGTTTCTGACACTATTGCTCCCACCCCATCTGATACAGCGCTGCTGGGTCAGGCCTTTCTCTTGGTGCTCTTATTTTTAAAAAGGGAGGGACTCCTTGCTTTTGCCTTTGGAGGGGCTCTGCTCAGCTGGAACATGCAAGATCCGTGCTGTCTTAACTTGGACTGTCTTTCTTGGCAAGGTGAACTTTGAATCTCTGTAGTACCAGTGCAGATTTCTTCTCCAAATGCTGAAAACTTCAAGGCAAATCAAAGGTGGCAGCTGGGGGAGGACTGGTCTGTGTAGTGGCACAGGAAGGCACCTCATGAAGTGGTGGAATCACCATCCCTGGAAGCATTCAAACACCGCGTAGATGAGGCCACTAGTGACATGGTTTAGTGGTGGACTTGCAGTCCTGGGGTAATGGTCAGACATCATCTTAAAGGTCTTTTCCAACCTGTGATTCTGTGATTAAGTACAGAGCAGAGTTATAGTTCAGGCTTTTGGTGCAGAGACAGATCTTGTGGGCCCTACATAGGTGATTGATTCGTGACCCTCCCATGTTCCCGTATTCCCAGATTTGGGTAAGAAAAAAAATCTATATGATATTAAAATTTAAAATTTATTAAAATTTGTATTTTTTAGTCATTTTGGGTGACTTCACTAGCAAATGATCACAAAATGCCTGCTGAGGCCAAGGAGAAACCTGAGCAATGGCAGGAGGATCTGCAGGGCGAGGTGGTGAAGTCACTGCTGGCGGGCAGCACGTGGAGCCCTTGTGGCATGCCCAGCCTTGCTGTGTGCCCATTGAGGGCAGTTGGAGTCCTTTCATTGATTTCAATGGGTTTTGGATCAAGCCCATGGCATGCTGCTTGTTTATTTTGGAGGCCTTCTGAGGATAAAAGCATCCTTTCAATGGCTGCTCTTTTTCCTTCTGCTTTGGTTCAGTTGCTCCTTGTACCCTGTACTATTGGACACGCACCTACTTCCCGCACAGACAAAGCTCATGTGCTTTGGAAAGCTTTGGTTTCACTTGTAGCAATGTTTGGTGCCCTGTATAAGCGATGTGGTCCCACTGTGGGGAAATGCTGTGAGCTGCTCGATTCCTTTTCTATGGTCAAACATTCAGCACCAAGGTTCACCTTCAAGAAATGCTTGAATACACCAGAGCCCATCTGCTCTGATGTAGCAACAAAGCATACTGATTTGCTTCCTTTCAAATTCTAGATGGTTAGTTCCTAATTGTTTGTCCAGAGCTGGTAAATGTGTACTCTACAGGTACTTTAATAGTAAAATGAGGCACTAATTGCTGTAGCAACAGATGATACATTGTGAAATGATGGCTTTTTGCTTCCTAGCTCAAGGAGTGCAGTTGCATCAGGCCTACGTTCTCAGAAAACATCACTCCATAGCACCAAGAGTGCTGGCAACTTGTTATATAGATTTACAGCAACTTGTATATAGATTTACATTATCAGTTTCTTTCTGCTTCTATTTCCTGGTGCTGTCTCTTTCCACTGGTTTGTGATTCTCCCTCTGCAAAAATTGGCTGGGAAAATGCATGGCTCTGCCAAAAAAGGCTCTGAACTGAGCTTGCCTAGGTGCAACAAGACCTGTTGACTTGAGGTTGGATCAAATCCCAGATAGGGAATGATCCTGTGGCCACTTCTTCCTTGATCATGCCAGAGTGGTGGGGCTGGATGCTGGTGATCTGACCTGGAGGAGGTGAGGCGAGTACTGTGGCCCCGGGAGCGCATTGACTGCCTGTGCCATGCTGCTGCCCTCATCCCTGCTGCCCTCTGCCAACCAGCAACAATGGGGAAGAGAGCTCAGTTACTTTAAATATGGATTTTGATGAAAAGCTTGCATCTGTATTGGTATTCTGCTGTGCCACATACTGAATGGACAGAGAAATGAATCCTGCCCTGCTTGGTTTATGGTCTGAAACTGCTGGTGGTAGGGAAGAACATCAGGGTATCCAAGGTGATCTCTTGGCTTATGATTGATAGGATGCAGTGACTCTGTTATCTGAGTACGTACATAGTGAAGGACGAGTCCTTTCCTGGATGTGCACCTTTCCTGGGCTACGCATGACCCATAAAATCTAATCAAGGACAGAGCATTGCTCTGAGTCATGATTTTTCTGGGGGCTACTGCATCCTGGGTTACTCATCCTGAGAGAATGAATGCACTGAGGATATAATTATAATAGACATCACTTATTCTCACTCTTTAAAAGATTCTTGTCAGGAGACTGATAGTTTTGGGTTGTTATTTTTGTCTTTGTGGCCATATATATCATGTGAAATGCTGAAACTTTACGATCTCATTTATGCTTCCTCTTACAGCATTGTAGATCTCTGCCAGTATTTAGGTTATGTAGTAATTCTACCCCATTTGCCATAGATTAATGAGGCTATAAAATAATCATAAAGCTGGGGTAGCCCTGGATTTTCATGTTCCTCACGTATTTATATCTACCATGAAATACTTCATCCAAAAGTAATTACCTGGCTTCTTCAGGCTTCCTTCAGTACTCCTTGCCGATTCAAAATGCAGGAAACGCTGCCCCATTTTTGGCCATGGCGATACCAGCATCCATTGTGGATCAATGCCTGAGGGAAACTGAGCAGGTTTAGTACCTGTGTGGTGCCTAAGTGACTGGTCAGCAGAGCCAGGGAAGAAACCCTCCTACTGCTGGGGCTATGGGAAGCACAGGACAAACTGGTGGGGCTGGACCTGTTGCCCTGTCTGGAGCTCCAGGCCCTTGGTCCTTCAGACTTTAAACCTGCCATTCCTCTGATAAGACCCTGAAGCATTTCACGGCTGCATGGAATGGACAGGAAGAGTGACATCCACTACTAAAATGCAAACAGCAAGGAGGCGTGTGGCATTGCTCCAAGCTGCTGGGAAGCTGCTGTGGCAGGTCCAAGCGGGAGGTGGAGGAGACTGTGCTGACTGACCTTAATATTTGGGCATGCGAGGTGAAAATATGGTCAGAATGGTCTATTGCAATGTGTCAGTGCACAGAAGCTTTTATAACTTTGCCTTTAGAACTCAGATCCTAAAAGTACTTTGTGCACTTTGTTAGTCCCCTGCCAGTTTGGGGGAGGTAGAGGAATGAGACTGCTGAGACCTCAGGGTCGAGGGAAAAAGTGGTTTTGTCCTTTTCCTATCATTTATTTTCATGGCACGTGACAGCTGCTTGTCCCTTTGATCTGCAGGGTCTCAGCACCATTTCCGTAGTGGCTCTTTGCAGGTTTGGGAACCATATCCATGGGCTGGATACTGCAGTTAAGAAGCATGTGAGCAAGTGACACACTACAGTTCTGGATACTAGGGAGGCAAAACCAGCAGCTTGGAGAGGAATCCTGCTGCAGTTTCCAAAGGCAGCCACAGCCTCTGCATGCCATCACTTCCTGTGGGTGCTCTTCAGGAAGATGGTCCAAATGCATGGGTCAGGGGTGCCTCCCTCTGCAAGGGCCTGGTAGCAGTAGGGTGGCACAGTGAGAGTCGTTTCCTCCAGCAGCACAGCCACTGCCCTGGTCACAGTGTGCTCTGGGTGAAGCCCTTGCTGGGTTAGGTGATGTGGTGTCACTTTCTCTGAGGACGCCCCAGGTTGCCACCCTGTGCTCGTTTGATCTCTTGTTTCCTGCAGATGTGACTTGGGAGTAGCACCGAGAGCAGGATGATTTCCCATGTCACCAGTGGTAACTCCCTCTTGATGACCTGAGAAGGAAGCCCTTCCCATGCAGCAGGGAAGAGGAGGGTGGCTCTCCAGGCTCACGCTGGGAAGGCAGTGCCACATTAATCCCACAGCCATCCTGACCTGCTGTACTGTGTCTCTGGGGCAGGTCTCCATGCCTGGAGAGCTGCACACAGCAGTGCTGGTATCTGGGTAGATGGCAACCTTCCTGCAGGTCCTCAGCTTGCCATCACCCGTGCCACTGAGAAATGGCAGTTTGTCTGAAAGCACCTGTGGGCTCTGAAACAGAATACTGGGGTGGTGTTTTCCCTTATTATGCATCTTTTCTGTGCAAACAGACTTTACAAGGCTATAGACTTCTAAAGACTTAGAAATACGTGTATACAAACTTAAATACGGTTTGCATACAGGTATAAGTTAAATAGTGACATGCATTAGAAGTTGTGCTCACTGCTGCCAGATTGCACGTAGACTGCTTGAACTACATTCTCACCTGATTATATGTGTATGGACATGTGGAGTTTCAGTGAAGCCAGCAGAGCTGTGCCAAATTATACCCCTGATGCACTGGCCATAAGGTACTGGAGGAGCTACATTTGTGTTACAAAAACTGGGTGACATGTTCAGATGGTGATAGTGAAAGATGATAAACCTTGACTTGTGAAACTGGAACATATACGACTTGTTTTGAACCTGACCTGATTTTGCTGTTCTAGGTATAGCAGGCATGAAAGTTTGCCATTCGAGGAATTGGGCTACTAGCTGTTTAATCATTTATAAAGTTAAAAGGCAGTGACACTTCATTTCTGATGTGAAGTGCTAATTAGTTTACTATGGGATACAGACTGCAGGAAATTCATGTTTCTGGCACAGCGGCTGTTCATCTTTAAAGATGTGTTTATCTGTCATGGTGATATGTTTATATCATTAGTGTATAGCAATATATGTACAGCTCAAGCTTTCAGAGAGAAGAAAAAATGTCAGCACCTCATTAAGAAGTATGTAAAGCCGCTGTTAAATAAGCTTATTCGAGGCTGTGCCTTATCCAGAGAGGAGAGTACCAGGTACTGAAGCCTTCTATTGTAGCTGTGTATTATTTGGGTGTAGTTATGGCTTCCAGGTAGATTAGTTACTTGACATAGGTGCAGTTCAGTGACAAAAGCTGGGAATTTAAATCTCTGGTGCAGCACCTGGGGAGGGGTTCAGATACCTTAAAGGAGAGTGGCATAGCCCTTTCCTGCAATTTCATGTGCTTTATAAATTAAAGTTAGATAATGTGAACAGCAGTAAATAAATCTTTGTGTAAGCTTATTTCTAAGGGTTCCCCCCCAAATTTGTGCTAATATAAATATAAAATATAATTAAATCAGGTTATAAATATCTTGTGGTGTTTTTTCCCCTATAATCTCAAAGAACCTGACTTGTTTGCAAACACCTTTTATGAGACGTTGAGTCTTGCCTCGGAAGCCCTTGATCAGGGTAGGTTGGATTAACAGACTTATCCTATGCTTTTTAAGCATCTTATGTACCGAGAGGTTACAACATCAAAGAAAGGGCGCCTGATGACTGTATTTCACTTTATCTTTAAGTTGGTAATTAAGGGCCAGAGTGTAGCAAAACCGATTCTTGAGAAGTCACTCCATCTTTATTTGGGGTTAATTGCATTAATACTCACGGCTCAACAGGCTTGGTTCATGACAGGAATTAAAGAGAAGTGTTAGGGAGCTATGCAGCTTCAGCATTGTCTGAGAAAGTCCTAATTCCCAAGTAATCCTGTTGTTCATGCTTATGAAAACTCCTATAAACCAGCACCTTTGGTCATTTTTTAAGCTGTATGTTTAAAAGCAGTGTAATCATGAGCTGTTGGCTTGAACTGGAGCAAAATGGGACAATTTTGATGAAAATCTGCACACAGATTTGTGCAGAGAGGAGAAACATCAGTGTAGAAGGAGGACATAGGACTTCAGCTTGTTTCTGATGGGAATTCAGGGGACACTGTGGTACCCCAGGCTTTTGGGCCCTGGCATGGACCTCAATGATACCGCTCTGGGACAATCCATCAGGGCTTGCGGATTTGCACCCTTGGAATTGAGGTAACAGAAGATTTCTAAGTAGGGGAGTGCCATGAAAGAGTATTGTTTCTCATCACCTTGTGAAGGCTGAATCCCTGGGGTTTTTTCAGTCTTCACTGAACTTCACTGCTTGCTCTATAGACTATTACGAGTACTGGCTGCAATCATGTGTGGTCAATATATGAGAACGAATTATGATTGACGTGTGGTTTAAAGCACCGGTTAGAACAGACATCTGCTACCACATGTAATTATGCATTTTGTGCATCTGCACAACAACTCACCTTTTACTGTTGAAGGTTCAGAGACCAAAAATGATCAAAGCCTTAATTTCATTACCTGCCACTAGGGACTTTGTGTTTGTGTTCTTCTTCCTATATGTCTAATCAAAAGTCACATCTAGGGATGATACTGCTTTGTAGATATAAGAGAAGTTTGATGCCCTTGTCCTCTGGTCTCACAGGTAGATGAATTCTCTGTTCATGTGAACTTCATATGAACTGCTTTGAAAAGAAAAGCAGAAATTCTGCTAAGCATTGTTCTGTACATTTTGGCACAGAAGATAACATACAAGGAAGCCTGAGAATCCACTTGGGATCATCTTTTACTATCATGTTGGTAGCAAATCTTTGTTATCTTTCTGTTACTTATTATTCTGGAACTACAATCAATAATGTAAGGCAAAGCGTGAACCTGCCACACATCAAGTTTTCTGTCTTCTTTTAAAGTGATTTTCTCCTTAGATTCCTGTTGTGTAGGCTTATTCCTTACCAGAAATGAATGCCCTGTTGTTCATGTGACCGCACATCAAATAGATTTGCAGTAGCTGTCTCTTGTGTTCCCTCGAAAGCGGTACATCCATCTACAAAGACCTTTCATGAGACGTCTATCTCCCCCTTCCCTCCCCCCTCCATAGAATAGAGATCTGGATACTACAGTCTTTGGAAGCTATCTAGGTATCCTACTGGCTTTCCAGTAGGAGTTTTGTGATCTCTGTTCTGACTCTAAGGAGTCTGGATATTATTTAGGTATTTCAAATTAACCCACTTGTAATCAGGTTCTGAAAGTGGAAGTCAATAAAAGATTGATTTGGCTGAGTAATTCATCAACTGCATATTAAACCACCAAAATTATTCTAGAGCATGTAGCTGCTCTGTACATCATAAACTTCCTTTTCTCCTTCTTCTTTGGGTGTTCAATGCTGTGCCTCATGTTCAAGGGACCATGATGTGCACTCATTTCACTGCCTCATGTACTTGGGTCAAGTGGGAAAGTGAAGTCTAGGTGGTACTTGCTTGTTATTTGTTTTATTTCCTACTTCATCTGCAGAAGGAATGACAAGATGTGTGTGAAGCTTTTAATTATGAGACTAGACTTGAAGTCCATGTACCCTAAGTGAAGGTGGGGAAAAAGCTCTTGCCTTGCTCTAGCCTACATGTGGAGCTGTAACTTTACTATGAGAGCATAAAGGCTGCACAAGGACATGGAAATATTGATGGGTAAAGCAGTTAGGAGTACTGAACAGGGAGGGCCTGAGTACACATGGCTCTGCCTTCTGAGATGGAACCATCTGAGGCCATCCCTCAGGCATGCAGTTAACTTGTGAAGCATAAAGAAAACTGCAAAAAGTGTTCATTCAATTTAAGGATACCATGGATCATAAAACAATTAAAAAACAATTCCTTGTGTGGTGTTAAAGGAGAGAATCCTCATCATCCTTTATTTTCAATCTAGTTAGGTGATATGGAAAACAAAAAGGCACTGAGGGCAGCAGGCACAGAGCAGAGGCATTTAAACCTTACACAGTGGGTTGGCTGGATTTTCCTGGCGCAGGACGGGGCCATTCCCTGCACTGTTTCTTTAAATACAAAGCTCCTTTTCTTTTCTTTCAGAAATGGAAATTGAAAATTGGATTTTCTTTTTTTATCCCTGTTTAAATTTGGATATGACTTGACCATAATGCACAAATGCCACTGCAGATTTTCCTGGCCCGTTCCTCTCCAAAATAGTGCTATCTGAGGGAATGGCAACTACCCACTGCCAAGCCTGGCGCTAGCGCTGGCTTAGGCTATTGGAATAGCTCTCTGTAGATATTTGTCACCACTCTCTCTCAGCGGGAGATGGAAACTTTTTCCATTTTGTACATTTGTGCTGATGTTAGTCACATCTCATAACAGTGATGCTGGGCAACACCAGAGGGGGAGGAAGATGTCCTTGTTGGCCACAGGCTCAAAGATAGCGTTCAAAGGGGTGATAAAACTCTTGGGGTGGGTATATGGATGCTGCATTTCAATGTAGAGCCCAAGTCTTTACTTGCCTTTTGTTATAACAAGCTGTATCTTTCTGCGCTGCCTCACTGCGTAACAATTTCTAGTAACATCTGACATAGTTGTTTTCCCTGTGTCTCAGAGAGATTTAAACTCCCTGGCAGCAGCATAGGCAATAGATACCAGCACCAAGAGAAGCAGAGCTTTGCTATGCATAAAAGGAAAGAGGGTGATGCTTGGAGACACACAGGTCCAAATCCTGTCTAAAGTAGGCATCTGTCTACAGAGTTAATCACTCCAACTATGACACAGGAGCTCAATGTCCATGAGTGTAGGCTCTTGCAGTACAAAGGAGGTTGATTAATACGGAATGAAATGGGTTTTGTGAATACTTGTACTGTGCTAGGAGCATGCAGGGTGTTTTCCTCTTGAGAAGAGCCTTTTGGGACAGGACTGCTGTAGCTCTGATTTCAAGGCTGTTTGCAGGCAGTGCCATTTGGGAAGCAGTACCAGTGAAGCCATGGGATTTAGCTCTCCCATGCAGCCTTTATCCAAGCTGCTCCTGCCCCTTTTCCATTCATTTCATTGCACAGAAGAGGTTACTTTTACAGGTTGGTGTCACTGATGGGTTTAGCCAAAAAATCTGCTCTTTGAGTTGTTTCTTCAGCAAGATGCTGGTGGTGCCATGCAGCTTCTGCCCTAAAAACCTTAGGAAATGTCAAATCCTCTGGGGGAAGGGGGTCTTAAAAAGATTAGTTGCCCTTTGATTTCCCCCTTCCCTTAGCTTTTAATAGGACAGAGCTCACAAAGGTGCGGCTTGGCGGCATTAACAGTTTAAGCCCCAGAAGGGCAGGGTGCCACTTAATTTTCCACCAGCTACTGAGGCAAGGCTGCAGTCTCTTGTGGGCTATTATTTCAGTGTTTATTTGCTGTGGGCTATTCGTGGAGAGCTCAGCCAGCACAACCAGCTTTGTTTGTCTCATGCAGCGAGTGCTGCATTAATGGAGTTAGTTTGGGAGCAAGGCAAAATCATCTCTTCAGCCGGTGCTGGGCGTTAACCAGTATGTTGCAACAGCCAAGGGGGAGGTGTGCTCTGTGCTGTGGGCACCTGCCGCAACCCGGGGGAGAAGTTAGTGCCGGGGCGCTCCGATCCTGGTTTGCTTCCCGTTTTCTCCCCTTGCTGGCTGCCAGAGGTGCTCTTTTTAAGCACGGGATTTCTGGTGCATAACTTGAGCAGGGCTCAGCTGGGACGAGGCGATGACAGCTTTGTTCCCTCTCTGGCACGTGGCAGTTGAGGAGGTGTCGGGGGCAGCCAGTGCGTTAGGCGCGAGCAGCGTGCGCACCTCCCGCCCTGCTCAGCGAGGTGCGGCGGCTGTTAACGGCGGCGCTTAACGGCGAGCGGTTTCCCTCTGGTCCTGCAGCGTTTAAACGGGGTCGTTGTCGGGGCAAAAGGGTTAAAATTTAATTAGAGAACATAGTGTTAGCTATTGGAGCTTAACAGAGCTTTATATAAGCTGCTAAGAAGGACAAGGCTGCTGTGTGAGCCGCTGGTAGGGCTGAGCTGCTGCAGCCGCTGGCTCCCCTTCAGGCGCCGCTGGCCGGGATATGACTGGGAATCTGCCCAGGAAGCGCTGTGAAAGAGGAGTTTGTTTTAAGGCTTGACCCTGGCTCTGCATAACGCCCCTGCCCTCCTCCCGCCGTATAAAGCCAGGCTGCCGTCATGCCAGGCGTTTGAAGGAAGGAGCGGGAGCCAGCCGGGACGAGGATTCTGTGTTCCCAGCGGAGCAGCTCATGGCTTCGGTGTTCATGTGCGGGATGGAGGATCTGCTCTTCAGCGGCAGCCGCTTCGTCTGGGCGGCGACGGTGGCAGCACTGAGGCGGTACGCTGGCCGGCTGCGGGCATGCCGGCAAACCCTGCGAGCGTGGTGCGGCCTCCGAGATGTGTACCAGGTAAAACACCCTAAGGACTGCTCCAGGATGGATGTTGCTCACTCACCTGTGTGATTCCTCAGTGCGCACAGCCCGGGTGAAGTAAACAGCGTCTGTTGGGCAGAGCCCAGCTTGCACATCTCTGCTCTGAGAGGGTACTCGGCAGGTTATGGTCTGAGCTCATGTTCAACATGAGCTTTCAAACAACAGTTTGTTGCTTCAGACAGCAATGCTTTCAAACAGCAGTTCAGCAACTGCTTTCGAACAGCCAGCTCTGTGTGTCTGCCTTGAATTTTAGGGTTTGGGGGAGATGCTGTCTATATTAAATGTGTATTATCAGCCAGGTTATAAGTGTTCCTTCAGCCAACTGCCCCCGTATCTCAGCCCCTTGAGGCTCCTTTTTCTGCTGTCACCATCCTTGTGCTTGTGATCTGGGAGGCAGAGCTCAGCCGTCAGCCTATGCTGCCATCGGGTATCCGCAGCATGATGCTGCCGAGGGAGAGATTCGCTGTAGCTTTTTCTGCTGCTTGTCTGTGTTTGTGTCACTGAATAGCGGCAGATTGTAATATGGTAGGACTTTGCATTGCAAAGTGTTTGCTATTTGAAGGGGGGGCTGCAGTGGGTCCTGGAACAATTGGGAGGCTCCCCTTTCCTACAGCCCGGTACTTGCAGTTACTGTGGTATCCAGTTGCCGTTAGGGTGGTGTTGCTCTTTTTGGAGTGTTTTTGCTGGCAGTTATGTATTTGTGTGTGTCTGTTTATTTTTGTCTCACATACACACTTGCGCTGTGTGCCTGGTCACAGTGTCAGCCTGCGTGGTTACTAGATTATGTTGAATATCTCAAGGCTGCTTCTCCCCTCTCCCTGGTGTGTTGCTATACAGAGAATGACACAGCTCGCTGCAAACAGCTCACCAGAACCATCAGGCTGTAACTTTCATGGGAAAGTCATGCTAAAGGGACATCTGTGCCTATTTAATCCCAAAGGGATCTGTTGCTATTTAGCTTTAGGGTATGCCCAGGAGCAGGAGAGCAGCTTTATAGTGATAGAAGTGCTTCCAAGTGCTCGAATACACATTGGCATCTTGTACAGATGATGGATGTAAACACTTTGTGGCATGTGTGTCACTTAAGGAATATGGTTTGTGTGTACTTAGGGAATGTAGGAGTACAGGCATCATTGCTCCCTGTCTGCCCACCTTTCCTCATCTGAATAAATGTGGGATGCAGCCCTGGCTCCTTCTCTATAAATAAAATCCAGCTACACCTGTATGGTGTGGGTATTATTTTTGGACCCCACTCATGTGAATAGCATGGAGCTTGGACTGCCTTTGCTCCCTGCTGCATCCCTACAGTGGCAAAACCCATCCCTCCAGGACTGGAATAATGGCTTGGTAAGGACCAGCTTTGGCAGCAGCTGTACCTGGGCTGTTTAACTGTGATTCTCTGATGACTGGCTCAAAGTGAAAAGAGGTTTTTTCAAAACAAAGTGTGACTGTAGCTTTGCCCAAACTTACTGTTTCCTAGTGGGTGTTAATGGATTAATCTGTTTTGTCTTCTTTCTGAGAAGCATCACTGACTTGTGTCTGTATCCTAATGTGGGGATGTGAAAGTGGGTAAAAAGAAAGGACTGGTTACTCTGTCATCCTTCCATATTGCCCTTGAGCCAGGGTAGTGGACGAGGAGTCCCGTTCCCTCTCTCCTCTGCTCACAGCTTGTCATAGCCATGAGGACAGCCCAGCCACACTGCTGGGGACATTCAGTACCTGTTGCTCCATGCTCACTGCTCCAAGGATTATCCCTGGGAGATGAAACCAGGCAGGAACAAGGTGGCTCTCGCGTTTTAACATCAGGAATTTCCTAGTGGTAATTTGGGGTGTACGAATGGGAGACGGTGAAGGAATGCCCTGTAAGTGCTTCCTTCAAACACACTCCTTTTTGAGCCCAGTTCCAGGCTCTCTGCTGCTAAACCCAGTGGTGGTATTCTGAGTGAGTGCATGAGTGGGCGCTCAGCAGTACGCATCACTGGTCTGCTTAGATACTGGAGCAGTGTGAGAGGTTAAATGAAGTATCGTTTTTCTTTTTCATTTATTTTTTAAGCACCTCGAGCCATGGGAGCGCGTAGGGACAGCAGCTGGATGACCCCTGCATAGAGGGGTGTACTCTGAGCCATGCTGTGTTACACTTGTTCACCTCCGGCATTGCAGGAGCAAAGCATGCAGTGCGGAGTTCTCCAAGGAGGTAGATGTTGCAGTGTCTGTGGGATTAGGCTCTAATCTTGGACATGAGATTTTGTGTCACCTCATTACCATAGATCCTGTATTACCTTGGGCAAGTTGTCTTCCTTCTCTGTACCCTGTTCTTTGTCTGTAACATGGTTTAACAGCACTCCCCTATTTGCCAGGGATGATATTTGTCTTCTCAGATTTTTGCTAGAAGTCCTGTAGTTAATGCAGCCACATGACCTCATAGCAGCCTTCCAATACCTGAAGGGGGCCTACAGGGATGCTGGGGAGGGACTCTTCATTAGGGACTGTGGTGAGAGGACAAGGGGTAATGGGTTTAAACTTAAACAGGGGAGGTTTAGATTGGATCTGAGGAAGAAATTCTTTACTGTGAGGGTGGTGAGGCCCTGGAATGGGTTGCCCAGGGAAGTTGTGAATGCTTCATCCCTGGCGGCGTTCAAGGTGGGGTTGGACATAGCCTTGGATGGCATGGTTTAGTGGGAGGTGTCCCTGCCCATGGCAGGGGGGTTGGAACTCGATGATCTTGAGGTCCTTTCCAACCCTTGCTATTCTATGATTCTATGATTCTATGAAAGCCTGTTCTTGCCTTGAGCTCTTATTGGCACCATGACGGGTGTTTAACAAAGTTCTTTCCCACTTTGGCTTCACCAAGAATGTTCACATTCTTCAACTCCTTCCCATTCATATTCCAGTTATGATATGTGCCACATATTGTATATAAAGGCCCTTTAGTCTGAAGTTACACTTCAGTCCTTCCTGTGCTGTGCACAGTTAATGAATTGGGAACTTTGCCACTGAACTACGTGCAAGGGACATGCAGGGAAAACTGAGGTGACAGTGCTTAAGCTGCTGCTTAGCCCTGGAGGCTTCAGTTCTCTTTGATCCATGTTTGTTGTTCATGTTCTGTGGGTCAGTGGCTATTTTCGGGTGGGTTGGGCACTGCCAGCAGGTCTCTCTTTAATCATCAGCACATTATTGTGGTGAAAGGGAAGCCATCATATTTCTTCCCTGGGCAGCGATGTTTGTTATTGTGGAGGTGAGGGTTTTTGGTCTCATACATAAAGTGCTTGCTAGCCTCATGGGAGACCTGAGCTTGAATCCCAGCATAGAGAAGCCAATGACGCCTTCATGCTTCTATGCAGAGCTCTTGCCTACGTGTTTGAAACCTGCAGGTGCAGAGGTTGTCACGTGGGCAGAGCCGCCTGGCCAGGACACACTGAAATCCTCTCTGCCAGCATAAAGCCTTTACCTGCCTTAGCAGCTTTAAGTACAGAAACCCCAACCCAGCAAGAACAAACCAGCCTTTGTCAGTCACCTTCTCTGTGGTCATCTTGCTTATAGTGTGTAGGAAACCTTCCAAGGTCTTTCTGGCTGTTGTTTCACCTGATCACCAGTGCAGGGACTTGAGCCCCAGCCTAGCAAGCCAAGCTGGTCTCTGCTCCAGGATGCTTGCCATCATCCGTCTCATCTGCCAAAAGAGAAGGGATGTCCTCTTTGTCTGGAGCCTAGTCATCTGGAGTCATTATGAGCCAAAGTGCTGATGGGGCGTCCCCTTTCACACTGGAATAACCTCTGAACCCATGCGAGGGGAGGAGGGTTGTACAGTATGTGAATTTATCCTCTGTGAGCGCTTGGGTTGTATGCCAGGGAACACTGCTTTGTCCGTGGCAAAAAGCATCTGAAAGCCTGTCCTGGAATAAACAGACTTGCAGAGACAGCTGATGGAAGAGCTGGCACAGATCTTCTAACTGCAGCAAGTCAAGATGAGTTATTGGGGTTTGGAAAGAATCCTAGGTGAGAATCAGCACAGAAGCCTTCACGCAGGGGTATGCATTTCCTATGAGGAAAAGGAGCAAGGGCTGTATTTTGTTGTGGAGACCTGGAACATTGTGCTCTGACCAGCCAGCTGGGCACTGGGGAGTCTTCCCAGAGCCCCTCTGGATGTCCACAGTGGGACAGGCAGCACTTCTGGGTGTCCTGTTAGTGTTCCAGAATAAAGCTGTTGGCAGGGCTCTCTCCATGCTGGTTTTATAGGCCACCTGTCTTATGTTTAATTATAGAGCACTAAAACAGAAAGTGAAACTTGTATAAATGAGGTTAATAAGCTGAGGCAAAGCCAAAACCTTTCAGCATCGACATCTGTCCTGTGTTTAGTGAGTTAGTACCACTGGCCTGATTTTAACTGGGATGTCAACACTACCACAGCCTGGCGCATGTCTTCCCCTGAGGTATGAATACCAATTTTCACCTAATACATCCCACTGCACAGTCAGTCCTCATTACCCCCTGTGCTTTAAGCATGAACAAAACATTGCATCAAAGTCTATTTAATAATGCAACTAACCTCAGATAAATTAAAAACTGGTCAAGTAAACGCTTTAGTATCAGGGTTAAAATGCTTGTCAGTCAGTCTGCTCAATGCAAAGTGGAAAAGAGAAACCAGGCAAACAGTCCCCAAACTCCGTGCAGAATACAGTGACACACTGTGACTAATAGGATGTGAAACCAGGTATGGGAGCATCTCTATGATTAAGCTATTCAGTTACAGTGGTTATTTGGGTAACAATCTGGTGTAGAAGTATAAACTGAATTCATGTGGGTTTTATGGACAACCTGCTTTTTAACCTCTGAAAGGTCATTTCCTCTGTGTGAAGTGAAATAATTCTGCTGATGAAGCACAACAAATAAGCTCTGCACATGTGTCTGTCTCATGCGTACCTGGGGTGGAGGAGCAAGAGAGGAAGTGGTTGACTCCTGTTTCCTATGGTGCTGACATCGATGGTTTTGATAGTGAGGGCTGCGTTTCCTCTGCTACCACACCTTAACTTTTCATTATAAAATATGCTGACAGCAAACTGGAGATGCCTTTTTTCTTTTCCTTCTCTTTTCAGAGTGATGAAAAGTACTGCTGGTGCAGTGAGGGTGAGCATGAAGGATGAGTGGTGTGTTGTCCAGGCAGAGCTTTCCTTCCTCTGCACCAGACAGACCCTGGAGTGATGCTCAGAGGATCTAGGGTGTCCTCATGTGTCAGGGTATTCCAGAGTAGCTTAAAGACCTTTTATAGAGGACAACAAATATGTGCCCCTTCAAAAATTTAAACTTGAGCCCTATGGATTCCTGGATGCTCTGGGAAAGCTTTGCTCCGACTGCTTTCATTCAGCTGTTTTCCTTTTGGAGGGATCTGATCTAATGCTGTGACTCTGCTCACACAGTGCTTTGGCTCTGCTTGAAAGCCCCAACACATCCAAACACAGCATGTGGAGGCTTCCCTGTGGCTGGGGCTTGGGGGGAGCCTCTTGCAGAGTGGAGAACAGGACCAGCTCCAGGCAATGCCTCCTGACAGCTTAAAGTGGCTTTACGCACTTCCAAGAGCCGCTTTCCAAGGCTCTCTGCCAGACATATTTCCATTTGAGCTCATGATATAGCGCTTTCTGTTTGAGTTGATTCAAACAAAAACACGGGGTTTGTACCACTCCTGCCTGTTCCCTAGCAGGCAAACTTCACAACCAGACTGTGAACTTCACCTCATTTCCTTCAGGGTGTCACGGTGCCAGTTTCAAACAGTGCCTCCTATTCACTAACCGCTTCGGCCTCTATAAACATTTCTTTTTCTTCGATCTACCGCAGATCACAAAATACGTTAGATTTCAAATGTCGCTGCCTTTCAGAAGCGGGCTCCTGTACAAAGGTATCACTGTATGAACTTGCCTGCATACATCTCTGTTTTGGTCTTGTGCATTGAGGCTGGCAAGCTTGCTCTGACTGGACAAGAGGTTTATGAAAAGGTAAATTGAAAGTGTTTCAGGCACATGCTGGGTTTTCCATGCTTCATTTTTCGTCCTTCTGAGTGCTTAGCTTTCCATCACTTTAGCAAGTCACTGCAGTGCTTTGCAGTCGTGGATGGACTGTCCATGTGCTTAAAATAACACTGCACTATCTGTCTCCTCACTTTCTAAAAATCAGGCCACCCTTGTGCAGTCTGCATTGCTCTTAAAACCTCTGAGTCATAATTAGTGATTAGTAATTCCGCTAATCTCCTGTACAGATGGAGGCCAGTTCAGTCTCAGAGACTGCAAAGAGGATAAAGCTATCGGTGCTAGAATATATTAGCTTAAATACCCTCCCACACACAAATACACGTGTACACTTTTCCCTGCTGGTTAATCTGTCATGCATACAAACATACATTGATTTTGTATGTTGGGGAAGGAGAGGTGGGGATAATGAGGGTCATCAAGATGCTGAGAACAGTGTGAATGTGCTGGTTTAGCCATTAAAAGCCATCATTGACAGTCCAAGCAATGTCAGATTTAAGACACTGATGTTTCCGTGGCTGCTTTTCCACCTGATGTAGAATAGGTGCTATCCCAGTGATGGGTGTCATCTTCCTGCATACCACTGGGTGCAAATGTGTGGTGCCAGCAGAGCTGGGAGTGGTGACGGAGAAATTGCTGCACTTAGACCATGTGGCTGCTGCTAATTATATGCTGGTTTCTGTGCATCCTGGTTTTACCTTTCATTGGATCAGTGGTTTCTATGTAGAGTGATGTGGGCTGGGCAGAGTGGAGAAGGCCATGCTTGTTGGTATCTTGTGCCAGGTAGGTTGCTGGCTTGTGCATGGGTGAGGAAGGCAAAGGACCGGAGAATGGGAGTAAAGAAGCTGGAAGAGCAGGAGAGGGCAGTGCAAGAATTACATAGCATGAAAAGTACCAGCTGTGTAAGCAAAGGAAGAGGGGGGAGACACCAGGGAATTAAAAATTAATCATTCTGCCCCCATTCAGCTGTGTGTCAAAACCCCCAGTACTCCAAATGGAGCCCAAACTTCCAAGGAAGTGTGAGGAAACAAACCAGCAGTGGGAAAAAAGGCAGAAGTGCAATAGGAGAGGAAAACAGGTTGTAGATAGGAAAAAAAAACTAGGAGGGGAACAAGCTCTCCAGGAAGGCAAATAGGTCCCCATCATGCTGAGTGTAGGTGTTTGGCTGCCACCAGACCGGATGTGTCTGGTTGCTGTGGTTGTTTTGGGAGAGTAAGTATGGTGGTGTGGATGAAGCCCATCAGGAATCTGGTTGGGCTGGTGCTCTTAGCAGGCATGCGAGCTGGTGTTAGCTAGGCTGTAGTGAAAGTAGGAGTAGTTCCTCTCTAATATCAAGCACATTGCATCTGTTCACCTTATCCAGAGAGCTGGATGTCCTGCATTCACTCTGAGGTTATGTGCTCTTTGGCAGCACTGCCACCCCCAGACGTCAGTTCGGAGCTCTTCTGGTGGTCTCTGAGTTGCAGAGACTTCTCCCTGCTCAACTCTTCCTCCTCCAACAGCTTCCTGCTGCTGGATCCTCTTGTGGATGCACTCGATTTCCTTTAAACTCCAACGTTTCTGGTTTAGAAAAGTTATCTGTGTTCCAGAGCTGAATCATACAGCCCAGATCGGTATTTTTTTGGAAGCCCTGGATCCTCCTCCAGCTATTCCTGTCCCTGTGGTTATTCCAGCAGGGCAGAAGTTGGCACCACCCAGGTAAACCTTCACGTCATTTCTCTCTAAGGAAATATGACTCACTGTCTATTTTCCATCTTATTTTTGGGCTTTGGAGTCTGTGTTTTGGAGACAAATGCAAGTTTGTTGCTCTGAAATACTCCCAGGGGTCTTGGCTGCCCCCCCTTAGGTTGCTGGTGCAATCTGGACCAGCTGGCTGGACCTGACCTGGCACCCTCCTGCCCTATGGCTTTCTCATGAAAGCTGTGACATGGAGCATGATGGGGAGAGCTTTTGTAGTCGATGACTATGAGAGCCTTAGTTCTTACAAAGTAACTTTGGGAAAAAAGCCAACTCAAACTCATTGTCTGCAGCTATTTGAAAGGTGGATATTTGATCAAAGGTAGTTGCTCTGCCTTAAACAGGAGGGCGAGACACCTCTGGCACCTCACTGTATCCAAGTGTCTGGGGTAGCTGGGGTGAGCTGCCCTTTGCAGGTGTCTGGATTGATGGTAATTCAGAGAGTAGCCTCTGGTGAGGGAGCAGGGCTGGCTGTGCTCCTTGGTTGTATGGACGAGGCAGCCCAGCTTCTCTTTAACAGTGCTCTGCAGCCTAAGAATCCTATTACTGGCTTCAGTCAGTACACAGAGGTTCCTGTTTAGGGGAGTTGAGCTGGACCAAAAGGATTGGGTACCTCGAGAAGCGGGAGCCGTGTGTCTGAGGTGTTGCTTTTAGAAGTTTCACCCCAAGGTTCTTGCTTCCTGTTCTGATAGAAGCAAGTTAGTTTGTTCCAGGTGTTGAACTTCAATAGAAAAAATTAAGTAGATCCATGGATTATAAAAATTGGGGTAGAAAAATCTTCATAGTCTGTCCTGTGTGTAGTGACTGCTCAATTGGGAGCATAAATAACCAAAGAGCATTCAGCTAAAGGGAATTGGTTGTTCTCGCTCCCATGTGAAGTTGTCTTGGTGCATGTTCAGAGTTCATCCCTGCTCTAGTACCATTCTGTGATTTTCCCTTGGCCCATATCTTCCATGTTGGATGCTGTGCTCCTGGGCTGTGTTGTTGCATTGGCATCGATCTTCCTACCGTAATTTATGCAGACAGAGGATGCAAGTCAGTGGTGTGATTTAAAAGCTTGGGTACCTGTATTTCTGTCACATAAAAGGAAATGCATAATGCTGAGCTATGTGTATGAAGAAGGAGCAAGCTTGTGCTTCAGGTTTTGAAGTGACTGCATGTGTTAAGATTTTGTGCCTCTTGTGTAGCTGCCTGGAGGTTACAGCCTCCTGGATTTGGGTGCGCAGTGCTCTGATTTTCTGGTTTGGGTTTCTTTGTCTGTTTTCAGTAAAAGCTGTGTTACATAGACATTTGATGCTCTTTAGGAGGAAAGCTCAGTTTTTGTGTCTTTGTGTGGTACCTGTGCTCTGCCTGACACAGTTACACAGTCAGAGCTCTGTGTGAAGCCTTGTATGCTGGTACACCAGCAGCGAAGAAATCCAGGAGATGAAGTATAACTCTGTGTTTTGCACACAGAAAAGAGTCTGCAAAGGGAGCAGCAGAACAGCAGGTAGACGCTTTACTCCTGCACCTCTAGAGCAGCAAACTGTACTCCTGGAGAGCAACCCTGACCCCAGAACAGATTCAGATTGATGGCCAAGTGTGTAAACTGCCCTCCAGTTCCTTCCCTGATGTGCAGTAACCCAGGCAGCAGAACTATGCTTTGGAAAGGGGTTTGGGAAATCCAGTGAAACTCTATAGAGGGGTGTCTGAAGTTTTAGCACTGTGCCAGGTTTTAGCAGAAAGGCCCCTTCCATCCCCTGGATGGGGATGTGTAGGATGGGAGAGCCCAGTGAATGATGGCAGCCCCCAGCAAGCACAGAGTTGTTGGCACTGGGGTCCTCAGCTGGCTACTGTGGTACAAGGGCCGTGGTCCCACAGCGAAGTGTCGTGCTGCCCTGGGGCTGGCTCCCTGTGCTGTGCCTTTGGTTGGTGGCTGTTGGTTCTTACTTGGCTCTGTTTAACGATAAAGGGGTTAATACTGCAAATAAAAAGAAACCCCAAACCAATTGTAATGCTTTCCCAGCTCGCCTCCATTTTTAACAGTCACGTTTCAGCCTCTTGTGTCCCCTGACTCATGCTGGAAAGGCTTTTGTTTCTGAATCTGTAATCAAAGCAACAATGCGAAGGTCACTTCCTTGAGATTATATAGCCACGGAAGAAGTCCGGAATCGTGTCTCCCTTCTTCCCTCAGCTCGAACGTACAGAAAACATGAAGGCTTAGCAGATGCATGCTGTTGAGTACTTCTTGGGTTTCTCCAGTCCTTTTGCACCAGCAGGGCATGTGACTTGGAGGTAAGAGGCTATAATTTAATATCTCATGCTTAGCAGCAGCAGGTAATGTTGTTCAGTGCTCTTACGGTGTGTCCTGGCTTAAACATCATGCAGAGCTTGGAGCTGTGAGCGCAGGAGAGCAGTGTGGAGCAGTGAGTTTGCTTTGTGGGGTGCTGCGGTAGTGCTGGCTGCAACCTTTTTATTTGCTCTTTTCTTTAACTTGAAAGCTCAGTCCATAAAAATTTCTTTGCATCTTTTTGCACTCCATTGTGGAGATAAGGGGCTGTTTGTTTACTCCCAGCATTTCCAGCTGCTTTTTCCTGCCTTTGTTGGAAGTGCTGCGTTGGCTGCTTTAGGAAAGTGCTAATTCCAAGCTTGACTCTGGTGACTCTGCAGCTGGGGAGCAGGTCTGTAACTTTTGGTCATAGCAAAACCAACGTTTTGGGAGATTACCCTTATAGGCTGCTCTGAGATGTGATTTAACCTGAACAAAGCACAGATTCATAAGTCCTGCGAAAAGGCAGCCAGTGCCTGGTACAGTAGCTCCTTTCAGACTGTAACTATTAAATGTCTCATCAGTCAGATCCCTACCCCTCTTGCTCCAAAAAACACCCCTCGTGAAGAGATTGGCACTGGGGATGCAGCACATGGAGCTCGGTAACGGCTGCGGAGAAAAAGCCTTTGATGCGAAGTGCTTGTTTTGCTTTAAACGTGGTGTGGGGAGCAGTCCGTCAGACCCCGAGTGCCTGGCAGGGTGCACGCCATGCCTGCTGCAGCCAATACCCCTGCTCTGACTCCTCCCAGAGAGCCTTGGGTTTCAGGCTTTCCTTGGTTTGTTTCCTGGCTCTTTGCATGTATTTGAAGAGTTCCAGGTTTAAAGGCAGTTCAGATGGACTTGTGATACAGCCTTGTGTTCTTTTCCATTGCCTGCTTACCTAATGTCTGTTCAAGGCTGGCGTCTGCGTTTCCTGAGGGGCAGCTGCCAAGCATGAGAGTGGCTGGAAAAGTACAGGGAGAGGATGGGGGATGAACTGGGTGCAAGGACCCTGATGGGGCAGGAGGCGATAAGATGCAGGATGCCCTCAGAGAATGGTGCTGCCTGGAGGGGATGGCAGGTGTTTAATGGTCAAGGCTTGCTCTGTGTCTCATGTCTCAGTAGCTTTGTCTCAAAAACCCAAACCGGGGGCAAGCATAGGAGTGGTTGGGAAGTAAGAAGTGCATTTTGGGGGCACAGAGGAGAAGCCTGTGAGAAGCCATCAAAGTGAGGGGGAGAGCTTCAGGGTTGGGGAGAGGCAAAAAGGCATTGAGAACAGGGCTACAGGTCTCTGGGGATGGGAAACTCTTTCCTAATGGGATTTTCTTGGTCTTCCGTAACTATTTCCATAACTGGGAAAGCTGAGTTTGTTTCAGGTGGGTCAGAGATGGCTTTTGGAGTGGGGTAAAACACAGGGGAAGTTACCAGAAGCTGTGCACAGAATATCTCCTGAGGCTCGTGTTGTAGAGACTGAAGTAAAGCAGGAGCTTAACTGATTTGCCTGCAACCTCCTGGTTGAGGAGTGAAGGTCAGAACAAGTCTTAGGAGGGCAGGTGTCTGGTCCTGCCCCAAGGTGGGTACTGCTCGTTCAAGGACAGAAGATGCTGCTGCCTTGAAGCAGTGCCCTTTCCAGGGCCAGCTCCACATTTGCTCCATTGAATACCATCAGGAAAGCAATCTGATCGCGCAGTGTCCTTTCTTCCCCTGAATTCCCAGGAGGTTACACTGGAACAAAGCATTATGATGGGCTTGTGTGCGGTAATAACCCGACTGCAGTGTCTCAGCACTGGTGGTGATAAGCACGTCTCTACCAGACACTAACTTATTAGCTGTGTTCTGCCAAGGAAAGCAGATGTTGGATGAAGTATTTCATTGACTTGATATTTGTGGCAGATTTGCACTGATTGTTTCCTATTAATTTTCCTGATATTTTAGGATTAGCTGTAAAGTTGCCTGTCCTTTTCTTGCTGATATTTTAAATACATTGCAAAGTGCTAGGAATGGTAACATCAGCACTCATGGAATGTCATGACCTGTTCAAGAAACATCTCAGTTTTGGGTATGAGGCAGCTTTAATAAAAGGAGAATGTTTGATGCAGCAAGGGGGCTGCTCCTTCAAGAAGATGGCTAACCTCTCCCCCTATGTCAGAGGGACTGGCAGCACTGATAACACTGCTGGCAAGGTCCTGTGGCCTCTGGCAGTGTCAGGGGAGATGAAATGCTGTCTGATTGCTGCTTGTCATCTGAGAAGTATGGGGCAAACTGAGCCAGTAAAGGCTCTTCTGCAGCAGTTTGCTCCTCTGCTTTGTGCCATGGGAATCCATGCTGCCTGTGCGCTAGTAGCATCCTCATCCTCATGCTGCTGCTCAGGTCGTGGGTGAACAACCCCGGCATGGGAGGGAGCAGCAGCAAAGGCAGCCACACTGCAGAACTTCCCTGTGGGGAGAAGAGGGGTAGGTTTTACACTGCATGCTGCTGGTGGAGACCAAGAAGCAGCAACTCTCCTGTTTATGTTTTGCTCTTGGCAAAGGGCTTTATCTCCTGGCTGAGATACTGTCTTCGTAATTTTGAGGGAGACTGAATTAATTTGTCGCCTGGATTTTCATTTATCACTGTTCTTTGCTTTTGCCTTTTATTGCAGTGCGCTCCTCGTTATTTTTGCACATTGCATTTGAGCATTTCAAGGCAGGAGGATGAGATTTAGAGCCCCACAACCCGCTCCAGTGAGGGAGATCTTTCTGATGGCCACAAGAGGCTGTGCCTGTTGTCCTGGACAATTCAGCTAGCCATCAATAAAGCAAGTGAAAGGGTCCTTTAGATTTGCCATTGCCTGCAACGAGAAATAGTGGAATAAATGGGAAAAATGAGAATCTCATGGGAAGTGTGTTGGCACTGGGCCCTGAAAAGCCACAGTGCCTGCAGTGAGGGGGAGCACTTGGGCTGTTGCTTTGCCAGACTTCTTTACTGGCTCAGCTGGTGGGGCCTGCATGAAAGTCAGTTGATGCTCTGCAGGAACCAGTTTTTCATTGTATCTTCAGTTTGTGTGGCTATTTTAGGAAGATGCCATGCACCCCCGAGAGCCTCTCAGCCCCTTGTTCCAGGCACTCTGTTTTACCTCCAACTCTTTGCAAACTTCAGCAGAGCCAGCATTTCCATGGAAAGCATCAAAGGGGTATTTGTACCAGCTTGCACTGAAGTGGCTTTTCTCCCACCTGTCTCATCTTAAAACACTGGTTTTGTGCATGTTGTATTCAGTCAGGTCTTCAGGTCTCTGTCCCTGCCTGGCTGGTCCTGAGACAAGAAGCACCGGGACACATGGAGGTTGGCAATCACTTGTACAGTCCCTGCAAATGCTGTGGGTAAAGAGCCCATGAGTTTTGGGATGAGAGTGTGCAGAGCCAGAGTGAGCTCTGCAGCCCCTGGGAAGGACAAAGTGGTACTTGGAAGTCACCCTTGGGAGGTCCTACACAGCATCTTGCCATAGCATAAAGTGTGAAAGATGTAGCTAGCCACCTCAGTGCATTGCTGGCTAGTTAACGTTATGCAGATACTAGTTTCTGTTAAGTTTAATAGCAAGGTAATAAATGATTTAAGGCAAAATCCTGGCCCTATTCAAGTTAATGGCAAAATTCATTGGCTACATTGGAGCCAAGACTTGAGCCAAAGGTTTCTTTGTCTTGCACACAGGCTTGCACGAAGTGTGCATCAACATGTTTTTGGAGACCTATGTGGATCAATTACAAAGTTTCCATAGAAATGCTGGTATAAAACCAAACTCCTGTTTGTTATTTTCCCGCTTCAAGCTTTTTCTTCCCTAAAGCTTTGAGCGGCTCAGAGTGCTGGCACATGGTGAAGCTTTGCTCTCCCAATAGACACACCAGGAAACTCTGAGGTCATTTAAACCTTTATAACTTTTTCCCTCTTCCCCTCAGCTGCATGCAGGCCCCTTCCTTCCAGAGAAGGACAGGCAAAAGCTTTTATTTTCCTGACATGTGCCTGGTTAGGGCAGCTCCATATTACAATACATTCTTGCATCTTATTTTGTGCTTTTATCAGGCTGTGCACGTTTACGGGCCAGGCAGAAGCTGGCCCTTTGTATCAGGCAGTGAAGCAGTGATGATCTAAGGCAGCTGAGTATCTGATCCTAAATGCCTTCAGGACCAAAGGAAAAATAACCTGAGCGCTGATTAAAATTTGAGGTCAGCGTAGGGGCTTCAATATTAAGGTTTGAAATCACTCACAGGCCCATGAGTTACAGAAGAGAGGTTTAGGGAAGTAAAAAACCCAAACCCTTACAGGAAATTGTTGGTGATGCTTTATAGCTGGTTAACTGCAGCTCAGGGGGGGATTTGAGATGAAACTCTTTTAGGTGCAAGGCTGTTTCTCTGGGCTCATACACCTGCGAAGCAGTGCTGCTGCCTAGGAGTCACCAGTCAAAAGCAGGACAGCAGGATTTTGGGAGCCCCTCATCCCACACGCTTTGTGAGGATGAGTTGGTGTGGCAAAGGGACAGCATTTCCTCACAGACCACGTGCCTCTTGTGAGTGGGTGTATTGCTCTTTTTGGTTATCTATATGGTTTTCCTCAGCACTCTGACTGCTTGAGCCATTGTGGAGTGATGTGCCTGTTTCAGGAATAAATGAGCCTCCTCACAATCCCTGTGCTAACGGTGCACTGCAGTCCAATTTCTCACTTTTAGAACTGCAAGTTTCAGGCTTTGTGTGCTGGCAATTTATTTAGTGAAAACGGTTCTTCCTCTCTCATCACTGGAGGCACCAATGCACGCTTCTTCTTTTCTGCCTGTGAAATATCTTTGGAGCTTACTCACCTGCCAGAGAAGTTTAGTTTCATGCGGGTACCCTGCAAGGGGCTTATTGAAATAATGTGCATGGTTCTGTGCATCTGGACCACATCCCCGGTGTCATGCTTGGTGTTGTCCAGACAGAGCCCCTGCGGGTGCTCAGTAACACCCATGCCTGAACAAAGAGTTTATCTTAAGAGGAAGGAAAGAGGAGACTTGGGAGGAGGTTTGCTGCTTCCAAAAGATTTCTTGTGGAGTTTTTGGAGCATTGAAGATGTGAAGCCTTGCTGGATGGGGAATGGTTTTAAAGCTACCGGCACTGCATGTTTATGCGGGTGCAGGACGTGGTACAGCATCCTCTGGGCAGGAAGGATGTGCATGTGGGATGCTGATCTCCAAGTCATGGCATGTCCCAAATGGGAGCAGCTAGGATGCCTGTGCAGACCTCTGAGCACTTCCGTGGTAGAAACAGCTCCCAGTTTTGTCTCAAGTAGTGCGGCTTATGTACAGTTCTCTCTTCTTCGGCCACAGCATCGTCAGGGTTTGGGGTTATTTTGGCTTTCCTCAGTTGTGAAGAGTCCAGACCTTTTTATAACAGAAAAAAGCTTATAAATAAAAGTTAGTGATAGATAAAGCCAGCAATGCCAAGTAATTTGCCCAGTTCTAGGAGGTGAAATCTGGTCTCAAGGGAGTGCATCACGTTCAGGTTTGCTCCTGATCTGAACCCTTCATGATTTCCCATTCTGAAGCTACACATCAGGAGATACGTTATTCTGACAGACTTTGGGTTTTGGCTTAAGTTTTTTTTTTTGATATTTCCTGTTTACACCCTGATTACTTTTTTTTCTCTGTTTTTTTCCCCAACTGGATGACACACGGATGTCTAAATATACTGCACGTAACAACCAGCTCCAAACAGGGAGGATGTTTCTGCTCAAGAGCAGTAGTATAAATATCCTGCATATGGGGTTTTTTCCCAAATAAACATTCAGGCTCAGGATATCCCAGGGAATCAGTTTAAGTAGCCAAGAAGTAGGGTTTTTTCTTCTCTCTGCCTGGTTTTTTTCTTCTTAAAGGACTGATGGTCTGGAAAATCTGCCTCAATGCTTTTAGGTGGAGAATTTGTCTTCGTTTTTGTGTCAGAAGCAAGATGGAGGAAAAATGTGCTTTTCCAGCTATATGAAACCTTTTTGAACTTGCTAACCTGTTCTATAGAACCACAGCGTCACCCTATGCTTTAATTTCCACACATGGATATTCTGGGAATTGTGTTTCTTCTCCTTGATCTGCCTTTTTTTGTTAAGATCTGGATAAATCAGGTTCTGGCTAAAAGCAAGTTATGAGGGATGCAGTATTTTAATATCACTGCACTTCTGCATCAGACAGTGCTTGTCTCCTTTTCATTCCTCTCCATTTTCAAGTTTTTATTGCTTATTGTATGCAGAACATAAAAGTGACTTTGGGAAACAATAAGCATCCCAGTATCTCAGTATGGTTTTGCCAAAAATGGGGCCATGAGTTGCATCGCTCTGCTAATTTCCTGTTGGGAATGAGATACAGGAATAGTTCATGAATTTTATGATGCTACTTCTTTTACTGGATAATAGCTTTAAATATTAGCATGCTTTTAAAAATAACTGCTCAAAGGACCAACTTGGGGGCATGTGGCAAAAATATAACGAAATTGTTCATTTGTGCAGAAAATGCCAAATCAATGAGAATAAGCTGGAAAACACAGATGTGTGTATATATATCTCAAGACTGCTCACGCCACCTCTTAACTGAGCCAGGCAGCTGTGCTCATCTTGTGATGGATTGGTCCAAGTACATAGAAAATCAATTATATTGTTCAGATTAGCAAGGCGTACTGAATTAAAGATGAAAGAAAATGTCTCTGCAAGGGCCTCGCAGGGTGTTGGGTCTTTGGGAAGCCCTGCAGCCTGAGAGCTGGGGAGCCAAGTACAAATCCCTTTCCCAAGCCCAAGAAAACAAGCCCCTTGAGCGGATGTGCTGTGGGGAAATAAATCACACTGGTGTCACTGGGAGAGTTAAAAACAAGTCCTTTGCTGCTTTGGCTCCAGGAGCTCAGGGTCTCTGGTCACTGGGCTGGAGGCAGTCTTCCATGGCCAAAATCCTTTATGCATCCAGTGATACATGTCCCTGTCCATGGCAGGGGGTTGGAACTAGATGTTCTTAAGGTCCTTTCCAACCCTGACTATTCTGTGATTCTGTGCCGTGGTGGTAAAGTCCTCTGTATGAAGTTCTCCAGCTTTTCTTCAAGCAGGAGGAGAGGACCAGACCATTGATACCTGTGCTGGAGCATGTGGCAGTGCTGCACCATAGACACAGTCATACCTCTTCATCACTGCACTGGGACAGTGTGGGGCTAGTGGAAGGCGGTTGATGCTCCAAAGCTTGTGAGGTGGTCTTGTAGCTGCAATAGCCTCTGAAGCTTTCAGTTCTGCCCCTTGTGCAAGTGAGGCTTGTAAAATGTGGGTTCTATCTTGTATGTAGGAGCCCTGCCTGCGCAGGGGGCAGCTCCAAGTGAGGAGCGCTGCCTCCTGGAGATGAACTCTGGTGGGCGGCATTCCTGATGCAGGTTGGGCTTGTGTTGCTCTGTGTGAGTAACTGGGAGTGATTTACTTGGGTGTTTGTAAGTACAGAGCAAGCCAAGTGAAGTGCTCTCTGCCCCATCAGGAATGGGGCGTGGATACTTGGAGTGAGCTCTTGCACAGCTGCAGAATCCAGGGTGCTGGTTGCTGAAGCCTCAGGTCTGCAAGAGGACTGCCCTACTTAGCACCACTTTGTTTAGGGTTTGGAGCCTGCAGATGCAAATCTGGTTGTCACCCTGAAGGATTTGTGCTCCTTGACCGGGCTGTGGTGCCACACAGTGAGTATCCTTCTCCCAGGTGGAGAAGGCACTTAGGAAGGATGTAGCTCTCAGGGATGTGTGCATGGGCTGGGGAGTAGAGGGATGCAAATGGGGATGGCTCCAGAGCCCATCTTCCTTGAGCTACAGCCCTGGATGTTGCTGTCATGTCCCACTATGCGCAGAGTGTTCCTGGGGTGACACAAGCCCATGGCCACATAGAGCTCTGGGGATACTGGGAGCTGACAGACTTGTCACAGGAATGGCATTTCATGGTGCTTTGTCACCCAGCACCCTGGCATCTTCTGCAACTTCTTGATTGAGCTTTCCAGTACTCTGGGAGGCAGCTGTATGACTTGTGATGAGATGCCAGGAGATGCAGGTACTAAATGTTATCTGTATCTGTAAATCAGGCTTAAAAGCTATGTCCTTATGTTTTCTCATCAATAAAATTAGGGATAATTGTATCTTGCCTGCCTTCAGAGGTGTCGTGAGATTTAATTACTTTTAAGGTGCTCTACAATTACCTTGGACAGCTGAATAGAAGCACAGATTATGATTGGTCTTTCTTTTATGTTTTAATCTTCCCAGCCAACTTTCCTTTCTGCTCAGCACAAGTCTTTGTGGATGTGTTTGCTATAATAGAAGTCTTTTTTACTTCACAACAGACAACTGAGGCAATTAAAACAGTCAGAAGTGATTAATGTGATTTTGCTGGGTGAAAGCTAAAGCAGCTAGCAATTAAATAATGGCAACCCCTGTGCTATCTCAGAGCAACAGATGGGGAATGATTTAAAGACACTATTGGATCAGACACATCGCACCAGGGGCAGATTGGTACCAGTATGTCAGAGCCAGAAATATGCACCACCTTGAAGGGTGCGCTGATGAAATGACTAATAAATGGTAGCATGTGACTTGGTTATGAATGTGCGATGGCTCTCAGGGACAAATGGACCTGTGATGGGATTGTAATGGATTTAAGGGCTCTAGGCAGCATGTTCTATGAGAAGATAAATCACAGGGAGCGCACTGGAAGCCAGGATTGTGATGGCACAGCTTTGCTTCCGAAATCCTAAGGATAAAGTGCTGGAAATACCACCTTGCTGGGAGCCCAGGGCATGGGGCTGGTGCGCCTCTGGGAGGATGCATCTGCAGTATGCAGCACCAAGGAGCACAGCCATGGCTTGCACGGAGGACGTTACTGTAATCTCTGTGACGGTGCATCCTTTGCTGTGCACCCCTGCCAGCGGGACAGGTCACTCTTCATCTGGCACTCCTGTACAAATTCATGTTCATAGAAATGAAAAGGAAGGGATTTCTTCCAGCTCGACTCGCCCTGTGAGCGGTCCTTTCACTGGTACTGCTGTTTTGGTGGGTGATGTGATGAGACGTGTTTAGTGGTGCTGTTAGTTGCCAGTGCCACAGATGCTGTAGCCCTGTTTTCCCAGACACTAGGCAGAGTTGTTCCCACAGATGCTCATCTCTGACCTGTTTGCAGAGCTCCTCAGGAGGGGACTCCCTCTTGGCTTTTGGTTGAAATGAGCTCAATTAGTTGAAACAATAAAGCTTTGTTAATTTCCTTCTTACAGCTGAGTGCTGACAGAAGAGGCTGTGTCTGGGCAGCCCTCGCTGTGTGAACAGCCACGTGTTGAAATGGGGACAGCACTGGGGTTGGTGAGAGGTCTCCTTTCAGTTATACTGCAATCTCATACAAATTGTACTTACTTTCAAGCCTCTATAACATTTGGTTGTGCGGCATCCTGGGGCAGGAGGTGATGAGGGGGTGCTGGTGGCAATAGAGCTCAGCCCTATCCTTGTCCCCATCCCTGCAGAACCAGAGGGATGTGAAAGGAGAAACCAATGTGTGGCTGTTTAATCCCTCCAGGACCCCCTATCTAAGCAAACCACCCTCAGCCTCTGCTCACAGCTGAGGATTTATAGCCAGTGGGAAGCTTGTGCTGTCAGGAAAATAAGTTACTCTGAGGCTGGGAGAATAAATATAAAAGCCAGGTTTCCTTCCCCAGCTCCTGCCTGGAGCCTGTTGCAGTCCTTGAGGAAGCTGCTGAGAGGCCCAGAATTAGAACAGATTTTAAATAGTATAAAAGCTTTCATGGAAATGTATTAGATTTCAAAAGGCAAGTACTAAAAGGGTATAATGTGCTTTTTTAATGTGCTGTGTTTCTGAATTGCTCTCTTTTTAAAGAGGAAGACACTTTGTTTGCAGGAGATAAATGTGACATGAGATAGGTGGTCCAGATGTAACATCACAGGTTGCAAAGCTTAATCATTCAGTTCAAGCACCTGTGCAAGAATCCTATAGAGGCAATGGCTTCTAATAGTTGTGAGAAGCTATCCAAGGAAAAACATTAACATGCTGGCAGGCACTCCATGTAGAGTGGAGACCAGGTCCTTTGTTAATGGACCAAATCTAGGCTGACCCATTGCAGGGAGGGTGGGCTAGATGGAGGTTTCATGGGTTCCTGGTCATGTCTGCTCCTCACTGGAGCAAAAGGCCATTGCTGCTGCCTGTGGCTATGGTCCTAGCTAGGGTAGTCCATCTTCAAGTTAAATTCTCACAGCACTAATGTTGGTTTTGTCTGATCCTGAATGCTGCTAAGCACCCTTAATTCCAGCTGGAAGTTGATGGAAGCTGAGTGCTGAGCCAGCTCCCCAGAATGAGTCCTTGGAGAAGGATGCTCAGGTACAGAGTCGATTCACTTACTGATACGGATTAGACACTTGCTGCATGTTGTCCTTGCCCTTGAGCCACACATGGTCCAGTGCACACCCGGAAAGCTGTGTATCCCACTCTTCCTCATGGGCTGTGTTGCTATCTTTGCAGATGACAGAGGGCCGGCACTGCCAGGTGCATCTCCTCGATGACAGGAACTTGGAGCTGCTGGTCCAGGTACAGACCTTTCTCTTTAGGGCACTGCTAACACAGCGCCAGATTTCTCTGCTTGTTTTCTTTAGCAGTGCTACTGGTGATGCTTGAAGTATCTCCTATTACAGCAACTCGTAGAAGTGGAATAAACAGGTGTGCTTTCAGATGCCATCAGTTCTGCAATCAATTTTCCACCTGCTTTTGCCAAAAACTCATAAAGTGTATGAAAAATACCCCCTATGGTAGTGGTGGTTTGGTAATTTAGAAGAGGAGTCTGGTTTTGGAGGGATGTGTTTATTCCCTTAACAGAACCCAAGGCATGAGATCCTGTAGTACATGATATTCTCTTAATTGACAAATCCCCCTGCTGTAAGTGTAGGAAAACCTGAGCTGCTGCTTTTCTCCCTCAGAAAGAGGAGAGCAGTGGTCAGCCCGTGCACGTCAGCTTGATGTCACGGGTTAAGTACATAATTGCTTCTCTGTGCTTCATAGAGACACTGAATCCAACTGCCCTGAATCTGATGGAGCCACTTCTGTATTGAGTTGCACAACGCGGTTTAAAGTTGTCCATGAGTACTTAAATGTCCATATTTGCAGAGAAAATTTTTATTATACACAAAAAGTCTGTGCTGAAATGAATTAAATCACTTTTATTCTTTCAATAGCCCAAACTTTTGTCTCGAGAGTTACTGGATCTGGTGGCCTCACACTTCAACCTGAAAGAAAAGGAGTATTTTGGCATAACATTTATAGATGATACGTAAGTATGTTCGTTATAAGTAAGTGTATCAGTAAGTAACATTAGGAAAAGGGAAGGCACAAAGCAGAAGCATTTGGAAAATACCTTCTGGGCACAAACCAGAGAATACTTGTGAAATACTTTCTGATGCTTTCGCTTCTCGTTTGCCTCATAAGGTGAAAAGAATAGATTCAGCAATCATTTCCCATGTGCACACCCTCCGCTTCCCTACTCTGCACTTCCAGTAACAACAAAAAGGGTTTGCATTTATTTTCAGAATGAATTGCTCCTATTGCTCTGCACTTCAATCTCAAATATGTTAAGTCTTTTAAGCCTGAATTTCCCTAGCAGCAGTGAAATATGAGGTTAGTCCTTCCCATAAACAACTTTCCTCTAGCTTCCCTATTACTTTTAGGTATCCGACTATTCTGCAGACTACCAAAAGGAGTTGCTAAAGCAGAACGTGCTCAACATGCAGAATATTCCCTTCCCAGCAGCTGGACTATTGCAGGCTTGTGGCAGTGTTGGGTGCAGTTTGTCATCACTACCGATGGGAATGAGGCAGCTCCAGCAGCTGCTGCCCATCCCCTGACACCCAGAGCTGCAGTCGGGCTGGGTGAGATGCTATGGAGCAATGCAGGAGATCTGCTTCCATGGTGTTAACTCAGCTAGGTTAATTGAAGCCTCAGCTGGTGTTCAGACTCATATGTCAGCATGGCACTGAAATGCTTCCCCGTGTCTGCTGGGTGCAGGATTTGCTCCCCAGGGCCAGCATCTCCAGAAGAGTTAACTTTCAGCTCCCCCAAAAAGCTGGAGCAGAGCTGCTTAGGGCAGTGGGGAAACAGAGCTGTGCACTAACAGAGCCCCTAAATAAGCCTCTTCATGTCTAATGGGAATATTGGTCCCTGCTGCTCTCCAGTGCTGCTTTTTATAGTGTCTGGATGGAACCCTCTGCCTACAAACTGTGTCGGAGCCATGTCTGGGGCTGCCCTGACAAGGCTGTTCCCTCCTACAAGTGCAGGATGGGCTCTGGGGAAAGGGTTGGTGTTGCCATGCTGGTATGAGCTGCTCGCTCTGGGTCCCTGACCACAGGCTGCAGTGTGTTATTTTTACCAGCCACTCTCTTCTTGGGCTCTCCAGGAATGTTTTTGCCACATCCTTGTCCTTTCAAGTGTTGGAAAACACTTCCTTCCAGCTCCTCGGTAAATCCCTTGAGGATGCTGTTTGCGTTTGGCTTATTTTGTACCCCTCAGAGGAGCTGCTGTGAAATTCTTCAGGTTTTTGGTTGCTGGCTCTCCTTCACCGTGAGCTTTAAAGTGCTGCCAGGGGATTACCTGAAAGCTGTTGGCTTCCACGGCAGCACCAGTGGGACTCCAGGGGCTGCAGTGGGTGTACAGCATAGGCTGGGTGTTTGGAGGGAGCGTGTGGCCTCTGGAGGGCACCCATGCCCCAGCCTTCTGGGCATCCACCGGCTTCTGCAGCGCCCCCTTGGCTCCAGGGCCCTCAGGGAGGTTGTTAGGGTTTGGGGGGTGTTTTGGTTTCTTTCTGGCTTCCCTCCCATTTCAGTCAGAGAAGCTGCTGCGGGGAGAGGAGTGTTTGAATACCTACCCCATTTGATGAGTGTGCCTGCAGTAAACCCTGCTCTGAACTGGGGTTTCATGTCACACTGGGTCTGGGGATGGTGCAGAACAGGAGGGATAGGTGGGATATGGCTACAGAGCTGTGTAGTCCTCATGCAGCGGAAGAGCTCAGACCCATTTCTACTGCAGGCAAACATCCAGCCTCTGCTGTAGATCAGATCCCCCCCACTAGCCATGAGAAGTCAATGGAAGCATCCCCATCGATACCAAAGGAGGGTAATTCAATAAGCTCTAGCTTTCCTGGGTGCTAAGCTTTCGTGCTGCAGCTAAAAATACAGCTGCAAAGAGCATCCTCTAGCATTGAAAAGTGACCTAACATCAAAATCTGAATGTTACAAGAAAAGGAAATAATTTAATGAGACGCTTGCCTGCCTTAGAACTGAACCTCATGCTTTTAGAGTGGAGCAAGCATGAGCACTGAAAACACCCCATTTCTGTATTTCCCATCCCAGTTTTTAACCACCTCCCCAACCTGTTTCTGCAGAGGTCAGAGTGTCTGGCTGCAGATGGATCACAGAGTCCTGGACCATGACTTGCCCAAGAAACCAGGCCCAGCAACTTTGTACTTTGCTGTTAGGTGAGTAATTGTTTCCACAAAGAAAATACTATCACTTGGGTTTATTTATCAGCAGGGGGGTTTGTTTAAAAGAACTGATTACGAGTTTGATAAAGGAAATAAATGTCAAAACAATATATTAGTTTTAGGGGGAGATTAGGTCCTGGGTAAGTGCTGCTCTCTTTTGTATGTAACTGTGACGTAAAGTACTTTGGAGCCTGCTACTTTTTAAACTGTTACTAGGACACTGTTCCTTTTTTTCTTGTTTAAAACCCCATATTTTAAATATCTTCTTTGCCTGACTTTAGTCGTGCTGAATTTTACTAGTTTTAAACAACTGTACTGCTTTTCATCCTTGTTTACTCAAGGTTTGCCTGTACTTGAAAGGGATTGCCGATGGCTTCTTTGCTCACACAGTTTAAGCCAGTCCCCAGGAGGAAATAGAATCCCTGGCAAAATGATGATTTTGGCCAATGTAATTGCATTACTTTAGGGCTTTTGCTGGCAAAGCTTTGCTGGTTAAGGGCCTGAAAAAAAACCCATGTCCTGTGAGAGTGCTGTGCTGGCAAAAAAAGACCAAGCATCATATTCTTAATATTGTTGGAGTTTTTGTTTTCCTTACAGTCTGTGAGGAAAACGAGAGCAGACTGACCTCATTTGCTTTTCATATGTCAGTAAATTTATGCCTTGTGTGCTTAATTATTTGAAGCACTTCCAAGGCAGAAGTAGTTGAGTAGTTAGGTTGGTTGGCACCATTGCCTGGCCGTGTCCTCACACCCCCTTTATCATTTAGGTCATTTAGGAACAGCTCAAACAAACTGCACTTTGTTTTGGCTGAATATGTGCTTATTGGTGATGGGGTTTAGAGCTTCTCTTCCCCACTTTTAAGAGGAAAAAAAATCCTGTTTTAAAAGGGATGATGGGCTCTTCAATATATTCACTGTATTTGATGAGGGCGTGGGAGTGAATATATCGAAGGCAAACATATGACTTGAGTATTTCCTTGGCTGGGATTCATGCGTGATGTTCATTTTGGCCCTCCCCGTTGCAAGATGATTCTCCACAAGACAGGTTGTGCAGAGACCTGGGCAAGAGTTGATGTGTGAGGAGAGGGCTTGGAAAGATCAACTTTTAGAAGCTAATTTTAAGCCTGACTACTCTGGGGTTATGAGATCCAGACCAAGCAAATAGGAGCCAAGGAGGTGGGCAGTGAGCGAGAAGCAGAGCAGGAGGAGGATACAGAGATAATGAGCAATATAGAAGCTGTCTGATCTGTAGGAAATAGATATTCCAGCAGAAAAGCCATTTCAGAACCTGCAGCTCCACTTCATTAGAACTTTCTGGATAAGTGACTCCAGGCCTTTGCTGCATGGCGTGTGCTTTGGGTGGTTAGCTGAGACACTTATCTCATGTGAACACATTTGACTTGTCATAGCCTTTGCTATGAACTCCCATGAGAGCAGCTGAAATACACAGTTGTGTGCGCCCGTGGCTTGAACAGGAAAGCATAGTTGGGTGTGGGGCAAGGGGGGCAGAGGGAATGAGCAGAGCCCCAGCACTTGGCTCATGTGCCCCTGGGCTGGGTGGTCTGCAGATGTGGGTGATGTGACAGTGGTGGATGCTGCTGCAGGAGCAGGGCATCCCTCAGGCTGGATGAGCCCTCTGCCTGTCTGAAATAGGTTCAGCCACAAGCAGAATGAATGCTGCTTTCAGTGTCACTTCATTTGAGATACAGGTGTAATGAGGCAGAGTGCTGTGCTGCTGTTCTCATACAAGTGGCAAACATGCCACAGCATCAGTTCTCAATGTCTTCCAGCACCACGCTGGACAGTTTCCAGTAGCAATACTGGAAATGGGGGGGGATCCACCAGATTTTGCTGCTCAGTAGTGAAACACATGATCACATCCTTTCAGATGTGAATTCTTTTTCTTCAGCTGGCATAAGCTCAGTTCAGTCACATAAGCTTTTGTATGCTACACGCAGCTGGTGAAGGGCTCTATAATGCAGATTTAGGACTTACAAAAGTGTCATTTTTGTTTCAAGGATGCTGACAGCATTGGAAATAAAAGCAGAACATACATTTTATGGTGTTCCCAACATGCTTGTCATCCCCTGAATATCTCTGTGGTCCAGCATTCCCTGTCTGTACTGTGGTGATAAGAGTGTACAGCTCGTACCAGGGAAGAAAAGGAGCCTGTGGACCTGGCTGGGGCAGGGAACAACTAAAATCCACAGATCCTATGGTCTGTTCTGTACCATTGGTGACTGGGAGCTACTGCTCTTCAGAGCCAGATATACCATCCTGCTTCTGAGGATGACAGCAGGCCTGACTCTTAGTTAAGAGAAACTGCAAATGCAAGTGAGGCCATTAGTTGAGGAAAATGATGGTTTTGGTGCAGCGGAGGGAGGTCCATGCTGTGAAGAGCTGGGCTGGCAGCAGCATGGGAAAGGAGAGAGTGAGGCTTCTGCCCTCTGATGCTCCGCATTTCTGTAGAGAAACACTCGAGTGTGTTTGAAGTGAAGTTCAGTGAAGCTGAAAATACATCAGGTGGGATTAAGAGAAGGTGGAAATAGCTGTGGCTGCTACAGCTCTTGGTGAATGGTGAATCATGGGAATGTAAAGTAGCCTTTCCAATGGCTGAGGCAGGCTGCTGGGCTTGGGTCTGCCCCTTGGACAGGCTGCATGACAGTGATATGGGTGAATTATTTCCTTATCCTGCAGAGGCATCCTGGAGAGTGCTTTAAAATTAATTTGATGGAACATGCCATAGGAATGTGAAGTGTTCAAACAATTACTGTCTAATGTATTGCTTAAGTCACAGCATAAATATTGCATGTATTCTAACGAGCAGTAGGTGCTAGCTTTACTGCTTCCTACCATGCACTCCATGCTGCTGCTGTGGACCTCTTCCACCTCTTGCTGTGGATGTCTTGCAATCATTTTTATCAAGAGCGGCTGGAGCCTGAGGCTGTGAGGAGCCTCGGGAGCACTGTGGGGCTGTGGGAGGGATTGGCCTGGTTCTGATAAACACAGTGGGCTGTGTGCCCTGTGCTGGCCATCCAACCCTCCCACTATCAAAGGCAAGACACTGAGAAGCTCTGGTGTAGTCTGTGGTGGTGGCCCAAGTCCTTGTTTGGCTGAACTTGGCTGGAAAAAGTCTGCCTCTGCCTAGCACTGGTTGGGAGAGTCTGAACCCAATGCATTCATCCTCCTTAAGGAGCTGCAGAACAGGTATCCTGCTTGCAGATCCAGCTAAAGGAGGAGTGACAGGACCATGTTCACACAAATTTGTCTCTTTAAATTGACTTGGCAGTTCTGCACTCTCCAAATTATACATCTGTTTTCTCTGCATCATTTGATGCATCCCGGCACTGTTTGGGTTGATGCCCCAGGTGAGTCAGAGAAGTGTACAGACAGGTTGTGTGTGAGTTTTGGAGAGTACCAGTGGCATCCATGATGTTTGGTGTACTATAACAAACTAAGACCCATCTGCCAAACTTGGCTGGGCCAGAATGACTAGTAATGGGATTGCTTTGGTTGGTGTGTGCCTCTGATGCAGCCATGGCCCTGGGAAAAAGCCAAGGCTGGGCTGGGGAGGAAGGCAGTGAGAGCTGGGCAGAATAGTGCCTTGTGGGGCCGAGCCCATTGCAGCCCTACTGTGTAAACCTCTGGTTTTGAGGCGGTCATTCTCATGAGGATAGATGTGCCCAATAGGATGGAGTCGATCCCAAAGCATTCCTTGTCATTTTTATCTTGTTCCCGTTTGCTTGGAGCGAAGTTAATGGCGTTCAGCCCATGGCTGCTCTATGCTCCTGGAGGAAAGACAGTGCTATGGAGCTGCCACCAGCCCCTCTCCTCCAGCAATGTGCTGCTTGGAGTTACCTTTTCCACTTCTGTGGCTTTATCTGCCTAGGAGGGATGGGCTTTGCTCCTTTATCATTCTAATGGGTTTTCAAATAATAGGAAAAGTCATCAGATATCTGCAGTCTACTGAACATGGAGTTTGTCATTCCCTGTGTGCTGTTGGACTGTGATTTTCTGCTTGTTCCCTCCTAATAGCCAGGAAATTAAGTGCAGTAGCTCACAGTTCCTCTGTACCATCTTACTGCTAGAGAACAAAACACTGAGGAAATAAAATGATCTGGGAGGAAGATGAAACCTATTCAAGAAAGTAACCCTTCATGTTTTAATTATTATGTAATTTTCAGGTTCTACATTGAAAGCATTTCCTTTCTCAAGGACAAAACTACCGTAGAGCTGTTCTTCCTGAATGCCAAGTCCTGTGTACACCAGGTAAGGCTCAGTGTCCTTTGGAGCTCCTTTTGCATCTCCTCCTACCCACTGCACCTACCCAGACCTGCAAACTTCTTAGGAGCTGTGTCTGATTTCTAGATCTTACTGAAGTATTAAGATCTCAGCATGCTTACTCTCCTCTTTCACTTAAGTGCTGATGCTTCAAACAAGTGGATAGGGGTGACGATGGTCCCCTGGTTCTGTTTCACAGCCCTGCTGTGTGCTCGCCACACTAGAATAAGTCTTAAACACTCAAAAGCTTTGAAGTTGTTTGAAATCTGGGTTGTAACTTCACAGGTAGGCTCTGTCTCAGAGGCATATCCTTCTATATACTGGATAGCAAACACTCAAGTCAGACTTGTCTCAAGAAGAAAAGACCTGTGAGGTTTTGGACCTGCTGTAAACTTGGTTCCTAGTTGCCAGATTTCCTGCCTTAATTCAGTCAAGTAGTAAAGTAATAAACCCTATGAAGCAGCAATCGAAGCTAGTTATTAAAATACTTCCTGTAGTTACTCTCTGCCTAAGAAGCTTCCATTGTTTTCTTAAAATGTTCAAGTTGGTAAAGTATGTATTTTTAAAAGCTATTTCATGACACAGTAGCCAGAATATTAAATGATAAGGTAGAGCTGCTGCAGGTATATCTTGGGCTGAAAAAAGAGTTTTGTGGCAGCCACCACTGTCTTGCCGCTTGTAACCAGTGGTGCAAAGAGGCTGTACTGTAATGACCTTCAGCAATACCTGATGTTACTGGGATTTACCAGTTAATGTCGAACTTGTGCATCTGGTGCCTTCATTTTGCTCATAGTTCAGCCAGCCTAAGAGGAAGACTCCGTTCTTACAACCTTTCCTTGGAAACCAATTCTGTACCATTAGCTGGTGGTGGAGCTCAGTGTAGCCAGCCAAAGCTTTCACCTTTAATATGCTTCGGGTTTTAGAGGATTCTGATTCTGTATCCAGTGTTCATTATTTTATGGTGGGATTAGAAACCTGACATGAGAAGTGGTTAATGGCAAAGTTATGACTGTGCTTTGTACAGGAATTGCTTTGTGGAAGAGTGGAGGAAATTGGTGCCTTTTTACGACATGCTAAAGTTTTCAAGATGCTTGAAGAACGTGAGGCCTCACTGGTTAAGATCAGTAAAAAGCAAATCTCCATTTGACATATCCACCACTTTAAATGAAGGGTTTTGGCAACTGGCAGTCATCCTTTCAGGGGGAACTGGAGTAGTTCAACTAGACAGACAGCACGAGTAATTTTGGAACTGGAAAATGGGTCTGCTTTTAGGGTGGAATGTGAAAAATTGATGTGTTGAAACAAATGCTACTCAATATTATAACGTTTGGGTGTAATGTATGTGTTTATGTATAAAGCATAAGAGAAAGCAAAGAGGAGAACATAAAAGACCTGCCCTCACTGATCATAGGCACGTATGTAATCAAACCAATATGGAGTCACTTGTGGCCTGAATAAATACCATTGTTCAAGCAGCATAACTTCCTATTACTGACATGGACTGCTGATAGCACATGAAGTGCTGATGGCACACAGGGTGCCACAATAAGCAGTGCATCATCCAGTTAAGTTCAGGACTTCAGGAGCTGGGAAAGGTTTGGGTGAAGGCTGGTTCCATGGGGAAAACATGGCTGGTTTCCCTCCCCATGGCTTGTGAGGTGTGTGCTGTAACTGGTAGCAGCCCAAAGTGCCGGCTTCCCCATTCCTGCAGAGAAAACTGCCAGAAGCAGAGAGGGCTTTCTGCTGTGTCTGGTTTCTGTGGGCAGCAGAGGGATATGAGGAACATTGCTTTCTCCTGAGAGACGGATCTTGGGCAGCACTAAGTGATTCCACACTTAAGGAAAGCCGAGAGCCCCTGCTCTGCCTGCAGCACACTGTGCTGGGTGGCTCCGCAGCCCAGCTTTGGTAGAAACCTGCAGCCACTTAAGCAGAAACCAGTTTATTTACTTTCCGGGTTGGTCCAGTGGATTTGAACGTTCAAATTAGGTCTTTTAAAAACATTTGATCCTACCTGGTAAACTTATGGTCAGTCTCTAGGCTTCAAGTAGTGCATGAAGTGCACGCAGGGTCAACTCTGTTATTTAAGCCCATGGGATGCGGATGTGAAGATGCACAAAGGCACCTTGGGTGTGCTCACACAAAGGAAAGGAGGCACAGGCTCCCGGATGAGCAGTGTCGGCTTCTAAATATGAGAGATCCCCAGCTCTGGTGAAGCAAGTGGCTGATGCTCACCGATGACAGCAAAGAATGTTCCCTGGCATTTCTCAGTTGTTAATCCAGCTCCAGGAGGTTTAGAACTGCCTCAGATTAGCTTTTCTTCCCACCCCCACTCTTCCCCATCTCCTTTCCTTTCATGGAGTGAGGAAACCCCAGTGTCTCAAAAAGCAGCATCCCACTCCCAGCCCATGTGCTCAGGGCTGCTCCTCAACACACAGGGTGTGCTGGAAGATGCTCTACCAGGGTCATATCCCAACCTGGATCATTGCATGGAGCTTCTGCTCTATGTGGGCCAGGAATGTGGGTCAGAGGATAGATGCTGCAATACCAGGGGTGTGCGAAGGCCTGCATGGATAAGATTGCTTAAAAGCCAGTCATGTTTTTTGTTTTCACAAAGCTCTTTCCAAAGTTTTCACAATAGCTCATTCTCCATAGGGGATGCAGTGTGTGAAAAGCCCAAATCCAGGCTGGCGCAAAGGCCTCATGCTCGATGGAGTTTGTGTTTGTGCTCTTGACATTCCTGAGCACTGGCATGTGTTGACAGCACAGTAATGTGCAGGTACCTGTGTGTGCTTTAAAGGAAAATGATGTTTTCCTGGGCAGAGGGTGATGCTGCCCCACATGCAAGATGGTGCATGTTGGTGCTTCTGCTGGCATGTGGGATGCGCCACAAGAGCCAGCCAAAGGCTTGGCTAAACACAGCCAGTGCCACCTCTGGAGGGGATTTATCCATGGCTTAATGAGGTTCAGAAGCTGCACCAGGAATGTATTTACTGTATTCTTTGAGAGATCTATGGGTGGTTCTGCATATGAAATTTTGTAGGTGGCTATAACTAATCAAAGAGAATGATTTCCATAATGAAGTCCTAATGAAGTCAGGCATGTGTTGGCTGCCTTGCTCCAGATGATTCCAGAGAGGTTTTGCTCCCAGCTGAATAAAAAGTTGGAATAAATAATTTAGCACATTAAATATATTAACTGATGACTATATATTATGAAATATGGATTCTGAATTATAAATAATGGAATAAAGACCTGCATAAGAATTCTGAAAGGAGCAGAGGCTGGCTTGGTGCTCTGTAGTGCACATCCACATTGCTCTTCCCCACCTTTCAACTCCACGTTCCTTCCTGCAAACCTCTCTGCTCCTTTCTGCAGATCAGGTACCACTTTCCTCTGGCAGAGATTGAAGGAATTCGGGGCTTGTGCATTTCACAATCCCTGTAGACATTTTGGCAAGGAAGAGACAAGATAACAATAAGATCCCTGCTGCCAAATATGTATTTCTTTCTGTTCCCCACCCACTCCCCCACCTCCGTGCTCTACAATCAAAGTTCCTTTGTGCCTCTGGGGACTTTGCTGCCACATGCCAGGTTTGTGCATCCCTTATGACCTGTGTTGTTCTCTGCACAGTGAGAGAACTTCTGCCTTGCCCTCAGCCCCTGTGAGCAGTGGGGGAACAGGGGGGAGCCCCTTTATCCAAAGCACAAGAGGGCTGAAACCTCATTTTTACTTTGGCAAATCGTGTAGCAGTGTTACAGTTCTGCACCCAGAGACAAGAGTTGCTGCGCACCGAGCAGGAGGCATGCGTGCTGCTCCTTTCATGTTGAGCTGCCCATTTTTTCCCTGGTCTGATGCTGTAGTCCCCTGGCCTTCAGTCAAGTGTGGTCCAGCCACACAGAATCCATGACTCTTGCTCTCTGGAATCCATATTCTTTGTGCTGGAGCTTGAAGAAGTTGTGTCTACTGCCAGGAACAGCCTGGGCCACTGAGCAAGAGGTGAAAACTGGTAACTTACATCTTCAGGTCTATGGAAGTGCCTCCCATTCACTTAGTTAAAAGCTCATTTATCCACGTGTAATTTGGTAGAATACAAAGGCTAGAAAGATGCTTTGTGTATGTCTGGGCTCTGTTTTCTATGTGCTTCTCTTTTCTAAAGCTTTGAGAACTGCTGCTTGAAAACTTTCCGTGGTGACAACTTCAATTTAAAAGCTTTCTCTCCTGTCATTGACTTTAAGAAGCTGGGTTTAGATTTACAGCTATCTCTGAAATGTACTGTACAGCTAGAATTTAACACAGAGAAAGCCTAGCACTTGGTTTCAGGTGAAATGGGTATCCCACGATTGATGTGTTTGCACAGCAACGGGGGAGCTTTAACACGTTCAGTGTGTTATTGCACAACCCATGACCATGGCTGGGATACTTTTAAGGAGGTGAGCGAGAACTGGTCACGCACATGTTGATGATAAATTTAGAAAGATAAATTAGTCTTTTCTTCTTTCAAAACAGCCAAGTTTGGAAGAATAACACCCTACTTGGCTAGCGAAGCACTGTCAAGTTTATTATGCATTAGAGCTAACCTCCATATAGCTCTGCAGCCCATACGGTTGACTCTTTGCCAGTTCCTAAAATATGTTCTGTAAACTAAGACCGTGGTCAAGTTGGCTGTGTTCCCCTTTTCCTCTCTGTATTTGGGTGTTGGGGGGCTTCTTTATTTAATTTCCCATTTGTTCCAAGGACTTGGAAGAATTGCTTTAAAAAGAGAAAAAGAAGTTAAAGGAAATGGGAGTTTTTGGAGGAGTCTGTAACCGTGAGAGCTTCATGAACAGCAGTGCTTGTGGGCGCTTGGCAGCCTGAAGACCAGTGCTTACTAAGAAGAGCTGTTGAAACAGACCCCTGGTGTGAGCATAAAGCCTGGCTGGTTTCCAGCTCATGGGGAGCCAAGTGGTCATATATCAGAGAGCTCTCGAAAGTTTTATAACAGAGATTTCCTAATTCTCCCCCAACTCAAGGGAGAGAGGAGCATTCCCATGCAGCCTCCTAACACAGTGTAGGCTGATCCTAGCCAAGGCTATTAAACACGCCCTGTCCATTGCCTGTATTTGCTGTTCTCCTAAAGATGACACGTGGGAAGCCCAGGATGAGGATCAGTGGGACCAGTTGGCCTTCTACACCTTCAGGGCTGTTATCTTCCATAGGTGCTGACAGCCACCTTCATGATCCAAACCCCCTCAGCAGCATGTCAGCAGATGGGAAGGATGGAGTGGGGTGAACAAAATGTGACAGGAGGAGGAAGCAGGACCCCTATACTGATGTAAACTGGCAGATCTCTGTGGGCCCCCTCCTCATGACCCATGAGACCTCACATGGGGCTGTGATGGCAGCTTGGGGAGGGACTTGGCCATGGTTTGGGTATAGTCAGGGGACTCTACAGCACAGCTGAATCTGGTCCAAGGCTGCCTGCTATAAAGGTGATGGTGCTCCAGGGACCTGTTAAGGCTAATCCAGGGAAGGTATAGGATGTGTCCTAGCTGGGCTGGCCCATCGCATGTGAAGGTTCAGTTGGTTTGCAGCCAAAGTTTCATACCTGGCATCTCTTGACATAGTACCTTCCTACCAGGTCTAACTACTGGTGTTAACTGCAATGGAGAGTTTTGCACCTTTCATTTCCTGGCCACAGAGTAAAGATGCTGTGACAGCTCAGCTACTTCTGTTGTTGGTTTGTGTTGGATATCTCACTGTGGTGCTGGGATAGGAAAGCAAAAGGCTGTGATTATATGTTCAGTCTAATGACGCTTGTCATACAGCCTGGCTTACGAACAGGGAAGTCTTTATGTCTTTCTCCTATTTTCTGCTTTTACTCTTCTATTAATGCAAGAAAAGCAGCATTAAATGTGTTCCTGTTGCACTGAACTGTGCAGACAAGTCTCGGAGCAGCTGCTGCTCTCCCTGGAGTTTCATCTAAGCATTGGCTGAGGCACAAAATGCAAACAAGGGAGATGGATGAGGGCGGCTGGCAGAGACAGCGAAATAAAGAGTGTAACAGCAACCTGAAGCTGTTCCTCACCACGAGGCACTACCAGCTTTTGTTTGGCTGGATCGGACAAAGCTGCTGAGGTGGGAAGCAGCGGATTCTGCTGGGAGAGAGCTGCTATGCACTCACTGAGCTGTGTTTGTTCTCAGGCTGTGGTCTCTTGTGTTGGGTAGGAAGGGCTGTGAGGCTCAGTAGATGAAATGGAAGACATCATGGGCCATCTAAATGCTGTGAAGCAGCTGTGAGGCCTCCTGAGCTATTCAGGCTATAGTCCCCCATGGGGTAAATGCAGCACAAGTAGAAATCTGAAGTGCCCTTTTGAGGAGGGTTAGAATAACCATCCTTTAATTCGCTCTTATATTGGCTTGTATTCTGCGTCTCCTGCTGGCTTTGTGCTTTGCTTTACCTCCCCAGTGTGCTGGAGGCAGACATTTGCTGTGTTTTCTCAACCCAGTGTTTCTGTCCTTGGGAAACTGGTCCCAGTTAAGATGCTCCGCACAGTCTGGAGCTTCCTCTGCAGAAGGGAATGGGATGGGGTGTCCAGTGGGAACAGCAGGTGACACAAGCAGGATTGAGATGTAGGTGTGAATGCCAGGAATCGCGATGGCACTTTCAAGTTGGAGGGTTATTTGTTTGCTGCCATTACTTGTCACGGTGGTGTAATTACCCAACACAGCCACACTGACAGAGCGAGATGCCACATTTGCCTGACCTAGTTCCTCAGCGCTGCTCAACCTGTGCTGTGTAACAGGTTGTGGCTCTGGCTGACAGCCACTCCCTGCCCCAGGAGCTAAGGCCACCTCGCTGTAGCCTCTGCTCCCAGAGAACCCTTAGATGCTGAAAAGCTGTGAAGCTTTCTGCACTGCAGGGACCTGCCTTGGCATCCTCTGGCTCTTGGGGCACATCATGGGGATGCTGGATCTCATGGGGAAAGGCACAGTGGTGCTGGGTAAGGGTACAGGTGCTGGCATCGCTTTGTTCACCTGTGCTGGGTCCACACCCAACTAATTGCCTCCCTCGGTTTGAACACCTTGTTGTAGATGTTTGAGTCTTTTCTTTCCCTCTGCGTAATTGCACCCTTCTTTCTCTCAGTGTTTTTAATCACCTCTCAGTGGGTGATTATACTCAGTATTGTGGCTGTCTTGAGACTATTCAATCATCGTGTGTGTTCGGGGGTGTCTTTGGTTAATATACCTTTTTAAAAGGGTTGGTTGGAGGGAAGAGGTGTGTTGGTATCTCAGGTCTTCAGGTGAAATGTGTTTGTTGTCAGACGTTAACCTCTGGAGGTTACACGTGGTTTGCACAAGCCATGTATGTTTTCATGGCTTGCTCTGTCTCTAAAGAGAGATGAGAGTTCCTGTGTGTTGCTTTTTTTTAGTGTGCTTTAATGTGAGTTAACAGTCCAGAGATTTGCTGTGCACTGTCAGTGCTCACCATAATTCTTGATCTGTGTCTCCCTAGGATTTCAGACTTGTATCACTATGACGGTAAATTCTAGTGCTGTTGCTGTGTCTAATGGGGGTTCACTGTTCTATTCATGACCAAGCTTGTGATTTTTATCACATTCGTAAGGCTGTGTAGCAAGAGGCTTGAGCTCATATCTGAATCGGGGACTAAATTCTGCCCATAGGCACTGAAAGCAGGGTTGGTCTTTACTAGCTACTGAGATAGTGACCTATTCCCACTCTACAGTAATTGCCACCTGGTTTGGACATCTGCTACGACCTTTCATTATTCTGATGTTTGTCAGGATGACAAAAGGCACCACCTGAATCCCCTGGACCAAATGCAGTGTTCAGATAAGCCAGCAGCCTTTAGGAGAGCCACACGAGGGGCTGAATCTGTCTCTCTGGTTAAAATGATTGGTCCCCGTGCAAACTGCGATTGAGAAATATCAGTTTCATCCCCTCCCTGGAGCTGCACCCACTGATCTGTTTAAACTTACTTACATCTCAAATGTGAAAGTCTCTGATTCCATTATCAGAATTCCATCCATCTACTTAACTTCATGCTGGTGACCTTGTATCCACTTGGGATAAATCTAGGAAGAACTTCCATCTTCATCTCCAACACAGAGCCGTGTGAGAGTACTCACTGCCCTGGCTCCCAGGGCCCCCACCCTCAGTGAAGTCTCTGCTTAAATTACCCATGCAATTGCAGGCATTGCAAATGAATCTTTTTACAGCCCTTTTCTCCATCTATTTTTGAAATCTGACCTTGTTAAAGTAATGCTAAAACAGAGACACCCCCCCACCCCCCCCCATCCAACAGCCTTGGGGCTGAAAGATGGTTATAAAATCAAAACATTGCCTGAGTGAGTGGGAAGAGTCATGGCTCTGTGCTCCTGAGTGACATGTATCGCTATTTGGATTTGTGTCAAGGCAAGGCTGTCCAAACTCCTTGACAGCCGAGGGCAGGGATGGATTACATTAGAGCATTATAGCAATTGGGGGACCAGATGGCAAATAATGTTGTATTATGATGGAAAATAATTCCAGGCTCAAAGGAATTGTCCAAGAGACTCACTTGTATAAAGTTAGTCTGTTAGATAAAGGCTGAGCTGGGCTTTGGGATCTCTTGCTTCAAATCCTTGCACTGCTACTTAGTTCTTTTATAACCTCAGAGCAGCCTGTTTGCCTCCCTGTATTCTTTTCTTTGGTTTTTAGCCCCTTCAAAGGGTAGGGGTTCTCCTGATTGCACTCTGGAAGGTGTTTTTGGTGCAGAGCCTCCCTCAGATTGGCCCCTGTTCTGGTATGGCTATACATGATAATAATTAGGCCTGGTCCACCCTGTTCTGAGCTTAGCAAAAGCTGGAGAGCCGTGGTGGCAGCCCTGAGCCTGGGCTGTCCTGTTTGTCCCCTTTGCTTTGGTCATGACACCTTCAGCATCTCTTTTGAAAGAGGTCATGTTAGGGAGGACAGTCTTACCTGTTCACTCCTCAGTGCAGCTTCTAATCGAATGCATTCAAAACTGAGGACATCAGCACAGCAAAGCCCTCACTATGAAAGCAAAGACTTTTATCACCTGTAGAAGGCGGTCCCTTTCAGCCTGTTCAGTCTCCTAAAACCCTAAATGAAGTGGTTTGTGGGATCACTTCTGAGATTTGTGGCCATGCAATAGCAGCCTAGTAAAGTGACCAGTTTCTTAATGCTTGTATTTAGGACCAAGTTAAATACACAGAGGAGCAGCCTCATAATTACTATTGCTAATTAGTTAATGGTCGTGAGGTGCTTTGAAGATGAAAAGTGAAGAGGTGCTTGGTTAGTAAGTCCCAAACACCCCTGTAATGCCAGCAGCAGCATTGCTATGGGTCAGCAGGGACTCACTGCTGCAGTAGCTCACAGAGCGCTGCTGAGTTTTTATTGGAGCCAGCAACAGAGCTGGTTAAATCTGGATGAGTTTCTTGCATGCTTAAAAGGTGATGAGCTGCATGTTGCTGATTCACTTTGGGGCAGGGACATGGTCTTGATGACTTTAATGTCCCTTCTGGCCCTGTTTTCCCTGATACTGTGGTCCAGGGACAGCTTTGCTGAGCTAGAGCCCATCTTTTCCTGCTGAGCAGGAGCTCAGTGCTGGGATGACCTGATCTCTGTAATCCTCCCACTGCTACAGTTGGCCTCAGAGGCTGTTTGAGCAGATGCAATTTAAGCTTAAAGAAAGGCAGCTCAGACGTGCATGACAAAGACTAACCCGATACAGACCTGGAAGTAACAAAGTGCCTTAAAATTGCACCTATGTGAAGAGTTTCTGGGCTGTAATCCTTGCCTTTTTTCTTAAACATCAACATGAAAGAGATCGGAAGGAAGGATGAACTTGAAGCTCTTTTTTCCTCCTGACTTGTGATGTGCTCCTCCTTTTCTTCTAATAAAATATGTCTGGGAATGCTTTGGAGGCTACTTCTCCATAGCTGTTGCCACACCTGTTGGGAAGGGGAAATTCCTCTTGGTCTGCTGTTGTGGAGCAGCCTGGGGGAGCGCTGCTGCTGGAATGTTCTATTGACAAAGCTGGCAAAAACCCCCTCCCTTTCCATGGAAATGGAATTATTTGTTTGTTTGCTTTTGGATTCGGTCTCTGTGGGCCAGACCTGCAGCTGTGGCAAATCAGCTCAGCTGCAGATGTGCCTTATAGATTTCAAGCTGTCATTTCCCTGTGTCTGTATGTAATTCTGTAGATCTTCCTGCTGCCCTGGGTTTGGCACTGTTTCAGCATTCGGTCTGCTTTGTCCCCTCATTCAGCCAAGTGGGGACAGAGGATGTTTTGGGCTCTTGGTGGCACGAGGCAGGCATCGTGTCCACTACCTTCACTTGCAGAAGGTCAGTCAGAAACAATAAATCTCTATTCATGGGCTGGTTCCTGGTCTCAGTTTTATCTTTCGCACGCAGTAGCTTTGATAACCCAAGACTCCAACTGTAAGGGCATCTCCTTCACTTTTCCAGTGTTACTGCTGTGGCAGTGTTATAGAACCAAGACCAGGACTTTTGTTTATAAGAAACTAACTTTGAAAGGCTGCACTTAACTTTAACAAGAAGGAAAAAAAGGATTCTTGTGTAGTTTCGATGTTTTGGCATTTATCAGCTGCACACCACTTAAGTCAGCATAGTACTGTCAGGATGGGTCTGGTTCAGGCGTAGGGTCAAGGTACAGAGGAGGTTTCCAGCACGGGGGTCCATCAGTTTGTCTGAACACTGCAGTGTACTTGTGAGAACTGGAGGTTGTAAGATCCAGGTGCCGTGGACCAAAGGAAGCTTAGTTATGTTAGCCTTGTGATTGATAAGTATTACTTAGCTAGCATCAGAGATGTGTGTACCACTGTGGAACTGGGGTGGTGTGCTTCAAACCATAAGAATCTCTCTTGTTCAACCCTGCTTGGTGACAAGTTCTTGATGTGTTTTTGCAGAATGCAGGATCAGGTCCCTGACGAGGTGTGCAAAGTCATAGAGTCACAGACTGATTTGGGTTAGAAGGGACCTTAAAGCTCATCCAGTTCCAATCCCCTGCCACAGGCAGGGACACCTTCCAGTAGAGCAGGTTGCTCCAAGCCCCTGTGTCCACCCTGGCCTTGAACACTGCCAGGGATGGGGCAGCCACAACTCCTGTGCCAGCGCCTCAGCACCCTCACAGGGAAGAACTTCTTCCTTGTATCTAATCTGAACCTCCCCTCTCTCAGTTCAGACCCATTTCCCCGTATCCTACCTCTGCATGCCCTTGTCAAAAGTCTCGGTCAGCTGCAATAACGCAAAGCAGCGCCCGGTAAAGCGCAGTAAAGGCAAGAGCTGTGCCTAGAAAGAGGAAAGGGCGAGGCTTGGCGGGGGGACGCCGTGCTCGCAGCAGGGGGTTGCACCCCCGGGGGCACAGGGGGGGATCCGGCCCCTCGGAGCTCGCTGTGTCCGGGCACGGCTCGGGTCCCCGCGGGCCCTCCCCGCGGCGGGGCGGGGCGGAGCGGGGGCGCGGCGGGGCGGGGCGCGCCGCGCTCATGGTCTGTTCTCTCCGTGCCCAGGGGCAGATTGAAGTGGAGAGCGAGACCGTCTTCAAGTTGGCCGCGCTGGTGTTGCAGGTGAGTGGCTCTTCCCATGCAGTTCGGGCGCGGGCACCGGTGGCTCGGCCTTGGTTTAGCTCCACTGTGTTGTGCTTCTGTTTTCCTCCCCCTTTTATGTAAAAGCATGCACATGCAGCGGTTTTTATAGTTTCTGCAGCTGGAGAGAAGGGTGGGAAAGGGGGAAGAAAACACAGAGAACTTGGGAAGGGTTTTCCTCGCGGGTAAGCGTGGGAAATATTTATTTGAGGGATTTGAAATTGAAAGAAAGAAGAAAAACTCACCGAAGGGAAGTCATGTATTTGGGCAGATTTCCATCCACTTTATCAGTTACTCTAATTTACGTTCTGCAGATGCGGGAGGAGGACTAGCTAAATTTGCCGATTATGCCTGGGACTCTTTCTAGAGCTTTTGATATGTTATGTTATATAGCTCTGTTATGTTGAAATATGCGATGTCAGTGTTTGTTCTCCTTTATCAAGTTTTGTTGTGCTCACACTTACACTCTGGTTATTTACCCCTTTCTATGAAATAAAACTCTGCCTTTAAAGCATTGAGGATTCTTTCCCTGCTTCATTCTCAGTGACAAAGTGCCACAGCAAAGCTGCGGCGGCTCCATCTGCCTGCACTGTTGTTTCCATCTTGAGTGAACACAATTCCTCTCAACTGCTGACCTGCCTGTAAAGCCAACCTTTAGCTGGATGCGGTTGGCCAGAGAGAGAATTGTATTTCACTTCTTGTGCAGTAAAAGCAAGATTTGATTTGCAGTGTGAAACTCATCCGCCTCTTAGAAATGGTTTTATTTATGGTGTATGTGGATTATCTACAGCTGGAAGCATAAAGGGCCAAGTTCTGTTCTTGAATGCATGCGGGCAGGCTCCACACTTTGCATTGCATGTAACTGGGGTCAGGATCTGGCTGCGGGGCTGTGGGAGTGGGGAAGTGAACAATGCTGGGAAAATCAAGGACTTTTGAAGAGCTCCTGTTCTAACTCTGTCATTGTTTTTCAATTGTAGGAAGCTAAAGGAGACTATTCCAGGTAATAACATTTTCCTTTCTAATACCAGTGTGCTTGATGGATGTGTTTTTCTATGTTGGCATTGTATTGCAAACAATCAAAACCAGGGCTAAAGTCCAGCTGCAAGCAGTGGCTGAAGAAAGTGAAATGCACTGCTGGGCTGGATAAAATCTGGGTGAGTAATGCCTTTTGTGAGCAGGCTCTGGGGCAAAACAGCTTTTCAGGCCATCCCACTTTGCTCCCCTTTCCCAAACATGGGATGGGGAGAAAGCTCCCACACTTCCTCACACTGTGGCTTGGGTCCATCTGGGTGACCCTGCCTGTATAGCGTCAGCACGTGCAGTTATGGAGCCCGTCAGCTGCCCGTGCTGGAGATCAGTGAGCCGCTTTCTTGTGCAGCTGCCCTGCAGAGCTTGTCCCTTCCCTCCCGCACTTGACCCGACAGTTGTGTTGTAGCTGGTGCGTGACCCGGTTGCTGGGCTTGTCCTTGGAGAACACTTCTTACCATGCACTGGTTAGGGTAACTGGCCGTGCGGAGGAGGTGGGGTCACACTTGGACCTGTTAGAGCCAGGGGAAAAGACCTTCAATTAGAAACAGCTCACTAAGCAAATAGAAATTCAGAAGGTTGGTTTTGGTCGTGTTAATGTTTTACTACTTTCTGAGTTTCCATATAGGAAGAGAGGAGCGTTTTACGCTTTGGCTATGACAGCTTTTAAGAGGTGGGCTTTGAAAATGCTCAATCGAGAGCTGTGTTGCTCAGATGCAGGGGTCAAGTCACATCTGTCTGCCAACGTGACACACTCTCCTTCCTTCAGTGTGCAGTTAAGTACATGCCAGTGCTGCTGCCCAAGACCCCTTCTTCCCCAAATGCCCTCTTCAGCCCCTTCTCCACTGAATGACATGCTCCATGAAGTCCATCACAACCTCCTTTTCCTTTTTGTTGGTGTGCTGTCATGCCTGCAGGGAGGAAGAGATGTCCTTGTGACTAAGATCAACAATTTCTTTTGCTATTCATGCTATAGACCTGCTTTGTGACCCACAGTATATTACTTATAGCCACAGAGTGCTGCATTTTGTTTCTCTAGAAAGACAACTCATCTTGCCTGATCTCACAGGGACACCCTAAGCTTTACTCGGTTTAGGTATAGTTAAATAAAGAACCTCTGTTCACTTGACAGCAGTTAACTTATTAAGCTGTAGCAGCTGGTGGCACATGCTCTCAATTCTCAGGAAAAGGGGTTAAGGTTAAAAACTACCTTTGTGGTGAAAACCTCCCTTATGTGGTTTAAACTTTACGTTGACTCCTTATGTGCCGTAAGGAGGTTTGTAAGTATTGCTTCACATGGCCAAGAACTGTTCCTGTGGTTGTCTTCCATGCCTCTGCAGACACATTGCAAGGAGTGGTTTGCCTGTGGTTACCTTTAGAAGTATTTAAAGTGAATTGAAGGGAAGAACACTGCTACAAAAGTGATTTCTAAGTGCAGCTCTTCTTCTAACAGTTGCATGAAAATAGCTGCAGCAATTGTTTCCTCTGTTAAGCAGAACATATGTTCTGCTCCATAGCAAATGAGCCTGGCCAGCTGTCTCAGGCACAGCGAGCACACCAGAAGCGAAGGAATTTCATGTTACATATCACAAGTGGTCCTTTGGGCCACCGCTGATAAAGCACTAGCTTAATTACCCGCCTATCTTCACAAAGATACCGCAGGACTGGCCTCCCCTGCCAAACTTGCTGCGATACCAGGAGTACATCCTTGCTGCTTGTGCAGTGCGTAGCCTCCATTTGCAGTGCTTTGGCTTTGGTGTGTCCGTTGTTTGCAGTCATTTGGCTGTTCCACTTTGAATCACATTCTGGAATGTGGCTCTTGCACCATTCCTGCTTACGTGAGAACTTGACAGTATTTCTTCATATTGAATTAGTGCTGAACGAACGTGGTAAATGCAGGAATTGCCTGAAGTCCTAACGATTAGCTTTCTGGAAGTGAAAAACGGGCCAGTGCAGGCAGAACTGGTGATCTTTGCCTGGCTGATTTCTCACATATGCCATAGGGAAGCTTCTCCATGGGGAAGTGTCCCACGATGGGGTCGCTGTGTGGATTCCCCTGACTTCAGCTGGGAACAGGCAGATCAGTACCAGGGTCCGAATGCTTCTAACTGCTGCAGCTCTGCAATAACCCCTTTCCCAGTCCACTCTCAGATAGCATCTTGATGGCAGAGCAGCAGTCTCCTGAGAACCACCCTTCTGTACCCGTGCAGAGCGGGTGAGCGCATTCTTTTGAAACCTGTTTATTTTCAATGAGCAAACCTGACATTGCGGTGCTCAGAGAAAGTAAAAGCTTCTAATTTCTACACCACAAAGGTCATTCTGGAGGGGCTGTGCAGTATGCTAACGCTGACATCATGAATATTAGGGTCTTTGGGGTTCGGCTGTTGCAGGTGGTTTGCAATAGGACCCCAGCGCCCTGAGCGGGGCTGTTAGGACAAGAGTATGCGCCTTCTCATTTGGAGAGTGGCCTTATGTAAGATAAACCACCCAAGTCCTACTTTAAGAGGACCCTGGCTTTTAAGAGATCTTGATAAGACTTAAGTACATGCTTCAGAGTTGCGCTGGCAGCGTGTCCATTGCATGTGAGCCTGTTTTGGACAGCTCTGGTTTCCCAAAGGCAGCCTCAAATGACTGTGGGCTGCAGAAGGAATGATTAACAAAGGTGGCAGCGGACCACAGTCAGTGTAGCTCACTGCGCACCCAGTTCCTTTTCCTGTTGACTGAACTGGTGATCCCAGCCAAGATAATTACCCCCCTGTGTGTGATGAAGAGCGTATTGCAGGGGTGCTCCATGAGCCGTTCCCCCCCTTACATGGGACAGTGTCAGGACTGTTCCTCCTGAGTCTTGCAGCTCTGATGTTCCCAGCAAGTGTGGGATGCTGCAGATCCCTGGCCCTCTGCCTTTCCATGCAACGACTGGGCAGGTTTTCCTCGAGAGAAGGGATGTAAGGCTTTGCTTGTGTTTGCTTTTCGTGACTCATCCACGGCTTCCAGTTGACGGCTGCTCTGTTTAAACTGAATTCCCATCAGTTTTTCTCTAGCTCCTCTAATAGCAACCCCAAGCAAAGTATTAGTCATTAATAGGAGTTTTGAAACTCCGCGTTACTTAATTGCACTCCTCCACTCTCATGTTTGCAGACGAAGCAGAAAAAGCTGCAAGCCTGGTTTCACAAAATCTTGACATTTTAAAACTCTGTTCGAGGGCTTTAGAAAGAGAATTTGATTCAAGTTCCAGCTTCTGGCATGGCTCAGTATAGGGCAAAAAAAGTCCGTATTCTACTTATCGTAGGTATTTTATTTGAATTGTAAAGAAACCTAATGTCTTGGCAGGCAAGCAAAATAACAGATCAGTCTGGTAATCATTCCTTGTGTAAATATGCAGTTTATAACGTGTTGCCTCTTTGGGAAATGAATGATTTAGCTGTATTGAGTTTACAGACTAAGCATCTGCCCTCAAAATGCTGTACAATAGTATATAGTATTATTCTTCTTTGTGACTTGATGAGAGTTTTTAACTGAGATGTCCTAAATGCTGACCTTCTAGCAGTAGAAAAACATCAATTAAAATCAGGTTGGCTTTGGAAAAGTGTATTTTCTGACTGATAATCTTGGATCATACTTTCCCCTGTAACATTCCCAGGACTGAAACCCAGCCATGCTCCCTGAAAGTTAATTAACTTGTTGGAGGAGGGCTTCTATTTTCTTTAAATAGCTGACGCATTCGGTTTTGATTCTGGCCTGTGGGCTGCAAAGATAACTCCGGACTGGTATAACATAACACAGACAAAATAATGAATTCCTGATAGCTGACATGTGCAAGGCACCAGGGTTTATCGCTGTAGGGGTGATAAACGTGGTTTGTAAAAGGAAAAGGTTTGTGTGAAAGATACTCCTGCTATGGAGTAATTGGCTCAGAAACTGCTGTATTTGAAAGTGTTACTGAGGAGAAAATGAAGTGTTTGGTCTAGGTGTGGAAAATTGGTGTTATAGAATAGTTAGGATTGGAAAAGGCCTTAAGTTAACAATTTGCTCCTAATTAAGAGTGAGTGCTCAGCATTAGATTTTTGGGTAGGGTTTACTTGGGAAGATGATTATTTTGCCAGATAAACTGCCAGATTCTCCTGGTAGAATAGAATGTGGAAGTTATGATAATGCGTGCTATAAAATAGCTGCTCCAAGAAGTTAGTAGTTGTCTGATAGCAAGGCACCTGCTCTGCGTACTGCTTACCCCAAGGTTAAGGTAGCTTCAGCGACAGGACACACCTGAGATGTGTTGAAGGCCGCTGGTCCAGCCTGTTTTTGGAAGTCTCACCAGGTTCATATGACCCAAACTCCAGGTGTGGCCATGTCCAGGACTGGGGTTGGAGCAGAAACACAAATCTGGACCAAACCTCCCAGCTGTTCCTACTCCCCTTCCTCAGGTTTGCATCCTGGAGAGGTCTTGGAGGGCTCAGGCTGCATCCATGTGTCAGGAATGGAGCCTACCTTATGTGTACCAGCCACTAACACGTGCTCAGGCTGTGGGGTGAGATTAGAGCTGGCCTAAAGAAAGCCCTGAGATGGGTACAGCATGTGTGTTGGCTCCCCAGCACAAACTGTTTTGCTTCATGGACCTGCCCCTGTTAGGCTGGAGGAAGGAGACCTATTGTGAACCATTCACTGGAAGCTCTTTTCCAGGACCATTGGGACTGGGGATGAGTTACAATGGAACATCCATGCTGGTCTCAAGCAGCGGCTAAAGACCTGAGCACAGTCTGGTTGCCTCTTTAGCCCTGAGGATTTCCTTCCACATATACTGGTGAGTGATACAAAAGAGGTGGTGAATTCACTCAGGCCATCTATCAGGTGCCTGTCATAAGCAGCACTGTGGTTTAGCTCTTGGTTTTCTTTTCCATGCAAGAGTGCTTTGTAAATGCCCATGCACTGCTATTTACAGAGGCTTTCTCTAGCATGACCCACTGCTCTGTGTGGGCTGTGTCTGCCCTGCTGTAAATCAGTGCTTGGCGCTGGCGCTGCTGTTGTACTCCTTGTGCTCCACAGTTCTTGTTTGCCAAGTGAGTCATTGTGTATTTTATCTCGGCTGCCACTCTGCACTCTTTTTCTTTAAATACCTTGCTAGGCATTTGCTTGTGGACCATTAACTCTTGTCTCAGTCAGACCAAACTGTGCGCTTTCCTGAGCTTGCTCTTTCGCAATGAGCAGCTAATTTGAGACAAGATGAGCAAGGATTAACGTAGAGCCTGTTTGCTGAGGGGGTTGATTTATTTATTTCACTTTATTTAGGCTCATCCAGTGAACCCAGGTAGTAAATAAACAAGCTTAGGGAAAGTCATGTTTGATGTAAGTTTCATACAATGATTCCCCTATTTGACAGGTATCAGATACCCCCTTTCCCAAAGAGCTCTGTACCTAAGTGAATTTTATACCCTCTTCGGAGAAAGCTGGTTGAGAACTGCACTGATTTTTCTCTGGCATTGTGCAAGTCTTGCTTTTCTTGATGAGTTGCTGTACCTGGTTGTGTGGGTTATACAGCCCAATGCACCATGAAGGAAGGCAGCAGGCAAACGGGAGCCGGGCAGAGAGCTGCCGCACTCCATCTGCCTGTGCACTTGGGCAGCAGGTCTGAGATGAAAATGGTCTGTCCTGGTGTTTTATTTTTCAATAAAAAGTGGAAAATCATTGTGTAAATCAGGTGCAATTACAAAAAATAATGTAGGCAGGACTGTAATTTTCTGCTAGAATTTAACAGCAAGAGGGTGTTTTTCCTACTGGTGCTACTTGTAAATTCATACAATTTACAGTTCAGGGCAGACCAAAGCACATATAGTCTCTGCAGTGATGTAATTTTAATGGTTTTTACTACTTTGTATTTTAAAGCAGTTCTGTGAGAGCTCTCATGGAATTCATAAGTATGTTTGTTATGTAGCACATGAATTAGGTGGAAACGCTGTGGGTGAAATGAGCGAAAATGATTAGATGAAGAGAAAAGAATGTTTTCATTAATAATCTGATCTCATGGGATTTGCTGCTTGTATATTGCAGTGTAACTTCTAATATTAACATATAATTATGGCAGTTCAGTAAGGAGCACACATGATAGATTTGTTATGCCTGAGGTTCATGCAGTTTACTAAGGGGCAGCAAAGGGGTTGTTATGTTTAGTCCTTTTCAATTGTCCCTCCACGATCTTGTGTTTTCTTTGGTTTTCTTTTCCTTTAAGGCACTTCTAACTCAGAGAGTCAGTGCTAGAATGGGTACAGCCCAGCCACCTAGGGAGGGCTTTTGTGTGTGCTCTGCATCCAAAGCAGATGAGAGACAAGGCAAGCATGGTGCTAGCAAATCCATCATCCCCCAAGTTGTCTCCTATGCAGGGGACAAGTCAGAGATACGTTGCTGTCATAGCTGTTATGCTTGGAGGAGCATCATGGCTTCCCCAGCCTTAAGTAAAAGATGCTCTCCCCCTTGTTCCTAGAAATACGCTCAAGCACAGGTTCAGTGTTAGAACACATTGCCTTTTCCTGTTGTAAAACTAAACTTCATGGCTTTTGCATCATGTGTTCACCTCCCTTCTGGTGAATGCCTGGGAAGCTTTGTGAGGTGCACAGGGGGTTTCTCCAGTCCTGCTCTGTCAGCTGCGAGCAGTTCGGGCTCTGCTCTGACTACAAACAAGATCCTTGCTTGGAAAAGCAAAACCAAATCTCTTTTGCTTTTCCTTCCCGTGGTGGTTGGGATCCATCACGTGGGCTGTGTTTTGTGCTTTGAGGAAACGAGCGACAGCTTTTCAGCCTCAGCTTTTTTGCTTTTGCAGATTTGTCAAGTCTTTATCGTTGTTTGGATAATTTACTTTTCTTGTGGTTCCCTCTCTGTCTGTATCAGCACACAGGGCTGTGATAACAGGCTTTAACTCTGTTGCTATACTCAGACAGGCTAAACCCCACAACTAATATGGCTAAGCTGACTTTTGTGTGAACAGGAAGAAAGTGTGGATGTTAGAAATAACAATCTACTGCTGCAAGGAAAGGTTTGGGGCCCTTTAAGCATTGTATCAACTGTGAATAGTCCCTTTTGCTCTGCAGTAAATCCCCAGGTAAAGCAGAGCTTGTCTGCTTCCCGTCTGGTCTGATAGAGAAGCAGTGCTAACGTGCTGTTGGTACGGTTGAGCAGCTCTCTAAATGTGGATATACTGTACCAGGTCCGTGGAACTGTGAGCCATCACCAGTGGTAGGTGTGTTGCTCAAGGACAAAAGGGTTTTATCTTCAGAGTACTCGTATTTCATAGCAAGAACTGTAAAACAAGACCTGAGAATTTAGGACAGGTTCACATCTCAGGTTTTCACTGGCTGTGGAGTGCTTCTTCAGCACCCCGCTCCTCTTCTGCAAAGTGGAAATACGAACAGTGCTTCATCTGCCAAGGTGGCTCTGGGAGCAGATCACGTTCTTCCTTGTCTGGTTCCGATGTCCTCATATACAGTGGTGCATGCATATAGCTGATAAGAAAAACATTGCTTTTTCCTTGGTGCTCTTGATCTGTCTTCCGAAAGCCAGCAAGGTCACCAAACTGCTGTGGGATCAGTAGGCACTGCTGCCACTCTTCTCTCCATGTCAGAGAGAAATTGGCCTAAAGGAGCAGGTCTGGATCTGAAGGTCAGGCTTTGGGGTCCAGAGCTATGGTCCAGCCTATGCTAAGTGTGGAGAAGGGTTGCCCAGCCCCAGCCTCTCTGTGTGTTTGGTGCATTTCCCTTAAGCTGTGAGGCTAAAGCACAGCATGGGAAGCCCATAGCATGGCCACAGCTTAGATGCACAAGAAGCCTGGTGTTGAAAAAGCCATCTGCACTGCTTATCATGGTCCTTTTCACATACAAGGTTTGGAAGGCTCTTAGGAATGCTCCTTCAAATACCTTTCTGAGCAGGCGGTTCCTACCTGGTATTCAAGTGGCAGACTTTGCAGCCCTGGCTCAGGCAATGCTCCCTGTTGGCTGCAGGTTAAGGTTCAGCTCTGGCTCTCCTGTGCCACTGGGAGCCCTTTGTTCATGGCCTTTCTGCATCCTGCTCTTCCTTCAGTAGAAAAATAACTTTCTTGAGTGTGCCACCAGACCATAAACTGAAAGGCTGGGAAATGATGGGAAACGTCTGGCATTTGTCACAAAGGAGGATTTGTCAGAGAGCGCACTTCAAAATCCTGCTGCCAAGATCCTGCTGCTCTGACATACTCGAAAGCTGCTAAATCCATTGGCTCTTCCTGTACGTTCCCTGTTCTGTCTTCCATCCCCCATGTTTTCTCTTGCACTTTTAACCCTGCTCATTTTTTCTCCCCTCTGTCGCCTTGCTGCTTTCTCCTCATGCCTGGTGTGGTACCTTGAAAGGCAGACCAGCCTCCGTAGAGTGTGAGGTTGACATGCTCTGCCCTTCCATTTATTTTAGAGCAAACCAAAGCCCACAGAAAAGGCACCTGCTGCTGCAGCAGTCTGGCTGCAGTGTGATGGGCTCTGTGGCTGTCTCTCATCTGTGATTGTATGGAGAGGGAGCACCTTGGAGATGGATGCTACCCGAAGTCTGGTCACTTTAGGAAGTCACTTCAGGACCAGGCTGAGGTGTGGCCAGCAATATGGGATACTCTCGTACTGTTATATACTTGTAATAGGATAGCAAAGGAATTCAGTGGTTATTCTCAAGAAAGAGGACCATTACTAACATCATCTGAGTAGCCTGACCAGCCCTCTGAAAACTTACCTGGTCAGGCTTTCAAGTGTCTCGTCTAATTGTGTGCTGTTTCTGTGTGTTTATTTTGCTAGCTCCACATATCTTGAACAGAATAGGAAGAAAAAGCCTAATGGAAAGTTTCTGAAGCATCTTCATGGTGCAGGGTAATAACTGTATCATCCTTCAGGTGGGAGGTTCCACTCTTCCTTGTATCTCATATGTGATTCTGAGAAGCATCTGTCGATTGTTAGGCGTCCATGAAACAACTCTCAAGTTAACAGGAGAAGTTGGGTGGTATTTTCTAAAACAAAGGCTGCTCTAAATTCTACCTGTGGTGTGCCTAAAATGCAGTTGAAGAATCAAGTATAAAACAGTGACGTTCAGAAAGACCTAGGAGTGACATATTCTAATGATCCCATAACACAAGTAAGTATTTATGGGAGGTCAATAGGCTTTGAGAACAGAGGAGAATCACCATACAATGCACTTACCCAGTGATAATTTCCTGCCTTATAAAGTGTTATCAACACAGTTTAGCAGGGGCAGGCACACCTGCCATCACCTTCCTCAGTTAAAAGTTGTCTGAAGTCTTGTCTTTATCAAGTTGTTAATATTTACGCAGATGTGGGCTGATAAGCTTTTCTGATGTACTCTAATATATTGCTCTTGCTGCTTTGGGTGTGTCTGTTGCTCTTCATGTTTTATGCTAATCTCATTACTCTAAGCTCTCACACTTGCATTAGCAACAGGCAGAAGCTGTTTGAGACAGTGGGTGCAGGGAAAAGCCTGGACAGCCGTTGACAAATGGTCCTAGTTGGCAAAGCTCTGTGCTTCTTTGCCTAGCAGGGGGTGATGTATCACTTAGTGCAAGCTGTGGAGGTGCACTTTCTGTAAGCATAAATATGTAAGTCTTTTGAGTAATGTGCTTTTGGCAGAGCATGCCATGATAATCTGGCTTGGTTCCTTCCCAGGTTCCTGGTGGCGTTTTAGCAAGATGCCTAGAATTTCACTGTAATGTCAGTTGTAGGAAGCATGTGGGATTGGCCTGTTTTGCTGCTATAATTTGAATGTGGGAATTCCTATTCATAGTATGGTACATGGTTAAATGCCGCTTTCAGTTATTTTAGAGACAGGCTGCCCTTCTATCTCCGTAGAGCTGGCACTGATGAGCAGGGCGTGCTGCATCTAGCCCAACGTTTGCTCATGTTGGGACAGGGAGTTAAATATGGACAGCACCAAGAATGCAAGCTGAGGTTCAGCATGAGGAGGGGCTGATGCAGATTTTCAGTTACATTGCCCAGACCAATTCAAATTCTTGATATCTGCTGGAGGTAAAGCTCCCATTTAAAGGGTGGAATAGGAAGGAAAGGGTCTGTCTGCGTACTGAAAAAACACGTGCGATGAGAGTTTCCTATATTCTCCTGGGGATTAAGCAAACCTTCTGCCAAAAAATGTTCACTCCCATTGGCTGTGGGCAGTTTAAGTTGATGCGTTGAAATTACGCCAAGAGCCACCAGCCATGAAGCTCCCTCTTTAGCAGAGGTCAGATTAAACGCAAGTGGGCCTCTCCGACCTGACAGCCGAGTCCTCCTCCTGGCCTGACGAGAACTGACCATGGACACGCCAGATACAACACTGGTGTGTTTGCCTGGTAGATAGTGTAGACGGTTGGACATCTGGAGCCGGGGCTGTCTGCCCTGTGATTTCTGTATCATCTTGTGGTCACTGTGAAACCAAACAGCAGCAGGTAATAATTCAAGCCGTCGCTCCTGCTATCTGGAGTTGTCACCTCTGGGGATCTGAGGGCTTGGGAAAGTGATTCTGAAGGTCAAGGGGAGACATGCTTGGGCTCCTCAGTGCAGATGAAACGATAATGAACTCTGTGGAAGGAGGGGGAGCACCATCTGAGGCTTTTATTATCCCTGAAGCCATGAATCATCCCAAACGCTAATCCTCAGGCATACAGTCAGCAGATCTGGGCTGCTGTGTGCCAGCCTGTGCTGTCGGAAGGCATGCAGTGTGCAAGGACCTGTGCCCTATTTCTCCCAGGTCTTTTACATTTTTCTAGGGTTGTTTCATGCTTTATTTTACAATTATGCAGGGAAAAAAAAACCCAACCCTCTTCTGGTTTCTCGGAGGCTTTCAGGCCTTATAAGTCCATTTTGATAGAGTCTTTCCAGATGCAGATGGATTGGATGGTGTGTCTGAACCTTAGGCTGTGAGGCTGGGTCCTTTCACAAAGGCAAGTCCCAATGGCCAACTTGGCCTTGTTCAAGAAGTGTATTCTCTGCTGTTGTAACAAGTTGGATGTGTTTGTAGGTTGGCACAAGAACAGAGAAGGTCCAGCTCTGCTGTAAGTTGTCACTTTCCTGCTAATGAACTGCACCAGGGCCTGTGGTTTGGCGTCAGTGCTGGTGGGACGTGCTCTGCGACGTGGCATAGACGTGATTGCAGGCCTTTGGTCACTGTATGCCCTAGCTCAGAGCCCACAAACCTTGTTGGGGAGGTGGGTGTGCTGGCTTGCTGGTGCTTAGTTTAAAGTGGTAGACATTTCCATATTGATGAGCTGCTACTCATCACTCAGGCTTAACTAGTGTCCTCATTTTGGCATGTGATAAGGATAAAGTAAGTTACTACTCTACCATGTCTAGCGGCAGTGGACCCAAAAAAACAAATGGGAAGGCGAGTAGCCCTGTGAGAAGCCGCAAACTGTGCAAAAGGTGGCATTTCAGAGCATGGTAGGATGCATATGCTGGGATCTGTGGCATCTCTACAGTATCAGTGATGAGGATGCTACTGGAACTATAATGGTTGGTGAAGGAGAGCTTGGGACCTCTCCACCTGGCTATAGTGGTGGCAGCTTGGGAGTCACCTATCTCCCCACCCAGCTCCTCTGCTGGAGCTCAGCCTTTGCCTCCCAGCATCAGCTTCCTTAGAGCTTCAGCCCTTGCCTGGATGATTTGTTGTTTGCTGGCAATGAGGTTTTTAAATACAGGTTTAAAGATCATCATTAAACCTCTCATTATTAATTTTGTGAATTTGAGAGTCTGTATCTGGAGGAGCAGCCCTTTTGTTTGGAAAATAAACTATTTTGTTATTGCTTCCTTCCTACTCTGCAGTATTCCCTGCCAGCCCAGGCTGCTACAACAGCCATTGCAGTTAGGAGTCAGGCTTAAAAACAGGAGGAAATGTGTATTTTAATAATGAATTATCCTGTTAGTATGTGATTGAAGTTGGAAGGAACCTCAGTAGGTCATTTGGCCAAACCTTCTGCTTCAAGAGGAGTCAGCTGTGAGATCAAGCCAGGTTGCTCAGGGACTGCTTCTTCAGTTTGGAGCGTTTTGTTCTTGTTTCTGGGGCCTCAGAAGGGTGTGCTCTGTCCGCATGTTCATGCGTCCCTACAAAACCCTCATAATCTACCTTCTCCCTGCAAGCTGAGATGTCCTGCAGCCTTTTGATCCTTTAAAAATGGGCTTTTTAGGGGTGAATAAAAGCCCCTTAGCTTTTGTGAGCATTGGCTGTATTTGAGCATTGGGAGGAGAGATCTTGATTCTCTACCCAGCTGTCCCCCTTTGTGGCACTTGGGTGCTGGCCAGCGTGCAAAGAAAAGTGCATATTCCTGTCAAAAGAGTGCTGGCCCGGCAAGCAGCTCCTTGTGCTAATCGACCCCCTTCCTGGCAGCTTCATCAAAGACATGGAAGAATAAATAGGCTGTTGATTGAGCTGTTTCCTCGTCCCCAGAGGTGGTCCCTCTTAGTCAGGGTTAAGGCACATTGTCAGGGCTGGGGAAGAAGCTTGCAGAGCGGTTAGCCTGTGCTCACTGAGGAACAAAAAGCTTTCATTTACTGTGCTTTCCATGTGACATCTGCCATGTGAGATGGAAACGTGGCAGGGGTTTGCTGCAGCTTGGTCTGTGATGCCCGCAGAGCAGGTTTCTGTGCTCTGGTCCACTCTGCTGATGCACAGGATGCTGATTTTGAGGGAAGAGGGGAATGTAGCTCAGATGGAATCTCTCATAATAGAACCTGATGAAAACAAAGGTTAGAAGCAGGAAAGCATCTTCAAGGAAAGCCTGGATGCAGAAGTTGAGGCGGGTGCTGATGGATGTGACTGGTGCATTCTTTACATAGAAAAGTCGTGTTGGTGCTTGCTGGCGCTGCCGTGAAGGCACACAGAAATCCTGTAGAAATGAGGCATGCAAGTTTCAGCTGATAAATTAATGGAGCATAGAAGGAGAAAACATTAACAGTTTTATTTAAAAGGCTCCTTACAGGCATCGGTATCCAGCTGGGTTTTGGTGACAAATTGCAGTCACATACTTCAACCCCTTTTATTACATTCCAGGCTGGGTCTGAAGTCCAGAATATTTAACCTTTCTGTGGAGTGAGCAGTCCAGGAGAACTATTTTCAGTGAAAATATACTGAAGTGTATGAACTGAAACCCTTTGTTTTGTATTAGATCAGTGTTAAACTCTGAGATTTGACAAGTCCCATACTGCTTCATGATAGTTATTGTCTAGAGGTAGGATTTTAACTGAAGATAAGTGCAAAACTTAGCATCTTTAGACTTGCTTTTGGGCAGAGGCTTTTTCTTCTGCAGCTCTTTCAGGGCTTGTTCTGCACTCAGCAAATACAGTGAGTGTGTGGAAAATAAATATTGATACGGTGCTCCTGCCTCAGTGGCCTGAGCATCACGTGTCTGCATAATGAGTTACAACAGGAGCCTGCATGACACCATATACATCACTGCCATGTGAGAGGGCCTATAGAGTTACGTTGCTGTGACAGCCTGATATGGGGCAATGCACCATGTTCCTGGGTAGCAAATACAGCCCTTTCCTTCTGCTGAAGCTAATGATTGCATCTATGATTCACTAACAGTGACTCTGCCGTTTTTTGGTTTTAGTGATGAAAACACTAGGAAAGACTTGAAGACACTGCCTGTTTTTCCTACCAGGACACTGCAGGAGCATCCGTCACTCGCTTACTGGTGAGCTATTGAATTTAAAATGTAAATCATTGCTATGAGTGGTAGTGACAAGATCACTTGTAAACAGTTTGCCAGCTCCTTTAAAAGTTTTCAGCCTGTATAATATAGGAGTTGGAGTTAAATTCTTATGCTCAAGCATTTCCAGTTTCCTGAAGGTCATAAATTATGCAAGATCTGATGCAAATCCCTCATTGAAAGTTCGCTGGGAGTAAGTTGCTGGATCAGAAACTGCCAGATCAGAATATGTGGGGACCACGCATTAGAAAGAGCTGAAATCTGTACTCCAGCCAAGCCTGGGTTTGCAAAGAGCCCCTTGCTCTTCACCCATCACACAGAGGAGCCTCTGTGGTGGGTTGACCTTGGCTGGCTGCCGCATGCCCAGCCAGCTGCTCTTCCCAACAGGACAGGGGGAGAAAATAAGCTGGAAAAGCTGGAAAAAGATCCAGTTTTGTGGCTTAAACCTGCTGTAAAGGAACAGAGAATTTGATCTGAATCAACAGTATTGTTTCCTCGGAGTTGATGCCTTTTGTGCAAGTTTGACTCCCTCATTTGTTTCATTTTCTTTAGGTTTGATGTGCGCCTGATGGATTTTTCCAGTGTACTAGTACCTGCTTATGATTTTCAGAATAAATAGAATACATACTGCTGGGTTTTTCTTTGCTTTCAAGTGTCTGACACTTAAATGCATGTTTTATTTCACATTCTGCTAAAACAAAATGTTGAAGTGTATGAGGGAGAAAATGCAAAAAGGTCATTTCTGATAAATCTATATTTTTCCCGACCTATAAAGTGTCAGAGGGAAAAATACACAGGACTGAAAACATTCCTGGTTTAACTTCTTTTGTCTTACATGGGTAGCATTAACCATCCTCTGAAGCTTTGGTCTGTTGGAACGTGAAAATAGATTTATGCAATTAGTACCATTATTCTGCAGCAGCATCTGCAGCAGAACAGGCTGATCTGAAACCATCTGTTAATTAGTTTGGAGCATGGCATGGGATGGTGGGGATCATCCAGGCAGCTCCACACTGCCTAATGAAGGGTGGGAAAGAAATCAGTAAGAAGCAGAATGTAAAGCAGAGTGTGAAATGTGCAGGGGGCACTCCTCTGCATGCTGAGCAGGCACCTGAGCTTCCACAGATGCCGTCACACAGGAAAAAAGTAACTGAGCCTCTAAATTGGGTTTTGTGCTTGGTTTGCAGTGAGGACAGAGTAATTGAGCATTACAGACAGATTAAAGGTCTGACCAGAGGACAAGCCATTGTTCAGTGAGTATGACACTTGTTAACTTGTCAAGATGATATTTTTACTTTCCTTTATTTCTTTTTTGTTGAGTAATGCGGGTGCAGGATGTTCTGGTCATTACTGCTTGCAAGCTTTACCATTTGTATCTGTGGGGTTTGTTTCTTATTGAGTGATATTGCAAAGTGAAGTTATTTGAAGTTTCATTTTTACAGGCTGGCAGTGAAGGTTGTGTGCTTATATTTTCAGATACCTCAAATATAAAAGCAGTTATCTGGACCTTACTTTACTGGAGGATTCTTTTCCATACCCTGCTTTTGCTATCAGTTTTCGCACCATACTCTAAAGGGCAGGTATTACCTTAGCCCTAGTCAAAAACCAAGTGCATGTTTGTTGACATGTTCAGAATTTGGCTCTCAGAAGAACAAGGTCTCCCAAGATACATACAGAGCCTGTGCAACTTTACGGTTAATTTACTGTTAATATTACTGTACTTCCTGCAGTCAAATGCAATGTGCTGTGTTTGAGGTGATAGCCGCCATGGTTGTACAATGTAGGCAACTTGTTTTCCTCATGTATCTTGACGCCTGTAACTGCCTCAGTAATTCAGGGCCTTCTTTCAAGAGGAACAAGGGAAAAAGTTGCCTGAATTGCCTCATGGAACAGTGGTAGAACTGCTTAAACACTTTCATTTAGAGCCTATCCATTGCAATCAGAGCACCATAATGGAATAATTATGAGCAGGTCTTTACTATCAATATTTCCCAAAAGGCTTATCTGTTCAGTTCAGAGTCTTTGCTTTGTTTTCTGACCTTCTGATAGGAGATTGAATATTTTGCAGTATAAGAGATTTCCCATTCACTTTAACTGTGCCAAAATAGCACATCTTTGCCCTAGCCAGGATGCTAAGTTTTTCTCTGAAAACATGGGCCTTCAATTATTAAGATCTTCTCAAGGGAGGTGTGCTGCCTACCAGGGACTCGGATCAGAGGTGTTACAGAGAGGCTGCATGCTCCAGTCAGTCCCACTGACTATTACCCACTTCTAGTGATCCATGTGGGTGCTACTGATATAGATAGCAGTAGCCCGGAGACCATAAGGAAGGACTACAGAGCCCTGGGAGAGGTGGTTAGGGGCTCTGGACCTCAGATTGTCTTTTCGTCAATTCTCCGGGATACAGGGCAGGACCTTGAAAAGGCTAGGAGGATCGGGCAGGTCAGTAAATGGTTAGAAGGGTGGTGCCATAGTCAGGGGTTTGGGTACCCTGAACACGGGGCTCAATTTAGTAGGCCAGGTCTACTGGGGGCTGGCGGAGCTGGTCTGACAAAGAAGGGGAAGAGTGGATTTGGTAGGAGGCTTGCCAGGCTGGTCAAGGATGCTTTAAACTAGATGTGTTGGGAGAGGGGGGCCTCATTCCATCCCAACACACCCAGTCGGTTGCCGGCACCTATAATAAATGCTCAGAGCAATGTAGAGATATTCCAGCCGCTCCAGCCAAAGAGCCAGCTTCAATTGGAGCTTGGCTTAGATGCCTCTATGCAAATGCCCGTAGCATGGGGAACAAACAAGAGGAATTAGAGATGTGTGCACGTCTATGAGGGTATGATATCATAGGCATCACAGAAACATGGTGGGATGGCTCCTATGACTGGTGTGTTGGAATGGAAGGTTACCAGCTCTTTAGGAAAGACAGGCCCGGCAGACGGGGAGGGGGAGTTGCTATTTATGTTAGGGATAGGCTAGAGAGTATGGAACTCTGTCTGGGGACAGGTGAGCAGTCGACAGAGAGTTTGTGGGTCAGGGTTAAAGGGAGAACAGCGATGGGAGACATTGTTGTGCGGATCTGTTACAGACCGCCTGACCAAGGGGACTCTGTGGATGAAGCGCTCTATAGACAGATAGGAACAGCCTCACGCTCGCAGGCCCTTGTTCTCATGGGGGACTTCAACCACCCTGATATCTGTTGGAGGGATGGTACGGCCCGGCACAAGCAATCCAGAAGGTTCCTCGATTGTGTGGAAGACAACTTCCTTCTGCAAGTAATAGAGGAGCCAACAAGGAGAGGTGCCATGCTTGACCTCGTCCTCACCAACAGGGAAGGGCTGGTTGGGAATGTGACGCTCCAGGGCAGCCTTGATTGCAGTGATCATGAGATGGTCAAATTCGAGATCCTCAGGACAGTGAGAAGAGCGTGCAGCAAGCTCACTGCCCTGGACTTCAAGAGAGCAGACTTTGGCCTCTTCAGGAACCTGCTTAGTAAGGTTCCATGGGATACAGCCCTAGAGGGCAGGGGGGCCCAAGACTGTTGGTTGATATTCAAGGATCACCTGCTGCAAGCTCAGGAGCGATGCATCCCAACTAGAAGGAAGTTCAGCAGGAGGGCCAGGAGACCTCCTTGGATGGATAAGGAGCTGCTGAGCAAAATTCGAAGGAAAAAAGAGGCTTATAAAAGGTGGAAGCAAGGACAGGCAAGCTGGGAAGAATAGAGGGATGTTGTCCGGGAAGCTAGGGACCAGGTTAGGAAAGCTAAGGCCCACTTAGAATTAAACTTGGCTAGGGATGTTAAGGATAACAGGAAGGGATTTTATAGGTACATTGCCAATAAAAGACAGGTTAGGGACACCGTGGGCCCTCTCCAGAAGCTATCGGAAGAACTGGCTACCCTGGATTTGGAGAAGGCTGAGGTTCTTAATGACTTCTTTGCCTCAGTCTTTACCGGCAAATGCTCTGACCACACCACCCAAGTCTTGGAAGGCAGACGCGGGGACGGTGAGGGTAGGGACCCTGGGCCCACTGTGGGGGAGGATCTTGTTCGGGACCAGCTTAGGAACCTGAATGTATACAAGTCCATGGGACCGGATGAAATCCATCCACGGGCCCTGAAGGAGCTGGCAAATGAAGTTGCTAAGCCACTGTCCATCATATTTGAAAAATCATGGCAGTCAGGTGAAGTTCCCGATGACTGGAAAAAGGGAAATATAACCCCCATTTTTAAGAAGGGGAAAATGGATGAGCCAGGGAATTACAGACCAGTCAGTCTCACCTCTGTGCCTGGCAAAATCTTGGAGCGGATTCTCCTGGAAGGCATGCTAAGGCACATGAAAACCAACAAGGTGCTTGGTGACAGCCAGCATGGCTTCACTAAGGGGAAATCCTGCCTGACCAATCTGGTGACCTTCTATGAAGGGGCTACGGAACTGATGGACAGGGGCAGAGCAGTTGATGTCATCTACCTGGACTTGTGTAAAGCCTTTGACACTGTCTCACATGACATCCTTCTCTCTAAGTTGGAGAGACATCAATTTGATAGGTGGACCACTCGGTGGATAAAGAACTGGCTGGATGGCCGCATGCAAAGAGTAGTGCTCAGTGGCTCAATGTCCAGCTGGAGACCAGTAACGAGTGGTGTCCTTCAGGGATCGGTGTTGGGACCGGTCTTGTTCAACATCTTTGTCAGTGGCATGGACAGTGGGATTGAGGGCGCCCTCAGCAAGTTTGCTGATGACACCAAGCTGTGTGGTTCGGTTGATAGGCTGGAGGGAAGGAATGCCATCCAGAGGGACCTTGACACGCTTGTGAGGTGGGCTGATGCCAACCGCATGAAGTTTAACCATGCTAAGTGCAAGGTCCTCCACCTGGGTCGGAGCAATCCCAGGCACAGCTCCAGGCTGGACAGAGAAGAGATTCAGAGCAGCCCTGAGAGAAGGACTTGGGGGTGTGGGTTGATGAAAAAATGAACATGAGCTGGCAGTGTGCGCTTGCAGCCCAGAAGGCCAACCATATCCTGGGCTGCATCAAAAGGAGTGTGACCAGCAGGTCGAGGGAGGTGATCCTGCCCCTCTACTCTGCTCTCGTGAGACCTCACTTGGAGTATTGTGTGCAGTTCTGGTGTCCTCAACATAAAAAGGACATGGAACTGTTGGAACAAGTGCAGAGGAGGGCCACGAGGATGATCAGGGGACTGGAGCACCTCTCGTATGAAGATAGGCTGAGAAAGTTGGGGCTGTTCAGCCTGGAGAAGAGAAGGCTGCGTGGAGACCTCATAGCAGCCTTCCAATACCTGAAGGGGGCCTATAGGGATGCTGGGGAGGGACTCTTCATTAGGGACTGTGGTGAGAGGACAAGGGGTAATGGGTTCAAACTTAAACAGGGGAAGTTTAGATTGGATCTGAGGAAGAAATTCTTTACTGTAAGGGTGGTGAGGCACTGGAATGGGTTGCCCAGGGAAGTTGTGAATGCTTCATCCCTGGTGGTGTTCAGGGCGGGGTTGGACATAGCCTTGGATGGCATGGTTTAGTGTGAGGTGTCCCTGCCCATGGCAGGGGGGTTGGAACTGGGTGATCTTGAGGTCCTTTCCTACCCTAACTATTCTCTGATTCTATATGATAAATGGTAAATGACATGTCCTGGGTGTATGTGTGAAAAAAAATATGTTACTAGATGTTGTTCCCTCCAGAGAAAATGATCTGTTCCGCTATAAATCTGTCTACAGGTACATGAAAGTCGTGGAAGCTTTGCCAACATATGGAGTTCATTACTATGGAGTAAAGGTTAGTAAATGCCCGTAGATAGTGTGATTGCTCAGCTTATTGCCTGTGATTACATTCCTATAGGAATAGTTTGATGATTCAGTGCCCTTCTGTCAGTATTAAACTCTGCATTTTTCAACCTCTGTAGTTTTCCCCACTTCATTGTTCTTTAAGAATTGTTTCCAGAGAGCAGCAAAGTATTACATGCTACAGAAGATGGAAAGGAGTCTTTGCAAAACCTTTTCTAATCCTATCAGGGGCTAAAATCTCATCTTAATTAAACTGGGTAACACTTCTAGATCCAAAGCAGTTAATGGTTTCCCCAGAGACATTTCTAATCAAGATTAGGAAAGAAATGCAGTCTAGAAAAGACTACTTCTAATGGCAGGTAACTAGTGGAGAAATGCTGAGAAATACTTTTGGAGGCTGATGGAAATGCACTGTTTATTCCTATTTGTAGAGCAGAGCCTGGGCCAAAATGCTTTGTGCAGAAGAGCTCAGCAGAGATGATGTCTCCTTACTTTGAGTCATGGCCATGTCTGTGGTACCCAAGAAGCTGATGTTTTGTGCTGTCCTCTCCTCCTGTGGCTGTCTGTGCCTGAATTTAGTGGATGCAGTCACTGGCCACAGTTTTTTCTATCCCATATCCTTCCCCCCTCACAGCCCCTCCTGCATCGAGTGACACCACAATGTTTCAGCAGCACTGTAGCTTTTCTGCTGTCCACTGTGCACAACCACCTCCCAGTTTCTTACCTCTGCCTCAGAAGGCAGGGGGGAGAAGGTTTCCACATTCACTCCAGCAATCCACTCCACATAAATTTGTTTGCAAAACAATCTGTGTTCCGTACCCACTCGTACTTGTCACAGAAGGAAATGGGCTGGAATCCTGAATTGTGTAATTCTTAAGTCACTCTTGGTTCACGTAGATGTCCATTTTTCAGGATAAACAAGGAATCCCGTGGTGGCTTGGAATAAGTTACAAAGGAATAGGCCAGTACGACTTACAAGACAAAGTTAAACCCAGAAAAGTAAGTTCTTTGCATCTGATTTATGTTTTGAGGGGTAGGTGGGATGGTGTTACATATCAGAGTAAATGACCAAGGCTTGGAGGCCAAAGGAGAATTCTGCTGGCACTGAGGCAGTAGCACTTCCCTCACACAGATAAATCTCACACAGATAAAACTCCCTTTGGGAGCTTTGGCTTATGTGTTGTCTTGAGTTGGTCTCAAGAAAGTCTGAACAGGAATTTTGGCAGCCTGCAGGAATAACTATCAAAGTATGAAGCAACTGGGTTTCTGCAAATCCAAAACTTGACTCAAGTCTTGTACTCAAGCAGTGTTTTCGCTTGGCTTTCGTAGGTGTTTTTTGTGTGTGAAGTGATAAAAGGCTCCACTGATAGGATTCTATGATTCTATATCCGTGAAATACAAGGGGAACTGCGGGAAGCTGCAGGCCTGCTTAGGCAACTGTATGTTTCCATGATGCAATGAATTGTAAGGGGGATTGAGAGTAAACGCCAGATACTGGAGGTTGCTCTTCTCTTTTTCCACCCCCTTGCTCTCCTTCAGAGTGAGCTCTGCCAGCAACCTCCCTTGTTGTTTGAACAGGGCAGAGGGTCCTGTATTGCACTGCTAGCTCTCTCAAAGCCCCCATTAGCAAGCCTTAACAGGCTCCTCTGCTGCCAGCCTTGGAAACCCATCACGCAGCTCAAGCACACGATGTGTTGGGAGCTTGCCCAGTCCTGTAGCTGCATTCATCTCCCTGTGACAGGACCGAGCCCTGAAAGCCTTTAAGTGCTGTTTAACCCACTTGGCTGTGGGGAAGAACCAGGACTGCACGTGCGGGAGCCACGCTGTTGCTCTGGGTGGTTTTTATTCTGATCATGTCTTCATTGAAACATCTGAGGTGTGAGGAGATGAAGACCTGGGGTTTTGCTGTTGTTTTTCTCCAGGAATGATCTGGACAGGAGTTCACATGAAGTGTGTGCTTCCTGCCAGGGCATTTTACATTTGCAAAATGATACTGTTTAGTGTGTTTGTGCCAGAAAACACAGCTTAACAAAACTTCCTTCGTAAGAATAATTCTCCTTCAAGCTTCCAGCTTGGCTGTCTTATTTTCCAGAGCAGGCTATGACTTTGTTTCTTGTGGTGTATTTATATACCTGTGTGTCCAAGGTTGAACCCGTATGTCCTTAGTTTAGTAAAGCACAAAGTTTCATCCCAAGTCTGTTTTACCACTCCTGTTCCAAATGCCAAAAGGGAAACCCTAGAAAATCAAGTCAGTGTTAATGCAGCCATTGGTTGTCAAACGAAGGAGCTGCTCTTGCTCTTCAGCACTGTTTTTAGGCAACATCTACAGGATTTTCTGGTCAGGTCAAACGCACATCGTTCTCTAGCCAAGCTGTCCAGCTGTGACCATCAGTGCTGTCCAAGAAAATGCAGCCTGCCTGGCTAGAAGCATTGCCTTGCCAAGCAGTTTTTGTGCTTGCGGGATTTCAGTTTACGACATCAACCTGTACAGTTAGTGATGGGGTGCTGCCTTTGAATTAGGCTGTGTTTAAGAAAAAATAAAAGCCAGAGGTCACCTCTGCAGTGGAAGTGTCACAGTAGAAATTATAACAGTTGTCTGCTTTGCTGTGGTTATACAACAGGGAATAGTGATTAAAAGGAAAGGTGGGAGAGAGGAGCCTGAATGCAAAGGGAAGGTTTAATGCCAGTAAGCTGATTGAAAAAGTGAGGCTGGATATGGCTGTAGTATCCTTATGGGTTAATGTCTGGTGTCAACAGGAGGGGACAGAAATTACTGAATCCCACAGGTTGTCCTGAGTCATGACAACTTTTAATGTATGGCTAAATATGCAGACAGTTTCTTTATACAAAAGAAGTGCTTCAGGGTTTGAAATACAAAATGCACTTCTGACATGATCCATGGAAGTAATGGGACTAAGGTCTCTTTCAGAGGGAAAGCAGATGCTGGGTGTAGAGAGGCACCCGCATCCAGACTTGATTTTGGAGTTAAAATGTTGGATGCTGCTGTTTATTTCAGTGATGCAGCACACAGAAGTTTCCTTTAACCAGTATTGTTGCTTTGTATGAGAACACATTTCAGAGAGAGAAGGGTCCGTATGGCTTGCCTGAATCTCTTGAGGAGTTTAGCAAGCGCAGTCCTTTCCAAAGCAGCAGGCAAGAGAGGAATGGGCATGTAAACTATGCCTGTCTTTTGGAGCAGAGATACCATTCTGCTGGATTTAGCAGAATTTTCTTGCTTTGCTTTGCAGGATGGAGCCAAACTCATAACTGCCATGTGCTGGTGTTATCCTGGTGTTTATACTGTGGATCAAAAGTGCTGTGATGTTTATCCCTAGCCATCTGGGAAAGAGCATCTTTATTGTGCACTTTTTCAGTTAGTGATGTTTAAATATACAAGCAGCTGATTAACTCAGTGAAAGGGAAAGGCTGAGTCCAAGTCTAAGGGAGGCCAAGCTGGTCGTTCCTAATTTTAAAGATACAAGTGATCTCTGGGTGTTCCAACCTCTCTGATACCGGCTGCAGTGTGAAAGCTGTTGAGGTTCAGGTGGGAGGCTTTGAACAGGAATTGGTGCCTGTGCTTCAGCTGAGTTCACACCAGGGGGGTTTATTCTGCTCCCTGTATATTTTCTGTAGTGCTAATGGCTACGTTTGCTTAATGTGTTCATCACATGCATTTGGTAAGAGCCAAGTCCATATTCAGAATAAGATTTAAAACATAATAATAAAAAATATATGTAAAATTAACTGCACTCATTAATGCAGTGTCAACGAAATCCCAACAAATAAAACCATCCTCCACAAAAAGTGAAACCTTTTGGCTTTGTCCAAGTAGGTCTTTAGGCAAAGAGACCTAAATATGAGCCTTGGAGCGCAGTGGTTATCCCAAGATTTTGTTATTGGATCAACAGTGTTGTGTGAAGTCCAAGGCTGAGAGCTCTTCACAGGAAACAACTTGTAGGACAGACCTGGATGAAGCAATCTCCAGATCGGTATCGCCCAGCCTTGCCAATGCTTGCGCATGTACTGTCAGTCATCCATGAGGGGAATGTGTGTTGTTGGAGAGGAGAGTGTGTAACTTGGGGCTGGACCCGGAGAACCTGCCGTGGCTGTCTGTCCATGCAAAGCTGGCTGGGGAGGTCTGAGCCTGGCTATTAATATTTTGCTGGTTGACCCGAGATGGTTTGGAGGAGTAAGTCATTCCTGAAAGCTTATATTGCTTTGGAAGTGGTTTCCGGCAACGCAAGCCCTTGGTGTACTCCTCACCTGAGATTTTGAGCTGATAGGCACCAAGAGGCTCCACCTCTGGAATAGACTGAAAATGAAGAATTATTTTTTGTGTCATTTGTGAAAATTGTCTTTTTCTATGTAGATAAAAGCAGTGACTCTGCACTGGCTGGAGGTTACACTGAGCAGATTTGGTTATAATCCTCCTAGGGCATAAGAAAGACTGGGTTTGGCAAGCCATGTTCAGATTTCAGCTGGGATTAACCCTGCAGTCCTGCTGCTTTGCAAACATTCTCCCTTCAGCTGCAGTTAACACCAAGAGATGCCTTCTGCTTGGAGAAATGCCTCCTGCTTGCTATGGGGTGGTATGCCAAGATCCTGTCCCCAGTCTGCTCTGAGTCAATTAGGAAAAGCATAAAACAGGTCCCAGGACTTCATTTGTTGTTTCAAAACAGAATGGATCTCTCTTGTATTTCTATCCCTGTCCTTCTCACGGGTGAGATAAACAATGTGTTGTCTTGTTTATGGAGCCTGTATTAGGGTATGAATTGAGTTTATTCTGCATTCAGCCAACGTGGTGATCCTCTGAGGGATGGGAATTTGAGAAAGCAGCTTGCTGGCTTTTAGACTTGTTCTCCCACTTCATTGTGTTTCTGTGGGCAACTCCCTGGTAATAAATGAGCTATAGTATCTGAAAAGAAGGACTTATCTTGCTATGGTATTGTTTCAGATTTAGAGAGAGTTCAATTCTACTGCTGGTTGTCTCGAATACATTATGCTCTCAGACGTGTTTTTGTTAGAGTACACTAGTTTTGAAATGGGTAATATTTATCATAGAATGTTTTGGGTTGGGGCAGACCTTAAAGTTCATCTATTTCCAACCCCTGCCACGGGCAGGGCCACCTTCCACTAGAGCAGGTTGCTCTAAGCCCCTGTGTCCAACCTGGCCTTGAGCACTGCCAGGGATGGGGCAGCCACAGCTTCTCTGGGCACCCTGTGCCAGTGCCTCAGCACCCTCACAGGGAAGAACTTCTTCCTAGTATCTTACCTAAATGTACTTCTTTCGGTTTAAAGTCATTCCTCCTTGCCTATCCCTGCATGCCCTTGTAAAAGCTTTCTTGCTGGCCCCCTTTAGGTACTGAAAAGCTGCTTTAAGGTCTCCCTAGAGCCTTTTCTGAACAAGATGAACAAGCCCAGCTCTCTCAGCCTGTCTTCATAGGAGGGGAATACCTCCAGGTGCTTCCTGGACAAGAGAAGCCTCTGAGGAGAGCAGCCATCCAGGTTATTCCTTATCCACCAAGTGGTTCATCCATCAAATCCATGTCTCTCCAATACAGAGACAAGGATGTCATGCAGGACAGTGTCTAATGCTTTGCACAAGTCCAGGTAGATGATATCAGTTGCTTTTCCCTTAACCCACCAACAGTGTAAACCCTTTGTAAAAGGCCACTGTATTTGTCAGGCACAATTTACCCTTAGTGAAGCCCTGTTGGCTGTCACCAGCCACCTCCTTATTTTCAGTATGCCTTAGTGTAGTTTCAGGGAGAATCTGCTCCATGCTCTTGCCAGGCAACAGTGTGAGACTGACCAGTGTGTAGTTTGCTGAGTCTCATTTATTTTCCCTTTTTAAAAATGAAGGTTGGGTTTCCCCTTATCAGCAAGGTATATATAGCAGCTTTTCCTGTTGCTTTTGACGTCCTCGGCCAGATTTAATTCCATCAGGGCTTTAGCTTTCCTAACGTGATCCCTGGCTGCTCAGACAGCTTCTGTGTATTCCTGCCAGGCAATACATCCATGTTTCCACCCTTGGTAGGCTTCCTTTTTGTGTTTGAATTTGTCCAGGTCCTCCTTGTTCATCATCCACACAAGCCTCCTAGTATTTTTGCCTGACTTCCTCTTTGTTGGGGTGCATCACTCCTAAGCTTGGAGGAGGTATTATGACATTTTCCTTTGAATTCTACGTATACTAAGAGCTGATGCTGAAAGTTTTCCCTTGGAGATTATTTACTTAATGTAAATTTGCTGTCCTGCTTTGCTGAATGGTTCAGAACATAACAGTATTTGTACAGGCTTCTCAGCAGGTGGATCTCATTAGGCAGAGATTTCTTTTACAGTGTTTATTTCTCACCAAGTGGAAGGCATTGATTTAGATGTAAGATACTAAGCTTGCATAATTACTTAAAATAAACACAGAGCTGTTACAGGACCGCTCTAAAATTCAGTTCCTTCCAGAGATGTGGAAAGTTGAGTGTCGCCTGCCCCAAAACACTCATGTTTTGAGGCAGTTTGGTGCTGAAAGGTCTCTCATTAATGCCAATGCTTGTGAGAACCAGGCATAATCAATTAGGAAAAAATGTGATTGAAGAGGTTTTTTTTGGAGGACTGGCTTAATACGCAGGAGATGAAGGATGCCTTTGCCAGTTTGTGCTGGCACAGGTAGGAGCTGTCTGCCTCCTCTTAGAAGTTGCTGCAGGTGGGGCAGTTTGGCTCTTCTGCCATCTCCAATGCTTCCCTCCATGGTCAGGCATAGCGATTAAAATAAGAAAAATAATAAAAATTAATACTATTAATGGTAATAATATAATAGTATTTCAGTTGGAGGTAGTATGCCAGAATGCAGACTGTAGCAGAGGGGCTGAAACACAGCCCTTCTTCCAGTGTTGCCGCCAGGGTGGTAATTTCCTTCATTGGGGTGGGGTGCATTCCTGTGGGCAGGAATCTTTTATGTTTCCTTGGTCTGAATTGTCAGATTTGTCTGGAGATTGCTGTTTCCAGCCTGTTCCTGGGGTGCTGGTTGGCAAACCTCCTTACAGGCGCCGCACGTACCACAAGGTGCTTTGAATGTGCTTCCCGAGGGAAAGGCTGTGAACGCTGCAGCATGGTTTGTGCTTCCACACCAGTCTTACCCAGTGGGTGGAAATGCAGAGAGCTGGGTAATTTAGCTCTTGGGTCAGAGTTTGCCATCAACCTTGGAAGCATCCCAGGTACAGCCCTGGCACGTGTGGTGCCCGAGGCTGGTACTGCAGCAATGCTTGGACACACACCCCCTGCAGCCAGCTTTTAAGGGGGTTTTTAAGGGGATTTTCACCCCGTTGAAAAGAAAATGTGTATGTTTTTTAAACAAAAAATGCACCATGCTGATAGGAATATTAAGCAGAGGGCCCCTGAGCCCTCTTGCATGTCTCTCAAGGGAGGGGCTCCGCCAGCTCCTGCCTTCAATACCGATGGGGCCGTTTTCCTGCTGTCAGGCCCAGACAAACTTGCCTTTTATTCAAAACTGGATGCGAGATCAGCCAGGTACAAACCCAGCTGCTTCTTTTATTAAGGTGTCTCACTACTTAAGCTGTCTGTGTCTGCCTTGTGTCTCGTTAGACTACGATTACAGCTCTTTTTGCATGGGAAAGAGGGTTAGGAGGGTGATACCTTTTTTTCTCGGTGTTCTATAGTATCTTGGGGAGGATCGCAGTTGAAATAGAGGAAGCTTAAAACTCCCTGAGGTGAGATCAGAGAGCTTTGCACCTCCTCTACCTTGTCCAAAATGGCACAGAAATCAGACCTTGGCCAGGCCAAACTCTGCCTGTAGAGTCAGACATGCAGCCCCAGCTATGCTCAGTGGGAGTCTTCGGGAGCCTTTAAAGATCCGGCAATCTAAATGGATGGGAAGGCTATTAAGCAAACATTCATTAGCTCAGGTGGACCTAATCGTTTGGTTAAAGAGAATGTACATTGCAAAACTTCCACAAAAACATCACAATTATTCCTAATTGTTCTTCCAGCCTCAAAAACCAGCTTCAGACTTTATTTTTTTACACCTCTTTTGTCTTTTTAATATGCATGTAGTTTAGGTAAGATTGAAATTAGGAATGATTTAGAAACGTGTCTTAAGGGGTATTTGAAGGGAACAGGAAAACTCTAGTGCAGTGACAATTTGAGCCTTTTGACCGCAATTTAGAAGGATTTTCTTGAGGGAGTTTATAGACTTTCATTTGGCTTATTCTGCTTTATTCTTTATTACTCTCTTTCTTTTGCCCTGGTTTGTATTGAGGCCTTCTTTTCTTTTTGTCTCCATGAATCCAGACACGTTAGGCCGACACTCATTAATACATTAATTTCATCATTATTTTGAAGTGCAGTGACATAAATATTACTAGTCCATTGGCCTTTTGTTTTAGGGACCCAACTGCGGGAGGGTTTGTTAGAGGAGATGATTGCTAAGGAATCGTTCTGAAGTGGGGTAGCTTAAGGATGGGGCACTTTTAAGCCCATAAGAACAGAATGTGCCCTCTGTGTAGAATTTCAAACACCACTTCCCCATCTCTTGTGCCTCAGAGCAGCGGGGTGGGGGGGGGGGGGAACTGGAGTTATCGCTGTCCTACATGTCTTTGTGTTGAACGTACCTGGTTGCAAATGCTTGGGGCGCCTGTCAGCTCCTTCTTGGCCTGGGGTGGATCTCACAGGGTGGGGAGGAAGTGGGGCAAAGCTCTACCCACATCCTGAGGCAATTCCATGCAGGTTTTTCTTACAAATGCAAAGGGAATTAGTTTTTCCTTCCCTGCACCACAGATGATCAGGGAGTCCCACCAGGGGCTGGTGTGGCGTTTGCACAGGCAGCTCCTCATGGCAGGAGTGATGCTGTATCCCTCAGCCTGGGCAGAAAGCTGCTTAAGGTGGTGGGGGAGCTGTGTTTTATTCCGTGCCAGATGTGACCCTCTTCACCCCACTGACCTTAAGACAGGTGACCCCTTCTTCCGCAGCCCTCGGGAATGCCAAGCGCGTCCGGAGGGGAAAAGCCCAGAGGAAGTGATACAGGGGATGGGGGTGTCATCACCCGCAACCCGATAAGAGGCAGTTCGTTTTCCAGAGGTCATGTTTGAAGCACGCCCATCGCTTTTATGAGCGTGGGAGCGGGAAACACGCACGATGCTTCTGGTCGAACCTGTTGCCTCTCGGCATGAGTCAACGCAGGCAGGGTGAGGACTCGGGGGCTAACCACCCTCTGCAGCCCCCTCGCCATGCTGGCTCCCACCTCAGCACCCGCAAGTCCTCGAGGTGTGCTGAAGGGGTGCAGCCCCTCGGTGGAGCCCGTCTTGTGTTCTCCCCTCGGTTGGGTTTTCCCTTTCTCCCGGGGAAAGGGCGGGTCGGGAGGCGCCGCTGCCGGGGGAGGCGGTGATGTCAGGCGTGTGTCAGTACTGGGAGGTGAAGCCGGAGCGGCACCGACACGGCCGTGTCCGCCGGCCGGGAGGGATGGCGCGGCGGCCGCCTCCGGCTCTGCTCTGCTCATGTCGGCCTTGATGCTTCCCAGAGGGGCTGGTGATGTGGGGAGGTGAGTGCGGGGATGGTTTGTGCAGGGGGGATGAGCTGATGGGGTCGTGTTGGGGGTCCGTGTGTGCTGGAGCGCACCCATGGGTGCTATTGCTCGATGTCCTGACAGACACTGTGAGCTGCTTGCTTTGTGATTTACTTAAAACAAATGTTTAAAGGTTTTTTTATTATTTAAAGCATTTATTGAAAAGTTTAATGCCAAGTTGTAAAGAGTTCTGCTTCTGAAAGCAGTGTGACTGGGCAGGGTGCCTTTGATACAAAAGTAAACGTGTTTAAGTAAGCAGCAGAGTCCGTGATCTTCTAGAAGATGACTTATTAGTTGAAGTAAATGTCATTTCCCATTGCTGCATTTTTCATTTAGCAGGATCTGATAATAAATGGTAGTACTAGAAAGGAAAGCTTTAACTAAACACAGGGAAAGGTCGCTGGAAGAGCCAGGTTTCCCCGCAAGCACACACAGAATCACAGAATAGCAAGGGCTGGAAAGGACCTCAAGATCATCGAGTTCCAACCCCTCCGCCATGGGCAGGGACACCTCCCACTAAACCATGCCATCTAAGGCTATGTCCAACCCCACCTTGAACGCCGCCAGGGATGAAGCATTCACAACTTCCCTGGGCAACCCATTCCAGGGCCCCACCACCCTCACAGTATAGAACTTCTTCCTCAGATCCAATCTAAACCTCCCCTGTTTAAGTTTAAACCCATTACCCCTTGTCCTCTCACCACAGTCCCTAACGCGGGGTTATGTTTAATTTACAACCTGTATTAAGAACATTTCAAATGCAGCACAGTGTCATAGGTAATATTTTACACAACTTGAAGTTCTTCCATAATCGGGGCACGACGTGTCGGGTTTTGGTGGAGGGAATGTCGCGTGTCCTGGGATTTGTGGTGTGGTGGCTGCACCCCTGAAGGCTGTTCGGTGATGGCCCGAGTGCCTTGATGCATCAGTGATGTTGCAAGCTGAGCTCTCCCACTTCACACTGGCCCTGCCTGCCCAGCCTGGGTGAAGTACCTCTGGTGCCTCCGTGTGGGCTGTGGCTCTGGAGAGCAGCCAGCTGTGAGCTACAGCGTGTGCTGCTGCACTCGAACACCCCATCATCTTCAGGTGACATCCTCGGGGACACCCGGACAGGTCTCAGTGTGCACCCGTGTACCCTGTTACTCCTGGAGAGGGGGCAGGAGATGCTGCTGCTGCAGAAACCTGCTCCAAGGGGCTGGGAGCAGCTCCACCAAAGCTGTGCTGGGAACGTGCAGCCCCTGATGGATCATCCCCAGAGGGTGGCTAATGCTGGTGCACAGAGGGAGCAGATTCCTGTGCAATCCTGATCCCACGGGTGCAGCTGCAAGCCCTGGTTGGCTTTGATCTCTTCTCCCAGCTGGCACTTTGCAGGAAATCTGCGGTTTCCTTACAGAAGTGCACTTTGGGGGTGGCTTCCTCATGTACCTGCTCTGCCTCTGTACGTGTTGTACCCCTGCTCCAAAGTGTCGTGCTGAATCTCACCCAGTGTCTTCACAAGAGAAAGGTTTTGGTTATCCCTGGGTTGTTGCTGTTCCCTGGGGATGTTGTGACTGAGGGAAGAGATAGGTGTGTATGCAATTACTTTGAGTAGAGATTTTGGCATTTAATGGGAGAGGAAAGGACTTTAGGTGTCCTCCCAAGATCTCTGCAAGCTTGTAGCAGTGAAGTCAAGTGTGCTATTGATGGGAGCAGATGTCATGGGCAAAATCCTCAGTCTGTGGTGCATTGTCTGTAAGAGTGTGAAATTATTCAAGGGGCGTCCTATATATTTATGTATATGTGCTTACTTTAATGGATGCTAGGTATGTTGTTGTTGCCGCCAAGTCCATGCCATAGATGGCATGGATACATGGGAATTGAAATTGGCATAGATACATGGGAATTGTAATTGGCTGAAATTGCATGTTCTTGGGGGGAGAAGATTGATGATTCTTGTAGTGACAGTGTTCTGCATCTCTCTCCCAATTCTCCTAGCTTTTTCAATGGAAACAGCTGGAAAACCTCTATTTCCGTGAGAAGAAATTTGCTGTGGAAGTACATGATCCCCGCAGGTGAGGCTGGAGGAAGCAGAGGGAGCAGTGGGATGAGTCTTTACCCAAACTGGGGACTCGTCATCTCATGTTAGCGAATGGGCTGGGAGGTGCCTCTGAAGTCCATCACAGACCTGAGTTTACTCTGGACTTTGCGACACTGAGCCTGATCCTGCATTTGGCAGGGCAGACTGGGACTGGATCTGGGCTGTGGGTGATGGACAGGTAGTGGTTGCATGGAAGGTCACAGTCATAGTGAGCAGCCTGGAGTGACTGTTGATGTGTTACAGCTCTGGGTGTTCGCTCAGATTGCCTGTGATGTCCACTGAGGGTGTTGTTGGAGCAGAGGGAGGGCTATTTGTCATTGCTCACTTTACAGCACCCTTCCCTGAGAGGCTGCTGTAATGTGTCTGTGCAGCAGGAGACCTGGGAACACGGCACACAGGACCCAGCCATGACTTTCATGCTCACCTTCTCCTCTCCACTTTGTAGCACTGCTCCCTCCTCTGAGCATGAGCCTTCAGAGCCCCACGGGAGCACTGCTGGTTAGGGTGGGAGCTCACCCACAGGCTGCTTTCCTGTGTCTTCCCCACAGGATCCTTCCCATGAGGAAAGAGCCTTTGCAGCAGTACTGGGTGGTGGGAGAGAAGGAAATCTGAGTTTTCACCTCTCTAAAATAAAGGCTGAGCCTTGCCTGGTTATAACAGAGGCGCTTGGGACTTCAAACCTCAAAGACCTATATTGAAATTGCATTTCTTTTCACCCTCCCAGAATTTCAGTGTCAAGAAGGACCTTTGGTCAGAGCGGACTGGTAGTGCAAACCTGGTATGCGAACACATCCCTGATCAAGTCCATCTGGGTGATGGCAATCAGTCAACACCAGTTTTACTTGGACAGAAAGCAAAGCAAAGTAAGTTATAAGGCATTTGGCTGTGGCATAAGTTTCAACACCTTTCCTGTATATCCTCTGGTGTGTGTTTTTCCATGGATGAACTACTTTCTAGGGAAAACCTACGCTTTTTTGTCAGCTTTCTGAGCAGTCTATTAGAGACGCTATTGTTATATGATGCATTTTAGCCTGCAGTTAAGGGCTATGGAAGTGTAATCACAGAAGAGACAATTCCCACATCTCAGTGTTTAATCTGCTTTTTCGTTTGTCTCTCTTGAGTTCATTTTGAACACACTGCAAACAGCAAAGAGATTTTGAGCTGGGAGATGGTTCAGGCTTTGGGGTCAGAGGGGGAGAGGAATGCCAGTGCAGCCCTGTGCACCACAACCTCCCTGCATGGTGCTGTTGCTTTAGCCCTTAATTTTGTGGCAGATGAGGTGTGAAACGTCATCTTCATGTTCTGAATGTCATTAGAGGTAACTTGATGAGGGTGGATTTTTTTGTTCCCAAACTCCTGCAGGCAAAAATTCCTTCAGCCAGAAGTTTGGATGACATTGCCATGGATCTGACAGACATGGGAACACCTAAAGTTTCAAAGCTAGTGACTTTGGAGGCAAAGAACCAGCTTATTATGGCCAGCAATGGCAGTTTGATCTCATCAGGTAAATACTTCACGTAAATGCAGGGTAGTGAAGTACAATGGGATTGGGTATGTTAAAAGGGAAAATGAGGCTAGCTGACCATAAATACAGTGACATATGCAAAGGCATATATTAGTTATCTATCTGGAAGAGTGACATCAATGTTATAATCTGCTGTTTCTGCCCCGTAACTAAATAAAGGGAAATGAAAATATGCTGGCTGGATAAGCACCCATATACTCTTGGTCCATGAATAATTTGATACCATTTGCCAGTCAGTCAGTCCTTGAATGGCTGATCAAAGTCTGAGGGGAAGTTTGCCTGAGCTTCCTCAAAAATGAGCAGAGAAGGTAAATGTTTCCAATTCAAGCCCAGCTCTGGAGTGGACTTCAGATATGTCCCTTGACTGTGGAGGAGAGGAAAAGGGGGGAGGTAAAAGCCTGGCTGCTGCATGCAGGTGCCTCCATGTGAAGCTCAGATGTCTATCTCTATAGCAAAGTCAAAGCTAAAATACCAAGTATATTGTAGATGCCACTAATGCAGTGATTTGTATTTTGGGTGGTGGGTTTTGGGGTGTATACTTGGGACGTCCCATACAAGTTTATGTACTGGGGGTTTGAAAAGGTGCAGATTTCCTAAAAGCCTGCTTGCTGGATCGCACAGGAGCTGGACACTGTGCTTTGAATAATGTGTTGTTTGGCTGGGCTGCTTTGGGGAGATCTCAGCTTACTTGATCAGGAAAATATGGCTTTTACCTGCAGACCCTCTGATACAGAGAGTGTATTTTTCAGGCTCTCAGGATTCCGAGGTCAGTGAGGAGCAAAAGAAGGAGAAAATCACGGAACTAAAGAAGAAAGAGAAACTCCTTCAGGAAGAACTGCTTCAGAAGGTTGAGGAGCTGAAGAAAATCTGCCTGCGAGAGGCTGTGAGAACTGTACCTTACGCTGGGTCCAGGGTGGGTGAGAGCCCTTCTCTCCGTCTGGATCTTCATGTGGAGCCTTTTCTATTCCCTAGGAACTGACAGGCAAGATGCCCAAGGAGTATCCTCTGAGCGCAGGAGAGGAACCTCCCCAGGTCAGGAGACGTGTTGGCACAGCGTTCAAGCTGGATGACAACCTGCTCCCGAGTGAACAGGTGAGCGCTTCAGTTTGTTTTCTCAGCAGAGGTGGGGTGGCCGGACCGGTGGCCAAAGCCACTTGTAGATAATCCAGCTCTTCCCTGATTGTTTAAGAGGAGGCAGCTGCTTGTATAGGCTGGGAAATGTAGGTGGGTGCTACCCTTATTGCAGCCATGCTGCCTTTGAAATGACTAGGAAATTAGCTGCTTTAAAAGGCCTTAAAGTCTCCTGACCAGAGCCTCTGAATTTGCCACGCTGCTTGGATTTTAATGGCTGTTTTGCTGGTAATTAGAGAAGAGCAGGTGTGTAACACCATTTGGCAACCTATAGCTATGAGCTGTTCTTGAGCATTGATTTGTGTCGCATTGAGGTTGTGCTTGAACCCAGAATGTGGCGGGGATGTGCACTTTCCCCTTGCAAAATCATCTGTTCTGAGCATAGTTGTGTGACAGGTGACAGGAGGAGGAGATTTATCTCCGGCTTAATGCAAGTCCCACCTAAATAAAAGCTCGCTATATTGCTCAAGAAGCTCATACAAACTTTGCTGGCAGAGGCTGACTCAGGAGATATGGTAATACAGATATTTGCAGTTTCTAGACACATACCATTACCCCTTATTCCTCGTGAGATTTGTTGACAAGCTGTATCATCCAAGTAGTAAGTAGCTGTTGTGCACTTTGCATCTGTCTTTCACCAAAAACTCGCTGCCCTGGCTCACAGGACCGGTGTAATCCATGGTTGCAGCAAACAGATTTTATGTAAACTGCTTAAATGCTATTGAAACAAAATGTTCCTGACCAGATTTAATAATGTATTGCTTAGAAGTCTTACAGTGCCTTTCATTTGTGCTTCTCAAAGTTGTTTACAAACAATTAATTGAAGCCTCCAACTCCCTGTTGCATAGGTATGGAGATACCAGTTCCCATTTTTCCAGCAGAGAGAGATTTTGAGCAGACATTTTCAGGCTTGGACGCAAAGCAGGAGGTTTAGCTGTCAAAACCTGAGCTCAGGTGTTTATATCACTCAGGCTGGAGAAACTTTTTCTCAAGAGATCTCATAATCTTACACTAAAGGTCTAAATATTTGACATGCTGAGGTTGCCTTGTGTATAAACTGGTACTGTTGTGCTTTGTGCTCAAGATTTCACTTCATTACCACAAGAACAGATCTGTTCGATAAACTTGGTTGATGGTTTCTGCCCAGAGTGCAAGCGACTCATCTCATGAATTTGCAGGACCCTGCTTTACAGGACTTGGAGAGCAATTTTATCATCCAGCAAAAGCTGGTGGAAGCTGCGAAGAAACTTGCCACTGAGCCAGACCTCTGCAAGAATGTGAAGAAGAAAAGAAAGCAAGAGTACGCTGATGCTGTAAAAAAGCTGCAAGAGATAGAAAATTCCATAAATGAATACAGAATCAAGTGCGGCAAAAAACCAACCCAGAAATCAACTCTTACTCTAGCAGGTAAACAAGAGAATTCCCCATGTTCTGATGAAAACAGCATTAAAAAAACAGTAGTTGGCTCATTTATGAGTTCTTTTTACATCTTCTCTGTATGGTTTTTATCTTCTGCAAAGCAGTTAAATAAGGAAAAAAGAGAAACAGTTACTGCATCTGATATGCTAAGTGCAGTGCTTATAGGCTAAGGGCAGGATAAGCTGCAGTCTTAAGAACAAGTGCAGGCACGTTCCAGTACCGGTATGGGCTGAAGGTCCTGTACATAGAAGGTTCTGGCAAGAGAATCTCAGCTGAAACTGGTGTGGTGTCTGAATTCAGTGTGTTGAGTGCAGTTGTACATCTAAGCTGCCACATGTAAGATCTCTCTCCTTTCCCTTCTGCAATGCTTCACTTCTCGCAAAAATAGACCATGTGAGTTTTTTCTATAGGATTGAGGAAATAAAGATCAAAAGACTTTGTTTCTCAATTAAGAATCATGGATTTCCAGGAAGAGATAAATCAAGTTCAAGAGTTTATGAATGCAAATAGTGGCAAGCAGATTTTTGACTGAATGTATTTGCCAGTGGTGAGAGCAGTGAAAGCAGATGCCTTTGGCCCCTTCATTCTGAAAGTGTGATTTCCCTAAGGGAGATGAGATTCTTGTTGCTTCATAGGATAAAAGCATGGAAAATTTGCTAGCGTGTCAAACTGAAGGAGTTTGGGAGTAGTAAAAGCTCATAGGTGTTGCAGGCTCATCTAGTTTCTGTAGGGATTAACAGGTTTAGGACATGTTTTACTCTCTCTGTAGAGAATATATGTGGGTAATTGTTAATGTTTAATTGATTTCTCCTTCTCCCCCTCCCGCCTTTGTCCCAGAGGAAATGCTGTTTTGTGAGGTTAGTGGGTTTTTTCCCAGGAATTACAAAGTAGGAAAGAAAATGCCAGATTTTTCTGCTGTTTATATTGAATACACTCTTACTGACCCTTGAGGTGAGACCTCTTGCCAGCTTGTGTTTTCCCTGGAGGAGACCCTTCACCTGTGCACTGCCAGGTTTATGTTGAAGAAACCTTTGCTGTGTCCCATTCCCATTGAGAGATTGGTTTGGATTCTTACCCAGCATAAACCACAGCAGCACTGGGGTATCTGTCATCACAAAGTGCTTATTCTGAAAGGTTAATGATCGCTATTTAATGTGGCCCAGCTAGTTCCTGATGGACAGAGATGAGGGAAAACATCTGGTTTTTACAGTCTCTTGCTCACCAATCTGGATACTAATTGTGGGAGATCCTGTATAAGGTGGGACACGTGATGTGTACTATAAACCAGGAAGCTATTGAAGGCAGCATTCAGTCACTTGTTTGTTGCAGGCAGATTTTTGTCCTGTTGTGCAAACAAGAAACTTGGGAGTTGGTCCTTATACATTTAGCCCATCATTTTGCAACATTTGGGACATGACATCCTTGTTTGCTGTCTGAGAAGGGAGACACAGCCAGAAAGGCACAGACTCCCTGTCTTGGAAGGTCTCCCTGCAGATAGGGACTGCAAGACAGCAAATACTTAGCTAGCATAAGTTAGCTGCATTCCCTTTCAGTTCCTGACTCTTGCACTGAAGTATGTTATTTGTTTCCCTGAAGGAAAGCTCTGCTTTAACAGTTGATTTTAGGTGTAAGGTTTTCACCATAGCTGACTCTCGGAGTTTCAGAAGGCTGAGCAGTGATGAGTCACTTGCATCTGTAAATCTGGGGAGTGACTCGTTGGAAATAACATGTTAACTAGTAACATTGATTTATTGAATCAAACTGTAGCCATTCTCATCCCAGCCCCCAAGCAATGGGAGGTGAAGGACATACTGGACTATCTCCTGCTTCCCATGTTCCACTCTCCCTTTCCTTTACGTCCTCTGTAGTCCAGAGCTGCTTCCCCTTTTGCGGGCAATTGCTCAGATGTGGGATTTGAACGCAGACATCCCCTATATGTCAGCACTGCAGACCCCATAGGTATCCACCAGTGTAGATTTAGGCTGTTGGACTTTTTTTACCTCCTTGCAGTGGGCCCAGTTCCATATCTCATTGCCACATGGTCAAATTCAGGTGAATAAACTCCCCTGAAGGTTTTTTCCCAGTGTCAGATTGCAGGCAGAGCTGCAGCCCATCCACGGTGGTCTGACAAGTCCCCTCAGGGCAGGGGCCAGCCCTCATGTTTTGCTGCTCTTGAAAAGCTGCTCTATTTACCAAATCCTTGTAACCAGACCTTTCCTCTAAGCAAAGCGTGACAGCAAGAGTAGCATACATTGCATGTGCTCTGATGGAGGAAGCAGGTGTCATACACAAAGCAGCTGCTACTGTCTTATTTCTTGCTTCCTTTCCCTCATGCATGGAGGTCCATGTAGACCTTTTACCCCACCAGTGCTGTGTCTTGCCAGAAACAGCCTAGGAACAGACTTCCTTCTCTGGGTTAATTATCTCCAGTGCTGCTTTTTATCACCAGCCTAATTCGTCTGCTGCTCTGTTCTAAGCCTGAGCAAGGACGGGCTGTTTCTGAGCAAGTGGTAGTGTGTTGTACGAAAGTGAGAGGCCAGGCTGGTGCAGTGAAGCTCTATGAATAAATAACAATGTAAAAGAAACACAAGAAATGTGTAATGTCCATGCAACAGTTACTGCACTCTGTGTTTCTGGAATTTGCAATAACTTGATAGAAATCAGTGGGATTATTCTGGTTTGGTATGAATTCAATCGAAACAGACTTTGTATGCTGATGAAACATGCGGAAGTGAGTGCCAGATTTCGGAAGGCATTTCATACCTACCTGGTGGGATTTCAGGTGTACCTAGAGGAGGTTAGGTGCTAGCAGCCAAGATACCTGCATGTCTGTGTAGGCTCCTGACTGCTAATGAAGCACAGAAACACCCTGTGAGATCTGTTGGAAGCTGGGTGGAAAACACCTTTGTAATCTTGGCCCGATTCCTGCTGCAGCTGAAGGAAGATCTCCTTTGATAGTTACATAGGCAGCTTGCTGAGCTGCAGTGAATACAACTGAGTCGTGATATGCTCCAAAGCAGGACTGTCTTCAGGCTGTTAAGAGCTAAAGCATAGAGATTGCAGCGTTATAAATAACATCTGGCTCTGAAGCTGTAGGAAATAAACTGTATGGGGTACATGGAAATTGATGTCAGGTCTCCTGTGCTTAAAGTGCTTGTTTTCATTCACAGATGATATAATTCCATCTGAGAGCAGCTCCCTGTCTGATACCACCACCTATGATGATGGTATGATGCTTATTCTTTTTGTGCCTATGTTCAGAGACATTCCTTTGACTTCATGTCCTTTAGTATGCTGTTTTGGTGGCTTTTGATGACAAAATACTTCATAGCAGAGGAAAAAAGAGCTTAATCAGGAACATCTTTCCTCGCAGTGGGTCAGTTATTGAAAGTTTCTGCTCTGTGAGCTGAGTCCTCTCTAGAGAAGGCGGTTGGGTTTTTAATGTGACCAGCCTGCCAGCTGAGGCCACTGGGTACGTCAAACACTTCATCCCTGGGACCTGGCCAGAGGTGGGTGAGCAGCAGGGAGGATTTGCCCAGCCCTTCTGTCCTCGCAGCTACTATGAAACTTAACAGAAAGCAGAACAGTCACTGATATTAACGATCTGTTTACGTTTGTTACCTTGTGAGCTTGCGTCTTGCATGGGTATAGTGTTTGCTCAGCTTACTCATTTCATACACACACCCAGAGACACACACATTCACGCCCTGTTCCACAAGGTGGAAAGGACTTGGCTTGCCTCTCCCTTAAACTGAATAATGATCATTTGGGGACAAGCATTATCTAAATTATTGCTCACTTTTCAGTTAGGGCTTGATTCTGATCTCAGTTTGTCCCAGTTTTAGACTTGTACAACCGATCTGGTGCTTTAAAATGGAGTTACAGCTAATTTCTGCTTGCACAAGTAGAAGTAGAGCCAGGGCTCTGGCTTGTGAACGTGTTCTCTGTGATGCTCGTCCTGCATTTATATGTATTAGTTAGTTTCCTGTTGGCTCTCATGGGACCTGGATTATGCCATAAGCAAAGTGAGAACAAGGATCAGACTAGCATCTTCCCAATTGCCTTCAGCCAAATGTGTCTGTCAGTTCTTTGCTCATTCAGTCGCTTTTGAAGTTAGTCCCTTTCAGGTTGTATTTCAAAACTAATTCTTCCAATGTCATTTTCACATAAAGAGCTGGAAGGTGAGGGAGAGGAACTGGCCTTTGCAGAGGCTGAGGTTGCCTGCTTGGCTCTGGGTAGGATTTCAAGGCTCCAAACAGGTGTTTTCCCAAGGAAGTTCCATATGTGATCTGGCACAGCCCCAAGCTGGGTGTAATCTCCATAGGAGTCAGTGGTGCTGAGATTTGTATGAGCCTCCACAGCGTCCTGTCCATGTGGAGGAGAGCTCAGTGCAGGCAGGAGAGCCTTTCTAAAGTCGCTACTTCTCTTATCTCTGTAGTGCAAAGTGTTTCTGCTTAGGGGCCACAGGTTTGCATATAGGGCAAAATATCAAGGATTTTGCTAACAGAATGCATGTTTGCTTCCAGCAGTCAGCGAATCGCTTCCTGTGGCAGCACAGAGACCCAGCTCAGCACAGCTTTCTCCAAGGCTTCCTCCACCAAAGTCCCTTGGGGTGGAGAGAATTCATCTCAGAAAGTCATCCATAAACGAGCAGCTCTTGGAAGCCAGACACTCCAGGTAGGGCACGTCTCACTGCTGCTGTGCTCTCTGCCTTGCTGGCATCAGCTCTGTCTTACTTCTGCCACACTCCTGGTACCGTGGGCGCTCCAGTGGAGCTTCCACGCTCCTCTGTGATTACAGGATTTGGTGATGGGAGCTAAACAAAAGTGTGTATAAGTAGTTGTCACGGTCTCTGAAATGGTAGGGTAGCGTAATCTTTGTGAAGAGATTTGAGGTGAGTGATTCAATAGCAAGTGCTGTACTTCAGGAATTGCTCATGCCCACCAGTATTGTCACCCTTTGTCTGTCTCCGTTTCTGTGGTTCATTTCCAGTATTAAGTGACTTGTAGTTTTTCTGATGACTGAGCTTAACGGCTTCAGATATCACCAAACCATACCCATGCTAGTTGTTCTCAGTGTCAGGATTCCCACTAATCTTGCTGTTTCTCAGACTGTCTCTTGCGTGGCACGCTGTTGAAGGCATGCTTTAAAAATGTGTTGAAGTTTTGGGCGATGTCATGTTGTTGCACTTTTCTTGTCTGTCCCTCAAGATAAGCAGAGCGTACTTCCATGTGAAGTTCACAAGTTGAATTATAGCCATATGTAACCATTTAGCTGTGATGTGCTTCATTTTAAAACTCAGTTCCTTTGCTTCTCTAGCTGCTCTGCCTCTTCTGTTCCATACTTCTATCCTTTGGCAGCAGCTTATCCTACCGGTCATAGTGAGATCTCCCTTGAACCCCAAGAAGGGGTTGAATTTTTCTTCCTGTTTAACAGTTCTGGGGTTTTATGGAGAAGCACGTGCAGTTATGCCCTTCCCTGGTTTTTCTGCCCTTCGCTTTGTTTCTTCAAGACTTTGGGTGCACATATTCTGTGTGCTGTGAGTTGCATGGTGTTTAACTGGGATTGTTCTCTTCATTACAGGGACCTGCTTTCGACTCACAGCAGCCCTTACCGAACTCTGGACCGGCCGCCCCAGCCCCATGGGGGGAGAAGCATGCCTACAACCCCTGTGCTCACACACAATGCCTACAGTAGCAGCCACTTACAGTAAGGGGGCTTTGTTCTAAGTGTGATGTCTGTCTTAGGCAGCAGAAGAATAAAAGCAAAAGAGCAAAGGGTCCTATATCGTACAGCTTTCCCTACAGTAGCATCAGGCTCTCAAATGTCTTTTCTGGATATTGGAAGCACAAGATTAATACCAGTCAGCATCTTCTGGCGCAGTCCTGCACCAGCTTTGTGATGTGTTTATGTGAGCATAAACCCTGCCTGGGGAAGTAGCATATACGAATGGATGTCTGCAAAATTAGGAGTGAGGTGGAAGCCTGTACACAAATACTGCTGTCCTGGGTTCAGCAGTAGCAGTCATTTTTCTCCTTCTTAGTAGCCGGTGCAGTGCTGTGGTTTTGACTTTCAGCCTGGGAACAGCACTGATAACATCAATGGTTTCAGTTGCTGCTCGGTAATGTTTACTCTGACCAAGGACTTTCTGAGCCTCATGCTCTGCCAGGGAGGAGGGGAAGCCAGGAGGAAGCAGAGACAGGACACCTGACCCAAACTGACCAAAGAGGTATTCCATACCACCGCACGTCATGCCAACTATATAAACTGGGGGCAGGAACCCGGAAGGGTTAGATCACTGCTTGGTCAGGCTGGGTATCGGTCAGTGGGTGGTGAGAGGTTGTATTCTCTTCCCTTGTTATTTCCTTGCCATTATTATTATTGGTGGTAGCAGCAGTGGTTTGTGTTATACCTCAGTTACTGGACTGCTCTTATCTCAGCCTATGGGAGTTACATTCTTTCTATTCTCCTCCCCATCCCTCTGGAAGTGGGGGGGGGGAGGAAGAAGGGGGAGTGAGTGAGCGAGCTGCATGAGCTGGGCTTAAACCTCGACATGTATAAACCCACAGACAGAATAATAATTACATGTGAGGTCAGGTGGATAAAGTGAGCAGTGAAACTGAGAACAGTACTGAACGTTTAGACAGAATAAAGGAAGGAAAGAAAAAGTGTGGAGTGGTGGCTCATGCTTAGGTAAACAGTGATGGGATAGGGCAGACCACTGCGCTGCTCCAGAGATGTTTCTGCTCAGGCAGCATCTCTGATACTATGAATGCTTCTCCCATTACCAACACGTTGATTTCTGCTTGACAAGGAAACTGGGCATCAGAGTTTAAATGAAACAGAGTCCTGCTCTTTCCATGGAAATCTCTCATGCCTATCAGATTAATGGAGGGCACATTGTGCTTTGCATAAAAGTAAGCAAAATAAGGATGCTGCAAAGGCGATGGGTTACCTTTTCCATTCAGACTAAAAATCCCATATGCTTTCTTCGTGGACTCCCTTCCTACTCTCTTCTTCAGCAGAGAGACACCCTGTCCTGCATACAGTATTTATTTCAATTGACTGGACCCCATGGAGAGTCTTACTCCTGGATGAAACCATCATAAAAAGGATCTTAGAATGGTTTGGGTTGGAGAGGACCTTAAGATCATCGAGTTCCAATGCCCTGGTGTGAGCAGGGATGCCTGACCCTAGGCTATGTCACCCAAGGGTCTGTCCTACCTGGCAAAAGTCAAAAACACAGTGCTGCACCAGCTACTAAGAAGGAGAAAAAATGACTGCTACTGCTGAACCCAGGACAACTGCCTGATCATGAAAGGCTATAGGAGAAGGGTCACTTCCCTATAAATAGGCAGCCACAGGGAGTTTTAATAAGTAATGCTTGTTCAAAAGGCTTCTGTAAAACACTTGTAAGATAGCCAGCATTTATTTTACATTTCCATTGTAACCTCATTTTCTAAGCCAGTGAGGCTTATGAAATTGTGCTGTCAGCTAGTGGTCTCCCCACAAAAACTTATTCATGAGCTGACAGATGTCTGTTGTGAATTACATTCTTACAAGCCTCCTAAAAAAGTGGCCAGATAAAGCAGAGAGATCCCAATTAGTGCCCTTGCTATGGGAAGAGAGCCCCAACGTGAGCTCACCCATATTGTTAGACAGCTGAGAATCCATGCTGGGGAAGGAGAGATGCTATAAATCTTAGAACGTTATCAAGAGCTCATGGTTTATTTGGCTGGCGTAATGCAGCCATGAGCGACAGAGCCACAGGAAGCCCATCTTCCAGTGTTCTGCTTCTAGCTCAGTTGCTTGTGTAAACTTTACCTACTTCAAAACTGAGGGGGCCCTCCTGTAAATCACTGCAAAGTGTGAGTTTGGGAGCTTTGCTGCGTGTATCGCTGTCACAGATTAACCTTGCTCACCACGAGAGACTTTCATATGCGAGATCTCCTACTATTGTAGTAAATCTACAATTCAGCCAAGCTGAATTTCTTGCAGTGCAGTTACTCTGTGTAGAAAGATAAGACTGGGTCTGTATCGTGCTGTGACTGGGGAGGCAGCACGCCTGACTTGCGTGCTCTCTGAAACTGCGTGATTGCCTTTAACCAACAGACGTGTTGTTTCAGGCCAGATGTTTCCCCCCACCACTGCCGGCAGCGCAGCGGAAGTTTGGAATCCCAGACCCACCTGCTGTCCAAGTCTCCTGCTGAAAAGGCAGCCTTCACCCTCTCAAAGTCCCAGCGGAGCAGCAGCACAGAGATCCTTGATGATGGCTCATCCTACACTAGCCAGTCAAGTGCAGAGTATTACTGCGTGACCCCTACTCCCAAACCATATTACACTACTCAGACACTCGATAACAGGACCAGGGGTCGAAGACGATCAAAGAAACAAAACATTTCTGCTGCAAATTCAGGAAGTATGCCAAATCTTACCCATAAGGAGGTCCGCAATGGTGTCTACCACAAAAGTCAGGAGCAGCCTTCCTCAAGTTACTATATTTCTGGATACTCCCCATACACTGAATCTGACGTTTATTACAATGGAGGATATGTTTATGAGAGTGACACGGAGGGACAGTACAGTGTCAATCCTTCCTATCGCTCATCGGCACATTACGGATATGACCATTACAGGGAATTCAGGTCCTACCACGAGGATGAAGTGGACAGAGTACCGCACAACCCATATGCAACCCTGAGGCTTCCCAGGAAGCAAGTTGCTAAAACGGAGCATATAACCAAAAACATTCACAAGGCCTTAGTAGCAGAGCATCTCCGTGGTTGGTACCAACGTGCCTCCAGTCAAAAGGAACAGGGTCATAGCCTGCAGGCAGGCTTTGAGTCTGACAGAGGATCTCAGAGGAGTTTGGGCTTCGCTGGTCTGCAGGTTCCATGCTCTCCTAGCAGTCGGGTGTCATCTTTCTCTTCAGGTAATGTCTGGTTTCTTCTGTGCTGAGTGTTTTTCTAAGTCTGTGTTGTGCATCAAATCCTGTCCCCCTCTGCTACCTTGATGAAGTCAGAAGTATAGAAGCAAGGCTAGAGCTCTGTCCTGAAAGGTAGATGAGGAACTGAATAGGGTCTTGTTCTGTGCTTGTGAAGAAAGACTTCCTGGTTGGTTAAACTGCCTTTGACTCTTTATAAGGGCAGTAGTCCAAAGAAGCACAAAGAGTTGTATGTGTTTCAAACAAGCTTGTTTACCAACTAGGAGCAATATGCAGAACTTCATGCTATGTAAATGCAGTTGCCATGATGGCTTCTGGAATACAGTACCATGAGCATCACTGAGTTGGTCAGAAAGTCTTTTAAAAGAGATTCCCTAGCTCCAAAGTACCACTTGCGGCATAGCGCTTGTCTCCCTGTATGGCTTGTAAATCAGAATCACAGAATAGTTTGGGTAGGAAGGGACCTTAAAGATCGTCCAGTTCCATCCCCCTGCCACAGAAGCGTATATTTTGTTTGCATTGTCTGCTTGTGTGTCCTGCAGAAACCTATAGAGACTGCTCATGAGAATTGTTGCTGCAGGAAGATCTGATTTGCTGCAATTGTTTGGGGTTTTTTAATTCCAGGATCTTCTGCAAACACTGCTGGGAACTGGCGAAACCCACTCGCACTGGGACTTTCGGACTATGATACGCTGTCTCATTCCTCTTATGCCAGCTGTTACGGGAACGTCTATGGCAACCTTCCTTTGCCGAGCAGGTGAGTGGAGTGTATCAGGATTTTCTGCCTTTCCTCCTGCATTTCACAGGCTGTTAAAACTTACAAGAAAATCGGCTTGATTTCAAAGGGCCAGGACAAGAGTAATTATAAAATTGACTTTGTGAGAGCAGCTCTGCTCTATGTGGAGTACTGTACTCTGTGTGTAGTAGCTATATCACCAGGGAGGCAGCCCTAGTGAAGGATAGACTCATTTGTTGTACAGTCTTTTCCTTTGCCTGATTCTGGATCATTGAAGACCTTGCAGTCTCAGGTAGCTGTGATGTTCGGAGTAGTGTTAGATGCAAAGCACCCATTGACCCCAGTCCCTCTTATCCTATGTGACAGGAGGTCTCTCCTGCACGCTCCATTACCAGTGCAGCAGGACACAGTCCTATTGTAGTGCCTGTGCTGATAAACCTTCATTAAAACAAGGAAAGGAAAGACCTCTTTCAACCTCATGTTTGAGTGCTGGTGTTCAAAGGCACTGCCACATCTCTCTTGGCAGAGCTTAACCCAGAAACCAGGCGGGATGCGCTGCTGCTTGCAGGGCCATGCTGCTCATGGGGCCTCTCCTGAGGGCAACAGGGAGCTCAGGGTCTGCTCTGTCCTCACAAATTCCTGCAGTTCTCTTGCTGCTTCTACTTAGTGTTTTTTGGTCTCATCCCCCCCCCTGTCATACACTGATTATTACTAGTGAGTACAGAGACTTCCTGCCCAGGGGAATGGCTCTGCCCCCATAAATGCCATCACATTAAGTAAACTTACGGTAAATGTACCCAGCCATAGTAAGTACGCCACCTGTTTGCCTCCTGCGTTGTAGTTTGTAGTTTGTGCTTGCTGCCAGGCTTTGTGTGAAAGTACTCAAATTCTGATTTTGGTTGTTTTAAAATAAATGAAAGTGTAAGTAAAAGATGGAAAAGCTTCTGCTGGATCTAAGCTAAATGCCAGGGGCTTTTTTATTGCAGTGATTTAAAAGATCTACACCAACAGTGTTTAAAAATACAGTTTCTACTAATTTCTTGATTTCCTACAATTGGGCTTTGAAAACTCTGCTTATTTTGGCAGCTTTGTCTAAATGAGGTTTATTAGGTATTAATTTTCCATATTTTGAATCACTTATCTGATCATTCATCTGTTTTATTCTCTGTTATAATGTGATTATGGCAAACGAGCAATTAATGCGCCCTACAATCTTGACAATTCTGAGCAGCTGAGAGTCTGTTGCACACAATTTTACTAATTGCAGCACAAAAACTGGGTTTGTGTTTGGATCCAAGTTACACTGGGGGTGGATTTGCAGTAACCAGCATTAACTTTAAACCCAAGGGAGTTGTGCAGCACTTAGGGATGTAAGGAAGATCCTCAGCTCTCACTGGTCTTTGGTACTGTGTCTCTTCCAGAGCGTATGCAGAGACGAGCCAGCTGGGTGGTGAGGAGGAGAGCCAGTTGGAAGAAGACTTGCACAGCAACGAGCAGAGGTTATTCTGGCACGAGGACTCAAAGCCTGGGACGCTCGTGTAGCCCACCTGCAGCCCCACACTCATACCCTTGTGTGCCTTGCACAACATACTGTGACGCCAGGGCAGATCTTGGATGGGACTTCCAAATGGAACAAAAAACCAAAAGGAAGCAGGCTGTTTGCTGGGAAAGAATAAATTCAGCATTAAGAGGGACTTGTAGCAAAATGACAAAGTCTTACCATGAATGGCTTTTCTTTCTGAATCCAGGTAGCCTACACGGGCAAGGGCAAGCCACAGTTTGATCTTTGACTAGATGCAGCACTTGGTTGAAGTATTTATACTTAGCAAGCACTTTTTGGGAAGATTGTTGAAGGCAAACCTCAGAGAAAAAAAAACAAACAAATGTGAAAAGGAGACTCTTACGGCAAAACCAGGAATTCTATGAGCACAATTCTGATGTCTGAAAGAAGAGGAAGAAATGTATTCTGCCATGGCTTATGATAACCTGGAAGGACTTTCATAAGCTTATGAAGGATAGATGCTGTGTGTGTGAGTGAGGCAAAGGGTGACTCAAGCAGTATTGGAACATTACTTGAAGGAAGGCTGGGTTCTTTTTTGTTTATAAATGTTATGGAGGTTTGAATGAGTGTATCCATTTTTTGGGGTATTGTTAAGAGTGTTTGTTAGCACCACAAGCAAATTCTAGGAAAAAAAAGGATTTGCTGACACAATATGTCGCACCTCCCGTATGAAGATAGGCTGAGAAAATTGGGGCTGTTCAGCCTGGAGAAGAGAAGGCTGCATGGAGACCTCATAGCAGCCTTCCAATACCTGAAGGGGGCCTATAGGGATGCTGGGGAGGGACTCTTCATTAGGGACTGTAGTGAGAGGACAAGGGGTAATGGGTTTAAACTTAAACAGGGGAGGTTTAGATTGGATATGAGGAAGAAATTCTTTACTGTAAGGGTGGTGAGGCCCTGGAATGGGTTGCCCAGGGAGGTTGTGGATGCTTCATCCCTGGCGGCGTTCAAGGTGGGGTTGGACATAGCCTTGGATGGCATGGTTTAGTGGGAGGTGTCCCTGCCCATGGCAGGGGGTTTGGAACTAGATGATCTTGAGGTCTTGAGATGATCTCTGACCACACCACCCAAGTCTTGGAAGGCAGACGTGGGGACGGTGAGGGTGGGGACCCTGGGCCCACTGTGGGGGAGGATCTTGTTCGGGACCACCTTAGGAACCTGAATGTATACAAGTCCATGGGACCGGATGAAATCCATCCGCGGGTCCTGAAGGAGCTGGCAAATGAAGTTGCTAAGCCACTGTCCATCATATTTGAAAAATCATGGCAGTCAGGTGAAGTTCCCAATGACTGGAAAAAGGGAAATATAACCCCCATTTTTAAGAAGGGGAAAATGGATGACCCAGGGAATTACAGACCAGTCAGTCTCACCTCTGTGCCTGGCAAAATCTTGGAGCGGATTCTCCTGGAAGGCATGCTGAGGCACATGAAAACCAACAAGGTGCTTGGTGACAGCCAGCATGGCTTCACTAATGGGAAATCCTGCCTGACCAATCTGGTGACCTTCTATGAAGGGGCTACGGAACTGATGGACAGGGGCAGAGCGGTTGACGTCATCTACCTGGACTTGTGTAAAACGTTTGACACTGTCTCACATGACATCCTTCTCTCTAAGTTGGAGAGACATCAATTTGATAGGTGGACCACTCGGTGGATAAAGAACTGGCTGGATGGCCGCACGCAAAGAGTAGTGCTCAGTGGCTCAGTGTCCAGCTGGAGACCAGTAACGAGTGGTGTCCCCCAGGGATCGGCGTTGGGACCGGTCTTGTTCAACATCTTTGTGGGTGACATGGACAGTGGGATTGGGTGCGCCCTCAGCAAGTTTGCCGATGACACCAAGCTGTGTGGTTCGGTTGATACATTGGAGGGAAGGAATGCCATCCAGAGGGACCTTGACACGCTTGTGAGGTGGGCTGATGAAGTTTAACCATGCTAAGTGCAAAGTCCTCCACCTGGGTCGGAGCAATGCCAGGCACAGCTACAGGTTGGGCGGGGAGGAGATTGAGAGCAGCCCTGTGGAGAAGGACTTGGGGGTGTGGGTTGATGAAAAAATGAACATGAGCCGGCAGTGTGCGCTTGCAGCCCAGAAGGCCAACCGTATCCTGGGCTGCATCAAAAGGAGTGTGACCAGCAGGTCGAGGGAGGTGCTCCTGCCCCTCTACTCTGCTCTTGTGAGACCTCACTTGGAGTATTGTGTGCAGTTCTGGTGTCCTCAACATAAAAAGGACATGGAACTGTTAGAACAAGTGCAGAGGAGGGCCACGAGGATGATCAGGGGACTGGAGCACCTCTCGTATGAAGATAGGCTGAGAAAATTGGGGCTGTTCAGCCTGGAGAAGAGAAGGCTGCGTGGAGACCTCATAGCAGCCTTCCAATACCTGAAGGGGGCCTATAGGGATGCTGGGGAGGGACTCTTCATTAGGGACTGTGGTGAGAGGACAGGGGGTAATGGGTTTAAACTTAAACAGGGGAGGTTTAGATTGGATCTGAGGAAGAAATTCTTTACTGTGAGGGTGGTGGGGCCCTGGAATGGGTTGCCCAGGGAAGTTGTGAATGCTTCATCCCTGGCGGCGTTCAAGGTGGGGTTGGACATAGCCTTGGATGGCATGGTTTAGTGTGAGGTGTCCCTGCCCATGGCAGGGGGGTTGGAACTCGATGATCTTGAGGTCCTTTCCAACCCTAACTATTCTATGATTCTATGATTTTGGCAACAGAAGCAGTAAACTTTGAACTCTCTTCTCCATGATAAGGTGTAAGTAATAACCTCCCATCTGTTGACCTTTCCATGGTACAACTTCACTGTGTAAGGAGTAGGCAGATTCTCACAGTGGCTGCACAGTGACCCCGTTTATCGAGTGACAGCAAGGTTTTGCTCTGCCACAAGTGAATGGAGGATCCATAGCATTCACATGGTGAACAGTTTGATTGTAACGGCCAGTATTTAAAGGTGGATGCAAACACAAACCGGCCAAGTGGGTGCCTTAAAACAAGGGGCATTAGGATTGTACCGCAAGTCATCTGAACTGCCAGGTGCGTTGCAGTCACTAAGTGACAGAACAGCATTCCCACAAAGCCATTTGTATAGGAAGAAAAAGTGCGGCTGCAGTCTTGATCTAAGAGGGATAAACCTACCTCATCTGTAGGAACAAATTGGCATGGGTTATCTTCCGTGATTTCCAGCAGCTCGTTTGCATAGGGTGAATTCTCTCTCGTTTCTCAGCTGTACTGTGCTTCAAGATTCCGTAAATGGTGCTCTTTTCTTTTATACAAAGGGTTGGTTACTCCTTGTGCATATTGTGAATAGAGAAGTTTCTGATAAACTTTTTTGACGTTTTTTACCAATATTCCAGAGCATGTAATATATACAGAAGGGACACACTTGTTAAGCTGGTACTTAGTCGTTTGTATTATTAGAGTTGCCATTTGGAATTAAAGGAACAAAAAAAAAACCCAAAATAAAAATAACTTATTTCCTTGGTTTTGCATATTTGTATAGCCTTCTAGAAATGCGAGAGCTCTTTTTGCTTATTCTTTTACTACTTCTGAATTTTTTAGACCTATTATTTTGTATAGGTCAATAAACTGAAAAGTGTGCTACCAAAACCACTTCAGCATTCCTCCTCTTTCTACTGGAGTGTTTGGAAAAGTGCAGTGTGTGTTACTTCAGGGCTCTAAGAGAGGGTAAATCACCGTGGTTTGATTTATTCTGGCCTGCAGACTTCGGCTGGGTTCAGAGGGTCAGTTGTTTGGCTGCTGGAAGCTCGGCCCAGGGCAGTTCAGACCCTCCCAAACACATCTGTAAGTGAATCTCTGATGGTGAAGGGGAGGGAGGAGTGGGGCTTGGTGCCTTTGCAGGGTCTTCTCTGCACATCTGTCCTGAGGCAGCTGGGATCATTCGGCATCACTGCAGCGAGGTCAGTATCCCTGGTTGCTGCTGCCCAGCCTCAGCCAGGCAGTGATACACAGACCAAGGTGGCCTCGTGTGTCGGGATGTAGTTCTTTCTAGATGAACAACTGCCTTTGCTCCCTGCTCACCAAGAAGTTGGGGTTATTCAGTCTCATTCTCACCTCCTCAGTTATTTGTCGTTCCCTACTTTTTGTGCCCTCCGTAAGCTTCACCACCACTGAATTTTATCCTTATGTCCAAGTTGTGGGTGAAAATAGTTGTTAACAAGAACTTGCCCACTGAAAATACCCCCATGTTGTCATACTTTTCCATTTCTCCATGTTTATCTGTTCTCACATTCTTTGTTCATTGAATCATGCTTGCTGCTGTTATAAAACGTCAGTGTTGTGAGCAGGAGTTTGAGTGGTACAAAGTCCAATACCTTACCCAGAACTCATGGTATTGGTGCAGGCGGGTGGTTATTTATCATCACTCTCAAAGCTTTTAATTTACAAAAGGAAACAAAGTGTGTAACAAGGTCTGTGCCCCGTTAAAAGCGTTGTTTGCATTCCTTAGTGCTGTAGCCATTGAGTTTTGTATTGGCTTCTCTGTTAGTGGTCAGGATTTAGCTCAGCCCTAACACATCTGTGTTGGCACAACACTGGCACTCGGCCTTTCCTCCTGACTTGCTCAGGCAGGGCCAGGACAATTCTGGATGACGATGTTGAGAAGATGGGAATTAGACGTGGGCTTGGGTTGAGGGTGGTTTGCTGTATTTGGGAATAGGAACGTAAAACCAGTTTAGAGCCTGGTTGAAGCTTCCAGTGAGAGAGCTGCAGAGGAGCTGGAAATGAAGGGCGGTACAGGAGCAGTTACAGCACTTGTAACGCCACTTGTCCTTCCCTGCATGCCTGGCCCTGCGAGAGCTGTGCTCTTGGAGGCTGGTATGAAGTGAAGAAGGAGGCTCACAAGAGGAGAGAATAAGATCCAACTTATGGAGTGGGTAGCAAAGGGCTGGGGTCAGCCTTTGGGTGTCACAGGGAAGGAGAGGGAGGGCACAGCCTCCCAGTGGGACCTCCAGCCCGTCACCGCCAATGGAGGTGGTGATGCTGCAGAGCTTCTGCAGCGCCTGATTATTGCCTGCTGTTCCCCAGGATCCTTGTCTTTACCTTTTGCAGACTTCCAGCTTACTGTGTTGCATCTCTGGAGCAATGCTCTGACGTGTGTGTACTACTGTTCCCAGAGACCAGGTCTGTATAACGAAGCTGAAGAGGTAATAAAGAAGTTCTTGTAACGATTACCATATTTGTTCACAGCTGAAATACGAATTACCTGCGCTTGCTTTGGCTTCCTGCCTCCTCCGCGGGTTCTGCGGTTCAACCACAGCGCGTCCTTACCAGGGTCGCTGGGGACCTCTAGTGACTGACCAGCACCATTGACGAGAGGAGCGCTCCTGAAATCCTTCCTGCCCTTTCCAGCTTAAAGAAATGCTTTGAAATTCCTATTTAGGACGATCCAGAGCAGAGCCAAGAGGTGAAAAAACCCACAATGTAAAACACCCACAGACCCACAGTGCTCAGTTTTACAGATGTTTCTCTTTAGAAGGTGAAACATGCCAATGATGAGATGAGTGGAGGGGAAATAAAAACCCACATAAAATGGAATGTAATGGAGCATTTCTGAGTGCTCTTTAGTTGACGGATGAAGAAGAAAAACCAGTCCTTGCCAGGAATTCTTAAGGCACTAGGGCACTGTGCCTGATGGTTTTAACTGCTGCCTGCTTTTCTCTGCTGTTTTGAACAGAAATACCTGGAAATACGGGATCACAAACTCCCACAGGAGCTGCCATGAGCCCTACGGGATGCTGGGGTCTGACATTCCTCCAGTGCAGGGAGTGGAGAGGTCAGATATAAGGAAGAGGTTCTTTACTGTAAGGGTGGTGAGGCTCCGGAATGGGTTGCCCAGGGAAGTTGTGAATGCTCCATCCCTGGCAGTGTCCAAGGCCAGGCTGGATAGAGCCTTGGGTGACATGGTTCAGTGGGAGGTGTCCCTGCCCATGGCAGGGGGGTTGGAACTGGATGATCTTAAGGTCCTTTCCATCCCAAACCATTCTGTGATTCTATGGAGCTTGGATCAGGGCCCCTTCCCTGAGCACAGCAGCTCCTTAAAGATCACGAACCTGCGCACGCTCAGGTGAAACTCGCCGGCCAGGGCGGCTCAATACACGAGCTGACTCCCGCAGGTCTGAGCTCTTTCAGCTCAAACGTGAGCAGCTCGCAGCAGGGTTTCGTACCGGGCTGCGCAGCTCCCGGGTGCGGGAGCAGCCTCCGACGGCCCGGCCAGCCCCGAAATGGTTGGAGTCAACCCTATGAGGCTGCGGGTTTGCTCCCTCTCCTGGGCCGTGGGGGTTAATGCAGGAGAGCGGCTCCCGGCCCGGCGCAGCTCCTGCCGGGCGCTTCCTGGGTAAGTTCACGGCTGCCCTGAGAAGGTTTCTGCTTCCTGCGCTGTTCCCGGGCCTCCTTTGTGCTTTCCTGTCATATTTAATGGGTTTCTAAGGCAGAAAGCTGAGAGCTTCGGCTGTAGCAGGGCCTCACACAGATAGCAAGCAGGAGCAAGCTTCATTGTGTTTATCTAATGGTTATTAATACAAGCACAATTACCTGTTTTCCATGGATTTTTCTTTACCCAGCGATCTTGTCCTAGGAGGGAAAATCCATGTCCTTAGGAGCGTTTTGTCTTGTTGGTTACAGAAGCTTCCTGGAGTGATTCGCAGATTAGCTCTCACTTTTTGCGGCTGTTTGAGATAAGTACATTGGGGGAGATCTTTCATGTGAAGGCATGAACAGCTCTGTGTGCATTTTCCCATTGCACTGTGGTGGGCAGTGTCTCTCCCTACCGCATCCCCTCCTCTTGCCCTTGTTCTCGAGCTGAAGGCACCAGGCTGCTGGCACCACTGCATGCAGAGCCCAGTGTTGTTCCTTGGATCGGTTGGGGATAATTTGGCTTTCCAGTCAAGCGAGACAATGAACGTGGTGGTTGTGCCGAGCAGGGGAAGGGGACATACGGCTTAAATCTGGCAGCAGCCCACGTTTCCCCACCCAGCGCAGCCTTCATTAGACTCAGCATTTGTATTTATGCAGTTTGGGTGACTCTGCGCCTGTGGGTGTTTGCTGTTTCACCAAGTGGTGAGAAATGGACCTTCATCCTGGCAGGGCTGCGTGTGGTGTCCGTTTGTGTTTTCAGGTACGAACTGTGTAAGATGGGTTTGTGGTTGGTGGTTCCAGCAATGGTCTTTCCCCCAACAATGCGTGGTTAGGACTTTGGAAACTCTGGTTGCTGTCTGTGTCTGAGCCCAGCATTGGGACCTACAGGTAGGACCTCAGGGTTGGTCCCCACTGTAGGCCTGAACAGAGGAAGAAGAGGCAATTGTATTGTCATCCACCTTCTTTCCCTCCTGTTTAGCTCTCTCCTGCCCCATCCTGTCACAAATTGTCTAAGCACCCTTTTGTGCCAGCGCAGTGTATCTGCAAGGCCTGGCTGAGCTTCCCAATGACACTTGCTCCCATTCCCAGCATCACTGCAATGCCCATGCTACTAGCAACACCCTGTCTGATGCACAGCCTCCTGCCTTGTCTGACAGGACCTTCACCTCATAGCTGTTAGACACAGATTCAGGACCACATGGATCATCTGGCAGCACAGGATTTATCATCAAAGACAATTACCCCATGCTTTGATGCAGCAAGTCAAACCTGATGTGATGTTTCCTCCTTGGAAGAAGGGATGGAGCGAGTCATGCCCAGGAGGACACAGATGTTGGGCCTTTCATGAAAGAGGAACAAGACCTTTAACCAGGAAGAAGCTCCTTGCCATCCATCCAACTTTCTTATCCATGTCTGTCCTTCATGAAGGGAATCGCCATAAGTCCTTCAGCAAGTCCTTGACTGCAAAGGGATGTGCTGTGCCTCCCAGGGCATCCCCTGCCTGTGTTAAGCGCAGCAGGCATGAGTTTCATATTCAGTGTTTAGAATGCCATCAAAGAGCTGCAGATGGAGAAGAGTTCACAGCCAACCAGGGCTCATGGAGTAACTCTAGAAGAAACCCTTCCACCTGTTCCAGGCTGAGGTTAGGGAAGGACATACCCCGTGCATACACAACGCAATCCCCACGTAGCCTTGCCCGCAGGCCATCGTTGCCCACAGGCACGTTTTTGTGGTAGGATGATAGGAGGTGAGCGGCTGCGATAGGTCTGGATGTACAAAAGAAAGATACACCCTGTGTTTCGTGTGAAGGGTGACGGTGTTTCCTAGAATGACTCAGTTTCTTATCTGATCTGGCTTGTGCTGAATTCAGTGCTTCGTGTAAACGTGAAGGTGACTGCTTGTTCAAAAGGTTACGATGGTGGCTGTCACACCTCTAAGAGTCCTTGGCATTGATTTATTGCAGTTCTGATTTCACAGTGCTGCCATGCAACATCTGGAGGGAAAACATAGATTTGGCTGAAAAGGGAGGGAAACTTTTAAATTCAGTTCTAGCTACTGGTTTTGCTGTGAGGCTTTTGTCTCTCATGAGGCTCTGCTGTGCAAACCCAGAGTATAGATAAATCACAAGGTTTTTATGCAGACTCTATGGAGAATTAATGTCTTCTCTTAGGATCCGAACTTGCATTTCCAATGTGAAGTATTGAATCTCCAAGCCTGAGCTTGGGCCTGTCTTGGGCACAGATTTGGAATAATAAGCCCTTGGTTGATAACAGTAGTATTTGGGTAAATGTCCTGTGTAATGCCCATGGGTAACCTGTGATTAGCGCTGTGTCTGCCCATGCTGCCTTGTGCCAACTAATACGTTGGCCTCACCCGTGCTTTTCCCTGCAGGATTGCTTTGGACACACCAGTGGGGGGGTCAGTATTCTGCCCCAGGCTAAAATGTTCTCTCCTTAATTTGTCCTTAATTTCTTCTTAATTTAATGACCAAAGTCCCCTCCATGCTCCCCCTGTCTCCCTACACATGTCAATGTTTTCTCTGTAATAACGAACGTGGATGATGACAGAGGTGTTTTACTGTGTGGAGGGGACCCAGTGCAGTTGCAATCAGACTTCTCTGAAATTGGAAACTAAAAAATAACCACAATGCTCTTTTTTCTGGGACCAAATTAGAGGCATCCAGGTCTCACTGAAAGCTCTGCTTGCTCCTCTCAGAGACCTTGCTGCAGTGAGATGCAGTGATTCAGTGAGCACAGGGCTGGTGGGCTCATGCTCCCATCCCTGCTGCTCCATCCCATCCCCTGTGCCTGCTGCTTCACATGGCACTTGGCTTTGTAGCTCCCTGTCAAGAGGCTTGGGCAAGCACCTCAAAAGTCAGATGTCCTTACTCTATTTAAGCACCAAACTTAATCTGATGTATTTATATCCCTAGCAGTTTGGAGGTGTGGCAAGTGGGTTATTTTCCCAACATGATCCCTCGTGTTTTTCCCACACGGTGTCTCTCTATGATTGCTTTCGTTACCTAGTGCTTGTTATTATTGTTAAGATTCCATCATCTGACCCTTTATAATCCCCGTATTGCATTACAGTGCATTGCTGGACATGTTTGGTGTATGCTACTGTTTGCCAATTTTAGACTGCCCCATCAAACCTATGAGTTTCTTAAAAGTGATGCAGGGTTGTGTTACACAGGCACATTCTCCAGCTCCTTCAAGTTAATTAACCTTGGCACTTGGAAATGCCATGGATTGGCAATAGAGGGGAATAAATACATGGGTTTTATAAGCAGAAAAATTAAAGCCAACATTATAGAAATTGTTCCCAAGCATTTGGCATCAGCATGTATCCCATGTGTTAGCTTGAAAATACAACGCGTTTTAGGCACTTGAAGCATGGCTTGATGGCCTGCTTCATGTCAAATGGTGACACAACGGTCAGCTTCTCTTGATATTTGAGTTAAAAAGTTGAGAACCCTTTTGCTTTCGAGAGAAACAGGTGAAGTTTTGATGAAAATGCTTAAATAAGAGAATGAAGCGAAACAACCCTGCATGAGAGCCTGCTGGGTTTCATGCAGTTTCATCTGTACTGGCTTTAGAAACAGTAAGCAGTGAGTATGAATTGTTCATTCTTAAGGGCAGACCTTTCCTTCTATCAGTTTGCTCCTGAAGTGCTTTTATTTAACACTTGTTACATACCCATCTAGCATGGTTTTTCAGCTGCTACCCATAGGAACCTCTTCGTGATCGCTGTTCAGGTACCTCTTGTCTTCTGCTTATGGTTTGAGCATGGCTGCTGGTACAGCTCTCTGCTGTTTGGTAACAGAGCACCTCATGCATTAGCTTATTAGTCCAGATATTCCTGAGCAAGTGTCTAATTGGTGTGAAAATAGCAAGTGCTACTGATGGAAGTGACTTTCCTGTCCTAATGAAGGTGGAGGAATGACTGATTGTTTTGGAAAGCTCCAAGAGGAATACCCACAAGTTATTGGGAAGAAGATGGGAATTTTGCCTTGGAGAAAGCTTCTACATGCAGCAGTGAGTGTGTCCCCAGCCTGATGGTGTTTGTTGCTGTAATGTGCCATTTCCAATGTGCCAAAACACTAAGCAGCATGTTAGAAAAGGAAGTGCATCCTGAACCTGAGGTAATTTATGGAGGAGAGACCTAAAGTAGGCAGAATGTGATACCCACCTTGGAAATCTGTGGGATTAGCACCTTTGTCACCAGGAGAGGTGCCACCAGGCAATCCTTCAGCTTTGCATCTGATGGAGTAGGCATTGCTCCAGCAGTATAGTATTTCCTCATCATGGTATTGACAAGTGATATATTTCTAGTTAGAAGAAAACCTGCTTTTCAAATACCTGATGGTGTTCTCAGTATTCCTGTTTTCCTTCTCAAGTGAACTTTCATGGGCTTAACCCTGCTTAACTTAGCAGATCTGACAAGACCAGAGCCCAAGATGGCCTGGCTGAAGATCATGGAAACACACGAAGGTGGCCAGGGGCTTTATTTACAGTCAAGAAATTAGCAAGCGATAAGTAACCACCGAATAGCCAGCTTCTGTGATCCAAACAGCATCGCTTGAGAGAATAACATACCAGCTACTGAAGAGCACTGATTTATTTGATAACATCAGGAAACCATTTATGGACTCTATTATGGACTGCCATCACTGGGGGTTAAATCTGCTAGACCAGATAGATTGATGTGTGGGTCTGCTGTTGCGCTTGCTACTGCTTAATACAAAATAAGGATATCCCCTGAAATACCAAAGGGGCAATTGGAGCCGGTGCATTCTCGGCTTGGGTTTTTGTTATTTTTCCCATCGCCGCATATTTCCTTCATAAAGTTTTGCTCTCTTCCCTGCTGTGTGACAGCATTAACTAAATGAGGACCTTTAGGATAATGGCTTTTTAATAGAGTTTAACATGGCTTTGAACACCGTGTTTCTTGTTACAAAACACAGCAGAGGGAGACCATCCTCATGCAGAGACTATTTGGCTGCTGGCAGACTCCAGTGGAGTATGGCTGAAGCTGTAATGACAAATATGGCTTAAAAATTGGTGAGGCTTGGTTTTGCAGCCTCTCCTCTGTCGTTTCTTTCCTATGAAAGATGCATTTGATTTGATACCCACTGCAAGAATACTTGAAACTATAAGAGGAAATCTTCCTGATGCAATGACCGGTCCAAGCTGTGGTGTATTGAAACTGCACCGTGGTGGAAAAATTACCTGTCCTGCTACTCTGCTTTTACAAAGCAGCCATGAGCACAGTGGAGATTTGGCTTCCTGCATTGATACATAGATTTGGAAGCCAATGAAATATTCTGAACAAAGAAGGAGGTACTTCTTAGGTGGAATGGATACTTAATGAAGAAATGGCTTTCAGGTAATCTATAGTTGCATCAGTTCTAAGAATATTAGTAAATCTTTGTAGTTGCTTATTCTGTAACACAATGGTGAAAAGTGGGAAAAAGATGAACCTGAGCTGAACTGTCAGCCAAGATCTCTTGACAGTGAAAATAACGTCCATGACAGAGGCAGACCACTCAAGAAACAGGGTAGGGCATTGCCTCTGGGCAGACTGGATGGGAGCAGACCATGGATGTGCTGTGGGAAATCCCATGGGGAAATGCTGCCTAGGGGACCGCTCAGGTTGATTCAGAGGGCTAGTTCCCATCTCCACATGGACCCCTGATCCAAGCACAAGGTGTGTGTTTTACTGGCTGTTCACCCTTTTTCCACCTTGGAGGATTTTACCTTAACCAGGACCTGGTGTTGGCTGCATCACACCAAAACCACCCGCAACATTAGACCTGGCTAAAGGCAGTGAAGAGCCTGCGTTCCTTTTTAAGATATCCAAGGCATTATGGACACAAAGACCTTGTGCTGATTCTTCCCACGGTGCAGGCTTTCAGCTGCACACCTCACAGGTACCATTAATGTCATTCCAACCTCCCTTAGCAATCCAAGTGCAGGACGAGGCACTCAAAGGCGTAGTGCCCCAGGAATCCTCTAGAAAATGGCCATCCCCTCCCTTACTCAATGGCGGACTCACCAGCTGCACTGAAATGTCAGAAGGGTTTGCACAGCTGACAGGTTGCTGAAAATGGAGCATCGCCATAAATTCCCTTCATCCAGCCAAGTGCCGCTTAATATAGACTTAGCTGCACGGTCTGTCTCCCACACAGAGACCAAGAGCTGCCGCAGCTCATGACCAACGCATGAAGTTGTTAATTTAACCAAATGAACTACTGCTAGTGAGGGGGAAAAGGAAATTAATCCTTTAAAATTGATCTTTCTCTTCAGGTTTAACAAGTAATAGAGGAAGGAGAGAAGAAGGAACATGTCTGCACTCAGGCAGAACTCTGATGATGAAGAAGTGTGTACTGAGGACATCAATGAAGATGAAATCCTGGCAAACCTGTCCCCTGAGGAGCTAAAGGAACTGCAGTGTGAGATGGAAGTTATGGCCCCAGACCCTGAAGTCCCAACTGGGATGATACAGAGGGATCAGACGGAGAAACCCCCAACGGGGAGCTTTGACCACAGGTCCCTGGTTGACTACCTGTACTGGCAGAAGGCATCCAGACGCATGCTTGAGGATGAGAGAGTTCCCGTCACCCTCTTGCCCTCTGAGGTAACAAACAAAAATCACTAATATTTAGTATGTATCTGCTGTGGGGTCTGGTTTATAGTTTTAGTACCTTAACCTGCCTCTGCTTCCATCCCTTACGTAAGGTACAGTACAAACTGAAATTAATCCTAAAAGCCTCAGTGATGTCAGCATCCAGCTTGGGCTCACATCAGGATTAGTAATTTTTTAATTGCTTTTCATGACTATTTACTTAAGCTTTTTAATGTGAGAAAATCCTAATTCTGTTTCAGTAAAGCAAACCACTGTGAAATTGTCATACAATCAAGTTTGGAGGATGTAACTGTGTGTATGGAGGAGCACCATGCTGCTTTTCCATAGAAGGCTACATTAATTATATGTATTAAACTAATTAATTGACAGAATGTAATGTCATAGTGGACAAAACTCAAGAACAGTGTATTTTAACTCCATGACTTAGTTTAACCCTTTTCAACGCTGTACTTAGATTTATTCTACTATCCCTATGACTTTGAAATAAAGTTCTAAGGTCACACTTAGATGTTTTTCAGGATGAGGGCCTCACTTAAAAATAGGTTTATAGGATGGAAGCTTGGCCAGATGAAACGTATCCATCCCTAAACCCAAGTGAATCTGAAGTAACTGATCTTAGTATTTATTTTCTTTGCAATCACTGGTAGTTCTGCTATTGCACAACAGCACATCACGGACTTCCCAGGGCAGGTTTCATGGGCTGTCTTTGGACAAGGTGGGAAATCTGAGGGTTTTTTCCCTCCTGCAACACTCTTTTACCCTCAGAGAGGGTACAACTCAGTTACCCTCAAAGAGACAATATGTTTTTAACACTTTTGGAGTTAAATCTGGAATTCTAATGTAGAGCTGCATTTGCAACTGGTCAAGCAATCCCCGTACTAAACCCATCCACTGCTGCAGCAAGTAGGAACCACAGCCCTGAGGACAGGAGTGACTTGTGACCATTTTGCCTGATTTCTGGTGAAGCGCAAGCTGTGACACTGCCCCGCCTGAAGTAGTGCAAATCTCTTATAGAAATAATCTGTATCAGTGCTTTATTGACATTTCTCAGTGATAGAGGAGCCACATGCAAAAAGATGCTAAAAAGAGATCTCAGCCAGGAGGGTCTGTGGAGATGTTTGCAACTGACGTTATTTTGATGCTGCAAGCCCCATTGCCTTGCAGCAGCTGTGTGCAGAGTCCAGTTTCCTATCTCTGAGCTACTAGTTTGCTTTGTCTGCAGTGACGTGCTTCCTTAGTTGTGATGCTCTGGCAGGTACTAGAGCAGGCAGCTTTGTTGTCTCACGTGCTGGATGACTCCACTGTCATTTACAATGTGCCCTCTTGGCTCCTCCTGGGGCTGAGCAAACAGTCAGCGGTTAACACTGATTTCCAGTGGTTTGTGGCATTTGAAATAAACTTTCTCTCTTATCAAGGCAACCATAAAAATTAAACAAAATCCAGAAAGATACTTTAGATGAAAGACTCTTAACCTTGAGAAGGGTTCGAGGACCACCGTAATATACCATTAAATACATATAGAATTCAGTTGTCAGGATTTAATTCTATAGGCAAAGACGAGAAACTGGTTTGCAACCACTTTAACAGCAATCATTCCTGTGTTCCCAAGCAAGCCAGACAGCCCTGACTTACAGGCAGTGGCACATTCAGAGATTATTCTATAACATATGGGCATAGAGGCATCTAAATCCTGCCGCTGCACGTTTGTTTGAGCAGAAAGCTAATGTAACAAAGCTGTGTTCGACTATTTCAGCTGTGAGGTTTTGTCTCCCTAGAGAAGTGCTGCAGAAGAGGTGGAAGGAAAGGACGGAGGCAGCGGCAGGAGGGTGCCAGGAGCTGAGGAGAGACATTACAAAAATGAGCACTTGTCCAACTCTGGAACAAAATCTGGGGAGACGAAGGATGGGAGTGATGTGGAGAGAGAGGAGGAGGAGGATGAAGAGGAGGAGGAAGATGATGATGAAGAGGAAGAGGAGGAAGAGGGTGAGGAGGAAGAGGGTGAAGAGGAAGATGAGACAGAATTGGAAACAAAGGAGACTCACACCAGTGAGAACAGTCACAGTAATCAGATAAGTAAGAAATCAGGTACAGAATCAGGAGAAGGCACAGAAAAGCCAAGTGAAAAGAAGATATCAAAATTAAACATCCCCCAAAAGTTAGCGCTGGATACCAGCTTCATGAAGATAAGTGCCAGGCCTTCAGGAAACCAAACCAATTTGGAAGAGAGTCTGGAGAAAGTCCGAAAGAACAACCCAGACATGAAAGAGCTCAACCTGAACAACATAGAAAACATCCCCAAAGAAATGCTGATAGACTTTGTCAATGCCATGAAAAAGAATAAGAACATAAAAACGTTCAGCTTGGCCAACGTGGGGGCCGATGACAACGTGGCGTTCGCACTGGCCAACATGCTGCGAGAGAACAGGAGCATCACCACGCTGAACATCGACTCCAACTTCATCTCTGGCAAAGGGATTGTTGCCATCATGAGGTGCCTGCAGTACAACGAGACGCTGACGGAGCTCCGCTTTCACAACCAGAGGAGCATGCTGGGCCACCAGGCAGAAATGGAGATCGCCAGGCTGCTGAAAGCCAACGCCACCCTCCTCAAAATGGGGTATCACTTTGAGCTGCCAGGGCCCAGGATGGTGGTGACCAACTTGCTCAGCAGAAACCTGGACAAGCAGAGGCAAAAGAGGCAAGAAGAGCAAAGGCAGCAGCAAATGAAGGAGCAGAGAGAGTTGATAGCGATGCTGGAAAACGGACTTGGGTTGCCTCCAGGCATGTGGGAGATGCTGGGGGGACCGCTGCCTCAGCTGAGAATGCAAGAACCCCCTCAAGCCCCAAAACCATCCGACCCCATGGCTATGTCTCTGAACAAAAGGCAGGAGAGCATGAGGCAGCCAGCCCCCGAGCAGCCACACAGGGAGAAGCCCGTTGAATTCAGAGTGGTCAAGCTGAAGAAGATTCAGCGCAAGCCTGCTGTGCCAGACTATGTGGAACCCACCGAGAAAACCAACCTCAAAGACGTCATCAAAACGCTTAAACCGGTCCCCAGGAGAAGGCCACCTCCTCTGGTCGAAATAACCCCAAGAGATCAGCTACTAAATGACATTCGTCAGAGCAACGTTGCTTATCTTAAACCAGTAAGTGCTTGGTGATGGTGGTGATGGAGGGAGCTGTGGTCACCCGGTGCACTCCAGAGCTGCTGTTTGACACGTTGGCCATTCAGTGGGGTGGGCAAGCTTACCTGCGCACTGTGTGTCGTCATCCTTCTGCATCAGGCTGCCAATCCTGGGTGCAGGGGGTTGTTTCCCCTTGGTAGCACAAAGGTATGGCTTGCACAGAGAAATGACAGCAAGAGCCAAGGCTGCAGCCTTGCACATCCAAGCCCGCATCCATGAAGGTAAAAGAAAGGAGATTCAGTCGGGAGGTAAAGAGAACCACAGAAACTCACTGTTAGCATACTAGTGATAGCCTATTAGTTATGACAGGCAAATGCTATTGTAAGATGTTTGTTTCAGGACAACATCGGGTATTGTTTTTCGTATTAGTCCATCCTTAGTCCCCCATAAATCCCACGTTTCTCTTTTGAGTAGCACCACCATTTGTCCCATTCAATGAAGGGTGAACAGAAACACTGGCAGCAATGTAATTTACCAGTGATCACGCTCCTCTGGTGCTGCCACAAACCAGGCCAAGGCTGCGGGAGGGGTCTGTGGTATAGTTGTGGTCTGTGACTGCCTTCATTTGATTTGGTTTAAATGAAATTAAAACCTTTTGTGTGAGGAGGGATTTAATATGTATTTTTGAAGTTATTTCCATTCTCTAGAGTTACTTTCTCTAACAGTGATAATGCACAAACCTTTGCTACAACATTTTTCCGCACGTTTGGGCCTTTTTGAATGTTAACAACAGCATCAGTAAAAGAGGCTTTTTCTCAGCTGCCTGAACATGTAACACATTTTTACAGTTGCCTAAAAACATTTCAGGTAAAACAGTTGATCCTCTAAAATACTGTTTGCTGGCAAAAGGTACCAATTGTATCTGGAAAGGATCTAAAATCTAGCCTAGCCACACAGCTTGCGAACTTGCTCCTGCTTGCCTCACCCGGTCACAAGGAGTGTGTTATTTTAGTGACCCTCTGTTTAAATCAACTGCACAGTTAGAGTGCTAATAGGAAAAAGGAAGTTAGATCCATTAGTGGTGAAGATGCAGCAAGGTTGTAAGAAGAAAGTACCACAGGGCTTTTTGTGTTTCAAGTAAATCTTTGCCACTCAAAGTGTTAGTGGTCATAACTCAAGAGCAAGTGTAAGCTCATGTCTTTGAGAATCCAAGTCCCTAACTGTGATAAGCTCCCCTTGGTGATGCTCCTGCTTGGATAGCAAATTCATGCACCACTTCTCCAAATGCTGGCCACCAGATTTAACCTTTTGCTTTTCTTAAATGTTGTATTTCCTTGCCTTGTACTGTTATACAAGGAATACTGAAAGCCGAGTGATGTATTTGTAGCCAGTGATGTTGATGCATCTGTTTGTTTGAGTTGCTAAGGCTAGAGGAAGAGGACAGAAAATCCTTTGCAATTAAAAGTGGTCAGTGGTACTTTGTAATTCATCTTCTGTTTAATATGGACATTTTGGTACAGTGGGAAACATTCTGCTTTCATCTGTACCTACACAGAAACAATTATCCCCTCAGTGATTCCGGAGAGAGGAGATTGTCCTGAAATTTCAGCAGGGGCAGGTCCTGCAGTGACCTCTGATGCTGGTCCAGGTTTAATGTGACCATTCTTCTGCCAAAGCAAGCTTTGGGGTTGTGGTTTTGCTGGCCAGCCCTGCAGCCGGGGCCTCTCCTCAGGGCACTTCTGGCCTTTCTAGGCCAGTCTGGATTTTGCATTTCAGTCCCATGTCTGAGCCAGCAAGACCTGCTCTTGTAAAGGTCATGGTTTCATCAGGGACTGTAGCGATAGGACAAGGGGTAATGAGCTAAAACTTAAACAGGGGAAGTTTAGATTGGATATGAGGAAGAGGTTCTTTACTGTGAGGGTGGTGAGGCACTGGAATGGGTTGCCCAGGGATGTTGTGAATGCTCCATCGCTGGCAGAGTTCAAGGCCAGGCTGGACAGAGCCTTGGGCGACATGGTCTGGGGTGAGGCGTCCCTGTCCATGGCAGGGGATTGGAACTGGATGATCTTAAGGTCCTTTCCAATCCAAACCATTCTATGATTTACCTGTGTGTGCCAAGATGGTGTGTGTGAGGGGAGGTTGGTCCTTCATGGCCACAAGATCTGCTGCTATTCCTCCCCTCAGGAAGATGGAGGATGATGGTACTGGTGCTCTGCTGGGCACAGCACTCACTTTACACAGCAATGATTAAGAAACCTGCATGCTGCCATGTATGAGGGAGCAATAGTGAACCCCAGCTATGCCCTTCAAAATCCTCCGGAGGTTTTTATGAATGAGAGCTGTGGGGTTTGGGATGGAGGGATCAACTGATGCTCAATCCCAAATGGGCCAGAGAACAACTGCTATCAGGGCCCATGGAAATGTAAAGCGATGGACACATGTTTGGGGTTGGATTTTGTTTGTTTGGTCATTTGTGGGGGTTGTTTTGTTTCTGGTCCCGTTATCGTGCCACATGGCTTGGATTTGGGGCATTAGGGTGTTATCCTCACCTGCTTGCGTGATCTTGGTAACTCCTTATTTGCCTCAATATCCTCATCTCCATCTCTAAAAAGGGATTTTACTGCTTGAGCAGCGCTGGGTGTTTGGTTGCTCTGTGGTGGGACTTGTCACTTGCAAATTGATTTACCAGGCATCAAGCACTGCAAATAGCAAGTGGGGAATTACAAACAAAAGCAATTCTCAACCAGACCTCCTAGGAGCTCCCAGCTGTTCTATTTTGATTTTTTACAGTTTCTGGAGGTTTCTATTAAACTAATCTGGCTTGGGAAACGACTGATGAATTTCCTCCTCCTAATATTTACTGTCTTTGTCCAGGTGCCACTGCCAAAGCAGCTGGAATGAGAGACCAGATTGCCCTGAAGAAAACAAACTGGAATAAAGACTATTCAAGTTTTGCTTACAACTGTTTCAGCAGATGTTTTCTGCAGAACCCAGGTGGTATATATGACTCTTTGGGAACAAAGCTTGTGATACATACTTTTCTAAGCGTGGTGAAAATGGCTGGCATGGGAGAAGTCAGTGCTAAGCATTTCCATCAGGTATCAAACAATCCCAGTGCCATCTGTCTGCCGAGTGGATTTGAGGCTCCAGTTTGTTGTGGGAGTATTTTCTCAGAGGCATCGATAACCTTGTCTTTCTAGATTGTCAGCAAACTGTTTTGCTTCCATGTTGTCCTTCTGCTGCCAGATTCTGCAGGAATACGCTGTGTGCTTCATCTTATCTTTCTTTTCACACACATGCTCCTTTATTATTCTCTTGTCTATGAGAAATGTATTTGGTTTCCATGTCTACAGCTCCATTTTTTAGTTAAGGAAACAGGAATGAAATAAAGCTCTCTGTAAGATATGTGCAGCACTTCCATGGCTAACAAGGCACTCACAGAATGGAACAACTGTTCCGGTACATCAGACTCCTCAGACTACCTCTATTTCAGAACATAGCCTAGTTGGCATTGTACCTGATCAACATGTAAAGGGTGGTGCTGTGCTCTGCTTGGAGAGCTGTAATCTTCACTCCCCACGATTCACCTTTGGCTGTGATGTATTCCTTAATTACAGCTGCCTTGGAGCACACTGAAATCCCACTTCAGGTCTCTCTCCACACTGCTCTTGTGGCACGAGGATGAGCCTCACCTCTCTTTGCCAGGGATGCAAGAAAACGCCTCATTCCTCTTAGTACAGAGTGTGAATAGCATGTCTCACCCCTAGCAGGGCTGGATGAGTTGGGGTTAAACCTTCATGTACACAACTTGGTTTTTTCCTTAATGCTTTTGTGATTTGGTTTTTCTCCCCTTTTTAATCACTTTTTTTGCTGCACGCCTTGTTTGTAAAGCAGCTACAGGTAAGTCACACATCCACAAGAGAGCAGATGCTTCGGGAGTTTTTGTTTGGTTTTCTAAAGCTGAACGGCACAGAGAAAACAAAGCCTTCCTCTTTGCTAACATACAGCTCCCCTGCGTTCCTGTGGCTGAAACACTTGCTAAAAGGCACAGCTTTGCAGGATTTCCTTCAGGTGAGTTTCTCCTGGCTCCTGCCTGTAACTCTCAGCAATCCCAGTCCCACCCTGCTTCCCTTTCCCAATTTATTGTACTAATAGTCCTGTAATACCATCAGTATCCAGGACCTCTTTGAATCCAAGGTAGTTCAGGTTTTCATTTATCCTTGTCCTTTCTGCATCTATCACCTGGTGTCTTGCGAATCTCCCTCTTCCCAGTTTTTAAAGCTCCTTCTGAGCTCTGCTTCTGTCTGCAACTGTAATGTCCCAGACTTGGGAAACCTGGCTGATGTATTGCCTAAGACATAGCTGGTGGTTTTTAAGTACCACATAAGGGAAAGGGGAGAGCTATTTCTGCTAGGCAGAGATGTGAAAAAGGAAGTAACATTTTCACTAGACCCATTTGATTCAGCCCTCTCTTGTAAAGGATGAAAGTAGGAAAGGGAAGGAACTTGGTACTTCTAACCATGGAGCACAGCAGCAAATGACAAGTGCAAAAAGCAGCTCTGCCAGAAAGCGCTTTGAGCATGCAGCTCTCCATACAGGCTTCAAGGGCAGGCTGAGACTCCAGCAGTTGGGACAGGGAAGTACAAGGGAAAATATAGTGCTTCACAGCCTCCAACTCAAGCTGCCAGGTCCAGCTGACTGCTACACCCAGGAGCAGCCAAAGCAGCCGTGCTGCAGAAGCTCACACATATTACCAGAGTACAGACAGGAAGCCGTGCTCTGATCCATGCTCTCCCACCAAGCAGCTTCTTGAGTGATCACAGGAGGAGGAAGGCAACCAGATACAGAGATCACACTGTTAGCCTGACTGCAGCAGAACTGGGTTCCTCGTACTGCTCGCGGCACAGCTCCCAGTAATCCTAGAAGCAGAAATCCCTCTCAGGTAATTAAAAGCAATATAAAATCCCAGTTAAGTAGAGTTGTGTAAGAGCCTGAAACAGCATGAACAAATGCTGAAGCACTTCACCTCTGTCAAGCAGCCTGCATAAGGATGCAAGTGCAAGGCCATAACATTACTGCAGCTCAGAGATATGTTGTGCCTCAACAAAGTTAATATAGACGCAGATCACTCAAAACCAGCTTTAAAAACAAGCACAGGCTTGAAGCACAAGCTGCACAGTGACAGATCTCCCACAACCACTCACTGGAGTTCCACCAATCATGGCAACAGATCCAAGCCCAAGCTTCCAACCACTTTTCCCAACCTGAAATAAACACGCTCAGTGATCACCATTAGAATTTATTTTTCTTCATAACTGTGCAGTTTTTAAAATTCTACAGTAATGGTGAAGTCAGGCTACTACGTTCTTGAAGTGTGGAAACAGTCTGCAAATAACAAAGACCATGCGCTACAAGTGAGGAACAGGCCATCGACTCTTCAGCTGGAATATACAGACATGTTCAATAAATACTGATCACTTCAACACTTAAATGGAATGACATGTTCAGATTTCTACACAGTTCACTATGAAAACAGCATGGGAAGTTATAGAAAAGCTTCAACTTTAAGGATCCTGGTTTTCTTTGTTAAATTAATGACTGATAGAAAAGAGAAATGCAAGATCATCTGAAATGAAGTGTCACCTGGACAACTTTCCCTCCCCACTGTTGGTAAGCTCCTGTTATCAGCAATAATTTCCAGAGCTGGCAGTTAAGTTAAAATATATAAAAGAATTCCCCCCCCCCCCCCCCCCCCCCATCTTCAGTAGTTGTTACAGGCAAATATATTCATGAATTTGGAATGGGTTTTCAAAAACTGTATTTTGACATTTATTGCTTTTACTTGTAAACCTGAAATCCAGTTTATTCCTTTGAAGAGTGTCAGAAGTACAGAGTCAGTGAGATGCATGTTTTACTTGTAACCTTGCATTCTGGTTAAGAAGAAAGAAAAAGACCCACACTTGAGAACACACATATACCTCCATCTACAGAATAGCCTATACGGACCAAAGCAGAACAAGGTAAGAAGTCCTAAAGTAGCAGTATTTCAAAACACCAATAGGGTAGAAATCCAGCTCATTCAACGAATCTGAAGCCTTTTTTCCCCTCCCATGCCTGGCCATAGTTTAGCTGGTATGTCAGGTGGTTTGGCTCTCCTGCAGAGAGGAGCAGCTTCTACAGATCCAGATTTCAGAGAGACGAGAGGTGTGTTTTACTGGAACTGAAGAGGCACAGTGCCATGAATATTCTTCATGCTTAGCTCTATTCAGGCTGTTTTCCAGCTGCTAAAGGAGGAATGTGAGCTGAGGGCAGGAACCCATTCTCATTACAAGTACTTCACAGTTTTACCACCAGTTCAGCTAGCAATGTGGTCTCACTACAGACCACTCAAGAGAGGGATATGGAGGATGCAAGAGACCTATTTGTGACACTCCAGCTCACTTTGAGCATTGCCAGCTTGAAGGTGCTACCCAGCAAAAACTGCCTAAACTGCCAACTTGTAGATCTGAGGTGAAAAGGGTGTTACTTTTAATAGACAAATTTGCTACACGACAGTTGGAGAGGCTGCATTCCATAGGTTTCCATCTCTTCCTCCTCTACCCTCCAGAAGAAGAGACAAGCAAATGCTTTTAAGTTAGTATGTATTTGTGTAAACACCAGAACATTTTGCTATACAATAGAAAAAGACTGCTGCTTTTATGTTCTTAGAGGAGCCCTGAAGACATTGGAATACCTGTATCCTGCAATTATTAATCTGTACCACGTGCATTTCCTGTTTTGTACACAAACTGAAAGCAAGCTTGAACAATAGTAAATAGCAACTACATTCCTGCAACAGGTGAAAATGCCACATTGCAGCTGCTTACTCCTTTGCTTTAGATATGTAGTCAGCCAGTTTGTTGAAACTATCCTCTTGCTGTTCTAGAGCATCCAGTATGATGCCCATCGGGGTCTTCTTCAAGCCTATTCCTTCTATCTTGTTCTCCAGCTTGTTCTTTATGTTCCGAAGCCTCAGAGAAGCATGGACAAACATCACTGCATGACAGAAACACTTATTAATTATTAATGCTCACGGAATGCATAGTTCTTGCAGCACTTCAGCACCACGACAGCACTGGAAGAAGAGGGAGTCTCAGTGACCACTTAAATAATGACAGGTACCTACTTAATAATGACATTAAAGATGGCTTGTGCTGTTTTGTGTCCCTCTCCGCCCAAGTTGGTTTTGAGGTCATTTAAATAGAGGTAGTGAAGGCAACAGCCAATTTAAACTCTGCGGACTTAACTGAGAAAGCTCAAGTCACATCCCCTTAGGCCCCTAGAGCAGAAGAATACTTACAGAGGAGAGGAAGCGTGATCCCAAACATGAACACCATGACATCTCCCAGATAGGAGATCAAGAAGTAGCTAGACAGCATAATGACCACTACGAATGCAGTTGGGTACTGTTTCTTCAGCTTGCGGAGGATATCCTTGTTGTGTGATACCCACACAAACCCCATGAACACCAGCACCACCACAGTACCACCAATGAGCATATTCAGGGGACTCAGAAATCTGGAGAGGAGAAATAAGAAAACAGAAGCATCTCATTTCAGAGCCTTCATGACCTGTGTCCATACAGCAAACATCTAGCTCGCTGGTAACCTGTCACTAGGGAGGTAGGGCATTGAGAATTCAGTTGCTGCTGTCAAGACCTTTTTCAGCATCTAATTATTAGGCAGAAGCCAAATAAAGCAACAAGTGCAACTGACCAAGCAACACTTCTTAGCCTTGAATTTAGAAGTTTAGATAACATTTTATCTTTATGTTCTCATCCTGAGCATAGCTGAGGATAATGAGAGTTTCTGCAGCACCTCATTGATAGCAGCAATCACCACCAGGACCCCTCCTACCTGTGCAATCAATACATTCATTTGATATCAGACCCAGCAAATCCCAAGAGCAGATGGAGCCAACAACCAGATTCCCAAGTGATTGCTCTGACTACATATGACCAAAATCAGGCTCAGCCTAGACCTTCAGATGAACTAGCTTTACAGATAATCTCATCTGGGTTTGCACAATGGGAAAAGTAGGGGAACACCGAGGGGAAAAAAAAAGAAGTTACTTTACCATTCCTTATTTCTGAATAAGCCTTTTTGGTTTACACCCAAACAAAATGATTTTGTGAACCTGCAGAAAGAGCTTACCATTATCAGCACAACAAATGTAGCCCTGTCCCAAGCAAGCATCCCTAAGAGTCAGAAGGTATGCGTCAAAAGTGGAGCCAGGCCTCGCAAGAGTCACTGCTGAGGTTTGTGTTCTATTATAGTTACCAAGCAAACCAAGGCACCAAGTGGATCAGCTCTGGACTATAAACAGCAAGTCCCTTTTTTGGGCCAGTGCAAGAACATCACCTGCTCAAACCACTTCCCAAGTATTCAGAGCTCGTTGAGAGTCAAGCTTTCAGCAATGACTTTGCTTAGCTTGTTTCTGTACTCACATAAAGTCCAGGCTCTATTATATTTACTTATACTGTAATAAGTGATGTGATTTCATGTGCATTCTGATTTATTTATTTATACATGCACAGATTTAATTACACAGCAGCTGAGGGCTCTGAGTTGCTACAACTATGACAGTAGCATAACACTGCCCTGCTAAAGCCAGATGTAGCCAAGATCTCCTCTTGCAGACTTCACTGTTCCAAAGTTAACAGGCACAATGACTCACCACTCCACCCTACTGCTGAGGAGGATGCTTTTGTTTGTGGTCTGTGCTTCATATCCGGCACCAACATAAGAAATCTGCTGCTAGACTGGTATGCCAACACCCTACCTGCAGCACCAGGGAGCATTCTTCTAGAGAAGGAAGAACCCCAAAGCACTATTTCAGAGGACAGACTGGCTCTTGATTATTTACGTCAGTTGTGCCAACAGGAGACAGTACAACTGCACAGAGAGAGATTAAAATTCAGACTAGTTCCCCACCTGCTTCTGCTACTCATGCTGAAAAGCCAACAGGGCTTTTTGGACGTGGTGAGAGGGCAGACTTGCTTGTTGCATCTGAGTCACTCCCTGGAGCCAGCCAGATTATATTTAGCTCTGAATTGTCAATCTAAATTTTCCAGGCTGGAAAAAGTGAACAGCATTGCTCTGGAAGGAAATCGGTTTCATCTGTGCTCCTTTGCAGCAGGAGAAGGAGGGTGACTCATGACTGGACCACACTAGCGCCTGGCCTATATACACACTACAGGACGTATGAGATTCTTAAGGCAGAACTCACCTCCACGTCACTGCTATCTTGGTGCAGAAATGGCCAAACTTGCCCAAGCCACTCACAACCAATTTTTTGTTTCCAAAAATTTATGTACAAGATAACCCTGGAAGCAGCAAAGGAATAGGCAGAGCTCCTCTCTACAACTTCCCTGTGTCTGTTAAATACTCTCAAAGCTTTATTTTCCCTACTTGCATTACAACTTCAGAAACTGGTGGTAAAGATTAACTCCTCTGTATTTATAAGGAAGAGACCAAAGACTGCTCTGTTCTATGCTTCTTTCTGGCATTACATAGGTTCTGTATAACTGACTGGGATATGAAGAAAAACAACCCACCAACCAACCAAAGACCCAGAATACATTCAAAAGATCCCACTTTCCTGGGGAAAGTTATTTGAATTACATGTTTTCTGAAGTGGGCTGCATTCCAACGGGTACAAGGAAACAGTGAACATAAGTATCAAATGAAGTCATTCAGAGCCACATGAAAGCAGATGGGGATAGCAGTTGCCACTTAGAACTGGTATTCAAGTTATTAGCCATGTGCCCACAGACTTCAATACTTTTGATTATGATACCGGATAGAGTGTCATACGCCAGGCTCCCCTTTACTGCTTGACTCGCCCACAGCGTAACTTGCAGCATTAAGATTCTCATAGAAATTCATATATAGAAACTTCTCCAGCAATGGCATTTTTTGGGAAGGCAGACCTCCATTATCCAGTTTTGCTCAGCTCTGCTGGCACACTGCTCTCAGGAACACAATAGCTGGAGACAAGCAAGGCAAAAACATGGACACATTGTTTTAGAACACCAGTGTCTGGGGAAAAAAGCTGCATAGCAGCCCAGAAGTCACTTTATAGTTGAACCACCAAACTGCTATTGGCCCTACTTACGTAGAGATCAGAATACAATATGCCAAATTTATGCTCAGGCAAGAAGGCTGGAAGGCTTTCAAAGCTGCAGAGACAAGGTAAGTAACCAGCCATTACATATGTTACAAGATACTTTCTAAATATAATTCCCCTTAGGAGGGATTTGAGACCTCTCAAAACCCTAAAAATGTAATGCACGGCACAATTATCATGGCAATGGTGTGGTAACTTGAGTTTACATTGCTCGGATGACTTAGGGGGAGAAAAACCCCTAGGTTTGGAAAAGAAAACCACTAGCTTTCATGACTCTGAAAGTACTCAGTATGACAGGACTAAGTATTTGGGGTGCTAACAGCCCAGTGCATCTTAGCTGGATGATCTCCTTCATTGCCTTCTGTATTAGGCAGGTTACAACCCTGGTAGGATGCTGTGACTTCCAGTACAGCTGAGACAAACTGGCAAGGAAAAGCTGTCACCTAGATTCAGTTCCAGCAATGTTGCAGGGCAACTTGCAATTGCACTCTTGCTGCCTTTCAGAGATCAGGTTCTCTTCCGCATCTGCTTTGATACAAAGTAAAGAGAAGGGGAAAATAAGTAAAAGAAACACCCGGCCTGGCTGCAGGGATTGTCCTGTGCCAAGCAGCAACATAGGATATTGTGTTTGGGAAGTAGGAGCAGAAGACAGCAGAGATGCTAGCAGCTGGGGGTGCAGTTGGGTGGGAAGAAGTACTGGCAGCTACCTCTGGCCAGTAAAACTCATTAAGATGACATACCTTTTTTACTGGATTCATATTTCTGTACTCTGCCCTTACATGTATCACCAGATGGGTTAGATTTGGTAGGTGCAGAAAAGCCCAAAGAAGCCCTGCTTTCAGTGACTTACCACATCACCTCTTTTTGTCAGGTAATTTCATGTCTGCACACCTGTGCCCAGCCTTAGAGCAGAAGAGGTGGCAAGTTATTTGAAGAATATATGGCTATAGCATAGGGAAAAAGAAGAGCTAGGCAAGACACAGCCTTCATGCAAGACAAGCCTTCTACAGCATGAGCCCAGAAATAGGACAGGCCACATAAAAAGCAAAAGCAAGCTAGCTCCATCCTTAAATCATCTCCATTTGAGACGACTGTCTCTGGGTGACTATTCAGCGGCTGCTGCCACATCTGTTTCTCTTGCATGTGACCAGGCAAGTCTGAACAAAAGCCCTGAACAGAAGACTTGCAGTCATTGAGAACATCATCTTTTTACACAGAGCAGCTCAGTTAGGCCATTATATCAAATAAGCATTAAAGTTCACTTTTAGAATTAGAAGACCTTTTGCTCCATCATGTTCTGAGCAGAAGGCAGGTTGGAGCACTTAAAACGCTTCCTTCCTCATTTGTGTTCATTTAAATAGCTTTAAAGATAACGTTCTGCCTCCCCTCTCTCCATACTTCAGCTTCAGTGAGATTATATAACTGTAACTCGAGGTAGTACTAAAACTGTACATGACACATTGTCCCAGGTGATGGCCCTCAGCATCCACAGATACAGCAATGCTTCTGTACTTACTGTTGCTCACTTGCATTGCTTTGAGGAGCCAGATTCTTTCCTGTAGAATTGCCAGATCTTTATGGAGTTATGTACTAATATCATTAGACAATGTATGTTTTAAAGCAATGTGTTTTGCTCACTTAATCTTTCATCACGCATTAGAGAAACTGAGCATTTTGTTGCTCTGGGGGGTCTTTGTTTTGGCAAGGGAATTGCTACAAGCACATCAGCTGAAGTAGTGGTCTGGGGAAGGAAAAAAGAAGAGACACACACTCATTGCTAGGGGTTTGTGCAGATGGACAGAAGGTGTTTTAGAGAAGTGGCAAAGGTAAGAGACACCAAACCTCATGCTGTGCAGAAGACATGCCAGAAGAGAACGAAGATTTTCTCAGATGCAGCACTCTGAAATCTAACACACCTTTTAATACTGTCAGATTTAGAAACTAATTTTCAGCAAGTACATGGCAACAAAAGCATTGAAGAAATGCCATCAATTTAAGTAGTTAAGTTAGAACTGCAAGACAGAGATGCCTTGTTGGAGTAGGTGAAAGCATGGACAAATTCCACTTATTAACCAAAGTGATTGTTTGAGGGGAGCTGCAAACTGCGGGGGGAGGCACTCATTTTTATAAGTATCTGAACAGCACACAATGACAGGGCCCTGTCTCTGTAAGAACAAGCAGACCAGCTCCTGTGCAGCTGGGAGAAAGGGCACAATTTGACTTAGTAAAGATCTTGGGTTGTATCAGCAGTCTATTGCAACAGAATTGGGGAAGGGGAAGAGGGAACAGCATGCTAGTTAAGATTCATTCCTAAAGGAATTTGGAAGGTGGGGTGGGTGGAAGAGACAAGGCTGCTACCACCAGCCTGTGTTAGCACTAACTCAGTAGTTTCAGTTTCTTGTTCACCGATTTATTTTCTCCCTAGTCCTGTAGGCTGAAAGTAAAATCTACATTATTGCAAAGCACAGAACATCATTTACATGTAACAGGAGCTATCAGAGAAGGTGGATGGAAGGAGAAAGGCAGGAAAATGATACAGCAGAGACCATTACAATTCCACTCACTCACGGTAAGGTTATTCCATACCATGTAGAGAGACAGTAAAAAGCTGGAGAGGTCAACATCGTGGTAATAGAGGCAGTAAACTGAAGGCAATAAACACTGTACTTCCAGTATTAAGAACACTCTAGGCTATGATTTCCATGTCAGTCAGCACCACCACAGCTCCCAAGTATTACAATAGCTGAAAATACCATCTCTGTGTTACAAGTCTGTATATAATTAGATGGTTTAAAAACAGTTAGAGTTGGTCACAGGGTAAGTTTAGTTCTGACCACAGGAAGACCACTCCATCAGCAGTTTCAATAATCCTGCTGTTAGGCCTATGTACAGTCCTGGAGTTCCTAAAAAGCCATGATTCGTCATTTATCACTCAGGGATTCCTACCTATTGCAGAATGAAGTGCAAGACAGCAACTTAGTCATCACTTTAAATATATCAGGAAAACTTTCTTTACCTTTCTCCCAAAGGCAAGTGAAAAACCTAATTCAGAACAGGACAGTTTATTGAAATGTTATCCCATTTCCTTTAGAGTTCTTCTCCCACCCTTTTTTACTTCAGTGTTATAAGAATTTAATTCATCACATAAGAAAGGCTCTAAGACAAAAATCCCACTTCAGGTTTTCCTCATCTGTAAGTTTTCAGTTCAGAGGGTTACCTCTCAATATTAAGATATTCAAATTGCAGTTCTGATATTACTCTCCATCTCCTGTGGCTCTCTTCCTCCCCCATCTCCCAACCCAGGAAAATAGTGAGAAATAATTGGGAAATATATTACCCTTGATCTGAAGAGATCAGAGTTTATAAGGAGGAATTTAGCAGACTGAATAAAAGCTGCTGCCATCACTGTTTTCCAACCAGAGATATCAAAACTGTTTACATTCTTCTCCCCACCCTGGGGAGAAGAGCTGTCCCCCTGCTTGCCAAGGCCATTGTGATTTACCTACTCATTGAGAGCTGGCTGCAGCATTGTGCTGCTAAACAATTGTAGATGAACACAGTATTTTGTACCCAAGGTGGTATAAGAACAGCAAGACCGTGGAAATCTCATTTTATCAGCCTGTTCTGCCAGCTCAGGTCTCCTGAAGAGAATAGGGAAATAACCTTATAATCATCTTTTGAGTCAAAGCCTGTGTGACTTTTTTTGAAGTATTGCTTTAGGGTCTTTGGTGAGAAAGCTCTTAAGCAGACATGCAGCAGAAGCTAATGATTAAGCTTTTAATATGGCAACTGGAATACTTTACTCTTCACAACAAACAATGCACAAATGCAAATGCTTAAATTGGAGAGTTGCCCAGCCATTAGGCCAGAGTGGTTTTGGCTGTAGTGCATCTTATCTTATCCTGCAGAGGCTTCAAATTCTTCCTCAAAATCCATTCTTTTTCTTTTTGCTAAGCAGTCAGCATCTTGTTACAGCTCCTGCAGCTGCTGACCCAGAGTCTAAGTTGATGAATATCCTCTGGGCTGCAGGGAGCTTTGGCCTGTGATCCATGAAAGGACAGGCTGAGAACGCTGCTTTTTCTTCTTGATTCATACAGTAGTTAAGGTTTGCATAGTGGCATAGGCTTTCTTCTTAATTTTGTTGGGGATATGTTGCTCTCAGCTTGAGCAGCCACACTGGACAGATTTAATGAGGAAGCACAGATCACTGCGCAGGATGCAGCTCAGCTTTGCAGAGCGCAGCAGCATCCGCACGCAAACCCATTGCTACTTTCTGCCAGCGACAAGCTGGGGGTGCCTGGAGCCCGTTCCCGGGGGCAAAGGGAATGATGAGCAATCCATGGAAGAGGGAAAATAAGGGAGTCCTCCGACCCACGAATAAATAAGTCCTAAACCCTCCTCCTAACCACACGCCCCATTTCCACAAGAGAGGGTGTAACCAAGGCCTTAATATTTTAAGCGACACAAGGTAAATCAGAGGTTTAAGGAGCGGCCCAGGAAGGCAGCTCCCTATACCCCCAGCATCCCACCCGGCAGCGCAGCGCGCAGGGCCCAGCCCTTTCCCATGTCACCGGGCCAAGACGCAGCGCCACCCGCCCGGGGAATGAGGCGTCCCCCGGGGAACGGGGCCTGCCCTGCCCGGCCCCTCCCCGCCCGCCGCTGCCAGAGGGAGATCGGGGCTCACGCACTGACCCCACGATGGAGACGACGGCGGCGGCCACCATCAGGTAGTTGGTCTGGTAGTAGAGCAGGTTGCTGACCACCCGGTTGTTCCATTTCGAGATGTCCTTGAAGTCGGGCCTGGCGAAGCGGTCCGAGCCGGGGAAGAAGTCGTCCCAGGCCCGCAGCGGCGCCACCTGCACCTCCATGGCTGCCGGCACGCCCCGCCGCGCAGGCCTAAGAGCACAGCGGCACCGCCCCGGGGCGGCCCCGGCCCTTCCACCGCCCGCCGCGGGGAGTGAACGCCGCGGTAAACCGCGCAGAAGCGAGTAGCAGCGCAAGCGAGAGGCGTATGTAGCGCTGCCTGCCTCGGAGGGGCAGCTGCTGCCGGCAGTGGCCGCTGTGTGGTCATGGGATCGCGGCAGGGTTTGTGTTGGGAGGGACCTTAAAGCTCATCCAGTTTCCCCCCGCCTTCCTGCAGAGGGGGTTGCTCTAAGTCCATCCAACCGGGCCTTGAACACTGCCAGGAATGGGGCAGCCACAGCTCCCCTGGGCACCCTGTGCCAGGGCCTCAGCACCCTCACAGGGAAGATTTTGTTTTTCTAATATATAATCTAAATCTCCTCTCTGTCAGTTTTAAGCTATTCCTTCTTGTCCCTCTCTATATGTCCTTGTCAAAAGCCACTCTCCAGCTTTCTTGTCGGCCCCTTTAGGCACTGGAAGCTGCCCTAAGGTCCCCCCAGAGCACTCTCTTCTCCAGGCTGAACAGCTAAAGCCCAGCCTGTGCTCTCTCACCACAGCAGGGGTGCTTCAGCTCTCAAAGCATCGCCATGACCTCCTCCAGACTCACCCCAATATCATTTCCTCAGAAAAACATGACATACATTTACCATTTAGATGACAGATCCAGTTCACATCCTCTGTTGGGGGCTGAGCATGGAGGAGGAGGGCATGGAATGGCTGCCCCAGCCAAGGAGGCACTGGGGGAGTGTCGAGCCATCACAGGGTGATCCTGTGATGGGATGATTGTGCCCTAAACCCTCTGGCTTCAAAGGGTAGGGTCATTGCCAGCAGCCTCAGTGGCTTGAACCCCATCAGCCTGTGTACAACAGTTGCTCCTTCAGTGCCTTCACACTCCACCGGCCCATCTGCCTCCCACCCAACGCCTGGAGACCACTCCTTGTGTTAGCCGCGGGACCACAGGCTTCTGCGTGCAGGATCTGGTTGACGTAGCCGGACTCTGCCCGGGGAGCGCTGCGAGGCGAAAGCTATTTGATAACACAGCTCGGGTGCAGGAGTTACCCGGCCAGCCAGAGGCCACGTTCGGTCTCCGGTCTTCCCGTGGGCTTTAAAGCGCCGCGACCACCACGCACGCTTTGTCCTTGGGGATGCTGCCCCTAGCTGCCGGGAAGCATCGGGAATACGGGCGTCGGGAGAGCCTTGGGGATCCGGGGCCAGGCGCTTGGGGCCGAGGGATGGAGGGAGGGAAGCGGCGGCGCGGGGCAGCTGCGGCTTGGCTGCCCGCTCTGTAGCTGGGGGCCCGGGCACCCCCCCCCCCCGGTTGCCAGGGCGCTCTACCCCCCTCCCCAGCTCTCCAGGCCTGCAACCGCGGCGGCGCGCCGGGGAAGCACCGCCCATCGGGGAGCCGCGGAGCAACGTGGGAAGCAGAGGGAAATATGGCGGATAGCGAAGAACCGTAAGTGCCCTGTATGTGTGTGCTTGGCCGCCCCTTTCCCCGCTTCCCGGGGACGGGTGGGCTCCGGGGTCCCCTCCCCCTCCTCCCCGGTCTCTGTAGCGCGATACTGACCCTTCTTTTATTCTCTCTCTTTTAGGGAGAAGAAAAGAAGGAGGCTAGAGGAGCTGCTGGCGGATGGGTTAGTGCGGGGCTGCGGGCGAGCGGGCTCCCGGCCCGGGGCAGGGGCAGGCAGCGCTTGCTGAGGGGTGGCTGGTAGGTCAGGGTGAGCCGCAGCCCCGCAGGAGAGGTGTGGGCTGGGTGGAGGCTGCGGGTTAGCTGTGGGGCCCGATGGAGAGGCGCTGGCTGGGGCGACCGTGCGTGTGCGGCCTGGGGCCCCGCGGTGAAGGGAGCTGGAGGAGAGGTGTTAGGGGGGCCAGAATGGGGAAGGGGGACGCGAAAGGGCGCTTGAATAGCAAGGACTGGGGAAGAGGAGTTTACCTGGGGAGAGGACCAAGGGGCTCACCCGGAGTGGGGATGGGAATCGCGGGCTTGGAGCTTGGCATGAGTAAAGGCTGGTGTGCTGGAGAGCTTTGTGACAGGAGTGGGAAGAGCTGCATTGCCGGTCAGGGACCTGGGGAGGGCCTCTAGGCTAGAAGCAGGTGACTAAATTTTGGCTGAAAATTAAAAATTCAGGCTACGGAAGAGTTGCCTCTGCTTATTAAAACCCTAAATTCTGTGCATCTGTCTTAACAGCCATGAAAGCTAATGCTCAGTAATCTTTAACCTCATCTGCTTCCATCCCTTAACTATTCCCTTCCATCTGCTTGTGTCCCTCTTCCCAGAGATCACAAAGCAGACCTGCCTGCCTGAGTGGTGGACTCACAGGCAGTGCATGTGTGTGTTGGGGTGAGGGGTCACAAAAATCCCTGTGCATGTTGGATGGGGAGGGGTGCATGCCAAGTCCCTCAAACACATGGAGCTTTGGAGATGGGAAGGGAAAGTCTGGGCCTAAAGCAACATAAGCACTGTGGTGCTCTGGTATATTACACAAATTGTCAAATTAATTCGATGAAATAAACAAGAATGTTGTTAAGCTCTCATAACAGATACCTGGTAACGCTGTAAAAACACCGACACAAACGCCTTAGAAACCTGTCTCTGAAGTTAAACATAAAATCCCAGGTGGAGTTACTGATGTTTTTCTGATCTCCACAATGTCCAACCCTGTAAAAAAAACCAAACTGTAGTATAATCACAAAAATTAAGCTGCAGCTTACTATTTTATCACTTATAAAGGAAGATGCACATCTAAGGGGAGTACTGCTGCTTAATAGCTGTTTATATGGACTGTGTAAAAGGATAAAAAAAGTTAATGTCACCAAGTACTGCTTCTGCACTTGTTTCCAGAAAAGTTGAGAATTATAATATAATACATAGAAGCAATTGCTGTGATGTGTACTGACTCATTTTATTTGTATACGACAGTGCTTAATGTATCCTGCAAACAGATGAGCCCAGGGTTCAGCAGAGGGAGTGCTGTGTTTATTTACACTATCTCCCATAATGTGAAATATGTGTATTTTCACATTATTGTGGAAACTGGGGAAGATGCAAAAGTGCAAGTCAGAGGTCAAAAGACCTTTATGAACTGAAATAAATGTTTTAGATCTTCAACTGTTAATTCAGTCACTTACCTGAAGCCAACAGTTAACGAGGAATGAGTTCAGTCTGCAATCAAAACGCAAGCAAATTATGATGTATTTATTCCTGCAGTTTAGTAAAGTTTTCCCTGTTACTGAAATTCTTCCAGTTAATTGCCTGTAAGTTAAAGTTACTCTGGACATACAGTGCTATCCATCTTCTGAATTCTGTGAGGATAAAGGCACTTATTGTCTACATGTTTTTACTACATTTTCCTTTTGAGATAAGTCACCAGGAAGTAATAATAAATGCTAAACATTACCCAAGTTATTGATCCGAGTGTTCTTCCTGTTACTTCAGAGGAGGAAACAAATAATGCACCTCATCAATGGTGACACAACCTTTCATACTTCATAAGCTCTTTTGTAAGAAGCTTTGTTTTTTATTAACATAGAACATAATTGTACATACACATTGAGTGGTGCTCCTATTTAAAAAGGAAAGCGTGCTCCTTTAAGAAAGGGTTTGTTCTGTGTAGGTGATGATCTTATGTTAGAACGTTGCTTATGAGAGCTGTTGTTGAACTATTCCAATAAGTCTCTGAAGAGTTTAAATTTATGTACTGCTGAAAGTGACCTGCAAAAGCAGAAAAAAGGGTAGATTCTTACTTTTGGTAGCACTCATATAAATTAACTGTGAAGACTCGGAGGCCAGAGTTGGAGCATTTTACTGTTATTTATTCAGTGCCTCACAGTTGTAGTTACACAGTGATAATTCTAAATATGATTTATGAACTTCAAAAATCTGTCAAAAAAAAAAGATACGAGACTTGACACCCTCAAAATCTGAAAGGACAACCTCTTTTTCTGTGCCCTCTTTAAATACAAGGAAAGTAAAAGCAAAAAGGCTAGACCCTTTTTTCACTTCAGGTCAACTTTTACTGGTAAAAGCAAAATCAGTAGGGTTTCTTGAAATGCCTGTGGTTTTCCCCTCTATGCGTATTTGTATTGTTGCTTTCTAGTTCCACAAATAAAATCCACTCATGCAAATGTTCATGTGCATAACTTATGTGCTTAAAGAATATGCAGATGCATTTGTATGAATGGTCAATAATTTAGGTATTTTTAAGCTATATAGAGAAATAAATCATTTTGGAGGTGTGGCTTTTTCTCTATGATTTTGCAGCTGAATTTACTGTGTTCTGTGCAGAATGGCTGTTGATGGTGGGTGTGGGGGCACTGGAGACTGGGAAGGTCGCTGGAACCATGTAAGGAAGTTTCTCGAGCGATCTGGACCATTCACACATCCTGATTTCGAGCCAGGCACTCAAGTGAGAAACACTTACTTTAAATAAATCTGTAGTGTGTGTTGCAAACTAATGTGAAGTTTCATTAATTGGTTACCAACAGTGTATGAATACTAAAAGTGCATGAAAAGCTTGTGTTTAATCAGTTGAACTTTATGGTTCTAGAAGAACTTGTATTCTTTTCATAAGCTTGTGTTTCTGAAGTGTACACTGTCAACTACAAGCTTGCTGGCATCATACATAAAAATGTATAACAGCATATGAATTATGCTCTGCCTTTTGAGTTTCTCATGAGAAATAGCAGCATTTGTCTCTCTGTTTTTAAGTAATTGATACAGTGAGGAATTTCTTGCGCTTAAAGAATGAATTAAGGTTAATATGAATACTTAAAGAATTGGGAAAGATGTTTAGTAGGGAAAAACAAAATCTAGACTGTTTAATGTATTTCTTCTGTTTTCCTTTCTTGGTATGTTTTGATTCAGAACTTACAGTTGAATGTATTTTACTGCTACCTTTTTAATGTACTGTTCCATTATTCACTAGTTTGACGCTGGGGTCTAGTAGAACAATCCACTGAAAGCAGTTATATAGTCAAAAATCAATTCTTTTGGGCCAGCAGTGTTGTTTGTCTGTTTATATTTATTTTGTATTATATAGAAACATAGAATAGTTAGGGTTGGAAAGGACCTTAAGATCATCAAGTTCTAACCCCCCTGCCATGGGCAGGGACGAAAAAAAGCACAAAAAAATGACAGGTTTTTTGCCCTCCAGTTTTAATAGCGGTGGGGCAGGGGGACCCCTCTTTGCCCCAGGGGGCCAGTGCTGGGGCTGGTCCCTCATCCTCTTCACAGTCTGCAGGGAGTAGGCCTGGCCCAGCAGAGTGCCCAGCCCGGGGGTCTATCCCGGGCCAGGGGTCTACAGGAAGCCCGGGAAGGTGAGTTGCAGCAGCAGGATGGCAGCCACGATGTGCCCGGCACACAGCAGTAGCAGCCAGACAGGGAGGGAGCATCGGCTGGGCAGAAGGTGCAGCTTGCAGTGGCTGTCAGCAGGCGCTCTGAGCAGGGCGGCCTTGTTCCCTGCCAGCAGCTCCCATCCGTGCTGGCTCTCAGGAGCAAAAGCCATGTCTGTCACCACGATGCTGTGGACCTCCTTCACATAGTACAGCTTCTGCAGTGAGAAGGCAATGTGGATGGCAACAGAACCTGTCACTGTACCTCGTCCCAGGAAGGTGCCTGAGTCACTTATGGAGAGGCAGGAGATGACCTCAGTGCCACAGGGTCGGATGAGCAGCGGCAGGAAGCTCTTCCCATCCCACTTGGTCAGGTAGCAGGGTGGGGGGCAGTGCTCCCGCTTGTCGGGCACCTGAACAGTGTAGAGCTGTACTGCCCCAGCATTGTCCTCCACTGCCCCAACCCAGCAGGCCTGGTAGCGGTAAGTGTTGTCAGGGATGCTAGGCAGGTTTTCCTTCCAGCACAGCCCCATCGCTGGCTGGTCCTGCTGCCACACACAGCACTGGAAGTCCCATCCTGCCGTCACCACCTTGTTGTCAGGGCCCAGCGCAGTATCTTCAATCTCCCGTCATGGGCTTTGAACTCCAGTGTCTTCTTCGTGCTGGGGAACTCCCAGAGGCAGAGGGATATTTTATATCAGTAAAATATTTGGAAGAAGAAAATATTATCTCCGTAAATGAAATAATAAATGTGGAACTTGCTTTCTTCATGGCCAAAATTAATATGAAGAGAATAATGATACAACAAAGGTCTTGCTTTTTTGTAAGGTGGGATATAGAAGTTGTGTGAACTCAACGACACATTAAAGTCTGATACGTGATTAATCCTGCAAGTGCAAACTGTTTCATTGATAGAAGTTGTTTTATATGAAACTTTTATTAGGCACTGAAAATGTACAGTAACTCATTCATAAGGGTTATGAAGTAAAGGACAAATTGTACTTTTCCGTATTTACTGTATTAATATTTTGTTTTATATTTTGCACAGGCTCTTGAGTTTTTGTTGAAGACGTGTAAAGTGCTGGTTATTGGAGCAGGAGGATTAGGATGCGAACTCCTGAAAAACCTGGTAATTACTCAATTTTCACCCTTTGTGTCTTACAGTCTTTTTTTCCTTGAGGAAATTATATTTTCTACTTGGTTAATTAGTCATTTTTGAGTGTATATAGCTACTAAATCTCTAAGTTCTAATCAAAATGTATAAGATACGGGATGACACAGACAATAAACTTGAAGAATGCACCTTGACAGAAAGCTTAGAAGGTGGTAGTCTAATATGTTGCATGTTACTTAAACTTGGCTGTCTTAAACCTTGTCATGAAGGACAACACAGTGCTCTTTGTGAAGCGCAGACAAAATTCAGTTGCAGCCTTAGATATGGTCCAATATTGGCAATTTTCCCTAATTACTCCATCTAGGAAGATGAAGTAAACTAAGAACAAACTGGGCTCGTAATGATGCAAGGAGGTGGTGTTTGGGATACAATGATGTCCTGGTTTCAGCACTAACAGTTATTTTTCTTCCTAGTAGCCTGGTACTAGCTAAAAGTGATGCTTTAAACTGCCATAAGTAGCTGGTACAACCTTTAGTATAACAGTCGTAGTTGAACTTAATTCCAGTTTATTTTATATCTTTGGATTCAAAGTGAGGTTCGAATTGCTGGAATTATTTGTGTTCTTTCATAGTGAAATGTATTCTTTCATAGTGAGATGGGTAGAGCCAGACTGACTGTGTCTATGGTGACCTTCACAACTCTGGAATCCATTTGGCTTTCCTGAGTACTGGCTTTCAGGTTTTCCAGTTCCTCAGGATCAGTAAATTGGAGGTTGTCTGCAGAGCCTTATCCCTCAGAGAGATGTATGTATGGCTGAATTCAGCCTATATAATGGCAGCTTTATTGAGCCAGACCAAGATGCAATATCCTGTTGGAAATGGCTAAGGAAGAATAGATAATAGTGTAAGAACAGAGAAGGAATATTGCAGTACTTCTTGGTGTATGGATTACCAGAAGGTATTCGCTATGGTGTTAGTTTATGATGGATTCTCTCACTACATGTTTCAAAAAGCAGTTTTTAAGTGTATAAAATGCAGTGACCAGCAGGTCGAGGGAGCTGCTCCTGCCCCTTTACTCTGCTCTCGTGAGACCTCACTTGGAGTATTGCGTGCAGTTCTGGTGTCCTCAACATAAAAAGGACATGGAAGTGTTAGAACAAGTCCAGAGGAGGGCCACGAAGATGATCAGGGGACTGGAGCACCTCTCGTATGAAGATAGGCTACGAAAATTGGGGCTGTTCAGCCTGGAGAAGAGAAGGCTGCGTGGAGACCTCATAGCAGCCTTCCAATACCTGAAGGGGGCCTCTAGGGATGCTGGGGAGGGACTCTTCATTAGGGACTGTGGTGAGAGGACAAGGGGTAATGGGTTTAAACTTAAACAGGGGAGGTTTAGATTGGATCTGAGGAAGAAGTTCTTTACTGTGAGGGTGGTGGGGCCCTGGAATGGGTTGCCCAGGGAAGTTGTGAATGCTTCATCCCTGGCGGCGTTCAAGTTGGGGTTAGACATAGCCTTGGGTGGCATGGTTTAGTGTGAGGTGTCCCTGCCCATGGCGGGGGGGTTAGAACTCGATGATCTTGAGGTCCTTTCCAACCCTTACTATTCTATGATTCTATGATTCTATGTGCTGTCAGATATTTACCCAATAAATGTGTATGGGTTTAATTATCTTATAAATATTTTTATCCTCACAGGCACTCATATTTATCAATGTGTCACTGCTACCGTATTGTGAGTTTGATAGTTTAGGGTAATGCTGCACATTTCCGTGGTTGTATTTAATAAGAAGAATTTTTGTCCTTAAGAGTTCCATGGAAAATGTGTGGATTGATATAATAATAACTTATCATAAAATAAATTCCTTAATTTACGCTAACAGTTGTGCATTAGTCCACTTTATGATAGAATTTATGTACTGCTAGTTCAGTATGTGCACAGGCTTCCTCCAAGCTTGAGATCTTTGATAAATCAATAGCCTCATTTAAAGCCAGGCATCCCAGATCCACGAACTGAGGGGTTTTACTGTTCCAGCACTTGCATGTGCTCTTATTCTGATTGCTGGTTTGCTACTGCAATGCTTGAGCAAGATTTTACTTGGAGAGACATGCTCCAAGACAGTTTTCTTTCTTTGGGAATTTACTGCTGGTGAATATAACCTTTGCCCAGAGCTCCTGTTTATGTGTTCATTGAGACATAACAAATTTCATCTGTTGACAGCTTGTTGAGATGGAGGATTTGTACGTGATAAGGAACTTCATAAGTCTGCTGTGTTTGCTTAGTTCCCATCAGTACAGTTTTAAGTTATTATGATTTACTTTTATGATTTTCAGAACAGTAAGCAAATCTAGATTCTGTTCACATGTGTTCATGTCTTTGGGACAATGAATCTAAGTTTTATAAAGACTGTATGTGCTGATGCCCCAGGCTCACTCTTCTTTTTAGCAGGCTCTCCAAGTCTGCTTTGATAATATTGAACAAAACCTGAACATCTATCAAGGAAACAAAATGATTGCTCTGCATTCATTTTGGAGAGAGTCTTGCTGCTTTTCTTACAGAATCAATTTCTGTTCTGAAAGACTTTAGTCCTGTTGTTCACTTGTTTAATCAGTTTCCCAATACAATATTTTCAATGCTTATTATGATGGGGTGGCTCTGTTTATTCAGAAAATGTGAAATATAAAGTCTGAAAGTCTTTATTATATAACAAGATTGAGTCTTAAAGGAAAACACGTAAGGTACAGGACTTGAATTTTTTTAAGTCACTTCAGAACATCACATTTCCTGTCTCTAACCCCAGTGTTTTACATCATTTATTTCACTTCAACTACAATTCACATAGTTTCTTTGTGTCTGACAGATGTTACTATTTTATCAGATCAGACCTGTAATCCAGTTTTAAGACAATTTTACTTCAAACTTACTTGCCCAGTTTGGTGATGGACTGCATGCAGAGATCAGGCAGAAGCTCTGCGAGAGGCTCAGCGCGTTCTTTGATAGGGAGGGAACTTGATGTGTTTGCACTGGCTTATTTTGAACTGTGATTTGAAGGTGGATATGCCAGACTCATTTATGCCAACTGTGAAAATGGTGAATGTTCGAAACCTTAACATTTTAGAAGAATTAAACTTTGGTTTTCTCTTCCTGCCAAGCAATGGTATTTCTTCAAATTCTGCACTTTTTTTCCCCATAATAAGTACTTTTGATTTACTCCAGTTGTGAGAGAATACTTGAAATTCCCCTTATGGATCAGCCTACTGTTGGCTTCCCTGTGTTATGATTAGCATAAAGCAATATTTTGTTCAATAGAACGTTGTCTTTGATCATTGAAACATAGCTAATTCCATCTGTGTAAACATCAGCAATACTAGCCCAACAAAGGATATTCTTTTAACAAAGGACAATAATGTACCTGTCTGCCCAGGGAATGAAGAGCAAATAGGTTTGTACCTCCAAAGGTTGTTTCTTTGGCACGTAGAATGAATTCTGGAGCATTGTAAGCATTTCATTTCCTGTTAAATGAAGTTTACGCGCTCTTTTCACAGGCACTGTCTGGCTTCAGACAGATCCATGTTATTGACATGGATACTATCGATGTTTCTAATCTGAACCGACAGTTTCTGTTTCGGTAAGTGATATTTTCACTATTCAACTTTTGGTTTTTTAAATGTACTTAAAATATGTGAATATGATCATTATTTTGGTAGAACAAGATATCATTAAAGGTTGCTGAACTTTCATATCACAATAATATTCATAATTAACGAAATGTTGTGTATGATTCCTTCTTGTTCAGGGATCTGTGCTGTGAAGAAAATTAGCATAGATCCCTTACCATTCAGATACAGTTAAAGACTAATGAAAATGTGACACCAAAGAATAATGCACACAGATTGACATACCAATTTTTCTGGTGCCCTTTTCTTCAAAGCTAAGTGAAAAATTGTATGGTTTTGGTACTGATAGCCATAGTTACACGGACAGATTTACATAACTGAGGTTCTTGTATCTGATGCTTTACAGGGATGCCTTGATTAGGGCAACTTGATTTAGTTGAAGATGTCCCTGTTTATCGCAGGGGATTGGACTAGATGACTCTTGAAGGTCCCTTCCAACCCAGGCTATTCTATTCTGTGTGATACTATCCATATCAATAAATTGTCCTCCAGTAACAATTAGTCATTTAATTCAGTATTGCAATGCATAGAGTCTGGAAAGATTGAATCTACTAAAAAATGTGTTTGAAATTGCTTGGTTTCTTCCCAGACCGAAGGATGTTGGGCGACCAAAAGCAGAAGTTGCAGCAGAATTCCTAAACAACCGCATTCCCAACTGTGCTGTCGTAGCGTATCCTTTTGTAGAGAAGTAGTAGCCCCGAAGGCTTCAAAAAACCTAGAAAACTGTAGGTGGTAAGACTATCTAAAGTATTTTGCTGACATCCTCTCTTTTTCATACAAGAAAGAACAGATTCATTCAGCTGGTGGTTGAGAATTCTTTCTGAGTGACACTGGCATACAGGAAGTATGCATTGGGGGAAGAAGACTAAGCTTTAAGAAACTCTTTTGTATGTTTCCTTCTATTGAGTCTTTTTATTCAAATACAATATTCAAATTTTCACTGAAATATTAAAGTATCAGGTTTACTCATCAGTCTTTGGAATATGTACTGGTAGTAGACATCAGTTTATAAACATGGACCAGCACTTACTAATACAGGACTTTGTGAGAGCACATGTTTAGTGCTTCCTAGTTTGCCTACTGAGCTTTCTCCTCTGTGGACTGTTACGTTGTGTCCCTTACTGTTGGTTTTTTTTTTTCAGATGCCACAGATTCAGCTGTGGGAATTTTCAATCTTAATTTTATATGCTACTTTTTATCGCAAATAGTAACAAATTAGACAATGTTTTTGCTTTAGGGTAGCAAATAGAAAACAGTAAACTCATCTACTTTATAAATATATTCCTTTACTGGGCTTACATTTCAGATATTTTAAAAAGATTCAAGACATGGATGAAAGCTTCTATCGACGTAAGTGGTATTTGTTTCCCTGCCAAACACACGCTGGTCCTTTAGGGAAACCTGGCAATTGTTGCTGCAGTCTAACCACCTACTTTTCCTGGTGGTTACACAGCTAACTACTTTAGTCTTCTACAGTATACCGGAAATAGAAGTATGAAGTATTGATTTGGTTGATATGTTGGAGGGAAGGAATGCCATCCAGAGGGACTTTGACACGCTTGTGAGGTGGGCTGATGCCAACCGCATGAAGTTTAACCATGCCAAGTACAAGCTCCTACAGCTGGGTCAGAGCAATCCCAGGCACAGCTACAGGTTGGGCAGAGAAGAGATTCAGAGCAGCCCTGCGGAGAAGGACTTGGGGGTGTTGGTCGATGAGAAAATGAACATGAGCCGGCAGTGTGCGCTTGCAGCCCAGAAAGCCAACCGTATCCTGGGCTGCATCAAGAGGAGCGTGACCAGCAGGTCGAGGGAGGTGCTCCTGCCCCTTTACTCTGCTCTCATGAGACCTCACTTGGAGTATTGTGTGCAGTTCTGGTGTCCTCAACATACGAAGGACATGGAAGTGTTGGAACAAGTGCAGAGGAGGGCCACGAGGATGATCAGGGGACTGGAGCACCTCCCGTATGAAGATAGGCTGAGAAAGTTGGGGCTGTTCAGCCTGGAGAAGAGAAGGCTGCGTGGAGACCTCATAGCAGCCTCCAATACCTGAAGGGGGCCTATAGGGATGCTGGGGAGGGACTCTTCATTAGGGCTTGTAGTGATAAGACAAGGGGTAACGGGTTCAAACTTAAACAGGGGAGGTTTAGATTGGATATGAGGAAGAAATTCTTTACTGTAAGGGTGATGAGGCACTGGAGTGGGTTGCCCAGGGAAGTTGTGAATGTTCCATCCCTGGAGGTGTTCAAGGCCAGGTTGGACATAGCCTTGGGTGGCATGGTTTAGTGGGAGGTGTCCCTGCCCATGGCAGGGGGGTTGGAACTCGATGATCTTGAGGTCCTTTCCAACCCTAACTATTCTGTGATTCTGTGATTCTATGAAATAGACAAATGCATCTGTAATATAGGGAATCTAGGGGAGGTAGTTAAACTGCAGTCAGTTCCTCTGGATTCTTATGGACAGAATATTTTGCTTGTCTTAAGAAATATGATTTAGTGTGGACTTTAAATAATAGACTCTTTTTCCCTCTAGAATTTCATATTATTGTTTGTGGACTGGATTCTATAATTGCCAGAAGGTGGATAAATGGCATGCTGGTAAAGTCTTCAGTCTTTTTGAAGTCTTTTTTCTTCATTTTTTTTTTTAAAGCCTGATTATTTCTTGAGTATAGCTAACTAAAATTGAACAGATTTGTGTGGAATGTGTCATTAAAATGAAATGAGGACTGTTGAAACTTCAGCTTTCTGTATCTATTTCTGTTTTCTTTTGTCTTTTTTGTGAACAGGATAAAATGCATGTTTTCTTAGCTGCCTTTTCCTTGAGGAGTCTTAGATAACATTTGTGCAGTGCCCTGCAGGGGTAGTTTCAAATTCAGATCACGTTTGTGTGGCCTTGTGCCGTCAGCTTTTGAAAAGCATAAGAAGGGAAGTACCACAGCTTCTCTGGATGCTCTCATTGTGAACGTTTGTTTTTTTCTCATTAGCCAAACAGTACTTACCTGCTGCAACTTGTAAATGTCATCTTTTAGAGCCCCGATGCTACACAGTAGTAGAAGGCTTGAGTGTTTGCTGGTGTCTACAAAACCAAACAACCCAACAAAACAGCAAACCAAGAATTAAACCCCCAAATCCTTCAAACCAATTAGTCATTTGCTTTGGTATAGTATAAGGGAAAAACAGCATTTATTGGGGGGTAAGGGAGGAGGAGGGTGAAGGTGGTTGATCAAGTCCTGGGCGCTGATGAGTAGTGTCTTATACACTATGTGCTCTTAAAATAAACTGTATATTAAGCAGTCAACCTTGTGGTGTACTATTAAGAATAAAATTTGTAGGGGTTTTTTGTTTTCCTTTCTGCAACTTGTTTGGAAAACCAAAATCCGACAGTCCCCCTTCCTCCCCCCATTTATTCATTAGATGTCATTTTTACACTATGAAGATGGTGTACTAGATCCAAGTTCCATCATACCTTTAATCGATGGAGGGACAGAAGGTTTTAAAGGAAATGTTCGTGTGATTATTCCTGGTATGACAGCCTGTGTTGAATGCACGCTTGAGCTTTACCCACCACAGGTAACTGCAACCAGTGATACTTCCTTTCTTTATATTCCTCTGATTAGCTTATTTCTTTTCCTAGCACAATATATAATGTATTACACACTTCTCCTGGTTTTTCTCCCCTGCCCACACCAGGTCAATTTTCCCATGTGTACAATTGCATCTATGCCCAGGCTACCAGAGCACTGTATTGAGTATGTCAGGATGTTGCAGTGGCCCAAGGAGCAACCTTTTGGAGGTAATGAGTGTATTGCACTGGTGCTAAACTGACATTTCTCTTTTTAACTGATTTGTTTTGAGTTAGGTATACACAGCTACTTTTAATAGAACAATCCTACCTTTTAACCTTAGGTAGCTCATTATTGTAGTCAGTCTAAGGCTCCTCTGAGCTGGTGATGGATTTTCTCTCCTCAGACTCGCTTTCCAGTTCCACATTTGTTCATGTGTGTCTCTCTGTCATACTGCACAATAACTGTCCTGATTCAAAGTGTAACCTTTAACAGCTCTGTAAACCTGCAAAGTTAAGATAGTTTGTGTATAGAATGTGTTAGAATTTACAATGTTCGTAGAAATGGTATTTGTTTAAAGTACTGAGTTTTAATAGCTTAATGGGGTATTCATTGTAACCTTAATGAAAGGTATCTTTTTAGACAAAAAGAACATTTCTGAAGAATTCTTGTGACTAACTTATTTATAAATTCTTGACTCTGCTGTAGAAGGTGTTGCGTTGGATGGAGATGACCCTGAACATATCCAGTGGATTTACCAGAAATCATTAGAAAGAGCATCACAATTTAATATTAAAGGTGTCACATACAGACTCACCCAAGGTAAGGGTATGGCATTTCACTGAGTTTATGGCATTTGCAATTAGGCTGGATTAGCATTCTTTGTGTTTGTTACGACTAAGTTGGCAGCTCTGCTGAGAAAAATAGTTCTTTTCTCTCTTAACATCTTAAAACAGAAACAAGCAGCTTGTTTCCTGTACCAGCACAAATATTTTTATGATGAATCAAACGTTTGGGCATTTGTGATGAATCAGAGGAACTTAATTGGGACAAAACTGAACATTCTTTTTTGCCATTTTATTTTTAGACTGGAGCAGCTCCCCAGTTTACGTTACACTGTGACCACTTTTGCTGGGTCAGAGAGTAGGAGAATGAGATCGCTTCTTTTAACAAGAACAGCATCTGATGCCAGTTTAGTCTGGTTAAGACTATAGCATCTGTTCTTCACTGCTGTGTGTGCCTCTGTTCAGGTGCAGATGCAGAATGCTGCAACTCATTGAGTATTTTAAATACTAACCAAGTAAAAAAGAAGTGGAGAATCTCATATAGCATCTCCGGAATTTGTAATAACTTGTGTTTGTTGGCTTGTAGTACTGAGAATACATTTGAAATGCTGAGCTTGAAATGCCACACTTGAACCTCAGTGTGTGCCTTTCTATCAAAAAAGGTCAAACTGATTGTTGTGTATCTTCCTCAGATTCCCCCTAATGTATTGCAGATAGTTGTCTTTGCAGCAGTTTATACTGGCTTCTCTAGTAGTATTTTTTTTGGTACAGATAAATGTGAGCTCCAGTTATTAAATATAATGTGCATGCACATGGCAGCATGGTTTTCAGCATTTGAAGGTGGCTTAATTATAAAGTACATAGAAGAAAGAAGGCAAAGATAAAAGCTTTATGCATGTTTTTTGAGGTATGGAGGGGACAAGTCAATAATGAGAAGTCAGAGGAACTTCAGATTACTTAGGAATTTGCTGTGTTTTGGCAGGCCTGAGAAAGAGTGAACCTCCTTGTTCCTGGTGTACAGACTTGTATGTGTAGGAAATCTTGCTTTGTATTGGTGTATGTCTGTTTAGCTGGATGGAAAAACAGTTGGCTGCAGATGCCAGTACAGTTTGGCAAGCCTGTTCTTGCAGAAGGAATTCCAAACTCAAATGTCTTTGCTTCCTGCACTTTTCCAGTTAAGCAAGACTAGAACTGGGTTTGAAATTAATTTTCAGTGGTAAATACAGAATCCTTGGTTTTAGAATTATTTATTAGTTCTCTTTATGCAATACGTTCTTTTTCTCAACATGTTTGATCCATTCCTAAAATAAAGAAACGCCCAAATACTTGAGCAACATGCCATCATACCTTATTGTTAACAGAAGCTCGTGGAAAGCTTAAAGTACTCTTGGGTACACCCTTCTATAATTATTCTGGCTAAAAAGCCATATCTCAGTTGTCTCTCTCTCCTTGGAAAAGACAAAGCTGTATGTTTTTTTTACAGGGGTGGTTAAACGAATTATTCCAGCAGTAGCTTCTACAAATGCAGTAATTGCAGGTATGCTACAAGAACTCATTTCACTTCTGCTTTACGCACTTCAGAGTTTTGTAAGGCAACAGTTTGGAATTGAGAACTTTTTTAATGGGTTTGATTTATTCTTTCAGTCTCATTTCTGTTTTCCATAGAGCAACCATATGTGACTGTAAATTTTAAACTCATGTATGACTCTGGGAGTCAGCAAAAGCATTTAAGAATGGGGAAAAACCCCACAGTATATCAGCTTAATGCTGAATCTATGGTATTAATGCATAGAACTACCAGCTACCTTCAGGTGTTTGTCTTTCTCTTTACAAATTGTTGTACTTGATTTCCTTCTTGTCACTTTGGCACATCTCTGTGCACTGATGTCTCTGTATGTTCTGAGACAGAGTGAAGAAACTTGTTTTTTTCCTCATTGCAGCTGTTTGTGCCACTGAAGTTTTTAAAATAGCCACAAGGTATTTCATTTCTTATTAATAACTTACATGATTTCTAACATAATGGCACATGCTAACACAAACATATTTGTCATTACAGTGCATACATTCCTCTTAACAACTACTTGGTGTTTAATGATGTGGATGGATTATACACATACACATTTGAAGCTGAGAGGAAGGTTAGTGCTGTTAAAGGCTTGCAGGGCTGTTCCCATGACTTTGATCTTCATTGAATTTAGACAGTTTGTGTCTATTTCTGAAACCCAGTATTGAACCTCTTCATCTCTAGCACCGAATAATTGTATTTCTGAAGTTTTAAAAGCAGAAACTACAATGTTACTTGTCTGCTACTTCTCCAGAGCCTTGGTTTTAGTGTGCAGGAATTTCTGTTCTGTTAAATTTTCTGTGGTTCTGGGGTCTAAGAGTGATGACAGTGGTGGTCTGTCCATGCAGAGCAGCAGGGCTGTTCAGCTGCAGATGAACAGATGTTTTATTTGGTATCCTGATAATGAAACCTTTTCTTCTATGCATCAGTTTACCAAAAACTATTACATAGTGTATGTGATAAATAAATATTTAACTTTTGCATGTTTAGCCAAAGTTTCTTAATATTTTGAAAAGTAGTTTCTGGTATAGGGAGGTTCTTCAGACAGCTGTTTCTGGTGTCTGCTGGTGCAACATGGGTGTATCAGCTGTTTCTACTGTGCTACCTGCTGTATTACCTGCAAAAGAAACAATACTTGACTTTACTGAAAGTGAACCCTGAAGACTTCCCCTATCATATGGGAAATATGGTTTACAAAATAAGATAAACAATCTTAAGAAGACTCATAAGCAAATCTTCCCCAAAAGAGGTTGTGACAGCAATTGATTTGTAAGTTTGTAGTATTAAATTTTATGTCGGATGAAATTTACAGTTCGTAAACACTTTGTTGCTGTTGGGAGCCAGTCAAACAGTGACAGACCTCATGAGGAACTGGGTTTTGTCACTAATACTTGCAGCAGTGTTAATATTTCTAGAGATAAAACCCCACAAACACACAAATAGTTTTGAGACCTTACTAGCAGCATTTTTTAAACACTATTTAATGTAACGTGCTTTCCTGTGCAGGAGAACTGTCCAGCTTGCAGCCAACTTCCCCAAAACATAGAGATTTCCCCATCAGCTAAACTGCAGGAGATCTTGGATTACTTGACAAATAATGCTTCATTGTGAGTGTGCAGCTATTATGATTTATTTGATAAGTTTTTGTAGTTCATTGTTTCAAGAAGGCACTTTCTAAATGTATTTTTACCTGATTGTCTGGTTTTTCTTTAAAATGTTTTATATATAGGCAAATGAAATCTCCTGCAATCACAGCCACTATGTATGGGGGAAATAAAACACTTTACTTACAGGTAACCTGAATATATGTAATTATCTTTAATAATCTTAATTTAGTTAAATTTACTTTCCTGAATTTGAAAGGAAATGTTTTGACTTGTCTTTACTTGTTTTTCTTCAGACGGTAGCTTCAATTGAAGAACGAACAAGGCCAAATCTTTCCAAGACACTAAAAGGTATCTTACACTTGTCATGTGTAGCTTTTCATGATACTGCTCTAAAAAGAAAGTCAGTTTTATCCCTCACTATGGCATGTTTGACTTTATTTTGCACTAGAGTATGACATGTTTACTGTATTTTGCACTATACACTAGAACGTGCTTCATTATCCTTGTATGTACAATACACCCTTCTCAGGTTGCTGAGGGCTGAGCTTCAGACTACTTAAATGTGAAACATGGGCAGATACAGAGAAAAACATTGCAACAAAGCTGAACTGATGTAAATGAAACGCACTTCAGCAGTGCTTTATTATTTCTTGACAAGGTCAGTTGGTTTCCTGGTTGAATTAGGTGACTATTGGTATAGCTAGTGAAGTGTTTGCAGCTTCATTTCATCACAGTTTATGGGAATGGCATTAATAACTTTCTTTTAATTTAAAAAAAGACAAGTCACATGGGTTTGCTGTACTTAAACTTCTTTTTTCTGTTTCAGAATTGGGGCTTGTGGATGGCCAGGAACTTGCAGTTGCTGATGTGACTACGCCACAGACTATGTTATTCAAGCTTCACTTTACCACTTAATTTATTTATAAGTAAACTGAATATACAGTGAGAGAAATCTGCACCCACCTTGTAAAATAAACGTGCCCTGTGGGTGCTGAAGCAACCTGAATTGTTCCTGTTAGTACTAGCATTGTTGGAGGTTAGGTAATGCAAATGAATCACCGTGTTTCAGAATTGTACGCAGAAGCCAATATTTGGTGGATTATATTTGTATAAATGCTTATTAATGTACAGAACTCTGATGTATAGGAATACATTTTTTTCCAGTTTTCGTTGTCAAAATCTTAGTATACTTTCAGATACATGGAAACTTTAAAGTGGCCAAACCTCTTATTTTCAACGTGTGTGCATATGTATATGCAAAGAGAAGACCCTTTAAAAGAAAGCACAGCAATGTGGTTTTAAATCTTAGCACTCCGGTATACTTTCTGAATTACCTTGAAACCAGAAGAGGGTAGTAGATTAAAATGAGCATTTTCTGCTTATTTGGTATTGATTTGATCAATTCTATGAAAGGCGTCAAGTATGGAAGAGATTACTTTGTTTACAAGCAAACATGAAAGGACAAAAACATACCTGGAAACACGGACACATCTCGCAGTCCCCAAGCAGCTGCTGTGCACAGCATTGCAGGGTTGTTAAGTATCATTGGTGCTCTTAAGGTATTTATTAATAAAAAAATCATAAAGACACCTTAGTTTGTGGCTTATCTGTGGACATTGGAGAGTGTTTATACTATTGGTTAAAACATCTAGGCTGTTTGGCTGCTTCACTCAAGAGACCTTCCTTGTAGGCAGGGCCCAATACCCTGAGTTTACCTGATGCATGTAAGCTGCTTTTAAACTTTCCGTCTTTTAAACTATGAACTGTGTTTAAACTTTAACTTCCCATATTCCAGCCTTGTGCTTGAACTCGAGAGACGCTGATATTTAACAGGTAATTGTTAGAAGCAGCACGTTTGGAAGGGTGAAACGGCCCCACGGAAGCTGTGGGGCTTAAAGCAGTGAGGCTTAAAGCAGTGAATGAAAAATCCCTGTTAGTTATTTGCGTCGAGCAGCCGAAGAACCGGGCACTGAAGCTGCCATTTCAGCCGCCGGCGGTGGACGGACGAGCAGGCCCCGCCACCATGACACCAGCCTGGGTCCGCCCCTTCTGACGCGCGGCGGCGGGAGCGCGGCTGCGTGCGGCCTTGTTTGCGACGTGGAGCCCGGTGGTGGGGGCCCCCTCCGCTGCCTGCCCCGAGCCCGCGGGCGCCGCCGCCGGTCTGCTTGTGGCCCGGTGCCACCGCCTCCGTGCGGGCCCGGGCGGCGGGGAGGATGAGCTGGTTCAACGCCTCGCAGCTGTCCAGCTTCGCCAAGCAGGCGCTGTCGCAGGCCCAGAAGTCCATCGACCGGGTCCTGGACATCCAGGCTGAGGAGAGCCCCTGGCCCGACGCCGTCATCCCCGACTACGGAGACGGTAAGTGTGGGGCGGCGGCGGGCTGCCCAAGCCGTGCCCTAGACTCCGTGTGGGGCGGCCCGACCCGTCTTCCCCCCAGCAGTGGGGCGGCGCCGGCTCCTTCCTTCTCCACTTTCCCCCCTCAGCCCGGCGGGGGCTGCAATGGTTTGGGTCCGACCGCCCCTCCCGCAGCGCCTGTGAGGGGGCGTCCCTCACAGGCGAAGGGAGTATAGCGCTGACAGCAAGGGGAGGAAGCCGCAGCATAGGCCGTGCCTGGCTGTCGCGGCCAGTGTGTTGCATAGGCAGCACTGTGCTTCATTCCTGTATTTCTCAAGGTGGTATTTTTCTTTGCTGAGGGACTGATAGGTATTAGAACTCGCTTAGTTAATAAAAAAGGGGAAATCTTGCTTTTTTTCTGAGGCATGCATGGGGTTATTCTTTGTGACAGAGTAAAAGCTGGAAGTCTGGTCCTTCTAAATTAAATGAAGTTTCCACTTTTAGTGGTGTTGAGTTCATAATCCTCCAACATCTGTAGAAAGGAGTGTGTTGGTGGAAGGATTGTCATGGTTTGGTTATGAGGAAGTGTCTCCTTTGTATGTGTGCTGATGTAGGACCTGAAAAAAATGACCGGTCTTGAACTGCTATTTGGAAATGAAAGAGCAAAAAAGGGCCCTCTCCTTAGAAACTTATTTCTACTTTAAAGATAAGAATGAATAAAGAAAAGGAGGGGAAACCAGGTCATCTGGAATCAATGCCTTTATTGCAGCTATATCTAGAAGAAATGTATTTGTAGGAGGAGGCTATTTCCAGCTATATGCACAGCAGAATTGGATTTCTGAAAATCGAAAGCTGTAACAACCAAAAGTGTTTCCGTGCTGGTTTCGTGTCTTTGTCCCTTTGTGGGAGCAGGGACTTGGCAGTCGCTTCAGTAGTCCAGAGTCATCTTAAATGACAGGAGTTGTTTATAGAAGACTGTGTTGTGTTTAGTTTCTTAAAACTTCAGATTTGTCTGAACCGGTTTTCAGTTTCACTTATATCTTAGTATGTATGATAGTTCTGTAATTCATAAGGAAAGCAGCAAAGATCAGTCTGCGTCTCTTCTTAAGGGAAAACATTTGTTTTTACAAGAGGTCAAAATGTGATCAGTGTTACAGTTCGCTCAGACCTTTTTCTTGAAGCTATTGATGCATGGACAAGGTAGTAATAAATCAGATATTTGTAGAATTTTTGGCACCGAGAGCAGTAGTTATCGGAATTTAAGATCTTGAGGCCAACAGCTATCAACAGGTTCTGCCAGTGGTAGTCTGCTTTAAGTATTGTAACTTGGTGGGTTTTAATAGATGCTGCTATATAAGGTAAGCTTATTTTGAAGTAGCCTGTAGTATGTTATCCAGAGTGTGTTTGTAGGTACACAGTCAAATTGGATATTAGTTTTCGATTTATCTTACTTGGGATGCTGAAATTCTTATTATCCTTGCTGTTGACAAGTCCTGGAAAACCTGCAAGAAATACAATAATAGAAACTGTTGATGTTGGCTTGAGGCAGCTTCAGAACTAACCAGTTTGGTATTTCTCCACAGGAGAACAAAACTGTCATCTTAGCTGGGCTGCTGACAGTGTGTGTTGTCAGCTTTGTGCGCTTGCTTGGTGTGTGAGGAAAAACAAGAAGCCTGTCACAAACTGAAAGGGCAAGAACCCTTCTTATAGTGTAAATTCTACAGATATTTGAAGCTTTTTTTCTCCCCATGTTTTCTGAAATGGTGTGCAAAGTGTCTGTGTTATCTGCTACTGGCAGGTAACTTCTAACACCCAGTAGCTGTTTTATCCCTTTGTAATCTGTATAATTCTTTACTTCTAAACTCCAGTTTCACAGACTGTTTTGCCCAGCCTTCTCTCACTGCAGGGAGCAGGAGGCCACATTCCCCTTCTCTTGTTCTTTGCAAAGGAAATTCTTGCTTTCTGTGCCCAAGTAGGCTTCAGACTTGCCGTTACAGCTTTAGGAATGCTGTGTTGGCTTGTTTCACCTTCCCGGACACTTCTCTCCATCTTCTTTCTGAAATCCTCGCTCTTGGAATTTACTTTAATTGTGTATAGTGTAATTTGTGTATGGTTTCTGTCTATCTTTGCTTAAATTACTGTTTAACAGGGAAGGAGCAGGTTGATTCCGTTTAGGTCCTATTTTCGAGAGGTGTCTTTGTCCACCTAAAATCTTAGAATTACTTTGTGTCTTCCTTAAGCTTCTTTTGCTTTATTTAAAAATCAGTTCCAACCTTTTTAAGGAACTAGTAAGGAAAATTATGCTAATTGGGATGATGTATAATATTCATTTGAATTTAAATGTTATCAAAACCATTTTTTTTTCTGAACTGTTGCATCTAAAGTGACAAATACTGAAAAATAATGCATTTTAAGTGTTCTTTGCCTATCTTTTACTGTTTTAGGAACAAATTCTCTCATAAGTGGAGGATGGGATACATCTTCGTGGGGCTTAAGTTCAAATGCAGAACCACAGAATCAGCCAGCATCACCAACAGCAATCACTAAGCCAGTGCGGAGGACGGTAGTAGATGAATCTGAAAACTTCTTCAGTGCCTTTCTCTCTCCGACAGATGTTCAGAGTATACAGAAAAATCCAGTGGTGTCCAAACCTCCAGCCAAATCACAGCGACCCAAAGAGGAGGTGAAAAGCACTTTAAAGGAGTCTCAGCACCCCAGTCAAGTGGAAGTACCAGTGACGACGGAGGCAGAAGTGAAGGATTCCTCTGTAGCTGGCCTAGAGGACTTGAAAAACCTTGATATTCCCAAGGAGGAATTAGAAGAGAATTCTGTGCTTGAATCTAATGTTAAGCATGAAGAAAGCACAAATGAAGTTACTGACAAAAAGGTGTCTGCTCTAAATTTGGAAGTACCTGAAGAAGCTATAAGTGAAAAATCCAGTGTAGGAGGGGATGGAACAGGAGGTGCACCAGATAGCACTTTGCAGCCTCTTAATGCAGGTACAAAAGGCACGGGTTTGGAAACCAGGGAACGAAAGACCGAGGACAGGCAAAGCAATACCCCCTCACCTCCTGTTAGCACTTTCTCCTCAGGGACATCCACAACTAGTGATATTGAAGTTCTAGACCATGAAAGCGTAATAAGTGAGAGCTCAGTAAGTTCAAGACAAGAAGCTGCAGATTCAAAATCCAGTCTCCATTTAATGCAGACATCATTTCAGCTTTTATCTACTTCTGCCTGTGCAGACTATAATCGTTTAGATGACTTTCAAAAAATGACCGAGAGCTGCTGCTCCTCTGATGCTTTTGAAAGAATTGATTCCTTTAGTGTACAGTCTTTAGACAGTAGAAGTGTAAGTGAAATAAATTCAGATGATGAGTTATCAGGCAAGGCTTCTGCTTCAGCATCTGTCGCTGTCAGCCCTTCTGCACCAAAGACAGAAACGGTTGATGCCCTGAAAAATAAATCTGAAAGCTTGAATGATGTTCCTATTTTACATGCTGAGGAAGCTGAGATGGAAGAGAGTGGGAGAAGTGTGACCCCTGTTAACACTGAGCAGCCAGATGTTTTGGTTGCTGCTGTGCAAACTGCTGAAGAACAGGTTGTACAAGAGGAGACAGAGCTGCAGCTGGATGCTGCTGATAAAGTGTCAGAAGAGGACACTGAAAAGCAGGAGCTCAAAAAGGTAACTGCAAAACATGTTTTGCAATCACACTCTTTAATTACAAATGAAACTTCTGTCTTACACAGGTATTACCTGCACCTTATTTGAATGAAATAATTGATGCTGAACTACCTTATCTCATAGAAAACTGTCCTTGGTAGTCTGGAGTGGGATAATACTGGTGAAATTTCTGGTCAGATCATTTCGGGTTTTGCTTAATCCATCTAGTTGTCATTGCTGTAGATCGTGAGTAACACTAACAAACAGGAAGCCTTGATAGGTCAAATGTGTTATTTTAATTCTTTGGTATGAAAGGTGGAAGAGATTCCTTTAAGTATTTAGATTTCAATTATGAAACTACAAGCCTTGAGGATTTCAGGATATTTTGTAGTCTCCCCAGACTTAACAAACTGTCAGAACCTGATTACATTGCAGGACATTATGCATATCCTTTGAGGATAGGAGTGGTTAGTGTAAATAAGACCTTTTTACTGGTAAATTAATGTTTGCTTTTAGCAGAAATAATCTTTACTTTCAAAAAGAAGGTGCCCTAGGCTTGTTAGTGAAGAAGATAAGCATAGTTATGGATAGTGAGTAGATTAAAAGAAATTTTTATGGCTAGTTTAGATAGATGACTAGAAATGTGGCGAAGTGGGGTACTCAAGTGTATGGAAGGCTAAAACTAGAGCTTTGAAGCAGTGTGTGTTCTCCAGTTCTGCCAGTGTATTGTGTGCATTATCTTCCATTTCCTTTGTCACCTTCCTGTCCCTCTATTCCTGTTTTAATTTCTTAACTCCTTTGACCTATGTTTTGCTCTGTTCCTTTGCATGTTGCTTTGCTCGTAGTCTGTGTGCCTAATGTGTGGCGTGGATGGCCTTGCCCTGTAGGCGTGTTTGCAATACTGATGCTGTTTCCGGTAGTAATAAGGGAAAAGCAGTTGCTTATGGGAGTTCATAAAACCCCAATGCAATCTGTGTTTTAAGGAAAGCATTTTTTTTGTGTGTAAATTATACAGAATGCCAGTGTAAATACCTTAAGGAGCTCTATGGACAGTTATCTCTAAGTTTTCCTAACTTAAATGGTTATACATTGTGCACAGTAGTAATAATGGACCACTGTAAATTCTGTCTTTCAGTGGCCATGTTAAGCTACACTTAGAGAATATGTTCCTTTGTTTATATAATATTTACATGTATGTTTGTGTGTTATTTTGCTATATTTAGCTTTACAGAATCTAGTATTAAGAAATTATATTGATGATTTGATCTAAGACTCCTGACCCTGAAAATTTTCTTCCCTCAGCTGATGCTGGTTTGCTAATGTGTGCTAACATTTCACAGAAGAGACCTTCCAATGTCAATTATTCTGTGATTCTGTAAAGAGTGGTATAAAGAGCACTGGGAGTCTTAATGGTTAATGTTAGCTATAGTTGTATAGGCTGTCTTTTTTTAGATATTGCTTAGTTCTAAACTAATGTGCAGAAACATGGTAATCTTCAGTGACTTTTAGCTCAAATTCCTAAAAACATTGACAAGTTCAGCTTTAAATAGTCTTGGGAGGGAGCGATGGGGGGAAGGGGGAAGCCTGCTCCTCTTGTGTTTTAATTATCCCATTCATCTTCTCTTTATCTTTAAAAACATCGTCCAGATGATTGATTTATTAACTGAGAAACTGGAGAAGAGGGAAATACAGTTATTAAGTACTAGTAAAGAAAAGGCGCGCCTGGAAGAAGCTTATGATAACCTAAAAGAGTAAGTATGCAAATACGCACAGTAGTGGGTGTAACTGTAACTTTACTGTAATGCAATGGCTAGACAGTATTGTAAACCAGCTAGCATTATAACTAGAACAAAGGTGGCAGGGGATGTGCTCTGTTTGGGAAAGGTGGGAATAATGACTGCATGTGCTGTGATGGGATTTTTTTTTTTAAAGACACATTGTTTCTTGGGGCCAAAATCTCTCTGGGAAGAGGCTAGTGAAAGGGTTTTCAGTAAGTAAGAATTGGAATGACAAACAGATGTGCAGAGCCAGACTTGGTTTTTAACAAAGGTCTTTGTTTTAAGTCTAGATTCACCTATTAAGGGAGACTGACTTTTTTGATACAGATGGACGAACCAGATTTACTAAGTAATTTGTTGACTAAAATATAAGCAGTGGAAGTGTGATAGAAGGGCTGGTTGTAGGGAAGAGCCCAAACTGGTTATTTAGTTCAGTTAAAATTAAAAGGGAAAATAAAAGAAAAGTTGGGTTTACCAGTTTACTGATCAAATATCAAGTTTAGAAACGTACAGATAATATGCAAAGGTATTAATGACTAAATTGCTCTTAACTTAAAAATACATTTAATCATTTGCCTTGTATATGATCCAGACTATGGTTAATCAGAAAGAACTTGATTAAGGGGCAAAACATTTAAGGTAAATAAAACATTTAATTATTTTCATGGGTCAGTTACTGAATTAATGAAGATGTTTGATTAGTGCTTCTGATATAGATATGGGGTTTTTTGAGTTCTGGTTAGCATGTAAAATAAAAGCAAACAAACAAAACAAAACACATTTATAAATGCGTTTAGGATAACCTATTGCAGACTGCTTGGAATGTCCCATAACCATACAACCGTTCTGAAATGTGAATTTTAAATGCAGTGAAATGTTTAGAATGAAAGAAGAGAGCAGTAGCCTTTCATCTCTCAAAGAGGAGTTTGCTCAGCGGATTGCGGATGCTGAGAAGAAGCTCCAACTGGCATGCAAAGAACGAGATGCTGCTAAAAAGGTAATTTGGCTTCATAGTGAAATTAATTATTTTAGAACACACATTTCTTGCGGTAAATTGATAAAAAAATTAAGCTAGGAAAAAGCATGTGACCAACAGGTGCTGTCTCATGGTATTAGTAAGTGCTGTAAGCTGATTCTAGCCTTCCAGGTAGCTTGTTTCCTTGTGTTGACACATAAATTCCTGCAGCCATGTTGTGAACCAAATTAAGGAACACAGTGAAGTCAAAGTCTGGTTTGGGAAAAAGAAGGTTTAACATTTGCTCTCATTTACCTTGTACCTGTAAATGCATTTGCATTGGGGTGAGGGAGAAGAATGGCATGGGGATGCAGAGAGGTGGAGAAGAATGAGATGGGCTTCTTTAGGAGATTAACTGGTATGAAAATTAAAGACTGATGACAGATTGGTTTGGAATGAGCAAAGAAGTCTGCAGCAGCAGAGTTTATAGAGTTTAAATGTTCTTGACCTGGTATGGCAGTATTACATTTCTTGATCTTATTGCTAGTCTGCAAAAAGCAAATTCCAGTCTGCAACTGGAAAAAAACCCACATTTTTAGCAGTTGTTTGGTCACTGTTTCTGTCACTATGTTTGCACAGTAGTACATTGAAATAGAAAAATGATCTGATACCTCTGTGTGAATAGAATTTTGGTTTTACTGTATTGTGAAAGTTTAAAGTACAGAAACATAAATGAAAGGAGGAGTTGGAACAAATTATACAGAGAATTTATGGAGTTTCAATCCTTGGAGGCTTTAAAACTTGACGGAATAAGGCCCTGAGCAATCTGGTTTGATCGGATAATCTCCAGAGTTCCCTTCCAACCTAAATTGTTTTCAGAGAAAAGCCTTTTGAGAGGAAGTGGAGAAAGAAAAGGTGATCAGTGACTTACTGTGTGTTCCTCCCTAAATGTATTTTAATAAATGATCCTAAGTATTTTATCCTATCATTTAGGAAATGAAGACTGTTAAAGAAGAATTGGCAACTAGACTTAATACCAATGAAACTGCCGAATTGCTAAAAGAAAAAGAAGAGCAAATCAAAGGATTACTGGAGGAAGGTGAGAATTAAAGTACTGTAATAGTAAAACTTTGTGGAATATTTTGAAACATGCTGCCTTCACATATGAGTGTCCTTTATATGGGGAAAAACACAACCTATGAAGCATGTTAGATGCTTCTGAACATTTGAACTGGTTAGTTAAGAGCAGAGAACAACAGAAGGGCTCAGTCAAATACCGATGTCTAGGGAGTACTTCCTGCAGTGTGCATGAAAAGGTGCTGTGAGATAAAACCAGCGTGCAGTGCAACACTCCATGTTCCATTCGTCAGAAATCCAACCAGAGCATTGCTCAGGGCATTTCTACAGTGTCTCCTTTAAAGCTTTTTAAGTTTGGAAGCAAAATGCAGTCACTAAATGCACAGACCATTTTGGTTTGGGTTTTTTCTCCTGATAATGATGAGCTCATTTACTTTACTTTCAAAACCTTTAATTGCCCATCCTCTCTCACTGTAGCTTAGTGCAGCAAGGTCATCTTGGGATAAGGTAGATTTAAAACGCAAGAACTTGCATGGAAAACTACGGAAGTGTTTCCATACATATTTGATTATTATTTTCATGGGACTGAAGAGCAGGGGAAGGTGTGAGTAAGAGAGTTCATAGAATAGGAACAGTGTGCACTGGTTTCATGTTAACTTTTTTCACAGGAGAAAAGCTTTCCAAACAGCAGCTGCACAATTCCAACATTATTAAGAAATTAAGAGCCAAAGAGAAAGAGAGGGAAAATATTAACACAAAACAGACCAAGAAGATTAAGGACATGGAGGAGGAGTTGCAGCATTTAAAACAGGTAAGATGTTTGTTTCTTTTGGGCTTGTTGGGTTTTTTTTCAGCTTTTTCTGTGATTCGCAGAGTAGCCCGTCAGGGGAGGTTCTTGACTGATACTGTTTTGTTTTCTTGGAGACTTATCTGTTTTGTATTATTGGAACACTAGGGTTTGATCTCTGTATATGTTTTCAGAGCAGTTTAAAACTGCCCCTCTACTCTGCTCTCGTGAGACCTCACTTGGAGTATTGTGTGCAGTTCTGGTGTCCTCAACATAAAAAGGACATGGAACTGTTAGAACAAGTCCAAAGGAGGGCCACGAGGATGATCAGGGGACTGGAGCACCTCCCGTATGAAGATAGGCTGAGAAAGTTGGGGCTGTTCAGCCTGGAGAAGAGAAGGCTGCGTGGAGACCTCATAGCAGCCTTCCAATACCTGAAGGGGGCCTATAGGGATGCTGGGGAGGGACTCTACATTAAGGACTGTAGTGAGAGGACAAGGGGTAATGGGTTTAAACTTAAACAGGGGAAGTTTAGATTGGATCTGAGGAAGAAATTCTTTACTGTAAGGGTGGTGAGGCCCTGGAATGGGTTGCCCAGGAAGTTGTGAATGCTTCATCCCTGGCGGCGTTCAAGGTGGGGTTGGACATAGCCTTGGATGACATGGTTTAGTATGAGGTGTCCCTGCCCACGGCAGGGGGATTGGATGGAACTCGATGATCTTGAGGTCCTTTCCAACCCTTACTATTCTATGATTCTATGATTCTATGTCTTTCCACCTGCTTGTTTGCACTTGCACTGCCGGTTATCAGGTGGGCTGACCAGATTCAGTACATGAAATTTTAGTTGGAAAACCTATACCAGCAAAACTTGGGTAGGGTTTTTTTGCTTGTTTAGTGATTGAATCAAGGCTTTACAAGCAGCAGACCCAGTCTGACAACTGCCACAGTTGACATTGTCCTTGGCTGGTGTTGTCTACTCTTTGTACTGGGATTAGTCTCATGCTTCTTGTTTACAATCATAATAGGTGCTTGATGGCAAGGAAGAGCTTGAGAAGCAACATCGGGACAGCATTAAGCAACTGAACAGTGTTGTGGAGCGACAAGAAAAGGATCTTGCTAAACTTCAGGCAGAAGTGGGAGACCTTGAGGAACGGAACAGAAGCGTCCAGGCAGCACTTGACAGTGCATATAAGTAAGCAAATATTTGTGTACCCTTCTTCAACCATACATTCAGCTTTTGTGAAATGTAAATATATAGTAAAGCTATTTGCAGAGTCACTGTTGGCATTGTATAAGCTGTAAATGCATTGGTTTTTGTTGGCTTGGTTTTTTTCCTCCCTAGGGAACTTGCAGATCTTCATAAAGCTAATGCTACGAAGGACAGTGAGGCACAAGAAGCAGCCCTAAGTCGGGAAATGAAGGCAAAGGAAGAGCTTGGGTTAGCTCTGGAGAAGGCCCAAGAGGAGGCTCGGCAGCAACAAGAAGCTTTGGCAATTCAGGTGGGTCTGAAATGCAGTGAGTAAAACTTTGTCATTGAAGAAATGAATGGTCGCATGGTGTGTGCACCTGACATAATGAATCAGATGCAGTATAAGGTGGAGCTCATGTTTCTGTACTTAGCAAATACCAGTGGATATCTTTCCTATTAACTTGTTCAGCCTAGTGGTAGTTGTGTTAATTTAATTTAAAAATACATTCAGTTTGTCTAAATGAATGTACCTGGAGAGGCTCTGTGTTGAGTTTGTAGTGCTCTTACCATGATGCAAAGTTCAAGGCATTTAGTTAAAATTTTCAGTAGTAGATGAATGTGTGTAACTATTTATACGCATGCAAAACTTAAGCCTTTACCTTGTGAAGAGACATAACCTGTCTGACAGTGGTTAAACTGGTACAGGGCTGTAGCAGTGAATAGGTGGTACTATCACTAGTGGAAGAAATCGGTGACAATGTCTTGTTTATTTAGGTGGCGGACCTGAGGATGGCGCTGCAACGTGCAGAACAGCAGGCAGCAAGAAAAGAAGACTATTTACGCCAGGAAATTGGTGAACTGCAACAGGTACTGTAGCAAATAGGCAGTCCTAAATTGTATTTGCAAGGAGGGCTTCTAAAAACTGAAAATGAAATGCTGTGGTGACATTAATAGCCTGAAAGAGAGGCTTTGTCTTCCTGTTACCTGCGGTATTTGTCCTTTGTAGAATAACAATGAAAATGTTAATGTTTTTTAATCACATAGTGAAAACAAAATCGTATTTTTTTATGATGCCTCATAAATGGAATGCTGTCCTTCTAGTATAAGCTGTTAGGTTTGTGATAGACCTCTAAAATTGCTAGCAATTATGTTCTGAATGACTCTTTAGCTGCTTCTTAGGAGTCTTTTTACTGCTCTTAACGTCCAGAAGACAGATTGTTGCCAAAATGTTTCAAGAGGTGTCCAGAGGGCTGGATGTTTCTGGACTGTTGCTCCATCACGTGTCTGAAAATATGAAGCTTTTATCTTGTAATTTCATACTTTATTACGAATTTGAACAAATGGATATTAAAATGTAAAGCAATTGTAAAGCAGTGATTTTGGAATGTAAAGCAACTGCTCTGTGTGCATATTTCAATCCATCATGTGATTTTTAAAGCTTAAATATGATTAATCTGTGATTTCAGAGACTCCAAGAAGCAGAGAGCCGGAACCAAGAGCTAAGTCAAAGTGTTACATCAGCTACACGGCCACTTCTCCGGCAGATAGAAAATCTGCAAGCCACGCTGGGAGCACAAACGTCTGCATGGGAAAAGCTTGAAAAGAACCTTTCTGACAGACTTGGTAAGATGCTTTTAGCTTCTACTGAACTGTGAGGCTCTTGGAGATGTGAGATAGCTGAAGGTAACTGAAAAGGGCTTAACACTTGTCCAAAGTGCAGATAGTGGATCAAGAGAGATGAGCACTAAATGCTTAGGAAAGCATTTAAGTAAGGAGATGGTGTGTGGGGTATTCTGTCAAGATTCTTGGACATGTACTATAGATGTTTAATCAGAAAAGTTAAATTTCATGTTTCTCTTGACTTAATATTAGGTGAGTCTCAAACTCTTCTAGCAGCAGCTGCTGAGAGAGAGCGGGCTGCTACAGAAGAACTTCTTTCTAATAAAATTCAGATGTCTTCTACTGAATCTCAGAATAGTCGTTTAAGGCAAGAAAATACACGCCTTCAGGCTCAGCTGGAAGTGGAGAGAAATAGATTGAAGAAAATGGAAAATGAAAACAGTAGGTGAGTGGCATTTTTGGTTAACAAATTATAATGAAATGCAGTGAGCCTTGTTTTGTGTAACTGGCTGGATCATATCTCCTTGGAAGTTGGAAGACTTGATTCTTTTGAGTGCTGATATGACTATGCAAAACATTGACCTCTGTTGGTAGAGTTGCCCAACTTGTTAAGGGTATTTTGTTTCCTGCTAAAGATTGAAGCATGTTACTTTTATAATGTTTTAAAGTCTTGAAGCTATGTCTGTTTTAAAAGCATATGAATCTAAAGTAAACACAGAATGCTTATTTACTGGCTTTCTCTGCCTCTTTTCTTTCCTCAATGTAGGTATGAGGTTGAACTAGAAGGGCTCAAAGATGAGTATGCGAAAACCTTGGAAGATGCAAAGAAAGAAAAGGTATTGCCTACTTCACCTTTAACCTGTTATTGTTGAAGTCTTAGCTAGCAGGAGGTTAACAGACTCTATTTATTCTTGTAGACGCTGCTGGCTACCCAGTTAGAAATGGAGAAGATGAAAGTTGAACAGGAAAGAAAGAAGGCACTTTATGTGCAAGAAGCAGCAAAGGAGAAGGTACCAAAACCTAACATTTCAGTTCAGTCTTATTGATACTGTCATTATTTTAGTAGATATATGGAACCTGAAACTGTCACAAGCAGCAAAGTGCACTTAGAGCAGTACAGAGTGTGCTGTCTGCCTGGGCTATAAGGACTTGGCTGAATTCCTGCTTTGTACTTCACATGAGTATGTATAATGCACTACCTGCTTTCCAGCTAAGTCACAAGTCACAGAACAGTCCTCAATAGTCAGTAACTTTGTTTCTGCTAATTAGCACTTGATACTTAAGTGAAACTGTTTATATTACTGAATTTTACCATCTCCAGTTCTAAAATCTAAGTGCTTTATCCTTCAGAGGCTAGCATACTTTCAGATACTGCCAGTACAAGGAGGTTAGTCTATTTGGAAGTGTATCAGTAAAGTATCAGTATGTGAGAAATCTTGGAATTTAATTCATAGAATAAAAAAGCCCAAAGAAAATTATTAACATGCATTCTAAAAAGAGACATACTTCTGGGTTTAGGACATTCCTGTGATAACTTTGGACATACGGAACTGCCACTGAATCTCCCCTGGCTACTTTAAAGAGAAATTCTTTTGGTGTGATTTGCAACTTGTCTTCATTTCCTGAGAAGACCTGAACGTAGGCTTGAAGTGTTTGCAGCACAGAAATTCTTCATTGTTGAACTTTCATGTTTTAGGGATGGGGGAAGGAGAAATGTTATCTGTCACATTGTGTTCTATGTGGTGGTGGTGGAAAAGGGCACTTTGTCCTTCACAGAATCTGTCTTTCACCATCTTGTGACTATTGTTTTTTATCTCACTGGTGATGTTTTGTGGGTGTTTTTAAAGGATCGGAAGTCATTTACAGTTGAAACAGTTTCAAGTACCCCAACTGTGTCACGCTCTAGTTCCATAAGTGGAGTTGACATGGCAGGACTCCAGACATCTTTCCTCTCTCAGGTATCATCTATCTGTTATATTGGGTTTTTTTGACAGATTGCTTTCTTTCCTCATTAGGAAGTTGTATTAATGTAAAAAATGTATATTGACCTTAGACAAGGTAATTCCTATGCAGACACATCTAAAACCTGCTTTTGAAATGTCTGTTATTGTAAAACATGTGTGAAAGACAATGCAAAACTACAGCTTTTATTGCAGGGTAATGTATTATACATGTGTTGGTCCTCAGCCCATATCTAGAAGAACTGACTAACACTAGTAGGGGTCAAATCAATTGGTTTATTTTTAGTAGCAATCCTGGCTTAGGGCACAACCCTGCTCTGAGGTGGTATCACTGACTGTTGTGGTCTCTGTGAAGTCTATTGCTTCTGCTGCTTTCCTGTGGATAGTTATTGATGTCCACATCAAATGGCAGTTGTATAGGTGGCACGAGAACCTGCCAGTAAGGAGCTATCTCAGATTGTACCTATTCACCTTAAGCTTTTGTTTTAAAAACAAACTTCAAGCATTGAAATGCTTGCCTAGTAACAGTATAATTTTAAATCTTAAGTGATGCAATACTTCAGGACAAGGAAGATTCCAAAGTGTGCACATTTTTGTCCGATTTTAAGCTTCTTTAACCTTTTGTTCGTAGGATGATCCTCATGAGCACTCCTTTGGGCCAGTAGCTACTAGTGGGAGCAATCTTTACGACGCTATAAGGATGGGAGCAGGTTCAAGTATAATTGAAAACCTTCAATCCCAGCTAAAACTAAGAGAAGGAGAGATTTCACATCTACAGGTACTGTAGTTAATTTCTACATAACCAAACACAGCATTTTTAAGTGTAAACACTAATGCAGTCAATACTATATTTGTAGTTGGTTTTGCACGCAATTTTACATGGTTTATAGCTGGGTTTACATGCAAGAAGCTCAGTTCCTCTCCCCACAGCAGAGCGCATTCACTCTTTGCCTTTCATGACAATTCTGTTATTGTCATGTGCAGGACAGCCACTGGAGGTATGTGTAGGGATGACCAAGAAAAGGATTTCTTGCTTCCTTTTTTGTTTTGGCAAGGACCTATCCAGAAAACTTGTCTTGTCTGCAAAAGAACAAATCCGAAACCACTGGTCAGACTTGAGAGTAAAGCGAGAGTGCTCCCAAGGTGCTGGCTTAAGAAAATGCCTTAATTGCCATATCAGAGTACTTTGATGTAGTGTTTTATAAATATGATAAATTCTTTCCTCCTCCTAATTGATAAAAGTGTTTATCTTAGCTGGAAATTGGAAACCTTGAGAAAACTCGATCAATAATGGCAGAAGAACTGGTTAAATTAACAAATCAAAATGATGAACTTGAAGAAAAAGTGAAGGAAATACCAAAATTACGCGCCCAGTTAAAGGTAAGTTTATTTCTGTTGGAAATCTGATGTAACATTGGTATATTTGTAGTTGTGGTGTTTTCTTAGTAATACCCCTGTCGATTTAGGGTTATAGTCAAATCTGTCCCTAGTCATGAATGACTGAAGAGCCTGGTGGGGGTGGGGTTTATATAGTCGAATGTGAAAATGCCTCCTCCATGACTCAGTAGTCGCTTCAAAATGCAGTTGTTAGAAATGTGTGCTGTGCATAAGATTGCATGTTCTATCAGGGAGAGAACTTTGGTTTTTTGTTTATCTCACTTAAGACATTTGTCTGGGAGTGGTCTTTTAGTAAAAGGGCCATTTTGGTAAATAGCATGGATTTAATAGAGATTGATGCAGAAGATGAATGAGTATGGAGTAGTGACACAGGTAATAGGACAGATACTTTAATCCTCTGAATGTGTAAGATCTTAAATGCTGGAAATAGTTTTGGAATAATTTTTGAAATTATAATTGTTTTATAAATACAGAATATTAAATTTCCCCATGAAACACTTCACTAACTGTGGTTATTCCTGTAGTAAAACTGTTGGCTGTTTACTTACTGGTTTTAATGCTTATAGTAGTTGAACTTCAAGGTGCTTCAGTATGTTCTCTGAATCCAGACTAATTCTTTCTCATCGAGGATCTTTGTCTTTGGAATGTCTTCCTGTTATATCTGGAGTAGAAATCTAGCCATGTTCAGAGAGTCAAAACATAAACATTTTTTTGAGGAATTTACTCTGTGCCTCACTCTAAAGTACTTTGATAACATAACACTACACTTGTTTTCCCTAGTGTAAAACATTATCATAGCAGCAACTTCTTAAAGTTGAAAAACAGATAACACACAATGTGTCCTTGCAGGATTTGGATCAAAGATACAACACAATTCTTCAGATGTATGGAGAGAAAGCAGAGGAAGCCGAAGAACTCCGACTAGACCTCGAAGATGTGAAAAACATGTACAAGACTCAGATAGATGAACTTTTAAAACAGAGACAAAATTAAGTCTTGCTGGAACTGTTTAACACTATATGATAACAGACTGTAAAGATAATTGTTTATGTAAATGCTGAATTTAAATGTCTTGTAAAAAACCCAACTGTATTATAGAAAATGTGACTATATAATAAGAGTTCATATGTTGACAAAAATCAATGCTTCAAGTGTCTTGTACTGTCTGCAGTTAAATTATTTGTACAATATTTAATGTTTTTTTTTTCAGTCATCCCTTTATTTAAGTTTCTGCTGATGGGTGGATCATTTTACTTGTAAACAGCAGCAGTGATGATTGTTACCTCATGAGACAGCACTGGAAGGCAGGAGTTTTACTAAAGCAGCCCTTGATTCATGAACTCTGTATCTATGAAAATGACATTAGGAGTTTTTCTTAAGTGTTCTTAATAGGAGTGTTTCTAAAACTTAATCATTAATTTTTAATAACAAAATAGCAGTGGCTTCCTGTCTGAAGCAGAACCGATGGATATTTTTATGGCAGGAAAACTCACACTTGCAACATCTGAACCTTAGGATGATAATTCTCTGCCTTTAGCCAGATCAGATTAGTCTATTTTACACTAAGTCCTCTAAAGCGGAGCCTGAGGCTCAGATGAGACTATAAATTGCATCTTCATCTTGTATATTATTTGTGTTGTCTCATGAGCTGTCTAGAGACAGCAGCTCTGCTTGTAACTCACATGTGTTTAATTTTAACATCAGAAAGCTGAACTATTCAATATTTATTCTAGATTTGGATGCTAATTTTTAGCAGTAGTTAAGACAGTTCAGAAGAATGCAGAAAATGAGGGTTATTTTTTCTTTCTGTTACTTGCTGCAGCTCTCATGGTTCCTTGTATGTAAGTGGCAAGGTTTAAAGTTACTGCAAAATTGTACTGTGACTTAATATAGTTTTCATATAAGTCTCCAGTGGCTGCAACATATTTCTCATGCCATTCCTTGAGCAAGGTATTAGTCAAATAACATCCACATGGCTTGAAGTATAGCTACGTTTTCGGTAATGTCTGAGGAAACATTTGAATTGGACCCTTGGGAATGTTGAGAATCAGGGGAAGAAGCTTGTATCTTCCTCCCTGCATTCCAGACAGCAGATATTTAACTGCATCTCAGAATTGTAGCTGTGATGGGTACTCGGGTGAACTACTCAGCAGTCAAAATTCCTTGCTTATCATACCATTGCCTGTACTGGGAGAGAGGTTTTCTCACATCTACAAGTTCTAATTTGTGTTAGAGAAGTCTGTTCCTGCTTGTGTGTTCAGTGGCCTGAGAGAGAGAGAAAGGATGTGAATTATGAGAAGTTGCTTCTGGAGAAGAGCTGCTCAGTAACATGACGTTTCTGTGGGTGCTGGGGATTTATTCCTCACTGTGGGAACAGTCAGTCACTGAAGTTACACAGGCAAGGGTAGGTTCATGGAAAAGCCTAGTTCAGTTTGAGGTTCAGGCATTTATTCTGAAGATTTCAATGAAGCCAGAGAGCAAAAACACTAAAATTTGTCTTCATTCCCTATTTGTCATAGAAACCCTTTTTCTCTTCTCTTCATGGGGAGGTAGGAAGGAGCTGCCCTTGTACTGCCTTCGTTTCAGTTGTGGAAACCATTTTTCTTCTGAACCATTTTTCTTCTAAAAACTCAGAATTTAGCACTTTGCCTTCATATTTGAAGCAAGGTTGATCACTTTAAGTTTCAACTCCCACTTCCCCCCAAAAAACCCCAGACCCCAGTCCATATAAAATCACTTGTTGGAACTTAACTGGTTTGCTGCATGTTAGAATTATGATGTGCAAATGTGAGATGTTCATCCTTTTCTTAAAAACCAAAACCAACTTTATACGATGCCCAAAGATTAGAAATCCTATTCAGCTTTAATCTAGTGCAGTGAATCAATAAAATGCTGATTTTGACCATTTTGTTACACTCTTGATAGACAAATAGAGCACTTAAAAGTTCAAAGGAATTTGATCTATTGCTGCCAGTGCTTTTGAAGGTAACATTTCCTGTGTAAGGTGTGAGTAGCTTCACATCTGACACTGGTGCAGTTGTGACTATCTTGGGTTTTCCAGAAGAGCTTAGGTAAATAGGAGCTTTTAACATGCAGTCAGCATTAACTGGTTTAGATGCAAAAGCGTTTGTCAGAGTTCTAGATTTTTAAATTTACAAAAGTAGATGTAAATATTTGTATTGCCGATTTTTTAATTCTTACTCTCATTCAATGCAACCTTTACTATCCCATGAGAATCAGATGGCCACATCAAAGCCTTAGAGAACAAAGTGCTGACATAGACTTGTAATCTGGTTGAGTCATCTTTGGTATAAATTTTGGATGCTTGTTTTGGAGAAACATTAAGGTTAATGTCTGTTTGGCCACCTTAAGGTCATTGCTACTACTGAGGTTGCAAGAAGTAACATGCAAAATGAAAAGAGTTGGGTCTGGTTCTGTTTAAATGTATTGGTTTAGAATATTCCTTCTGAAAGCAACTAACTTATACCTCATTTTCACTGCATGTGCAAGTGTGAAGAAATGCTATTTAAAGGCTTACTCAATGTATACTCTGCAGAGAGGGCTTATTTCTCAGTCTGTGGGAGGTAATGGAAGGTGGTGTCAGTGGGTTTGGATGAGGTGTAGAATGCACTGGTACTCGCTTCTTGGGCCACTGCTGCATCCTCGACGGATGCAGGAGATGATGTTCAATATCCTACATGTTCATACGTAAGAGAGAAGGTTTGCTCTTTATTTTTTTTGTCCTGCTCTAAGTTTGTTGCAATTCATGTACGTATGTTTTATGAAGGGCTATAATGATCCTGAGTATGAAATGAAATGGGTTGTTGCACGGTTAAATTGGACCCCTGGGTTTCTAGTTGTAAAATGTATATAGAACTGTAAAAACCATGGGGCAGGGTGAAATAAAACTTTGTGCTAAGAGTGTGCTCTGGTTCTCTTTGAGAAAAAGACTTAAACATAGTTTTGTGAGGGGTGGATGTGCACGAACCTGGTGCTATAAAAGAGTACTGCTCAAGTTAGAAGATAAATGCAGTTTGAATTTAGAATTACAAATGCCAGTGAAACTCCTACGGTGCTATGGGTGTTGAGGTGTGAGAGGCTGGCTTATTTATAAGCGCACTGCAGTAATGGGATTAAAGGCAATGTCACACTTAGACCGATTTCCTGTGTTCAAGCAGGGCACCCTCGGAGCCGGCAGTATCGGTGCAGGGGGTCACCCTTTGTCCTCCTGCCGCGGCTGGGCGCCTGTCCTCTGTTCCTCACCTGCAAAGGAGGTGAGAAGCTGTCTGTTCGGTGGTGGAAGGATCCCAGCACCCCAGCGTTGGTGCCTGCGATTCCTGCGGCGCCTGTCAAAGCAGCGACCGAGTAGAACCGTGAGCGAACTGCTGCCTGCTGGCAGCGCGGGAGCGGATCCCTGTGCCTGGCCAAGCGGGGCTCTATTAACCCGCTTCCGAAGGCGGCGGGAAGGGGAGGCCGGGGTCTCCGGGGAGCCGCCTCACACAATGGGGTGCCAGGAGGCTGCGCTTCCTGCTGAGCGGCGGCAGGAAAAGGCCTTTTCCTCCGCGTCCTGAGAACGCCGCTCCCGCGGCGGCAGCGCTTGATTTCCGGCAGCGGGAGGAAGGCAGCGCCGCTCGCCCCTCAGGGCCAAGGCCCCGGGCAGGTGCCGCACGGCCTGACCGGGCTCCTCCCTCCGCGTTCCCACCGCCTCCAGGTGGGGCGGGCTCCGGCGGCAGCGCCCCAGGAGCGGTTGCGCCGCGCTGAGGGGGACGGGACGGGGTGTGGCGGTGGCACCGCCCGCCCGGCCCCGCTCCGCTGCCCGCGGGTGTGAAGGAGGGGCGGGCCCAGCCCAGCCCTCTCGCGGCGGGCGCTTTCCACTGTGGGGCCGGGTCGTTCCTGCTCCCCCCCCCATGGCAGCAGCCGCAGCGGCATGAGGATTAAGGCCGTCGTCCAGCCGGTAACGGGAGGAGCGGCCGCGTCCATGGGCCGCGGGGCTCAGCGGAGGTGAGCTGAGGTGAGCTGAGCTGCTCACTGTGGGCTCAGGGCGGGGCGGGATGGGGCTCGCTATGGGCCCAGCACCGGGCCTTTCGCGGGCTGGGGCCCGGGTCCAGCACGGGTCTTACCGTCGTGGGACCAGCACCGGATCCAGCTGTGGGCCAGAGGCTGCGTGTGGCTCTGGGTGTCGGTGCCTGTCCCAAGTGACCGATCTGCAGCCAGGGCGCCGCTTTGGGAGCCGTACACCTCAGCGCTGGGTTTGAGCTGGGGATGGAGTGCGGTGGGACCCTCTCGACATCCGTCCCCTGCCCGGGGTGCCTGCCACAGGGAAAGAGGGGGAAGCAAAGTGCGCTCTTGCAGGGATCCGAATACCCAGAGCGGTCAGAAAGGCTCCTGGGCTGTTAGAGGGTTGCTGTGAGCGTTTCTCAAGAAGCAGGACGTGTTTAACTCGGCTTTCCTTCCTCCCCCGCCAGGTTTTTCTGTACTTGGGAAATCTGAAGCAGTTCTCCTGAAACCAAACAGGTAAAACTGCTTGTATTGTAGGAATATTGCTAAAGGCTTCAGTTGCAAGCAAGCATGCAAATTTTGGCAAATTATAATGCCAAAAAAGGGTTTTTTAGATACAGGCCACCCTTTTCCAGGAAGTTTGATGGTTCAAAGGAGGGGTGTTTGATGAAAAGGTTGTGTTACCAGAAAGGCACCTAGTCTGGTTTAGAGTGTATAGATATGTATACGTAAAATTAACTACAGTTAATTTAATAACTTAGTATTCAAAGTTTCTTTAACATGATGTAAGCTACTAAAAATGAGCACCCTGAAACAGACTTAATTTTGACCATTTATTTGTGACTGCGTAGTTCTCCTTCAGCTTATGATTAGTTTCTTCCAAAGTGGAGAATGTATTCTTTTTATACTTATTTTTAAACTGAAGTTCTTCCTCTTCTCACCCCTCCCCCCAATACTTCTACATTTTCTTCCTGCTGGCTGGATATTATATGCTCTATACTTAGTTTCCACATTTGAACTCTCAGGATCCCATGGGATTCAGCTAAAGTAAACACACCCATTTTAGTTTGACTGCGAGTTGGTAATAGCCCTCAATGACTAATGACTCAAAGATAATCCTGAGGTTGTACAATCTAGTCTCTTAGTGAGGTTTTACTTTTCATAGGATAAAGAAATCGCCCCAGAAATACAAGTACAAATTCTTTGGTATATGGCTGAATATTGTCAGGTATGCTTGAAGTGTGCTATGATGGAGAAACATTAAGTGTCTTTCATGTTTATTTGTTTAATAAGTACAGCGCTCACAGGTTGCCATGTTCATGTTGCTTGTGTTTGGATTGCTACTGCAAGGAATTCTGGCTGAAAACCTTACTGAGTTCAAAAACACTCCAGAAGAGCCATTATATAGCTACAGTGCTATCAACCTGCCAGATGAGCATGTTCCCTACTTTCTGCACAATAACCAGCATATTGCTGGCATCTGTCAGCAGGACTCTCATTGCCCATATAAAGTAGGTTCGCTTTTTCTGTTTAATCAAATGTAATATTGGGGTGTTCTTTTCTTGGAGTCACAGCAATTAAAGATGGGGATGAATTGATTTCCTTGCCTATTAGTCAGTTCCACTGGGAATTGGAATTGGGCTTTTGGAATAGTTGTGTGGAGCTCTTCCTGCATCTCGTGCTGTCATGAAACTGGATTTTAAATCTACTGGTTTGCAAGATTTGTATCCCCCTTCTTTTAATTGTCACGGAGCTGAAATGATGATCTTCATCTGAGTAACTCTTGTGCATGTGAAAGGTGTTTGAACTGAGAACTGTTAGTAATTTCTGGGCCTGTGATTTTCAGCACTCTGTAGTGCTTTTGCAGAAGAGGCAAGAGTATAGGCAAATCACTGAAACACGGATTCAGTCTTACTCTGTGGTTGCACATAATTCATTTACCTGAAGCAGGGACAGTGAACCTGAGGATCTGCGCTACGTGTGGCCCAGGAGCACTTCTTGTGTCTCTCAGACTGGAGCTGCTTTGTAGAGCTGGGGGTCAGATCTGTGCTCCCCTTCTCTGGCTTCCTACAGCACTGCAGAGGGCCCTGTCTCCAGATTTGCCGAGGGAGCAGTGGTACACGCAGACTGGAGCTTGGAGCACTGTGCTTTGTGTGAGCTTAACTTTGTTATCTGTATCTATCACTGATGTGGACATTTTGGAATCCTGCCTACTGGGCCAGGAAAAGTGTTTTTCCTGGGACAGACACATTAAAGACAAGGATAATTTTGCTGTTCACATGTGTCCTCTTTGGAGCACGGCTGTGCATAAAGAATCCATGTGTTCTTTCTGAAACTGAGAACAGACCCAACTGAAAGTCTTTCATGCAAGATTTATTAGCAAGAGGTAGTTTATAAGCTGACAACCAACTTAAGTAATTTCCCATTTTGCTGTTGTGTAATCCGATTCACTCGTTCTGTGTTACAGAAATACTTGAAGAAGCTAAAATCCTGCTGGGGTTATGAGAAATCTTGTAAATCAGATCACAGGTTCAGTTACCCAGTGTGTGATTATGTCGAAACTGGATGGTAAGTTTCATTTTCAATGTATAAAAAAACCAAAGAGTGTAGCACCCACATTCATATTAGCTGTGAAGTGAACGTTACTGTGATGTTTAGCGTTTAAAGGATGATTCTTTGTGGAGAGTGTGTGTACACATACATGTGTGTTTATACATAACATATGTCTTTCAACATGGCATGAAAGATTTAACTTTTTAAGGAAGAAAATACCATTTGAAATGCTTTGTGCCACAATGTTTTCATTATTCTGATTTAGCCTTGAATTCAGATTCCTAAAATAACTGTGTATTTCCTTTCTTAGCTTTAAAAGCAGAGGGGAAAAATGTTAAAAAAGATTTTATACCCTTTTACGGGAGAGTAACTTTAAATTGTCATTGATGTTTTCACTTACAGGCAGCTGGTGAGTTGCTTCCTGTTTTGCATTTTACATGTCAATAAAGCAACTGGCTGGCTCTTCTGTTCCACTTTCAGCAGGAAAAATGTTATCTGTTAAAGTTGTTACTAGAACTGAGCAATGGACCTTGATTTTTTTTCCTCTCTTCTTCATGTATCAGGGCAAGTGACATTGACACAGCCCAACAGATATTCTGGAAACAAGCTGACTTTGGTTACATTCAAGAGAGGCTCAATGAAATGAAAACCCATTGTAAGCCTGCGGCAGCAGTAGGTATTTCTAGCAGATGTGATACTTTTCACTTGGTTTTACATGTAACTTTTGTTACTGACTAAATCCTACTTGTTCTTTTCTTAACAGGGAGATTCATCTCTGACCTGTTCTCAGTACCTTCAGCATTGCAGAGCCACAAACTTGTACATTGATTTACGAACTGTAAAGAGAAACCATGACAGGTTTCTGATTTGCTTTTGTTATAGTAAAACGAGGGGATGGCAGGGGAAGGGACTTCAGAATTTGTTTAACAAAGTGGTGTGCTTGTTGCCATAGGCTTTACTGCTAATCAGAGACTTGTTGCTGAGCTCCTGTTCAGATCTACACCTCCTGATTGCTCTCTGCTGTTGCTGTCAGCAGTGCAGGTTATTTAAAAACCTAAGCTCCCAGTTTTATGGAATGATGACGGATGATTGAAATCCTCTCTTCTAATGCAAGAAAGGAAAACCTTTCGATGTCCTCAGTCACATCCTTTCTTGATCTTGACAGCGCTTGTATTTGGCAGTTTTTTTTCATCAAACCTGGTCTTGCACTTCACTCTTATGTTGTGAAGACATGGGTTGTGAAATCTGAGGTGAATTTCAGTGAGGAATTGTTGTTAAGAACAAACAGCCCCCCTTCCCTCAAACAACTAATGATGATCCTGTAAGTAATCATGTAGAAATATCTAATTAAGTTACTCATTTTGGTATATGAAAATGATTCCTAATAACATTCTGGATAGATTAGTGCTGGTTTCTAAATTGATGTGTATAACTCCAAGGACACCACTGTTTTTATTGGGAAATTGTGGGACATGCTTGATTTATGCTGAAGAAAATACTGAGGTTTTAAATGTGTGTGAATCACTTGGCCGAATGGAGTATGTAGTTGAGATTGCAGAGCACTTGTAGCACTGTTGCACAAAAGCTAATAGACTTTTACTAATTTACATTAGATTCAAAGAAGACTTTTTACAGAAGGGAGAAATTGGAGGTCACTGCACCCTTGACGTTAAGGCATTTTTGGCTGAAGGTCAGCGCAAGAGCCCTCTGCAGTCTTGGTAAGAATCACTTCTGAAGGCTGCTTCCAAGTTCTCTTAGTAATTCTTTATTCTTTTTCATTGGCATCAGCAGCTGTGTGTAGGGGATTTCATACTGAGGAAATGGTTGTTCCTTTCTGAGGTCAGTTTGAGGGTTCATATTCGATACCTTGGGTAATTACATCGATGCAGAATGTTCTGAAATATGCTATGTGTGATTGTGCCCTGCCTAATTGACAGCAGCAAACGATCTGAAAATGTCTTTCAATTTGAAGTTCAAACCTTCAGGTGTTTTCTGGACAAGATGCTGGTCCTATGCCTGATCTGCTTATAGGAGGATGCAATTATTTTGTTGTGAAATGTCTCGAAGTTTGAACCTGTGTCCTAGTTCACACTGTCTTTGATGACACTGGGGCCGCAGCAGTGCCTGGTCTGGATGTGCATTCACATGGTGCTCCCAAGGAGCCTGTGTTTGGAGTGTGAAATGGGCAACAGTCAACAGGCTGAGTAGGAAGTGCAGTGGGTCCTTTGTAGTAGGTGGTGAAGTATCACAAGTTGCATGTTAGCACTTCAAAGCTGCATTGCCAGTTAATTGATGACACATGGAGGAGTTGAAGCCATTAAGGTCTATATAAGAATTCATTTTTATTCCTTTCTCATGTTTCTCATTTTTTCCCCCTCTTTTTGCATTGATGATAAGTTTCAGTTAAGAATAGCGGCATAGGAGGAAAAGACTTTTCTTTTGCCAGCTATTGTCATCTCAACTGCTCATCCTTGTTTAGATCCAGGAATAATAAATATTGCATCTACATTCATTCTTCTGACCAAAGCATGAAGATCTTGCTGAAGTGTCTTTGGCAATGCAGATCAAGTTGCTTATACCCACAGATCTGGGCTCTACAGCTCTTTGTTATATCTCTGCTGCCTTGATTTGTAGATCAAAGACGCTGTTCACTCCTGAGATCAAAGGTGGTGTTTAACCTTTTGAAGCTTATAACCTGAAGAACCTTCCATTACAATTTCAAATCATTTTAATTGTCAGACTCCATCAGTTTTCAGCAGTCCTGTTAAATCAAATGGACTGGATGAGCAGTTACTAAATCTTAGATGTACTTAGATGAAGTACATTTGCTTAAATATGTTAATGACAAAGCATATTCTATGTGATTAAATCTGTGTAGGTTTGCAGAACTCCAGACGTTTACTGCATTAAACTTCAGGCCTCTAGAAGATGGGAAGTGTGACGTTGTTATTGAAAAGCCAACATACTTCATGAAATTAGATGCAGGTAATTGGTATCTTTGTGCAGTAAAAATAGCCCATATCCAGCTTGCTCATCTGCATTATGCTTTTATGACTGTCAAGTTCATTTGTAATATATTTTTATCTTTAAGAAATAATGTGATTTTTTTTAATTCCCTTTTTTCCCCTGTAGTTCCATTGATGAACTTGGAAACTGAATTTGGAATTTTTACATTTCCCCACAGATGAGTAAAAGAAAGTTTAAAAAAAAGAGAAAAAATTCCTGCCACTTATCTTGCACATTCTTGTGGCTGTGTTTTGACATTCTTTGACTTGCTGTACAGAAGATTCTTTGGCATAGCCTTTGACTGAGGCAGTGCTTTTGGATGACGGGTTTCATACCATGAAACACGAGCATGGGTGTAAGTGTTCAGGAATTGAGGATTCTCTGTGTATTGAGTGATATGGAAGAGGAAGTGATATTCAGAGAGGGGCAGCACTCAAGCATCTTTAGGAACCAGACAGTTTTTGAAGTTCACCAACCTTTTTGTTCGTGCAGCATATTCTGCAGATAAATGTTAGTGAAAGAGGGTGCTCAGCATGTAGACATACAAACTGCTGTGGGTAAGCTGTGGTTAAGCTGGATAGCTGCCTGTAACACACTGCAACTGTGAACTGAATTGCTCCCCTTCCCCTGCAAGCCAGTATCTTATATTTTAAGCAAAGTTGCTGCAGGCCTCTGAGCAGTTACTGGGGAAGAGTTGCTCTGCTGTCAGTTTGTACAGTTTTTTAGCAGGGTGGTCTAGGTGTGACTTAGGAGGTGATTTTGCCAAGCTCCTTCGTTTTAGAGGAGGCAGGGGAAATTGCAGTGTAAGCAGTATAGGCAGCTAATTCCTATCATAGCAGCTCTTTTTGGTCAGAAGCTTAGAAACAGGGACTATGTACACATGGTTTCGAACCTGAGATCTGGTCTTCACTACCAAGAAAACTGGGCTATGTTACCTCCTCTGTTTCATGGTAGTTTTTATGCTCCATGGTCTTAAGGTATTAGCTTAAGAAACCAAGAATGAACAAGAATCCTCAGGGCTTTTTTTTCAGAGCCATTACTTGGGCTTTGGCTCATGTGCAAGTACAAGTTCTGTCTTGTAGTCCTGCAGACAGAGCTTCCCTTAAGCCTAGTAAAGCAACACTAAGATCAGTGCTGAGGGCCTGTTTTTAATGTTTCCTGTATGTCTAACTAGCTATTTTTAAAGGAGAAGTTGCTTTCATATGCTTCAGCAAGCAGCTGCAGACTGTAATGAGAAATAGCTTGTGAAACTATCTTTTTCTTATGCTGTTTTTTGCCACTCTTCCATTTCTTTGAACTTTTTAAGAACACATCTTTACTTCAGGTTTCTTACCTCAATTCCTTCCCTTTAGAAGTTTGCCTCTTTAGGGTATATAAAAAGCATTCAGTCAGAAGCAGGGGAAAACTGATATAAAATGCAGGATACTAATAAGGAACAAATGCATGAGCCAGTTAAAAGTGGAGGAAATAATGTGGTATTTTGCTAACAATTCTTTCTTTCTTTCCCAGGTGTTAATATGTATCATCACTTCTGTGATTTCATCAATCTTTATATCACACAGCATATCAATAATTCCTTCAGTACTGATGTCAACATAGTCATGTGGGACACTGTAAGTCATCTGTACTTCTAATGTGTTTACAATGGGTTGTATTTCTGCTTTATAGAGACTGAAGATTTTAGCAGCCAGTCTTTAGCTTTCTTGTGGGCTTAGCCATGTGGACCTGGTAAGTTTTTGGATCCTGTTAATACAGGTGCATAAGCAATACTTGGGGAACAGACTTTCCACAATAAATCATGTGCTGTTTGAACACTGCTCCGTAGCTCATCTTTTGCTAGTACATAATTATGCCTTTTTTTGGTGTGACCTCAAACATAACGTGACTTGTGTTCCCAGCACATGGCTTTTGAACATTTCATGTTGTTTTCTGTACACTTCTTTTCTCTGAGAATTTTGAAGTAGATTTACTCAAAACTTTCTTCTGTATTTAAAAAGAAACGCTGCCTGGCATCTTTCTGAACCAGTAATGTGCAGCCTGTAGTGGAGAAAACAACTAAATTAAATCCTTGTCTGTGTTTTAAAACAGGGTATAATACTAAATTCCTCTAAATCGCCTTCTTGCAGTTGTTTCTCTCAATCGCCTCTTAGGATGCCATGATGACATATAAAAAGTTTTTAAGTAGGGCTGTTTCTGCTGTACTGCTGATTTGAAACCGTGACTGTTTAATACTAGTTTTGCTGGCTGGTATTTAAGGTGTTAAACTAAATAACAAACTAGACAACTTGCAATATGCCTTGTAACATGTGTAATAGGGACCAGAAATAGCACAGTTCCTGACTATGGTATTGTTCCGCGCCTGTCTTGTTCTCATAAATTCCTAGGTTTTCTTTCTGAGTATTTACTGGTGGGATAACTAATATTCAGCAGAAAACTGCAAATATCCCCTGCTCACTCTTTAATGAGAAACCTCTGTCCAGAAGAGACCCCCTTTTCTAATTGTCTTACATTTTGAAAGCTAAAATAAATGTACTTGCCAGAAAAACAAGCTCTCTAGATGTTATGCAGGGACCTGTTAATCTGTCTCTGATGACTTTCTGGAAAGGTCAGATGTCAAATGCGTTGTAAATTACCTTGAGAAGCAACTTTTTGTCTTATATCACATTGTTGAATCCAATAGCTCTTTCAAATGTAGCATTCAAAGTACACGTCACAATGCTATCATTTTAAGTCTTAACTCATCAGGCTGCTTGAATTCATTACCATGTACAACCAGATGATGGCACCAACTAACTGCTGCTGCACTGTCTGTGCTGATGGAAAGATGGTCTTGAGCATATTAGTCATTCTCTCTTTTTCTTAATGTAATTAAATTTGGCCATACACATTTGAAATTAAGACAATGAATGATTGCAGATGGATCTTCCGGATTACAAGTAGAAACCTGATCTTCAAAGCTGAAAGTATTACTTTGCAACCTTACCTGCTCTCCATAAAAATGCTTTACAAACATTGCTCTCCTGCTCTTGCAGAGGCAGCCTGCAAGCCAAAACCCAGTGGATTTCCTGCTCATTTTCTGCTTTGTTTAACTCTAGCTAAACAAAGATCAGGTCTCTACTTCTAATCTGGAAGATCATCTGCGGTCGTTCGTAGTCTTAATTTCAGATTTCTTGTGGAGAGTGTTTCCACATGACTTCCCAAGCAGCCTGAACCAGCTCCAGCGTCAAAAGGAAGCTCTAAGGGAGAATCTGCGCCAGGACTACCAAGGTCATACTTAATTGCATTCAGAGAACAAGAGATGGTGACTCTTAGCCTTTGGGTGTGTAGGAAGTGTTACAAACTTGAAGACAAGAGCCCCTACTACTAGGCCAATATTATAGGAAGTAGATGATTCTTAAAAGAGCTTTGCTGCAGATGAGGAAGTTTTATACTGCCCTGTAGAGAAACTTCTCAGTAGCTTGTCAGAGTAATGCAAAGCGTAGTTTCCTGGCCGTTTCTTACATCAAATCAGGTAATCTTCAATATGTGATCCATATGCAATATGCAAGTGACAATCCCAAAACAGAGGCAAATGTGAAATAGGCTCATTGTGAGTTCTGACTTCAAACATTACTGCAGCACTTGAGTTCCCAAGTGGTTTTTTCAGTCTCAGGAGTTGAGGTTCGTGCCTTTTACCCTCCCTATGTGGCTGTTAGTTGAAATTTAACTTGTGTTCTATTGTGTCTGAAGAAAGTAGTAGGTACTTCTTGTTCCTAACTTGAATTCTAATCTACTGCTTGAAAACTTGTCTAGATTGCTAATTTATAAAAGCATTTTATTAAGAATTAACTACCTGACAGGTAATTAGAGTTAACTACCATTGTAAATGCAGGGTTCGGTGTTCTGTGATGTCTGTTCTGTGCTAGGCTGTCTCTGGTCCCGTGGTGGTGATTAGGTTTATTAACCGTGTATTTAAACTTGTATGCATAACTTGTAAATCATGAAGAGAGTTTTCATATGCATTTACGTATTAATTATGCCCTTGTGTTTTTCCCTTTTCTCATAGAGCTCATATGGCTATGGTGACCTGTTCAGTGAGACGTGGAAAGCATTTACCAACTATGAAATAATACACTTGAAAACCTTTGACTCTAAAAGGGTACGGAATTTTATATTTTGTTTTCATTCAGTCATTAGGTCACAAATACAACAGCTTCTCAAGCTGCTTGTGGATATGGGTGTTTCAGAGAAAAGCGTTAATACCTTTCATTAATACCTTTCATTAAAGTAACCATTCATTCAGAGCTCATTTTAGTATCCTAAAGCCTGTCTTAAACTCCTTACTCTCTAACTGGTTTTCTTTATTTCATTCATGTTTGTTCTGTCTTGGGGGTGGTTTTTTTGCCTCTTCCCACACTTGCATCCTAAGTGAGGGCTCTTTTGGGATCAGGATTGTCTTTGTTCTATTCATTTGCACAGTCAAGGAGGTGAGGGTGCTCTTGACAGGAGCATGTAATTGCTATCTTATTATAAGCAGTGATCCCACTGAATGAGCATGGGATGTGCCAGCGGAAGGTAGCAGTGCAGTGTAACTTCTTGTGATCTTCCTTTGCAGGTATGCTTTAAAGAAGCAGTCTTCTCATTACTGCCTCGAATGCGATATGGCTTGTTTTATAACACACCATTGGTAAGTCTTTTTTTATCTATCCACTGTGTTAACTAGGTGCACGTGTGACAGTATAAAATCTGAGCTAATGAATCCCTCAAGTATCTAGCTGAGTTACCATGCAATGTACTGCACTGAAGGTCTGTGCAGCTCCAAATGAGATGCTCTTCCCTAAAGATTAGAATTTTGAAGTTATGTTAGCTGATTGATAGTAACTGCTTGCGTGCAATGTCCTGTGTCACAGCTCATGAGATGCATTGTTATTCCTCTTTAATGGGTGGACACTGTGAGCTTACTGGTGTTTTTGCAGAGCACAAGAGCTTGCACACTGACAGACTTTCCTGAGGGTACTAGCTCATGCATTCAGGCTCTAACACTGTAGAGAGAGTTACATTTCTTCCTGAATGAAAGTCTCACTTGTGTTGCAGTGAATAGTGCCATATTCAGTGCAGTGCATGATACTGGGCTTTTGTTTCACAAGAATAGCAAAAGACTGATCACAAAGGGAGGTTTTTCTGAGCAAAATACATTTTTGCATTACCAATTGCTTTTTTTTTTTTTTTAAATTTCAGATCTCTGGCTGTCATGGTACGGGGCTGTTTAGAGCATTTTCTCAGCATGTGTTACACAGATTAAATATCACACAAGAAGGACCCAAGGTATGATAACAGAATAATGAAGTTGTAACATGGAGCTGATGGCTTTTACCAGAGAAACAGCATTAGCAAGCTGGACCCAGTGGGAAAATAAGAGCATATCGTGAACTTCTTGTCCTTTCCCGTGATGCTTGGGCTTTATTTCCAGTATATCTATCTGTTCTGTGAAGGCCTTCAGCAAACACTTGTGTATGTTTGTGAAAGTTGCCCTCACATCTTCTTTACATAGGATAGACTTTAGAACATCCTCTTTCCAGCCATGGGATCTCTTCCCAGTTTCTATTCTCTATTCCCAAGGCCTTTGTGTCCTTCCCAGTTATGCATGATATGTGGCACATGGTCTCTTCTGGAGCGCACTGACAAGGTGCTGTCCTTGCAGTCCAGCAAGAGGGGATCCCACTGAGCAATGCAGTGAGCTTGTTCTTCATCAATCCTTGTTAGGTACTGCCGAGCTTGGATCAGAGGAAATGGTTGAATCTAGTCCTTCTGACCCTTGCCCAGTACCATCTCTCTATCTCTCTTGCGCCCACTGTTAGTCTCTGCAAATTGTTGCAACGGCTGTATTGGTGGATACAGCAGTTCTGAGCTTCTTGAAGTGTTTGCTAGAGAGTAGCCTATGTATTATCGCTGAGGGGCACACATTCACAGCGCTGCACAGGCATTTAGTTATGCTTCTCCTGCTGATGCTAATGGGAGTCATGCAGTTAAATCTCTGTATTTCACTTGGAGCACTTACCCCTGTGAGTCCAATTAATTTAAAGAGGTAAAAGGAGGAACTGTTATAGAAGTAAAATATCTTTTCCCAAAGATCTTGTGCTCAAGCCGTCTTAAAAGGTGCTTTCCTACTTTGAAAAACTGCTGTATAATGAGTAATACAAAGGCTCTTCTGTACCGAATAAAATAAATGTTTCAGAAAATGTTTTATTCTTTGTTAATAGTCAGACTTTTGCAAAGTTTTTGACACTTGACATCTGTTGGAAAATACAGTGCGAATTTTAAGGTGGTTACGTCATCTGCTACATGGAGAAGGGACATGTTTTGTTGCTCAAATAACTATCGAAAGTAAATATGGAAGTGTTTGGAGTCTGCCTCATAGCAATACACTGAAGCTTCTTTCTTTTTAGGATGGGAAAATCCGAGTCACAATACTTGCGCGCAGCACAGATTACCGGAAAATCTTAAACCAGAATGAGGTGGGGTCCCTTTTATTTTTAAAACATTTATCAGAAGTTATATTTTGCTCATTGAATTGACTTTTTTTTTCTGGGGGTGTAGCCAAGACATCTGTCTGCTGACAAATCTTAGGCAAATATGTTCAGTGCTAATATTACTTTCTTCTACTATGTCTTCTAACCACTCTGTTTCTGTATACAAGATACTGACCCTTGCTGTCCTTTTTTAAGTATCCAATAGAAGACTACAGATGTAATACTGAAAGCATTTCCCTTTAACAAACAGGCACTGCAGAGCTGCTGATAAAATTAAATTATTTCACTTTCAGACTATCTCTTGTATTTATAGCATCCCCAGTGCTGACAACTCTAACGAAAACCTTTGTTATGCTTGCAGATTAAAATGCAGAAGCTATTGTATCTGAGTATGTGCATTCAAAACTTAATGAAATTTCATGTATGATTCAAGACCATGAATCAATAACTTAGTGGGCTTGTGGTGTAGCCTCTCTTGTGGTAAAATGATAAAATCTAATGTTTTCATACCTATCTTCATTCTTAGCTGTTAGTGCCTGACAGAAATGAATTGGGATTATCATTCCCCACTGTATGGGGGAAGAAATTGAGGCTTGTCTGATGCAATAGCTCAATGTAGAATAAACAGAGTGCAGATGGTTAGATGTAGCACTGCGGAGAGCCAAGCAGATAAGGCACACATGTATTGTGTTTTCTGGTGATAAGCACATGACAGAAAGGGAGAAGTTAATCCTACTTTTACTGCACTTTTGTAAGAGAGAGAATACTTGGCTCTTTCTCCCTCTACTGCTGGCTATGGATTGGAGACTTACAGAAAGCCTTTTTAGGTTGGAAGGCCTGGCTCTAACCTGGTTTCACTTCTCATGTGCATAGGAGTCTGACCTAGTAAGGTATTTTTGAAAATCCTTCTTAGCTGCCAGTTTGCTTCTTTAGGTATTGGAATATATTTTGGAAATCCAGCCACATCTTCCCACTACTCCTCCTAGTCTGAGTGGTTTAGAATTGGGTCCTGACACATGTGAAAGTCAACAGAAGCTCTCTGTGAGAGTGCAGAAGATCTGTGTCTGCTCTCCAGGGGTTGCTCTGCCAGGAATAACTAACGTATCTTAGGTGGGAAGGTACAAGAGGAGGGGAACTGCTCCTTTATGTGGCAGTGACAGTATGTTCTATCTCGCTCATTGTCATTCCCTGCTGGGCAGGAGGAGTGTGTAAGATGGTCAGGAGTGCAGGGGAGGAATTAGTTGAAGGAGATCACCCAATCATTGTCTTTTTATTATCTTCCTTAGCTTGTGAATGCTTTGAAAACAGTATCGATGCTGGAGGTCAAAGTGGTAGACTACAAATACAAGTACGTAAGTTGATAGAAGAACCATGCTGCCTTTTGCTGGGGAAAGCTGTTTGCAGGCAAAGCTGTATATGCCCCAGTGTCTAACCTTTTAAAAATCCAAGAACTGGTAAGAAAGGAGGAATGTCATTCAGGGAGTGGTGGGTGAGCTAGTTAAACACTCCCATCCTATGATGCACAGCTTAGGAATGAATCTGTAGGGTTAGTAGGCTCAGGTTAAAGCTACTGTGTGATGAACAAGTTTTGAAATCACTTCTCATCCTCTTTCCTCTGCTCTCCCAAAACCAGCTGTGTTCCCATTGCTCTTTTGAATTTGCTAGTGCTCTGCAGTAACTATGGCTGCAATAGGTCCCATTCTCTTGTATGAAGGTAGTGTTTTATATTATATGACCATTAGCTTGGTAATGAATAATAACTGAGTTTATTTGCTGCTGTAGTAGGCCCTGAAGACACCACTTGAGGTCAATTTGTGATGCTCAGATGTAGTAGGCACTGTGTCAGTGAGAAATGGCTTAAAGAAAAGGTTTCCAAGTGGTGTATGCCTGTGCCAAGTGACAGCAGCTCCTATCTACTCCATGATGCTGTCACAGGTCAGGCAGGGGGTGTGAGAAACTGAAGCAGCACTGAGACATGGGTGTTTTGACCAAAGCAGTGAAAGTGTGAGACAGTCAAGAGTTGCCTCCAATTCCCCTGTTAATGAAAGCACTTGAGCAGTCTAATAAGAAAAGGGGTGGATACCATTGAGAGTCCATCTGGGCTGTCCCACTTGAAAGCTTGACCAAGTGATACTTCCACAACTCACGTGCTTGTCAAATATGCTTCAGTATTGCAGATTTCCACAGCTCTCCTGTGGCATCACTGTCATAGGAGTGTTCCCTGGTGTCTGCCTTTGTAGCAGTTTAAGTAGCTAAGAAACGTGTGGTTTAAGCCAGTTTCTTTCTACTCTCTTCCAAATGATCAGAGGGGACGTTATTCTCTTCCTTTTCAATGTATGACCTGTCCACACCCAAATGAAGCACGTTGTAATTTCCCTTTGCAGTTGTCAGTCTTCTCTTAACAATCAAGTGTCTTTAGTCCATTTCCTTGTGCACTCAGGGAACACCTGGTTATTTAAAGAGAATACTTTATTTGGAGTTTACAGGCAAAGGATGGGAGAGAGTGACAGTTCCAGAAGCTGAAACCAGTTCCTGCTCTCCTTGTTTCTTCTTGATGCACTTTGCGTAAGTTAGGGTTGGATTTCTGCATCTTTAGGCAGAATCCTGTGATACGATTATGAATTGTGTGCTTCTACATTACATTAAAAAAAGTTTAGATCTTTTATGTTGAGTTGTTGGGGGGTTTTATGGGAGGTGATGCCTCTTTTTTTAAAGGCAAGTAAAAAACGCAATCCTACAAAAAATTTAAAGAAAACCCTCAGATTTTTGGAACACTCTCGTGAAGTTTTGAAACCTGTCTGCATTTGTTTTTATTCTGTGCTGAGTTATTTCTGGAGGCAGCATTTATGACTCTTGGTATTGTTCCTTGAAAAATCAATTCTGTCTTTCAGCATTCCCTTAAGTTAATTTTGTGCTTTCTGCGTGTTGCTGACTCTTGCTGAGATGGGCACGCATGCGAGGTCACCATCTTTGTTGTGTTGTCTGCAGGGAACTTGAATTTTCAGAACAGTTGAGGATTACCCACAACTCTGATATATTCGTTGGGATGCATGGAGCTGGACTTACCCATTTGCTCTTTCTACCAGACTGGGCTGTTGTTTTTGAACTGTAAGTTTGTTTCTCTCTTTCCCCTCTATTACACAACTACTTATGTCTGTTCTTACGTGTTAATGAAGCACTCTTCCTTGCCTGTATTTGACTATCAATGCTTTCCTTACATCCTCATCTAGACTTCATTTTTGTCAGCCTCCTCTTCTGGGGATTGAAACTGAGGAAGTCTTTGATTACAAAGTATAGTGTAACTGTATCATACATTCTGCAATTTCTTAAGATGCTGTGGTATAAATACAATGCATCCTGGTCAACAACAGTGCAGGTTAAATGGCAAAAAGCAAGAAAGCCTCAGTGGTCAGATCCTGCCCAGTGGGTCTGAAATGTAACAGTATTTTGGTGATCCAGGTAAATTGATTGCATGAGGTACATGCCCAAGGCATTACTGATCCCCCTGACGGTTATTTATATATTCTTTTCTGTGCTTAAGACATGAGCACCAGCTTGCTGACCAAGCTCTGCTGTGTGGCATTCTCTTTTTCCTAAACTTATCTAGTAGCTTCCTTTTTAAACATATTTTGTGATAAATTGTGGATGTTAACAGGCATTCCAGTTCTATAGAACTAAACAAAAATATAGGATACTTGTCAGAAGAGCACTGAATTATCTGTCCTGGGAAATTCTGCTTGAAGCCCCTTGTTTTCAGCAGAGCAAAAATCTCTCCATGGCTTCAGTGCCTCAGAACTGGACAACAAACATTTCGGCTTGCAGGTTTTTTTCCTGTTCCACCCTGGTAAACTTCAGCACAATTTCTGTAGATAAATATGACTTTTTTTATGCCTGTCCTAGATACAACTGTGAAGATGAACGTTGTTACCTGGATTTGGCAAGGCTGAGAGGCATTCACTACATCACTTGGCGAAAAAGGAATAAAGTATTTCCTCAAGATCAGGTAATGATGGCCCCTGCTGAAGGGTGTCATGCTGTAACTTGAAGCATTTGACATTTAGCTTCCCTCACCTATCTACGTTATGGTATTTCAAATATGGTTTTCATTCTTTAGATAAAATTAACTTTCATGTTGTGATTAAGAAATCATTTATATTAATGGCTGAGGGATTAAGAGAAATGAAACTAATTGGCCATTAATCCAAGCCATCGACAGCATCACTGTTACGCAGTTACTTTGCTGACTCTGTTGCCTCAGCAGATCAGAAATAATGAATTAAAATGGCAGATGCTCAAGTATTTTTCTTGCTTTTTGAATGGAAGATGCATTGAGGTTTTTTCCTGTCTAAAAGACATTATTTCCTTTTCCAGGGACACCACCCAACACTGGGAGAGCATCCAAAATTTACTAACTACTCCTTTGATGTGGAAGAATTCATGTACTTGGTGCTTCTGGCTGCAAATCATGTTTCACAGCATTCCAAGTGGCCGTTTAGGGTAAAACATGATGAACTCTAATTTAGACTTCTGACTGAAATATTATTTTTAAATAATGCTCCATAAAACTATTGTAACAACATAAAGCAAAATGCTGGTGTGAAACGTGTAAACCTCTGCGAGGGAAATAACCCATTATTAGTCCAACCACTTCTTAGACCATAGCTTACCTTTATAATCCCTCTCTTTACTTCAGGGAGGTTTTTCTATGTAAAAAAGCTATTTTTCACAACTTTTTTGGTGTTTTTTGCTCTGTATTTTTTCATTCTAAATTCTGAAATACTTGTCTTTGTATAAAGATTTGTCCATCCATTTCATATAAGATTTTCTGGGGTAGATACCGATGTTGTAATGATTTATGCCTACTATTGTGTGACAAAATGCTAGAGGATGGATAGTTGCATAGGGATGGAGGGACTAAACTGAAAGACCAAGCTATAACTTAGTTGCAGTTTTTATTCTGGTCTCTCAGTATAGTCTCTGTGGGCATGAAGTGGGCCTGTCAGAGCTCCTCAGTTCATCTTTTTTAAGAAACTAGATGTTTTTATGCTATATATACCTGTAAGTAAAAATCTGAATAGGAATTACACTGCTCAGTGTGTCACTTGCGGCTGAGTTACATGACGTAGTTGTTCCGGGCTGGCTTGCTAGTTCTTTTCTGTCGCCATCCATGTCCTTGCTGTGCTTGCCCCTGTGTTGTTTCTAGGTTTGAAGATCTTCCTTTGTAAAATAGTGGTTGTAAGAATGACGTGGTTAAGTAAGCTTTAACTTTTGTTGTTTGATTCAGCAGACACTGCAGGCTTTTATTTCAAGTTTCAAAACATTTTCAGGTTAGAAAGCAGTCCTGCGTTTTTGCATTTGAATATAAACTTTGACTCTTCTCCTTGTAGTTTTAAATGCTAAAATGCAAGAGGCCTGCTCAGTAGGTTTAGTCAGTCTCCTGTCTCAAAGCAGGTATATCTTTTCCCAAATGAATACTTAAAACTTTGGGTGTTTCCTACTTCATCACATAAAACAGCACTCTGCAATGGAAAACCTGAGCAAATTGGAGTAAAACTTGAGTCTTTTTGAAGATCCTAAAGGGAATCAACTTCTCTTTCTTCGTGACAAATGATAAGATATAGAGCGTGTCTTTCAGCTGCAGATGGAAGGAAATGAAGTCATGAGGAACCTTGTTCCTGCAGTTGTTAAAAGCCTGATCTGTTAATATTCATGTTTTCTCAGAATGTTGAAGACTCAATCTAGAAAACTTTTGAAAATGCTTCCAAAGCCAGTAGCATAGTTCACATGGTTCATAGTTTAGAGTGAAGGAAATACTAAGCCAAAGCCAAGTTCTGTGTGAAATTCCCCCAGAGCTAACATGCTTCTGCTAGAGGGGGCGGAAAAAAAGGGACTAGTTGTGTTGTTTTAAGTGGAGCCAGAAGGATGTGAGGAATGAAGTTCAGTGAGATAAAAACCAGAGTTCTATGTTACGGATTTTTTTTTGGAAGTATTCCTGTGATAGGCTTGCAATATAATGATACAGTCTCAGTGACTTGAAGCAGAGCATACATTTGTATGCAAAAGCAAGGTAGTTACTGTAAATGTAAACATTTCACTGGTGTAATTGTAGATATAATTGACTTCCATTCTCCAGCAGTCATAGGCAGTTTCACAGAGTGTAGGTGCATTTACTGGCCTGCCTACACTGGTAAAGCTTGAGTTACTGTAAGTAACTTTCATATAGATTTCTCATAACCTTAAGCAGTGCATAGGAGAAGTTAAGTGTAGCTGCTACACAAGCTATTCTGAGGTATCTGGTGCAATTCTTAGTGTAGTGCATTGATGAATAAAACTGTGTAAAGAACCATAGAAGCAAAATTGCACTTCTTGACATTGGAAAAAAAAAGGCCTTGAATACAGTTTCCTGTATTTGTGTGTGTGTTTGGGGTTCATTTTTTTTATGTTGTGGGATTTTGGAAGAAAAAATGTATAAAACTGAAATCAGTGAAGTGTCTGAGTTCAAATGGAACCAACTCGAAATTAAGAAGACATTTGGCTGTGAACTGTGCACAGATATTTGATAACTTTTTTAAATAAAAAGCTTTTATTTAAGAAACAAGTGTAAAACTTTCGGTCATAGTTTGCCAGGTTTTAGAGGCAAATGTTTGAAGCACTGTTATTGCATGGGGTTATGTGTCTGCTTTTCCCTGCTATGACAAGCTGCTGTTCTGAGGTCCAAACTGATACTCAGGCTTATTTCCCTCGGAGTCTTTCAGAGGTAACTCTCTCATCTTGCACTGTTTGCTGGCTTTGTTTTCAGGCATTTTAAGACTGGGTTGTGAAAACCTTTGTGTGCATTCAACTTCTTGCGCTGCAGATGATGCTGCTGAAGCCAGTGTGTGGATGCAGGCATGTGCTCGGATCTGTACAGAAGCAGCTAATGAGGAGATTCTCTTTCAAGTGGTATTAGGACTTGCTAGAGCAAGTGGTCAAACATATGTCTGAATGTGCTAAGGAGAGGCTGTAGGGACTTAATCCAAGAGTGAAATCTCCTGCCAACATTCAGCACTTTCAGCAAATTTGAGTGCGGCATCAACAGTTGATGGCCAACATATTCTTCAGCCTTTATGGCTTAACATTATTGGGATGAAAATACTATTTTGGTTGATTAGCTTTGCAAATAGTCACAAAATTATCTTGGCAGCAGCAGGAGGTTTGGTTGGATTAATGGGATTTTGCCAATACATCCTGAGAGACAATTTGAGCAACAGCAAAGATCTGGCTCTTGACTTTCTTGAAGAGGGTCTGGGCCTGGAAATTGGAATTTGAGGGATCCAGGAGACTTTGGGCCACTTGTTCTTTATGCAGGGTGTAGCTGTGGATTGTATTTTCCTAACAGACCATAGGAATCTTGTTCCTTGCTACTTCTGTTTTGTTTCGTGTTGGTTTTTCTTTTTGTCTTTCCAGTTCAGTTTTGAGTCTGTGTTTAAGTGGCACATAGTCATCGGCATGAGGAATTTAGTGGGACTTAATGAACGTTGCCAATCCTGAATGCTTACAGGATTGCCTGTGTTTCATGTACAGTGTAAACTGAGAGCTGGATTTGAAATAAACCATAGTTCATGGAAGCACACGGTGTTGTTCCTTTTTGCATCAGAATTCTTCAAGATGTATTTTCAATTTTCACTTTGTGAAGTTCTGTGGAAGTTGGGTGAGTGTGAGAAATGGTTTGTGGTGGGGAGGTGGAAATTCAGGGTTATTAATCTGAATGGTACAATTATAAATATTAAGGCAATACATTTTTAAAAGCAATTAAATAATAATGAAGTGGTTTAATTCTTGCTGTTAATCTTACCAGTTGTACCGTTACAGAGATAACTCACAGTTTAGAATGTCTCTTAATATTTTACTTCATTTTTTTTAAGGAGAGAAGCTGAAGGGAATGTTCTCCTTGAGAGCTTTTCATCTGCTCAGAAGGGTAAATGTGAAGGGATAATTTTCTTTGATTTCAGCATTGAATAGTTGTTTCAATTTGCAGTGTTTGCCTTGAAATTAAGCTCTTACTTCCACCCCTCTGAACATGGGTTTCTCATGGATCGGGCTTCTTGCCTGAAATAGATTTTAGTCTATACTACTAAATACTCTTCTGGCTTTGGCCCTGAAAGTCCAGAGGAGGTTGGCTCTTCCTTGTATATTTTTCAACTCTCATCCCCCCTCTCGCGTTGTAGTTCCTCACCTGGCCACGTGGGCATGAGGGACGCAAAGCCTGCAGCTACTGAAGTACCAACCTCCTAGTCCGAATGGGTGTTGCTCCATCAGGACTGCATGGATCAGCTGATGTAAGGGCTCTCCAACTCACTTTGGCCGAAGTCTGCTGCCTTAGCAGAAGCCTGCACTTCAAACTGGTGACCACAGACTTGTTTTATCTGTTATGTGAGGGATGGTTGTGTGAGCTGCTCCTCTGGTGTGCAGTACCTGGGAGCAGGCAGACAGACAGGTCTTGGTGGCGGGGGTCACCTTTCCCTTAAACGACAGTTGGGAAAAATGACTGTGCCAGTCTTGGTGAGGTCTGAGCCCCTTCTGTATTGGTGGTGAGGAGCATTTTATGGTGGGGGTATCTCAAACAGTGCAGCCAATCAAAGTGCTTTGTGGAGGTAGGGAGGGAGATGCACAGAGGGAATGAAGAAGGGTGAGGAAGATGAAGGAGGAATGAGTATGTGTAAAGGCTGCAGAGGGGTAAAATGGGCAGTGTCATTCCCAAGCCTGAGGCTCAAAAGACGTCATGAACAATTATAACTGCAGCAAAGTGTGTGGAAACCCCACTATGACAGAGCCAAAAATGAGTGTATTGAAAATGTTGTTGTGAGGTGCAGGAGGGAGAAAGGGAAGGACCCATGTTACCGGAGTCCCAGCCAGGCGAGGAGGGGAGCAGCCTCCCCAGCCAGTGTGGGCTTTTGGGGAGAAGAGCCAGGGCTGACAGTGCATGTTCAAATGTTTCCTTTATGTTTTCTTGGTTTTCCTTCTCTTTCCTATCTCTCCATAGCAAATGAAAAATGAGGAGAAGTAGCAGAAAAGAAAAATGGCACTATTAATGAGAAGAAAGGCACCTGAATTTACTTCGAACATGTATCACTTCAGAAATGGCTTTGTTTTCGACTCGTATCTGTTTAAAATTAGATTTGGCTTTGGCCCTTAGAAGAGTTTTTGAAACAATATAGTACACAAAACGTGAAAAGCTTTTGAGTAGGGGGTGAGAAATCAGTTGTATGGAGCTCAGCTACCCCATTGGTCATGATTTGGGTTTCTTTGTTTTTTGCTGCATGCCATCAGTTCAGATGGTATTCAACCAAGGGGCTGGAGATGCACTCCCAGCCAGTGCTGGGGCTGAATGTTATTACAGGATTGGGCTGGATGTGGTTCTGGGCAACGTGAGCTGGCTTAGGCTGTCCCTGCTCATTGCAGGGGATTGGACTAGATGGCCTTTGAAGGTGCCTTCCAAGCCAAACCATTCTATGATTCTATATGAGTAAGTCTCATTGGTCTCCTCAGCTCTTCATCAGAGCCCACTTGCATCCAGCATGGTGCTGGAGGATCTCATCCTTGCTTCCATGTCAGCTGCTTGTCCTGGGTGTCCCTTAACTGGAATTGTCTCTTACATTGTGGTGGACATCCAATTTCCAGGTAAGGCAGAGCAGTACTTGCATCTGATTGATGGGAGTGCAGTAGATGGCACTAGAGCCCTTTCCAACGTTCTCTTGGCTGTTCAAATGGAGTCTCATTTCAAATGCAAGATGCTCACTAGGAGCGCAATAAAGCAACTGCTCCTGCAGATGATGATTTTGGTTTTCCCCCTTCTTGTTTGTAGAAGGGAATGCCTGGAAAAAAGATTAATCCAGGGAGATTTTAGGCTTTAGCGTGGGATTACTCAGATTCTATAGTATCAGAATCATTTTCTTCAGCTTTTCTGTAAGCAACTTACTTAGTTGGTGTTGGAAAATAATTTTCAGTTAATCTTTGGTAGCAAAATGCTCTTTCTGATTTTCTTGTAAAAATACCCCTTACTAAATTGTCTTTTTTTAGCAGTTAATGCAATTCCCGTTCTGCTGTGAAGTCTAGATTTTCACTTTAGCAACACATTACCCAGTCTTGCAATTTATCCTGCACCTTTCACTACCTACCTATTTCTGCCATTTATATCACTGGGTGTGTGTTTGTGTGCATCTGGTGTTGTTGAAAATGTAGACTACTGACGCTCAGAAAATAGTACAAAAATACTGGAAAATAGTGGAGTTTTCCTGTTTAAAAACCCCAACAATTACCATGAGGATATTTGTTTTCAAATACAATTATTTGAGCTGTGCAGATTACCCCTTTTCCAGATGTATCCCATGGTTAGCCAGTGGCTGGCCAGAGAGGGGTGCTGTGTCTGAGTGTGGGTTAGAGCCATGGAGCTGATTTCTCTGCTGCCTAAGATGCAGCTTTAAACAGCTGAGCAAAATAAAAGCTTTAAAAGTTAATACAGGGTAGTGATTGTGTTACTGTGAAAGAAGGATGGAAAGCAGGTGAGTATTGTAATACGATGCAAGTGTTGAAAGAAGGCAGACACTCTCCATTCCCGTGGTGCAAGAGCATCACATCCATTGTTAGCTGTGGTGTTTGAACTAGAGCTCTGGAGTCCCTCTGTGGGTGTATGTGATGAAACCTGGAAACTATCTTTTTCCTTTCAGTGACATGGGGTGGGACAGAGCCTGTGGAAAGAGGAAGGCTGCAGTGGACGTGAAGGTCAACGACTTTTTGGCATTTCTCCGTTACCATCCGTGGGTTTGTGTCAGGTGAGGAATATGGATAGGTCCTGAGCACGCAGAGACTGCAGCAGGGCTTATCCCTGTCCAGCATTTGATTTTAATTCATCATGCAGATAACTAAAATCCTCATCACAGTCACATATCAAGTACAGGAATGTGCCTGGCCCTTGGGATGTGCAGGAGGTGGGAGGGAGGGATAGTCGCAAGGATGCTGGGTACGAGGGTGCGAGTGCGGCGGTACCCGCCATTGGCTGTCATTCATTGCCCATCAAGGACTCAGCACATCAGTCAGTGGAAAGGTGTGTATATCGAGCTGACAGCTCTGAATTGTTTCTTCACCAATTACCACGCCAAAGCCTTGATAGCGTAATGAAATGTGCCTCCTGCCTATCACTTCATCTCTGTCAAACTGACTGGGTGTTCTTAGTTTGTTATGACTGGGAGAACTTCAGCAGCATCAGAGAAATAAGCAAGCTTGTCTCTGTAAAAGGCTTGAAGACAAAATGGATGCTATTAAACAAAGATGCCTCCGTCCAGATGAAAACCTAGGTAGAAAAAAGCCTCATGGGACTCCCTAAGCCATCAGCTCTGTCTTCATTTGGGACCCAGTGAGGGACGAGAAGTGTAGGAACTTTTCTTTGGCGGAAATCCGCATACTTAGTAAAGTATTCATCCTTTCTTATAATTTATTCATTGTGGTCTAGCATAGTCTAAAATATCAGACCTTCCCTCTCTATCGTTTTACATACTCATTCTTTGATGCTTCTTAATTCATTATGTAGGCAGTCTGCATTCTGCTGTACAAAACGCCCTCCTCCCAGTAGTTTGATGCTACCAGTTATTCGTGTATCAGTGTCAGCAGCAAGGAGCAGGGTGTAATGCTCTGCTCCCTCTGCCCTCGTCTCCTGCACCCATACTGGCTGTCCCACTGGGTGAGGAGCAGAGAGCTTCACAGCAGAGGGAATGCCCAGCCAGAGCTCAATTGCTACAGCTCCAGCAAAGCGCTCCAGAATGTGATGAAGTGAGGCTTGGATGTGTGTGGGACCACTTGAATGGGAAAGTGGCACTTCAGGGAGAAGAGGGCATCGCAGCTCTTGGTACCCAAACAGCAGGGGAACCGTGCTCCTGTGGGGACCCAGAGTCCCACTGCATCCCATCCTGCAGCAGTGGCTGAGTTAGTGTTGGCGAAAAGCAGGGAATTCATTTGATGGAGGTGTACTCGGAGTACAAAGTACTCCCTGCCTTGTCATTATGACAAAGTTGGATCCTGTTGGCAGGAACAATTGCAGCTGAGAACTGCATCTGTACATATTGAAGTCTGAGTGATGCTTTGATTTTTAATTCTTGTGAGCAATCTATTTGCTCCCTGGATGTGTAGTGTTTGAATGGAGGCCGAACGTACGATTCTCTCCTGCCTCCGAGTTTCTGTGTGTAACGTTTGCAGGGTGGGTCTGCATCTGGGAACAGTGTGCCTGGAAAGCATCATGTTCATAGCACTGCTTTTCCCTAACAGAAGGAAACTAGGCAGGTAGTTCAATGAACAATATTAAAATACATTTCTTTTTAAAAAGTGTAGAAGAAAGGTTTAGTAAATTAAGAGGAACAGATACTCCAGAACTCCTTCTAATGCCCTTGGTTGCAAAACTGCCCTGAAAAATATCTATTCAGAATTTTTAACGTTCATCCAAAGAAAAAGTTGGGAATATTTGACCTTTTAATGCATGCTTCAGAGAAAACACTTCCAAATGCTACATAATAAATCAATCTTTACTTACTTAATAACCATGATGTTTTTCCTTTCGAGTCAGGAACTCATGAGAAAGTCTGGGATTAAAAAACCAAAATTGACAGCTTTCTGGTCATTTAATGTGAGTTGTATTTTATTGATCAGATTTGAAAGCATTTAATATTAGATTTGTGCAATGACATCAACTGAGGATGCTGCCGTCACTCTGGAGACAAACCCCCTCTGCATGGCAGAAGCTCTATCTGTGTAGAAGGGACTTGGCCTCACCACTCAGCTACAAATCTTTGCTCATGTTTTACAAATACTAAACAATTTTGCTTGTTTCTAAGGCTTTCTGGGTTTTTTCCCCCTCTGATAAAACAGTGTTTACTTGTTCTCATGTTTGCTGTCTAACAACTCTCCATATCATATTTACACAGTCAATATCCTTCTGTTGGCAGGTTATTTTAGCAGAGCAGTTTATTAAAGCATCTTTCATGAGAATAGGTGCATTGCACTGCTGCGTTGAGCACAGCAGCGCAAGAAAGTTTCCTCCTGAATGCAGCAATACAGACTTATCAAATATTGGGTTTGGGACATCTAAATGAAGGAGGATAAAAAGGAACGCAACTGCGGATTCTGTGTAGATGCTTGTGGAAACTGCTGTGGGTGAAATCTTGCTGGATATCGACCTGTAGTGAAGGAAGCACAGCGCGATCCTTTGCAGCTTGTTTGTCTTCCTGCATCTTTCCTTCACTTTTTAAATTCATGTCATCCAAATTCTTCCTTTTTAAAGTCTTTTTTCCTTTCCTTTTTTTTTCCTCTTGACTAAGAAGAGATGCCCAAGTTTCTCTCCCTGGGGGCAGGTGTCAGTTTACCTCCAGTATATTCTGTTACTCATCTCCATCTGCTCTTGGAGTTAACCAGACCTGGACTGCTTCTTTTTGGTGGTTGCTCTGACCACACTGAAATCCCCACCTCATCTCTCCTTAATTGGTGCTGAGATGGCATCGGAAGTGATGCTGATGCTGTTTTACACAGTGACACTTCTCCTGCAGCCACTCTCCCAGCCAACACTTCACAGAGAAAGCGTTCTGGCAGGGCTGTTGCAGGCAGCTCCTTTCCATTGTGCTCTTTTTCACTATTCATTATTATTGGAAGCAGTTTCCAGTGGATGAAAAGGTCTCGTGACTACCAAGGCATGGGGCTGCCGTGTGCTCTGGGTGTGGTTTTTTTTCTGTATGTGTCCATGCAGGTTTCTTGAACCCCTGGACTTTTTCTAGCTTCTCTTTAGTATTTGACATTTATTCTTTGTGTGCTTTTCTGGCTCATTGGTTTATTAAACATCAGCGGTTATGTAGGTCTTTGATCTTCTTAAAGCTTAACCGGTTATGCCTGTCTCTTAACCAGTCATTGAGACATTGCAGTGTTCCCTCTCTCCTGGGTACTTCAGCTCATCAGCAGACCCTTGTCAGCACCTTTGTCCAAGGTGTTTTCAAAGGTCGTATGATTTATATGTGAGTTTCTCTGATTATTTTGCAGATTAGCTTGTGGAAAAGTGCAGTTTTCCTCTGCAGAAGCACATTGTTCACCTGTGTGTTTGTGTGTGTGTCCGCTTTTAATGGCTTCCAAAGTAATCAACTTCTTTACACAAAGAAAACAATATTGCGGCTGGGATGGATTTGTCTTGAGCATTTGTTCAAAACAGGGAACACCTGAGGTTAATGAGAAGGGATTCCTGTGCTAGTGGTTCAGTTTCTCCTTGCAGAACTTCTGGGTGAACCCAGCTACCCGTGATGATCTGCACTTTCCTCTGTGCTTCTGGCTGGGGTGATGCTGCACTTGGGCACCCGCAATGCCAAATCCACCATTTGAACATCCTCATTGACAGGACTGTCTGATTCCTGTTCATGTTCCCAAATCTTATAATTTTTAAGTGTGATCTCTTCCTACAGGAGGTAAATAACATGCCTACAATGAACCACAGCCCCTAAAACGTGATGGTCCAGGCAGAGTTTACTGCTAAACTTTGCTCCCCAGGAGATGGGAGCATCTCTCTCTGGAAGGGGCCCTTCCAAAAGTCACCTCCAAGTTGCTAAGAGACAGCTTGTCACTGTGGCACGGGCTGTGATCAGCTGTATCCAGGTAATTAAAAGTAATTTCTGCTTTATTATTAACTATTTGTTGATCTCTTTAAAACATAATTTCCCTCTGTGTCCCTGCAGCTACAACACTCCTGGTGCATCTGCATCACCTCTGTGATTTTTCTTCCTTCAGAAACTTGGCTTCCAGAGGCCCTTCCTGGAGCTGTAACCATGACCTAACTCTCCTTTGCTGAATAATTCCTACCGAGGCAGCACAGTTTGCCTGCTGTGTTTTCCATGCTATGGTGTTTCAGCAAGGCAAATAAATCAGGCTGTCTCCCATCACCAGGCAGCCTTGTTTGCTCAATTTTGCCGTTCCATTTCTTGCTTTATTGAATAAGCATGTATTTATGTACCTCGTGTCCTTTTTCTGCCTGTCCATTTTTATTGAACTTCTCTATCGGCTGCACGGTTGGGTTTTCCTGACAGGGTTTTGGATCTTAAAGAGCTATTTCTTCAGACCAGCTGTCACTTCTGTCCTAATCTTGTCCCATGAGATCTCTGTGCTTCGCTTATTTGTCTAGCTTTGCCTGCCTGGTGTAAGTGTCCCATCACCTTCTCCTCAGCCTTTTTAGTTTTAATACCTTTGTACAGTCAATCTCTCTGGGGTTTTCCCCCTTCTCTTCCCTTCCATGCCAGCCCTGGCCTGAAATCTTTTCCCTGGTAATAGAAACACAGTCTCCAGCTTCAGACTTAGAGTTATTTAACACACGTCAGTCTGCAACAGAGCTGGAGTGCTGCTCCTAGGCAGGCAACTTAGAGGGAGCCTCATGCTCCACTTTGCTGGAGCAAACACCCAGCAACAATGTGGGGAAAGATGTGCCAGTGTTACCCCACTCTGGGGATCTTCTCTTGGCTGCTGTTATCCCCATCTAATGAGTTCAAGCTTTAGGATTGGAGAAGATGATTTTTGCATTGATTCACCAGTTTGGGATCGTGCCACATGGTGGAATTTTCCCCTCACTCCAACTTCCCATTTCTTTCAGGAGAGGACTGTAGAGCTTTTGGGATGTGGGAAGCAGAAAAACTTTTCTCTAATGGCTTGCATTGCTGCTTAGTGTCCTTCTGTCAAATTTGATGTCGGGGGATGCTGAGATCTGTAGGGCTGAAAGTTGGTGGCTAATGAAGGAGCTTCGGGATGCAAATGAGGTTTCTTGTCCTGCACAGCCAAACACAGGGATGTTATTTGTAGCTGCTCACTTGCGCCATAAGCACCTGTAAAGGCTTTATTCTTCATCCCCTCAGTGGAATCACAAATGACAGGAAGAGCTGAAGATGTAATGACCCTTGAGGTAGGAGAAATTATTTACCAAACCGTAGATAAGGCGACCGTTATCTCCTGTTCTGTGTTTAGGGCACCCAATCTGTTACAGATGTTACCATAGTCATGCTGGTTAATTTAAAATTGTCCTGCATTCCTTGTGTCTCCAATTCCTTTCTTAGGAAACTAAATCCTTTCATTATCCAAAGGCAGCAGAGGAGATGAAAACGGTTGGTTCGTGGATGTATATGGCCATTCCAAGGAAGCTTTATGTAATTGTTTTTTAAATAGAAATGCTTCCTCTATTTTTTTTTGGTCTGGTTCATCCTGGCTCTGTTGTTTGCCATATGTTTTCTGACATATGCTCCTTGTCTAGCAGTAAAAACCTACCAAGACTAAGAAGCCTTTGTTGATTTGTAACAGGCAGAGTAAGAGCTCTTCTCATTTTACTGACTTTACAAACTCGGTAGCAGATATGATATAATACAGGGATTATAAAGGAGTTCCTACTATTGGTTTCCTGGAATAATTTTCTTTGTGTATGGGTTAAAAGAATAAGGATTAACAGCACTGTTAAGTATTGGAGACAGCAGCCCTGTTTGTTTGCCTTTGGCTTTTAAAAGGTGACTTTTCAATGAGAAGACTTGCTATTTGCTTGAATTGAACAGGGCCCTCATGAACTCCCAAAAAACTCTGCCATTTCAGGCAGCTCTCTCACCACCAAACACCCAATAGGTATTTCTCCACTGAAATCAGGCCAGGATCTCAGCTTCTCTGCACATGAGAAGACTAATTTATACCTGCAAGACATTATATGACTGGCCACAGTTTTATCTGTGGATTCAGCTGAGATGCCGAATAGTGAGTTGTGTTTGTCTCTCCAGTGTGAGATTTATTTATCACTTACCAACCACATATGAACTCTAATCTTAGCTTTCTTTTTCAGACAAGGGTTTGGAAGCACTTGAAGGATGTCAGACTCATGCAGCTGGAGGTAGCCCTGGGAGTTAATTTCACCCACAGTTCTGTTGCTTCTCTGGTGAGACTCACAATACAAGAGGCCGTTTACCCCCAGATCCTGTCCCGTTCTTCCTGCAACCTAACAGTGCTGCAATCAAAACTGTCAAGGAAAGGGATCTACATGCAATAGTTTGACTGTTCCTGTTCTGACATACTTTTAAGCTAAAGGATTGTCAAGTTTTAATCAGTCTGCATTAACTGTGATGCTCTTGCAGTCAGTTGATCATGGAAGGAAAGCAACTGTTTATCTTACTGAAAGCATTAAGTGACCTCTACTAATTAAAAGATAATGTCAATGCAGCTGAGTGCAGTGCCTGGGTCTTTAGCCTTTTAGATAGGCATTAAATGAAAATCAAAGAGTTTGTAGGAAATACATGTGGTAAAGGTAAGAGAATTGTTGGTGGAAATAGCAGGTCAGGTTTCAGTAGAAGTTATTTAAGCCATTAACGATACCTAATACACCATGCAATCAGCAATTTGCTGAAAAAGAAAAGCTTCCTCCCCAGTTGTGAGATGTCTTCACTTACTCTACCTCTACTGGATCGTTTAGCTTGGAAAAGCCTATGGTGTAGTGGATCAAATGTGTCTCTCTGTCCATGAACAAGCTAAATGCGTTTTCTCACAAATGTATGTCACCTTCTAAATGACCCAGATGCTCAGTGTTAAGTTCTGTGTTCAGTAATAATGTAGTCAGTGTCCACAAATGCAGTCTTGCTTGCCTTTTTTCATTACTGCAGTGTCTGGGAGACAAAACAAAACAGGTGGAATAACTGCAAGCACATCCCTTACTCCTTGGAGACTAGAAACAGTAAACAACCTCTTCTGCTTTCTACATTTATATAGATGCAGAATGAAACCCCTTCAGACAGAGGAGCAATGGCACAAATTCCGTATAAAATCACCTGAAGATGCTGCCTGCCATTGTCCTCCAAGGAGCCACATGGCCAGAGAGCTCTTGGAGGAGATGTCAATGCAGTCTGTTTGGCATCATTTTTCAGGTTTGTGCCTCACTCTTTGACTCCTTCCTCTGTGAGAAGAAGCAGAAGGAAGGACTGTTAAAGCAATTATTTGTCACTTGGAAGAAGATAAATCACATGTGGGAATATAGAGAGGAACGTAATGGTTCAGATTCTGGTGTTTGAGAATGAAGCTGGCTTCATGCACAAAGCAGAGGCTTCATGAGGAGGAGAGGGGAGGTGTTCGCTTCTCTTCAGGTTAGAAGAAGTGCTCTTGAAAGTGCAAGGTCCTACACCTGGGTCAGAGCAATCCCAGGCACAGCTACAGGTTGGGCAGAGAAGAGATTCAGAGCAGCCCTGTGGAGAAGGACGTGGGGGTGTGGGTTGATGAGAAAATGAACATGAGCCGGCAGTGTGCGCTTGCAGCCCAGAAAGCCAACTGTATCCTGGGCTGCATCAAAAGGAGAGTGACCAGCAGGTCGAGGGAGGTGCTCCTGCCCCTCTACTCTGCTCTCCTGAGACCTCACTTGGAGTATTGTGTGCAGTTCTGGTGTCCTCAACATAAAAGGACATGGAACTGTTGGAACAAGTGCAGAGGAGGGCCACGAGGATGATCAGGGGACTGGAGCACCTCCCGTATGAAGACAAGCTGAGAAAGTTGGGGCTGTTCAGCCTGGAGAAGAGAAGGCTGCGTGGAGACCTCATAGCAGCCTTCCAATATCTGAAGGGGGCCTATAGGGATGCTGGGGAGGGACTCTTCATTAGGGACTGTGGTGAGAGGACAAGGGGTAATGGGTTCAAACTTAAACAGGGAAAGTTTAGATTGTATATGAGGAAGAAATTCTTTACTGTAAGGGTGGTGAGGCACTGGAATGGGTTGCCCAGGGAAGTTGTGAATGTTCCATCTCTGACAGTGTTCAAGGCCAGGTTGGACAGAGCCTTGGATGGCATGGTTTAGTGGGAGGTGTCCCTGCCCATGGCAGGGGGGTTGGAACTCAATGATCTTAAGTTCCTTTCCAACCCTAACTATTCTATGATTCTATGAAAAGGAAGGTAATCTCTTCCCAGGTAGTTTGTAACTGAGCTTTACAGCTGCCAAGTTGTATTTGATCACATCAGTGTGTCCAGATGAGAAGGCTGCAGAGTGAGGAGCAGGGTGTGAAGAAATCCAAGCCAGCCCTGGTCCGTCTCTGTCAGAGCCTTCATCCAGAGTCTTTCCAGGTGGAAGATGCTTGATCTGCCACAGGACTGGAAGCTGCAGGATGAGATGGTCCGAGCCTCCATGGTGCTGCTGATCTTTTGGCCAGGAGACCAGTGTTGGGATGAGCTCATGAGCCATAGGCTCAGCTGTTCCCACTCGTGGTGCCTGTAGCATCTGTGCCTTTTAGCCCATCACACCGTGGGTACAAGATCCCCTTTGCTGCCCTCTGTGACAAGTGCACAAGCCTGCCCGGATGCAGGGATGGCACCTTGTGCATCACCACAATGTGATATTCTCCTTGGATCAGGCAGCTCTGTAAATGGCTCTGACAAATGCAGTTTGGGCTGATCAGCACTGAGCTACCTAGAGTAGGAGGGATGTGCAGCTCCCTGCTTGGTAATGCTGGAGGAAGTTGGAGGCATAGATTTGTGTTAAGGTAGGTGATGCAGGGGTGAGCACAGCAGCATCGATGCAGTGTCCAGCACCCTGTCTCCCAGCTGAGAGAGCATCACTGCAGGGCCTGGGGTATCCTGTCAGCCAAAGATGGTAACGGGACAAGGGGGAGATTTTAAAACAGAAAACAGTGTTTTTTCCATCCACTTTACAAAAAATATTGTCCATCTGAAGGGAAACCCGAAAGGGAGGTTTTGACACAAATCTCCCCTTTATAGAAGTTGTTTTTTTTTCTCCACCCAGCCTCCTTGGCAGTAGACAGTTACATCTATTTATGTGAAACCCCAAGAACTACCGCTTTGGAAACTTTCAGCTATGAAAACGATACCTTTTCTGCTTACCCTAAACACTGAATATTGTGGAATACACACCCTTATTGTGCTGTGGTCAGAGGCCATTGCTGATGGGCGGATCTCTGGTTTCAGCAGTGCCTGATGTCTCATTTCTCTCTTTGGTGCTTTATAATAAGCTCTAACTTTCAGTGTTTTTTTAAGTGCAGTATGTACACCTGCGGATACTTTACAGAAGCTACTTAAAAGGTTGTAAAAAATAAAATAAATACTTGGCATCGAGGTTCTTGGAGTGCATGATGAATATTTTAATAGTTAAAAATCTAGCCAGAGAGAAATGAAATGATTCAGTGCTCTAAATAAATCTCTTTGTGGGTTTTAATGTGCAAAAATGGACAGCAATGGCTTTAAACCTTCTCCACAAATACATCTATGCCCTGGTATACTTTTTGTATCTTATATCTGTAGCCAGTAATGGACTGTTATATCTTTTTAGGTGCCAAGAGAAGGTATTACACTGTTTTTAATTCTCCAGGACTTTGTGTAATAACCTTTAGGCTTTCATCAGTGTTTAGACCTTTGGCAGCCATGGTTGCAAACCTCATCTCTAGCACCTTCATCCTCTGAGATTTTGCGTCCCATGCTGGAAAGTGGATGCCAGCGAGAGGGAATTTTTGGGGAGGTTGGGAGGGGAAGGGAGATGTGGGATGTTCCTCTGCAAAGTGGCTCAGGCGGCATTAATCGTGAGGAGCTCTGTGCTCACACAACTTCTAATCACCTTGAAACTTCAACAAGTTTGGGGCCAAAATGGATAATATTTGCTTGTGTCACTGCTTAGCGTTTCCCTTTCCCTCTCTTTTTTGCAGTATCAGCTGTGGCAGAGGTGGAGCATTACTTGAGATGGTGTTTGTGCAATCGATCAACACATTAGCTAAGAAAGCCTTGAATTTCTTCTTTTAATTAACTAAATGTATTAGCGCCCATGAAACCTGTCCCCCTGAGTTGTATTTCTGTAAAGCAATATCTTCCACCTGAGCCGGAGCCCTGCAGCCATGCTGGGAGGCTGCTTTCCTGGCAAATCTTCTTGCTCATCGAATCTCCCATATTTTCTTCCTCGCTGTTATAGTAACTCCCAGTGCTAAATGTACTGCAGGCAAGTGCTGAAACAATGGTGCTAGTCTAAATTATCAAATTACAGAGAGTAATAAAAATGGGTTATCTGTAAAAAGGTATAGAACGAGGCAGTGGAACTTCAGATTTTAAGTTACTTTGGAAACTTCTCTAGTATCTATTATATGGACAAGCTATGCACTAAACACATTTGGGTTTTGTCTCACATGTTTTCTAAAGCAAATGTTTGGATGCTGTACTATTTAGGCTTCCGGCTTTCCTTGGAGAAGATGAGACGGTGAAAGGTCTGCTCACAGGCTTTTGGTAATTTTGGAAAGCATCTTTCATTAGATGCTTAAAACCACAGTGTCCAAACCCATAAATTGTTTCTGAAGATGTATGGGGGATGTTTATAACAAGGAACGGTGAAGAGATTTAACTGTAGGAAGTACGCTCTGTACCTGATGGATAAATTCATCAATCTAGTGCATAATGCCTGTTTTCATTAAAAGAGAAAAGTTCTTGAGCATCAATGAAATAAAACTGGACCCTTGACCTCACTGTAATAAAACCAGTTTGAGTTTTTTCTTTCTTGCAGCAAACACTCAGACTGGATATGGGAAGTGCTATGGGCAGCTGGAAACAGACACCCCACAGCACAGATGTAAGGTTGGTGTACAGTGCATAATCTCAGCCCTCAATGGAGAAGATGTGGTGAAATGTTGACTTTAATTGCCATGGGATACAGACTAGCAGATGGTTCCACGGATAGGCTGCACTCCGTGTCTATAAATAGCATAAGTTAATTTATGCAAGATCTTTCTTTTCTTTTATGGCTATCTCCCAATGTGTCAATATCTCTCTGGCAAGGAAGTATCCAGCGCTGGAGCTAGAATATAGGTTCTCTTTAAAGCCTTGCTATCATGTGATTATGTTACAGTAAAAAAGCATCTGATCAAGTAACTCCTGATTGAAACGACAGGCTGTGCCAGCCTGATCTGAACGCACCTTCATTTCAGAAATAACAACCGGGTATCTGCAAGTCAGCTGCAATAATAGCTGGGAGAAGTGGGGAAGGCAGCTTGCTCCGAGCAGGGTCAGGAGCTCCTTGCGGTTTCCCATCTCATGCTGCCTGAACAGTGTTTTGCTTTGCAGATCTCATCTACCTTCAGCTTCCACCTCCCCACTGTTGGATGAATTTCTTTGCTTGCAGATAAATCTCATTGCCACAACCTATTGCTTACAGCTGTTCTTTCTAGCTGGTCCTGCACAGCATTGCTTGATTGCCTCCTACTGCCAGAACATTCAGGTTTGGGCCTGGTCCCATTTCAGCGCTGGGGGATGTTTCCCTTGTTTAGGGCACCCAGGTTAACCTAATGCTGTTGGGGTCCTGCTGCTCCTTTCAGCAGCTCAATGCTCAGGGGGACCAGCACCTTAATTCTGCCATCTTCTGGGCCAGGGTCTGGACTTTGAGTCATCATGGGATACAATTGGAAGGGGTGAATGGCCCTGCTGAAGCTGGTGGAATGCCTCACGTCTCCAAGTACCCTCCTTCACTTGGGCTGAGCAGCAAAAGTACTCACTGATAAGTGGCTGAAAGGCTTTGGGTTGACAGCAGGTGTAGGGAATGCTTCTCCCCTAAAAAGGGGCCTGCCTTCCCCCTCTCTGGGATGGCAGCACAGCCCTAATTGCTGCTCCTGTGTGCAGTGTCATCCTCCATCCATTTGGATCTCAGGTTTTGCCTTCCTGACATGTAGACCCTGGATGCTACATCTGCCACTCAGCTCCTTATCACAGTAGCTCATTTCCCTCATTACTGGGCTCTCCCAGGTCTCCCATTCAGTGTCTCTCTGTCAACAGCTTCATCACTTTTTGGTTCATAGGTTTGGCTTCTCTGTCATTCGGAAAACCTCACATTAGCAGGCTTGGCTGTAACTATTACCCAGCAATTGTGTACCAGATGCTTACTGATATTTATACTTCTGGGTTTTGCTGTACTATTTGTGCCTCATCCAAAGAACTCTATGATAAGCCCACTTTTTAGCAAATATATCCATCATTGTGCAATATTTAGCAATATAAATCAGCTGGGTCCAAACAATCTTTATGTCTAATTCTTCTCTGCCGTTACATTCAATTAAAGTAGTACTAGTAAATAAGAAATAAGCAAAGAATTTGCTAAGCTGCGTATATAAGTACAGGGAGCTTTTTAAGACAGAGCACTTTCTTTTCCCAGCAGTAGCACACTGTCTCCTAGCCCTGCAGAAAGGCTGAGCCATCCCTTTTGTCACCACCTGGACAGATAAATGGAATGTAACAAAGGACCTGCACCGTGACTGAATTTGTGCCATCTCAAGCCCAATGCTGATCAAAATCAGCCACCAGAAACATGCATCAGAGGATCAAGGGCCAGATCCTGCTCCATGATGAATCTAAACCCCCTTCGGTTCAGTAGGGTTATGCTGGATTTACCTACATGTAATTTAGAGCAGATTTTGGATCCTGCTCATGAGCGTTATGCCTTTCCCTACAGGAAGATTGTTTCTGACCTTGCTTAAGCTAAGCAGCTTTAATAGTTCAGTATGCAAACACCAAGACTGGGGTGGGGGCTGGGGACATAGACATGAGAATCCTATAATCTTTGGTTAAGTTGTAATGAAATTGTCCAGGATGAGAAGGAAACAGATGGATTCTGATTAATTTCTCACAAGTGTAGACCTCAGCATCCGATGTAACATATGTGGTGAGCAAATGTCACTCATGCCTCCAAAGTGCAGAAAAAAATCACTATTGTCAGGATATATTCATTGGCATATTGGCTGCTGAACTCCCAGGGGTATAAAGATGCTGTGCATTACATTTAGTCCTGAATTAAATATTCAGAGGCAGAGATACCTAACCCTTTCCTCTATGCCTCACTGGTTATCACAGTTGAACTTAATGAATTGAAAGAGGGAGGGGAAGGGAGATTTTTCCCCCCTCCTTTGTAAATCGTTATTTACTGTGAAAGGAATATCAAGATGGCTTGATATTTCTGTTTTACAGAGTTCAGTTGACAAGCAATACAGCCTGAGTTAGGGAAAATAATGCAGCTTTGAGCTGTAAATGAGCAACTACTCTACTTCCATCTCATGCTGATAGAAATCAGAGCCCAGTTCTGTGTTTGTGCAGTTGTTCTGGGTTTTGTCACTTCTATAATCTATTTCATGGAATTGCATATTTAAAGAAAAAGATGATGTTCATTTATCGATTGCCACTCTATTGTTTAAGGCAGGTGAGATAAGAGGCCAGAGCTGCTTGCTCCTGTCTCCATGTAGTCTTAGGACATGGAAGAAGCTATGCATGTGAGTAAAGTGAGGCCCCATCTGTGCCAAGGAAGAGATTCATTACAGCTGACTTGTCCTGTTAGGATTACTGCCCCAGACTGTTTCTCGGAAAAGGACGTCACTAAGGTATCTAATGGAGTATTTCATCACCAAAGTTGGGAAACAAATACTGAGCAGCGGGGCTTCAGTGTGGCTCGGGCTCTGTACCCCTCTTTGAGTCAATCCCTCTGCAAACCCAAGCAAAGTGTATTTTAGTGTCTTCTAAAAACTAATTCCTCATTAGAAAATGGGGGGAAGCATAGGTATTTTGTTCTCTGCTTCACTGTATGTTGAAATTCTCTCTGCCTTAACTTGTACATTTCCCTCTTTCCCTTCTGCAAATGTTGCTCCAGCTCACATTGCGGGCTGATTTGTTTGTCTTAATGATCTCCTTAACAAGTGAATGTGCATCTTCTTTCAGGGGGCAGAATCACCTCAAAAGGAGCTTTATTTCTGATTGAGGAAGATGTAGCTGATAGGTCTTGGGAAAAGCTGAGACATCCATATTAGCTGCTGTCGTAAACCAGCCGAAGCACACTCCCTCGCTCTTTCTCATGTAGCATTTTGTTTTGTTCTAAATTGAAGATGCAGCAAACCTCAGTAATAGCTGGGACTGTACTAAACGGCACCCATCTGCTGAAGTCATAGCCTTCATTTTAATTAAGAGCCCTAGTTTTGGAAAACTTGACCTGAGATTCTTGTTTCCCTTCTTGACCACTCAATATTATGACCTATGCTGGCCTACAGGCTCCTCTTGGCTTGTGAAGCTCAGCAGGATTCTGACTTCTTTGCTCATTAGAGAGAACTAGTAGTCTCTGTGTTTAAATCCTTCAGATTTCTAACAAGACAATCAGACCCTGATTCCTCAGGATGCTGGTATGCAGCTGAGGGTTGGTTTTGCTGAAATTCCTGATTTTTTTGCTGAAACTGGTTGTTTCCAACAGATTTCACCTGCCATTGCCTTAATTACGCACCAGAATTGAGGTCACAACTTTTGCATCTGCAACCTTTCTGAACAACAGCTCTATCCTTTGTCAGCTGGAAACGTTTATTCACTTTGTCTGTTTTTTCCATGGTTCCTGATGATGCATCACTTGCAGTTCCCTCCATGAAGCTGCTGTCAGTGCAAATGGCATGAAGTTTGATCGTTGCTTACTGCATCAAGACTGCACAGGGCAAAAGCACATCAATCCCCCCTGATCTCCAAAATCACTGAAGAAAATCAGACTGGAACTTCTCCCTTGTTTTATCACATGGCACTGGAATTTCCTTGATATAGTCACCTCCTTTGCTGCCCTAGAAGCTGTGCTGGGACTCCTTGGCCCACAAGGGTGTTGACACTGCAAAGTTACATCAGGATATTTTGAGCCAGCTTGTGTTGTGTGAAAACCTCTGAGGCTCATGATGCCATCCCAGCTAAATACATGGTTTGCTGAATGAACCTACCCACTGCTTTGCTTGGCAGAGGTTTCTGTGAATAGCCGGGGAAACCTGAAGCCACAAGAAGAGGTGAAGTCAAGGAGAGAGGTGGGAGATGGATTTATAGGGAAGATGAAATGGTGGGCCGCGAGATTTCTATTCATTAATTGCAAAGCTGTGGAGAAAAGGAATATACAACCAACACAGAAATAGCTTGTGGTGAAAAACAGGTCCCTAAATCAGGTAACTGAGAATATACTCAGCTAAGTGAGGCCATTTTCAAGGTGTGGCATAATGAGAATGGGACTTGAGTGCTTGTTGCCTTTGTCTCTTGAGCCAAGGCATCGCACATGAAAGTCCCAAGTGCTGCTTCCTGTGTACAGCAAACCAGTATAGGTATTAAATTGGGGCATAACGATGAATGAAACTGTGGGATGTGTCTTGATTATAACAGGTTTCTAATGTATAATTGAATTATTTTAGTAAGTATATTTCAAGCCCTGTGATTTCTGGCCTCTGTTTTTAATTACTCAGCCCCCTCTTGCCCTTGTGCATTATTATGCTACTCATTAGCATTCAGTGAGACTACAGAAGTTTGACTTCTGAATAAAGTAGCATACAAAGAGAAAGGATGCTTTTTATCTTACCACTTAATAATTTAAATGGAACCATTTTCTTTAATCAATGTTTAATAGTACAATAGTTGTTTATTTAAACTGCACAATGCCTGATTTTGCAAACAAAAAAGAGAGGAAGGATAAATACGTTTAGAAATAATGAGCTTTGTAACCATTGTAATCTTCAGAAGGTTTATAATATCTACAGCACTTAGAATGTCTGCTCATCTCCACGAGATGGTAACATGGGCCTTGAATGTATCTGTGCCGTTTATGCAGCGTTAAGTAGTATGAGCCTATTTTTCATTTGAGGGAAGCAGAAAACCTTGCTAATTGCAAAACTGAAAGCTACTCAGCAGCGTTAATATTGTTGGCATGACCGCCAGCTGTGATGATTAGGATGTGTGACAGAGGGAGAGATAATTTGATCACAGGCCTGGGGACTAGAAGCTCCTGTGTCCTGCTTCTTCCCAGCACACCTGAAGAGGTAAGGAAAATACAGGGGGAGATGAAGTTCAGCCCCACAATGCTCACACTTTTTGGGGGTCCTGGAAACACATGTGTAACACCAGGTCATGGGAGGGAACACAGCTCAAACCTAGGCATCGACTTGTCAAAGGATATAGCTTTATAGGGGGTCTGTGATCGGGTGTGGAAGGCACTGCAGGTGTGATGCTTGTTCTGTGTCAGTAAATTGTGCCTTTGGATGTGACTCATCACTGTGGGCAAGTGACTGGGAGCCTGAGTCAGGGCAAGATCAGGCGGACCCGTAGAGCTCGACATAAAAGAGATGAACTAAAGCATTCGTCCCTCTGCTCAGTTTCCTCATCTGTAAAACAGGAATTGATCAGGGATATCTTGAGGATTTAGAGATATCTGGAGACCTCTTTGGAGGCATTAAAACTAGCGAGCATAATATCTGCATTTCAAAGTACTCTTTGGACATCACTTAATTCATTTTGACAGCAGCTCTGTGCAAGAAATGTGGCTGGCTCCATTGTCTGGATGGGAAAAGTCTAAGTCCAAGAGTCTAAGAGGCAGACAGAAACAGAGGTGGCTGGGGAAGGAAATGTGAGCACAGGATAGCACTGGGTCAGGGAGAGCTGTGACCTCCTGTCTCCCATGGCTCAGCAGCCTGGTTTTAAGAGCACCCATGGCAGCTGAACTGCTCCATCCACATGTACTGGGGGGTATTGATCCTACATAAACCCTACCTGATGTCCTGGCTACCCTGCTTCCAACAAATGGCTCCCCAGGCAGGAGCCCTAGACCTTTTCCCTGCTGATTTGTGTCTCCTGTCCTCTGAATCTTTCCCTTTCCCACCAGTACATCCAGTTCTCTCCCTTGTCCCCAGATCTACTTCTTACAATCCTTTGTGCAAGCTTGGAGCTCCTTCCCCTATTTGCCTTTTCTCTCTCCCCTTCTCTAGGCTCACTAGGGGTCTGGAGGCATGTGAAATGTCAGGAGCAGTAGGCAAGTAGGTGGCAGCTCCACATGTAAGGAATGAGATGAAGAAATGTGATCTGATGGTGTGGGCTTGTTCCCTATTTTAACTGATTCATAGCTCCTGTTGATTGAAAGATCACAGCTGAGTTCTGCTAACATGAGATGAGGGAGAGCTAAGGCTGGGGGTTCAGACCCTTTCTTTCAGGCTAAGTGAATTTATCCCAGATGTGAGTGTCTGTTACTGTATTATTAATTTATAAGGAGCTGTGATGTGAAAGCCATTGAGGCTTTCACTGTTTTTCACATGTGCACTAAAAAAGTTGCACATGAACAACTCGAAAGACAATATGCGATTCCACATCAGCAGCTGATGAGTGATTTCTTGTGATAGAAGCAGCCTGCCCTGTTCTGCAAAGTGCATTTTCAGTGCTTCTTCCAATTTAAGGAATGTTTGTCCAGGAGGATGGTGAGTTGTATCACAACAGTGTTTAGGGAATGTAACCAAGATCAGCCTGCCCTTGCACAGAGCTCTGCAGTCACTTAGGTGACTGCCCTCTCACAGAATGGGACTAATCTATGGGTATTTAAATGCCTGACTCTCACTGAAGGATGTGTTTGGGAATCCCTGTTTTTTAAGCAAGCACAGAGCTATGGTAGAAACTGAGGGTGTAAAGTGAGGTGATAAAGGCAGTAGAGGAAGTCAGTGGCAGAGCAAGAAACGGAGTGGTTCCTGGTGGCTGCTGCCTGTCAAAGTGCCCCTGGCTCCACAGTAGTGAAACACCACCTTTTGCTTTGCCATTTCAACCGAATTCTGGAAGGTGGTAGTTCACTGGGAGCCCGTAGGACTGTACTGTACAGCAGGAGCGATTGGACACGTGGGAAGACCGGTGGGGTTGTGCTCCTGACCCTCCGCACCCCTCTCAACTTGCGGCCTTCTCCAGAAGATGCTGTGACCTACGGCCTGGCTACGAGCTGAAGCAACGTCTCCCTTCCCCTCCCTCGGCTGAGCAGCGGCCGCTCGGATGTTGGAATAAGGTCAGGGCTCTGCCAAGCAGCCAGAAGCCCGCGCTGAGCAGGGCGTGCAGCTCTGCTGCGGAAGGAAGGGCGCTCTTCCCTGCAGTATCCTGGCTGCACGGGGCGTAGGGAGGAGCGGGACCTGCGCCCCAGCCGCGTTAGTCGTGTGCGGGGAGGGGGGGAGCGAAGGGAGGGAGCAGGGAGCCCCGCGGAAGGGAAGAGACAGAGAAGCCGCGACACTGTGCTTCCTCCCCCTGTCTCTGAGGAGGAGGAGCAGGAGGGGAGCGCCAGAGCCACTTCTGGCGATGCGCCGCGGAGTGCGGGAGCCCGTGAGGAGCATCCTCTGCTCAGCCTGAGAGCCGAGTGTGCGCCCCCTTGTCCGAGGAGGATCCCCCCTTCAAACACCCGTGCTGCTGCCTCCTTGTCTCCCCAGCGCAGCCGCTCCTCGGACGAGGCTGCGGGCCGGTGAGTGGTACCCGGTGTTGGTGCACGGCGCTGCGCGTCCCGGGCGGGCTGGAGCTGCGATGGGGAGCTGGGGGAGCTGCGCTGGGAGAAGGGTGGCTTAATCTGCGGTGTAACTTGTACGGAGGAGTGCGGTGGATAGCAGGGGCTCAGTCCCCGGAGTGGCCGTTGGGGCTGGCAGGCGGCCCCAGGCGGGAGGCGAAGGGACCCCGCCGCGCAGCCCTGCACCGGGCAGTGTCGGGGCGTTTGCCTCTTTAATCACGTCTTTAGCGAACCCCGCGGGCTGGGCAGGCGCTGGGCGAGGGGTGAGACCGGGAGCGTCAGTCCCCAGCGCTTCAGGTGTTCGTGTTGCAGTTAAACATCCCTGCGTACCAGTGTGTGTGTGTTTTCATTTAGTGTTGTAGTTATTCCAGTGACGGGGATACCACTAGCAAACGGACAAGCTTGTTTTGAAGATGTCACTCTTACTTATAGTTTTGCTTTCCCTTTTAAAAATGTTTTTTAATGTCATCCACCAATTTTATACCTCCTGAAATACTTTTATTTCCCAGAGCAGTTGGCTTTCTCAGCGCTGGCACTTTTACCTTTTTGAGTGGGAGATCTTGATTTACTTTCTTTATACCAGAGCTCTAACAATACCCACTCCTTTCACTGAGGCATGTGTTATTTCCTGCCCCCAGCAACTTCACTGTGACAAAAAAACAGCTGGAAATAATCACTTAAGAGATGCGACTTCCTCTGTTTCAACAAGTTGCTTTATTCTCTGCTCCAGTAATTTCCTCCAAGAGTGGCGTTCATTCTCGTTAAGTAGATGATATGGTGATATACATGATGTTAAACCTGCAGTCACCAGGGATTAATGCACGGGCATGACATCACCAACAGCCAATGAGGTGATGGGTTTGGACACGTACTGACCCAAACTGTCTTCCAAACTGATGTGTTGATCCTGCAGTGTTCCTAAGGAATAACACAAGTTTGGGTAACTGGGGTGGTTTCCTAGCATGGCTCCATTGTGTTCCTTAGTCTTGTGCCCCTGTAGGCATGGTTCATTAAATAACCACATGTGTGTGGTGAGTCTGGTTGATAGAAGGTTTCACTTCTTAGGAAGAGATTAGTGAAAATGAACATGCTAGTTCCCTGGTATAGGGAAAGATGGTGTGACTGAGCGGCTGCTGGCAGAATATAAACAGCCGAAGAGTTCTCAGCCCTTGTGGCAGGAAAGCGGTGTGAACAATGTGCTTGAGCACACAGTGGATTTACCTGTAGTAAATTGCCTCCTTTGCCTTATTGCTTGGAGAGGAACTGCTCACATGGAGGTAGGCACAGGATCTCTATCAGGAGGGAACTGTGCAGCCAGGCGGATGCTGCGTAGCTGGAGAGGCAGGAACACATATTCCCCGCTGTGCTAACGGCTCCTGCTCTCTTCTTGCTTTCACCCCAGGACATCGGTGTCTGTGTGCTTCCTAGGTCGAGCAGGTTTGAAGCCCTTGGTCTCAGTTCCTGCTACATTGCTGTAGGGTTGCTCAAAAATTCAGCTGTCTTGGGTAGCTTTTGCAGAATCACAACAGATGTTGCCAAGCGCAGTCTGACTCCCAAAATATTCAGGCTACCTCTCCTCTCTAATGTTTTCTTTACCTTCATCATTTTGCAGCAGACTCATTCAAGCCTCCCATAGGTCAGCTGGGGGCTTCCCTGCAGGCGCCGTGAGACCCTTTGTGTCACTATCACAAATATTTACACACAAATCACTTTTGTTAGTTTAAACACTTTTTCTTTGCTGGAGTTCTCAGTGGATGTAAATTTGGGGGTCCAGAGGTCATCTCTGAAGTCTTTTAATGTTTTTGTTGTAATTTCTATATACGCACATGCACGCACTCCCTTACCAGTGCCATTTATGTAGCCAGTTGTATCAAGGGAACCACACAGAATATCAGCAGTACAATGATGTGCCTCAGAGGTGCGTATGATTCTTATGCCTTCGATGCCAATAAGACGTGACAGAATACATCTAATGAATTACCTTTAAATCAGAAAGCAGTAAACAAGCCATTATTGGATTAGAGGAATATTAAAATTAGAAGAATGTTACTGTCTTTTGATATCCTGTGGCACATTTTTACTAGCTAGGAAATGGCACAGGTTACTGCAGAGAGAGAGAGGGTCTCTAGAGAACTGTAATGATTTTCATCCGTGTGAGATAGATTTTTTTAATGCTATTACTTAGTAACTTATGTTTAGATGATGCTGTAGCAGCTTGCCTTTTTTTTGCTTTCTAGCCTCACACTGATGTTTGCTATCCTTTTTCTGAGTGACTTCAGTGCTTGTGGAAGGTACAGGTTTGATGTACTCTGATAGTGAAAAGCTCCTAATTATTGAAGAAAAACACAGGCAAAAAGATACAAGAGCCTCAGTAATAGATTTCAGTCCAATACTGAAGGGCTTTCTGCCCTGCCAGGGTGCAGGGATAGTGTGGGTTCATGCCACTTATTCCGTGGCCCCCTTCCACAGCTGCCTATAAGGCTGCTCCAGCTCTGGTAATTCTGGGCTATGATTTAAATTGCATAAAGAGATTCCCGTTGACTTCACTGAGATTTATATTAAAAATTCTTGAGAACCAGATTAAATCCACCAGTTCGGGTCATACACCTCTCTGTGCAGGCATTACCTGGTACTGCCATGCAGATGTGACTGCTCTGGATTAGATCTGAATTGGCAGCTGGTTGATGATGCTTGTGTGGAGTGGCTCCTGATCTCCCCATGCCAATCTTTTATTGATCTAAAGCTACCCCCTGCTGTATTTCCTCAAGCAAGATGCCCAGTTAAGGACCTGGCTTTGAGTGAAAAGTGCAGAATTTGGTCAGTGCCTCTCAAGTGTTAGAAAATATCTGCACTTAAGAAGCAAACAATGAAGTGGATGGAAAACAGAAATTGATGGAAAACAGCTAATTCTCAGCTTCATATAAAATGAAGCTTCTTATGCAATCATAAAATTACTGTGTTCTTGCAATGCCACCAAGATCTGTTGGCCAATGAAAAATTAAGCTCTTAATACAGAACTAAACTTGAATTTGTGAGTGCAGCAGATTATGTTGTTTGGAGTATCAGTCTTTAATAATGCTCTAAGACAAAAGTGTTATTCTTTTTAACTCACTATCAGTATGAATAAAGTGTAAGAATGCACCTTGGAGGGTTAAGCCTCATTCCAGCCTCCTGAAGAAAGTCTTGAGGATGCTGTTTTGTCCTGGATTTCAGAAGCATATTCAGAATAAAGAGCTCTCCTTTATATACTTTTCATCCAGGGGATAAGACTTTCCTTGTCTCACAGTTTATGGCCCTGGGACTTAGTGCTCCCTCTCAGGATTTAGTAGCAGAATTCCCTCAGCAACTCTTATTCCCTTTGAAGAATTTGATAACCACCATGCGTGTGGTTGTTTTGAAGCCAGCGCCAACCCTGCAGATCAGAAGATCACAGCACACTTTCACCTGAGGTTAGACAGGGCGATCTGAGCTGCTTTGCAGTGGCAAAGCATCCCGACTACTTGCAGGCCTCGGGGATTTCTATTGGTCTGTGTCACAGAAGCCTCTTTGCTATTCTAAAGACTTTTATAAGGAGGAACAAAGGCCTGTGGCTTCCACCAGTTTTGCTTTATTTTATATTTTCCAGCAATTATTTTGGGAAGGCTGTGAGCCGAAAGGCAGATTTTCTCAGACTTGGTACCACTATGCCAGAGTAAAGCTCAAATGAAGGAAAGTAGATTGGGAATCTTGGTGACTCAAAAGGTGACCTGTTGTTTTTACCGTCCCTTCAGCTGTGTTTCAATTTCAGTTACTCTTTACAGGGAACATCTGTAGAATAAAACTCTGGTGGGGTCGGGCCTCAGAGGCTATTTCCCTCTGCACGGCACCAGTACAAGTTTTCTCCCTCCTTCTTCTATAATAACAGCTTTGTTGCAAGTCCTGTGAGATAGAACAAGCAAGGATAAATATATTGAGGGGCATCAATCCGAGCCTTGGTGTTACACGGTAGTGAAAGTTTGGTTTAAAGGACTCAGTCCCCAGTCCTTGATGCAGAGCTCTTGCCCCATTCTGTTTTCTCATCAGCCAACGCAAAGCATGACTCAGTCATACATTACATCCTTCTGATCTGAAGGGCACTCTCTAATTGGAACCAGGCTGGACTTGCTGGTTCTGTAAGCAACTAACCCTTTAAGAGTGCTCTGATGCTTTAGCTGTTAAAGCATTCGTAGGCTTGTTTTTCAAGAAGCTGCTCACTAAACCAGAAGCATGTGAGTAATGCCCGGGCATGGATAAATGAGTTAACATGAGTTCTTCTAGCTTTTTAGAACAAATTGCAAATCTCTGGTTCATATTTGCATAATTCAGGTTATTAATTCGTATGTTTGCATTTCCTAAGCTGTGTGCCAAATTCCAATTTGGTGTAGGTTTCAGCGTGTTAATCTCGGTATAAAGGGGTAAAGGAGAAAATGTAGCTGTTGTAGGAAGCATTGAATAGTCAGTGATTTTTCTCTTCCACAAAATTAAACGAGGAACTGCTTTTCTGAATCATTTCGGTGTCACCTTAGGTATTCAGGGAGAAATTTGGAAGTTATTAATTGATAGGGTGCCCAGGCTTTCATATGTGCATCTCTGGGATTTATATATGTTGCAAGTTAATAAAGCTTCCAGCATACATTCTGTGCATGTGTAATTAAGGAGTGACTATACTTTGATGTGTTTTGTTATGTTATCTAGATTCCAGCTGTGGGGATGATGGTATTTTATGTTGTCATATACAAGCAGAAGCATCCCTGCACGACTGAATCTGTTCGAAGGACCAGACTGTGGCTGTTTTAGTCTAGAGAACATAGTTATTTTCAGATTTCTTTCCTGCTTCCATAATTCAATGAGAATTATGCGTGTTTATGATAGTCTGATCAGCAAATAGAAGTGCACTGCAGATGTAGATATATTGTGAAGTACAACAGTTTACATTAATAGGGAGGATTTATCTTATTGCAGTATTGAATTTATGATGCTAAGCTGTGATATTTTCCTGTTTCAAAAATGTTATATTGCAGTGAGCCGATATCAGGGTGATAAAACAAATGAATCCTTTTTAATTTAAGCCACTGTAACATGGTAATAATGTTGGAGACAGGAAGAGAAATGCCTTATTTCAGAAATGAATACAATGCATCTGTATTATAATTTCCTAGAAAAATTCATTTAACTTAGACTCCTAAATGAAACTTCTTGGTTTGTTTAAACTATTAGATGGATGCGGTCGAGGTCTTTAATGGAAGTATGTTTTTGGACACAAGCCCTGCTTAAGTTAGCCTTTGAGACTTTTTATTCCTTATAATTCTGAAAAGGAAATAGAGAAACTGTATTTGCTGGTGATGGTCCCTTTGCTGGGCATTCAGGCAGTCCATGCTCCTTGCTGGTTTCCTCCTTGTGTCCTGGCAAATGCTCAGCAGATAGGATTAATACAGAGAAAGGAGGGGTCATCTTTTCCCCTTTGCTGTTATTCCCTCTTCTTGCCATTGTCGGGGACTGTGGCAACGCCAGGGCTGTATTCAAGGTATCTGTTTGTTCTGCTCCTAGAGAATGCAGTGGAGTATATGGACATCCTTGTGGTGCTCCATAACTCTCTTCCACTCCTACCTGTACACTTCATGTGTCAGCTCCTGAGGGGAAGTGGGTGAGCCTTCCTCCATACCTCTCCGATACGCTCCCTGGATTGTGCCTTGCTGAGCACACAGGGAAGGGAATTCTTGTCAGCCATGCTCATACAACTGCGGAGAGAGAAGGCTGTTGTGGCTGGTCTGCTCTGAAACGCAGCTCTGGGACCGCAACACTCCTTCCTCCCCAAGGAAAACGGGGATGCAGTGAGCTGGAGAAGTTAATGTCGGTCAGCTGGTATTGCTATGAGGCTAAACCTTTTCCTCTTCGTATATACACAGCTGGGCCTTACTCCAAGAGTGTTTTCCTGATTGCACTGGAATTAGCTCATCATGAATACAGGTAACTGTAAAAGACTGGTCCTAACTGTCTGGTGGGCTCGTGTTGACTGCGTTACTATTTGCACTGAGCCCTGTCAGTTTACTGACAGTGAGGTTCTACAATTAGAAGCCAAGTGCTATAAAATTTTCCCCAAACACACATCTACAGCAGTGAGTGGACTTGCACATAAAAGAGGCCAGTGAGTCTGAAAGAAGGATTAACAATTTTGTAGCATATAGAGACATTGTCATAATGTGCATATTCCTCTGTTACACTGCTCTGTGCCTCTGAACCTTTGAGCTAATATCCGTTATTTGGAAGAATGTCAGAGAGCATTTGACATTGGCTTGTCTAGCTGAAAAGTACTACTGGAGTAACAGTTTAATTGTGGAAATGCTTAGCAGTTATAGGGTATATAGGCTCAACTGGGGCTGAAGTAGAGCAAAGCAAAATAGCAATTTTAGTACTAAATTATCCCCATCTTTTTGGTGTGTTGCTGAAATGATTCATTCTGCTTTTGTTTAATGACAGAGCTGTTTCTTTACAGGGATCATCAAAAAAAGGGAATTTTGTTAGAAAAAGTTATTTTTATGAGCCTGCATTGATTCTTCTAATTTAAGATTGCCCTGGGTCAAAAGGGTTCTCCCTCCTTTTCTACACCAAATTGACATGGAGGGATGGATCTGAGGTGAAGCAGGGTGATTTCTGGCAGAATTAGTGTAACCTTTCACCTAAGAAATAAATAGGTTCATTTGGTTCATTAAGTGTTAGAAATTAATTGGTATTGAACTTATCCACATACTTAATAACTTTTTCCTCCAGAACATTTCCTTCCTGTAGATGTTTCTAATGTATTTTTTTGATAAATATTTTGGTTTAACAATAGAATATTCAAAGAAGCCCTAAACCTTTAAGAATATTTACTGTATATAACTCTGAAAAAGGTGCAGCAACTTTAAATGCAACTAATTACTCCGCCAATGTGCATCATTCACCTATGACATGCTTCAGGTTGTGCTTACTCTCTAGTTGCACCCTGGACTGAAAGGATCTGTGTGGCTGAGTGGATGGACAGGTAGCTGCATTCACTCTGTGTCTTTGCAGATAGCTGTAAGAATGAGAAGGAAAACAGATATTTTCAGCAAAACTCTTGTTTTTTGCATGTGTTACAACATTATTCTTCTTGAACAGAATCTGTTACTGTTAAACCTTGCTTGGCAATGTGATTGAGACTGGCAGCTATTTGCGATTATGATATTTGGAATACACGTAATTGTATTATGATTGAAAACTTGATACATCTTCTCATCTAAGAGGAAAGACAAAGACTGAATAAAGCTAAACTGATCTGGTTTTAAACATTTTGGCTTTGTTTTTTTCATTACAGAAGTACCATTTTCTGTTACAGTTAATGAGTATTGCCGTCTTTTGTTTTAATTCTTTGTTATAGAGGCTTAGAGCAAAAGGGCTTTAATAATAAAAAGACCGTCTTCTCTGGAATGACTGCCTGATAATAGCCTGTAAGAGTTAAGAAAAATACTGTGAAATAATTGGTTTTCTAATGAATAATTTTGTATAACTAATTGGAGGGCAAACGGAAATCCTGCATTCTCTAAACAAATGTAGCATGTCTCTTTAAATATCCAAACAATTTTTCCTTCTATTTTCTCACCCTCAGGACAAAAATAATATCAACTCTCATTCAGGTTGTACTTAAATACCACCAAACTAATAATTACATTATTATAGAGAAGGGCAAGGTAGCTGGAGGATATGTACAAGTTGCATTAGTACCACAAATAGATGTTGATTTGCTTATTGATAGTAGAGACACGTTTTAGTCACTTTATAGAATTAACAATTGATCAGCTTGTTAGGTTCTAGTTCTTCATAAGCACAGCATGTTTATTCATTATTGTCATTACATGGTGCCAGCAGCTGAGGTCATGATTAGTAAGGCAAAATCTAAAAATACTTTAGGTTGCTTAAACCTAAGTTTTGCAACAGGCAGTTTTTGAGCAGTGCACTGATTCTCACCTCCCAGCAATGAATGTAACATATACCTGCCGGGCTCGTTTGCATTTCATTTACTTTTTTCAGACCCATCAGATCTATTTGTTTCCCCAGTGCCTGTGATCCAGGCTTGTAAAAGTGTAATGAGATGGGCAACATAAAAGCATTACTTTCAAATTGCGTTGGTCACTGTAAATATATACCAACATATAGTATTGCAGCCGATAAACTGAACACCGCTGGAGGAGAATGGAAAGATGTGATTCCAATAAATGTATTCATGATTGTTTGTTGCTAAGCGCAAGTTGTATTTTCTAAATCAGCATTGACTTAAGCTTGAGCAAACTCGATAGCAAAAATTCCCACCGAGGCTTCTCCTGCTACATGTGACTAATATATTACAGAAGATAAATAGTCATTTTTGAAACTTATTACACCGTAGGATTGAACACAAGAGGAAACCATTTTACAAATCTGAAAGTTAAGGTCACCCTGAGAAGAAAAGGACACTTAAGATGACTAGAAAAACTCTGCTTCCTCAAGAAACTGAGATTCAAAGTTCACTCTTTTCACTGTGTCTTTTATGAAGCTCTAGAATCCCAAGTGTGAAACAAGAGTCCGTTTTGATGTGCAAATATTTCAGCACTGTATAGCTGATAGGTGTTTCAGGCGCTCGCACCTAGCCAGTGCTACAGATTAGCTCACAGTCTCTTGGTTCATTCTGGACTATGAAAGTTTTTCATAGTGGTTTTCATAATAGAGTTCAGTATTAGTGATGAACTTTCTGAAACATTTCATTGAATTCTTTTAATGGTTTTCTCCCTTTTCTATTTAGAAGCATTTTTAAAAAAGCTATTAGTTATATTTTAGTCATACTGAACACCATTAAGCTTTCGGTTCATAATTCAGACTTCTAGGAATATGAAAATGCGCTCAATAGCATATTTTTAGGGCTTGTTAATAAAGTTAATGAATTATTTTTCCATTAGGCTGTCTTATCTAAATAATGCTGCTCTCTTTTTTGAGCTGTAGCAAATCAAGACAGCATTGATTTTCTTTAAGAGATGAATAACGAAAGATCTACATTCTTAAATATGCAGATAAAGATAAGTAACTTAATTAAAAAATTATCAGTGGAAGGTAGGAAGGTGAATTAATTGTTTTAATTTGTTATATATGTCAATATTCTGGCATATTACAAAAAATCCATTTATGATATCCTTTTCTTTGATTTTCAGTGTGATTTCATAATGTCTTCAGTTGCTTATTCTTCTGAAAATCGCTCGTGCATTGGGAATGTTAAACAGCTGGAACTATCTGGCCCAACCTCAGCTTACATACACCTTGACTTTGCAGGTGTTTAATGTCGAGTGCTATGCAGCCTGATGAAAATAGTTCCACTCTGATCAATAGTAATGTTTACAGGCTTTGCCTTCTGTGGTGGAAGTCAGGTTACAAGCAGGATTGTTTTCCCAGTGACTGGCTCTTTGATCACATGTGCTACGAATACCAGAGCTGACAAAATTCCAGGCTAAACTGCTTGCTATTTTTTGACTAGCTTTACAAATTATACATGATGAAAAAGGGACATCTTGGGGTTTCCATCTTTCATCCAGTGTTGCTTTTGATATCTTGTATATCTCATCAGGGTACACAGTATAGAGGAGGAGCTGTTAGGAGGAGCTGCTCTATTAGGACATGGTAGTTGATCTTAAAGGAGGAGATACACAGCCTTCTGCTTGCTGAAAGGGCTGCTCTGTGTCACACTCTACTGGTGCTTTTTTCTTTGGTCTCATGTAATAGAGTAAGCACCCACACAAGTTCCACTGCTGGATTCCCTGGTGGGAATAATTATGTGTTTAGTAGTGTGCCTTGAATAAGACTTTCACAATTCTCATGCTGAAATTCTAAGTGACTCTCACGTAATGCTGGTTTTCAAGCTTGAATCTCAAATCTCAGTGCAGTTACAAATACATCATTTGACAAGCATGGCTGAGCTTCTGCTTCAGCTCCTTGGGTTACTGCCTTTTGGTTGCAAATGCATTGTCCAGTTGTTGCTTTGAAGGTTAGTTATCCCTGTCTTTTCCAGACATCTCCATTAGCTTTCTAGGGTAAGACAACAGTTGGCTCACAAAGATTTTCAGATTTTGCCTTTTCCTAATGCTAGACTCATTGCTGTCCTGTTTGAAATAATTCATCTGGGTGATGGGAAAGAGGGGCATGTTATATGTAGGCCATACTTACAACTGGAAGGGATTGGAGAAAGACTTTATATAGTTTCTGGATAAGGCATTGCTTAGTAGACAGGACATGGGCAAGAAGTGTGTTGGAATGTCTCTGGGAGCTTACATGGGATGGTTTGACAATACAGTGTGATATCTGGCCAGACAAATTTCGCTCTTTGAGATTTTACCCAGTAATACCCTGCCAGTCACTTAAGCGTTGGGCGTAGGCTGGTGCTTCATGCTTTACTTTGGTTTATCTTGTTTCATTCATTTTGTCTTGCTTCAGCTTTTGATTAAACATAATATTTGTGTCAATGAAATGAGTAGCAAACACCTGCCACATTATGGATTTTGCTATGTTAGGAGCAACAAAGGGAGCCTGTTTCTCATTCAGAAGAGGAAGGCTGCCAGAATCAAAGACGTAAGTAAGAGCCAAGGAAAATTAATTGCAAACCTGTCAAATCTGGTCTGTCTTTATTCTTATTACATGGTCCTCAGCAGATCTTTCTTAGAGATGCTTTTTTTAAAGATCCTGCTGCTAGTGTGAATTCAGCTGAAAGTTAACCAGCCACGCACGGCAGAGAGACTGTGTCTGGTCCTCTGTGCCAGGGGAGCAACCTTCGCATTTTTGCTTTCACTCTCAAACATTTCTGCTCAATATTGTACAACACATAGGCGGGATATGGCTGTGGTTCCATGCTTTCGGATATGTGTCTTGGAAGACAGATGAGCTGGAAGTCTCTGGTGGAGAAGGTTCCAAGGAATCCTAGATAACCTGCAGCTATGTCCAGGCTGTTGCAGTGGAACACAAGCCAGGTTGAGCACTGTATTCTAAGACTTAGCATAGATCCAAGCACTGAGCAATAGTAACAATGCTAAAACCCAGTCTACTACCTCTTCAGTGCAACATTCGTGCTTCTAGCCTGAATGCTGACAAATAGCATGCATATCTTGGCTCTTCATGTGATAGCCAGCCTGTTCTTGATCTCTCCCCACACCTCTGGGTCTCTGCTGGAAGAGGATGACTATCATGGGAACATTCTCTTATTAAATTAGAAACTCTTCATATTCTTGAAGACCAGATGCTGAGACCTTCAGGTTAAAAAGGCAATAGATTTTTTTATGCAATAGTGTTTTTCTCAGATAAGAAGTTGGATAATGATATTGCCAGCAGAGAATTAGCAATTGTGATGCAATTAAGTAGTTAAATTAAAGGGAAAAAATCATGATTCAAGAAACCGTCTGTTTTTGGCTGGTGCACAGAAATAAGTGAAAATGATCATCCACACCCTCTACTGGCTATTTTTTCTGTTTAACGCAGTAGTGTCAGTATACCAAGCCAGTTATGCTGTCTTTCTGATACATAGGTGCTATAGGACACTTCATACTCACACTCTGAATGAAGTTGAACAGATAAATACCCAAATATTTATTTATACCCAACTATTTCTTTATTTGCTCAAAGCAATCAGCTTAGAAAAAGAACCAGGAAGGTAAAATAAGGGTGGTTGCACTTTCTGGAAAATGTTCTTTGGGTGCTGACACCACAGTATCTCTGAGCAAAGAAGGGGATTTTGACCATTGCCTGTGAATTTTAGGGGAGGACAGAGGTGGTCGGCACTTCATCCAGGGCTGAAAAACAAAGTATTAAACTATATTTGCAGCAGATAGCTATGTGAAAACAAGTGGGATTTGCCTAGTGCAAGGCACAGCTCTAAACTGAAAGTCTTTCATCTTTCTTTTTGGATGCAGTGGTACCCTCATGAGTGAAGCCAGTTAACCTGCAGCCTCTCTTGCTAATTATGCCCAAAATGCTTGTCATTTGCCAGAAAGTGCTTTCCCTTGGAGAGGGAAAATACAAATCCAGTAAGTGATTTTTCCATATCCCTTCCCCCCCCCCCCCCCCCCCCGTTTTTAATTAGTGTTGCTGTTTTGCATTTAATTAGTGACCAGTATGAAAGTAAAAAGGACTATCTGCCATTGTTCCTGAAATGCAGCAATTTTTAATAGCAGCAGTTTTTAATCTAAACCAGTCCTGTGACTGTCTTTGCTAATGGCCTTTCTGTGGCTGCGTTGCCTATTGCCAGGCAAAGGAAACACTTTGTGCAGTAACCCTTGAATTTGAATCAGTGATACAACCACTCCTTAACTCTCTTTAAAAATGTATCTCACAGTGTAGGGAACTCAGATGGGAACAGTTAAAGTGAGAGAGTTTCACTTTGGCGTTCCAGTTCATCAATCTTTAAAGAGACACTAGTAGGTCAAACGGGTCTAACACTGATCGATTTATGAGAAGAATCCCTTTTTAAAGTGAATCACAATTCATCTCCAATGGGCAATTGAAAAAATAAAATAAAGATACAGCCACTGGGGTTCTGGTGGGGGAGAACTTCATTAGCTCAGCCCCTTACACACTCTTTAGTTAGTCCTCCCTTAAAATCCATAACCCCAGCTGGATCTGGTTTTTACAGTTCACTAAAGCCAGTTCTTACTGGGATCTGAGAATCTGTATTTAACTAGCGCCTACCATAAGAAGGGCATCTGTTCTTGACTTTGAGAACTGCTTCCCTTCAATGTGACAACAACAAAGCCTGTCTGTTCTTCAGTTTCCTACCAAAGAGTGCTGCTTAACCCCATCTTAGAAGCACACACGGGACATTGCCTGGTCATCACCCTGGAAAGCAAATATCTGTGTTCAACAACAGCACAACAGCAGTTGTATCAGCAGCTAGCAAAGTGCTCATGATCGATCCAGTTTTCCTGTAGGGATGACCAGATTTGAGTTACTACCAGCATACTGGTACAAGTGTGTGTGGAAGTAAATGAGGCACGTTGAGGGTATGTTTTGACGGAATTATTGGTGGGGAAAACTTCTGAAACATTTTATGTGAGACGGACGTTCTGTATTTAGTTGCCTATCTGAAATCACAGAAAGGTATTATCTGATGGGACATTTCATACCAGTTGCTAATTCTAACACGATTGGAATTTGGAGGTTGCTGTCTGTATTGCAGTTAAGCTTGAGCAGTGTTTTCCCCAGGACAGGATTCACAGTTCATTTACTCAAAAATGAAGAAAATGTGCTTTGTGGGGATCTGAAGACCAGAATCTGTGAATAGTCAGAGATCAGAGAAATGGAAGACTCCAGCAGTCTGTTGCCCCCCAAAATAAGAAAAGTTCAGCAGAAATAACTGAGCATCCACCCACGGTGGCTGAAAATACCGATTCTTATTCAGATGCCAATATCCATAACATCGTACAAGCTCAGGAAGCGCAATCTATAAGAAGAGAGATGTTGGCTGTTTTCTGTAGCTTTGCCATTGTGAGCATGGCTGCAGGTGAACTGTATTTGTGGAGGTGAGGGAAAACAACTGCCAATATGGGACAAAACTTTGAGCCTGGGGTAAAAGGGCAGTGCTCCGGGAAACTTGAGATTTGGAAGGGAGAGAGCAGGGCAGTGCTGGCTGTGTCAAAGCACGAGAGTCGGTCAGTGCTTGGCTTGGTGAGCAGCTATTTGTGGCAGGCTTTGTGGAAAAATATTGAGCATGGTTTAGTTTTTCATGTTTTGTCTCCCCGCCACTCTGGCAAAATGCGTCTCGTTGTTTAAAGGGTGAAATAAAGTGTCACCAAGTTAATATTTTCCTGTGAATCTTGAGGGGTTTTGGGTTTTCATAAAGTTCCAGTTTCCTGGATGAAAATAATTGGAGATCTTTCTTTTCTGTTTTCTAATTATTTTAAGGAGACTTAATAGCTCTCTAGCAGTGATGAAAAGCTGATTAAAAGCTGGTTGTTGTCTACCCTGAAAATAAACAAACAATCAACAATTTATTACTTTCAACAGATCTTGCATCTTAAGACAATAATAATTGCCTTCAAGTGAGGCAGAGGAAGTGGGGGGGATCCCATACTTCATTTGCATCCTTGAGCATTTCAAAGCATCATTACAACTATGCCTCTTGCCCTTCCCTCAGCTCCTTCCATCAATTATGCACAGGGGTATGTGATCATGAAGTGGCTTGCGCATCAATGAAGGGGCAATAGGAAACAACAAATCACTCCTTGGCAGATTGGGAAGTGCAAGCCTGAAGTTCAGCCTTCTCTGAGCTTGTTGTGGCTACTGCTGTCCTGTATTGCTAGTGAGGTGCCAAGAAAGTGTCTATGACTATTCTCCATACCAGTCCCCTAGCCCCTTTTGAGGTTTGCTGCTTTTTCATTGCAGCAGTAGCCAGAGCTCAATCTGGCTTCCTCATGCCTGTGAAGGGATGAAAACACAGCAGCCAACAGATGATTAACCTGCTCTAAACAGGGAGACCTTTTTCATCCTAGATAATGTGACTCAGGTGGGGACTCTTTCCCTGCTGCAATCAACACGGCTACCTGCTACTCACTACTCACAAGCATGCTACTGCTGAGTGGGTGATAGGAGGCAGGGAGAGATGTTTTGCAAGCAAGGAACAGAGAGGGCTGAAAAGTGACAGAGAAGGAGGCCTGAAAGATTGGGCTAGAAGAGGAAAGAATGAAGGAAATCCCTTCTGAAGGTGGGGAAGCAAAAGGTAATATAAGGTACTTCTGGAATTCTTTTGCATCAGGGCATGCAGTAGCTGGTACTACTGGATAGGAAAATACTTTTGAGTGTCACCTTATGTACTCATATTGGAATTCTGAATTTTTCTGGTTACCAGGGTCAAAAACAAGGGCCTGCAGGAGTCACCTCATGTACATGTAGTGGTACAGCGTGGCAACCAAACTAGCTGGGGCATGCTGCTGACACATCAGGAATGTCCGTCCACTTCTTAAGTTTGCTTTTTCTTCTGGCAATGTACTATTGATTCCAGGGCCACAGGACCAATGGCTCAGGAGATAACATATATACATATCTGATCATTCTTCTTCTTTGCTCAGTAATAGGCTGTTGTCAGGAATTAGAAACCCTTATATGACCAGGTACTTGAAGAGCACAATATAGCGTTTGGCTACAGCTTCACCCAGGTCTCAGACTCAGTGAGAGCTAAACCCAACTCTATCATGCTTCTACTGTGACTATGGTGCTCCAGTCAGTTCCAGCCAAGAAGATGCTTCAATATTGAACAGAGATCAGAGTTCAGGGCTAAAGACCAGTGCTGTCAATGTTGGAATAGGAATTAAGTCATCCCTATCTATCTCAGTGCTGTGTACAGTGTAGGTGCATTCTGTGTGATGGGCAATGCCTCTGTTGAGCATGATGTTGACAAACCATGGAACAGTAAATGCAACTTTGAGATCTGTTCTGAGCATACCTTTGTTCATTTAACTGGAATCAAGACTGAAAAAGATCGGGTTCTCCTTTAAAGTGCAACTGTTTATTGACTCAGCTCCAAGTCTTCATGTTATACAAATGCCTTGCTAGCTTATTAGCAGTATTTTGCTTCTGTAATTCAATTACAGAAAATGAGGAATGATATTCTAATTGTTTCTTTTTTAGTAGCAGTTCCTGAACTGAAGGGTCAGGAACCTGGTTCTGGAATGTTCCTTTTCAGTGGAGCGATGATTTTCTGAAATACCTTGAGGAGCAAGCTCTGATAAGTAAACAGCATTTTCTAACATTGAGTAAGAAGCTTGTCCCATCAAAGTTGAGTGGCAAAACAAGATCAAAACCTGTTTTTTTTGTCTATGCCTCTCCCGTCCTCTGCAAGTTTTGTCCTTCACTATTCCCACAAGAGATCCTCTATGCTAGAGGCAACCAACCCCAAGCTTACTGTGTTAGATTTGCACAAAAATAGGAATATCAAAAATACCACCTTTCAGTTTGCTGGTAGTAATCCTACGAACTAGGAGGATACTGACAGTGAGAACAGAGATAACACACCACAAGGTATTTGCTATTGGCTCATGTGGTTGATAACACAGGTGCTAAAAATGTGCATTCAGCCTGTAATTACACTTCTGGAAATTCAGTGCTGTATTTATGAAATGCTTTTCCTTAGAATCTTTTAACAATTAGCTAATGAGTCCCAAGTGGAACAATTATCCCATATACCCAGACAGTTGGGATTCTTCATCAGCCAGTGTGCGTCCACTGCTCATAAAGCATATTTGTGTTCTAAAAGCAAAGATAGCTATTCTTTCCTTTTGGAGCATTTAATGAATTAAAACAAAAGAAGAGACCAGGTTACATTGGTGACCTAGAAATGAATGACCCTTTTGCAAGCAGAGCCTAATACAGCATGAGGAAGCATCTGTGGATATGTTATGTGTCATACTGTTTACTGTGAATAAGGTGTTCTGGGGGATAACAAGAGAATACAGTATTCTAATGCAGTAGAATCAGAAATAACCAAATTTGGCTGCATGAGGACCCTGAGAACCACCAGAAAGGTATCTAAAAATAGCACAAGCTGACCCTGACTGCATGAAAAACCCAATCTATATGTGTGGGAGGTATTTTCAGTCTCTTTCTGGGTACAATTTCCCTCCTGTAACCTCTGACTTGATGACTGTCTGTGGTCTGGTACTGAGGATGGCACTGTGTGCAGTGACTACCTCGCATTTATATTCCAGTGTTTTGTTTATTGCAAGGCATAAAGGAGATGTAAGTTTTCTTACAGACCCTGTGCAAACTTGTAATGCAACTCTATGGATGGAGAAGGGACCTTTGACCATCCCGTAGGTGTTCAGCCAAATTGAAACAGAGCCCCCTCCACTGAAGCAGGCTCCATGTGTTTTTAGCAGCTTTTACCATTTTCCACACTTGGATACAGAGTTTTTCCTCGTGCACACACCAAGTTACCTTTGCAGGACACTTGATTTATTTTTATGCTATCTGCAGTACCTACAGAGAACCACTTTTAATCATGCTCTTTAAAGCAAGCATCTTCAAGGAGACAGCACGTGTCCAACAAACTCTCTTGTCTCAACTAAACAAAAATAACTATTTCAACCTTTCTTTACTGCTTGCACTTGCTGAATAACTTAATTTTCATATTATTTCATTGGAATTGCCTCATAGTCTTAATTCTAATGGTCACCCATAGTCAGTGATAACGGATTCTTACATGTGAGCCCTGGGCTAAATCATCAGGCACCCGGAAAAGGGTCTGGGACCAGCCAGTGTGTTATCCAGAGGCACAAGCTGACATGAGGCTCCTTTCCTCCTTTGAGAATCCCTGGAAAATAACCTACCGGCTCAGCTGGAGCCCTGGTGAATGGGAGCAAGGTGAATGACCGGCTGTGTGGCGGGTCAGTTATCTTTTCTTTCTGTGGGGGACATTAAATTCTTCTATCAATTCAGGGTATAAAAAGCTGACTTATTACTCAAGACAATCTGTGCCATGCCTTTAATGCTTTGCTATCTGACAGGCAAAGTTAACAGTAGGGGAAAATGCATATTTGCTGTGTCTGAAGCATCCTGCTGAAGGCATTACCTTCAATGGCATTTCTCTCCACGTTTTGTGGTGTGCTGCTGGCTTTACAGGAGTACTGCTCTGCTGCTGGCAGGTCAGTTGGGAGTGGATTGGGGCACTGTGTCTGCTCTGCCTCCTCTTTGAACAGGGTTGCAGTGATTCCTGTGCTCCCTTGAACACAGTGCCTGAAGTCTGCCCATCTCTTAAGCAGGCCATACACCAGAGGGGGGGGAAGATTCTGAGCTATAGTGAGGGACTGAAAGAACTTGGATAATCACAAGGAAAAATTCTCTCTGATAAATGTAGTTAAAAGAGTTGAAATGCTGAGCTGTAGCGAGGGTGTATCCTGTGTTGGCTGTCCAGGTTGGGAAGTCTGTGCATCCTTTAATGCAATGATGGCAGGAATTCACTTTGGCAGAAGGGTTCTTTGTGGGGTGGTGATGAATACTGAATAATTTTATATGGAGAAAAGGGTCTATTCCTCCTCTCCTTTACAGCTAGAATAGCTGTACTTTACTTTCTGAGCAGTCTTATTTGTCTTGGTGGACTTTGGCCTGAAGGGAAGGTGAGAGCTCACTTTGAGTTGAGAGAGCAGATTCTAAACCTCTTCCAAAAAATTCAGTTTATAAATGAGATTCTGTTTCCTTTAGGTGATGGTCTCATTCACAGGGATTATTTGGACTGCAAGTGATCAGTTGTTTGTGCCAGAATAACTCATATGTATAATTTGCAAGATTACTTGCCACATAAATACACTTGAAAGCTGTGAGCTTGGGTGACTACAGGTCCTCAGAACAGACACTGGAGTTGGTGTGTATGAAGAAGCTCCTGTTCCCTTGTCTGGAGGGAACCTAAGCTAGCCCCTGATGTTTGCATTGCATCAGGTTCTGAAAGACACCTGACTTGTTCTGCCTGAGCAGAGAAGGCAACAGCTTTGATTCCAAACTGCTCCTCACACTGTGTGAACTTGAGATCATCTGCCCTCTAGTTCTCACCTTTAGTCCTTTGCTTGAATTTGTTTCTGACTCTGTGCACAGCTGTTACTGCTTCTGAGTGACCTGAGCTCCACTGGATTTACCTCGGAGGCCACAAACTCACTGAAAATGAGTCCAACTGAAAAAGCCTTTCCAACAGAGCATCCACCCAAGTCACTTTTCTCACTTCAGCACAATCAACTGAGGAAGACTACAGTGACTGGCTCAGGCACACTTTGCAATCCTCCTAGCGCATCCTCGTAACATGCCCCCAACTGACAGAAGGCTTGTTCTCATCCCTAAAGGAGCCAGTGACGACAGACATACCCTAAAGAACTCCAAATCCTTGTGAGGACAGACACATTTCCCCCGTAACACATGGCACAGGATGTTTGTCTCTGTGTGGATAGTCTGGCTGCAGGTATGATTGATACCTCATGCTACATTGACATCATAACAGTTCAGTGCTCCCTTCTTAGGATGCTGTGGGGTTTATTTCCCTTAAGTCTCATTGGCAATGTTTTCTTTCCCTCCCCACCTCTCCCAGTTGCAGTTAAGTGCACTGTTGAGTTGCTGTTAGGTGCAACTGTGGAAAGGGCTGATTAGTGGTGACATGCTGAACTGCTGCCAGTGGAGAGTGATGTCAGAAGTGGAAAGTGATGATGTAAAAGAGCACTTCAACAATCGCAGGTAAAGTGTGCTGGGGCCTGAGGGGTGCTGGGAACCGTTGCAGTCCCACTGTAGTTTTTAGGCTACATACATGGCTTCCTTACAAGTGAAGAAGCACACTTGCAGGCTGCTGCCACCTTGTTAGCTAGTGTTCTTGCTGTCCGAAGAGCCTTCTCACTTCAGTTTGCCTTATGGAGCTTGATGTGGTTGGAAGTGATGTGGTATCAGTGATACGTGTAGGGAAGCAGACACAGCAGAAAAGTTGATGTTGACTCCGAGAGTAAAGAGTAGGAGAACTGTGCCCAATAAAAGGTTTGCTTTCTTGCACTGTGAGATTAATCTTACATTACTACATGCATAACTTTGTGTGCTTCCTCAGTTTGCAAAGCACCATACAACCTGGTGTAACTGTTACTTGGTGTGAGTAGTGTCGGGCAGAACTGAGGCCTTTAAAGACCTGACATAGCATCATTTAGGATGGAGAATAGTTTGGGTTGGAAGGAACCTTCACAGATCATCTAGTCCAACCTCCCTGCAACAAGCAGGGACATCTTGAACTAGATGTGAGGCTGATGAGCACTGGAACAAGTTGCCCAAGGAAGTGGTAAAAGTTCCATCCCTGGCAGTGTGCAAGGCCAGGTTGGACAGGGCCTTGGGCAGCATGGTCTAGTGTGAGGTGTCCTTGCCCATGGCAGGGGGTTGGAACTGCATGATCTAAACCATTGTGTGATTCTATGGGTCATGTTGCCCACAACCTTATCCTAACTGGCTTTGAATGTCTCCAGGCTCAGGGCAGGCCTGGCTCGCCCTCCTCTGTGCCTGCAGTGGGGTCCACCCCTACAGCACCTCCCCAGGTCCTCATTTCTTCCCATAAGTCACGTTTTAGAGGCGCTATCTATCAGCGATGAGCAGTCTGTCATGTCTGTGTAATGTGGCAGCTGAGAAAACAAGCAGAACACATCAGGAGGTACAAGCTGCAAGGTGCAGTGTTTAAAGTGAGGTTAATTAACTGCTGGAATAACTTAGCTGTGGTGAATTTATTGCCACTAGGAGTTTTCAGTTCCAGCTAAAGATGCCTGATGGATGCAGGTATTTCTGAGTGAGAGTCGAGGGACTAAATTCAGCACCTAAACTGCATTGTTTCCCTCTGGCTGTGAGCTCACTGGGGACCTTGGGGAGACAGGAACGGCCCTGTCAGAGAGGAAGGTGAGCAGAGGAATGCTGTGACAGCTATGTGTTAATGTGATTAATGACAGAACTTAATTTGCACGGACAGTTCATTCTCGCACAAAGGAGCGCAGCAGGTGGGGGCCTCGCAGGGGATCTCTCTAAGGGCCAGCATGGCTCCAGAGGAGGAAACAATGAGCAGGGTTTGGCGGAGCAGTCGGTGCAGGCTGTACGGATGAGATTTAATGAGGTTTCCCAGTAATGACACAAGTTGGAAGGGTTTAAGCGCTCGCCTCTCAATTGGGCGTTGCGCCCTGGATTTGTCGCCAGGGGGCAGCAGCGCCACGCAGCAGGGCCGCCGGCCGCCTGCATATGCGTATCCCCAGCGCTGCTCTGCATCGCCTCCCAGCGCACTTTACTACCGGCAAATAAAGTTACTCCGCACGGATTAAATGATTTGCACAGTAGCGAACCTAAACCTGCACTGAGCTGCCCAGGCCAAGTGTCACTGTTAAAGTGTCGGCCGTCCCCTGAGTGGCAACGCCTGCCCGCCAGCCCGGGGTGAGCTCCTTCTTGCGGGGTGGAAGGGTCTTCGCAGAGATATTGCTAATACATGTCCCAGTTATAGTAATTTAGCCCTGAAATGGGCGGTGTGTGCTAGCTAACTGGTGCGCAACAGGCGGAAGTGGCCAAGCAGATGTTCATTCTACCTCCGTTCTTGATTTTTGCCTCTATTTCCCCTCAAACTCCAATAGTGGCGCCTTTCAAACGCACAGTGACCAGACTAGATCTAAAGAATTGAAAATGTTGCTCTCTTTTCTCTCAGTTCCTTATTCAGTAGGACGTGAGAGTTTATTAGGGCTGATGCTAAGCTTATTGGTGTATTGTTTAGGCAATCATGGGAACCACTGTGAGCATCAGGGATGCTTTAGGTGCTTGCCTTACATCACCAAGGGGACTTTCAGTGGTGCGACCCATTATAAAAGCCAGGGGGACGTTATAACAGTCTTCCAATACCTAAAAGGGGTCTACAAGAAAGCTGGAGAGAGACTTTAGACAAGAGCAAGCAGTGACAGGACAAGGGGAAATGGCTTTAAGCTGAAAGAGGGGAGGCTGAGATTAGGTATTGGGAAGAAGTTCTTCAGCGTGAAGGTGCTGAGGCGCTGACACAGGGTGGACAGAGAAGCTGTGGCTGCCCCATCCCTGGCAGTGTTCAAGGCCAGGCTGGACAGGGCTTAGAGCAACCTGATCTAGTGCGAGGTGTCCCTGCCCATGGCAGGGTGTTGGAACTGGACGATTTAAAGGTCCCTTCCAACCCAAATAATTCTGTTATTCTACATTGGGGTTCAACTGTCTGGCTGACAAGTCACCCTGTATGCCACAATGGACTCAGTCAGAAATCAATGATTAGACAAAAGCCATTCATTACTTGTGAAGCTACTGTTTATATACTTTAGGCTTACAGCTCTAATGTTGCATGTCTTTCTATGATTGGTTACATAGACTTAGCAACAGGCATATTATTGGTTAACATGTTTCGTGAGAACCTAAAGTGTGGTTTTTGTCAGCAAGCAAGATTTACAGTCCAATTTAGCAACCTCCTTATCTTAGCTCCTTATCTTCCAGACCTGCATTCTTGTTTCATTAGCTATCCAGGAGTTACTTCTTTTCCACTGTTGGCTGCACTGAGGTAACCAGGAGTTACCCCTGCTACATGGCCAGCTGCACATAGTTGCTTTCATTCAGAGCAGGCATATGTCCATTCTCTAACAAGAAATCATCCACACCTGTAGATGACGTAGCATCTGCACTTGCTTCCTTCTTACCAGTTGCTTTACAGGAGAGGAGTCTTTTAACAGATGCGCTATCTTTAAGAGAGGAGCTATTGAAAATGGAGAAATTAAGGCCTTTTGAATATTAAATGGATGGAGGTTTTCTAAATTATTTAATAGCTTATTATAAAAGATGGCATAAAATGGCTTAATAATTTATTCTTTACAGAAAGTAGCCGTAAGAAGTATTTTGCAACATGTAAATATTGGTAGGAAAGGTACCTAATTAAAAATGCTACCTTACTCCATCTGTCAAAGGAATTATGCACTCCCCATACAATTTTCAGATAACTTTAGGCCTTTATTGTTTCTGCTCTTGAAACGCTTCTCTGGCATAGGGAAATGCTGTTTATTCCCTTTTTACTGGAGTTCAACAGCACAGAGACCACTTTGGGCTGGGTCTGAGGTGCAGTAGAGCTGGTCATTGAAATTGCCTTCAGATACCAGAACCCACGGTCTCAGTTTGAGCGCATGGATGCCCTAAATACTAACATGGGAGAGTTGTGTAGCCTCTAAGGCAAAGCAGGAGTTGTTCATGGCAAGTTCATGTGTAAGTACCTAAAGCAGAGCCCTTCTCCTCTCCTGCTTCCTCCTTTTCTATAGCTTTGATAGAGGTGGAGGTGGAGGTTCGGTTACCTCTTGGCCAGAGCTCATGTATAAAAATGACCCCCTTCTTCACAAGATTGTTTTCCTTGGGTAACTTCTGCTCAAATCCCTCCTGTGTAAATTAACCCTGCTGCATTGAAATCGAGGACTTCATCCACAAAAGCCCAGTTGTTGTCAGACATATTGGCACCTCTTGGGAGGTGATGCTGAGTTTTATTATGTTTAAAGCGATGCTTGGTTTGCTTGCAGATGACTAGAGGGAGGGCTGGCGCCTGCTTATGGGAGCATGCTGCCCAGCACAGCTCGTGGCACAGAAGGTCAAGATTCATTTGCTTGTTTGTGCAGCTCTGCTTTCCAAAGCAATGCTGAGATGAGATGAGGTAGGGATCAGCAGTAAAAGCAGCGATCACAATATACACATAGAGCACGGTTTTGCCATGAGAAGCTTGAAATTCCTTTTGCCATTATTAACAAGAACAGAAGCAAGAGGCCTCCTTTATTGAGAAAAAATGAGCTGAACCTCATGAGTTCAGATTGCGCTGAAGGAGTTGGCCTTACACTCCCCTCAAACAACCTTATTTTATTGAGAAACAGCACTGCCTGGAAGGCATCAGAAAGCCCCAAAGTATGCTGCATCATCTGCCACTTTTCCTGTGTCCATTTAATTCAAATGAATTAGAATAATCAATACTTCCTTGTCTTTTATGAGTATTTAACATGTGCTTACAGACCGGGTTACACTAAAGTTAGTAGTTACTTGCAGATGCATCTACGCAGTTGTCATTTTCCTCCGTAATAGAAATTGTGGAACAGACAAGCACTAAAACCTGAGTTAGTGTGTTGCAATATTGATTTCTGAAAGAGCACTGTAAGATTATATTTATCTGTCCTATTATGAAATGGATAAAAACGTACCACACAACTGTTTCAGTCATTCAATACTACTCGGAAAAGCCTGTTTGTTTGCTTTTTCTCAGTAAGCTTTTTGAAGGACACTAATTATTTTATTTGTCTTTGTGGAAGAAAGCATTACTATAGGAAGGTAATGTCTTGAGACATCTCTTTGCCCACATCTTGTTTGGGTTAGAACTGCTGTGTTGTCATTTCAGCTCACTTTGAAACTCTCCACATCCAAAAGCAAAACCACACTAAAATGTGATGAATTATAGATTGCTGGCCTAGTAACTCTTTAATTATAGTAATTACTCTATCTTCTCATGGTGTTCTGAGCAGAAAGGAGCTGTTAAAGCCAGGTTGAATGGGGCTTTGAGAAACTCAGTCTAGTGGAAGGTGTCCCTGCCCATAGCAGGGGGGGCTGGAGCTCAATGATTTTAAGGTCCGTTCCAACCCAACCCATTCTGTGATTCTGTGAGTGTATTGAGCCAGGGGCTTTCCTGTTCTTAGCTTCTGAAAGGTGTCTGCCTACATGCTTTTATGACCCCAGAGATGCTTTGCCCTCCAATGTGATAGTGTAGTTTTGTGCTCCTTGAAAGCAATTTTCTAATTGATCAAAGGGAGAGGGAAATGAAAAGAGTGGTGGAGAAGATGAGAAAAGGTTATTGTGATCATTCTGTAGGTGAAGACCGCATCATTATTGCTCTCACAAATTGCACTGTGTCATGTTTTCAATAGCAGAAGGTCAAGTTGAGCCCAGGGATAGAAATGAGAGAACAAATATAAACAATAAGAGCAAAGAGACACAAATGTCTGTGCAACAGTGTTTGAGCTCATTATTCTGTGGAACGTGTGTCTGTACTGCTGAGAAGCGTCTCCATGCAGTGATTTCAAAGTGTAGCTTCTGGGTACAGGTGGGCTGGGCGTGAGATGTGGCTCTGGAAGCAAGTAGAGACAAAAGTGTCAGGGGGTGCAACAGTGCATTGATCACAGAGACATGATCTTATTGATGTGACCCTGCAGACCCTCTGCTCCTGAGGCAGCCGGACTCCGAGGGCCTTGGCCAAATCTTCACAAAGACAGGAAAAGATTTCCCCCCCCCGTCTTAAATAATCTCTGGCTCAAACTCTTGGAGGTTTCACATAATCATGTGGAAACCTGTTTGCACTAAGGTAGTGTTTTAGACCTTGCAGCTTTCACAGCAGCTGGGTGGCAGGAGGCACACAGGCATAAGGACACATTAAACTGTGTGCACGATGCTTGTAATTTCTAGTATAGAGAAGTCTGCCTGTAGTTAATGTAGTGATATTTCAGAGCTGCCTTATCACAGTTTCTCTATGTTCTTGGAAACAAGTGAAAACAGCAGCATGACTGCTGCCTTGGATTGCACTGTAGATGGCACTGTGAAACAATGATTTTGGTAAAAAAGATCTATTTCACAGCACTATTCCAGACATTAATTGCACTGTAATATGGCTTTCTTTCTAGGTCCCCGAAGTGAAGGGAGAATTCTGAAATGCAGAAAAGTTTATTTGCTGCTGCAAATGGGAATCTGGAATAATTATGAAAAACACACTGAAATAATTGTGTTTGACTGGAACAAGATTCTTGCAAAGTCCCCAAGGTAAGAGCACTTTTTATCTTTCAAATGACACTGAGGATTTGCTGTTCTGGTTAGCAACAATACCCACTTGAATCCAACAGAGAATGAAGGCTTGACATTTCTGAGCTCGGCAGCCCACTGACGCTGAAGGGCTCAGCACCCCTTGCTGCATCTGCCTGCCAGATTTCATCTTTCCCCTGCTTTTTTAAAGATCCTCTTGTATTTCTTCATATGAGTGGGCTGAAGACATGTGCCTTGTCTACCTGCAAGGCAGACTAAAGCCAGCAAATGCAGCATTTTAATGGTGCTGGAGGCTTTTAGCAACCTTTCAGTTTGGATATAACTAAGTTGCTGCTTTGTAGTGATACACTTTTTTGGGCTTGATTATACATACAGAGGGGTAAGGTTACCCTGTTAACATGACGAAACCTGGCTTCACGTTCCCTGTCTAACATCACGGCTCTGGCTTCAAAAGAATCAAACTCCTAATCTGAGAAAGCTTTTGAGATCAGGTCAGCGCGGAGCCATTTCCACTGTGACCAGCTCTGCTCCTGCACTGGGAATGGTGGGAATACCTAGGTTCACTTACATGTTGAAACAGCAGCTGTTGGGCATGCGGTGTGTGATTTGGGACCAAATACCTGTCCCTCCCACCAACTCACACCAGAAATAGCATGTTCAGAATGTCCGACCTGTGGTATTCATTCCAAGGATTAAATCCTGTTTTCAGTCACATCTTGGGAAACCTGAGGGAAGCTCACTGTCTCCATTATGATACTACACAGTGACACTAGAGAAGGGCTGTCCACTGATGTTTGGATCAGATTTTAGAGTATCAGAGGGATGGTATTGCAAGATGAGCAGAGGATGACTTCCTATTTAGCGGTAACTGGTGCAGGAGGTGTAAGCTGTGTGTTTCTCAGGCAGAAAGCAAGTAAACTAAGGTGAAATTCGGCTCTCTCCTCCAGAAATTAAGGTTCAGTTACCAGGAGATTTGGGTGGCTGAAATCTGGTTGATTTTAGAGCTTGCTGGGAATTTTTCTTAAATTAGTATTGTATCAACAGCAACAACAACATTTATGCTGGTTTCACAGTGACTCAATCCCATTAGCTGCAGTAGCATTATGTGGTTCAGCTGAGTGCAAGAGGTGAATTAGATCCATGCTTATTAGCTGAAGTGTAGCTGCTCTGAATTAGCCCTGGAGTGCTTCATGGGACAACACTTGTAGAGTAAGCAAAGACCAGTGATGTCTTTATCTTCTGGGCTTGATTCATGCTTGCAGAAGACTCCTATGTACTGTTGCAAAAAAGCATCAGCATGTGTCTTCCGGTACTGGCCCATTTGCGTTCAGGGTGGCAACTTACTGGGATTGAAACAGAACACCCTAAAGCAAGAAGAGGTACCTTTTTGCCAAGTCAGTTCTTAAAAGCGACTTCTTTACATGCAGTATTTTTTTTGTCTTTAATCTGTTGACTTTTTTTAGCAATATTTGTTTAGCACTATTTGTATAGCTTCTTAAAAGAGTTCATAGGCTGGAGGAAGGCCTATAAGGACAGCTGAAGGTGCTGGGTTTTTCACCAATGTGTTTTTGTTTTCTCAAGTGTAAAATAGTGTTTGTTGCCAAAATATGTTCGTGTACAACAGGCTTTTGGTCTCAACTTTTGGTATTAATAAGCGTATTCGTGATTTGTTTGGGCTTTATCGGCATTCTTGTTCATACACAATGAGAGAACAAAATTGTTTCATGATGTGTGAAAGGAAAAATTATGCAAGCACTTTGAAATGAGAAATTTGAAATGGTATCTGTTTTGGTCTATTTGTAGATGGTTATCAGACTCAAACCAGGACCCAAATGCTTCCCTGTCTTTGACAGTAGAGCTGTCTAAGGCATGGTGTTTGGTTCTTCTCTATTCCACACTTGACTACTGGATTCACTGAATAGTCTGAAGTATTTTAAAGATACACAGATAAATATATTGTTTAGGAAACACATGGAAGAATCAGACCTGGAATCTGCAGGGAAACAAGATCCTAAAAGACTTTTTGGTGCAAATAAACACACTTACGATAGGCTTACACAAATCCCAGTGTGCTGATTAACTGCACACTAATGTCACTGCTATGAAAGCAGTATTTAGTTCAATTTATGCAAATCTATAAATTGCCTTTAATTAATTTGATGTATTCCTACTTACAGCAGTTGCTGAAAGTGTGGAATGTTCTATCTCAGGGTTCAACTGCATAATGCCCACTTATGTATCACACAAGTAATAAATCATCATAACTGAGTTTGAGAAATGATTAGATTACCTTTCTGTATGATGAATGGCGTTAACATAGACTATTGAGGGATTTAATTGTAGATATCTGCAGCAAAATGACTGAGGATTTGTGGTCTTAGTTCTAACACAAACACGAATGAGACCAACGTCCATCTCCTTTAGAGCAAATGTTTTCTGAGATGGTTTCTAACACCCTAAGTCCTCGCATGTTTGACTGAGGTCCTGGTTTCATGCGTGTTTAACACTCAGCAAACTTATGAATCTCCAGGAAAATTAGAAGAAGTTGTGTGCTTGGGAGATCCAGCCAATTCATGTGCATGGCTCTATGGGAGCTGGCACCTTTAGCAAATATGTCCTGAGGAGTATTAAGTAAAAAGGACATTTTTCTGCGATGTTTCTACGATTTTGAGGGAGGTAGAGTTTAAAACAGTAGCACAACTTATAAATACGTATAATTAGGTTGGACTGGGGATGGATCTTAATCCAAAAAAATCCCCAAGCCCTTATCTCAGATTCATAGAAATGCATTGCACTCGTAATGTGTTGTTATAAATATGTGTTTGTGGTAATATGTGTGATGGCCATTGCATTGCTTCTAATTATGAAACATGCTTAACAAAGAATTGAACCCGACTAAATCATGACCATGATTTGGTCAGTGTTGACTTGTAATAAGCTGCTTTATTTTTTCTTCAACATCTTTTCAGCTTTTCCTTCCCCACATCATTTTTATGTTATTCCCTACTCACAATGTTCTTTCACTCAACTGCTTCCTTTTCTGCCTCCAGGATGAGATTCTGTGCCAAATCAATGCTTCTGTCTGACTGGCTCTTTCTGGTCTATGTGTTAATGGTCTGCTGTAAATTGTTGTCCGCCTCTAGCCACCATCCCCGGGGGCACACAGGTAGGAGATTTTAAACTCATTATGAGCTACTGAGACCAATTAATACCACTTGCAGAATGTTAGAGCCCACTTTTTAGCAATGGATAATTGATGAGGCTGTTGACGGCATGTTATAATCAGTGCAATGGGTTAAAAATATATCAACAGCAAGAACAATATGAGTTATTGTAATTTTTCATGGGTTTTCTGAAGTAATTTTATGTACTGAATCTCACCAGACAGTCTATGGAGTGACTTCACAACTGCTGGGGATTTGGGATTTGTTTTTGTTGTTTTGCTTTATTATTATCCAATGATATTCTGAAATGCATCTTTATCTTCTCTCTCTTAATCCAGTTGTTATCAAGGGACTTTACAACAGTATCATTGGCTGGGGTAGGCAATAGATCAAAGTCCTCAGACTTATGTTAGCCAGTTCTTTCACTTAAATTTAAACACAAATACTGTAGTGTGGTTTAGTTCAGCTTGTGGCATGCTGCTTCTTTTCCCAGCTTGCATGGTGAGGCAAACGGAAAGATAATTGCATTTAGGAGGATACATTCTTGCGCTAGGGTATATCTATCAGGCACAATGTAGTATCTTCTCAGAAAAGACAGAAATAGCTCAGAACAAGTTGGATTGGCTTCATGAAGTACCAGACTGGATCTTAGATATAACATCTCTGTGCTAGGGGGAATGGCTTTAAGCTGAAAGAGGGCAGATTTAGATTAGATGAAAGGAAGAAGTTACTTTCTGCGAAGGTGGTGAGGCCCTGACACAAGTTGCCCAAAGAAGCTGTGGCTGCCCCATTCCTAGCAGTGTTCAGGGGGCCTGGAGCAACCTGGTCTAGTGAAAGCTTGTGGCAGTGGGGCTGGACTAGATGATCACTGAAGGTCCCTTCCTACCCAAATCATTCTATAATGCTTTAGATCCATATGAAATGTTCTTAGCTCTGAGCCAGACTCATGTGGGTCTGGGTCTAATGTTAGCATCCACTTCAGCTCAGCACTAGGAAGTGGGATGCATTTGTTAGAGGCTCCATCCTCCAGATGAGACAACCTATTGATCTCTTTCCTGGCTGCTTCCTGTGTTCATCAGAGGTAGGAGCTGAAGTCTCCTTATCTGGGCACCAAAATCTCAAACGTCCTGGCAAGCAGGATTGACTGTGACCTGAATATAGCTGCTGGGTCTGTCTGCATGCCCATCAGCAGTGTGTGTAGCTAAAAGCTACACAAATCACCTCCTTGCCTTATTCGTCAGCAGCTCTGGGTTCCCTGGTGCTGTGCAGCACTCGTGTTTGCCATGAGACACAGTCACAGGTTATGGAGAATAACTGACATTGCTGTAAAAGCCCACAAAGTAATTTCAGGGAATACAGTGTTAGAGGATGTTCCATACTATTGTGTTGCAGCTAGCTGTTATGGAAACTGGTTGAACCACTTCAAAGAGGAAGGGGGCCTATGCACAATGACAAGTTAATTAGGCCCTCTTGACCTTCCTGTAAACAGCTGCTGCTCAGTAGATCATTTCAGAGCTGACTACACAGCAATACCTGGAGAACAGCCTTCTGCAGCTTTTGTCTTTCAGGGAAGAGTCTTGTAAAAAGAAATGTTATTTTTGTCTTTTAAAAATGTACTTAGCATGTGTACCAAAGGGAAATACCCCTAATGAGGGAGTAGTGATTCCTGTGTTGTAGGGTTGAACAATCTTTGTGTGTTATGTAAATCATGACAATTGTTTTAACATAACATTTCGGAATACTTGGCTGCATAGTTTTAATTGACGCTAAGAATCCTTTCCCCCGGATTAAAGAAGTACTCAGATTTGACTGTAGAACACAATCAAACTGTTTGACTGTTAAGCAGATTTAAGTACTGTGCTTTCTCTGGTAGGCTAAAGAAAGGTTCTGCTTTTCATTAATAGTTTGGTCATAGATTATGGATCTCTTTTTCAAATAGATACCCTCGAAGCTGGGACATTCATGCATCTTTTTAGACTCCGGTATCATATTCTTCACCAAACATGAGTTTTTCTTATGCATACATGGAAGTGATCCCCATCCCACTTTATTATTTCATGTAGCAATGAAACAGTCACCCCATTTTTGATTCTCCAGCTCCCCTTGTCTGCCTTACGGCATCATAGAGCATTCAGAAGGCTTTGGGGGCTCTCCTCAAGGGGCTTGTGTTTCCCAGCCTCGTTTTATGTTTGCTATTTGATATACCACCTAGATTGACCTTCTAATATATGATCAGATGGAATCTGATATGTGAGCATGACAGCGTCTTGTTCACCAGGAAAGCAAATAACTTAGCTGTTTTAGTGTAGCCTGTTTCGTGGAAAACAAATAATTGACTTCCTTTGTTTAATAAAAATTAGCATGTTCTTGGATGGCAATTGAGATAAAATTCTTTCATTCAATAGACAACATGAATATTTTTCTAAGTAAAATGTCCTGAAGCACATCAGAGGGATGAATTCAGGCTTTGGGTTTAGCAAAGCCTTTGTCTGGTGTCCCTTAGGTCAAGCAGCTGTAACCTGACAGGAGTGTACTGAGGTGGGAATACGAGCTGTTTGTGAGACTGGGATCCTTCCGGAGGGTCTAGGTTTTAAGAGTATATTGTGTCTGCTCCCGAAAATGAGTGTGTTTCAAGTTATGTACTTGCCATCACTAGCGGCTTTTGAAAAAGTGCTTATTCATCAAGGCTAAGGAAGTTCATTAACCAAGAGCAGGCAATAGAATATAACAAGTGCAGATTGACTTCTTTCTTTTCAAAATGCTGCCATTTTTAAGGACCCTAATCTGGGAAAAGACAGTTATTGACTTTGGTCATGTTACATGGTGCCTGAAAGAATGGCATTCGACAGCTGTCTCTGCAATATTCAGGCAGGAGCAGAGACCAGATCTTTAAGGACCCAATAACCATTCTGTTTCTGAAAAGTGGGAGAGAATGCCACTGAGCAATCACTTTGACAAAAAAGGGCCTCTCCACTGTAATTAAGTGTAAGACAGATCTGGCTTCTTCTTTTGTTCTGCAGAATATTCACCACCATCTAATAACTGTTAGTGAAGAGATGCTCAATCTAGCAAGCCAGTCCTGCCATTGCTTTGAAGCAGTTTGGATCTTGAGCCCAGCTTGGAGGCCACATACTGTGTTTCAGTCAAGCACTGTAATTGCTTTGGCTGGCAGAGTTAACTAGGCAAAAGGTAGAAGAGAAACTTTCCTTCTCATTGCCATTAACTCACTGCTCATGCAGATCATTTCAGCAGGCTTTCTGTATGTCTGCGTAGAGGAGGTACGTCAGAATATTCATCTGACTTTGTGGCTTTGAATTACCCTTGTAAAGAGTTTGTCTTTTGCACTGACAGTAGCTGAGAGAAGTGTAAGCACCAACCTTACTATGGCTATTTAAAATTGGGCAGTATTTCAGGCTCCCAGAGTACCTAAGTGATACCAATATAACTACCAATTCCATGCTGTGCTGAATGAAGCAGCATACATTTAGTAACAGAAGAGATTTGTTTCCACCTCACTGCTATAAGTCAGGATCCACACATGATGAAGCATTGAAAAGACACTTCCTCAGGTCACCTCACGGCACGGCTGGACTTGTAGGCCATTAATTGGTATAGCCAGCTGAGCAGTTTCTATCATGAATTAACAGTGCAGCTTGGCATTTCTGAGACTGCTGTGTTTTACGTGATGATGCTCACTTGAAATGCTGCCAGCCTCCTTCTACTTGCTGAAGGTTCTAGATTTTTTGAAAGCCCATTATTACTAATATGCCTGGAATCTATGTATTAACTGAACATCCATCTGCAGTTTTAAGCAGGGCCAAAGTTGTCTCTGAATTGTTTTACTCAGTTCAAGTTTTCTTTTTTCTTTCTGATTTCAAGTGAAGACATCAGTGGTGATACAGCTGGTAATAGTTCGCTTGCTTACTGCACCTATAGGGTTATGCAGATCATAGGGATCGATCACTGTCTGTGTTTGAGTGCACTGAGACTGCTTGCTTTTTTGGCCAACCAGAGGAGTAAGTAGTAACTTCTTTTCATGGAGTTTATTCCTTGTTTCGCTGCAAGACTGTTTTATTTGCTGGGTTATTGGAGGTTAAATGGCACAAGTCTTGTTTCAAATGGCAGTGGCAAGGAAATATGCATGACTAGAGACTGGGAAGTATGTTCAGGAGGGAATTGTCACCAGCCTGAGCTGTTGTAAACTCTATGTCTTTGCTTAGCAAAATCCAGCTGAAAGTTTGTAATTTGCTGCCTGGCATCTTGGACGTGATCTCCCGCAACCAGAATGCTGCCCTAACTGGTTTTCAGAGGACCAGTGATTTCCATCACCTGTGAAAGGCAAGCTGCTTTTGTAGACTGTGCTGAGCTGGGCCTGAAGTGGGACCTGAGATAATTTTCTGGGATTCCATGAATATTCTCCTTCATTTTCTTCTGATTGATGCTTGAACAGGGAGAGACATGTATGGAAAGGCTTGGCTTGTGTAAGAGCAATCTGAGTGAATAATGCAGCAGTGCACTTGATGCAGAAGACAAAACCTCTCCTGGCTGCTGCTCTCTTTCAGCCCTGGCTATGGCTCACAGAAAACTATCTCTTTCAGAATGTGTCTGTCTCTTTTTTTTGCCCTTCTTTGGTTGCTAACTGAGGAGGTGCTGGTCTAACCTATCAGAGGCATGGTCAAAGTCACTTGTTTGTCATAAGAAATAGACCTCTTGTCATTTGGTAGCGGCAAGTATTGTATGTACATGGACCTGAGGGCAAGATCTATCCTTGATAGATCTAGATCAGACCTGCTGAAGGCAGTACAGAGGATATGTGTTGAATGAGGTGTTTAGTAATCATTTTCTCTGTCCCAAAGAGCAAAGAGAAGTCAGTACTTTGGAGGAGTGGAAGAATCACCCCCTAAACCCTTGTACCACACTGGGAAAGTACATACTTCATTGCCCTTCATTAGGTGGTGACAAAGGACTAGCAGCCTATGATAGGTAAAACCTGGATGTGTTCTCAGTGTGGGGTGTGTGATCAGTTAAGTAGGCACCAGATGAAGAAATGAGCATCACAGTTAATCTGAAGGATAAAAAAGGCATTCAATGATGCTGTTGAACTGGACTTGTGGGCTGAGTGGCAGGTGGGCATAAATGATGCTGAGAACATCCCAGACAGGAGCCTATTCCTTTACGCACAAAAAAGCAAATCGTGTGTTGAGGCATGTATCAGACATTGTTTTAGTTTGCAGGACCCTCCTGAGCCTGCTCCTTTTTATCTCTGAATGTGAAATGTCGCTGTCAGCTGGGGTTCAGACCTGTCAATACCTCTTGATCATGTTTTTGGTTTCGAATGGTCTGATAGACTGGATAGTTCTGCACCTATTGCAAGTTTTCACAGCTTCTAGGAATTCGTGGACAGGGTCCTGTCCCTGTTGGAGTTAGAGGAAAGATTTTTTTACTCAGGTCCTAGGATTTCACCTGCCTAAGTGAAGGCTGTGTGTGTGAAAAATGCAGCTGTCTCTTAGAAATACTGCTGCTTTCAAGGGAAAAGGGAAAACTCAGGCTTCTTGTTCTCCCCTTATTTTGGGGTTGGAGCATCGTTCTCCCTATCAATGCTGTCGGGTAGCCACGGGCTCGGTTCCCAGTTCCACCAGAGGGCTCTGCACGGCAGCGAAAGGGGTTCCAGTGCACAGTCACAGATGGGCACCCCTCTTGCTTTCTCCTGATCTATCATAACTGTGCATTTTACTAATTAGAATTATGAGTACTTTGTATTTCAATGGGTCAGACATGGTTACTGCACAATAAACCTTAGCCCTTTGTTCTGTTTAACTCCTTTTATGTCTTAATGTTTTATTCAGTGTGCTATTTATGTGTTTTATTATCCACCTTCTAAATATAGGGTAGCTACAATATACAGCCCTTTCTGTAATCCCTTCGAGTAATAAGGTAGGCAAAGCAATTCAGCTGAGGAATAGGTTCCCTATAAGACAAAAAGGAGTGAAGTTCACTGTGTAGTTTCTTGGTGTATTTGTTTTAGAGAAGGAAAAGAAGAGGCAGAAATACTTCTTATTTCCCTGATTTCCACCCTTCTAACCCCCCCCCCCCCCCCCCCCCCCGCCTTAAATAACAATGGGAACTTTTAGGATATATGGCAGATTTTGACAATGATTTCAATTTGGATGCATAGTTGTGTTACCAGTAAAGAGCCAATTCAGTGATAATCTAGTCTTGTATAGGGTAAAATGTAGCTTTTGGTATCATTTTCCATGAATGGAGTGTGATTGTCTGTGAAAAGGTTTTCATATTCTAGGGAGTTGGGGGTGTGTGTGTGGAATTACAGACGAGTCAGTGAATGTGCAGCTTTTGCACATCATATTTCTTTATATTTCAAAAGGGGGGGATAGACCATGGTCTGTAACAAAAAAAAGATGGAGTTTCGTTTACCACACAAATGGCCAAGTCCTGTATATCAATTTGTATAGCAGGAGACTGAATCCAAACTGTTTTCCACAGTATCAAAGTGACCTTATTTTAAAACTATTGGAGAAAGCTTGTGAAAACACTTCATTTTATTCATTTTACATTGACAGGATTATTTTTATACAGCTGTGATCTCAAATAAATGATAATCTTTATATTCCATTGACCAAAATTCTAGCCAAGAAAGCTTTCTTTGCTCTTTGTCTTAATCTTTGTCTGAATCTACTTCTCCCAACTTAGAACTTTGTCATGGTTTAAGCCGCAAATCACGCAGTTTGCTCACTCACTCCCCCCTCTTTCTTCCCCCCACTCTGAGGGGGGGAAGGGGGAGAAGAATTGAAAGAATGTAACCCCCATGGGTTGAGATAAGAACAGTCCAGTAACTGAGGTATAACACAAACCACTGCTGCTGCCACCAATAATAATAATAAGGGAAATACAAGGAAAGAGGATACAACTGCTCACCACCCGACGACTGAGCCGTGAACTGAATTCTTCCGGGTTCCTGCCCCCAGTTTATATAGTTGGCATGACGTGATGTCGTATGGAATACCTCTTTGGTCAGTTTGGGTCAGGTGTCCTGTCTCTGCTTCCTCCCATCTTCCCCTTCTCCCTGGCAGAGCATGAGCTTCAGGAAGTCGTTGGTCAAACCAAACATTCTAAGCCGTAACTATAAACATCGGTGTTATCAGTGCTGTTCCCAGGCCGAAAGTCGAAAACACAGCACTGCACCAGCTACTAAGAAGGAGAAAAATGACTGCTACTGCTGAACCCAGGACAAACTTACATTTCCAATCTAATAATTTTTTATTATATATTATATATACAGGCTTGTGCTAATGTGGGGAGAAAGAAATGGTTGGATAAGTGATAATCCACAAATACGATGGAAAGCATCTTGTCCTGAGAGTTCATCTGGGTGAAGTGATGCAACAAAAAATGGAATGTGCTCTGCTCAGGAGCTCTACTCTGGGTTTACATGGAGGTCAACACGCTGAGTTCTTAGGAGGATAGATGCTTGAGTAATGAAGGCACTAGATTGAAATGTAAAGGAATTGTATTGAATTCCTTGCTCTGAAATGATTAGAAGTCCTTCCTAAGGTGAAGTCCTGACCTCACTGAAGTAGGAGTTTGTGATTTTTCTGTGATTTAGTTTCCAGCCTACTGTGGATATGTCATATGGTTTTTTGGCCCCTGCAGAAAATTTAGACTTCATAGTTATAATTTGATGAACGCTTAAGCCAGTCATTTTTACAGAATTCATCAGTCAGTGCTTTGCAAATCACTGCCATTTTAAAGGATGGAAAGTGCTTTAGGGTCTGTTCTGTTATGGATCAACTTGTCTGTGTTTACTGCACGGGCTGCATTGCCACAGCCTTACAATTGCATTTATTGTAATAGGAGCACAGAGTCTGTCCCAAACCTAGAATCCGATTTAAATGTAATTGTAAGGCCTTGTGCCACTGGAGAGCTTCATCCCAAATGAGTGACTGAACAGGCTTGAATAAAAGTGCACACAAGTGGATAGCAGTTTCTGCTGATTTGGTGATTTAGACTTCGTGTCTCCTTTTGTCTGCTGTCAGATGAAGGGGGCATTCAGAAGCAGGTTTCAACACGCTGACCCTCTGTGCTGGCTTCCACTTGCACATGGTTTTGGCTGTTGGTGGGTTCAAAATATTCACCCTATATTTAAGAGCAGGAAATCAATTGTCATACTTGCCTGTAGCAGCAAATGCACCCCACCTCCTAATCCACTCAGACTGGGTGAAGAAGTGCTCAGCTCTGCTCTCATGCCAAGCACAATATTTTCCCCTGCCAGAAAGCTGTCCCTCAACATTAGATTGAAAGTTTACAGTGTTGATGTGTCTGCTTTCAAGGACACATTTGAGCAAGCATTTCTTCTTAGAAACCAGAAAACATTCCATTAATAATGGAAGAACCTGGAGATGGAATTTTTTTTAACTAACATAGAAGTGTTTTGTTGTCAGAGCACCTCCAGATTGCTGCCAATAGCCCTTTGCTGCAGCTGTCTGTTTATCAGTGTTCGGCAGCATTCTTGCATTCCTTCAGGAGAGTAACAACTGGTATAGGACAATGGATTCTAAATCAGGAGATTAAAGATATCTTGTAGGGTTCAGCAGGGTAATCTCCCCTCATCAGCCTGGAGATGCTATCCATCAACACAGAAGTGGAGGCTACATCTGACATTCATTGTCTTCCAGGGTGGCAATCTTTAACAATACCCCCCAAATGACAGAAGTTATGAGCAGAAAATTCTAGGATCAACAGTTCTATTGCTTAGTGTTTAATCTGACTTTATTTATTTTGTCTCCTTTCTTTATTTCCTCTCTGTTTCTGTGATGGGCATCATCCATATGCCTTGCCTGTGATGGTTGCTATTCTTTGTTTTAAGAAATAATGACCAGGTAAGTTTAAGGCAGGATTTCTCTTAGCTTTACTTACTGCTTGCATCTTCCTGATGTCAGTTCTTCCACTGGCATCCTAAGATGCAGTATTTTGGAATGAACAGTTTTCTTTTACTGTCTTTTTTGGCAGAGACAAATTATTGCAAATTAGGTTGGTGTGTTGTACTTCTGGGGTGGAATGGCAGGATCTGTGTGTAACAGATCATGATTGTGTTAACCAGTCTTTTTATGGTTTTGCATGTAGCTGATTTTAGTTTCATGGTGGCTCTTGATGCCTGATAGCAAAATGAAATTGTAGGCAATTGCAAAGCAAAAATTGAAATGTATCAAGGTAGGCTTTCCTGTGCATCTGATTTTCAGTTTGGCCGAAAAATCTTATCTCCTGTGCTCTGAACATCCTTTTTTCTGTAGCTCCTTTTTCTGTGAGAGGTTTCCTTTTACATGGCAGGAAATAAAAGTTGATAGGGAGCATGCTGACCTTCTTCCTTCGTGCTGTCCCTGGATTGGCACTGGATGGGACATGAAGATGAGGGTATTCAAGGGCTCTGAGGTGGCATTAGCCTGATGGTTAGAGTACAACTCTCTTTCAGCAACAGTGCAAAAGGGGAGAGAGGAACTGAATGCAAGTCCCTCATTCATAGCTACGACCTTTGTAAGGTACCAGATTGGATTCAGTGCTCTTCCTAACCCAAAACACAGCACAGTGAAAGACAAAATTGCTTGGAATAAAGCATGGAAATATCTGTTTTCCCGATAAATATTTATTTACAGCTGTTTAATCCTACCCTATATGCCATACGATATGAAAGCATCAAGGCTTTCTGACATGTTCCCTCTTGCTGCGGCCCCAGTGATGTTTGCACAGTCTGGTGATAGAATAAGAAGCATATTGAAACACTGGAAGTTGTGGAGCCAGATTACTGTATTTCATGAATAAGCAATATTTGTGAAAACACTTTGTGCCCCTCTCCACCAATTTTATCTTTAAAATGAGGCAAAATAAGTACCTTGTCACCCAAAGGAATGGTGCCTGTCCTCATATGACTTACTCTTTTGCAGAGATGTCCTCTTCAGAGGCAATCAGACAGGAAGATCTTTGACTGTATATCATCACTGATGTTTGTTGCTACTCCTGTTTTCTTAGATTGTCTTTAGAAAATATAATTTACTGAAAGTATGAAAATGAAGTCAGAGCATAATTTGAAAGAGGTGCAAATTATGTCAGTTGGCAGAAATCATGCCAGAAACATGAGTGTCTGGCCCAAATTGTGGATATGCTGATGATTTCTGTCTATTGAGTCCTTCCAGCAGATGCTGGTATTCCTCCAACGGGAAAAAAAAAACAAATCAAACAAAAAAACCCCAAAATTAAAGCAACAGAAATATCTAAGCCATGAACATAGAAAGAGATCGCTACTGTCCTCTAGGTGTAACTCATTGGATTTGGCGCTTTTGGGTCACTGAGGAATTAATATGTAACCGATACTTTTATTTTCAGTGTTTTTAAATGTATCTTGCCTTTTAAGACTGTCACTTGCTTGACTGTGTGTCCCAAGGAGTTGCCTGGGTTTGGAAGTGGCTGCTCACAATAGAGGTTAATAATTTACTTAGTTTGGGTTAATTTCCAGATTTTGTTGTACTTCCAAGGTTTCAGGAATGGGGAGGGAACAACACAGTGGATTTTATTATCAGTCCTATGCTTTTTCTTTTCTTTGCACTACATAGCAAGAAGCACTAGTTTGACGTTGAATTTGGAAATACTATGGCAGGCGTCCTATTTTTCTCCCCCTGCCACACACTGTTTTTACTGGAAATACAAAACCCACCAAGTTTGTATTGACATTCTTTAGAAATGGACAAAAATTCCTTCCTTCAGCAAAATGCAATTTACTGCAAGGGATGCCACAGTCCCCAAATGAGGAGCCAAGATAATTAGCCTACAACTGATAAATAAGTCTGCTATGCTAATGTAAAGAAACATCCTTTTATCAGACTCAATCACATGGTAGTTTTTGCCAAGCTAGAGAGAAAAAAGAGTTTAGTCTGAAATCATAGCCTCTTCTGGGGAAACACATCTAATCCAACGGCGACTATAGAAAGCATTTTTTTGACCCTTCCCTAGTATCACAGGATTTGAATTAACCGAATTCTGGATCTGAATCAAGACCTGAGCAGGGCTTTTTGCAAAACCACTTCCATTTCTCTGTAGAAAGAACTGTGTCAAAACAGCATTAAAAAGAACTATGGCTGCAGAATGACCAGTTCAGCAGAGGGATAAAGGTGATCCAGCATTCTCTGTGTTGCCTCTCAACAAAAGAAAAGGGTCTTTGCCCCAAGTGCTTCAGTCTAAATAAACAGCGATAAGCTGGAGTAACTCTACTCTGGCAGCCAGGCTCACTGAAAGCAAAGCAATACAAGGTGTTTGTCAGCAGAACATGAAGTGCTTTACAAATGAAGTGTGATTATTCTCATTTAACAGATGGAGGGCTGAAACACGCATGTGTGCTTGGTGAATGCTTCCAGACCTTGGGAACAGATTGGACTCAGTTGCAGAGCAGTGCCAGAGGTCACATTAAGATTGCCTTGCCTGTGACTTGGCGGCTGAGCTACTATTTGTGCAAACAACGCAGAACAGTACTTAAACACCATCATTGTGCTGTGCTGGCCACCTACAGTGAGGGCATACACCTATCAAAGCTGACAAGTGATTGTTAAGCTCCTTCCCAAACAATATTCAGTACAGTATTTACAGTATTCCCTAGTCCAGGGTCCATTAGATGAGTTGATCAAAAGGCCGTGTAAAGAAATGCAATTTTTAAATCATTATTAACATTTTGCATTGAATGTTAAATACTTCATTCTTACAGATATTATTAACTGATTGATAGCATCACTCTTCAGGGACTGCAGTGTCTGAGCTTCTCCAAGGATAAGGGCAGTACCATTCCTCACCACCATTTGACCAGCCACAGTGGTAGAAACCTTAAAAGTATAATCAAGTCCTAGGGCAGAACCAAGATGTGTAACATTCTGGCTCACACAAACCCAATAAGGTGCTTTTAGTGAGACACTATTTCCCTGTGAAGTTGGAGTGACTGCTTAGATGAAGAATGAGATTTCAGGATTAAATAAAAGGAAAGATACTTTTGATTTATGGTGGAGATATCAGACAGGGTGAGAAGCATGAAAGGAAGATGCTGATCACTGGAGTTATCTGGGTACTGTGGTGGTTTTAGAGGCCTGTGCCGTAACAGAAGAGTTACAATAGAATGTGAGGATGTATTTCAGATCAAAATTCTATTTTGACTTAATGGGTTTCTTAAATACCTGTCTTTCTATTTTCTCTTTACTTTTATTCCTCTATCTGTTTGAAAATCAGTAAGTAGTCGTTTGGGTTTTTTTTAAAGGTCAGTGATGTTATACTGGAAATAAAGTATTAAGAAAAGAATTGATGAATATGAAAAGACAGTATGAAATACACAAGCATAAACACTGTGCTTCGATAAGAGAGTGAATAAAGAGCAACACCCAGTTGCAAAATATTCTCTGGGACAAAGAGAGCTACCGGTTACTTTTTGCATAAATCTGATGACTTAAGCTATCTGCTCTGTCAAATGAAGATAGTGTCAGGCTGATTGATAGGATGAACAGAACATGACAGTCTTCAAGGGAGAAGAAAGGCAGAAATCACTTTCAGTGGAGGCAGGATCTCATGATGTTGTTTACCACTTGATAAGCTAATTGAAATTCAAAAATCACATTCAATGATGAAATGAGAGGGAGACAAATAGGTCTGAGCTAATGATTACACTCCGTCTGGACTAGAATCAGAGATTAAATATTGTGCATTTTCAGTTAATTCTGCTGTCCTGTATCCAAGTAAGTGTTAAAGCTTAAAACATGATTAAGCAATAACCTGGTAGAAGCGTGCAAAAGCTGAGGTTATTCTTCATGTTATGTACTATGCAAGTCATGTCTATGCAATTTTTGTATGGTTGTGCACATTATTGGGTTTCAACTTTAATGCTGCAGTTACTTATTTCTGAAAGGCAAATGGGCTTTTTGTGTTTGGTATATGCTTGGTTTGGGGTTTTTTTTAGTACAAAGGACAATTGTTTACTGACAAAACATAATTATCTTAAATTAATCCTTCTGAAATTAAGTATCAAGAGTGTTCTGGGCTTGGTGTCTTGCTCAGAGAGAGCTGAACAGAACATATGGCAGAAAATAAGGGCAGTTGTACTTGTAGATTCTTTGTAGAAATCTGACTTGGTGCCTAGTGCAATGTATAGCACATAATCACAGGGCAGCTCTAAGTTTTGTCTGTGATTCCAGTAGAATACTATTTCTAGCACCCAGGATTTGGTGAAGAGTAGAGGGGCTCTGGTTGTATCCTGATTTTGAGGAAGGTTACCTGGACAAAGAAGACAGCATATGTCAGTTTTTCTGACTGTTATACAAATACCAAGATAATCAAAGAGTTAGGCTGATGTGGATAAGTCCTCAGTACTTAAACCAGATGAAATGTGAATTATGATTCTTCCATTCTGCTGATGTTTAGCTGGATGTCAATATTGATAAATGATGTTTATGGGCACTGCTCACCTACATGTACCAAAAAGAAAGCATCATCCCCTTTATTGCTGACTCCTGTATCACTACAGCTGTTTGGAAGAGCTCTGTGTAGTGGGATTTGATGCTGTCAATAAAATGATAATTTTATGTTCCTTGTAATAATTTTACAGAAAATATTATAAAGGTGTGAAAAATATGGACATAAGCAAGAGTCGGTCTTAGCAGCATCTCATGGTTTCAGAAAGCAGTGTCCTGATTGTGCAGCCAGACCACTGAGGAAAGCTTTGTCTTTTCCTCTCTTTCAGTCTGATGTCAGTCCACTTCCCTCTGCTTTCCCCCCATTCTCCTTGATTTGCTGGTGAAGTTCTTATGTATTGATGTCTTGCTGTAGAGTCTTATTAGCATCAGAAATCTGTCTTCTTCATAAATTGCTCTGTAGACGGTACCCTGACAATTTGAGTTGGCTTTAAATTGTTCATTGCCTCTGCTTCATCATCCACAAGTAATGATGTTGATAATGAAAATGTTATGCTATCATTTACGAATTCTGAAGCCCTCTGTTGTCTGTGAGGACATGCTAAGTAGATAGCAGAGTATCAGAGTCCCATTTTGCTCCACACATCTATATTCAGAGCTCCCAAGCCCTGAAACAAGGCAGATAGAGGCTTGTAAAGCCAGATATAACAAGATATTAGATACCTATCACCGCACAATAGCAGTCAGCAGGATTTTTCAAATACGTTTCTGGGAGGTAGTTGCTGAACTTCCAGTTTAACTGCAATGAAATTTGTAGGTTCGAAAACCTGAAATTTGCGATGGTATGAGCTGAGAGCCTGTAAGTTAGAAAGCTCTGTGAAACCATTCCTCTGTCAGCTCCAGCATCTTGAAACAGCCAAACAGCCGCAGGATAGAAGCGAATCAGGTCCATAGAATGATTTCACAGGCAGCACCAGGAATGAGCCAGGGAGCAGAATGCCTCTATTGTCCTTGCTCAGGAGTGGCAGACTGTTACAACAGTTTCTTATTCAACACCTATTTTATTTTACTCTCTCTGAAAACTTTTGTCTTGGATGGCATTGACAGAAAGGTGCAGAGTAAGCATCAATCTGAGAGCGACTCAGGCTCAGCCCTTGCTAATCATCGATCTTTACTCCAGTGCTTTGTACTCGGCCTCCCCACTGGATGGCAGCAGCAGAACACATCCATATATTTCCTTTTTTGTGTAAAGCAATGGGACTGTCCAGGTTAGAATATATTCTCCCAGCTTTCATGTGACTTTCTCCCTACTTAATCTTCTGTTATTTGCCTCTGGGTATCCAGGAAAGACACAGCATGGTCTTCAGTGTCCTCCTCTCACAGCGCCCAAGAATGAGGATTGTTGTAGTAGATCGTCAAAGGGCCAGGGGGCCGAGTCAGCCAGTGAGGAGGTGATGTGCCCCTGTACCTAGAGCGGGTCAGACTGCAGCAATGACCAGCTAAACTTGCTGAGGATCAGATAGAACTTTGCCTGGAAAGAGACCTGAGACTGAGCATTTCACTTCCTATTTTTATGAGGTTTTATCAACAGTGATTGAAACAGGCAGGTATTTACCTCCAGATAGTGTGGACACATTTCCCACTGCTTAAGGAACGATCCTCATCTTAACAGGCTTTGTAAATAGATTTGACCTTGAGCAATCACACATTCCTCATGTTACTTACAGCATTGTTTGAATTTTTGGGTCTATTTAAAATGTAAATTATGTTACTTAAAATTTATAGCAACATCTAGTGTAGCACTGTACCTTTAGAAGCACAACATACTACTTAACTAAATGTCCTGATTTTAAGCTGAGTGTTCAGACCTATGATACTTTATATGTGTGCAAGAATTTAAATGGGATCCAGCTCGCCTCCAAGGCTAAAAATTCATTAGGGTGAAAGTGTGGGCAATTCACCTTAGTGTCAGTGCTACATTCTTCAACTATCTGTGTGTCCGGTCTGTACAGGATGAGAAAAAGAGATCTGTACAGTTAAGGCTCTCTTCAGTATGAGAAAGTCCCACAGAAATTAAAATATCACACCTGCTTTCATTGGAAGTGATTCTAAGTTTAAGAAGAAATACTTGTATTTACTAGGGCGTGAATATGGTATTAAGTGGGTAGACTGAAGACAGTGCTGTTTGTTGCAAGCAGAAAACTAGAGATCAAAACACAGACTATTGACTCAGAGCATCAGGGACTATAAGTGCTGTAGCAGTGACATCCGGGACTGTGTTGCTATCAGTTATTCCACAGTAGTTCCTTTTGGTTATGTAGCAGAGACTTAATTCCAGCAGCAGGTCCTAGTGATGGCACTAGGCAAGAATGCGGAGATAATAAAGTAAGGAAAATTAGTATGTAGGAAAAAATACAAGCTTGGAGCAGGTACAGGCTTGATTTGTTGTGGCCATCTTGTAATGAAACAAGATTTTGGCAACTTATTCACCTCCTTCTCAACTTGCTTGCAGATACGGTGACACAAACCTGTTTGAAACTTGCCAACACAAGCCATGTGCACTGGCTGAGTGCATCATCTGATGCTGCACAGTGGGAATTGAGGCTGACTTATAAGACTCTTCTACTTGTTGAATTTATCTGGTTGGCTTGAAAGCCTAAAGGGAAAGTCACTTTGAAGGCAGATTTGTTAGAAATAGAGATTTCTTAATTAGGGTTAATTGTGTGATTCAGAGGAGGTAACTGTTTAGCTATATTAATATCGGAGTGAATCTCCCAAAGATACAAATACACCTCTGCATGTCCCAGGTGACAGATGATGGAAAATCCAGGGAGAGGACAGAACATCTCTAGCTGGCAGACACATGAAATAATCCCGAGAGTTAAGCAGAGTCAGGTTTGGGCCTTGTCTGGGATTAGATGATGATGTAGGAGGACCAAGAGATTTTCCCCAAGGCTGGACAGTCAGGAATGGCAGGGTGTGTGGGATAGTATGGGCCAGTATCTAGGCCAGTGGGGCCCCCAGTGCTTTGGAACTTCACCACTGAACAAGTGCAAAACCCACAAAAATTAGTAAAGCACTTAAATGAGGCGTGTTGTCATTCTGGTCATACCACGGATGGACAAATCATGGCAATGTGCTGGGGCTTGGCCTATGCTTACAAAGCCTTGTTCAACACCATCCAGCACCTTCAAAGAAAAAAATGTCCCTGGATCTGATGGCAAAGCAACAGACAGCGCAGCTACTCCATCTCCAAGCACAGCAGCTACACCAGCCCCAGCAACAAGTACAGCAGCTACTCAAACTTTTATCGCAACAGACAGTGCAGCTACTCCAACTCCAAGTACAGCAGCTACACCACCCCCAGTGACAAGTACAGCAGCTACCCAAACCCCAACAACAGATGCTGCAGCCACTCCAACCACAGTAATAATTACTGCAGCTAAACCAGAGGACCAACTCATACCAATATCTGTTGCCCTTGTAAACAAGGGAAAAACAAAACAAAGACAAGAAAGATGAAGCAAGATGAAGAAACAATGCACTCACCACCGACAGCATCTGACCAGGAGTTATTAGTATGTGAATCAGAGGAAGAAGAGGAAGAAGTGGTGACCTCTAGGCCCTGGACCTCAACCGAACTACGGAATATGTGAAAAGATTTTACCTGTCAATCAGGGGAGCATATCCTCACATGGTTGCTCCGATTCTGGGCCAATGGTCATGAACTAGAGGGTAGGGAAGCCAAGCAGCTGGAATCACTTGCTAGAGAAGGGGGAATTGACAAAGCAATTGCAAGAGAGAAACAGTCTCTCAGCCTTTGGAAGCGGCTCCTGACAGCTGTGAAAGAAAGGTTTCCTTACAAGGATGATGTTATGAGTCATTCGGCCAAGTGGACTACTCCAGAGAAAGGCATCTCGTCTCTGAAGGAATCAGCCATTGTAGAGATGATCTATCACATCAAGCCGAATAACAGGGATGTACCTATAGATCCAGATGAAGTCGAACGTACACGACCCATGTGGCAGAAATTTACACAGAATGCACCGTAACCATATGCCCATTCATTGGCAGCAGTAACCTGGAATGACACAGTAGCACTAGGGGAGCGTGAATTGAAGAGGAGAACAAAGGTCAAAGATGATCATCCCATGAAAGCTGCAGCTTCAGTCTCTGGTGAGCAGGTTGCCAGATGGAGGGGAAGAGCTGATTTTACTCCAGCTCCTGTGATAAAGAAGAATATATAATCCCTTTCTACAAGACTGAAATGTCCAATGTTGTGATGACTATTAGAGGGGCCCTGCCTTCAGCCAGGTGGAGGTAAGGGACAATTGGATTTACTGGACTGTATGGATCAAATGGCCTGGCACATCAGTCCCACAGAAGTATAAGGCTCTAGTAGATACTGGTGCACAGTGTACCCTGATGCCATCAAGCTATCAAGGGGTGGCACCCATTTCTATTTCTGGAGTGACAGGAGGATCCCAAGAGTTGACTGTACTGGAGGCTGAAATCAGCCTGACTGGGAGGAAATGGCAAAAACACCCCATCATGACTGGTCCAGAGGCTCCATGCATCGTTGGCATAGATTACCTCAGGAGAAGGTACTTCAAAGACCCAAAACTAGCCAACAGGTATTCCATACCACAGCATGTCATGCCACTATATAAACTGGGGCAGTTACCCGGAAGGGTTAGATCACTGCTTGGTTGGGCTGGGTATCGGTCGGCGGGTGGTGAGTGGTTGTATTCTCTTCCCTTGTTACTTCCCTTATTATTATTATTGGTGGCAGCAGCAGTGATTTGTGTTATACCTTAGTTACTGGACTGCTCTTATCTCAACCCGTGGGAGTTACATTCTTTCGATTCTCCTCCCCATCCCTCCAGGAGTGGGGGGGATGAAGGGGGGGGGAGTGAGAGAGAGACTGCATGGTTTTCTGAGTTACGGCTGGGCTTACACCACAACATATAGTTGCAATAGTTGCATAAAAAGGCTGTTGTTAAGTAGATCCCTATGTTGGTGTTCTTGTTCCAACTACTGGGATTAACTGCAGGTGCAAGGATCATAGAATCATAGAATAGTAAGGGTTGGAAAGGACCTCAAGATCATCGAGTTCCAACCCCCCTGCCATGGGCAGGGACACCTCCCACTAAACCATGCCACCCAAGGCTATGTCCAACCCCACCTTGAACGCCGCCAGGGATGAAGCATTCACAGCCTCCCTGGGCAACCCATTCCAGGGCCTCACCACCCTCACAGTAAAGAATTTCTTCCTCAGATCCAATCTAAACCTCCCCTGTTTAAGTTTAAACCCATTACCCCCTGTCCTCTCACTACAGTCCCTAATGAAGAGTCCCTCCCCAGCATCCCTATAGGCCCCCTTCAGATACTGGAAGGCTGCTATGAGGTCTCTACGCAGCCTTCTCTTCTCCAGGCTGAACAGCCCCAATTTTCTCAGCCTATCTTCATATGGGATGATGCTTTGTTTTTTATCCCAAGCAAGTTATTTCTTCTTTCTCATTAGTTGTTCCATTTCTATTTGCTCTTGTGTATTGTGATACTTGTCAATCCAATAGTCCAACATGTTCTGAATTAATTATAGAATGCTTCAGAATAAATGGAACTCGGACTGTTGCAGAGAACAAGAGATGGCTGAGTCTTCTGTGTTTAGTGAGATTGTTTAAATCACAGTGCTTTTCAGAAATGGAACTATGTGTACATCTTGCATTTCAAACACCTCTTAAACCTGAAAGAGTAAAAGTTCCTGATGGAGCAGGACATATGTAACGTTACAGTCCCTCCGTCATCCATTAGATTTTGATTATTAGATAGCAACCTATGACTGAGTAGCAACAAATGCTGAATGGGAAAGGTCATTGACCCAGGAGTACTGAAAACACCTTTTAGACACTTCTGGAAATTCTGTCTGCAATGTCTAACTCTTATTACTCTAATTTTATTATGTGAGCCATCTAACTCTTTATGCTGATATGACAGGGAAATACCAATTGCAGCTTGCCTATTAAATCTCTTTAATCTTGTTTCATGTTTAGTGACAAAGTTATAAAGTGTGTTTAGCAGGATCCCACAAATAATTGCAAGCCGAGAACAGAATAATGATGGAAATTAACTATTTAGTTAGCCAGATGATGTAACTGCAGTGTGATGTGTTGCCAGGAAGGGCTTAGTCCAGGCTGCTCAATGAGTTGCTGTTTTGAACCTACTTGAAACCTGGAGGAAGCCTTATTTGGGAAATGTTGTGCATTTCTTTGTGTAATAGTTCTAGGAAGCCTTACCCCCTGTGACCTAATTATGTCACCTGCACAACTTTGTACTCAAGCAAGAGCACCACAAGACGTGTGAGCTTTGTAGCGAATTTTTTCTGTAGATTGGATTTCATCTTTTCTTTCTCCCTCCTCCCACTACAGGTAGCTGATTTCAATGTTTTACTTGAGAATGGAGGCTCCACTGCTTTTTGTTTTGGGTTTGGTTGTGGGCTTTTGTGTTTGTTTGTTTTTTTGGCTGTTTTTTCTCCAAAAGCAAAGGATGTAATGATAAAACTCATTTGTCTTTTTAATCTTCACCTTGTAATTAGAGCTAAGAGAGGCTGGGAAGAGATGCCAGGCAAGTAAGCTCTTTTCGTTTAAAAGCTCTCTGGGCATGTAACTGAGTCTTGGGAGAGCTTTAATGGAAAGCAGTGATGAAAATCCTGCAGAAAACGAAAAATAAGCCAACAAATTAAGACTTAAATGTGCTATTTTTATTAGGGACTGGGGGTAAAAAAAGACTTTGGTACCTCCTGGGTTTGTTCTTGGATAAAACATTTGAATCACTAATTATATTTAAATATTCTTTATGTGTGAATGAGCTTCCCTTTTTGTTTCTGCCCCAATGATTTCCCCAGTACTGAGGCATTAGATGGTTGAAGATTATGTTGATCATACTAAGAGGATTTGGAATCATTTTACCTCAGCTTTGCTTGAAAATGAGGTTGTATTTACTGTGAAATCAGTAATTGTCATGAAGTTTTGTTTTTGTAGAAGGCAAAGCCCCAAAGCACAGCCCCCAACTTATTTAAATGCTGGAAATGGAATAGCTGTGTAACTTAGGCACGTGGATCCCAGAAGGTGTTTAAAAATACCACCTTTCACTTGGGCAGAGCACTGAGAAACAGCTCATGGTTGTGGTCATCCATGTTTATAACAGCAAAGAAGGCGATGATGGTGGTAGTGATAGAGACTGAATGTGAAAGGGCTGAGGCACCATGGCTGAAGTAACAGTGTTTATCATGCTGTTGGGCAGGATTCTGCATTTTTAAGTCAGTAGCTCTCCAATGGTTGAGCAGCTCAAAACTGCGTTCATGCATGGATCTGCTGGCAGGATAACTCTAGCACAGCAGAATCCTTGTTTCTAGGAAATGCATACATAAAATTTCCATCATTTGTTCCCTTCCGAATGAATATAACACCATTGGTGCAGTGAACTCCAAAGCCTTCGCTTTGCCAACTGATCCTCTCAGAGTCCCATGAATTCTGCTCTCAGCTTTTTCCTTCATCTTTAACAGCCTTTGTTGTAAAAATACTAGTTTGTAGAATCAAAACAATGACTCTGAACACTGCTCTGAAATAGTCAGAAATATTGCAGAGCTAAGCCATATTTTTCATTGGCACATCATGCTATGGACGAGACTTACGGTTTTGCATTCCATGTATGAGAAGGAACATAAGCCTCACCTTGCGCTTGCATTCCTGAGGACAAATGAAAACAAATGGTTTTGATCAAGATTTATATTGATAAACAACCAGTTAAAAATGAAACTCAAGCCCTTTCTTACTTATGCAAGGCTAGCTTTTAGGCTTTTTGAGGAAGAGATATCCAGGTGAATACACTGGGCCTTAGCGGTATTACAACCATATTATTTCCCCCTTCCTCAGGTGGGACTATGAATAGTTGGTTACCTTTCCATCATTTTTCTCATTTTGATTGGATGTGGAATATTGCACAAGTGGTTTTCTCCCCCTCTTGTTTAATAACATTCTTTTAGGTTTTTTAAAGTGATTTGGGGCTTTTTCGCTGTTTTTGGTGGCTTGGTGAAGGCTGCTTTCTCCACTATCTTAGCTCAAGGTCAAGGCTGAAGATCAAAGTGACACACCATCAGACATGGTCTGAAGAGAGAGGAGGACAAATAGCAGTTGTGGTTTGTGAGCTGCATGGTAGATGATGTGAATTTTTCCCTGTATTTCTAAACCTGAACTTTGGAAACAAGCAATATCTTCATTTATCAAGGGTCTTCTCAACTATGCATCTTTCTTACATGTATTAGATTTTCCATTGATGTCAATGAAGTCGATGGGCCTGACTTTTTTTGTTACCTCTTCCTTCATGCAGTCACTGTCCTCGTATAACTGCTATCATATGGATGTTAGCAAGCAGCTGTAAACCTGTGTCCCTTATTGCTCCCTTGTAACTCAGTGTTATGATGCAGCTCAGCATGCAGATTTTTGAGTAAGGAGAGGCAATAGTTTTCAACATAAACAAGTCCGCTGGGTCACATTAACCTCCTTCAGTCTCTGTGTTAAATAATTAAAATGAACTGGGTAGTGTTTAACTATATGTATTTAGGGGCTTAGTGGAGGAGCTTATTCAATATCCTAACACAGTGTCTTAAACCTTTCTGAGCTCCAGGTTCCCTTATAAAATATTTAGTGCATATTGCTGAAAAAGTCAAGATTTGCTTTGTTTTTCAGAGGCAATTACTATTCTCAAATTTCCTCTAGCCTTCAAAATACTGGCCATCTATAAATAGTAATTTTCTCTAGTTGTCATTTCTTGCCACCAAGGTCTATTTTTCACTTGTACCAACCTTAATAGTACCCCAAGAATAAGCACTTGCAGAAGGCTCTGCAATGCATCCCTGCTGTATTGTATAGAACCACCTCAAATACCTTTATAAGCAATTAATTTGACAGCAGCCTCTTTGGATAGAAAGAAGATGTGTGTCAGCTGCTGACTGCGGTTTGGAGACATCAATATTTCTCCTCTTCTGTTTCCAAAACTGTCAAAATGAAATTAGTTAATTGGTGAGTATTTTTATGTAGCTGCTGTGGGATAGTAATTACTGGTGACAAGAGCTTCTGGATGTGTACTAACACAGTACAGCAAAACCTAGAATTTGAAAAGATGAGACATTATTCTGCACTCCTATTATGACTTGACATTTTACCATAACCCGCCTTGCTAGAGATTCAAATCTTCAAGTTCAAGGTCTTCTTTCCAGGAGAGAGAAGATTTTAATTTGTACACAGCAGAGTTTTATGAGACTTGCCATATAGCTGAGCAAAGGCAGCTTAGTGGATTAAAATAGCATCAGTGATATCTCTTGTCTCTAGGGTAATAAGTTATGAGCAAAGCAAAGACCTCCAGGAAGGGATTTTGTTTCTGTGGAATCTCTCTTAGATGATACTGTATAGTAAACAAATAACAAATTGTTTCATTGTGTCCCTTCTCATTTTGCCTAATTGCCTGCCTTGGTTCAGTCCTGTGGAGATAAGACCTAAGCCACCTTGTATTTATTTTTACACCCAAGGCCTGATTGCTCACTAAAAGAAGCCAGACTATGTGTTTTCTCTTTGCCAGTAGCTGGAAACTGGCCACTCTCTGCTACAGATCCTCACGTAAAGGTTTTGATTCAGTACTTTCCATGTTGTTCCATGGCCTGAAGTGGCAGCTGAGAGACGCCCCTGTTCAGGTCCAGTAAAAGTATCGACTTTGTAATGCAAAGGTCTCTGGACAAGCCATTTACAGAATCCTGCAAACAAAGATGTTTTATGCTTCTAAGCAGTAAGCCTCCATAAATTGTCTGTGTGCCTTGAAACATAAACTATCTCATAATCTACCGGTATCTAAATGCTTAAAATTACTTAAAAGCTAACAAAGGATGATGTGTTGGACTGGCATCAGGTTGAATCTCTGCATAGTATCTATTCATCTCAGTAATGTCCATCCACCTCTAGTCTGAAACTTACCTGGTTTTAGACAGCGAATCATGACCAGTCATGACACTACTACAGTATTAGCAAGGATGTGTGAGAAACTCCTTTGAAGACGGTAATCCCAGTTTTTTATTAGACACCTCATGCAAAATATGACTGTTTTTTCACTGTAGTATTTTCAGGCTTTATGGGCTCTACATTAACAGACTCTTCCTTTTCTCTACTGGATTTTTTACTGAAATTTGATGGACATGTAAAAATTCAATTAAAGAAGTCCCTCTGATTTAAACTGACAGGAACGTTAAAGAAATAGAAATCTATTCTCTCTTACCCAATTTCAGTTTTTTTAATACCAATTTATTACCAAAGTTTTTGATAAAATGTCCATGATTTTAAATAAATAAAAAAGGGAAAACCCAGTTATGACTGCACCTTTTAATTTCAGACTACAAAATGCATTCCTGCAGGAGATAAATGATGCTGGTTTTTCTAGTCCATTGAAAATAGCTGTCAAGTCTGTTGCCAAATAACATGTCTGATTTCATGTCTAATAGTTAGCTAAATTTAATGAGTACAAACTGAAAGCCGGAATAGCTCTCGGTAGGAGGGTAGCTGACTTCTTCTTTTGACACACCCCGTTGTTCATTTGATTGTAAGAGATACCTATAGGTGGCCATTCAGTGCTCTCAATGCCTCTCCTGTGTTCAAGAATGAATGTGAAGCCAGAGCACCTTGGAAACGAATCCACCCTAGCTCACAGCCTGAATAGATTTCAAGAGGAGGGATAAAGGGCAACCTTTGTAGCTAACAAGAGGGCGTTGGTGGTCTGAGATTTTTACTGTTGATATTTAAGGTACTTGATATTTAAGGTACTTTTGCCTAAAGCTCTGGAAGGGAGTGAAATTTATACTAAATACAGTGATTTTGTCCTTCAGGTGCTTAACTGTTGCAGTCAGTTTGGAAGCAGTACTCGAAAAGTTCCCCAAGTTTTAATGCTGGATATCATCTGACAGCTAAGAGCATCAAAACACAGTGTGCTGTGGCCTGAGAGGGCTCTGTGGAGAGGCGGCAAAGTCCTTGTGAGAACTGTCATACTTCCAGTGTCCCATCCACGACCAATGTATGGCCCAGGGACACTCTTGTGGATGTTTTCTTTCTTGGAATTGTCATGGTACTTGGGGGAATTGCATTTGCCTGCATCCTTGTGATGGTTCAGCTGTTCAGCTCTTGTCACTAGGATGTGTTAAGAGTTAAAACAGACCCTGAGGAAAAGTGAAAGGTGGGATTTAGTCACCTTATGTGTAAGTGCTAGGATGGATGGATGTTCTGGTGCTTCCCTGTTTTACTTGCAAGTTTTTCTGAACTTGCATGGCAAATTCCTTTCAGTAAAAGTAAGCTGTATTAAGTAAAGTATCAGATGGTTTTTAAGGCCATAACTGAAGGTCTAGGCGTCTCTGATGAGCCTTGTAAACTAACACTTCGTGCAACTTGGAGTTAGGGATACTCTGTACGCACATCAAATTCCGAGTGTGTTGACTGCCAGCTTGTTGGTCTAGCTTGCTATGTGGTTTTGAGTTGTTGTTATGAAAGATGGATCATAATTCTTCAACTCCTCAGCACAGGATGCTTGGAAATTGATAGTGGAAAACCTGCTTTCTTGTCTATATGTGAACTCTTTTTGGGGTTATGTTGCTGAAGGCTGATACCTTCTTAGCTAAAGCCACTTACAAAATGTACATATTCATAATCACCTCAGGCCATCTGCCACCAGTTTCAGAATGAATGAAAATATTCATCCTAGATGCATCCTTCCTCACCACAGCCGGTGAATCACAGCAGAATATCTTTTGCTCTATTTTATTGTTTTAAACCCAATAACTATTTTATACTCATTCTAGAATCTTTTTAATCTTCCTTCTCTTTTGCCTTTCCCTTAACCTTTGCCCAAAAATAAGAGGAATTTTTTCCTTAGCTTCTGTATTGCTATTTTTACATTATCAGAAGCAACTTGTTGGAGACCTCAATTAAAAATTCCATTTATTTCATATGTAGCACATGAGAGGAGAGTAAATTACTTGGCTAGAAGTATTTAAACAGGAAACTTGCAGGCAACGAATCATATATTAAGTGCCAAAAAGACTTTTGAAAAGACATTTCTTTGTCAGCATTTTCATGCTGAGTAATGCCATGCCTGGTCCCTAACAAAAAAAATTGTAGTATTTTTAAGGCAAACCTCAGATTTTTATTAATGCAGAAATATAGTTTCAGACTATTTCATTAAAGAAGGTATAGCATGGCAGTCCACGTGTGTGAACTCTTCTTCTTAAATGTTGTGTTTGCCAAGCTGGAATTAAACTGGATTAACCAGGGCTGTCAGTGCACTGACAATTGAGTTCTCTTCATGGAAGTGATAGTGCAGAAACAAATATGTTAATTGCATTGCTTAATCTCAGACGGTCAGGCTTGCATGCTCCAAAGGTGTACAGTCACTCTAAAGAAAGTCTTGTAATTTCTTGTGCGTGAAAGAGGCACTTGTAAATAGTTACAAGATGTAATCACATGAGAACAGGAAGCCTCAATGGATTAGTAATGAGATACAGAGCCTTTCACCTCAAGGTTATTGTTTCCATATCTGCTTGGTAACATTTGAAAGCGCCATCAGGCAGGTGGTTAGTGTGAAATTAGTTGGAGATCTCAGGGTTGTTAGTAAGTACATATCCACCTGAGAAAAATTGCTGTGGCTGTGGTTTGCTTTCTGGCTACCTCCTTCCTTTCCTCTAGATAGGAGGCAGAATTTCTGCTGTTCTGTTGTATTGATCTGACTGGGTAAGATTAACGGGAATCTGACCAGCTTCACTGCTGCTGAGGACTACCTGCTGGGCAGCGATGATGCTGTCAGACGTGAGACCAATGGTGTAGGCAATGGAGGGATGTCAGGAGGGGAGGCAGCAGGGGAGCTTATGTTTAAAGGGAAGGCTAGCCAAAGAACGGGGTGAGGGAGGCACTCCAACCACACAGTGTCCTAGGAAGCTCTGAAAATAACAGGAATCAAACGGGCATGGGTGTAATTCTGTCTTTTTCCATGGCTTATCCAGCCAGTGTGCAAGTGTATCATATAGACCGTGAAGCAATTCATAACTCATTATTGACAGTATACTTATGTGACACTAATGAAGTTGTCACTGATTCCTGCTCTTGTGATTCACTACAGATTAAACCTGACCTTTTCTTGGGTTCTCAGCACCTTAAAGCAAAGTCTTGCAGAGGAATCTGCCTTTATGAAGCTGCTGCTTCTCTGTGGAACAGCTATCACGAGCAATGCCTATTGATCCTTCCCACCTTATCCCTGGTGGGAGACTGAGTGAAAGCAAATGCCAGAACTACCAGATGCTATACATAAACTGATGATATCCATGGATTTTCGAAGTTAGTTACCATTATGACAAGCCACACTAGCAGAAACTGTTTTCTACTGAGTTAGTCAACACAGTTTTTAAAGGTGAGAAAAATAAAAAGCAACTGTTGTTTTGACATTGTTTTTGGAGAATATTATCAGAAGAAAGCCTTCAAAAGTTTCCCCATTGTAATGTGCACACTGCAAGAGGAAAAAATGAACCTTTTTAATTGAAGTGCCATCTCTGCGGAAAGGTAGTGGAACTAATGACAAGTGTACCAGGTCACCTTTAAACTTGCTCAGACAGGAGAGATGGTGAAGCACTGCTGTTAAAGTGAATGGCTCTTGGGGGAGTCCAGCCAGCATTGTGTAAGTTAATGGTGTGCCCTCTTCTGCCACCTATGGCTGCTCCCTTATCCTTGAAAGCAGCCATCAAATTTGCGCAGCTTTAACAGGAACATCTGCTTCTCTCCCCTGGTTGTTTCCTTCACATCTGCAGTAGTTGTGGCAGGGCATGCGCCCTTCTTCATTCACCCTTGTTGCTCTGACCTTTCCTGTGGCTCATTTTTTATGCTTTGCGTCCTTAATGACTGTTTCAATTCATCTCTGCATTTGCTGATAGCCTCATTTAGCCTCATTAGGGCCAAGGGACGATTCACCAGGTGAGGAAGCTGCTTGTTTTCTGGGAAGAGTAAAAGTTTCCCAAATCTGACAAGCTAGCTGTGATACTCCTGAAAGACAATTTCACTGCATCATTTCTGCAACTTGCCCAGTTGTGATAAGTGCTTGCCCTAAAAAGGGAGATCCCTCCACTCTACAGTGAATGAATTATGTCCACTTTGCTGGCTGACCTCTTGGATTTATTTTTTTTGGCCAAGATCCAGGTGTTTTCCTGCTGTTTAAACATCTCATTGCCAATAATTTCAAATAGGTTTCATTGCCAACATAAGAACTGGACATCTAAAAGCCCTTGGGAATATGAGACTTCCTCTTCAGTTCTACCTCCTTTGAGCTCCAATCCAAACACACTTTGTCAAGTGTCCTGGGGTTAAGCCAGAGACTGTTTGCTACATACAGGTGTAGGAAAGTGCTGTTATTGCAGCTGCGACATCACAAAATAAATGCGCTCTGTTATCAGGGAGCAGATTTCTATCTTGTGGTAGAAAAACCCCTTCCAAATACAACAATCTGCAGGAGTCAAGAGCCTTCTTAGTCCTTTGAATTATGGCACTGAGGCTTGAATGTTCCTGGGCTAAACTGTTGGACTTTCCCCCAGAGTTGTAGCCTCTCGCCGAAGCTAAGGCATGGTGTGGAGGGATGCTTCTGATGTTACTCTCGAGTTTGTTCTTGTCATACAAGTTACAGGATACAGTAGCTCATGTGACATTTTAAAGTTATGTCTTAATTTTTCACTTCAAGCTGAATGGCTTAATTAAAATGGAAAATCTACTTAATCATGGTCAAGGACTATTCATTTTGATAAGAATGGAAGAGGGTTGGGTTCTTGGATGCTTGGAGGGGGATCTGTGGAACAGGAAAAGAATGTCTTAACCTCTAGTTCTTCCATTTCTGAGAAGGGTCTGTTAACACTATTTTTACTGATTCATACAGTTTTGCATAGCAATTCACATCGTAAACCTGGGTGAAATATCTTTATTGTTGCTGGTTGCCTAATGGAAAAAAACACATTTGTGTAGAACGAACAATGCACTGTCTGTAAAAAAGGGCTTTTGCTGCATAAGATCATAGGGTTAATAGTATAAATAATACAGTGGAAATAAGGTGAAAGATCAGCATAGGATGAGTGTTGTGTCAGCATCCATTTGTTCTTGCACCTTGTTACTGAGCACAGATCTCCAGGTCTGGCTCACTGAATTGTACCTCTCTGGGATTTTCTTGTGTTACAGCCTGCAACTGAAATGTGAAAACTTAAGATTTACACTTTCAGACTTAGGCAAATAAGATTAAACAGGGAAAGTTGAGAGGCTCAAGCGATCAGCAGAACCTTGAATAGAAAAAGTATTAAGGATGGAGCTTTGAAAAACAGTCATCAGCACAAAATAGCAAATGTACAGACCCTCACATCTTCTGCATTCTGATATTATTTCATTTTTAGCAGTGTAAGTCAGGGTCATGGGTTACAGTGTGGCCTATGGGAAATTGTTATCAGGTTCTGATTCTCATTTTAGATGGTGGTGTCTATATTCTTGTTGTCTCTTCCACTGTTACAGTGTGGCATAAAATGGAGGACAAATCTGCAGGTTTATTTTTTTCCATATAATTAAAAACCTGCTCATTCAATAATACTGACTAAAAATATCTGTTGGCATTCTGGAAACCTCACTTATGCTTTGCACTTACGGATATAATAGTTAAAATAGCCTAAGTTCAATTAGCTGTTCAGCCAGGTTGGATACAGTCTGCACGTACTGAAACCATTTAAAAGTCCTCATGCCACTCAGAATTAAAAATGCATTTGTGCAAATTTAGTTTTATGACCTGTTATTGCTTAACTGGCAGCTGGATCTTATACTTGGACTGCTGCAATGCTTTCCTTGTCCATTGCATAGGAATAAACCCAAGATAACCATTACAGCTGTATAAAACCTCATGTAAAATGAGGCAAACTCTGAAAATAATTAATCAGTGGTGATCAAGACATAGGGGCTTTTCCAGGGACTAAAGACCAGCTGAGGAGCTGATGGCCTGGTGCCCAGTGCATTAACTGATCTGATTGCTTGTAATGTTCCTCGAAATTCCATTTGTCTGACTTGCCCATCATATGAAAATTTCATCCCACGAAAATTTCATCCCACTTCAGCAATGAAATGGATCATTCCAATTTGCAGTCTTATCTGCTGGTCCTGGGTACTTTTTGCAAAAGACAATTCTTCCAGTAGCAAAAAATACTGCTGAGTGATTTTAATAAACACAGAGCAATTAATGGAAAGCGAGACTCACTGCCAAATTCAGTCTTTTAAATGTAGACTGTCAAACAGGACAGCCAGAATGACTTTCCTAAACCATACCATTTAATGACAACAGTTACTTCTGGATCTTTCTTGAGCAGACCCTCAAATGAGGGTTAACTAACGAACTCATCTGCCTACCTCTAACTGCTGAATTTAGGCACAGTCCTATTACTTTACCATCCCATTAAAGTAATTTCATTGAAAGAGGGAAATGCACTTTAACATTTTAAAAATAAACCCCATAAAAGCAGAAGTTCTTTGTAAATCTGAGCTGGTTTGAGTACTGAAACAGACCAAAGTAGAAGTTCGTTTGGTTGTCCTCCTCAGTTTTACCCCACTGCACTTAGACATGAGATTTTAAGTTTCACTAGAAATTATGAAAATGCTTCTTTCCCAAAGGTCTACTTTTGTTTTCTGGCAACTGCCATATACTTAATCTGCAGAGCCTAATGACTTAGGTGACAATTGCTGTCTCATATTCTCTAAACAAATATCATTCTTGTCTGATGAGTAACCTTGAGCTGGGTTAAAAATCCCTTTGGTATTTAGTAGATCACAAACACTTGTTTTATACAGCTAAGCCCTAAATGGTAATTTGTTATTTCAGGTGATGGAGGAATGCTCAGAATGTCACAAAGCCTAAACCTTGAAATTTATTTTGCATTTATTTATCTGCATACATGAGACAAACTTTAGAGTTCTTCCTTTTTTCTTTATTGAAAGTTTATGACAATATTAAAGGCATGTCATAGATGTGAAGTACTGAGCTGTAGAAGTACAAACTGGTGAATAACTGTAAGCCTGGCCTGTACAGATATGCGTTTTTACCTGCTCTCTTCAGGCAAGTAGAACACTCTAAGAAACTGGTTTAATTCTTTTTCCCTTTCCCTCATGATAAATTTGTCAAGGAAGGAACAAATGAGAGAAAAAGGGTGATGCACATGTTATAGCACGAGTGAATGTTAATGGTACATGTGGGAAATACTTCTGTATTACAGAGCACAATATTGCTTATTACTGCAAGTTATGATGGAAAACCAAATCTGTCCCTTCTATTTTCTTCTCTGCCTCACCTCAAATAGCAACATGGTGGAAAGTTTCCTGCAGGAAATGATTAGCGCCACTTTACTCCGAGGTGTTTCATGAAGTTTTATGCTCTCAGATTTCATTTGTACAATTGTCATGTGTGCTTGAACCAGGACGAATATTACTGCCTGGCAGAAAGGCAGTCCTTATTGATTAACTTCAGCAGGTAGAGAGACTCATGTTTTGATTTATTTTTGCTTCCAGGTCACTCTTCATCCACCTTTCTTTTCAGTTACAGTAACTTCTCCCTCTTCCCTACCCCATTTACAGTCCCTACTTTGGTCTTGGCTGGTTTGATTTATTGACCGCTCAGATTTAATACTTCTTTCCTTGGAGTGCTTGTGTCTGATCTAAGGTCACCTACACTGCTTATTCCAGGGGACTTTAATCTCCATATGGATGTGACCTCTGACACTCGCCAAAGAATTCACTGTGTTACACAATTCTCTCCAGCTGTGTCAGCGTGTTCCTCCACCCTCACTGAAAGGTTATGCTTTTGATTTCATTAACTTTTGGAGCCTCATTACCAGGATTTGAGGTCACTCACCTTTTTTTCCAGATATACGTCTAGGTCTGTGGTACCCCTAGGGTTCCTCTCAAGTTTGTTGCTACTTTTGAGAGCTGTTTTCCTCAGGTGTCACGTCATGCCCAAAACAGGTTGAAGTAGTTCAGTGCTGGTTCCCTGATTATCCTGTTAAAATGCTGATTGCAATTTTGCACATGACTACTGTCTTCCACAACAAACACAAATGTCTTGACTGCAACAGAGGCTGTATCTTTATGAGCTGTGAGAAACTCTTTGGTTTGAAACCAGCACACTGTGTGGACATCAGCCTCGATTCCTTCATCTGGGAGATTGTTGTATCTTTGCTTGGTTTTGTTACAGATGTTTGCTCTAGTAATCGCAGTACTTGTATGTATTTGAGGAATGCAAGAATAATGGATACAAAGTGGATTGCTTTCTTCCTTTTTTTTGTGTGTGTGTGAGCTAAGTCTTACTTTGCCTGTTACAGTGGGCAAGTGATTATGGGAAGTTATTTCTTGTCTATTTATCTTCAGAGAAGTTGAACTAACCTTTTGTGGCACTTCTGGAGTATCTCTGAACAGTCCTTCCTGCCAACAAGTGAAAAGGTAGAACTTTAAAAGTGAAACTGGGCTGAATTGTGTATGCAGAGACAATTCATGAGAAAGCATGTACAGAAGTACTGTATATCCTTCAGGATGGAAAGCGTCCAAGGCAGGATCTTGTGACATGAATATGCAATTATTATGGAAAAAATCTAGTGGCTGATGGAATGGCAGAGAAAAGCTCTGCTGAAATGCTCAGCCTAGAAGATGGTGTGTTAATTTTACCTTCCAAGTGACTTTTAGCTTCTTCTCTTGAGAAGAGCCGTCGTCTTTAGAAACACCCATTCTTTCCTTTCCCCCACAGAAGCCACCCCATGAGCTGGAGAAGTTCTCACAGGTATGACTGATTTAAAGTACATGAAAAGCAGCGGATGTTATTTCCTTTAATATATGCTTTTCTAAGAGTATTTGCCTCTTGGTTAGCGCTTCTCTGTCTTCATGTATCTGTAAGCAAAAGCCAGCATGAAATGAAGGTGAAACAGATGATGAACTGGCACCAAGCTTTTTAGAGGTATTTCCTCTTCCAGACTGTATCAGTGCTGACCTCTAAACTCACTTGTTTCTCTTACTATTGTTTGCAACATTAGGTTCCATAGTCATTCATCTTCCTATTGACAGCCATACTCTTATTCTTTAAATAAATGATGCAGTTGATTTTGTGCAGACCAAGCTTGCTGGGTTTGAGGCTTACTAGAGGATGTGCTGAGCTAGGGTCATACTGTCCTAATATCTAGATATGCTGTTCTCTAAAGCACTAGTTGCTTTCTTCTTCAAAGAAGGCAGAGATAAAAACTGCCTTTAAATGTGCCTTTTCCAAATGCTTCTTAACTAAGGAACTAGAAAAAGAGGAGGTTATTCAGCATTTCTGATGAAGGCATGCTGCCTGCATGTATATTCCATTGAAAGAGTACTCCTTGGGAGTGATTAGTATTAGTCACAGAGATGAAATGGATGTGGATCGAATTGGCTAGAAAAGAACTGGCTAGAAAACCTTCCTCTTTCTTTGATATTTTCCTTGTAGTTTTGAAGTACATCACTATGAAGTTTGATATTTTATTAACAATAATTGTATTTCCCTCTTTTCATTTGAGGATTTCAAAGAGTTTTAGAAGCATTAATTGCGTATCTGCCCCCTGACTTCTGTGAAGAGTGAAAATAAGGTCTTGTCAATTATGTTAGTTGGCAAAAAATGTATTAAACTGAGAATAAGCAGCTCAGTTGTGATTATTCAGTCAACTCTGTTCACAACACTTGTACTGGCTTGTAGTGTGCAAGCCTAATAACTTCCTAGTTTGTACATTCTTGTTCTTCAGAGATGATGACTGCCTCTCTGAAAACTGTAAAGATTGCTGAGCAGCTCTGCAGAGAACCATCTTCTGGGCTGGAAAGCCCACTAAGAAATGGTCAGAGAGCCTTGGTGCAGTCAGTCCCTGAGGTATTAAGAGGCATTTTGAACTCGGGCACATGTTATTATCTGTACGTACCTCAGCGTGGAAAGCGGCAAAATTTATATTTTTATATTAATATTTAATACTTAATATATGTTTATATATTTATTTTATATTTATCAGGGAGTGTCCTGGAGGCTGCTTCCATTAGGAAGTGCTATCCCATTATGTCTATGCCCTGTATGGGGAGGTATGGAAAGTGTCCCTAATGAACTTGAATAGCAGTGGTATTTCTAGGGAAGCTAAGCTGTAAAAATGTTGGGATATGGAGAGTAACACATGTGCCAGACTCATCATCAGAGGTAACCCAGAGCCTCATAGTCTTTGACATTCATACTCTGTCCTCCACAGTGCCTGGCTGGCAGGCATTCCCTCTTTGGTATGCAGAAGGCATTGTATGATGGGAAACTTTCTCTGGTACTGTTGCTGATAAAATGTATTTCTCCTTGGAATGTTTTCTTATTTAAATGTGAAGATGCAACTGAATTTAAACTGCAAATATTGACAACCCTTAAGTTGAGCATCTGAATAGGTTTACAGGTGAAGAGCTATAAATTTGGGCTTTTTATAAGTGAGCCCAAAGGGGCTGTGCTCTTCACAGCCTGGCTTTCTGTCTCTCACTGCAGTTCTTGTCTGGAAAGCCTTTTCAGAGTGTCCAGTGTAGAATCCACTCACTGTGATCTTTACACTTTAAAAGTCCTTCATTCCCTGATCCTCTAATGTCTTGCTTCCTGAGAAACCATTGATTATAAAATATATTAAGGCTGTTATTGAGTTTTCCTGTCATTATTATCTCAGCTATACCTTAAGTGTACTTTAGAACTGAGATGCAGGTTTATATAGTGCAAGATGGAGATTAAAATGTGCAGAAGAGTATTCTCATGTTTTTTCTTTTTGCTGCCTTTGGGCACCTAAATGTAGGTACAGCAGGTTTCAGTAGATCTAGGCAGAGAACAGACTGAGTTGATGGTTAGTTTTTAAGACTCTCTGAGAGTTTTATTAAATCTGAAAACCACTCTGCAGACTGCTTGTTCTCTAGATTGCTGAACACTGGCAAAAATAAGACAGAAAGCCAGCACATTAACACTTAGCATTTGTTCAGCACCTGCTCACAGATGTGTCTGAATATTAAGAAGAAATGTGCATGGTGTTCAACAGAATAAAAGGTGTTAAGATGTGCGTGAACAAGCAGGAGGAAATATAGATGTGAACATGTAGGAGGGGAAAGACTATTACAAGGGCAATCCAATTAATGCAAATGATGCATGCAGATGTCTTTGGCTTTTTTAGTACCTTCCACTGATATACTCCATGTGAGCTAGGGACATGGGAGGAGAGCGCTGTCTTCCTCCGCATGGCAGCAGTACTTTCAAACCTTAGCATCATACCCCTGCCTGCAGATGATGAGGGGACACTTTCTCTTACCCACCTGTGTAGCTTCAAAGCATGAACAGTAAAACAGCTACTAAAATAAAAGATGCATTCATGAGGTAACTAGAGTTTGCCTTCTGCAAATATCCACGTGCCTGTTGACTCCAGGCACTTCAGGGCATCACTGCCATTGCTTTAGAATTCAAACATAACTGAAAGAGAATCACAGTTTTTTTTAGGCTGTATGCTCAGGGCCAGCCTGTTTGATTTATTTTAGCATCGACTTAACAGGACTGTTCACCTAAAGGAAGCAGAATTAGGGTTTGAAAATAGACATTCTTTCAGCTACATTTTGATCGTTGGAGCTGGATCTAGTCCTCCATCCTCATGATGCACCTTCTAAAAAATAGCTTCTACTCATGTCTTGGCAACTGATATCTTGTGAGTGATGACTTTAATTAAGAAGAGGACCTGGCCTCTTGGTTTTTCAGATGAGGTACATGGCAAACTCAAGTATGTGGCCTGAGCAGTTCCAAATTTTTACTTTTTCTTCCCTCCCTTATAAAATCTCCATCTCAAGAGACAGTCCAGGTGGTGACCCTGCTCTCCTGAAGCCAATAGAAACTTTGTTGTTGACTCCAGTGGATGCAGGCTCGTCACCTTAAGCACTATAGGATGCCCATGGAAATTTCCCCTGATTAATCCAAAGAGTTTTGTCTTGGGCTGTAGGTCTAATAAATAAATATATTATTTCAAAATTAAAAACCTTCTTTTACAATAGCTTTTCTGTCAACCCCTGGCCATCTACTTAATCATCCCCAAGCATTGTCGTGCAACATGTTTTATAGACCAATATGTTGTAATGCAGTGGCATGGCCAATTTAATTTCTCTATTTGTGTATTTATTTTCCATGTTAACTTACAGAGAGGTTTCTGTCTTACAAGCTGGTAGCTGCTTTCTGGTTCTTTCACATTTATTATGATATGGGTGATATGGGTATTGGGTACTTGCATGAAAATTTGCAGTCTGCTAATAACTTGTTACTGTGTAAGATACTTTTATGCTGTCCCCAACATTTTTAACATTCTGTAAAATACCTTATTCATTTTTCTGCTGTAGCATATTCTGCTTTAAAGTGCAGTGGGGTTTTTCCTCAGGAGAAAAAAAAAGAAACCAAACCCAAAACATCTTTATATATATATATATTTCTTTCACTGTATTGTATGTGTTGAGTGTGCAAATAGAAAACTAAATTTCCTTTCCTGGATTGCATATGTGTAGTTTCTTGTCCATTGAGGTTCTTATGGATACAAATTCAACAACGAAAGTTGAGCAGCCCTTTAGCTAAAATTCTTGTCAAACCAAAGCAACAAAGGAACATTGCCAAGCAAACCTTTTAAAAATTTATATAATATATATTTGAATACTCTCATTTCATTTTTGGAGCCCCCCACTTAGAAGCCTAAATTGCATTGCTAAATCTTTTGAAGGTTGAAGATTTCCCACTTACTCAACTCTTTGAAATTTTGGCCCCATGAATACAGTGATCTTAGTCACTCAATCAGATTTCATCAATAAGGACGGGAGCCTGGCCATATTGCACCAGACCGAGGTGTTCTATATCTTAAAATCCTGTGTCTGGTATTAGTAACTGATGCTGCAAAACCCACCCCAGCCCCCAGAAAAACACAGCACGGGAGGCATGAAGTCAGTAGGAAACAGGGCAATCCCCCAGGCTTGCCACTCAAGGATTGTATGTTTATGAGGAGTGTTCTCCCTTTTCCCTTCTATTCTCCCATCTTCTGTGCCTTTGATATTACCTCCACCTACACCATTATCTGTACTGCAGTCTCTTCTCATATAAGGAGCCTGTACTGCTTTGATGGTGAATATTTCTATTATTCTTTGTGTTGTCTCTATGTCTAGCTCACTTATTAAAAAACTCACCCTGTTCTGTAGTGCTGTTAATTTACAAGGTGCTTTACAAACATTGATAAGGGCCATACAAGGCTCTACTCTAAATAAGATGAGACAAATGAAAGATGAAGCACTTGAAGGCTATTCAGGAAAGTGAGGACATGGAAATGACTTACGCAAAGAGGAAAGGGGTTTTGTGAAGTGGGGTTTCTGAGAAAGCATTTTAGACAGGGCAGAGAGTGAGTTTGGCAGTGGAGGAAAATGGTCAGGTGCAAGAAACAGTGGAGGTAATATATGAAGGCAGGAGCAAGGAAAGGAGAAGAAGGATAAATAAATTCAGAAATAGGGAACAGTGAGTTGTGAGGAAATCCACTTGAGAGGAAAGCAGTAGTTTGAGTGAGAGTATCTCAGGTTTCTTCAAAATGGTCTGGGATGGAACTTGAGAAATCCTTATAGTTTGTCGGGTTTGTTTGTCTATTAACAAAACTTGACTATCTATGACACCTTTGCAGTCTACTTTGCTGTTAGCTCACTTGCTATGATAGGCATAGTTAGTGGTGCTACCCATGTATGTTAGAAAGTTTCCCTACTATTTAAGACAAGTCTCCCTTGCACTAAATATTACCCAGTCCACTGTGTTCATTTATGAAGGGAAGGAATTAAATATAAAACCTGATGCAAGGCAGGAAGCCAAAGGCAGGAAGGGTGTGCTCTGTCTCTGCATGTCTCCTTGTCTAATCCATGTAGTTGACTACTCCAATCTCCTTTTCTCCCTATGGCTTTGTAAAGGCCAGGGAAGATAGACTGAAAAATTGACTTATTATGATGAACCAATCTTTATTATTAAAAATAGGATAAACTTGGGGAATAACTCAGAGTCTACAAGATGCTTTGCCCCTTTGTCTTCCTGGGACGTTTGAGAGATTCAGTATCTTGCATGAACTGGCTTTTTCTTTGTGCACTGATGTTTTGGTTTGCTCTCCATCACTTCTCTCTGCAATTAATAGGCCAGCACCAAGTCAAGCAAGGGACATGTGAAGTTGTGGCAGTGCATCGTTGCTGCAATAAGAACCGTATTGAAGAACGGTCGCAAACAGTCAAGTGCTCCTGCTTCCCAGGGCAGGTGGCAGGTACAACAAGGGCTCAGCCCTCGTGTGTGGAAGGTAAGCAGTCTCCTGCTCACTCGTAGTTCATTAAGATTAAAAGTTTATTCTCCTTGATTATTTGACTTCCCACTGCCTCAAAAGCATAATCCTTCCTTTTGTTAATTTTGGAGACATCTCTGTGCATTGATGATAATGAGTCTGTGCATAAATCTGGATGTAATTAATCCTCTTAATATATGTACTCGTCTATTTCATGTCTGTGCCAATAAAACTCAATTTTTTCACACAAGAACTCTCCTTTAAAACTAGTCTGAGAACAGCATAAGCCAAGAAATTCAAGCTTATAATATTAACTCTTCCAGATGTTTTTAGACTTAGTAACTTAGCTTAAAATTCACTGCATAATAAATACAGCCCTAAGACTGAGCATGCAGATAGTCCTGAGACATCTGAGTTAGAGAGCTGTTCTCTAGATGAATGTCTCATCATTTTATGTGCCTGATGGTCTCTTATGCTTGGCATCAGTGCAACAGTGATGCCCCATGTCTATTCAGTTTCATGTGTTGTAACCCCAAATACTTCAGTATAAACTGCTATGCAGGACGCAGGGTCTGAGCTAGAACACACGCCTGATGAAGCAAAATTGTGGTACAGTTGCCTCAGTCCATCGCCTTCCTGAGTGACGGACTCCAGTTGGACTCCTCACAGGGTTCAATGTTGGCATCCTTATGCTTTTAGCAGTATAACTCATTTAAAATTAAATTTATTATATGCACTAAAGCCAAAATCTTACCTTGATCATAATGTTGACCAGGCATTCTGAGGCTACATGAAACCTGCCTCCTTGAGATTCATTCTGCACTGCATCCTGAATTTCCTCTCTGGCTTACCAGCAGTTCAGAAACTGTGGGCTACCCTTCTTCGGTTTCCACCAGCAGAATGTATTCACTGGAGAGGCTGCTGATCTTGTTAACTTAGGAAACAAGTTACTGGACCCCCTATTTCATTGATTCATAAGCAAGACTCTTCTGTTTTCATTCTTTTTCACACAAAAAATTGCAGCTACTTCAAGTTAAATATGAAAGAAAAACCTTCAGAGATATTTAGTTTTAAACATGAAACTCAAAATATATGTGATGTCTGATTTATTTTTTTATCTTTTTTTAATCTATTACCTGTTTTAAGAACCTCTTATTTAAGAAAGGATTTTTAAAACTACTATTTACATGCTTAGTCTTTTCATGCCTTGTAATTCAGGAACACAAACAGCTTTAACTGTGCAATTTGTTAAGCAGTTTTCTTGTCAGATCAGAAGTACCTTCTGTATTTCTAGGTGACACATCAAACAGCAGAAATACTTTTGCATATACAACAGATAATAAAAGTCACGCATTGTTTTAAACTCGCTTAAGGATTGCAAAGGTGACACTTTCTATGATAGAAAGATATAAATGTACACCACCTTGAAGCTTAATTCAGTCAATGCAAATAGTTGCTGAAAGAATTTAGTAGCTGTTTTTCTTCAAGTATAGTTGAAATTAAATGCAACAAAATATTATGAATGTAAGATTTTGGTTTCTAAAGTAGAAGCCTTTGATTCTCCCGCAACCCTTAGGGTAAAGCTTTAGCACACTTTGCTTATTTTTGCGAGTATCTGGGACTACAGTCAGTTGCTGTAGCACGAAAATGACAACTATCTTTCCTTAGCCTCAGGATTAGATGTGTTTTCTCCTGCTTTGTACATATCCTTCAGTACACTTCTATACTGTAGAAGCCAGAAACAGTTGATGTCTTGAATTTGCATATTTCTGTTTCATGTAGACATTTTATTTTCTTTTCCAACACTTTTTTCCTGAACACAGGGCTGTTTAATTTGCCTGTATTTTGCCCTGAGATTAAAGGGAACAACATGCCTAAAGCCAAGAGTTGCTTTTCCAGCCAAAAGAAAAGATTTTATAGAGCAGTTGACTTGCAGCATTCTTTTGAAGCATTTTCTTTGAACTTCAGACCTCATCCAGTAGTAGTTATCACTACAGCAGGGCAGCAATTTTTTCTGTGCTGTTATTAGGCATGGCATGCATGTGGTGGTTGGTACTTACACTTCCTACATGTCTCAAGTTGGAAGGGACCCAGAAGATCCCTTTTTTTAATTTAGTTAAGTATTTCCCCTTAGTTTTCTTGGTCTTGAAGCATATGGATCTTGTGACCTAAATCCCACTGGCTTTCAGCGACAGCTTGTTTGTCAGTTTAGGTAGGGCAGAGTCTAGTTCATCAGGCAGAGCTCCTAGTTGATGAGTATTGGGCATTGTGGACTTTGGTATATATAGGCTATGAAAAAGGCTTATAAAGCCCATCATCACCTATTTTAGTGTCAGCCATAGACCAGCTGGATATTTACCTTCCAAAATAGGTTGACAGATGCCAAAGAATTTTACACAAGGTCAGATTTAAAGCAGCAGCTTATTGGAGCAGCACTGTACATAAGGCTAAGCCTGGCTCAAAAGGGTAGTGAATGTATGTACCAATATTCGCAGCTAGCTAAATTTCAGGAAGGCCTCTTATTTGAGCCATGTCAGAATGGATTTTTTGCATAATTAAGTTTGGGCATACACCTATACATGGAAGTGACAATTTTTTCCTCAAGATATGTGCTATGGAGGAAATCAACTACTTGTGTTACAGAAGAAATTATAGACATCCAGGGGAGTTCCAAGGAAAAGGTGTTGAAGTGGTACAGAAAGGAAAATAAAAGCTAGCTAAATCTTGCAAATACATGAACTGAAAATCTTAACTATCTTGATTGCTCTGAATCAGTCCTTTTCCATATTGTGCAAGTAATACTGTATCATGGCACTTAACTGACATTTATAGAGTGCTTTGCATTTCTACAGCGCCTTTCATCTCAGAAACTTTAAATATTGGCAGTGGGAGAAGTCAAAGTACTTCATTTGAAAAGGATATGGAGGTGAAAATCAATGTTTGTTATAGACCGAGATCTTCCTAGCGTTTTTACAAGCACAGTATAATCCCTCATAGCCTAGACAAGAGAACAGGGCAAGGACTCTTTGGATATTCAGAATATTGTTTTATCTTTTGCCCATGTTAACACACTTACTCAGATGGTTGCATTTTGGATGCATCCAACAAGCAATTCTGCCATTTGTGTATTTTAACTTAGTTGGGAAAGCTATTGACAAGCATTGGCAAACAAAAAAATACACAGCTAGCTCTTCAGTACAAATGCACACCTCATTTTCCTGGGGGTTATTTGAGCTTCCAAGCACAGGCCCATCTGATACTTTGGGAAATGTTGCTGTAGTCAAATTTAGCCATTACACTCAGAAAAAAGCAAAGCATACACAAAAAGCATTTAAATATGCAGAGAGGACATACCACACAGCCTCTATACCCTGCCTTGAGTTGTAGCAATAGTATTTGATTGCAGCTATAGGAAATTCTGTTTAGCAAAGGTCAACCCACTTTTCTGTCAAGGAGTAAATTACATTGAAAGTAGTAGTGAGATTTTGTTTATACCCATTTTCTTTATGGAAATAAGCATCCTTGAGTAAGTACCTCCAGCTTGTCTAACAGCTACTGCCAAGGAGATAAAACATTAATAACTTATGTCTGTAGAGTAGCTATCTTAGCTAAGTGCATTAAATGCCTCTAAGTAAGTCATCGCTAGCCAAATCATCTTCCATCCAGGCAATTCTATTAGTCCTAGAATTTATGAGGAAGAATCAGACAGATTGGAAGAAAATGTGAATAGAACTAAAGAATTGTTTGAGAATTTTCTGTAGGGCCAAAGATCTGCAATGAAGGAAAATGACAATTTTGGCTGAAAGCCCATCTGTGTTACAGACTGAAAGGAAGAGAGCATACAGAAACAAGAACACAAAAATCCAATACCTGAGAAATAGATAAGAGAAGAAATAGCTGAGAAGATTTATATCCCACTGTTTTTGAATAGTTCTCAGAATACTTGGGAACCATACTAATGTCATGTCAGTATTCAAAGAATAAAGGGAAATAGACAGTAGAATGCATAGCGTACTGAATTTTTTTATGGAAGAAAGCTTAACCCAGTGAAGTAGGAAAGACATCTGTATTTGTCCAGACTAAAGACAGTATGAATTTACTTGTCAAAGCAGAGCACAGAGAAATCCTTAAAAAAAAAATTATTGGCCCATAATGCATGAAATATTGGCATTGTTAATGCTGAGGTGTATCAATAACAAAGCTCTTTTGGTAAGTAACAGGATGGGGAGGTATTTTTTAGCTTACTGTTAACCGAAGAGGGTGCTAAGCAACATCAACTAGTATTAAACTTTTTCCCCATTCTGACCTTGAGTACTTTAGAGTGGCAACCTGGCTTGTAGGTCTCTGGTCAGTTGTTGTAATCCAAAATGTGTTTCAGACTACTTGGGGGTATTCTAGAAGAGCACTAGTACTGTGTCAGTTTCAAGATGGTAGACAGTGTTGTCTAGATATTTAGGCGCAACTAAGGCTGACCTTAATCCTGTGTGGGTAACTGAGAAGCTGATGTGGTATCCAATGAGCAAGGAATTCCTGGAGTAGAGGCCACAAATATTTATGTAGCTTTCTGAAAAGAGATTTGCCAGACCCAACTGATTTCATTTTCTGAGGAGTTTGCAAGACTCAATACAGATAGTTTGGGTTTAAAACATTTAAGCCCAGGTTTTCCAAGTTACCTTGGAAAATAATGTAAAATTTACATAATGAAAGATTTGGTTACTAAAATTTGATGATTTAAGTCTTGGTTTTTGGTAAGCTATTTAATTTTGAATCATATGCCATTGTATGCACTGCTCAGTGTGGCATACCTCAAAAATACTTCTCTCCCTAGTGTCATCAGTAGGAAATGGTAGTCCAATGGCCCATACCTACTGGGATTTCACAATGCTTAGCTCTACGCCTGATATGCTGCAACATTTTCAGCAGTGCCATGAAAGCAAATACAGAATCTCCCCTAACAAAAAACATGTTTGGGCTTCATCTGGTGGAGAAAAGAAGTAATTAACGACAGGCACAAGGCAGTCTAGAGGCATAGTCCTACTCACAGGAAGTGGAGCCTGTTTGAAGTGACCGTTAACAAAGACAAATGAATTGTGGTGTGAAACAGAAGTTCAATCAGCTCAGCTTATCAGGCAGAAGTGCGGGGGATTAAGGAACAACGCAACACAGATCAATGTGATCAACGCTGAACAATTTAATGTGCGCAATCGTGCCTTTTATAGGAAAAGATTTCAGAACACTAGAACATTCGATAACACTTGATTGGTTAACTTCACTTAGCCGAGTGCTAGCAACAGTTTAATGATTGGTTAACTATTACAGCATATGTTTCAAGGTTACAGTTATCAGTTCCCTCCTGCACATCTCTCTCAGTAGCTTTCCGTGCTAACTTTCTCAAGGCTTCTGCACGTATATGAACTTTAGTAACCCCCAGGCGAGGCCTCAGTGCCTGTGGGTCACTACCTTACAATTGTCAAGCAGTTGTCTGGATTGCTCACATGCCCATTCACAGCCAAATAGCTCTCTACACAGAAGATTGAAAAGTTATTGGATTGCAGCACATTTAATACCTTCACAGGGAGAAAATTATGATTACTAACAGGTGCTGTAATGTAAGAGTAGGAAGTATGACAAAAAAAGTGGGAAGAGGAAGAAAACTAAGGTGGTGTGTTTCATGCTGAGATGGTTTAACTGTCAAAAAAATTACAGTGGGAGAAGTTTCTTTCTTCACCTTTTCCAGATGGGATGCAGCCAAACGCAATTGGGTGCACAACACAGTGAATTGCGTGAGTGAAGATAAGATGATGTATTGACACCTTACTCTCTATGAACCTACTCTTTCCATGGTGTCACGTTATCTAGGGAGTGGTGTCAACAGAAGATTTATTTCTGGAAGGGTCTTCGGCTGCTTGCCAGCAAATCAGCTGGCTAACGTCAAACTCAAGCAGTCTCCCTTCATGTGGGTGGTTGTGTATAAGAGTGATATAGCTGCTCTCATTTCTTAGAAAAGTCATCCATTTAAACCTCTTCGAGAGTGCCTCTATCTGAAAAGAGAAGGAAACTCTTATATCCTCCAGGGAGTTGCACAGGGACAATGATAGTCGAAGAATCGTAGCTCTGAAGATGAGCCTAATGGCTTTGATGGAGAACTTCAATGGACTAATCTCAGGAGTATGTTCTACAGAAATAACTACAGCCCATTAGGACATACAGATCAGCAGACTGGACATTACGACCACAAAGAAATTGGACATGAAAAGGATGTAAGAATTAGTGGATTCTAGGTGCCTGTGGGAGACAGGGGAGCAAGAAGTGGTTTTCAAGGTCTGAAGCTGAACTTCTGTTTTTAAGGTAGCACTAAATACATGAAAGCACGCTCGCATGTCAGAGTGCAGGTGAAGCCTCAGCATGTTACCACATTCACACTCAAAACAGCACCGTGCAGAGCTGTGTAATGCAGTAGCTGGGCTTCCCAGGAGCACTCGCTGGCTTTGAGCCACATCTCTGAAGATACAGGATCTCTTGCATGCTGAGGGACCTCTGCACATGCCCCCAGTCTTCTTGAATCTGGCCTTCTACGCTTGCTCTTGTTTACCTGAAATGAATGTGTTATAGAAATTGAAAAAAAATATAGAAAGCAGCAGAAATAAAATGGATGACTAGCCCATATATCTGGAGTGGAAATGATCCCTCACCTCCTAGGAAGCACAGTCATGTTTCACTTGTTTTGTCAACAATCAATCAGCATCAATGATCTAAGAACCAAATGGCTGGTGAAAGGAGTTACAAATTTATTTTATACATTATGAGATTGAAAGAAGAGTTTAGACAAGCCAAACTGGTATTCCAGAGGTATATTTTTCTTAGCGCTTTTCACGCAGGCTTAGGGTGGACGTGTAAAGCAAAAGTAATTGAATGAACATTTCAGCAATATCTTGATATCAGCTTGCCTGCTTGTCACCCTAATTTTAAGGTTGCAGAAGTATGAATTTACCTTGAAATTAAAAGGAAAATAAGTGCTTTACAAGCAGTAGACTAAATTATTTTTGTTCATCTCTTTTGGATGTGGTAGCATTTAAAGCATGCAATTCAATATGTTGTGCACATAGTAGCACAATGCACACTAGCTAAATCAAGATTTTAAGCCATATTTTATTTTGAAATCCAATTTAGATTATGTGAGATTGTGAACTGATACATTTCATAGTAATTATCTGTGATTTGAGGAACCTCATGAGCAATGCAAAGCAGAAATTCATGCAGAAGTTTGCAGCTGTGGTGGGAAAGTATATCTGTTGTTAACAGCAGTATTATAAAGTCATGACTACATTTGTAGAAATAGCAACCATGGTGTTATTAATGGAAACTGGCTTAAGGATTTGAAAATTAATAAATTTGCACAGTTAAGGTGTATTACGGTAGTGTGCCAAACAAAATTGCAAAACTGGCAGTGTAATTGCAAGTAGATTATTAGTTAATAATCTAATGCTTCCCAGTGGTTTCCACATTCTTATCTGCACTATTTGCTGACAGGCATCACATGTTTACGTCTCTGTGCAATTCTATTTTCTCACCCAGTGAAGAGAGAAACCGACATTTCTTCGTCCCATCTTGCATATGCATATCTGGGTTAAAAAAGAAGCTTTAGTTTCACTCTGCCTTATAGCAGGTACTTGACTGAAGCATATAAATGAAGGAGGCAGGACATCTTTGTAGTCAGTTGAGATGGCAAGGCACTTCCAGAGGTCAGTTCAAATGCTGGAGTCAGTCTCTGGTGGTGCTTGCCTGTCTTCAGTATTTGCATATAGAATTTACCCTTCTGTGTGCTGGTGTGTGCCTCATTTTTAGCTCTGCCGCAGTCAGTGTGATTAACTATTAAAACAGTAACTGGTGGTTTTACCTTTTGAAAGCAAACAATTGAACACTGCATAGATAATCTCCTTACTGAAACCAACAGAGATTAAAACCAGATTGTATTCTGTTTCTCTTTCCTATTTCTTTTTCTAGCTTCCATTGTCCTACAGAAGTGGTGGTGTCATATGAACCCCTGTTTGGATGGAGAGGACTGTAAAGTACTACCAGACTATTCAGGTTGGTCTTGCAGCAGTGGAAATAAAGTCAAAACCACAAAGGCAAGTACAGAGATCACCTATATTTAAAGGTGCAATCTGCTGAGAGCACTTACTGCTTTGCAGCTGCGGGTGTGAGCACCAGCACTAGACTCCTCAATTGTTCTCAGAGAGGGAAATATTGCATCAGAACTTCCACTTCACTGCCAGCCTAGTGAAGTTACTGGGTGCTGGAGACAAAGTGAAGAAAGCCCTGCTTCAGTTTTTAGTGAGCAAAGAAGCTATTACATTGTGACTAGTGCTAGAGGGATAATTGTATTCTGGGATCAATTCTTTAATTTGCAGGCAGTGTATATGTATCGAAGGTCTTTATCAGTGTCATCTGAAGTTAGAATCCTGTGCTACTGGAAAGCCCTTTCACCTTTTGAAAGCAGCAGCCTGTCTTGGGAGTTACTGAGAATCTCCACTGACATTTGTGGGAACTGTGGGACTTAGCACCACTGGAAATGAGGCTGGTTTAGATAATTTCTAATTACAGGCCACCCTGTAGATGGCCTATTTCTTTAAAAAAACCCCTTTGCTATGCCAGCCCTTTTCTTAATTAGTGACGAGCAGAGAGACAATATCATGTCCTCTGTCTGCTTAAAAATCTAAAATGAGTTCAGTGCATTGAAGTTTAACAAGTCATAGCAAACCGCATATTAAAATATATCATAAAACAGAAGTCTTTATCAGGCAATAACAAGGAAAGACATTAGCTTTTCCCTTTACAGGCTCTTCTCATTAGAAACAAGTGTTGTTGATTAGGTTGCAGTCTGAGTTAATAAGTGGATACTGACACCAAATGTTGTTTAATAAAAGTTGTTCTAAGGAGTGAAAACTATACTAATTTTTTGAAGAAAGAGAGAAAATTGGATGGTTTGGGCAGTTGTGGTGTATAAGGGTAGTCTAAAGCCCTTCTACAGACATTGCACAGTGGCAGGCTTGCTGTAAAAAACTGACGAAACCAATTGCTCTTAAAACCCTATTCTTGTTTTGAAGATCAGATGATTTGTTGTAAATCAGTGTTATCTGTCAAATGCCAAAGATGTAATCTGTAGTGTACCTAGGTCCTGCTGTTCTCCTGTGATGGATACTCCACCTGAAAGTTGACATGAACACTCTAGAATCAGTGTAGGTAACTGGCATGTTGCAAGATCTAGATTACCTTCAGCCTTTACATTGTTTTCATGGTCAATGACTTTAAACTATTCATATAGAGATAAGATGTAGCGTTGTAGCATCACACTGAAAGGTAAGACTGGTGAAGTAGGAATTCCAGATGTTGAATAAGACAACTTCATCTCTGGACATACCAGGAGAGAGATGGATCTTATTGGAGAAGAGTAAGCGAGGGTTAAATATCCTTGATACCTTCAATGGATACTAGAGAACTAGAGGGATGAAGGGCAGAAGAATGAATTTTATGTTGGCATTGATGACTGAAGTCTTGAGAAGAGTTAGTTGCCTTTTAGTTCCTTGAGGTAAACTGCCCACAATAGTCATACAGCCTTGTGTTCATGACTCTTTTAAACACTGAAAAGAGGCATCCTGAGTCAGTGGGAGTTTACTAATAGAAGGGTAAATTTGGCATGGATCATTTATTTTATTATCCATGACAAATATTGTGACCAGCAAACTACAGGATATGGTAATGCATTCTGATGAGTTTAGGGATGTGTTATAGAGCTAGAGTGGGACAAATCATCCTGCCTGCAATTAGCCCTGTGGAAATTCTTCAACTCCAGTGAGTGTGTGTGGGTCTAACAGAGGGCAAAATATAGCAATATGAGAGCAAATGTTGTTTCATTAAACTCTTCCTCTCCTTTGCTGGGATGTGGATTAATGTATTTTACATTGATTTTTATTACTATAGAGGATTTCTTTCAGGGGCATTTAATTGAAAATATAACGAAAAAACTGGCACTTATATGTGCATCATTCTACTCTATTATTGGCATAAAAACCTGTTTATTTTCCTTGCATGGTTTTGTTTTTCTTTTAATGCCCTGTGTTTTAGATTTTTCATTAGAACATGTTAAGGTAGGACTGTTTTTCTTGTGAATGTGGTTAGCAGCAGCATAAGGGAAATCCTGATTCTCATGGGGGTCTTGGAGTAATGCAGTAGTATAACTATAGATATGAATAACAAAGTTAGTGGTTGAATATTACACTGAAATGACACAAGAGGGTCGTAACCTTTAATTAATGATTAGCTGTTTTAGGAAAGGGAACAGGCAGACTTCCTTCAAGGGCAGATCCCTTAAAAAGTGTCTCAGTCCCTCTGTTTTTAATTATTCTTTACTAGCAATTCTTCCATTGTTTGCTGTATGTGTTTCATGTGCAAATACTTCAGGAAAATAATTGCTTTGATGCTTTTAAATACAGTAGTTTTGACCCCTAAAAGCTTTGTCCATGCATTTGCCTAAGTCGATAGTAAGCAAACCATGAGAAGTTACTTTTAGGAAGCTGAGATTTAACATGCTGTATCTTCAGTAGTAGTGACTAAAGGCTGAGGACTTGTTATGCTATCACCGAGTTTACTCCTACAATTAGCTTCTAGTAATGAACCTCTTGAGAATCAATCTGAAGTAATGAAGTTTGTCTTCTTTATTGGCCCAAGTGAGAAAGGACATGATTTGTCCAAGGTTTTATGGATGGGATTTATTGTGCCCAGCTGCAGGCATTTTCCATCTAAACTAAGTTATTAGGATGCTCTAAAGTCACACGGGGAGAAATGGGTGATGTCTCAGCATGACTGCCCATCCACAGGAGTGTTCCCATGAGCAGTTCTTTCTCTCCCCTGTACCTTAAGGAAGTCCTGGGTGACAGCCTTACATGTAGATGTCTGCTTGCTAGACAGGTGTCTAGCAGACAGCTACAGAATCTGTCCTGACACCCGTATTTCTTCTGTAGGTATTTTCTCTGTCTTGTGGGTGGTTTTCTCTGTCTACTAAGATATAGTTTTTGCACAAATATAATGAGTAATGGTAACTTCAGATTCTGAACAGAAGCTTGTGGTACAGGCAATACTGAACTGGAAGAGAAACAGAAAATAGAATTGAAAGAAAATTCCTACTTAAAAATGAGCCAAAGATTTTTCCAAACTCAGCTCAATCAACAAGATACATGCTAAGTGCATGACTAAAACTTTACACATAGGACTGTATGAACTGTCAGACCAGTAGTCCAAACTGTACAGCAGCCTGTGTATCTCAGTGCTGGGATACTTTGATCAGAAAAACACAGTAAAACCCTTGTGGACAATTATAGAAAACATACACATACATGAAATTCTTCCAGTTTTATAGTTGGCTTATGTCTAAAACAGGAGTTGAGATCCATTCCATGTTATCTTTTTTCTGTTATGTACTAAAGATAATCTCATTACTATTCAAATTTCTAATCATTTTTTTAAGCTCTTTAAGACCCTGGGATCAGTGTTGGTTGGGACAGTGACTTCACAGGTTAATTATGCACTGAAAGAGGAAATACCATTGAATCATTTTGAAGTCCTCTAGCTTTTCATTTTGTGAAAATATTAGAGTAACTGAAGTATCTGAAGCACAGGAGACTCATGATGCTACTCAGTATTCAGATGAATAGCTAGTAGCTGAGTGGCTCAGTTAAAATATAAAAAGCTGAAGAGCTCATATCTTACATCGGTTACCTAAGAGAAGGTGATAAAAACCTCTATGCTGAGTGTCTGTTTAGTTTTGCAACACATCTAGACACCACAGAGCAGAGCTGACAAAGCTTTCCTCCTTGCAGGCTGGCTATTCTCAGCCATGTCTAGGATGGGAAATCTGACATGACTACTTCTCACCATATAGCCAAACCCACTGGGTTCATGCAATGTATATATATTAGGGCTTGCACATACACCTCTGAAACACCTGACTGAGTGCGCGTAAGGGGAAGAGAGTGCAGAGTCCCATGGGAGAAGTCAACCTGGGACTAGCTTTTGCTGCAAGAACAATTCTCCCCTCTGCATACCCTGTTCTGTCTGATCCCCAGGTCCCTGCTGTAAGATGGACGACCGTGAATGGGTAGCAGTTTACATAAATGGTCTTTTGGGATGTAAGTCATACACACTGGTGTTGAAAATGATGATAAGCAAAATAAAGTAGAGATTGCCATGAGATGTTGGTGGCAAATTTAATAGTGAGCAGCTATTTCTTTTTCTGCAAATCTCCCTTATACTACTGGATAACATCTACATATACATTCTGTTTCTCTGCAAAGTATACACATATGACTAGGGTGAGTTAATTAATGAAGTATTTGTGTGTGCAGTTCCTTTGCAGCAAGAAAGCATGTGTTATCATCCTTTGTTTGCTTCATTCTGTGCAGGTAACTTTTTCCTCTTCTTTTATAGGTAACACGGTAGCAAAGGATAAACCTGTGGGTCACTACCAGAACAATGGCATGTGAAACTCTTGCTTGGCTGTTACACAGAGGCCCTTTTTTGTCATGATGTTGTTGACTTAACTCTTTGAACTTGCAAAATTAGTCAGCAAAAAGGACAATACTTCTCCTTTCACCTGTGGCTAAAGTTCCCGAACTGGATTTTGCTACATTTTGATTTCACAAGAGAAAATCAAGGATATTTGGTTCTACCAGAAATGCACCTTGGATTCCCAAGGATCTGACACCTGACAGAAATTCATGGAAGCATACACCTGAACTTCTGTGGTGCCTCAAGGATAAGACTTTCTTAAAGACACTAAGATATGTAAATTTGTTTTAAATGAGTTTAGATCATGAGTGTAACCTAGGGGGTCATATAAGAAAAATGTTAATGTTAGAACTGATACAGATGATCTTAAAGGTCTTTTCCAACCCCAATGATTCTATGGATTGTCTGAGGTACTTCTCACACACAGTATAAACTAATAATACAAAGCTGATCCGAATGCTAAGTGAGTTGACAGGACAGTGCTAGTAAATTATGTCTTGGAGTGTTTTCAACTGTGATTTAGTAGCTATCAAGGTTGTATGAAAGTGAAAAGATGGAACGTATAAATCAGTAGTAATTACTGTAGGGTATACTTTGGTTATATTTGTGCAATTAGATTTATTTCCTTAGATGATTCTAGGTAGTTTAGCTTTTACATTCATATGTGATGACAGGAAAGCATGAGGAAGAGACAACATTTGAAAGTAGATATATTTTTTTCTTGTCCTAAAATAAATCCATTCTCTAGAGGAATAGAAAAGCATACATATTCCTTGCCTCTTTGAATCTAGATATCAAAAAGAATTTAGCCATTAGCTAGAAATATTCATTCAGATGCCTCAAAACGAAAAAAGGGAACATGCTTGTACCGCATAAGGAAGGCTTTCTGGAAGGAGAGTAATTTGTTTGGATTTTCATAGCTGTGGTTATATCATAATAGGTAACATACTTAAAATTCATAAGCAAAATTCCAGATAAAAGTGAATCTTCTGTTTCAATTAGCTCTTGTTTAGAATGATTATAATAATTTAATGTCCAGTTCCTTAACAGAATGAATTTCCAAGTGGTTACAGTTCCTGACACGTAATTGTTTCATATTATTGTAGATGCATTTCATACTGTTTTTACTTGCCTGTTACAGTTTTTTGCCATCGGTCTTCAGAAACAGAACTGTAAGAGATGAAGCCAGATTGTAGCCAGTCTCTTTCTCATTACATCATTTTGTGACGAAAGATGAATTGAATCAGACTAAAATGTAGCGACGCAGATGGCTGTCATGCAGATGAAATGCTGCTGACTCAGCTACTGAATTCATTGTTATGCTTTATGTAAATATTAGGGTAACAATGTACATCTAATTTTTATATAAATGGAAAAGCAAAAAAAGAAGTGTGTTGTAATAATTTAGGTCTTTGTGCGTAATCTTTCTAGTTTATGGGAAAGATACCATCAGCAGTACGAAGTTGTTCAGAGTAATAATTATTAGCTTTTGATTTGGTGGAGTAAGTGGGAGTATTTAGCCGGGTAATCCCACTGAAGTCAGTGGTGGGAAGATATGGGACCATGTTTTTTGGTTTGATTTCTCTGCTTTAGTTCACTTTCAATTATGTATTTGATTACAGCTGGGATCATAGTGGTCATTGTACTCTGTGATAAGCAAATAAGAGATTTTCTGCTCTATAATTGGACAGCTGAACAGTTAGACTCTGCCCAATGAGTGCTTCATTCCTACTATTTTCCATTGTTTGTTTTTTTGATTAAATTTTAAACTTACCTTTGCTGTTTCTACCATTTCTGTGCATATGTATTCAACAGTGTCACCAGTGAAGATCATTTTAATTTACTATTTGTACAATGTTGACCCATAACTGTTATTTATTTAGTTTGGTAAGTGCTCTAGAAAGGCACAGTAAAAACAACTGCTGAAATGGTCTAAGTGGACAAATGACTTTTAGAGAAAGGTTATTATTTTCCTCTTTTCTGAAGATAAATATAAAGAAAATAAGTTACTTGTCAGTGGTTATACACTGGATTTGTGGCAGAATTGAGAACAGAATCAAAACTTCATATGTCTAATGAAGTCTTTCGTATTTAAGGCATGTAACTTACTTACCCAAAAGAGTTACAGTGTCTTACAAGTCTTGCAATAACCACCTGGAATATGCTTTCGCTGCTACTGAGAAAGGTGGAAACCGCAACTTAAGTTTGATAGCCTGGGATTATGAAATACAACCCAAATGAATGACTTGCCTTCCTAGATCCTCAGCCCATGGCAGAGATTTTATATTCCTAAAGCAGCTTTGTTCCAGAGGATCTTGTGTTGATTTGCAGCTTTTTCTGACTCATTGCACAAATGCTGTAATATATGCCTGTCTCTTTTTTGGAGGATTGCTGCTTCTCCTAATGCTGCTGTCTGGCATCTGACACCGGCATTACCCTTCTGCTGAATGATAGTAAAATTAAAGTCTTTGCCAGCAGCTCTGTTAGTAGAAGAGGTCAGCATTCCAGATTCTTGGTGTGTTCTCTATGTAAATTACTTGGTTTATGTCTATCTACTTGTTCTGGAAGAGTGGTTTTTGTAAGCAGCATACTTTTAATCTCTTGGAAACCTCGCTTTGCATCCCACTGTTAAGGTTCTATGAGACTATACCCTGTGGATCATCATGTCCAGGCTGGTGTTTGGGCAGGCACTGTCTCCTAGTATGGCTCAGAAAGTAATCCTCTTAGTCTAAAAGCAGCAATATTTTGCCACGTTTTCTAACAAAGATTATCGCAGACACTTCTCTGATCAAGTATTATTGTATCATTAATCAGCCAAACTGACTAACATCCTGATTATATCTTGCATCTTAACTCTGTTCTTTTCTCCCCTCATTAGGATAACCCTGATGTATTTTCCTTCACCCGGGTGACATTTCAGTAGGCATAAAATAACCACGGCCTCTTCATCTCCTTTTTCGCCCTGTCTATCTTTGTAGACCTCTTTGCATCCCTTGCAAGTTAGGTGGATCTTTTTTTGATCATGGATTGCCAGAATTATGCCCTTTATTTGGCATCTGCCATTGCCAGTTTTCTAGAGTGTCGTTAGCACTTCCCCATCTCTGCTGTGAATACTTCACTTTCCACAGCCTGTATTGCTTTTGCATTTTTCATAGCCACATCACTCTAGGAATCCACAGTCAGCGAGTGTTTGACTAATATTCTAGGCTTGCTTTTTTAAAGCTCTTGTCTCCTTGCCTATGTTCTTACTGATTCTACCTCGAGAATGGCCCTGAAGTTTGTGGTGCTGAATGTCACTCACTGCTACTTTCCCAGGCTGAGGTCATGAGGGGCTGCCTGTCCCCTGTGTTAAGGTTTTCGGTGTGTCTCTTTGCAGTGTTATGGTTGAACACTAACAAGACCGACTGGTGAGGAAACTCTATCCCATCTCATTTTGAACAGAAAATGCCATTGTTCTCTCTGTAGTAGTTTTCTTACCACCACCTATATATTCTCCAATTTAATTGGGAAATATCTGCAGTATCAAAATAAATGTTTTGATATATCGATTAAACTAGATACATGGAATTTTCTTTATCTTGAAAATAAATTATCTTAATAGAAATCCCTGCAAGGTTTCTCTTCCATTCTACAACTCTGTTAAATCCATGATAGATTTTACCCCGTTTTTCATTTACCCCTAAGTCTGCTATCTTCAAGGATTTGTGTTAGAATTTGTACCTAAAGAGAGTGAATAAAATTTTTACATTTGCTATAAATTTTCTCAAGGGTTAGTTCATAATAAACCTACAACAGTAGAAAATGTCTTTGAAGACTAACAGTTTGCTTACAGACTGAACAGACCCTGGGGTAAGAGAACAGTTAAGGTTTCTGTTTTAACAATAGATGGTTCTGTATCTACTGAAATATAGATGATCCTATAACGAAGTTTTAACTATTTAGGATAAATAAATACCTCTAAACTGTAGTAATGTCATTTAAAGGACTGCTTTTTGCAGCATGGTGTCCCCAGGCACTTCATTGTGGTAATAATTCTGGGCAGACACAGAACGGATCTGCTCACCTTGGAATATGCTGGTTATATTGAGTTCATGAGTATGTTTTTGAAGGTCACAGCTGCAGGGATTCTCATTGAATGGAAATGAGACTTCTACATCTGAAAACATAGAATATGTGTATTTTCCACTTTAGTTACCTTAGTGTTTAGTTGAGCATCTAGATGCCCTTTGCAAAAGCAGGATTACGTAGACGAAGATTAAAGTTGGAGGTTTTTTCCAAATGATGACTTTGCCTTGTTGAATAAGCTGCATATCTCCCATTGATTTTATTGGTGTCTTTTGCTGTTAAATAGTTAGTTAAAAAAAGTGCCTAGGCAGTGTTTGCAGTTTGTACTTTAAGGTCTAGAACCTTGTAAAAATGTCTGTTACTATATTTTTCTAATTTGGATGAAAATTCACACAGCTAGCAGGTTAGACTAAGAACCTGTACCAACCTTCAAGAGTCCTTTTTCATTTTATAAAGTACTGTAGCTTTATTATTGTCATGAGGATAAAGTCACCCACCAGGAGAAATTAATACTGTGTTACAACACTTCAGGGCCCCTTCTGCCCTGTGTGAGTGTGTGACATTCCCATTAATACTACTAGAAATTACATGCACCCAAAAGAAGAGGAGTTTTGGTAGCATGGATAGAAAGTTTGTTATTACAATCCTTTATACAAAATGATAGTGGATGAAATTTTGCCAGAAAAATCACTACAAGTTACACTGAATGTGGAGGTTCAAGCCTGCAAAATGACACTGTTGCATTTTGACGGAGCACAATGGGTCTTGGATATGAATGTGGGCACGCATGAAGGAGGCTGAGTGGAAAGTCAGCTCTGGCTTCACTCTCGCCGTTAGCGTACAATGGAGAAAGAGGTTTGTGTATGAAGTTTTAGTGTATCTTTCTAGGAATGAAGTTCAGAAACACTACCTCTGCTAGTCAATGTAAGATTGTCAATTTAGAAGGTATCTATCTAAGGCATGGTCAGATACAAGTGATTAAGCAGTGCATCTTGACAAGATAATGGTCTTCATCCGAAATGTGGGTACCATACCTGCTCGCGGTGTGTGGACAGATGGAGCAAAGTGAGGTATGAACTATGAGGTATATACGATTATGAAGGCTGCAGCTGGGGGCTATAGCTCTTAAAGATACATGGACTCTCTTTTGTGTAGTTGCCTGCCTCAGCTAGAACCTGTATTGTATCTGCCAAGTACTGGTTACTTAGGGATATTGGATAACCCAGCACTATCAGGGACTTCTTCATTTAGGGTACAAAAGGTTTTTATCTTTGTGAGGGAAACGTGCAACTGGCTCTTTCTACTTCTGTCTTGGTGTTTAGTCATTGAAGACTTCTCAGCAGAGGAATAGGAAGACAAGTATTTTGTCTGCCCACTGGAGTGATTTCTCTTAGTGACAATCTATATTGATAAGAATGTGCAGATTGCTAAGTCCATTTACACAAACGTGTACGAATTGTAAGAGTCCAGTATGTTTCTGCTGCTCTTTAACGTATGCACTGGAGGTTTGGTACTCCTGCTCTTCGTTATGGAGACATTATCTGTGTTCTCTGCAATTCAAGGTTGTGGGTGGATACACTTTCCAGTCAGGAAACTTCTCACTGAGTTTTCTGAGTAGAGGGAAGTTCTGGTTCAAACATGAAAAGAAAGACAAAAGGGACAAGGTTCATCCAGGCCTGCAGATGACCTCTAACAGGGAGCCAGAAGAAAAACAAGGTAACACTGGTAAGATAACTTTGCCCCAAGATACTCTATATTATTATTACAAAGGGTTATTCCATAGACTTTCCAAGGACTGTTGACCTGTGGCCTTTGTAAGCCTGAGACAGCAGAGAGCCACAATAAATGGAGAAATCATTGTCATGCACCTTAAGGGACATCTACAATGCCTCCATCAGGCACAATGAAGAAGAGATGGGGGCTGCTGCAATAGTGGAAAAGTAGCCTAGAAGACAACAAAAAATTAGATGCAGAATCTGTCTGCTGTGTAATGGTATGCAGACCCACCCAAGCTCATGCACTGAATGATTTTCAAGTTTACAGAAACCCAATAATTTTTTTCTTTACCACATTTTTTGACAAATATACCCATTGCTTAAAATTCACTGGAACAAGCGATTTGCCAGCAAAACTGTCAGCTGTTTGCTTGCCCTTTCAATTAAGTGGCCCACAAAGTAATCTACTACAGTGGTAAAATCAATGTAAAACGCAGTACTCTAAGTCCCAGCAAAATAAAATAGGTGGTTTTTAAAACAGCACTGGTATTTGCAGGACTAAATTTCGCTGTCACTTGGATTCATATGAAACTCCTGGGGCTGATGGGTTCACACTGGTCCAGATGAATGCACAATGATGTTCTCTAGTCTGTCCTTTGAAGATGTGCCCACAAACAGCAGGAGGCATTAGCAAATCTGCAAGGAATATTGCAGGAAGACTAGAGGAATGGTCCTGCTACTTTTGGTAACTTTTACAGAGTCTTTGGAAAGCAACGGAAAAACTACATTATGTTTTAGCCCATGGCTTTCATAGCCAATGGAACAACCCTACCCTTATAGAGAGCATAAACATCCAAAATCAGTTAACAGTGAGCTGATGGCTTGTTGGCAGTGGTTAAAGCACATTAATTTGACAGAAACAGTGCAAATTGTAATGTGACTGTGCTGAGTGTCTAAATATGTGTTTCGGGTCCTGTAAAGAAGAGGCCATGGGCATACTTTGCACCCTTAGCAGCCCAGATTGATCAGAGGGTGTGTGAAAGTATTGAGCTTTCTCTCTCCACATGGCGCTCTGTCCCTTGATGTTTTCTCTGTATGTGTGCTACGAATTCATTCCTATCTTCTGACAGTAAGAAAATGCAAGCAATTGCAAACGGGATGTGAATTCTTGCAGCAAGGGCTGAAAAGAACATTCTCTGTCACTTAAAGTAAAGCAGACAAGGTAGTATATCCCGCAGGACACTAATGAGCCACCTGAAAACACCAAGTGCATGCCTGACCTCTTGACACATGAAGCGAAGATGACAGATGTACTGTCAAAATACAAATCTATCAACTTCATCATGTAAATATACCCACAGATGCTTTACAGTAGAGATTTGTGGGGAAACAAACATTTTAACTTACAGAGTAACCTTGTAAACAGGAACTTTTTACAAAAGACTCCAGTTAATAATTTATGAATTACAACAGTGTCATGAGAAAAGGATTCTGAGCATTGATTTTTGGTGCTGAATGACAGCAAAGCCAATCCCCCTGCTTCCACAATAAAGGTGCACTCCCTGTTCTAGTGTTGGGGTGTATTTATATTCATAATGCATTTGCACAAAATCCTCTCATCTTTTATATTATTTCTTTTGTGCTTTCCATCTCTTTCCCAAATGTGTTGAGTTGCTCACTTAAGCACACAGACTTCTATTCTGCAAGTGGGAAGCATCTCCAAGTCACTTCAGGATGCCGGTTTTTGCTCTTTAATTAGGTTTGTAAAGAGTTTGGTACTTACAGTAGGAATTAATATTTATTTTCTTGTTTATAAGTAATTTATTGTGACCCCTCCAAATGATAGCATTTGCCCTCTGTGAAGACATTTAATTTTCCAAGATGTGACAAGCATAATTTTTAATTAGATGGGAGTAATCATGTCAAAAAGATAACTCTCTTTTATGAAGCACAGGTATAGTTATGTCCTTTTAGCAAAAGCTTTTATTTTTCATGGTTGAAAATTAAGCCAAACAACAGAACAGGTCTGGAGTGCTGGAGATTCTGCAAAAGGAAGATTTTGGAGCTGTTTATATCTTTCAGGACTCTGCTCATAGAGCTGCATTTGTGGTACAATATGTTTATCTATGATGAATGTATCAATATTTTAGTTTTCATATTAGAAAGGTTCTATACAAATATCTGCAAGTATTTTTGCAGAGAAACCCTCAAAATTTTGGTTTGGGGATAGCTCTGATTGTCATTGTTTTATCTTTTCCCCCTTGTGCCCTTGCTCTTTCTCCACTTGCCCACCCACCAGGTCATCTTCCTTGCCACAACAGGCTGTCTTCTGTGAAGGTCATAAAGACCTTCATAAAGTTTTTCACCCTGGGTTCCTTCCCTGACAAGCAATGATAAGGAATGATGATCTGTGAATCACTGGCGGACAAGTGACAGGTTACTGAGACAGGTTACTGTTTAGCACAACTCTTGTGGCCCTCAGGTGAGTTTGGCACATTGATTATCCATGGGTCTGGTCAATCTTCCTTTCTCAAGCTTTGCTCCTCCACTCCATCCACCAAGAACATCACACATTATCAAGGGAAAAGTAGAGAAGGGCAGAAGTGTTTGAAAGAAAGTGTTTGAAAGTGTTGGAAAAGAAGATGTAGATATTGATGGGCTTGAACTAGGTGGAAACAGAAAGCTGTAGCTGTTTGTCTTTCTTCCTGGTTCAGGAAAGAGGCCTGGACATGTCAAAACCAGTTGTCTACCACATCAAAGCAAGGTTCTGACGTTGAGCAATGATGTGACAAGTTCAGTCCCTTTTGGACATGGTCCCTTTGGGAAAGGCCTCTGATGGTCACAAACTGGGGAGGCTGGCTTGGCTGTGTGGGAAGGTTGTGCTGAGTTGTGTTGACATTATTTAATCAATGAAATCTTGGTTTATCTATTCAAGCATCCCATTGGAGTTCTGTAGTTGTGGCATATAAAAGCAGTAGTTTTCAACACCATCTAAAGCCCCTGTAAGCACCTTCAAAGATATTTTAGTTACTAGTTCTGATGAAGCGATTTCAGTCTGTCAAATCAAAGCAGACTTTGCTCTTCATTTAGTGAGAAGTACATCTGTAGACCTATTTTTTTAATGGACTAATGGCAGTTTTAGAGTTACTACAGTCCGCTGAATTGCTGCAGGTGCATTGATGGGTTAGACCCTACGGGCCTATTCCAAGGCCCATTAATGTTCACCATGTCAAGAATATTTCAACAGAGTTATTGTTCCTGGGTCATTGATCTGGTGATACACAGGTATGTAGAATTACATTCTGTCAGACAAACTCTGAAGCAGGCAAGAATGCTTTCTGTACTGTCCAACAATATTTTTGTTCTTCGCAAAGCCTCAATTCAAGGATTGCTTTGGAGATTCCAGAGGGTTTTTTAATGATAGAATGACATTATTGAACCTGCCAAAGGTGCCCTCACTGCTTGATAAGTAACTGTATATATGATTATGTAGCCTCTGAAGTTCTAAGCTAAATTCTTTCCTTTCTCAACATTTTCTGCCACCACATAGTACTTTCAAGGGTATGATCCATTATATACTCAAATCTAGGAAAAAACAATATTTGAAGAATAACAAAGTCAAACATTCATTTTTTTCTTATTCTCTGTCAAGCCTGCAAATGTCCTCATCAGCTCTCAGTAGATTCAGGCAGTGGCCAAGCAGGAGACTAGGAGAGAGGGTCAGCTGCTTGAGAGAAATGCTGGATTTCATTCTGCTGTTAAATCAGAGTTCTGCAATGGAGGTTGTATTTGAGAGCCTTTGCAGGCTGTTACATACAAAGAATGACAAGATGGTTGAACAAATGCAGATAGTCTTTTAAACGCAGTAGATATCCTCATGTGCATGTTTATCAACAGAAATTCTTCATGAGTCATGGAGCCCAATGGTTTTCAACTGATATCTGAAAACAATTGCATCCTTCCCTGCTTTACTACTTATGACAGCAAGGGCTAAGAAGCCCTGTTCCTTTTCTTTCCCCAAGGTCCAAAGGAGAAGCCAGACCATAGTGTTTGCCTGGTGTAGATTCCTGTAGCCTGCCTGCCTGAAACTCTCAGTCTGCTGTGTAGTAAGTAGGTAACATAAGATGTAAGATGCTTTGTCAACTTGTCTATCAAATATTGACTGTGTGCAGCTACTGTGAGGCATTACACGATATGCAGTAAAAAACTTGGCTGTGACATTAAAGCTACTTCTATATTCATTCAACTCACAAGGTAGATCTAAATTTTCCTCACTTCTGTCCTCCTTTCCCTTCCCTTTCTTACACCCAAGCTGTGTATAAGCACAAAATCAAAAGGCAATGGAGAGTTATTGATTAGAGCTTCCTGCACTGCTATTGCATGGATAGAATAAGATGAGAGGTGGTTTTCCTTTCAAAATAGCATATTTTGTTCTGCAGGAGCATTTATGGTAACATTATAGAACATTATTGTGCAGTGGGGTAAGCTCCTCCTGGCAACATTTGGTCCTTACAGACAGGTGCTGCAGCATGGTTTCCCATAAAGGAAAGGCTTAAGTTTGCCAATTGCTCCACAGCTGCGACCAGATGCCATCCTGACACAACAGAGTCATCCTGAGAGCATGTGGGAAGCTTCAGTTTCCTGTTGCTGCTCTTGTTTATGTCCGACTGTAGAGACCACATCAAGTTGCTGTGGAAATCCATAAAAGGACTTCTTTTTACAAAGCAGGAAAAGCGTTTATGTTCTAATGCTGCAGTGTGCATGGCACAGCATAACTTGTATTGACACTTTTGCAGTTTGCCCTGTTTATAGCCCCTGTTGGGACCTACTTGGATCAGTGGTAAATGCATGCTGAATGCAGGCAGACTGGCATACAATGGTGAGCCAAGTGTCAGGAGGGAGACAGAGGTGGAGGCTTTCCAGTGGTGGAGTGATCAGCTGCTGGCTTTAATCAGTCTCCAGCACTAGTTTAGCCAGTTGGATGCTGCAAAGGAACAAGGAGTATCCCATATTTTCCAGTACTTTGTTTATTTGCATGGCAGAGAAGTATTGAATGCACAATGTTGTGCTGCCACCCAGTTGCAGTAAGGAAGAGATAGATAATGCCAGATGAGAAGCAGTAAATCCGAATGTTCCTTATTTCTTTCATCCCCACCACCATTAAGTTTCTAACTTAGCTTGATAGTTAGTGGTAGATTGAAGTTGTGTTAACTGAAGACAAAATATGACATTTATTGCATATTACGAACAACAACCCTTTAAATTTCTTTACTAAATGTCAGATTTGCAGAGGTATTACTTTAAGACATATTACTGAAAATCTGAAATTAATTTCTTTAGCTGTATATGCCAACATGAGCCCTTCTCTGTTTTTTATTCCTGCAGCCCAAGGAGGCTGTCTTCTGTGGCCCTGCAGATGTCTCTGCAAATCTTAATAAATCCTGAAACTTCAGTTAATGTCTTCTGTATATTAGTCACATGCGAATTTAATCACCATTATGAGAGCCTACCATGGGTCATGGTTGCAAAACCCATTTCCCTTGGAAATAATTACCCTCAGCTGCAGTATAATGTGTTAATAGAATTGCTTCAAAGCAGGATAGCAGCCCTATTAACACTTGTCACTGCTCTGTGTATTTTGAGTGTCTCTTTCTCTTCTATTGTGTACCATTAGAATGGAAATGGCTTGGATGCAGTAAATAGTCTGGTACACACTGGCAGCTGTGAGCAATAAACTGACAAGTGATTCATTAAAAAGGAGATATTTAAACACTCCAAAGGTGGTGGTTTCCTAGACAGACTTGGTCCAGCTCTGCAGCCTTTCTGCTGAGAACACTTAGGTGAAGTGGTCTGGTTAACTGCTCTTTTGCTGGCTGCTGCTTGGTGTTTGTAAGGGCTGCTGAACCAGATTGTGTAGCTGCAAGTGCCAATAATGGTCTATGGTGAGATTATCTTAGTTAAAATTACCTCAAAACCCAAAAATCCCCACGGCAGGGAAGTTGGAACTAGATGATTTTTAACGTCCCTTCCAACCATGGAGCTGCTTCAGCTGGTTGGAATGGGGGTGCCTGTCCCGCTTGTGTACACCAAATGGCAAAGGTGTATGCTAGTGAACTTCGGGTTGAACTCCTTCAGGTGCAGAAAGCAATTGACCCTCTGTGTCCTATATCCTGTGGAAGATGTGAGCAATGAGCAGTACAAGTAGTGCAAGCTAAGGGCAAGCAAAGTGCAAGTAAAGAATTGGCAAACCATTTGGCTGGGTGACAGTTACGCTCAGAAACAGCATTAATTTTCCCTGGCACCTGCAATCTTCCTTTACAAAACTCATTTCATTACATTAAATTTGAAGCTATCGTGGTTTAAGCTCAGTCAGCCAGTAACTCAGCCACGCAGTCTCTCTCTCAGTCCACACCTTCCTCTCTCACCCTGCTCCCAGAGGGATGGGAAGGAGAATCAAAAGAATGTAACTTGCATGGGTTGAGATAAGAACAGTCCAGTAACTAAGGTATAACACAAATCACTGCTGCTGCCACCAATAGTAATAATGATAAGGGAAATAAAAAGGGAAGATAATACAACCGCTCACCACCCACCGACTGATACCCAGCCGGACCGAGCAGTGTTCTAACCCTTCCGGGTAACTGTCCTCAGTTTATATAGTGGGCATGACATGCTATGGTATGGAATACCTCTTTGGTCAGTTTGGGTCAGGTGTCCTGTCTCTGCTTCCTCCCGGCTTCCCCTCCTCCCTGGCAGAGCATGAGACTCAGAAAGTCCTTGGTCAGACTAAATATTACTGAGCAGCAACTGAAAACATTGGTGTTATCAGCGCTGTGCCCAGGCTGAAAGTCAAAACCACAGCACTGCACCATCTACTAAGAAGGAGAAAAATGACTGCTACTGCTGAACCCGGCACAGAAGCAATTGTAGGAGTATAGTTCAGTATACATTTGCATAGCTTTGATTTTGCAATTAACTTGTTGGCGTAGAAGTCATTATCTGATGACATCTGGGAACAACAAAAAAATATGCTTTCTCGGGCAAAGGAATTCTGCCCATCTTTGAAACAGCCATTAAGGCAAACACTAGTTTTGTGCAAACAACCTGATCACTTCTTTGGCAATTTAAATCAACTGGCATCATCTCTGTGCTTCCGACTCCATCCCAGCTCCAAAGGTTGATATGTAGTGAATGTTCAAGTCAAAGCTGACCTATTGCAGGCCTCCCAGAGCTCAGAAAAAGCTCACAATATTTCAGCCACAGCAGGTGCATCCTGTAATCCTTTATTAAAAACTCTTGCCACACACACCCCCAACATGTGGCAGGGTCTTGCGCAGATTAAATCTGACATGCTATGAAGTCACTACAACCTTTTCCTCACTCCTAATTAAAGGAAAGAAAGCCAAAAAGAGGATGAGGTACCTCTACAGAGAAATGTGAGACAGGTGGGCAGAAATGATTGTGTTGTGTTTGGCAGCCACTAGGCCTGAGGTTCACAAGATGGGGAAGGTGCTTGACCTACTGTTCTTCCTGTGTGTGAGCTTAAATTAAATTGTAGGCTTTCTGTGAAAGGTAACTGACGTTGTTTAATTAAAAGTCTCTCGTCTGTTCTACCTGGACTTCTAATTCCAGTTCAACATGTAGGCACACAGTGTTTTGTCTTCTTAGGGTGTAATTAGACTTAGTAATGCAGCTGTCCTGTTTACAGTGTAAATCCCCCTAATGATAAGCAGAGTGGACTTATGGAGAAGCCCTGACAGTACTTCAGACAGGGAGAGTGGATGATCTTTGCAAATAGCTGGTGGGTAGAAAGTAGATCATTATCTGCTAATAAGTCTCTGATTGCTGGATGTTTTATAGTGTGGAAGATTAGAAAACGTGACTTTCCTTTAGTCCTGGTTACAGAGTCAGACCATGAACAGGGAGTTACTGGTTTGTTTATGGGTAAGATTCTGACCCTGAGTCTTGAGAGTTCATATGATGTTAGAAGCTTTTCAGTGGTGCTGGTGACAAAAAGGCTTTAGAAATGGCTAGCCAGTAGTAATAGGTGGAGCAGTTTAGCTATCTGCATTATGAAAGCATCCAGTGACCTCAATCAGATGCAAGGTACTGCTGAAGTGCTCCATAGCCAAATAACAGAAGTCCTCTGCCCCAAAAATCCCACAGCATCACGAGATGGAGTAGATCAAGGTTGCGAATGAGGACGTGCCTTTACCTTCATTTGCAGGTATGGATCTGGTTCCTGAGGAGAGCAGAGCATTCTGACTGCAGTCACTGACTTCTGCTGAGACAAAACAAGGGGCCAAGGAGAGGGAGGTCATTTCAGCTGTCAGATTTCAGAGACCAGAGCCTGCTTAGCAGGGAAGAGATGAGGAACATATGGTGTGGTGGGAGGAGGTGACAGTGGCACTGCAGAGCGAGAAATATAATGAGAAGACAACTTTTGGTAGGGTGCCGACTTCAGGAAATGCTGTGGTGGAGGGCAGGAACTGTTGAGAGCATGGTTGTGTGCACAAAGGAGAATCAAACCATGTAAGGGTGGGAGCTGTGAGCAGGGGTAAGACCTAGGAGTGAAATTAACTTCTATCATGCGTGTGCTCCTCATGGCATATCAGCCTGGAGGCCTCTGGAGTTGTGACCTGAATTAGAGGAGAGTTTCGAAAGATGGACAGTCTATGCCCATATGTTGCTTTCCAGAGAAATAAAACTGACAGCCTCTGCTGATGACGCTCTAGCTCTGATTTTGATTCAGGAGGGGACAGGAGCTATTTGTCTGCCACCTATGATTGTGAACGTACAGTCCTGGAAGAGGGACAAGCCATAGGAGGTGTACCACCTGCCCATTATGGCTGTGGTAGCTAACTGAGGCCACAGCAGCAAGGCAGGAGTAGCTTCTGCAGGAGTAAATGGGGAGGAAGCAGGTGGTGAGGGGTTCCTTCAATGGACTGAATCTCATTTCTCCTTGTTCCATGCTGCTTCAGCTGTGTGAGATCAGTTGGATGGTATTGCCTTTGTTAGTTATGTGTTACACCATACTGCCGTTGTCACTGGTGCAGCTGTTGCACAAAAGAACTTTCTCTGCAATGTCTGATGCTGATTCTGGGTGTGTTTGGACTACCAAGAAACTGTTCATCAGCATGTTTGTTCACCTACCATGGGCAAGAACATCTGAAGATCTGCTGAGGAATTGCTCCAAGCAGTTTACAGTTTCTCATAGAGCTTGTGAGTCTGTTATGGCTCAGTGGGGATTGTTTTCCTAATCTATGAGAAAGTCAAGATTTGAAAAACATTTTTGTTTCAGATGAAGGCAGAAACCAAAAGTCTCAACAATTTTCATTCCTTAATTGGGGGTATTTTGGAGGACGGAACTGGCGCACTTGATGCATTTCAGTAAATGGCAATTACTGCAGTTTGAGTTCAGTCTTTTTTAAATTTAAAGGAGTATTTGCTAATCTTTACATATTTCAAAGGAAGAAAGCAGTTCTATATGAAATGCAGTCTGTTTCAAGTGAAATTATATTAAAACAAGTAGTTTAGATTATGTTTTTTTTTCCAAAGTAATAAATTTTACACTACAAAATGTTTTGACTTAGATGAAATGGCATTTTCTGATCTGTTTCCTCAAAAAATTACCAACTTCTTGTCCTAATGGTCAACACTTTTCAGTGGCTTTTTGCCAATATGTTGGTTTACGTACAATTATACTGAAGTCATGCTAATGTTTCCTTTGGTAATGAAAGCTGCCTCAAGAGGAATGACAACGGATACAGAGTTGTAAATGAAATGCTCTGCAAAAAATGAAAGTTGTACTGCGAGTAAATCCATGTTCCACTTCCAGGTCTGGGATGTTAATATATTGAACATGGAGCAACACACAGAGAGTGTCAGATATAAAACATATTAATCTTGTCAGAGAGTGTACTAACTCTCCCAGATTTATGATCAGGTGCACTTAAGTGCTCTTCTTCTCATTAATTTTGATTTACAAACAGTAGCCTTCTGAACAAGAGGTCAGAAGAGACAAGAGAATCATAGATGTGTCACTTGGATAACTCACCTTCCCCAGCTACCCTGTACCTTTCAATGACACCCTTCCATCCTTAATTACTGAAAGGTCTTTAATCTTGTCTGCAAAAGGGCAGAATATGATGAATTGAAGGGATTGCCTGTGCTACTCTGAATATGTTTTTAGCAACTGATGCCATGGATGTTGGTGGGAACAGCAGGATAACTGCATCTACTGCTAGCAGGACTCAACACTGAAAAAGTTCAGTGGGACAGGGATGTTTTGGGAAGGCGAACAATAGGAGGAGAATGGTCGAGGCTGGAGAAAACAGCCTTGTGAAAAAATGTGGTTCCTGAAGAAACTTCATTTGGAAGTCTGCTTGACACACATACCATGTACAAGCTCATATCCATCTGCAAAAGACTGTCCCTTTGTAATTGTTGGACGTATGGTGAGTTGGAAAACCAAACTTCTTTCAATGCAAATAAACTTGGTACTTCCACTAGTCAATGCTGGACACAAATCAGTCTTTCTGCACACTTGTATATGAGGTAAGATAACATTGCTATGGACACTAGTCAACCACTCAAGGTTGTTGATCTGGATCAGGAGAAAAGCTTCCCAAATCTACATGTGATTCATAAGAGGAATGAATAAAAAAGGAAGCTGCAAAACCTCTGGATGTGAGAAGGTAGGTGCATACCAGATGAAAATTGGTTTTAGCTGATATGGTGTGTCATCAAAAAAAGTGTGAAGGGTGGATTGAAGCACAGGCTAAGTTGTGTTCAGCATATTCTTCCTGCTCTTGTTTTTCCATACTTTTTCTAAGGGTATTAAGCTGTCAGAGCATCTGTATATTGTAGGCATAGTCAGTGGCAGTGCTGGGTGTCTAATGAACTTTGTAGAGTCTTTTCCAGTTCTTTACAAGGGGAGTAGAAATTTGTGACATTTGATATGATGAGGAAACTGGGAAGAGGTTTAGAATGGAACAAGTATCTGAGTTGTACATTAAAGCCAAGAAGTAAATTCACCATAAAAATATTATGCCTGAAGTGCACCAGAATCTGGTTTTGCCTGATCTCCCCTTGAAAAATATTCCATAGCTATTGATAACAAACGGTGTGTTTTCTTCACAGCTCTACTACATGTTTTTTCTGGGCTTTAAGACCTCTCTGAGGAGAGCAGTTGCCATTGGGGGTTCATGGATAAAAAATCAGACTTTGATGTGTTTGGGACTTGAGACACTAATTCCTTCAAAAAATAGGACCAGGGCCTTAAGTTGGCATCAGGTGCTGGCTGGGAAAGCTTTGGGAAAGACTTGAGTACAAACCAGATATGCCCCTGGCAACATAAGCTGTAGAAGAAGCAGTTGTTCCCCCAGCCAGCCAAAGCTGGTGTATAAGTTCCCAAACTGAGCTTCAAAACAGGTTGAGTTGTTATAATTGAGCCCACAGGTGACAAATTCATGGGTTACTGATGCCACTTAAGCAGCCAGACTTTTCAAGGTGCCAGACCCAAGGCACAGCTTTGACAAATGTGGTAACCATGCTTTTCCATAGAGCCAGAGAGGACGTTTCCATGAACTGTTAAAGAAATCCTTCCTTTCATCCTGCTTTTTGGCTCTGCTTGGATTCATTCACTTCAGCCTTGCTTGGATTCACTTCAAGCCATCTGCTCCTCTCCAAGAGCTATTTTCCTGGAGGTGTTCTGGCATGTTGTTAAAGTCAATGGTTGTTACCCATGGATTATGAGGACACTGTCTCTCATCCACAGACTGCAGGAAAACCAGCCCTGCAGTACCTCTCCAGATCTCCAAGTCATTTTGCATAATTAATAGAGAGAAGGAAGGATTATGTGGATGCCTATGGGTAGTTCAAAGAAGGGAGAACAGACCTTGTCTCCTCTCTAAGGTTTGCTGGACACCAATGATAGCAACTATGTTGATGATGAGCTGTCTGCTTTGGGTACATATTGTTATTAACAGTTTCTTCAATCTTTGTATCAAAGGCTGCAGACTGATTCAGGGATGCAAGCATGGTGATGATAGCAAGAACACCTTTGGGTGTTAGCAGAGCTATCTGGCGTTTCATAGGTTATATCCCTCTATGTGGTATACAGGATGTTGATCAATGTGGTGCTTTTGGCAGGCAGTAGGGAGGTAGTAAGATGTGTAAGAATCTTCAAGATCAAGGATCAGCTTTTGAAAACCTTGAAGAAACTGTTGTTGAAAGAAGCACTTTGAAGACTTGTTTGTTTGAACATTTATTTTGAATCTTGCCTTTTTTTTTTGGAAAAGGTATGGTTTGCTTCTGTTTAGAGGAGGGCATTTTTATTCTTCACTGACTTTTATCAGGCAGGAAAGCCATCAATCTCTTTCACTATAATGACTAATTTTTAATTTATTATTTTTAGAACTCCTAATGATCTGGCATGTGTGATGGGCTGGACTTAGCTGGAACAGAGAGCAGAAACATCAGGGTGCTTGCAGGTGAAAGTTTCTTTTCCAGGAAGAGCCATATGTACGTGATTAATAAGCTGACACTTCGCCACAACTTTTTGTTTTGGTGGCTTACAGATTCATAGAGTGACCTTCTTGGTAGGTATAAAGGGAATAGACGGGGTGAAGCTCCCTAAACAAAAGAAGTTATTATGCAATTAATTTCTGGCTGGTTGGATTGCCTGACTAGAACTATTTGAGGCCTCTTTGCAAGGCAAGCCAGTTTCAGTTGTTCTCAAGTGTGCTGGTGTATAGTTCAATCTCTGATCTCTGTTTCCATTAGTGGTAATTATTTCAATGGTGTGCTACATTTGTAGTGAAGATTTCTTATTTTATATTGGAAGTATGATGCAAAATATGTTTGCCTCATAAGAAAATCCAAACAATGATTTATGCAGTTTCCTATAGCTTAATGCCTCTATAGGAAGTTTCCGCATGGTGGTAGGCAGTTGGTCTGTAATTTCTGTGAGAGAATCAGGAGGCTTTCTATTTGGAGAAGAATATGCTGTTGATCAGATGATATCTTCTTTTCCAGCTCGTTGTCTGGTTGATTTGTTTGTTTTTAATTTCTTTTTTTAATTCTGCTCATTCAATGCAAGAATGCTTTCTGCATCTGAAACTAAAAACCAGCTGACCTATCCTCTTCATTTGTCTGGCTCATACTAAAATATATCCTGGAGTGTGAATTAAGACTCTCTGATGACAAGAAGCAAAGGTTTAAGTTCAAGAGTCAAAAGCATCACTGAATCATGTCTCAGTGATGCAATCACAACTAAATACAACAACCAAACTGAAATACTGTCTAGGTTGGCTGGTTTTGTTGGCATCTGATCCTGCAGTCAGCTGCTAGAGCACTAGGCTTTCCCCCCCACCTCCCCTTCTGTTCTGTTTAATGATGTTACAGAATGAGCCACCGGCTTCAGAACCAATTCGACATATGGCACAGTTGGAAGAAATATTTTCTGTGGATTGAGAAGGTCTATGGCAATGTTATTACAGAAATGATGTCCTGATGGTTTCCAGTTTCTGAGCCCTGTAGGGTCTGGCCTGTCTCTGCCCTGCTGGGCTCTATATAGAGATTTGCACTTGCTCCTTAGCTGGGTGCAGCTGGTTTAACAAACTCAAGTATACTTTAGTATACTGGATATTCTTGTAGGTGGCAGAGCCATATATCCTAAGACATTCCTCCCACTGATGTCACTGAGGCCATAGCTGTGGTTAGGAAGGAGATGGCCATCTCTGGTTAGAAAAAATATTTGGCAAGTTGCCATACCATGCTAAGATAGCAAGTGTTGGTAGTAACGGCAAATGTACTATCCTTGGTTCTTAGATCTACCAGTGCTTCTTCGTATGTTGCATGAGTGACATTCCTAGTGAGATGTAATAGCAGGTTTTCAAGTTAAAAATTTACTGTTTTTTTTAAGTATGTAAAGCATAAATTAACACATATAATGAAAAGCTGAATGATTTTTATCCCTGAGAATGACTGCTCTGTACGTTTCTTTGTTTTGTCAGATTGGAAAGGCATCAAATTGTTTTATTCATTATTTCTCCCCATAGGATACTTTCCAACTTAGTGTGTGTTTTGCATTGTATAGCTTGGAATCTTTTTAGACTAGAAAGTGCAGACAAAAGATCTCCCAATTTGTTTTGACAGTGTCTTGTGTATTTTACACGCTGGCTTAATGCTAATAATGATGGTCTTTAATTTGATTCACTCTGTGGAGCTGCAATTTATATAAAAACCTGTACAAGGACTAAGCTGTGCAGATAATAAAATCATGTCTAGACACAAGTGCAGCAGGATTCACTCCTGGAAATGCTCAGAATATTCTAAGTAAGATCTTTCATGAATAGTTGAAGTAGATACGGTCTTCTGTCAGGATTGGGGCAATAGGCTGACTAACCTTTTTTCGGTCCCTCTGTCTTCTGTAATTCTCTAATTCACTGCTTTAAGTTTATTTCCAAAAAGGAAGGATTGTTTGTATAAGAAAAGCTTAGTAACACTGCAACTTACTTGATCAGAAAAGCATAAAGATGAAGAGAAGTAGGTCTAGTGCTGGAGGTTTTCCTCAAGTTTCAGCCAGGCCTGGGTTGAGCTCAGCATGGAGAGGGATCAGTGGGACACCAGGACTGAGCTGGATTTACTGGCATAGACATCTAACACTAGCTTTACCTCTCAAGGTCAGCCCCCACGAAGAGCATGTATACAGTGACACTATAGAGGAATAAGCTATAAAACCATAAAATGTACAGCCAGCTGAGGAGATGTCAGGTTCATTATTGCTTTGACAGACTCATGAGACCAAAGCACAGATGCAGCCTAAATAACAGCTTATAAAATAAGTGCTGACTGCTAACAAGGGCTCCCAAAGTGCAGAACTGCTAATACTCCAAGGAGACCATTCCTTGGGTAGGAGCTGTTCCTACTTGCTACCTTCCAAGCTAAGAATAAGCCAAGACACTCCTAAACAGTGGATAACCCTGCTAATCCAAAAGCTGTGTGCGCTATCTTTGTGAAGCTGTGTGATTTTCACTGAGCTATGTAATCCCTGGAATGAATGAGCATGTATTATGAAGTGTTGGAAAAGCTGAAGATAACATCCTGTGCAACAGCAGCCTTGGTGAGCTGCAGCCATCAGTTCTGGAAATCTTGTGCTCCCGTGGGCAGAAAGTGGACTGGGAAGAGGGAAAATTGTGGCAGGATTTTGTGATCAGTGGGGAAAAGGAGTGGGTATGCTGAATGCTCACCACCATCCTTTGCACCTGAAGGTGGATGGGAGGAAGCTAAGCCAGATGGCCATGGTGTATGCTGGGTGTTTCCCTGCACATTTTATTCTTCCTTCCTTCCTTGAAGAAACTGGTTGAGTTTGTAAAATAGAATATATAATGTTAAGACATGGCTTCACTGTCATAAGCATTTCATAGGTGTAGGTTTTACCAGCAGTGGAAGTGCTGTGTACCCTGCTAACTAATTTGATGGAATGAGCTTTGCAAAAACAGATTAAACTGTTTTCTGTTCACTCAAGGAAGGAATAATTAGCTGGGAGCAGAACAGACAGGGACAAATCACAAATAGTGCACTATCAGGCACTGCCTTTGATGTGTTACTCCGAGGTCTGCAGTCATAAATTAGGATGTTCCATTTGCAGTAGGTGGGGCTTCATACACGTTTTGCTCAGAGATGCATTTTTCCTTGATTTCCTCTTCAAATACCTTTTCTGGTGCAGAGATTTCCAGGCTACTCTGGGCTCAGAGAAACTGTGCTCTCTCCAAAAGGAGTTCATAGAGGAAAAGGCAGCTTTCCCAGTCTCCAGGAACACAAGATTAGCCTTCACTGAGTTTGAAGTTAAAAGAGGGCTCTCCTTTGTGCCTTGTGGAGCTGCTTACTCAGGACCAAAATTGATTATTTAATCCTCTGTTGAGGCTTGTCTCTGTTCCATATATTAAATGTCCCTTCTACACAGCTATGAGGGGCTGTGTGGCTAGTGAATGTCTAATGAAAACAGAAAATGTAACCACACTTAAATACACTTGGTTACCGTACCTGTGAATGGTAGGCTCCAGCTGGGAGTCCTGGGGGACTTCTGAACCAGACAGATGTAGTGATCTGCCTGGTGTGTTTTAGTCCATCCTCCCTCCAAGTCCTCAATCAGTAGAGTCAGGAAACCCTCCTTTTCTGTTCTTTCCCCTCCTCCTGCTCTATGTGGCATAGTCTCTGCTATTCATGGGGTTGCTGAGCTCCAGAGGCTGTGGCTGAAATGAGTTTTGTGTTTGTGCCCAGAGGGGCTGGATGGTGCCTCCCTTCTCTTGCTCAGTAAACACCAGTGTTTGCTCTTCAGATTTGCTGTGGGTGATGATGGGGAACTGTTTTCAGAAGAAAGGTATGTCTATAGGTATGTCCTCAGGTAAAGGCTGTGATGACGAATGTAATAAGTCCAGTATAGGAGTAGCAAAATAGGAAAATTCATTTTATATTATGAGAGATAGAAAGGAGACAAGTGAAGGAGAGACTCTGGGACTGCCTTATCCTATTGCTTTGGGAACTGTGAAGGAAACCCCTTTCCATGCCAGGATGGAGGAACAACTCCTCTGTTAAGTCTGAGTCTGCCAGGTCTGGAAGACAGCTTCTCTGTTATCGTATCTCTTGCAACTAAATCTGATATTTTGGTTCCCTGGCGAGGGCCCTGGAGGGAAATGAAGCTGCTGGAATTTTTGAGGAAGACACAGTGAGGCTGTTACAGGGTGGAAGTCCCAACAGCCTTTCTGGGAACACTGAAATAAATGATGTAAAAGAAAATTTCAAAGTAAATCAAAAGCAGGAGACTTCAGGAGAAGATGGAGGAGAATGCTTGTAATGCTTTGTCAGTGTAGCATATGGAAAATGACCCCCTGGGACCAGTGTTGGAGAGGCTTGGGTATGAACTACACCCATCCGTAAGGCTCAGCTCAAATGTGGCCGTTTCTTCTTCAGTGCTGGATGTGTTGTGGCAGTGGCAGGTAGGTCAGCCAGGAGGATAAGCATCATGTTTCCTCCAGAAGAATACTGACCCCTGCATAATGTGTGTGCCCCAAGCACAGGTCACACCTTTGTTGTGAAGACTCCTCAAATGTTCATTTAGTTTGAAATAGAGGATGCTTTCTGTGCAAATACCTGGGCTTTCATAAACATTAAATCCAGGAATTTCAGCCTTTGGAAGACAAAAATATCCCCTCTAGTAGAGGTGTGATAGTTCTTCATGGAATTTGGCATTTCACATTATTGATGGAAAACAAAGAGGCAGATTGCATTGAAACCATGGGGAGCTGCTGACGAAAGTGATTTGCGCTGCAGAGAAGTGGGCTGTATCTGAGGGAAATGAGAGAGATGGAGGTTGGCGCAGCGGGTACAAGGTATACAGTAGCTGCAGGTTTTCTCTTGATTAGTTGTACCTGTTTGCTGCTGGAAGGAGCTGTGCGGCAGCTGTTAGTTTATCTTCTATGTATGAAGTCCAGCCCTCAATGTCTCAGCTCTCTGCTGGGAAATACAGAGAGCTGCCCTCTGTGTATGGGGGTATTCACATCTACCACACCTCCCCATGCTATGCCTTGCTCGTCCATGTTTAAGATAGGAATTCTTTGGGTGGTCAAACCCCTGAATGGGGTCTATGGCAGTAGCTTGACTTCGTATCATTTTCCATTCTTTTTGCCTCATTAGAACGACAAAAATTGTATTAGAAGCTGAACAGCTCATAAATTGTGAGTTATAGCTGTAGGCTGTTCATGAAGGGGGAATTGGGAATAGGTAGGGTTTGAAATTTGCATATGCACCACACCCACTGCTATTTAATTTGCATTTGGTTTGCATACATTATGGTTAAATAATACCCATGCAGTATTTTTAAGGGGTAAAGATTCTATCAGCTTGTCTACGATTTATATAATTTTTGCTGTAAGTGTGATTTTATGGAGTAATTTGGAGAGCATGCAGTATGAACTTAAATTTAATTTCACAAAAGTGATCAAATAACACTTATCACCCATAAATATCCAGCTCTCTGAAAATAAATGTTGTTTTCATAAAGATGCGAGATTAACAGCACTGCAGGCTGAGGTCTGCTGTTTATCAAGTGAAAAATCATGATACAATACAATTACAAACTTCCCCACAAGTTGCAATTGTAATTTCATCTGCCATGAACTAAGCGGGTATTCAGGACACACGTCTGTACAGTGGTGCGTGATTCCTCTTCCTTTAGGGATTGAGTTTGAATAGTGGTTTAAAGTATGCTCCTTCTTTGTTTGCTTTACATTGATGATCTTTCCAGGATGAATGCAGGAGCAGAGTGACAATGTCTGTCCATCCCAGAATGGCAAATGTCTATAATGTAATTATTAAATAATTGTGGCTAGAATCCCATGTAAGAAGAGAGAGAGCAAAGTTATTTCAAGATGCTGTTCATACTGGTTTGTTTTTTTAATGCAAACTTGTCATGAATTCAAATGTAGAATGTAAAACCCCACTTTAACAGTGTTTGCTTTGTGCCTGTCCCAATGGCTCAGAAATTGCAACAACCTATTTAAATTTTTTTCTCCTTTTAATTTTCTAACTAACTGTTCTTCAGCACAAAGGCCAGATCTGCAAAGGTATTTCTGCATCTTTAGAATGCAGAGAGCACTGAAGCAAAGAGGTGCTGTGCCCATGTCGTTGCATTTCCCTTGACAGGGAGGACTTGGAAATACCACTAAGGCCTACCCAAGAAAAGCTTTCTTCCTCATGGATGTGGGCCTACGTGCTTCTCTGCATTTTTAGTTCCTTAAACATCTTGTAGCTCTAATTACATCTTTGGTCATGCACTAAAACCTTTGGAGTACCATGTAATGCTGTCTCCTCCTCTTCTGAATGCACTCAGAAATCCCACACTGTAACCACCCTCTCTCTAATGAAAAGGAGTAAATGCAGCTTTTCCCTAGAAGCCCAGCAATAACTCTCTTCTGAGACAAAGAATATTTCTATATGGCAGAGCAGAGATCTTTACATGTCCTTTCACTGACAGAAGCCTACAACCGTGCAATGCTCTCAGCTCCAGCTGCCCACAGGCATAAGCCTCAGCCCATCACTACCCATAGGCTTCCTGCAAGGTTGAAGCTTGCCTTGAATGATCACCCAGCTGACAAATAACAACATGTCACTCTGGAAATCTGAGCTGAAATTGGTTCGAGTCAGTAAGAAATGCTCTTGGTTTCTCTTTAACTTCCCTGCACCACCAGCAATAACTCAGTTCTGAATGTGCAACATGTTATTACTGTAAGCTTTTGACGCATGGATGTGAAACCCTCTCTTAACCTGACAGAGCCTTTGCCAGCATGATGGACATCAAGAAAGTCTACTCTATTTTGATCAGCATCAGTGTACCTGGGGGCATATCCGTAATCGGTCATGTTTGTCAGTGCCTAAGTGCTTCAGGAGCCAGTAGGGGATTTCTCACACCAGTAGGGTTTTATCTCTAACCCCAGACACTTGAACAAACATTGTCTGGAGGGAAGACTGGAGGTGTGATGTTGCACAGGCTGCAGACACTGTAATTAGCAAAATGGGCCAGATGTGGGTTTATGTACTTGAGATCCAAAAGAGTTTCTTAGAACTTTATATGAGTTTTGTTGCTTTGTAGCATTCAAAAGGAATTACTGCCAAAGTCTTGTTAATTTGCCTGCTGGTCTATTGCCTTTTGAAAGTCTTTCTGCTTTGCTGCTTTGTTTCCGTGTTCATGTGTTCCATCAAAACTACTGCACTTGCTGCTTCTTTTTTGTCCAAGTTGCTCAGATGGCCTTCAGCTCATCCTTGCAAATTACACATGGGTGTCAGTCTTCTCTTGGCTCTTATTTTCTTTTTATTGAGAGGAAAACAGGTACGTATGTTCATGTAAGCTCTGAACAAAGCCTTTAAGTCTATCTTCTAGTGATCTGGGTTTGCACTTGAACGGCTTTCTTTAAATTCAAGACCTGAATCATCACAAGTGTGGAAAAACACGAGTGTGGGTTCACCTGCTGGGCTTCTGAATAGGGTCTCTTAACAAAACCTTAGTGACTTAGGAGCCCAAGAGCACTGTTGATGATCTGAGCCCTTGGAAAAAACTATGTGGAACACGTTTTCTTGTGAGAGGACTGAAAGAGGATGGGGGGATAGTTTTTCCACTCTCACAGCCCTGGTGTGGCAGGTATAAAGCGTCACTTGATGGCTGTGGCATTTTTGAGCTTGCTCAGCTGTTGCTCCAACCTTAAAATCCCCTTCTTTACCTGCAAGTCCTTGGTGTCATCAGGTGCTGTCTAGTGCCCTGATGTGCTCGTGAGCCCACAGCGATGAGGTTCAGTTGCTTTCTGCCTCCATCTGTTTTTTCACACGGCTGAGGCTGCAGCTGTATACACGCGGGAGCGTGTGTGAGGCTTAGAAAGCAATTGGAATGAAAGCCAGTCACTTGGTGTTTGCAAAGCAACAGGAGCGTGCCACAAACATGTGCCCTTCCAAAGTCTGAATAGGACAGAGTGAGGCACCAGGTCAAGCAAAAGACATGTGCAGCAGAAGGGAAAGTGGGAAAGAAATCCATAAATATTCAATGGAGGAAGTGGGAAAACACATTCTGATTACAACTCTGGCTCTAATGTATGCAAATGTGATAGTTTCCTCCCCTACTAAGGAATCATGTATTACATACATTACATGATGTACTACTGTGTAGCAACATAGTTTATGACTCCTATGAGAAGAAAATCGTAATTCACAGCCATTAACAAAAATAATAGTGCTTTTACCCAGAGGAGCTTTCCTTAGAAAGCCTGTACAGATTCTATCTAACCTAATTTAAGCAATGTCATGAGTTGGAACAGATCGCTATCAAGTCTGTCATGCTTGTCATAACATGGCAGTTGAACAGAAGACATCCTTTCCCAGGAGAAATTCTTGTGAAGGAACTGTATTATTTAATGGAGTTTAAGATTCCGTATAAGTTTTGCAGCTTGTTTATTTGAAAATTGTTCCAGTAAAAAGCAACCGTTAGCCAAGTTTCATTTAAGGAGAAATGAGTTTCCAGGTAGTGATGATAGGCTGCTACTCCTCAAAGTTATAATTAACTGGGGGTGCAAAGGGAAAGCTGCTGTACACGAGCTTGTATCACGTGCCTTGCATCTGGCATGTGTTTTCTCAGGGACAAGGGTTTCTGAAGCCTGTGGATGGATGGAAGCATTTACACAAAGAGACATTCACCATGACAGCCACCTGTCTCTGTCACATCTTCCATCATTCCTCCTCCATCTTACGCTAGCAGCTAATTAGCTTCCAGCTTTTAGTGTGTAACAAGGCAGAAATGCTGATAAGAAAATGAGAAACTATGGTCTCACCCCTCAAAATACACTATGTCAAATGGCACCTTGAGGAATATTTTTGTTTAAACCCTTGAATGGTCACAGGCTCAGGCCTGGGACTGCTCCATTTATTTCTGATTTAAAGCAGTAACAATGGCTGTTACGAGATGTAGAAGTTCACATTAGTTACCATGGCAGGAGCCCAAGTGCTGCTCCCATTGCCAGGCATTTCCACACACCATTTGTGCACTTATTTCTGGAGAGCCCCACACGGGTGACAAGGGAGGCAGATTGCGGGTGCTCTGCACAGCACCACACTCGCTTCATTAGGAGCACGTGTGGGCTGTCCTCATTTATTGTGGCTGCTCAGGATCCTCCTGTTTGCAGAAACTTTGGCAGCTTGTCGCAGCATGTCAGGATCTGCTCATCTCCCTGGAGAGCAGAGTTTGTGCAGAATGCAATAAATAGAGATGGGGAGAATTGTGTTACTTACATTTGCCGGATTTCAGAATATGCGATAGAGGACTTCAACTAATGCCTTTCTGTCAACCCCTCTAAGCATTTAATCATCTTTTTGCGTTTTCCTTCTTCACCCCTCATTTTCATTTGTTTACTTGTACGAGTTCTTCGGGTTTACCTCTCTGTTAGAAATTAGTAGATACCTTTTCCTTTCAGATCTAACAGGGGATGCTGGGGAATACTTGAAAAAGAGCTATAATGGGAGGGACAGTGAGAAAGGTGTTTAAGGAAATGGATGTGTGTTTGTCTGTAGGAAAAATACCTGCTATTCTCCCTTGTCCCCTGCCTATTTGCAGACTTCTATGACCAGACCACATGGTGGCCTTTGGAATCTCTGGTGGCTAATGCTGAAGATGTATTCAAAGCAAAGCCTGCCCTGTCCTGTGGCAAAGCGTAGTGCTGATCAAACCCCACTGAAGTCAATGGAAAGGCTTTCACTAAAGGCAGTGGGCTTTGTCTCAGATGCTAAAAAGCATTATCTTCACTCTCTGGCTGATGCTTTAGATGCCAGTTCTCTCATCAAACTCTCTGACATGAAACGAGAGAAAAATCCAGTCCCTGCTGGTTAAAATAACAGCTAAACACAGAGCTGTGACAGATCTGCTATGGAGAAATCAGTTTTTCAGCACACAGCATAAACACAACTGCTCAAAACTCCCCCAATCTTCAAAGCATCCTATGTACCCCAAATTTCCCAATGTGCAGCTTCTTCATGACCAGGAACAGCGGTAAAAGCTGAAGAGGGTTGCCTTACATCTTCCCTGGATAATATGGCAGAGTGCTAGGGAGCACCACTGTGGGCATGGGGCTTTCTCTTGGGTACCATGGAGCTTTCTCTTGGGTACCATGGAGTTGTGTGGGCTAGAGCCATGGCTGGGAATAAGGCTTTGAGGAGAGAGGCTAGAAGACGGGCAGTGGAGAGAGGTGCTGGGGTATCAGTATGTGTCTTATGATGGCAGAATGGCAGACTGAGAACCAGGGGAGGGGCAGAGAAGCTGAGTCCATAGCCTGAAAGGAAGAAAGATTTAATTAATATTCAAAGAAAAAAAAATCCAACCATGAATGATCAGAGTTGATCCTATCTCTAGTTCTGGCAACTTGATACTGAAGAAAAATATAGCAGAGAGAATATGAATCCTGACTTATTCTCCTGTTTTTCCTTCCTATTCTTAAGTCCCAGTTCACAGGTTCAGTTGCTGGTAATGAGGAGCCAGCAGTCAGATGGCAGATGCAGGGGCACAAACCCCAGCTACCAATTTTAAGCAGCTTCTAACTTAAACATGATGACAGAGCTAAACAAATCCCTCTTGATTCAATCAGATACCTCCTTCCAGCCAGCAGGAGTAACAGGCTTTGGGTGTTAGATGGACATTCTGAGCAGATTAATAACTTGCTTTATATTATCAGCCAAGTTTCATCGAGAAATAAATCCTGTCTGATCTCTGTGAACATGACACAAGATTATCCCAACAAGTACAGAGGTTGAGGTTTTTGCATTGCAACAAAGTGGTGAACAGGGATGTGGAGGCAGCCTGGGAGAGGGGCTGTGGTAAGGGGCTTTGTACTGGAGCAGAGCTTTGGAGACAGGGAAAGGCTGTGAAGATGTCCTCTGCTCTGGACCTGGGTTTCAAGAACTCATTATATACCCTAGGACTAATTGCCCTGTGGCCATTGTCAGGCACTTAATTATTGCCCAAAGTGATCTTTGGTACATCCAAGGTGTGTTTACCATGGAGAGGAGTAAATCATCCATAGTTGTCCCATCATATGTGTCTTATCTTCAATTAACAGATTTCACATGCTTCTAGCCCCGGGTGGTGAAGACAAAGGGTAGAAGGGTAGTCCTGCGCTTGGCTGGTTTGGTTTTTGGCTCTGGGAAGGGCAGAAGCATGGTAAGGGGTGTGGGAAGCTGGGGTGAAACAGGACTGCAGGAAGAAATGTGGGAGAGAATTTCATCTCAGAGGGAAGCAGTTGCATCCTGCTGCTCTCTCAGGCTCCCCCCACAAGGCTCAATTTCCAGGATTCCTCCCATGGGAAATTCTGCACTGTGTTTTAATTAGCAATAGAAAGACATTTAAAGAAGCTTGAGGGTTCTTAATCCTTACCCATGCTTTACTCATCCACTACATTTACCTCAGCCTTTTGCTCTTTGTCTGCATTTGAAGTTTCTGTTCTTCCCTCCCCTCCTGTTTTGAAACAAAGAAATCTAGAGCAAAACTGTACATTATTTGGTTAAAGAAATGCACTTGGGTTTTCAGCTCATTTTTATATCAACTTTTCTCTATGTTTGTGTAGGAGTGGCACCTGGTTCTAGGTTTTAAGACTTAGGTGACTCCTTTGAAGCCTGCAAAGAGGGCAGGCCATGTCCATGCTGATGCTATGGCTTTCCATGGGATTTTGAGGGGCAGTTTTGGCCATTGCATTGGCAGCAGGACTTGATGTGCTGAGCCTGTATCGGACCGATATGAAAAGGTTTTCTTTTCAGGTACTGACAGGACCACTGAGGTGAGTGACAGCCCTTAGCCTGCAAAACAGGCTCTCTGTTTATTTTTTATCCCTCATCCCCAAATCAATATGAGATAAAAATATATAAAAACACCTTCCTTTTTCCTGAATCAAGAAAATATGGATTTCTCTTCACTGAAGCACTTTTCCCGCTCATTGCAGCAAGTTGCTCTCTGATTTGGAAATGCTTTCACAGTCATCAGCTAAGTTAAATGTCAAAGGCTTTTGATCTGATCTGTGCCCTCCAAAAGATACCTGTGTTTATTTTTAACCTCTTGCCTCATTTCCCTTTGTCTTCTTGCAGCTGCTCTGTCAAGTCCTCCAGCAGAAATGGGTTGAAAACACTGTCTTTTGGTCTATTACCCAATCTTGCTTGATGCTGTTATTGAGTGTCAGGACTGTCATTACCTCTGAACACACCCATTCAAAGCTATTCGTTATGCTGGAGATGTACTGACCCAGTGTCATCCATCAGCCTCTTGTAGCAGGAGCTGGGAAAAGGCAGGAGGAGGAACATTGCTCAACAGAAGGCGAAAAACGAGGTGGCTATGGTAAAGGAAGACTGTAAGAAGGGAGTCTGAAAGGGAGGAAGATGGGCAAGAAAACAATGAGAATGAAAACTAAATGGGTGGCCCAGAATCAGTGGCACTGGCCACAGTGAAAACGGGGGGGAACATGCGCAGGTCACTATAGACATCCAGCTGGCCTTGGTCAGGTTGTGCTTCTGCACCAAGGAAACAACAGAGTTTGGGGAAAATAAAGCAAATCAAGCTCAGTAAGCTTTTCCCATAATTGTGATCCTCAGATTGGCAAAACCTCAAACGTTCCTTGATTTAGGAATCTGATTAGGATTACACAACAGGATTTGCTTTCTTTTCTCTTTCCTTTTCTTTTTTTAATTCCTTTCCAGCTGGAAAAATAGTATTTTCTGTCCAAACAGAACGGGTGATTTCCTTGTCAGTCTTTAAATTGGCCTCTTTGGGAATGTTCTCTGAGATGATGTCTACATTACCAAATAGAGTCAACTTTTGTCTTGCCTAAAAGGAGAAAAATGATGGTTAATAAGATAAAACCTCTGTTCAAAAGACATTATGACAAAATCCTGCAGGTAGAGAGCTTTCAGTCTCTGCCTTTCCATAAGGGTCTCAACTACGTGTTGTTCAGGACTTTCAAACCCGATTAAACCCCTAGGAGGTTCATATATATGGGGGTGTGTGTGTGCATATATGTGTGTGTATATATCTATCTATATATAGAAAACCTCACATGAACCTGTAAAAAATCCATAAGAGTCTCTCTATTGACTTCAAAGGCATTTAAATCCATGTTAGTAATGCAACTGTATATTTGTAGTTGATTTGAGGATTTAGGGAAAACATCTCTGAACAATTTATGAAGGCTGTTTGAGGTTACAACATTACTCCAGGTAGTTCTATTAAATTACAAACCCTGCTCTGACTGCAGGCCTAGTCTGCCTGTACTGCAGTCTTTTTATTTCTGTCTTGGACTGAAAGTCCCAGACATAGCATTGCAGGATTTATAATGGATCACACTGCTCTTGGAGCAAGACTTGTTTACTGCCCAGAGCAACGAGGGGTTGGGAAGTGACAGGTCAGTTTGAGGGGAGGGAGTTAAAAAGTCATGTAGTGTGGTTGTCACTTCCCCAGGGGAGATGGAAGGTAACTGAGAGTCTTGAGGACCATTCCTAACAGTAGAAAAGTGATGAGTCAGTTGTGGTGGAGGGGTAAGAGCCAGGCGATTCAGTAGCGATCTATTTTAAATGGCTCAACATGTGGAAAGTATTTGCATTACTTCCTGCTAACGCAGAAGTTTTGGAGCATTCGCAAGTAAATTCCCATGTGCAACGGAAGTTAGGCAAAAAATGAGGATGGTTTCTGGGAAAAAAAAATATGTTTACTGTTAATAACCTGCTTACCCCAAAGGACAAGTAGAAGTGCCAGACACCTTTGTTTGAAAGACCTTTGTGACTTTGGTGAAGTCAGATGACAAAAGAATCTCCCATAATCCTAGTCTGTTGTTGTGGATACACCTGAGATTAAGGTTCCGTAAGAAAACAGCCAAATGAACAGTGGGTACATTTTCAGTATTTGCAGTTCAATGAGTATCAGTGTAGTGACATTTATGAATAATTAGAAATAGGCAATAGGGCGCTGTGTGGGCTTGTACCTTGTATTATTCAGGTCAGTCTGGCTTTTGTCACTGTCATCCCTGGGCTGGGGCAGCTGCACTCTGTTCAAGACTTGTGCCTTGTGACTGTGCTTTATCTGAAATGAAATGCAGCTTATGAAGCTCAAACATCCCATATGCATCTCACCCACATCAAACTAGCTGGAATCACAGAATCAAGCAGGATGGAAAAGACCTTTAGGATCATCAAGTCCAACCATTCCCCCAGCACTGCCAAGGCCACCACTTTGTATAGGTAATATAAAGTATCAAGATCTCTACTGTGCTGTCCAACTGCTCTTTTCATTGTCTTTGCTGAGTTCCTACAATAGTACTCATACAGTCCTACAACATTAACTTTTAGGTATAATTAAACCCCCTGTTCAAAGATCTGTTAAACAGATCTAAACAGATCTGTTCAGAATTTAACAATATTAGAAGAGAAGAAAGGTTAGAGGTGTACTATTCATAATTACATAATGAATTTTCAAGCTGGGGAGAAGGTAAGGAAAAAAAGGTGCATTAACTCATATTTTGAGTCTGCCCTAAATGGTACTGTACAAAGCAGAAAGAATAAAGGAGATTAGTAGAACTACTCTACTTGATGGTACATGTGGGGAGATCCGTGGATAAAGTGTCTATCTCTGAGATATGAATATTTAATAATCACTTTTTTGAGTACAGGATGGACATTATTAGTGGGTAGGAAAGTGTATGATGGTGCAATGGAAGGAGAGAGAGGTCAAACTGTATAGAGTGCGTTTGAACTCCTTGGCTGTATGACAGTGGTTGTAAGAGGCAATGAGGCTCTTCCCGGAGAAGAAGCAGCTCAGTCTCACAAACAGCATTTTTGGAGCAGTTGGTGCTGGCCACTGACATAACTTTGAGGATCAGAGCCAGAACAGGTAACAAGAAAAGACTGAATCCAGCCAAAAAACAACCGTGAGGGAAAAGAGTACATTTGTAGTGTCAATAGCTCTAAATTCATGGTATTAAACTGGTACAACACTTTTTGACATTCAAGGTGCATCAACATGTGGTGAGGCAAAAACTAGGAATTTGAATGGAATGGTCACAGCAAGTCAGTATCTTTAAAAGAATGCGTTTCCTCGCTTATTTTGCCCAGGTTCAATTAAAGCTGAGGGATATTTAGCTGTGTAGCAGCATGATGGAGATAACAGGTAATTGAATAGCTTTTGGAAACCTGGAGCCAATCATATGCTGGCACAAGTCCGTGGCATGCAGGCAGTGGCATTTCACGGTCCCATGGCTGGGCTGGGGCAGGTACCTGGTGCTGCAGAAGCAGCATAGAAATGAACCATCACTGTGTTTGCATAAGACTGAAGCTCTGTGCATGTTCCTCTTGTAAACCATCATTTTTTTTCCATTGGTGAACATATTAATGAGAGCTCTCTGATATTAATGGCTTTGCTTGAGCACCTGTAAAATGAGCTCCACAGAATGAAATCCTTGTAAGTCAACACAGGGAATCATTAGACTCACAGGGTTGCAGAGCACAGTCTGCATCACCATTGCCCTGGTGCACTGTTTGGCAGGAAGAAGGTTTCCTTGTCTGTCTTTCTGAGCTTAGTTTTAAATGGATTTGATAAAATAGAGCAGGCTCCTGAGCCTTTTGTGATCTCACCATATTAGATATTGAAGTATTGCTGAATCCTGTTATGCAATTGCAGGCAAAATAAAACAAACCAAGAAAAAACCCAACCCCAAAAGGCAAATAAACCCTTTCATGGATTTCTGCTTATAGTGGGTGGTACAGCTAGACAGGATTGTTTTTTTGGGGTAAAGTCTTCTCTCTGAATGATTAATGTATGTGCTAATCACAGCCATACAGGCTACACATCGCACCCAAATCACTAAATCAGGTTTTGTTTCCTCTGAAGGATTTTTCCATTCTACTGAGCTGTTAACCTTTTTTTCTGTTAGCTGATTTATGCTTTTCAACCTGAGCCCTATCAAAGTCAGCATTTAGCACTGTATTATTTACTTTGGTTTGCCTGCAATTTGCAAATAATATACTGTACTTTTATATAGTTAATTTGCTCATTCCAGTTTATAATGCATCCATGAACTTCCTGAATTTTGAGCTGAAAATCTGATAAGTGGGTTATATTATGCAATGAAGGAGTTGTTATATGAAAACACTTCCATATCATCAGTTATGTACTAGCTTAATACAGAATGATATTAATACATGAATCAATGAAGGAAGTTGTATGATAGGATTCTCATGAGAACATGAAGCTGATGTTTGTTAAAGATGTAAGTTCCATATTAAGAAGGACTACTTTGTTTTATTCATTTATTTGATAAGCAGCTTGGCTGCCCTGAATGGAACAATTTCACTGCATATTCACAAGGAGCTCATGTGTTTCTCATATTTCTCACAAAGCATAGAAATTTGATTAGCAACATATATACCATAAACCCCAAATACTGGTTTATGGTTCACAGTATTGCTTCCTTTGTGCAAAGAGAAACTTGCCAGCTTTGGAAATGACTCCTCAGACTGCAACCCCCTTGTGTGTAAGCTGGGCTGCCCCGCAGGTGCAGGTGGGGTAGACCTGGGTGACATCCAGAGTGGAATCCCACTCCTTGGCCAGAGCTTTTTGTGCTTCCACACAGCATGGTCCAAGCAGCATCAGCACTGTTTTTGCCAGGTTGTTCTTCAGTTTATTTCACTGGATCCCAAACTGCAAATGTTCCACCACCCTCCACTGCAAAATATGTTTCAGAGCAGGCTGCAGACCCAAGCCCAAAGCTGCTGGGGTTAAAATCAGTAGGGAGCATGTATCTGAAGGTAAAAGAGTCCCTGAAGGTGTGCGACATGGGTTGTGTGTTCAGGATCAGTGTCGTGGCTTAAGCTCAGCTGGTAACTCAGTACCACACAGCTGTTCACTCCCTCCCCACCCCTTCCTCCACTCGCTCCCGGAGGGATGGGGAGGAGAATTGAAGAATGTAACTCCCACGGGCTGAGATAAGAACAGTCCAGTAACTAAGGTATAACACAAACCACTACTGCTATCACCAATAATGATAATGATAAGGGAAATAACAAGGGAAGAGAATACAACCGCTCACCACCTGCCTACCAATACGCAGCCAGACCGAGCAGTGATCAAACCCTTCCGGGTAACTGCCCCCAGTTTACATAGTGGGCATGATGTGCTGTGGTATGGAATACCTCTTTGGTCAATTTGGGTCAGGTGTCCTATCTCTGCTTCCTCCCAGCTTCCCCTGCTTCCTGGCAGAGCATGAGACTCAGAAAGTCCTTGGTCAGACTAAACATTGCTGAGGAGCAACCGAAAACATTGCTGTTCCCAGGCTGAAAGTCAAAAGCACAGCACTGCACCAGCTACTAAGAAGGAGAAAAATGACTGCTACTGCTGAACCCAGGACAGTCAGCTACAATATTTTGTGTTGAGGTGGATGGATCTCCTTACCTGTCAGCATAAAAAAAAAGGAATGGAATGCAATAGAATAGGAATAGTTCAGTTGGAAAGGACCTACAATGATCATTTGGTCCAAATGCAAGAAATATAAAAACCATCAAACCTGGAGAGCATGGAATGAGCTTTATACTGACCCCAGTGATCACAGTGTGTCTCCTGTCAGGTGAGTATTACAGAATACTGGATAGAAGTACAGGTCAAAGCATCTTTTACGATTGGAGGAAAATGGGGTCTTAATTTGCTTATTTATACAAAGTTAAGCCTCTATTACACTAAGGCACATGCTTTCCTTTGAAAACATGAGATGGGCAGGCACTGGAGCCTGAGCTTCCCTAAGAATGAGCAGTAGTCAAGAGCTAACTCTGCCAGTAGGGCCTGTAGCTCCCATTCATCGCAGTTCTACTAATATTTGGAACCAGAATTAACATGCCTTGAGATGAATGGGAGCCAGTGTACCACATTTCTTCTCATTTGATACAAATACAGTAGTGTTTTTTGAGTACCATATTTGATGAGTGTTTATTATTGTTTTTAACAAATATTTTGATGCTCTGGTGATTTTCAGGCTGGTGCAATCCCCTTGCCCTGGGTCCATGTTTGCAGTTGACAGACGCCTTTGTTTCCCTTGTCATTGCAAAGTGCTGCAGGCACCCGAATGCCAAGAAAAACCATGGATATATTCAAAAGAAACCCAACGCTGCTGGGAAATCTCAGAGAAGAAATTCTGTGAAGGAACAGAGTGAAATGCTGCACAGAGCCACAGCAAGAAAGTAAAACTTTGGAAAGCACAACACTGGAAGAAGTAGAGAGAGCCTCAAGTAAACAGCAAAACTTTTGTAGCAAAGATTCGATTGAGAGGAGTCATTTTCTGAACAGCAGTGGGATAATACAAAGATAATAGAACCTAAAACAGGGTAGGAAAAAGATTGAGAATTTGTATGATGAGAGGGAAAGTGCCTGTGTGTGAGAGAAAGAAGAATGGCAATCAATATTCAGAACTGCACCCAGTTTGTTGAGAAAAGTAATGGGGATGTACAGGAAAATATAAGCAGGGTAATAGAAGCATGGAAGAGCTGATGAAAGAGGCCATGGGAGTCAAAGGGAATCTCTCCCATGTCAGGCATTTGGTAAGAGGGACCCTACAGAGAGCTCCCAGGCTTGCAGTCTGATTGCTTGATATGGCAGACAAATTAAATGATAATTCCATTAAAAAAAATATATTGTTGCTCTTCTCAGGAATCTTGGATGTAGTTGCTGTGGGACAGCTGAAATGTAAGTCACTCTGAAGCTGTTTTACAGAGGTACAAAGCAAGAAAAATGGGTGTGTAATGTATTGCCATAAATATGAATATATTTATATATAACATAGATATTGCCAACATCCCACCCCCAAAATGAAGGACCACTACAGGGCTGGAGTGGACATAACAGCTCAGGAGAATGTGCCCTGCTCCTCCACTGGTGGCCAAGAGAGTATCAGTTGGCAGCTGGGTACATTGGACTATGTCTAGCCCCAGCACTGAGCTTTCCAGCACCATTTCCCACCCATGCTGAAGTTTGACCAGGGACTGGTCCCAGCAGTGTCACCAGAGCAAACGTTACTAGAAATACTGTCCTCCACACAGTCCTTGAAGCAGGATTGAGGAGTTGCCAAGCCTTTAGGAAATCTCAGTTCTTCGTGCAAGTTTATGTCAATTTCTCATCCCCAGCATGCCACAATGCGATGGATAAGCATTCAAACCACAGAAAAACATGAAACAAGGGAGCACTCTTATCACTGATGAAGATGCATCGTCACTGGGCTTGGTTCAAAGACCATTAAAGTTTCCGAGTGGTTCCAATGGGAACTAGAACAACCCTTTTCCTAAAGAAATAGTGGCATATATTAAACCTTAATTGGGAAGAGTCTCCACAAGGATTTTCGCTCTGAGGAAAAGGAGTTTTTTGCAGATATAATGGTTTTGGAGGGAGCAATTATTCCATGGATGCTTCCCACAGTGAATTATGGCTCTTTTTATTATTTTTTCCCTGAAAATGAAAGAGCTTTAACAGTCTTATCAAGGACTGATGGCATTACCTGGCAAGCAGGGGCCGTTTCAACACATATACACAGCAGTAAGAAGAATTTTTGTACAGTTTGGCTGAATATTTCTCTATTATTCTTTACCCTGCAGCACAACACAGTTTGCAGGAATTGACTGACTTAGCTGGACAGTGAGATAAAAACCTACAAATAAGACCAGTTGGAAGCCATTCTTCTGCTGTGATTAGATGTAAACCTGCCACAGCCAGAGCCATGTTTTGCCTGGGGTCAGATCAACAGAACACAGATTCTGGGGTTTTTACATGTTAATTTTTAGTCAATTTCAGGAGGGCTGGAAATCATCACCCTGAAAAACCCTTCAAGTGATAGAGCGTGAGTGTCAGTATGAGCATCAGTGGGAGCTACAGAATAATCACTTTTTCTTCCCTATCAGAATGATGTTACAGAGAGATGATACGCAGGAGAGAGAGACTGTCTAAGATAGAAAAAAAAAAAGGGATATAAATCTGGGATGGGACAGAAAGAATGAGGTGAAACATAGCAGGGAGGAAGATAGATCCCCAGAAAGAGCTATCATCTGCAAATTGCTCTGTGGTCAGGTCCTATTTGCTGTTTCAAGCAACGTATGTGAAATCCTAAAGGTCTCTCCCCATCTTTTGCTGGGCATAGCTGCTGTTGAGAGATTGCAGAATAAGGAATCAGTCAAGGCTGATCGTTCCTTAGCCCTCCTGGAATAATAACCCAGCCCTTCTGGAAGAGTTACTGCAAGATGTGGCGGAGATAAAAGACACTTGAAACTACAAATAACTTAAACCCATTTTGTAACTAATTTGCATCAAAATTTTCTTTCATCATGTCCCTGTTTTCTGCCCCAACCTCCCTATTTCTCTTATCAAATCCTGGCAGAGACATTTGCATTGACTAGGGAGCTGCTGTTGAGAAACTGTGGTTTCAGTGCTGTAATGAAGCAGCTTACTGCAATGAATTTTAATGGCTATTTTGGCTGCCTTAAGAAATGTTGATTTATGACTTGAATACATCATGGTTTTCTGCAATTAGCAGGCCACCATCTAGAAGTTTTTAAACATCTTAGGCAGAAACAAGCAATTGACTCTTTTCAAGTAATTTTTCTAATACATTTTCTTTCATTCGACCAGGAAGTTACTCTCCATTAATAAAGTGGCTTCTGCACAAGCACCATCCTGAGACCTAGAGAAATTCAGTTGTGTTATTTGCTGACATAGCAGTTGCAAAAATAATGGTGTCAAATGTTATGTTACTGTAGGTATGAGTAGCTATCTCTATCACATAGCATTATTAGACACAGCGCAGACAGTGAGATTGGGTCGAATGTCACACCATTCAGCAAAATACTTTTCATCTCAAGGCATTCAGACCTGCCAGATTTCTTTTAATGAAACCCTGATTTTTTTTTTTAATATCAAAATGCTTAGCAAAAATGGAATTTCAATAATGAATATGGTTACATATTCAAGCAGATATCAATCAAAATTGTCATTAAGAACAACATTTTTCCTTGAATTTTTAACAAGATGTTCAAATTTTAATTGGCTATTTCTGTGAACAAAAAAAAAAGGAGGGTTTTCTTTGGCATATAACTTTGCAAGTTTGAATTGCATGTAAAACCTGAATCGTGATAAAGGAAACAAGCTCATGAGATTTTTGTGATCTAAAGGACATAGAATCATAGAATGGTTTGGGTTGGGAAGGACCTTAAGATCATCTGGTTCCAGCCACCCTGCCATGGGCAGGGACGTCTCACACTAGACCTCCACAACGTCTTTGTACTAACGTTCTTTTTTTCTGTGGAAAGAATATTTCTAGCTTTTTTTTTTTTTTTTGTTTTTCTGGAAGGGTGAAGAGTTGATGGTTTAGTATAAGCTGCTAATTTAATGTTTTTGTGCCTGCTTCATCTTTGTGCGTACGTGGTTTATGGAGAACCATTTATAGAGATAGAAAACATGCATTCAAGGCAGGTGATTTTGGGGCTGGATTTGTGGCAAATCAGCCTCCAGACCAAAAGGATTTGCTGAGCGAGTCATGGGAAATACAGTTGGGTGTTACAGAGAACTCCTCAACAAAATGGAGATAATTTCCCACAAAACACTGCATCTTGTGTCTTGTGAGAGCCATGAGTCCCCTGTGCGACACAGAGAAACATAACCTGGCTAGGCATGCTAGCCTTTGCAGGAAACACAAAAATTCACCTTCAGTGAACCAGTGAGGATAGGTATTGCACCAACTTACAGTAGTTTGTTTCTGAAAAGAGATTGAAACTTTATTCTCAAAAATTCAGTTTTTCAAGATGTCTTCCATCCTATTTGGGGACGGGAAAGAGGGAAAAAGCTTGTTATGTTCCAAAGGACAGAAATTCTGAATTAAAATAGCTGCCATAAAAAAAGAAAATCAAGGCTACAGTAACCACTTGATGCATTTTGAGCAGCTGCATATCAGCATCATCCAGCTTTGAATTAGGTTCTGCTCTTGTTACAGGCAGCTTTTCCTGAATTTCCTATTAAAACATTTCCATTAATGCTTTGTGCTTGCGTTACTAGGAGATGCCACCGGACGAGGAGGAAGACATAGAATGAAAGACTAAGCAATGAAGAGGATGTTTACCTCAAATGTGACATTTGGAAAATGGTGGGTATGGAGGAAGCAGGTCAGCTGTGCAAGGCTAATACGAGCACTAAGTCATTTGCTTGTGTTCCATCCTGATGTCCATTATTGCAGATATATAAAAAAGAATATGCTTACTGGCCCCTTGAATATATGGAATGGAAATACTGCCCATTTTTGCGTTAGAAATAAATACATTATCCTTAGATTTCCTTTATGGAGTCATGGCTATCTACTGCAGGAATCATTCACAGTTATTACAATAGCATTTCTCCTTGCCACGTCCTGATTGGCTAAGGTACATTTTGGTTTACTGTTAATGTACACTGCCTCAGTGAATAACTTCATAAGGTAGGAATAAATGAAAGCCCAGCGTTAAACTAGTAACTGCATTCAAAAGCATCTGGTTTATCAGACTCCTGCTGCGTCTGTTATGTGTGATTTTGATGAAGGCAAGTGCAGTAATAAAACATGTGGAACATGCAAGCCTTAATGATGGCTCTGGCTCAGTACTCACCATATTTACAGCAGCAAAAAAATTCCCATTTCAAAAGCAAAACACGACCTCAGGAAATCCAAGGTTTATATTCCTGCCAATTCCTACTGCATTTTCCCAGGGAGGTGTTAAACCCATTATCAGTCATCATGGACGAAATCAGCACTTCCACCTTTCAATGCCGTTTGATTGACCGTACGTAGTGAATGACAGGCTTGAAGTAAAAAATAGGTACTTTGCACTTCTGTCCGCATGTACATGGAGCCCATTGGGATGAAAGTCTCAGCCTAAGCTCCACATAGCATTAATCGTGCAGGATTGCTCCATAAAGCTGATTTTCTTTTGCTTCTTTGAAAACCTCCTGTAATTGAGGCTTCTACTCTTTTCTTCTATAGTCTGTAGTGCATATAGAGCAAGACAAATTATGATGTTGAGAAGTGATGACTTTCTAAAATTTCCAACAATTTAGTGATAGAAATAAAGCAAGGAAATGTCAGAATCATTTATGGTTGAATCAGCAGGATCTGACAGCTTTTCTTTTATATATGGATTTTATTATTTTCCCATTTTATAATTGCATTGGTTGGAAAACTTGGTGCCGGATACATCATCATTCTGTTGTTTTCATGGAAGTAGGACATCGTACAGCAGACTGTGGTCTGCTTCCCTCTGCCATAGAGACTCCGTTGCTACATCTTATACCTATACCCTCAGCTGCCTGGGGCATGTGCAGCTTTGAGACAGGTAAGTAAGCGTTGGGACTAAAGAGGTTGGACAGTAGCTAGCACAACAGTCAGGCAGGGATGCGATGCTGTGAAGCTCATGTGTGGGCTTTGCAGCAGACTTCAATGAGCCCAAGCAATGAGTGTCAAAGTTAAAGTGCTTTTCTGAGGGAAATCAAAGCCTGGCGGAAGTGTTGGTTGCTAACACCACTCTGCTGCTCTTTGAGGTAGGCAAGAAACATCCTGTTACCACCTGACATATAGATGCAGCGAAGTGCACTTACACTTGTACTTTGAAGACTGTAAGCCAGACTGGTACAAAGAAGTCCTAGAATCAGAGAATTAAGCCCTCAGGCACAAAGGCCAGATCTGAACTTGAAAAAGCTCCTTTGTGTTGCTTTGCTGGCAAACCCTCCTAGAAGGAATGAGGCGTATGTAATGCCACACAGAGTAGAGAGAGAGTTTTTATGTAGGGATACCAAGCTTTGTATGCCAGGACTAGTGTGGATAATACTTGGTTCCCAAAAGATGTTAGGGTCCCTTGCTGTGGAGGCAAGTAGCTTAGCAGAGGCTGGCATGAGCAAAATGAGCTGCTGCCAGCCTGGGCAGCTGGGCCGAGACCTCATTGCCATTCGTGAACATGCACTGAAGGACCCTCTCAACAGCAACCTGTGGCACAAGGCCATCTGCTCTTTGAGGTGTTTGTTCTTACTCCTACACTACTTTTTATATTCTTCCCAGGGATGTGAATTTCTGGGTCAAATGTTTTCCTGTTTCCTTCTCCTCTTTGTTCTTTGGTGTCTACTGCAAACAGCTGTGCTTCAATCCTTTCCTGCTAGCTAAGATTCAAAATCATCCTGCTGACTACGAACCTGCAACTGTCTTGGGCGCTAAGTCTGTGTAACCACATGGTTGTACCTCCTCTTCCTCCTGACACAGCTGGAGTGCCAGACAGTCCTTCAGAGCAGCTGCCCCAAAGGGTAGGTTTAATGTTGAAAAGGAGGTGACGAAGGATATTTCCTTTTGAGTATCTGTGCAAGTTCCTGTCTGCTTTTCAGAACCACAATTCAGCAGAAACAAAGGAGCAGCCAAACCAGTTGACAAACCAGTCGGTGTATGGCTGTTCATTTTATGCAGAGCTCAGAGATTCTGAGTTTGTGCCTGCAGAGTCACCAGATTTAAAAAATGAGAATTTCTGAGACCAATCTAAAAGGCTAATTGTTGCTGTTACTGATCTGCTTTAAAAGCCATGATTAAAACCAAAGAGAACAGTCACAATTCCTGCCATCTGTGGGAAGCTTTACGGCTGCCTTGTCCCAATTACAGGGTTTTTTGTAGCGAGCACACTGTATTAGCATAGCTGCAGCTCCCTTCTAAGAACAGTAATCATGAGAAACATTTAATGGCAGGCTTTAGACCATGTTTTTCTTTCTTTTTCTGTATAGTGCTAAAAGTGAGGGATTCTGGTGCCCCTGAAACATTTTTTTTTCTCCCAGTTTAATAACAGGTTTGGAAAAAGGGAGTCAAGGTTCAAGTTTATGTAGTCAGTGTGTGTATTCCTTTTTCCAAGCAGAAGTAGCTGTCCCAGGGTTTAGATGGCAGGTTCTGTTTGTGCATCATGCTCTGCTTCTACAGGGAGGGCAGAAGGAGCAGAAAGGAGAACTTGCCGAGGAAATGCTCAGAAAAACCCTCCAGCCTTCCACTCTCCTGAAGTCCCATCCAGGACACTAAGAAGGAGAAAACAGCTGTGAGCAAATGTGGTTTGTAACTGTTAGGTTTCAATTTAGCAGCACAAGGCTTCAATGGGTGCCTGGTCCGGGCCCTTGACAGCAACCCACAGTGAACACAATGCAGTCAGCCCCCCGTGGAGCCGCCTATAACCCAATGCACTCAGCCCCAGGTGGAGCCCGTCTATACTTTTATTGGTGTGCTCTACCTACCTGAAGATAGAGGGCACCCCTTTCTAGGAATCATGACTGATAAACTAAGATTTGAGATCTCTGAGTTCAGACAGAGCACAAAAGAGGCACAGTAATGATAACCTGAACTCATGTTGTTTCATTAGTCGCAACCCTGAGGGTAATTATCTAATGTATGAAGAGACAAATGAAGGGGGTGGAGGGAAGTTGCAAGTAGAAATGGTCACCATGCTGGATCCTGCAGCTTCCCTTGGATCCGTAGATGGTCCTCAGCAGTTGGTGGTAGGTGCACACACGGGTTCTTCTTTTGTAGTTGCAATTTCACTGAGTCATTTCGGTTGAGCTATCTTATGCCTATCACTTCCTTGGTGATGTCACTGTTGCTGGGCATGGCTGGGATCTTCGCGTCCCTGACCCTGCTGCTGCTTGCTGGGTACCTGCAGTGAGTGCTGCTTGTAGCCAGTCAGTGTCCGCTGTGTGGGAACAGGAGCAGGAGGAGGATGAGGGAAAGGGGGCATTCGTGGCTGACATTGAGGTGTCCTTAGCCCGCTAATACACGGTCTCTGCAGCCATGACAGTCCTGGTTCGGTTGGCCATTTTGAACAGAAGGTAAAACTTGAAATGGTGGCAGATTTTCTGAGACATCACAAAAAATGGCGGAGCCGAGTCCCAGAACAACACCTAGGGTTGATTAGGTCACAGCAAAAGAAAGGTTGGACTAGACCAGACAGTCTGCTCCCTGTCTGGCATTTGTCTTCAAAAGCCTCAAGAAACTGCTTTCAAAAACCAGCCAACAAATCTCCCAGTAGCCCAGGCTCTCCATTAGAAAAATGTTGAATACCTGCACTGTTGTCAGAGGCAAAATAGTCTTCTAGGAACAACATGTTCCACTAACACTGTCTAGTTCAGTTGTATTCTTCCTAGGATTTGATCCAAAGCCCACTGAGGTCAGTCAGAACCTCCCACTGAATTTATAATGACTTAAGCTCAGTCTAGTTGGAGCTACTAATCCAATTACCACAGCCAGTGCTACTGTCTGTGAAGTCCCAGTGCTGATACATAAAATCTAGCTTGCTGCCAGTGGTAGCATCATTATGATTCCTGCTGGTCTCAGCTCTCTCTGAAGCAAATATGTTCACATATCTGCAGCCACAGAAACTTGGACACAAGTCTTGCAAGGTAAGCTAATTTGGGCCTTCTCCATTACGAATGGAAGACCTCCAAGAACAGCCTACGATATGGGTAAAATTGACCATAACAATTCAATAAAGTGGCACTCTTCTGCTCAGTGCTCCTTTGAGAGATGTCGTCTCTAGGAAGATACATGAAAATAAGTCAGTAGAGATCACTGAACACACCTTCCAAAACAAGGACCATTACTAACCAGTTTTGTTACCAATTTTCTCTGTTCTTTGAATAGAGAGAACTGAAAGGTCTTTAAATAATTGATAGTGTAGCACTTCACAGCTAGTAAGGGTATTGTACCAACCCATGGCAAGATGCAACCTTTTCTCCAGACACTTTACAAGAATAGACTTACTTGTGTTGGAGGCCAAGGGTGTATGATGTGTTGATGAGTTTCCCAAATTAATTCCCGGTTTAGACACAGTTTTATCCTCTGATCCAAATACAATTATTCTCAGGAGCCACCCAGCTGTATGCACAGCTCTGTGGCTCAATAGCTAGTGTTTTCCCACTTAAAATTCCCTTCCTGCAAGTGTTTAAGGTGTGACCTTGATCCTTTCAGTGCTCATGAAGAGTGAAAACACATGAGGACTTGGGGAGATGGAAAAGAATTTTATTTAGGCTAATATTAAAGAAAAATTTGATTCACCTACAGTGTCTGTCTAGATGTGAGATGGAGTACACAAGTCTTTATTTCTTGCATTCCAAACCACCTGTGCAGAGCCACAGCGATGGGGTTTCCCATAGCACACTTTAGGGATCCTTGGAAATGAAAAGTTCTTTATGACTGGAGATCAATATCATTCACAATAAAGGGTATCACTTCCACAACAAAATGGCCATTGAGCTCTGTAGTGTCCTTTAAGTTATTGTTGAAGTTGTGTTTCAAGATTTTCTAAGTTTCTTTTATTTTTCAAGAAACTGGAGATGAAACAGCCGCTATAAATCCAGTAAATCTGAAAGTGCCAGACGTATAACAGCAAGTAGTTCATCAACTTCTGTTTATCTGGAATTTCTTAAAACTTGTCAGATACAATGATGATCAGTACCAGCTTCCTACCAAAAAGGTCAATAGAGGCTTCAGTTTCTGATTCAGAAGCCAGAGGAGTTATCCATGAAACATCCATTAGGACACAGACCTCAGGTGTGGAAAAAGGCAACAAACAATTACAGAGACTTTCTGGAGTGAAAGTGATGCAAGCCATGATCACCTGCTTGCTCAGAAATAACTGATCAAATTGGTGATGTGATTTCTTGTGATGTCCTGCCTGCTTCATGTCAGGAAGATGAAGCCTTTCAATGTCTGATTAAATGTTTTTGACACTGTAGCACGGTGCTAACAGAGAACTGCTTTAGCAAGAACGCTGTGCCATCCGGTTTCAAGATGTGAGTGAAATGCTGACCCCTGAATGGTGCTGGGAAGGATGCTATTCATGACATGGAAAGGAAATTTCTTTGTGGAGGGAATCTGCATGTGATTCTACTTGGCCATGCAGAAAGTAATAGGTGGTGCTCAAGAATAGTTGTACTATGAGCTGCTGAGACAGGAAGCTCATAGTAGAGTGAGATAAGATAATGCTGTAGTCTGAAACCATATTTGTTTATTGATCCATCTATTATGTTGTTAAAATGTCATCATTGGAATCCATGCATTACAAAGGAAAAAAAAAAAAAGACAACAATTGAAGCCCAGACACAAATGGGAGCTATTCTCCAAAACCATTTCCTGTGGAGATATTTGAGGGTTTCAGCAAAGTAACTGTTTCCTTAGGAAAATCTGTGTTCTGCAGTGGAGCTTTCCAAAGATCCAATGGATCTAATCCAAATTTTAGACCTCATAGCAGCCTTCCAGTATCTGAAGGGGGCCTATAGGGATGCTGGGAATGGACTATTCATTAGGGAGTGTAGTGAGAGGACAAGGGGTAACGGGTTCAAACTTAAACAGGGGAAGTTTAGATTGGATATGAAGAAGAAATTCTTTACTGTAAGGGTGGTGAGGCACTGGAATGGGCTGCCCAGGGAAGTTGTGAATGCTCCATCCCTGGTGGTGTTCAAGGCCAGGTTGGACAGAGCCTTGGGTGGCATGGTTTAGTGTGAGGTGTCCCTGCCCATGGCAGGGGGGTTGGAACTGGATGATCTTAAGGTTCTTTCCAACCCTAACTATTCTATGTTTCTATGATTCTGAAATAATCTAATTATAGTTAACACTCTCATGTTCTTTGGTGCTTTGAATAGAGCTGGTGATAATATTATGATTATTCCAAAGCAAATATCTATGTGGTTCAATCTGACATTTCATATGGATAAAAACACAAACATTTTATTAAAAACAATGGATAAGGGAAATCATTAATTTTCTAGATAGCATAACAAGAGAAGGAAAACCACCATCGTTTTCTCAACAACAGGAGAAACATGTCTTGCCAGACACTATTCTATAAGCATGTTTAATTAAAAGACTGTGTTCATTGTCTCATGAACTCTAGGTGAAAGCAGGTGAAACCTTTCTCCTTCCTGAAATCTTCCCACATACCTTCCAAAATAAATGAGTATCTGAAGAGTAAGGCATCCTGCTCACTTGAAGGCTTATAACCATGCCTGAAAAAGAAAGATTAAACATGAAAGAATGGTATAAAGTCTGAGAATGTGCATTTAAATCTTCTGGTTCAATTTCAGACAGACAGACCTCATTTTTATGTTTATTTTGTTTAATAAAGCCCTACTGGAAGCCAATGAACTTGGAAGTACATTGGCTTTGTTTCATTTCTGATATAATTAGTCACATATTGTTGAATGCTGACGTTAGATATCACAATACCCACCATCAGCCTCTCTATAGAAGTGAAAATGCAATTGAAATTTGCTGCTGTCTCTGCTGGTTTTGTTGAATCTCTTTTATTTTCACAGCAATCCTGTTGCAATGTTCTTAGACCGAGGAGGTTAAGTAACCTGATGCAAATGTAACCTACGTTCACGTAGGCATGGCTACACAGCCAGTTTTTCTGGTACTTTGAGTCACAAGCTAACATCTTTTGGTAGCTATGGTACAATGTATGTGTCAGGAAACTGGGCTAGGGGTTCTTGAATGCACAGGAGGCTCTTAGCAATCCCCTTTCTTCCCTGCAGGACAGCATGGAGATGGTATCAAGGTAGACAGGAAAATTTGTTGAGAGCATCCTCTGCAGCCCTTGCTGGTCCACACCTGCACAGGCACTATAGCCACAACACAGCAGCCTCATGCATGGTTCATAACCTGTTCATCGTGGATGTGCTCCTCTGGGGCCACCTCTGCTACAATAGCCCTTTTCTCAATTGCAATCCTACCCACCCAGCCGTGGCAAACCAATTCTATTTGCACCAGGAGGATCTGCAAAGGGACATCTTGGGGGTGTTTGCTCAGAGCTGAGGCTCAGGCACTGTGAAAGGTATAATAGAGTAAACCTAGACTTTGCTGAAACTGTTTGAGTGGAAGCAAACCTGTCTGCTATTTGACTAGATGACTGACATATTATGTCTCCCCCTGAGAAAGCAAATATTTTTTCTGTCAAAATGTCTGTAATACAATCCATACTCCCTCTTTCCTTGGTGTAACAGCAAAAGCTTCTATGATTTTAATCAGTGCCGGATTTTGTGCTCCCGCTAGTATTAGAAATCCAAGAACATACAACGCTGCACTCTGGAGACAACTGGAGCTATTCTTTTTTAAGGTCACAGTAAATGTAATAATGCCAACAGCTCATAGGGCTCTTCATTAGGCTGTGTAACTTTCCAACACATCAGCCACTTAGTGGAAGGTGTTTACTTACTTTCTTTAACAGGGAGGCTGTTTGCTTTTTACTACTGGTAACCGAGTTTTAATTTTCCTTGATGCTACAGACATGTCTGACGCAGTTGCTGTTGGGAATTTGGTGATGCAAAGTGCAGAGGCAGTGGTTGGATTAAACTACTTCAAGTAGGTAAGTAAGTCCAGACTGATACCCCGAGCACCATGCATCACCCTGTTCCTCCTTACCATCACAGGGCTCAGGACCAGAGTGGATGATACTTGAATAGCTGGAATTTGAACTTGAATACGTCTTCTACCCTCTGTGCAGGTCAGCCCTATACTAAGCCTCAGCTGCATTCCATGAGTCTCTGAAACTATGGAAAGAAGATTTGGTCTGTTGTACACCCTGCTATGATATTGAGGTTAACTGGATACCTGACATTGTAACATGGGCGTAGATAAAGTAACATAAAGTGACACTTACTTGGTCCTAGCTTACAACAAAAAATTCTTGGAACTGAAATTGCCAGGCTGCATCTGCCGTGAGCTCTGAAGGATGTAACTGAGGCCCCAGGTTTTGCTCCCCATTGCTGTCTCATGCTCAGTGGACAGAGGCTCAGGTGCTCTGTATGGGCTGGATAAAACTTCTGGGGGAAATTAGCAGAAAGTTGGTTGAACAGGTGAGCAGGAGCCCATTAGCTGTTGCTGAGGATAAGCATTGGATTTTGTTGCTCCAGGCTTTGCTTCCTTCTGAGCTGTTCTGTGTTTAGTTGCCTTCTCTGGCCCCAAAATAGCTATTCCTGCCGGAGCTCCTCTCCCCATCTCCTGGCCAAGAGCACAAGATGCTTCCACAGCCATGCTCCATCTAGCGCTCCCCAGCACAGACTCTCTGCCCACCTTCCAGGTGTGTTTGCATGCAGCAGTTTACATTAGACACTTTAGTGCTATTTAATCAGAAACTCAGGCTCAGGGGTTTGTTTTGGGTTTCTTTGCCCTTGTTTTCTTAGTATTAGTAGCTAGCTCACGGGAGCTTGCTGCAGACAACCGCACTGACAGCTCTGAGCTTTGGAGTGGTGCTGGTGCTCATTGAGGCTCCTTGCTTATTCTTTCCTTAATTGAAGGTTGGGGTGAGGATAAGGCTTGGCTTACACCCCTTGTGAGACCTCATATGCAGAGAGCTGTGCATAGTAAGAAGGCAAAAGGAGCAGACCCCTGCCTGAGGTTTGGCTTTTTTTCCCCAACCCTTACTTGGGAAGCAGGGAAGATGTAAAGGTACTCTACAAGCAGCAGGAGGGGAGACCTAGCTGCTTCCTCAGTGTTTATATATTTTTTATAGTGCTTCCCAGGGATTATATATTAATACATCAGGCTTCATCAGGTTCAGAAAAACATGCACACAGAGCAACAGAGGGGCTGGGAAAAGCATCGGGTCTCAACACCTCTGTGATCTCTGGCAGCACACACATGTCCCCGCTTGCACACATGGGACCAGGGAGAAAGAAAAAAGGAAACCAAAACCCTCAGGTGCATGTCACGGCAGCAAGAACCACCATATCTTGAGGAGGAAGGGAGCATCCCTTCCTGCTGCAAATTAGTGCCATACACGTGGAGAACAGGTAGGAGCAATGCAAGTGGAAGCAGACAGAGAAAGGCAGTTATTGTGGATTAATGGATAGCTGGCAATTATATGAATGCTCTGAAGCAGAGGCAAAGAAAATGTAATTTGATTTTATTTAGCCTTCGCTGACCAAGTTAAGCTTATTTATACACTAAGAGTAAGCACACAACTGTTTACGCTATTGGGCCAATTTTAGTCCTTGGTAGATATGTTCACACAGATTTTAATGCAGTTTCATGAGCCTGTTTCTCCTTTCTGGTGGTGGATGTGGCTCTCTCACAGGGGACACACCACCTCTAGCTCCTGTTGGCTGCAGCCCCTGTGAGCCACATATCAGTGTGTAAGCCCCATCCCCAACCTCTCCACTATCTGAAAGTGAGCACTGAAAGGCAAATGAGAATTCTTTATTTACTAACAAGAGGAAAAGAGAACACACTGTTAATGTTCAAAAGAAGTTAAGAGATGTGCTGGAGGAAATCCCTATCAAAGGTGGAAATGTAGCCGTATTCATGGCTTAAAATACCACCTCTTCTCTTTCAGCAGTGCCTTGTGATGCTCACGTCTACCCAGACATGTTTCCCTGGGGAAGCTTACCCTGCCTGTCTGCCGGTCCTTGCTTGCTACACCACATCAATGCCAGTTCTCAGCTGTGGCACAACATTGTTGAAATCTATGAACACCCAAGCATAGGACCTCAGCCACCGATACTCCCAATGGTTATGGGTGAGTAGAGTAAACTAGCTGGCAGTCATGTCTTGTTGTACTGAATGTATCAGAGATGATGCATATGGGGAGAGAGCAGGAATTTCTTGCAGTAGATAGCTTTTCTTGCCGTGAGAGTCTCGGTAGACACTGCTGCCAAGAGTGCAGGAGCAGCTGACCAAAGGTTAGGCACTCTGATGGTGCCAGTGTTTTTTTAAGTTACTACTTCTGTATTATGGATTTGTTTTACCCACTGTGGTGTCAGCTCCCCAGTCTTTCAGTTCTATAAATGTGGCTGACAGTCTTTCCAGTTTAATGAAGAAAACAGCAGCAAAACTATTCGGATGGAGCTGAGGTGCACCATCCTTCCGATCGTTTTTGCGGCCTGCCCCTGGACTTGCTTCAGCAGACCCATCTCTTGTACTGAGGGCTGCAGAGCTGGACATAGTACTCCAGGTGAGGTCTCAGGAGAATGGAGCAGAGGGACACCTTTGAGCTGCTGGCCACTCTCGTTTTGATGCAGCCCAGGATGTGGTTGGCTTTCTGGACTGCAAGTTCACACTGTCCACTCATGTCCAGCTTTACACGCATCAGTACCCCCAAGTCCTTCTCCTTGGGGTACTCTTAATCCCTCCATCTCCAAGCTTATATTGGTACAGGGGTTGCCCTAACCCAGGTGCAGGACCTAGTACTTGGCCTTGTTGAACCATATGAGGTTCACATGGGCTCACTTCTTGAGGTTGCCCAGGTCCCTCTGGATGGCATCCTGCCCCTCAATGCGTCAACCTCACCATTCAGCTTAATGTCATCTGCAGACTTGCGCAGGCTGATAACAAAAGGAGACACATTTGTGTAGATCCACTCTGCAGAGCTCTGCTTAATACAATAGCACTCATGGGTATGTGCCTGGGATGGGGAGCTGCTCCTGTATGCATTTATTGTCTTACAAGTGTGGCAGTCATCCACCCAGCAGCTGGGTAACCAAAGAGAAGAGCAATTTTCTGAATGCCTTCTGCTGAGTGGATGAAGGGCTACAATACAGCACAAGTACTCCATCTACCTGAAGTGCAGACCCACTGCTGCCAATAGATTAGCTTTAATGCCCTTGGAAGTTTTAATTCAGATAAGCAACCATGTTTCTGGCTGTAAATGTGAAGCATCTCTCTGTGGTGGAAATTTTCTTTTCTGGGAGATTATGTCTGTGGACGCCAGAAGGTACTTGGCAATAAGTGCCCTCTGCATTTGGCTCCCTGCACAGTCTCCATAATCCACTCACTGTCTGAAGATGGTTTTAGCTGAAAAATTCAGATCTCCATCTCTAAACACTTTACTGTCCTGGCATTCTCAATTCCAGAAGTTGTTGTTCTGCTCAGTATTTCTCCACCTTGGGAATTTGGTTTGGGCACAACTGATAAGAAATTAAACAGTTTAGCAATTATTCTTCATTTGGTAATGCTTTTGCAGGAAAGGCCCATCAGGGAATATGGAGATAATCAGCTTGAAGAAAACCCTGAGAAACCTGTCTGCACCTCTCCAAATAGGTCACCCAACAGGCAGCATCCCTGCAAAATTGTATGAGGTGCCTCTGAGATAGCCTCCAGATTATTTATGGTGTTATAATTCGATTGAGTGTGGCAGGGGATCAATGAGGGTGGTTGTGAGATTCTCATGTGCTAGATATTTTTGGAACCTACAGAGGAAGAAATGAGTATTTAGGATTGAATAATTACAAGGGTTAGGATTTAATAGGGAATTTATACTGCAATCTGTGGATATTAGTCTAGCTGAGTAACTTCATATGGAGGCATAGTAATGAAAGCAGTCATCAAACAGGTAGCTAAGATGCTGCTTATAAATAATCCGTAAATGATCTATGAGAAAAGAGAGTTGATACGCTTGAACAGTGTTTTATGACCATCCCTAAATTATGGAGATAGATGCTCTAAAATGTGAGTCTGCCTTATAGCCAGCAGCCCATAAAGTCAGTAAAGCACAAAAAGGTTATGGGTTAAAGCCAGATGCATTTCTTTCTGCAACAGACTGAGAGCAAATTTTCTTTGAGTCATTTAAAGGAAATGGGGAAAAAATATGTGGCTGAGAGAACAACGTGTGCTTTAATGTAAGGGACTGAAATGCTTGCAAAGCACTTTCCTAGGGAAAGAGCATTAACTCTTGGGCTCAGAACTGTCCTGCTAGAGGTGCAGATGAAACATGACTGAGCTGAAAAAATGAACAGTATGTTGCTTTGGTTCAGCTACACCAGCAAAATAGTGAAACACTTGTAATATTAGTCCTCTTACATGCTGGGCAAGTTTAAGACACCTCTTTCAGAAGCTTTACTAGTCTTTCAAACTTTCATCTCAGTGCAAGCCACCTTAGAGTAATAATAAACATTCCTCATTTGCTTAAACCATGAGGTTTCACTAATCAGCGTTAACTGGTTTGTGAGACCTCTGCCTGCATTTACTTATAAGCAGTCAAAAGCCTACAGCTCATTAAAAGGCTACTGTCTTCTCCTCCCCTCTACCAGTTCTAAGCAAATAGAAATCATTTCCATCTGTTAATCTGCTTAATGAGAGCGGGATAGCATGGATGGCACTTCTCTCTGTGTGTCTGCAATGGGATTTCTGTATGTGGCTGCAGAGGACGCTGTTACTGACCTTGTCAGATGCCCTTGAACTGCACCACGACTCATCAAACTCTCACGTCACTTGCTCAGCCCCACGAAAGAGTGGATTCAGTCTGAATTACATGCAGAGCATGTAATTCCATGGGCAGAGCCCTCTTCAAAGTGCGGTTTGGGAAGCCCGGCTACATGCTCAGCAGCCAACGGTGTGCTGCTCCTCTGATAAATCAGCAGTGCCTCCTTTTGCCTTCCCTTCAGAAGATACTGGCAACATCTGTTTCCTATTTAAATTCAAGGGTATTACTTTGACAAAAAGTCAAATGCAATCCTGGAGGTGGGAGGTTGCCTTACTGTCCTGCCAGCACTTTGCAGTTGTAGTACTTGCTGTTTTCTGTGTGAGAAATCCACATTTCTAAGCCCTGCCAGCTGTCAGTGGTGAACAGCAAGTTTAATTTATCTCTTGGAAAGCTGCGAGCAGACATGCTTTGGAGTGGAAAGCGGTATTTAGTGGTTGAAGTCCTGCACTGAGATGCAGTTAATCTGCGTTCAGTCCCTCCATTTATCACAGGTGTCCTTCACTCAGGGTAATATTCAGAACCAGGATGCAGCCCCCAAGGGTTATATACTGCAGAAGTATTTAGGACATTTCATTTCTGTCCTCATTTAGGTACCATATAGCTTCAAAGCCCAGTGTTTTCTACGTCAGGTTGCAGAACAGGGATGGGAGATCACCTGCTCATTCTCCTGTTGGGACACTGCAGAGTTAAGACAGAGAATCAGTGAAGTCAGGAAAAGAGAATAAGCAAGATGAAGTCTGAGTCTTCAACCTAGTGGGTACCTTACTTCCAGGCTCTTTTCTCAGATCCTGGAGAACTTATGTTTTTCCTGAAAATATACAGGGAAATTTCAATACTTCCTGTAAAGGCACCTGAGTTTACAAAGTCAGCATTCTGTGTGATTCTGCTTATTCTCCTGCATTCCTCATTGCATCACAGCTCAGCTTCAGCAAGAAGATGGAGACCAACATCAGCACCTCAGGAAACCAGCATACGTTTAACCTGTGACAATGGGGCAGCCTCAGGACATGCTTCCTAGGGGAGACCTAATCATGTCGGAGCTACAGCACAAGGCAGGTGCATCTCCTGTTCCTCAGACTAGGCAGGTAAGTGCCAGAAGCTCCTGAGATGTGATGAGTGTTGGGCATCTCTGAAACATGGTGATGCTATCTGGATAGCAAGGTTCTGTTGACATGGTTTAGACATACCTCAGACAGAAGGCCTCCAAATATATGACTTCAACTCTAAAAATAACCCTTATTTTAAATGAAAGCAGTTATATCATCTAACAGTCATTCCTGGAAACCACAGACCTGATAGACAGTGACAGAACTGAATGGTAATTTATGAAGAGACCTTGTCAGATAGCAAGGATCCTTAAAATGGAAAGTTGTGTTGCATTAGTGGTATGATAAAGCAGCTTTATTAGAAACTATCTGTGAACTAGCTGTTCTCTGGACAATCAAATCATGCCACTTTCTACTCACACTGCTTTTGTCAGACTGAAATACTTCAGCACACAGCTAAATAATATAATAAATATAATGAAAAAATAACCCTGACGTGCTCATTTATCTATCCTGTCACCTGCGATCTATATTTTGGAGGATATCCTGAGATGAATGGCTGAAAGAAGACCCTGATTGTGTTATGAAAAGCACAGGCTGTCCTTTTAAGCAAGATGATAGATTTATCTGAAGGCCAAGTATCTCTCAAGTATTAATTCTTATCTGTTTTTAAGAACAATAGGAGCTGTTTCTGGCTTCTTCGTAGTGCCTTTATGATAAAGAAAATATATTCAGATTTAAGGCTATACAACACCATTATGTATATACAGCATAGGCAGCCATAGGTAGTCTTTACACAGCTGTAGGTTGCCTATGGACTGCCATAGGTAGACTGTGGACCGGCAAAGGCTGCTTGCAGAGCAGCACATTAGAGCTGTTCTCCTTTTAAGAGCCTAATGTACTTACTACATGTTGCAGCAGCTTCAAGTCTGCTCTAAACTTGAGCAAAGCAAGCACATCTTACTCCCGGACAGACAACACCTATTTTTGTACAGTTTGGTATTAAAGACATTGGGCCTAAATGAGAACTGTGAAGGCAAAAACCTGACTTTGCATTATATTGAGCAGAAAGAAAAAACCCCAAATGTATATCTGGACCCAAATCTCCAAAGATCTACCAGCATATCTGAGGTTCTCTAGTGCTGGTAACTGCTGTGTCAGAAGAAGAAACTAGAAAAAGAACAGCAGCTTCCTGGTAGAAACAAGGAAATTTTGGTTGTTTAGTACTTACTGTGGTAGAGGCATATATCTCTGCCATGCTTCATTCAAACACGTACCAAGAGAAGTCACTCCTGTTCCTCATTTCCTCCCTCTGTCCCTGGTCACTATTAATCATTAGGCAATTAGATTCTTAAAGATAAATCACCACAAGTTTCTCTTCTGTAAACAGAGAAACAGCTTTTCTTTGTAAAGATTGATTCAGTTGCCCTGCAATTTCCTGTTTAATTAAACAGGATCAGTCTGACAAATGTGGGTTTTTAAGCACTTTGTTTCCAGCTTGATTTCCTTCTCCTAGGAATATACGAAGGCTGGACTTGTTTATACGGCATTGAGAGGGTAGCTAGATTAACACCAGTCACTTTGTCCTTGGGTATTGATTAGTATTAATCAGCTACTTCAGATAATTTCATATTAGAGAACTGCCAAAGCGATTCTCAACCGTCCTTGGTAGCACTCAGCTGGAGCAAAATGAATGTCAAACCTCATTTTGAGCTAGAAGATGTGTTTTGTCCAGAGATGGGGCATCTTTGCTCTCCTTTCTCCTCAGCTGGTTTGAGCCCTGCTCAAAGAAATGGAAACTTTGTTGGTCCATATCACAGATCTGAGTGTTGAGGAAGTAAAAAATATGCTCCAGGGCTGCATCTTCTTCAGAAAGTTAAAGGATCTCCTGAGATGGAGCATGTGCTGAGAAATTTTCAGGCACAAACCTGAGGATTACCTTCAGATGGATTTGGGACTTGTAGCTTAAAACTAATATACCCCCAGACACAGCAACAAATCAAGGGTCTGGGCTGGGAGCCCCCCATTTGGAGGGAAGAAGAATGAGAAGGACATTGCTATATTGGGTACCGAATCATGAGGACGGGAGATGCAGCTGTTAGCCAGGTCCTCCAACATTTGGGTTAGGGGTACCTGGTGAGTGAGGATGAATTTTAGAAGAAATTTCTTTGCATACAGAGTAGTGAGGTGCTGGCTCATGCTCCTGAGGGAGCTGTGGAGATGGATGGCACCAGCAGGTGCAGAAAGGGATCAGCCACAATGACAAGCCGCATGAAGGTAACAGGGACAGGAGGAGGAAGAGGCTGGGGCAGTCAGATGGACAATGCAACAGAACTATTATTACCTGGGGGAACTGCATGGTGGGTGGAGAGGGAGCAGCAGTTGGTAGGAAGCTGTGGGAGAGCATGTGCTACTGTGGCAGTGCTGTGTTCCTGGTGCCTACTGCTGTGCTAAAAAGGAGGTGTGCCCTTCTACATTGATTATTGTCTCATCTCAAAGCAGTCATCAAGATGAAGTTATATGGCCTGGGACATTTTTATTGGCTGTCAGATAAATGTTCCCTGGCACCGGAGCCATCTGTAGATTCAGTCCTGCCTCTCCTTTTATTCATGCCTCTGTTTAAATGATTTCTTGAAAAGGAGAAATCCAAAGCATGATTTATCCCCTTTCAACCTCTTCCTTCACATCCACCTGGGAATACCACAGAACACCCAATAAACAATCAGCGTTCAACCTTCTTGTATACTTAGCACCATTATGACACTGACAAGACAAAGGTGCAACATTCCTGATGCTTTTTCCTGAAATGGTAACAAAAGCGGGGATTTTTCTGGGAGATGTTTTCTGAAATTTTCCTTCTGGGCTTTGAAAATGATACTACTCAGCTATAGTGACCAGAGATAACCTTACCTTGGGTTGAAAGCTGCTTGTCTTTTGTTATTAGCTCTGTTCCAGCATTTACAGTTTGTAATGTCCTAATGGTTCATATTAATCCCATTTGACATTTGGGCTGTGGTTGTAAGGTGTGCCAGAATAATTCCTCGTCTATAAGTTTACATGGAACAAAGGGTGTTTTGGGCTTTGGCAGAAAATGGTGATACAGATGTAGGCTGTGCCCTTCCAGATGCCTTTTACCCCTTTGAAATGAGAAAGCCAAAATGTGCGTGAATGTTCTGCAAACACATGGTCTCACGTGTGATGGGAATAACAGTGATAGGATGGGTATCAGTGCTGACTGGCACATCTGTGGCATCACTAACTTCCAGATGCAGCTCTGGTCTGCAGAACATTATAGTCCTGCCAGCTTTTAGTGCCTTCCTGCAAGCACCTCAGGTCTACCAATATATGTGTGTACTCCCTAATCTGTTCAGGTAATCTTTGGCAGGGAGGTGGTGATAACCTCCAGGTATGGTAACATCATCTCCTGGCACAGTGGGATATGGAGGATGTCTGACCACAGAGTAACACTGACAAAAATGACTCTTATCTTCCCAGGGGTTCAATCTCTCTGCATGGAAGCAAAGGTGAAGAGGTGACACAGCAGGAGCTATTACGCTGTGCAGGAATTTAGCAGGTTGTGAAGAGCTGGCCTTCAATGCTGTGGCAGCTAGAGCTGAAAGGGAGCGTCACCTGTCTCTTTGCGGCTTTCCTTGCTGCTTACCCTGCGGAAACATCTTCTCCCTCAGGCTAAGTGGTTCATGGCTCTCGGCTCATTGCTGTTAGAAGACATTTATGTTTCACGGCAGATGGAGTGCTGCTCAACTTGTTCTTTTTTTTTTTACCTAAGGTAGATCAGCAGGCGGTGGTTCAGTCTTGGGTTGAGATTTCAGCATTTTCCCACATTTCTTTAAAGCAATTGAAAGAAAAAAAAAAAAAAGGAGTTAGGAAATATTTTCTTTCTCACAAGATTTGTTGGGTTTGTAATGTATTTGGGACATATATTGTGAAGGCAAAAATACCATATCACAAGTGACTTTAGAAAACCATTAAAATCCAAAATACTGAGTGAACTCTACAACGCCTAAAAATGCACTGACTTTAAGCAAAGCTGCGTGGAATTTGACCTTGGCACAAATGATGGTATTTCTCCTCCTCTTTTCTGATCTGTGCCTTTTCAGATGATTTGTAGATTTAATTTACAATGCATTTCCATATACAGAAGAAAAGTGTTACAACTTTATCTGTCCATGGAGTCCCAGCAGTTTCAGCTTACCAGATGTTCCTTACTCATTTAAACAGTGCATTGAGCTTTGCTTAGTGTGATAATTTTGAACTGCAGAGTATGGGGACACATAATGAAGAGTTAGAGGTAGCGGCTGTAAGGGTAAAATGTTTCAAGGTAAAAAACCCTATTGCCATGTGTCCAGTTGCATTACCATCACTGCAGGTATTAATTGTTGTGCAAACACCTGCAGGTCACTCTGAGCATAAATTATGCTTTGATTTTTTTTCCTTAAGGCCAGAAACCTGATCAATAACCTTCATTTAAAAACAGGACCTCACTGGAGGGAAGTCTTTATTTTGACTCACAGCCTTCTGACTACCAGATTGGTTTTACTTCAGCAGCAAGTGTAACTGGCTCTGTGGTGAGGTTTGTCACTCACCATACCAACCTATATCAGGGCTGGTGGCAATTGCTGCCCTGACCATCAGCATTACCTCTGAGTACCAAGCTGCCAGACTTATTGCTGGGTTACAAAAGAAAGCTTGCAGATGAGGCAGTGCGTGAAGAACAGGTTATGCATACATGCCTTCCTATCCCTTTGAACAGGAACAACTGACCTGGTTCTCCAGGGACTGACTGCTTTTCGTAGCATTCCAGCTTTTACTCTGTTCCTATACAGCCCTGGCTCCCTGCAGCAGCCCAGTCCAGGCCAGGCATCACCCTAGAAGCAACTTAAATGCAGCACTACTGCCAGGAGCTCGGTAAGTGACTTTGGCGAATGCTGTGATCTGGAGCAGGGAGTTGTAGTACCTACATGTTGAGAAGCAATCATCGATAAGGACTCACCCCCTTTCCTCATCAGAGAGCCTGGAGGTGGCCACAGCCCCTCAGTTTCATCAGTGAGTGGCTGTATGGTCCTTAGTTGCCAACTGGGGTTAAACCATGACAATGCTCTACTTTGCTTCAAAACAGGCCACATGGGCAAGCCTAGAGTCAGGCAATGGATGGAAGGAGAGTTTTCAAAGGTAAGAGCATTGACAACCCATGGCCAGCTTCTTGGAAGAGTGCAAGCTCAGTAAAAAGAAGAAATTTCATCTTCACCCAGTTCACAGACCCCAAAATCACCCTTGTCACCAGTTGAAAGAAAAACCTAGAGTTCCTGTTTGCTAAAGAAGATGAAATCTAAGAATCCACATAGTTACTGGACTATTTTTCCCTTAAGGAAACATGTGGTATCTTTATTGGCATTCAAGTTTCTTCGAGTTTAAAACACGTTCACCTCTTCTCTGATAACTTGCTGAAATAGTAGAAATATCTCAATCTTATTCAACTCTGCAGCAAATTATTTTTGCTATATATTTACAGCAAGGTCAATTTTTTCTCCCTGAATTTTGTTGCATATAATTCATTTGAATAGGGTGGCTTCTATGTCATCTTTAATCTTCTAAATGCATCTTATGCCCAAATTATAAATCCTAGAAAGAATGACCTATAATGAATTCTTAACCACAGCTTTATGGCAGAACAAATACACTTCTCTAATATGCAAACTGTTAAATGTTTTCTTATCATACTAAAAGTGTGAATTAAATTATAATATGATGAAAAAGCAGCAGTTTGCAGTAATTCCAAATGTGGCAAATCTTCAGTAGTGCATAAAATTATTCAGTGAACTGTGGAAAACATCAGAGCAATTCTAGCCTTAAAGCTTTTCTTCCAACAACCAAAAAGTGCCAAAAACAAGCAAGCATAGCTAAGCATTTCATCTTGGAAGCAGCTTATTGAATTAATAAGACAAGTCAATTAATGTAATGCTCTGTTGCTTCAGGATAAAACATGAAAAGGAAAAATATGGAGCTGTTTACTGTAGTGAGATCAAGCAACCATGAAGTCGGTAAAGCTGAAGTTACTCAGTTCTCTAAATCCTAAGGAAATTATCAACATGGCCATTGTATATGTTTGCTTTATACGTAAATAATCCGTTAGATGCGGAACTTCTGCTGTCCGGACACTGGGTTTAGTATCAATTTACTCCTGTTATGAGTCTATTTTGCATCTGTACTGCATAAACTTAAAACTGAATAGTCACTGTCGTTCATAGTGGTGGACATTGGGTTATGTTTGACGGGCCCACCTGTGTCCCAGGGCAGGTAAAGGAAGTTACCACTGAGGTGTGCTGGGTATCTCATACAGATACTGTGCTATACTTAGTCTAACCTGTACCTTGTAGAGCAGTGAAGAAAATCGTGATCTGCAGTTAGAAACTGACTGTATTTCAGCAGAGCAGCCTGTGGTTAAATCATGGCAAAGTTTTGATAAATTGAATGTTAAGGATGGTAATCTTTGCTTTTGGGTCAGTTCTTCAGTTTTCGTTTAACTTAATGCTAGGCTGGTATGTGTTCAGAAATCCAGATTCTAGGTGTCTGTGAAAAAGTGTCTGAGAAGGATGGAGTCAATTAGAACAACTGGTTTTCCTATATAATAGACCGCATCTTCCCAGAAATCTTTATTATGCAAACTTTGGGTTTGATTTGAAACATAATAATCCTGATCAAGAGCTTCACCTATTGTGAACTCCCATTTTTCAAGTCTTCTACCCAAACTATTGCCTTTAATTGTAAGGAACTAATTAGATCAGTTTAAATAGGGCAGCTGTGGGTTAATGAAGAGTACAGAAAGAAGCTGGCTGTTGGTAAAGATGAGTGCCTCAATTATTCAGGCGTAAGATGACTTTCATGTCTTACAGCAATTTTTGGAGAACAATTCTCTCATAGGTATTCATGTCAAATTCTGTTGGGAGTGTAAGGGCAGCAGTTGAAAGGGAAACTGGAGGCAACAATACATTGGCTAGGTCTACTCAATGTGTTGTGGTTGGCTTTTGGGGCTTCTTTGCAAGCATCAAGGCTTTGAATAGTATAGCTACAGGAGGTGCTTCAAGGTGGAATCACTGTAGTCACCAGGTAGATGTCTGGAGCATATTAAGGGAGGAGAGCATAGACTAGAAATCAATGACAATTATATGCTAAACAATTTTTAAAGTTTAAGGCTGTAGTTTCAGTTTTTTTCCTCCTTTTGCCCCCGGATCTTGAATAGCACAGACTGTAAGAAATCCTGTTATCCTTCTTTTGCAGCTTTATTCTGTGATAGAGAAAGGGATGTATTGTGATCCCATCAGAAGTATTTTTGTAGGTTGCTGCTAGATGCACAGCTGAGATGGTATTGTTGAGAAGAGTTTTCTGAAGCAGAGGAAGGACAGAAAGATCATTGTCTTCAGCTGGTAGCATTTCTTAACCGTTTCTCTGCCTGACATCAGTGTCTGTGAGATACTAGTAAGGCTTTAGGGACTTTGTGCCAGATTTGTAAAAACTCCGGGCCACTTTACATGAGATAGCATGCAAGCTCTACAAGTCTAGACAGTAGAGTCTTTCAGAAAAGAAATGTAACTAAAAGAACAATGGGGAAAAAAGTGCCCAGAAAAAAACCTAACATGTCTGTGCTTGGATCCCATGTTGTGCATTTAACAGCCATTTGGCCTTTTCTTCATTCTCTATTTCAAGTCTGATCAAATCATTAGTGATAAATTGTTATCTTGCAGAGGCATAAACTAATGGCAAGACCCCAGTAGTCTATATGCTGACTTCTTGGTTCTGGTCAAGGTACACATGACTGTAGAAGCAGCAAACAGGACAGGTTCAGTGAAGGTGAGGAGCTGACAATTAACTCCTTTGCTGCAAATCAAGTATCAGTAGCATATGCTTTATACACTAAGGCACATCTGAGAGAGACCCTGTTGCCCTGAGCTGTGGATTGCTGTTGTAGGCAGTGAAATACGAGGAGCTGCTGGCATAGTAGCTGTACTGAGGTTGTGATCTCACCTTCCAAAGTACGTAGGAAAAAGGACAAGACAGATCATCACATAAATCACAGCTGTTGAGGGAGACAGCACCCTGAATTGGGTCTTGACAGCATAGCTGCTTTTCTCTGTCTGTGGGGCAGTAGTGGTGAATAGAGATGAATGAAAATAATTAAGTGGTGTGAAAGAGAGGGTATGAGACAAAATGAAAAGAAATAGGAAATGAAGAGGAATGGCAGGTGGGAGGAAGAAATCGCATATTCCCCTGAGCAATACTTAAGATTATAGGTAGTTTGCTTCAAATCTGGGTGGGTCTCTAGCCCTCATTTCTAACAGAATCAAGGACAGCCATCTGAAAAAGCAAGCAAATGAGAGACAATGGGAAGTGGGTCAGTAACTTGATGCTCAGACATGTATATTGTTTCTGGTCATACAAATTTGACCATATTGCCACATGGTGAGAAGACAAAAGTAATCTGACAATGAGTCTTGGATGAAAAAATGTCATACCCAGGCCTGCCATGTGAGAAAGACCTCTGCACCTTTCTGAGCTGCGCTCAGGAATTAAAGGTACTTGTCAAGCAACAGCAAAAGGTTTTATCAAAGATCTCCAAGCATTCCCACAGAAGAATATTTGTCAAAAAAAAAAGTGATTTTTTTTTAATTTCCCATTCTCTTAGTTGCCCTGTGCAGTATCTTATCCCTTGGCAGCGTAGTATCCTGTTCACTTGAGGGCAAGTTATTTGTTGTCCTTGTTGGCTGGTTGGGGCACTTCCTGGTGTGAGGGAATGCATGCTTTCTCTGTTCAAAGTCAACTTTTACATGAAAATAATTCTATCTGATGGGCATCTCTGATAAATCACGGCCCCCAAAAGAAGAACTATTGGCTACATTTGTTTCTCAGTCCATCACAGTTAAGCACAGCTATGTCTGTGCTTTTTTTCCATTTCTCTTCTGATCTGAAAGGCTCAAAGCAACTTCTAATTAAGGAGCCATGAAACCAGACTAGGGCGGGACTGTGCCACTGTGTCTCTGTGGGAGCAGATGGAGTAAGTGTAGTGGTGGTCTTCCATGCATTCGTGGGTTGAAAATCCCAGCTGAAGGGAGGTAAGCAAGCTCTGAGCGGTTGATTCTTGCAGACAATTGTCCACACTTGACTGCAGGCACCCTAATTCTGCTCTCTGTGACTTGATCTAAAAGCGGGGTCTGCTGTCGGTGAGATTTTACTGATGCAAACTGTAGATGAACCATCTGCAGTGATGACCTAAAATCCAGGAGTCCTCAGTTCTATTGCTGGCTCTGCTGCAGTTCTTTAGGATAACCTTAGACAGGTCTCAAGTCTTATGAGTCTTTGTTTCCTGCCTGCAAAGCAGAAGAGTCAGTTTCTTTTCCTCAGAGCGGCATACTTTTATAAAGTACAAATATTTGTGAAGTTAAGTGGTTTGACTGTGAGAGCATTTCAGGGAAGAAACCATAAACATGTGTCAGGCCTATGATCTGAATTCAAACCAGTGAACTAGAAAAATTGTTGACAGCCTTAAACCAACTGCCCTGTACACACATCTCCTTCTGTCTACCTGAAAGATTATTTGTGGAATGTGTTTCTATTTTCCTATGACAAAAAAATAGAATACCAAGCAAAGAAGCATGACCCATTTCTTTGTCAGGCAAGCTCTAAACCCTGCTTACTGGGATGCAACTGAGGTGTTGATAGAAGAGAAGCTCATTTTAGACCACAATATTCATCCTGCCACTGAAGAAGAAACAAAGACTGCCACCTTCAGATGAAACGGATGTGCTTTCCAAGCCAAGGTATGTTTATCTCCACAACTTCTCTATGATCTGTAATTATATTTAGACCATACAGCAGAATAGAAAAGTGGCAAATGAGGAGAGTTAGGAACATAACTGATAATTTTATCATGTGAAAATAGAATATACCACTGAAAATATCTACAAACTCTATTAATTGTCAACCAACAGGTCTGATAAGAGCATCACTCATCAGTTACTGTATCACCTTCAGAGTCCTTTCTCTGTGTAACGCACCAAGTTTAAGTACACATAATGCTGTTCATAATTGTTTGCCATAGGAGTGGACTTACTCCATGCAACTTTTTTCTTCCGATATAGCATGTAGCAATATTAAAGTCATACCACACTGAGCTCTTTATTACCAGAGATTTTTGGACAGAAGCACATAATCTAGATTTTCTGAATCAATAGGCAGATGGTAGCTGTTTTTTTCTTTTTCAGTATTTTTTCCAACTTGTACATTTCAGATTTACATAACTTGTTTTTTCACACATTTGAAGAAGAAACATTGACAGAAATCTGAATTTATCTTGGATGCATTCACAACTACCTTTCTTTTTTTTCCTGGCATCTCTGTCTAGACTTCGGTCAAAAAGCAGGAACTTTTACCTTTCTCTTCTATGGATGTAAATACTGTTAAACATTGTGCAGAGTGGCATGACTGTCACTTTCTCATGAGGATGTGAACCCTCATTTACTCCACTACTGAAATACATTGTGTTTCCATTGCCCAAGGTAAGCTGCCCTGCCATCTCCCTGCTACACACGGTGTTACTGAGCATCTCACTAAAACACATGATCGTTGTGACTTCAAACTGGTTGTTTTTTTTACTATTGTTTTCAATTTGGTTCACTGGAACAATGAAGATTAGCTGCATCCGGCTCTCCATTTGACTTCACGTTTTATTAGTCATTATTTTTGCAAAGGCCTTAACTCCCTTCTAAAACATTTTAATTAAAACAGCAATTTCTCAGTGCCACACTTCATGAGCAGATTTTGCAGCAACTTCAAAGAGACACAGATGTTTACTGAATTTGGTGTGGTGATATATAAGGCTGCCTACTGGCAACAAAAAATTCATAAACATCTCTAAGAAACTTCGCTGTTGCAATGACAACATTTCCTTCTTATGTTTTAGCAAGTCTAATATTTCCCAGTCTCAACAGGCATATTTCATAGACACAAGCATAAGCATTGTTAGCTACTCACAGATACACCATGTCAGATACACTGCTATGGGGTAAGTACCTCTCAGTGGTGATACCTTGGGCTTTGGCAAAGGGCACAAAAGGCCATGGGTTAGCTTGCTGTATGGGGTTATCAGTAGGCTTGGAATAAGGAAACTAAAGTTAAATTTCTGCTCAATTTTCCATACCTTCCAATATGATTTTGAGTGGCCATTAACCTTTGCGTGCCTCAGTTCCTGCTGTTAAAAGGATGATAACATATACTGACTTTTAATTGACTTATTGCCTGGTGGCATTGTCTATCTCCCAGGGCACCAAGGGCTTCCTAGGTCTAGAGGGTATTTTTAAGTGCTGTTGTAGTAAAATGAAGAATTGCTAAGGATTTATTCTGGAGGAGTTTCTCCTTACTTGTGGTAGGTGAGCCTGGAGCTGGTCTGAGGTCTCATTTTAGGATCACCTCTATGTGAGAATAACCGGGCAGGCAGTGGTCCTCTCCTCATTGAGATGATGGGACCAAGGACACATGGCTATGGCAGACCATCTTTAAGACATTGACTAGGGTCCAGGTATCTTCTGCAGTTTAGTCAGCTGGCTGTGGCCAGAAAACACATGTTCTTCTTGCTGGGCCATGGGTGAGGCTGGTCTCTATGTGCTGGGACATATAACATGCTCCTATTTAGTCTTTCTGTGCACAGAAGAAACCAAGTTTCTTCCCTGGCCACTTTTCACTCTCATACCTTTTTGAAGGGGAAATAATAGAAGTACTTGGAAATAGCATATCCTTTTCCAGTGTGAGCATCAGCCAAGGACCAGCACGGAAAGCTGGCATGGAGTACGGCGTGACACATCATGTAGCTGCTTTAATATACAGTGTAATTACAGTGACAAATTTCTGCCTCTTGAAGCATAAGGGACTGAAGTGGTTGCCCTGAAGGAGAAAGAAAGTTAGCATGAGAATTTTGACCAACTCTAGCTTGGGAAATGCAGCACTTCCTCTGTGCTGGATTAAAAGTGATCAGCATGGCCAAAGGGCTCCTGCGAGAGGCAAGGTAAGCAGGCTGAAAGGGAATTGGAAACATTAAAGAAATTAAGCTGTACTGGATAGAACAAGTTTTACAGTTCCTTATTCCTTTTTAATTCAGTAGCATTAGGCATACTGAAAGGTAGATTGTGCAGACTTATGCGTGACAGCAGGATACTTTTCCACACGAATAAATCCCCTGAAATTAATTGGACTGCCCACAAAAGTGACTGGGAATATGAACTTGGCTTGCACATGTCAGCCCTCAGATGTGATCTTTCTTCAGCGATGCAAGAGCCAGGCTGCATGGTGAACAGCAACAGCTTAGCTAGAAATGTGAATTCAAAACCCTTGCAGTAAGTAGATCAATGTCTCTGTGTATGCATCCTTGCTGAAGAGCATCTCAACTCAGCTGATTCACCTTAGCAAGAAACAGATTAACATTAATCTGAAAGAAACTATTCCTAAAATTAAGACATAGCTTAGACAGTTTGCTTCCTGCAAACTGTTGTGCATTTGCTGTGCCATGGAATTGCCCATACGTATGTTTTAGCTGGTGGCAGATGATGTCAATGAGAATTAGCCTGACCTGCAACAGAGGAAGCTTAAATTTAGGTTTTTCTCCCACCTGTGTTGTGGGATAAAAGCACACAGACAGGCAGTCCCTTGTGTGTGCATGTGCCTGAGCATTCAAGGTGTCCACAGAGGCATTGCTTTACTTGAAATGCTTGCTCACCAATTGTAAACGGGCTCTTAAAAAAAACAAACCATATGTAAAAGCCCTCTCCCATGTTGGTCTGGAAAGAAATAGCTTTGTTGTTGTTTCAAAGAATTAGTGAGCCAACAATGCAAAGCTTTGGAGTTGGTTACTGTTTTTTTACTGTAGTCTCTATGAGCTATACAAAGTCTGAAGACATTGTACGTACAGTACACCTTTAATAAGAAGGGAGCTCGCAGTCTACCAAACTCTGCCGAATAAACCTTTAATACATACTGTACTTCACTCAGTAGCTGTCCATCTCTTCTTCATGGAATATCTAACAGCTCTAAAAATATTTTCTTGAAAGAGGATAGAATTATCATTGTTATATATCAATCAAGTATGGTTAATGAAGCAAAGCCAGCATGCTAGTATTGCACAAGGGGAAAAGCCTCCAGAACACAAAGTGGAACAACAAATGCCCTCAACATTCTGCCAAAGGGAACAGGAAGCTCTGGATGCCACATCGGTAGGATTCGTGTAGCTCTTAGGCATCCTTGTACTGCAGCAGGTTTGCTTTGCCTCTTCACTGCCACATTTCTCTCTGAAACATGTAGGGATCTTCCAGACCATTACAAAAAAGAAGAAAAAAATTTACAGCAGCTGCAGCAAAGTGTGGTACTATTCAATTTCTTGAAGAGTGAGGCTTTTATTTCAAAATATCATATATTAATATATATATATTTCTATATATATACTTTAACTGGTATAAAGTAAATTGTAGATCCAAACTTAGACTGTTGTTTGTACTTTTCAATCTCGGAAACTTTACCAAAGGAACTATTTTCTTCATTTTTATTTTCAGCTGTCAAAAATCAGGGGCATTATTCCCACTGAATACTTGCTTTCACACAGTAAAGCCACTGTTGTTGTCTGGTAAACAGTCAAAGTGCAAATAAGAAATCCATTTGGCTTGTAAATGCTGAGATGGTTTTAAACTTTCAATACTTTGTCCTCATAAATCAGCAGGGCTTTCACTGTCTCCTTGCAGATGGCACTCTGTTAGGTCCTTGGGTGGATCTGCAGTAAGAAAGCACAAAAGCATCAGCATATAAAATATGTTATGAGAGGAAAGACAGACTCAGGCTTTGTGGTATTTTTTCCTGTTCATGATATAGCTGAGTTTAAATTGCAATATTTGGGGGAGAAGGATCTTCTCTCTTGAGGCTGCAGGGATTTAAGGATGTGCAAGAGGCAGACCCTGAGCGAGCTCCTGCCTGTGCCTTGGGAGATGCTGGCTGTGCTTTGATCACCTTGGCTGGTGGTGTAGAACAGCTTTGGGCATTGGGCAATACTCATCCTAGCCTCCCCTTCTCAGAGTGATGCTAGTAGCTTCTGCTAAACAAAGACATGAAGATAGATCCATCTTTCATTTGGATCTCCACCAACCCTCTTATCCAAGGAAGGGCAGGATAGGGAATGACTAGCTATATAACAGACCAGAAAGTCTGACTGACTTCATCTACTCACCTTGGGTGAGATAACACAGCCTGCAACAGACCATAAAACCATTGCTCTTTATGACTAACACTAGAATTGATCTGAGCAAGCACGTTAATGGCTTGAAGAGGAAACACTACCGCCCAGATGGTTTTTAAGGATGCTGAAATAAGAACAACTGACCAGAAGCAAAAATAGCTCTCCTGAGGAGAAGCTTTTGTTTCTTTCCTGCACTGATACATGAGATGAATGGCACAAGGGGTTGAACTCTTTGCTAGATGGCTAAGTCAGCAATGAAACTCAAATTGACTTGAATATGAGCAGGCTCAGACATTAAATCAGGACTAGAAATCATTAGCTAAGCACAGGGTGAGATGTTGAAATGTAGTCTTGTAGCAAGAGATATTTACTATCATCTTGTGCTCTACTGCATTGAACTGACATCTTTCTTAATTACAGAGACTGTTATCACAAAAATAGAGGGGTTTCTTCAGCACTCTGTATTAAAAAGACCTGGAAATCATTTGAACTATTAACATAGTTGGATAGCTTAAAAACAGAAAATAAGACTCTCAGTTTATTTACCATTTCCATCCTTACCCCAGTTCCCATGTTCTGCTCTCCTGGTTTGTCACTGACAAGTGACCCAGATGCGCTTACTCTCTTGGGGATGAATACATCCTTTTCTTGTTTGTACACTGCCTCAGGTGTTGGTGTGGTTGGTGTAGGAGTATGGAATGACAAGGTACCATGGGATCATGGACACCACAGCTGCTGTTTGCTGCAGCATGAGAGAACAATAGCTGCTAAGAAATGTGATGTTCAGGTCCCTCAGGGCGCCCTAAAATGGTCTGCATTTCTATGATGGCAAAATGTACGGTGAAACAAGTGTTATTCTGGGAACTATAGCTGTGGGTGGGCTGTAATGGAGGGCACAGGCTGTAAAACTGGAGAGATGCTCTGAGCTGACCTGCTCTGCCAGTCCCCAGGTGCTCAATGCTTTAATAATATCAGCAGAAAAACAGCTTGTTGAAGTATTTAGAGGTGTTATTAGTGTGGATTACATAAAAAGGAAATTTTTGTAGACACCAATCCAACATCAAGAGCTTCTGAGTAACTCCCACAGTCAGATGGGAAGTAGCAAAATATGGGATGCATGAAGAGCCATGTTTTCATGGTTTTCAGCAGCTCTGGTTCTTACAGGCATTTAAGTGCCCTTATGGGCACTATCTCCCAGCATGCAGACTGAGACCATGTTCGCGTTTTCCCCTGGTACCAGTTGCTGAAATGTAGTGATGTGACTTCCAGCCAGGTCCTAGTGCAGCTTCAAGAGCCCCACATTTTGGAGGAAACCATTGAAACTTATGTTCTTTAAAAAAAAAAAAAAAAAGAAAAAAAAAAGCATTGAAACTGCTCCAAAAATTGAATTACAAAATTATTTTTCCAGTGTTTGTCACCTGCTCTGACCATCAATAGAAAACAAACTGATTTACAGAGGCTCTGAGCTTTATATCTTTGGCTTTAACAATTTAATTAGTGAGCTATGCTAAAGGACTAAACACAGAAAGAAATATATAAAAAGGAAGATATGCTGGCAAAAAAACCTTTACTGGATCTGTTGTCCATGTTCTTCTGATACTAATCAGTATTCATCACATCTGAGAACCAGCCATGAAGTAACACACTACACTGTAAAATTACATATATTGCGAATACTCATACATTCTCATATATATAAATATATATATATATATACGCACACACACATACGGAGATGCTTATATGTGATTTACTGTGGGTCTTGGAGAATATACTAATAGGTATTTTAATCCTGAGAGTCATAAACATGAATGTTTTCCCTGTCAGGACAAGAGCAGCTGCCTAAGGTCCATGTATTTAGTGTGAGGAAAAGCCTTCATTAAAACAGTTTACAGCCCATGGTGACTTGCTCTAGCTTTTTGGCTAATCACCACAGATATATCTAGGATATTGACTTATTCATCTTGTTTCTTCTGCTTTCTTAACTTCCTTAACTACATAAATGAGACACACATGGCCCAATCTTGCAGCCTGGATTGGGGTCAATACAGATTATAGTGTAATCCCTTTCTCTGATGCCATCTGAAATGACAAAATAAAGAAAAAAAAAGCCTGTTTCAGGATCTGATGGCTTCTATTATTTTATATCTATGTTGCCAGATTTGAAGCAGCAGTTTGGATTCTAGCAAAGTTTCAGGGATTATGAAGTAGATTTTTTGCTTCGAAAACTCAAGAGACGGCTCCTAAGCACATCATGTCACGTTCCCTTTGTCAATTGGGTTCTGTAATGATATTTTAAAGCAACAAAGCAACATTCTACTGGAAGCAGCACCATGAGGTACTCCCCTCACAAGCTAATTAAAATAACTCCTGTGGGTAAATGAAGAAATATTTTTTTCACTTCTGAGCACTCAGTCTGTAAGTATTTAATTTAAATGGAATACAATGATGCATGCTGAATAGATTGGACCATACATCTGCATATTAATGAAGCTGCTACATTTCTAGCAGTCGCTTCCAGATGCAGGCTATCGCCTAAAACTAGTTTATATGATGAGGGTTGGGGAGTTAAGAGCAGGACAATTTCACAGGAAAAAAGCAAATGCAATTCCTAAATTATATAATTTGCAGACAGACTGCAGCAGTACTGAATTATTGTAATTTAACAAAAGTAGAACACACTTCATGTTGCTTATTGCTTCTTTAATGTCACTTTCTTCCATTTTAATTCTCCGATTCAGTGAGAAAGACATTGCCCCAGTGAAGAGGGCATACAGTAAATTTGTGGGTGTTTTTTGGTTTTGTGTTTTGATTGCACTGTAAGGTATGGACTTTAGGGCACAGACTTGTAGTGGTATTTCTCTGTGGACAGATCAGTTGTGAGCATAGAGTGGTTTGCCTTCTGCAAAGAAAACCTCCTAAATTAGTATGTATCCTACTAACTGAATGTGGTGGTAAGATAAGCCATGCCATAAGGCACTGCTCAAGAAACTAGGTTTACAATGCAAATCATTCATCCCAGATTATATCATACAGTGGGAAAGAAAAGAATTCAGATGGCATGGGGATTAGTTGAGATAGAATCTCCTCTTTCAACAAAAGGCCTAGAAGACATGAAAAATTGCTAGAGTTAGGACTGTAGAAAAGGGAAGAAGTCAGGAAATCATGACACTGAGCTTCACATTCCTGTGAATTAGTAGCTGGTTATGAATATATAGAACCTGTTAAAGAGGGAAAAAAATCTTGTAGGTTTTTTTTTTTTTAATTTAGCAGGTTTCAAAATTTATTTTCCACTTGACTGAAAAACAAAATCTATAAATTCTTAAAAACATATTTTGAGTTGACCACTGTGTAATTTTCCTGGAAAAAAAATTAATTGTGGCATGAAAATCATTTAATGTGTGAAATACAGTAGGTACAGGTGGCAGTTTTACAAAAATGGTTGTGAAATAATTGCACAATGTAATAAAAATATTGGAATCCATTTTTTTAACATTCTTTTTTTCCCCAAGATAATCTCATAGTGGGAGAAGTGTAGCCAGATCATTCACACTCTTTTTGCAGCTGTATCTCTGCATTTCCCTACCAAGGTATGGTGAAAGTTGGCATCACCACTTGGCCTGTTTTAACTGAATCTTCGGCATCTCAAAGGTATGTCACTAACAGGTGCATGGGGCTAGAGCTGCTCTGAAGACCTCAAATGTAGACAGTGAGTTGGGTGCTCAACATTTTTTGATGCTACAAAGCACCTGTACAGCTGCTGTTGCTGATGTGGCCTGGAACAGCCAAGGAAGGGATGTAGGATACAGCAGATCCCTTTGATCTAATATTCTTCCATTTAGCCATCAGAAAGGCACTCAGAGATGTGATCCAGATGTGACAAGATCTGTAAGAAAGTGACCTGGCTATTCAGCAGCTCCAACCTGCTGGTTATCAAGCTTGGACCCAGCTCACCAGCTTGAACCCATCTGAACTTTCACTAAATAATAAGTGTTGGATGACTGGTGAAGTATGCAGTGACCATTAAGACTTTTACAGCAGACATGATAATGAAAAGATATGGGTGAGCAATCGTTAGTGACTCCCTATCCTATTGAGACCTCCTGGGTATAGACAGAAAGGCAACTTACTCTGGTGGTCTTGATTTTATTGCCAGTCGCACACATCCATCCAGAATTATCAGGCAACGTCTTACATTCCTCTCCTTCTAGGCAGGGCTCCATCTCACACCACCATTTCCCAATCACTATAGAAGCTAGAAAAGACAATTTTCACAACTATGTTATAATGAAAAATATAATTAAATAATATCTCAAGGGTCCAACACCACATTTTAGAAGCAGAACATCCCTTCTAAACCCTTCAATTGAAATTTAGTTGCAAGGTTTCCATGTTTAGTTACTTGGTTTGCATCTTTTATTCTCTAAGACAGTGCACTGCTTCCCACAGTTTCCATATACACGAGATCTCACCTACTCTCATGCTGTGACTGCAGGGAATGCTGTGATGGCAGTAATATTCCTTCAGACCAAAGGACCATCCATCATAACAGCCCATCTTCATGAGTGGCCAATCTGGCCTTTTTGGACACGCACAAGAACAAGGCAAGTTGAAAGAGGTATTTCCTAGAATGTTCTCCAGGTCTTTAGGACTTGTAGGTCAGGGTACTCCAGAATAAACAGTGCCTGCTTTGTTTTCAACACCTATAGCTGTCTTTTTGCTGAATTTCTGGAACCCATGTAGACTTTTATCTGTCAGTGTCCCATGGCAGGGAGCTTGCAACAGAAGGTAAGGTAATGATGAAGAGCAGCAGTTCAGTTTGTTGAAACATGATTATGAATTTTATAGAATCCATATTATCTCTAGCAGTAACTTTAAATTTCCAAATATTTAACATTGTAAATGATGACAATGTTTGGATCTTGTTGTTTGAATTTAGTTCTCACCTATGTTTACAACCTGGAGTGTATCTTAATGAAGTTTCTTGCCTGGGAATTGGTATCTGTCTATATCCTTAACTGGATCTTAATGACATGTTTTGTCAGGGGATTTTGATCAACTTTAGCTAACCTTGCAAACTGTGACTAGTTGGTGCATGAGTGGCTCTGTCTGTGGTTTGTTTTCTCTGTCAAGAATTAATTTCATGTTTGCACTCATGAAGCCTAACTATCAAAGCTTCTTGCACACTCACTCAGATAGAGATGCTTTACCCATTCATATCATCCCAGAGTTGCTTCAAGGCCATAAGATATCTTTGAAACAGTAGACTAGTTTGTATCACACCATTCAGCTCTGGAAAGTGCCCTGTTGTGCATGCATTGATTTCAGGACATATCTGAGTTTATAATGAAATTCTTGATATATTCTTTAGCTAGTTGTTTATGCTCCCAAAATCCTACGGACATACCCAAAGACATATCTGCAGCTGCTATTAATGTCCTTCCCCTTATTTCACAGCTACGCAGACAAAGCTACCAGTCCCTTTAATCTCTGACATATGACCAACCCACACTGAAAAATAAGTGCACCAAACCCACAGATGCTCCTAGACTCAAAGGTGTGTATCACTATTCTATTCCAACATGCAGGAGGAGGCTCTGCATGGACCAGAATGCAGGAGACTGCAGAAGAGAGAGACTCAGCAAGGGACAGAAGAGTGTCCATAACACCTGGACTGCATTCTTGTTCTCAGGTGAGGTGGGCAATAGGTGACCATGACTGCAAATCATCAGCATTATCTACACAGTTATATTCATCACACTATCTTACCAGACCTGTTGTTGTCCCACCTAAGCAGCTGACTTTGTTGCTCTGATCTCAGTTTACTAGGAAAAGATCCCCTTTTGACTTGGCTCTGAGAAGAAAACTGCCTTTCACAGGACTGTTCCAATTCAGCATTTTGTTTTCCAGTGAGGACTACGAAAAAATGAACCACTGCCAACACAGTCTACCCACAGCCACTTCTGATTCTTCTGGCAGCCTCATGTAACTTCTCCTGAATGCTCCCCCGACTTTCTGATCCACCTTCCTTTGCTGCAGAATAACAACAAACACATATCCAGATGCAAGTGCGTAGGTATGTGATACTATAAATGCGTATTTCCAAATGGGAGACTTAAGCACACACACACCCAAGCTAAGACAAATACCACAATCTTTAGGTAAGAATGTAATAGAAATATTTTAGATTGCTTAAATGACCACAAAGGCATGTCATGTAACCAGAAAGGAAGCTGTTTTTTAAGTAAAGCTGGTAGTAAACTCTGGGAAATGCTTAATATAGAGTGTGAAGTCCTGTAAAGAAGGTCAATTATACATTTGTTAATTTTCACTTTCATTTCCTCTGAAGTGCAAGTAAGACTTTCTTTGGAAAGGTGAGATAATTATTCATCAGATAAGCTGGACAAACCTGCCAATTGTTGAGGTGCATGGTTGATCTGAGTGGCATATGGTCAAGATATGTGCTGGGCCATGCTGGAGTGCATCCAAGTATAGCAAATAAAAATATATATAGTGCAAACAAAACAGAATGAGAAGCAATATTTCTGGCCAGCAAATTAACTCTAATGGGAAGCTACTGCAATTCAGGAATCCAAATTAGTATCTTTCAAAACAGGCCTTCACTGGGTATATGATTATACAAGCAGACTTGCTGAATAATTGTCTCAGCAGGGATACGGTTTTCAGCCAATGAGTTTACTTTAAACATAGGGAGAAACACCTTGTGTTTGAAAGATCCTTTAGTCTTGAAGAAGAGGTGAGCAGGTTGGAGCAAGTGAGCTAAGCTTTGAATAGACTAGGCTAGACTAGTTTAGTTGGAGGAGCCCTGTACCAATCATCTAGCTCTCTGTGTTGGCTTTCCTATTTCTTCTCACACTTTATACATATTTTTTATCATGTAATATAACATTTCTCCATATGTACAACACACAACAAAAAACCCTTTACACCTGTGCTTGCAAGGCAGTTTAATGTTGCTATTCACATGTCCTTTTCAGAAGGGTATCATTAATGCTGCTAACAGTGGAGAAAGAGATCTCTCTCTTTGATATGCATGAAAAAGCACGAGGGCTGAATCTGTGCTCTAATAACAGATTGCGCAGTGGGCAAACTGAAAAACCATATCTGCTAAATACTGGCCTTCACAGCAATCATCAGAGCAGAGCACCCTCAGAATGCATGAGAAGCATCCTGTGATATGGAATCAAAAGCAACAACGTAAGTATTTACTAGTAGCAGTGCTGTATCATTCGATAACCATGGAGAAGGATCCTGTGGTGCTTGGTACTAAAACCCACACAACTGAATGCCCTGGCCTAGGGAGTTTACAATGTAAAACAGCAGTATGAGATGTATACAGACTGAGAGGAGGCATGGGAAGCAATGCTGTTCGTAGCAATTAAAATGATGTAAGTACTTATTGATGCTGCTAAATATAGCCCATGTATTTGGATATTGACCTCAAGAAATAATCAAATGCAAAGTCATTGCTGAACCTTAATATCAACAGATTCATGTGATAATGTGCAGGGTTTAGTATATATATATTATTTTTATACCACAGTGCAGTTACAATCACAAGATGGTATACCCAAGGTCCACCAGTGAGTATTCTTATCTGTCCCGACCCAGTACAGCTAGGCTGGAGACAAGGCTCCTTCTATAAAGCAGGAAATTAAGGCTATTTGCAGCTTAAAGGCTCCTGTTTGTCTCTTTTATGTAAACTGTCAAAATCCTTTGTAAGTCTGAAGCACTACAAAGCTCATCACCATCCAGTCTTCAGCACCACGCTGTGGCATGGGGCATCCAGAGCTCAATGAAAATTATTTCCTTTGAGTCTTGTGTTTATATATTTTCTCTTCTATTAAAAGGCTTTTAATCTTTAGGACCAGTTGTCCTTCTTGAGCACTGCTGATCCTTTGAGGTCTACTTGATTTCAAAGCTTTACACCTCCAACTCTGGTTCAAAGAGGCAGGAAAAAAAAGCTTTAAAATGAATCACAGTTTGCTGTGTTCAAGATTAGGTATACCTGTATGGGGGGGGGGGGGGGGGGAAGGAGAGCTTCCCTAGGGAATACAAGGCAGCTTTTCCACATTTAGGTTATGTTGCTCTGAGATGTAGTGAAGTGGTCATGTGAGAGAGAGAATAGTTAGAGTTAAGATGCTTTCCCTCAGGTGGTTTGCATTCAAGATCTCCCAGATCCTGATAAACCTGAGCTTCTCCGCGACCCAAAGTGCTAATTCTGGATGAGAATTACAGACTCCTGATAGTCTCCAGGCTTCACAGGCTGTGAGTGTTCACATCATGCTGAATTAGATGCCTGCAGCATTTTGGAGTGGTTTTCATTGCGTTCTCACTGTCTGGGGAATACAGGGAGCATGGAGTTTATCCATGCAAGGCTGCTTTGACTGAGACAGATACCCTTAGACAGAGGGGAACAAAAGGATATGATAGAAAAGAGCCTTGACTACTACTCCTTCGTTTTGTTTTGTGGGGTTTTTTTATTGCCCAGGTCCCGCTAGTGTAAATAAGGGATTGCTTATACCTGAGTTCTTTTCAAGAAAATGTCTCATTTATAAGAATATAAAACTCTAAGCATGTAACTAATGGATCTGAGGAGAAAAGCAACACTCTTCAGCAAATTTTTGTTGTTGTTTTCCCAGTCCAATTCACACCATTTTCTTTTTAAAACTTCGCTTGCAAACTTATAGAAATTTTTGATCAAAATATCTAACTTCTCCCGTCTTTAGTCTGCATGGATTAACAGACAGAAAAGCATTTGGTTGAAATGGCATTTGCTAATCATGTTTACCAGAGAAATAAAATACAGGTAAGAGATCTGAGGATCAGACTGCGTCTAAGGAAAGAATAAGAGAATAGCTTATATTTACTAGTGTTTACACAACTGTGTTTCATTTTAAAATGCATTTGTTGCCAAACATAATGCCTAAAGTCTTAGGTGCTTTCAGGGAACTCCCAGCTTAGACTGAATTCAGTAGGCTTCAGCCTGGAAAGTTCATAAGAACCTTTCTAGGTTGCATAAGGATAGTGACTGAGTTTTGGCTTGTTCTTGTCCATCATTTGGAGCACAAAGGTTTGATGCATGAAGAGAGCTTGCTGGGGACATTTTCCCCTTCAATTTCAGTAACAAATTTTTTTATTATGGGACAGTAAAAATGCACTGAATGCCTTCAAATATCTATACCTAAACTGAGGTAAAATCAACATGAAAAACACTGACCATTCCATCATTCTCTTGAATCAAGCAATATTTGGAAAAATACAATCTATATGATTAAAATCTCCTTACTTCTTGAAACTCCCAACTTGTTATGTTTCACATTTCTCAGTCTTCACATTTTTGCATTAAACTGAAGCTCCTCAGCCATTCAAAGTGGTGACTAACTGCTGTCTTACAGGTGATTAAAAGGAGACAGGCAGAGGGTGGTCTGGGAGAGAATGTGTACACACAGCCCTGAGACTCGCAGGCACTTGCTTGTGTCATGTTTGCTACTCCAGTGTGTATAAAAAAAAGCAAAGACTTCTTTGCAGGTAGACTCCTCTTTTAACTTTTCTGTATTCGTATTTAGGAAATGGCTTTAACAGTATGACAAACTATATATGAACTTTGTACAAATACAGACATTATATTTAACAGTGTAACAATATGACAATACTCACAGGGTAATATATAACTTTAATTCATGTTTATGGAAGACCCTGAAATCTGAAACCAGAGCAAAGTATCATCGTGCATTTTTCAATAGTTTAGAGGGAACATGCTATGTATTAAAATGTTCCAAGATTGCTTCTGCCTTCGTCATTATAAAGCCACAGCAGCTAGCTCTTTTTGCCTGTGATAAAGTGTACACATTTTGTTTTTATAGAAATAGAATACAAAAGATTAGAGCTATCAGATTGTGCTTCCTCCTCATCATAGGTATCATGTTACTCCTAGGAATAAAAAAACAGTTCTTTTTCAAAACCAGTATGACACTCATGGCAGGATGGGAACGTTGTTTACTGTAAGTATAACGCGTTCCATTTTAATCTAGTCTCCACCACAGACGAACGATTGATATAAATAAAATTTAAATAGAGAACACATTTCACAGATGCCAGCAGTGAAAAAGATTTTGTCAGCTTAATGAAAAGATATCAATTTTCTCTATGTTATTCAATAAATTGTGAGTCATTTTCTAAATGGATTAGATTAAAGGAAAGTTCAAGCTCTCCATGATAGACTCTTGCACTCATGGAGACTTTTGGCAACGCAATAGCACAGAGGTAGGTAAAATCTTTCAGGTTACTTTACTGGGTTTTTTTGGATTTTTTTTTTCCTATAAAAAAGGTATAAACTGGAATAACAGAATCTGTGACCCTGTGCTCACCTATGCCTTATAAAACAAAACCTCAGAGAATCGAATAAGATATCTGGTTTCTCTTACTTTATCGGGATGTCACGGGGTGCACAATGAATTATGGGTGTATGAACAGACTTTCTAGGAGGATAAGAAAAATGTAGTGAAAGAAAGTGCTATATGAAAGATATTTCATAAACAGACATAGATACTCTTTACTCTGGGAGTTGTAAAGCAGTAGTCTGGTAAGTCGAAGAAGACAAACCTGAAACAAAAGATTTCAGGTTGAATAATGCTATCTAGGAGAAATACAGGATGTTTCCTACAGAGAGTCCATCAAACCATCTGCTTTAATTCAATCTTAGTCAATCTTAGAAGCATCAATCTAATGCTCACTCAGTGTAATACTTTGATGACTTTGATAACAGACCTCTCATAACTTGGGGAAAACTGACATTTCTACACTTTAAAATGCAAGCACAATGTAATCTGTCTAGCAAGTGATGTCTCATATCTCCCAATTGTCTCTGATACAGTATTGCTGAGTTAATTTAATACTTTTTAATTGTAGCAAACATTAAAAAGAGATCATGATACAATTTTTTTCCTGCTAGTGCTCTCTGTTCTTTGCACTATTCTCCAGGTATTTAACCAATGTTTTATTAATTCACTGGCAGAAACTTCAGAATGAATTAAAGGATTTTCTATATTTTTCCATCCAGAATCCTTGTTTTTTTTCATTGCAACATATTCAGCAGCCAGAGTGTCGTATTTTTAAGAGTGGAACATGTATTAACAACCCTATGGGTTGCACTAAAATATACCAATAAGACATGAAAAGGCAGATTAGATGCAAAGAATTTATGAGCAATTTCCACTTGAGATCTGCATAAAACAGCAAAAAGAGAGCTAATTCAACAGTGTGAGAAGACTCATTAGTGAAAAACCACTTCCATTGCCACTCTTTAACAGTTAGCATACTGTTAGCTAAATTGGAAAAAATGACATAAGCATGTTGTATACTTCCCTCATAACAATATGATTAATAAGAGATGGTGTTGGCCAACCACCTGAAAATCAGAAACTCCTGAGGCTTGTTTAATCCCAGCTCTGACTTTCTCTAGTACTACAGGTAAATCATCTCCTTGCTCTACCACTTTTCCATTTGTAATTTTATTTACTTCAGACGATAAGTTAAGTTATTTTTGCCTTGTTTCCTTGTATGTTCACCTCTCACCTGTTGAGCTCGAACACTGTACTGCAGCAGTCTGTGACTGACCTTTTTTTCTGCATATGTGTAACTAGTAGAGTGGTGCTTGGACTGAGCCTGGGTTTCCTAGGTGCTACAATAAGAAATAATAACATTTAAGTTATATGAAGTCCGTATTCTGCCATAAGTTTTTTAAGCATATGACTGATTTTCAGCTGAATAGAGATGGTCTGTTAAAAAGGGGATTTCATATGAAATGTTGTTCAGGCTGGGAGGATCGAAAGCTGCAGCTTTGTCATTTTTCCATGTCCTGCTCTTTGCACCTTTGGAAAAATGCTCCTTAGACATATGGCTGAGAGGCAGCCATAACTGAAGTAGGACCACAATTTCTCAAGGGTGGCACCTTCATGGTGAGTGAACGTTCATCTTCACTTCCATGAGTACATTAAAAATGACAGTGCTCAAGTCCTCTGAGTACTTATAAAGTGTATGCAGCTGTTCAGAGTAAAAAAAACCCTCAGTTTTGTTAGCTAGGTACACAGATAAAAACAGACAGATTTTAAGAACTGTAGAATTTGCATGATTATTTTGGAGTGGGGGAGATCTTGGAGATCTCAGCAGCACTAAGTACAGACCAGTGAAAAGCAATCCACATTGTTCTTGGGCCATACAGTCCAATTTGTGAGATCTTCTAAAAGCCTCAGATTTTAAGGTAATAAAAAGAATGAAGCCCATGGATTGTAGCCCTCCTTCCCAGAGATGTCAGCAGATCCCAGGTCAGCTGAATTGTGTTTGGTAGCTGGCTCTCAGCCCCTGCTCTCATTTGCTAATACTGTACTCGAAAGGCGTTGTTGGCTTTTCTAATTATTCCACTTTCCACTGAGCTCAGACATGACCAATGCTTGACATTTTTCCTCTGATAGCTATGGATCATAGTTGATATTATAACTAAACCTTCACTGTAGGTTATCTGTGCGGAAACTTGGTATCTACAATGAAAAGCAGAGCAAGCCTCAACAATATGCATTTCTGCAGCTATCTGTGGCAGAGAGGAAAGACATGAAATGATAAAATGAATCATGTCTGATAAACTTGTCTCCCCAAAAGCACAGTGTATTCTGTGACCTTCTAGAATGCTAGGACATAGCTTCACAATTTTTCTTGGCAATTCTTGAATTCACGCACAGCAACACACATCTAAAGCAAGTGTCAAGCCATCCACCTTTATTTATAATGTATGTGTGTGAGATTATTGTTTTTGACATAACCTCACTGCAAAGACAGTGGGTCATTGGAGAGCAACCTGCTGACACAGAGTGCTAATGAGACTAATGAAAACAAAATGATTACATTCAGGGAACTGAAATGAATACAGGTGACAGAGGGTCTCCGCCCAGCCTGTATGGGGAAAACTGATCTTTTGTAGGTTAGGGAGACCCATTGCTGCATATTTATTACTGAAGTTTGGAACTGAATCCATCCCTTGCTGCAGAACAAAACTGAAAGCAGGCTGATAAAATATTTGTGCAGTGTAGCAGTGTTATTTGCACCCTATTTGAACTGCTTCTAGATAGCCTAGTGAAAGCTTAATCTTATTGTTATATATTTAATGAAATGCCAAAGAACTGCAGCATAATTATCTATTTTTTCAAAGACAATAGGAAGCGGCTTATAAATATTCACACACACGTTTCATACCAGGGTTGAGGACTGGTGTGCCATCAAAGAAGCAAAATGTCTCCATGCAATATTAATTTTTGATTAATAATATTTCATTAATTAAGTAAATGAATGAGTTGAAATGCAGACAGAGAAAAGCCAGGCCTTAAGATAAGGATACAGGAGGTAGAGGTGTATGGGTGGCCTTGCAATGCCGTTCCTCTGGTGGCTGCAGGGACCTGAAGTCATATATATATATATATATATGTACGTGCATGTGTGTGTGTATAAATATATATATAGATTATGATCTGCTGTAGTCTTGATGCTGTTGTGGAGATGTTTGCTCACACAACCAAGGATTTCTGGGAAATTACTGTGCTGAACCAAAGATATAATTGTTATGTCTTAGTCCCTCATGTTGGTGGAAGAAACACCCAAGAGGAACAATTATTGCCTGCTCCTGCATTATAAACCAATGATCTGTGTTTAGATTCTGATCCAGCAGTTATTGGAGAAACAGGAAAAATAATCCTCATTAGTTTTTGCAGGCTTTAGACCAAATCTAGTGCCTCTAAAAGTTGCATTTGCTCAAACATGAATTCTCTGCACTGCAGGGTACTGAGTTTAGTGAGGCGGAAGGGAAAAGCTGCGAGATGGGCTCTGAAGGGTGAAAGTCTATGATGAGATTTTGACTGAATGAAGTGCCAGAATCATAGCTTAGCAGCAAAACACTCTATGAAAGAACACTGAAAATGAATAAATTATACAAGCCTGATGCATTTATAAGGCATAACAAAGCATGCATAATATATTGGATAGCCATCAATTACGAAATTAAATTCTGGTGTACTGCTTGGGTATAAATAGTGTAGTATTTGTCTCTTGTTGTTTCCAGTCACAAAGAAGATTCCAGTAAATAAATATATAAGGCAAACTCTTCCACTGAATCTACAGAAATGTAATCTACACATAATGTAATTATGTGTTATCAGTCAATGAAATACACAGATTTTAAGTTTGTACATTTTTTTTCAAGGGAAAATGATTGCTGTTTGTTTTTAAATGCAAGCTATTATATTATCACTGTTTTTCTCTGTGAAAAATACTAACACCCACCATCACATGTTTTTGGCCTGTCTAGTAGCAGTAAAGCCAACTGGTCCATGGTTGGTGATTAAAGGACTTGTAATACATTCTTGGTATGTTCTCTTTCCCCTGAAATATTCTGTTGTGTCCTTCAACCTAATAAAATCTGCATAAATCTATTACCAATCTATTACACACATGCAGAAGAACAACAGGCTTCATTAGCTGTTTGTTGGCATGTGTCTGGTTGATTTTCAGAGTGACGTGGGTCAAAGCCCTGATGAGCATAACCTATGGATGATCCAGGGTACTCTGGGACAGGATGGGAATATTCTTTTGCCATTGCCTGTACCCACCAACAATTTTCAGACCATATCAACTACAGAAATTTGTTTATGGCAGACTAGTTTGCAGCTGGTGGAGTGTTATTTAAACCCCTTCCAACTTGCACTATAAACTAAAGGATGTTTTACTGTCCTAATGTTGGTGCTATGAACTTGTACATGGTGTGCCACTTTATGAACAGAGGTATCAAGTGGCAGAGTTTGCAAATGTTTTTAAGGAGGTAGTTTAGTTAACTTGCATTTATCTCTACTGTGGAAAGACAGTGTGCTCCAAATTCTCTTCCATGAATAGAGGATTTCTGTGGTATAAATAATACACCTATAGAGCACTTAAATCTCCACAGACTAGCTCTCAAAATTTATCTCACAAGGGCACAGTTTAAAATCTGTGTGGAAGAAGCTGCTTTCAAAGGTTAAATGTGCCAACTGCCACTCCACAAGGTAATTACTGATTTATTAAAAGTGTTGTATTCATTCAAATCTCTTTGTTCTGTGCTGTAAGACAAGTCTAATTTTGTTTTAAAGATTAAAGGAACATTTGTTTTTGTAAACAAATCCCTAGCTACTATTGCAAATTACATCATGCATAATCTTGACATGATAGATTTGGAGATATTTCAGTGTAACAATGCCAGTGCAATCGAACAAGAACTGCGAGACTGAACAAAAATTGATGAATCGAGCACACAATACTTTGTATCTCATATCATAGCTTAATTACTGTTTCAATATGCATGGAATAAGAGAAGTAACTCAATTATAAAAGCTTATCAGCAAGACTTAAAAACGTGAAATTCAAGAGTGGGTATTAAACTGACCTTAACTGACAAGCTTTTCTTTGAAATTATGTTTTCCTTCAGTGCTCAGAATGCTTATTTACTCTGAAACATTTTACAGAGCTGAGAAGTCTGTTAATGGGTACTTGAAATTTCATGGCTGTATTGGTATTGGCACAGCTCATGTCTTTTTGCCTCCATTCAATTTAACCCTGAGTTGTATTATTTTAAAAGATGAAAATCCACTACCATTTACAGTGGTTTCTCTCCCCCTTTTTTTACCTCGGAGGAGTCCCTGGATTGCACTTCTAGGCAAGTCTTTGCTACGAATAGTTTATACGATGACCTTACTCTGTCGTCCTTAGAGTGAATAATGTTGAATTTACGCAAGGATCATTATTTCCTATGTAATGCAGAAGATGTGCTCTTGAAAACTAACCAGATGGGAAGAGCTGTGAGTCTTAGGCTCCAGATACTCCAGGAATCTCATGCACACTCCGCTCAGATGATTCTTAGCTATGAAGCCGTAAGCTCTATTCTCATCACAACAAATAGGAGTTTAACATTTTATTTTTCACAAACATCTGCCCTTGTTCTACTTGATCTCATTAATACTCATACAAAATGAAGGTAAATGGAGCCTGAGCATGCCCAGCACACATTCTTTTACAAATCTGAGCATGAATTAGCTTAAAATGCTTTGCAGAGTAGGTTCAGCTCTGACAGCTGCAAAGTGTATGCAAGCAGAAACCCTCCAAAGATGAATAGCTAAACAAAAGTACTGAAAATTGCTATAGTTACTAGCAAACTGAAGCAGGAGTTGTTTCAGATGGAATTCTGCAATACTCGTTCATCTTTTTTAAGCATTTTAAAACAGCACAAGATTCAAATAGCCGGGTTTTCTTTCTAAATAGTCACCTCCACAAATACTTGACAGTTAAAAGTAAATCAAATAGGAAAGATAACTGGCTAGTGAATTGCCTAATTCTGGCCTTAAGTTGAAATCCTCAGGCTAGTAAGACTCCGGATTTTCTGCTTTAGCAGAGATTGCCAATGGAAGAGATGATTGATGAAGAGAAGCAGTTGAGAAAACTGTAAAGGCTGGATTTGTGGAGCTAATCTGAACTGTCATTACTCTCATAGGTGAGTCCATCTTTACTAGTGCTTCTTTTTTATCAACCATCACGAGTTCACAGTTTGAGGCTTTGCATTTGGTCTATTTTGTATGACCATGGACTGACTTTAACAAGCTCTTAAGAAATTCATGTATCCACAACAAGAGGCTCCTTGAACACAGGACAGCTAAGAAAGAAGCACATAGTGAACGGGATCATCACTGGACATCTCTATCTAATCAGTTTAATTATCCATTACCCAAATTCTGCAGATACACTTCAGTCCTGATTGGCACATGCCATTTATAATGTTCAATGTCCTTGACTGGCAGACATGACCATGTGCACTAGGACTCAAAAGATGGAAATGTCTACAAAGTGAGTCTTTACCTTAACAACGAACACTGCAAAACTAAGAACTTCAAAGCAGAAACTTCCTCCCATCCGGAAAAGAATTTCCAGGAATGTTTATCCAGGTAAGTTTTTGCTATCCTGCTTCTGCCATTTTTTATTTAATTTTGGGGTTTGCCTATCTTCACATATAAGAAATTCCCTTGTATTTTTGAGCTTGATCTGCCATAGAGCTGGAGGACTGATATTCTTGCCAGTACCACTTACAGGATCTGACTTCTCATTTAATCAATCAATCTGGGTGAGTGATTCTTTCTTTCACTTGCTCCAGGAGTCTTCTCAGCACCTCTCACCCCTTCTGCCTATTAATTCAGTCTCCACACCTGTGTTCTCAAAGTCAAACTGATGGCTCCTCTCAGAAGATACTAATCATGAGTAACTGGATGCCCATGTACTTGATCGTGTATCATATTTAGTACTAACCCTCTAAGACAGAAATGTTGTTATTTCACTTTAAACTTTAGGTGCTGATTTTTATTATATCTGCTCCCTAGATATAATGCTCTGTCCTTTATGATAACTGGCAGCAGAAATGGCTTTGTTACAGAAGGTAGTCTTCAGAGTTTTGTAATTTACCTTGCGGTAGAAAACGATAATTTATTATGAGTGCCTTTTGCATAGGCTTCCTCAAATATTTATAAACTCATTTAAATAATTAATAAAGGAGTTTTAATAAACTGTTTATATTCACAAAAAGAATGTAATTTGCAGGAAGGACTGTTCAGGTGCTAGGAAACATGGATAGACCACATGAATTAAAAATAATGGCTTGGATCCAAAGTGTACATGACCTTTTTACAAGTTGCCTGAGGTTCCTTTCCTAGGGTGAAAAAGTGCTTCTGTTGAGCTGGTTAAGCTATGCACTGTATAGGCTATTTTAGGAAGGAAAAAAGCACAACCCCCTATAAAGTTAGAAGTGGCCAGAGATGTCATAGAATCATAGAATAGTTAGGGTTGGAAAGGACCTTAAGATCATCTAGTTCCAAACCCCCTGCCACGGGCAGGGACACCTCACACTAAATCATGACACCCAAGTCTCTGTCCAACCCAGCCTTCAACACTACCAGGGATGGAGCATTCACAACTTCACTGAGCAACCCATTCCAGTGCCTCACCACCATTACAGTAAAGAATTTCTTCCTCATATCCAATCTAAACTTCCCCTGTTTAAGTTTGAACCAGTTACCCCTTGTCCTCTCACTACAGTCCCTAACGAAGAGTCCCTCCCCAGCATCCCTATAGGCCCCCTTCAGGTATTGGAAGGCTGCTATGAGGTCTCCACGCAGCCTTCTCTTCTGCAGGCTGAACAGCCCCAACTTTCTCAGCCTGTTTTGATACGGGAGGTGCTCCAGTCCCCTGATCATCCTCGTGGCCCTCCTCTGCACTTGTTCCAACAGTTCCATGTCCTTTTTATGTTGAGGACACCAGAACTGCACACAATACTCTGACTTGAGGCTCCTGGATACTGAGCTTCCTCCGATCAGGCTTTGAAGGCGGCCTCTCTCGAGCTACGCACCTCAGCAATTAACTGTCAAGGGCTCAAAGAAAGATCCAGGAAATTACAGGCACATCAATGTCTAGGAAGGGGACTGTGGCTGTGTGCTATTCCAGGAAAGTTAAAACATGCTTTCATACATTTGAACAAGTTTGCATTTATCATTTAGAGCAGGTTATTATTTAATCGTGCATAAGCTATCTAAACCAGCCTGTGACCATCCTAATATGGTTAATAATAATAAAATCCTACTAAGAAAGCCATTACTTCACAGGAATCCAGCCAGCTAGGGCTTTCCCAGGCTGCCTGGGCAGCAATCATTTCCTTCCTCTGCCTCTGAAGCCAAGTTGAACACATGGCTCTCCTAGGACACTGGAAGGATGTCAGATTCAGGCTACTGCAGGTTAAAAGGCAGTTGTTCTCTATTTCGGTTTCTTCCCATATATCCCCTTCTATTAGACTGAGGGGTACTTAGCTTGTGCTGAGGTGATAAGCCCACCTTGCTGAGCTAAGCATGTACCCAGGCATACTAGGGTTATACAGGCTGCAGGGCAAAATCTGCCTGCTAGTGCTGGGCTGGCTTGCTATCATCCTCAGAAACCAGCCTGGACCTCACGCTTGACTTCTGCCCTTCATCCATATAGCACTGAAAATGTATTGTTTCCTGACTTCCTCTTGTTAATAAGTAATTTCTATGGCTCAAGGCATGCCTCTCAATATGTGTGTGGGAAAGGTTGCCTTTCACCCCAGTATCATTTATCCTCTTCAAGGTAAACTAAACTTCCCATGAACCACCTAAGTGCAAAAAGATGCAGGCAGGTTTTACTGAAACAGAAGCTATTGCAGGTCCATGAGCTCCTGCACGAGTACTGAATCTCCCTTATTCTGAGTGCTGTCCCTTCGAGATACCAACTATTTTCACTGCTTCAGGCAGAGTGAACTCAAAGTCATATCACAAAGCCAAACTTTTCCCAAAGAAATAACAGGTGGAAGGGAGACAGATATTTTCCCCTCTTTTTTTTTTCCTCACCTCATCTTTATAAACACAGCACATTAGAAAGGTGATCGCAGATATTTCAAATAACAAACAAAACCATGTTTTTCTTGTAACTTCTTCTGCTATCTTAAAACTCAGGGATATTACATTCTGCGAACAGCTCCTCTTTGCATAAACCACTAGCTATCTCCAGGTCCAACCCTGCAGAGAGCTTTAGCAACTAAACCAAGGTGGATAACGGGGAAGGAGAGGAAAGTATGCAAATTTAACTGAGCACACTATAATTACTAATTCATAGAAGAACAGATCACAGTATTTCACACTTATCCTGTGTAATTCGGTCACAGCAGTATTCATTTTACTATTAATTTTAATAGAATAATTACCTTTATAAAGAAGAAAGAAACTACCTTTGGAGAGTCAGATTCTCAGGTGGGGAAGATATGGTGATTTATGCTAGTCTGATAAATTTTGTAATCTTTTTTCTTCTTTCCTTTGAAGAGGAATTGAGTAATTGACTAGTGGCCAGACTTATAGAGATAATCTGTGCTAAATGAAGTAAAATAAAAGAAATGACAAAGCAAAGAAATGCAAACACTTAATGGCAAAATTTACACATCTGCATTTGAATAGTTCATGCATGACTTGCATACACACATGCCCGCGCGCACACACACACACACACACACACACGAGCCTAAACAGTCAGTTCCCAGTCCATTCACAAGGCTGTGTGGAAGCACACATTGCTGAATTTGTAATGTTACGTGTCCAGATTCAACTCTGAAAAATGGCAAGGGGCTTGGGATTCCAGTGACATCCTTCTTGAGTATTAGCAGAGAGAAGGGTTTAGAAGATGAGCTGTACAAATGACCTACAAAATAAGGAACCGACAGCTATATCATTATCTCAAGAGCACAGAGAGATATGCAAACCACTTAACAATTTTGCTCTTGGCCACTAGAAACCTCTGATGGAAATACTTCATAACCTGCAGCTGTCATAGTTCATACATTTTTGAGAATAAGCTTAGACCATATACCCCTGCTACTTGCTGCCCTCACAGACATCCTGCCTTTTTTCCAGTTTTCCCTCGCATTTTCCTTTCCTTGTCCTTCTCCTTCATTTTTGTGTCTGGGCTTGCAGGAGTAGATACGCCTTTTGCCAGAGTTGGTGAGGCAGAGGTTGACCTGACCACCAGGAGCTGCTGGGCAGCTTCTGCATCTGCTTCTCTTCTTAACCACCTTCAGCTGATGTAATTTAGATACTTAAATGTGTTACATTATATTGAAATGAACTTCTTTGAGAATCATGACAGAGATCAATTGAATTTATGCCCCATCCAGGAGTATATGCCCTCTTGTTGTGATTAAGATAATATGTTGTTTGAAACAGAAGTCAAAATGCCTCAAAAAAAAGAAAAAAGAATTTCAAGGTAATTGTTTCCTTTCTCTCTGCCAAGGTTTCATATTCAACTCTTTTATTTCAGGGTTCTGTTTAAATTGAAACTCGTACAGCATTATATGCAAAGAGAAACCAATCTCAGAGGAGGAAAAAAGCAGAACCAAATATAGATTAAAAAGCTGCCTCTCCAAAGATTTTGAAATATGAGAAGCCTGGCTCTGCATGTAAGATTAATGACAGCTAAGTGTGTGCTGAATAGTTCAGCTCAAATCTGGAGAAAGTTTTACCTGAAGTGTCTGTTGTTCCAAATGTTGAAGCCCTAATATCATCCAGCCATGCAGGTGCACATGGCTTCCTTATTCTCCCGGCCTGCACAATGAAGTGAACAACAAAGAGAAATAATGTGTATGCTTATAATCAACCCATGTCACTTCATAACAAAAAGGTAATTTCTCTCTCTGGATTTCTTTTTTCATTATTTTTATATGCTGCAATACATCAGCTTTGTTCACTTCTTATTAAGAAATGTAGATATGGCACTGACGACAGTCTTGTCTCACATTGCAGCTCACAAATGGAGCTATTCTTTACTTTAAATTGTAAGTATTTTTTTGAAGAATGGACAAAATGAATATTCAGTCACTGTGCACTCAGGGGCTCAATTCATGGCCAGAGAGCATTAAAGACTTCAGTTTTGTACTGGAAGCTCATGGGGAGATTTTCCACCTCTGCCTCACAGGGAGCACCAGTCCTGGCCAGGGAAATGCAGAATGTCTTCCGCAAAGAAATGTTTTTAGTGGCTGATGTGCTTCAAGATTTTGTATTTTAACATTACCGAATTATTCAGTGTTAGCATTTGTTCATTAAAAAGCGGAAATGGTAAAACTAGGACAGCTTTTGACCTCCAAAGGCTTTTGTAGTAACAGGGAGGATCATGCTGCAGAGAAGTCAGTGCATCATCACACCATAGCAGGTTCCTGTGCCTTTTTTAACACCTCTACTGCAAGGATCTCAAAGCAGTTTCTGAGCCCTGCCTTGGCACAGTGAAGCCCCATTAAGGTGGAAGGGAAAGCGCCTTCTTGTCCCTGGCTCGCTATGGACTGTACAAGCTGCTCTGAAGGACGTGGGCAGAAATGGTAAAAATATCTATTATCCTTCAGTGGAAACACTGGATTGTATTTGTGTTCTCTTTGTCTGAGAGAGAAGTTTGTGGCAAATTCGCTTCTACTTTCTGTGGGCACTCAAATAAAAAGGCACTCACGAATTCTTGAGGAATGGCTGCAACATTTTATATAGCCATAAAAATAAGGATTTTCAAATGAAAAATCTGACCCAAGAGAGCCCTCAGTGTACACATGTACATTTATTATTCCTGTTTGGAAGGAAATTCTTCAAAAGGTAACAAGTTATGTAAACTTATTTAAGTAATTGCATTTGCTATTACTTTCAAATGGAATGACTCTCAGAAAAATGGTACAGGTGTTAGTGCTTTTTGCTTTAAATTGTAATTTTTAATTTAGAAAACCACTGAGGGCAAGTAATTACGTGTCCATATGCAGAATTTAGAGGACCCACCAGAAGCCCTCAGTCTTTGAAAGTGAGATCCTAAATACTAGTTTGTGCTATAGTGGAAGAGAGAGAGAGAGGAGCAGACTATGCCTGCAACTTCATTAATGCAGCTGTGTGTGAGTTCTGAGTCTTTCTTCAACAGCCTGCAACACCCCTCCAAATCATCACTCAGCATGACTGCAAACAGCCCCTCTTGATATAAGCCTGAGGAAACTATACAGGATGGGAGAAAAAAAAAACCCTAGACAACCAGAAAGCTGTGAAATAGATTACATATATATACACACACACATCTATATTTCTTTGCCATCTTTTCTTTTTTTCAGGACACTGAAAAACTTGGGCAATAGGGACACACCTTTGCAACATCATCTTGCCATGCAGAGATGCCTCGTTATACCACAGTGAAGCTAAATCTCAGCAGCATTTCAGCGAGGCCTTGCTAAACTCTAGTGAAGCGGAGTCAGATCAGCTTCACAAAGACAACATAACTATCAATTTAATATCCTTAAGGGACTGTCTGTGACTGATCTCTCTACATAGCACGCTGCATTACATTTTTGTTCTGCAAGGATAGAGTAACAAATGGGACTACCAGAAAGGGCCACAGATGCATCTTCTGTCATTTTAAAGAAAACTAGAATTGTAAGGAGTCAACCATACCGTATGCAAAAGAGAGTTGAAATGTACTGCAATAAGATTGAAGAGTTGACATTTAAATTGCGAGGCTGAAATTTTTATGCATTTTTACATGCATGCTGTCAAGGTTCTCTGGGTAGATGAAGGATAGGAATGAGGAAGTGAAGAATAACATTCTGATGGTGGTTTGCAAAGGCAAAAAGAGAAATTGTTATTTAAGGGGGTGTCGAGCTTATCTTTATCAAATGCACTTGCTAATCATTCGGGACATAGATCTGGAAATCTGATTTGCTGAAACTGTTGGAAGATGCATATAATTGGCAGCATTTCACTCTCACATTTTATATCCAGTGATGCAGGACAAAGAAATTTCCTCTTGCAGCATGTTATACAGTTTTCCTGCAGCCATAATTTGTTAGTTCTGCTGGCCAGGAAACTGATAGTAAAGCTTCCTTTCGCCAGCCCTTCAGCTGAAGCAGGCCATCTTATATCTGCCAGCACCAATGTTTTGAGAAACTCCACCAAGGTGCCACTGAAACACTCTTTAGACTGAATGACAAGACAGAGTTGAAAACAGTTTATGCATAGAGCCAACACATTCGTTTTGAGCACTTATGCAAAGAATATATTATCTTTATCTGAAAGTCCCAGAACTATCTTGAAAAGCCTCCAAAGAGCTGGGGTTGGGTTTTTTTGTTTGTTTGGTTGATTTTTTCCTTAATTTTGGGGGGAATGGAGGTTTGGTTTTATGTGGTGGGGTTTTTTGGGTCATGGTCATAACTAGAGTTACCATCTAGTATAATTTCTTATGCCATATCCAGCATATCCTATATTCTAGCATAATCAAAATAAGCCTGCTTTAGAGTATGTCTTGTCTGATTATTTCTCAGGAAAGTGAGTTGTAAGCAATGGATGATTTTTCTAGGGATAAAACTGGTGCAAATGCACTTCTGGATTTAGAGATCATGAGAAAACCCTCACAACTCCAATCCTGATCCTTCCACAAACACAGCACAGTGCAGACAGAACAACAATTGCAGTCCCCAGCCTAACACCAATGTGAATCATCACCATAGATGGACTTCTGTCAAGGCTCTAAGCTATAAAGTACTCTAAGAAAAACAAAAGCTCACTGCCCTGATTCAACTAGAAGGTGATGACTGCAAATATGCTTTACAACATGCATGACAAATAAGGATAGAATTGAGCATTAAATTCACCAGCATTTCATAATACAGGTCTTCTTCCTAACCAGAAATGCAATCTGTTATTTCACTAATTTTGATTCTGTCTCTTTCTATCATCTTCATTTTAGTGGTGACTGGATCCGATTGAGAATTAGTTTGCTCGATTTAATCCTAATTCGTGTGTGTCTCAGAGTTCCTACCTTGTCTGCCTTTCCTACTGTGCATACCTATAATACAATAATCTATAGTTCACAAGGTTTTTATAATGACAGCAAATCTGACAACAAGCTTCAACTGAGCCAAACTATACTCATCATCAGCCTTAACATAAATGTTGACTTGCTATCCACATCTCACCCAAACCAGTTGGGGATCCACCACTGCATGGGGATCTCATGTAGACTTCTGGAGCGGACCTGAGATGCTGCATAGTGTGGGTGGCTATTTCCCTTTCAAGACACTCAGAAGAAGCCAGAGAAGGCTCAAGAGAGCACTGGACACAACATCAAAATGTCATCTAAGCTGCCTCTCTTTGCTGCTCTTTCAGGGAACTGTGTCAAATGCTTAAGGAACCTCCTCCAGAAGCTTCTTATGAGGCAACTCAAGGGTGAAACTTTACCACAGTGCACAGCAAATCTTTGGTTGCATATTGAGCAGTCTATTTGTACCTCTCTTCTTCAGCTGGACTAAACTGTTTCTGTAGATTTTTTTCATGGCAGTGGTAGCAGAAAAGGACGAACATGAGTTTTTTATTGGATCATGAAAGAACAAACACAGATATGTGTTAGTCTAGAAACAATACACAAGGGATATTACAGACAGATTAATCTGGCGTCTTGAAGACAGCATAATTCATCTGGATGAAAAGGGGATTCTCCTCAGTGACATAAAGAAAAATCTCCTTTTATCGCTTTCTTGGCAGAAGTGTGAAACACAAGCAGAAGCTCTTCTCCATGGGAAATGGGGAATGCTATTATAATTGCCAACACCACCCTGGCCAGAGATACTCAATTAGTCCCATGTCCAGCTTCCCTTTTGGCCATATGCTTCCATGGGCACCTGGGCTTTCTGATTCAGTTCCCTAAATATACCATAGGCACAACACTAACTTCTGTCTCCTCAAAACATAAGGCACAGTGGTCTGGTGGGCACAGGTAGAATGATCAGAACAGGAGGATTTCAGTCTCTCCTGCAAGCTGGGACTGCAAAGCCTTGCACAATTCATGCTAGTAACACAGATGAACAAGTCTTCCCTCTATAAAGGTAAAATCCAGGCTAATGATGGTCACAGGATGTCACTGTATGTGGAACAGCTTCACTGCTGTCAAACCCTGCCCTCTAGCCTTCCCTTGGAAAATATATTACTGTAAGCACCGTTAATTCCTTGTAACTGTCAAGAGGTCTTTTTTTTCTTCTCCCCTGTGATGAATTCCCTATTAACCCAAATAATGCGACAAGGAATAACTGTCAAAGAGGCAAAGTCATATTCAGCTCTTTTCATGATGGCAGTTTCTGAATTTGCATACATAGCAAGCAATGTTTTCTTCAAATAAACTGGACCTGAATAAAATCAAGTGTGCTCACAGTAAAATACCTGTAATCCACATTTGATAATGGGGAGAATTGTGGACAGAGATAGGTCAAGATTTCAGAGCAAGACTCACTGAATGTGTTAAATCTATTTTGAGGTGGGTAACTTGCCACTCCCTGAAGATATTTGGTTTTCAGAGGGAGCATAGGTCAGATGTCTTAAAAATTAGACTTCTATGAAGGTGTGTCCATTTGGTGCTTCATTATGCACCACTTCATAAAATCTCAAGTAGACTCTTCTCTAACTGCTATTTCTGCTGTAAAGATGTGCAAAAGGGGCTATACTCATTTCTCATCAAGAACTTGAATCAACACTCCTGGAAAACTCCCATTAGCTTGAATGTGAATTGCCTTATGCCAATATAAAGCAATAAATATGGAATAGCACCACTGGCACAGAACTGACACTACTGTGAAATATGAGGTATGATTACCTTGGCCTGTTTTACTCTATGTGCTGTTTCAGTAATACAGCTTCCAAGGCCCACCAAAGTTTGCAATAATACTCTGATTTGCATCAGATGTCTATCCTCTATTCCATGGCTTTTTAATGTCCCTGGGATTCCAAAGGGCACTGATACTGGGCATATAGCTTTGGCAGAGGACCATATGAAATATGGTGTTTTCTTTGCAGCATTTTATTAGCAGAAGACTAGGTAATGGAAAGGGTGTTCAAAGAGGTGCAAAAATAATAACAGCACTGAGATACTGATTTATAAGGAACTGGTTTTAGATTACAGCAGGATAAGCAATACTTAAATTCAACAGCGAGTAAAGATATTACTACAGAGGGAAACATGAGACATGAGAAGTAACAAACTGAACAGTAGGCTGGAGAACAGAAAAAGATGCATCATCAGCAGAGGAAGTCCTAGAAGAGACTTCATCAGCTTGACACCAGACCTTGGTGAAGGCAATTGATTAGTATTTTGCAGGAAGGGAAAATAAGAAAGATGCACGTCTAGGGGGGTATGATATCATAGGCATCACAGAAACATGGTGGGATGGCTCCTATGGCTGGTGTGCTGGAATGGAAGGTTACCAGCTCTTTAGGAAAGACAGGCCCGGCAGACGGGGAGGGGGAGTTGCTATTTATGTTAGGGATAGGCTGGAGAGTACGGAACTCTGTCTGGGGACAGGTGAGCAGTCGACAGAGAGTTTGTGGGTCAGGGTTAAAGGGAGAACAGCGATGGGAGACATTATTGTGGGGATCTGTTACAGACCGCCTGACCAAGGGGACTTGCTGGACGAAGCGCTCCATAGGCAGATAAGAGCAGCCTCACGCTCGCAGGCCCTTGTTCTCATGGGAGACTTCAACCACCCTGATATCTGTTGGAGGGATGGTACAGCCCAGCACAAGCAATCCAGGAGGTTCCTTCATTGTGTGGAAGACAACTTCCTTCTGCAAGTAATAGAGGAGCCGACAAGGAGAGGTGCCATGCTTGACCTTGTCCTCACCAACAGGGAAGGGCTGGTTGGAAATGGCAGCCTTGGTTGCAGTGATCATGAGATGGTCAAATTCAAGATCCTCAGGACAGTGAGAAGAGCGTGCAGCAAGCTCACTGCCCTGGACTTCAAGAGAGCAGACTTTGGCCTCTTCAGGAACCTGCTTAGTAAGGTTCCATGGGATATAGCCCTAGAGGGCAGGGGGGCCCCAAGGCTGTTGGCTGATATTCAAGGATCACCTGCTGTAGGCTCAGAAGTGATACATCCCCGCTAGAAGGAAGTGCAGCAGGAGAGACAGGAGACCTTGGATGGATAAGAACCTGCTGAGGAAAATTCAAAGGCAAAAAGAGGCTTATAAAAGGTGGAAGCAAGGACAGGCGGCCTGGGAAGAATACAGGGATGTTGTCCGGGAAGCTAGGGACCAGGTTAGGAAAGCTAAGGCCCAGTTACAATTAAACTTGGCTAGGGATGTTAAAGATAACAGGAAGGGATTCTATAGGTACACTGCAAATAGAAGACAGACTAGGGACAATGTGGGTCCTCTCCAGAAGCTATAGGGAGAACTGGCTACCCTGGATTTGGACAAGGGTGAGGTTCTCAATGACTTCTTTGCCTCGGTCTTCACCTCAAATGCTCTGACCACACCACCCAAGTCTTGGAAGGCAGATGCAGGGACTGTGAAAATGAAGACCCTGGGCCCACTGTAGGAGAGGATCTGGTTCGAGACCATCTTAGGAACCTGAACGTGCACAAGTCCATGGGACCTGATGAAATCCATCCGCGGGTCTTGAAGGAGCTGGCAAATGAAGTTGCTAAGCCACTGTCCATCATATTTGAAAAATCATGGCAGTCAGGTGAAGTTCCCAATGACTGGAAAAAGGGAAATATAACCCCCATTTTCAAGAAGGGGAAAACGGATGAGCCGGGGAACTACAGACCAGTCAGTCTCACCTCTGTGCCTGGCAAAATCTTGGAGCAGATTCTCCTGGAAAGCATGCTGAGGCACATGAAAAACAACAAGGTGCTTGGTGACAGCCAGCACGGCTTCACTAAGGGGAAATCCTGCCTGATCAATCTGGTGGCCTTCTATGAAGGGGCTACGGAATTGATGGACAGGGGTAGAGCAGTTGATGTCATCTACCTGGACTTGTGCAAAGCGTTCGACACTGTCCCACACGACATCCTTGTCTCTAAGTTGGAGAGACATCAATTTGATAGGTGGACCACTCGGTGGATAAAGAACTAGCTGGATGGCCACACACAAAGAGTTGCGCTCAATGGCTCAATGTCCAGCTGGAGACCAGTAATGAGTGGTGTCCCCCAGGGATTGGTGTTGGGACCGGTCTTGTTCAACATCTTTGTGGGTGACATGGAGAGTGGGATTGAGTGCGCCCTCAGCAAGTTTGCAGATGACACCAAGCTGTGTGGTTCGGTTGATACATTGGAGGGAAGGAATGCCATCCAGAGGGACCTTGACATGCTTGTGAGGTGGGCTGATGCCAACCTGATGAAGTTTAACCATGCTAAGTGCAAAGTCCTACACCTGGGTGGGAGCAATGCCAGGCACAGCTCCAGGTTGGGTGGAGAAGAGATTCAGAGCAGCCCTGTGGAGAAGGACTTGGGGATGTTGGTTGATGAGAACATGAACATGAGCCAGCAGTGTGCGCTTGCAGCCCAAGAAGGCCAACCGTATGCTGGGCTGCATCAAAAGGAGTGTGACCAGCAGGTTGAGGGAGGTGATCCTGCCCCTCTACTCTGCTCTCGTGAGACCTCACTTGGAGTATTGTGTGCAGTTCTGATGTCCTCAACATAAAAAGGGCATGGAACTGTTGGAACAAGTCTAGAGGAGGGCCACGAGGATGATCAGGGGACTGGAGCACCTCCAGTATGAAGATAGGATGAGAAAGTTGGGGTTGTTCAGCCTGGAGAAGAGAAGGCTGAGTGGAGACCACATAGCAGCCTTCCAGTATTTGAAGGGGGCCTATGGGGATGCTGGGGAGGGACTCTTCATTAGGGACTGTAGTGATAGGACAAGGGATAATGGGTTCAAACTTAAACAGGGGAAGTTTAGATTGGATATGAGGAAGAAGTTCTTTACTGTGATGGTGGTGAGGCACTGGAATGGGTTGCCCAGGGAGGTTGTTACTGCTCCATCACTGGCAGTGTTCAAGGCTGGGTCGGACAGAGCCTTGGGTGGCATGGTTTAGTGTGAGGTCTCTCTGCCCATGGCAGGTGGGCTGGAACTAGATGATCTTAAGGTCCTTTCCAACCCCAACTATTCTGTGATTCTATGATTCTATGTGTGGCAACTTGCCCAAGAAAGCTAGCATAAGAACCAAGAAGAAAAGTCAAGATCAAGGCTCTGGTCTTTACTTGGAAAATGAAATTATATTAGAAGATACTGGCCTGAGAATATCCCTCAGAAGACACTCTGTGTGTGCATTGCTAGAGACAGGAACACAGGCTGGAGAGATCCTGGAGGGAAAGGGGATCTTTTGCTGCAACACCAGTGTAAGTTCAATGACCAAAGGGGCAGCTAAACCACAGAAGCTTGCGTTACTAAAGCACATTTCTTTCTGGAAAGGGTGAAGATTAATCAAGACAAAACTAAAAGTGAATCTGATAAAATGCTTAAGTGACCACACTTGAACTGCACATTATTCCCATCAACTAGAGAATGAAACAGTAGTTTTCCATTATGCCGCAGGAAATAGCAGCTTGCTAAATAACTCTTTTAACTTTCCTCTGGCACCTATTGATTATATCCAATAGAAATTAAGAGTAGAAGGCAATTAAGTTCAAAATTTAATGGTGTTCTGCTCCTGTTAATTTACTGCTTGACCTGATCAATACATTATACCAGATAACAATCTATTCCAGCAAGGATTGGTTCCTCCAGTGTCCCTTCCACTAAAATTGTAGTAATGACACAACAACTTAGTTTTAAGTAAATAATACATAGAAGTAATAAAAATTATCTAAAATAATTAAAAATTGGATTATTCACTGTAGTGGTGAAAACAACAGCTTAAAACTAAATCGACTTTTACAACACAGAGTTTAGACTGGCCAAATATTAGATAAGCTACAACCTCAGCCTTACAGAAGCCTCTGGAAATCAAAATCTCAAGCAAGTTTTAAACATGTCACATACACAGAAGTACAAAATAATCACCCTTATTTTACACACCAAAATTGAAGCAGGAAACTAAAGATCAGTGGTAGTGAAAGAAACAATACTATGCTGTAGTAATTCTTTTCTGTACATAATAGTAAGGTCTCTAGGTGAATAAATACCATACAGGCTTTACGTATAACAAGTTCTATCAAAACCTAGACAACATTCTGAGTTGATTTGAATTAGGGTGCAGGTTGTTTTAGTCCTCTTCCCAAAACCTTGTAAGCAACTTTTAAATAACTAAGCCATCTCCTAAAGAAAGCATCTGCCACAGCGTTTTGTCCTCAAAGATGGCACATGATGATATGCACAGAGGTAGGGTTAGGGGCAGGTAAGCCTTCATCTCCCATCGACCTGCCTCCCAGTGGCTGCCCATTCCCACAGTGCCACGCAACACTGAGTGGTCTTAAGGACCACAGGGATGCTCCCACTGTCCTGCCTTGCAAACATAACCCTTGAAGAGGACAAACCAAGTGCAAATAGCAACCAAAGTCCAGCATGTATCAAGCAATGAAGCATTTCTCCTGAGAGGTGTCTCCCTCCAGGAGCAGAATCTCCAAGTGGTTCTCCCTCCCCATGTGTGTCTATGTGCACACATGGATGCTTATGTAACTGGTTGAATTTCATCACTTTTTTTGCCAAAATTCAACATGTCAGCATAAAGTGAAAACAAAATATGATGAGGTTCTCTGAAAATATCCTGTCCACTGATGGGCTGTATCCCTACCAGCATTCGCTGTGAAGCCAGCACACCATTAATCACTATGAAACATTTTCATTTATTTTGACACCAAAGAGAAATTGGAAGGAAGAGTATTTTTTGATGGGAATGGAAAACAGGCTATAGCAATATCTCCTTCTATGTTATGGTTTCCCCAGACTGAGAGTAGAACAGGAGCTGCTGGTCTGCTCTCTCTCTGCCTCCCATGCTATATGTTTTTATCGCATCCTTTACAGACACAGTAACAGCAATCTGAATAGTGTACATATTTAATCTATTCAGTTACTGCACATTCTTTGAGGCTTCTAAGAAAGAAAAGCATTCCAAATGTTTGAGGTTATTTACTGTATCCAGCATTACCTAACACAGCAAGTCTCTTCCCACTCTGCAGTGTAACCTCTCTTCACTCCTGTGTTGCCCACAGCCCAAGTTTTCTTTTTTCCACTCCACAAAGCCTGTGTTCGTGTTCTTGCCCTTGCTGGATGCCTGCTTTGTTTTGCAGCATAAACGAGTAGATTGTGGGTTTTTTTGTTAGACTTCGGAGTGCAAGTATGGCCTCTTTGGACTCTGCAAAACTCCTGGCAACGACCTCTCAACTACAGTGTTGTTTTCTTCGTGAAAAAACAAGCAAAACCCATACTGTAATAATTCCAGGCACCTGTCCTTTTTAGCTGAAAAAATGTGGCAGGAAGCAGAGGCATCTACATTCTTTGACACATCGCAGTATGCCAAAAAGTGAGCAAATACAAAGGTAGACATAACCAAAACTCATTGTATAAGCAGGACACCACGCTATCGTAGCTGATTTGTATTCTACAGAAGGCTACATTTAGCAAGCCCTATTATTTCAGGAAAAGCTAGCAGAACAAGCACACCATCCATACCCTGAGAACAGGGATACTGCAGTAAGCCTTGCCCATAATTCTGCTCAGAGCATGCAGACTCAGCAGAGTCAGGAAGGGCTGTGGCTGGCCCTTTTGCTTCTGAGGTCTGCCAGCACTGCTAATGTATCTGGATACACATTTCCTCCAGGTCCATGATTATTAGACAGTCATACTTACAGAACGTAAAAAATGAGAACACCAGAATAAAAATGCAGAAAAATGCAGCAAAATACAATTACTACTTCCTAAAATGGCACAGGTATCCACCAAAAAAAACCAGAGCTGGCACTCACAGAGGTGGTGAAGCTGCAGTGTAACAGTACATTAAGATCCAGGTGGTTCTTGCAGGATTCCTACTAATGAGGCACTGTGAAAGAGCACATTTATAGCTTTGCATTTTTAGCAGCAGTCAGTAATAGAGACCAGTGTGTTATATTTGCTTCTTATCTCATACTATGTAAAGCAGAGCCTAGCAAATGCTTCACAGTTAGCAATTTATTTGATTTAGGAATGTATTTTGTGTCCATGAACAATCTGTTAGCTGAGTGTGTTGATTACACTTCGGTTATTTTAGAAGTATTTGGTGAAAAAACTTTAAAAGGGGACAGTTTGCTCTCCAACTACTGTGTTAATATTTCAGGCATGCGCTACTAAGAATTTATTAGTTGGGTTGAAATCATTCAGTCTAAACCACAGCCAATTTATTCCTGTAACACTGCTTCCTCACAGGTCATCATCTGTATGGGCTAGACCTGGAGACTGCTTATAAACATGAATTCCTATTGCTATTTCTACTGATTTAATAGTAATCCAATAATAAATTATTATAATCCCCTATTTCTTTTCAAATGCCAGACTATTTTTCTTTGCAAACATAGACAGGAAAAGGAAAAAAAACAAAACCTTAATTAAAGAAATTTAAATCAGCAGGGCAGAAGTTTCTTATAGGGCTTAATATATAAAAGCATTCACAGGCAGTTTTTTCCCTATACCAAATATGTTTATTTTAACAGCTCGTCTGTAATATTTTTGGCATTCCTGCCCCAGACTTCTGTATTGCATCATACTTTAGTCTTTCACACCACCTCTACTGACCTTTATGGGACTGGCTTCCTCTCCTCTGAAAACCAGGGGGGGAAAAGCCCCCTCTCACACTCAGTTCAGACTGTTCCTGGTACTAGTAGAGCAACCTCACAATCTGGCTTCTGTGCTCAGCCAAACCAACCTGAAGGTGAGAATTGCCCACAGCTGCTCCCCACCAGCAGCCTCTAAGGACATGGTCCCATCAAACTGAGGCTCTCATGCCTCATCAGAGCTACTGATTTTGGAGAGCGGTACAGAGCAGTGGGAGGCTGCCAACACTAACTTCCTAAAGGTTAATACTTACAACTACATTTTGGCTGATATTTTCCAAGCTGCCTAGAGGGAATGGATGCCCAGTGCCCATTAATTTTAATAGAACTGGGCAGGCACAGTCCTTATGAGGCTCTGACTATTTCAGCCTATTACTGTTGGTGACATAAGGTTTGATATTGCAGGAGGCTGATTACCTGCAGGGAGGACTGAAGCTAATGCAGCTCTTATATTTTGGTTTGAAAATTGAATATGCAAAATGCATGAAGAGTATGGCTATGATTTCCATAAATAATATGTTTAAATGGAAGTGGTTCACATGGAAAGGGTTTAACCCAAAGCTTGTTACAAATGAGTGTTCCTGATTATTTCTGATTTATACTGATTCAATACAGCACACGCTTGCAAGGAGTTTTCACTAAAGGCCTTTGCATGAAGGTTGCTACATTCACAAGCATAAGTCTTTAGCCTGGTTTGTCAATTTGTTCTTTTTATTAGGAAATTGTATCAGGTTCAAAAGCTTTTCACTGCCAGCAAACAGTAACTGTAAAACACGGTCTGGGTGGTATGTAATCACATTTGAATTTTAGGAGTTTCAAAACCTTCCCCATTCATTTTATTTACCAAACCTGACTACGCCCAATACAACTAAACCACGTCCACTGTAATTACAGATCATTTCTGATCATAGTTCCCATCCTGCATGTGTTACTGAGCAAACTCAGCTGGGAAATCTGCAAACTCAAAGTGATGCCTTATGCTAAAATCCCCACTTGTGGGCATCAGGGGTTGTTTGAAGAGTGGAAGCCAGGTAGCAAGGCTATAATACATTTAATTTGTGTTTGCAAATGATGGGGGTTTTTTTCAATGACCACACAAAATTGTCTCAGAGGAGCAGCAGAAACAGATTCTGCAATATTTAGTCATTATTGCCTAGCCAGGGAAGTCCAGCACTGCCATCTCTGATAAACAGAATAGATTAAAAAAATCTAAGTCAATACATATAACGGAAAATTAATTGGTTCCACTGCTAAAACTGATTCATCAGCATATTATTGCAAATAAATGGATTAAAAAAGGATATCAATGTCAGCCAGCCAAACAATAAAAATTACTGTATCAAATAAAGTCAAACTGTAACTAAAGACTTCAAAATGGGATGAAAGTTTTTCATGTATCTGCTTGGCAACTTTATCCCCCCTTCTTATATTAATAGTCACAACACTGACAAATCATTTTTGTTTTCAAAAATTGCCTTTCAAAAACTATCATACAACTCCCGAGACTTCACCCTTTAGTTGGTATGAAATGTAATTGCTTGCAAACAATGTGATTTGGTTTTATAGGATATATCTTTCCAAGTTGAATGAATCTGTGTTATGTTAAAGGCAAAGCATTGTGGTGGGTTGACCCTGGCTGGATTCCAGATTCCCACTGAAGCTGCTTGATCACTCACCTCCTCAGCAGGAAGGGGGAGAGAAAATATCACCCTTTGATTTGCTGCCCTACATCTCTTCTCTCTCGGTGTAGGCTGCCTATTCTCCTGAGCAGCCAAAGCCTTTCTCCACATCTCATCCCATAACTTAATTCACCTTCTTTCTCAAAGCTGAGTGGACAGAACTGTACATCCATCCCAGGAAGAGACCATTCACTGTGCTAGAGAGAAACATTATGCTTCTCCAGCTCTGCCACAGATTCATTGCCTGATTCCCTGCCTCACATTCACAAATTCATCACAGTACAAAGACAAGCAAGAGAAATGAACAGCACCAGTGCAATGAGGCCCAGCCTTTGCTGCTCAGCTGAATCCCAGAGGAAACACAACCTGAAAAAAGCATATGGATTTTCTTTACTGTTTCATTCCTGTGCTCTATGGTTCAAAGCAGCGATCACCCTCCTGTCCCCCGTCCTGCTCAGGGTAAGAGGTATCTGCGTCCCTGGATAATGATCTCACAAATGTGAGACAAATGTTCATTAGACGAATGGGCTTTGGTTTCCTTTATTTAACAAGGACTACAGGTACTCTTATGTTTAAATACGTTCATCCTGTTAGCAATTTTCAAGGCGAGGAAAGGAAATTTCCAAAGGAAATAGAGTTCATTTGGTATTTGCATAACTGTATTACATACAACCGCATTTGATGGTATTTCGTGGAGGGGTCTGAAGAAAAAGGAGAGGGCATTCTGTAATAATAAAACCAATATAGAGATATGTTTTCTACTCTCATTTGAGTTAATGGGAGATTTGCCATTGTCCTCGGTTAGGACAGTGTCATTTGCTTCTCAATTTCATTCCTGAGTGATGGTTTGTGCTGATGTTTTCACCTTGCTGTTTGTGAGTCCTGGGCGCATTAGGAAGATAAAAAAATATATACTGACCATGCACATGCATCTTGAAAACTCTGCTATATGCTTGCTGCCTAGGAATTGTAATCAAAAGGAAATGATAACACAAAACCACATATTAAAAGCAATCTATCTGCCTGCAGAATAGGAACTAATGACACAGATCAAGGATGCTTAAAGTGTAGAGCATGGTTCCTTTCCATACCTCTGTCTTTTGCATGATAGTTTCAAAAGGGAAAGGCAGCAATTTCTTAAATGTTATTGGATTTTGCCAACCTACATTAGCACTTGTGCTTGCTTAACCTTGAACAGTTATTGTATTAAACTGAATGGTCCACGAAAACAACTCCCAAAGAGGAATAATGCTTTCTTTGAGACTGCTTTCTGACACCTGCATACAGAGACCTGTTCCAAAACCTGCAGGCTATGTACGTGCTGAATAGCACCCCCCTCAGCACAAAGTTTAAGATTTGAAATAAATCCCTTGCTTGCAATGTACTTACTTGATTCCTAAAAGTAAGGCAATTCCGTAATGTTAATGCTATGAGACTGCTATCAGTGTTATATTAGTGTTATGCTATCAGAGTGTGGGCTGAGAAACTACTGAGGAGTTTGGGTCTTACAGCTGCCTGGTTGTACTATGAGAGGAGGAAGTGGAAATATGCCTGTGATCAATTTTATGGATAATCAGTTCTCCAAAATCAATTAAACACTCGTTGACTTTGTCCACCTCTAGTTGCAGTTGCCAGATTAATTCTTGTGGTTCAACACAGTGGACAATCCCAGTGCTAAATCAGTGACTCTTTCCTTGAATTCACTGCAACAGTAAAAGGATTAATGATGTATATTATAGAATCATAGAATCATAGAATAGTTAGGGTTGGAAAGGACCTTAAGATCATCGAGTTCCAACCCCCCTGCCATGGGCAGGGACACCTCCCACTAAACCATGCCATCCAAGGCTATGTCCAACCCCAACTTGAACACCACCAGGGATGAAGCATTCGCAACTTCCCTGGGTAACCCATTCCAGTGCCTCACCACTCTTACAGTAAAGAATTTCTTCCTCATATCCAATCTAAACTTCCCCTGTTTAAGCTTGAACCCATTACCCCTTGTCCTCTCACTATAGTCCCTAATGAAGAGTCCCTCCCCAGCATCCCTATAAGCCCCCTTCAGGTATTGGAAGGCTGCTATGAGGTCTCCACGCAGCCTTCTCTCCTCCAGGCTGAACAGCCCCAATTTTCTCAGCCTATATTCTTCTTACAAAAATTTGATTGCTGCCTCTTTAAAATTTCAGTGTATAATAACTTCAGGTTCTTGTCTCCTAATTTAGAGAGCACGCAATGTAACAGCATTTCCCATTTTTACTTAATCATCCACTTCTTTCTTATTCAAATCCTAATTCTAAAACCACATTCAAGCTTTGTGAACTAGCTCCATGTTTATAGATAGAAGGTAGCTTTGAAAGAGAAGAAAAAAATACCTAATGCTCTGCAATAATCTGATCACGTATTTTCCGTACTGTATTAAAGACACCTGTAGACAAGCAGCATTTCACAGCCCTGATGCACTGAAAACACAGTATCTGATGCAGAAAAGATGTATGACACGATCGTACGCAGAATTACCCATTTAGTAATATGGTCTTTCTGGCAGAGACAGATTATGACCGGAATTACTGCAAAGATTTGGTGTAAGGGGATACAGCACAGATGATAACTCGACCTTAACGTTTCTCTAAGCTCCTCTTGGCCACCAATGAGCTGAATGCTGGTTCCATATATTCCCTGAAGACTGTGAACAAGGATTAATAGCCAGTTGCCATTCTGTTTGTTTTCCTAAACTCAACTAACCATGCCATCATTTGGCAGAAACTAGCAGGTCTCTCTGGATTTCAAGAGCCAGTTTACACCAGCTGAAAATCCATCTCGGGGTTTCAAACCACTCTCTAAATGTATTTTGTATGCTGCACTTAGACCACACACAAATGTGCAACAAAGCACAAATAAATCCTTTTTAAAGGCATGGTGTAATGGTTTAAACCTGTTACTCCTGAGTTGCCACACATAGAATCATAGAATCATAGAATAGTTAGGGTTGGAAAGGACATTAAGATCATTCAGTTCCAACCCACCTGCCATGGGCAGGGACACCTCACACTAAACCATGCCACCCAAGGCTCTGTCCAACCCAGCCTTGAACACTGCCAGCGATAGAGCAGTAACAACTTCCCTGGGCAACCCATTCCAGTGCCTCACCACCTCTACAGTAGAGAATTTCTTCCTTATATCCAATCTAAACTTCCCCTGTTTAAGTTTGAACCCATTACCCCTTGTCCTATCACTACAGTCCCTAATGAAGAGTCCCTCCCCAGCATCCCTATAGGCGCCCTTCAAATACTGGAAGGCTGCTATGAGGTCTCCATGCAGCCTTCCCTTCTCCAGGCTGAACAACCCCAACTTTCTCAGCCTATCTTCATACAGGAGGTGCTCCAGTCCCCTGATCATCCTCGTGGCCCTCCTCTAGACTTGTTCCAACAGTTCCATGTCCTTTTTATGTTGAGGACACCAGAACTGCACACAATACTCCAAGTGAGGTCTCACAAGAGCAGAGTAGAGGGGCAGGATCACCTCCCTCGACCTGCTGGTCACGCTCCTTTTGATGCAGCCCAGCATACGGTTGGCCTTCTGGGCTGCAAGCGCACACTGCCGGCTCATGTTCATGTTCTCATCAACCAGCACCCCCACGTCCTTCTCCGCCCAACCTGGAGCTGTGCCTGGCATTGCTCCCACCCACGTGTAGGACCTTGCACTTAGCATGGTTAAACTTCATCAGGTCGCCATCAGCCCAACTCACAAGAGTGTCAAGGTCCCTCTGGATGGCATTCCTTCCCTCCAATGTATCGACCGAACCACACAGCTTGGTGTCATTGGCAAACTTGCTGAGGGCACACTCAATCCCACTCTCCATGTCACCCACAAAGATGTTGAACAAGACCGGTCCCAACACTGATCCCTGAGGGACACCACTTGTTACTGGTCTCCAGCTGGACATTGAGCCATTGGCCACAACTCTTTGTGTGTGGCCATCCAGCCAGTTCTTTATCCACCGAGTGGTCCACCTATCAAATTGATGTCTCTCTAACTTAGAGACAAGGATGTCGTGTGGGACAGTGTCAAACGCTTTGCACAAGTCCAGGTAGATGACATCAACTGCTCTACCCCTGTCCATCAGTTCCGTAGCCCCATCATAGAAGGCCACCAGATTGGTCAGGCAGGATCTTTCCTTAGTGAAGCCATGCTGGCTGTCACCAAGCACCTTGTTGTTTTTCATGTGCCTCAGCATGCTTTCCAGGAGAATCTGCTCCATGATTTTGCCAGGCACAGAGGTGAGGCTGACTGCTCTGTAAGTCCCAGCTCCTCCATTTTCCCCTTCTTGAAAATGGGGGTTATATTTCCCTTTTTCCAGTCATCGGGAACTTCCCCTGACTGCCATGAATTTTTTGTGTCTTACACAAAAGCACCTCTTGGATATCCAGAACTTACTCTGCTGATCTCCTTCTTTGTTACCCCCCAAGCAAAGCTTTTTGGATCTGACACACCACTATTCACTCCAGCTCTGTGATCTCTTCTTGGACAAGCTTCTTCCATCTAGCTTCTGACATTTGGAGATCTCTCCCTCAGCACTGCTGGATGCTGGCTGGATGTGAGAGCATCCCTGGAGCTTTTTTTGCCTCTACATCCACCATCTGTACATTTGCAGATAGGTCGCAGGGGGCTGCTGCCCCTCCTCAGGCCTCCTCTGGGCTCACTGAGGTAGATCAGTGTATGCAAAAGCTATGGAAACCCCTTCTCTGAGTTGTCCTCCACACTTGCAAATCCTTATGCTACCTGAACTCACAGGTCTCACCTGCGCGGTCCTGCCTGTGGCTGTTCCAACCCAGCTTGTGCTTCTTTTTCCCTGCAGTGCCTGGTACACCACTGTGGTCGGCTGCCCCCTATGCCAGCTCTCTGTGTCCTCAGACACCCTTACCAGGCTTTTTCCAGTGCTGTGGTTAACACTTCAAGGTACCTATAAGAGGAGAAAACTCCTACTGTTTTTCCATTTAGCATGTAGTGGGCTTATTGCAAGTATTTAAGAAAAAGGTTACTTTCCTCTGTACGGAGGTGAAGTAATTACATATTCCTGCATGTCTTCACCCTGCTATGCAGCCATGCCATTCTCTAATTTGACCATAAGGCTGCGGCTTGTACACCTTGGTTGGCTGTGACGGCTCTGTTCCCTTTGTGTCAGCACTGAAACCTGTCAGCTGGAGCCTGAAAAAATGACCACTCCTCACACAGATGGAGACAGTGCCATGACTTCTGGCTTTTTTCCCCTCTTAAGTAGAAAAAGAAAATGTTTTTCTTGTGGAAATTGGGATTTAAGTGAGCTCTCTGTACTTCATCAGGGGTGGATTAGTCAGCTGTTCTATGGGCTTGATATTAAAAAGGGTGGTTGCTTCGCTACGCAGGAAACTGCAATGTCCATTGGAAAAGAAAGAAATGTAAGAGATAGGTAGGAGATAAATTATAGTTGAGACGAAGATGTACTCACATAAACCCACAGTCAGGATCTCATTAGCTGCACCATCTTCACACCAAAAAGACATGATCATCCATCTACCTCTCCCTAATGCCTGATGGATGTTTGCATGCAGCACAAACAATGCAGCCCTTGCTGAGAGAAGGGAAGCGCCTGGCTCGGCAGCCCTTGCTGCAGACTTTGGCACAGGTTAGCTGTGAATTTGACCCTTGAATATCTCTCTCCTGCGCACCTTAATCACCGGAAACATACGTACATATCTGAACAGCACTGCACTGATGTGCCACCCATGGCAGGATGACTGCAGCACATGCGCAGCGACACATATATATGTATACACAAACATATATATGCTTGTACATATACTTGTTGAGGGAGAAGCATGGCCTCTCTGCTCTCCTCAGGCTGCTCCTGGGTTCAGGAGATGCTACTGTGCTCCAGCACAAAAACTCACCCACCATCAGCAGGGTCAGACACACACCTCCCCTCTGCTCCGTTCAGCTTCTGCCTTGCATATTAGAAGGCCAACTGGTAATGAGAACTGCTGTGACTTGGTAAATGAACTAATTACTCTGCCTCATCACTGCCAGTTTTGCTTTTGCTCCCCTGAAGTCAGCACCTCTCAGTATCTGGATGTAATTTCAGGGTGGCTGCAAGGGCATTTCATGGTTTTGGACAAAAGCAAAGTCTTAAAATACTCCACTATACAGTTAGGCTTCTCTCTATATATATCCTCTTTTTAATAGCGCATGTGATACACTGAATTTCTTTTTGAGCTCATCAAATGGGTGTCAGTGGGGAACAGAAACATTTTTCTTCCCCCTTACAAATGAAGTAATCTGAATTCACCAGATCAAAAAAAATATGAGTCTCCTGCTCAGTTCCATTGGTGCTGCAGAAGGACAGGACTATAGATTTTCCCAGAAGTGTGGAATAATTCACCAAGCCTGCTCGTTATTCATACAGACAGTGCATTAATACTATGGGACCCTGAGATCTCTTCTTATCTAGGCCGAAACACAGCTAGAGGGATGGAAAGCTGACTCCTTGGATTTCAAAACATATTCCCCCCCCCCCCCCCCTTTCTTCAAGAAATAAGAATTGATTTGAAGTATTTTCAGAGTGGGAAAAAATAAAAGACTTTCTAGTGATATCACCTAATGTACACATTAGATAAATAGAAAACTATTGGCTTTGTGACTGTGAACTGTTTTCACTTGATGTAAGTGCTGATAGATACAGGATTATATCTAACAAAGTATTTATTAAGGACCTGACCCAAAGTCAATAGGAATCTTTCATTTGACTCTGCAGAACTTGAATTCTGCACTCACTCCAGGGAGAGCCAGGAAGTTTCTGTATTTACCATGCCCATCTCTTAGCCAGTACGAGCTGGGGTAGCACAGGAGGATGACTGGGCTGAGCATCAGCACAGGATCTCATGGGGGGATATGCTACGCGTCTGTACTGCAGGAATACTGCACTCGAATAATGAATGCTCACTGTACAGCAGACATCCATAATTAAAAAAATAAAAGAAATTAGCTCATGTCAACAGCGTGGCTGCACTTACTCTCTGCCCAAGGAGCGACATAGCTGGTATGATGCTTTCATTTGCAGGTCCTGGATGAAAGAAAGGAGGGCAAGTGCCAGCAAAGGGAACACATGTTGATGAATGCTGTCCTCTCTGCTCCCACTATTGCATGTGGAAAAATAAGGATGTGTAGTATCAACCATCCAGTAGCATGAGTGGAGAGTTGTGAGGTGCTGGCACAGACAGGCATTAAATGTCACAGTGCTCCCAATGGTCATTAAGACTTGTATTTAATTTCTTAATGCTGTTCTGATGAGATCTGATACAAATTCATAGGGTCACATGGTGGCTAGTGATGGATAATCCTCAAACTAATAGAAATCTGAAGTACGTACATGCATGTTAATATTTCATATATTATGGGACTAAAGGGTTGTCAAGCATTGGAACAGGCTGCCCTAGAGGTATTTAAAAGACCTGTAGGTGTGGCACTTAGGGACATGGTTTAGTACTTGGTAGTGCTGGGTTAACGGTTGGACTTGATGATCCTGAAAGTCTTTTCCAACCTAAAGGATGCTGTGATTATATGATTTGAAATGTGATGTTACCCAAAGTTGATCTGGGAGAATGGGAAATACTGGATTAATTTCATTTTCTGTTCTGTATCAGTAAGATGAAGTAATGAATAAGATGAGCAATAGAAGAAATCTTTGTCCCACTTAATGTAAAAGAGCTGCTGGGAATGGTGAAAAAGTCTAAAAAAGACAAATACCTATTAAAAAAGAGAAATATGTGAGGGGTTTTGTTTGTTTTAGGGAATTCTTTTAGTTTTATATGGAATAACAGAAAATTAACTTAAGAAAAAACAACCAAAGTTTTGGAGCCACCAACTGATTTTCTAAAGGATGTGGGCTTGACACCTGAGAAGACAATCTTCATGTGCACACTGACCCTACCAGGAAGATGCAAGAAGCATTGCTGTAAAGAAGCAGAGGACAGTAGTGGGAATGTGTCTCTTAGATAACCACAATACCAAAAGAAGGCGGCAGTTAAGGAAGGAACAGAACCTCAACCCACAGGATAAATTGTCCTAGCCGTGCAACAGCTAGCAAGGGGCAAATCCCAGCTATTTGTGCTGACGCCAGAGTGCCCTCATAGACCCACAGAGCTTATTGCAGGAGAAGGAAATTCATGGGCTTCTGAAATGAGGAAGACAAGCTGTTTGTAAGCACAGTGGAGAGGGAAGGTGTGAATTCAGAAGTATGGCTAAGAAACCCTGCAGAAATAGCCTGTATGTCACACAAAAGCTCCTGAAGTAATGGAAAATGAGAGAGCAGGTCCATCAAAGCATGAAGCTAGAGGGGTCTGCACGCTAGTCTGAGCTGAAAATTCAAGCCCTTTGCTGGTCCCAACTGTCTCTGAAGTGTGTGGGCAGGGTATTAGATCGGGAGTTGATGTTGTACCTTTAGATAGCCAGTGCACATGCTGTGTCCAACAGCATTACTGTGGGGTAGGTTAGTAACACTCTGGGCTGTGCTCAGAGTCCTTTGTGCTCTGGAGGCAGAGGGCTGGGGACTCCCTAGACATGTTTGACACTGCTTTCCCCTCAACAAAAAGGGACTCTCTCAAGCTGCTGTAGCACAAATCCATTTGGACTTGCTCTGGAGACGTATTTGGAAGAATGGAGAAAATAATAACAGCCGTGACAGAAAGCTGAACGGTCTGATGCTCATGGTATGTGCTACTGCCAAGTGGCGTGCAAGATAAATTGTAGGAAGGAAAGGAACCATTCAAAACCATCCTTCATAAAAAAAAACCCAAAAAACAACAAACAAAAGACCTTGAAGTAGTGAAGGGAATCATGAAAGTAAATGTGCAACACAAGAGGAAAAGAAACAGAAACTGGCATCTCTGTTTCATGATAAGATTTGGCTTTTGTTTGCCTTCACTGTTGCTCCTACATAATTCATTGGTGATTGAGGCAGATTTTAGGACAGTGCCTACTGAATGAGCAGCAAGGAATAACTTCTGACTTCTGAGGCTGCCACAGCCTGGCCCCACTACACTTTTTTAAGCTTGTTGGACACGGCAGGAAGTGATGCTTGGGAATACATGGCAACTTCCTGCACTTCACAGTTTTATAGTACAAAACCACATACTCAGCCTGAATGTCAGCTCATTCAGGAGGGCTGCATACATTAGTCCTATGTGCTATGGTGTCCTATGGTGTGCTAGCCCTGATGAGATCTCACAGCAAGAGGACAAAAGGACCATTTATCACTCCTGATACTTATTAAAAAGGTTAAGCTGACTCCTATGTATAATTGTATTCTCTATTAAACAGAAAACAAAGCCAGTCCTCCACACAGTGCCACCCACACAGGCCAGCTGTGTCCTGGAGCAATAGGAGTGGAAGGCAATGCACTCCCCTCCTCTGTAGCATGAACTCAAACTGTAAAAGCACCAGCCCTGATGAGGTATTTTCCAGATGAAATTGGACTGAGAAACACCAAAAGTTTGATTCTGATTCCATTAAGTCTCAGTTTGGCCAATGGTATAAACAGGACAAGCCTGAGTTTCAGCTTGTTTTATACACACTACTAACTAAGCAGCCATCATCCATATGTGGAGATGGCTCAAGGTAATAATCAACCACAGATGGGAGTCAAACTGCTAATATGGGATCTCCCACTCATTGTCATCTCTCAGAGATGATCAGTCCGTTCAGGTGGGAGTATACTGCTGTACCTGAACACCCATGGATTTTTAATTAATGAACCCAAACAAGCTTTTAGAGACAGATTATGGCTTCAAATCATATACAGAGTAAAACTCAATGTGAGATTGTTTACTCCCTTCAATATGGTAGGTAAAGAAGGTAAAAAGTTATAGATAGCAATTTGAAGTGCCTCTGTGTGCAAAAGAAACCTCAAATCCCAAATCTTTGTGAGAGTTCAAATCCTGATGTTAATGGGACACCCATGGGAAGTTTTGGGAGTTTGCTTTAGCAAGAACAGAACTACTAAATAGGTCAAAGTTTTGACTTAAAACAGGTCAGTATGTCAAAGTCACAAAGCAAAGTCTGGGATAAAACAAAAGCAGAAGAAAATGCCCCTTCTATTAATTTTTACGGACTGCATATTGGGCTTTTGAACTGTTCACCACTCATCTACAAAAGAAGCTATGGGCTGACTACAACAACTAAACTTAAAAGGAGAAGACATTCCTTTGTAGCTCCCATTTGTTGTCTTTGAAGTCACTGTGAATCCTACCAATGACTTCAGTGGGACTAGCTTTATATTAGTCATTGTTTTATCCCTACTCCTTTCAAAATTCCACGCAATAACATTTCTTTTCATTGTAATCCTGACAGAGCAATTAGGCTCCAGTCTACACCTGCACCCAACTTTTTTCTTCACATAGAATACTTTGAGCTCCTCTTCTCTGAACAGAATTATGAGATCTGAATTAATGGTGTCTCTCAGCTCTATCCAGTGCCTCTGTTTTTCATGACCTGCTGAAGAACATGAAATTCTTCAAGGCTTGTAGATTTGAGCTTTGGTTAAGACCAGCCGCAGGTTTCATCGACTGCTTTATGAGGGTGCTTAAGAGAAAGAAAAGCTTATTTTTATCAGGGTAATCAGGCAATACCAGAATGACAGAATGTGGATTAAAGCACAATCATTTCCAGATGCATTCATAGCATGTTTTTAGTCCCAAGTTCAGAAGATGCACTGCATTGTCAGTGTAACATGCTATGAAATACTGCAAGATTTCATAGAAATAAAGCAATGTTGTATATATAAAAATGCTTTTTTTGAAATAATAAAGCATTTTCAGTCTATAATATGTAAACCAGGTACAGACACACCACAAACATTTGCTGAGAAAACACCCCTCCAAAGCATCCTCAATCTCTCATCTTGCTGGTGCTGAAATGTGCAAGCTTCAGAGCTTTGCTTACACAACCCTCAAATCCACAACACCCGCCCAGAATCCTGCCCCACACTGGGCTACAACCGGACCACCCCCTGCTCCCTTGCTAGTGCCTTTTCAGCATGCGATTGAGGAAAGGTACCCAGAAGAAACAGATTTCCCAAGGTTTGCTTGTAGAGCTGCTCCCTCTCACTCACTTGTGGGGAAGCTGAATGCCAAGAGACAGCCTTGAAGAGAAAAGCCTAGCTGCTTCCAAAACCTCCAGCTACACCACCACGCCTGGAAATCCAAGAACGGGAAGGATGAGGAGAGCCCAAGGCAGGGCCTACCTTGGCTCTAGCCAGAACAAAACCTGGCTCTTTGGAGCCCTTTTGGGCAGCGAGGTGATATAAACAACAGCACCAGACATTTACTATGAAGAACAGTGGGGAATTTTTGAGAGATACTCATTTCACACAGCTGCTGCACAGAGGGATTCTGCAACACGGAGAGGCTTGTTTGGGAAGGGTAACTAATGGGATTAGCATCATTTATACCCAGTCTTCTTTATGCGATTTATATTTTGTTAAGCACTTTGGAGCCACGGCTCTCTCCCTGACTACTGCATGGTTTTACTTCGCAACAGCGGCAGGGGAGGCCCAGACAGGAATACACCCTGTGGAGCTAGACCTGATATGAAACCCAGACACAAGTAACACTGTGGTTTTCTTTCAGCAAAAAAAAAAACAATTCCCATGACAAGAAACAGCACCAGTGATTTCAAAGACAAAGATTATTTTTTTCCTAGCTTTCTGTTGTATTTGTTACAGGACAAGATCACAGGATTTATTTATTTACCTCTGTTTTGCCACTGAGTTTTCAAATGGCTGGTTAAATCAAAGTGAATGGCTGTTGTCCTTTGAAATATTTATGAATCAGAACTATTGTGGCACCAGGGGCGATCCTGTGAAGTGATGCAAGGGGTAATTTTGTCCAATTATTTATGAAGGGCTTGATCCTGCCCAGATCTGCTATACTTACCCAAGTGCCTGTACTGAATGCTATAGTCTCACTTTTTGAGTAAATCTTAACATGACCCATGTGCACAGAACCATGCACTAAAGTAGCAGACAAGGTGGTGTAACCATGTGCTTATGCTATAGGATATTTCTGTTATGTTAAACAGAGAGCACAACAAAGTTCCTAAGCATAAGCTATAGACTTCAAGCTATTTTACTGGATGGTACACAAACAGAGACATATATACAGGAGGAGCTACTTGCCATCAACACAGGAAGGTCTGTTTCTTGTAGTCCCAGCCACTTTCCCAGGTAGACAGGAGCATTTTACTGTTTGTGATCTTTCCTCAATTCGATTCTTATTACAGCATCTGTGTGCTGCTATAACTTCACACGTTCCTCCTTCTGGCAAAAAAAGAAAGAAGAAAAAAAAGAAGAAAAAGAAGAAGAGAATATTGACACTGGTTAGGAAGAGCAGCAGTGGCTAATCAAAGCACCCAGGCATGCTCCTGTCTGCGTCTCTGCACAGCTTCTGTACAGGTGGGATTACAACGCTATTTTTCCCATTATGTTTGCTCCTGCGTAAGCCAGGTGCTACTATACTGCAGTTTTAATAGCAAATGTAGATAAATGTCTCTCTACAGTAGCTATAGCTTGCCTGTCTTATATTAGAATCTTCTCTGGCATCAGCAAAATTTTTGGCCTAAAAATGACTGTGTCAAGGTTTGGGCCTGAGGAAATGTAAGTAACATTACAGAAAATGCGCAACAACTGTTGGCTGATTTTATGCTTGTAATACTGAAGGCCTCTTCCCCCAAATGTCCTACTGTACAAGGACAGTGGCTAAGGAATCCATGTAAAAATGAGATTTTACTCCAAATATTTGATCTTATGCCGGTACTCAGCCCTTATGGAATGACGATCAGCCTCTCTGAATTACAGGATGGTCCAACAACACTTCTCTTTGCTACCCCACTCACTAAATTGGCAGTTTTAAGGCAGGAAACATTCCCATTGTGTGCAAGATCAGCAGGCTTAATTTGTCTGTATTTGTTCTTTGTGAACATTTGCAATAGTTTGATTAGGTGGAGAACACAAAGGAGCGATAGACAGATAGACAGTGGCTCAGGGTTTATGAATACTTGATTTTGTGGCATATGCTATGCACAGAAACGAAGTGTCAAGTGTATTATTTCCATTCACCTTAGCAGTGCAGGGCAAGGAGATGAGTTTCCACAGTGGGCTAATGCACTGCCCAAGTAATTTCCCAGTTCCTCAGATCAGATTTTATTTAGCTCATAATCACCAAGTATTTATAGTGCTAGTCTGTTCCCCACAGATATTTGGCTACTTTATGAAACTGTAGTATAAATTTAGCAGGATTTTTTAAACTTAGTGCAAAATGTCATGCACAGCCTACTGAAGAACACAATGTGTAAGAAGGTTTTCTTTATACCACTATGAAACGTTAACTGTACTTTGCTTTTACTATAGCATAAAAAGCTTTATTCCTGTCTTTGGCTTTCACTCTTTTTGAAACTATTTTGAGAGCTCTTGAATGCTACCATAACCCTGCATCAAGGTTGGAGAATAAGCAGTGTGGAGGTGCTGATAAACATTTGGCTGTGAACAAGGGATGTTGAAAAGGTGTGGGAGTCCTGTGGCATCTCCCTGCTCAGAAGTGAGTCCTGTTACCTGGTGATTCTACAGATGTGACATTTCTTGGTGAAGCACTGGGGTAGATGGACAGGGAGCAATCTCCCTTGACTATATGCAGTTAAGGTCGTATGGTGGTGTGCCATTAAGTTGTACCCGCAGAATTAAGTGGTACAACTACCAATAAACAGGAGCTCCATAAGGTGTGGAAATGATTTAGAATATTAATCTTTCAAACCACTCACCTTCTAGGGTGAGTCAGTAGAGGAAAGCCTCTGAAGTTCCATTAGGGTAAACAAGCTTAGTGTGGTCATGGGGTTAAGCACTGATAAGTTTGCAAGCATGAGACAAGACCAACTCTGCAGCAAATATTTAACTCGTCTGGAGAGAAATGTTGCTTCATGTATTAGTTACTAGGTGCATTTGGCCTGCTGACACGAGCTTTTGGAAAGCCAGTGGGTGATGGAGGAGAAAGATCCCAACAATTCAGAAAGCCATCATCTGACAAACGCTCTTTTAAGTGTCTTAGAACTAAGAGGAATTGTGATAATCAACTCAGCCCTGAATGGTTGTCTTTTTCTGTGAAGTAATTCCACAGATAAAATCCCCGTTTCCCCATCCAAATCATATTGAAAGCAAGGAAAATGTTCCCACTGGTTTATTTCATCTTACAGTCATGCCTTAAGAGAGATTTGTGATTTTATTGATTGTAACCTCAACAGTAAAGATAATGTATGTAGTAATAAGCATTTCTAATTTTAGACTACATAGACTGTGTGGTAAATATCTGTGAATAAGATAAATGCTTAATTTTCTCTATTAATTTGCTGCATGAGTACTAATAACCACATCACCTAGTCTTGCTTATTTGATTAACCATGCAAAATAAGGGGTTGTGGTGAATGAGCGTTATAACACCTTTAATTGTTATGTGGAAGCTCAAGGTGCTGCAGCAATAAAGAATTTAACTCAAAGTGTGTAGTTGTTTAAGAGTGGAAAAACAATGAAACTATAAAAGCAGTGAAAAAAACCACTTCTTTTACCACTAGACAGTGAAGTACAGTAATTGGAACTTTTATCTGCATGAGCTATAACTGTAATCCACATAATAATAACAATAAGAAAAAGACCCTTCCCAGTGCTGGCACAGAAGAAAAAAATATATTTCACATGGAGAAAGTTCTGAATGTTACACACACAGTTTTCCTGGAAAATGTGATATGTACAATCGGACTTTTCATTAGCCTATGAATGACTATTGGACAGCATTGCATGGAATGTGTCTTGTTGGTACCTATTGTACCAGCCATGTTTATACACGTTGGACTTATTAAAAGCCACATACAAAATGGGAATAGATAGAGGTATCCAGACAAATTCAAATGGAAACAGTGAGACTAGGAAAAAAAGTAATTGAAAAATCATGCTCTTGATTATGCTATCCACAGAAATATACACATATAAGAAATATACTGGGGTTGTGTTGGTGTTTCCAATTTCAATTTCTGTTTCAGCTGTACAAATGAGGAAGCAAGCTAGAGCAAGGAGGGGAACGGGAATCAATCTTCAGTTTCCACTGAAAAAAGATTCAACATGTTCAGATATATATGTGAAGTACCCTTTCATTCTGTGGTTTTCAGTTATTTCCTATAATTTGGTGGGAGGGTGGGTGGGGGACCAAGAAATGCTGCAGTACCAACGTCTGAGGGCTTCTGCTCCTGAGCCAGTGATTTTTTTCTCAGTGATTCTTCCAGGCTATAGCAGACCAGGTGAGATGTTACAGTGCTGGGAGCCCTGAAAAGCTATGAATTATTGACCTGATAGGCTGTGAGTGCAGCAAAAGTTTGAATCATTGTCACCAAACCCAGAAATATCTTTTTTTGAAGTTTATAAGTTTATGGTCTATTGAGCTAAGGTAGCTTCTGGCTTTGTTTCCACAATAACAGCTTCACCTAACTCATTCAAGTCAATAGGGGATTTGCCATTAATCTTAAAAGCAGAAGAAAGGGCTCTAAAATCCTCCAAGCAAGTGGCTTCTGAATGTTTTGTTGACAGTTACGTTTCACAAAGTGGCTTCTTTGGCCATCTGGCAAGAAAAAAAGCTTATGTTTTCTTAATTCCCTGCTGCCCCCCAAAAATCCATAGAAGATTAGAAATGGAATAGGAACTTGCAAATCAGGAAAAGCTTTGTTCTTTCTACAAGGAGCATCAGAGATGACTGAAAATGCCCTAACCTGACTTATATCCTCTTCACACCAAACATTACCAGGACCTGATAAAAAGAACAGCTGGTCCTTCCTGAACACTCCATTCACAGGATACCCTCAGCTTTACATGAAGTGAATGTGATGCCTATCAAAACAAGAGGGACAGAATTGGCTGCTGGGAAGGATGCTGGGCTGTTGAAGATGGAAACTATCTGTGGCATTCCAATTGTGCTCATGTCTTCTAGCCTTCCAGAAGTCTTTGTTCTGCATAGCCTTAAAATATGAAACTCCAGAAATAATACCTCGTTCTCCCTGTAAAACAGGAACAATTGTTACTCCTCCAAACGGTTTAATTCTACTTGAAGGAGACTAAACTCCTGAAATCATGTTAATGTTTGTCTGTTATAAAGCCACCTTGAGCTTACACAGAGGTATTTTATCATTAGTATGAGCCTACTGTGGGTGGCTGTGATTTAAAATATCTAATCACCTATAGGGTCTGAGTGTGTGCCAGACAGAAGCCAAAAAGCCATCTTCTAGTCATCTCTTTTTTTATATATCTCTAGCTGCGAGGTAATAATAAAAGCATATTTTGCACTTCAAAATTATAACGCACCTCTGTATTCTAGCCAAGCCTGAACTTATCAGTAAACAAACATAAAAAAGGCAAACAGCAGTACTGATTTGTGTTATACATTGTGGAAGTCATTAACTATGACTCAGGTAGCAAAACTTATATGTTCTGTCTTTGACAGTGATGACAATTTAATAGTATTTGACTCTGCTGAGTTACATGGAGCATCCTGCAGCAATGAGAGAGGTTGTTTATCAAAATGATAAACATGTTTTCATTTCCTCCTTGGCTGCATGTATGTGATCAGAAGTCTAAGACCATCAAGAATTCACTTACTCTGGTCACCAGACAGACATTAAGCTATTCAAGACCATCTGTGCCTGAAATGAGTTCCACTTAATGGACTTTCCTAGGGCAGGTCAGTCATAATGAATGCATGTGTGCATGAATGCATGAGCAAAGCACTGCTTAGGTGAGACTTGGGTTGTTTGGTGCAGACACAGACGGCTAATAGATAAGGTATGCCTTTCTTTTGGGGGTCATACGCCCAGTGATTTTAGAATTCAGATCCTCTGTTAGATTTTGTTTCTATCTCATTGTCAATGCACCATGCAACCTAATCCAGTTGAAGGTTGCTGTAAGAACTTGTTTGTATTTCTTGCGAAAAATAGCGATACCCAAACAACTTCATAAGATTTGCTGGTCAGATTCTGCCCTCTGTTACACCATAAGCAATCCACCACAGGAACACAAGCAAAGGAAATTGTACGGACCAATTTTATCACCATTTATCACCATTTACAGGCAGTTCATTAGGACTATTACTAGTTTTGACAGTTCTGTTTATTTATACAGCTTTATACATTACTAGAAAGACAGTGTTCCACTTTTGTTATCCTGTTCAGGGTCGCATACCCGTATGTTATTCTGATAAATGCGTAAGTATATGCAGATGTTGTTAGATGTAGGAGATCAGAAACAACTTTAAACAGAATTGAAGATTTTTAGACTTCAAGCAAATGTTTAACAACATGAGAGTAAAAATTCTTCACGCATGAAAATTTTCTGAAATCCTGCTCACAGAAACAAGTAGGTGAAAAATTTGCATCCTTGCTACCTCACGTCTCTATACAAACACCCTAGAGAAAGAAAAGGCAACCCCATGATAGCCATTTTTACGTTTACTAAGAAGACTTCAGATTTAGGGGCTGCAGTTTGAAGAGTTTGCAGTTTGGATAAGCTTTGGAAACTTCCCAGGTGTAATTAATACATTCATAAGCTTTAATCAAAATGTTTATGCCAGCTAATGTGCCAGAACTACAGACTACACTGCGCTCAGGGGGAAATACTATACTTTACTTTAAGAAATAATAAGCCACTACTATGTGGGCTGCGAGCCCACAGAACTCATTCCTGGTGGGTGGTGCAACATTCCTGTTCGGTTCAGTCCTCAGTTCATATTGCTGATACAACGACCCTATTTTGAGTAAGACCAACAATGTTATTGTCTTGGTTTGTGTTGGCCCATTGCACATGATCAAAATCTGGAGAAGAACTGCTCAACAAAGCAGGTCAGATACACCTGGAAAATAATATCATAGTAACCCAAATTTTTTATAGATTCTGGAGTCAGAATTCACAAGCTGAGAGGGGCAACATGCATTTAGCTAAGTCATCTCTGGTTATTTATGGTGCTATAAGCTAATTTTCTAAGAGCTGTTTCAACCCAAAAGGCCATTTTCACAAAATTAAACTTTTCTACAAAAATAGGTAACAAAATAATTTCTAGAGGAAAATAGTAAGATTTTTGTTCAGCAGAATGTTAATATTTCATTTGAATACTAGCTCTTTTTTCTTTTTCATTTGTATTTTATTTTCCATCCAGTATAATAGGGGAAGCAGGGATATGCAAAGCTCTAATTAGCACATGGATTTGTAGTCTTTTACAGTCTTCTACTAATGGTCTCTGCCATCAGCCACAGGAGGCTTTTTATCTGAGAGATTTACAGATTCTTACGCTTACACCCAGCACAGACTCTGATCCTCGAGAACTGGCTTATTCACAGGAATTAAAAATAAGTATTACTTTTGCAAAGGAGAAACGGTCCAGATTCTACTCTTGAATTCACAAAGAAAACTCAGAGCACACCAATGTATGAGATGTGGGTGGATCTAGGGCAGGCTTATGGTTTTCCATATCAAACCAATATACACACTAGAGAATAGGCCTTTCTGCTGAAAAGCCTTGCAAATTGATCTCCTGAGAAATTTGCACAGGACCTTATTCTTATGCGTATTTTTTTTTTTTAAAAAAAGCAAATCTCTTAAAGATGAATCAAAGGAAAATGGTACCCAGAAAAACAAGGCAGCCTTCTAGCTACTGCCTCTGGCACATTGCATCTCAAATGGCAGTGCAATAACCAGTGTCAGCTGAGGCATTGAAGACGACAACAGGGCAAGAGTGGCTGGAGAGGAATGCTGATGGGGAATTTGCTTCTAGCTGTTACTGAAGCAGAGTTATGGGTAGTTTTAATTATGATTTTGCACGCACATGTACACTGTACACATACACAAAAATGACACAGTTTATGAGAAAATCCCACCTACTGTGTGTGTATGCAGCCCCTGAGAAGAAGCAGTGAAAGCAGCCAGGCAGAGCTGCCTGCACATACCCATACACATACCCCATCCATTTGATTGCTTTTTTACAGGGTGTATTGAAAGTTAATTGCAATAGGTACTATTAGCATTCTTGTATTGGTGAACTGCAAAAAGCAGATACGCAACCCAGAGGCAGTCAAGAATCCAACGCGCTCTTAGTGGGAATCTTCAGTCCTTTAATGAGATTTCTTTTACTTCAAATGAGATCCACTTACAGCAACTTTAAAAAATTGAGGTTTGAAATGAGAAATTTTGGTGGGATTTACAGCTCTGGAATACCATTGAGAGACATATATGAAGAGGCGGGACTTTAACATTCCAGGAAGAGGAAAAGAGTTATTTCTGGGAAATAAGTTCCATATCACAAAGTAATAGGCATTATGACTCTAAATTTCATTGACTTTCAGTGAGAAATGACACTCCTAAAGGTCTGTATCACTTGTAAATAGGATTTCTTGGTCTAAATTATGTAGGCCTGGTTAGGCTGAACATAAAATATGGAAGTATCTTTTAAGAAATCTTGCTTTTAGTCACTTGGGTGGTTTGGAAAATTTAATATTTGATTTGTCAGAGAGGATATAAAAAAAGGAGAAAACAGCTTCGGCAAAAGAGATGTCATATGACTGCATTCGAGCGCTGCACCTCCTATAACTGCAGGCAGCAGTATAAGATACAGATTAAAAAGACCTGCTATGCTATTCTGATCATTGCTTTACAGCTGCACAATTCTGCCATAGAACATATTTTCTAGGTATCAAAGCTGTAGAGAAAACAACATTGCTGCTGCTGAACAGAAACGAACATTTCCAATATTGGCATCTCTAGTTCTTTGCCAGAGTGCAGTGAAAATCCGAAGCGGAATTAGGCCTGAAAATATCCTAAAATTTGAGTGAACTACAGAATATTGTTCTTGGGGCCTCAAAATGTTGTCCAAAATGCTGCCAGAAAAAGGCATCCAAAGAATGGACGTTAAGTTAAATGAATCTCAGAGAAGACACACAATGAAAGAAAGATAGGATAATTCTCTTTTCAGATGGAATAATTAGGCTGATAAGAAATATGATTTAGGCAGAGCTGCTGATGAGAAATGAATATAGAATTGTGCATAAGAATTAGTTACTAAGAAAGGATTTAGAAATTATTCTATGTCAACCATGCGAACACTGTTTAGTCCTGCCAGAGCCTTGCTCTTGCCAAACAGGCTTTCCCCAAACACCTCCATGTTTCTGGATCTCCAAAACTGCCTATGCTTTTCATTAAATACCTTTATCTTCAGCCTGCTCTCCAAATTAGAAAACTATGTTACTTTTCCCATCAACCACAAGAGATACCCAAGATTGCTTATTACATCTATAACACATCCTTTATTGTTTCGTATGATACCTGAAAATCTCACCCTTTAAGGATTTCTGGTAAATATTCATAAATTAACCTACTGATTACAAAGATGATGAGTGATATGCAACTATAGAATGCAGGCTTTAAGTCAAGACAAAATGATGCAAGGATCTTAAACCTTGTGGAAAAACAGAATGATGTTGTTCTATACAATTTGTCCTTTGATACGATTGCTGCAGATAAATTCATCCCCAGATAGTTTTATCCACTAAGGTGATTAGCCTATGGAGAGTCTATGATGTGTTTACTGAGCAGAGTAACATAGTTTATGGTAATGCTCTTGTCATGCTTTATAAATGTGTGAGGTGGTTTTTATGTAGTTAGATAAGGGGTGGTGAAAGTAATGGGATCCATAAAGAATGTACAATGATGAAGAGCTAGGATTGCAGAGATATGATAGACAGACTGATACAGAGAATTATAACCAGTGCAGAAGCTGTGTTAATCTTCCAAAGACTGGCAATAAATAAAATAACAAGGAGGAAAGAGACTGAAGGGATTAGGCAAATGTGTAAAACTGAGATGTTAGGGTGGGATCAAAGTGAAGACCATAGGTTACAGCATATGGAAGGAACATGTCACTGCACAGGTGCTGGATGCCACGAGCAGCAGCAGTAAATTCTATCTTGTGCTGCAGCTAGCAATGTGAAGCAATCATTTCTCTGTCATTTTTCCGTGGACAAGTGTGCACATTATCCCACCCCATATATTCCTAGAGTCATTCACGCTGTGACCACCAGCAGCTGGTCCTGCATTTGAGCAGAAAATTATAGCTTTGCCAGGGACTGACTGTACAATGGTACAGAAGGACAGAGGATGGACCTGAAGGAACTGAAGCAATCAGCTGTTTTTGCATGAAAAAGTGTTTTACATTGCGTACATTATCCATAGCAGAAGAACCTGGCTGTTTCCAGCCTAAGGAATTTATAGCATTCATTACTGATCCTTATTTAGCTTCAAGCACAGTCAAACACTTCAGTAAATGTTCTGGACTGGATAGGAGAAGGGCAGTATTTTAATTTTCAGACTACTACACTGTGGTTATAAATCTATGAGTTAAAAAATTCTCCCTCAAAATAATCCATTTAATCCAGACCTAAGCATGATTAAGCTGGTTTTCTACTGGTCAGAACCAAAATGTGCTTGAGGAAAAGGGGTGGGAAGCAGAGGATGGCATGGGATTCAAACCTTCCTGTTCTCAAAATTCAGCTCTTCACTGTGGCCACTTCAATGGGGCGCTTTAGCAGAGGGTGGTTACTTCCTCCTCACCAAAATTTTCAGGCAGAGGACAGTAGCAATACTTTATTTCATACTAACTTGGTTTCTTCTTTTTGTTTTGTTTCGGTAATATTCATCTCAACAAACAAACAAACAAACAAACAAGTCTGATTGGCTTTCCCTCTTTCCAAACTACTTTTAACATTCCCCAAACCTCCTTTCCCCCCTTTCGCCACAGTCACTATCTAGAGCTGCCAATTTTACCATGAGTCTCCATGTTTTGATGTCTTCCTCCTCCCTATTTATGCTGATGAGCAGTATTTTACTTCCTGTCACCTGGATTGGCTCTTTCCACTCCAGCTCTCAGCATACAGTTCTAACCCTGATTTATTCTGGTTCAGCCCCCAGTATCCTTTTTGTTAGTGAATTGAATGTTTCTCTCTCTTCTCCCTTGAAGCTCCTGGTGGACAACACAATGCAATACTATCTCCTAATAATTGATCTTCTGTCTCGGGTTCAGATTTGTACTTTGAATGTGCACTTCAGTTCACTCTGTTCCCTTATAATATGGATAAAAATGGCTGCATACTTGAGTGGAAAAACCTGAAGTCTACTAAGTAAATAATTTCCTACACTGAAAGCAACATGTGACACATACAGCACTGGCTTGAAATTCATATTAATTTATTTTTTTACTAAACAGTAGCAGCGTGCAGGGAGCTCTGCGGTTAACAGAACCAAAAAGGCCAGGCAGAAAATGCATTTGTTTTTCTCTCTCCTGTTTACCCTTGGTAATGATGAGTATTCATCCAAACAGTATCTCTGACAATTTGGAATCGGCTTTTTTAATTAAAAGCTGCTTTTTAAACAGATTCTTGATTTTTTTTTTTTTTTTTTTACTAGAACATCTTTGGTGAAACACATTGACACTTCATTGGCAAGCAGCAAAAATTTGAATTCAAGATAAAATCTCTATGCCTCAGGGGGTGTATAATTCATATAACTCAGCTACTTTTAGCTAATAATTTCCAGTTTCTTTCCAATGTAGTATACAGCCAAGAAAGTGTGCCTTACATCCTCATCAAAAAGGGCCAAATATCTCAAAAACTGAAGTTTTCAAGACAGAAGGCATTAGGAAATTATTTGAACTATGTCTCTTATGATCACATTTTACATTAAAAAAATCCAGACAAACAATAAATAAAACCCTAACACATTTTAGTCTAAAATAAACCAAGTGATATATTCCAAGGCAATCATACAAACAGAAAAAAGATAAATGCATGTGTGCTTATGGATGTACTGCAAATTCCTAAGGAAACACAGCTAGTCTGACATGCTGCAGGTGCCGTGGTAATTGAAGCACTGCATGCTAATGGTTCTTGTACCCTCGATTCTTCTTAGACTTGCCCTGATGCACGCCCAGCCTTGACCATTTTCAAGCCAGTTGGAAAAACACCATTTAATTCAACCCCAACTGTTTTGCTTCGGATAACTCAGGTTTAGCTGACATCCCATGGGGTTCATGTGCATCCAGGGTGTGCAGCTCTAGGTGAGCCCCAGCTGAGAAACTACCCTAATGCTCTGAACCTTCAGTTCAGCTTCCTGAATTTTCAGTTTTGAAAGTTTTGGATAATGCTGAATATAAAATGGGTTCTCATTACAAATAAAAAAAAAAAAAAAAAAAGAAGAAAAATGCCTACAAACTAGAAATAGGGCATCTCTGCCAACTCATTTTAATAGCGTTGGAAATTAGAAGCAGAAAAGGTCATCTTGCCCAATCCTTTTCCAGTATCGAAATGTTTCCCTCTGCACACTCATGAGCATCTTCTCAATTTATTTTCACACCATTTAAGCAATTGGGCTTCTACTGGTGCAACAGAGGATGTTTTGAAGATACCACTCTAGCGTTTAATGTGATCTACCATTGGGCTGAACAGCAAAAAAATTGTCCTGTGATTTTTTTGCTCAGTTTTCCTCATTAACCCTAATTGTAATGCTATGACCGACTGAACATAGCTATTCCCTATTCTATGTTTACAGATGTCAGAATGTTTTAGGTGGCCATCACATCCCCCATCATCATTATCACCACTTAGACAAGCTGTGCATTTGCTGCTTCTCTTTATCTTTCTTACCTCCATCACCTTAATTATGTCTACTGCTCTTCTCTGCATCATTGACATAACTGGTACTGACGTTTTTAAAATTCCACTATATAACAATAACATTATTATTAACAGTGATAAAAATTCTGCTTTTAAGATGATGAGTGTCATTATCTCCATTTAAGAGAGGAAATCTGCTCAATTTTCCCAACCCAGCATTTACCTCTAGTCTGCTCTTCAGTACCGTTAACTAAGACACAGACAACCAGCATGAGTTCATCAAGTTTCAAGAATATTTGAGCATCACTTTCTTTACACAGGCATTTATCCATCACCAGTTAGGCACATAGGCATTATGGAGATCGACAGGGAATGAAAATCAATGGATAGATAGAAGCAGAGAGCAATGCTATGTATTAGAAAATCTAGCCAACTGTCTGAGAGTGGAAGAGGAATGCCATATCTAATTGAAATGGTGCTCTGTGCTTTTGAGCAGCGTTCTCAACAAGGAAGGAGACTATTACCTTCTGCTCTTGGAGAAAATGCCATCAGTTTCCTATTTTTTTTCCATCTCCACTACAGCAGCTAGCAATTTTACAGCATTAATACTTGAATAGTTCTTTTCCCCAGATATATTAGTTCACATTTTTCTAGTTCCACTCACAGTATATCCTGGGCCTGCAATTTTTTCTGATCCTTTTTACTATGAGCTTTTGCCTTCCCTGACATCTGTCGTATCACATAGTTTAATACCACTGGAAAATGGGCAGAGACCCTGTTTTTTATGAGCCACAACCTGGATAGAGGAGCCCCAAATATTTATTCTAAAACTTGAAAGATGAAAGTGACTTTTTGCTTGACAGAAAACTAAACTGGCACTTGCATTACTTCTATGGCCCAAAAAGGAGAAAGGGGAACAGATTTTTAAGCCCAACCTGCTAAGATATCCAGCACTGCAAAGACGTCAGTATGCCTTTTTTTCCAAAGGTACTCTCCTCCTTACTGCTGTCAAACTGCACACTAACAAAGAGGAATTTAAACCCTGCAGCCAGGAAACTACTGACTTTCCACTGAACAAACAACAGTGTAATATCAGAAATACCTTTAAGGCAGGCTTGGTTGACAAACAGGTGTTCTCTCTGTAAGACAGTTTTCTTATTGATCTGTGCTAACATCTTGCAGAAGTGAACAATCTCATTGCCATGTCAAAGGCTAACCATCTGTGAAAAAGTAATGCAGCCAGAAAATCCATGTTGCTACAATAATAGCTTTAGGACGTGGCTCTTATTTCAATCACTAGAAAAAGAAATCCAGAGAAAACATCTAAAACATTCTTTTTCTGATAAACTAGTGTTTCTAGAAAAATACTTCTGCTTACACAAATTTCATCTAAATATATTGTAATAATTTACACACTCTATCAAGCAGGTAAGTTACTGAAATAATTGGAAAGTTCATTTATTCCATTTCCTCCCTTGATATTGCAATCACCTTTTCACAGCCTCATGCACCATAGCCCTTCCCTTACTCAGAAAGCAAAACTCTGTGTGGGACAAATCACCTCTTTAATATTTGAGTATGTACATTAATACTTTCAGGATCAGATACTTCACACCAATAAACAATATTCAACCATACTGGAAACAGAATTTTGGAGTTAAAGGCCATTACAAAGGATTGCTATGCGAGCACAGAATCATACTGAGAGGCACACCAGTGACTCAGCCGGGCTGGAACAGAAATGTAATGGCAGGGCTTTCTCAGACCAGGAGAGGGTCTTTTTAGAAAGTTTCTAGCTCAGTGAGATAGCACTAGGTCCTAAATAACTGTCATGTCAGAGGATGCTGAGGCTGCTGGGAACAAGGTTTGAATGAGGGATTTAATAATCTGTCTGCTCCCTTAAAAACATGAACCAGGATCTTCCTTATATGAAGTTGATGAGTTATTATTATTGTTGTCGTTATCTGCCTTTGAGAAACTACTGGACATTGTTCAGTCTATAACCAAGTGTTACATTTATAGTTTTAGCACTGAAAAATCTAAGGTTCTGGCTAGATCTGGAAGGCTTAAACTTTGTCCTCTCACTGGTTATGCCTGGGGAACAGCCTCACAGAGCACCACCAGTGTGGCATGCAGAAACTGTGGTTCCCGTCTTCTGGATGGTGACCTGCAAGGAACAAAGATGAGTTCTTGGTTTCCTCTACCTAGGCAAGAACGCTTAAGAGAAGATATTTCATTGTCACAGGGGAATACTAAGATGTCTGGCATAACTAGCAGCTACTGAAGTGAAAACTTCAGTACCTTCATAGTTACTGCTAAGATAATGGTGTTAGTGAAGTGGGCATTGGAGCAGAAAGCACATTGGCCTGTAACATTTGAGCTCCTGGTCCTGAGCTACAGCAAAGATGGAGTCAGGAAGAGAGTCCTTAACCCCAAGACTTTTCAGCTCAGTGCACAGCACAAGAGAAAGCTGACCTGGGAAGAGGCATAGTGGGATGCAGCTGCCCCAAATTCCCCATTCTCCTTTCCTGCTTTGTTCCTCCATGTTGTCTTTGCAGCAACCAAAAGCCTATCATCCCCTGTCAATGTAGGCAAGTTACCTGTGAGGTCTATTCACTTGGTGCATAAATATTCCACTGCTTACTGCTTTCCAAATAGATCAAATCTCCTGAGCATTTGTGGTTTTCCCCCACTATCACCATTTTGTTGACTTGTTTCAACTGAAAATTTGCATGATCTTGAAGCATTGATTCCAATCCTTTTTAAACTAGGTTGGATAAAGAAAGTATTGTAGAGACTGATAACAGAAAAAACTACTGCAGAGAGCTACAATCGAAAATACAGCACTGCCAGTAATTCAACAAGCTCATGGTTCTCTCTTCTGGGTCTCTTTCAACCCAAAACCTCAAAAACAACCAATTGGCACTTCTTGATGTATATTTGCATACTTGTTTACTTTTCAAAGTAATTAGCTCTTAAAGTATTACCAGGGAGCTGAACAAACGTACCATACAGTTCCAAAAACAATACAAGAGAAACTGTTTGCATTTGGATGAATTTACTTTGCTGGTACAATGCATGTATCAGCTGAGTGAACACTTAATGTTGAACATTAATTATACAAACAAAAGAAATGGCACAAAGCTGTTGTCTTTGTTAGTTTTCTTCCAAGATTAATCCTTGTTTATGTTAGAGGTTTTGTGTCCTAAATAAATTACTGTGACTGCTTCAAAAGGGGCGATATTTAAGATGATTGAAAATATGCCCTGATCAATGCCCTAGACAAACAAGCTCTTAGCTGTTGATGCTCACTCACTGACCCTCACTCGCTAAGAAATTCTTTTTATCATGCTGTGAATTTCATCAGATGGTCATCAGCATGATGGACTGATGATAGCTTTGCTCCCTTCTGGCCAGTTATCTAACATACGGCTTTCCAGTCAACTGCTTTTGGTTTTATGGCTTTTTTTCTGATCCTTGAGAGAGAGGGCATCAGAACATAGTGAAAAAGAGAAGAGTAAAATTGTATTGAAACTTCTTGAAGAAATACAGGTTTGAAGTGAATGTTCAAGCCAAACTCCCCAGATACTTCTAGCTGTTGATTACAAAATAAAAGAAAAAAGAAGGGGGAGAGAGAGAGGAAAATAAAATAATTTTGGCAAAAGATGATGGCAATCAAGATGATGCAAATGTCAATAGCAAGAGACGAAATAAAATCTTCTGTTTCAGCCGAAGTCCCTTGGGTAAGAATGAAACAGTGTCTTAAGAAAACTCCAGGCATTTCACAACTAGCAGACACCATCTCATCAAGGTTATTTTCTGAGAAACATCATCCATTGCTCTTTGTACTGGTCCTGTAGGAGAGCTAGGTCTAATTACTGCTGACATGTTGTGTGTTTTCGAAAACCCTGCCCAGAATTAGGTTTTATTTACCTGGTTATCAACCCATGACGTCGCTCAGAGCCTCACTCATTGCTTCCTAATAGGTGGCTTTGGTGTCTGTGCAAGAGGAAATGCAAACTTTGAAGAGCTTCATCAGATTGTAAAATTAGTTGCCATTCACAGTCACGAGAGTCAGCCTCTCTGCCCAGTTTCCCACCATAAAACTAAACAGGATACCACTGATTCTTCTGCATAAGAATTTAAATTAAGAAAACCAAAATACACATAACCCATATTCTCTAGGCAAAAAAGATAGCAGTGTTATGTTCCTCATGTGATTTCTCTTACAGTAACGAAGTTATATGAGGAAAATACTTCCTTTCTTATTTGTAGAGGTCTGAGATTTTTAGTATGGAAATAACTATTAGAGAAGTGTCAAAAATAAGGGCTTACAATTCATTCAAATTTCACAAATTAAAAATGTAAGCTGGAAGAAATTACACATGTATCTTTAAGGGAAGGTTCATAATTCTGTGTTTAAAAAAACTTTTGAGCACACTTCTAGTCTCTCAGGAACAGTAAATGACAGTTCTAAGGGCACATGACAGTCCTCTGAACATCTGGTCTGACAGGCAGCAGCAATTCTGCCACTCTTAGCCTGGGTACAATGTTAGCACTTATTTCCTACAAACAAGACAGTTCTCCACTGACCCTGCTAGCTGAAAGAATAACTAAACCAAGTTATCCCATGCTGCCTGCTGCTTTGGGGTATATGCTGCATATGGAAATGTGCTAAAACACCTGAGTGCTAGAAAAGGTTAAAGATGAATATCCTGAATAACAGGCACCTTTCAGAAACCTCACATTTGGCACCAAAACAAAGTCCTCCAAATTCATTTGCTAGTGTTTCCTTTAGATCTGACTTTATTCATGATGAAACCAATAAATATTTATTAATAAAACCCAGTAAAATGGCAATATAAACTGAATAGAAGAGGACAAAAAAAGCCAACTGCGACTCATTGACACAACCCCCAAAACCCCATAAGACGATTTCATGTTTGCCCAACCTATATATAACCTTATAGTACCAAAGTAAATATTAAACTCACAGTGACATTAACATAGTTAAACTTGCATGTTTCTAACCAAAATAAGAATGACTTTCTGAAAAAGACTATTATTAGGAGTGATGAACAAGAGGTGTGGTCTGAGATGATGTGTAATCAGGGCATTGATAAATGTCACTTTTCACAGTATCTTCCAGTACCAAATCCAGAGTTACGACAGAATATGCAGTTGAAGGTTTAAACAAGTAACGGATACTTTCTCACACAAGACACATGAAAATGAAGGTTTTCTATGAACTCATGAAGTGGTTAGACAAGCAAATGGGAAAAAACTCTTTTAAAGGTTACTAAACACAACCCCTACATCAGAAACTACCAAAACTTGGAAAGTCTAGGGGGAAATTCTCACTATTTTTTTATCAATCCTGTATTCTGCCTTAGCATGTGCGTCAACTGCCACTGGAGTAAGACACTGGATTCCTGACCTGACCAAGTATGGTTTATTTTAAATTCCCAGAGATGGTGCCAGTGTCTCAGAAGTCATTCTTCCAGTCATCTGAAAATAGTAACCCACCACAGACCATGACCAAGTTATTTAGCACACGTATTCCTGACATAGGTTCTATATTGGAAATTGCATATCCTGTTACAGGTCTTGCATTTCCATTTTTTCTGTTCTTATCCAGAGCAAATCTCTTTCACGCTTCCATCTCTGTATTATCCTTGTATTAAAACCACATCAGTTTTGACGTGCTCTCTCAAAAAAAGACTTGTGCTGTGAAATGCCATCAGAAGAACACACTCACAGTTTTATCCATTTAATTCATCATCTGACAGCCTGCCTCATGGAGCCTTGTCGAGTGTCACTGCTACAGGACAGCATAGGGAAGGAAATGTCAAAGTTGGCACCAACACTCCCCAATTCCTTGATTTCTGATGTTAGCCACACCTTTTCCAAAACTTCTTTATGCTTCAGCTTTAAGATGAAGATCGATCCCTGATGCACCCAAGGATGTGTCCCAGGTTCACTACTAAATGGCCCTTAAATGTGTACAAACCTGGAACATAAGTAGTGACAAACGGGATTGGAACAATTGTCCATCATTTGTTCTGCACTCGTTCTGACAGATCAAACACAAAGGGCTTCAAAAGAACACTAATGAAGCCCCTAAATGAGACAATTACAATATATAGCCTGCTTACATACATTCTGGAGAATAAGAGCTCCTATCTCTTTGGAAGCATTTTTAATCTTAGGTAAATTCATGATGTTCAAATCATCCAGAAAAATATCCATATTATTTAATGTCACTTGTACTACTAAGTCATTTTTTTGACTATATGAAGTTATTTCCTTGTCTCTCAAGCCTATTATGTGGCTCCTCTTTGAGTTTTCACTGGTGCTTTTGATCATAGAAGGGGGGATAGGGGAGAGTGGGAATCCATAGTGACATTCAAGAATCTAGTATTTGATCCAGTATTTCCTATCCCATTTTTACCCTTGTATGCTGGACCAAGCATTTCAGAAGGCAAAAGTTCGGCCACACCTACTTCACTTTGACACTGTTTTTACCAATAACCGATGCTTTCATAATAAATCATCCTTTGCAGTTTCACCAGATAGGAGGTTTTTCCATCACCACTACAAAAGCAGCAGAAGGCCCCAAGTGACTTCCCCCTGGGACTACTCTAGCTCTGTTTTCTAATAATTCTTGGCCTCTTTCTCTATTTTCCTCCTATCCTCTTGTGCTTGAACTCCTGTTATGCTCTTGTGCAGTCTATGCTATCTCCTAGGAACAATTCACCACACATTCCCCCGGGTGCTCTTGTCTCTCCACAGTTTGCATCTTGACAGCACCTTCCCTACTTCTTCACTTACATGATCCTTCACAGGTCCATTATTCATTTTTCAGAGCACAGTGCTGATACCAAATCACACACTGGATCATGTTAACTATAGTGCAGAGTGAGTGTATTTGCTGCTCAGGAGATGAATCAGGTCTTTGAATTGAGTAGTTAAGGTTTAATTAGAGTCCAGTATTGTGAGGGACATCCACAAAGACTACCTGTAACCCAGAGATGATTCTTTAAGTGGAATTTTACATACTCCTCTCCCTCCATTGTATATAAAGGAAGAATAATGCCCCAAGGCTGAAATTAACCTTGATTTTCCTTCAGTGTACACATTTTTTGGTTTACTTTTTCTGCTTTTATCAACATTGGAAATCCATTCAGCTAGTTTTCTTAGTCCCTGTGAAACTCTGTTGTGTTCTCCTTCACCCAAGATTATCGGTTGTATCAGTCTAAGTCAAGTCTTTCCACGTGCTCCATAAGAAACTACTTTTTTTGCCTTATTTTTCCAAACTTGTCAAATTGTTACCCAAACCTTTGGTAAACCTAATTTAATGTAAACATATCTCTTAGTGCTAATTGATTTACATTAAAAGTCAGATACAACTGTAACAAATATTTCTGTGTACATCTGGAAATACTTGAAAGCAGCATTAGCACATTAAATGCATTACTGAAGATAATTCCATTATTAGCACACACAAGCCCCTCCATTTACGCGCACTGTTACATGAGCATTATTTAACTTCACTTTGTCTCGGCTACTCAAATATAAGGAGATCTTAATTTTAAGACTAGTCTATATGCAGTATGAAAGGATTTCATATTACAGCAGGGACCACAAACTACACACACTTTTTAGCAGTGGTTGTACATGTTAGCCTGTAAAAACTCTGGATGCACGTGGTTGGCAATTGTGCACATCAGCGTCCATGCAGGTCTGCAAACAGCAGTGCTGAGCACGCCTGGTTTTGGTCTCTGTGCAGATATAAAGAGTTTTCCACATTTTACTCATAGGGCCTATTGCAGAAAATCTGTGCTCATTAAGGAAGAGCAGTACATTTTTCTGTATTTTTTTCGGAGCATTAAAATATGTTCTGCAATATATTTTTAGCTCAGTTCATTAAATACATGCACAAACATGCTCACATATCTATAATTCCACCAGGCTACTCTTCTAGTTTTGCTAAGCAATATTAAACACTTCACTGCATATTTTGTATTCTACTGTTCCTGCCATGAGCTTCACAAACTTAATTGCCAGAGTGACAATATTTCAGAGTTGTGAATTGAGGACATTGTTGGAAGTCAATGTATTACATCTGCAGTGGTGGAAGGCAGATACTTTTTATGAGGGGGGTTGTGTGGAAGTGTTAGAAAGTCAATTCGGCTGAGTACCATCCATGCCTACAAGGTACTGTATGTCACTAAGGGATATGTCAAGCTCTTTCTACCACACTGCTAGATTCTTGATGCCAGTCATCAAAGAGCAATTGGAGAAAAGGCAAATTGCTATCATCCTTGTATAATGTTTTCAAAATATACTTTACACCATGGATAAGAGACGTTGATTCCCTTTCCTAAATATGATAACATGTTCATGACTTTATGCTTAAGCCTTTTCACAAACTACCTCCTGTCCACTTTGATTTTTCCTTTGATTGCAGCAAATCACATTCACATCAGTTTACCAGAATAGCAACACTGATAAATGTCTGCAACGCTCAACTCAGCTTCAACTTCTCAGTCTCAAACTAGGTGTTGCATATGGAGTGAGGGGGGGTTTCTTCATTCCTATGCCTACTATTATCAAAATAATTATTGGGTGTCTAAATATAACTCAAAGGTAAAACAGAAGCGGAAAGCTGTCTCTGATAATACAGTGGAATCAATAGCTATAATTAATGAATCAGATGGTAATAACATATAGAAGTAGAACAGAAAAAGAAAAAAAAGCAGAAGTTATGATTCAGTAGCATTAGGAATTTGAAGAAAACAAACATTTCCATCTCTGGCTCAGCTCTCACTCACTTTGAATTTCCTCAGCTATTTTGAGCATATGTAGCAAAATCCATTGAAGTACCTTTCTAAGATGCTTCTCAGGAATTTATGTAGCTGAAAAGAAATCTAACTCATCAAGACAGCTCATAGTGATAAAGTCGAAAGGAAATTTGGTCCCTGTATGCCACACAAGATCTCAAGACAAATTTCTGGTCCCACTGAAGAAATTGGCAAATGTGGACAGGACTTCACTCTATCTGCTGAATTATTTAAACTGAAAACTGCCTTATTTATGGAATGAGGACTGCACAAAATTCATCTGCCTTCAACGCAAGAGGGTAAAGTGAAATTTGGAAGTTTGTTTTGTGGAACTGATCCTTTCTCCCCTGTTCTGAGCTGTAAATGACTCAATTACTAGAACATCATCAAAAAGTCTTTAAACTTCATCCACCACACTGCCAGGAATCCAGGTCTTTCTTTACTTAATTTTGCCATACAGAAGTATCTTCCCATATGTGTTAACCTCCATGACTGGGTGAGTTTCTTGTTCTAATTTTCTAGCAAAATAGTTCAAGGAAGAGAGTGGATGAAATAAAAAATTCAAAGGAGCATGCAACACCTGATCATTGTGTCTGGCGGTTGAGGCTGAAGGGATCCAGCCAAAAAATCCCTACTCTAACAAAGGCAGTGTTCATGGCTTTCTTAAGAAAATTCATAGCATCAGGTATAAAATGTTGAAATCACTTGATCCTGATGATGTATTTACACATTTGGACAAAATTATACAATCATAATTCCAAAAGCTTTTTGAGTGAACAACCATGAAACTTTCTCATTAAATCCGTAACATCTAACATATTGTTATTTCTACTGAAAATTAGCTACTGAATTATCGAAGAGCTCCATCACATCTCTAAGGGCTACGAGCCAAGATCATTGCTAGGGAAGAGCATTTTTAGTAGTGTGTGCCCCATAATAACTGAGCACTAACTGCTTTATGAACAACTGTATCACCTCTTCCCAGTGATCTACTGTGGCCATCATAGTGCCAAGAAACTCCCTGCTATATGCTTAAATTTATTGTATTTTCTTAAAGGAATGGTTGTTTGGCTGGCTGGAGAGAGTTTTCTACCTGGATGAGTCAATAAAGTAACAGTGCATCGATTTATTTGAGAAAGGTTATTGCCACAGCAAGACTGACTGGAAGTTGCTTGGCCGATAGTTTTATTTTGGAGAGAAAACAGAGTTTCAGAAAGGGCTCGATATTTGGATTCCTGCACCTAGTTTGTATGGTTGAGATTTTCCCTTTTACTACAAGAGTCGGTTAAATAGTGGCAAAATATTAAAATATTAAAATAATATAAAAAAGAGTTGGCAAAATATTAAAAAATTTAATGAATTTTCAGTTGGTTTCATGCTTTCCAGCTCAAGCAAATGACTGTTAAAGCTCATTTAGAACATGACCAAAAAATAAAGTAATAGCTGTATCTTAACTTAGAGATACAAGAACCTTGATTACAGTTTCTATAAGGCTCACCCTGTTTATTATTGTGAGTCCAGATAAAAAGTCCTGTCTCATTAAGGTGACTGATGCACTGCATTGCCTGGAAGGTTCCCTATAAACTGCAAATCTCCCTGCAAGACCTTCTGCTGTGTGGGGCTGGGACCCTCTTTAGCTGAGTGTTTCTCAGCATGGGCAAGCTGCTTTCCTGCTGAGTGGGTCCACTGATTCTCTAGCCCCATATACTCCCTTCTGAGTAGCTTCTGAAATGGTCCAGGGGAGCATGAAGATGTTTAATGGCAACATGCACAAAACTAATACAATCCTATCCCCAGGAACTTAATGAGATTATTCTGTAATTTCACTAATTAGGTATTTTATCTTCATCAACATCGTTTGCATGGCCTCAGTCACTGAAGAGCCTGTTCACCAAATAAAATCAGAATGAGCCTTCTTGTTTGTGTTGGGGTTTTGTTCTGTTTTGTGGGGCTTTTTTGCAGGTGAAGCACAACATTTAGTCATCATTCTTCTGTTCATAGGTGACAATCCCATTTTCTTAGTGACTATGCCTCTTACTGTTTATCTGCTGCTTTCTTGCTCTTCCTCTAATTCTTTTTAATCTTTGCACTGTCCTACAATTGTTCCTGAGTACTGCTATCTCTCAGAGTCTTTGTCCCTTGAAAAGCCAGATAATGCAGCAAGTAGCTGCTAAAAACACAAAGTAAAATACTTAACTACCTAACCATTTGAGAAATACCAGCTCTGCTGAAGATGAGGAAACCCATTTCAAGTCACCAAACAGCAATTATTACAACTTTCATGCAACAGTAGGCTGTATTATGCTTATTCAAAAGACCAGCCAATAGAAGATAATAAAAGGGTCATCAGTTAATGCTAAATGATAGTATCCATTTTCGCCTATAAAATCAGAGACTGAGTGCAACTTCATTCCTACAATCTTCTTTAAAAAAAAGCAAATAAAGGAGAATGAGAGAAATTTTATGTATTGACTTTGAAGCAGGGCATATGCTGTACTTAAGTGGAGATTATAATGCCATTTAAGGATGTATTTGCACATGCTCAGAATGGATATCTCTAAAATCTGTGTGCATACATAGAAACACAAACCCATTTTTAAACATATATATGCATAAAGATTCAGCTAGCTTAGGATTTAAAATGCAATTGTGTTTTCCTCAGGAGTCCCTGACTATCCTGAAAGATGTATGCAGTTAGCAGATAGCTTGAGGTACATTCAAACAACTGCTCTGCCTTTACCTGCTGTTATTATTAGGAAACAAGAAGAAACTGAGTGATGTCTTCTAATCTTAACCTAAAAACACCGCAGGCGCTAGTGTGTGTTTTAAACCATCTCTGCCTGAATAGCTTTCTTAATATCATCTGGCATATTCTGACATTTACTCCCTATTTGCAAGTTAGGTAAAAAACTGAATATACAGACCATTTTCTAAAACAAAGTATCACATTTTGGTGATAATCCTGGTTCACCCTATGAATGGTAATTTCACATACATTCAGACAGAAATGATCTCTTACGTTAATTAACTGTATCGGAGTTAAAAACTCATTGGATAATTTTTCCTTTCTCTACTGTTTGAAAATATCAAAATCAGAATCCTGAAATGGATCCACAACTAATGTGGATCATTGTAGCTATTATTGCTTTATATGTCTACTTGGTATAGCTTCAATGATTTACAATCTGATCCATGAAGTTAACATTGCCATAAACTAGATGCAGTATCTCCTGCAAAATTATTCCCTTTTCTAACACAATTTGGTGTTTCTGTTCTTTATTGATGTCTTTAAGGTCTTTGTTTCAGCATGTCAATATATATTTAAAACTCATTTTGCTTATTTGGCTGTCGTGGATTATCTACATGATATTATCAACACTGTCAAGCATCTGCTGCCTGGCAGTCACATTCAGTGCATTAGATCATGCAAAGCTTTTGACTGAAAGCGGATCATTGAGCTCATGTGTAAACACTTGTAACCATTCAAACCACTGTGAAAGGAAGCTTGCTTTCTGTATTATAACAGAGAAGGGGTCATACTTTTTTCTGTGCAACTGTTTAAAATCTAGCATGAATACTTCTCATTTTCCTGGTTTGGACTGCTATGGAAAACTCTGAGCACACATTAACGGCTTTGGCACAGGTTGCAACTTCTCTTTCCTCAGTCTGTTGCACAGTCCTGAGTCATGATCACTCATTCCTGGTCTTCAATTCCCATGTTTCTTTGTTTGATCAAAACCCAACTATGTCACATCTACAGATTAGTTGTGAGAGTTATATGCAGCAAATACTGTTTTTCAAAGATATTTTGGATACAGAAAGCAACAAATGTCAGTGAGGCAGACTCCATCTACTTCAACATTTCAGTCTAATCTTTGATCTTGCTGCTCCATATATACACCATTATACAATTATCACCCATGTATCCCTGAATTCTCATGTATTTATTCTAGCTCTCACTCTTTCAGTCACACAAATACTTATTTGCACATGTTCCTTCTGTAGATGCAGTAACCACTTTGTGCAACTGTGGCAAGCAACCTTTGCTACCATCTCATTTTATGTTTAGGAATGATCAATAGTAGAGAAACTATATCCATCTCCTGCCTCCATGTCTGTGGCTAATGCACAGGCACACACACCTCATAGCCTTGCAGACCTCATCACATGTAATTACAAAGCATATCCCCTAGTATTGCAATAAATATGCAAAGCAATCCATATTCATGTTGTTATGGTATCAGGCAGGATGGACAAAACACTGCAGCTCCACTAAGGTGATGAAGTCAAAGAGATTTCTACTCAGTAAGAACTGAAGAAATTACACTAGGGATTTGATATCATTAAGAGGTCCTTTCTGTAAGTTACAAGTAAGTTGCATTGTATTACCCGCTGTTTTCAATTGCAGAATATTTTACAGATTGTTATATTACACTGCATGCTGTTTAGAAGTTCTTATTCAGCAGCTCTTACCAGTTTCAGATGGAAGCAATTGGACTTAGATCATGTGAAAATCTTTGAGGAGTTATTAAGGAGATAAAGAATTTGAGGAGTTATTGGAAAAAATGAATCTGATGTCTTTGCTTACCCCACAGGCAAATGCTTATTTTCATTCCAGTTTCCAGAGGCAGAGCTCCAAAAATGTATGAACTACTAGGAGTAAGCTATTACTTATCATAGTCTTTGCATGTATTAGAATAGTAAAATCAGAGTGGTGCCAAAGAATGTCCTTCCACATCCATGTGGAGAGGTAGACAGATGCATATACATAAGGCATACTACTACTTAAACTCTTTAGTTAGCTGGAAAAATCATCCTTCAAGCCTAAACTGCCCCTGAAATTTGGATACATGGAATTTCAGATGAATATTTTATACTACATCTTCAAGGCCCTTCACTACAAGAATTGCTATTAAATTCTCAGGAGATTACAAGGCATCTCCAGAACACAGTGCAGAGGAGAGTTTGGGCCTTTGTGGTGCAGAACTTAGCACTGGGAAAGTAGATTTTGCTTTTTGAAGGATATTTGCCTCCAGCATAATACCAATAATGGAAATAATATCAGATCATATAAAGCTGAAGCTTTTATTCTCTATAGAACTAAGGAATGATGAGAGAAGTACTCTGGGAATTTTACCCTTTAGATTAAATATTTGAGTCATGAATGTCTGAGACAATCGGTTTCAGTTCTGAAATTACCTTGCTATCTCAAGCATAGGAAGAATGAAAGACACTTTCTGTATTACAATTAAGACATGGAAAATCTTATTTTCAACAAGATTTTTTATGCTTAAAGCAAGACAAGATATTTTTTTTAATAGTGCTTAGCCTTGACTTCAGTTTCTCCAGCACCAGCTAAACTTCAGCCTGTGTGTTCAAGGAACGATCTGGTCCCCCCTTGCCCAATTCAATAGAGAACCTCACCATTACATTGGAAAGCCACTCTTGAGGTCCTTTCCAGCCCTTACTATTCTGTGATTCTGTGATTCTGTGAGACCTGGTCCTCCTGCCTGCACTGTATCGCTATTCACAGCATGCTGACAGCCTTTGTGGGGCAGTTTCAGTCCACCAGCTCAAACATTGCTCCTTTAAACTGACACCTCTCCTGTTTGCTGTGGTAACCATCCCTATTTCCAGGATACGCCACTGCAGCAAACACATAGCAAAGGGACAGTTACAACCTTTGGGGCACACTGACGAGACAAACACATCTCTCACACATACACATAGTGCTATCGTGTAACATGGTGTAATAATATCCTTGAGAGTGCATGGTACATGTTTATTTAGGGACAAAAGCGCTTACAAACTTTTCCTGTACTGCAATTTTCCTTACTTAATGAAAATGAGAGTTTTATCAGAAGTTTCTACAAACATAACTATGTTCAGAGCCTGCATTTTCTCATTTCTTCCCCCCCTAAGTGTCTCCATGCACAGCCAATAAATTTGGCGATGGAGATGATACACTATTTTTCCAAGTTATCTATCATCCCTTCTGCATTAGAACTAAATAAAGCTCCAGTATTTGCTTTTCTGCAGCAGCACACACGCACTGTACTGGTCATATGACAGTCACATCTGAGTTTCTGCTCTGTTTGCACCATTCAAAACCCAGCCTGGCACCTAACAAATCATAACCATCTCCCTAGATGGGGTGGGCTTGGAAGTACCTAAAGGGTCCAAGGATTTCCTGGAAAGCATCAGGTTGGCCACTGGCATCCTGGACAGCTCTAGCAGCCAGCAGGCACAAAGAGGATGTGTGTTCCTCTGTGACACCTGGGGAACCATGCAGAGACTTCCAGAAGTGTTTAGGAGTTCTCAGGTCACAGGATTAGCACCTTTGATATGAGACACATTTTATTCTATTGTGTTTGAAGCTCAACTTAATTACAGAGTAAAATCTTTCTCTTTGCATTCTACCACAGTGTTTCAGGCTGTTGGGCAGATGAACTACAGATGTCCTAAATGGTTTACCAAAGATTTGCTCCCAGAAAACTATACAAATTAGCACAAGCCACATACAATTTCTTTCTTTGTTCCAGCAGCATTACTTCTGTAAGTCAGAATTTTCTCCACCTTGTAAATTTGATCTGTAAAGCTTTTATGAAGTTTCTGAAGAGTTTCCATTGACTGAAATAAATGGATTACAGATGCAGAGATGATCATGACGAGGGATTACAAATCTTTGCAGAACTAATACTGTTTATTCTCAGGGACACTTTACAAAGTAGACAAAGTAGCGTGAGTCTACTGTGTGTGCGCATGTGTATTCAGAGGAGTATATGAGATATATTTTCTTCTCTATAACGAACGTATTAGACGCTAGTTGTAAAGAACTAACAATCTCTATGTATGTACATATTTTTTATATACATAAGAAGACTGGCATTTAAAGCAAAAGTGGACTAGGACAGAGGGGATTTGCCAGCTTGAAAGGGAAGAACTCAGTTCGTGTCTCCAGTTCATTGACTTCTACCTCAGTAAATATGCTTATTCAACAGAGTTTATGAGGCTCAGCACTGAAACAGCTGAGTGAAATCCTGTGACCTATGTTACACAAGAGAATAGAATATATAATTCTAGTGACACTTTCTGCCCTTAAAAATCCTTGAGTCAATGGAATAACTCTGTAAAAAAGGGAAAAGTTTCACACATCTTTGAAATGATGAGTCCATGAACCTTGAAAAGATTACTCCCAAGTATTCCCTATTTTAATTTATTTTCTTTTTTCCATTGTTCAAATATTAGACATCCACATATATAAAAGATAAAGTTTATAATTTGATTTAATTCTATCTCCACCTAATGCACTGGGGTCAATGTATAATACAAGAAAAAACTTTAAAATATCATTAACTGTGCTCATTAAAATGATGAAGCAGAGGCTGCTTATTACGAAAAAGGGAAAGGTGTGTGACATTATCCACAATACTTGGGAAAAGATTTCCGCAGTCGCATCTGAGTTACACATACGAAATGTTCATGTTGGCACATATTGGTGCTGAAGGGTGACAGTTTCATAGCTAGGTTCCAAGTACAATGGACTGAGATTCTCTTGGCCAAAAACAGGCCAACAAAAATACTCCAGTGGCCTTAGAGCTACAAAGGGATGATATGGGCTTGTGAGGTGGAAGGCACACTACACATGGAGCTATCCAAGCTGGTTTCTGTAGGGTTACAGGGAAAAATCCATGACTATGAAGAAATAATAGAAAAATAAAAAAGAACTTCATTTCTAAAAATTATTATTCTACAGAAGAATGATTTGCCTCACATCAGATGTATGGGTGGGCTCGGTGATGAAAGGGAAAAGGTTGCAAATAGAGCAGAGAAATACAGCAATAAAATACATATCACCAGGGGATGACTGGATTTTTTTATGCTGAGGCTGAAGGTGTGGAGCTTTCTGCAAAGGCTATGCAAAGGGAAAGAAATTCCACTCATACAATTAACCAAATTCCAAGAAAGAGAACCTTAAATCTAGTGGAACCTGAAGAGAGACTAATACAGCTTGACAGAAAGCATCTAAGAGATTAGAGGACTAACCAAAAGCCCTTTAGAGGCATCATGATCTTTGGTAAGAAGGCCAAAGACTTGCACTTCTACTACTAGTTGATTGTAACTACGTAAATAGAGTAAAATGTAACCTTGATTTATATATGGAAGTCAAGTCCTGATAAACAAATAAATGGAACCAATCTTAGTACAGCTAGTTGAAATAAATTAAGCTTTCTGACTTCAAGGTTAGCTTTATTTACTTAACTGAAAGCAAGCTGAAGGCAACAATTTCACTACTACTAGGTTTCAGCATATGCTTAAATTATTTTCCAGAACTGGGTACAGTCTAAATTGTATTTTTGGTAATGTTGCGGTTTAAACCCAGTCAGCCACGCAGCCGTTTGCTCACTCCGCCTCCCCCCCGTTCCTCCTCCCCCCCCCCCCCATCCCCCCCACTCCTGAAAGGATGGGGAAGATAATCAAAAGAATGTAACTCCCACAGGTTGAGATAAGAAGAGTCCAGTAACTAAGGTATAACACAAACCACTGCTGCTAAGACCAATAATAATAATTATAAGGGAAATAACAAGGGAGGAGAATACAACCGCTCACCACCAGCTGACCAATACCCAGCTCGACCAAGCAGTGATCTAGCCCTTCCGGGTAACTACCCGCAGTTTATATACTGGGCATGACGTGCTGTGGTATGGAATACCTCTTTGGTCAGTTTGGGTCAGGTGTCCTGTCTCTGCTTCCTCCTGCCTTCCCCTCCTCCCTGGCACAGCATGAGGCTCAGAAAGTCCTTGGTCAGTGTAAATATTACTGAGCAGCAACTGAAAACATCGGTGTTATCAGTGCTGCTCCCAGGCTGAAAGTCAAAACCACAGCGCTGTACCAGCTACTAAGGAGAAAAATGACTGCTACTGCTGAACCCAGCACAGGTAACTAGTTGCATATCAAGCCTCAAAATCTGATCCAGATCTGCATTGTGAGGTGCTTTAAGAGAGTTTTAAGAGAACTTTGATTTGGTGCTCTGCCATTTTTCTAGAACAAGTTAATTACCAAGAACTATACTGCTCTCAGTGCTGGTGAGCAACATACATGCATAGGTTCAAAAATTTTGTATGAGGAACAACACAGTTCTAGAACAGGACAAGTACTGATGGGCCGAAGGTGAAACAGGCCCCCAGAATATTTCAGCCTTTTCCACATTCCCCTGAGTTTGCTTTCCGTATGCATTTATTACTCAGGGATTTACTTGCACAATTTTGACCTTAAGGCTCTTGGTGTCCTAAAGAACTGTGCCCTATTACCCTATGTTTTCTTAACTCTTTTCCAGGTACTGTATGACAGAGGCAACTGTTCAATACAACATGAAGTCTGTTTTTTTGGACCACCTTCCTCCTATTTACTCCCACATATGCACTACTGAAGATGCAGTTAAAAGAAAAGGGAGACAGGAGTAACAGTGCTTTTGATTTTCCTAATATTTAATTATATTTCTAAATTGGATGAAAAGCAGGAAAATTATTAAGGATTTCTTTTTGTTTTGCAAATATTTTCCTCCTAGTTTTAGGATCAGATTTTCTCAAAGACATGTCACAGGCAAAAAACCCAAACCAAACAACACAGAAAGTTGAATGCCTTTCCTGAGCACAAACTGTGCAGGTAACTTACAGAAGATTACAAGTTAATAAAAAAACTGAGGTTTGTAATGCTGTTGAAATTTATGGGTGTCTAAATTAGCCTCTGTGGGGGCAATTCTTGTTTATGCAGGATTAAACATCAACTAGTTCTATGACAGTGGGAAGTGCTGCATTTAGCAAGCAAATGGAGTATATATGCATAATATATGAAGACCGTAGAAATTCCACATCTCATTTTGCATGTGAACAGTTTAACTGAAATCTTCGGTAAAAGTGTAAAAAGAAAGAAAGAAAAAAAGAAGTCACAAGCAATGCCTGTTAGCTCTGATCCCACCTACCAGATAAAGGAAGATGCTATGAGCAGATACGGTACAAAATAGCAGGTCCTTTACAAGCCCAAGGAAGCCAGTAGCTCTCCACGCACCAGACCTTTGCAGCTATGATAAAAAGATTCACTTTCTCTGTGAAAAGCTGTCAAGTTTTGGAAGCAAAGATCAAACAGCCCAAAAGCCAAGCTTCAGGAAATCACATCAACCATGTTAACAGCCCTTGATTTATCTAAATGGGGAAAGCTCTGCAAATTAAGATACACTGTATGTTAACACGTAATGGCATTTGGGTCTGATATATGTTTGATGGGTGTTTGAGCAGATTTTTTGTCTGGGTAAAAATAAATGTAGCTTAATGTTGAGCCAATTATTCATGAAGACACCAGAGGACTCACATTAACAACTAGTTAGGTTCCAAGTTTTCAAGTGAAAGCGAACGATGCATTTCAACTGTTTGTCTACAAATATTTAGTGATTATACAGATATGAAGACATTCAATAACACTCAGTAGCCATGGCAACCTGTTTTTGCTTTATTTGAAATTGAAATTCAAAGGGCTATTTGACTGGAATAAAGCATGACTTTTTTATGCTTTATTGATTCAGGAACAAGATTTTAAACTTTGTCCTATGTTGTGAATATGTCATTATGAGAACACACTATTGCCTACTTTTCTATTTTCAATTCTCTACTTATACAAGTCATTCACATTTTTACTCACTGTCTCAGTTTTACTTCAGATCCAATGGAAATATACTAATGACCTCTACCCTTCCACCTGTCAGCCCTTAGTTTTTCTCTACATACCCACACTTATTTTCTCTCCTTTTTCATCATCCACATACAATGAATTACATTAAACTTTTAGCTGTAAAGAACATAGCAACTGATAGATCTGTGCTGCTCATTTGAAATTCTGTTCTTGTTTTCAGCTATAACAAAATGCAGCTAATTTCAAGCTGCTTTATATTGCTTTTTATTTCAAAGTCACAGAGACAATGTGGACACAGCTTCTTGGTGCAGATAACGCCTCCTGACATTACAGTTGTTGGCAGTCAAGGCAGTAAATGGGTACCATATTAGCCAGATCGGAAAGCCACCTGGCACCAGCTACCATGAACTTATATGCTAGCCCACTAAAGATACTGGTTTAATTCCCCAGGTTGACACACCAAATGCTGGTAAAAACCTGCACTAACCCACAACAGAGGTGCTTGATTTTAAACTTCCATATGTCCCATTCTTAAATGGGAATAGGAACCCAACCTCTGAGGACAAAAGGATACACACACATGAATCTGACAACAGCCATTAAAAATATAATATCATAACAACTGGGTCTTGTGAAAAAACACATGGTACTTTAAGTTCAGCTGGAACAAACACTGCTTCAGAATTATTCTGAACCCTAAGAATCCTTGGTCAGTATTGTATTGGTATTTCCAGGCTTGAAACCACTCACCTTAGATAAACCTGTTCATACTTATGCTGCTTTCTTTCTAGAAAGCAAACAACTGCCTAGATAAAAGCTCAGTGTTTTCTTCTGTCTTGCTTTCAAGGATCAGTGGAGGGCTGCAGCTGCTGAAGAGGGGCTGCTGTGGACTGATAAAGGATGTGGAACAGAGGACATGCATTCACAGTCTGCCTCTCGTGCTTTTCCCACCAGGTTTGGGGCTAGGAATGATTTTTCACTTCTGTGTCAGATCTCCAGGGCTTTCAGGATGGTTGTGCCTTTCTTTTTAGGAGAGGCGCACCTTTCCTGGGGGATCATTGAGGTACCTCTCACTTCAGAATGTGCCTGGGCTTCCATCTTTCTCCTCTGCTTGGCCAACCACACACCGTTAGTGTCTTGAATGCTCTGCAAGTCTCAGTGCAGGATATTTGGACAAAACTAAAAGCACAGTGTAAACGAGCAGTCTAAGTAAAATAAACAGTTACCTTTAGTACCCTTATGTTCCCTGAAACCACCAAGCTTCAAAGGTGGATATAGGCCAACAGTGACTTTTTTGCATACAAGAAAAACTGAAACAGCTATGCAAGCAGTAGCTGCATAAACTTGCAAGGCAATAAGCCAGATAGTTTTGCTAAGATCATTTCCAGGCAATGTTCCATTCCCAGTGGAGATTTTTATTGATCAATAGTTATTTTTGCTTGCAATCAGCCATAGACTTGAAAACCCCCCACTTCTCTTTAACAGAACATCATCTTAAAGTGTATCAAAACTAGAGAGGACCTTTTGATTACAGTGTACATCCACTCATTAAATTTATTTCCTCTATCTGGCTTCTGTTTGTTTTTTAGTATTTTCTTTTTCCACTGCTTAGAATCAATAATGGCTCTGCGACTGTCAGTCACAGCAGCATGAAGATGCAGGAGCTGCTGCAGATTAGAAAGCATCAGTCCCACACCTTCCTGCTGAAGTCAGTACTCGCTGCAGAATGGGACCTCTGCCAGTGGATGCTACTGTGGATGAGGGTTAGAGAGCTAGGGTTTCAGCTGACTTTGTCTTCTGACATGCTTGGAGCAAGCTGAGAGACTGCATACTGTTAGCAAAGGTGGAGTTTATTTTTTAGGAAAATCCACACCTAATGACATTTGCATCCGTTCCTTTTTTGCTGTTGTGTTCGATTATAACGGTGATATTGTCTATGTGAAACAAATATATATTTGTCTTTAACCACCATTAAATGTAGATCTTTATGAATGCAGGTTACTATAGTTACACTAGCATTGTGGGTAATTCTTTCATTATAACTGCTGCATGTTTGTGGATAAACAGCTGAGCTGCATTTTTCTACTTTAATCTAAAAAGCCACGGGAAATGCTTTGATTTAAAATTTGCTGATCAAGCCTGCAACACTAAAAATGTGAGATCAGGGTGAAAGTGAAATCAGCACAATTCACTGCATCATTATTTTAAAACTTAAGGAAAAACGTACTTCACAAAGCTCAGAAAATGTTATGAGTGGTCCACAGTCCATTATGATTAAACATGTGCTTAACCATTTCACAGATACAGATTTTAATGCCAAATGATAGGTTTGTGTTAAGCAGACCATAAATATAAAGGTTTGCTGTATGTTAGTGCTTCTGTGATACATCCAGATCTCTTACAAAGGAAATCTTCCTGATCAAGTCCAACTGTTCAGGGTTTTGGGTGGGGGCTGTGATTTGGCTTGTTTAGGGTTGTTTTATGGTGTGACTGATCATGTTAATAAAATGTTTCCTATTTTAATACACATTAAAAAGTCAATAGAAAACTAGTATTTTAATATTAATTTAAAAAAGAAATGGAGGACCCAGCATAATTCTTCAACTACTTCTTTTGGTAAGAGTCCCTAATTCACCATGAATTTTACTACCAGAAGTCACCCTGATTTCTTAATGAAGTAATCCAAACATTTGATAAGAAAAGCCCAAAAAAATGCTCTTCACTTCTTGTGAACGTCTTAGGAACATCTCTGCTTTATCTTTATGACCTTCAGCTGTAACCACAAAGTAGGAGTGGAATAGCTTTGAGCTTCCAGGAAACACTGCTCAGAAGATGAGAAAGACAACTTGGCAAAGAAGACAGAGAGCAGTGCTGCCAGTGGCTGGTGTCTCATGCAGGAAGGCATAACGGAAGAGCAAGGAGGAAGAAAGAAAATCACAGGAGGGAAAGGGGATAGCTCCAAGATTAGCTGGAGGAAAAGGGAGGGATTATGAGCTCCTGCTGGTGCTGTTCTCTCAAAGACTCCTGACAAATCAGAATGAAGCAACAACAAAAATACTGCAGTCATTTGCTATGGTCACTTTTCCCAGCATATTTTCAGACAACAGAGAAAGACAATAAACAGTTTCTTACAAAGGCAGACCAAGACCAGTCTATCACCAGCACATCCATCTCAAACTAACATGACCCCGATTTCATAGTCTTTCCTCTTCAAGATTCAGCATGAAGTGCAGCAGAGGGCATAAGAACTGCAAACAGCTTTCCCCAGGGAACAATCTGAGTGTTTCAGGAAACAGACAGCCCACTGCAGATGTAGCTTACAAAGTCCCTGTATTATAGAATCATAGAATTGTTTAGGCTGGAAAAGACCTGCAAGATCTTCGAGTCCAACCATTAACCTAACACTGCCAAGTCCAACACTAAACCAGGCCCCTGCATGCCACATCTACACGTCTTTTAAACACCCCCAGGGATGGTGACTGCACCACTTCCCTTGTCAATTCTTGACAACCCTTTCAGTGAAGAAATTCTTCTTAATATCCAATCTAAATCTCTCCTGGTGCAACTTGAGGCCATTTCCTCTTGCTCTATCTCATGTTACCTGGGAGAAGTGACTGACTCTCACCTTGCTACAGCCTCTTTGCAGGTAGTCATAGAGAGCGATAAGGTCTCTCCTGAGCCTCCTTTTCTTCAGGCTTAACAACCCCAGTTCCGTCAGCTGCTCCTCATAAGACTTGTGCTTTAGACCCTTCACCAGCTTTGTTGTTGGTAGAGAAGCATAGAGGGTTTCACCCTAATCTTCTAGAAATAGCTGTTCCTACTAATTCTGCTCCTTCCATCTTACACATTGTAATTCACATCTCAAAATCTCCTCTTATTTTCTTTAAATTTTATCTCAGTTCTGTCTTTTGCATTTAATGCCTCTGTCTTCATTCATGCCACGTAGGATTGCTTATTTAAAGTAACACATTTTTAATACGTGCATTAGTGCTGGTTTAGTCTCTACTTGGTCAGATTAGTGTACCTCTCATTTAATTACAACTTGAAAGGTTAGGAAGTTTTATCATGCACACATATTCTCTGGGAATTATCTGACTCTAAAATATAATTAATCATCGTCTGTCATGCTTTTATTATACCCACTGCTCTCTGGAGTCATTCCTTTATTTCTTCTTCATTCATATTCCTCTGACCTTCCTCTTCACTCTGTTACCACAGACCTCAGGTGAATTTTAGCTGACTACTCAGAAATGAGTGGATATTGTTAAACTCATTTGTCAACCACATTATCAACTCACAAACACAAGATCTCTGCATATGTTTAGTATTTTCCATATATAGCAGTCCAAGTATTAACATGGATGGCATCTGTCAATGTTGACTAAAATTAAATTTTGGAACTACTGTAAATAATAAAGCAGTCATATAAAGATTATTTCTCTGGAGCATAAACTACCAGTAAACATGATTTGCATATTGTGCTTACAGCTGTTTCAACATGAACTGTTTGTTGTGGTTCATTAAAATGATTTGATTTTTCAGATTCCAGGGCAGTTGCAAGTCTACCTATACCGGCCTGGATAAACGTAGTGACAATTCAAGTTTCCAGAACTATGCACATATGTACTGGATTATTGAGCTGAATTGAACAATAAAGCTTAAAAAGAGACTGTTAATCACGTGTTTCTGATGAGAGAAATGAGAGGAGTACCTCTGAGAGACATTCCTAAGAAACAAAGCAATGTCCCTTGTGAAAAGAAAACCTCCTTTATAGACCTCATCTCACTTCCGTTCAACACATTGCAATCTTTTCTATTGACTTAGTAGAAGTTAAACTGGGACTTGGGCACGGAACTTAAATGATATTTCCATATAATATTCTCAATCTAGATAATAACATTCACACATCTAGGAAATGCTTTAACTTACAGTAAATCCACACAGTTTATTTTTTTTTCACAGGAACATTTTTGCTATTTCATCCCTCCCATAACATCACAACAGTCTAGATTTTCCCCCCTCTTTTCTTCCCTATACACATAATCAAGGCAGAGTAACAAAGAGCAGGCAGAAATTTGATTTCAGATATGGCACTATCTCTTCCCAAATAGAAATGGTAAGAATGCACAGAAAACATTGATGATTAAGGCTGTATTTAAGAGTTCAGCTATGCCAGAGAAGGGCAACAGATACAGCATCATTGACATCATTTAGAGTTTTGGGCTAATTCATCTTTATGTCAGACCCCCTGGGTATGAGCCTGAGCAGGGCTGGCTGGGAGCTTGATGCTGGACCCAGGTGACTTGATCTTCCCTGCCCCACGTACCCCAGCACACTCAGTCTCGGGTCACACAGGAAATTGAAACCGCAAATATTGTAAGTAACAAGGGCAAGAGCAGCTGCCCTCTTTTCAGTTATCTAGTTACCTTGCTTTCTACCACTTTGCTACCCTCTCTTGCTCTCAGCCATTGTAAGAACAGAACCTGAAGTGGGGTCCTAGATGTGCACTGTTTTTCCTCCATTTACAGAGCACACAAGTTACATATTGCATTGCCTGGCTTCTCACCCTCTTGCAGACAAAGCAATAGAAGTGACAACCACTTGAGCAGCTGCGTCCTGGGCAAAAACATTCCATTTTTTACTTCTTTCCCTGTACAACTCCTTGAACTTCATAGTCCTGAAGTGTTTTTCAACATTATTGAAAGCAATAAGGGTACCAGCGTGAGAGATAAAGATACCATAGTGTGGCACTAAATTTTATACCATTTGGACATCACTGAAAGTGTCAGCGCGGCTTTTAGAGGTGTAATTTCCATGCAGTAGCCAACTTAGCTGGATAAGAAATGAATGTGATTGCAGGGGTTCTGCAGCAATCCTGACTAACTAGTTCCAACCTGTGAGCTTTGGAGGTTTAGCAAAACCTCATTTGACTCCTAAGTCTCCAAAGGCAAAGTATGTGTTTCCACTGCTCACAGAATACGACAGGAATCCAAATCCTACACTTGCTATAATAAAAACACGCATGGAATAATTGTTCATTGAGTGCATGTCCAAGTAAAGTGCTCAGCAAAGCATTTTGCAGCAACAGGCTTTCTCAGGAAGAGCACAGACACAAAGTATTCCAGCAGAAGAAATTCTCTTGCTGGTCACAGAGAGGTTTGCTTCCAGGAAATCCTGTTCACTCTCAAAAACTCTGCTAAGGAAATGTAATGCTTCAAGGACACTGGAACAGGGAGAAGGAGGGAGAAAAATAGCTTCTTCAGCTTCCCACAGTTCCAAGATTGAGAAGGAAATTGGTTTAGGTCAAAAAGTAAATGCTTTTTCAACAACAAAACCTCTGCAGTTAGCATAGGCACAATCTGAAATACTTCATTTAACCTAAAGTATTTTATTATGGTTCTGATTTAACTCCTGAACAAAGGGTTATTTCCTTTTTTAGCATGTAGATCCTTTTTTCTTTTTTAAAAAAACTAAAAAATGCTGACTTGAAGCAAAAAGCAAAGTTGGATCATTAAAGCACTGAAAGAAACATTTTGGCATTTCCCATGAAATGGTTTTGAGTTCTCTCTTGTTCCTGTATTTTTTATCAGGAGCTATTTATAAGATTTGACCCAAATTCTTTTCTCCCCAGCCAGCTCCTATTTTTCAACTCATTTATTAGTTGTCCAGTAGTGCCCAGGATCTAAAGGTAGCATCAGCTTAGATATCAAAGAATGCAGTAAAAAACCCTCTTAACACCTCAGAAAGGGAGAGCAAAAGGAAGAGAACCCTTTCCTTACTGCACTTCTACTTTTCAAAAGATTTCCTCAGAAGGAAATCAAAATGCATCTTCTCTTATTTGACAACATATTCCTTACCCCATGTCTGCCCGTAGGCATGGGCCGGTTCTTAACGCTTTGTGCATATGCCGAAGCCCAACTATTTGTTATGAAATCCCATTAGCACTCCTGCTCTGCCATCCTCCAGGCCCTGATGCTGGGATTTGAAGCTGTGTGTTCTCCTTTGCAACACATGCAACTAATTCCCATGGATTTCTGTGCATTTAAAAAGCAACTTGTCCCCTGGGTGAGGACTTGGATGGGAATTTCTAAGGCTAATGACACCGGGAATTGGAATATGAGAGCCACTGAGTTTTCTCCTAGCAGTTATGTTAAGTAAACCAGCTATATATGGATTTTGCTCAGGAGCTGTGGTATGAGCTGCAGAATAGTTACTGAGGTATGCTTGCTCTGCTTTTTTTTTACCATTTCTTATCCCTACCATTTTTCCATACTGGTTTTCAATTTGAAGCAATTTGTTTAAGCAAAATTGTTGCCCAGATGCTGACACCAAGCAGCACTCCAGAAGTCACCACAGCAAAGACTACTTGTGGGTAATTGCTAAACTGGCAGAAACAGGTTCTTTTATTTTAGCAAGTAGAAAAGTTTTGATATAGCTCAAATCATATAACCACATTTTCTTCCAGAAAGAGAAAGACCTCATTGAAGTTAAAAATCAAAACTCCCATTTACTCAAAAGGACCAAAAAGTTAAAAATCTAGGACTTTTGTAGCTTAAAAAGGAGAATCACAGGTGAGCCGGCTATCCCATTCATTTGCTGGATCTGTCTGAAGAGTTTGGTCTGAAAAGCTTATTTAAACCTCCAATTTTCTTGAGAAGACTTAAGAAATGAAATTATCTGCAAAGAAGAAAAGCAAATGGATGACCTTTTTAATTCTGAAGCTAAAAAGTGGTCTTAATTTTAGGTGCAAGTCATTTCTAATAAATTACAAACCATTGTAGTTTGTACTAACTCAGTCCTTATCTTTTCATTAGCAAAGACTGCTGTCTGCCCACAAATTACTAATGATGGCCTTGTGGTGGCTGCGGCACACCCAAACCCACCAAACATCATACTGATATTGGTTTTAGACTCACAACACAGCTATTACCTTGTATTGCAACAGCGGATTGGGTTAAATAATGCAAGCTGCCTCCAGGACAAAGAGGTTTTGGAAGCATTTGTTAATATACTGAAATCATCAATGTTATACAAAATAACAAAAAAAATTAGAAAAAGAACAGAGAAATAAATTGAGCAATTGCAAATTCACAGGCACATTCACACTGTCAGTCGATTGCAATGAGCATGTAGGATAAGGAACTGTGCATTGAACTAATGCAGGACTATGCATAGAACCTTGAAAGAGCATCAAATGCTGCAAATGAGCATCAACAATTATGAGGTATCTAAAACTCTATCACAAATCAGCCTGGTGAGAGCACGCAAACAGGTTCACGATGACCTCAGCACCACTGCACACACATTCTTATCTGTTAAATTGCTTTACGGCAACCTCACCTCATGTCCTTGACCACACTTTCAGAAGTATTTGTCTCTCGCTTTCCAAAGATCTGACAGTCCTTCTTTAGGGCTTCTGAATACGAGAAATTTAGGGTTATAAAGATTTATTAACTATTCTTGCTTTTTTCTTTGTTGATGCAGTCCATTCCTCCTCGTAACTACTGATACACAACTAAAGAGCTAAACCAACTGTGGAATATGGCATTAATTTATCACACGAACTAGAACTACAGCTTTAGTTAGCCAACGGGTAGTCTGAAAATGAAAGAACTACCTATGGCAGTGCATGAAATGGGACAGTTTCAAAGGGTGCTGTGAGGAACATCTGTAAGATGCACTTTGAAATCCCTGGAGAAAATGCACTAAATCATAGAACCATAGCATAGTTAGGGCTGGAAAGGACCTTAAGATCATCTAGCTCCAAACTCCTTCCATGGGCAGGGATACCTCACACTAAACCACACCACCCAAGGCTCTGTCCAACCTGGCCTTGAACACCACTAGGGATGGAACATTCACAACTTCCCTGGGCAACCCATTCCAGTGCCTCACCACCCTTACAGTAGAGAACTTCTTCCTCATATCCAATCTGAACCTCCCCTGTTTAAGTTTGAACCCGTTACCCCTTGTCCTATCACTACAGTCCCTAATGAAGAGTCCCTCCCCAGCACCCTTATAGCCCCCCCTTCAGATACTGGGCGGCTGCTATGAGGTCTCCACGCAGCCTTCTCTTCTCCAGGCTGAACAGACCCAACTTTCTCGGCCTATCTTCATATGGGAGGTGCTCCAGTCCCCTGATCATCCTCGTGGCCTTGTTCCAACACTTCCATGTCTTTCTGATGTTGAGAACACCAGAACTGTACACAATACTCCAAGTGAGGTCTCACGAGAGCAGAGTAGAGGGGCAGAACCACTTCCCTCAACCTGCTGGTCACACTCCTTTGGATGCAGCCCAGGATACAGTTGGCTTTCTGGGCTGCAAGCGCACCCTGATGCTGGCTCATGTTCATTTTCTCATCAACCAGCACCCCCAAGTCTTTCTCCGCAGGGCTGCTCTGAATCTCTTCTCTGCCCAACCTGGAGCTGTGCCTGGGATTGCTCCCACCCACGTGTAGGACCTTGCACTTGGCATGGTTAAACTTCATCAGGTTGGCACCAGCCCACCTCACAAGCGTGCCAAGGTCCCTCTGGGTGGCATTCCTTCCCTCCAATGTATCAACCAAACCACACAGCTTGGTGTCATCAGCAAATGTGCTGAGGGCGCACTCAATCCCACTGTCCATGTTACTCACAAAGATGTTGAACACGACCAGTCCCAACACTGATCCCTGAGGGACACCACTCGTTACTGGTCTCCAGCTGGACATTCAGCCATTGAGCACAACTCTTTGCTTGTGGCCATCCAGCCAGTTCTTTATCCACCGAGTGGTCCACCTATCAAATGGATGTCTCTCCAACTTAGAGACAAGGATGTCATCTGGGATAGTGTTGAAAGCTTCCAAATGCATAATATGGCTATGGTCAGTCTTTCTCAGTCCATCCTCTCTATTGTGATTCTCTCTCCTGGTCTCTCTATGGTTTTCTGAGATGGAAATAATTGACTGTGATGTTTGTGTCCATTTAGGGTTTTTTTTCCCTTTTTCCCTTATTCCCTTTGCACGCTCTACCCCGTCCTGCCTTTTCTATTTATACAGCAAACTTTTTGAAGCAGAGACTTTCTCCTGTTCCATCTGTATTCTGTCTCAAAACACGGGGTCCCACCAGTGCTTGGTCTGTTCACAGAACAATAATAGACTTGATAATTATTATTGGTCCATGCTATTAAAATTACATCAGTGACATGAATGTGCAAAACCATCAAGCTGCTGGGAAGAATATCTGTAAGTATCTTAGCAGATGTTGTGTGTGTGAGCAGCTGAGGTAAGGAGCTAAACAAGTACAAATAGGTTTACAAAATGAGGAAAATGCTCAGGAAGGATGGAATTAGTTGGAACAGCACAAAATGGAGGTAGCATGGTGCTAGACACTTCACCTACCCTTGTTTTACATTAGGGGTCATACTCCATTACCTTTTGCTCCAAGCTCCAAGTCAAATTTGATTAGGGACTAATCTGATTCCACATAATGAGAATACTATTTAGGATGCACGCTTTAAATGTGGCTTTTAGTCCACAGTTTGTTAGGTTAATGAATTTAACAATTGAGACGATTTGTATGTTCCATGGGTGATTTGGCATGGAAGACATTTGTAAAATGTGAAAAACGGGCTGAAAATGGTATTTCAAGCAAAACAAGCAAATAATTATGGCTGATGCTCAACTTGAATTTGTCCTTCACTGATACATAGGTAGTTAATGCTTCTCAGATGTTTTAAAAAGTACAGTTAGAAAGCATGAAACGAGGAAGAGTTTTTTTGACAAAATGCATGAAGAATATTTGAATTTTCTGAGCTGATCTAGCAAAGTACTTTGGTGCTACAACTCCTACACTTACAGATTGCCTCCAAAGGAGTATGGAACATCCCATGCTTGGAATACATAGCACAGAACATCTGAAATCAGCACTCTTGTGTAGCTAGCCATCAGCAGATGTAGGTCAGATTCGGGACTTAACTCCCACTCACCAAATGCCCTACTCCCAGCCCATTTCTCTGGAGAGGTCTCAACAAGGACCCTCTCTGAACATATGCACCCATAGCCTTTCCATCAAAAGATGCACTCCAATCTGTCTTTTAGCTTTAAAAACGCAGTTGATGGTGTTGGAGCTTTCCTAATTTTTTGCACAGAAGTTTTGTATCTGAAGTATTCAACCAGCAAAGCAGAGACACAGATGCCCTCATCATCCACCTCTGCTGAGCACCCTGGTCATTAAATGACAGGCAGAGCAACCTGATGCTGCTGGGTATAGCGGAAAGAACAAGAAAGCTGATACCCACCTCTGGAAAGATAAAAGCCCTGGATCTCAGACCTTGATTCCAAACGTACTGGCACATTTTATCTGGTCACTTGAGGCATGCTGTTAAAACCAAAGCATTTAGGTATCCCCAGAAGTGAGTAGCTTGGTAGGCTTTCAGAGTTACAATTTCAGACACGGGAACCTGAATTTTGCCCTAACCTTACAATGATGTTCAAATCCTGTATTGGATTCGTGTTGCTCATTTCTTCTCCAGGACCCGAGAGCCGACTCCTTGTCAGAAGCACTGATGCAGAGTAGTGGGAGGGCAAAGAAACTCCAATGGCACTACAAATCAATAATGACTTTTCTTATATTACGGTCTTGTTGCAGCACAAAGCTCTGCAACCAGATCCTGCACACACTGCTCTTTTTGAAAATGTGGAGGCATGGCACTGGGAGATTTCATGCCAAGACAACTGTTCTAGGGGAAAGAGTTGTATTTCACGCTGCACCATGAGGTTCTTTTGGAAGCAGCAGCAACGAGGTATCTGCCCTTGGAAAGGAAAGGAAAAAGGAAAAAGGAAAAAGGAAAAAGGAAAAAGGAAAAAGGAAAAAGGAAAAAGGAAAAAGGAAAAAGGAAAAAGGAAAAAGGAAAAAGGAAAAAGGAAAAAGGAAAAAGGAAAAACAAAACACACACAAAAAAAAAGGCCCAGGAAACGTCCACCATGGTTAGACTGCATCTCAGGGCTCATTCTGCTGTGCCTCCTTAGAGCACTACTGCAAAGATCATTTTGCTACTAGCATGTCACCAATTCCCCTGCTCCTCACAGTAGCTTCAGGGAACATGAAGTTCACTTTCCCTCTCCTCACTGAGTCAAAACCAAAACCTACAGGGAGAAGTGGTGATATCTCCAGTTAAAAAAGATTATAAGTTCAAAAGAACTTAGAGGAGGAGGAGGTTGCTGGTGAAAAGATCCCAATCGATGCCTGGAAGTAGCTGCAAAAGGTGATAAGATGCTCCTCTCTACTCTTCGATCTTAAACACTCATGACACAGTTTATGCCACCCATGGCAACCTTCTTTCATTGAAACTCATTTCCCTTACAGTAGTTTAAATATCATTTAAAATTATGCAAGATGTCAAGTCAGCTCTCTGCAAGTTTTTGTGCTGTTATGAGCACAAGTCAGCCCTACTCTGCAAGGCCCCTGGCTAGCCCTTCTACGTGCACCATGGACATTTTGGGTCCATGTAGAAATGCAGATATATGACTCCAAAAGACTTTAATTTCTGCCACACAAACCCCACAAAAGCTCAGAATGATACTGTTGTGAACAACTGTTGTGTCATCCTATTTAAGGCAGAAGTATTATCTCTCACTTGCTCTCCTGCTGAAGCAATATCTCTCTGTTAAGTGCTCAGGGTGTATCACAGGATTTGCCTTAGGGCAGAGACCATAGTGACTACATTTCCTAGGTAATAAGCATCAGAGAAAAGGTTGTACAAGGAAGAGAAAAAGAAGCAGCAGCAACGCTTTTCTTTAAGTATCAGTCATTTGATCAATCTTATTCCAGCTTGATGCTAACATTAAGGTTCATGCTGTAACTTATTGAACTATGAGCAGGAGACATGATCTGGGGTGGATAATTCCTCTCCCACTGACAATCCAGGATCTATGACTTCTGAACAACTAGCTCAAGCACCTGACAACCTGACAGATATTTTATAAAGGTATATTTATTATGGGGTACTTCCTGACACAGATTTACTCAGCTGATTTTTGCCAGCTAAGGATCTTGCCTTGTAAGGATGACAGCAGGCCAGGCTGGTGAAACATAATGAGAAATAAACAGTTGGTGTAAGTTCTGCTGTTGTCTTCAAGTGCCTCAATTGAGCTTAATGGTGATTGTTTACAGCTCACAGTGCAATACCAGTCAGTAAGTGGGAGAGCAAGTTTGCAGATGACAGGGAGAGAAAGGATTATGTATTTCCCTCTCTCAGAGTATGTTACAGAAACTAAACCATTAATTCTCCAAATTTCTTTCTTTTAAGATACCTCCTTATATTGATCTGGTGATAGTAGAGTGCTGTGTAGTCCAGCGTTTATAGAAATAAGCTGGCAGGACTGTACTAATATTAGCATTTAGGAGAATTTATCTGGTTGAGTTGGCTTTGGACATGTGCATTTTGTTGAAAAAGCACACGAGGGGATCTTCAACAAGAAATAATCATTGCAATGTGCATAACGCTGAAAGCAAGCCTTGTTGATTGCTGGATGCTGACCAATGCATTAGCAATCCCAACAATTATGTCCTTTGTGTGGATATTTAAATGTATCTTATTGCTCATATCTTCTTCACGGTTTGCTTAACACTGACCTTCTGATTTCAGTTCCTCATAACCAGAAGTAATTTGCCAAAGGTAACAAAGGTAACAAGCAACAACTGTACTTAGGTTTAGCTGCCATATTGTCACAGTAATATAAAGGTATTAGCATCTGATGGCAGGGAAGATTTCAAGTCTCAGCACAGTGAGATAAATGTTACTAAATGTTAGACTACTGTGAAAGATTCAACAAAACATAATTACCATGATTATAGGCTATAAAAAGTAACATTACAAAAGAGCTCAGTTAATACAAAGGAGAAGAGGAACAAAAAATAGATTTCTGCCTAGAGATCCCTTTTACACAATTACAGCACATTTCAGCAGTCAATACAAAAAGCTAGGTTGTTGTATCCAGAAAAGCAGAGAGAATTGGGTTTTTCATTAAACCAGTGGTATCTCCTCACTCCCTTTCTTCCATCCGGTTCTACTGGTTTTGTTCCAACAGGAGCTATTTTGATGGACCATGATCAATTTGTCACCCCACAAAGGCATGAAGACAACATATCTTTCACATAAGGAGTCTCACATGACCCACAGTGGCATACAGAAGAAAAGGACTTTTCAAAGTTCCAAACAAAACACAGTAGCAGTGTGAAAACCACAAGAATATAAACTTTCTCCCACAGACTGTATAGAAATATTTCCTCTTTTGGGAGATGCAAGGATGACTTTCATTAAATATTCTGTAACAAGCCCAGAGGACTGGTCCCATGCATATGTCCTGGTTTCAGCTAGGATAGAGTTAATTTTCTGCCTAGTAGCTGGTACAGTGCTGTGTTTTGGCTTTAGGATTACAATAACATGGATAATACACTGATGTTTTAGCTGTTGCTAAGCAGTATTTACCTTAAATAAATGACTTTTCAGTGTCCCATGCTCTGCCAGTGAGGAGGGACACAAGAAGCCGGAAGGGAGCAGAGACAGGAAACATGACCCAAACCAGCCAAAGGGATATTGCATAGCATACAACACCATGCTCAGCATAGAAACTTGGGGGATTTTACTGGGGGCCACCAATTGCTGTTTGGGGACAGGCTGGGCATCAGTCAGCAGGTGGCGACCAATTGTATTGCACATCACTGGTCTTGCAGTTCATTCTTTCTCTTTATTTCGTCTTATCATATTCAACTCAGAAAATGCGTATGAGTCTGTTACTCAAGTGAGCACCCACTCTTCATCTTCACAGTGTCACCTACGCCAGGTCTATATTTTAGCTTTTGACTCACTCATGAATGAATTTGGGGGACTTTATGCTGTTTGGCATGAGTGAATATCTACCAAAATCTCAAATGACTGCCAGCCATTCTTCTCCTGTTATATTGTGCTTATAATTTCTATCCCTTTTCAGTGGAAAAATGAGCATACAAAAGTATTGCTTACTAGCAATGCAGCTTGCTAAAAACATGTTAATGACAGATGTTACACACTGCCCCAATTCTTAATTTTTTTGGTCTCATCAGCTGCCCCTCTTACCAATTACATTTTTCCCCGCTGCTGCAGTCCCGAGTTGCAGTCAGCTCAGACTCTGAGCTGAATTAAAAGCATGGCCCAGGAAGTCCTTATAACGACTGCCAAAATAATTTAAAGTTTTAACTAATGATTCTGTTGAATAACCTATACACAGACCACCATATTCTTGTGTTGGGTAGCCTGCCATTTTTCCACTACAGGAGGCTTTCTTTAGCTAGACTGATAACATTCTGCCCTGCCATTTTGACAAACTGAAGCATGAAAAAAATCTTTTTGAAAAACATTTTGAGTCCTTTTTTGTGCTTCACAACTCAAATCTCTATGCGTACTGTAAGAGCATAGCGCTGTTGTGCCATTCACTGACTGAATGCGAGGAGTTTGAATTCAGCTGAGATACATCAAAAGAAAACATGCAAAGGATACGGTATGGTTGAAAGAAGAAGATCCATATAAACAATTGAGTTTGTTTTCTCTATCATGAAAGGCAGAGGAAAGGATGGAGTGGAAAGTGAAGGTACACCCAGGACATGTGAGTTCATTTGAACCTCTGCCCTTGCTGGTGCCTTGATGGGAGCGAGGCACACAGTGATGCTCTCAGAAGCGCTTGCCTCCATCTTTAGCTACCTAAATAACGTACCTACGCTATAATCTTACCATCTTACTCATCATCATCAAAACATAACACTGTATTTATATGCACTGAAGGCAACACTTCTATTAAATTCGTGCCAGGTGTTGAACAAAAGAGAAAAGCAGAAATGAAACCAGCATTTACTATCTTTGCCTATAGTAGGTTCTCCGAGGGGTATTTACACAGCATGAGGAATGTCCCAAAAAGCAGCCTCATTAGTGGTCTCCCACTCCTCCGGCTTCAATTTAAGGAAAGACTTCAATCATGACATGATCACAAAGTGATGAAGAACACAAAGGCAGAAGCTGTTCGGAAACCCACAGCACATTCATTAATAGCCCTGGGAGAGACGTGCATTCCTCCAGCAGCTTTTCAGGCAGACACATGTATTGATCTCTGCAAGCTGCCTCCTTCAGAGGCACAGCAGTCTTGGTCACATCTTCCAAATGTCCTCATCTATTCTGGAAATAAACTAAACTCCTAAGAGCAGGACATCTGATTTTTACCCTCCTCCACCTCCAGACCCCTCCAAAATTCACTTTCTGTGTCAGTGCTGAAAAGCCAGCTACAGCAGTTTCCCTATCACCTTCCCACTCTTCTTTCCACACTGGCAAGCAACCAGAACCTTTTTTTTCCTAAATTATAGCCACCAACAGGAAAAGCAGAGAGAAGGCAATGGGTACTGGTCAGCAGCCCAGTTTTAGTGGGGTTTGGGGTAACTGAGCACAGCAGTGCCATCACCCACTCAATGTGGGGAACAAGCTCCTTGTAGACTAGAAATGGGGTCTTCTACTGCAGGCAGGACCTCTATTTCTGTTCCCTCTGCTGCTGTTCAGGTGATACGCCTGCCCACATCGTGGCTTTTTAACCTTTGTTTTAAGCTTAATTGTTTATAATTTCACAACTTAGCCATAAGCAGGGGGATACGGCACAGTGGGAACCTTTTACACACGCAGAAGTATTTGGATTTCAGCTTTGCTTAATATCATTTTACATGATTTGCTGATCACTGACGTGACTAACGATCCAACTTTTTCACTGGCAAAAGTTTCCCGGTGAAAGTGATAAAAAAAGACCCTCAAAACAATGCAAGAAGTCTTTATAGTCATTCCAATAATTTTCCAAGTTCAGTTCATAGGTGACAAATTAATGCTTAAGCATATTGGGGGAGTATGCGGCCTTTATTTAAACAGCAATATAGCTATCAATTAAAGGACAAATTAGTTATACCTTTTGACTTACGCGCAAAGAAGAGAATTGCTGCAGTATTAAAGAGTCTTTAGCTAGTGGGTAATCTGGTAATTAGGGAACTGTCAGAGCTTGTTATGTTATCTTGCAGCAGTTGGTGTTCAAAATACTTCTTGCCACTCATGATCTGAGTGGGATGTTGTTAATATGCAGCTACAGTCTACAAGAGTTCAAAGGGTAGAATTTAATTATGATACTGTAAATTCTTAATTTTCAATTACTATGACACCAGGGAACTGCCCTTGAGAGAGGGCAGATAAAAAGACATTTTGGCATTTACAACTGTATGAATAAATAGGAAGGCAAAGAAAAATAAGATTTCTAGGACTGTTACATTCGCAAGTTCAGTGGTTGCTTTTTTCTTTTTTGCTGTACTAGTCTGTGAAACAGTTCTCCCCTGTCAGCAGTTACAGTGCATCACTTGCAGGTATTAGCTCACTCTAGGCAGCAGTTTTAAGGCCATCAAGAATAATACTTTGATCTGCAGTGTACTGTAAGGCCAAGCACAGCTGATGGTCAAGAGTACAGAAGGATACGGAAAATAACTGCCTATTCTAGGAAAAACCCTTATTTGGAAACAAATGCCCAGCTACCTTGCAGATATGCTTTAAGGCTGAATTTACAAGACCAACTAGGCCACTGATATACAAATATTTGGGAGAAGGTCTTTCTCTGCCTTCCAGTTTTATCGCCAGTCACCACTGACCTCATCACCAAACTCAGCAGTATAGAAATGATCAAGCTTCGCCACCAGCCAAATTCTACCTGGAGGCTGTGGACCACATTGGAAAGGATGGATTGAAGTATCCCTTTTCCTTACTGATGCTCTGCCATTAGCTGCAGTTGAATATACCCAACCCCAGCACACAAGAAGACTTTTGTATGGAAGACCTTATGTTCTTCATAAGGAATTTTCCTGAAGTCAGTGTTAATAAGGAAAGCAGAAAAAAAGAAGAAGATTGCTTAGATGAAATAAGTTGAAAAGACAAGTAACTTTTGCCCTGTGGGCAGTACTTCTGTCCCTTTTAGGAGGGAAGACACTGAACACTGGCCCCATGTAGCACCTCTCACAAGAAAGCATCATCTTTGTGCTACCCTGAACAGCACAGCCTGTTACATGTCACCTGCAAACACAAGTGCATTTTGTCAATCTGGTCTTCTCTGCCATCTTCATAAGTGCCATCATGTATATTCACTCCAGGGTGGCACAGCTCAATATGGAAACTTACGTATAAAACCCTTCCTCGTGACTGTGGTGAAGTGCAAAGCAATTTTGCCTTCATCCACATGCAGAGCCACATGTGGCAAAGGGCTTGCTTGTCTCCTTTGCCTGGAGCAGCAAGGTTTTCAGCTTCTCTTGTCTTAGGAATTATCAGAGACAGTTCTGAAACAATCCTTAGCAAGAGGATAACAAATCCCCCACATAAGAGGGAAACAGGAAACATTCTATGACCCTGGGACATTTCTTTCATCACTGAGGATCACCAGTGACTTACATTTTAGACTTACAGTCAAATTACTGCAGCTTAACAAGCTACACCAGGCTAGCAGAGGCACACTAACCATACAGGTGCATGCTCTTTGCCTGTGGTGAGTGCAAGGTGATGAAGTTTCTCAGGGAAATGGCTTTTAGAAGAAGCTGTGTTACTTTGTGCTCACCACAAAGACTGTAGACAATTGCAAGGGTTCAGTTGATCAGGTATTTTGTTACCACACCTTAGTAATTTACAGGGGAGCCTTTAGCAGATGCGTTAGCCGCTGGATATCTGTTTCAGTAGGGAAACTACACATCATCTGTGGCTTGACCTTCCAGATCTGCTTCAGGTCTGCACTCCTGACATTCATGCAGTTCGGAGCACCAGAGCTACTAGTTTCACAGCTCCCAGTAAAACTGAGTGAGATCAAACTCATGGAAAACTCCATGCTCCTCTCTGAAATGACCGTGATTTTATTTTATGATGGTCCTTATGCCAAGTTTCACAAACAACCACTATCTGGGGGACGGCAGCAAAAACTGTATTTGTGGGTGTTTCCTACCAAACCTACGATATAAAAATGGATACTCCAAGACCAAATATCTAAAGAAATCTTTTATTAGAGCTGAATAAATAGCTATAATTGAATCCTGTGAAACAGACTGTCATTGGTGGGGGAAGGGATAAAAGCCGTAATTGAAAGTTTACGTAGTGTGAGACTCCACAGTGCAAAGCTGTGCTATTAAACTATTTTTTCTGATGTATTTTTAAAACATTTATAATTTATATAAAACCACCAGGTGGCACCTTTAAAGTTATTTAGCATGAAAGTCCAATAAAAAGCTCCTTAGGTTTTAGCAGCATGATACAATAGCTCTCACAGTATGAATAGCTAGCCAGCTCATATTCAGTAGTGTAGGGAACAAAAGCACAATACTTAGTGCTCTCTGTCAAATCAAGAAAAAGTATTTCACCACTTACAGTGATTTACATGCATGGCAGGTCAGGCCAAAATGCCAGTGCCTTATCCAGGAAGGGAGAGAGAGCACAGAAGGTCAGAAACACCAACACAAGCACTCAATATAAAGCAGTTTCATTAGGCTTTCACTGATTCAAGATGCTGAAGGAAATCTGAACTGAAGCATGTCCTTCAAGTAGCACACATGCAGCATTATCCTAATTTGCTCCGTTCAAGCAGTGGAGATTGTGTCAGCTTGTTAATAAGGCAATCAGCATGTGAGACACCAACATGAAGAAATAGGAAAACAACCGGTTTTCAAGTTGTAGGCACACAGAAATAATTCATTTGGGGTCTTTAATTTCCAATTCTGAGCTCTGACTTGCCCCTTGCTTTGTTTTTCAGCAGAATGAAAAATACAGCTAAGGCAGAACCTCTAGCCTGAGGTCCCACTGTATAATCTCTCACTACAAGTCAGTGGGAGTCTATAGATGCAGCCATGGGCAGATTTTGTCTCTGTGACTGTGATTAGCAATTTGAGGAGGTATGAAGAACAAAGAAAAAGAAACAAAACTTATTTTTTGTGGGAAAGTTGCTTTTTCATGCTCTGGGCCACTGAGTACCACAGCTCTAACTTTGACTTGGACCAGCTTTGAAAAGGCACACAGTAAAAAGAAATCATTATTACATTGACATCCATGGTGCAGGCAAATCTACTTTTCATTTCCTGTTCTATTATCAGTCAAGACTGGTGGCAATAGCACCATCGAAATGGAAGCCATTTTCCCCCTACTACAGCTTCTAATGCTTGCGTGTGGTGCAAGACCTGCATCTCACAGCACTAAGGGAGGGGATGTAACATAACATTTTGCAGTGACAAACCTGAAGACCTGCTGAAAACTATATTGGCACATGGGGAAGAACAGCATTATACCAAGGGGAGTGGTATATAGGTTGTATGAACCAAGGCCTTGACAGTGCCATGATGCAGAAACATCTTTTACAACCAGCCTGTCAGCTAGTGCATCAAAACATTATTCTGATTGGAACTTGATGATCTTAAGGTCCTTTCCAACCCTAACCATTCTATGATTTGTCCAGTGCACAGAAACCGATTTGTACTGGATAGGGCAAGAGGGAAGCATTTTTTTTCTAAACTCTGATAGTCCATTTTATTCTTGACTGACTTCCACAGATGTTACTTAGAAGTGCTTCAAGGTGCTCTTGCAATAACCTCAAGTGTTAATAGTTTATTTAGTAGATCCCCAAATAATCCAGACAAGCATCATGCATAGGATGATGAGAAACATAACAGCTGTTGATAAACAACTGAGGCACTACCATCAATTCATTCAGCTCTGTTAATGATCAGGGCTTGAGAGAGAGCATAATGGTAGCTTCATCTTGATAGGAAATTAACTACTACTATTAACACTAAGGACAGCAATCTGCACAAGAGGGTCACAGGTACATGTGAACTAGTTCTAGTGAACTGACACCAGTAAACTAGTATCAGATGAAAGGGAGTATGCCGAGAGTGGATTTCTAATGTTTGTGCACTTGTGCTAACTCAGTCACTATGAAAAAGACAAGTAATGACTTTGTAAGTGGATGTGTTCAAGGAACAAATAGTGGGTTTTAAATTTCAATCCAAATATTGCACCCCTAGTTCACTTTAGAGGTAGCACCAGAGGAGCTGAGTGCAGTATGCTGTAAATACACCAAGATGGAAATATTTCTTTGTAATAGAATAGCTCATCACCTAGGCCAACTTCTCCATTGATTTACATTCCACGTAGCCTCAGGAATACTGTAAGGGCTGTAAATCAGTGAAGAATAGCATCCGTTGAGTCTAAATCTCCTCAGCCATTCAGAAGTCATGTTAATGTGTTGCTACAGCAGTAATGTACAAAGTGATTGTCAGTCAGAGCTGTTACAATCAATGGTATTGAAAGAGAGCATTGTGGTTAGCTACCATATCGATCATGTTAAAGAGTGATAAACAATTAGAACTATCACCCTGGTATCATTGCACAGGACACTAAGTGAAAGATTCCCATATCTTTAAGGTTGCATTTTTCACAGTTGCTTATATCTGCTTATATTGAGTTATACAAAATCTGTTTTTCTACTCTCCCTAGACAATAAAAGCACCAGTATCAGGAGGATAAACTTCCTTTAAACCAGTAAGGTGAGGTTTTCATTGGAGAAGTGACTATTAAGAAATGCCTTGCCAAATTGCAAATTTTTCTCTCTCAGTAACTTTCATCATCATTGAGCTGGATGCAAAGTTTTTCCTTTAACCAATAGCACCATAGGCTTGAGACTCCTGGGTAGCTTATGTCTTGGGAAAGCCTGGTGGCTTCCATGGATGTGCTTTATATGCAACACTGCCAGAACAGAACACACGTTTCAAAGCTTTTCTAAGTGAAATAAATCCAGTTTTATGTACCTATAGGAAATGGAGGCATAAAACCCATGGGTTTCATTTTCTGACAGACACACTTTCCATGTCAACTTACATCCTTGAGCACTTCGGAACTTCTACATCTTAGCAAAAGGCAAATGGAAACCACTTCAGTTTAGAGATAGAAAAAACAATGTTGATTTGTGCCACTATAGGCTACATACTGACAGAAGAGAAAAGAGAGAGAAGAGGAATTTTCTTCTGCTCTTTCCTTTAAGCTGCTTGCTATTTCTGCATTTCACATTATAAATGACAGAAAATTTGGCTTCCCCAGTCCTGACGTAAGAGTCCACCAGTCTCTTAATAGGTTAACACGATTGCTGCACAGGACCCACTCTTTCTGATCCCCTGCGCTGATGTTCACCTGCATACCCTGGATGTATCTTTCAGACACTTCAGTTATGAGGCACATTTTGCATTATGTCCTTTGAGCCAGAGCAGCCAAATTGTCAGCTATGGGAGCAAACCAAGCAAAAAGACTGTCAGAAGCACTTAAGGTGCTTTAAGCTGACAGAGGGGAGATTTAGATTAAAAACTGGGAAAAAATTATTCCCTGTGAGGGTGCTGAGGCGCTGGCACAGGGTGCCCAGAGAAGCTGTGGCTGCTCCACCCCTGGCAGTGTTCAAGGCCAGGTTGGACAAGACTGGAGCAACCTGCTCTAGTGGAAGGTGTCCCTGAGCATGGCAGGGGGTTGGAACTGGATGAGATTTAAGATCTCTTCCAACCCAAATTATTCTGTGATGAAAATGTTTGCCATTGCCCTGAAAGCAGTTCTTCTGCTATCAACAACTATCTATAGGTGTGCTCAAATGCTGTCTCTGGTTTAGTTTCATCCACAAGGCTATGCTGTAAACACTTTAAATTCACAGGATCTCTTCCCTTTTTGAGCTAAGCACATGTCAGCTGGGACCCTGACTTTTTTAATTCCTAATTTCTTGAGTTCAATCAATTCCTAGCACACCCTGAATTTGCCTTCTTACCAAATCTCACTTCTGATCAAGAGTAAAACAAAACTTTGACCTTTAGTGGTTGCCTGCTACTTTAGCAGTCTTGGTAAGGTCTCCTGTGCAAAAGCATCTCTGTAAGCACTTTTCTGAGAAGTTTTAAAGCAGGTACTTTTCCATCAGTAATTCTTTACATATGATCCATTAGAGCTATTGCTGCCATGGTAGGGCTGGGGAGGGAGATTGTGGCTTTTCAAAATGTAAGACCCCCTTCTTCCATAGCACTAATGGCACTGCTGACTGAATAGGGAAATAGGTATTAGGCTTTTAGGCTCCTGCATTTAAAAGTAGGTATGTAGCATGCATATTTGCCCATCAGGGGGTAAGCACTGCGCGGGAGCTTTGTGCACAAATCTTATTAAATAACCTGTGGGATGCACACCAAAAGCCCATGCACCTCTTTAAGTAAACTAGCATCAACATTTATTTACCATTTTCATTTTCTCTGTCAATCAGCTTGGGGTAGTGGGGAGAAGAGGTAAATTGCTGGTCTCCGCAATGCCTCAGTACAGGAACATTGAACTACTAGATTATTGTCTCCAGCATCTTTCTACCCAGGATTTGATAAGATTTGCTAGCTAATCTATTTACACAGTGTTAAGGGTCTATCTGCATATGAATTAAATGCAAAGGTTGACAGAAAAAGGGGGAAAATAAAAGGTCCAAAATCCCTCTATACTACAGTGTAGAAACCAACAAACAGAAGAAAGCATTAACCCAAACAAAACGACTCCTGAAATATTTTGGAGGGCAGACTGATTTTCATAAACTCATTAAAACCATTCTCAATTAGGCATAAACCAGAAGCTTTGAGATTTATATCCTAAAGAAAGTGAGAGAGTCGCCATCCTCACGGCTGATTGACATTGTGATTCACGAAGCTTTATAAATAAAAACCCATACCACCCTCCCTCAACCCATTTTTAAAATACTGCTTCCCAAAGCAATCGGGAATAACTCCTGGAAGAGCCGAATCAAACTGTATCTTGTCCTTGAGCATATTAGCTGAGAAACAATTTTCGCAAGCAACACTAAGGCACACATTGATCTGATGATAGCTTCTGAATCTTTTGATAAAGTTGAACTTTGGCTTTTCTGTTTTCATGATGCCAACATGCCTGTCTCTGTGAAAGCCCTCGGAGTCACAATTTGGAGTTTTTTTTGACAAACAGAGAAATAAATCTATGAATAATTATTTTGCTGCTTCATTTTGCTATGCACATCTCATGCAAGTTGGTAGGTCTGCTCCCGATTTTTTTTCATGCAATGCCATAAGCTAGCACATGATTTTAAAGATAGAGACAAAAGTAAATAGGCTTATTGGAGGCTTCAAGTTGCTGGATTTTACATTTTTTTTAAAGGAAAAAAAGAACTTCTTTTCCATTTTTTATGTTTTCTTATCCTAGGACAGTTGCCAAAGTGGGCCTACAAGGATGCTGGAGAGGGAATCTTTATCAGGGATGTTAGTGATAGGACAAGGGGTAATGAGTTCAAACTTGAACAGGGCAAGTTCAGGTTAGATATAACGAAGAAGTTCTTTACTGTGAGGGTGGTGAGACACTGGAACAGGTTGCACAAAGAAGTAGTAAATGCTCCATCCCTGGCAGCGTTCAAGACCAGGCTGGACAGAGCCTTGGGTGACATGGTCTAGTGTGAGGTGTCCCTGCCCATGGCAGGGGGGGTGGAACTGGATGATCTTGAGGTCCTTTCCAGTCCTAACTATTCTAAACTAACATTTTCCTCATGCTTCAGTGTGTGCACATGGACTGATTCAAAACTGCATGCAGAAATGGAGAAGTGGAGAATGTATTGTCTAATAAACGCTTACTTCAACTTACAAGATAGCAAAAGGTGGATACTTGGGAAAAGAAAATAAAAATCATGTAAGGGTTGAGCAAGGAAACTTCATGTGCTCTAGCCACCTGTAAGAGCAAAGTCTGCTGTGAGCACCCCACTCAATGCTTCCATGGAATTTATATCTGGCAAACTATAACTTCTCCATAGCTTCATGGCAGCTTCTACCACCTGGGATTTTAATGAAACCTATCAAGTTCTTAAAAATAAAATTCACTAGTGGGAAATCAATTTGATGCAGCAAGAAATGCAAGATAAAATGATTCTTGAATATGCAGATAGTTCCCAAAGAATAGAAAACTTCAGTGCTCAACCCCTCCATCAAAACCTGCTGGAGACAATTGGACTTTACTTTGGCTGAGGTCTCTAACTTAGCATGCAGTAAAGGCTCAAGGAAAATGGTGAAGTTGCCTGAAAAACTGCTTTTCCTCCCATTCTCCATCATGTCTGTAGCTAGGTACCAAATCAAAGAGATCTATAATAAAAAACTAAAAATATTGCCCAAAAGAAGACATTTCGTCAATCTTGCACCTCTCAGGCAGATTCCACGGGACTTTACCAGTGAAACCCAGAAGGATGTATCTGGAATCCACACAGCATCGAGCAATTTAAGTAAAAAAACCATCTACAGCACAATTTGCCTTAAACATATCTCAGATCTGTCAAATATGCACTACAATCAATACTTTTATGAGTGCAGACGCAAATTGCTAAAGAAACACAGCAGCTATCTTTTAAACTGATATCAGCCAGATATAATGGGATATCGGAATTAACGTTAGCTCAATCAAGCATGACAGCTTGGTGTAATGACTAAGTGTCAGCTCCTTTGAAAGTTTACATCTCTTTTAATTACAGCAATTACCCAACTGACTGGTTTTCTGCTCATATGCCTCCTGGAGGCTACGAACAAGCAACAAACTGTAAGAGATATAGGCATCAGCAAAGTTTTCTACTGAATTGTAATGATCAGATGTTGATCTTTATCAAACTGCTGTTCCCTGCTAAGAAGCACATGGTGGAAAACCTTACCACTGCTTGGGATGGGAAGATATACCCCATTTTTCTTCTCTTACTCAATAAAACAACTTTTCTAGGCAGCGGTAATTGCGGAAACTCGGTAGATCAAGGAGTTTTCCTCCTTCAAGGCCTCTTCTGCATCCCACCAAATTCAGGGTAGTTGAAACCCTGCTTGTTTTATCTCTAATTAAGGCTTCCCTCTTTTGTCTCCAGGCTAATACAGCTCTTCAAACCAAATCCCGTGGGTTACGTATTACGCACAAGAACTATTTTTTCCCCTGTGTACATGGAAAGGCTGGTGATACAAACGTAACTTTTAATGAGTTCTGTTTCCAGTTAAAACACCTTTCACTTTGTCACCTCAAACCTCCTAAAAGCAGAAACTCTGTGTGAGGGAGCACCAGGTAAGCATGTGCCTACTCAAAACCCATTTAATTTGTCAATCCTATATCAGACCTATGTAAGACAAATGGTGACTGCTGGAACTCACCAAGTGTTGTTTCCTGGCATGACTACAGGAAGCTTCATGCTGAATTAGACCTTATCTCAGAGACAGAGATTTCAGTAGGATTCAGTCAGGGAGATTGTCTCTTCACCACCTCTCCTGTCCATAAATGTACTTTTGCTTTCCTAGCTTTCACCCCCCACTTCTGTGGATTGAGTCCCCAGTGCACTCCCCCTTAATATATTTTTGAATTGCAAGTGCCATTAGAAGATGTTTTCATAATGAGGGTAATTATCATTTCATTTTAATGTACTGCAATACAAAGCCATGGTTCAGTAGCTTTACTTCAGAGCAAATGTTAAAATAGGAGAGCTTTAGATCTATCATGAAATACATCTGTAACTAACCTTTGGTGCTGCATGCCAGGGCTTTCTCGTACTAAACACTAATAAGGTGCGCTCTGGCCTGTCTGCCAGAAATGGATGATGCTCTACTATAGCTACAGTCTATAGCTGCAAAAATAAAGGAAATAACTATCAAGTCACTTTAGCCTCTTTTTATGTAGAGTGCCATCTAATAACTTCAATTGTGACAGGACACTGCCTCCTAGAGATCGATACATTAAAAAAAATCAGAGTGCAGCAAATGACAGGGGAACTCGCGGACAAAAAATATCAGCCACAGATATGACCAACTATGAGAACCATAATAGTGTTATAAATCTCATTACTTTCAATATATGCGACATAGTACACAGATGGAATGTAGCAGTAAAACATATACAAGTTCATTATTTTCCTTGGCACACACTACTTGTGCAGTTTTGTGAGAAGGGAAGGGGACGAGGATGTTTAAGGGTTGATGAAGGAGTGCTCACCCATCTTCTTTCAATGATAAAACTCCCCATTTTAGATATGCACTAGTGTCTCACAGAAGAGGTGAAGTCACTGATGGTAACTCTCAGGGACTACTGGCAGCTGTTCCAAAGCCTCTGCATTTAGCCAAGCCCTGAAAAACCTTCCTCCAGCCTGCCAAGGCCCAGAAAAGGCAGTGAGCCTTGTTAGCAAATTGGACAGGCAGAATAGGTAAACTTCAGTGAAGAGGACTTACAAGGCAATTCTGGCTGGCCAGTAACAGAAAAGAGATTGGCAGCCTTGGCTTGGGAGGTAGAAACCAAGGTAGCCGGGGTAATTACCAAGGTTGTGTGAGTACATGATCCTCATTGGGTCTCAGTTACAAGCAGACAGGCAAGCAAAACATGACACAGCAGGAGACTTGGATAGTAATGCTGTAAATCAGAGACTGCAAATAAACCTAAGCTGGAGCAGAGCCTTCTCCTGCCTCTCCTGGCCCTGTGTGAAGTGTGCTGCGTCTGCTGTGATGGCTTGACCCCTCCAGCAATCCCGCTATCAGGTAGTGGATGCATCAGACATGTCACTGTGACTCCTACCCAGGTCTGTGCTTTTGCCAATAAGCAGCTTTTATGCATAAATAAAAAAAATGAGAGGAATCTAGGGTGGAAAGCTCCATGTGTGAGATGAAACTTCAAAGCAAAGCCTGTGAAAAAAGCTAAACTAGAAGCAGTTAATTCACTGCTATCAGAGGTGGCAGGTGCAGCTAACGGAGCTGTTGTGGTTCAAACCCAGCTAGCAATTCAGCCAATATATACCACCAATAATAATAATGATAAGGGAAGTAACAAGGGAAAAGAATACAACCGCTCACCACCCGCTAACCAATACGCAGCCTGACCCAGCAGTGATCGACCCCTTCTGGATAACTGCCCCCAGTTTATATACTGGGCGTGATGGGCTGTGGTATGGAACACCTCTTTGGTCAGTTTGGGTCAGGTGTCCTGTCTCTGCTTCCTCCCGGCTTCCCCTCCTTCCTGGCAGAGCATGAGACTCAGAAAGTCCTTGGTCAGACTAAACATTACTGCAACAACTGAAAACATCGGTGTTATCAGTGCTGTTCCCAGGCAGAAAGTCAAAAACACAGCACTGCACCATCTACTAAGAAGGAGAAAAATGACTGCTACTGCTGAACCCAGGACAGTATCCACCCCTTATTCCATACCATTCACGTTACGCTCAGGTCTCACATTTTCAATATACCATCACTTTTATCTCATATATATACATATATACATCCACAGAGAGAGAGAGAGAGAGATCATTCCTTAGTGTATGGACCAATCCCTATAAAGCTGCTGAGACCATCTGGTCCATGATCACAGAATCACAGAATGGTTTAGGTGGGAAAGGACCTTAAGATCATCAAGTTCCAACCCTCTGCTACGGCCAGGGACACCTCAACCTAAACCAGGTAGCCCAAGGCTCTGTCCAGCTTGGCCTTGAACACTGCCAGGGATGGAGCATTTACCACTTCTCTGGGCTGCCTGTTCCAGTGCTTCACCACTCGCACAGTAAAGAACTTCTTCCTAATACCCAAGCTGAACTTCCCCCCAGTATGAAGCAGACAGACTGTGGTACAGTTACGCTGTTTGAATGCTAATGTCAAACCAAAGTGGGTTTTTTTAAATCAGAGCCATGACCCAGACTGTCACACAACTGCCACAGCATCTATCCACTATGTGAGAAAGTGGAGTGCTATGCACAGAGGTACAGCTAAGGGAAATACCTGACAAAGAAAACCCCTATGACATCGCATTTTAAAGCTTACAAATATGTTCTAATAAACCACCTACAAGAATGCAGCACTGCAAGTGTTCTTCCATCACCGGCTAATTCTACTTCCTCTAGTAGGCAGGATGCAGAATCTAAACAAGCTCATCCTTGGGATTCTGCAGTAGCTGCATTTTCAACTACATTTGCATAGCTGTCCCACTAAGTGAACCTGTTACAGGTCTCATTGTCACCACTGCAACTAACTATACAGTGAGGAAAGCACAACCTGTTCCTTTTCTAGCCACATAGATGTCCGGCTTCATCTCTTGTAACAGTCTTTCAGAGCAAGGGAGGCTGTGTGCAGTGTTGGATCATTGCCTGCTCATGATACCGCAGAACTCATCTGGTTTCATCAAAGTTCATTTTTTGCTGGGATGATGGTTGGAAGGAAGTCAGGGCCAGTCACTGGGGACCTGAAGACATCTAGTTGGTGGACTATCAAAAGTGCTACATAGCAGGCAACAGCATACAATTGAGTTCATTGGCTGTTTTCCCCTAAAATCAAATCACCTTGAGGTACACATTGGACTTCCCTATCTTCCCGCATTACACACCAAGTACATCCGGGCCCCTGAGCAAATGCAGTCCCACAAGTGGTTTTGCCTTTACCTGAAGCAGGAATAACCCAGACTGCCTTACCCAGCAAATTTCGTTATGTGCACCACAGGAACTCTGTCCCCTTCAACAGTATGCAGAAGTTCTGACTGGGCTGGACCAGCCCTGTTGACAGATCCTCTGGTGTTGACCAGCCAAGTGGCCTTAGGTAAATGTGTATCCCAATGTTTGAAAGTCCCACCACCCATTGCTCTCAGTGTAGTTTTTAACAGCCCATTGTACCCTTCGATTTTCTCAGAGGCTGGTGCACGGTAGGGGATGTGATATACCCACTCAGTGACATGTTCTTTGTCCCAAATGTCTATAACGCTGCTCCAGAAATGAGTCCCATTGTCTGACTCAGTTCTCTCTGGGGTGCCGTGTCACCACAAAATCTGTTTCTCAAGGCCCAGGATCGTGTTCCGGGCAGCGGCGTGGGGCACAGCGTACGTTTCCAGCCATCCAGTGGTTGCTTCCACCATGGTAAGCACATGGAGCTTGCCATGGCAGGTTGGTGGGAGTGTGATATTATCAATCTGCCAGGCCTCCCCATATTTGTATCAGCCATCATCCTCCACACCAAAGAGGCTTTAACCATTTAGCTTGCTTAATTACAGCACATGTTTCACAGTTGCGAATAACCTGAGCAATAGTGTCCATTGTTAAGTCCACCCCTCGATCACGAGCCCATCTGTATGTTGCATCTCTGCCCTGATGGCCTGAAGTGTCATGGGCCCACCAGGCCAAAAATAATTCACCCTTATGTTACCAGTCTAAGTCCATCTGAGCCCCTTCAATTTTAGCAGCTTTATCCACTTGTTGGTTGTTCTGGCGTTGCTCAGTGGCCCGGCTCTTGCATACATGAGCACCTACATGGTGTACCTTCATCACCAGATTCTGCACCCGGGCAGCGATATCTTGCCACAATGCAGCAGCCCAGATGGGTTTACCTCTGCATTGCCAAATGCTCTGCTTCCATTGCTGCAACCACCCCCACAGGGCATTTGCCACCACCCATAAGTCAGTATAAAGTACTGTCCACTTTTCTCTTTCAGCAATGTCCAAGGCCAGCTGGATGGCTTTCATCTCAGCAAACTGACTCGATTCACCCTCTCCTTCAGCAGTGTCTGCAACTTGTTGTCGAGGACTCCATACAGCTGCCTTCCATCTACGATGCTTTCCCACAATGCGACAGGACCCATCAGTAAACAAGGCATACCGCTTTTCACTTTCTGACTGTTCATTATATGGTGGAGCCTCTTCAGCACACATCACCTCCTCCTCTGGTGACATTCCAAAATCTTTGCCCTCTGGGCAGTCCATGATGACTTCTAGAATTCCTGGACTACTGGGATTTCCTGTTCTAGCTCATTGTGTAATTAGTGCAGCCCGCTTACTCCATGTAGCATCGGCTGCATGAGGTGTGGAGGAGACCCTGCCTTTGAACATCCAGCCCAGCACAGGCAGCCAGGATGCCAGGAGGAGCTGTGCTTCAGTGCCAATCACTTCCGAAGCAGCTCAAACCCCTTCACAGGCTGCCAGTATCTCTTTTTCAGTTGGGGTATAGCTGGCCTCAGATCCTCTGTATCCCCGACTCCAAAAGCTGAGGGGTTGACCTCGAGTCTCCCCAGGAGCTTTCTGCCAGAGGCTCCAGGTAGGACCATTCTCCCCGGCTGCGGTGTACAGTACATTTTTAACACCTGGCCCAGTCTGGACTGGTTTGAGGGATACTTCATGAACTATCTCTCGTTTAATTTGCTCAAAGGCTTGTTGTTGCTCAGGGCCCCATTTAAAGTCATTCTTCTTCCGGGTCACATGATAGAGGGGGCTTACAATCAAACTGTAATTTGGGATGTGCATTCTCCAGAACCTCACAACACCCAAGAAAGCTTGCGTTTCTTTCTTATTAGTTGGTGACGACATTGCTGTTATCTTGTTGATCACATCTGTGGGGATCTGGCTACATCCATCTTGCCATTTTATTCCCCAAAATTGAATCTCCTGTGCATGTCCCTTGACCTTACTCCGCTTTATGGCAAAACTGCTTTCAGCAGGGCTTGGATTACATTCCTCCCTTTCTCAAAGATTTCTTCCACTGTACTGCCCTACACGATAATGTCATCAACGTATTGCAGGTGTTCTGGAGCCTGCCCCTGTTCCAGTGCAGTTTGGATCAGTCCATGGCAGATGGTAGGGCTGTGCTTCCACCCCTGGGGCAGTCGGTTCCAAGTGTACTGGACACCCCTCCAAGTAAAAGCGAACTGCGGCCTGCACTCTGCTGCCAGAGGAATTGAGAAAAATGCATTGGCAATATCAATCGTGGCATACCACTTGGCTGCCTTTGATTCCAGTTCATACTGAAGTTCTAGCATGTCCAGCATGGCAGCACTCAAGGGTGGTGTGACTTCATTCAGGCCACAATAGTCCACCATTAGTCTCCACTCTCCGTTAGACTTTCGGCCATATGGGACTGTTAGGGGGTGAGCAGGTCCTACTGATCACTCCTTGACTCTCCAGTCATATGGATCAGCTTATGGAAGGGAATCAAGGAGTCTCAGTTGATGCGATATTGCTGCCGGTGTTATCAGCGCTGTTCCCAGGCCGAAAGTCAAAAACACAGCACTGCACGAGCTACTAAGAAGGAGAAAAATGACTGCTACTGCTGAAGCCAGGACAGGAGCAAAGGATAGAAAAGACCACAGTGCACAAATTGTGAAGGTTAGGGTCAGGCAGAGGAGAATGGGTAAGAAATCTCCCTTATTTCCACTTTCACCTATTGTGATTTCCCCTGCAGAATAAAAGTGCTTTCCAAGTGAAAAAGCCATCAATACAAGCTGAATTTTATGTTGGCTACCAAAATGACTCTCTTATTAACCCTTCTTCCGAGAACCACTTTCAGGTTCTTCCAGCACAATGAAACACCTCTCCTGAACCAGAAAGTCTTTTCATTTATGAAAACTGTACTGTGGTTTAGCGGCATCTTCTGAGGCACAAGCGTGGCAGTGGCCATCATTTCCTGCAGAAGCCCAAATCTCACCCCAGTCAATCACTGTCCTAAGAAAGCCTTCCCATTTCTCCATCTCTCAAGGTAGCTAGAGCTGACTGCAGAGAAGATGGCACGGGTGAAATAAACTTGTAAAGAAAGGGGCTATGAAACTCAGGAAAGTTAAATATTATTAATGTATTAGAGAGTTAACAAAGTAGCATTTCTTGCTGTTAAACACTTTAGTAACATACCAATCTCACCACCCACAAAAATCCCCGAGACACTGAGATTACTGCATTGGCCATATAAAGAAAAATGCTGCTTTTCCATTGTGATTCTACCTACAACTTCTAGCCCTACCTTATTAAAATAATTTGCTCAACTTTCACAGTGTTCTGAAGGTGACAACATTTTTAGACATAACACCATTCTCCAAAAGAGAGTGTAGTTACAGGAGCTTTCTACAGCTTTTACAAAGCAATAACTCTGCAACTTGAGAAAGAAAAAAAATCACCTGTCTTTATCATGATCTTTTTCGTTGGCATTTGTATTTTAGTCCTGGGTATCATCCTATAGATTTTAATGGTAAAGAACTGGTCACTATGGCACTGAAATCATCTTCTCCTGGTGATTTATTTTATTGTAAATACCCTTCATTTACTTCATTGAAGAATTAAAAAAAGAAAAAAAGAGAAAAAGAACATTTTGCTGCATGCCTTTTTCCCAAGCTCAGGTGCAAGGTGTCTCTGGCAATGATAATCTGTCAGTATTTAGAGAGAATAAACTCAGTCAGAACCCTAGATGTTTCTGCTGGGGAGTTGTACCAAGAGATACTTGGGAGCCCCATCCAAGAGAAGCCTTCTGGAGATCAGAAAGAGATGTTTGTTTGGAAGTTTCACTGCTACAAAAGCTACTTGTTGAGCAAACTGTGCAGGGACACTCTCCAGCAGACCCACCACCACTGACAAAGTTAGCCGGTGGCCTCCCTGCACCTTCTGCAAGTGCTCCCACTATGATTTTATTTTGTTAAACTAGATCAAAGTTTTGAATCTCCCCACAAGGCATAAAAACATAAACACATCCACAATAAAAGCACTCACCGGCTATCTCAGATGCAGTAGCTATCAAGCTAAAGGAGTTATTTTTCCTTGCAGCCATACAACTTTCTTCTTAAGTAGCTTTGGAGTATAATTTATTAAAAAAAGGTGACTCAATTCCCCTTAACTCCAGGTTTGTCCTTGACTCTTGGAGCAGGTAGATTTTCTTTCAGCAATTTTACAATTTCAAACCACTAGCATTGCCTTCAGAGCTGCTCAAGTACAACCCCTCTTTTCACAAGAATCCTTCACAGGTGAGTTGAAATGTCTCAAGTATCAGCAAATGAGCTACAAAAGGTATCCTACCAGGTACTTGATTTCACTTACGCAAGGACAACAGATTCTTTTTTTTAAGTTCATATGATAGTTGCAGATATAAATTCATCCTCCCCCAGTTATAAGACTGGTATCGATCTCCCCAACACTGCAACTCAAACACTTCTTTGGCAAAAATAGCTACAGCTGAACTTATGCTTTTGACAGAAATGTACCAAGAATAGCAACACATCAAAGATCTCCATCTGAATTCAATGAAGCGATCACCTTTTTTTTCTCTCTGCTTTTTATTAAAGAATTTGTTTAGAAACATATCCTAAGGAAACTTCTGCAGTACCGTGACTAAATTTTCAAGCCATTTGGAATTACTTCATCGTGAGCATGGAAGTCTGGGGAGATTTCTTCCCACTCATCCCAATCACTAACAGAGCATCATCTGGACAGAATACAGCCCAAACTGGGGAAATACTCAGCTTTCCCAACGTGTATACTGGGTAGAATTCTCCATTTTGTCAGCTCCCAGCTAACTGGGAGTCTCTGAGGCCACAGAACAACTGGGGTCAACTTGGAGCTGCCCCTTCCAATGCTGTAATTCAAATCAAGGCTGGAGCAGATGAGGTTTGTGAGTTTAAGACCCATAATTGGCTGCCTGGTACCCCTTCTCTGTGCTGAGATCTTGAATCTTGGCCAACATACACTGTACATAGAAGGGTGCTTGAAGTAGCTTAATTAGGAAGATGCATAACAAAAGCTGCTGTCGTACAAAATAAATCATTTACTAGTATAAAGTATAGAAACAATTCAATTGGTTTCTACATTTCCATGTCCAATGCATTCCGTAGAGCTAAGGAGCAGCCTTTCAGCTTCTTAAGAAAGAATAACAATGAAAATTATTTAAAAAGAGCCTGAGACACCAAAAATCCAGCAATTAAAAATGCCTAATATCGTATTCATGCTTTCATGTATCAGATGCTCCCAAACTGTTCTTGCCGCATGCTTGCATTCATTATGATGTGTAAAATTGTGAGTGATAGTCACGGTCTTAAGTTAAATTATCCCACATCAAAAATCAGTCTCTGATTTTCTACCTCAATCTTGTCATGCTGCTTGATTCCAAAGTTGTCCACTTCACTTAATACAATCCTTATCTCTAATGCTTTTCCCCCTTCACTCTCCCTCCACTTAAAAAGTGCACTGTACTGCAAAATGTTGCAGCAAAGGATTTTGGGAAGAAGGGGAAAGCCTCGCTGCAGTAATCTCTCCTCATATCCAAGCACCAATTTAGAAACTCGAAGTATCCAAAATCTCCCAAGTAGCATTTTCCTCCCATATGGTTTTAAATATTCCCCCTCCCCAAAGGTGACCCTCCTGAGATGCCACATCCCTGGCATAAGCACAACACTACTAAACCCAGCTGCTCTGACTTGACTCCAATTAGTGGGCAGTTGAGGGAAGAGTGCAGGCAGCCAGCCCTGTGTGCAGGGCTGATTGCACAGTGGGATATGATGTCAAAGTCTGTGTTCAGGAGTGACCTAGGACCTTTCTCATTTCAGTTGATGCAAACAGAAAGCACCAGGATTCCCCATTCCCCATCAGACACACTGGGAATGCCAAGTGGCAAAAAGAGAGCTTATCTAGGCTAATTACTGGAAGAATATGACAAGGAAATGAGTCACAGCAGTGGGAATCTCAGCAAACGATGGCTGTCCTTTCACCACATTAAACCCGGTATTTCCCTTGGGAAAAATCAACCCCATTTCCCTTTAACATTAATAAAAAATAATGTCAGAAACACAAGCACAGGCATACAGAAATGTGACTAAGTTTTAGGTATGTGGCTTTGTTTTTGAATGCTATTCAAACATTCTGAATAATCTTCAATAAATGGAATGCTTTGTGCTTGATTTTTTGTCTGAATTGTTTAAAGATGAGAGAGGCTTTTACAGCAACTTTTAGGTTCATTCTACTCTTATGATACCTCTTCAAAGTTCAGAGCAATGGCTATGCATTCAAGTGCTGCACTACTGAGAAAAGTACATCAGCTGAAAATCTAGATGTTAACATATAGACATTATCTGGATGATATCTGGAAATGAAAATCAAGCAAAAATTTTCAATATGTATAATTAATATAAGAGGAGGATATTAGTGAAAATTATTTTGAGTGTTAAATAATATTATCCCAGTGGAGAAAAGTTAGTTCTCACTACCAAGAAAGAGTAGGTGGAATTTCAGGGAGGGCTGAGATCCTTCCCATTGAATTCAGCAACAGACTTCAGGAGGAGCAAACTCAGAGCAGCTGATTGATTACTTTGAAAAACAGTGGGTTTCCTGCCTTAAGAATTGAACTACAGAACCTCTGAGGGATCACTTTCCTGTGGAAATCCTTGAGAGTGCCACTGCAGGATTGTGCTTCCCCCTGTACACGTAAGGAATTCACATCACTAAAAACAGAGACCTTTTCTGTGGCAAAATGAAATCAAACAAGATTTACCAATGTGCAAATATCTGCTCTTAGGCAAAAGATAGACTGTGCAGCTTTAAAGACCACTTCAAAATTGTGGCCCTTTGTGGAGAATGCATAGCTTAAACACTTTGGTGAGGCACCCAAATGACTCATGAGCTTCCCATAAGGTGGAAAGAAACTGGCACCTTCTGAAGGTGGTTCTACTTATCAGAGATCAGGCTCAGGCTCCTAACTCAGGGCAGTCAAACAAGGTGCTGAAAGTTTTGCATTGAAGTTTCTCATCCATAGGATATTCTCGTGTGCTAACAGGGTGTGCTGACCCCTATTAAAAAAATACAGAAGTTTTCATCAAGGGCAGGTAGTGCTCAAACAAGAATTTTTACACACTTACATCTGCAGAAAAAGAATGAGCTAAGAACTTAATGGGCATTGTATAATTATACAGATCAGATCAAGAGACTGTTGTCAACCAGGTCGACTAATTGTTCCTCTGTATATGACAGATTTCTACTTAGATGAAAAAAGTGAAGTTCAGTACAACTGTAGCAAGCCATTAAACCCTGTACCGTGTGAAGGTTTGCAATGCACTGAACACACCATGTCAAGGGTATTTCAGGTCTCACTTCATGTCACAGCAAGTCATTATTTTTTTTTATTGATGCATTACATTCCTGGGGTTGGGATGGCAGAAGTACCAGGGAGGTCTCTGAGGTGCAGGGCTGGGTAAAACAGAGCATCGTGTCATGAGATATTCATCAAGTGATAATGTGAACGACCAAAGAGATGAGGTGGGGACAAAGGCTTCTCCAGCTGGGAAGTAATCGAACAGTTGGAACCTAGGAACAGATAGCTCAGTGGCAGCTGGCTGTCCCTGACTCCCTAAAAAATTAATCACTGAATATGAATGCATAAAAAGATAACACCTCAGTCTGTTTCCCACTGAAGTTGGTGGCAGAATCCCCATGTCTTATTCTTTTCCGCTTTCCAATCTGTGGCGTAGGGCCCAGATATGCTCACAGCAGTCCTATTGTGATAGAAAAAGTGTGCTGGCACCAGCGGGTTTGTTGAGTGGTGCCTGTGGGGAGAAGCCTCGGGACCTGTGCCCCACTGCTGCATATGTTCCCCTTATTCCTCTGCACCATGCAGAATGAGCCCTTGGTGTTTGAGCCTTTACAATGACAAACTTCCAGGTTTGGCCAGTTTGTCTGGTGCAAACAGCCATGAGCATGAGCGTCTCACCTCAAGGAGTTTGCTATTATCTCTTCCAGATACAAAACCAGATTTATATTATATACACCGAAGATGATAGAGTTGTGACTGCATAAGGAACCTTACCATCAGCCTTTCCTGGTTTTCAACAGGTATATCTTCAGCCCTACAACTCTGTTAATGCTTGCTCAAAATTACTTATCTGGGCTGCTATTGCTTTCAGCGAGCATTTTTAAAACCAAGAATTTCTTATGAACAATACAAGAACATTCCATGATTTCAGAATGAGTACATGAACAAGCACCAGGAGCAGCCTTTGCAAATATGCCTTGGCTTAGAAACAGTCATTCTATGAATATTCTTTTAATAAAAGCATACTATAGAAATTTTCAGAGAAAATTAACACAAGTGGAACACAGAATAGCCAAAGGAAATTAATTTACAAATGTGAAGGCACGAATATTCCTAAGAGACACCGAGCAACTGAACTAACCCTAGTTAAAGTAGCGCTCTCTGCATTTTCAATGCATTCTTCTACCTCCAGCAGGACAGCAGATGTATAAAGGGCTGATAATGAAGCCCAGTTAGATATCTTTCTACGCTGGCAAAAGTATGTCTTGCAATTGTGGCATAAACACTGATCCTCTTGAAACTGTAGCAAACTCCCACTCTAAGACACATGCTCACACCACAAAGCTGAGACAAGTACCTTTACAGTGTAAATAGGACAATACTGCTTATTTTATGAAGAAGAACATTTAGCAACAGGTAGCTTTATATTTACAGCCTGCCAGCAGCTGATATAACTCATGTGCTGGCAGTGTGGACTTCACATTTACTGTGCCAGCTTTTTGGTTTTAAAGAAAGTTGGTTTTAAATAAAGACAAACCTGAAAACAGCATGGGCATCCAGAGAAAAGAGCTCTGGGGAAAAGCAGAATGGTATGATATAGTTGATATGGCTACGTTGGAGGTTTTCCCACCTCTTGCCCTCATCTTTCCATAACCCCACTACTGCCCTTCCTCCCAAACCCGTTACATCCAAAATCCTACATTCAGGAGCAAGAAGGTTCTCTGGATATGCAGCCACATTGGAAACGAAGCTGCCCAATAGTAGCAACATCCTATTTGGAGGCATAAGTTATCCGGATACTTTTTCTCAAGGAAAAGTATTAAGGAGTGAATGTTATTTTTCATGCTAATAGGAGTGAAATGGGTTGAAGTAAGTAAGTTTGAAAATAGCCACTATATTTGATTATCAGATAAAGTATGATTTCACTAGGGCCAATTTTTTCTTATACATGTAGCAGTAATACTCAGCACTTAGTGATGCCAGGGATGCTTTGCCACTCACTCAATAGGCCAGAGTTTCCCTCTGTGTATACAGCAGACCATAAACATTTCATAAATGATTGCAATCAAATCCAAATAAATATATTTAATAGACCAATCTTCGCAAGATTGATTCTGAAGAAGCTCTATAAAATGATACGTGCTTGCACATATAAAATAAAGTAAAAGAGGTTCTTTTTTTCCTTCATGTTTTAAATTACTGAATTCTCCAGACTGGTTCCTTTGATTTTAATCTAAGAGGCTGAATTTTCAGATTGCCTGAAGATAAATGAATATTTGTCATCTATCCCGCTAGCATTTTTCTAATACATTGCTTCTCCTTTTAGCAAAGCTCCTAAGATTTGTGTATAGTTTTTATCTCCTGTTGTAAAGCCAAATTAGTTTTGAATGACAAACAATTCATTACAGAATTCATTTTTTCACCTTTCCATGCCCAAACCGTCTTTTCAGTGGTTTCAGGGCATTGTTTTAGCCAAAGTATCAAATCCACTCTTCTATTTATTCCACTGTGCAGTTCTGTGTTTTGCTCTGGCAAGCTTCCAGCTGAATTAATTTGACATTCACTGATCAATCAAACTGTCTCATTACTACCTTCTGCCTGCCTTGTCATCATGGTCCACTGTTGACAAGAGTAACAAATGAACATCTGCAAAGTCACCTTCAGAAAATGTTTTGTTTAACTGTAGTAGACCTTCTGCTAAGCCCTGAGGTTATCTGCAATTCTCCTGTATGTCTCTCCCTTTCTTTTTACACGGTAGTGAATTATTTTACGTAGGCTCATGCAGTTCACAGATGGAGTCACTCCAGCAGAGTTATTTAAGCAGTGGCCTTAGAAATTACACTGAGTGTCAGCATAAGGAGAATTGCTTTATTTCAAAAACCACAAGAATGACAGGCCAAGTAGATCATTCCAATAAAAGTATTCAGGAAGGGAGACTGAAGAAAATGGGAAAAAATCTCAGTATGGTGTTAGTTATATTCATTACACAAGCACCCACAAGCAAGCCACTTTCCTTTTTATATAGTAAATTATTCTAATTTATTACTATTTATGAGTGCCAACTAATATGGTGGAATTTGCCAAAATGACAGCAGCATCCCTCACTAGATCAGGTACTGTGGCAGAGGATTGCCACGTCCTGTTTACATTTACCTGAATCGACACCAGTAGTAATTGTAATGAAATACTTACAGAATCAAAACCTATGTGTCCTCTATGGAAGTTAGAGCACTGAGAAGGTGATATCTGCTCTTTCGGAAAATTCCTGAGTTGGTTTAATTTTTCCATAGGAAGATACACTTTTTAGACATTCTATAATATTTTTTTCATGGAGATATTCTGGTTCATATTTTCCATGAATGACTAGTGGAAAAGGAACTGAAGACAAACATAGCACAGTTTTGATTATCTTTAGTTACACACATTCGTGGATTCTGGCTTAGGATCATCTTCACATTTATTGCCACCTAGGATCACGTGACACTGATCCTTATACACCATCAGGCTTCCAAGGCAGCACAGTTACACCAGAATATGGATCTGATTCAGATTCAGACTGGTTTTGTTTGAAAAACTTAAAATGATCCTCAGGGTTATTGCAAGATTTGGGCTCTCTGGGGTGGAAAAGCAAGTATGCTCTGACAGATAGGACTCATTTATTACCATACGTAGGACTCATTTATTTCAGTACTTTGCCTCTTACATTGAATAGCTCTCTTATTACCTTATTATCCTCCCATTTCTTAGAATTTCATACTGAAGAGCATCTAGCATAGTTCAAGCAGTAATTTCTATGTGGCATGTAATGTCTTTTCCACTAGAAGAACTTTTGCTTGTGTTAGATATACATGTTGAATGGAGTTCTGTGTGCATACATAGCAGAACATGTCTCAGTATTGCAGATGCGCAGATTATTAATCAATAACGACATGATCATGAGCATAACATGGAAACTCCGTCACTGTCACAAACTTGCTAAGGATAGTTTTACGAGGGAGAAGCTGTACAAGGAACAGGGTGGATGTTTCAACAAGTCAAAGTTGTAAGAAACCTTGGGACCAATTTACTAGGTACTTCGAAACCAAAGGGTATCATTATCTTTAAGAGGAAAGCTCACTTTGCAATAAAAGACAAGCTATCAAACTGGAGATGGGAGAGTTAAAGGAGTTATTAAAAGGACAGAAGTAGTTTGGCAGCAAGCCTTTTTTGTGTACTTCCTGAATGCAAAGGGAAATTAAAGCATTGCCACTCCAGTCCCAGAGGAGAAGGTGCTGACTTACAAAGAATTTGTAGGAACAGATGGTTAGGTCTACACAAGGTGCATCTGAAGCACAGTTAATAATATAAAAAACCAGCAGAGACAAAGCTGAAAACCAGGAAATATCAGGACAAAACAAAGGTAATTTTGTTAAGATTTATAACACTGATAAGCACATTATTAATTAAGTCCTGAATAAATGTGTTTGGGTCTCTAATTACATGCAGGTAGAAAAAAGTACTATTTCCCTAACATTCAGGCTAATACCAGGTGCAACACATATCCTGTGCTCCTGGATCTAAAAAAAAAAAAGGGTTAAAACTAGGTATTTTTGATAAAAAGGTATTTTGTCTTACTTGAAAGGAGCTATTTTATATGGTTAGGTTTTGGCCCAATCACACAATCAAATGCAACCTGCCCTCCCGGCCCCTATGCCTGCAAATTTATAATAATTTCATAGGAACTGTGCCAAAAAAAAGCTGCCGAATTCATCACACCACAGTGAATCCATAGGATACATCCATCAAAGCCAGTATTAATGTCACAACCTAAGCAAGGGCCACCCATTAAGTCCTTTCCACCACACTCACTCCCACAGCATACCGTAAACCACCACTGTCTAACTACTCTCCGCCACTGTCAGATAACAAGGGCACTTCTGGGAAACAGAATTAATGTAGCAAGGAAGGAAAACAAACCTCTGGACCCCAGTTTTAGTAACACTCAATGACATCTTTAATCACAGTTTATGGTTCATGCAAATTTAGAGGCTTGCAGCTTTTCTGCACGCAGATTCCTCTTGGCCGACTGATCAGGTTGCTGCTAGAACAAAAAACAACTTGTGAGGACATTAGTCTCACAGGACATGGGAATAAACTTATGAATGACTAGCTAAAAATCAAAGAAAATGGAGTCATGGGATACTTAAAATAGGCTTACACATTAAGGAAAAAAGGCCTTAAGCATCTTAAGAAAGTATTGCATTATTTTCATGGTACCATCCTGGAAATATGCTGCAGCTTTGAGAAGTAATTACTCTGATTTGATTTTGAAACTACTATTAGTTCGGATGGGCTTAGTTGCCATAGCTCCTCATTTGGAGCAGTGGTAGAGCCACTTAAGTAGGCATGATAGAGGAAGGAGAGATGGAGATATTACTTTGAAATACGATCCAGGACATTGCTTTACAGTTCCATAGAAAAGTATAAAAGATTTCCAGCTTTGATACCCTGAAGAGACATTGCATCTCCAAATAAGAAGGCGTGGTGTTTATGCAGCTCTTGAGAAATTACTGATTTATTCCACAGAAGCTTTAATCAATAGTGCAAAGTGCTGTTAATAACACCATGGTGGACTTCCATGCAACGTTACAATTTGCAGCCCCCACTTCCACAGCTTTTGTTGTGTATTCTCAGAGCTGCTGCCTCTCCAGTTAGGTGTTTCTCTCTGCTCTGCCAAAGGTGTTACAAAGGCCTGTTTGCCCTCAGGAAAGAGAAGTCTCTCCAGCCCTGGATTATAGGTTACAAGGCTCTGGCTCTCAGCCGTGCACCCTGAGCACTAAGCTGAAATTCATTAGTTCAAGCAGAAGTGCAAGCATACAATCATGTTTCCACTGGGTGCCAAGAGAGATATTTGTTGGCATTAAGGGAATGCTTGAAATTTGCTTCCTACAGTTAGAGCTATAATAAGTGGAGAATCCTTTTATTTTCCTTCTTATTTACAGTACAGAGTTGCAAGACAGATGGTAAAAACCTATATAGTATAAAGAAAGGGGTAGCTTTAATTGGCATCTCTGTTAAAAGGATTACTATTTGATAAAGGTTTGTATTTTCCCCTGCTAAAGGGAGGAAATTAGATCTTTGATGAAGGTTTAGGACTGTGACTGACGAAAATATATATTTCATCCTTGGGATGGATGGTTTATTTACAGCTGGCTGTGTAGCATTAGTTTATCAATTACCTCTCAAAATGTGATTTACCTATCTGGAGAAAAAAGCATTGTTTTTATTGTCTCTGATGATCAGTTCTCACAGTTCTTGTTACTCCCAGCTGCAATAATATAGTTTTAGTGACAGAAGTTTCAATGTGCTCTGCAAAAGTTTTACTGCTGTCAGCACAGAGTCAGCACACATCTCTCCATCCTTCATTTTGTGTCATACTTCTTTTAGACTGCACTTGTATTCATAATGGTAAGAGAAGAAATATTGTGGGTGTGTTGTTTTTTTTCCCAACAGATTCATCTATGTATCTGTAGAAACATATCTATTTATATTTATATTTAAAGGAAACAAGTAAGAAACTCCCAAGACCATTGAATTTCTCTTTCTGAAATTGAAGACAATCTATCATCCAAGGCCCAGATTGGAAAAAATCTACCAAACTCCCATTAGGCATTCAATAGGATGCAAAACATATCCCAAACTGTTTCTAGCACTGAAATCTCTTAAGGATTCTGAAATCTCTCAGCAGCAACTGATTGTGCACAAATCTCCTGAAATCCTTTCATCATGTGATCCTGTGAAATCTGATCCTGATTTAACATCTTTCCATTTGCTCACCAAAGCAGTAAACTCCACATGCTTCAGTTTTAACACCATCACTAAGCAATCACTTATTGAGGGACACATTTTCTCACCTACCTACCTATGTAAAATAAAAAGATATTTTAGGGAATTTCTTCCATTCCCCTTGATTGGTGACAACTCCATTCTCATGAAGGCAAAGGCTCACTCTTACCCTTTCTGCTTGTTAACAGCAGGTTGCATTTTTATTTCATTTGCCTGCAGACCTGCAAGTAAACAGCTAGGATGTGACTATTCTGAATGAGCTCAAGAATATTAGGATTCAACATATAATGACACAAGAGCAACTCTTACCATCTCCCCTATTTTCTCCTTTTTGCTACATACTTTTCCAGCATTGGTAAATGAAGTCCTTGATATGGCAAAGGTTGTAAGCACGTGATTTGCATTAAAATGGCCTGTCAGCAGTCTCAAAGAGGATTTCATCATGGGACTACTGAGTTGCTTAATGTTCAACATGAATTAATTGCTCTGCCAGTTAGAAGGTCTGTTTGCTATGCTGTGCCTATATTACCACTGTAAGTTAAATTACTATAGTCTATAAACCACTTTGCAGTCCATTTCTTCTGGATGAAACGAGCTATGCAGAATAAATTGCAGTTTCTGAAACACAAACACCCACCTGAAATTATTATGGAAAAAAAATACAGAAAAATGGTTGTAGACATATTTCTGTTCCACTTTGGTATCACAAAATTCAATGTATTCTGTTTGTATCAGATAATTCCATCTTGCTAATTTTCAAGTTTCAAAATCATCAATTACAAGCAAAATATCAAAATAACAGAAAGGCAAAACATCAGGGGTATCATTCGTCTATCAATAAACTGCATTCATAAATAAATCTAAAATACAGCTCGGTTACTTTATGTCAGAAATAAAGGCAAGAAATCTTTTAAATAAGCATATTCCTACTCTATGGGAAACCTGCTTCAGACAAATTTTAGAACATGTTAGCTGTACATTAGAAGAAAGAGACAGAGCAAATATGTGTATGCTAATATGCTCTTCAGTACCACATTTCAAGGGACATAAAAGCATGTCAAACTTTTCCATCTTTTTTGGCTGGCCTACAAGGAAATAGCATTAGTAAGTGGTATAAAATCATTCCGTTTTGAACAATAACCTGACCCCTTGTTTTCAGTTGTGTCAGAACTGAATGCTCAAAGGGACAATGGGAAAAGATGGCACCCTAGAGACACGCAGATCACACATTTTTTCTACCAATCAAATAGTCTTTGCGCTCAGGTGGACTGAACTCAAGAATGTGGCTTGAATTAGAATTGCTCTCATAACTTTATCTTCAGCATTTGATATACCAACTACACTTCTATGCAAGAATTAAGAATTTTTCTCAGATGTGGTGAATGCAATACCTTGTTCTTTGGATCATCCAAAATGCCTTAGAATTAAGCGGAAAAATTTGACTCTGACCTCACAGACTGGTCATCGGTGTGCTCTAAGGTATTCTAAGGTGGCACTGATCACCATATGCATCCAATAATGTATTGTAACTTTGCTAAGAAATAAATGCTGGTGGAGCTGTACATGCATATTATGATCCTGGGCAGTCCAGGATAACATGCCAGTTAGTAACACCCATATTGTTCTTTAAAGAAGTAAAGGCTAAGGTACTTAATGGCTATGTGTACTCTATTTGGCACCTGAAAATACTTTAAGACTACTGTTTGATTGTTGTCCTACTGCAATCAACTAAACTTACATCAGTTTTATGAGAAAATTCAGAAATAGTTTTACTTGGCAATTTGGGGAAAATCATATTAAAATTATTTGCTCTCTATAATCTAGGACAACAAAGGGAATTGGCTGAAAATACAATTTTAGTGCAATCCACAATTAGCTAGTCCAATGGCCAAAGCAACACCTCAAATGTGGCTGCAGATGGGGTGAGAAATGAAGGGTTATGGGCAAGAAGAAGACATTTATGGCCGATATTTGAAAATAGATGGAGAGTTATTGCACTAGAGATACACACATAGGTTTTTCCAGATGGCTGGGACTGCAAGGAGGAGGAAATCCAAACACCAGTAGCTGTGGGTTTGCATGGGAATGAAAATAAAGTTTCTGGTAAAATAAAGGGATGAGTTCATGACAGAGGTGTGTAAAACTAAATCTGGGGGAAAGTTTCATCAACACCTACTTGATATTCAGTCTTTTGGGCTGTAATGTTTGATCCATTTGCCTGAGCTTTAAATTGTATAGAGATGAAATGAGATGACATCTGTGCAGTGACATGTCCAGTAATGGGTAGGTGGGAATTTGTCACTACTTTCTCCTTTTGATTATGCATAATTAAGAATATCTATATGTGTAATATTTAGATAGATAGATACATACATAAAAATCTTTGCACCTGGTCCGTGGGAGCATTGCAAAGTTGTAAATATCATTTAGTGATATTTAACAAACCAGCCAGGGTTTGACAAAAATAAACATTACCAGTGTGAAAGAAAGTAAGCATTTTCATTAAACAACATCTTATGAAATCAGTTAAATATAACTTCCTTAAACCAGCAGAAACTCCATTACCTTGGCAGAAAAATGCTGGTGTTTTGCTTGGCATGCTATAGAGGTTATGTCTCGTGCAAGGAAGAAAACTTTGGTTCTCCATTTAAGAACTGTCAAGTGATTTAGCATGAATTGATTTTTTTAATACATATATAGCCTATATGCAAAAAATATATGTTTGTCATCATATAAATATATATTCAAAAGCTTCAAAATACACATATACACATTTAAAATGTGCAAAGATATATGTACATATATGTATAAACTTGACTTTCAAGCCTGTTCCCTAGCTACCACAGTACAGGAATCTTGATACATTTTCAAAGCTGGGCTTCTCATCATAGGCTTTTTCCCTTGGAGTCTTCTAAAAGGTCATAAAAGCAGGTTCAAAGCACCGGGACTGGGTTTTCAGTCTTTAGCTGGGAAAAATCGGCATTGCTCTGTATTCACTACAATACAGAGGGTCTCAGTTTGGTCAATGTAGTTAAAGCCTTAAAAATCTAGCTTTGTCATACAGCAATTCATACAAGCTGAAATTCAGGGATCTCTAAAGTTGAAGACTACATGAGTACAGACCTGAACAGGGCTTTGATATCACCAGTATTGTTGTTACTGCCTTAGTGCTGCTGATTTAGCTAGTGACAGAAAACCCTGGATGTAACAAAAATGCTGTAGTATTAATTCTGAACATCCTGATACTAATAATTGAATCATGCAAATATATTATAAATGCTGAGTCAAGGCAAGCCTCCTCAGCAACCTTTCCAGGAGTATGAAGTAAAACTGAGACAAAAGCCAGCCAACATAATCAAGACTAACAGTAAGAAGGTGAAGTGCTCAAACTAAGAAGCCAGCCTCAGTTGGCACGCATCTTGCAAGTGTCCTGCTCAGAACCAAATGGCAGCAACCAGCCACATAAAGTATTTGCTTCTCTATTCTCTGTACTATCTCCACTACCATTCTAGAGATTTAGGAAATTTAACCACATTCTCGGATTAGAAAACTCCGATTCCACACAGAAACTGGGCTGGAAAGGCAGGTTAAACTTTCCTTAAGCTGTTTTTTCCTCTAGAAGTGCTACATTATCATCATTATGAAATTCACTTAGGCTGTGTGAATGGTCTCGGGGTTTTTTTCCATAAAACGTATGTAACAAAGAAGTAAATTTCAGCAGTGGTTGATTGACAGCTGTCAAATAACACCCAGGGCAATTCAGCTACCAGGAATTGCTGCTGTTTATCCGGGCACCATAAAAACCTATTTCAGAGGCTGGAGTTTGTGAAAGGCTTTTCTGAAGCAAGAGCCAAGCAAACCATTATTTTTGTCATTCCACTTGCTTTCCCCTAGTTTCCACATCCAACTTAAAGTTAGCAAGGCAGTGTTGTTCTGATCTGAAATTCATGTTAGGAAAATCTAATACCAGGATAGAACATTGGCTGATTTCCTTGAGCCAAACCTTCCCGCTAAGCAATCATTAGCAGTGTTTTACACACAAACACTAACTATGCTATACAACGTTCTCATGACTCTTTCTTGAAGTATTTAATAAGTTTGGACACAGCTGTGTAAATATCTGGCAAGAATCAGCATTTCGCTAGCAAATCCCTTCACAGTAGTGAATAATTTGCCATAAATAAAGCATCACATTTTTTCTTTTTTGAATTATCCACAAAGAGATTACCACTTAAGCAAGTATATTGGTGGTGCACAGGTATTTAATATATAATTCTTGTAAATAATTAGTAGTCTTTAGTTTATTTGTAAGTGATCAGCAACAAGTTTACAATATGAGAATCTGGAGTGAGGTATGGTTAGCACACACTCAGCAGGGGACAGATAATCTTCATGTCAAGGTTACGTGAACTATTCTTGTTCTTTTCTGCAAATGAAAGACTTTGTCTTTTCCCAGAATCCCAACATAGTCCAACACACTTTGCCACTTCCACAAATGCACTCTCTGGGGACTAGAAAGGGTTACAGCACTTGGTCACAACCCTCACCTGCAACCCTGGGCAAGTCCATCTGGAAATCACCTGCATGTTAAGGTTCCTAAATACATTTAAAGACTTAAGCCTTAGGGCAAGCCTATATTATAGGTAATGTAAAGCACATTGATCTCCAAGCTGCAGCCAACCAGCAGAATTAACTCAGCTTTCAATGTCTGCTGACATGGCCATGCTGCTCCTGGGACTGAGCCAGCTCACAATGCTGGACCTGGGAATGCAGAAAACTACCTTACTTCCTGCCTGACCCCAAAAGGCAGAGAGGGTATAGGATTTCCTCCTGCACAAGGCAGCTAGCTGGCTGGACTATAGCAGTGGGGTGCTCAGGCTCCAGTCTATCGGAAATCAAAGCATCACAAATTCCATTGCTTGTTATTTATTAAATCACTCTGTTATTATAGTTTCTGTTATCAGTTTATCTATAAAGATACACATGTATAAATCAAAGCAATATTTCATTACAAAACAGATTATTTATGTAAAAAAAAAAACCTCAAAACTTTAAAACATTCACCTAAATTTAATCTTTTCTTAGATGGATCAGGATCAAAACTAACCAAAGCAAACACTACCATGGTCAGTGCAGGAATGCTGATTTACTCCAGTTCAGCATCTTTCTAACATCTTGGACCGTCAAACATGACATTCCCATACTCTCTATTTGTCAAAAGCTCTGATTCAGAAAACTTCTTGAGGACAGAAGGTACAGACAAGACTCTCGGCCATGCTAGGAATCTGCCAAAACAAGCAGTAGCATTGTACAGCTGGGAGGACTGTGCTTAAAAGATTGAGCATTTGTTAGTTGCGTTTCAAAGAAATGAATACTGTAAACTTGTTTTAATTCTAATGATGTCACATGAAGTTGGTACCACAGTCTCAGACATGAAATTTTAAGTGAACTAGAAGAAAAAGTTATTACTTATTTCTTCACCCTCACAATAACAAGTTTAGCTGTCACTTCAGTCTTTATACAAGACCAGTCTTTTCTGCTGCATCATAAGAGAGTAGCTAACAAAATAAACATCTTAAAAAAGACCTGTTTTGCATTTCCTATTTACCAAAAGCTCCCACTGCAATTAAGCCATAGGAAGTCATCCAAACTCTCTCCATTCTCTGTTCTTGAGAAAGATGCCAAGGTCATTAGGTGCCAAAAAAAACATTTACAAAATGCCAACAGAGGTTTTGCTCCTAGGGAATTGGACGCCTGGCTTAATTACTGGTCTTGAAAACTGCTATCTCTATCTTAAGATTCTCTTATAACCTTGAAAATTTGGCCTTAGACTACTCCTGAAAATGAGATTTAGGGACATAATGTACTGTTGGCATTTTATCTTGGATCTCAATACCAAAGAATGGGCACCTATTACTGAATAATTAAGGAAAACCCATGAATTATTCAGAAAAGCTTTGTTTCCCTTCCCAAAGGAAGCTCTTACATCCCAAATCAGAGCCTGCAGACAAACAAGCTTGTGTCCTGCTGAGATACAGCCACCCCAGGCTGTATGACAGCAATTGCTGCGACTGCTCCACCTCCCTCTTGGCACCCGTCTAAAATTTTGCAGAGGCTGCTGCTCCCAGGAGGGCAGCTCAGGGACTTGCTGTAAGCAAGAGAGTGGACCTGAGTTCAGTTAAGCCCCCTCCTGAATTGCCCTCTGGGTGGACCTTCCTCTCCTCACAGTCTGGAGAGCCTAGAGGGGTTTATAGTCCTTTACCTCGGGTTCAGTCTGTCTGTAAGGACCCAGCCTCTTCTGGACAGTCTACCATCAACTCCTGTCTGAGATAGTATCTGACACTCATTCCAATTGCAGTTCTTCTGCCTTGATGTGTGTTTAGTTTCTAAAAAGTGAATTCAGCTGATCTGCAGATAAGCCTGGGCATGGAAATTCATGTCCCCAAGGTGACAGGAGCCACAGGGACTCCTGTATGATGGGTGATGTCCAAAGTTGTACAGTGCTGCTGCTCATGTCACCCTCACCTAAGCCACACGAGGTCTTGTTTCAACAGCAGTAGAAAGCACATTCCCCACTCCCTTCCTCTGGCAAAGGCAAACAAAGTCCTACAGCAAGCCTCAAAGTAGAACCTTTGTAGTCTTCTTACCTACAGACTTGATGACTTGTGCCGATATCTAATTAATTAATTGAGGTTAGTTGAGGTTAGGGCCTGGAATCTGAGCAATTACACTGTTTGCTCCCTGCTAAAACAAACTCGCATAAGGCGAGCTGCCAACTTTGGTATCTGTGCCATTTGACTCAGGAAGAGAGACACTATGAGCCTATGTCTGATGGGTGTGCTGCTGAGAGCTGGCTCCGGCTGCGGGACTGCACCGCAGGTTCAGGGATGGCATGGAAGAGGAAGGAAGAAATCCAGCTAACTTTTGTTTAAGGGTGACTTTTCTTGTCCTTACTGTGAAATTGAGTATCTGGTATGTTAATTTTAAAGCCCAGCTCTTGAAATCAAGTGATTAGATACAATATCTCACCTTTGGCAGGAGAGGCTTTGTGGGTTCAAAGATGAGCTTGAAAATGAAAGATGATTAAAGCCAGAAGGGTCAAAGCCAAGAAGAGAAATAAAAGTTACCTGACAGACTTCTTTTAAAGATCACACACATTTAATCCTATTGCATGATATTTGACTTACATAATTTCAGTGGAGCAGAAGCAGAACATGTAGTTCACAGAAGGACAAAGGGGCCTGGGCTGGGTGAGGCAAGAAAAGCAGGGACTGTGCGCAAGGGACTCTGTGATGGAAGTGCCTGCAGAGGCAAGCTGCGCCCCATGACCCGCAGACATTAATCACTGCCATGCTTTATATAAATACATAAATTATATAAATTATATTATATTTATATATATAAATAATATAAATTATATAAATAACCACTGCCATTATTTATATAAATATACAAACAGATCATTCGTGCTGTAAACAGCATAGAACTACCAGCTGTGAGGATTGTACTCATCAGTTTAAAAATTAATAGTATTCTATTGTGAGCATTGTTTTCCCCAAAAAAAGCCTCTTCATACCCTTTAGGAAAATGAAGATGAGCTGGAGAGCATCCTAAATACTGCTATAAAAAGAAGATGAGCATGCAGCTCACGGACATCATATGGTCACAGCTTGACAAAGCCCTCAGTACTTGGTCTGGATAAATCATACTTACTATTGCTTGGATATTCTGTCATTCTCAGGAATCTCTGTATTGTGCACTTGTTAATGAATCCAAGCACATTGTTAGGTAATCCAGAAAGTTTTTAGATATCAAAAAGGAAAATATCTCAGAAAGGTCTGTCCATGCCCACCTCTTAAAGCACTGTAGAATCATTAGGGTAGTTCCGCAAGTGGCTAGAAAGGTCATACTCACAGGATTTCATTCCTACTATTACATTTTTAGGCTTTTTCAAATATAACAGATTAAAGACAATTTCAATAATTATAGTAGATATGAAATTAAAGTGGCCATTAAATAAAGTCATATATGCAGTTCCCGTTCTATTCAAACCCACCCAAGTTTTTACCCCCTGTGTACTGCATAATCTGTATGCCTGGAATTAAACATAGGGCAGAGCTTGAAAGCTTTTTACCCTATAGTGCCTCTTGGGTCTAGCCATAGCAGGCGCTCATGTCCCTAATTCCTTCTTTACTCATCTTCTATACACAATAACAGAGGCAGGCCTTGACATAGGGAAACACTTGGGAGGCTGTTTGATTTACTTTGGCACGTGCTTGTAATCCTGAGTGAATAGCTGAGCAGAGCTAGACTTAAGAATATATTTAAGCATGGGACCAGAATGAATAAGAACGTAGTTGTAGCAAAATGCGGTGAAAACATGGTTAAACCTGTACAACAGATACATGCTAGCAAAACAGTAATCCACAACATTCAAGCTGTCATATACATAGATGTCTCTCCTCAGCCAGAAGTTGGCTTTCTTCTGACATATAAAAAATTAAAACCCCTTGCTAAAGAATCCTCTGGTTTACAAGACAAGCTCTTCTGGAGGAGAATATAAATGTGTTGGCTGCTTCATTGACAGGCTATGCTTCAGATTTATTTTTTTAAGATGTAATGCCTGAAGCCATATTTCCCTAGAGATAAAAATCCTGTAAGTAATCCTGATGGAATCTTAAAGGGCTAAAAAGCAATGAAGAGGATTTCTAATAGTAAGTTATAAATCCTTTCTGAGAATATCTTGGTTTAAAATAATTCAGGGGGAAAGAAAGAATCTTAGGAATGAGGCAGTTGTGCTTAAAAACCCTTTGGTAAGATCAAGGACACTTAGGATGGCTGCCACTTTCTAAGGCAAGGAGATGACACTAAGCAGCAGCTTTTGCTGGTCACTAGGCCAGTGAGATACCAGGTATCTGAAGCCAGGGTAAGAGAAGGAGGGATCCTTTGTTCAGTGAGGTCTGTAATTCCATCTTCCAGAAAATACACCTCGTTCTCTCCATTAGCTCAATAAGAAGGTAAGTTAAGATCGTGAGAAAAAGCGATGTGTGCAGCTGCAGTAAATAGGGTCTTCAGAGTGGACAGTAATGATAAAATGGAAGCAAACAGCAGAGTGCAGTGTATTTGGCTGATTTCGCCTGTAACACGGGCAATGCTTCCTTAAACCAATTTTTCTTGTACCACAGATGACTTCTAATGAGTGCCCTACGCAATGTCTTGAGACCTGATTTCCAGGGGTTTATTTTCCACACAGCTATTTGTGCTACGTAAATATCTGATTTATAATTTCACTGATTGTTCTAAAATACTTGTGATTTTTATCCAGAATTTGAAGGTGAATGAATGCACATCTTCAAACACGATGGTAGCATGCATGTAGTGAAACTCACACTTGTGGAATACAAGTTTCTGCTGAAAACCAGAAAACATGCATGTTGAACCCTCCCCTAAAATAAGTTCAGTAAGCCTCAAACACTGCAGATACATACTTCATTCTACAAGCTAAATGGAATAGCATATCTAACATTGTTCCTGTTCTAGATCTATAGTAGACCTGAATTTGGTGTGGAAACTGCTCATTTAACATAATGGGGGTGGGAGTGAATTAATTGGGGTCTTTGCATCTTGTGTCACCAAAGGCAGAACATGAGCCATGATTAATGATTCATTACATTCAATTATTAATTTATCAAAGAGGCTTCATTCTTTATTCACCTGGGTTTTAACTGGGATGGAATCAATTGGATTCCACAGGAATCGATAAACCCGCTACATTTAAATAAATAATTATACACCTTCTGGAGATTTTTAAGCCTGTTTATAGCTTTCTAGAGCAAAAGTGCAACACTCACTAAATTCTGCAGGCTGCAGAGTAATGACTGCTAGTCTTTATCAGCGGCGATGGTACTGCTTTTCACATGGTGAGTAATTAGAAAAGAGAGCCTGCTGCTGAAACACACACTTGACAAGAGGCTGGTTGAGGAGGGGAAGTCTCTCAGGGACTGGCTTAGAAAAACTGTCTTGATAAATTGGAGAAACGGACTGAAATCAAGAAAATGAAAGGCAAGTGCAAAGTACTAGGGTGTGGAAAGCAAATCAGGTGTGCCAACACAAGCTGCCTCTGGAGGTGCAGTGCAGCACAAAAACTGTAAATGAAGGAAGACTGTGGCAGTTTTAGCGGGCATCTGCATGAGGGCAGGACCTGTGCACATGCTACTGACCAGCATGTGCAGAGCAGCACGCTGCACCATGCAGCAAGGACTGAAGGATGCTCACCTGGGCATTCTGCATGACAGGGCAGCCTCTGCCCTCCTCCTCGTGCTGCCTTCTGCTCCAGTTTAAATGCAGAAGTTTTCCTTGTGTGCTGATAGCCCAAGCCCTAGTTAGATTTAGCTTGAAATATTCTATTCAGCAGATTTGATTTTAACCACCCAATGAGCGGTTTTGGGATAGCTCCAACCACTGTGTGTGAATAACTTAATCCCTGAGAAAAACTGCCTAACCCTAAATCTAATCTTAACCTGGAACACTCACTGCCACAAGCTGTGGAGCCCTTTCAAGGTATAAAGCCATAGGCAAGACACATTAGAGGCAGTGGTACAAAACTAGACCAGTTGGATGGGAAAGCAGTGGGTAAGAGGAGACCTGAGTGACCAAACTGTGGGGTTCAGCCTGAGAGATCTTCAATCAAACGCACAAGTGACTACTGCAGGACTTCTGTGGGCCACCTAGCCAGTATCTAATCAGCATGGTCAGTCTCTCCTCTGCAGCATCACAGATGGAGAAAGATATGCGAAGATGGGATTCTCATCTAAAATTACAGTTCCATTGATCCTCTTTATAACTGCAGCAACTCTTTATCAGGACATAATAATACAGTGAGATTCTTCAAACGGTTCTGTCACACTTTTGCTAATTCATGATGAGAATGTAATGGTATGAGAAATTACTATTGTTTCTCTGCTGCGTCACATAAAACTTGTTCCATATTCATATAATAGCTTATTACTTATATGATAAAATAATATGGACACTGAAAAGCCATTTGCTTGAGAAGCGCTGCCAACATTCAGCCTTACAATAACCATATTGACTACTAAAACACAGAGCAATAGTTATAAAAATCTTGTATAGGACACTGGCATCAGTTGCTGAAATGACTGCATATTAGACAAAAATGATGTCTGCCCAAACAAAAGTGCTTTGTGATGAAGTGGAAAGGCTTCATAACTGCTCATGAATAACACGTATTGCAGAAAAATAATTAATCAAGCAAGTCACCTACTTAAAAAGTGATTCAGGACTCATGTATCTCAGAACACATCTTAAACAGGTAAAATCATTTATGTGTGTCCACCTCATCTGGGGAAGCCTGTCCTGCAGACATTCTATCCAGGAGCAGTCCTTCTGCCCAGGAGGAAACAACTTCAAAGGAGTGCGAAGAACAGCTCATGAGGCACCAATGTTACCTCATTTGGCTTCGGATGAGCCTAGGCTTTGGATCTTGACCATGTATAATCTAGACACAGTCTCTCTCTGAACCTTTAGTTGACAAGTATCTACAGATAAAATTAAGGAGTCACTAATACATGAGGATAATTTCAGAGTCATTGATCTGAACACACATCAGAGAGAAAAGAAGTGGCGAGATTAAAGTCAATTTGGTTCTGGAAATCAAAACCTGATTCATTGACAAGAGTCTCCATGTTTCCGAAAGAGCTACCAAAGTGTGGCTACAAGGCTACTGAGGCCATACAACACAGTGAGAACAGATAAGTATTTATAACACACTTATTTACAACCCCGCCAGACCCAGTACACTCATCCAACTGCTATATGCAATCAAAACAAGGGATTGCTCCAACCTGCACCTAAAATCTGACCTTAAATCATATAGCTTATTAGTCAGAATTTCACTGGAGTATCTGCTTGTGAAGCATAGCTTCCTGCAGCACATTAAAATATTATGCAGGCAGCAAGAAAATCTGCTGTTCACAGGAGTTTGCATTGGAAGATGTGGGGGACTTGTGGTTGTTAGTTAATACTCAGGGGAATATCATTCATAAATACACAGCCTATTGCAGGGCATCACAAAAATGAAGAGTCTGAGACATTTTAGCAAACCTCCAAATTACCCTTTAAACTCTCAAGTTATGAAACAAATTGCTCTACACTGAGTCACTACCAGGAGGAAACTACCTTTAATGCTGGCAGAAAGAGAAGTGTATTGCGGAAATTCCTCTCATCCGCAAAGTACCTTACTTAAATGATAATTATCTTCCATAAAGTGCTTTTACTCTTAGTCACTATTTACTTTATTCTGAGGCATATTCAGTTTAGTGTCTCGGCTGCAGAGAATTTTATTATACCATTTGTTAAAGCATCTTTAATAGGCCAATTTCACCATCCGTCTACTGTATCTTACTAAAAGGATTTTACTTGCTAAATGACAGTTTGGATGAAACACACTTCAACAAGAAATGTGGCTGTTCTACTACAGATGTCACACTAACAGTGAGAAGACTTTCTCTGAGATCACTGTGCCTACCAGAGGAGTGAGTCTGCAATCAGTAAGCTCAATTTTGAAACTTTACCCTGCTGGTCAAGGCTGAACTCAGGACACAGCGGTAAAGCTTTAGTAAAATTACTTGGAACTAAAGCTGAAATTTTCATTAAAACACAGTTTGGTGTTTTAATTTCAGAAACTTATTCTGAATAAAGCACATTTTTTCAGTGTTTTCATTTGTAAACTCTAATCCACACACATAGATTAAAAGGGCAAATAAATACTCCAGGGACTCTACCGGCTATTCCGTTTCAGCCATGGTATTTGCCATACTTTGTATGAGAGTGATACTTTCAAATGAAACAAATTTATCTTGTATTGTAAATAAAACAAGGAGTATAGTAAGTCTCAACAGTGCTGCTATCTGCTCTAATTCTCAATAGGTCTCTCCATCTACTATTCTGTAATCAAACCATCTGTATTTCCAAAATTACATACTTCAAGCTTCCTCGTAAAGTCCAGTTCATAGTAGAAAATATTTAATCATGCATATCTGTAGCTAAGCAACACAATAGTATAGGTAAAAGCTCAAGCTTCAACCATGCTTTTTGATGGTATTTCTACAAACTTGCGTCCTGGTTTAGCCTGGACCAGACAGCTCTGATATGGCAAGGCTCCAACCCAGCATGAACTGATCTTTAAAATACACTGTGTTGATTTTGCAGTAGTTTTCATAGAATCATAGAATAGTTAGGGTTGGAAAGGACCTGAAGATCATCCAGTTCCAAACCCCCTGCCTTGGGCAGGGACACCTCCCACTAAACCATGACACCCAAGGCTCTGTCCAACCCCACCTTGAACACCACCAGGGATGAAGCATTCACAACTTCCCTGGACAACCCATTCCAGTGCCTCACCACCCTTACAGTAAAGAACTTCTTCCTCATATCGAATCTAAACTTCCCCTGTTTAAGTTTGAACCCATTACCCCTTGTCTTCTCACTACAGTCCCCAATGAAGAGTCCATCCCCAGCATTCCTATAGCCCCCCTTCAGATACTTGAAGGCTGCTGTGAGGTCTCCACTCAGCCTTCTCTTCTCCAGGCTGAACAGCCCTCAAGTGGTTAAAAGGAACATGAACTGTGTGCCCACTTTTAAGGAGTCAGGAAGTTCGCCTTTCCTTTTTTTCCCTAATGTTTCTGTGCATCACAGCATACTTTTCAAGTTGTTGGCCAGGACTGACAGTTGCTTTTCATGAAGCACACTGATTTACTGACTTTTAATGCTGAACTAAATTATTAGTCCTAGCTCTATCTTTGTACTGTTTTCTTCCGTATGATTTTCTCTTTAATTAAAGTTGGAGGTCACTGCATGTTGTTGAACCCTCTGCAAGGAAAACAATCCTTTGTTTTGGCGCAGTTTAGATCTATGACTTCACTCTTATTCTCAGTGAATTAATGTTTTCTTAAGTGACAGAACTATGAAATGGGAGTTAAATCGAAATGAGTGCAGGTTTTGTCAGGTATCATTGCAAAAATAACATACTCTCTTTATCGTTCAACCCAGCCAAGCACTTAAGCACATACTTGTCTTTAATAACTCCACTGAAATCAATGAAACAACTCACATGACAGCAAGACACTGATCATGGGTTTACTCCAAAGGATGCTTTATGTCTTATGATTAAAAATAATTCCTACCTGGGAGGTGGGAAAACCTTTGTTCAAGCCTGCTGTTTTCCTGGTTTCTCCCATGAATGTCCTCTTGATTAGAGCAGCATAAGCACCACAATCTCCATATGAAGTATTTGGAAGACACATATTTTCTAGATATCCAAGCAGTGCTTTTCTTTTAAATTGGATGCGAATGCCAAGGCAACTTTATGCTACTTGAATACTCAAATGCTCTGCTGCCACACGTCTATAATATTCTCTGGCAGGACTCACAAGTGCCAGCAGCATAAGGCACACCTGTTGTGGCCATCTCAGTGCTTTCTTTTTGGCTTTTGTTGCGGTCAGAATGCATTTTTCCTTCAATGAATTTCACCTTACTGAACGGATCTGCAGGATTTTTAACTGCATCTAGCTCTTTTGCCAACATCATAATCTCAGGGTCATTTATTGTTCTCTTTTTTTAACTCCTGACTCTATTGCATGCACTCCTTCCATTGTTATGCCTGTTTTTCACATAATAAGCTATAAAAAAAATAATTCAGCTAGGTTTGTGGTGTAGATACAAAGGAAAAGGGCTCTGATTACAAAGACTGTGCTCATGACTGCCCGTTTTCCACAACGTCTGTTGTCTCCATTACCACAAGCAGGAGGGCAGAAAGAGCTGGGCTCTGCCCTTCCCTGACGCGCTTGGTTTAAGGGGAGCAGAAGGCTGAGCTCAGACTGCGCAGGACATCAGCAGAGCTCCTCAGGGCTGAACCGCATAGCAGATGACTCTGAAGTGACTAATTTTAACAATGTTTTTATAATTCCAACTAGTTTTCCAGAATATTGTTATGACAAATTTCTTATTGAATTTCCCAGGCAAGTTTCTAAGCCATCTCCAGGCTGCAGAACTGAAGAATAGCTCATATTTAGAAAATGACAATAACAAAATCCACATGGAATGACTGACTCCATAATAAGACTTCTTCATGTTTTTCTGCTGCTGAGACAATCTGCCAAAACTCTTCAGATAATCGAAGAGGAGGTTTGCTGTCTGTGGAGAGAAGATGCAAATCCTGATCCTATTCTTTGGTGGTGCTGAAAGCAGGAGCCCAGCTTGCATTTGCCATGAATTCAGTTACTCTTTTATGATGTTGTATATACAGCTCAAAAGAACTCATCAACTTGATCTAATCTAAACTGCTCTACAGAAAACTCAAATAAGCTTGAATTCTTGGATTAGTCAATGTTTGCAGCTACTTGAATTACATTTCATATATACATAAAGTGAGCATATGAATCTCAGCAGTTAAGTACTCTGCTGTCAATTTCCATTTTCTTCCTTAAGAAAAGAGTAAAATATATTTAAACTCATCACTCTGAGAAGTAGTATCTGGCTGTGATCAGATACCATCAACTGAAAGAAAAGAAATAGCCATATTTGCATCCATAATCTTTTTATCTTGACACTGAAGGCTATCATATCAGTAAATGCAGAATGAAATACAGTATATGTGCCTGAATGTACCCTATTTGCAAAATTGCTTAACAGCAGCTACTATGTGCTGTTTTGACAAAGATATACTCTCGCTGTCTGATAGCACGTTTCTGTAGGAGATAATTTTGAGTAGTCTCTGCCAAATAAAGTCAGATTTAATGCAGCCACAATGCTAGTAATAAAGGGAAAGCATTGACATTTTCTTCCTTATAATTAGATGTTGCTACTGATATCCAGAGTGAAGACATTGTTGGCCTGAATTGTGATTGTTGCTGGAATGCTCATTGCGTTTCCTGAAATCTGTAGCGTCCCTCTGAGTACGAAGCACACGCGCATGAGTGTTGTACTTCTGATTGAACTGTCATAAATCTATCAGAATGTGATAGAACTCCACCAGATGAACCCTACCTGAACACACAGCAAATATATCCCCTGCTGCCACTGGTTATTTGTATTATATATCACATTTTAGGGACAATGGTAACATGTTATGCTATAGGAAAGAGTGTTTTAACAGCCTAAAAATTAATAGGGGTTGAGATTTGCTTTCATACACCTCATACGCCTGGAGATTTTTGGGGCTTGTTTTTGTTTTCTTCATGTAATCATTTATCTGAATCAAGTTATCAGATAATGCAATGAAAAATAGACACATCATTACATGAGTGCTGTGACAGCCTAATCAGGACCAGGGTCCAACTGTGTTATAGGCTGTAAGAACATAGCAAAAGGAAGGCTGGCTATCCAGCAGTGCTCATTGCTGGATTTAATTCAGAACAGACCTCAGAAGAAGAAAAGCAAACACAGTTTTCATGTAGTGAAATCTGAAATGCAGAAATCTGCATTGCTACCATCCCTAAGCATCTGACGATATCAAATACTGTGAATACCAAAGAGGTCTGCCCTTGTTGCAGCCCAAGCTCCCAGGAGATATGGGCCCCTCCAGAGAGGTGATGACTACCTACTCACTGCTGTGTCCGAAGAGCCTCCCCAATGGTCATTGACAGATGCATGATTCTGTTCTTGAGTGAAACCACTGGAGCCTTTCCTAAGGCAGGTACATCCTGCAGGTTGGTTTCTTGAACCAATTTGTAGTGTTGCATTCAGAGTACACACGTCCTATGTAAATAAAGTGATCAAGAGGGATGGAAACAAAAGCAGATAAAAACAGAGAATATAAAATGCAGCTTTAAATATTACAAATCCTGCAACAACCAGGCAGCCTCATTTTATCCCAGAAGCTAGAGAGATGGAACTGATTAGTTCTTGCTGAGGAGAGAATATCGATGTTTAATACCCTTTTGAGGCTGTTGAGCTCAGCTATTGGATTCAAAGCAGGATACCTGACAGTACAGACAACAGCATATAACTAGGTTTCCTTTCATAACAACTGAAAGTCCACAAGAAAATTGCCAGTTTCAGCTTAGAAATGAAAATGCTCTTTTGTTAACTGAAAATCATTTATTTATGAAACAATTTTAAATTAGCTGCCATTTGCAATACCAGGAAAAATCAGCCTCAAGCCAAACTACAGTTATCTCTCTCTGCAGTGATGTTTAGAGTGGCCCTACCATTTGTCATCTTTTGGTTTGAATTTGTTTGGTTTTGCAAATGACACCCTACTGTTAAGTAATATTTAATCCTAACAGATAAATGGTTGGGTTTTCCCCCTAAAATATATATATATATAAATAAAAAATAAATAAATAAAAAAGAATATAAAAAATCTCTGAAGATGAAAAGAACAAATTGTGAAAAATGAATGACCCAAGAAATGGACAAGTGAAAAATGAATAATTTACATACAGAAAGTTGCCTTTCTGGGGCAAGGTCCATAAAGACTTTGGGGCAAAATTAATGTTTATTTGTTAAGGTGCTGAAGCACTCATTTAGTCATTTCAAAATGAAATGTTTTGATTTTTTGTTTCTGCTTAAATCTGGTTTAGTCATTCTAAAATTGACAGAATATTAAAAAAAAGAAAAAAAAAAAGGTTTAGAAATTCAAACCATTTTTATTCAACAGTCTGTCAGGTAACCTAAGTTCACACTGGATTTATTTTTACTAAGAAAAAATAGTTTGCTCCAGAATGGGTAAAATAATATAAACCAAAAAAAGAACCCAAACCCAAACAAAACACCAAACCAAGCTAGTGAACTGACCTATCAGTTATTTGCACAGCTAAGCACAGACCTGTTTGCAAGCTCCCAACTACATTTCCTACTCCTAGAGTATGGTTTCTAGCTACCACACACTGTACCTGGCTCCTAAAGAAGACGACTAAGTGATAATATAAATGGCAATTGCTAAAGAACGGGCAAAAGGCGCCTGATGTAGAGCATTAAACTTTGGGATGAAAACAAATATACACACTGGTAAGTAAAATGTAGCAAATGCACACTGCTGTTTCGCTATGTTTTGATCCTGAACTGCCCTGCTAAGGTCAGTAGCAGCTTACATGCATTTTTTGCTAAAAGCCAGTGTATAAGCACACTGTCTGACATATGAAACAGTAGCGCAATCACTTTCTGCTCGTGGCCTCCAATCCTCCAAAGGAAAACTGGAAATAATGTAGCCTAATTACAACTCTGAATAAAACACTTTTACTACTGAATGAACTACTTTAATTCTCTGTTTGCTCTCAAATGATACGTGGAAATTAATACATGGCAAATTAACACCATAAATTTGGGAGTGAAGGATTTTTTTTCCAGCTTGCCTTTCCCTACCTGCAGTGAAAGAATGCAATTTCTCTTCTAGCGTCACAGGCAACAAAGACCACAGATTACAGTAATGATAGAAGGTACATAGCATCAGGCTTGACTTATAGCACAGTTCAATCAATCAGAAGTCTTCATACTTACAAATGTGTTTTAAATACTTCTCAGAACAGAAATTTGACAGCATTGGTATGCACCAAGCTTCATCCCTCACTGGAGACAATGCAGAGAACTATAACAAGTCATGAAATGTTACAGTCCATGATAATGCATGGCTACTAGTTCATTACATCCTTACATTATGACATGGCTTTGCAGTACCAGGGCATAATTAGGCACTTGAGGTGCTATATTACCACGTAATGAAGACCAATTAAGATTCATTAACCTCTGACCTCCTTCGCATATTTGATGGACAGTGAGCATCTCAGGGGGAAAAGTTAAAAGGTGAACTTGAATGAGCTCAGTTCAATGGATGACATTTTGAGGAGTTAAAGACACCTTAGATGATAATTCACATCTGATGCATCAAGGCATGTTGACATATTGATTGATAAATGGCAACATTATATGAGATGGTCATGCTGGCTGAACGATTAGAGTGATTTATGCTGAAACATTTGCTTTTTATATGTGTACCATTACTTTATGCTAACAATAAAGTGCTGTAAATGTTACATTAGTAATAAAATATCCACTAGATATGTGCTTTATTTGTGTATGAATAAATACCACACAAAATGGTACAGAAATAATATACCTAGGCTAGGCGCAGTGACAACCTGCAACTGCCTTAAGGTAAAATTTATGTTGAAATCCAAGTATGAAAGTCTTGACAAACCAAGATTCATGTTGGGAGGTACATTTTACCACTGTGCTTAGGGAGAAAGGTGTCCAAAACCAAACCAAAAACCAAACCAAAACAACAACATAGGAAAGCAGGAGAGAGGGCTGTGTGGAAGGGACAACATTGAACTGATGTATGCCAGGACTTCAGACTTTTGATTTTTCTTTGACATCAATAAAACCATCCCTCTACGTTATATGCACCTGCACACGCGGAATTACGCCAATGCAATATGAGACACAAGTGGTATAGCTATTGCAGAAATAGATGAATCCCAAGTATAATGATGCATTTATAGAAAACTCCAGGGCAGAGGTAATTTTCCTTTGAGATGATATCTTTTTCTCAATAAGTTCCTTTTTTTCCGTTTTTCTCCCAACAATGAATATTTTGTCACCTCCCAGTGATCAGCTCATTGTCAGATGTGGCTGGTCTTCCTCAAGGAAAGGCCATTCTGAAAGGGGGTCCAGCCTGGGGCTCTCCCACACTATGGAACCACAAGCCAAACACTCCAAGCAGGCTTTCCTGGAAGACCCAGTCTCCTGTTTACTGACCATTACCCTATGCATGTCTTGCATATACACAGATGATCCTGGGAAACATCACTACTAATGCGTATGTACAACAAAGATGCTCTGTGCACATGCGGTAGCACTTCCATACAAGACTGAATTTCCAGGCATGAAAAGTAAATCCAAATATATGATGAAGTCCAGGACTTGCTTTATGAGAACAAGTGAGTTACTGATAACTACACAATGCATACACCTTATTGGCAACATTGCAATGGTCAGTTTGACTTATTGCCTACCTGCAGTACAGCTGACCTTGGAACATGCCAGTAAGACACACAGGATATAAAGACTACTGTGTAGGTAGAAGAACATTCAGCATACAAGCCAACATTTACTTAGGAAAATTTATAGGAATGGAAAGGAAAAGCAGCAGAGAAGACTTAAGACATGATACCTTGAAGTTTGACATGCAATATATATAGGAGATGGAGTCGATAGTAGAATTTGGAAATTCATAGTATCAGAAGCTCTGAGTCAGCAGCAAGGCGCTGTGACTTCTTGCAAGAACTCGTGTTGAGCAACTTTACCTCACACACATTAGCTGACTCACGCATAGCCCAATGCTAATAAGTTTTTCCTACCTAGGTAAAGAATCAGGATACATGGAAGAAAGAAAAGCAGCAGAAGAGTGAAATTGGTGAAATGGTAGTACGCAGTATTGCTTTCTTGTTCTCAGCAAAGAGTGATGATGTGAATTTGTAGAGGGAGAGAGATCACACACCACTTAGCAGACAACAAGTACCCCACATAAACATAGGCACACACACATTTATCTCTGACACACACAAACAAGCTTGCTGGCACATACAGTGTACTCCACAAACCCAATTTATTTTCACTTCATTATTTTTGAATACATAGGGAGAGTTCTGGGAATGCAGGACGTTACTATGCCAAATTCCGCAGAAATACAAGTTCTTTCGGTACTTACAGGAGCCTTTATACCATTTCAATTCTAATGTTTTACTGCCAAGACCCATTTGGCTTTGCTCAGAAAGTGGAAGCTTTTGTAGGCAAAGCCCCAGAATCACTTCTTTATTTTTTCACTCCACTGAGCAGCCACATAAATCCCAGATGTTGTCTATTCTGCATGAAGTAAATATTGAAATTGTGTTAGGAGATAGTCAAGTAGAGCTGACAGAGATGTGAGCCTGGGATTCAAACTGTACTAAGCTTAAAACAGGTCCATCAACAATTGCCCACTCTGACAGTGCTGCAGAGCCACCATCTGCAATCAGTATAGAGTGCCATATATCTTCCTAATCATCTTTCTTTCCAGTGGGAAGTATGAGTAAGTTGAAGCTAAGGTCAAATGAAAGTACTAAACACCTTCAATACATCAGGAAAGTTACCGTCATTCAAAATATGGAGCTCAATATCTGGCAAGCTTGAGTGATGCAGAGCATTTTGAGTAGGAGGTCTGCCAAAATAATGACTTGCAAATTACCAGATGCAAAGTTCTTTGAGGTTTGTTGAAAGCTGGAGAAGATGGTCTGCTCCACTGAAGCCTCATCTGTGGGTACAGCTATCAAGATATCAGACTCAGCCATGACGCAGGAGGAATTTGTTGCCATTACTATATGTAATCAGTCCTTTCTTCAGGGAAACAGAGGTACAGTACCTTGGGTTTGTGTAAAAGCTTACATGCTGCTAACAACTGGTTAGTGCACCCTTGATGGAGGCGTGCCTGGAGGGTCCCTTCTAGCTAAGCCCGGCAAAGAGGATCCTTAATGGCTGGGCCACCATACACTTGATCTCCTGCAAAGACAGCATGAAGGGCAACGTCCCACCTTGGGGCAGCTGCCAGGACAGACAGACCTGTAGGTGTTCTGCACCTTCATCTGCTCATCCACACCACTGCCTCCCCTCGGTGACAAGGGACATCCCTCATTCCTGAAGAAAGCTGTGAAAGGCAGTTGTGGGGCAGACCTTAATCCTTTGGTTGTGATTTACAGTGGAGCACGAGGGAGTTAAAGACATGCTGATGATCTGGAGTTAGGTGCCTAATACCCTTCTTTCGCCTGGAAAAGAAATGTTTTAGAAACTATCCTCAGGAAAAGGAGAAAAAAAGAAATAAATAATAATAAAAAAAAAAAAAACACCACCAAAAAAGTCCCCATCTTAATTCCCTGTCTGAGCATCTCAACCAGACTACAGAATCACTTTAACTTGGAGCAAATGGGGTGGATGTAGAAAATACAACTTTTACCACGTACAGGAAACATGAACAGGCACAGAGGTGTCTGAATGAAAGTTCAGATCCAAACTTTGTGCCAAGCAGTGTGAGTACTCAGTAATTATTTATAGCTACAGGCCAGTGCCTTCTGAGCACAGGAGAAGAACTAAGCAAGCTACCTTTCACCATGAAAGAGGCTCTGGGAATATTCCAGGAGGTTATGGGAAGAATATCTGTGAGGGGTCAGGGCTCAGGGCAGGATTCTGCCCAGTACAGTATGAATTACATTATTTCATTCTGCAAAGCTAGAATGTTCTATTTTGTCCCTCACAGAGGCTGTCAGTCAGTTCTTTAAGCACAGCCTGTATCTAAGTGCATTTGTGTTATAACAAAAAGGAGAAATGCCTTTTCCTTCCCCCCACTGAACCCCTAGACTTACTGAATACATAACACAGATCCCAAACTCACACAAATGCAAGGAAACTTTATCCAAAAGCAAGGGAAGAGCAGCCCCAAACCCAGAAAAGCATTACAAAAACTAGAGGCACATTCCCATGCTCACTCCCATGAGCGCTTGGGTTGGGGTCTTTGCTGCATGCTCCACCTTTCCTCTCCTCATTCTTTTCATGCTCTGTTGCCCCTTCAAGGGCTTTTCAAAGCAGTTTCAGTTTTTTATTTCCCCATGATGTGCGGGCTAAACTCTGTCCTGAAAACCCCCCATCAGTCTGAACTGGCATCTTGACTGATGTATTTGTTGCTCCAATTTGTATTAGTAGTATCTTTCTCCATACAGCTTCTCTTAGAGACCAAGAACAGAAGTCATTCCCCTTCTGAGACTATTCCCCTCTCCTGAGAAAACCACAACAGGTCTAGTCTTGTAAATTCCAAGTATTTCATTTGCTCAATAACCAAACACAAATCTTCCCCTGGGAATGTATGTTCTGCTTAGTGTCTACTAAGAAACTCCACTTGCTCTGAGTGCCCCCTTCTCCAAAACGTGGAGCATTCACTGTGATATTCTTGAATAGACAGAAGATTATTTTGCTTCCCCACTGTGTGAGGTTCAGCATACAAATTTGATACCTGTGTCTGAGGGCTGTACACCTGGCATGGCACTCATGCTACCCCGGCCTCCAGCAGATCACTTAACATGGTCCAAGAGGTTGTGCAGTGTTGGCACATCACACACATGGCTGCCTTATGGAATTGCCCCTCTCCCACACGTGCATCCACAAAGATGCAACTCTGTAGAAGAGATCGGATCAAGATGTTTTTTAGCCAAGAGTTGTATTTCCATTACATTTCCAGCTTAGACCTGTTTCTAAGTGCTTTCTAGGAAAGTGCTGCTAACACATTTGTGTGGTATTCTGGACTGAGAATAAGCTACTTGTAACACACAGCTGGGACTGCCAGGAAAGCCAGGTTCCAATCCTCAGTGCTACACTGCGACATACTGTGGACGCTTGCCACAGTGCTCAACATGCTGACAGACACATCTGAATGAACAAATGCAATGGGCTAGAAAGCAGCTCTGCCTCTGGGCTGCTTGAGGACCTGGTTTCCCTGTCCCACATGCATTGCTCTGCCTAACTGTAAGTAGAACTCTCCCCCCATCTTTGCAGCCCATCAGCACACTCCAGTGAAGACAGTGAGGAGAAAGCCACATTCCAACACACAGGCACAGGTTTTTGTCAATGAATTATCCCTTTCCCCAGATGCAAAGAGGGTCAAAAGTACCCTGTTGTGTTACAGGGTAATATAAATGTTGGTTTTGGACTTCAGTGCTTCAGAGCTTGTTTTCCAATTATATAAGGCTCAATTGTTCCTTGTTGACTAATTGGCAAAAACTTATACACCGCTAAGTAGCACACTGTGTCCTACTTTGATGAAATGTGCTACCATTCCATCCTAATTAGAAATACTCATTTGCTCTTTTAATTGCATACCTTTGCATATTTACAGCAATTATTACATTGTAAAAGTGGAACATACGAAGTCAGTCTAATATTTGCAATTCTGCTAGTTAAGTCTGTTAAGGCATCACTTCCACATTAGGCTTTAATTATGTGAGGAATGCAAAACACCTGATGCCGCATTGGAACCCAGAATCATTTTCTTTGGACTCCTCTACCTGGTAACCGACCAAAGCAGTGTTTTTCCCATAAAAATTGGCTAAAGACCTACTTCCCAAGGAATTCATGTTAGAATTGCATGCATTTTTCTAACTGGGTATTATGCCCTTGAAATACTGATACAGTCTTAATTACACAAGTATGAACAATGCCATTATCACGAACTGCTTTCTATTTTATGCAATTATGCAAGTAATAAACCACATACAGTAAAAATAACACCTTTTAGCAGCGCTCAAGTCTTTTCTATATTTTTAGCAAGTTTGGGAGCTGCTTATTTTTGCTTCCTGAAAATATCCTGCCACAACAAATATTCTAAAACAAAAAAAAAAGGTTTATTTCTGAAACTTGCTTATTAAACAGGCTGAATTTTCTGCTGATTCTGATCTTCACTGGTCTTTTTGCTTCATTGAGACTACACCATTTTACATCAGCTGGGATCTGGCTCACCTTGTGTTACAGGAATGGATCATGTCTGGTCTGGAAATTCAGGAGGGTCCTCTGTCCCTTAAGAATTTATTGACCACCAAGTTGAGGTTATTCATGCATTTTAAAGAGTTCAGAGTACACACACATACATATGTAGATGGAAAACATACACTCTATTTTAAGCTGTGATTTGTGTAGCTAACCAGATAAGGGGGAGTTTACATTGAGTGAGCTCAACACAAGAAAAAAATGCATATTTTTATACCTTCGTACACACTGACTGCTTTACAAAATCTTACTAAATCCACTCGTGACACTCTCCTGAGATGGAAACCTCAAGATTACTCACAGTTCTCATTTCAGGAAACAAAAAGGTAGCTGACGTTCCTGCCTGAAATATCTGGCTTTACACCTTACTCTGGATTAGAGTTTTATCCGGTGGCATTTTACGTGGCTGCACCAGCGCCGGTAGAGCTCATATGCCTGAGTTGAAATTCCTTTCCTTGCTAAAGCATTTATTGCTTCCAGACTTGGAAAAATGGTCCTTAATGGAATAGGTCCAGCTCACAGGATTTCTGGATGCTGTTCTTATCCTTAGGAAAATAATGAACATGGCAGAAGAGAGCAAATATGGTACTACCAGCAGCAAGTTACTGAAAGAGTGTTTTACATGGACTTTCCAAACTGCGGATAATTGATGCTCCATCACAAAGACAGGGAAAATGGAACTTGTAGAGGTTAGCCTGCTCATAGTCCTACTAAGCACTTAGACTTTCTAAGCATCTCCAGCGATGGCACAATAAGTGAATGAAGTGAAATCCAATTGGTGGCTGGTCACAAGTGGTGTTCCCCAGGGACAACCCTTTCAACATTTTGTAACAGGTGTGTTTCTGGGTTTTATTTCAATAGCTTCAGAAATTCCATTTTAAGTCCATTTTCTACTTATTTCACTGAAGAAAGCCAAGTCAGAGTTTCCTGTGTCTTAAACCAAAATAACTGCCATTCTCTAAAAGCTATTTTTCACCTCCTCCCCTCATTTCACATCGCCATAAACAGTTTAGCCATAGTAACATCTTTAGTACTTTGGCAGACAGCAGTAGAATCATAGAATCATAGAATAGTTAGGGTTGGAAAGGACCTTAAGATCATCGAGTTCCAAACCCCCTGCCATGGGCAGGGACACCTCCCACTAACCATGTCACCCAAGGCTCTGTCCAACCCTGCCTTGAACACCGCCAGCGATGGAGCATTCACAGCTTCCCTGGGCAATCCATTCCAGGGCCTCACCACCCTTACAGTAAAGAATTTCTTCCTCATATCCAATCTAAACTTCCCCTGTTTAAGTTTGAACCCATTACCCTTTGTCCTATCACTACAGTCCCTCATGAAGAGTCCCTCCCCAGCATCCCTATAGGCCCCCTTCAAATACTGGAAGGCTGCTATGAGGTCTCCATGCAGCCTTCCCTTCTCCAGGCTGAACAGCCCCAACTTTCTCAGCCTATCTTCATATGGGAGGTGCTCCAGTCCCCTGATCATCCTCGTGGCCTCCTCTGCACTTGTTCCAACAGTTCCATGTCCTTTTTATGTTGAGGACACCAGAACTGCATATAATATTCCAAGTGAGGTCTCATAAGAGCAGAGTAGAGGGGCAGGATCACCTCCTTCAATCTGCTGGCCACGCTCCTTATTTGATCAGCAAACTCTTCAGCTGCTGTATTTTGCAGTTAACATTTAAAATATCAGGCCAAGATGGGGCAGAAGCAAATTTCATGTCACTCCCTTTACCTGGAGAGTGCGAATCCCTGCTCTTCTTTTCAGAAGGCTTTATGGTACATATTTAAGTAATGCAGTTATATTTGCATGCATGCATTCATTCATTCAAAACTAAGCCTGACATTGGTAAAAACACATACAGCTGGTGAATGAAAGAGCTGTCTTATTCTTCATAAGTAGAAATTCCAGATTTTAATGTCACAAGATTAAAAACACTGTTGGGTTTGAGTTTTTTTTTGTTAGTTGGGGGGGGTCCTTCACTGTAGGGAGAATTTTCAAAAAGGGGATTTACAATTTCAAACTAAACAAGCAAACTCTGTTTGCACTGCAACTTCTTTCCTTACCAATTTCAGGTGTTTTCAGAGAAAAAAGGGGAGGAGAATGCTACATTAGGATGAAAGGGAAATTTACCCCAACGGTGAGCTTTCAAAAGCCGAAAGTACAAAGAAAACCTGATCAAAAACTTGTTACCAGAAACCAGAATGACTTTTGTGTGTCTGGGGAGGGAGAGCAATGCAATACTCATAAGCCAAGAAATTTCAAGTACAATAGAAAACGGTGCTGGATGTCCACTGGGAGATGGAATGATTTCTGCTGAGCTCATGGGAAATTACTGTATGGATATGTGAACAATGGGTCACATCTTTTGTTGGAACCACACAGACATTTACTGAGTTACATTGAAATATGGCTACGGATTAGTTTGTAAATAAACATCAGCAAATTAAATTACAGACTTGCTGCGAGAGACCTGATCTTAAACCAGAGAAAAAACCCACCAACATGCCCATGCAGGTATCTGCATTTTTTTGATGTGAAACAGTTTGGAAGCGTAAGGCCCGCTTGAAAGCAAAATGTAATTGAAAATGATGCCCTACAGGAAAGCATATATTAAGCATTTGATTTTCTTGCTGTCTCATAAATTACCAAGTGTTCTTTAAAAATTAGTGGTTTTATTCTCCGATAGTGCCACAAAATGGATTTATGCTTTCAGATCCTAGCAGTTTTTTAGTGAGGCCATTAAGATCAGAAGCACAAAGCCAGAAGGGGAGGGTCAGGAGAGATCTTAGTGGCTACTAAGGGACAGCCCGGTACAAGCTTGAATGTTTTATGTGGTTCACAGAAACCAAGTTGGCTCCTGAGAGTCCACAATCCCAGCCATACACATGCAGTAGGCAAACAGCTCCTTAGATAACATATACCTGCATAGAACTGGAGAGGTGATGTGGGTGATACAGAAGGAAAGCCTGTGGGATAGGGTAAATTTGTTCATTCAAATGAATCTTGCTCCTACCACAGGAGAGTGTTTCATTTTCTTCTCTGATCCTCTGCAAAGCTCACAGAGGTGCCAGATGAACCTCGTGAGCATTTTTGTAGGCAGCTGCTCTCTGCAGAGCCAAAATGCCTGGGCCTGAAGACAGCAGAGGTGTGCAAATGATGGTGGTAGGTCTCCTGCAGATGGGAGATTTCTCCTTTCATGGGAGATGCAAGAACTCAGTCACTATGAAGATAGTTAAGAAAACATAGTTAGAATATTCCCCTATTTAGGGTTATGCAATAACAATGCATAACAATACAATTATGGACGCAATTTTGCAACTTTGGTGGAAACTGCTCTTTCATAATGTGTGATTTCCTATTGATAAAGCATTCTTAGCATAACTGGAAAATCCTTTTACACATTGAACAACAAGGCTATGATTGACTGACTGCACAGAAACGAGTTATAATGGGATTTGGCACCTCTGAGCTGGAAGGACACAGGGAGGCCAGCAACTGTTTGCATTTCTGGAAGGGTTATCCAACTTCAGAAGTGTTCAGCGCCGTGTTTCAATCAACAGCAGGAAAGTACAGCTATCTCCACTTTGAAGAAGTTTAATCTATGGCTACTATCCAAAAAGACCCAGTGTCCTCTGAATTCAAAGGCAGACAATCTTCATAGACTTGAGAAGAGATTATCTGGAGATTATGTTGGTAATTAACTGAGGAAATGGAAAATTGGTCTAAACCCCGCGGATCTGTCTCAAAGTGACATTGCACTTTTCTCTCCATAAAGGATGTGTGCTGGAGGCTGTGGACACACTTTAAAGAAGAACATGATGCAACACAGGTAAAGCAAGCAGAGGAGTCTGGATACAGGTGTCTGTCTTACTTATCTTTGCACTGTAGGACAAGTGAATGGTTGACAACAGATACTTTCTTTTGTGAAATTAAAATTAAAATTATCAATTACCCAACAATACCCAACAATCATCGTATCAATTTTAGAACAGGTTATGTCATTAGTAGCATTTATTCTAACTAGTCTTTATTATAGCACTAGCTTACTCCAATTACTCTCAATTAGACAGAGACTGTAAGCACCAGCTTTGATACCAAGTAAAGCCCCTGTCACATCCCAGATGAGCTGAAGGGCCCCTCTGCTGCAACCCTGTTTAATAGATAGGCTTCATTCTATATTACTCCAGAGAGCTTCTCCAGACAAACACTTCAATCTGACAATGTTATATTTTTTCCCCTTATTTGCATGGCTTCACAATTCTCCTAAATCTTCAATTACTTAGTAACTATTTTTCTTTCTCATCTGATAACAGCATGGAACATAACAAAAGAGCACTGCACAGTTACAGACCTGCAACAGCCCTGCTGTTTAGCATTTAGATGGTGCAATTGAAAGAGGGACAATGTACCAGATAGGCAGAGGGGAGGTACACATGAGCAGCGACAGTTGGCTGGACAGAATGCCCCCTCTCATTTCTTTTACTGCAGTCCTTGCCAAAAACATTATGCCATTTCAGACAGACAGAGGAAACGTGCCTGCTTTCCACAGGTCTGCTCCAATCAGTGCATCTCACTCTATGGACATTTCTCAGACTTCAAGTCATCACTGTTTTGCAGAGCGAAGAACAGCTTGAGACAGCTACAACAGTGCAACAGAATCCCATGCACCAGGCAAATCTGTTATAGACTGAGTGGGTAAAATAGAAATGAACACTGACATCCCACAATTCATCTCCACATAACCCCAAACAACTACCAAATCCCCAGTTTCCATCTCCACGAGCTTAGCCTCTTAACCCAGGATATTCATGGATATCTGGGAAGTTTTGGAATCAGTGCTCAATTTTCATGATCATTCCACTCTTTCCCACATGAGTTATTGTTATTTGCATTAGCAAAAGCACTCTATGCCAAATTTCCCACAGGCGTCTTTTCAAATTAGCCATCTGCAGCCATGTGAAGCTTTACATGCACACAAAGTATATGAAAAGATACCCAAAGTACTATCAAATCACATAGGTACTTATCCATCTCTTAACATATTGCATACACACATTGGCTATTCCAGGTGAAAGCAGTGTGATTATGAACAGTGAAATAACATCCAAGCAACCCACATGCACGATCACACATTCCCAGACATCGTTCTGCAGTTGTCAGAGTCAAGGTGGTGAGAGCCACATAAGAAGAGAAAGCTCCTAACTTGAAGCAGCCTTCATTCTTTAACAGAAAAGTGGTGATTTTCCATTATTTGCTCCTTAACAACAAAACATTTAAAGTCTTTACTGCCTACTGCAGAGTGTTAATTTTTAATGGAAGAAGCTACACGCTGCTTGATTTCTGTAGTGCATGAAGCAGCCAACTAATTGTACACCACCTATAACTCCAGAACAGCAGTTTCAGCAAGGAGTCTTTACGGCTCAGAGCATCCTTGAGAGCTTAAGATGTCAAGCAGTTTCAATGCCAATGAAATCAAGACGACATCAGGCTCAGATGTTTTAGGTAGAGAAGACAGGAAAATAGAGCCTTCTGCTGAGAACAAAAAACTTTGCTCTACACTGAGAAACAAGGACCCTCTAAAGACAACTGTAAAGCACTCACCTTGAAACGGTGAAATGGGAAGAGGAATAAGAAGCACTCACAACAAACATATAGCAAATTTTATTATGAAAAATGAGTGAAAAATAGTCTGGAGTGTATGTGAGGAAGTCCATCTCTCCCTCTGCTCTAAGGCAGAATTAACTGTCCCTGAAATGTTACTGACACATGCCTAGCCATGCCTGTCCAGTTTGATGTCTCATGACGGAGACCCTACAATGACCTTTAAGCAGCGTATTCCAAGACTTAACAATTAGAAAGCTGCTTCCAGTAGTTCTCCAGACCACTCAAACTCACTGCAACTATGACCTCTGTCAACTGTATGAAACTCCCAAGTATGCATGTAACACAAGATTTCCCACCCCTCAAAGTTAAAGCTCACTTGCTAAAATTGTTTAGTTTGCACTGCTTTTAGGACTGCCCGTGCTTGGGCATCCTCCCTATCAATACAGGCCTTCTCTCATGGGCATGAGCCCTTCTAAGAGGGAGCAAGTGGCTTCAGCCGCTGCAACAAGTACACTATAGAGGTATCTGCACCTCAGCAGTTGGGGGCAACAATCCTTAAAATGTACCAGATCACATTCAAAAGATCAAGATAACAGTGGATAATCCAAGCTATATGCATTGCTGCAAAGGCTCTTTTTTCTATTTTATTTTTTAAGCAGTAATTTTAGCAGGTTTTTTTTTTCAACTTCCCAATGTGCTGTGCTGCGCCGCAGGATTAAAAGTTAATATCCATTTAAACCATTGCCAGAATAGGGATATTTTTGTTCTTGTGTCTTTAAAAATACCTTCTGGAATGAAACCATGGATGCCAAGTTTCAAGGTTGAGTGAATTTTTATAGCAAAATTATAAATCCCTGAAAATGGAGGATAAAATGGAGAGTGTTTAATAAGCCTTAACTGAAACACTGCTATCAGATGCCCCTTTAATAATTTTGACAAAAGTGTATTTTACCTAAGGTTATCCTGTCCGTGAGTACAGCCTTCTGCACTGGCATCATTCTGCTGGTCAGTATTTAAAAGTAGAGTATTTGAAATACACTGAAGAGTGCATAAGACCTAGCAATAGCACAGTGGCTATCCTGCAGACAGAAATATGATAAAACACAAGCAGGGCTACCAAATTTTCCCCTAGATCACTTCCACACCATTGTGGTTGCTGCAAATTTAGTACTGCAGTTGCAGAAGGATGTTTTTTTTTTTCCTTTATTTTTTATTTTGGCATTTCTGCTCATTTTTTCTACACTAGGTCAAACTACACTTCGTTCCACTGTTTGGTTTTAGCTGAGCATGTGAAGTATACCCATTTATAACATTGACTTGCCCTAGTTCTCCTGTATTGCCTCTGTGCTCAAGCTACCTTCAGATGAGTCCCTCCCAATACTATGAAAAGACTATGCTTATTTGATAAAATACCTCTACCTTTTGTGGTCTGTCCTCATTTTTAGCTTTGGGCCATGAACAAGTGAAAGCATATACTGACAGCAGTGCAATAGGCAAGATAGAACAACTCCAGCCAAGGCTCCTTAATGGAAATGGCAACTGCTATTGATTTCCTAAACACAGAGGTTGTGCCCTTCACCTCTATGACAAATCGGTTAGTAAAGACTCAGGACTCAAGGGAAACCCCTTGCTATGTAAACATGAACTTGTGGTTTGCTATTAACACAATATATTCTATAACTTCAACATTGAAATCTGGGAAAACACAGGAGGAGTCTGCAGGTGGAAAACAAAGATATTCACAGTGAGAAAAAAAAAATCACTGATACAAATGGAAGAGGCAAAAGAAACAGCAAGTACATAAGAATATCAGAAAATGCAGTTGATGTGGTTGGTCTTAGAATTACCATTACCCTATAATCAAAATTAAAACATACAAAACAAGTCAAAAAGAAATCCAAAAAGATTACTTATTACTTCTTGGTTATAAGCCATACAGTGATAAAGAAAAATAACTTATCTTTGATAGCAGTAAATTACCCTTCAACAATTAAAATTAGTGTAAAAACACAGTTTGACAAGGACAAACATCCTTATTGTTAATGGCTGCCAGGATAGAAGAGACAAATAATATTTTTACAAACAATAAAATGAGGTTAAGAAGATTCTTACTAATTGTAATACATTTTCTGGTTTAGCTATGAGGAATATCCTATTTTACTTGTCCTGAAGCATAATTCTTTCATAACCAATGTTCTTACACGCATTACCAAGCATGCGGGACACAGACATCATAGGAGGTATTTGCAGCCCCTCTTCTCTCACTATTAACAGTAAAAGCAGCATAAATAAAACCACTCACTGGCCTGGTTGTACCAGCAGAGAGATCAGACAGACAGGTTAGATGAATAACACTGAGAATAGAATAACTTATTTCGTCCTTGAAACAAAAGCAACTTCCTTACACCCTTTAAGTTAATATGCTTTATTTTGTCCCCAGCTGTTAAGTTTATAGAAATTAAAAGTCATGACTATTTGTCTTTTGCCAGCATGAATTTAAAAGTGCCTTTAAAAAATCTCATTATCATTGTGGGTTTTTTTTCCAGCAGATTCAATACAAAACAGATTACATCCTGCCTGCACTAGTAAAGCGCACATAAATTTTTCACAAACCAATTTATCTTAAAAATTTGTCTTTCCTCATTTTGATTCTGGACACAGTGCACAGCAGAAAGGCACTTCAAGTATTTTTTAGATAACACAATTCTAGCGATGATGCTGCATTAGTGTTTCTGGAGTCTTCCTCTTTTACAACATTATTTCCAGACCATCAGAAGGGACCTTTATGAAGCAGAATGATCTCAATATGAAACAACTGCATTACCATGAAATTTTAGTCTAATGATCAACATGAATTTTAAGACTAGAACTACATATTTCATTCACAGTTAACAGAAGAGGGTCAAAATAATTTGCTTGGGTAAGAACAGTTGGAAACATCTGACAAATCATCTGCAAGGGGGTTGAACAGATCCCCTGCACGATCATTTGGAAAGCCAGCAGTCCTGACACAACATAGCTGTGGGAACACCACCAGATCCCCTTGTTGACGTTAGCTATAGCCAACAGTACTGTGACTCCATCAATAATCAGATCATCTCACAGGTGCAAGCCATTCTTTCTGAGGCACCAGGAGATGGGGACACCATAATTCTCACCAAGAGTCTTTAAGTGATGTAAGAAACTTGCCCAGCTCTGGGGGCAAGTGTTCCTCTGGAGAACAGCCGTTTCTTGCAGAGACATTTCTCAACAATGTGTGGGGATGGTCAGGAAATACTGCTTGAACAAAGAGTTCCTGTGAAAAACTATGTTATACTTGGAGCTGACAGAGATGTTCATAGTCAGTTTTGTTTGAATGGCTGTAATAATTAAGGTACTGCTTTTATTCGATTAGATGGCTCCTAAAAAGTCAAGGCAATGACACTTGTGGAGCAGGAAAGCTTTCACTGCCCCTTTTCATGCAGCATTTCTCTCCCTCTGGGAGTGATGACAGCTCTTTCACAAGTACTACAGCCGCTTTACAAAGAGAACAAGACATGAGTATCTGTCATGACATAAATGCACAAAAGAACAGAATAGAAGGTACCTTATACAAGTCTGAGTCACTTACTGTGAAGACATATCAAAATCATGAATCTCTGCTTTCATTTGCTTTCACTCCTGCCTAAGGAAGTTCTTTGAGAACACTTTCATTTTAGCTAATAAAGTGTTCACTAGTAATATATTCAAGTAACAGTATTGTGGTCCTCTTCAAGCGAGCCAGGCACTGTTTAGGAACACTTCAAGAATAACTGGGCCCAGTAAAAGAGAAAGAAGAAATTTCTCAGATATTTGTGTGGATTCTGAATGTGTCACCTTTATCATGCATGTTTGCCATTCTTCGAGCACAAGTGGTCAGAAACAAGACTGTATCATTACCTTTGCTAAGAATATTAGATCGTGTTAAGAAACAGCCCTCATCAAAGTGCAACGTGCAGAGGAAACACTTCTTCACCCCCAGCAGGCTCCTGCTGCAGTACTACAACCATTTCTGCTTGTGCTTGAAGATTTGCTGGTATGCTAGGAAGAGGAATTTGGAAGCCTGGGCATAGCAGAATAACCCATGACACATTCAGAACAAAGCCACTGACTAGACTTTTCTGTTTTGGCCAGGGTGTCAGCTGACCAGAAAGTAGAGAGTTCTTTTACTTCCCTCCAACATACGGGCAGCGACAGTAACATTATGGTCCTTCAGGAGAGCCTTCAGCGATACAGTACAGAAAACTGCCAATTTTCTTTTACCCATTAATTTACATTAAGCTGACATTTTTCATTATGGGGATTTGCAGATTTGGGAAGAAACCTATTTTTCCTTTGGAAAGTCATTTGCCAGAAAATTCCTACTACCTCACCTATTTCAGATTCCTCCTTTATCTTTGGTAGTTCTTTTGAAATGCAGACTTGAGAAGGTATTTATGACATCTCCACAGGTGCACAGTCTTTACTATGATTACATTCCAATGCATTACAATAGATTCCTCAGAAAGCAAACAGTTGGAAAGAGTTGATGTAAAATTTTAACTTCAGGATGTTAAACATTTCTTTATCACTGAAGGGCTGATTGGGCACTGGTTACGAGCCAAAAGGCAAAGAAGTTCCTTATGCCTTCTTTTCAAAATGGATGCAATTATCCCCCTCCAGCAATGCTTTGGCGAGCATCAACTCTTCTGCATTGTTGCACATTAAACCAGGATCAAACATCCCACAATGAGCCCTAAGAGGCCACCTGACTCAGAGATGCATCTCTGAATCACAATCACCTACTCCCCGTGGGAGGGAAAGGGTAGAGATTTACCACTGGCCTATAACAGGACTAAATTATTACCTCCCCGCACACAGGTGCTTGCTCAGCTATTTTGACCCAGTGAGTGGGAGAGCTGAGCCAAGGTGTTACCAAACCCTTACCCACCATCTCTTCATCTACTCACTGGGAGTGAAGGTTTAAGCAAGCTGCAGAGTGGAGGATGTTTTATATACCATCTTCCAACCTCCTCAAGACAGATGAAGCCTCAAACCAATTACACTACAAACTGCCCATGCTTACCTTCAAATTAAAGCTGCGTTTAATACACAGCCATTGTGTGCTTCATACTGCAGGTTCTGCTCCGACAGCCATTCAGAAATCACCAGTGGACAATAGGAAGCCGAAAGTTAGCAAAAGGTGCAGCCTGCAGCACCTTGAAATTGCCAATATTGTTAAAAAGGAGAAAATTATCCAATTTTTGTACCCTTTGGCCTTCTATTGATGCCAGAAATAATCATGGTTCTCATTCAAGACAGAGTTTAGAGCAAATATACTTGCTAAGTACTGTAAGAAACCAAATGCAGAAATACACGTGTTGTGTACCAATCAATTCTGTGGTCTTGATAAGCCTACATAACTGAAGTGTTTGAGTGGAATTCAGCAATAAAAGACCTGATATAGAAGAGTAAGTGTTCAGTGTAGCAAGAACCAATTATACAAACAAGCATTAAGGTTATAAACTAGCTTATTAATTCAGTGTGCTTAGAAATTAACAGCAAGAAGCAAATGACAATGCTATGTAGCAACAGCAACCATGAGCATAAACAGAAGTGTTTTAAATGGTAGCAAACTCCAGAAACAGGTATCTTTTCTGAGCCAAGAAAACTCAATCTCCACTTGGCACAAAAGAATCAATTAGACACAGCACTTACTGGTCAACTGAGAGTTGGATATACCTCTCTTTTAACAGTTCAGACTGTATACGAATCAATGACCAAAGTGAATTCAGCCATACAAGTTTGTGAGTTTGTCATAAAGCCATTAATTTCTGAAGTTTGTTGCTGTGCCTGTAACTCTCTCATAAAAAGAGAGATACATGCTGTCATAACTAGTGTCTACTGCTTGACAGAGGGGAAAGAAGAGGAAAATCAATCGGTTTGCAAACTCAATACTAACTGAGCCATTCCCCAACATTGCATGATTTGCAGCGAGAGAAAGAATCATCTAATGACTGAGATATTTTCCATGTAATCTAGGTACCTATGTACTTGGAAGAGCATCTCACTTAAAGAAAACTTTAAGTGATGTGTATAGGCAGAGATAAGGGCTAAATCTTGTTCCTTTACACAGTATAAGATGTCAATAGTGCAAAGAATGTCTCCAAAGGCCAGTGAAAGCCAAGCCTTGGAGGAGATTTCATCTGGGTCTAGGGAAGAAAATAACCCTAACTGGAACTGGCTTAACTGCAAAGGCCTAGTAGATAAGCCAACCTGTGGGATTTGGGCACCTCATTATCCTCGCAAATCCTGTTATTATGCAGAAAAAGGACTTGAAAATTACTCAACTGACACATTAATTTAATGGAACTATGCTTCATCTATTCTATACTTCCTTGGAAAGAACGGTTTGAATACAGTGATTCCAAAATGTAGCCTGCTGCTAACATTTTTCTGCATTTCAGTTGTACCTTAATACCTCATTTCAATACTATCAGTAGGACAGTATCATAAAATAGCCAAGCTGGCATATTAACTCAGATTTCTGAACAGTATTTCCCCCAGTGAATGATACCATCCCTAATCTAATGTACAATAAATTCCTGTCCAGCTTTCCTCATCTTCCACTCCTTTCCCCAACAATGGCAGTCCCTTTTTCTTTACTTTCTCCTTCAGTTGTCTGTAATGTTCTTAATGAGCATAACAAAGAAACAGAAGGGACATGCAGTTAACTTTTTCATCTGTTTCCAGACTCTAGCATAAGAACATCATGAGTACTTTGATTGTTGCCATGCAAATGTTCCTACCTTTGGACACTCCAACGTATGCATAGAGGTCAGGACAGACATAATCAGATTACTCATTCCAGCAACTCCTGTGTTGTTTTTTTTTTTGAAGTTATTTACAACATTAATCCTTAATTCCTTCTAATTGTCCTGATATCTGTCTCTTCCATCTGAGGAACCTATGCCTCCTTATGCAAGTCTTGTTATTCAGATTCAAGTTCATCTTCTTGCTTGACATTATCCTAGCAGAAAACTGTATCTACAAGCACCTCCAGAAATGAAGGTGTGATATTTGACAGTACTTAATATCCTAGATAGGCTGAAGGATATTTAGCTTGCTCTTACAATAACTATCACTATGAAGTTAAACGGTGCCAAGCCACAAAGTACATCATCTGAGTGGTTGGATTAGTCCATTTTGTGACAAATATTGCAATTGCAAAAGCCTCTAACACAGAATGTCATGATAAGGACAGAAAATATGTCTTAGCATAATGTCATCATACTCGCTCTGATCACAGGAACTTCTGAAATACTGAATTAATACACCTTCTCCCCAACCTGCAACACAAATTTTACACTTCCTTGAAAATGCCATGGTGTATAGAAAGAATTCACTCTATTTTTGTCCCAGGAGTACATTACAGAGAGAATGACCAACTTGATGCAAGGCAGAAAGTGTGTTCTAATAGCTAGACCTGGGAAAACTTTCCCAACAAAAAATATTTCACTGAAAACAGAGTATACAAATTAATACTATTTGTAGGAAAGAGCCTCAGCCACTCAATGTGTTTTTCAAGAAAAAGAGTCTTTTTCCTCAAGAAATACAATCCGTTTGATTCAGGGATAGGAACAACATTTGCAACCTGTGGTAACCAAGATTCAGGGATGGGAACTACAACATTTGCAACCTGTGGTAAGCAAGTCTACATGTTTCTCAGTTATTGTGTTTAGCTACTATGCTATTTAACTTTTGTGATATGGCTTATTTCATGTGTTTAATGCTGTGATGGATTGGGGACAATCCTTTGAGGTAGCGTAAAGGGAAAAATGAAAACTGAAACTCTGTTCAAGGAGAAAGCAATGACAGACACAAAGTGCCTGACTTGTACTTTGTCAGGTACAAGAAGTGGCTCAAACAGAAAGCAGGAATAGGCAGAGACCAACACTGAGAGGTTAGCAGAGTATGTCTCAGGTGCTGATGGAGAGGTTTGAATTTCCCCTAAGCATCTTGCAGATAATGGGCTCATCACTCTTCCCCGTGAGCTCCCATACAGCCAGTAGCCAAGGAGCAATGCTCCCAGGGATGCAGACAGTAACTGAAGCTCTCTGTATTGCCTTCTTTTCTATCTTTATGCTGTGCAGCAAAGTTATGACAATTCCCTATGGAGCCAGTTTACCCCAGACCTGCTGATAATGTAGGCTCCTACCACAACAATATTTTTCCCCCACAATAGGCAAAATGAGACATGCTGAAAGAAGGGGAAAAAAAGTAATCAGGGATATGACCTGTATCATCTGATTCTCAGTGCTCTACTTGTACATTCTACAAAATGCACTGGAACAAATACTGGTTACATAGCAAATATAACCACTTGGTTTTTTTATTTAATCTAAATTATAGGAATATCTAGAAGCAGAAGAGAAGAAACAGTCTGTGCATATTAAATACATATCTGTGCAAAAGACAATGTTTATTTTAAAAGTGTGTTCCCAAACCTGAAGTTAACTTCTCCAGGATATTAGACTGGAAGATGAAAGGTAACAGTACTGTATTTTGGCAGAGCTGAACAACATCCATCACCACTCAAGCGTGGAAATACAGAGTAAGGGCTACAGCAGCTCACATCCCTGGATTCAGTTATCTAACGATTCATCTTTGCCACAATAACTGCTGCAAAAATCGATTCTACAGCTTTCCTCCAGTCTTGGGCTTTGCATGGAAAAAGCAATTATTTAAATTAATTACTTAGCAAGTCCTTTCAGGAAGTTAAAATACAGCACCTAGCTACACTATCTCGCAATCATTTCATTTTTTAATACCAGCATCTCAGATACACAGATGTGATTGAAAACAAACAGTTGTAAGTTGTCAATATAAATAGCAGACAATGAAATACAGCTTTTCAGTCCGTTAATATCTGTATCTTAGGTGACTGCAGGTGCACCTTAATGAATTACATGACTTGTAAAATACAATTAAATGCAGCTGCATATGTTTACAAAACTGCAGAACCAAATTACAGGTATCAGTAGCACCCATAATTCATCCATAATTGACAATTTTCATATTACTGGAATAAGGAATCAAGTCATGCAGATGATTATTATATTTGCCTTTGAGCACTAGAGACCTAGGTTCATTTCCTATGCAGCACCACAAATGAAACAAATTACATGCTTTCAGGTTGAGACAGACCTGAAAGCAAAAGCACCCCTGAATGACAGCCAAAACCCCAAATCATTCAGGTTCTATTTAACTGTCAATAAAAGTTCATGAATGGATGATAGCTGTCATAACTTAAACATATTGTTAATGAAGTATTCTTCTTTACAGAAGAATCATTGTGTCTGCTGCAGAACAGGGTTCTGACCTGAGTTATATGGCGGGTAGGTTTTCTGGCTTCAAGGACATGACAAGGACATAGTAGCAGAATTTGTGCCAAAGATCTTGTTTTAATTCTGTCTCCCCTCTTACATGCAGCACAGTGATGATCTTTTTTGTCAGGACCTTTTCTATTGTGGTAACTCCTGCCTACATTTAATTTTAATTTCACCCACAGACCTTGTTAGGACCTCACACAACATTATTCAGACCTTGACTGGAGAATCTCCTGAGAGGTGTGCTTTACTTGCCCTGCTGTGAGCAGGAGTTTAGATTAGATGATGCCCAGAGGCACCTAGGCTGGATGATGACTTCCAATTGACAAGAACCCGTGGTTCAACTCCCTGCTTCTCTGTTTGCAACACCCCCTATAGCAATATATTACCAAGGCTATATGTTGTCTAGTCAACAACACACTGAATATAGGGGTTAGGGACAGCTAGATTCTAGTATTGATCACTTCAGCTGTATGAAGGGTTACTGGGGAGAAAATATCTTTGTGTGCCGGCTGGCAGAGGAGTGTTCAGTATGAAATGGTGTTCAGTTTTGTAGACAAACTCAGGTAGACCTTCTGCAACCCACCATCCTGCATGCCTCTAAAGGCCAAAAGATCAAACACAGGCACCACAGAACCTCTTCTAAGGCAGGGTTTTGGATGACAGCATCAAGAAAGTGCTCAGGAGCTCAAGGTCTTTGTAGAAGGATTCCCCAAAACCATGGGCCTGGAAACCTGACTTGACTTTGTTACACAGCTGTGTTTCTAGAGCTCCAAGGTACTGCAAAGACACCAGAAAGCTCCCTTACTTGACATGGGGGCCAGCCAGGCAGAGAGATAGCAAACAACAAGTTCTGAAGACTGCAAAAACCCCCTCTTATAAACAAGAAAACCTCTTAAGTGAAGAAATCTGCTGTGTCTCAGCTTAGCTTAATCCTACCATGTATGTACATATGACAAACCCTCCTGATAAATGCCTAATAAAGAAAAAGCCCAGTTAAAGGGACACCAATAATCCTGAAGTAAAACCAATCACAGATTTTCATTTTTAATAACACACATCCATTCTAGGCAATACTTTTGCTATGTAAAATAAATAACTGCATGCAGCAGTCTGTTGCTGGTTTCATTTTGCTGTAAAATGCGTGAGAGCTAAGTCACATTTTTAAAAGTAAAGAATATTTTCCGGAAATCAAAAAGGGAAGAAATAATTTCAAATGTTTTTCAGTGGCACACTGGCTGATCTCATCTTTTTATAACACTAAGCGGTTTTATTTAAGTCCTTCAAAGTTTTTCAGCACCAAGTCCCAAAAGATTCTGGTGAGAAGCAGGTGCCTAAAATAGACTAGAGGTGAGTGACAGGATCCAAGGCTTCCAGATCTGTCTACTTCCAGTGCTCTTCAGAGAAGGGTTTCAGGGTGCTGGGTCAAGGGCATAGCTATTTCCTACTCTGGTGCACTGGTAGAGCCTCATGGAGGAGCAGTGTATGCTTGCGTAGCTTCACACAGAGGAGACTCTTCGCCTTAGGTGTAGTGTAGCAAACCCACTGCCTGCCTACCCTCCTGACGACGCATGCCTGGGTACTAGGTCTGCAGGGGTTCAACTGGCAAACCAGATGAGGAAATCAGAGCACAACCCATGCTTTGCATGCCCTCTGTGTTACCATGCCTAAAAGACAGGCTCAGAAACACCTTCTTATGGCCTCGACCCTGCAGTAGTGTTTTGTGAGTTTCTGAAGAAGAAGAAAACTTGATAGGAGATTTTGCTCAGAGGCAGTACAGCAACTGCAGATGTCACACATGCAGTAACCACTGCAATCAATACAGCTATTCTGGGTGCATTACTTTAAGTCTTTGTAAAGCTGGGGTCCAAATGCTCAGAGGGATAAAAAAAGGGAGAAAGGATAAACGAAAGAATAAAAAGGAGACAAATTAAGAAAAGGGTTAGGAACACCTGAGATGCCCATAAGCTACCGCATATAAGCTACGTCTTCAAACTAGGGACGTAACTGACTACAGATTTATCCTTCAGGAAATACTTGACTTCACAAAAAAGGACTGTTCATTTTATGACTCAGTATTTATCTTACCAACTGGAAAATTTGAGCTGGCTGCACTGTGTGCAGGAAGAGTACCCAGAAAACCGCTGCTATGATTCCCCTCTGTGAAATTAATGTGGCAATGCAGCAAGCCCAAATTTCCAAAGACAAAGATAAAAAACAATTTCCTCACATCATCTGTTTCAAAGTCTCTTTGCTGGATTTAAAGTATAAGTTAACTGTAGGACTTTATTTTAAAAGAACGGAAGGACAGTTTTGCAAATTTATACTGACAAGTAGGTGTTTGTTATCACTTACATTTTGTAGAATGCCATCATTTTAATTTTGGTTGTTTTATGGGTTCTATTACTGAAAGAAGTCATGGCCAGTTCTCTTATAGAACCAAATGGATCATCTCTTCTGTCTTGTAGGTGGGGAACTTGAGATCATGAAATGTGAACTCCCATAAAGATGCTCAACTGCTTCAGCTCTGTTGTTACTTGTTAGAATTTGAGATGAGGAATGAGAGGATAACACCGTGGGCTGAGGAACCTGCAATTCTCAGCGTATGTGGAGAGTTTTCATACTTCTAAGCCCCATTGTGCTCATTTGGTTTCTGAGTATGGCCCACTGCTTCTGAATGTAGATCAAGGATATTGCAATGTTCCTGGCAGCAAAAATTGTTCCTCAGTCTAAAACCACATTTCTTTTATGCTTATGGAGACATGAAAAGAATATTTTTCCAGTCTAACATATCTCCAAATACCTTCAACTGGACAGTCACAGATATGAAGACTGAAGGTTTCCATTCAAGGCTCAGCAAAGCTTTCCACAACATTTTTGCCAAAAGACCTGTTTATATCACATCTCACTGCATAGAAAAGCAGTGTAGCACCTCACGCTATTAACATCCCTTATTGCGTACTCATAGCTGGAAAAGGGCGTCCCTGGTGTAGCCAGCTTTCCCTGAATGGTGTAATGGTCCTAGCAGCACTCAAACAGTGTTCATGGTCAGCATGGCCACTTGCAAACAACAATGTTCATCAAAGCTTGTCATCCTCTGAGAAACCTCAGAATGCCAGTTAGAAACATTTTGAAGATTAGAAGGCAAAATTACAATTGGGTAGTAAGAAGCCTACTGCGACCCAAACTGTCACCGTCTCTAAGACAATGTAACCTTGAGGAGACATTATGCTTTCTGCAGCATCATTCCCCTAGAGGAGATACGGGCCATGCAAGAGCCTGGTACGTACCACATGCACAAACCTCCTCTGAGGTCAAATTTAATGTCCTCTTGACCTCCACAAATTGGTTAGGTTTGCTAGTGACTTAGAGTGAACTAGAAGAGTGCAGAGCTATCGCATGTGGGGACACAGAGGAAGGAGCTTCAGTGTAGACATTGCCCCAGAAGATCCACACCAGCATTTCAAGGCTTGGTGAGGACATGATTGAAAGCTATTGTGAGCCTCTATCCATACAATCCTCCCACTCCTCTGCCCCCTGAAGAAAGACAGAATTGTAATACATCCCAGCCTTAGCAGGAGCTACTTATATCCTCTAGTAGGAGGCTTTACCAGCTTTGCTTAGTTTCTAAGTGATATAACACAAATCTGTCACCACAGATGGTCTAGCTGATAGCATCTGTAGCTGAAGTGCCGAGAAAGGAAGCCATGCTTCTTACCACTGTGTATAAAAAGAAAACTCTCCTGCAGTAATATTTCACCACTGACAGCATAGCATCTTGGTTAAAAAAAGAAACACTCATGTATCCTAATATTCTGCCTTCCCAAATAATAAAATCAATCTCTGTGTTAGCAGGCTGTCTAGTCAATATTTCCCCTATAAAGCTAGTTTATATTCTATTTCTATGTTCAGGATAATGTTTAATGAGAGGATAATCAACACATTACAGAGTCCTGATTTTCTATATGCTACAAAGATTCCTCTGTCTTCATTAACTAAAAAGGAGGCAGTTTGCAGGAATATTTTTCAACTCTGACTTCACAGCACACACCTTATGGATTTCTCCTCCATATCTATAATCACCATATGATTTAGCCCACATCCACAACTACATTGCCTTGCCTGCTAATACATTTCTCTGAGATTCTTTTTAGTGTGCCAACATAATGGTAATACCTTCCTCGGCATGCTGAAACAGTCATTTTTAGGAAGGAAGCAAGTCCCTAAAGTTATTGAAATATTGTTTTTTCATTTGCACTAAATGTAGAATGCCTCTTCACCAATTAATTTCATCCAAGCCGCAGGAGTGCCCAGGGCATTGGTCTTGGTCAGTAAAAGCTTTTCTGGAAATACAAATGTCTCAGTGTAAAAGTCCATTATCTCACATCCCTTCAAAGATATAAGGAAAGGCTCTCCCCCTCCGAAAAGATTACACAAGTGTACATCCAGCATCACCTGACAGTCTAGCCCAGCAAGTAAAATTTCTTTACTAGATATTACATACATACTTATATCTCAAAAGCACGAGTCTGAAAGACAAATGTCCTGATTCCATTTGCATTCTAATAAACACCTGAAAATTAGGTTAATTTAACGGCCTAATAAATGACAATGTCACTTACGCGCTACCTAAGTCTGAGCATAGGATACAAACATAACAAAACATATGCAGACAGCAGACTTTGCAGTTACATTGTGACAGAGATTAAACAAACATACCTTGAGAAAAACGTACAGCTGTAATCTGCTCATATACCTTACATTGCCAGAAATGTAATTTGACAGGAGCATGTGTTAGGTTTACCATATGTAACAGGCATTTTTAAGTTCAGAGGGTATTAACACATACAAAGCTCTGCTTTCTCTTTTTAAAGTCTGAAACTTGTAAGATGGACTCCTGATAAATTAGCTTTCCCATCCAGTCTGGTGCCATAGCATCATTAACATGTAATAAGAACTGGGATGCTCGGACCTAAGGAAAGACCTAATACCTAGTTCACTAGGTGTTAATTGTGACAAGAAGATGACATGGCAAAAGTATTTTTAGCCTCCTTGTTTATATCTCCTGCTAATTGAACAACTGACTGAGATCCACTTGCCATATTATCTTAAATAATACCACCTTTCAAGTAGCTGTACATTTCAAATATGAACAGCTTTAAGGGGAAAGAAAGTAAAACTAACCTACAGAAACCTATAGAGCAGGTGATGTATATTATTATCTGTGAGCAAGGTAGGAATGATAACCTTTCTTCCTTTGGCCTCCAACCATGAAAATTATGCCCTGTTCTTCTCCCTCGTGCCCTGGCTCTTTATTTGACACACAGTAATTTCCCCATCCTTTGGATAGCCACATCCTGGTGTCAGCTGAGATCAGGAAGTGTAGTTTTTGTAATACAGAACACACAAGATCTAGTTTGGGTGGAAAAGGTTTTGACTAGAATGATTTATGTCAGGAAAGTTGCCAGAAGGTCTCTGAAGATATTCTTTCATAAGCAATAATGACACAAAATGACTGAGAAGAATGCTAAAGTTGCAAAGTGAAGTCTGTAGAAAGCAGGATCCAATCTGCTGTCAGGTCTAATCCTACAACATTAATCCTGTGCACAAGTTGTACATAACTCAACGTCCCATGCTCCTCAGGACCCTGCCCAAATCAGTATGTTGTTCAGCCAGAGATGCAGACTGTGCAGCATTTATTCTCCCCTTCAGCATTCAATGTGCGGTCCCTCTGCTCCCCTCTCTGCTCAAAATCCAAATCCAGCAATAAATGAAACAATAAACTTGCTGAATTCCCCACCAAAGAACACTTCATTCACTATTCTGCTTACACAAGCAAAGAAATTAGTGTCCTGAGGAAAATACAAGCACTGAAGGAGCCCAGCCTCAGGGAGAGAAGAAAGCTCAGGAGACTCATGGAGAAGATGTCACTTTGTCTAAAATCTGCATGGGATGGATGAACGGGATAAATGGATGTTTTAAGACCTAACTGTAATAAAAACCAGCAGCATCACTCATTTTATTGCTGCTCCAGAAAGGTTTTTCTCATTGCCACATGGGGAAACTGATTCTGGATGAAATGCATTGTACATGGAAATTCCGTGCTCTCACCAAGGGCATTCCATGGACACAGTGAGGATTCCACCTACTGTCCCAGCTTTCCCTGGTGGTCCACAAGAATACCAGCAAGCATTTCACTTTGGTGTGTGGAAATACATGAAGATGCAAAATGTAGAGATTAGGTTTGTGTTTTTGTTTTGGTTGCTTGGGGTTTTTAAATTATTAAGAGTTTAGTAATGAGGTACGCTTCAGAGAGCCCTCTATCATTTTTTGCTTGTTGGCCAAACAACTGGTACAACCAGTGATGAATGGTACCAAATCACACCAGATTATACCCATTAAATAGACATAGGAACCCACTAATGTGAGAGTACTTGAAGAATTTAGATACTTCTCAATTAAATAGAATGGTGCAAATTTCTGTGATAAATATAAACTTTCCCCTGTAGAGTGCTATCTGTAGTTTTCAGCAGGAAGTCAGTGCTATTTGTTTTTCAAAGATAGCTCTTTGGAATTAATTACTCTGGTATCAGACTAAGAGACAAAACAGGTAGTGCAGAACTGAGGGTAACAAGGAATTGTCTCTCACAGCTTTTTAGAGTCAAATTATTCTCCCAGGCTACAGTATACCATTTAATCACTGTTACAGCCCAAACACATTATATTTATTTCATTTTCTCATTACTGGGTTAATTTTTTAATGCCAACAAAAGACAATCAAATTGGTGTTGTGGCAGTTCAAGCCAAACACATGCAATGAAAACTTAATAGATGCATTCTGTTTAAGATTCAGTTAGAGTTTCTTCCATCTGATGGCACTGTACCCAACATGACAGCTGCTCTTCAGTGCCTGATGTCCAGCCCACCTGAGGTATGGCTGCTACATCTAGTGAGTTTGTGTGTTGTTTTGGTGATAGCGAGAACTGCCAGACAGTCAAGATCTCCACTGTAACATTAATTATTAAGCTCTTTCCCAAGATGTCAGAGCTAAGGTGGCATTTGCAAAATGGCTGTCAACACTTTGACTGAAAAATACTAGTTTAGCTTTATTAACTACTCACTCTACTTTGATTGCCAGAAAACAGCAAAAGGCAACGCTTTATAGCGTACCAGGAAACTTGTGAATGTTGCCTGCTGAGCCCTCTTTTTGACAGGGACTTGCAAAGAAAAGAAGAAAACTGAGCAGCACCTGCTGACATGCATGAGTGTTGTGGCTCAGGGTACAGGGATAAATCAGGGTAAATGAGAAAGCTGGTTTATCATTTTTCTCATCCTCCAGCAAATTCTTCCCACCTTCTGCCATGGTTTGTTGCCATCTTAGTTCTGCAAATAAAACACTTTATTGGGTCATAATATAGACTGAATCTTTAAAAGCAATGTGCATTGCAGGGAAGATGAGAGTAGCATATAACCAGGGGGTTGAGCAGCTACTGAAGGCAGAACTCAGGGCCAGTGTCAGTCATCCTGGATTTGCTAAAAACCAGTGAACAAATTAACAGGATTTGATGACCTTCATCGCAAGAAAGCAGTGATTTTAAAATTAGACATAACCTGCAAAAACCTTGAGAGGCAACCTTAAAAATGACAAAATAGCTCTCACATGGGATGTCATCCTGCTGAAACCAATGAGATAACATCTTTCATATGCCATATCACATGGGCTTTCAGGTGAAGCAAATGTAACATGGCCTTACGTATCAAGTTTCAAAGAGCCATGTGTGAAAACCTGCCAGCAAAACCAGCAGTCAGCCGTGTTTCAATAATCATGTCACCGGGACACATAAACTTGTCTGCCAGAGTTTCCATATTCATGTGTTCAGCAGAAAAAAGAGGGCCCCATTCTACCTTGTTAGCCTTTAAAATGTGGCACAGCATAAGGAACTGAATACGAAATTCTGTCCAGTGTGCAACAGTAAGCTCACAGTTTGATTTCCACATTCACAAAATGAATCAAGGAAGCAGGTCTCCCAAAAGGCTGTATTATTTCAGTTGATAGTGACATCCAACAATAGAAAACTACAAAGAGAAGATAATTTCTTATGAAACCCTTGCTCTCGGAGCTTTGTTAGAAAGCAGAATTGCAACACAAAAATGAAAATAGAAAATTAAGTCTAGGGTAATTGGATGGTTTTCCTGACTATTGCATTGCTGACAAGTCTCTGACAAAAGATTAGAGAAGTTCCCTTCTTTTTAGTAGAACTGCTTGTGGATACATCACCAATGGTCCATGAGATAAGCCCATCATGAAAGAGAATACCCAGCCACAGAATATTTTGCTCCCTTCACCTTTTTAAGTAAGAGGGTGCAAAACAAAGCAATCAGCTAACAGGCATTGACCTTCAAAGCTGAGCCTTGTGGCACAAATACAGTTCTGAGGACAGGAAAAGGAGAACAATTAATTGCCAGATTGAAAGCGGACTATGGCTAATAAAAAAAGAGGAAGAAGAAAGTTTGTGTTAAGAAACTGTCAGGATGAATGTGGGATGACTGATCAAGTCAGCATCATTGTGTCTCAGAGGCTCAGGAAGGGGACATGGAAAGACAAAGGAGTGTGTATTTTTAACTGTATATGGTTTTTTTCCCTCTTTATCCCCTCCTAGGACAGAGAAAACAGAGGGATGCAAGTGGAAGAAAGGACATCTTTGGCCAAATCCTGTATGCTTCTGCTTGTCCCTGTTTCTTTTCCTGTCTCTCTTTTGGGGGGGGGGGGGGGGGGGGGGGGGGGATAATCAAGCATACGTACTAATAAGTCCTTTTTTAAAAAACATAGGTGAAGATACAAGACTTATTTGAAGCAGTTGCCATGGAGAAGCTGTTCAACTGAAGAATAATTACTAGGGCAAAATCACATACAATATGGGGATTGATCCTTCAGCTTTTACCCATGCAAAACTCCCACTGAAGTCAACTTGTTATCACACATTTTTAGCGAGTTGGGAAAAGAAAAAGAACTCATATTTCACTCCTACTAAAAGGAAAAAAAAAAAAAGGTTATTTGTGGAACACAGCGGAGAGGGTGGACTTTTATAGCAAAAGCCTTTTTATCAAAGACTGCAAACCACCTTGTAGCACAGGTGGGATGTTTTCACTCTTAGGATCAAAGAAGCTAATTAATGAGCAGTAGTTTTTAAATGCGTAGTATGCTCTTTCCCATGCTATCAGAAATACTGTAGAATGCATACTTAAAACAAAATGAGGTCACTCATTTTTATTTAATCAAAATTAATAATTACAAATCCAAAGAGAAACATTTTCAGCAGGTTCCAGCTGGTAAGTGATGCTGACTTGCAGAAAAAAGCAATATTTCTTTGTCCCAAACACACCTAACTCTAAAATCAGAGTTTTGCCTTTTCAAGACGTAGTGGTTATACAAAAAGTCCTAATACTTTTAATCACACCTGGCATAGAAGTTCCAGCAAATTATTTCCCCCCTTACTTGCATTGCCTCCTCTAACTTACTGAGCCTCAAAGCAAAGCCTGAGTCTGGGCAATACTCACTGAGCATGCTGCTTTTACATTTCTCAGGATTCCCATTCCTTGTCTGTTGAATAATACAATATAACATTATGTATATATATACCCTTTCCAGAATCTGAGGTACCAAAAGAGACATGTCACTGCTACATAGCTCCTTTCCATTATTTAGCAGAATAATGGGATAACAGCTATCATGGAGCTGGATGAAGCACAGCCCATGGACAAAATAATCCCACTGGGTCATGCAACACAGCTTTCCTAATTTTACTGTGCTGCTGGGACATAAATCCATATAGCTGTGGGTATGGCACATAATGGGATGCCCCTTTGTGGACAACTTGCTGGGGCCTGGCGCAGCCTGAGGTCCATCACTCCAACAATGGTGAATGTACTTGCCAAAGTTTACTCTCTTTTACCCAAAGCAAGTCACAGTGGAACCATGATAAACAAGTAACCCTCATCCTGGACAACATGGGGTATTTACACTGGTACAATTAGAGCTGTGTAGTTACACTGGTGTAATTACACCAGTGTATTTCCACATGTGGAAAAGCCCTAACGCCCCTCGACTCCAGTCACTGCCAAATACCCACAAACTCTCAATGGCCTGTTCCCAAAGCAGCAATTGCCATTTATGAAACACCTCTGGAAAATAACGACAATGCTTAGAGAGATTATGATCTTAAAACCGTTCAAATGGATCTTTTTGCAGTGTTTTCTTCTATTAAACAGACTACACAAGCATTGGATTGTGGTATACACCCTGTGAACATAAAATGCCTGAGGGGCTCATTTCTCTTCTCCAATATCCATTTCAGAAGAATAAAGTCATTACAAACTGGGACCAGGCTTAAATGACCCGTAGTCTTCATCCTGGATATAATCCTAAAAGGAGCATGGCACGTATGGGTTCCCAGCAGTGGTATGAAATCTAGCATTGCCAGCTATAGGGCTGGTAGGAAGTCAGGCCTGACCCAGCAGCCACATCACTCAGGGCTTTCAGCATCCTTCCTGAGGTGCATATGGCAGATATTTTCCAACAGTCTTAAGCAGTTTAACATTACAGTATTGTATTGAGGAAACCTTAAATAAACAAACAAAATACATAACCCAGTAATAAGAACAAGATGATTTCTTCTTGAATTACCCCAATTAAAGCACCAGTTATTAGCTCATACAGCACTAAAGGGAAAGCACAATTATAAAATTTAATTAATTAAGCTGAAGGTAATGATACTTATTTTAAAACCCTCAGTGCGGTTAGACCAGCTCAGTGAAGCCATAAATACTTAGTGCTGAAGGAGGCATCAAGCTCATTCATCGGACTCAGCCAGTGAGTCTGGCTCGGCTAATCCATCTCTCTGCAAACAAGCAAATGTCCTATAGATGTCTTCTATATTCTCCTCACAGTTATCGACAAAACAACTGTTGCCCTCTATGTCAACCTGAGTGATGTGAGAAATAACCATCATTGGCTTGACCTAGTCAGGGCAAAGCTGAGAGTAGGAGTACCAGTGTATATTTCATCATTACAAATTAAGACATTGCATTTCATTGATAGCAATAAAAAACAGGTAAATTGTAGAGTGCTAAAGGTTTGTCTGCTGTCAGAGATGAGCCCTCAGCAGAAGCCAGAAAGACAGTAAGACACTACTGTAGCTGCAGTGGGCCACTGAGGTTAAAGAAAATCAGCAGTAGGATGGTATCTAAGCTGAAAACTAATGGGTAATAAGAGAGAAAAAAATGAACTACAGTTTTAATGAGCTACACTTAAAATAAAGGAAATCAAACCACAGTGAGGAGGAACCAACAGCATTATTCTCTACAATTTTTATACAATGTTGTAATGTCTGCACAGACACAGAGGAACCCATCCCAGCTCAAGCACACAAATTGAGATGGATAAGATAGGGCAGGAGAGGTGCTGAGGAGGGCAGCTCGGTTAATATCCATGAGGCAGCTGCTCTGCCAATTCCACGCTCCTCCTAAAAGAAGGAAATCGTGGGGAAACCAACCAGAAACCTCATCATGATATTTACAAATTCCAGCCATTAAGAGGGGGAAGGTCCAGATGGTGCAAACTCCATTTAGAAACAGAAGAGAAAAAGTGCGGTAAGACCAAGGCAGAAGGTCAGGTTCGAAGGAAAGTGCCTCTTAACTGAAAGCAAACCAGTGGAAGAAGCAGCAGATAGTGAACTGTGAACTGAAGCACTGTCCTTAGAGCCTGTTCTCACAAATCTGGTTACTCAAAGACATCAGGGATCAGCCAGCAAAACACTTTGGGTGGCTTCTTCAGCAACAAAAAAAGGTTCTTTTCCATGCTGCTTCCACCATAGTAGAGTGTAAGAGCAGTTTTGATGTAAACTGAACTAAGCTGCTAGGAACAGAAATCGCTGCACATCCATTTTGTCTAAGTTTGGGTAAAGTGTTATAAACCTATTCATCAGCCACCATGCTGGAAAGAAACTGGAGTGGCAGGAAAAAGGAGGAGAGGAGGAGGGTGGGGAAAGGAGGATGGTTATCACTGGGACAGCAAACTTCAGGGGAGAGGGAGAGTCAGGGCAGGTGAAACACAATTGCTTGCCTTAGAGGACAGAAGGGGATGGGAACAAGGGAAAGAAACAGCATCAAGGAAAAAAAAAAAAAACAATAGTAAGAGAACTCAGGCAGAAGGAGGTTGTGAAGAAAAGCAAAGAGGGAAGGACCGAGCCCACAACAGCACTCTGTGTCCTACCGGAAAGTGACAGGGGAAGTTTAGGTTAGACATAAGGAAGAAGGGTGTGAGGGTGGTGAGGCACTGGAATGGGTTGCCCAGGGAAGCTGCGAATGCTCCATCCCCAGTGGTGTTCAAGGCCAGGTTAGACGGAGTCTTGGGTGACATGGTTGAGTGTGAGGTGTCCCTGCCCATGGCAGGGGGTTGGAACTGGATGATCTTAAGGTCCTTTCCAACTCAAACCATTTTATGATTCTATGGAGGTATCATCAGGGGAGAAAAGTTAATATGATCCATATGGCAGGTGATCAGCAACAGGAGGGACGGGTTCCACAGATGCAGAGGCTAGGTGAAGCTCTCAGAGGAGTTCTGTACATGTCTGGGGTAAAACAGCCCGATACAGGAAATAGGCAGGGAGCAGCAACCTACAGCTTATTTTTTGGAACTGGCATAACAGAGCCAAAGACATGACGTTATAATGCTAGCAAGATGGCATTGAGGAAAGCACTTTTCTACTTATAACAGTTATTCAATAAATAAGCACAATGAAAATAAAAGGCATACACACATTTAGTGTTGGGGAATTAAGACTACTGAGAAATACTCATGGAAATAAGCCGATAAGTTACACGCAATTACAGATTTCCTGCATTCTCCCATGATATTCTGCTAAGTCTGTGAAGAAGATAGACAAACTTGAAATAATGCTGACGAATCCCTAGCAGCCCAAATACCACATTTCTCAGAGCTGATATCCAGCTAATAGGGAGAAAAGCAATTAAATAAAAAAATAAAAGCAACTCATTCCTCAAATTACTCATTTCTCACTTAAAAGGAGTATCTTCCCTCTGCCTTCACTGCCATTTAACAGGTTCTTCATGCCAACATCACTTCGGGTCACTAGAGGATAACAGGCCTTGGCTCTTTTCAAGATCAGCTCTTGCCTATTACCCCATGCAGAGAGCTTGGTGTCACCTTTTGCTGTACAAAGCTGACTCTTCCTCCAAACTGAGCTTTTGATTTCTCCCCACAGACTATTTTTGACTTCTTTTATCAAAGATCTCTTCTGTCAAAGAGCAAATGCTGATGTCTCTGCATATCAGCTATTCCATTAGATTCAGAGCCATCTCAGGTTAATTTTCAGATGGCGGCTTGTGTGGGAAAGCCAAGGTACCCAAGACTTGGCAGTGGGATAATGTCCCACTTCAGCATTATCTGCGCTGAAAACATCACTGCTGTACTTGCTGTGTCTATTGCACACAGCAGCATTTGGGTTTGTGTTTATGCCTCCCAAAGGAACTGTAATGCTCAGAGATAATTAACCTATGGACCTTTTGACATTATGTGCAGCAGAAATATGTTTTGATATCCGTATAGGCCCTATGAGCATAATAGGTGAGAGATAGCCCATTCTTGTAGCTGATGAACATATGAAAGTAACTTTCCAGGGCTGCTTCCACATAACAGCTCTTTTCCCTTACAGTGAGGAGCTGATTCTCCCACATTAGTGTTTAATGTCTTTGCTTCAGATACTATTTGGAAACATGTCAAAGTCCCACAGTTACTGGATAAAGGAATATTACATCCTAAGCACAGTGGTCTTTTTCTTCGGAAATCTGGAAATAAAGGGAGGTGAGTACAAAGAACCCTATATGAATGCCTGTTCCTGAAGGATATATAAAAAAATAAATAATGGGAACAGACACTTAAGTATTCTCATATAGATGAGATTTCCATCATTACTAGAAATATCTTACATTCCAATTATAGTGCGGAAGAGGTCGTAAAACGCTGATTTTACTGTTCTGCCAGATAACACAATAGGAAAAATAACTCGAATGTCAATCTTTGCTCCTTCTCTTTTTATTTCAGGACAATGAATTGCTAAGAACTTGCACAAGCAAGCAATTTAGTGCTTAATAAGTACGTAAAAGAATTAGGATCCTAATGACTACAACAGAACTACTCAACAGCCTCTAAAAAAATCAATGAAAGCATGGGGTGAAAAAACAAAAATTATGTGCTTCAAAGTTCTTCTCTCCTCTTTCCTTCTAAATTGGGTGTAAAAGCTGGCTTTGATAGCTATTTGCATACCCATGCTTTCAAAAATCAAATTGGACCAGGCCCGTGGCTTTCTGCCAAGCATGGAATTGTGGGTGTTACATTTTCTTAATAGCTGATATAATAATGTGTGTATCAAGTTTTGGGGGTTTTATTATTGCTTTTTTGAATTGGACTTCTTAGCTTTTCCCCTTCTTGAAAACGGGGGTTATATTTCCCTTTTTCCAGTCATTGGGAATAAAGTGGGCTACTTGCAGGGGTTGCAGTAATGGGAGCTACGGCCAAGGACATATAGCAACTCTGCAGTCAGGTATCAATCCCTGTTTCTCAGATCACACTGGGATCTGCCAATTCCAGTAGACAGTATCTTTTTTCAAAGAGTTTCTCAAACAGTCAAACATTAATGAAGTTAGAGATGTAATCCTGAACAGTCTTTTAAAACACTGCATTTTAGCCCAGAGCATTGTGAAAAGATTAGGCATATACATAGTCAACATACATAGACATAGAACATACATATTCTCATATCAATCTAGTGCCGCAAGAATGCACAAATATTACTATCATGGATAACAGAAGGCTTTTCCTATCCTTTTCTTTTCCATCATGGAGCTCACATGCACGTGAATTAATTTCAGTAATATTTTGTCCTCAATTTATCGAAATGTTACTGAATCAAGCTGTATTAGATATTAAGAAAAATTTTTGACATTTCACTGCATACAGTAAGGTCCGGCTTCAGCTACTGGATCCATGAAAAAAACGCCCAAGGCCACTCGGAATGATAGGCTGTACATACAAACCCATCCTGTTAATGTGACATGATTGAACTAATGGAAGAAACAAAACCACATCACATTCTTCTTAGTCAGGAAAAGAAAACAAGATTAATTAATAAATAATGATTACATGAAAGGTAAATGAAACTAGAGAGAGGCTTCCCACAGCCTTGTTACCATGCAGGGCTCTGATTTCTGTTCCAGGGAAATTTTGAGGAGTAGGACCAGCATGACTATTATCTCCTGGACCCCAAATGCCTAAGGAGACAAAGTCTGCAGAGCCAGGCACAGGAATGAAGCATGTTATATACTGAGAAGCATTTTATATGGCATTAAGAACAAACTTATGAGAAAACCCAGACTGATGTGACTACAGGAATGTCAGAGAGTGGCCTCAGATGTGGATTCTGGTCCTCACCTCATACAGTAGTGGTTTTGAAACAGCCAGGGATTTGTTCAAGGCAGAGATGTGATAATTTTTGTCAGGAAGGAGAGTGTGATAGTAAAAAGGTTCCATAACTTCCCAAAGGATCAGACAGGATTCAAAGACAGGAGTTTATATCACTTGCTTCTCAGGGTTGTAATGCCAAAAGGCAAGCAGTTGCCTGGCTTCTGTGTACCTACACGTGCCTCCCAAATTTGAGTGGAAAGCAGTGTGAGAGTTTCAGGTCCCTGGCATCTTAATGAGAATGTGCTTCCTGCATTTTCAAAAGAAAAAGAAAGAAAAATGAAACAAACTTTCTGAGAACCAAAGGCCACTGTACAGTAACGAAGGATCAGGAAGAGCAAAGTCATATGTTCCAAAGACCCAAGCAGTTCAGTAAGCGCTGCTTAAATTAAACATACAACCAGACTCTCACAGCTATCAAAAGCTGCTTATTAAATTAAATAAACAAAAGCTGATTAATAAGACACTTGGTGTTAAATGGTTAGCCTCCTGCTTGCTCTGCAATGTTCATTCTACAACAATAAATGAAAAATCATCGCCTAAGCATGTCTAAATCTGGGCTAAATTAAGGATTCTTGATATATTCCAGCAGTGAGGCAGACTGAACAAAGAATTACTGACATGAAAGAATGATACAGCATATACTAATGGAAAATGTGAAGCACTGTCACAATTAATATGAGGTCTATTCAAATCTCAGTGAGGAAACAATGAAATTTGGTAGAAGTTCTCCTTTGTGGCCAAGACAAAATAAGATTCAAGGGTCCTACTGCCTTGAGAAGAGTTTTGCAGTGGTTATAAGACTGAAGAAACCTAAGGCTACAAGTGTCTACACACTCAAAGGCTGCTCGCAGTCCCTCTTAGGGGCGCAGATGAAGACTCTAGACCCAGCCTCATCCTACCTTGTCAGGCCTGCATGTGGCTCAAGGGTCCTGGACAGAAAGATCCGATCAGAGAAATCCTATCCAGGACAGAAAGCTGCAACAATCCCTTTAGCTTACATTGTAAGTAAATTGGGTTAGTCTTCTGTTCCCTACAGCAATATACCCAGAAAGGTTCAAAGCCCTTGGATAGCCCAATTCCCAGTCAACCTCCTACATTAGGGTATGAAGCTGTGGCACCCAGTGCCCACCAAACTGATTAGACTAGAAATGAAATACCTGTATCAGCGTAGTACTGTAACTAGCTTCCCCAGTAACCAGGATAAACAATAGAGTGTTTATGTGACATGGCAGTGATGCTTTGGAGAGCCTACCCAATAGGCACTAGCATGCACAGCACTGGTCTCCTGACACAACTGAGGTCCATTACTGCAGCAGCACACACCAGTGCATGGTGTGCGCATATGGGAACCCATGGTTCAGGACTTAACTGTGTGGAAAAGAAATGCTGAACAGAGAATTCGGCTCATGCACATGAGAGTTCCTAGTTTGAAACAGGAGTTACAGACCCTTCAACATCTCCTTTTCAAGAATATTCACTTAAGTTAAACCAACTCAGAGAAATGGGTATATTGCATAAACCATCCAAACACCTGGGCACACTACAGCTCACATCTTCCTTCCCAAGGAGCAGGCGAGAAGAAAAATACAGACCAGATTTTAACCATGCTGCATAATACACACTGAAAGGTGCTCAGGTGCAAACATGGATATGTGGCTACAAGAACCTGTAGAGAATATGAAAAATCATATGGATGCAGCCAACTCTGAGATCAGGTCTTTGCTTGTTGAATAGTCAAATGAAGTTTCCAAGAGCTTTAGCTCCAAAATAATTGTTTTAGGGCTTGCCTTCACAGGAAAATTACTGAGAAGCAAATTAAAATGTAGCTTTCCCTAGCTGCTCCATACCAATTCTGTGAGGACATCCAAGGCACAGAAAGCATAGGGCAGAATACTAAACTCGCTTATGCCATAAAAACAAAGACGGCAAATCAGCTGGTATGAGAGTTCCCAGATACAACAGCAGCAATGGATAGAGAGAGCACTGGGATTTTGCAAAAAAAATCACTTCTGTTAATGTTAAATAATGAAGCTGTGATAGACAAATAATGAAGTTATTAGAATGAAAGGTTATTTAAATAGCCAAGTAGTCGTTTGTTGGTTATTTCTGAATAAAGGAAAAAAGAACAAGTCAAAGGCCAAGTGTTATGTTTTTTCCTTTTAAATGTGCATCACAGCCTATATGCTAAAAATTTGGATCAAAAAAAACAAAAAGAATTGAGAGCCAGTCAGCTCTTCACAAGCATTCTTCACATGCACCGAACAAAGGAAACTCAAGGGAGATTTAGTCTTTCCTTAGGATAATCATGGAAAAGTACTTCTGTCCTGAGATGGATGCCAATAGCAGCATAAACAAGACTGAGCACTCTATGAGCTGCAACATGCACCATATATACTCTGTACGCTATGCTTAAGCTGTGAATCCAGTAAACCGGAAATATGCCCACTTGCTTACAACAGCATGCCCTGGAGTATGTTATTCCTTATATAAATAGCTCTTTCTTTTTTCCCCATAATTATAACACCAAAAAGAGGTATCCTTCCATGACTAAAAGTAGTTCACATCCAATTAAAAATTACTCCTCCAAGGAACTTTTAAATCAGGGCTTGGACTTGATTTGATATCCCAGGCACTATACCAAGAGGCTGAAGAACAACTCGTTCTCGTTCTGCGTGAGTCACATCCTCTCAGCATCCATGCGCTCAGGCATTCTTCTAAAGAGGAAAAAAATTCTATGCTAATTTCTCTGCATATGATCCTCCTCTGGGGTTTGGGTTTTTTTGCTCTAAGATTAAGCTTTTAGAGTTATAATGGATATTGCATCATCAGACTGGCTTTAGTATGTAAAAGAAAGACTAATTATCTGCTGTTCAGTGGTGGTAGCAAAAATATAAAACTCAAGCTGTTTTCTTTATCTTATTTTTCCTTTGAATCCCCATGGCTCAGGGAAAGCATAGATTTTACATCCTTGGGCTGGGAAGAAATGCAGGGTGAAATTGGCCCCCAAGCAGACTACAGGCAATAGGTTTGTGCACGACTTTCTCAGGGTTGATAAACTACTGGAAGTTTAATTTTCATCTCCTAGAAGCAGAAAGGGGATTCAGAGACAACACGACCCAGCTTTCCCTGACAGAGAGACCAGTCCAGTCCAGCCCATCCCACGCTGTTTTCCTTGGAAATACCTGTGAAACGCAGAGCAGCGGTGGCTGACGTTGGAAAAGTTTGCAAATGCCACTTGCTCTGGGACACGGTGTGAAGCAGAGACTGTGCCCTGGGCACTGCTCTCCAGTGTCTGGGAAGAAAACATGGACAGCACAAGAAAGTATCTCTGCATAGAATCATAGAACAGCTAGGGTTGGAAAGGACCTTAAGATCATCTAGTTCCAGCCCCCCTGCCATGGGCAGGGACACCTCACACTAAACCATGCCCTACAAAGCCTGGTTCTAATTAAGCCCCCTTAAGGTCTGGACTGGAGGAGCTCTTGCAACCCAAGAGGCTTTCTTACACAGTCTGGAAAGGGAAGTATTTAATTTTTAAGGGTTTGTGCCAATTGATTAAAGGCTAGTGCCCACTATATTCTCATTATTTTTCATATTTCCCTGAGTTCCAAAGAAATTTCAGCACTCTGCCAGCATCCTGGGGGTTTTATTTAGAGTGCTAAGGAATCACACTGGGCAGGCTGTGGGAGTTCAGCTCTGTGGAGGAAACTTGTCATATCAATGCCGATGCTTTCTAAACCAGAGCCAAAGGGAGAGCACTGAACTGTGCATCCACCAAGTATCACAGTTTCCCTGAGTTGCAGTTTTTATCCTCTAGTTAAGTTAATCAGTAAGAAAATTGATTCAGACGTCCATATTTCTGTTGTAACTAGGTACATCATCCTGGCTGGACTTGGGGATTGCATCTCCATCCAGCACTATGTCCAGCCAAACAGAACCCACCTCTTCAAAGTATTCGCTGTACTTCCTAAATATCCATTATTTATGGCCATTAGATGGCACATTATATGTGCCATACAGCTTATATACTACACAAACTGGGATCTACTTTTAAGAAGTAGCTAGATGAAGAAATAACAGGGACCCATCACACCAAAATAAATAAACTCATACCTTAGAAGATTTGGCATTTTTCCCTATGTTTGATATGCTGGATAAAGAAATAGATGTAGGAAGAACAAAGTGAACAATGCAAAAAGTAAATCTTTCTGAGATAAGAAACACGAACACACATTGCTTTCAGAGGCACCTCTAAATTTAGTTTGGATTTGTTTTGTACATCGATTTTGTAATTGCCCTGCAATTTCCCATCCTAAGGTAGACAGCAAAAGTTACTTTTTGAGAGAGATTTAAATGAATTAACAGAGTTGCTGGGGAAACAGAGGTACCATGCAGCTCAACAGCAAGCACTTGCAACAGCTTGCCCAAAAGCAAGCAAAGGCAGGTTAACGTAGATCAGCAGCTTTTGCTGTGCCATTAAACAAAGAGCACAGACAAACCTCCTCAGAGCTGTACTAAACTACCCCCACAAAAAATGACTACAGCCTCCCAGGGGAACAAGTCATAACCGCACCAAACATCTTAAGTGCCTATTCATGTATAAGGATGACATACCAGTGCTGTGTAAATCCTGCTCACCTGCTTGCTTCTCATTTACTCGGTGATTTACCGTAGCAAACTGCAGTGTGACTACCTGATCTCTCTGCAATGATGGGCATTTAATACCCCATGCCAGGCCTGAGCCACCTTTATCATTCACATACAGCACACAGGCTAGTTCAGGTGCATCCCACATCCTCCCTGAAGCACTCATTTGCCTCCTTCCACCATGTGAATGCTTTATGCACTGCAAGCTAATTATTCTGCTGTGTGTGTGCCTCTCCCTAGCCCTCTAAAAGAGCCAGAAAGGCAAAGAGAGGATAAACAAACTAACTTCAAAGCTCTGACAAATTAAAGTTAGTCGTGTTTCAGGTTTCCATCTCACCAGTGGTTTCCAGGCAGGAACAGACTAAGAAACCTCCCAAATTCAAATTCCACAAATGTAGCTTCTGAGGTGAAAGGCATACCAAGTGCTTGGCTTCTCTTATAGCACCAGCACTGAATTGATTTCCCTTCCTAAAATCCCTGTAATCCTGTCCACTCCAGGCATGCTTGTTTGGAGTAACTGGACTGAGTGAAGCATTTCTGCCCCATTCCTGATGGCTGTAAAGGAAAGAACATGTCTGACATTGAGCTGCATAAACTTATTTTATCACTTTGTGACCATCTGCAGCAGAGGTGATCCTGAACACATCCCTGGAGAAGAACTGCTGAAGAAAGTGTCACTTTTCCACTGCAATTTTACTAAAAGCTACTTTAATTGAAACAAATCCTTCAGAAGCTTGTAACCCCAGATGCTGACTGACTGAGAGCTTTAAACTAAGACTCTACAAGCAGAAGATTTTACTGCTTTTTAGATAAGATTTAAGAAGCTGTATTTTTAATGCACATACACCTAGTCAGAAGGCATTTGTGCGCCGTCAGCTTTGCATAGGGAGAAGAGGTAGATGTTAACTTATGCTGCCAGTTATGAGCAAAAAGAATTTAGCCAAACTCATCACATGACTGGCTAGCAGCAGGTTAAGATGCCGGCTTTTGATACAGTCTTCTAGCAAGAAAAGATCTCAGAAAAGGCAGGTTTCCCAAGCAGTGGCTTCAAACATTGATTTCAGAAGCTGACATATTTCTAAACAGCACTGTCAGGAAGAGGCTTTTTAATGCAAGAGCACATAATTTGTATTATTCTCAGAGAACCAAGTGATTAATTGCAAAGGAGAGAAATACCTTCAGCTTTAGCATGCCTGGCTCTAACGGAGAGCGCTGCTCTCCCGGCTGCCTTTTCGCACCCAGGGCAGAGCACAGCTTTCACCCCAGCAGCACAGTGACACAGGTCAGCAACAAAAATGCATAACCGGGAGCAGAAGGGGCAGCACTGGAATTTATGCTACATCTTCTCCACGTCAGTTAGACCAAAGCCAGCAAACACACAGCTACCAGGATTGCATCTTTCCTGGGGTCTGAGATGTAACTTCAGCAACATGGGTAGTGTTTCTTCTCACTGGTATTTTTGTCTGTTCCTAAGGAAAGATACTCCTGGGAAAGGAAGTGCATGTGGCTTAAGTGTGCTCCATTTATATCATGTATCAGGGAAGAAAAAGAAATAACAGGTCTTTCTTTGGGAGCAGAGCAGTGGCACAGCTGAGAAGGGATGTAGAAGCTGACCTATGGTCCTTTTAGAATGTCTCCATTTTCAAGTAAAGTTTAAGTTGTCCTATCATGCACACAGGATCTGCAATTTGGAAAGAATTCTACCCTGTCACAAGTCTCTGCCTGTCCTCCCTAGAGGCCATGTGCCTCCACAAAGGTATTTGCCCCCAACAACTCCTTAAAGAGTGGGACTGTGGGTGACAATCCTCATGGGTGAGGGAACGGAATAGAGCAGCTAAAGGTGAGCGTGCAGAGCAGGAACCTTTTAGTGAAATGATACACAAAAATAATGAAAAAACCATCTTCTGAATTATATTCTGAAGGCACAGATGGTACAACCCTGAGTTACAACAGGGAAGTCCTTCAAGGCATTCACGCCATGGCTTTCCTTTTCAGGACACAGGGTTTTTCTTTCTGTTTCTCCTTTTCAGTATCAATACCGGTCCTTCCCTTGAAGCCCTGCTTCTTTCTTTGACTAGATAGTAGAGATATTCCAGGTGTAATACTTTATAGCAATTTAATTTCAGGTTTTATGCCCCTGCCTCTAGGGTGCTATGCCTTCTTTCCACTTCTCTGTGTGTTGGTTTGATTTGTTTTGCTTTTCTTTCTCCTATTTTTTCAGCCTTTTCTTAGCCACATTCTATCTCCTTTTACCTGTCTTGCCATACACTATGCCCACTTAAGGACATACCCATCTGGGCAGCGTGGATGGACCTGAGCTCTTCTACTGTGACCCAGCTTTCTCCTGGAAGCCATATAGCCAGAAATAATAGCAGCTACTTAAATGTATGAATTATTAAACCAAAGGGAATTTAGTCTTAACACTGAACTGGCATATATCTTTGCAGGTAGACATACGGACAGTGTTTCTTGTTCCCAAAGTATGAAAGCACCTCAAAATAGATCAGGCATTTACCTTTACAGCATCCAGCAACAGTAAGAGCTGGAATCAGTCCCACCGGCATAGCAGAAATCAAGAGGAGATGCTGTAAGTGATGCTATGCTCATGTTGTTGAGATATCCAGAATAAACCAGAATCAAAATAGATGAGACCTGTATATCCAAAACTTAACACTGGGCTGGATGTGATCTCTCCATTGGCCAGAATACATAACAGGAAATAGCCAAAATCTTGAATCTGATCACTGCTCAGCAACACATGTGCAAATTGAATCTATTCAACCTGAATAAAGTTTAGGTTTAAAGTTTACACAGTAGCACAGCAAATGCCCTTACTAGCACACTTTAATTGTTGCCACTCGTGATGTCATTGATCATATTTTCAACATGCAGAATAACCCAATACCTTGAAATGAATGTAAAGTGAAACAAATCTAAAACAGTAATGTGCTTTATATTCAACACACTAGTGCCAACTACATTGAGTTCACCTGATGTTTCTTCAAATTCTTCCAAAATGTTTAGTTTTGACATTTCAAAGCAAAGGTGTGTTTTATTAAGCTGTACTCTTTAAGCACAGGAATCACTGCAACTTAAAAGAAACATCATTTCCACTACAAGCGCCTGACTGTAAATTGTGTTTAACTCTGAATCCAAAGTGAGAAGCAACTAGGTAAGGATATATCATTTACTAGCTTTAAAGTAACTTTTTCCACTTTGCATTATTTATGTTTAAACATGACTGAAATAACACTGCTGTTACTAAATTCACATCCTACACTCCACAACCTGTGAATGAGTGACTTCAATTAGCAAACACTTTCATTTACCCAAAAATCTTCAAAGGTCTTGTGAATAGCAGCTCACTTCTACTGTAATAATACTTGGCCAGATTTCTATACAAGTTTGTACAACAGATTGCTATTCTCAACTGGAACTTTTGGTGCTAATTATTTAATAACAACAATATCTGCCACATATAGATACAATGCTCAATTAAAAATTTAGCATTTTCTCTAACGGAGTTATCTGATGTATCATTTGCTTGTGCATACACCTGAATTAGCAAATAACTGTGGTGAGAATACAACATCTGCAAACAAATCCTGACAAGTTAACAGTGACCACTGTATCTGTGCAATATTATGCTGTGGTATAAATACTGAATTAGCACTCGTTGGGCATGTCTCCATTGCAGATAGTAAACTCCCAAGGATCTTCTGAAGGTCATCCTAAAAAGAGATGGCGGCAAACTCCTGAGAGTACCTTAATCCATAATACCACAAGCAATACACTTGAACGTGAAAATAACTGGAGTGCTTGAAGATAACTGGTCATTTTCTCTTTTGCTTCAACTAACTACCTGGCCTAATTTAGTACTGGGGCAGCGTAACAACCATCTTAAAGACTCTTTGGGAATGACTTCTCATTCTGGGAAAGAGAGAACCTGTTTCCATCTGCTAATCCAGCAGGGCCACTGGATGCTGCACCTCGGCCCTCTGATAGACAGAAGTCTGAACCCAGAAGTAGCCGATCTTGCACCTCTCAGATGGACTCAACCCACCGTTCCACACAGAATGATACCAGAGACCTTCTCCAGGGCAGCTTGATTTAAATATGGCAGTTCAGGTGAAAAAGGCTGAGACTATACAAAATCATTTCATAACAAACAAGTTTGGGAACAGTCTGCAGAGTAGGTGACCAAAGACATGCATTGCAATACCATGCATTAATTGGCTTTGAAAACTATGCAGGAATATTACCTTGCATGCACAACTAATACCCACAGAAATACTTCTGCATCAGATAAAGGGGTAGATCTTAAATTTACATATACATAATTTTCGTTTCTATCTGTACCCAGGTATCATATTTTCAATATTTTTTCTATAATTGAAAAAATACTGGAATCACCAAGTAGTACAAATGAAAATAAATCTGTAAGAAAATTCTTATGAGAACTCTAGCAATTTTTGCAGTTTCATTCTAACAACTCTGAAGTCAGACAACTGTGGTTCTATATTTAACAGGCACAAACGGGGTAGCTGTTAGATTTCTAGCGCATAAAATTACAAAGGCACTAAATGACCACAGTTTGAAGGCATGTAAAACCTTTCATAAGACTTTTAATTCCAGACAGTACACCTTAAAAGCTGATATTATTAACCATTTATGATTACTGAAAGTCTCTTCATTCCTGAACAAGCAAGTGGCACTGACAGTTGTACATATCCATCAAATGCCAACAAGCCTGTCGATCTTACAAGGCTCCAAAGAAAAACACCACCTTGGGGTTGGCAAGAAATAATTCACAGTATTAAAAATATATAAACGAATAAAAACTGACAAAGAAAACATAAATTTAACTCAAATCAGTGCCACAAAAGCAGATTACTGCAGGTGAGGCTTGGACAGGTTTACAAAAGAGCCACAACTGAAGGGCCAGGTTTGCAACAGTAAAACACTTGTTAATAAGGAGACATGTTCAGGGAGACTTTTGGTAGCATCTTTCTGCATCTTTAGGTACCAACACATACTTCTGTAGCTGTGGCCCTGTTTCCAATGTCCACAGAAGACCAAGAAGTTAAGCAGGTGCTGTAGGACAGCTGCAGGGCTGAGATCATCATCTCAGTGACATGGGGTTTCACCTCTTTCTGTAGGTCTTTGACCCTAAAATTAATCCTAATATACTTATGTCACCTTTAGTGCCAGTCTTAGGAAATACTGAACATAACATGTGAGATGCTCAGCATTTTCAGCTCCCAGGGGAAAATTAAGGTAATCACCTCTTCATAAAGAGTATCTTGCATCTTGCAGAGTGCCTTTATTCATCAGTTAACTGATAACCAAATTGTGAGAGACTCAGCTAAAAGCTAGCAGGATGGTCCTTTCGACCTGCTCTTCCCTATGGAGTAGATCTAAGAATATATATTACAAAAGCCAAGATGCATGTTTAGTGTTCTCACAAAATATGTTGCCAAGTATCCATACCTCTCCTGATACAACAAATCCAGACAAAAGCACAACCCCTCTGGAAATGGGCAGAATTAGGATTTCCTTCAGCCTTAAAGTATTGGATTCTTTGAACAAAATAGGATTGTTTTCAGAGGTTTGTTTTGCATCTTGCGATTCAGACTTTGTGTAATTGTGATTCAAGCCTTGTACCACAACAGGTATCCAATAGTAACTAAGCTGAACCAGTTGCACAACACGTAAATATTTCATATGGTTCTTAAAGCCACACGTACCAAGCTAGAAAACACGTGCAAACATCAAAGAATATCACCTCTAAGACAGCAAATACAGCCTTGGGATTTAGAGGGTATCTTGCCAAGGAGACCCTTCTCAGGCTGCAGGTAAAATTCATAGCAACCTTACAAGTGTGACAGTGCTCAATCACATTAACCTTTGTGTTTCTGATCAGAGCGTAAAGCTGTTGCCTCCATGTAATTTAAAATAAGAAGCTCTCAAAGGCAGCAAAGATGTCTGCTCTGCCACCATGCCTCTATTATATACTCTTCTCATTTTGGGGGTGATAAGAGCTTTTGGATTAACTGCTCCTTTCAATTTTTTTAATTGATTTGAGAGACCAAAATAATTGGGGAGCATCACTCACATACTTGAAGATTCCTGCAGACCTGAAATGAAAGTGGCCACTGTCACCATCTGAAGAGCAACCTAATAGCATCACTTCAGTCATTCTTACAGTTCCAAAGGACAAAATTAAGGTCAAGGGTTCAAAAACACCTAATGGGAAAGGTGGAAACTGGGCTGAAAGATCAATATAAATTGAGGCAAAAAGACTGGCTTGGTTACAAATAACCCCCAGTATTTGCTTATGAATAGGTTTAATACATTATGCATGCATTTACCATGACAGTATTGCACCCTAAAAAGCTGCATACTTTGCAGCAAGCTTGGACATAGGATACTGAAAGGAATGAAAGCTAAGCAAAAGATTAATGTTTTATATTGGATAATCTGAGATTAAGAGACTCTGGAAATGAGCTAAGTACATTGCAAACTAATCTCAAAAGTATTTGTCCGTATAACTGAAATTTCACTCACTCCTTCTAAAGCAACAATCTGGCTTCTGGTGATGACCACAGCTGAGTCTTTGTGGCTCCTAGCAAGGGAGAAGAATTGGAAAACCGGGATAGGATTCTTTCCTACATATTACCATTGCAAAGGTACTTTCATAGGACTTGAGAACAGCCAAAGCACCCCCCTCTCTCAGCTCAAATTTGTATGCCCCTCTCCCTTCCCAGAATATATCAAAAAGCCAGGAAAATAAAGAAAGACTGAAGGTTTTTGACTACATATTAGCAAAGGAATTGCTCTGTGGGTCAGCATTCCCTCTCCCACAGCAGCAATTAAATATTGTTTGGGGGAGCATGGGAGCCCCCTCTGCTTTGTGCTATCCCATGCCCTTGCCCTTCCCCAGCATCTACAGCCCTGGATTGGGGACAAATGTCCTTTTAAAGCCAGCTTCTTGCTCATTCACAGCTCCCCATTGGTTCTCCTGACATTGTGATTGGCAAGGCATGTCTATGTCCCCCTCAATGATCTTCTCTTTAAATTGAGGGGCCCCAGCCCAGCCCCTCCATTTGGTGCTGTCTGGAAGCACACTGCTTGTCACAATAGATTTGTCATCTACAACAGATTATTGTCAATCTCAAAAATATGCACATTAATAATTCATCTAATCTAGTCAGGTTGACATCTACCACCTACTTTTCTAGTATATTAAGATTTGATTATGTCTTGGATTTCATCTCATCATGAAAGGGCTTCAGGAAAGAATAGCTCTTCCTTCCCCCTCTCCCACAATAGAGGCTGATTGAGAAAGAGCTAGCGAGAATAAAAAGTGTGTTTAGCAGCAATCCGATAGTTTTTAGTAAGGACCTGAGTGCCATGAAGGGCCTTTTCTCCCCTGTGCTATAGTTTGTTTGTAGAGTCCTAGATCCAAGTGCTGATCTTTGTCAAAAAAAGAGATTTTTTTTACTACAAACTCTATTAATTTCAAGGCAAACTTCAACAAAGATATTGTGGAATATGACGTATTCTGATTGAATTTAATGAAATCTAGGGTTTAAGTGGAGTGTTACAATAATCTAATGTATTTTTCAATTTACATGGTGGTTCTTTTTCCCACACTTTCCAATACGATGGTAGCATCATCCTGCACTATTTTACTATTGACATGCCTTTTTATGTGATTTTTTTGTACAAGTGTCAAGCTTACCCTACACAGCATCTCAAAGCAGACACTTTGCTCTGGATAAAGGGTACTGTGATTTGTTCAACGCAAGGCTATAAAACAACATGAAAGAAGATACAACGTGAAACATGAGTGTAAATATTGAACCACTACTCATTAAAAAGTGCTGCCAAATTAATAAATAGAAAAAAAATGGGAAATAGAACGGGAAATCAAAAAATGGTAAATAGAAAAATGGGAACACAAAAGCACTTTAAAAATTTAAATACCACATTTTAACCAACCCAAGTCCTGTTATCCTGTTGGAAGAGGGCGGCTGCAAAGACGCTCCATCCAAAGGAGGGGAAGAGGTAAGAGTCAGCTGCGACATGGCATGAGCTGAGCCCCAGCACCTCCCAGCCTGCCAGGGCACCCCTCTCGGCTGCTCCTTGCTAGGACATATCTTAAAGCGCAGCCAGCTTCTCAGTGCTAACAGACTAACTAGCCTAACCCTTGCCTCTTCTTGTCTGCTCACAACAGTTAGTACAACTGATCGTAGCTACCCAAGAGAAAAGGCAAAGTAACAGTGCAGTATATTCCAAAGGTACTGGTGTTTCTGAAAAGAGTCATGCAGCGTGAAAGAAATTTGCCCATCCCATCTTCTGCTATAACAACATATCACTGGCAAGCATTGCTGAGAGGATCACGGGAGGTCATCAGACTGGAACTTGTTACAAATGCTGCAAATGGAACAACACTAAACATGTTGTAACAGCAGAAAAAAACCAAGTGAGCAAGAACCGTTCACTTGGTGATGAAGTAAAAAGAACCATTTATCTGGTGCTTGCAGTGCGACCTGTGCTTTGCTTGCAGGAATGAAAGAGATCCTGAACTGGAAAACAAAACTGAATGCTCATTTTGTTTTTCTCCCCTCTAGCTACATACTGTGGGAAATGGAGGAAAACTGCAAGGAGGGGGAATAAATTGTAAAAGCTGTTACCTGCTCTGTAGGAAATGCAGTATCAATAATCATTGAACTAGTGATAAACAGAAGTCACCCCAATGATGAAAAGAATTAGGTGAAGCTTTGCATGTTGTGTACATTTTGTCAAACGTGAGTACTCAGTCTGACGATACTAAGGGAATAAGAGCCAGGATAAATGTGCTTCCTGCCCATGTGCCTTGGATCCATGCTGCTGCTAAGGAGCAGAAGGCAGAAGCACCCTATGTGCTCTGGAGAAGACACAGATAGTGCCGGCTCCTTTTCCTCTGGCAAGGAGCAGGAAATCAGAGGTAAAGTGAATGCTGCATCCCTGGCAGTGTTCAAGGCCAGGCTGGGTAGAATCTTGGGCAACATTGTCAAGTGTGAGGTGTCCCTGCCCATGGCAGGGGATTGGAGCTGGATGACCTTAAGGACCTTTCCAACCCAAACCATTCTATGACTCTATGAAAGTCATCCAGCAGGCACTGGTAGGGCATTTGGCAATTAAACACATCCAGAAGAAAAGCAATGGGACTAATTACATGTTCACAGGGTACAGGTCTTGTCTGGGACAATTTACTTCCAGATCTCCTAGATTAACCAGTGGTTTTGGTTTAAAATGATTTTCAAATCTTTTGCTGGCCTATGAACACCACAGCATTTAAGAACATTAAAATGACTGCTGCCAGAGAAGCAGTAATATCACCTCTTGAGATTTCTGCAATACTAAAATATAAACAAAAGCTCAGACACCAAACCAAAACCAACCAAACCAAAATGAACCAAAAAAACCACAAACAAACCCCAAATTACCAAACAAAAAACCCAAACGCTTTTGAGAAGAAATTAATCGTGTCCTGCAAGAAGCACAACATGAACCAGGCTCCACTGTTATGATGACCTTCTGGTTAGAAGGTTACCTAAGGCATTTAGTATATTTACTGAAATACTAAGGTGTATTTTAGAATTCCTATTTACAGCCCACAATAATACAGCATTGTTCTTTCTTCCACGTGGCCCTCAATTGCATTGTAAATTATGGTCATTCCTTCTCTTGGCTACCAAAATTAATTATCTGATAAATAGAGTTAATATACATGGCTGCTCTGCAACAATCTGTTTGATGGATTTGTGTTTGGGGCACCACAGACAGCCTTGCCAAGACACAGATGCTGTAAACATTTTGATTATATGACTGGATGACTCACAGTGAAGCAATCCCTTCGTAGTCATTGCGAGCAGAAGGGCTCTCCAACACTCATACTGGGTCTATGGATGGGCTACTTCCCATCTCCAAACCAGCACCAAACTGACTGTTCAGCTCTAAATGTAAACACCAGCTCCAGTGGCCAAAATATTGCCTTCCAACACCAATATAGCTAAACACATCAGCAAAATGTATGTGTGCATCAGTGCACAGCCACTTTGCTTTGGTAGTAACCTGGCACGCAGGCAGCTGCTTCCAAGAACTCCAGATGCTTTGGATGAGAGAAGACAAAGAAGAGCCAGTTCAACAAACTGAAAAACGGGTGATTTTTTAACCACTAAATTAGTATGTGGGGAAAAAGCAACATCAATCAATAAGAGAGGCAGGAGCCCAAAATAAAGTGTCTGAACTATCATGAGTTTCTTCAGCATCTCAAATTATGCCAACTAATTAATGCTGAAAACAGCCTCTGGTGGGCTCTTCGCATTTCAAAAAGGAAATGAAAAGCAACAAAGGTAAAATGAGTAATAGAGTTCGATGCTAAAAAAGACAGACCAAATTCAACTTGTAAGGCCTCTGTTTGCAGCAAGAAAAGATTATCTCGTGACGAATTCATTGCTAACTCAACAAAAAAGACACTTTCTTCTACTTCACTTTAACATTTGCTATGACTTGCGATGGTCTGTTTGAGTGGAGAAAACAGAATCACCTTGTGATTTTCAATTCATGCAGCCAGACTCAAAAAGACAAAACCACAGCTTGTTCCTTTTACAATGGCCAGGGAACTGACCTGTGCACTGTCTCACACACATACCCCAACCCAAATTTTTACCTATTCAAAGTGATTGCTCCCATTCTATTCTTTCCCTGAGCAATTATCCCACCCATTACAACCTGAAGTCATCCTTTCGGAAGCTGAAAAGGCAAATGCACCCCCAAAGCAGCAAACCCAAGCAGAAGAGTAAGTAAAAATGCCATCCAAGCACTAACCACGCTGCACACTCTAAAATCCAGGCACATAGAAGCATTGCCTGATGACGACTGACACTTGACAGCCGGACAGATCCCTATCTGTGAGGAGGAAATGAACAGTGCCCTCAATAGCTTGAGGTGTCTCTTTCAGTAAACGACAGTGACAATTTTGCAGTTTGTTACAGCAAATCTAGCAGCACTTAATTGCATTTAGACAGCCAAATTGCAAAAGCAGTTCCTTCCTTACTGCACTGACCAGCTTTTCTTAGAGAACACAGTTAAATGACTTGCTGTTTATTTGCGAATGATTTTTGCTTCAAACAACTGGAAAGAAGTAAAGCCTTTTCTGAAGCAGGGCTGTGATTTTACCTGCAGATCTAGTGGAACCAGAACTAAACTCAGAGATAAGACATCGATGCTTGTTGTGTAGAAGAAATAAATAGTTCCAAGACACTCAACTCCCCAAATTTTGCAATAAAAAAACCTGAGTAACCTGTATGGATCAGAGACTGTTTAATTCAAAATAACTACATAAACTAAGAATTAATTATTCACAAGTTACAGGCACCCTCCAGAACTTCAAAATAAAGACGCTAAGAGATACAAGTGAAACCACTTTATATTTGGAGGATGTAAGATCACTGGGGACATAAAATTGCTCTACTACAAAACAATCAGGAGCCTGACTGACATTTCTGCTTTCAGAAATCTAACCAATATTACCCAGATTCATGGGTAATTTGCAGTATCTCCTGCATCTCAAACTTCTGACCTTTGGTCACAGATCAAAACCACTAAAGATATTTTCTTTTGAATTCAAAGGACACTGCTTTATGAAAGTAAGCAACTGGCTTTCAGTGTCATGCCATTTCACGAATCAGATTGTTTCAGTTACATGATGCAACACAAGCCTAGGCAAATGTTGATTTATCCAGAAGGTAGAATTGAAGTAGGGAATATTATAGGCCTTTGGAACATCATCAGCATCAACATGGTCCTGCATCCAGAGCAGCCTGGAGCTCAGGAGGATGGCCCATCTCAGCTGCATCCCACCTTCGGTGCTGTCCCTTCTTTGGAAACACTAAAACATCATTTAAATATGCAAATCATGAAGGTTCAGAGACTTGCAAATTCAAGATCCCAAGGAGACCTTGAGATTTCAAGGAAACAGAAATTCAACAGGATTGTCCGGGAGAAACAGTAAAAAAATGTGTAGTTTTAGAAGAGATGCAAAGATTTGCCAAACTCAAGAGTCAGTTTAGTTATTAGTGGAAGAAAACATACAATACAGTACTATATTTTGAATCAAAAGAAGTCTTACACTAGAAATCTATTGTTTCCTATGAAGTTACAAGGGGGAAATTACACACATTGGGGTTTTGGGAGCACTGAAAGGCCACCTTCAGATGAAGCGACTGACATGAAATTTTGTGTTATTACTAGTCTCCTCAAGCTGTACGGTAGGGGACAAATGCCATGATGCCACCTGCATAATGCAGACACACATAACTTGTCACACTGAATCAAAAGCCTTAAAGGAAGCCTTTTGTCAGGGTCAAATGTGTTTGAGTATCTCTGATGTAGAGCAGAAGAATGTAAACAAGCATGAACTGCTAGATTTCTGAAGGGTTTTTCATTTAGTTCTCTTAGCATTGTAGACATCAATGCCAGAACATAAAAAATGACTAGAACAAAGGAAAATGGTTAAGCAAGAGACCTTCAAAGGGATGATATGCTTCAAACTCAGTTGTAAAATATATCACTGTTGGCAGATCAATATTACCAATTTCTATGTGAACTCCTATCTCTGGACAAAGGAAACTCTTCTAACACCCTTACAAGAAAATCAGATACGACTCTGCTAACACTTAGATCATTACAATATTAAAGCAATAATGGTTAATTACACATTGGGTTACATCCAGTACTCACCAAGGACTCTCCCAAGAAGGGAATGGGAGAATGACTTATTTGTTCATTGATCATTAATATGTTACGTAACACCACCATTCAGATGCAGACCTAGTCACTCCCCTTTTGTCCAAACCACCCATATTCTTGCACTGTGTTTTCATTCGGTAGGAAAGAAAACAGACTCCCCAGTCTGATCACACTATTCCTCCTTATTACAGTCCTGAGAAATTCACTCTTAACTTGAAGATGTTTAGGCATATTGAACTGTTAAGATTCATAACCTCAGAACTGGTAATACATGGACCCAAATTTCTTTACTGCTCTGGGTTGAATTAAAAATGTTATGGGTGATTTATAATAAGCATTGAAGTTTCTATAAAATGATGGACACAAAGCTCAAACCTTAGACACTGACCTTCTATACTGAACTCTCTGATAATTCACGAAACAGGCTTTACAGATACATGTTTCTGCATTGTGCCTGTGTCTGAGAATAGTGCCAAGCAGCCATGTGCGACAGCATTGAGTTATGAGCTCTTTCCAAGAAAAGCACACACAATTAGAGTACAAAAGTAAACACAAAATGTCGGAGTTCAACTGGTGCTCCAGAAATACCCGGCCTTTGTCCCTGAACAACATACCTGCTGCATCCCCCTCCTTTTTGGAAGCTCACTGGGAAATACCATATGTCAAGCAGGATTTATTATAATCTATATATATATTATTAAGTTCCTTCTTGGCTTCAGGCAACGCAAAATTAATTTGACTTTAAAACAAAGCAAATGTTAGTCTAATATGTGCATGTCTTCTGTTCTTTCCTTGGAGAGCAGATCCTCTATTTTGCAAGCAGTTGAGATTCCTTCTGAAACCAACAGGCATTTTGATTAATCACTAAGGATTTATTGCTTAGTGAACAAATGATGATATATTATCTAACAGAAATGGAGCAAATGGTGTCTGTAGAGATGTTTCTGATGACCAAACAATGAAGATGAGACATTTGTGCAAAAGGATACCTACTGCTTTAAGTGGTGTTATTTACATAGGAATACAAACAGAGGAAAATCTGTTTTCATCTGATTCTTTTCGATTTGCCTTTTTGTTGGGTTTATTTGTTGGATTTTTTTTAAGAATAATCAAACTTCCTGTTTCAGCCCAAGGAAACGCAGCTGTATTCAAATCTTGGGTAAGCAGTGCTCAGAAACACAAAAGCTTGAAAGAACATGGCAAGAATAGCCAGTACTCAATCACTTTGAACTCAAGGAATGAGCTCATTGGATTTTTGCGCTGCATTGATGAAGTAACCCTAATTACAACCTTGATTTAAAACATCCGTTTCTTGGTTCCATGAGTTAGCAGTTAATTATTATTTAAGTGTTAATTATGCTTAGCCTATACACATTTACTAAAGTCTTTAGGCTCGCCTCCTTTTCCTGTGGATCTAAAGAAAAGAGCTTTGCTGAAGAGTAAACTGTTTCAGCCATACTTTACCATCAATTTAATACAAGCAACTATAAAGTGGGAGCTCAGACCTTACAAAGAGGTGACCCATCTGCCCAGGAGCAGCTAAGACAAGCAGCTGCGTCCCGCAGAGGATGCTAGAAGCCTGGCCCCACTGCAGCAGCAATAAACATGAAGATGTTTCTCAGTATTAAGAAAGATGAAAGATGAAATGCAGAGCATGTGGGGCTACAGCAGCAAAGGACCCAAGGTGGTATCTCTGCACACCAATGTGCTGTGCTCTGTGCTGATGTTGGGCTGCTTGGAGCTTACTTGGAGATCTGCTCATAGCACTGCATTGCACAGAATGGATATTACCCTTTGGTACTACCACATTAAAAACAAACAAGAACAGAACAGCACATGGGTTTTGTACGTGTTTCAACCTGCTTGAAGCTGACTGAAGTCTAGTGAGGTAATACAGAAGAATCCAAGTATCCCAAACCCTCGTTAGCCCAGTTGATCATGCCAGGACTTGTATTCATTCATTTGAAACACTTGAAGCCATCTTTATTGCATTAGTTTTTCTAATGACAAATAATTTTAGTAACAAAATTTATGTAACAGTCTCAACAGAATGCTTTTCAGGTATAAAACTATGAGGGAATGGGATGCTCCCTACAGCATTAATGGTCTTTCTTGGACAAGTTGTGCCTCAATGAAATATTAATTCTTGATCATTTGTCATGTGTTAATTAGCAGAATAAGCTGTAGGAAGTCTAGATTACCATGCAAATGTTAATTAGGTCATAATTTATGTTAAGCATTTCTAAGTATAGGAGCACCAGAATCTCATATAGCAGCAGCTGAACTTTAGGGAAAATTTGCATTTGCAACTGCTATTTTTCTATTTAAATTTGAGAGTTACTAGGCTTTAATAAATACCAAAGAATTTGTATTTAATTGCCCAAAGTCTCTTCTCCCCTTTCTACCCAGAGTCAAACCTCAGCTAAAAGTTTGTCTCTGGCCAAGTATAATCAGAAGTTGGGAGCAGATGGTGAGGTCACTTTCCAATTCAACAACTCACAGGTGTCATAGGAGACCTGGGAAGAGATAATGGGTTTCATTTTTATCAGAGCCAAAATACACAGCACTGCAAAGGCAGGGATGCTGGCTCATCAGTGTGATGTTAGAGCTCACCCCTCATACAGTTGATAGCAGCAGCAACTCTCCTAGAGTCACCTTTTGAAATAAGTGACTATGGAACTTTTCAGATGAGAGGAAGAAGGTAGGTGAGACACAGGTGAATCCTTCTCAGTTTTTATCCTGTTGTTTCCCTCAGGAATGCAGACACGGGGTAGGGGGGAAAGAGAGAATACTGGTTTCGGAGCCTGTGCCACAAGAGCACCCTCCAACCTCAAGCTCCTCATCAGAAGAACATCACTTTCTATTGTTGACAGACACAATTCCTGGCAGTGTTTTTTATCAACTGATGAAGAAGCAGAATCTGCATTTTGAACACACGGCAATACAGGCCTGTTGATGCTTACTAGCCCATTACCTGAAAATATCCATATACTGCAGGCAGTTTGAGGCAGCAGAGAAGCTGGCCCTGCTTCGGTATTTCATGTGGAAAAACTACTGAAATAAACAGCTGCAATGACACACTGTAGTGGGATGAGGATAAATTTATTTTGCTATCTCCACACTCCCACAACTTTTTACACCTCCCCACACAAATCTGCCCAAGCTGCTTCCACTTTGTTGGTATTAGCAAAGGAAGAAAAGTAGGATTGAATCTCTAGAGGGAATACCGGCATTAACTCCCCCTGCTTCACTCTGAAGGCCAACATTAATTGTTATTTTCATTTGTTGAACTGTATTTAAAATGATTTATTTTTAATCAGTTTGTTGGGTTTTTTGTTAATGCAGGAAAATCATTACATTATAAGAAAGTTAATGAGACAGACGCAATTCCACTTGAGGTCGTAAGAGTAGCTGTACCTTCTCCAAGACGTGTCTAAAGTAAATAAGGTCAGGTTGGGAAAAACTGATAGTACGGCTACAGTGTCAGATAATGTGGGAGTTAGAAAAATAATATCTTATAAATAAAAATTACTAGAGAAGGAATACAATTAAATCATATTAAAAAGGGGTAAAACTAAAGATCTCTGTTGTAAAAAGGCAAAGTATGAAAAACAGAGAGAAACAGGCCAAAGGGAATCAAGAGCACTAAACAGATTTAAACAGTTCATTTCCAGCAGGAGCAAATAAAAGGGAGGGACACAAGAAAGAATTAAAAATAGCAGATAATATAGAAGGAGACCAACTAGTTATTTACCATTCTTCATAATGTAAAACTGGTGAAAAGCATTAAAAGACATCACATATCAAATTGATTTAAATGAGTCATTTTTAGAAGGATATAATTACTATATGGCATATTTACTAGTATTTTACCCCAGTAAATATATGTATTTTCAGGCATAGTAATTAGTTTGAGGTGACTACACAAGCTTGAGCTACGCTAAGAGATGTAGAAAACCTAAAGAGGGGAAAGCAGAACCTCATGTCCCAGTGCTGCAAAGGAAGTAATTTGTTCTGTGGCCTCTGAATCCAGCACCAGGTCACTGACGCACATAGCACTGACTGACAGATAGGTCTGAAATCCAGAACCTGCCTGCTCTACACCAGACCTAAGTCCCCTCATCTGTTTAGTAAGCAGTCCTCAGTAAATAAGGGTTAATTTGTGAGCATGCTCTACATATAAACTAGCAGCAGTAGTGAGCATCCATTTAGCTTCTCCTTTTCAGACTTGTGTTTAATAAGTATCACTGGTGGTATTACACATACTGTTGACTGGAGCAATCTAAACCCCTCAACCCTGAGGGAATTCTCTGTTCCACATTTACTTCCTTAAAAACAGAACACAGTTATTAACAATTATTTCAGTGGAGATGAGCACAATATCTTGTCCTCTTTTTGGAATATCATATTTAAATCACTACGTATTCTATCAGAGTGTTCTCACAACCCCTCAAGCCAAAATAGCTTTCTTTCACACTGCCTATATAATTTTTTAGGGCAGAGATGCAATCGATATAAAGAGTCTGAGGAGCCCACGAGAAACAAGAATAGTTTCTGTGGAACTGATGCTGCCATGCATCCATTAGCCCAAATCTAATTAGGAAATTAAAACTGTCTGATTGCTCCCCTCTATTGAAGGTCACCTTTGGGGCCCCAACATTGGGTTTAGATGTTGATCAAGTGTTTGTTGACTGCTGACAGGGCACAGGCTGAAAACACCAGCAGAAATCCTGTTCTAAGTCTCTTATCATGCAGTTCTCTATAGGGCGTATTTTCAAGAGTACCTAAGCCTCAGGTTTATCACCACTGTTTGTAAGGCAATAGCCTGGTTATACATATATACCTCACTTTAATGGTATGCTCCTTCTTTCAGAGCAGCACAGTTCGGTTCAGATTAATAAACCAGGGGCACTCCATATTGCGCTTACTCACATGCATAACTGATTCAATCAATATTAAATTTTACCTACACCTTTTAATAATTGTTGTGGATGACTTAGATCATTGAAGAAAGAAACAGCACAAACGTGTGTAATTAAGTTCATCTTTAAAACATTGAATTTTGGTCTTATAAGCAACTAAACTGATATTATAGCTTAAAGCTAATCCACAGTGAACACCTGAGCACAGAAGGTAGATTTGCAATCAACACGTGAGTGGTGCCGGAGCAGCAGAGACACTAGCCCAGCTAGGGAATTAGGATACCAAATGAACACAGCAATGAGTTTGAGCTAATGCATCCTGATGCAGCTATATTGACTCTGGAGCTAGTACAGGCTCCTGCTAGGACACATCTGTTTTCTTTTGCATTTTGTGGGTATGTCTGGAATCTTCTTTTTATGACATGAAGAATATTCAAAGGACTAAGACCCACTGAAATGAAAGCCTTATGCACCTTGATCTTTCAAACTAGATGTCTGAAAACACATGGCTGAAAATCAAGAGTAAACCAAACCTGCGTTTGGGTACCTAAACCAGTATGTCCCAGGAGGTGCCTTTGTAGACCAAACACAGTCACCCAAGGTTGGGAATAATTTCTGTTAATCTATCTTCAAAGATATGTACATTCTAGCTAAAGAATGTTTTTCTTTCTGCATTTATAGGGAAGTTATGATACAATATCAGTCTAATTGCCACATCTAATCTAGGATCCCAACAGCAGCTATCACTGAAGTGGCTTGGTATTTTGAAAAGAGAACATCAAGTGCTATGAGAATGAACAACATGCAAACCTACACAATGGGAGGTACATATGAAAGCCTGCAGAGGGTAGTAAACAAGAATAATCTGCACTGGGGATAGACCAAAAGGGCTATTAAGAAAAAAATCAAAAAAGTAGTTTACAACTGATGCAATAGCAAAGGGGATGCCAGGACAAAGGGAAAACAAGGTACAGGCTAAGGACAGTCTTTGCCTTATTTCATATAAACACTAGCACAGTATAACTTACTAACAACAGACAAAGGTGGAAATACTCAGGTCACAAGAGCCTTAAGACTTCCGGCTGCACATATAAACTTGAATAATTGCATCTTAGATAGCTCATGCAGCATGATTCAGAGGTGGCCAGGATGACACAAGCCGAGGAGCTGAAGATGACACTCATGCTACTGACAGGATGGAATTATTTACAGTGGACAATACTGAAAACAGATTTGACACAATGATGAGCCCTGCTTTAGCCATGGTAAGAGTTTTATTTAGCTATATTGCTTCAGACTTCTAAGCCAGCTGTCATGGACATTAGGGAGACAGGCAGAGTCTGTCTGGTGCAGGCATGACTAGGATTTGCACTACAGACATCAAGTTAAGAGGTGAATAGGTAATAGGAAGCTTATACTGTTAAAATGAGAGTTATAACCAAAAAGTGTATCTACTGATGCTTTCATTAAACATTAAAATCTCTCATCTGTTTATTGAATCACAGCATATTGTTGATTTGCAATTAGAATAACACATTGCAAAGTGGTTCTGTAGCTTTGGCCTCCTCTTATTTAAGATTGCTTCATCTATCTTCCTTTTTGGCTACCTGAACACTTGTCACCTGCAGATCTAGATAGGTACCACTCACTGTTGTGAACCTGAACAAGAACTATCATGACAAAGTTTTCTACCTCAGTGGAAGAGATTTATTTTGCTCTGGTTAAGATCAAGCATCTCAATTGACCATTTACTCCTTTTTAGTCTGGATCACTTAGCATCTCTGAAATCTTCAACACGGGCCATCAGTGATTCTTATTTCATAAAAGGGTCTAAAGATACTTTAACATAACACTAAAACACAGTTATCTACTGCCCCAAGTCTTTTGAGCAATGCTTGTAAAATGCCACTGAATCAGTGTGATCTTACTTGGTGCCTGTGATGTGTGGATGGAGTAACACTGATGGAAACTTAGCTGAGAGCCGACTGCCTGTTTTGGAAAGATTTACTCCTTCTCTACGAGTAGCAACTTCTTCCATCACCTTTTTCTTGCCAGTTTCTTGCCGGAGTCTGAGTTCCAATGTTTACACCACCTTATCATTCAAGCAGCTTTCAGAAACACTGCCACCCTTGTGGTTTCACTTGTTCTCCCGCGCACCTCCCTGCAGCTGATTGAATCCGCCTTGTTCTGTGCAGCCACGCTACGAGAGCCTGCACTCATCTGGCATCACTGCCAGATGCAAAGAGCACTCCTAGCATATCCACCTCAATGTCTGAAGTGCATTGTCTTTTTATACTGACAATAAAAGCTCTGAGCACTAAGATCTCCAAGAAACATTCAGAGAGGATAAAATTACACACATGATGGTCAAACGCACTCAAGAAAATTAATGGTTAAGATATGTCACTTCAATAATTTCAAGTACACTGAAATATCTGAGTAATTGTATTTTTTATTTCAATTTCCCATAATGACTTTCAGGTACACATTTTTCCTCGAATGGAAGTCTAAAAAGAACCAACAGTCACAAGCAAGTCTGAACTGATTTAAACCAAGATGTAGTTTCATTAGCAGGTGATTTACCTCAGCAGAATGTCTTAGATCCAGCAGTAAAAGCAAATTAATTGAACCAAAAGTACTTTAGGAAGAAGCAATCTGAGTTATCAGGTGTTAGTAATCAAAAGATTACCACAGTGATATTCATGACCTCTACCCAAAAATAACCATCAAAACTTTTCCCTCTTCAGAGAATGAATTCATAGGAGTCTCAGAAATTGTAATTAGTATTAATTTAGCTGATTGTACACTTGGATAAGATGTACATTAAATGGCTTCAGACTTTAGGGGAAAACAGACAGCTACATACACCAATTAGCAGATCTTTAAAAAAACTGGAGATAAGTAATTAATTAGAGGAACCCAGGCAATAAAGGGATTTCAGCTAAAGAAGTTGGCAGCTCTGCAGACAGGAGCCAAGCAATCATTTGACAGAGGATATGGGACAGTGGGAGAGGAGCAGACTCTCTTCTGCCACACTCTGCTTGCAGCTCCACAAGGAGCACAGAGCAGCTCAGCTTAACTGATTTACCCACACTGATTTTGGCTAATTGGGACATCTTTCTGAGTTAATCTGTGGTAACCTCATAGCACATATTCTGTACAGCAGAAAGTTTCAGAGCAGGAGAGCCACTTGGCAGTGAGGAAAGATGCTCAGGAACAAGGCAGTTCTTGGTCAAAGGCACAGACAGACCAGAGCAGCCTTGACAGGGGACTTTCCTGGGTCATGAGTAGCAAGCAAGGACTCTCAACATCCATAAATGAGGCCAGGACATGACAGTAGTTCCTGTGCCCAGCTTTGCTGCACCACCACCATCCAGTCTAAAAGCCCTGCAACAGTAACTGGATCTTTATTTCATTCTCCATGAAAACCTCTGAAAGACTTGTTTCATCTTGCTTTGAACTAGATATTTTTAATGAACTGTTTACCAGCCAAATCTAATTGTGAAGCGTAACTCCTGCACTTGAAAAATCACTCAGAACTGCTACATAGATGGGAAATGACTGCAAGCCAAATGTTGCAAAGAGTGAGCAAGTGAAAAAAACTCTTTTTAAAAGAGCTCCTGATGTCAGTGAGTTTCTGATTCCTCCTTCTTTAAGATGTGTCCTTGTCCACGATGAAATTGCTTAGCATGTACCAGTCAAAACCAGTTTTGCTTTCTATACAAATGGCCTGAGACCTGTCTGGGCTGCAATTATGAACTGGTGTCATAATGAGTCAAAAAGGTAATGTTACAGTTGAAACAAAAGCAAATTTAAGGGATTGCAGGGTTTTAATATTTCAATAAGGTTAAAGCAGGAGTGTTGAATTATTTAAGCTCTGGAATAAGATATAAGCATTAGAGCAATACTGCATCCATACTCATGTATCTTTTCATGCGTAGAGGTGATATCTATGTGATAAATTGCAGGAGTGTGAGGTAAATTAATTTACTATGCACTTTGATCACAATACCCTCTCCTAGCCTACTAATCCATTTCCCAGCAGACTTCCTTTGGCATCCCAAATCACAGAACACTTTCATTGCTGCCAATAAGAACAGTGTTTCATAGTCCACCTCTTTTTCTCCTTATGTGTGGGGAAGTTCCCCTCCTCGAAAAAAATAAATATAAATGAAGTATAAAAAGTATACTGATGAAACCTTTACATCCTTCACTCCTCCATATTATATACTACAGAAGAGATCTAAAGAGAAAATACCTTCAAATACTGACAGCTGGGTGAAATGCTGTGATGTCTGCAGGTTTCTGGTGGCAGGGGAGAAATTAATAAAGAACAGATGACTTAACATTGCCAATAAAGAAATTATATCTATATATAATTCTTGGAAAAGCACTAACAGTGAAACCTAATCTACAAATGTGCTCACAATATGACATTTTAAGGCTATAGAGTATTATGTGATAAAAATGCTAATTAACATATCTATCACTGCCAGAAGAAGTTGTGATTCTGTGCCTGGGATTGCTCCTACACCTGGGTCAGAGCAATTCCAGGCACAGCTACAGGCTGGGCAGGGAACAGATTCAGAGCAGCCCAAGGAGAAGGACTTGGGGGTGTTGGTTGATAAGAAAATGAACACGAGCCGTCTTCAGTGTGCACTCACAGCCCAGAGAGCCAACTGTATCCTGGGCTGCATCAAAAAGAACGTGACCAGCAGGTTGAGGGAGGTGATCCTGCCCCTTTACTCTGCTCTCCTGAGACCTCACTTGGAGTATTGCATGCAGTCCTGGTGTCCTCAACATAAAAAGGACATGGAATTTAGAACAAGTGCAGAGGAGGGCCATGAGGATGACCAGGGGACTGGAGCACCTCCTGTAGGAAGATAGGCTGAGAAAATTGGAGCTATTCAGCCCGGAGAAGAGAAGGCTGTGTGGAGACGACATAGCAGCCTTCCAGTATCTGAAGGGGCGCTATGAGGATGCTGTAGAGGGACTCTTCATGAGGGACTGTAGTGATAGGACAAGGGGTAATGGGTTCAAACTTAAATAGGGGAAGTTTAGGTTGGATATGAGGAAGAAGTTCTTTACTGTAAGGGTGGTGAGGCCCTGGAATGGGTTGCCCAGGGAAGATGTGAATGCTCCACCACTGGCAGTGCTCAAGGCCAGGTTGGACAGGGCATTGGATGGCATGGTTTAGTGGGAGGTGTCCCTGCCCATGACAGGGGGTTGGAACCGGATGATCTTAAGGTCCTTTCCAACCCTAACTATTCTATGATTCTATGAAACCAAAATGTTTGGCAAGTTTATTGTTAAGAAAACCTGTTATTACCTCAAATCCCACTCACTGCTAACTACCAGATCCTTATACCCGATCTCAGAAGGCAGCTGCAGTACAGGGAAGCCAGACAGCCACAGGAGCAGTGAGGCACCAGTCCCTTCCAGGGAGGCCATGAGCATCCGCCCAGTGCTGAGCTCTGAGTGTAACACACAAGTGCTGCCAGGCTGTAGGCACATAGAGGGGAAGACATTTACAGGGTGCATTTATATTAGGTAATCGGAAAAAATTCTTCCCTGTGAGGGTGCTGAGGCGCTGGCACAGTTCACCCAGAGAAGCTGCGGCTGCCCCATCCCTGGCAGTGTTCAAGGCCAGGTTGGACGGGACTTGGAGCAACCTGGTCTATTGCAGGGTGTCCCTGCCCATGGCAGGAGGTTGGAACTGGATGAGCTGTAAGGTCTCTTTAGACACAAACTACTCTATGGCATTTACCCCTCTGCCCACCAGGCTGGCAAACAGCTGTAAATCCAAATGATGATTTATCACAAATGTGAACAAGCCATAAGCTCTCGGGTATTATTTATCAGATGATCACCAAGTGGACTCATTTTATGGATTTGAAGCTTCTAAATCTTACTACACATCCACAAGCATACATAAGCACCCAAAATCCCTATGAAAGAAATCTATCTGAAAGTGGGGAATACGAAGTGGGAAATGAATTGGCTTACAGTAAAGGTATGGATGTGTATATATACGAGCAGTACCGTTCACCAATTTACCATGTCTTTGTTTACAGCATGAGTTATGCTTACCCAAACATTAGATATTGACAGAAAGAGTCATGGTTAAAGTTAAAAAAAATTAGATGGGGGTTATCTTCTTTGCGGGGGGAAGGCAGATAATGACAAATGAGGGAATTAGAAAAGTGTTTCCAATTCATGGAGTGGTACTCCTGAAAACCTTCACTGACAGGAAAGAAAAGCAAATCTCAAGTGTATATAAACTAGAAAGCGCAACACAAGCCCTATGCCTGCAAAAGTGCCTTTTCTTCTCACAGGTCAGCTGGGGCTTTGCCTTGTAGTAGCAGGAGACATGTACGGTGTTCAATCCATCAGGACCACTGCTCCCCAGTACCACTACAAGCCCAGCAGTGCTGAGGACAGGCAAAGGTAGGCTGGCCTTGGGGTGCACAGACAAGAAACACTGAACATTAGGTGTGTGCTGAGCTGCCTGCACTGCAGGGCATTGCTGCTTCTGCTGCCCTACCCAGGGCAGCTATTGACATATCTTGCTTCTGCAGCTGCAAACAGATGTCTTTACTGCTATTAAGGAAGCTGTAGAGATGGTCTGTGGGGAAAAGCAGCCTGAAGAAGGCAGCAACATTAATTTCCCCTGGGCATTGCAATGTAGGGATTTTCTACTGCCCTTTATAGAGTTTTATTCCCATTACTACTTTGGCCCATGACAAGCCATGGTCCTGGGGGAAGCATCTCTTTCCAGACTGGCATTTGCACAATGAGGAAAGATGCGCTCCACAATAGCAAAGCTCAAAACATTTCAGTCTTCATTAAGACCCAAAGGAAATACAGCCAAACCCAAAGCCCTTGTGACTGTTTGGAGAACTGACTGCAAGAACTGGTAAGCTGATAGGAAACATCCACAAAAGTGACTAAGACCTTGCTGCTTTGAACAGCCATACTATGGACTACTTTAAGATCATAGAATAGTAAGGGTTGGAAAGGACCTTAAGATCATCGAGTTCCAAACCCCCTGTCATGGGCAGGGACACCTCCCACTAAACCATGCCATCCAACGCCCTGTCCAGCCTGGCCTTGAACACCGCCAGCGATGGAGCATTCACAACTGCCCTGGGCAACCCATTCCAGGGCCTCACCACCCTTACAGTAAAGAATTTCTTCCTCAGATCCAATCTAAACTTCCCCTGTTTAAGTTTGAACCCATTACCCCTTGTCCTATCACTACAGTCCCTCATGAAGAGTCCCTTCCCAGCATTCCTATAGGCCCCCTTCAGATATTGGAAGGCTGCTATGAGGTCCCCACGCAGCCTTCTCTTCTGCAGGCTGAACAGCCCCAACTTTCTCAGCCTATCTCCGTAAGGGAGGTGCTCCAGTCCCCTCATCATCTTCATGGCCTCCTCTGCACTTGTTCTAACAGTTCCATGTCCTTTTTATGTTGAGGACACCAGAACTGCATGCAATACTCCAAGTGAGGTCTCAGGAGAGCAGAGTAAAGGGGCAGGATCACCTCCCTCAACCTGCTGGTCACGTTCTTTTTGATGCAGCCAAGGATACATTTGAATAAGAGAAGAGTAAAGAACAATGTTCTGTGAAGAAAGTGAGTATAGAATCCAGCTCTGTACACTAAAAATGGGTTTCTGCACCACCAGATGAGGTAAGGTAGAGGCTTGTATGCAAATATACCTACACCACTGAGAACAAAAAGGTTAGACATGCCCGTCCATATACATATCCAATACTATCATTTCGGGAGATGATAAATTGCCACCTTCCTCAAGGAATAATGGAAGGAATATATAAAATAATAGCAGCCATAAATAAAGAGACTTGGCAGCAGAGCTAAATTAAGCCTTCTTTTCTTATAGCATCTTTCCAAAACTTCCCATTTCAGAAGAGAGAGATGCTTCAGACAAAAGAAAGTGTCCAAAGCTGGGTGAATTATTTACTGAGAAAGTTATATTACAGATGTCAAAGTATTCAGAGCACCAGAGAAAGATGAAAAATCTTCATCCTTTTCTGTTACAAGAGGTGCATTTTTGTTCTTTTGAAATTTAGATGACACAGTAAAAGAAATGAGAAAAGAGATAGGCAGAGAGAGATATAATCCAGCATAAAACCTCATGGGTTTATGTTAAAGAATAACAAACACCTTTGCCTCATAGCAGAGTGTCCTGAAAACATTACACATCTTTTTATGGAATAGGACCATTATCTTCTTCAGATACAATTCACAGGATGTTTCTCAAAACTACATCACAAGTACTTGTTCATTCACAGTATCCAGTAGCTGCCTCCATAATTTATGGGCACCATCCTATGTAAATCACTGCAGAAAATGACAGATCTCAGAGACCATTTGTTGTTTAATCTCAGTTGGTTATGATTCAAAAAGAACGATGTGCAAATATGAGGGAAGTCATCCATAATGGTAAAAAAAAAGATTCTTAGACATTCTTAGTTGTTCTCTAAGAAACATAAATAATCAGTTTTTTGTCAGCTACGAAATGAATCTACATTTTCCGTTCCACATGAAGGGCTGTCAAAACCTATTCTAAGTGTTTTACACCCCATTCTATTTCTGCTGGCAGAAAGTTGGGGCTCTGCAAGATTTGACAGCTACAGATCATATTCTGAGCTGGGTAACAACCCGAAAAGATATCACACAGAATTAGGCTGGTACTTTCACAAAATCACAAGGCTCTGGAAAGAAGTTTACGCTGCTGAAAAGCAATCCTTGGTGCAGTGCGGTGACCACCAAAGCCACTCGATCACCCACCTGAGCACCTCCTCACTGACCTTGGGGTCTGCAGGACTATCTCCCATTGTCTCATTCATCTCTCCATGGGCAGTTGCTCTTGTTCAGTAACTTCTTCCCCTTCCTAACTCCAGTATCCCAGAGGCCCTACCACTGTTGCCAATGGGCTCAGCCCTGGCCAGAAGTGGGTCAACCTTGGAGCTGACTGGCATTGGCTATGTTGGGCATGGGGGAATTTCCAGCAGCTTCTCACAGAAACCACCCCTGTAGCCCCTTCACTATCAAAACCTTGCAATGCAAGCCCAATTCACTTGCTATGCTGCTGCCAGGTCATGCTGTCAGCTCCCTGTGTGCTGAACAACTGTTTCAATGGTTGAATCAGACTTTCTCCTGAGGAAAGGGAAAATTCAGACAAACTCAACAGCCCAGTCAAGGCCTTCATCTGCACAGCAGTTCCCAGGGAAAAACCCAGGGCACCATACCACTGATCATACTGTTGATGAAATCTCAACCTCTCTTTTGTTCTCTTTTACTGAAATTTGGACCCTGCTACAACTGGTGTGTTCCTCCCAGAAGATACATTATTTTGACACGTCTATATATTTCACTAGAAGTGTCACATAATCTCCAACTCATTTACTGCAATTAGCCTCACTTAAATCCAATATGGCCACTAGAAAAACCCCACCACAATCCCACCACCCCCCCAAGAACTTGTCATGAAAAAGGCACAAGTAGATATAAGTTTAAACTCAAGCTGATTCAATGATTAATATTAGAGCACACAGAGCTTCAATGCTGATAAATGATCACATTTTCTCTGGAAGAGAACAGTGGTGCTTTGCAAAGCAGAGCAGAGTTCACATTAAAATGACAAAAGCAGATGCTATCACTTAAAGAAAAATGTTTCTAATACTAAGTCTCAAAAATAAAATAGAAGGATCTCTCGAAACAGGGATATTCCAGCCTATTTCTTCAAGAACAGCAAAATAACTGCTACAGATGTATATTAAAGGAGAAGTAGTACTGGGTTCTGACATGGCTAACTGTTACCTCAACAAATGAAATTGGCTCAGTAATTAGCAAAGATCTTGAGATGACTCAGAAGTCAGCAAAAGACCTCAACAGCACAGCAGACAAACATCAAAGCTTTGCCTTCCCTCCCAATGGGCTTCTGCTTCTTCCTGAGTGAACAGAGGCCACAGGGTGCAGCCTTGGCCTCCTCCAGAAGGTAGAAGGAGAAAGAAGCCACAGTTCAAGCCTTACGTTTAAATGCAGCAGAAGAATGGCAGAAAATATACGCCGCCTGCACCGCACAGAGTTAGCAGGCAGTATTCCATCTTTTTCTGCCAAAACAAAAGCAAAACCAAAGCATGCCCTTCCCAGAGGTTAAGCTTTGCAGCAAAATGTTTTTAAAACACTCATCCTTTGTTTGTTAAAATCTCCCTTTCACATGCATTTAATTCCCAATAGCTGGCATCTGCCACCACCTCCCAAGAACCCTTCTGTGCACTCAGTTTTGGTGGCTGTGAGTTTAGCACTGGCTCTTGCATCACTTCACTTCCTGGCAGATCATTCCACCTTACCAAAAACACCACATTAGACATGGAGACAAAGCAATGGGCTCACTTTCTTGCCCTTTTTAAGGCACATGAGAAAAAAATCCTCATGTCCCATCTGTGCTCTCCCAACTACCTAACATCTTATCCAAAATGGAAAACACGTACTGAAGTTACTTTCCCTACACGCAATATGTTAACATTCAAGCTCTACTTTTGGAATAAAGATGAAGGCTCAACCCTTACTGCAGACCATAGCTTGTGATTAGAGATACTCTGCTTTAAATCTATTTAAGAATAGAAGCAGTAGCTTTTCTAGCCTTTTTTTTAATCTGGCCTTTTCCTCACTTTCCTGTCAGTGTTTAGAAACACAGCAAATGGTTTCAACTTTTGTTTTCTTTCCCATTTCTAAGCTAATTCCAAAATGTAAATGCTGCACCAAACCAACATTTGGTACCTTGCTGTGGATGTCAAATCAGAAAACTTCAATTATTTACACTGCCATAAGTCACACAACAAAAGAATGCTTTGCAAAATGTGGAGTGTTACCCTGTATTCCTTCAGCCTATAACAATAAATGAACTGCCACAAGAGAAAACAAGGTTTGCTACAATTCCTTAACCACTTGAAAGAAGTTAAAATGAAGACTTTTTACAATCAATAAAGATAGAAGCAAGACCTAGGTTTTCTGGGTTCCAGCAAGTGAGAGCAACACTTCTGCAGGTGGCTCAAAACTCCACAGCAGCAGCCAGAAAAGGGCCGTGAGTGGGGAAGTACATGCAGAACTCTAACAGCATCATAGCACTAACTAGTGCTCCCCATACCTTTGACTGGACCAAACAAGACACTGTTCTCAGGTGATTTTCCACCTTGGAGCCCATAGGGCACAGTCTGTGTGGGACTTGTCTTCTAGGTGTTTCCCCAGAGCAATCTGTCTTTAGAAGCAATAAGGAAATTAAGGGGTTGTTTCCAATTGAAGCAAATTGGCTGATTTTTTTCCCTATTAAAAAAACCTGATTTATCCTGCCATAAGTTTTTGTGCTGCTGTAGGTGGCCTGCAAGTGTACGGAGATAACAGTGTGCAGTTAACAAGATTTGCAAGTCAGACTTTACAAAAAATATGCTTTTCGAGTTTAGAAGAGTCATCACATTGCCTGTGAAGCACCACATAACTCCGGTGGGAAGTGTAGCCTTCAAGTGAGAAACATGCTGAAAATGGAAGCCTTTTTTGTCCAAAGAGAAGCCCAGCCTTCTCATCTCTTAAAGGAGGCAATTAGGTAAAAAGTGGGAAGCTCCACACTGGAAGCAAACGCCTCACTGCCTGCCTGCGCTGAGCCTGTGGTTCAGCTGAGAGCATGGACACAGGGGAAAAATTCACTATAGCAGTACAACTTGTTCGTCAATTGAGTAACAGTAAGTGAACGTGAAGGCTCTTTACACCTCACAGCTGGGGCAGTCTGATAGATTATAGCTTAACCACCATGAAAGTTTAAGCCAGCGTGAAGTTGGCTTACAGCAAAGCACTTGATTTCATGCAAAGAATGAGCTCAGAGCCTCCATGATCCATCACCCAGCTCACAGAAGCACTTGTACTTGCCACAACAAGCCTTGCCAAAGAACAGAGCACTAAGGATTGGGATGCCTGCTTCAGGTACCAGCTGGGAGGATGGTGTCTGGCAGCCACCTACCTCACTTTAACAGGCTACATGAGGAACAGGATAACAAAACCTCACTTGTTTGCATCTCAGCTGCCCTAAATATGATTATAATGGTGATCTCAGAATCCTCAGATGATCTATTCCGCTGCTGGATACTACGTACAGACTGCAGAGGGGTTGCACATAAAGAGGAAGAAAAGAACCCAAGGCGGGTGTTGGTTGGGTGTCCTGTAAAACAACATTCTCTTTACAGAAAACACTGATGTTCTCAGATCTGCACATGCTACCAGAACATGAAATAATCCCTCCTAACAGAGGCATTTTTGAATTTTGTTCTATTTTTGCTTCATTCCTATGTGAAACCTGGACATTAAAGTACCTTAAAAGGAGGCAAGACACAGCTTACAGTAAGACCTCTGTAATTCAGACAATGCACATGTATTATTCAGAAGAAATTATTTTGCTATAGTTATATTTAAAAGCAGGTTTACATTCTAAACTGTGTGAATTTCTCCTAACAAACTTTGATTCACAGATTCTGTTGGGACTAAGGAACAATCTCTTCTCACAGCACAGTCCCTCAGGTGTAGGGAGAAGCATACTAAAGACATATAACCCTCATCAGAACTTCATTATAAACATGATACTGCTTTGTATTTCGTTTCCTTCCCTAGACATTATAGATTACACTATTTCCTCTGATAGAGCAAAAAACAAAAATAAGAACACAAGCAGAGAATTCAACTTACATAAGAACAGGATGTAGGGGGAACTTGCAGAGCCTGAACCTCAAAGGAGTATGAGTTGGACCAAAGAACTGCTTGATACCACACTGCTCATAGAAGGTACATCATCACAAAACGGTGTGCAGCGACAGGCAGCTCAAAGCCAATTCAAATACAATCTAAAAAGTCAACGAATTTTTTACTGGGGAAACCACCTAATAGTTCACATTGAAAGCTCAAATCCCTTCCCTTTACTTGGCCCCTGTTACCATCACCAGCATTTGTCCATTTTCAGAATCAGTCCTGCCCAGTCAAAAGTTTACTTTCCAGAGCTTGCATCACTCAATCTGACCAACATGCTGGAGTCTCTGGTAACATCATGACCTAAACAAGGCGTCTTGACAACACTACAGCACAAGAACAGGGAGACATTTTGGAGGTATAAGGGACGAAGATCTCATTCCAGTATAAGTACACAAAAATCGAAGCATAAGGAAGGTTAAATGGGAGAAACAAAACCAGGAAACTACTAAGATAGTATATTGCCTTACACAGTCTGCTGCAGAGACGAGGACAAAGTACTTTTGAAAGTTTTCCCACTAGAAAACTCTGATTTCACTTATACAGGTGAAAAATACTATAAATTATATTTTCCCCAGGATTTTATAGAAAACACTTAAAATACGGTGTGAATATCAGAAAGTGGAAAACGTATTTTAGCATTTCGAATCTTTTTAAATAGCTCCATTTCTATTCTTTTCAAATAGCAATGCTTTGAACTATTTCATAAAAATGACAGTGGTGTTCTAACTGGGATGAAACCAAGTAGCATTTTGTTGCTCAAACATCAAATCAAGGTGCACTGACTTTAAGAGGAGGTTCAGAGAGTCTCTCCTGAAAGCAAGAGATAGAAGACCTTACATAGAGAAACATTTAAAAGAAAATACAGTGATTTAAAGGAAGTGAGAAAAAAAAACAAAAAAAAAAAAAAAAGGAAAAAACTATCAGAGATAGACTAAACAGCAGGGCAAAAAGATTGAAACAGGGTAAAAACCTACCTAAACCAGCAGGTAATCTGGCTACATTGTGGACCTTGCACTAAATGACAGCCTCTTTATCTGTCGCCCTCCTACAGGTGGTCTGGGAGGGATGGAAAATACAACATGCAGATACACACAGGATGTTCATGGCCCACAGCCTGTTGCCAGTCAGGGCATCCCAAAATTCCCTTCTCATAACAGTGTCTCAGCTCTCCCTCACAGCTTTGATTGGGGAAATTGGCAGAGTCCAGACTCATCTTTTAAGACTCAAAAGAGTCCAACCAGGCTCATAAAGAAATGGGAGTAACAATCACAAGATAAAATATCTAATAACCACTGTAAATTCATTCAACTCAGCACGTTATCAACAGTATGAGATCAGCATTAAACAATTACCCAATTCTGTCCTCAGGGCAAAAACAAAGTGCAAAACATTTCCAAACAGAACAATAAGGAAGATACATCCCACCTTTGCATGGTTCACTTAAGTATCCTGCCTGGAAGCATTTCTGATTCTCGGTGTACTGTGACAAACTTGAAGATACATACTGGAGTATCACTAATGGTCTTCTCTGCTTTTGCCTTGCTGAGTCCCATCTCTCTCCTCTGCTGTCAATGCAGATGGGTTTTAATAGGCAGAGGGAATGTCGCGACACAGTGTAATCCTGGGAGAGCTACAGATACATCCCTACTTCGTAGGGTTCATTGTGCATTACTCTATATTTAGAATGTCAAGACAGGGAACAGAAAAGCATTGCCTTGCTCTTAGGCATCAAATAACCTCATTTAGGGACTGTCACTGGTATTTTGGCTTTGTTAATTTTCTTTACTAAAAAGCATTCAGACACCCACCAGCTTTCGTCTATTGCTGTTATCAAGGTATTTGCACGCACTAATCTATGACAAATGGTTTCATTTGATGCACATCTGATTTCCTTGCCTGCCAACCAGAAAAAGATAACAGGAATACCAAGAAAAACTAAATTAGAACTAAAGGAGTCATCTATTTGTTGGATAAACTCAAAACAAGTTTAAGATCAACACCTACCAGGCAGTTGACCTGGAGAAAGCATTGAGGCCTCAGCCATGGAAAGACAGTTTCTAATTGCCTGGGCTGGAGGGAAGCTGTGTTTTAAAGCCTCACAAAAATATTACTACAGAAATAATTGTACCTCAGATGTGAGAACTGGTTTTGACACAACCATCCTCTGTCAGATCCTGCTCTGGCACACTGAAACCAATCACAAGCTCAAAAGCCTCCGGTGCCTTCAACCCATGCCTTGAGTTTGTTTTAACACACAACAGTGACTTCTGGCTGACTGACCACCCAGGTTTGAAAGCATCCCATGCAAGTAATGAGGAAGAACTTGAGTTAACGATATTCACAGCAAACAGTGTTACTGTAGCCCTGACAGCTTATGATTCAAGCAATTATTTAATCATTTCCTTATTTCTAGATAGAGAACTGCCTATTTAAAACAGCAGAGACTTGGGGGGAAAAAAGGCAACTTCTGGAAACATTACACCCCCTTAATGCTGCAAACCAAAACAAGAGCTAGTACCAGCTTGAAGGACACACAAGACCTTTCTTATTGCATTGGTATTGGATTTAAGTCTGTGAGGTCTTGATTTCTTTCACGAAAGTGACAGCCAATGGCATATCCGAGTATATGCTTGCAGGCAGGATTTACACATTTATCAGGATGATGACTTATTTTGGGTAGCCACTGGGATAACAGGAACCTTAAGCAGATAATTTCCACACGCCCCTCTCCAGTGTGGAATATGAAGGCAGAAACAAGGAAGGCAAAATGATACCAAACTGCTTTTAAGTCACACTCTCAAGTTAGGAAACCGGTTTCTCAAATAAACCCCACATTAAGACCTGAGAATTTTCCACTCCATTCCGATTTTAGCATTAAAACATGACATAGGCTGGTGTTCAAATGCTTCTGAACTGCAAAATCAGTTGATTTTGAAACACATGCTAGAAAATACAGAAATTACAATATCACAGAAATAAAATAAAACTATATATTTTAAAAGAAAATATTTTAGTGTATTTTACCATACCCTCCTTATCCAAAGCACCTTCAGCCAAGTCTGAAATGAAGCTAAGTTCTCCTCTGAAACACATTTAAAAATGTGTCATTCTGAGCATTACCTCACTGATAGTTTCAATGTTACTTGATCTCAGCTCTGCTTGGGGTTGGGTTTTATTTAAATGCAGAATGTGAAAGTTACTTTTTCATAGGTTTGTATAGGAGAACACAAAGAATACGTATACTTTTCCAGTCTTGAATCTGTTCAGTCACAACTGTTGACGATAATTCAGGCAGGGAAAGAGGTGCTAAGCACAACAGGTTCTTCATTTATTCATGTTCCTTTAAAAAAAAATATATAAATCAATGACAGCAACATTTCCAAATAAACTCTCCTTGCCTGCTCCCAACCACTTAATTAAACATGATTAACTCTAGTTTGTTTTGGCAACCAATTAATGTCATGATCAAATATAAATAGACTCTGCAAGAAAAGATTATAATTAATAAGTCCTCAACAATACAGTAGAATTACACTGAAGCTTTGCTTGCCAGAAATATTTAACGGCAGGTTTTGAGTACATTAATGGGGACACTAAAAGAAAAAGATATCAAAGTTTTATCAGTGAGTGCAGTTAAGATCCCGAGGCTCTTGCTTGTGCTCAGGCCAATCTACAGAGCTTGTTGACTGCCCACATTATTTACAACGTAGGAAATCACAGTTTCAGGTTCCCACTTTCCAATAAATCAATATTCGTAGGAGTTTTCCACTCAAGTTATTTGTCAATATAGCTTTCACCTGCACAGAAGTTATCAAGAAGTTATTGTATTAAATACAGAAGTTAAGAAGCTCATTGTTCAGTGGTTTCACAATGAAGGCTCACAACTCAGATTTGTCATCTGCAGAAACCAGAATTAATCCCATAGGAATTCTGGATCATGATTAAGAACTGATTAAATGTATATTTTGATCTCAACCAGCAGCTATCCTAACAACCAAGAAACAAGGATCACGTTTAAGAGGCTTTTACTTGTCCATTCATTTAGTGAGAGGTCAGGTATGATATACAAACAAAACTTCACAGCTCATAAAAGAAATACTTATGCACAACTTTACAAAGCAGCCAGCACAAGTGACTGCTGGTGGGAGTTGCTAGTATAGAACAGACTATTCCCAGATTGCTTGCAGCTCAAAGACAAGGCACTGAAATAATAGCACCCTTGTAGAAGGAAATTCTGCCACCTCAGATAACAGATTGTCCTTGCATTGCGCTTCACTTGGTGGTTCTCAAGGAATCACCTTCACATCAGCAAAAGAACTAATAACAATCTCTATTTGTGCCATCAATTCAGCTCCAAGAAAAGCTGTTCTGTCAAAGTAAAAGATTACAATGGAACATTACGACACAACTATTGGTTATCATGATAGCAACAATGATCCTGCACCTGCTGTCACAGAAGTGACCTTTCAAGAAGGGCAGGACTGGCTTCTTCAGCCCTTGTTAAGGGGAAAACTGTTGCTCTGGAAGCAATACAGAAAGCAAGAGAGATGTCCAGTAACAATCTTCTAAATAGAGCATAGAAATATGAGTCACAGATACATACATGGGGCTTTGCAACTTCATTCAGCTTAATTTACACCCCCAATTCCCTGTTGTGCATCACTGACTGAGTGCCATAAATTTAAGAGTCCAACTGTGCTGCAGTCCCCATGATCCCTGCCTAGAGCACAATGAAAAGAATACTCCATGCAAAAAAGTAGGTTTAACTGGAGAGAACTGCTCTGTACAGAGCATCTGAATATAGCAAAAATACTGAATCCCATCAGGAAAATAAATCTTGCTCACAGCAAAGGTTGACTTCACAGCAGAGTGGAAGAGAAAACACTGAAAGGGAAATGCAAAGATTACAGGTGGGATAGGATAAAACAATATGAAACTTAATGGGAGAAAACACATTTATCTTATGAGGAAATGCACTTGGATATTGCCTTTTAAAATATAAATGAGCCTTGGACTAAAGTAGGCTAATCATTAAAGGCAGGTTTCTGATGCTATCAGCAGAAATACTTCAGCTGAGAGTGACATAGTTTGCCTTTGGGGTTTATAATTGTAGGTGCCAAATTTTCCTTGGGACTTAACCACCATAGTATGAATTCTCACAGTCGTTAATACCATGACAGCAAGCTACAAATAGTGTAGTGCACTCAAAGGTTCCTTCATGACTCACTTGGGGCCTCAGGGCTGCACTTGGAGATAGAGACTCAGCATACCCGTGTGGGAGGAGAAGGTGCCTGCTGGGGCTGTCACAGCAAGAGGCACTTTTTGGTCCCTCTTTGCCCAGAGCAGCTTCTGCCATGCAGAGGCATGTGCTTTACACTTGCCTCAACGGCTGCCTGCAGAGAGGCCTCAGGGAGAGCTGAAATGGCACGGGATGGAGAAGGAGCATGGTGAGGAGAAGGGACCTGACCAGAGCACAGACACTGTCAGTGCAGACAGCGCATCCTTTCTCTCAAAACGCTGCTGTTAGCACCTTCGCATTGCTCTTCCACACTTGGTGTGTAGTGACGGCAAGCACAGGGAACACAGCCATGCCTCCTGCAGGGCACAGCAGTCTGCTCCCTGCCCCACTGCACACCTTGGCCATGCTGTTCTTCACAGTCCATTGAGCTGCAACACTTGCCCCCCTCAGGTTGCTTCATCTTCCTGGATCAGAAGTAACAAGGCATCACATTCAGCAGCATGGCTGGTGACAGCTTTCCTCCACCTGCAACCAAGCTGCGAGAAGAGAGGTGTCCCCTTGCCTTTGACCCGCCACTGAGCACTGGCTGCTCCTTGGCAATGCCTATCTAGCCTTTTCCCTTTACCTGAGAGGCAGAAGCCACTAACAGTAACATCTTACAGACTCCAGAAGGAAAACACCAAACATTAAACCCACCAAAACCACAGATATCTCTCTGGCTGCAAACACTATACCCATGTTGTTTCTCCTTCTGGAGGTTCCATGTTTCAGAATAAACAGAACAAAAATAAGGGTGCAATACTTGTGACAAACTATATACCTTATCTATATATACACACTGTAAACAAGTGCGTCACATAAGCACAGTCGGCAGTTCATCACTATCATGCTGCTAGTAATCCTACCTCATCCTTAAGTGTTGATTTCATGATATCAGTCCTCTGCCTACACAAATTCATATATGTTTGTCCACATATATCCAAATATATTTTGAACGCGATCAGGAATACATTACGTACCTCCAACCTGGATTTCTTTACTTAGAAGTTGGCAGTTTCCCATTTTCAAGAACAGACTGTGAAGGCCAGAGGTATAGAACAGAAAGGTTTCACAAGAGAGATGATTTCCAGTGGGTGACTGGAAAAGTTCACTGTGAGTAGGTTTTTCTGATCATGAACAAACCAGGATACAAATCGTACTTCCTATGCATTTACTGGTGTAAACGAAACCTGAGCCAGGCCTTGCAGCTTGTCAATTTGTTCATTTTAATTAACACAGGAAGAAACACCACTTGCCAGCTTTCATCTCTATGACATGACCTGATGGATACTGGCTAAGCTGTTGCATGGCAGTTTGGACATTGTGTACTGAAGGCAACAGTTTGCCTTCACACCGTACCATTAATGGAATACTTGCTAACCATGGAAACCGTACACATTTATATATTAACTACCTAGTCCTACACTTGCTTCTATAAATACCAAGAGCAAAAAATACTGTTGAATTCATCTACCAGATCTCAATTGTTCTACAAAGTAAAGACATATTTTATTTACACTTTCCTGAGGAATTAGTTTCAGACCAACCTTCTTCCCAGGCTATTTTGAACTAAGTAGCCACATGTATTGAGCATGTGAAAATAGCAGACCTTTTGAAGTGTGAAAACATGCAGTTTCACCCAAGGCTACAAAAATCAGGGGGAAGGCCAAGATCAGAACAAAGACATTTTTTACTTACAGCCACAGACTTGAGTATTTGCAAAACGCTGTCTACTGAGAAACATACTGAGCATCTTCAGGTTGATGTTGCTTGTTAGTCTGTGTAGAATTGCTTTGAGACTGATTTTCCTCCTTATATAAAGTACAGAGAATCACTTCTTGAGATTATTTTTAATGGGTACCTCAGTAACTACTGTCACAACAAAAGGTACTTCATGTTTAGCAGATAAATGATTCCAGCCTTGATTCAGTCCATGATTTCTTCCTCAGAATAGACCTATTTTTAATTAACATATCTGCAAATGTTAGTATTGCTACAGTAGGTACATGTTTCTGTTTGTGTCTGCCTCACATCTATACACTGTATGCAAAATTAACCTTGCATCCTTAATGTGTACCTAATTATTTTGCACAAACTTACAGGTGAATCCTGTATTTTTAAGCAGCATATGGCCGGTGCTGTCCACTGTGATTCAACACCAGCTGATGGTTCTCACCAGAGGCAAAGCATCCCTCATTGAGGAACAAAGACAGAAAATTTACTAAGAATTGTATGATTGAAAGGCTGGTGGTTATATTTTACTTGATAAACTTAAATTCTTTACTTTGTTAATATCTTGTTAACTTAACCAAATGTCAGCATCTACTTCCTACGTCTGGGCAGGGTCAAACCTGTCAATCAGATGATCAATGGACTTTCACAGGCACTTAGCTAACTCTACAAATCACAATCTGTCCACTCTAACCCTCAGGCCAATTCAACAGTTCTACAACTCTGTGTATCTTACTGCCTAAAACAGCCAATGTGAATTTCTTCTCATTACCACTGTTTCTTATTAAATCACAGAGAAATGACATGCTTGAAAAAAGATGGAGATTTGTTTCCACATAAACTTTTTTCTTGTGAACGCTTTCACACATCCTTTGCCTAACATAATTTTCATGAAAATGAAATACAGTTGTAAAAACCCGCAGAAAGCCATGTGTATTACCCAAGGGGAATTATACTGCAATGGTGTTTGGCTAGCTTATTCCAAAGGTCTCCTCCAGATCCCAGAGGAGAAGCCTGAAGATCTACACTGCCAGCCTTACCTATCAGAGACAAAAGGAACAGACACCAATACTTAAGGGCACTTAACAGCAGCATTCAAACTTTCCATTGTTAATGACAAGAACGAATAATGAACAGGTACAAATAATACAGCACCACCCATCTTACCTTCAAGCAATATTTACTACACCCTTACTATCCGTGCATCTGCCAACATCTCACAGAAAATAAAGCTACAGTCAGTTACAAATACTGACACAAAGATATTTATTACATTTGTTTTCAGGTTCATACCTTGCTCTAAGTCATCTAACTGAATAAGGAAGTATTATTATTATTTTTCAGTTATAAAACTGAAAAATTATATTACACTAAAAGGAAGCTTTAAGCTTTGTGATTGTACAGTGTGTAGGAATCTGTTTCAACCCATTCAGACACTTGCTTAAGTAAGTTTCTGGAAAAACCAACAAGTTCAGAAATCTCTCATGGCAAACTAACCATTTTATATACTGCCCTCAACTTCCAGGGTTTCAAAACTGGATTAATCGCAGCAGTACAGATGGGTATATGCACTGTGCTAGCCTACTGAATTTGGTTCAAGTTTACTATGCTGAATACACTCCACGAGGATTTTATCTTTTACCTGCACCTTCCTGTGCTCAGTAAAACTTTTATGTAAAGTATGAGGAGCACAAGACAAGGTGGAACCTGCCTTTTTAATAATCTTGTACCAAACTAGCCCCATGATGGAGCTGAACAGCTCAAATACTCTTATTTTAGAGCACCTCATTATCTATGGAAGATCACACACTGAAAGAAAAGGTATGCTGAGCATGCTATTGATTACAGTTATACCTGCCATGATTCAATAAGTTGAAATTTCATATACCAAATATTAAATTACTGAAATTATGCACTGGCTCATCTGCATCCATTTTTTTATTCACTTTTATTTGGCTGAACATTTTAATCTTACTTACACAGTGACTAACTAAAAGTAAATGACGCATTCCTAATATTATAAATACGAAAAATAGGGTGTGCTCAGGGACTGCAGTTGAATACATTAAAACCACTCAGTTTGCTAGTTAACATATTTCCATCCCTTTTTATGTACAACCTTTCACACTCAGTTGGCAGACTGCAAATTCACGGCCTTATAAAAAACCCCACTCTTGACTTTCTGTTGTGACAGCAGAAATTGTCCAAAATCTCTAACAGTTTCCCTAAAGGATGCTCACTAGCTAGTACTTCTCCAGTGCAACACAAGCTGAATCTGAGGTGAACATCATGTCAAATTCCACTCATCTGTCAATGTAGTGGATTATTTCTTGAGAGACTGAAATTGGCTACCTAGGATCAGAACACCATCAATCTTATTCACCACGTAGGGTGTGGAGAAGCTGCCTGAGAAAGGCTTGCAGGAGGGAAAGCTTGGCTGTTTCTAAGCAGGTGATGAGGCAGCTGTAAAACCTTCACTCTATCTGTATCGCATCTCTGAGTGAAAGATTCTTGTCATTTTTCACATTTCCCCAACACTTGGTACGCATCCAGTGTCTTGCTGCTCTTGCTTCATAAAAAAGGTGATTTTTCAAGCTTAGGCAAATGTGCAGAGCTCTGAATCTGCCCAGCTCTCATTTTTTCCTCAGAATGTCACTTGTTTCAACTGACTGTACAAAGCAAGATTACATTTTCCTTTTACCTATCGGTTTAGCTGGGCTGGCTTTTTCCTATTTCCTTCACTGGGGGACAGACTCAAATAACCACAGCGTTACTTACAATTGGATTCTAATAAATATTTCACTTATTTCTCTCCAAGTCCCAAACAAAAACTTCATCATTCAAACTTTAAATGCTCTCAAACTTCCAATGTCTCTAGTAAAGATAACATTATTAGTTAAGGTGATGCTTTAATACAGCCACTGAGTACTGGTCTATCAAAGATTTAGGTCTATTCCTCTGTACTACACATTTTATTACAAGAAAGCAAGACAATGCAATACCTATGACTTTTGGACAATGAAAGTAGTTGGCAAAACTTTGAGTCCTTAAGGGTGCTAAAGACTTGCAGCTCAAGATTGCCCATCTTTGAAGGTACATTAGATCTAAAACCATTAAAGTGTTAGTTGCCACTTTGTTTGATGATTCATCACTGCAAGTTAACATTTTCCATCTTTCATTTCTAAGGCTCCTAAAACTTCTCCCCCCTCTATTTGGATCCAAATTTGTTAACATTCCTGGCCCATCTAATTTTAACCAGATGATAAAAATGTGCTAGAATATGCTGACTTTTCAATTTTTAACACAGCAAGATATTCTTCAAAGCACAATTATCAGTTGAAGAAAATTACACAATCCATCTGTATTAATAAAAGCACAATAAAACTCCTAATGTGCAGTCTTTGTGGATCGCAACAGTCAAAGTGAGCTGCAATCTTCGCTGTTAACCTGTGGGATTTATTCTGACTTTACAGGCATTTAGCTCCATTGGAAGACTGTCCCAAATTCTTCTCTGGGCTACACTTCAGCAAGCCCATTAATTTTTACAGGTAAGGTTGAGAACCTTAGAGTAACTGTGCCTCTTGTTTACGCCAAGGTAAATGCCTGACCTCCAGTAAACCCTAGTGACTATGAGAAAGATTTGGTGCCAGTATTTTAAGTAACAAACTCATGTCCAGCTTGGGTCAGATAACTACAAAGTTACCCAACCTGTGCTGTCACAATGTCTTTCCAACTTATCATTCCAGAACTGCACAAAATAGGGAGAAGCAAAAACAGAAGAAAGGACAGAGAAAGAGACAGAGAAACTTAATGGTTATCCAAAATGGGATTCCTGTGCTGGGAAATTATTAGAAAGTGATGTTAAAGGATGAATATTCCAACATCATACTGGCAAAGCACAACACGTTAGACCAACCAAAAAGAGATGCCGTGCAATATGAACGCAAGCAACTCATGAAAGTTAAAAGATAAAAAGGATTATATGATTATTCAATCATTTATCAAGACAAACATGAGCACGGGCAGAGAGCCTGAAATCTTATGGCATAATCTGCTGATCTCAGTCCTACCTGGTCTGTGCAGGTGATGCTGCTGGAAAGTGTGATGGAGGGACCCCTGACAGAGCAGCATTGCACAGGCACTTATCCACAAATACAGGACCCAGGACATTGCAGAGACCACTGCCATTCTCTAAACAAAACATTAGACAGACATTATTATCCAATGCCTTACAACACACAGAATAGTCAGCTTCCATTACAACAGTAATCTTTAGTTGTTTTTCCTTTTCAGTCCTTTTGCCTAAATGTCTTTTGTGTCTTAGTTATCATTCCCCCCTTCAGGACACACTTGTCATACAACTAAAGTCATACCCAAAAAGGATGGCTGAGGTAACAAGATGTCAACACAGGAGCCTTGATAACTTTAATTCAGTGGTAAAAAAACAAAACTGTAATGATTTGAGGACTAAAGAACAATGCAAATTGAAGGCTGGAAAACATTCCCACACTGCTCCATAGTGGAATTTATAAGGGAGTTTAAAAAGTAAAAATACAAATAAAATCACAGGAAGCTGAAAAAAGACGATGCCCAGCCAGTATCAAAACTATTTTAAAGGCATTACAGACATGCATACAGCATCCTCAGATGGCTGAGATGCAGTTCAAAAACACTCCAAGAATGGAAGGCAAATACTGACCCAGAAGGTAACAGTTTGTTTTTTACTTTTGAAAACATTAAATTTTAATCATGATGCTGTCTGCTAACCAAAGTAATTGTTTCTCAGAATTATGTTCTCATTCCCAGATGAAATCAGCTTCCTTTTGTTTGACCTGTGCATGTAAGGGGACTGGAGCATGGCCAGACTGAATTTCACACGTATTGTATGGAAAATTTGATCTTTTCACAAAGCAGATTGTGTCAAAATTTTAACAACATTCCTATAGCAAAAGGAAAGAGCAATTTCTTTTTCTCCTGGCGCTGGCATACTTTGACATGCAGCATAGACAACTGTGGGTTTCATACTTGCATTCATTATTGTACTAGCTGTCCAAATTTCCCTTTTACTTTTTAACTTCAACAGCTCTTTCCTCAATGCCTGCAAGGATCCAGAATTTTGCAAGGCTCAGCTACGCTACACATCGTCCAGTTCCTTTAACAACACCTTCTGCTGCATTTCATATTGCCAAATTAATCAAACTTCAGGCACTCTCCTTACTCAGCCAATGACAGGATGCCGGTTTCTATCTAATAATCCAATCAGCTGAACATTATTTTCACAGAGCAAGAAAGACTTTGAAAGATTAAATCTCTCTCAGGGAAAAATCATGTCTTTACACAAAAATTAAAACAATAAGAAGTCTGTATGTGCTATATCAGGGGGGTTTCTGCATTAAGGAGATTAACAATAATAAGTAGTGAAATACAGTGGTAATAAACTATATGCATATAGTCTTTTGCCTCAATTTTAAAGCAGCACATAGTCCTTGGGAAGCTTTTTTAGTCTAATTGCTTGAAAAGAACCACATAAACTGACAAGAATAATCAATAGAAAATACCAAAACATTATTCTCTCAACATGAGGCTCTTCCCTTCTCTGTTCCGAGTGTTTGAAACACTGCTTAACGTATAATTAATTTCATTTCCAACTGTTTGCTTAGCAGTATTCAGTGTACTTTTCCTGCTCTCCTTTCAGACCTATTTATCTTGCAAAATAGATTCAATCCCCTCAGATCAGGGAGCTCCCAGTAGGCTTCCCATGTCTTCAGGAATTAATGCCTTCTTGTCATATTTGGTGCTCCCATGCTTTTTATACAAGGGAAGAGAGAAAGCTGGCTCTCACATTTCAGGTATTCAGTTTATTTAAGCTGAACTTTAAAACACAGCCAAGCAAAGCCAAACTTCTACAGCCTGCTAAATGCTCCTGTGTCTTTCCTTCAGCATCATATTCTCAGCCACATGGACAGCAGACTTCCTCAACCCACTCAGGCTTTATTATTAGCGCCCTGTCATTTTTTGTCGTTTTAAATAAAAACCTCTCAAACTACATATTTCAAGCTATCTTTGCTCAAAACCCAGCATTTCTTACAAGCATTTCTTTATGCACTTCTTTGTCAGAGAACTGCTATCACATACACTTTTACACACATATCATCACTAGTAAAGAAACATAGCAGAGAGTATTCCTCCACTTATTATCTGATGTGTTCCAGATCTGCTTTCTGAATCTTAAATCCTAAAGAAGCTCCTTACCTGAGTAATCCAACCAAGAGCAGAGCACTCTATTAGTGTTCATCGGAAAGATCTAACACTCTTTTAAATCCATCTGTATCACAATACGGGGTTTTTAATAGCTTCCCAATAATCTTCTTTATCAAGATTAAAAAAGAAAAAAAAAAAGGAAGAATCTTTTTCTTTACAAATCCTGTTTCCAGAGTAAAGGAGACATCTGAGCTCTCAGACTCTGCCGTCAGAAAAGTGGCCAAGGTTTGAGAGGTCGAAACCTTCTCATTTTCACCTTTAAATCATCTCCTAGCATCACCTTCTGCTCGATGAAACCTTTGAAGTGATCTTGAGATAATTTGCAGCTTCCAGGATACTTAAGGACGAGGAGCAGTTTATGTTTAAGGACAGAGCAGCCTCACTCCAGCGCGGGCAGTGCAGAGCAAGGCAGCAGTACGTACACGGCTATACGATGCTGTAAGTACCGGAGCCTATTTCAATACATGCCTGCTCGGGAAAGTATCACATGCCTTAAAGCGACACAGCCCCTCAGTGGAAGCCCCTGCCGAGCACTCCGCTCATCGCCAGGGCTTAGCAGCCAGAGCTGCATTTGAACACCGGCACTCAGACTTTGCACACAGGAACCGCTGGTTTCATCTGCGAGGACCAGGTATGAATGGGCAGAGGAGGGTTGCAAGAGCGCTGGTGGGAAGGCGAAGGGCTAAATACCCAATGAGCTGTCTGGGAGACGCGTGATTTCTGCCGGCAAAGGCTTTATTCCCCGGGCGTTGTTCTTGCACTTACTCGCAAGAGGCAAATGAGACTGAACGGGGAGGAGTGGTGCAGGGAAAGTGCAACAAAACGCACAGGAGAGGCGGGGAGGGCAGGAGACTGCTACCCACCCCCATGGGCTTTCCAACACCTTGCCACAACTCTGGAATCTTTCCTTCCAACTCCATTTCTGACGCATCTCAGCAGACAATGGGGAGAAGAGCACCTTTTAAGTGCTAAAGATCAGATTATGTATTACGGTTATCTGTTATCAGCATTTTAAGAGGATATTTACAGGAATGGAATAGCTTCCTCTCTCTCCTGTACCATATGTAATTATTCTTTCGAGAGCCGCTGCATAGACTTAATACATACTATCCACTTGCATTACAGCTCCCAGCTCTGCCTACAAAAGGAGGCAGGCACAGGGACAAAACAGAAACTTCCATTTTAAGAGCCCAGGGTGCATGGTGTAACACAATGTGGGAGACTTTTTTCCTCCACTGGTAACATGTGGCAGACGAATGTACTACATTCCCTGCTTATGAGCTCTATACTCCAAACCATAATAAATAATAACAGCAATAATACCCTTACTTTCAAGTACCTCCTTAGCACGTAAGGACACATATCTCAGTGGAGTCTCTAAGAGGTGCAATGAGTTCACTTGACAGACCATACACTCCTTAGGAGCCACTGCATATTATTGGGTAATACATACTAAGAGACTGGCCCTTCAGACTGACAGGAACATTACACTGCTCTCTGGCAGTGCACCTGAGCAGCTCTTTATTACAGCCTTAAAGCAATAAAGCAATTGAGGGGAGGGTGTGACAAAGGGACATTGGAGAGCACTGATGAGTGGCCTCTCCAGAGGCCACCACTGCAGCGTGGATCCCATCAGGTCCCTGAGTAGCGCTGGGATGAAGAGTGTGGCTCAGGCCAAGCCCCCTGGTGACCAGAGATGCTTTCAAAAGGTCAGTTTTTTTTTCTACTAGGTGCTTTGTATGAAAGCACATGGCACAAGCACGGTTTGGGATATATTCCATTTAATAAAGGCTTTCTTGTTTTCCCCAAGAATTCCTACACCCTGGAAGAAGGCCAAGAACAGGGGAAGTTGCTGCTACTTTCTGCCCTTAGAAAGGTCTAGTAGCATCCAAGGAAGCTGACAAGAGGCAACTAATGTACGTACACCAAGTACTATGAAGTACCGCATGCAAGTAACCTCTTTGTGAAGCTTTCTGCAGCCCCTCAGAGGGGCAGGTGATAGGAATTTACTTTACAATAATACCTATTTAACAAGGTATGTTCCCTTTACAACTCATGGGGAAACTATGAAGGAAAAGGTATGGAATGGGAAGGTGTGAGGAGAGAAGGGCCTCAAGAAGCAAATAAAATCTAGGAAACTGAAAGCCTTGCGGACAGCAGGAGGAATCAGACAAATTGTGAGCACACACCTTGGCAGAGTAGGCAGAGACAGACTTATGTACGTACAGCAGAACTGTCACTCCGCCAAGCACTGCTAACTCCCAGCTCCATGAGGCTAATGCCACTGTAACCCCTGACAGATGCTGCTATTGCTCAGGACAAGCTCTGCACAAACATGGGACATGTTGCTTCTGCAGGGTAAGGGGGAGATCAGAGGAACAGAAGGGAATATTAAAGAGGCTGTGCTTGCTCTCTCTTCCCTGTCCTGTCTCCCAGCATCAGACAGGAACAGAGGAGTCCTTGGCAAATCTTGCAGAAGCATCCTCACACCTGCTTTGATGTCTTTGCTGCCAATTTTAAGTTTCAGTGGACCAATGAAACATGAAATAGCTCATCTTATCCTGCTTTGAGCTGGGCACAGTGTCATCTTCACCTGATGCTTTGGGGCTTCACTTTACCCTCCTCACTTCAGGAGTCACTCGCTTTGTCAGGAAGGGAATGATGCTTTACATGTGCCCATGGGTTCATGTGTTGAATGCAGGGCTACTGACACACTGGAAAGAGAAAATAGGAGGAAAAAATAAGACAGTAGTGAACAGTCTGCAGACTTCAAAATCCTTTCTTATGGAAAGAGAATGCTGAAAGTAGTTTGTCTCTAGGAAGAAAGGAAATAGGACCAAAGGCTGGGTCAAGCATCCTGTGCAATGGCAGCTCCTGCAAGCACTGAGACAGAACGGATTCAGGCTGTGCAGAAGAGCAAACCAGACTTTGGGTTACGTGGTCTATGCCTGGCTGCTGGGAACTGAAGTGTCAAAAGGAGGTCCTTTCATCTCCACTCTGGTACTTGGTGGCAGCTGGAAGGACCCGAGCTCTCCCAGTCAGAGAGAATGGAAAACTGCCTATCCACAGCTCCAATTGAAAGACTCCATGGAGTTGCTGGCAGGATTGCCAAAAGCAGACCATTACACCGGCATGATACGTTCAAGGTGAAGGCAGTTTGCAAGGCGTCAGCAGGCATAAAACTGCCTTTGAGAAAGACTGGCTCACACAAGACAACTGTATTCACAAGAACAGCCTTTTCCTCCTGGTTCCACCATTCATCTAAAGATGCCAACTGAATGACAAAAATAGGCAAATAAAAATAAATGCTCCTCACTGCCTGAACCTCTATTTATCATAATTCTCTATGCACACAGAAGAGGAGAGCATATGCAACTCAGGCAGACTCATGCAGACAGCAGATTGGTACTTGCACCCAAATAAGGGCCTCTGGCCTCTACTTTCTGCATGCTGCCTCCTCTGCCTCTCTCCTCCACCCCCATAGGCGCCCCTTCTCCATGTAGAGATTTAACAAGACAAATCCCAGGCGCTGTTTTGCAGCCTCTAAAGAAGGCTCATCACCTTTGAAATGCAAAGCTCATTAGCTCTAGTGCTCCCAGGACAATGAAGCTTTGCTTTTCACAGACTGTGTTCTCCATCCCCTCCAGCTGCTTCCACCCACCCTACAAAGCTCTTTCCTATAGAGCCAAACTCAGACTTGGCTGCTGCCTGGGCAACAGGCAGTGCACATGTTCCTACCCCGGATGAGCAAAGTGTAGCCTAACAGCAAGTTTTACCTTACCTCCAGTGAATGCCAAGTTATGAACCCTCTTTTGTCTTATGCCCACAAGATCAGTGGAAGCTTTTTTAAAGTATGAGAACAGAAACTTTGCTTGGCCCTGTAGCCTGCCCACAGCTTGTCTTCCATTGAAAACCAGCCCACATGGAAAGCCAGCAGCTGAGCATGTGAAGATTGATTGATCTGCCTACATGTTGCCTGAACAGCAACCACAAAGCTCAGAGTAAAACAAGCCAAGCAGCAACCTTCATCCAGAGCCATAAGCTCTTGGTTTCTTTCCCCAGTGGTACAGGAAGAACAAGCACTAAAGCATGATTCTTCTCATCCAAGGAAGAGCACACAGATCTGTGGGTTTTCTAGAAATCAGCTTTGCCTGGACAAACACTTATACACCACATTCAGTGCACAGAAGTGCATCAATGTCTGACATTTTACATGCACATCCCCAGTCCTCAGCCAGATGCTCAGTGGTGATCCACTTCCTTACTAACACATTCAATATACACCCAGGAAAAGTCTTCCTGCCCTGAGACTCCCCTCAGTGCCTACCACTTTTCTTCATCTCTTGAAAGAGGGCTGGTCCAATCTCAGTGACTGAACTGAACCCATTTCCTTTCCTTCTTACATCTTCTCCTACTGCATTAAATCCTGTAGCCTGTATTGTCAGGCTTTCTTCTCCTTTAGCTTTCCTAGTAGCAAAATAAGATGCACTGATTTGTCTAGAGGCAACCACATTGACCATGAAAAACTCAGCTAGAAGGCTGCATCATTTTTTCATGAAGGAAACACTTCAAAGAAACACTTGGCAATTTGTCTGCCTGTGACCACAGCTTCTGCCGGCCAAACACAAAGACTGCACACACCACAAGCCTGAAGAAGCAGAGATGAATATGTGCAGGGAAACTATTTGCCATGGGAGCCCAGGAACTGGCTTGTATAGCTTTTTGTCCCTTCAAAATACAGGATCCTGGGAAATTTGCTCCATTTCCAGCAAAGTGCAGCTATGGAGGTATTGGAGGACCAGCCAAGGATACAGCAACATCAGGGAACAGCACAACACACTCAGTGGAGAAGCTTTGCTTGCTAAATCTGATGGCTCCTTCCCGCCTTGTTATCCAATGCCACATCACCACAGTATCTCTCTCCCTGCTACCATACCAGCCTTGCTTGGCAGGTTTTGTCAGCCATTCCCCACCCCAGAATGTACAGAGAAGATACAACCAGCAAGATGATGGCATAGCCACCGCCATTAGAAAAGCCAAGAGAACAAACCAAGCCACAACAGTGCTATAAGTAGCTCATATACTGCAAATCACTGAAGCCTCTGTGCTTTTGTCAATATGCAGACTTGTTATTTAAGTATAACAAGACTGCATATTGACAAAAGCTGGGAGAAGTGAGAACAGAACACAAAAGGAAAGGTTTTCACAGGTCTTTTTCCCAGCCTACCTTAAAGATGGTGCTATTGTTTGTTAAAGGGATGTCTGGTCTCCACAATTACTGTATTTAGGAGGCAATGATTCTGCTTCTCGCAGTTTTTCCATGCCTGAGAGGAGAGAAAAGAGAGAGGGGAGAAGAACACATCTATATTTGTCAAGCAAGTTTATATCAAAAAGTTTGTCCCAGTTATTTTTAAAGTATGTAGGACAACGCACAGAAAAAATCTCAACCCTTATCTGTAACTTGCCATTAGCCAACAAGATCAGTACTTGCTAAGGATTAACCAAATTATCTGTGCAGTACATTGTTATCATGCAACAAAGCTTCAATAGCACTCAATATATTCAAAATATAAACATAACACATAACCTTCACATCATGGAGACAAGTTTTTTGTTTAGTTTCAATTCAGAAATACCAAAAAGCAAAGTAATCAAACTTTAAACAGCCATGGTGTTATTGTCAAGTAGTGATATTGTTAGCCTTTACCAGATACGTGCTAGCTGGAGAGATCATCCTGATCTGAAAATCCAGAATCTTAGCATTGATGCTTAACTTCCATTTAGTACAAACTCAAGGGCATTCATCCCAGGCATTCTCATGTTAGTCTAGTTGAACCCATTACCTGAAACACTATTGAAATGCTCCTAGTTTCAGATTATTACTACTGTCAGTTTGCAGTTGCCTTCTCAGACAAGCTAAAACCACATGACACATCAAGACCCACCTACAGGAGACAAATCATGAGGCAAAGCTGCATGAATTGAAAATTGGTACTTCTATAGTCAGCGAGGACACTGGGTACTTAACTTAGCAGTTACAGTATATCAGTCCTCAAGCATAGGTTCAGTGTTTACTTCCTCTGCTGAAAAGTCAATTTTGACATGAAAGTACAAGCTTTTTCAATAGTCACAACATAAATAAAACAAATCCAACAGAAGCAAAATAATTGAGACACTCTGGGAAGCAAATTCGCTATGGTGAGTTCAGACATGGTTGCTGGGCTGTTTTCACTCCCTCTAGGCTTGCTATGTTCTTATCTTCCAGTTAAACTTCACAAACAATAGAGCTCCATTATCCACAGGTAATAAAAAAAAGGAGGCTTCAACAGAAGCTAAAGTAAACCTCTTCTGTCCAAGTTGGCATATTTCAGACATCATCATAGAAACAGAGCTATCTAAGGAAACAAATCCCTCCCTATAGTACTGCAGCAAGTCACCCCCACCTTGATATTACATCTCTTTCCCGGCTGCACTGTGGCACTCTCCCCCAGCCAAGCCAGCTTCCCACCTCCTCCTTGCATAGGGACAATAGTAGGAAAAGTACACAGAAACCATTGCAAAAACATTACCACAAAGATCAGATCTTAAAAATACACCAGTCCTTTCCTGGCTACCCCCAACCCCTCACATCACCATGAAAGGAAAGAACCTCCCCAACACACCGTGAACACAACCAGGAATCCACTTCACCAGCACCAATAGTCTAGTTCCAAACCGCCTACCTTAAACAATAACGCGAGCTCACAGTCAGGTTTAGTTCCTGTTTCTGCTTTCCCCTAACTCAGAAACTTCTTTCTATATTTTTCAGCTGCATTCTCCACTTCCAGAGCAAAGAACCTCAAAACCCAACCCCACACACCACACCTCCTCCACCAACCTGGGAACCTTTATAAGCTCAAGCCACCTGAGCCTTTTAAGGGTTCACAACCTCGCACAGCTCAAAAAGACTATCAGGTGCAAAGCATGTCTTGGTTAGAGTAAATCCCAGTGACAAGGCACAATCAGGCTGATTTGGGAAACATGCCAGGAGCTTGTGCTGTGTGCTAGGGAAGCGTGGAGTTCAGCTCTGAGCTAATGCCCCTCTTGGCTGTGAAATGTCTGGGTGCTCCAGTACACATCAAATGCGCATCCTGGCACAACACACCACCCTGTGCTCAGAAACATCTTGTTTTAGAATGAAAGCTTTGGCTGGTACCTCTGCAAAAAAGTAAATGCAAGGAGCCAATTCAGCTCTGCCGTGCTGCACTTCTGGTCTTTATAACTCCAGGTGCTACCCTGAAAATAGCACTTTGAAGTCTACTAACTCTGCATTGGCCTCAGCTGCAGAGGAAATCTCAGCTGCTATATTGCACCATGGGATTGACCAAATAGCTTATTTGCAAACCTGTGTATTTCCTCCCACTTTACCAGAAAGAAAGCCAGCGGTGGCAAAAAACATTAACAAATTGAGAGGTTTCTTTGCTACTTACACCCTGCAGTATGAACTCCTATAATGGAGTCATTGAATGGTCTTAAATTATATTTAAGTATATTGTTTCTAAAATGCCCTGATTTCTGCAGGGCCACAGAGTGGTCTCAGCACACCCATTTGAGCATGCTTGGACATCCTCAGGTTAGAGGTGCTGCATAGGGAGCATTTGGTTATGGATGGAACACAAATATTGTGCACTAGGTCCTAGAGTTTGTAGGAAAATCTTTGAAAAGATAAAGCAGGCAGATAGAGACAATTTCTGACTTTAGCTATGCTCATAAAGACAGAACCAAACCCACAAACCCCCAAAAATTAGAAGGCAACACAAAAGGTACTTTTGGTGGAAACGAGATTGGGGAAAGTTCTCCCACTGAAACACACAGAAAAAGTGAGAATCGTCATGAATATGTGATACACAGCAGCCAATACTTCGCTGGTGCCATCACTTTAACAAACACAACATCTGAAGATTTAATTCCTTGTCACAGCTATGGGCTTTGTCGCTGTTTAAGAATAACACTTTAGGCACTCTCTTCCACACCTCATCTACTTGTTTGCAGGGCTGGGCTGCAGCCAGATACCCCTGTGCTGTACTAGTGCTGGAAATGGTTTGTTTCTGAGCAAGGAATTAGTGCATGAAATAAGCATGGAGAAAAAAAATCATATACTGTTCTGCCTTTGCTTCAAAACAGGTTGGCTGATTGACAGCAAACCCTATATAATAATTCCTTCCAGGCAGATGGCAAGATCATGATTTGCTCTTCAGCTGCAATTTTCTGCTGCCTCTCACAAGCAACCTAGCTGCATGATCTACCAATAGTAAGGGTCTGGTCTGTTTTATATGTGTTTATATGCTCACATCAAAACATATGGATTAATATTGTGACTAGCTCTTGAATTCCATTCTGTAAAAATTTGCCTTGAACTTGCCTCCAACATCTCCAAGCTGATCGTATGTAGATAATAGCTCCAGAAATCCATACACAAAAGCAACCTGTAAATTCCTACATCACCCCTGACAGACAATATTCTTTTGAATGCTCGCGTAGGTGTTGAAAATCTTGCCATACATCCTGAGCTCTCTCGGCACATATTGTTTTTAGGCTGCCATCTGCTAATGCACAGTTCCACCCTAAGAGAGATGCAGGATCCAGTCTCCAGTCTGTTCTGTTGTCAGGTTTACTCTTTTATTTCTTACAATTCCCAAGGCTCAGATTCTGCCATTCTTAACCCTGACTGTAGTTATGAAGTTCAAGAGGCCCATTCACACCACTGCTAATTTTCAGTGATAAAGAACATCAACTGAACGCACATCCAAGCATTTGCTTTAATGAACCAGAGAGATGCTTCATGCAGTGGTGTCCCTGGAAGCAGATTCATTTGTTTGTGTGTCATCTGCTATGCACCTAGAGAGGTGCTGGGCCCATCAGGAACTTCTGAAGCACTCATTTCCCATGCATGTATACTAAAAGCAAGTGTGTTAAGTTGATGGCAGGGGAAAAAGACAACTCCCAGATAAATAACATGGGTAACATCTTTTACAAAGCAAGCCATGCACATCACAGTGCAGAATGTCAGGATCTAATTATCATAGTAAATAAGGAATGATGAACATAATACTTGACTGATTCTGTTCTTCACTGAAACTGTCAGCAGTAGGCTTTTTCTTACTGCTGATTTTGCTTCACTAGCAAGCACATTAGCAAAATTTGTAAGATGATATTTAATTCTATTTATTTTTGGTTAGAAACCAAATTTATAAGGGATAATTTAGGTGAAGTTTACTGTGCGGGATCCATCAGTGAAATGTACTGGAAGGTACAAATTTCATTCTAGGAAACTGAGGAATGTGTTATCGCATGCCAATCGAAATGTATCTGCTTTGATCCTTTTTTTACATTCCTCTTCTCCCACACATCCCTTTTACCACCCCACCTTCTTCTCAGGTTCTCAAAGATTTTGTTGTCATTGGCTTCTGAATAAAACACTAGACTCTTTTGGCATTGTAGGCTCTGTACATCAAATTGTTGTTCATGTCACACCCTGACTTCTGTGCACCAAGCAGAAAAGTCAGAATAAGAGCAATACACAATGGCACAGAAATCCTTCCCGTATTGCTTGCCAAGCATGAAAGGGCATAAAGGAGTACCAAGAAAAGAAAATACAGATTGGAAAACAAAAATATAATAGGATGTATGTTTAAAGGAGGCACAAACTATTAGTTTTGGTTTTTTCCCAGCTTATACAGCAGTCCTATCGTTCTGTAAATAGTACAAAAATGGTTTGATAGACTTAAGTTATATGTTTTCCTGGATTTCAGTAACCGAGGTAAGCCAGGAAAATCTTTTCCATTGAAATAAAGAATTCTTTTTACATCTAAGGAACAGTAGTAGTCTTTGTTTCTTCTATCTCTGCTCCAGCTAAAGGTTGCAACTGCCTTTTTGCAAGCTTTTAGTTGCTAGAGATATAAACACTCTCTTCAAAGTATGACAGATGAATTCTCATGCCATGAAATATAATATCTTTCAGAGAGCCTGAAAGCAACTAATAGATTTTCAGGAAAATGCTGAAAATTGGCTTAATGTTTCATAAATACAGATATTTATGCAATCTGGAATGAAATTCTACCACAAGCAGAAGGTTAGGCCCTGCTCACGATATCAAATCCTTCTTTTGACAGTTTGCATGGGTCTTTAATGGACATGGGGTCATTTGTTGGCCTTCTCAATCTTACCTGATACAGTCATCATAGCTTAATTTTAAAGATGAATCATTTTCCAGGCAGCGTAATATCCGCTTGGCTCCTCCTTCCATTTCCCCACAGAGGGTTGAAAAATGTTAAACTGTTCTCTTCACAATTAAATTCATGAAACACTTAAATTCTATGGCAGCCAGACACCAAGGAACAGGAAAATCATTTCATCTCATAATGTTTTAGAGCCCCTAGGCAAATGTAAACAGTGTATGCTGTGACAGAGGAAGGATTTATTGCTGCTGCTGTACAGAGAATCTGCTGATTTATTTCTAATTCCAGTATGTTTTTGAGGGTAATTTATTTATTCCAGAATTTTGGTGGAATTATGATTTAGGAAGTTTGAACACTCCAGACCCATTTGTGTGAAATGCATTTTGAACAAAAGGATACAGAACCAAATCAATCTGTATTGAACTAACACTGGCCTGTAATACTGAATCATTACTGCATTCAGTCTCCTGCCAGAGCATAAAAAGTTGTTTGAGCTCTCTCACATATCACAGCTTCTGGAGTCCAAGTAGCATTTAATAGGCTGCCACTGGAGGTGCTGCTAAAGCAAGTTTGAGCTGAGGCAGAAAAGTGTCTAATCCACTTTTATATTCTTGCAAATATTTTACTCAAGATTAGTTTCATTGATTTTGCTGAGAAAAACAGCACTAATCTCTGCATGGAATTGCTGTTTCAACCATTTATTTATATGTGACTCAAAATGACAAAGGTTACCATTTTGAGTCTATACATCTCTGTTAGTGTATCAAATTCATAGAAACATTAGTAAAAGTATGACTTTATGTCATGCCACTTACCTTTATAGGAAGCACTTAGCTCTACTGGCGTGCACTCCTCTCTTCAGCTGTACTCAGCAGCCTTGGGAGCTGTTTGGAAAACTAAAGGAGATTAAATTCAGCTTCATAGTAGGAGTCAAGCCACCAGTCTTTAACACCAGTTAGCAGCGTTACGTGTCAGCCATCCACACACCAGACATCTGCCTCTGTGGATATTCAAGCTCCAGCAATGGTCTGTCATCATGTGTACTTCTTTTTGGCCTGTCCAGCCTGCTGGCTCCTACTGCGATCTATGGGTTAATAATTTGGGCAGAAGCCACCTCCTTTATTTCTGGATCTATAAGATCCAGCATCAGAAGGCTGAGCTGTGACTACAGCTCGTGGCCGTGCAACTGCACAGCTAAAGAAAATCATATGGGGTCAGAATCTGATCATCACCATATTGACGAGTCTTCATTTGTGTCTCCACTAAAAGGTGCCTGCATATTAACCGAGTACTTCAAAACGATTTTTGTTCTCTTTTCGCCCTCTGTGCTGTGTCAGTAAAGCCAATAGCAAACAGCAGACTTGTTTAAACAAATGCATCATTTCTGAGTTTCTCCTCAAAGATGCCACAGAAAGCGCTCCAGAATATCTGTCAAGCTGGCATCCCCCTGAGACTGCTTCAGCTCTTTGCTCTGGCTAACTTGAAGCAAGAACTTGAACCATAGCTCAAGTAACTGCTGTAGAGAATCAATTTTCAATTTCCTGCTGAACTTCAGATATATATTTAAATACTCAGTACTTCTGGCATCTGGAAAGAAACCAACAATGAAATCAAATGGTCAAACTACTCACCCGATAAGGGAAAAATCCACAGTGAATCAAGCGAACAGGAGACTTGGACACAGGCCTGAAGGGTGAATTTTCACAGCACCAGTGTATAAAATCAGTGACACTATCTTACTGTCTTTCTGACAAAGAATACCTCGTTACTCAATGGTAATTTTGTCTAAACTGGAATATTTCTGGAAGATTCGTATTTTGTTTTAAAGAGAAAAAATGGATGAAGTTTATAATGAGGTTGAAAGTTTTAATAGTGACTTAATTAGAAACAACATTCACTCAAAGAAGGAGAACCTCTGCTCTTACATGACAGACACTGGAGAAATGCTGATCTTCCTGAAGACAAGGAAGTTTTGTCATTGTTCAAGGCCAGACTTTTATCCTAATAACGACTACACCTCAGTGTATGCTGCTATTAGGCCACGAGCCTCTCAGCTCAGCAGTCTGCAGGTTTGCCTTTAGTTTTCTCAATCTGCAATGTCCTTAATAATAGATAAATGAGTAAATACAACTGAAGAAAATGTATGCTTGCATGTGAAAAGAGACACAGCACTTTTGGCTGAGGTGTTATTTGAGCAAAACTTCAACAAATAGACCTCTCTTTCCCAGGAACATTAAAATGCTATCAAGTGAGAAACAACGCTTCCTGGCTCAGCCTCTAGACAGACCAACAAATGCACTTACTGTATTCAGAAGGCAAAATGTTAATTATGCTTATGGAAAATCACGTTTGTGAGGATGTATTAAACTGGAATACACAAAGTAGGAAGGATGATGCCACAAAAATCACAGCACTTATAACTGTCCTGCAGTTTCGTCAGGTGCTGCTGCTTTAAAGGAATCAGAACAATAAAATGTCTCCCTCCCCTTTACCAAGTGTTGTAAGGCTGTTTCTGAGAGCAGCTGATGGGAAGAATGAACAAACACTTTTCTCTACAATGCTTTGAATGTAGGAACTTGTAAAATGCTTCTTTGAAGTCAGAGTGACTGCAAACTGAAGAGGGAAAACCATGCAAATGTATTAAACCTGCATCTCTGGGAGGTTTTATTCCCAGCTAACCTGCTCCTGCAGCTTTTCCCGACAGCTGACATGCTGGATCCTTCTCCAATTTGCAACGAGCCATCAGCATCTTGCAAACAGAAAACAAAGAGAAATGACAACAGGATATCAAATATAAGCTCATCCCAATGCCACTGTTCAGGAGGGAAGCAGCAAACAAAATAATAGGCAGACTGGTGACAACTTCAGAATTTTCTGAGTTTCAGAGGTGTGAGAGTTGAATTGGAAAAATTAATTGGGCTCCAATTTCATCCTCACTCTGCAAAAATGCATGAGCAACTATAGGCAAAAACGCCAATAGTAGTAATAGTCATGGTAATAATAAATGTGACAGGAACTGCCTGGAAAAATATTAATTTGCAAACTTAGAGCTGTTCAGAACTGCTACCCAAGGGACTTCTGGAGGCTGCCTTTTGAGAATGACAGGACATCCTTTTTAGTAGGATTTAGACATATCCTTATATGTGGTACCTCCTCCAAGGCAGCATAACAAGGCTCCATACTCCTGTGAATCTGAGGGGAAAGATCAGCTGCATCCAAGGAAAAACACTCTGTGCCATAATGCCTTCCCCTCCATCTCTGTGCACCCTGTCTGTTGTTTTCCTTGCATTTACATGTCATGTGGTGCCAGTGCAAATGCAAAGAAAAGAGCGGTTCCCCATGGCTAAGAGTGAGATAACAGGGAAGAAGCCCACCAGCATTTCAGCTCAGCTTCACTCATTACAACATCCCTAAATTTCCAAACATGTTCTGCATTTCTTTTTAACAGAAAGGTTTGGAAAGCTCATCCCTAATTCCACTGTCACAGAAATCTGTAGTAAAGTTACTATTGCTTTAGAAGAGCTAGATCTGTTTGAGTGTCCTGCAAAATCTCACCCTGCTGCTGTAATGCCTCCACCTGCCTTGAAAACAGTCATACATAGAAGCCGAAAACGTCAATCTTCAGTAAGGGGTGATAGCATTGACATAGGTGAAGCTTCTTTTACAGCCATCAAATGAACAGCGATGTGGGCAGACTCTTCACTTGGAGAACAACGTAGTCTGTGTGCAGTAGCATGAGCTACTGAGGGGCCTTTATGCACTCCAGCCACCTCACCCCGTAAATGGGTGGCAAAATGTGGCCCAGCAGAGATCATTTTGTGTATTAGTCCTACAGATATCAGTGGCACGTGGGGGAATGATGTCATTAAGGAAAAAAATCTAGTTCAAAGTCATTTGGCTCTAAGGATAATTTAACCATCCTGGAATTGCTGAGTGATTATGTATATTTGAAAGAGAGAAAAGCAAATGCCCAGAGGCCTCTTGTTTACAATGCTGCAGTTTCAAGAAGTTGCTGTGTGGTAGAATGGGTTGCTGATAACACAAGAGATAATCCAGTATGATAGTGCTATCAGCACCTGAGGAGTAATAACTGATCTGCTTCATATTTACCAAATGTACCAAGCACTCCGTATTGTGTTTACCTAATGATTAAAAGGAGCAATAAATGGAATGACTTTCTTTTAATCAGTATGTCAGCTTAAGCAGCATAATGAAATTAGTCACGGGTGAATATAGGCTTCTGAGCCAAAAGGGGCATTTCATTGCAAGTTACTTCTGAAAACCATAACATCGTGGTTTCCATGGCAGGCCATTGTGTGATGCTGGGTTCCTTATTCAAACACCGTATATCCAAAATTAAAACAAATGCCCTGTTTCTGTTTCATTGTACCTACTCTCCTAGCTTGCAAGTTCACCAAAGTCTCAACCAAGGATTCTTTTTCTTTAAGATGCATTTATTCATCATTTGTTCATGTCTACCTACTTACACAGGGATTATATCTGACAGTTTATCCCAGTTACCATTAATAACCATTAATGATGCTGTTGTTACAATCAAGCTGCATCAGCTCACAGCCTCCCTTGCTTTCATCTAATTTTTCATTTAATTATGAAACTCAGAATGCTCTTCTTCCAAGCAAGCTTGCTTATTTAAAAGGACAGGGATCTGTGCATTTGATTGCTTTTAGAAATCTGGGAGATGACACTATTTAGCTACTTTTACTGAGATGTGGAATACATAATGTGTTTCTTAATCCTCAAATGTAAGTTATTGTCACTCCCATGGAAGCTATGGCATGTGAAAGTTTTAGATGCAAACAAATCCAAATTGAAAGAAGTCATGTTTTCCTCGTGCTGAGAAGGTTTAACAAATTCATGTAGACACTAAGGAGTATTACTAGGTTTATGTAGGGTCATGGAAAATTAGACTGGCTTTTTAAGCCATTGTTACAGATTTTCTCATTGTTAGATGCTAAATTCTGTACAATTAATATAGTTTATTTTTGCTTTCATCAGTTGGACAATGTTTGAGGTTCAATGGCATGGCTGTCTTCATATTTTTTGTTTCTTAGGTAACCTTGTATTTTCCCAAACTGGAAGGGTTTGGCAGGATTGAATTTCTAACTTTAACTTTCTGGCTTCTTCCGGAAATTTGCTTTGTGTCTATTTCTGAGAAGAAAATAATCATGCAACACAGAGTGCTTATTTACCTCATTTCCCAATCAGTACTTGATGGAATGGTGTATGTCAGCACTGCTGTAAAAACATCTATAACAAGAAAAGTATCAGTTTCTTAAAGATGTGGTGCTGAGCTCTGGCCTGATTGAGTACCACTGGAGTCAGCAGTTATCAGAGGATAAACAGAAGCACAATTGGAAGTGTGTATGTAGAGTTAGCATACATAATAGATGTCTTTCATTCATAAAGAACATTATCCTGCATTTCAACACAGTACAACGAATCCGCCAGTATCCACAACTCGCTCAAAGGTGAGGAGCTGGACTGTAGAGGACGTGTTTCATCCAGTGCAGCTTCTTGACATTAGAGGGCTCCATAATCCGCTGAGAAATGGCAAAAGTGAGTCTCATTTTGAGGTCAGTAGAGATGACACTGGAAAGAATTACAGACTCCTTTTGTAGCTGTGGTTTGATGCTACAGTAAATTCAGCTTCTGAAGCTTCTCAAGTCAAAAGCACCACAGCTGGAAACGTGAAGAGCTGGTCTGCTAAAAAATCACTCTACTAGTTCATATTGGTTCAGAAAGTTTGAGTGGGGCTTGATTTTCCCAAGAGGAGAGCACATCTCATGGATCCCTCTCTCTTGCATGATGATGGATCTGATATTATACAGTTGTCATCTATATTCTAGGACTCTGAAAAACCTGGCATACGCTGTCTATCAGAGAGATCAGGATGCAGGGAGTGTCCATGCATGATAGAGATTAAATCTATATCTAAACTTGGCTGTAGCAATTGCAGAGACACAGCTGCATGCCATGTTTGCCTTCTTCCATCACCGTTAGAGCTCTAGAAGGAGCCATCAGCACAACAGCATGACACCAGGCAAGGGACCATGTAGTCAGAAAGCCTGGGAACAATGCATATTCAGAAGGGAAAGTCAGAGAAGCTTCTGAGACAATAAAGAAGAAAACCAGGTTGGACAATGGACTCACAAGCCACTTCTTGTTCCCCACTGGATAAAGATAGGGTGGAGTGTGTTTCCCAGTATCCCACCTTACATCCATTAAGATTCTTGCACTCAGGCTAGAACCTGGATTAAATATTTCTGTGTTCTTTTGGCATAACTGATAAGCTAGCATGCCTTTTGTGTTTCCTATTGCTATCAGCAATACGAGAAGTAAAGTGCATCTTAATGGCTTAGTGGCTATAGCACAAACCTCTAGCCTGAGGTTGCACAGGTACACCTAGAATAGCATAGTACCACTCACATGATGTACATACAGCATGGTGGGGTACAACAGGTAGCAGTTACTTGTTCTTATCTTGCAGAAATCATCATAGTTTCTCTTATTTTGTCCTGTCATGCTGAGGGAGACACTTCTGCAACCACCACTGAATGCCACACAGCAGATGTGCCTTCAAGAAGCCTGTCTTTGCACAGAGCTGAGCATAGCTATAAGGAGTCACTTGCAGAAAATTTGTGTCATGAATGTGAGAGCTTATCCTTGACATAGACAATGTAATGAGGTAATAACTGTGGAATAAGAATAAATATTTGCCATTGTCCCATCTTTGTGGCTTAATCTATTACCAAAAAATACTTTCAAAATATTTTAAAAACCCAGACTTCAGAAAGAGCTTTTACATATAATGTCATAGCCTTTAGAAAGTGCTACTTGTCTTTGTTGCACTTCAAAGAGCCTAATCCTAAAGATACCTTCCTAAGGAATAAATACGCTCATGAGTTGAACTAACCCTATTCTAAGGAGGATAAAAAAGCTTTTTCAGGCAGTGCTTGTACAATCCCCAGAAAAAGTGAACTAGCTCTTTATTGAGGCAGTCATTTATAGAGGTGTTTCATTTAAGCCATGTGCCCATACACACTCTGCCCCATCAGACCTTCTTTCATGTACCACCTATATTCTGCATAAGGGGCTACTGCAGGAGCAAGCTGGTTGATTGCTTTCTCAGACGCTACAAAAGAAATCAATATCATGGAGAGAATTAAAACTCTCCCTTTTTCTTGTGCTCAGGGAAGGTTTTCTATAATTAATGATTGATATATAGGTGTAGCTTTCCTGACAAATACTGGAAGAGGTTGGATTATTTTGGTAGGAAGGGCCAGATTGTTACAAAACCCATCATTTCCTAAGAGGAAATCAAGCACAGCTGGCTAAAGAAAATTTCATTCTGTGATATTTTGGCCTTCTCCTCATACACGGACCGTGTTTTTCTCCAATGCTGCAGGCATAATTTAGTCACTTTCTGGAATTTTTCCAAAAATTGACTCATAATTTAGTCAATTTCTGGAAAATATCAGTACAAATAATGATTTTATTAGCCAGCAAAAAAGCCAGTAAAAATGAGGAGAAAAGTAGTGCTCAGAGTACAGCCATCAGAAAAGTGTGCAAAATCTCGGTATCTTTTTCCAAGTTATGGAGCTGGACACTCCAAGTTCAGCACTTGCAAACTGTGTATACCCAAGATAGCAAGAAAATTCCCACTGCAAAAGGCAGCGTCTGCTTTAGAAGCAAATGTGTGAAATTTACACCAGCTGAAGAGCTGGTACTTGTTGAATTCATTGAGCTTGAACCAAATACCACCGTAACCAATGGGGAAAAAGGAAAGGGAAAAAAAAGAAGAAACCCCTTCACTTCAGCACCTTACAGGCCAGACTTGCTGTGAGTGGACCCCTTTGGGACATGGGTATCAGTAGCCTTCAAACCATGACCATCTGATTAATACAAGGATACCGACTCATTCTTGGTTTGCTGAAGAGTCTCATAAGTAATATAAGTGGCATATATTTGGCCAAAAAACAGCTATGAAAAGCTTAGAGATTTATATACCTGAAACGAAGTACTCTCCAGAAAATTTTGGGGTGAGAGGGAGTAAATTTTCTCTTTCACATCTGCGTCTGCAGTGCATTGTGCCTGCTACCCAAATCACAGATCAATAATATTCTGGCAAGACAATTCCTTATTGTGCTTCATTCTGAAATAAATTCCTGTAACATGGAGAGGCAGCTGCAGGGGGAGAGCAAATAAAACCTCAGTATTTCCTTGTGGCAGTTGAAATTTCTGCCGAATTTCTAATTTTGTCTCTGCATCCGATGGGTCACTGATTTAAATAAATTAAAGACATAAATCACATAAAAAATGGAAGTGAGAGACTATTTTTTCACTTTATAAAGTTTATTTATTTCACATTATTTGTTTACGGCCTCAGCTGTTGTTATATTAAGATAGCTTCTTCCTTGGGATTTCTCTGTGCCTGGTTCCCAGAATCATAAGCTGCCCATTTCAGTAGAATAGGGGAACTGTGCTAGCTAGGATACAGCTGACTTTCCTGCCCAAATTCCACCATACAGCAATATGCCCCCCAACAACTCCACCTGGCAAGAAATGCCCTTTCTCTGGTGACCCAGATACCCCAGAGGCTGCAGACTCCCATTGATCTTCTTTTGGCAGCCAGTCTTACCATGGGCTTTACCAGAGCACAACTGGAACTGAATCCAAAACGGTGCAGCAGTGAGAGATGCTATGTCAAACAGGGGGAAAAACCTGGGATAAATACAGTTATTGATAAGGTTTTCAGGGACCATCTGTGGCTGGAAAAGTGAGTTTTCCCAATGCTCTCCAAAAAGCCGGCAAGGTACCTGAGGTTCGCAAGCTAGTGTTGAGTGCTGACTGTTTGCACAGCTCTGAGCTTGTAGCAGCTTTCCAGATCCTCTGCAGAGCCATAGCCCATTTGCATGAGCCCCAACAGCCAACTGAGGAGCGCCAGACTGTGTGGAAAATGCACAGAATTAAGTATTCTGAAGATGCAGATGTGACAACCATCCTCTCTAGCTTGCAATGCAGCCTTGCGAAGAAAGCAAACTGTCAATGACACATCTGCTCACACTTCTCCATTTATTAAATTTGAAACAAAATTTTGACAGCAATAAAGCAGAAGGAGCAGTTGTGTGTTTGTATTAAAACATCATTTGGATAAGCAATAACCAGTGATTGGTGTAACGGAACATCTGTGATATTATCCTGTTATTTTTGTTTGAGTCATGTCATGTCTGAGAAAGGCAAAGAAAGAAGAAAAAGCCAGGAATGAAATTCTCACATGTGATGGTTCAAATTTGGCTTTGTTAAAGGCACGCTCCTTTTCATTTTCCAGTACAATTCCCATTGAATTAAAATAAAGACATCTGTCTTGTCTATGGAATCGAACGCTCATTCTGGTATTTTGGTTTGACTATGAATCATGCTCCTAAAACATTTTTGGTGATTAGATTTTAATCCCAAATTGATAAATTCCTGCTCACACAATAATGTTAACATTAAGATCCAAGCCTCTCTGAGCCCTTAATCTGAATCTCCCTTGTTAGTACCAATGGGGTTTATTTTGTCTATGACAAAAATAATTAACTATAGCTGAAAACAAGGCTGAGATGAAAAGGACAATAGGAAAGATATAATTTTTTAAAGATAAAGCATGGTAGCCTTTTGTTAGGTAATAACAAAGCCACTTTGGTTATTAGTATCCACTATAGAAAGACTGAGGAAATTTATTCTAGCCACAGAAAAAGCACTTCCACTGGTGTATAAAAGCAAATATTTTCTTTATGTGTGCCGGAGGGTGGGAGGGGGAAGAGCTTAAAAGCATTTGTAGGACTTTCAGCTCATCATAGTTTATGTCAGGCAAGAAAGTGATAAAAGATGTTGATTTTATTAATAATTTATATAGAAGCAGTATTTATAGCCTGCTCACTGCGTGGTAAATTGAAGGTCCACAGTAATAAACAACTCATTAGAAACAATAAGCATTAGACTTGTATAAATGTGCAGAAAACTGGTCACAGCTACATGGAAATCATTAAAGCTCTTTGAAGGAATATGTGTGCATTTATATAGGTATCTCTTCCTCCTGGAAGGAACATCCATTTCCTCCATTTCCCTCACATTTCTCTAGGGCACACTGCCCGCTCCATTCTTCCTGTTACCAAATGGTATTCACAACCTGCAGCAATGGTCCCCAAGGACCAGTGGGAAGTTGACCAGTGTGTGTGACCTGAACTCGGCTCATGCTTGACCGCCCATTCACTGTCTAGATATTACTTCACATGTTTCTTTTAAAAAATCCATACTTTATGATTAATATGAGAAAGCATCTATTTACCACCCTTAACTGAGGTTAATGACAGGTGAGTGTTGGGTCTATGCTTTTGATCTTAGTCCAGTAGTTAGAAAAAAAACAACCTTTGGGTTTTTTTTTAATGAAAATTTAACTGATTGATAGCAAAATTTCTCAGCAGGAATTTCTATGGTGAATGAAATAAAAAAGTTCTCAGTTATAGGTGCAATCTTCCTCTTAGCATACCTAATCTCTGTGTCCCAATGGCAGTTTACGAGTGATGCTTCTGATCCACATTATAAACATTTTGTCAGACATTTTGGCAGAGCTTTTTCACTGCTTTCCCTGGTTATTTTTGAGATATTAAATCATTATTACAAGGCCTGGAAATCAGGGCCAGTATCTAATTCCATCCCAAACTTCCACTGGAAAATTGTTCTCACTACTTACTTTATGTCTCCAGCAAAATTTCTTAGCTGACAGTGATTTATGAAGATAATGTTTCCTACATGCTAAAATTCTGAAAAGATCAGATATTGAGGGTGATGTCAAAGTTACCTAAAGTGTAAGTCGAAACAATTAATTTAAGGCCTAATGCTGTAATGCTCACATTGATCAAATTTCTACTACTGCTTACAATAAAGAGTTCCTTGATTTTATGCATAGGTGATTATTATTAAAAGACTTTGAAAAACCTTCTCTGTACACATTAGATCAATAAGGTGTCCAAGATGCAAGGAGCTGTGGAAATGAGTTATAGAGGGAACTGTGAAGATAAATTATATGGAATAATTAAAAAAAAAAGCACTGTGTGTGATCGACAGGAAGAAGACATTTAGTGACTATCTGGTCCACGTTTTAATGCATTTTTTACGCATTTTTTTCATTCTTAAAATATACCAAAATATTCAAATTAGGCCTTTACATTACTGTGTTTTTGATACGTTTCTTAATTAAATCTAGTCTCAAGGGAAGGACTTGTTTATGATTCTATACTGTACACAGCACAGCTTAGAGAAGGCCAGAAAAAACATCAGCAAAGATGTGAGAAAGACACCAGTACACTGCACTCTCCTGGTGCAAAGGAAGCAGAAAATAAGTGCCAAGAACTTATAAAGGACTTGTAGAAGATGGCACAGGCTAGAGAAGACGAGTAGATCAAGAGGCGAAGAGAGAAGGCAGGAGCCAAATTCTCTGACTGGCCACACCACCCAGCAGCTTCCAGCATGGGGAGCCAGACCTGACCCTGATGTCTGAATCTGGCCACCTCAATAAATCCAACATGACAACTCTTCAAGTTATTGATTTGATGGAAAATGGAACAAATATCCTAACTATTCTGTGATTTTATGATTCGAAGGAATACATACATTCAAATGTCAAATTATCCTGTAATTAGAAATACCAACCTTTTATAATACATGCCTTTTAGAAGAGGCTTCAGAATGTTAAATAAATGCTTCCAGAAGCATAGGTTGGTAAGGCTGTAATTGTATTATTTTGCTACTTAATGGCCTAGAACTCCAGACACAGTGCATGTCTCAGTTTACTTTCCTGAGACTGCAATTGATAATGTAAGTTAACATGGTATAAACTTTTAATTCATTAATGGGAAGCCAAAAGTGATGAAATCACACAATCTGAGTTTCATAAGCACAACAGTCACAGTTATTTAGTGTGCCCTACTTACAATAGGTTTTTAAAAGATGTAATCCACATGAATGCCATCACATTAAGATAGAAGAAATTGTTCAGATTGTTTCCAATTTCTGTGCTGGGGAGTAAAATGTTGTGTTAAAGATGTGTAGTATGAATAATGTGTGTCCTCATCCATATTTCCAATTATTTTTATCATTCAAACGAATTTATTAGAGAGCAGTGAAAAATGCAATAATTTGACATATCCTGTATTTAAATATACATGCTTTGTATCCAGTATATATTTACAGACAAGATGTTTGTACAAGTGTATCTACTAAGTTACAGGGGTTTATTAATCTTGGAATTACTGTGATAGTAAAAACATTATTTCTTTAGCCTCTTTATTGTGTAACAGAAATGACAACTAGATCAGACATTTGGAGATGAATGAAGCAGCACAAGAACAGTTCCCTTGGAAAAAACTCAATAAACATCTATAGTTGTAAATCTAACCACTTTTCTTGGCAAAACAACATTGAAGAACTGTTAGAGAATTATAAAATGTTGTAAAGTGGCTTTTTTAGGATTGAACAAGAATTTTGTGCTGTTCTGTTGCAGAATGATGGCAGGTCACAAATCAGTTTCTCCTTTGTACTTACTAGCTTAGTTCATAGAAATGACATATGTGTAACATTGGCGACTTCTACCACTAGACATTAGTTTTATTGTAAATCAGATGACATTTTAGCCAGAGCTCGATAAACCCGCTGTGGTGGGTTGATCCTGGCTGCACACCAGATGCCCAACAAAGCTACTCCATCACTCCACATCTCCGCTGGAAAGGGGAGAGAAAATATCACAAAAGCTCATGGGTTGAGGTAAGGGCAGGGAGAGATCGCTCAGCAGTTATCACAGGCAAAACAGATTTGACTTAGGGAAATTAATTTATTACCATTCAAATCAAAGTAGGGTAGCAAAAAAATAAAACCAAATCTCAAAACACATGGATTCCTCTCTCCATGGGGCCACAGCTCCTGCCAGAAGTCTGCTCCAGTACAGGTTTCCCACAGGATCACAGTCACCTTTGGGCATCCCCCTACTCTGGCATGGGATCATCCCCAGACTGCAGGTGGATACCTGCTCCACCATGGACCTCCATGGGCTGCAGGGGCACAGCCGGCCTCAACATGCTCTGCATCACTGACTGTAGGGGAATCTCTAGAACCTGGAGCACCTCCTCCCCTCCATCATGCTACCATCATCGCTGATGGGTTTGGCCTTGGCCAGAGGCAGGTCCATCTTGGAGCTGGCTGGCATTGGCTCTATTGGGCATGGGGGAAGCTTCTGGCATCTTCTCACAGAAGCCGCCCTTGAACTCGCCCTGCTACCCAAACCTTGCCATGCAAACTTAATACGCCCAGTAAGGACCAGCTGCAGTAGTATAAGATCCTGCATTTAACAATGCAGTGGGGATTACTCATAGGAAATAAAGCTGAGTAGAAAGGTATTGTAGGCTTGTATTAGGGGGTGTATTATTTCCAGAAGGTGCACTATATGTGCTCCTAATATAGTCTTCCATCAATGCCCAGTCTGCTAAAACAGTGAATGGAAGTGACTGATCTAAAATTTGCATTCTCTTTTGAGTCCATCAACAGAACATTATTAAAACCATTGAGCCAAAACCCATTAGAACAGCACTCACGTATGAAACAATGCACAGGTCTGCTTCTTCCCATTTTTATGCACTGCTATAGGACTATAAATATTCATCGTAATGTAACTGAAAATTATTGAAGTGAGAAAAAAGAGAAACAGGGAAGCCATTTGCTTCAATTCATAAACAGCATCTGTTGGGAAGTTATTCATAGATTGCTTCAGGGCCTGCTGAGCAGTAAGCCCATGGAAAAGGATGCCATTGCAAACAAATTGGCCAAAAATGCAATGGAGATGCTATTAAACATGATTCACTGACAGCCAGGGAGAATGATCAGGCACTGGGTTGTTTTATGTCTTCTTTTATCACTGGGACACAGAAGTAGCCTCCAGCCAAAGTCTCACACAGTTTAAATTAGAAGAGCAACCTTCTAAGTTTATTAAGGCCTAATTAGTGGCAGAGAAAGTTGCATGAAGTGATATTATAGTGAATACAGTTGTTTATTTGTCCCTACCTGAGGCACATGTAAAATTCTCTTGTGAATCAGGGTGGCTATAACCTTTCCTATTGTATATTTTTGACCAAAAGGTGTTTAAATATCTTCTCGTAAAAGGCAAAAATGCAGCCTAATGGATAAGTGAAAAGCAATTAATGATTTAACCAACATCCTTTAGTTTTAGTGACATGACGCCAAAGAAAAGGGTATCTGTACAAATCCATGACATTTGCAAGTATAGTTTATTATTGAGAATTAAATACTCAGCTGCCAAATTTTGTTTGCTGATTTACAGAGTGGAGCTGTGGCAGGACAGAACTGTTCAGCACTTCTGAATTCAATGCCCATGAGTTTTCTGCTAATGACCTGGCCTAAATTCCTTTACCACCTGTGGGATTTATCACATCAGGAGGAATGTGAAAAAAGCACTTCCAATCAATATGTGGACAAATAATTTTCCCAGCCGCATTTGTCCTCTTGTTGCAAATTATTTATACTTTTAATTAACTTCAGCAGTTCAGTGACTTTAAGTAACGGAAAGTGCAGTCCCTTTCATAAGCAAGAGGCTACACAGGCCCACAGCTCCCCAGGCAAAGTGGTTTTTATGTATTTGTTCCGTTTTCCTGTGTTGTAACTGAAATTACTTGAATTATCTTTATCTTGCTTGTCTGTACCTGTTACTTTTGACTATTTTTAAATATCTCCAGAAGTTGTTTTCTCTTTTCACAAAAATCTGGGGAAAGACACATTCTTCAGCAGCTTGATCTGCACGAGGTGGGAGACCTTCAGGTTACTGGTAGGCTTTACATCAAGCCTGTTAAAATGCCTGCATTTGCAAGTAAACAATGATATTTTCTCCTAAGCAAACATTAATCATTTGCCATTTGGTATTTGTTTTTTGTTCTTGAAGTACAAACTTGCCTGTGACTCAAGTAAGTGGAGCCCTTTCGCACATAACAAATACTCTTCTGTTTGCAACCATTTTTTGAGGGATATTTGTGGCTAGCAAATGAATTCCCACAAATTAGGTCTGTTTCATGCTAGGAAGAAAAAAGATAATTTATTCACCAAGTACCCTGTACTAGTGGGCATCAGTTACACCTATTCATCAAACTGCTTCTCAGGAAAGTTAGCTTTAAATTATTCCTTTGAAAGTTGACACACTCTTCAGGAACAGTAGGAGATATGGTGGGTGTCATACATTTAAGGGCTAACAAATGCTCAAGCACAGAGAAACCTCCAGCCAACCTCTAAATTGAAGAAAAAACATTTTCAGAAGTTTCATCAAAATCTTCTTTCTATTTTTCTTCTTTTTACCATAATGTGATGCTTTGGTATTCATTTGCAGGAAACTGTTTTCTAGAACAATTGAGATTTTACCAATAATAAATGTGGCAGAGAAAATATTTATTGTCTATGAATTACATGTCTGAACATCTACCAGATATGATGCACAGCTTCAGCACTGTTATATTCAAGATGAAGAACTATATCACGATTGACAACATTTGATTAAACAACATACACTAAAAGTTATGTATGAAGCACAACTATTCAAATGTGTGTGAAATTATCAAATCCTAATAAGATTAAATGAGAAAATCAATGCTTGACAAACACAACTAGATCTTTACTTCATAGGTTAATTATTCATTGCATATAACTTGCTTGCCCTTTCCTCTCTCCACACCCAAATTGTCTAGTCCTGTTAACTCCTTGGACACCCTGATTCCAAGCGTGTGAGGATGTCGTCTGGCAGCTCCATCTGGAATCTAAGTGTGGGTTTCCTAGCTCAGGGGCATCCTGCCCTGGGAGACATTTTGGGACCCACAAGTAGGCTGACATATAGCCTTCAGCATGGTTCTGCCACACTGGGTAAATCCTGTCCCTGTCCCTTCTCAGTTAAGTAATAAAATTAAGATTCTTGAAGATTCAGGTTCCATGTTCTCCAAGGAACTGCTTTTTGGGGTGTATTTATGCTTCTCTTCTTACACTTCCAGCACAAACCAGCCAAAGTCATATGAACAAAGCACGTGTACCGTTCTCTCTGTTCATAACTTCCCTAGTCCCCAAGTGAAGCTTCAGGGACAGTTCAACTTGAACTGGTATAAATTTAGGCAAATTAAAGCATGATCAAAAAACCCCATTCCTGCTTATGCAGGAAGATAATTAATTTTTCAGAAATGCTACTGCATAGATTAGAGTCGTTATGAACAGCTCTAATTTGTGCTGAGACCATTTATGGAGTTTTCCATTCCTTTATTTATTCCTTTATTAAATAAGGGAGATGCCATAGCAACCCCTGTCACACAGTTCTGTTTGTGTATTGATTCTGCATTATTCAGGCTATACAAGTTTTATTGTGGCCATTGTCTCATATGATGCTGTAGACTCTCCAAATCAAACCGATTGTAGTCCTCCCGCGTTTTAGAGCTCAAACTTAGAACAGAAAAATAACCAAGCTCTGGAGATGGCTGGGTCTAAGAAAACTTTACCTATTAAGACTTTCACCAAATCTTTCCCTCTCGACTCCCATTTTGTGGCATCTTCACCTGAAGCACCAACCAGCCCAAAGCCCAGTCATTCACCTGAATTAATCGAACCACAGTAATATGCCATTCAGCTTTGAAACAGTCTTGCTTTAGCACATTTCCAGGAAAATTCTATGTTCCTCATCAGAAGCTAGTCTTCTAAGCACAAATTATTTTATAAAAGCTATGCTTTTCAGTATAATTGCAACACTTTACCATTGTAAATGCTTTCAGTCATTCACCAAAATGGGTTTAGTCCCTTATGTGATACAGTTCATATCTTAAAATGATAAAACCTGGATCATCTCAGTTTTCTTGTTAAGGCTACAAGTGACTAGTGGTATGACAATAATTTTTCTTCATGCATATCAATGAGAACCTATACAATTGTTCACGAAACAACCACACTGCCATAGCATCACTCATAGGTCCATAGCCAAGTGCAAGCCTAAAACACGGGAGCTGTTCAGTCCCTAATTACTCATGGAGCATTGCCTGGAAGTGTCCCACCTAACTGAGATTTCTAACCAGCATATAAATTATGTGCATAGCTGTTCTGAGGCCATTGTTCAACTTTCTACTTCCTGTCAGGAAACTGGAGTTCAGTTATAAATCCAAGGTTTATTTCTACAAGCCCTGCCTTTGCTATGTGGAGATGGGAGCTTGCTCCTCATGTATGCCAAGCCATTCCAGATGCCCTGCGACCATGGTAGCCTGGCTCCAAGCCTGCCTTAGGAAAAGCAAAGTAAATTAATTCAGACTTGGACATGCATTAGTGTAATCCCAGGACTGTAAGTTAGAGAAGATACCTCCTGCAGCTGGGAATATAGGCACATCAGACTCTCAGGTAGACAGAATCAGTGTGAAAGGCTCACACTGTTCAGCACTGAGAAACCTGGGAAATCTTCCTTTGAGTTACTTAGCTCCCCTGAGAACTAACACTTTTTTTTTTGCCTGTTAAGGCTTTAATGCAAAAGAGAAGAGCTGTTCATTCACAATGTGAGAGAAAGTTGGATAACCACTTTTAATGGCATATGGCATGTCCATCTGTTAAGGGTATGGCATGTCACACATCTGTTTTCTGGCACTGGCCTGGGAGCAAAGATGCTCCAAGCTGCAACCATCACTATCAAATCCCTTCCTAAATAACAAGTGATGGCTTTCCCAGGAAGGGAAGGAAGCATCAAGCAGTGAGGAAAAACCAGCATCCTGAGCCACCCCAGTATGAATCATGAAAGTGCTTGTGCCTTGTGCACACAAATTTGATGGGGTGTCAGCAAACTGCAATGAGAAGAGATTTAGCCCACACACATGTCCGCTCCCTGTACATGTAGAAAACAGAAGAAAAGAGAATGAAAGAAAAAGAGAACAATTCTGTTGTAAAGGCTTTGCTCACAACAGACTTTCTTGACAAGCCTGACTCAAACTCTTCTCACCAAACAAGCTGTAAGTAAAAGCATTGGTGACACTGTCCATATCAGTTTGGTTTTATGGTCATGCTCTGAATCTTATTAGATCTGAATCTTAAAATCTCAGACCTGGGTCTGCATCTTGAGGTGCCTCAGCAGACAGCTGTATCAATAGTTTGACTGAAGACTCAAAAAATGTAAGGGTTGCCTCCCTTAGTGTTCATTATCCTTCCAGACAGGAGCCTCAAAAGGCAACAGGACCAGGCAGTGATTAACTCTTAGGAAAACCCCACAGAGGCAATGCCCAAATTTAACTAATCTCATTAGTTTTCTCCTTTGGGGGCAACTCTTTCTCATGTGTGATGTCACCTGGGAAAACAATGGAACCAGAAGTCTTCTCACCAAAAGCTATTTACCAGGATTAGAGGCTCCTTAGGATAATAATTTTACTCATCTAATTATATTTCTAGTCCAAACAATTACATAAATAGGAAAAGAAGTGAGAGTTTCATGTAGGCTGGTTGAAAGACTGTTCACTCACCGAAAAATGTAATCAATATCCCTGGGGTAGTTCAGAGAGTGAACATATAATCATAAAATACAGGAACAGAGTGTGTTAGCAGAGAAAGAAAAAAAATCATCAGCACAAATGACATGGCTTCAGCATGTAACCCAGGAAACAGAAATATCTCATTCAGCTGGCATTTTTCAAAGTGATATATGTCAATACTGTTGTTCCCTTGTAGGTTAACTAAATCTATCAAAAATTGATGCAGACTAAGACTTGCTAAAACAGTCTCTTTTTAACAGCTTGTTCTCTCAAGAAAGTTCAATTTCTATTACAGGAGGCCAGCAGTTAGAGAGAGTCACATATCGCGAGCCTGCTAGTCCCTGCCTGCGTTTGATTTTCATGAATTTGTGCCATAGTATAATCAGAGCTTTCAGCACTGAAAACATGCAGTCCCTTTTGTTAACACGGTAAAATTTGAAAGCTCAGCAGCAGGAGGTTAAATCAAAAATTGCTTGTCCTTATTCCCTCATTCAGCGAGGGGAAACAGAATAACAAAAAGAAGCTTTTTGTTAGTCAGAAAAAGCAAACTCTTTGGTCACCGCGAACAGAACCAGTGCAAGGGATTTTTCAACAATGTGCTGACAATTGCTGATCCTGAAAGGTGAAAAATGGCAGAAGTCTGAACAAAAAGGATTCAACTGCTTCTTCGCTTCTGCTTGCAAAGAGAATATGGAGCATCGTACAGCTTCCTAGCACTATTATTATACACAAATATGAAACAGAACATCATATGCCTTTCTATTACTATTATTATGCATAGCTAAAGCTGGACATACAGCACAAGCTAGTGACTGTACAGCAGACAACAGGAGGTGTCCCTGCCCATGGCAGGGGGGTTGGAACTCGATGATCTTGAGGTCCTTTCCAACCCTTACTATTCTATGATTCTATGATTCTATGATTTCCGAAGGCATATGGATGACAGTGTTTCCACTCCTGCATGTGGAAATCTCTGTGCTTGCAGAAAGATTATTCATGAAGTCTAAAAGACTGTATGAAAGAGTATTCATAGTCCATCCACATGATTAATAAGGGTGTGTACATTGTACATTAATAGTGCTTTTATTCTGCAACTCCATGAGCCCTCATCATCAAAGTGAGAAAAGGATATTTTGAAAATTAAATAATAATAACAATGCAGTGTACTCGAGAGAACATTGTACCTGTGTCAACAAATATCCTCATTCACCCAACTACAACTCGAGGGTACTCTACTTTCTCATGGAGGGATAAATTATCTTACAGACTCTTTCCCAATTTTATGTTGTGCCAATTCACTGTCATCTCTTCGTCCTCTAAGAACAGTAGTGAAATCTGTAGCTCTAGTGAGCTTTCTGTATAACTAAAGTAACTTAAAAAACCCAGCAACAGTAGAGGAAAGAGGCTGCAAAGGAGACAGCAATACTAACCTTTATAGCTGAGAGCAGTTGCAGCTGCCCAGCTCTATGGCACCCTAAAGTCTCTATCGGCTCCAATACCCAGCAAGTGACTGGGTAAGCTCCAGGCAAAAAGCCACCATTAAGCTTTGTGCTGTTGTGCTAACAAATCCAAGTCTTGTTAGTTTAATGTTGCTTTTGGTGTGTCTCCACTCCATAACATTCACAGCAGCAACTGCAGCATAGGCTTACCCAGGGAGAGGCCAACAGATGTGGTGAGTTGTGCTCACAGCTAGAAGTGCAAAGTGTTTGATCAGCTGCATGTAGATAATTAGTTCTATAATTTAAAAAGTTTCTGTTATTCCTTAACATCCATGCTAAGCTGCAGCTAGAGAAATACTTCTCTAAACACCGTTAGAGGAAATTTCCATTCCTAGGAACTTTGGTTTTAATTCAAGGAAAAACTGAAAACAAAAGAAATTTATAAGGATGCTCAGAAGACTCAGGCCAACCTCACATTATTTCTGTAAACTTTAATTTAAAAAAACCCAATAGATTGATTCCCAAATGTTGTTCAAATTATCTGGTAAGAAGTGACAAACATTGAGCTAGATGATCTTCCAAAACAAGTATCTCTATCTTTGTGATGCTAAATCATTTAGACCACAACGAGTCTGAACACTGACAGTAGTGACCATGTGGATGCAATACTGCTTGATGAAAGGAATTGAAATCTCATTTGCCTAATTTTTGCGTGCCACACTGTATTTTAAGGATTAACACTGGGCAGCTCTGTACACAGGTCAGCTGCTGGTTGACTACAGCTTCCTTCTATTTCTCTAGGTGCAGTCATTGATATTCAGAGGATAAGCTCACAGCCCCCTTATACCAGCTCAGTGAGAATTTTCTGTATTGGAAAAAAAGGGTATCGACTGCAAGTCAAATTGTGGTTACAGCTGGAAAAGAACATATAAGAACATCACCTTTTTCTGTGCCCGGTGTTCTTTGCGCACCATGGTCGCCTTATCATACTGACTATTATGACAGAAATTATTTTGATTGTTCTCAGCTCCTGAGGACCAGATCAGAGTTGAGAGTGGAATGGCAGCATCATCATATAAGCTGTTTAATAAGTTTTAGTCTTGTGTAGGTGCATGAAAGAAACTGAAGTTATGAAAACATTAATTTGGGCCTAATCTGGCATAAACCTTCATCGTTATTGTCGATGCCCATGATAGAAAGTTTGCATCTTGACTTCCAGAGTACAGGCTGGAATTTGGAAAAGGGAACAGAATATATTTCTGATTATAAACTTCATAGGTTTTAGACTGGATCCTTGAGTGACAAACACAAAACTGTATAAATATGATATATATGGCCATTCACTGGAGTAGAACAGCAATGTTAAAAGCTTACATTTCTGGTATTATACTTTTCTGAGTCCTGCATGGCTTTGCCAAACAAAAGCTCGAAAATGTTTGAATAAGACTACAGGTATTTCTCCACATCCTACTGTCAAGAGCACTACTGTCTTTTTTGTTGTTGTTGTTTCAGAGCTTTTAATTCAAACTGTGCATCTTTTTTTTGAATATCTAGAAACAAGTGATTAAAGCCCTGTCCAGTCTAGTGTATCTGACATTTAATCAACATTTGCCCATTATACTGGATCTCAATACCAACAGGAAAATAAGAACTTTTGCTATTTTCAATTCATCTGTATCTATGCATGGCTCTAAAACAGAGGCACTATTGAATTTCTTCAGAATTGCACCATTTCAAGTCCAGCATAAAACATAGTGACATGAATCTGCTACTTTTGTGCACTTATGTGGAAGTAAACTTCAAAAATCAGATTATCTGCCTCATTTATGCAAATAAGAATGTTGTTATTCAAGACAACCAACCAAGTGTTACATCACTGAGTTCATACTACGGATGAGAAATGGTAAGGAAGGACTCTTGGGTTATATGCTTACACTCCCTCCCTCTTTCTAGTTTTATAAATGTTCCTGGTCATTGCCAAAAGTATGACAAAACTCAGTCATGTAAAATGATGTCCAGGAAGATTACCTCAAATATAAAGGGGACAGATTGGATCAATCATCATTGCTGCTGCACTTTCATTCATTATTCTTACTTTAGATAGAAGAATCCTAAGGCCAAATGAACCATAACACCTCTTTGATGTCAATGCAACTCCTTACTACAGGGAAGTCAGTAGGTCTGGGGGCAATTCAAGGTATGAATTGGAATATGGACACCAATGGGATGGTAGAAGCATCCTTCAATTTTGAAAAGAAACGTGGCAGCAGATATGGTAAGACTTTCAGTCTCTTGTAAAAAATATTTTGGAAATCAAGGGGAGAAAAAAAATATGGGGTGATTTCCTCTGAATAAGGGAAATGATGCTCTGTGGACCATGTGATTGCTTTATGATGCCAGTAACCTACAGATACACTTAAGAAGCAGGGGGATTAAGAGATTACCTATGATAAGGGCTTTAAATTTGGAATGCTTACTTTGAAAATTTCCTTTGTATATACAGTGTCCTACGGGTACAGGGTAAAAAATATATTCAACCTTTATACCCTTGCTTAATAATGTAGAATGTTCCTATTAGTTCTGTATCACATCCTTGTAATTAAGACAGTCAATGTCTTTAATAAAGAAATATAATAAATGAACTCCTGCCTTCAAACTATCCTTATACAGTACAGCTTTTTGCTGTAAGGGAGATGCATTGAACATGGCTGCTGTGTTAGTGAAGCTCCTTCATCATGCTATGCTGTGCTCACTACCACGAAGTATGACCACATAGATTTCTTTCCCATCCCTCCATAAGGTACTATTACGCTATTGAGGGGAGGAGGAGTCAAAAATGACCCAAGGAAAATGACTTCCAGAGGAAATCCACAACTTCTTTTTCTGAATATTTTGGCAGAAATAAAGGAAATAGCAAATTCTTTTCTTACCACAATTCCTGAACTGCACTCCAGCAATTTTTTATCTACAACATTTGGCAGTAGAGACTGATCTTCAGCAACTCATATGCCACATAATTCTCTTCTTTGCATCTGTAAAATACATCCTAAAGTTTAATAAACATATCAGATAACAGAGGTTTTAGGGCTTAAGCTGGCCACCAACTAACAGTAGTTCTCTTACCTAATGGTCATGAGTGCTTAGAAAGACTACTGTTTTTAAAACATTAATGACATCCCAAGGCTACTGCAGCAACCACCCTATATATTAATATAAATGGTTCAAGGAAGCTAAGCACAGTCAAGCCCTTTTAAAACCAAATAGATTGACTTCATTTGAACTTAAACATATGCTTAGAGCTATGCATACATTTAAGTGCTCTGCTGAATGGCATTTTTCTTCAAAGAACAGCCCTGTTAACTTCAATAAGACTATTTATATGATCATGGTCTTCTAGTCTTAAAGTATAAATTTACAATCCATTAATCGCAAGCCCAAACCTATGAAATACCATTATAATGAACTTATTTAATGAAGTTCACATTTATTCAGTTCTAAGCCTGACAATATATCCTATAAGGAATCTCAAGAATATAGGATTGCAATACTTAAAGGGCACTGAACATGGAATTTTAGAATCTGCGTCCATAAATTGGATTTTATCTCCTTTTATTTGCAAAGTGTTTAAAGAAGGTCTTGATGTCATTTCAGATAAGGGTTTGCATGCAAACAAAGGTACTTGGGTACAACACATCACTGTTTGCTGCTACTAAAACAGTGGAAAGAAACAGAAATGTAGAAGCATTTTTCACCCTTTTTATAAAACACATAAAGCAAGTCGCATACCAAAGCTCCCTCTGAATTATACGCAAAAATCAATTTTATTTACATTAAATAGGCATACAACACCTTTTAATTAAGCAAAGGCTTTCAGTTCTCCTGTGAGAGGTAGCATCTGTTTATTCTCAGTCTGTGCAGTAAGAGCCTTTGAAAGGGCATTGCCATTGTGGCCATTTTGGGAAGGGGAACACTGTTACTGACTGAGGGAGCAACTAAACCTGACCAGAAAGGGGGTTCAGGGAATACAGCATGTAGGAAACAGGAAAGAGTGTGCAAAGCAAGGCACCAGGAGCCTGCAGCACGCACGAAGATCAAGATCATTGGGAGCAGCCAGCTGGGTCTCAGGAATTACAGCAGGGCCTTATGAGGGACTGGAAAGTAAGAGGCAGTATTTGCTGAAGCTCAGAAATTCACTTACCTGGTTTGCATGGGTGCAAAGACTCAGCAAGGATATGGTAGAAGTGGGAGGGAGGAGTTTTTATTACTATTTGTCTGGTGTAGTCAGCTTCTGATTTGCTTATGCAGCACGCTAATATGTCTCCTGAAACAAGACAGCAAAAGAACATGTATGTCAAGTTTCAGCTCAGAGGTTATATGATGTATATTGCACCAAAGCCTAAGGAATACATGCGGGAGTGGGAGAGGGGAAGGTATGCATATATATCCCTGGAGATCCTGTTGATCCAGTGGAGAAGGGGTGGGTTCCCTTCTGTAGCATAACTCAGAGCAGATGTGAAATGCAACATCCATTCACCATGTTGGGTTTTTCTGTTTAATGAAAAATGAAGAAAACAACAACTTGAAGCCAGTGAAAAATCCACCTCTTGTCTTGGACTTTGGGCTGAAAAAAAAAATACATATCATTCTTTTCTACTTATATTCCTTGATTATAAAAGGCAAAATGTTGTTTTCTCTCAGTGAATTTCCCATTTCCTATTTTGTGATCCAGCTTTCAGTGGCTGTTGTTAACAGCAGTGAGATTTGGACAGACAGCTGGAAGACGTGGAGGATACTTGGAGCTGACTTACTCAAAAAAGAGAACAAGAAGGGAGGAGACAGACGGGTGTGGGATGGGGACATAATCTCTTTAAACAGCACAAATATGAGTGAATGTGTATCTGCAGCGTTATACCCAGTGGTTGAGCCAGATGAGGAATGAACCAATAAAATTTATAGCAGCAGTGGAAGGAATGATCATGGATATGGGCATCAGAGTATCTTAAATTCTTTCAGTGGTCCTTTGCTAAAGTCTGCTCTCACTGCCATGGGGTTACTTTGCAGTCTGTAAGCAGATTTACAGACCCCAAACCGTCTGCACATTGAGATGACATTACCTGTGAGTGATTTGCCATTTTCAAAAGGATTTGGGCTCTTAATTTGTTTGAAAATCTAGGTACTGGCACTCTAGAATGTTCTGCCATTGATTTCCAGAGGGCTAAGATTTCATCTATGGTTTCACAACTATTGCAACATGGAATTGCTCTTATGTGTCTTGGAAAAACAAACTGTTTTCTTGGTCTATATCTAAATAACAGCAACACCTGTCAAGTTCACTGCTAGGAATGTTAACTGTTAGGGTGTTAATCCTTTTAGAAGAATGTGTGATTCACTCTATAATTTAACCTGTAGTGAGATGAAAAGAAATAAAGACATGATGGTTAAATAGCTAGAATATTGGCATATTTTCATATACCTTTTTCCTACTAAAAGCAATATTGCTACTCATCCTCTCACATTTTAGTAAGTTAAAAGGTAGAATGGAGCAAAGAGAGGAAGTTGTTAGGTCAAAATATTACATAAAGTAGCTAAGCACAGAAGAGAAAAAGCAGTCTCGTAAGAAAACTCAGAACAGGGAACAAAAGCCTAATAAATTTACAAGCCTCCTTCTAAAACGAGACGCTGCAAAGTGTTTTCATTGCACTTTAGGCAATTCCCTACTTTTCATTGGAAAACCAGGAAAAGAAAATAAAAGAATACTTTGCTATGGCACCTATCAGCTGTGCTTGCAATATTCATCTGTGCGACCTGGCGCTGGAAGAGACAGAAGTGAATTAAAGTGCTGGTGGAAAAGGATGGGTAGGAATATCTGAGTGAGTATCGCACTTTGCTAGAAGCGGTGAGCTGTTCATATTGCATTTTGGTTTTGTAGATTGAAATAATTGGCAGGGTGCTCAGAGCAGGTGAATGGTTATTTCTAGTCTAGTCTATTCTGGTCTAGATCAAAAGTAATAAATAAAGTAGAAAATGCATTCAGCCTCCGGGTCCTTAGATTGGCTTTGGTTTTATTACTTATGTACTACCTGAAGCCTCAACTATTTGCTTAGTTTTTGTGTGTAATGAATTGCTATTTTCATTTATGGCTATAAGCATAACAGAAATCATTACATCATGCCTTGTATGAAGAAACCTTTTTTAATTTCACCCTGTTTCAGTGACTATATTCAGTCTATTGTGCAGCATAATCACCTTTTATTACCACACACTGCACTTCAGAAACGGCAAAGCAGAAGTGCCCTTTAAACTGAATCAAGTTCTTCCCCAACTGTTTCCAACATCTGAGGCAAGCCTGGTTTTTGTCTGATTTTCTTTTTTCAAGACCTGCCCCTCTTGCTATGAGTATCACTCAGTTGAGCAGCTCTATCATTAGACTTTACACAAAGGCATGCAAGAGCATCTGGACAGGACTTAACACCACGTGCCTCTGAGACAAGGAGTGAAAAATATCACTGGCTGGATGGCAGACTGCTGACAAAGCAGTCATTGGCTAGAGGAGGCAAACAGAAGCAATTCAGTAAATGATATGAAGTCCCTGAAGAGATGTATTCTGAAGTTAGAAAGAAAGGAAAAAGCAATCAGGAAATGCTTTTGCCATGGTTGCTAACACTGCTCCAATTCATCATGAAAAAGGGAAAAACTCTCATTTAATATATAGCAGTGAAAAGTGTCATCCCCGTTTGGCTGTCAGAAAAGGTCTATTAATAATACTTTCTACTAAATAGCTTATCTAAGTTGCTCTAGCTGCTTTTTAAAGCTGATATTACTGATCTCATTAAAAGGACTGCTGAACTGAAGTCCAGAGATGCGGCCATTCTAAGACTGCAGTCACTGGTTCCTGAACCAGCTTCAGGTGATTGTGTACTGCAAGATAAATCTTGGGTTTGGGAATGGATTTGGGCAAGTTCATCCATGGGATCTTTATACCTTCTTGCACAGGTAAGTTGAAGATGTCTGTATTCATCTCATGAAGACAGAGATTTGAAACCTGAAGGGGACTGGGCTTGAATTCATTAGTGCTGCTTCCAGCCAGACCACAGGAATGAACAAATGCTCAGATCCCCCCCAGCTCTGTTGCTGTCTCGAGAGCGCCACACTTGGACACAGGGTGGCCATTAATAATGATGGAAAAGCCTGGTCTTGAGAGTGGCGTTGAACCTAGTGGAGACAGATAATGCAAGACCTCAAAAAATATTCCATTAGGAGGGATATTTCTTCATTAGGTTAAAACACACCTGCCCTTCAAAGGGCAGAATTTCTTGGGAAGAAGGAAGAGTGATTAAGGAAGTTGCCATTTTTATTGGATGGAGAAATAGCATGTTATGGTGCTCTTGTCTAGTCTACAGGTCTGAATTTTCTCTCTTTAAATGGCCATATAAATCTAGTGGCACAAGCAGGCAGCATGTCAATGAATGAATAACCATCAGAGCAGTGCACCATCTCGCCATCCTTCGGCAGCTATTACACCTGAGAAGTATTTTTGGGGAAGCAACTGGCAAATACATATAGGTTGAAGCTTTCAAAATAAACTAAGGGAAGTAGCTTTACCTCTTCATTTCTAAATTAACAAACTAATGTTCCAACCCAGCTTTTTCAAAGGTTAAAGATTTACCATTTAAAATTTGTCTATATTGTAATTCTATGTTAAATCATGTATGCCAAAAAGTTGCTCTGAATTCCTAGTACACATTGTTGCTTCTTGCTCACCAAGAACTTCTGAAAGCATATAGAATCATAGAATCATAGAATGGTTTGGGTTGGAAAGGACTTTAAGATCACCTAGTTCCAACCCTCCGCCATGGGCAGGGACACCTCACCCTGGGTCATGTCACCCAAGATATATACAAGCCCAGCAAAAACAGCACTATATTGTAGTCTCTTACATGATCCAAAAATCATTGTTGTGTGACTACTCTGAAGTAAGCTTTCTTGCCATTTAAGATGCTAAAACATAAAAAAGGAAAATAAAAAAAGAAACATTTTGAGCTTTCATTTATACACACCTTGACAGACCACATGAGAGAAGACATTTCCCATCCCAGAAGGTCATGATCTCCTCCCTGGAAAACAAGAAAAAAGCCAAACCAAACCAATAAAGAAGGTCCAAAAATCATTTTCAGTTCTGAATAAGCTTGAATAGCAAACATACCTTTCCAGCCACAGCTCTGCTTTATTCGAGAAGGAATTCCAGGTAACCCAGCGGGAAAAACACAGAAGTCAACATTCTTTTTTAAGCCTGGTCTTCTGGGTCATCAGTTTAAACTATACTGCAGGGATTGAGCTCTGAAGACATTTTTGAAGGCTGAAAGATCTGGCAAGAGCCGAACATGAAACGTGTGCATTTGGAAGATTTAGAGTTCGGAGGTTTTTAACCTACACTGGGTCAGGTACCTAAATTCAGTGTCATGAATGAGCTAGAAGCCCTTAACTTTATTTAACTAACTGTAAAGGAAGTTTGGGTTGGGTTGCATTTTGCTGAGATGCCTAAGGCAGCCTTGGGGGGGGGGGGGGGGGGGGTGATGTGAACAACCTTTGTTGCATAGAAGCAGCATTTTGTAACGGCACTGAAGGGAATCTTGGCACAAACTGGTTTTCACCCCTTGTCTGGGGGTGTTTAAGAATTTGGCCACAAGCAGGTTGGTGCTGAGCAGCACAGACATCACTGGCACACTTCCCAGGGTTAATGACACAAGGTGTACCTGCAAGGTAGTTCTATGCTTCTAGGAGCCACGGTTTTAGCTGTGCTCACCCCAGTGGCAGTCTGTGTGGTCTCTCATACATCACAGGCTCAGGGTACAGGCAACAAATTGGTGAGATAACTACCAGTTTCAGTCCTGACGGAGACATATGTGCAGACCCTTCCTACCTGTATATACAAATGTGACCTCACGCTGTGTTCTTAAAGACAATCACACAGGCAGTTGATATCAGGGAGGCTGAGCACTGAATGCAGTACTTCTTAAAGACTTGGCACTTCAGCAAAATGACAGATACCTGAAAACAATACCAGCTTAATTTCCCTTTCTGCCCCATGCAAAAAAGCTGTAAAATGTTAGATTTTTTCTTGTAATTTGCTTAATTGCTTAATTTGATTGATGTGAGTGACTGAACAAGGGGTAAGGCAATGTAAAACAGGCCATTATCTTTATTTGTTAGCATATTTTTACTTTGTGTAAATACTTAAGTTTTGATTTTATTCAGGTTCTTACACGGGATAACATTTTTCTAAAGCAGACAATTTTTACTAACAAAAGACTTGCCATCAGAAATTTCACTCTCCAAAGGTAAAGAGGAGCTGATGTAACCAGCTAAATACTACAGGAATCCAAGTGAAATCATAAGCAAGAGACTTACTGCAAAATGTGTTGGGGAGTGCTACTCCTCCTGGTCCCAGGAGCCAAGAAACCACTGCTCTCATTTTGGTTTGACACTCTTTCCAGCTTATCAAACAACAAATTAATGCTTCATTTGCTGATCTGACCCTCAGTGGCTAAATTTTACTGAACTACAAGATTTACTTTGTAAAGCAATTGTTCTTCTGGTAATTGTGCTGTGCTTCATTTCGGAAATGATACTGAGCACAGTGAATTATGCCTGTGGTGATAACAGGCATTTAGCTTTCAGATTCTGATTGTGCCATTAAAAACTGTGGAAAGATTGCTACCCAGAAAGAAGGTCTTGATAAAATTTACCCTAGAAGAGTTAGAAGCAGTGTGGGGAAAAGGACACTCATACGAATTGGCTTAATTATTGATTGATGAAAAACACTTTTGCCCTAGGAGTATCAATATTGTAGGAAGATAGTTCTAAAGTAAATGCATGTTCTTTCCTGTTCACTGTGGCATTGCCTTAATTTCACAACTGAGTAGCCCAGGCATCACCTGAGTTCCTAAAGAATTGAATAATTGATCCATAATTAATGGATGCACAGAGCAGGAAAACAGTAGCTAATACAACCGTCAGCTATGGGGAATGAGGCTGTGTACTTGTCTCTGTGCGCCTTCTATTAGATCTACACAGTCACATGCTGAAAGATATTTTCAAGAGCAAAATCCATTTGATAAAATGTTGTGTACACATGCCAAATTACTTTCTATGAAGAATAACTTAAGAAGTTCAGTAAGTGTACAGGGAGTTAATGCGCATGACGATCCAAATTCACTCCATGGCCACAGTAATCATGAGATTTCCTTGTGCAGATGGAACGAACTGAACAGGTGACACTTTCACACTGAATCACACATAAGATATCTCAAAGTTTATATGAAGAAGAATTTCAGCACAGAGGCTTCCACCCTGCCCTCATCTTTTTCCTGAAGTTTGATTTATACTAGCAAAAGAAGCAGAGCCCTTGTTACATGGGCTTGTTGTACTACTACAGGACCCTCCTTGCTTTCTCCCGTGGAGGAGAGGACCTCCTCAGTTCTAAACAGACCACTGTGGCCAGCAAGATCCATTCAAAGGCTTCCCATATTCCAGATTTTCTCTGTCACCATCCTCATGCCTGCATTCTGCACCCACATGCATATGTACTCCATGAGTACGGGCATTCTGCCATTAGCTCAAGTTTAAAAGACTTGGGTTACCATAACGCCCAGCTCTCAGATATGAACAGATGGCATTTATAAATGCACAGAAACAAGAAGGTAATCCTCTAAAGTAAGTTTATTTCTGTAAGCCTTCAGAGTCCTATTAAAATGATAGAGAGTATTAATCCACTGATCTGCTGAACAAGAGAAACAGAGCAATCTGGCTTGTCCAATTATCTTTGAGTCTGAATGTGACTTTCAGCAAATTAAAACGTTTATAGAAACCTACACAGTCAGGTTATCAGTTCAGTCTTACTTGTTTTGCAACAGTGGCTACTCAGGCTGTTCTCATCTCTTATTTCTTTGAGCATGATTGAAATGTTACCAAGAAGAGGAACCTCGGAGAGCTGCACAGGGACCTCCTCATCCTGTAAGGCACCATACGTCTCTTGCATGATTGCTATGGACTTTGAAATCATCCAGCAATGTGCAACTGGAGAACATAAATGAATTAAGTCACGAGGCATGCGCTTTAGAGAACGGACTAAAACCAAGGGTCCCATCCAGCTTTAAGCACTCTGAATCTCTGACAGCCTCAAGCTGACAGCAGCTTGCAGAATGAGATTCTAAAATAAAGACTCCCGTGTTACAGCAGATGGAACTAAAAGACAGAACATGGATAAATATAGAGGACTAAAAAATATAATATCTATTTGAAGCAAATAAATCACCATGCTTATAGCCATCCAAGGAAAGGTCGCCACTAGAAGGGGCTGACCAGCATTAAAAAGCTCCTCCTGAGTTCATGCTGTGTTCCTTCAGAAGCAAGGCAAGTTGTCAGGCACTTGACAAGCATCTGCAGAAGAAATGCTCCTAAGACACCTGGTCTGTGGTCATGAGTTAGGATGACATATATGAAAAGCAGAGAACTTCAGACTCTTCTGTTCATTGACTGCTGATAAAGTTGGATCACATGTATGTGCAACAGGAGAGCTATTTTGTAATGAGTTGGTAAGCATGTCAGCTAGACCACATTAGAATTAATGTTAGTGCACTTGCCCAGTGGTGCAGTTCATAACTGATCTGATGACTCAGTGAAGTACCCCCATGACAGGCAAAGGCACTTTGTCTTTTTCCAATCTAAGTCTACATCAAATTTCATCTCCAAGCTTCAAAAAACTAGTGAATTAGGTTGGATTTCTTTTCATGCCTTTTGTTGATGCAAAAATTCAACAGGAGGTAGAATATAAATGCAGTCTGACTTCAGAATTAATCTGCCATATTTAAAAGAATGTGCCAGCACTTGTCCATTCAACAGAAGCATAAAGATGCAAAGTACTTGAAGTAAACACAAGCATCATCTATGTTATGGAGACAGATTCTCGTCAGGTGGGTGTACACTGCTTCAGTGTGGATAGCCAGATGCTCTAGTCATTCTTTTAAAGGACCTAGAACATTCATAATGATTAATCACATTTCTAAAGTAGTAATGTATGCTACCATCTGTTTAACTGAATCTCATACTTGCAGACATACACCAGGCAGCTCACACGGGTCAAACATTAATTCCCCCCTTTTCACACCAGAGAATAACTGACTTACACCATTATACTTTTATCCGGTCCTTCTGGTTTTAGGTACCAACCACTAATAGAGCCATGACTGAGAGCGTGACAGGAGCCAAAACTATTCTAAAATGTAGAGCTCTGACCTCAGATCTTGTCTTCTCTATAATCACTTTGCAGTTTTCAAGCACCCATTATTTTGTACCTGAGAGAACCATAGGTATCCTTCTCTAAAGTGAACTATAAGAACAAACTCAACAGGTTATGACAAAACTAAACTGCCCTAGGAGCATTTGTTCGCTTCTTTACATGCTTGAGTTCATGTGCCCAGAGGCTTCTGTTTCGTTCAGTGTAAAAAAGGATTTTGACAGGGTTGCATGTACAATGTATGTATCACGTATCATCCTGTCCATTGCATGAGATTTGTCACTATGAGTTTTGGATTGTCCTGTACATGCCTAAAGCCTTTTTCACCCATTTCCTTGTACTGATTAAGCTCTTAGTTAAAATTACTCAAGAAAAGTAGCCTTGGGGATTTTGAAGATTATCATCTCCTTCTTCCATCTTGTAGAGATACTGAAGGATCTGGATTTGAAGTATTACATTTAATGTAAACTATTGAAGCATGCTTTATATTTCAGATTGAAGTTCAAATACCATATCTCATACAGATTTGCACTTTATTAACACTGCTACTGTGGTTTTTCTCCTTGCTTGTTTTAGTAGAGGTGTTGCTGAACTAACAAAACCTTTCATGATGCACTCTCGCAAGGAATGGGCTCACCCTATCATCCAGCTAGAAAGAATGATCATTTCAGTTGCACTGATTCTTCTTAAGAGGGAGACAGATTGTTCTTAAACTCAACTATGTCTTTGAATAATGTCTGATCCTAGAGTACGTGTCAGGTTTCTTACACAGCTGAATCTGCTATATGCAGAAAAGGAGAAACTATTTCAATACCATGCTCTTGCTATGAAGATATGTCCATTTCTTACCCAGATAGCACTCTCACAAATTGGCCTAGTTGCCTGCAGGAAAATTACTGCATTTATTTGCATTTATGAACTTGATGGTTGGTTTATGGTAGAGTGAAACTAAGCAGATTTATTACCTAGCTATTTAAGTCAAATCTTCAGGCTCTTCAGTGCTTAGCCATTTTGTTAAACCTTTCTTGAATTTAAACCTTAAATTCAAACTGTTTATTGAAGGAGAATGAGAACATATGATAACATCTAGTGAGGTGCTTACTGGCATATGTTTTGCTTCTCTTCATTAGATGTGGGAGCCTATTTCTTTCTTTGTGTCTTTTCAATTTCCATTTGGTTATGTCAGTATTTAGGAGAATAGCCTTTCCTATAGTAGGTCTGATTCTTCTGCACAACAATGGCCAGATTTAGAAGAGAAGGTAAGAAAACATGCTGGGGAAGAATCCTGGAATAATCTGAATGCTAACCTTTTCACTAGCTGTCATCATTAGGTACGCAGTACAAGCATCATTTATAACTTCTGCAACATTAATCTTGAGAAATACCCCTTCTGCACACAGAAGTGAACTATTATATAAATCTCCCTAAAAGTACTTCTAAAAGCTACACCAAGTGAGATGTTCAGCCATCTAAAAATATGCACAAGGCTGAGCAGTTCCTCAGTCAGACCTTCAAGCCCTGTTCTGATGTCTACAATTACTTCTAAACTTGCAGTAGCTGCACTAGTTCCATGCTGGCAGGAGAATGTACTTAACATCATAGTGTGCAGGCTGAAACTCTATTTGGAGCAGGATAGGAAGTATCACCATTACCACAGTTCCATTCTTTTCCGTCATTTGAAATTTAATATTGTGGCAAACTCTGGAGCCCTGGCAAGGGAACATATTCGGCTGACAGCGCTGGGCTTGCTCAGCCTGGAGAACAGAAGGCTCTGAGGAGACCTTGAAGCAGCTTCCAGAGCATAAAGGGGCTGACAAGAAACCTGGAGAGGGGCTTCTGACAATGGCTTGCACAGACAGGACAAGGGGGAATGGCTTTAAACTGACAATGAGAGATTTAGATGAGATATTAGGAAGAAATATCCAACCTGGAACAGGTTGCCCAGAGAAGCCGTAGCTGTCCCATCCCTGGCAGTGTTCAAGGCCAGGTTGGACAGAACTTGAAGCAGACTGCTCCAGTGGAAGGCGTCCTTGCCCATGGCAGGAGGCTGGAACTGTATGAGCTTTAAGGTCCCTTCCACTCCAAACAATTCTATGATTCTAAGATTCCATAATTCTAATCCTCACTATCAGAGCAAAGGATTCTTCATGGCAGAAAAATTCTCATATGTGGACACTGAATGAGTAGAAGAGCTTAGAAACTAGCAGATTTTATAGATTAATGGATCTGAATGCCAGAATAGGATTGTGTCAAAATGCAGTTGGATTTGGTTTCCTCTGTAGGTTCCAGATTGTTTTGATTTTTTCCAAAGGGGACATCCAGTCCTGTTGGATATTTTTACAGAAACAAGCAGCTTGCATATAGATCCTGTAATCATTGCTTCTTGTACAATCTGTTTGGCAAACATCCCTTTACATAAAGAGACCTCTTTAAATAGTTCCTATTCTAAATATTTTAATAATAGAAACAGTTATTGCAGAAAAAAAATGTCAATGATGAATTATTCAAAGGGGGCAGCACCCACCCAAAAGTCACCTGATAAAACAAGTATGCACATTTAATTAAGTCACAAAGGACTTGAAAACTGTATAAGACCTTACCCCTCATATAAACCCATCTCTGCCAGACTGTCTCAGACAAGCATAAAATAGAAGCATTGCTCTTCCTGAAGCATCAAAGGTGGATGATTACTACAGCTGAAACACAGGACTAGGCCAAACACAAATTGATCTGCTAAGGCAATGTCTCTTCTGAAGTGTTTTGTTAAGTAGGCTCAAAACAAGCAGGTAATTTTTAGAGCTAACTTCAGAAACTTACAAACTAAAGTCAGAAAAAAACCTGTTTTCACACACTCTAGAGCCATATTTCATCCCAAGCATACAGACAGTCTTGAGCTTCTCACAACTGACTCTTCCAGTTGGGCATTCTGACTACAAACAATGACCAGTATGGACATACATTAAATGAAACCAAATAGATTTAACATAATATGAAAACTTGGAACATTACAGGGCTTTAATCTAGTTATCTGACACATCTGAGCTGGCACCTTATTCTGTTTCTTCCTGAACAGATGGTGACATTACAGTCACCACAAACACTGAAGAAAAATTGCAAGAAAAAATAAATACTTTTACACACAAGAGTTAGAGTTTGTGTGATGAAAAACATTGTTGTTGCGGTCTAACACTCTATTTTGAAGCCTGTCCATATTTAAAACCCACATCTCAGTACACAACTTCAAAGCCTGACCATCCAAATACCTATGAATTATTGGAAGCAGGTGAAAGTAGAAGTCCCTAAAAAGTTATGCTACATTGTCATAATTTCTTTTCCTAACATGTAGTGACTTTTGGAGTCCTCCTATAAGGAGAGATTAAAATAACATCTGGAGGAGACTACAGCCAGATCACCTTATTCTCCTGAAGTTTCCACCAGAAAAGGCACTGGAGCAAGAAAAACTCTCTACAATCTCATGTAGATCCACAGAGATAAAATCCTTAAGGAGGAAACTGATCATAACCCATGATCTGAAAAGGATCCTGTGTGGATTATAAATTTTGAAGTTTGTCTACATGGATGCTTAAGCCCCTGAACTGTCAATGCAAACCATGGGACTGTGCCCCACATGACAGAATGGGTTGTCTTCTGCCTGACCAAGAGGTCACTGTCAGATCATAAATGCCACCATCGTGGGGATAACTGGATGGCTTGCGAGGAACCATCAGACTCTGTTAGTTGTTACAAGTAGAACACTATCAGTCATGGGTCCACAGCTAAATATTTTTACAGCTCTTAATTTTGAATGTTCTATGGTACAGGACAAAGGAAAGAATATAGAAAGACTTCTATTATACAAAATAGCAATACTGCTCTGTATCCCATCAAAGCTGAAACTCCTGTAGATAAAATAATTGCAGTATCTCTGTATCTTTCAGATCAAGAACAATGAAAAGAATAGTGAGCAACGTAATGGGAAATACATAATAGGGAACTATTAGGGAATGTAAGTAAATGAAATAAAACACCTCAGGGCTGAAAAGCAGAAAGACAAGAACTGAGGTAAACCATTACCGCATGGGATTAAAATACCACTTGATCAGGTGACAGCCAGAAAAAAGAGACGGAAAAAAAGTGCTGTGTGAGGAAAAGCCCCATTTATTAATGTTTGACAGCTAAAGCATTGCTTTCATCCCCCCAGTAACAGCTTTTAACAACTGCTAGCAGAGTTCTCTGCAGCTGGAAGGATTATCTGACTCTTCCACAATTCCTGTTACTCAGGTTCATTTCTGAGAGATGTGGCTCATAAACCAAAAGTGATTGGTAGTATTTTTGGGATTGCTTTAATGTAAAATTCACTGCTAACATGATTACATTCTGATCATCTGCTAAAGGAAAGTCTGAGTTACCATCAACAGTACAGTGTGCTCACGGTTCAAGGCTCCAAGGGATGTTGCAGTAGCTATTGGACCTGGAGGGAATTAGATGCATTTACCAGCTTTGGAAAGCTTCCAGGCTTTACCACTGAAGGCTGTTGGAAACACTCCTAAGAGCATCTGGAACTTATAACAATATTTTCCAAAGGTTTGTAGTAGCTCATGTTTCTTGGTCAATTTCCAAAGAACCTGGGCAATTTTACAGTTATTAGAAAGCATGCAAACGCCACGGGCTGAAATTCATTTCCCTTAAATTGCAAGATTAAATATCTCAAGAAAGAGTCAACAGAGTATGAACTTGGCATACAATAAAATTGAGAGGTCCACCTGTGAGCTGCTATGGCTGTGTTTTACACAAACCTTGTTCCATTAGAATAAAGTGGGCATCATCGGTATTATAGACTCAAGTCATATTCACCTGCCTCCTTAGCTGTTCTGCCACTGTGACATTCTGTGGGATGTTTCACATTCTACTTATAACAAGTAATAGGATCAAATCCTATTTAATAACACATTTTAAGAACTTATATGTAATATCTTGAAATTGATAGAATTGCAATGGCTCAGCAGCCCTTAGGACACACTCTGAAGCTATTATCACATAACTGTGGGATCTTATTTCAGTTCCACTTGGCCAGATAGCAATCATTCCTGTTTCATACTACAAAACCATACTATTTAACCGTGATCTTTATGTCAGGGATGATTTAGATGGACGGGGGGGGCAGGATAAATTGCTACAAATAGCATGGTAGCTCACCTGACAGAAAAGCTAGCCAGTAACCCCTGCTTAACACTGTTTTTCAAAGCGGAAGAAGTTCAAGAGTAAAATGGGAAATCAAAAAGGAAAAGAGTATCAGACAGGCTTTCATTTTACCCAATACCCTGAGTAGTGATGCAAACTGAGATGGAAGGCAGCACAAAAGAGTCAGTTTTTCAAATACTCACATGCTTTGAGACTACATCCCTGCATTCCTAAGATCTGACATAATCTAGTAGTATTGTCTGACCTATATCTTAGTATCCACACGATACCCATTCATTGCTAAGCTACAGAGTATTTATACAAACTGCTATTCTAAATAATTATCCTCTTGGCTCCACTTCCAGGTAACAGTTGTCCAAGGGTTAATCTGATGGGTAGAACCAGTTACCTACAAAGCACCCAAAAATTTATGCATATATAAAATTAAAATGCCAGGAAATGCACCTAAGATTGATACGTACTTCCCTTAAACCTATGGTTCTGATCTTTCCTTCTGTGGCAAGACTGAGAATTTCTGTCTTACCCCACCTGAAGTATGCCTACATGTGATAAAAACCCTCCTCCAGGTTAACATCTTAGATATTTCACTCATATTGCCCCTTCCTTTCTTAAAAAAGCAAGTTTAAAACAAAAAGAAACACTGCCCTCTTCCTACAATTAGGAAAGCAGGCTCTCCGATACCCTGTAAGCTGCAGGGACTGCATTATACCCTCCATTACTTACCTAGGAGAATGAACTAAACAAAGACATAAGGTCTTTGAAGCATGATGAATTACAGTACCCTTCCCACTACAATACAAATTGCTAGCCAGAAAGATAAGCATGAATCTTGATTTATTCTTGATACAGGAAAGACTGCAGCAGCAGTGGTTGGTTGAGCTATTCTATCTGTACTTTCTACTTCCCACGTGGAAAGGCAGAAAAGTTGTAACACTGTACCTCTTCAAACCAGTCTGCGGTAATAGGGCATCTTTTTGCAGTACTGGGTGATTTTGACCATGTAAGTTCCTTTGTGAGAGAGAGATCAGGAGGTGACACGCTTGCGTCTCAGTTGCCTGAACTCTGTTTAAATTCAGCTCACATGATGTCCTCCCTTTCTGTATTCAGTTCTAACACCCCAGCCTGTCATAGTCTTGTCTTCCAATTCTCTTCACTGTCCCTATGAACTACAATTAAAAACTCGCTTATTCATGCTTTGAGTACTATAGAAAAGCAACAAATTCAGTAGAAATTGCATCCCCTTTTGCTGCACAATGTATTTGGTTAGTAGATCCACAAAAAAGTCTGCTTAACAAATTCTCCTTCTTTCTCTCCAGTTCCATAAGGATTTTAGTAATGTTGTACCCAAGCATCCAATTTCTACTGTCTTACCTGCCCCATCTCCACTCTACAGAAACCACTGAAGATGTTGCTGCTATAGAACTTCACTTTTCAGAGGCATCTTTCTGTTAGCTCTCTGATAGCTGTCAGAATGTATTCCTTTCTTGCCTAATATTTGCATGGGTCTTCCATCAAATATTGCCTTTCACATCAACAGAGACATCTAGATAAGTGGAATTCTCTTTTTTTCATCCCTTTTCCTACAAACATTACTCTTCCGTCTTTCTGTGTATCTCCCACCTTCACCAGCTTTGATTTGGAACTACATACACACAGACTACACACACAAACACAAAGATGCTATAGGAACAACTGACTGAAGAAATCTAGGCGCCTCTCAAAGCACAATCACCCACAGTTAGACTAGGAAATGTAATGTCTACTTTATTATTGCTGTTTTATGCATCATTGTTAATGTCATCACTGGATGTGACTCTTCTAGAAGTTGGAAATGCTTAGTTTCTTGCATGCAAGATTGTTTCAGAAATGCCATCACTTAAGTAATACACAAGTAATACAAGACTGCAGCAAACTGGTGAACATGCAAACACATTCAGTAGATTTCAAGGATAAGGGACACTTGAAGACTCACAATTTTAACAGAAGACAGTACATCTGGCTCTATTCTTTCCCAAATGAATTGAATGCTTTCTGTAATACTGAGTAATAAATAAAATGAAATGTTATCAGTATAAATATATGAACTGTGATAGCTTTCATTCCCATTTATTTAGGAAACTTTGCCTTGTAGTTCTAAACATACAGCAACAAATTAAGGTCTTCAGAGATATTCATTCTAGTCTTCCAGCTTTAACTCTATGTTCACTTAACTGCTTAGAGCACCACAGAATCATAGAATCATAGAATAGGTAGGGTTGGAAAGGACCTCAAGATCATCTAGTTCCAACCCCCTGGCCATGGGCAGGGATACCTCACACAAAACCATGCCACCCAAGGCTCTGTCCAACCCCACCTTGAACACCTCCAGGGATGGAGCATTCACAACTTCCCTGGGCAACCCATTCCAGGGCCTCACTACCCTTACAGTAAAGAATTTCTTCCTCAGATCCAATCTAAACTTCCCCTGTTTCAGTTTGAACCCGTTACCCCTTATCCTATCACTGCAGTCCCTTATGAAGAGTCCCTCCCCAGCATCCCTATAGGCCCCCTTCAGATACTGGAAGGCTGCTATGAGGTCTCCACTCAGCCTTCTCTTCTCCAGGCTGAACAGCCCCAACTTTCTCAGCCTATCTTCATACGGGAGGTGCTCCAGTCCCCTGATCATCCTCATGGCCCTCCTCTGGACTTGTTCCAACACTTCCATGTCCTTTTTATGTTGAGGGCACCAGAACTGCACACAATACTCCAAGTGAGGTCTCATGAGAGCAGAGCAGAGGGGCAGGATCACCTCCTTCGACCTGCTGGTCACACTCCTTTTGAACCGAACCACACAGCTTGGTGTCATCGGCAGACTTGCTGAGGACGCACTCAATCCCACTGTCCATGTCACCCACAAAGATGTTGAACAAGAACGGTCCCAACACCAATCCCTGAGGGACACCACTCGTTACTGGTCACCAGCTGGACATACAGCCATTGAGCACAACTCTTTGTGTGTGGTCATCCAGCCAGTTCTTTATCCACCGAGTGGTCCACCTATCAAATTGATGTCTCTCCAACATAGAGAGAAGGATGTCATGTGAGACAGTGCCGAACACTTTGCACAAGTCCGGGTAGATGACGTCAACTGCTCCACCCCTGTCCATCAGTTCCGTAGCCCCAACTGAGGCAAAGAAGTCATTAAGAACCTCAGCCTTCTCCAAATCCAGGGTAGCCAGCTCTCCTGATAGCTTCCGGAGGGGACCCACGTTGCCCCTAGTCTGTCTTTTATTCGTTACTTACTGATAGAACCCCTTCCTGATATCTTTAACATCCCTAGCCAAGTTTAATTCTAACTGGGCCTTAGCTTTCCTAACCTGGTCCCTAGCTTCCCAGACAACATCCCTGTATTATTCCCAGGCCACCTGTCCTTATCCGTTCTTATGTAAATAAGATTGCTGTGTCCAAACTTCATAAGCCTTTCTCAAGAACAGATAACCAGACTAACTAAACAGAAACAGAAAAACATTAAGCCAAATATCAGAAAAACTATTTACTGTTGTTCACAAAAGGACAATACTTATAATTCTTACATACAGAATAGACCTGATTTCATTTCTGGTTTTGATGTTAAATTCTATTAAACCTGTTGATGAGTACCTGAACTTTTCTTCCCCCTCTAGCTAAATATGTCTACTCCCACAGATTTCACATTCATGTGTCTGATAAGCTTCCAAAATCCCTGTAATTCAGAGTGTGCATAGGTTGATAACCAAGGATAGGCACCTCAAATACAGGAAGGAATGCAGGAAGTTTGTAACACTGAATTAGTTATTCTAGAGTAGCTCATCAGTATTTACAAAGATGAACAGCCTTTTAAGAGTCACAAAGTACTGTGTGTGCTCAAAGGAATATCAGACATAATACTGGAGTCAGGTGGAAAAGCATTAGACCTTAGGAACTGGGTAGAAACTACATGTAGCCTAGTTCAGCTTGCAAGTTAGAATGCTCTTTCCAAGACCTCAGTTAATGTTGAAATGTTTCTGCATTCGACTTTGCATCTGAGGCCAGAATATTTCATTACTGCTGAGTCATTCCAATGCATTTGTCTGAAATGCCTCAGGGTAGTCCCTTGAATGGCCGATAAGAAGTTAATTCCTATGCATTCAGTGGCTGAAAAAACCCTAACTGGCATGAAACAGGTTGATCTTATTTGTCATGTCCTAGTGAAATAACAGCCCCTAAAGACATAAACTTCACATTGCTTACTTATATGCCTATGCTGATTAGAGCTAAAGCAGGAGAAACGCCTAAGCTTGTGTGTGTCTCACATTTGAAGACCTTATGTTCATAGGCTATCAGTTATTAATTACACGTAGAATACCTGGAAGAGACTAGAGTTCAGAAGGTAAGAGCAGTACAAAATGCTAGATACTATCAGAAAGGGGAGAGAAGGAAAGAGGTCATGAAAATGCTAAAAGCTGCTTTCAAATTAGGAAAAACAAAAGAGAATTAAGAAATTCTGAGCCAGGCTTACAACAAAGCTAAGTGATGCTTCCTGCAACAGGCATGCGGTTTGAGAAACCTTTTGTCAAAAATCCACTCAGGTTTACTAAAAACTTAATACTCAGAATGGCTGGATTCTGGCAAGATTTTAGAGATAAGAATCATATATGCCCCCTCTTCTACTCCTGTCCAGGTGTCTATTTTTAACAACCATCAAAGACAACATATTAGCCTAGATGGACCTTTAGTTGGACTCACAACTCATTTTTCCAGCAAGAGGTAGGGGATGCAGACCAGAAGCAAAGTGGTAAACATATAACAAGAAGTAGCTCGACATGAAAAAGCAACTGTTCTGCTTTCCTTCTGCATAAAAAGTGTATTGGCTGGATAAGTTAGAGGAAATACATACAGTAGATGTGTGTATGCAATGGGTGCCAGCGATTCACACATGTGCCTTACTCAACAGAACATTCAGTGGAGACCAGGGCACCTGCTTCTGAAACAAGTGTTTGCAGTAACAAACAGCAAGCTGCCTGAGTGAAACACATCTGTGGCTTGCTCCTGGTGAAATTTACTGTGCTCACATGGAAAAGGTATCTGCCTACATTTTCATGCAGAATTTTCATATAGAGCATCTACATGAAAATGCTGCTCATTTTCATGCAGAATAAATTCACGGATTCTTTGCAAATACCTCTACCTTTGCACGCAAACACTAACAAAAGCAAAAGTGGGTCATATTGTTTAGTTCAAAACCAGTAAGAGATGCAGTGATTTTTGAAACTATCAAGAAAGAAACTGAGGGATGAAAAAACAGGAGAATTTTTGCAAACAGTGTAAGAAACCCAGTCTGAAAATATTCATAAAGCACAGAGGATAAAGAAAATAGATATGAATTATAAATATATAACACTATAAATACATAAATACAAGCATATTTGATTTTGAGATTTTCTGATACAAACCTTGAACTTCCTCTCCTCAGTCTGCTGCAGTTTGTTTGTTTTGCATAATAAAATTATTTTGGTTTCTCTGTTCAAACATACTACTATTTCTTTCCTCAAAAAAGCCCACACTCCAGTGCAATGACATTAGCTCTGTGAAGACACATGGCTTGTTTCAGCTGAGAAGTGTTCTGATCTACAGGAACTAATTAGAGCATTTTCTTGAGCTCGTTCCTTTCTTCTCATTACTGGTGACCAAAGACAACTGCTGAGACACGATTACTGCAGAAGCGTCTGCTAGCAGCGCATTATCATTTCTGAAATAAATCAGCAACTACTACCAGCGTAAGGGGTAGGGAACACTTAGAAAAATGGCCACTGGCAGAAAAGAGCCCCAACAAGAGTCACCCAAATGCCACACAAACTGCTCAGGAAAAGGCTGAGGGAGTTGGGGTTTTTAGCCTGGAAAAGGCTCTAGGGGGTCTGTTGCTGCCTTTCAGTACTTAAAGAAGGTTTATAAGAAAGATGAGGACAGACTTTTTAGTAGGGCCTGCAGCAGTAGCTCAAGGGGTAATAGTTTTGAACTGAAAGAGGGGAGATTCAGACTAAATGTAAGGAATTAACTTTTTACAGTGAGGGTGGTAAGGTGCTGGCACAGGTTCCCCAGAGAAGTTCTGGCTGCCTCATCCCTGAAAGTGTTCAAGGCCAGGATGGACAGGGCTTGAAGCAACCTGGTCTAGTAGAAGGTGTCCCTTCGTCAGTGGGGTTGGAACTGAAGGAGCTTTAAGATTCATTCAAACCCAAACCACTCTGTGATTCTACAATTTATCAGTGAGGTCTGCACATTGTTGTAACTGATGGGTATTTCAAACAGTGGTTCGAGGCATGTCATATCCTCTGGAAGGCTCAACAGCTTCATAGAGACAGTTCTTGAATTCAACAAATCAGTGCTATTTACAGTTTAGTTTATTGGGGGGGGGGGGGAGGGGGCTATTCCTTCGTACCATACTCTACAAGTGATACGTTCGACCTCCAAGGGACAGACAGCTTGTTTCATTTGCAAGTCCTTAATTGCGGCGCAAATAACCAGCAATAATGGCGTAAGAAGTGAGGAAAAGGAAAGCATGAGTTGTTCACCCAGTTTAAATGCGGCATCCATACTAATAGTATAGCATTTATGCATTTGTGGTGCTTTTATACATTTCTGCATATTATGTTTTTTTTCTTTCAATTGTCTGGCTGCACAAACTTCAACAAGCCTCAATAAAGTTGTCATAGCATCGTACTCTTACTGGACTGAATGTCCCATGGAGTCAGCTTGTATGTCGGAACATTAGAAAGACAGAGTAAAATTAATGTGAAGGGAGTACAGAGAGCTATTTACAATACTGGCACTGTCATGCCCCTAAGAAGTATAAGAGTTTCTCTAACTGTTCAAATAGTCTTTCCAGACTATTTGTTTCAGACAAAGAGTGGGTTGCTTTGCTGAAGAGTGTTAATAAGACGTGCCAGATCTTACAGAGTCAGTCAATGTGACAAATTTTGCAGTCTGAAGAAATGGTCAGGGCAGAATTTAGCTTCAAAGAGCAACCCCACCACCAGGAACAGGCTCGAGTAATTATAAAATCTATTGAGCTGCACAAGCACACTCAACAAAGAGTATTTTAACTTCCCCAGTCCTTCAAAATCCCATTTGTTTCTACTTCCAGAGTATAGTGGGGCTTAAAAAGCATAAATTTTCAAAAGTGACAGATTTAAATCCAAACCAAAATAACAACAGGATAAAAAGAAAACATCCCACCTGGTTTATGGGGGAGAAAATCAGATAGCATTTTTATATGCAAATGATGAATATCTGTGGGAAAGAATTCAATATGATGAATGTGCTCTGTTTTCCTCTCTGCTATTAAATGAGCTCCTGTGATGCATTTGCCTATCATAGCCTTCCTTTCCCATGCAAATTTGCAACAGCTGTATAGGGGGGACAGAGCACAAGCCCATGAGTGGTTCACCCATTGACTGATGGATCCTTTTCCTATCAAGGAAGGCACCTGAAAAGAGGATAGACTCTTTGTTCTGGGTTCAGCAGTAGCAGTCATTTTTCTCCTTCTTAGTAGCTGGTGCAGTGCTGTGGTTTTGACTTTCAGCCTGGGGACAGCACTGATAACACCGATGTTTTCAGTTGTTGCTCAGTAATGTTTAGTCTGACCAAGGACTTTCTGAGTCTCATGCTCTGCCAGGGAGGAGGGGAAGCCGGGAGGAAGCAGAGGCAGGACACCTGACCCAAACTGACCAAAGAGGTATTCCATACCACAGCATGTCATGCCCACTATATAAACTGGGGCAGTCACCTGGAAGGGTTAGATCACTGCTCAGTCAGGCTGGGTATCAGTCGGTGGGTAGTGAGCGGTTGTATTCTCTTCCCTTGTTATTTCCCTTATCATTATCATTATTGGTGGTAGCAGCAGTGGTTTGTGTTATACCTTAGTTACTGGACTGTTCTTATCTCAACCCATGGGAGTCACATTCTTTTGATTCTCCTCCCCATCCCTCTGGGAGCTGGGGCAAGGAACGTGGGGGAGTGAGAAAGAGACTGTGTGGTTTTCTGAGTTACATCTGGGCTTAAACCGTGACAGTTTTTTTTTTTTTTTTTTTTTTTTTTTTAAGGTTTCTCTGTGGTTTGGTGCTTTGGTTTGGTTTTATTTTATTTTTTTCAGTTTTAACATTTCATTACCTGCCATAGTTTTTATTTTTTAGGAAGAACAGAGTCTATCACAGTCACAGATCGAGTCCACGACTCAGCAGTAGTTTCCCAGGTGCCACCATCCATGACTACACAGAAAAGTTCAGCTTCGTCTCACTGTGTCTTTCAGGCCAGAAAATTGCTTATGTACTTCAAGAGTCCCCCCAAAAGAGTTTAGTTTACACTGGCAGTAGCTATGCCAGTAGTGAAAAAGATTTTCAGTGGTATACATTATCCCTTCACTGGGGGTTTCTACAACAGAACTATAGCATAGAGACCTTTGTAGATGCACCTTGTGACCTGTCCCTGTTTAAATTACCTTATTCAAAAGATTGAATAAAAAGGGAAAACCAAATAATTTTCCCGCTTTCACAGGCAACTGATTACTTTCTGATTTTTAACACATGGAAGATAATATACAAAGTCATCATCCTGTAGTCCTCAAACACACAGAATTTTCACTGCAGCCAATGAAGGTTTTGCCAAAAGAGACTGTAATAGTAAATCAAAGACACTGAAACTTACTTTCAGAAGGAGAGATAAAATGAAAATTAAATGAGCTAATCATAAATATTCATCTTGAAAGGACTAAAACTTTAAGACAGTGCTGGAAACAAAGGGTTAGATTTCTGATGGGGAAATGTTACAATTGTTGTGTTTCTGTGTGCCTTAATTTGAAGACAAGGAAAACTCTTCCCACCAGTATAATAGGCTCCTTGATTAGGAAAAGAAAAAAGGAAGAAACAAATAATGACAGCCAATTTCCAGTGCTTTTAGGCTATTCCATATCAAACAGTGTGATGAATGCAGCAATATCACTTTTGGCTACAGCATGAAAAATATTATTCTCTATAGACGCTGCAGCATAAACCAAAAATGCTTTTATTACCAGCAGCAATGATGTGACATGCCTGATAAATGCCACTTTAAGACTCCTTTGGGTCCCAGCATCCCTTCACACTTATTATCAAGTTACTAATAGATTCTGCAGGTTTGACTGCCCATCATTTAAGAGTGTCATTTACTCTAAAATGACAGAAAAATAGAATGTTCCGAAACGTTCAATTTTTCTCTCTTCCCTGACTGAGTGACTAATGAGTAAGAATAATAACTTTTATTCATGTTGTCTAGGTGATGAAATGGCCATTGTAGAATGATGAATATCAAGTAAAGATGTTTTCATTTAACATAGGCAGTGAAAAAAATACAGGAACCTTTAAATCTTAAAAATATGAAAGAGAACAGGCAGCTATTTAAGTATTCCCATCTCTTGTTTGATAACTGAGTCCATTTCCCTTTGTTATTAGTTTTTCTGTGGATGCATAGAAGCATTGATAACAGGGTCAGACATGTTACAGATTAAATTCTTATTTGCAAGCTGATATTGTCCAAACGTCCCTACTGATATTAACACCCCTTTACTCTTGGTTCTGCATAGATATACCATAAAGGTTAATTCCCAAAGCAGAGTGTAGATGTTACATAAACCAAACAGAAGATCAGAGCAGAAAGAGATGTACAGAAAGAGAAAATAGTTGTACGGCAGATTCATGGCAGACCTCACAGTGTGTTATATTTAGATTAGAGATGATACTTAGATTGCAAACACCTCAGAAGGGTCCCTGCCTTTGCGAATCATAGCCATAATACCCAGAAGAAGACAATCTTCTCCCGTAGATGGTTTCTACAGCATACCACAGTACCAAAAGAAATAAGAATATAAAACACATCTTTCTGCACATGTAATTACTTGGAGCCGAGTGCCTAATTCTCTTAAGCCACTTAAAAAACCCAGCATGAATTCTTGTCTGTATTAGAGTATTTGATCTCACCATGACAAAGATACAGTAAAGATACTATATTAACTAAATCAATGTAAATGGTCACCTGAACCTCTGCTCATCATGCTCAGTCATTGTAGTTCAGTCTGGTGAACAATGGGGGCCACTGGGAGTTGATGTCTTCTGGAAAGAACAAAACATTAAATAGTAATCTTTCATTTAAAGGGAATACATTTTGTCTTTCTCCTTATTAAGGAAAAAAACCAAACAAACCTAACCAAAACTTCATTTCAACCTAATTGTGTGTTGAACAACTACGGGGTTTTTAAAGATTTTTCTTGAAAGTTTATCTTTTCTTAAGATAGCTTGGCCTGTTTAGTCCAGTGAGTTTATTTGTGGATCAATGGCACAAAGTGACATGTGATTAACATTGTGTCTGTATAAACACAGTAGAAACTAAGCATATTCTAACATTATTTAAAGTAAAGGGTAGGGCAATATTTAGATTCAGCAATAACTTCAGTAGAGATACTACTGATCAGAACAATAGATGTCTTGTTTCATTGACTTCAGTATTGATTTTCACGAGTCCAGCTATCCCAGACCTTTAGCTCTTTGTTTCCTCAGGGAGACTGAAATGTCACTGGAGAGCCCAGTTCTGCCAAAAACAGATTGAGCAAGCTAGATATGAGCCAGCATCTTTAGTTGCTTTCTTGGAGATGAAGAAATTCCATCATAAAAAAGGCCTGAAGGACAAAGGGCTTTATGGCATAGGGAATGAACAGCCACCACCCCAACTGACTGACCCCACAGAGCGAACTACAGGCTGTAGGAAATAAAAGCAACAGTAAAGGGGCTGATTCTGCAGCTTCTTCAGTAATAGTGCCACAGCCTCTGGTCCACTTAGAGAGGATTCCCATTGGTACTGTGCTTCTTATTCATTAGACAGACTTTGAAACGTAATCCGTGGTAACAAGTGGTCATTTTTGATCGTAACACGTTCTTTGGCAAAGAGGAGAAAAAACCAAACTATTTGATCAGAAAGATCACAGAATGCTGCTCTGGCTGTATTGCAGGCTGTGTAATGTAAACTCTACCAAATAAACACTCCCAGATATTTTCCTACTCTCTGATTACTGTACTAGAAATGCTCAATAATGTTCAACAAATGTACGAAAACAGCATATGTCAATCCAGCGTTTCCTTCAAACTGTTCTATTTTCAGTTCCTGTTTTGTTCAATTAACACTGCTATAACTGACTCACTCTTGTTACATCTGATCTGTTTGGGAAGAACAGAAGGAGTTTTCATTAGCACTGAAAATCTATAGTTAAACAACTTTTTAACAGTGACACAAAAGCAAAAGTCAGGAAGATGAGGTCTGAAGGTCCTTCTAAAATGGTGGCGAAAAGTATGTTCCTAGGACTGGTATGAAGGCTAAGCAAAGTCTGTGAATCTCTTCCTCCAGCCAGAAGAGAACAGAGGCAGAAAGCACCTTTGTATGATGTATCATTAGTGATCACTGTTGTATGCTAACACTGGTAAAAGAGACAAAGTCATCTTTTTTCTAAAGTTTCTTTTGTGCATTTCTTGCATGTACTCTCTTTTTTCCTCTGTGTATTACCAGGAATTTAACTATTTAACAGAAGAGGACAGCAGAACATACTTTCAGCTTAGCCAAAAAAATCAGATTAAAGCCAAGTATGGAAATCTTAGGGAGAAAGGGCTTTAATGTAGATGGGAGAGGTGGTCCCACACAGGGAAACATCTATATAATTTACCTCTTTCAAAACCCCAACTCTCTTCATGCCAAATAAGCCACTAGTGATTTCAATTGGTGTTATCCTACAGTGATGCTGATGATGCTAAGTACCACCCAGCACAGCCGTGGGCCCTGTGTAGAAGACAGATCTACTTTCACACAGAGCACTCTGAAATAGAAAAAGTAGGTGAGAAGGACAGAGTGCTTCCAACACTCACATGGTAATCAAGCAAAGCTTGCTGTTGGATCACAGGCAGGTAAAAAGCTGATGATGGGAACTGGCTAGCATGCTGAAGCAAAACATGAGAGGGTCAAGGCCCAGCATCCAAGTGTTTGCCAGATGTGCGGGCAGCGAAGAAGACAAGGTATTGCCACCAGGATGCTCTGGAGGTACTGTGGAAGCCCTTTGTCCCTTGCTCCTGACCTACCACTGCTCCACTGGAGCTGCAGCTTGTGAGCTAGGTGGAAGAGAACGTGTGCAGGCTGGGAGACAAAGAATAAGTGATAGGTGACAGGTCAGGGATGGAAAGATGAGTGTTGTGAGCCAGTCAGGCAGATCAGGTAACTAAAGCCACACAGGAAACAAGACTCAAAGGTCATGCACTGGCATAACTATTTTCCTACTGGAAACTAAGGCAAACTGAAAGGTCCAGGACTCTGACATCTTCACTGAGAACAGTACCCAGTGGTACACTTCTTTAGAAACATACTGAAGCATGTAATTACAACTTCTATCTTAAATGAAGAGCTTGCCTGAGTCAGAATCAAATAAAGTGGGAGAAATGCAAGTGGACTTCAAATATAGTTCAGATAAACTGTGAGAATCAACAAACAGCACATTCATCCCAGGCTCCCTGGTGAACTGCGTGCTAGAAATCATTTGTAGAATTGTTTTTTTTAGTCCTAAAGACAAATTCATTCTGCACAAGCCTAGAAGACTCTGTTGCTATTAAATCATCATCAAAAACATCAACAAAAGGTCATTTTGTCAGTGTTCTCATTCTATGTTGCTAGACCCGAATATCCCTGTGCCTGCCTGGATCTCTCTGCCTGAGGCACTCTTCCCTTGTTGCTCAGGTAAAGGCAGCTGCTATATGGATATACTTTACAATGTGTTTTGAAATTATTCTCTAAATAAAAATTGGGCTCTGTGGGCTGCAATAGGCAAGTGTAAATAAAGAATGTGTCTCTGGTTTAAACACAGTAAGTAAAACACACATCCCTAACGCAGAGTAAGAAACATTTCTAGATAGAGGTAGGAAGGTAAGACAGTATGTTTTAAAGAAAAGCTAACACTAATGAGCATTTCTAAGATGGATTTGTATTAACATTACCCTGAAAAGATTTTAGAAACAGGTATATTAAAATGTTAATTTGAAATTAGTACAAATTTTTGTCTGAGGAGCAAGTTGTCTTAAAGGTTCCATTTTCTAACACGGAACTGGTTTCACTTTATGAAATATTTTGCATTATATTTTAATTAAAGTTATAATTACAGAACTAAATATAATTAGCTTCTTTCTTCAAAAGAAATTGGAAGTGAACCTACTTTATTAAATTTTCAATTTGTTTCCTGCAGTGTTACATAGTTTATTCTAATTAATTGAATAAGATCTCATAAATATTTTATCAACATGGGGATGTGATTAACAGCTCGAGTTTTGTGTGGATTTCTTCTTTCTTTCCAGCTTCTTCTTCTCCGCATTACCATTCCCCCAGTTTTCATGTGCACCCTCCTGCTTTCAGTGTCATCTTAAATACAGGAGCCCTTCTAGACCTTCCCTCTTGCACAGCAAAACGTTGTATTTTAGTTGTCTTGGCCATAGGAAACAATTTTTAACTTCTCTTTGGGAATGTTTGTTATCTAATGGAGTCCTCATGTAACACAGACCATGGAAGTGACACTCATTTCTTGCGTGATTTATGACTTCCACACTGACCAGCTTCCTGAAGAATCTTCTCTGCTTTCAGCGTGTGTGTGTGCGCAGAGTATTGCTTTATTCTTAGAGCAGATAAAGCAGAAAGGAGTACAAAGGACAGTAACCCCCCATTAGCACACCCTACTCCATAGATTAGGAAATGGAGCAGAAGGTACATGTCACACAGCTCCCTAGTACCGCTTGGGTTGCAAAGGGCTCAATTTTTATGCGGCATCAGTGAGAATTTAAACTTGTGGGTGCTGAATGGAGCTATTTTGGTTTGAGCCTCAGGTCTGAGTTGTTCAGCTTCCCCTTTGCTATGTGGATATTCAGCACAGCAGAAACATCACCACAATACCCTCAGGCCCCTCTTATTAGATCAAGAGCTAGCATCATGGGGAAGAAAGACCAGGAGCTTCACAGACTCACAAGGAAAGAGGCAGCCCCTGCTTCAAAGCATGTCAAATCAAATAAAAAGGGAAGGAGGACATGGAGGTGAAGTGACCTGCCTGTAGTTACACACTCTATCAGGGCAAACATGAGAATTTGCTCTCTTAATCCCCAGTCCAATGCTGCCTCCCTCTCCACCACTACTGAAATAGAATGAATGTGTTGGAAATGCTGCTCTGCAGCCACAGCACTGAGTAGATATACTTGTGAGTATGGATAGCTAAGCAAATAAACAGCATGTTGATCGTATCAAACAGGAAAAAAAATATAAGTACAACTGCGTATAAACGGAACAGTCAGAAAGTAAGAACATAATCATTATGGCTCTGAATCAGATTGAATCTCTGTAAGTCCCAAGTTTGGAAGGGAAGGGACTGGTATCAGAGTAATACTATGTTCTTTTAATATATTCCATGGTACTTCAATTAAGCACAGCTTTAATAATACCACAGACAAGATTCAGCCTTCAACATGACCTTTACCATCCAACAATATCAAAGCTTTGGGATAAATTGAACAAAAATGAAATATATATATATAATCTATCCTTTTAGCTCAAGCAAGCATTGTGTTACTTACCGTCTTGTATTGTTGACAGCAAGAGGCTGAGTATCTTTTAATATCTAAAGAACAAATTGTTTTCTTGCAAGCATACTTCAAAAGTCCCACTGATGTAAGCTGGAAGTGTACACATTTCTCCCTGGGAGAAAAAAATCTCCCTAATTGTTTTTCCCATTCATACATTCCTTTACTACTTATTCCTTAGTTTAGGCAAATCGTGGAAGTAGAAAAGTGAATCAGATTAATTTCTCATTCTATGTGTTGTACAAAACTGAGTAGTCTTCATCTGTATGCACAGTAATGCTTCTTTTGAATTGTGAAATAAATCAGTGGAAATCCTGTTGACAAGAACCTTGCATTGATGATTCAGTGATCCCATTGCACTGTTAATGCTGCGTTCCAAAGTCTACAACTGTTTTCCAAACAATCCAAATTTTGATTGATAGACAAAGTTAACCCTGTCGTTTACAGGCATTTCTTGTAGAGGCTGAAGCAGTGACTGTTGATGCCAGACCTGGATTTGACCTGAGAGTTGCTCTGTATTTATGTACTGAAATGATTCCAAAGTAGCTTTATTGTGTCGGGGTCTTCATCTTCTCTTAATTTACTTTACTTCTCTGAAGTCAAGTAGACTGTTACTTGCACAGCTGCAAAGGCACTAGTAACAGTAAATGCAATTTTTATGTACAGAAGGTCCACATTTCTCATCTCCTAATACACCAAGTAAGATGAAAAGGCTGGAAAACTTGTTCTGCTGTTGAAACGACAAGATTATGGCTATTTTCTAAAATTATTACAACAGAGGCTTGGGATGCACATGTAATATTTAAAGCACATCCAACATACTTAAGGTACTGCATTATTAATGTCAAATGAAGTATATTCTTCAAGTATTTATTTACAGCTCTTCCCTGCAAGTGGGGATTCCTTTCCTTGGCTATCTATCCTGCTGTGGTAAACACCTCGCTTCTTCTCAGGGTAAAGCAACCTCCCATTTTTCTAATTCAGACTTTCTGACCTGTCATTGTCTGAACTCTTTCCTGGTCAGAGCTGCATTTTACAAAGTTAGTTGAGAGAGAATTTTGTATCATATCAGTGTCAGCAAAGTCAGCTGGATCAGTTCCCAAATCCTTAAAATTCCCTCACCGTCATGCTTCAACAAACTATGGCATCACGGTACATATCACTTTATCTGGCGAAGGGTATTCGGTCTCCTCCTCTTGACTTAGTTTGTTTTCACAGCCATGGTCTCACCTTTACCTTGCACATAACTTCAGACACTTCTCCTGTTACCAAATTCTTTACTGCCTGCTGCAGACTTTTTCTCAACATATGCGAAGAACAGTCTTCACACGTCTCTTTCGATTCCACATCCTTGACATAAGGGGTGGTTTAAACAGTTTGCATATGTACACACAATGGAAAGGGGAATCTGTACTGACAGAGAAATGGATGCTTTAAGCGTTTTGTTGAAATAAATTTTAGAGAAGGTTCCACACTTCTTTTTGAAACGTTGGAGCTGTTTTGAAACCCAAATAGTATTAATGCATTTGTAAAGTTAAGTCACAACCACTGCCAACAGCATGATCATTCTATTCCTGCATTTCAGCTACTGATGAGGGAAGAAACAACTGAGATCACTGCTAGGCATGAGACAGGCAGGTGCTCGGATCCCTGTATGGCAGAGGCTCTCAGTTGTGCTGGTTCAGAAAATCCTTTTACACACTCACACTAGAGGGACACAGAAGCTCTATGGACTTACAAAGTCATATAGAAAAGAGAAGCATTGGTGCACACATTCAGGGAGCTGACACAGGGTACACTACCTAAACTTTGCTTCATCCCAACAAAATGTTGAATTATGAGACGGACAATAAGTCCCACAATATTTCTTGCTCGCTCTTTGTCCAGAATATTTTCTATTTCATATTCCTTTTTCTTCAAGCAAATTTCTTGATGATAGAAATACCATGAGCTGGTTGACATATTCTAACAACCAAGACTCCTAGGAACAACAGCAAGGGCTTTGAAGAAAGATAAACTGAAACCAGCTCTGAATGTTTTCGTGCTGTGACCACTTCTGTAAGGTAGGACAAGTGAATAGATACTTTGATGCTGAACTAAGATCAATATAATTTTTCACTCTAGCTGTAACAAAACCACAATCTGGATTATTCAGCCTCTTGGTTCTGTCACAGCATTCTGCGGCATATGTCCCACAGCACCCTGATCAGCAGGTAGCATCTGTCTTGGGTTTTGTTCTGTTTAATTTGATAAAAGAGGAGCTCATGCAAAGACAACTAATTGGGGAGCTGAATACACAACCTACCACCCACCATGTGTCATTACTGGAAATAACTCCACAAAGAAAACACATATGAATCTGAAAACCTAAGACAGCTTTAGCTCCTGATAGTAGCCTCCATTTCATTCTCTCTCAGTGACTTGAGATGCATTTTTATGACACACCACACACCTCTTGTGCAGAAGAAATTGGACCTAAAGGCATTCTAAGTAAGGGAACTTTGAAATCCTATAGCTGCCTTAGTGCAGGCTTTACACTGGCTTTAAGAGTGGGACAACTTGGCAGGAAGATCTGGCCAGGGCACAGACACTTTCCCTGCATATCCTTTGGTGCTATGACACTGAGATGATTATTGAACCAAAAATTAAGTAAAAAGCTGTCACGTGTCCTGATGATACACGGGGGCAAACATGGTTTAATGCGCACAGCAATTTCCTTGGTAAGACTTCACCTCCTGGGACAAGAGGGAGACGTGACACTGTGTCATGGGTAGGTAAATAAAACCACAAAGGACCTGGTGGCTGCAGTGTCACCTGTCTTTAGCTTCTTGGACAATGATTGAGGAAGAGCTTTATGGTTGTCAGGAAAACTCACTTCCCCAAGCCAACTTCCTTTGTAACTGTCGGACAAGGTGTTGGCCAGCCCTTGTTCTCTTTCTTTAGCAATGACAGACAATTGTCTCAGACATCTGCAGGGCACTGTGCGACTAGGCAGGTTTCACTATCAGGAAATAGAGGTGTTTACAGTACTCATGAGAGAGCAAAGGAAAAAATAAGTCCATATCTGGTTTTTCCAAAAAGCATATCTATCTACATCTTCATCTTCAACACACTCATTCAGGGCATAGTAGTTCAGATAGACAGACTACTTGGGCATTTATTCTACCACAGCCAGCATGTCAGTACACCTGCGGCTTTAAACCAGTCACTGCTCTGCGCACCCATCCTAACTTCGAAAGCATCACTCACTCAGGCACCCCTGAAGTCCTTCTTATTTTGTAACTGCAATTCAGGTTAGAGTCCAGTTCATTCTCTTTGGCCCATATCGATTCAATTCAACAGCTCAGTCTCCACAAAGTACTGAAGAAAGTCTCAATGTGATATTTCCCTTTGCATGTGCTTTTAAATGGTAACAGTGTGACAGTTTCAGATGGATGCTTTATTTTATTGTCACCTGGAGAATGCCACAGCATTCTCCCCCTCCTGATTTACATAGATAAATATCACTTGTTTCTTTTGGCCTTCCCATTTCACAAGCTATGGTTGAAGCCACTGTAAAAGGATATCCTTTTCTTTGCAGTGATTTATTTCACTGAGGACCAGTACCCAACTGCCTTTCACACCTTGAATCATCACTGAGATACTGCAGAAGATCTGGGCACCAAAAATAAGCAAAATCACTCCAAAAAGGACATTATATCTTTAGTGAATTATGTCCTTGACTCTTTATTGCACACTCAAATCCTTGTAACTTTGTGTTTAGACACTACTTAGATGTCATATCAATTTTAATAAATTCCTGACAATTGAAAAGGTCTGCATCTTTTTTCACTGTTACCAGTGAAATCCTTGAACGACCTGCTATCAAAAGAGGCTAGTTAAGCAGGATTTTCCATTCTTCACATTACTTAGATACTTGCTCCCATTATTCTGTCTCTCAGTAGTTTCCATAAGTCTTAATATTTCTTTCTCATTTAATGCAATTAGAATTCAACATGCATCTCATAAATCAAGACAATAAAATCACATCTCACCGTAACTTCTAAGCTGTCACTGAAGCTCAAATTTTCCCAAAATCTTCCTTTTACTCCAATTAACTATGATACATTTACTGCTTATTTTCAAACATTAAATGCTTCAGTTCAAAAGTGCACTAAGCAAGCAGGTAATCTGCAAGGCTTTTTAGCGTCACTCATAGGAAATCCTAAGAACTTGTGACAATCTATTTTCCAGTCACAAGAAAAACAGACAATTGTGGATAATTTAAATCAAACTACTTTGTAGATTTTTGAACACCACAATTCCAATTCTGTAGCCACAATTTCCACTTTATAATGTACTTTCTAGAAGCCAAAATGAAAATTTTAAGTGTTTTGAATGCATGTGGGTGTGAAAATGCTAGCAAGGGAAACATGACTTTTTTACTGATTTCTAGAGGGTATTTCAAAGAGCTGGATTTTTCCATCACCTTGCTTTCACCAAGCAGCTGAAAGCATGAAATAAAAAGAAATGGGACACTGTAGCTCAGTGATCAGTCAAATGATGTGGAAATACGCAAGTTCATAAATGAACATGATATTTTTTGCAATTAGTTGGAGTTAGACACAGAAGATAGCAGACATCAATCACATTGACCACTGTGAAAATCCAGCGTGACCAATGGCTTTTAATGCTGTGTGGGCAAGTGTTTACAGTAGCTTCTAAAGCCTTTTCTTTTGGATATGTTCAGAAACTTTCTGATGTAACACCTCTTTATTGGCAAATGTCAGTTATGCAACCTGAAAGAGTTCACAAGAAGGGGTTAGTTTCGATATGTTTCTCTCCACACATTTCTGACTCACACAAAATACCCAAATTAGCAAACATCTTGCTTGCCAAGAAGTTTCATTTCCTGGTCTAATAGGCTGTCAGGATTTTCAAAATCATTGACAGGATCTTCAGTGACAGAGCAGGGGAAGCTCAGTAGCTTTGGATTTTTCCATATCTAATTTCCTCCTTATTCCTGAAATTTTTCAAACTGATTCAGACTGGGAAACCCATTTCCTACCCAGGTGCAGTATCAGGTACTCTCATTTAGAAGTGATTATGAATTGTTTGATCCTTCATTTTTACTCCCCTATTGGAAAATGTTGGTTATTTAGCACTGGACATTCAGGTTTTTCTGGACACCTTTTACCCACAAAGGTCTAGTCCAGGGCTCAGGCATCAGGGAACAGTTAGGTGAGAAACTTTATATTCTGGCCAGGGTTTAATGGATATGACTATAATGGACTTTGATATAGCTTTGATATGACAAAGGGATGGGATGAACAGCAAGTGACTGTACAGACTTTAGGTAAAGCTTACAATCACTTAAACACTCCAGATAAACCTGTGTCTGTGCTATACTTGCCAGCTTGAATCTCTCCTGGCACTGTTAGCTCTGATTTCCTATGGTCTTGTATGTATTGTGTACCTGCAAGCCAAAGACATTTTACAACAGCACAAAGTGAATAGCTCATGGTAGCAGTATTTCTGCTGGAAGGACTAGAGACAGAACAAGAGATACCACATATCTATGAATACCCCAGAGAGAGCTCTCACACTGCTGTCACTTTATTAATCCGTTAAACTGTGGAAAGGGGATAACTTCTAGGAAACCCCAGGAGGTTCTGATGACCGTTAGCAATTCTATATAATGGGTACAAGTTCTGCTAGCAGTTTTTTACCAAAACTAAACAACACATGTTGTAAATTATCTGGAACTCCAGCTCAGCTTTTTGAGGACAAAGCCACAGAACTACAGTGTCCTTTCTTCTGCCCACCAGCAACCTTTCCTGGGACTTTGCAATCAAAGGGAGCAGAAATGGACTTTCACCTGCTAGAAGCGAAGTCGGAAAAGGTTGCACAGGGGATATTTTCTGTTCGGTTTGTTCCTCACAATGCAGGCTGGAGTCTTCTTTGGTGAGGACTGAGAGTCCTCACTAGATATGCCCACCAGAACAGATGTTGATTTTGGGCTGTAGGAGGGAGCAGGGAATTTGGGGGCTCCTGCTAACAGATGGTAAAGCAACTGCAAGCCTGCTCTAACCTACGACCAGGAAATCGTACCCATGCTCTCAGCCCCATCCTGGCTTTAGGGGAGGCTGAACATGGTAGTAAAGAAGCACATGGCTTAGGAGTTTGCAATGAGAGAAATCAGAGGAGGCATCTTGGCTGAGTCCAAATGGAGCATGCTAGTAGTGTTACTCAAATATTAATAACAGCTGCTGGAAATCTGGAAGAGGCAGCCAAGTTAGAAAATGCCCTGAGCATCTGCCCTTTCACAACCATGTGCCCAACACACATTGTGTCTATGCCAGGAGCAGTATTCCCTCCCTGCAAGGCATTACAGTTGGCACGAATGCCTACCTGGATCACTGCCGGTGCCTGGCAAGTGTGCTGCAGAGAGCCGTTTGTCTCTGGTCCCTAACCTCCCCACATTCACTGAAACCCCTCCAACACTGCCAGCACACAGCCTGGGGGAAGAGAGGAAGTGGTTTATTATTCCCTCTTCTCTGGACTGAATAACACAGGCAACTGAGGAGTTCTTAGCATTTTGATGACACTCATGGCTATACATGGAAATATACAAGTGCAACTAAAACATTTCTGAGAATTCAGCCCCTCATTGGCATTGTCCCCTGCAGCTGGTTGCAATGATAAAGTTAGCTAAGTAAGGGGCCATTAGTTCTTTGGATGTATGAGCCCACGGCTGCCACACCAAAGGCACATGTGTACATGTGTTCCTTGCAGTTCAGACAATACGTTCAAACTACTGTTAAACTAGCTCTCTCAGGGAGACAACTGTGGTGGTCCCAAAAGCATGCACCTCACCTCATGCTAAGCCCCTGTTCCAGGTCTGTAAAATGAACCCTATTGCTGGAGTCTACAATAGTCTCAACACTCAGGTTAGGTGGTTTAAAGCTACCTTAGATATGGTTAGAAGCTCTGCATTTATGGCAGTGAAGTCATACTCTGAGATTACATGTTGATTACTGCCAGAAGCAGGGAGAGAAACATATTATAGCAATAGAAATAGACTATCAGTTCTGAAGGAAATTCTCCATTTCAGCTCCACCCTAACTGACATCCAACAGTCACATAAGAGACCTCCATTGCACAAGAAAGCTTGTAAGTGAAGCATACCAGACAAAAAGAAGACAAGGATGAACTGTTCAACACTGTCAACTGATAGTGGAGGACAGAAGGTGAAAACAAGGCAGGAATGAATGTAGATTTCCCAAATCTTAGTCATAAAATCTTTCTTCCCATCAGTTCGTCATCTCTGTATGCCGGGTTAACAGCCCTACATATCAGACTACAGCAGCAGACCTAGAACTGAAAGCTCCTCAATGATCTGCCTTCACTTATATTTATTTTCTTGGTGCATAATTATAAGTGCATCCATATACATTCATCACATGTTGAATGTCTAGGGCTTTTTTCCAATGAGAAAGCAGTATAAGAAGGAACTTTTCCACTTAAACTATTCTGCTCCAATGAATCATGGCTGTCATTTCAAAGCTATTTATCGTTTTAACAATATTTTTCCAGAAGACTGTTTCATTTAGTGATTTGGAATGTAAGGACAATTGTGGGGGATAACCATGCAAGCCATAAAATCAAAAAGCCACAAAGATTTCAGAACATATGAAAAGAAACGTATTTTGAAAAATCCCCCAAAAAAGCAAAATAAAAGATTCAGATTACGTTCTCTTAGCTGTAGGGCTTCTGCTTGCAGCTCATGAGAGCTATAGAATATGCTTCTACTTGACATCAGAAATGCAGATACAGTGAATTCATTTAAGACAAAATTGAAATCATGTATTTTTAGGCTGGCTTTTCCAACCCTAAATGCAGCTCACTTTTAAAGCTCTTAAATATTCTTTTATGCAAAGCTATTTGAGATACTTTGTATTCTCTGCACTACATACATTCAGTTTTATTGTATTTAGTTCATGTGATTCAGGAAATACAAAGAGGCAACAACAGAAAAACTGGATAATGGCAAAGGCAAAGTAGTCATTTGCTAATGCAAAAGGACAAATACAACAGAAATGGAAGGAGGTCTAAACCATGTTCTGAAAGAAGAAGAAATATTTAGCGAATGAATATACCACAGGGATTTCTATATACTGTTTTATTAGCTGCCATGCACAGCTCTATGAGTATGGGGATCAATTACAAATTGTACTGCCCACAGCACAGCACTTCCCAATGTTCCTCTTTCTTCTTCCTTAAACATGAAAACTCCATCTATTCTCTCTTCATACTTAGCTCATACCACTTGCTTATGGACTATTGCACCAGCAGCCTTCCAACCAGGCAGAACAAACAGGCCTGCTCCAGAGCCCTAGTAAAGTGAGGATTACATGTGTGTCCCCTCAGCCAGCAGAAGTACAGAATAGCAGACGTCTTTGCTCAGTTGCCAAGAGGCCAAAGAATCACTGAACCCTGATGCGTAGCTTCATCGTACTGAACCAAAATCAACTTACTATCAGCAGGCAAATTCCAACCTAGCAACCTTTTCTGAAGTTTCAGTAGGTCCGTCATAACCCCACAGGCAATCAGCCCCCTTTCAATTTTTTAAAAGGTGAATTTTGTTGAATCACAAATTCCTGCTTTAAATGTTACGATCGAGTACTGACTTCCCTAATATTTAACACTGCACAAACACATGACCCTGACAAGATTTATTATGTCATCTCTTGTCTCTTCTTATATCTTCTGACAAGTCTGGAAGTGAATAAAGACAAAAAAAAGAGAGCTATCTCTTTCTAATTTGGCTAAAGTATGATCACATACTTTAAATATCAAAGGTGCTGTAAGTGAAATCTGTTCCAAGGACTCAGATGTTCTTGCTTACTCCAAGTGTCAGGGCCTTCTGTCATCCCTTCTTACAGTTAACCTCTCACCTATTCAGGAGATACAGCCAAGTATTTCTGCATTCTTAAGTGACAAAAGCTTTACTTCCACTTCTTTAGTTCACTAAGAAGAGCGGCTGCTGCTGCCAGAGTCTATGGTCACTCATTTGCTGTTTGTCTCTTACTCCAGCCCAATGTACACTATTATGCTACAGTGAAAATCCAGCTATAGGTCTCAGTTCAGAGAGCCCCTTCAGTGCGTTTGTCAGGAGCATGGAGCAGCACCTACCTGCCTGCGTAACAAGGATTTGTGCTGTCAGACTCATCAGATGTTCTAACTGGTTGAATAAGCAGAACTCATTTTTTAAGGAAAAATGTGATTTCAACTTCATATTTTTCAGCTTTCAGGGAGAATTTTTCCTTACTAAAAATAGTTTTGCCCCCACCTGACAAATGCAGGCTGAAACAAGAGCAAAATTTTCCCGCCTGCACCATTCTCCATGGGCAAAAGGGCTGAAGAAAAAGAAACCAAAATGAGCTGCTTTAGTGATGCTACAATCTGTAATTAAAGAGTCCTGAACTACAAATGGCATCTACCCTTCTCTGCAATGTTCAGGGTGGTCTGTGTGCACACCCTTATGCCAGCTATATGTATCAGTAGCATGCCATGTGACAGAATGGATCACTGTCCCTTCACTAAAATAAGTGGTAACAGTTTCTGACATGATATTTACATTACACTCCATGTTTTCTCTTCTGTAAAAATATTTCTTCTGTGTCTTCATTTGCAACAGTCCACCAGTTCCTATCAGTTCCCTTTAAGGGTGCAAAATTACTCAACAGGCTGCTCTGCCACTAAGGAATAACAGCAGTGGGTGTCTTACATTGTAAAAAAGACATGAAGTCGACATAAAGACTTTGAATGTGCAGAAATGAAGTCTGAAAATGATAGCGGCACTGCTAATAATCAAAAGCCTGAAATCTTTCCCAGAATAAACAGACATTGTTCTGGTTACTTTATTTTAATCAGCCTACTTTAACAAGGAATTTGTCTTACAATTTGTATTTTAAAACCCCATCATCTTCTGATATTTATAATTGATTTTAGCACAGAATCATCAAAAGAATGCAGACCAAAGATTGAACAACTTCCTTAGAAATATTAGCAGAGCTAAAATGTATCATGACTATGAAAAGAAACCCCATAGAAATACAGGCAGCAGAAAATGAAAGGCAGCTGGGTACAGTAAGAAGAGAGATCAAGGTGCAAAAATATCAATTCAACATTTTAAACATGTCTTCAATATTCATCAACTTGTTCTCCTATATTTTACAGTTCGTTTGTCTGTGGCTTAAGGGTCACATGACAGCAGGCATGGATTGAATTAGGAAACCCATCTTTTCCAGCTTTAGACTTGGCTTTGCATAAGAATAGGTAAATAGTATTTCCTCTTTGCCTGGGTTTCCCAAGCTATGCAACAGAAATAATGATAATTATCTTCCTTTTTTAAGATGCTTTGAGATCTGTCAGAGCTTAGATAAGGTGATGTTGCAGGCAATTTTCTCCTTATTTGACTCCTTTTTAGTTTGTATAGGCACAGTGCCAATCTTAGGTATCATTTTGAAACTCATGTTTCTTTTAAATGATCACAGGTCTCTTGAATGTCTGTGCCCTTTCATTCAGGCCCTCTGTGAATCCCCTTGAACGGGTAACCACTGGATGTCTTCCATGTGCAGTCAACGCTACCACTGGCTGCCACTGAACTGACCAGACGCTATGATGGCCTCTGCACACACTTGCTTGAGGGCAAGCCTTATGTTTTGATCTGTGAAACAGACCTGTGTTCTGCCATCAGACAGGAAATGTATTTGGTTTGTGATTCAGATTTAGTTTTGACATACCTGAAAGAGTGACACTGCCAGGGTTGGAACCAGACTGTTTTCAGAGGAACCCAGTTCAGAGAATACACATTTTTTAACCAGGTAAACATCCTTCAGATTTGCTGGAGTCTGTGTGCAGCCTTCCCACATTGGCATGGGTCTGAACATAGAAAAGCTCATTCCCATTGGCACTCTCGAGTCTAGACCACCTTCTGTCATTGGCACACATAATCACTATTTTCTCTGCATCCTTATCAGCTTGTTCTTTCAGCAAAGGCATCCTATTTCCCATTAAGTCCTTTTTGCATAAAGTAATTCTTATATACCAAGTAGTCTGCCAGGCTTTCTTTTCACTGACTGACCTTTGCTAGGTTAGTCTGGCTAATGCCTTGTCTATCAGTTCCATTACTCGCAGTCTTGTGCTGTTCTGATTGAGGGCAATGCTTTCCAGGAAGTATAGATACAGCAGCACAAGCAGCCACTTCACTCAACTAATATCATGATGAGATCTAGGCAGTGCCAAAATCTTCAGGTTTGATCTTAATAAGAAGCTGCTTGCACATTTCTCTCTAGTTGCAACACTCCACTGTTTAAGTAAGATTCTCGGCTTCCCCTGTGGATGGGAATGGTAGAATCTGGTGCCTGGGCACAGGTTTGCAGCAGAGTAAGGACCCACACACCTTGCTATACCAACATGCCTTCATTCACACAGGACTGTGAAGGCTCTATTCAGTACAAGAAAAGTCACTGGAAACCAGCTCTTATGAAGCGCATGCCAAATTCAAATGCTCTGTTGTTTTGATGAATTAGCTGGATTCCCGACTGCTTCTTTCTGCCAAGAAGCAGCAGTAAGTTCATAGCATCGTAGGATCTGAAAGATCTTTTTGTCTAGCACCTTGTGTCACATAGCCTTGTGAATTTTATCCAGCTATTCATGTACAGAGCCCGTTACTATAACTATGATGAAAGGTGAATGTCTCAGGCTAGCAATAGGCACTTCCCGGGTGTACGCATTGTTTCGAAATAAAAACAATACTAAGACGTCTAACACAATATAAATGATATCACTGCTGAGAATCCAAAAAGCAAAGTGATGATTCCTTGGCTTTGATCTGCCCTGCTGTATATTATTCTATTTCTGAACTGACAGAAAAGACGTGCATTTCAAGGCACCAAAATGTCTGAACTATTTAGGAATTGTCACCGTGAATCAATTCTGGTTTCATATACTTCATCTTCACAGGCATTATTTCTTCCAAATCAATTCCATCCCTAAACTAATTGTTTAAAAGCCATGACTTCATTCCCATATTAAGGGAATATCTCTGGCTCTCCCAATTAAAATAAAAGATTTACTGCAGGGTACACAATTTACACAACAGCATTGACAACAGTAAACATATCCAAATGCAGATCTTTCATCTTTGCACATACAAAATGCAGCTTTTTCAAGGCTAAAGGGCCTATGTTAGAAAAACATACAGTACCTAATTCAACAAGAGAATCAGACATCATTTATAATTCATGTAAGTATATTGAAGTTTTCCACTGCCGTCGAAGAAAGATGGTTTCAAATCTATGGAGTGCAATAAGCTAATATCCTGTGTAGCAACTTCTATATATCTCATATAGATTTTACTCAGGAGATCATTTCTATACTGAGGTCTTCATAACTACAATGTGCTACATTCAGAACCATCACTTTCCCTGCATATCTATCAGCGTTAATTTGCCAGTTTTGTACCCTGTGTTATTTTCATAAATACTTTAGGGACATAGATCTGTTGAACAGACAGAAGACAGAGTTAAATGTAATCTGAGAGTAATCAGAACCAAGAGGAATAGCTAATATTACAACTATTTTTTACATATCCAATATAAAAACCAAAGAGAAATGAATGATAGAGCTGGTCAGTTCCTCCTGCACTGATAGGCTGATGCAAAACTGCTGCATATAACTCAGCTATTTCCTACAACCACACAATTTAAAAGCCCAACAAGTGTGCTGCTGAGCTAAGGGAAGTTCATTATAGTTCAACCACAAACAGTTCAGTTCCACTCAAAGACAGACTTCAATTGCATTTGTTAGTATGAGAAATCTGCGCTATGACTGCCTGCAAGGCATCTAACCTATCCAAGGCATCTATAGATCCATTTTCAGCTCTTTCAGTTCTCCAAACCACATAGTCACTTAAATAATCCTCTGGAATTTTAGGACTTCCATTAAATGATTGTACCTAATGTATAAAATCCAGTTTTACACTTTAGTAAAAACTCCCAGAGAACTTGATTTCTAATTTTTCTCCATCTCTACATCCAGCAATAGTATTTAGCACAAAACAGAAAAGGGGAGAGATTGTATAATGCATCACAAACAACTTTATGGCTGTCATATACTTAAACTGTCTTTGTTCTGCACTTGATTAATTTGTGAAGCAGTTTATTTCAGATATTGAAACTGCTTGTTCTGTGTGGTTATTAAAGCTAAACAGAAGCGAGCATTCGTTATTACCTAAATACAGTGAGTACAGAAGAGGCAGACACTTGGGACCTAAGGAGGTGACATCTTGAAAACAGCAACATATCAAATTATTGATGCAAAGCATTTGACAACTGTCTTTAAGAGGCAGGGACATAGGCTGTCTAGACATGATCAGATATCAAAGTCTACGAGTTTTGCAATCTGATCATTTTGTTTCCCTTTTACTAAGGTAAAGAGGCGCCTGTCAAGTATTTGACAGGCTGCAGACACAATGATTATAACAACAATAACTGCTCTCTGTAGTACTATTATCCTCTGAATAACTTTGTTGGAGGAACTCTGCTGCAGGTTGTTTATTTGTTTGTTTGGTGGTGTGGTTGGCTTTTATCTCTGATGGAGGGTAATGTCTGTATATTCTGTGACCATTTGTTACAGCTCCCATTAGACAGGGATTCAGATACAGATCCAAATTGATCTTGAACCACAGTGGAGAGACTAAGTGGAAACATCCTTAGAAGCTGAATTGTAATATATTCCAGATCTGGCAACCTCTTCTGTTTTGAATTGCATCTAGTGGGTAAAATCTGACTTAACCCTTCACATGCACTAGAAAACACCTGCAAGCTTCTCATCTCATGATTGTTTAACAGGCTGCAGGCACAATGATGATAACAGTAACTGCTCTTTTTAGCAGAAGCCTATGATAATAGATTTTCAAGTGGTACACTAGATATTTAGCATATGCCAACAGCAATTTCAGGAATTCTTGTGCGCTTCTTTTATAATTCTAATTCAATATATCTGTCAATGTTGCTTTTTTTCCCCAGACTTCATGACTGTGCTTTTGTCAACAGAAAATGACAATATTTTCCTCTAAGGCAAAACTCAAGGTCAAATGAAAGTTGAGATAGATAGGAAGCAGAAACTATGATTAGGGCATTTGTTTAGTCTTTTCTTCATACCAGATTGTATGGGCAGCCCCTGCTAAAGTATACATAGGAACAAATTCCCAACACAGTACTAGTGTTTGATTTGATTTAGACAATGATGCTGATGTCATTTGGGTGAATACCTATGAGAAAAAGATAACACAGCTACTTAATGGAAGATTAAGTGATCCAAAGTGAAACGTCACAACTGCAGTTCAAAGAATTAGAACGTGTTCTGATTCCCAAAACTGTCAAAAGCATACTCTATAATTTTATTTTATATTGTCATCTCCAAGCTTTCAAATGTCTCTTAAGTAATAGCATCATATGATGCTGCATTATGACATTTAAGCCTCTGGGTTAAAATACCGAATCTGCATTCGGTCATGCTGTCTCATACCCTGATGCTAAGTCACATGCAGAGATTTTTAATGACTTTAAAACCAGACTGTGCCCAACTGCTATTTATCATCACTAGGAACTGGATTTCTAACTTGAACTGCTATGAAGCCTGATCATCATACTAGTGAATCAATTTCCATATTGCAAAAATATACTGTTGCTTGTTTCCAAGAGGACTTCAGACATTTACCACCAGTAGCCATTTTTCACAGGAGCCAGTGCAAACTTCTCATAGAAAAATCAGAAAACTAATGGGAACAGGCTTGTCATAGCTCACCTTTAAGAAGTATTTACCATTTCTTTGTTTCAGAAGACTTTGGGGGTTAACAAGATAGTTTGTGCTATGCTTTGCAAAATCAGTACCCTGTTGTGCTGAGCATCAGATGCACACACAGTAGTAAAATGTTCTTGCCCTTACAAAGTTAACTACATTGATCAGAAAACTTCTTATTGTCCCATTTCAGAGCAAGGAAATCAAGGCCATTGTCTGAAAACTGCAGCAGAAGCAGGAAGCAAATCCACTTCTCCTAAATGGGCACAAATCATCTTTCTTTTGCATGAAGTCAGTGAAGGACAGATAGGGAAAAGCTGTGATGATTGCAACTATTTAGGCAACTGGGGTAGCATTGAGGATAAGGGGCAGGTGCTCTGTAATCTTAGCATTTAGGCCAAAGGTTGGCTGCTCCAAAAGCTGCATCCCCTGAACCCATGGATGGTTCGTGGGATCAGAGCAGAAGCCTGTTGCTTACAGTCTGAAATACGATGTGGTCAACACTCCTGCACTGACAGTGAACTGAATTCTTAAACCTCCATGGTTGCTGTTCTCCTAACCAGACAATCCATGCATTTAGATGCTTAAAGGTGCAATGGGCTGTGTCTGATCCAGGACAGTAGTGAATCCCTGACTCATCCACAGTTGGTGCATCATGGCCTGGTTCACACAGAAGCACAGATGTCAAATGTGCTCCAGCTTCTGCCAGGACTTCAGAGTTTGAAGCAATGAACCACACAAATGATAGGAAAGTTCAGGGCACCAAACTCAATCTAGTCCCAAGTAATGCCCCAGCCACACAGTGGGCAGATGGAGAGGCTGCAGCACCAACTGCCCTAATACACTGCTCCACTCCCACTGTGCCAAATAACTCCCTCTAAGGGGGGTTATGATTATGACTATGATTATAGTCACTCACACAGTCTGTAAAAATGCCTAACCAGCGAGGGATGAAAGACAAACTTTGGTGAATCTTGGTGCGTTTGTGTGTTTTATTAAGCTTTTGTCTGCACACTTAAATTCTCAAATGCTTTGAATTCTGCCCTTCCAAGTGCAGCGCTGCTTGACCAGCCTTTAGGTAGCTGGGATTCTTACTTAACCAAAGGTCAGCCATGTCAGTGCTCGATCTTCTTCTCTCCTTCTTACTCCACAGCCTCAATTCACTAAGGATTTCTGATAGCTCCTGAACTCTTGATCTGTATTATGAATAATGACAGATAAGCAGGTAGCATTACTAGGCTGCCCTACATCACCCTCCAGAATCTGGTGAACTTTCGCTTAGGTCAGTAGAAACACTTAACGGAAAAAGAGCCTTTGTCCCTGCAGAAGTCTTCATCTATTAACCCCTGTTTACTAAAAAATGCATGTCTAACTCCAAATGGGAGGGATTACTATACAAAGTTTACAAGACAAATGGGTCATTATTTAATAGTTAGTTAATAGCATTGCACACAACTGAACAGAAATGTCAACTACTAGAGAGAAGGGGCACAGGACACTTTGTGTAATCGCAACCATTGCTCAGGGGCACTTAGGTTTGAGTCTTTCTGACAACATCTACAACACTCTAATTGAACTGCCTGGGCATAGAGGAATTGCTTCACGCTACTGCAAAATAGCTAGCAGAATCACAAAAATGGGGTATCAGAAAAATGTAGTGTATTTTCAAGCTTTTGAAATGTCACACTCCTGGGCACCAATTTATCTGAGTTACATTGCAACGTTACAAATAGCCAGCGAGCCTTAACAGGGCTATTTTTCACAATGGAAATACTTTCCTAACTGCTATTTTAGTTCAGTAATGATTGCATAGATCTGTTTATTATGCATTTGTATTTTTTCCTAAATAATACCATACTGTTGCAACGTAGTAAAACAGAAGAAAGTGTGTAATATTAATGGGGCCAACAGCTTGCTTCAGCGTAAAAATATTTTTGACTTCAGGGAAGAAAAGAAGAGGGAAAATAAGGGAAAAAACCTCATAAGAAATCCATAAAGAAAACAAAGAAATCCTTCAGCTATTTTTCTAATTTAGTACCACTTCCACTTCTATCTGTTGTCTTCAGGATAATGGCCATTATGATGATAGTGAAAAGATTACATTGATTGCAGAGTGCCAGGGAAGCTATATTAAAGGTCAATAACAAAAAGTGGTATATATCTCTTCTGGAGCTATGATTCAGCCTCTTGAGACCACTTCTGAAGATATTTCCATTGTTTTCTGTTGTATGTGGAAGCACACGTAAGCTGCCACTTTTGGAAAAGCACAGTCAAAAGCACAGGGAATCCAGCTTCTAAATGCTTTAATGCACCTGTGTTGTGCAAGTTCAACATCACCTAAGAAACTATTAGGCATGGAAGTCCCAGTTCTTGGAATGTTCCTTCATTAGCCCTAAGACAGCTGTTCTCACTGATATATGTCCTGCACCTGTCCAAGTTTGCTGGCTGTAAGGGCTGAACTTGGAATTCATAGTCCAAATGCCTACACTGTAGTGCTAGAGCAAAGATACGTTGCTATATATCTGGCTAATCCTCAGCTCTCTGTGGCTTATGCATCTCTTGGAGGCATGCAGCAGAACATCTCATGTCATGCACACATCTCAGTTTGGCCACTGAATAGATGTTCTCCATGGTACCAGAGACTACAGCAGTGAGCATTAACTCATCCAGCCAAGAATGACATTGAACCACTTACACCTATGCATCCAGAGCACCATTTCTTCTTGCGTTTGTCCTGGAGCTATTGAATAAAAATTATTAATAGTAAACTAACATGCAATTGGCAACAGCCAACTAATTAATGGTCTTAATAAACTATCTGCATCCCCTTTTATTACTGAGCAAACTGCAACTCTGTAAGGTCAGGATTTGATTTCAATAGAACCTCTACTGCTCCAACTTTATCCTTTAAAATATGTGCACACCTCATACAGGTACTTTCCTGATACCAGGATTCACAGATGGAGTCAACAGTTTCTAATTCACTGGAAACTGCATATCTGTCTACAAATGGGTTTCAAGTTATATTTTTCTTGGTGCTCACTGAAACAAGAAGGCAATTCCTATTCCTTGCTTAGTGTGGTTCTGACTGACCCAATCAAAGAATGGGATAAATTTTCCTTGGACACACAATGGATCCGGCTTTCCTCCCAGCTCAGCATGAAGTGTCTACCTGAGGTCTCTGTGGTGTAAGCACAGTAATATCATGTGCCTACAGTCCTAGAAAAAAAAATCCAAATAGACTAAGCCAAATGGTGGCTTAGTCTATTTCTGATCTGAATCATATCTGAGGAAGTTAACATCACCTACAGAAGGAATCTAAAGGGAAGCAACAAGCCAAACTCCCCTTAAAATTGGAGGGTATAGATACCCACCCACTATATCTAAAAGTCGAACTTCTCTCACAAAGGGAGGTGTGGGAAATCTTTCCATTATGGTTCTAGGTGCCCATAACTTACTAACAGAAGAAGTTGTTAAAGGAACAGCTCTGCCACTTGAAAAAGAAAGGTTGTTTTTCAAAGAATTAATTACCACCAGCTTGCTTGGCAGTGAAAGCAATGGAAAACAGTCAGTGTGTTTCGTGTAACAGCAAATGGAAATGTTTTAGGCCTCCTGAGCCTCCCCCTCTGATGTCATGCAGAGCTGAGCAAAGAGTAAAGATAAGCATTTTTTACACTGTAACAAAAAAAGTTCAAGTACTAATAACTATAGTTCATTCTGTCAGCAGGATTTTAGTACAGCGCCACACTACAACCTGGAGAACACAACATTTATACTTTATATGCAAGAAAGCAATTCCATGCATATATTCTAAACATATGGCTTAGCACAGACTACTCTGCTGGGTGCACGCGTCTATAAACTGGACTCTTTAAAAAACTCTGGGAAGCTTCCAGATTAATTAGCAAATAAAACACATGGAAAGTAGTTCAGCCCACAGTTTTGTATGTAAATAACATTATCATAATAGCTTAATTTTATTTGTGCTTTTAAGCTACATGTTAGACATAGGTTGAGGAATTACAGTTGTTGCTACAGGGAAACGATGGGCTCAAGAGGAATCTTAGGACGAGCAAAAGCAGGCTAGAAACCACAAAATCAGAATACTGCCACATGCAGAAGGACAACCAGGTTATTAGTTTTCTAACATATCTTCCTAAACTTACTTCTCTGTATTTGTGGCTTCTCCCTCTTGTTTTGCAAAGGGTGAATATCTCTGTGTAGCACAAGGGAAGCAGCTAAAATCAGGATTAGGTAAGGAACATGCAGAGAAGCACTGAGCTGCAGGATCGTCTCATAGCTTTGAGCTTCAGAGCAGAAAGCTTATATTATTCAGAGAGATGCTGGGGTTGCTATTCAGCGGACACCAGCCTGCTCACACTTGGGAAGCTGACAGCTGGGACTGTGAACAGGTCTTGTTTTCAGTGCTTGCTCATCTCTAGGGATGAAGGCTCTTCCCTGAAGCGGCAGTACCATGACTTTGCTTAAGTGATTAGCTGACCCACAGGGAAAGCTGTTTAAACAACTATGTGCTACTGAAGAAGCCCAAAGGAATCACTTACACTTCCTCACCCTTTTACCTACTACCATTGAGGGTTAGTACACATCTATGAACACTAGCATATTAATCCTACCAGGAGAACTGGTGCTTAACACCCAGGAATTTTTACCTCTTTGATTATACAAGACATCTTATCCTAAGCCAAAACCTCGGCCTACAAAACAAGATTCCTACAGGAGGATACGAAGCATAATGGTGCATTGAAAAAATCTTGTTGTGATAAACAGACCAAGTTTAAACAGTCCAATTGCCTGTGCCAGCTAAATCAGTGCCAACCAAACATCTAACCCATCTTCTACAAAAAATTCTTCTAAGTAGGAATGTTACTAAATTCTAGAGGCTACCTTTGTTTCTTTTTTTTCTTTTCAACACGAATCTGAGATTCTGCATTTTCATTCAACTCACAAAATCTAGAGGATGAGCTAAGAAAAATCAGTCATGATAGAGACTGTATACTTTACTTATCATTTGATGGGAAAGACATTGATATTTGTTTTATTAAACAGTGCATAATTAAAAGTCAATATGCCAGAATGCAAAAGAATCTGTGTAACTAGTCAGATATTTTCTTCAATGGCAATATCCAATTTATAGGAAATCAGTGACGACATGTTTGTCTCCAACCATTATCTGCAAAATTATTTGTATATTATGAAAATAAACCCATATGGCTTTGGCTTAGCAAATAAACATCCATTGGCAAAGTTCACAGGAAGGTGATCCAGCTTAGGCACTGAACTGAGAAGTGCTATTCAGGGAAGATAAATTATAGTTTACTTCTTCAGGTCTCTAGCACATTGTGCAGAAATGAGTTTAGTTCCTTTGAGAATATCTGTCATATCCAAGCAGGGAAGAATACCTTAATAGGCCGTGCCCATTTCATAATGCATACAAGATAGATGTCTCCAGAGGAGGGAGAGGAGTCTTATGTTAAAAAGTTTCTGAGCACAAGCTTGCTAAGAAAGTTGGCAATCAGTTATAGAAACTAATCCACTCAATGAATCAGTAGTGTTTGTCAGTAAAGCACCACTGGTGTGAAATAATTTCATTAACTACAACGATATACAGGCTACACCATGCCCTAGCCTTCATTTGTCCTAGCAAGTACAGCAGCCAGATTTTGAAAGTCTGACAAGAGTCAGTGAGGGGCAACTACACAAATCAAAGGAAACAAAACCAGTCACTCTAAGGATTTTACTTCCAAAGGAATTTAAAAAGAAATGGTACCTATTAGGCATAATGCCTGACAGGAGCATGTAGGAGAATAACAAAGAGAACCTACAGATTGAAATCGGATACTTCCAAACAGTTTGAAATGCCTGAAAACATTTCCAAAAGGATTTGTTTATGCCAAGAAAAGCAGTCTTTTTTTCCATTGTTGCTCAAGGTGCCAGGCATAGTCTGAGCTCACAGAGACAGGGCATGAAGCCAAACCCAACCAGCTCCTGTCGTGGATTGGAAACGAGCTAAAAAGCCAAGCCTGATTTACAGAGCTCTGGCTGAGATCTTGATCTGAACCTCCCCACTGCCTGGGTCAGTCTGAAGTCAGACTCTTTGCTCTGAACCTCTCCTGAGCTTATCTTGGCTGAATGCAAGTCTTTTTTTTCCTCGTTTGTTCTTCCCAGCAGAAGCGAGGGGGTGATTTGACATGCAAACAGCACAGCTCTGCAGCAGCAAGCACATGCAAGATAAGAGACATACTGCTGTAAAGTAAGCACAAGAATTTGTTTGCATTTTGAGCAAGGACACAGCTACTGAGTGTGTAGTGTTACAGCACTGGGCTAATGGCCCAGATCTCCTGTGAAGAGGCGACAGAGATGGGAAGGAAGATGGACCCCCTTTGATTCTGTGATTCCTTCCACATTTCTATTTCCTAGGCTGTGGGACTGATGTACTGATACTACAGCAGTGTTGACCTGCCATAACATTGCTTGAGCCTGAAGCACTTCCGAGACCTCCCCCGGTTGTCCCTAAGTGACAGTGAAATGCAAGAGTGCCAGTGCATTCAGGGCAGGCAGTGTTTAAAATTCTGTATCACAAACATCCTAAACCTACTCTAGAAAAAACAGTTTCCCTATGTGCCCATAGGTGGGCAGAAACCATTTCTGAGACATGTTGAATCCACATACACTTGAGCTTTGAAATTCCACTGCCTAGGGCTGAGGCATAAGGTGGGGAGAGAAAAAGAGAGTCAAATGAGATGCTTGATTGCCCACGTGTAGAGCAGTGGCAAACCATCAGCCTCAACATCTGTCCTCCCTTCTTAGCCTTCTGTATACCCGACAGAAGTTTACACTGAGCTGCAGTAAATCAGTCACATTCTCCCCTTTCTCACTTCCCCCCCCCCAATGTCTGCAGTTACACCATCCCTTGAAAAGACTTTGAAAATCTTCCATTCATAATAAGAGATGAAGCAAATGATTACTTCCCCAGCACATGAGCAGAGGAAGCACGCCGTTTTGCTCTGTGGGTCACACATATCTGTGCTCTCATTAAAGTTACCGTAGAAATTTCACCCTGCTGAAGTCATCAGGAGTTTGGCACTGCATTTTCATCCTCTGCCAATGACTCTACTACATCTTTTGAAAGCACTGGCTAGTATCTCAGCTCCCCTAAGCAAGCAGAACCAGGAATTTCTACATGGTCTTACAAATGGATTTAGAGGTTTTAGTAACCCCCCACATTACTTCAGCTAGGATAGCTTAGCAAACTATCTTCCACATTACATGAACAAGAGCCCCCACCCACTTGCACAGTGACTGCCTGTAGCCTACTGCCCACAAAAGTGTGCAAGAGCTCAGGGATAAAACACTCACCACCTCTGCATCAGCAGGAGTCCACTGCTGTGTTAGGCACATCCCCTGCTCACACAGTGGCATGCTGACTTAAGGCACACATCCCAGTAAAGGCCATGCAACCTCACACCAGCGCCTGTCTGCAAAGCCTCTCAGCTGCACCACAGTCTATGTGATAGCCTTGAAAGGAGGCACAGCTGAACACCATGATCTGCAGGGATTGTTATGATTTTCCCATTGTATACAGCTGCTCACGCAGCAACATTTGGAGAAAAGATTCATTGAAATAATTTTTCACTCTCTGAGCTTCTTTCAAAGCTGAATTTCTGTCTTAAAGGTTCCCAGCCCTGTAAGCTGACCATCTTCTTATTCCTCGTGTTTTTGAGATGCGAGACATTTGAAAACACTGGAAAATATGGTGGATCTCTGTGGAACATTCTTCTTATCTGCAAGCACTCAAGTGCTTAAAAGAAAATATTTTTCAAATGTGTGCAGCGGTGGTTTGTCATCTTTATGTTAAAATTAACTAATTTTATGGTGCTACCTTCTGGCTGCTGCTTGTGACAATTTAGATTTTGCAGTTACAGCCCATTATAAAAGAGAAGGGCTGCAACAGGGTATTAACAGCCTATTTAGGATATAAAGCATTGTGCAGTACACAGATTTAAATTCAGGTGCAGTATAAGGTCAGCCTTGAATTGTATGTATAATATGTTTGTCAGGCACCCCATGTGTAAAACTGACAGCTCTAACCTAGTTGCCACAGGCTGTTTTATACAGTTGGGAATATTATGTCTCTTTGACTTCAGTGATGTACACTTGAAAAGAAAATTGTTTCATTTTGAGAAAACTTGGAAAGCCAGAGCCTCCTACAGTAATGAAATACAACATAAACTTTCTAGTTAAACAGGCTACTTGGAATTAATTAACATCAGCTTATGCCACAATTACATGAGATGCATACACATTAATCATAATAAAATAATAATGAAGCTTACATAATCCAGTTTTCTTTTTGTACAAAATTGACACATACAAAGTCTAGCTTTGCTTTACTACATTGGAAACGTGACCTGAATGCTTTCAGCACTCCAGATTCCAATGAGCACCTTGTGCATGTCTCGATGATCCTGAAGTGCACACTGCATCAGGATGAGGGATCAAGTGCCCACTGCTAACTTTAAGACACAAGTTGTTTACCACCATCTTGTGGAGCTGTGGTCCTAACTTTTCCCATAGCAGGAGCAATGCTCCAGTGGAAGTCATTTGAATTTAAACACCAGACCACTTCTCACCTACAGCAATCAAGCCTTTCGGAAAGGACAGCGGGAAAAGAAAGAGTAGCTTTCAGAAGGTGCATGCTGATGAAGAAAATGAGGCACACAGAAGCACTTTAGCTTGCCAAAGTCATATAATGGATCTGGGACAGAACTGTTTCCCAGTCAACCTCCTCAGCAGAAGCCCAGCCTCTCACACAACACGCAACCACAGGACTGAAATGGAAGAGGGAACATTTTACAACAATTGAAGAAATGACAAAGGTGTAGGCTCGGAAAGGATGAAGACTGGCCGGTATTAGGATACGATCTCTTCCTTATGACTACAGCTTTCTCACAGAGAACAACAGTGCTGTTTACAACCATTCCTCCCTCACCTTCTCAGAAGAAAAGAAGGATGATTTATCAGGCCATTGCACAATGAAGTCCACATCTTCACAGAGTGGTTTGAAGACAGCAAAGTTTTTTATGAGGACTTTTGAGAGCTAGATTTTCCACTGGTGTAAAGCAACACTCAGTAATGTCAAATGGAAATATGCCAATTTACATCGCTCGTGGATTCTGCAGCTTTATTTCTTATATAAGTGTTCTCAGTATCTTTCGTTCACCTCCCTAAAAGGTACATTTCAGATCGAATATTTATCATCCTATATTTCTTATCTTCACTTTAAATTGGAAAAGAAAATAACAAGCCGTCTGCAGAGTAATCAGTTGCTATAGTAAACATTACTTTAGCATATACTGCAGTACTTATCTCTGTTCTCTTTAATTAAATCTGCACTATACACTGTCATTTGTCTATGCAGAAAAAGTGTTCTTCTCATCAACCAGCTACTTTAACTCTGCTAATTAACCCTTTGGTTTTAGAACAAACCAGGAAAGAAGTTAAATGAGCCAAATTTTCCTCAGGCAGTTTCCCGGTTTCTCATGTTACTGCAGACCAGTCTTTTTTGTACCTCAGCACAGTTGTAATGTGGAAAAGATACTTATACTATGTAAGAAAATCACTTCTGTGGGCTTCATTTATCTTCTAATGATAATGAATATTCCAAACCTAAAGTTTAACTGAATATATGAATTTTTATGTTGGGAGAATCACATGTAGGCACTATGAACTAGCGAACGGCAAAAGTATGAAGATACTCAGAAACAGATGTAAGACTGATGATTTCAAACATTCAGGTGAATGGATATTTGGGTCTGAATTGCTACTGTGTAGAGATATATAAAACAAGTATTGGTGTTAGCTACAGGTCATTTGTTCAACTGGTTTAAATCATGGAAAGGTTCTGCTGCCTCAAAGCAAACTGTCAGGCTTATATCAGCAATGTCTCCTGTCCTACAACCTGAAAAGAAAGGCAGTATGCTGTTTTGGGAATGTCTCCTGCAAAAGTGGATCCAAAGGTAAGTTTGAGAAAGCAACTGAAAGGAATTTTAACTGAAGACTCCAGCTATTAAACCCAGGCATTGGGTTTAATAGAAGTGAGAATGCTCAGATAGTGAGCATTAAAAGTGAGATGCTCAGATGATAGCAGCATGTAACAACACTGAAGAAAGGCTTCTTCAGTGAAGCCTTTCTGCTCCAATTCAGAGAAGCAGACCAAATAGTGCATCACTCTGCTCAGCTATTCAGCCCAGAAGCTGCACTGAACTCAATGGTAGTGAATGATGCCTCTAGTGATTATTCATGTAGGTTTAGGACCTACTCTGCCTCAGGCATGTGCAAACCTTGGTTCAATATTATCCTTGGAGCACAGTTTATTTCTAAGCTCATGGCTTCCTAATACTGTGCTAGAGAAAGACTAATCCAAAATTGGATGATTAAAAGCAGTAACAACAAATTGTAAAATATTGCCTGAATTGTTGTCAATGCACTTTGCAGGTATGATGTTTTCTGCATGTATAACACTTAAAACAGTTCAGAACATACACTAAACTCTACAAAGTTAGTGTATATTCTTGGTACAAAGACATGGAAAACACTGTGTTGTTTCACAGTTCTGTGGCAGGGCCCACGGGCACTGATCTAATTTCGCTGCATTGCAACAAGGCATCTAATATTACAGCACAACCTACAACTGAGCAGGAGTTAGAGCAGCCACCACATTACCAGTACAACCCTGTCATTTCAATTCTTTACGCTTTTTTCACCAGCGAAGTATCATCTCCCCATTCTTATAGTGTCAGCTAATAACCAGTAACAGTCTTAACAATGGAAAATACATGGAAAGCGAAAGGAACAGACTGGAATGATGAAACTAAAGCTCACATTCCTGATCCAACCCCCAATTGAGGGAGTGGGACAAGAAGGACATAAAAGGGTCTTCTGATTTGTAATCTGAATTTACATCAGGAAGCCAGAACGTTCAATCTTCATAGTGATGTTGCTTAAAAATTACATTTGTGTTTTAGGATGATAAAACTTTAATGAATCAAAGAACGAAAACCTCTTTGGTTCAAAAGGTCACACCTCAACTGAATTGACATATGGATGTGCATTTTTTTGGTTTCCATGAAAGTAATATTTCCCATGGAGAGCAGCTATTTTCCATAACTAAATAAATAACAGGAAACTATCCAAAATACAGGTTTTGACAGGAAATTTTAAACTTCCTTAAACAAATGGATTACGGTGCACTTAAGAATTAGCTCAGATGGGTTTGCTGGGATGTTACAAAAGTTAACAGCAAATCCACACCAGGAGTCTCTGCAGATGAGAGACGTTATTTACCGTATCAAATTCTACTGGTACTTTTATTTGTGCAAACCATCTATTTGTGCACTATCTATTATTGGAGTAGTGCCCAGGAGAAAGAAGATGCCGTAATTGATAGGCACAATGGACAATATATTGGAACCTCCTTGGAAAGGTTTCATGTGTAAGATCTCTTTCATTAAGCATCTCTTTAACCTACCTTCTCCTTTTCTCCCTTACTAAGAAGTTTAAAGGAGAAAGAAAAATACCAACCCTTTGGAAACCACACAGATGTAGGAGCTGCGCCACCTGTGTGTACCAAATTGTATTTCCAAGCAATCTGCTTGGCCAGCAATGGAATGAAGCAACCCTACACTACCTTTTCTTCAAGGACCTCAATGTGCTATAGAAGCATAAATTAATTAAACCTCATAACACCTGGAAGAAGCAGGGAAAAGATCCATGATTAGGTGTCCTAGAGAAGGAGCCACAGCTGCTGTTTAGCAGTAGATTGTAACAGTATACATCTGTGAAGGGATGCAAAGGGAAAGAATAAATATGTCCAACAAAATATTGAAGGGAATTTAATTCAGACACATCCTTTATTTTTATAAAAATGGGCCCAAACCCCCCCTATTATTCATAGGTACTCAGGGCCTATTTTATCTCCCATCAGCTCCTCCAGAAGGCAATGCTGAATTAACTACTGAAGTATAGCTTCTGCACCAGCTCATGGACAGAAACTGATTATTCTAAAATCAATTAGACCTTCATTTGGAAATGTATGCTGCACCAGATGATTTTTTTAGTTATCTTACTCTCTAAGTTGCAAAACAGACCTCATCTCAGTGACAGCACCTCTTTTTCGGTGCAGGAACATTGGCTTTGCACAACGGAAGTGGTGATTAGTATCTGCCTGTTAAGACCAACACTTGATTATTGTTCATATAACCCTTATGTAGGTTTACTGCAGTAGCTAAAATTTCCCAATAATCTGGAAAACATGTAAACAAAACCAGGTTTCTTTATGAAGATCTAGGCTATCTTCATTCTATTCAGTCATTGGTATATAAGATGAAAAACTATATGATCTCTTACATAAAAAAACATATTTAATTGTAAACTATATTGCATACATAAAACCATGTTCTCCAGCTGCCAAAATTATTCTCCAACGATGCGGAATAATATTCCTTGTCATTTTTACTTAGACAGTATATTAAACTAATAAATTTGTTGGCAAAATATTGCATAATGGAAAAGGAAATATGTTTATTTTTCTAATAACTTTCATGGTTTTTAATCAGTTCAATGTGAATTCAATACAGCCAATCTTCTCTTGGTACTGCTTCCCTTATTGAAATCAATTCTTCAACAAGGAAGGCAATAGAAAGAAAAAAAAGAAGAGAATGCAAATGTCTGTTTTACAATCAATGGAAATAATTCCATAGTCCACTTCCATTCCTGGGAAACAGTCTGACTTTGGTCTCTGCCTTCACACTTGTGCAAAGGTGAAAGTTCTCTCTCAAACAAGCATTCAGAATGATGCAGGTTTGGTACCCATGTGTGCAATTCAGAGCTCAGCCAGCTATCACATCTGGCCAGTTACCATATCTGTATCTCTTGCTTTCAGCATAATGATGGCAAAGTTTCCACAACTTTCCTCTGGGTTCGAAAACTGGCACACAGTGGCTACCTAAAGCACTACTGATGATTTCTTCATCACCTATGGCAGTCTCAAAAGTAAATGCAAAATCCTTACCTAAATTCATAATCAAAACCATATGAATTCTAGTACTTCTGTTTGTGATTCGATAAGAAACTACATAAAACAGTGTAATACAATATAAGCAAGAAGTAAACAGTTTCCTATTGCTGGGAAAAACGGTCGGTTGTTGGCAATTTCATATGATGATGCACTACAATTTTCAATGACCAAACAGCAACAGATACACTCAGCTAACTACAGGACTCAGTGTAATGACTGTTGAATCATAAGTGATGAGAGAAGATGTGCTGCCAAACTTCACGCCTGTCCAGTTACATCCCCTATATTTTTACAGAATGATTTACAAATAGCCACAATCGTTAGTATAAAGATAATCCCATACCACAGTAAAGAAATTAAAACAGAAATTCTCTGAGGGGTGGCATCAAACACTGTGACTGATGCTTTAACCATGCAATGGTAACAAATTCTCTGGGACAACATGACTTTAGATTGCTGTAGGACTAATTCTGAGGGGTTTTGACATTGTCCATGTAGGCCTGAGAATGGTAGAGAGAAATTGTATTCACTCTATGAGCAAAACATTATTTTACACAGTTTCAGGTTCAGGATCTTATCCTTTTTGCTCAGGATTTTGTCATTTTGGAAATACCCTGTACAATGGTTTATTTTTAAATGTCCTAAAATGAAAATAATTGCTTGCATAGGCATTTAAAAGCAAGTGCTATCTAAAGAAAGCAGTTTACTTCATGATAAACTGTTCTGTCAACACTTTAGCTGAACTTCATAATTCTTCATTCCTGTGGAGAATATAATACTCTGGATCTCTCTCAGGAAGGACTTATTTCTTATTTTATGAGCAGAGTTAGCATTTGCTTTTCTACACAAGACATCTGCCTTCTCATCATCTTCTCAATGCCTGGATCTCAAACAGCATTTGGTAGTTTACATCACCAGTTTGCCCTATGCCATTCCCACCAGAGGAAGGACGTTAGCCCTTCCTTGCGCTGAAGACAACGTGTCTGTTCTTTACAGTGATTAAGAAAAACAGAAGTATCGAATAGAGTAGATGTGTCACAACATTCATGGTTCAGATATGATCCTTAGAGGAGTAATGTGAGTAGGATCTGGCTGGCTCTGGAGCTGTAGGATACTGAAGTGTAAGCCAGTGTGCCCTGTCATTAGTTTGCTTATCAAGGGTGGGGCATAGCAGAATAGTATTGATTCTCCTTCAATGCTTCTTTCCTCCCCTATTCTCAGACTCTTCCAAATCACCCAGAAAATGCAGCTCCAGCAGCAGAAACTTCACAGATGTCAAATCCAATGCAAGAGATAACAGAATTAGCTGCATTAACTTTACACAGATGAAGACTCCCTGTAGCACAAGCTGAATTCTCCAGGTGTCAATCTGGCCAGTTAAGTTAATTTTGTACCGACTGAACTTAATGGACTGTAAAATCTATTTCACTATAAGCAATTCTTACTCAAACATAGAAGGTAAAAAAAATTTCTTCTCCCATTTTGAAGCCAACACCAAAAGTCACATGAGTTTCTTTGCAAACTGGTCACACTCTCCTCTTTCCCAGTGTGATGCCACCTTCTCCACTTGGGACAATGATACATAAACAATTTCTGAAAAACAGTATAAGAGTATGATAAAGAAAACCACTCCTGCTTCCTCTCCAGTATATCATTACTGTCAGGAAAGGGCATTTATACACTTTCTTCTCCTTCCTTCATGGAGTCCTGAATTTGTTCTCATTCTCTTCAAATCCATTAGTCAGCCAAGAGGTGGCCATGCCAGTATGTTCATGATCTGCTACTTGAAAGCGTCTGAAGGCCGGAAAAAAAAGCCTTCGATCAGATACTTGGCTGAAGTAATTTGTTTGGGGAATAAGCCGTCTCCCTTTGGAAAGATTTCCCATTATAATGGTAAAGATAAAGTGAATGAAAACTTGATCCCTAGCAGTAGTCACTATTGGGAAAGAGCAAAAACCACCATGAAAATAGGAAGAAACCTCTGCACACTGAATGCAACATTCAGCTGCTGCAACGTTTTGCTGCTACTTTCAACACCCTTTGGCAGGCAGGCTGCAGTGAGGATTGCAAAACAGTTGCCAGGGGCAGAGATGCAAAAAATCCAATGCACAAACTCAAGGGCTATATTGGGTTCATGTGTTTAGCACTGATACTTGCCTGATGTGTTGAAATATCACCTTTAGTAAAAGAAGTACCCATGAAAGAGCTTGTCTTCAGAATCCCTACTTACTGATTAGCATCCAGTTTTTTATACAGGCATCTTTGACATTTGTAACAGCTGAAAGTTACAGCTGCACTCACAATCTTCACTTGAAGGCATCCTCACCACTGAGAGTTCTGAGAAATGGCAACCTCTCCCCTCTGCCAGAAGTAGGATTTCTGAATGGAGTGCAGTGAGATGATTCCAGCTGAATGGGCGTCTTTTCGAGGTAGACTCTCACATCTTTTACACTGAGTTCTTAATTTCTTTTTGTGATAGCAAAGCCTGAGTCTATTTATTTAATTACCATGTGTTTGAGCCTACAGGCTTCGCATGCTTCTGCCTAGCTAAAATAACTCGCTCCACTGCTGAAATCTAATTGAAAGAGTTATGTGCAGTCCCATTATGAATTATTCTGTGTTATGCTGGGAAGGCTAGAGGTTGTGAAACTAGTTATATCAGCAAAGCTGGCATCAGATTTCATTAGCTTACACTGTAATTGCCTTACACATGAAGGGCTTGATACTACTACTCATGCTCAGAGAAAATTTTTTGCTGCTTTTGTTTCAGAGCTGTCAGTTCCACTTCGGGAGCGTGTGGCTCTGCGATCCTGCACTTCATACTACAGCAAGTATCTGGCTGCCAAAATATCCCAAGCAGTCAGGATGGAACAAGGAACATTTGAGATGTCACATATATGTCTCATAGGAAAACACTTCTACTAGTCTAGCCAACTCTAAAACTAGCCTGGTCCATTTTAGACCACTCTAATCATTACAGTCCTTTCATTTCTTTAGAAGGGCTGCCATGCAGTGAAGCTAGGTATTCCACCCAGGCATGGACAGAAGGAGGAGAGGCCAGCTTGTCCAGTAGAAACAATGTCATTAGAAGATCCATCTACATCGTGCAGCAGTCCTCCAGGTAAAGCAAGACTCGTGGGTTTCCATAACATTACACAGTGCTAGTTCTGAAAGCAGAACACATGGGCCAGTGCTGGTATATGATTAGTGACAAGGTACAAGCATTTCCAATACCATCCTCTTCTAGAAACCCTGACCAGTGTGGAGTTTTCCAGTAGGATTTTGGGAAGTTATAAAGCCAATATTAACATCACTTTCCCCTAGCTTTTTTTTTTTTAACTATATATATCAATCACTATAGTACCCAAATAGTTGATCAACAAGTTTTGTCTGTCCTCTACTGGGAAAGCAGAGTGGAAATGGGATCCTCTGTCTTTGCCATTCATGGAAACAAGGATGCCATCCATATACCAATTATTAAGCTTCACCTAGATTTATGGCATGTGTTTGCCATGCAAAATGAAGATATTATCCACAAAGATTCTATGTTTTATTACCTGGAGCGGTGATGTATCACTGAAGAAAAGGAAACTGTGAAGGAATAATAAAAGAGAGAGATAAGCAGAGGCAGCAGCAAGGTAGCAAATTTTTTCTACCTTTCCCTACAGGAATTATGCTTCCTAATCCATTCTCTTTTAGCCCACGGAAAAGAATTGGAATTCACAAGGATTTCTTCAGGCAACCTCACACTGCAGCTAGAAGGCATATTCTTCTATCAGTTTCTTATCACTGCTCTCCAGTTCTTTGCAATATTCACAACTGTCTTTTCATCCTTTTAAATTCCCTAAGCTTCTGCAGCAACTGCATAATGAAAAATATGATATCCATGATTTCTGGAAAAGTTGTGAACTTTAGTCCACCATTTTTTTCCACAGTTAAGGAGATCAGAGCATTCCTTCTTCCGGAGCTTTGGAAGATGTGCACCTGGGCTCCTTGTGTGCCATTGACTGAGATGAAGCAGGCAGAGCTCCTGGGATCTAGACCACTAAACCATAACACCACTACGAAGAATCACAGTGAGAATCAGTTTCAAATACTTCCCAACAAATGAAATTCAATTCTGTCAAATGCCTGCCACAAGAACAGTACAATTGTCCAAAATACATCGCATCCTGTATGGGCTCTCCAGCTGCTTTTAAGTCTTTTCTTTGAATGCATACATGAAGGTATGAAGTCACTGGCACTTTCAGTAGAGTGTCACTCAGTTTCCTCTGTCTGCTACTGAATGCTTAGGAACTATTTTAATGCAGTTTTAAATACAAAGGTTTCAGTAAAAGAAAAAATTGTAAATCATGAATGTTTTTTAGAGAAAGGCTATAAAATAAGTTTGTTACAAACCAGCTACCTTGCCTCAGAACACAGGGTGCTTACAATACATACTCTTCAAAAAGGTTAAATGCCTCAAGCACTGGAATAGTTTAATACAATATTTATCATTGTTTCTATTGTAGGGTAGAAGATACCAATACAACTAGGGTACATATTACAGGATGCTATGTACTGTTGGAATACTACTTAGATGTACCTAAAATTTCTAGCAATCCTTGGATTATTCAGCTTTTTTTAAGGCTTTACCATGCAGTTTTATGATAGCAAATTCTTCTGGAACACATAGTATAACTGAGCTGGACAAGCAACCATGATTTCCTATAGAAACACATTCGAATGGAGTATAAATTATTTAGTGATCTTGAGGAAGAAGGTGCAATTACAAACACAATGGCAGTATTTCCAATGCAATCTCAGACTAGGCTTGAGAAAATGAATTTTCAAGGCATCTGACCGTGAAGCCCACAATGTGGAAGAATGAATCGAACAAAAAAATCAAAACAGAGCTCCAAAGCAAAAAGAATTCCAGTATTCACATCTGTAGAGATGGAATATCACTAAAGAAATAAGTGCATGCGCTTAGATCAGATGGAAAGCACCTGAAAAAAACACAGGCTGGGGTATATCTGAGAAGAACAGATACCTAACCCCAGTCACAACAGGAAGGCTGGAAAAAATCCTTCTTTATGACAATAAGATACATCTTTGCTACTGAGTCCCTTACAAGAAAGATGGATCAGAAACATTTCCCCCACACTGTGTAGACAAGGAAGTGAGAAATGATGCTGAGCAATCTATTAGCTCTGTGATGGAGCTGTAAGTGGCATCATAAGGTGAAAGGAAAGTGTGACAACCTAAGCAACTGGCAGCATTTGTTAGAGAAATGGAAGCAAGTGACAGTAGCCAACAAACCAGGTTGTCTGTGTAAATATTTTGTAGCTCTGAACTTTCAGGTGCCAGAAAAAACACACCAATATTTTTAAAGGCTTTTCTCCCAGAACCATTGGCATGTCACCAGGGAATGTCAGCAAATAAAGAGATAATATTCTGCTATTGTAAAAAGGTACATTATGCAAAAAGAGGGTTGATATGAATATTCAGTCATTGTTTTAACTAACTTTTCTGATGCAGTTGGGATCGACCATTTCTGTACTGGTTTAGTGTGCAAAATGCATTTTGGGCACAGAACTGGGGGAAGCAGCTTTTACAAAGAATCTTGTTATGAATGCCAGAAAGATTGTTGGTCTGATACAACTTCATATGACTTTGCTTGTGTCGAGACACTGGGGTGGAGACACTAAGATGTAGAATATTCCTCACAAATTCATTTAATCTAAAAATGCAGAAAAGCTATCCTTGAATAACTACTATGAGGAAGGAAATTATGGCAGTTCACAGGCGTCTTCTGAGCTGAAAATAGCATTTAAATACTGTGCTAATTTAGTGCTGAACAAAATCTATCTACTTGGCTCCTATGAAAGCAGATACAGGCTCTGTATTAGTTGTAAGCTATATGCAACTAAAAGGGTGCAACAAAGGTTGAAAGGGTGTACATCATGGTTTTGTGGACTACACAAGTATAATCTATGGCTATTTACTCCAGCTAGGGTAGATCTAGCCTGCTACTTTTGCCATGAAACATTATACCTTTCCCTCCTCCAGCAAAAATACTCTGTGAAATTCAGATCTTGATCCTGGATCATAAAATCAGACCCAATGAGACAAGTACCAGCAATGCCCTATCAACTGATGTCAATGGCTGGAAAAGAAGTTGAATTTTCTTTGAGTAAGGAAGGACCCCATGCTTTATTCCAGAAAGACTTCTTGCTGTATAGCAAACCATTGATGACAATACCATTAACTACACTGAAATCAGAATCTAGCAGAATGCTGATCTGCAGGACCTGAAAGCACTCTTAAGAAAGCTGGCCATCCAGTCTCAAGAAATAGTAAACTATAAAATATGTTCGTTGCTTCTTAGTACACCATGCTACCAAATTTTTCCTCATCCCAGAAGATTTTTACTAAGCTTATATAGTTTATTGTGGGAGTAATAGAACAAGCGAGTAAAAGAAAAGTACTCTATCTTCTGTGTCATTCAAATGCAATCAGACTTGCTTAAAGAGTACTGTGCCAGTCTCCATCCCCAGTGTTAACACTCAAGACTTCCTCCCAGGTTTGCTTATCTGATAAAACGCCTGTCCATCTGGAGTCTGATATTAATGCATAAATCCCACAAATGTGTCTAGAAAAGTTCATACTATTCAACTAAAAACCATTAAATAGAACATGAAAGAAAGAAAAAACCCTTTTTGGCTAAAATATGATTTCTATGTTTCCTTTGGAAAGAGTAACAACAGACCACAATCTCAAGGGAAACTGTAAATTCTCCAAGGAACAAACAAAATAGCTGAGAAGCAAAGAGATTAATGATATCTGAATAAAGTTTTTAACAAATTAAATATTCATGACTCTGCTGTTTATTTAGGTCTCAATATTGTAACAATGCTAAAGCGCAGCACAGAAATAAACAAGCAATGAACTGGAGACCTCTAGACCTAAACATATCAGCTATTTCTGCCTGAGTTTAATGACCAACCCTGCAGCTAAAAGCAGTAACAGCATATCATACGTGGATTGGGACCTGAGAGGAAGGAAAAAGGTACTGACTGCTGGTCACTAAACACTTAATCATGTCCATCCATCTTTCTTAGGGTTTTATATTGCTGTCCATCACTGTAGCATCTGAATGCCTTCATGTAAAATCAATGGCAATAGTGAAATCCCTGGAGGGTGTCACAGAAATTCTAGTACATCTCCTCCTCTGGGTCAGACCCAGTGTTTACATTGCCATATATTCATGCTCTTGGATTTTAATGAGACCATTCATTAATACAATGTTAAAGAAACTTGCCATAATGACATAAACATTAAATTATTCCTCCAACTATTGTTGCTAACAAGAAGGAGCAGGTTTAGACACTACGCTTTTTTCTTAAAACCTGCAAAGCTCAAAATATACCTCATAAACTCATTTAAGAAACTAAAACATTTTCTCTGAATTCACCAAGAAGTATTAATTCTTTCTGAAGAGAGCTTTGTCTCATTCTTATGTTTAGGTTTCCCAGAGAAGTTGTAGATGCCTCATCCCTGGAAGTGCCCAAGGCCAGGCTGGATGGGACCTTGAGTAACCTGGTCTAGTGGAAGGTGACCCTGCCCATGGCAGGGGGGATGGAACTAGATGATCTCCAAGGTCCCTTCCAACCCAAGCTGTTCTATGATTCTATGATTCTGAAAGTAGAAAATGAAGATATAAAGGATTTCAACACTGATGCACCAACTGCTTAGCAATCTTTCTACAAAATGTCGATACTTGAAGTATTTCTGTTGCATTCTGAAGACACATATAGCATCTTTGCAAACACTCTATAACACTATTTGAACATTTGATGAAGAAATTTCATAGTTTACCCACCAGCTGCACCTATCATTTACTGTCAAGAAAGGGAATAGACAAATCCACAAATACTCTCAAGAAGGGCTGCCTCCTTTCATAAAAGAAGCAATGTACTGTTTCCCCCATTTGCACCCTTTGTCACTGCTAATCCTGTATCACCATACCTAAATGATGCTACCATCATCTCCTGTCATGCTGATGCTTCCACTCCATTTTTCAGCACACTCAACATATCCAGTCAGTTCAGAATAGATGTACTTATATATTCATATGTACTCAGCTTCATTTACTACCCCATTCAAGACCAAGGTTCAGTCATGATACCTCCCAAACAGATTATATTTAAACACAGTTCTGATTTTCATCCCCATACAACAAGTATACAGTTGTTTCATTTCTCTGATTATCCAAATGTTAATGATTCCCTAACAAATCAGTAAAAATGCTCTTCAGGAATAGTGTGGGCAAAGGAACATGCCAAAAAGTTTGCACATACATCTTCCTCTCTTCCTAGTTCACTGAGAGATGGCAGCAAAGAGCTCCTTGCCTAAGTTTCAGAGTTGTCAGTTTCACACAAGTGCTTTGAGAACACGAGCTAGATGTCTTTTCAGATGTATAACGAAAAGCTTCATTAACAACTGTGAGTTTTCTTCCAGGGATAGGGTTTGTCTCTTGCTACTGCCACATTCAAGGAACAGATAAATGTGACCACTGGTCTGTAAAAAAAACCCAAACCATGAGCTGCCTAAGGCTATGAGGTCTGTTGTGGACTAGCACACTGAGGTCAGCGGCAATGGTACCCAAATGAGAATTGCGGTAGCATCATATGGAGCTGCTACATTCTAACCTGTAAAATAAGAGATAATTTATGGGTGGATTGGTCATGAATCACCCTACAGCTTCAAAAAACAGCCAAAACCACAAGATGACTCTGAATATTCTCTATACATACTACCATACACCGGATATTTATATAGGCAAACTGCAATTTCAGAGGTAACAAACAAAAAAGCTTGAGAGAGAAATAAGGAATCCAAGCTTCCTACTGCCCACTTTGATAACATATGCTAACCCAGAAGGTTGAACAAAATCAATTTCTCCAATTCCACCTGATTGTACACTTCAGAATTGAAGTTGTTTGAGTACAAAATTATTTTCTGAATATGTTCCTTTTTAATTATTTTTTTTAATATAGACTATTTGATTGTTGTTTTCTTGCCATTGGATGTCCAAACTAAAAATAAACTGGATGTAATTGCCAAGTACACCAGGAAGAAAAAAGGTAATGGAATGTCAGGGTAACCCCATGAATCTCAGATTTTCGTTAACAATAAGTTAAAGTGTAATATGTGTGTCACTAAGGCAGTAGGAAGCTCACAGCTGAACCAGATCTATGAAAGAGGGAGGTCCTGCAGAGAGTGAGTCCTTCTGTCACTCTGTTACCCTGCTGAAATCACAGGATAGTGGGCAAAAAAATAGGCTTGAGGTTGCTCCACTGCAAAGGCAGATGGGATTTACATGCAGGCTGATTCTAGACAGCCCACAAGGACTGTAGGTATGGATGCAAAGTATCCTGAGCATCTGTTGTTCCTGGGGCTGGTGAGTTAAGTTACCCAGCAGATACGAACAATATTCTTGCACTGTTGCACTGACACAGAGAAGCTTTTTCTTAGCATTCATGTCATTTATTAAAATAAAACCCAACAGTAAGTTATTGAATTGGAATTGAGTTCTTAAACTACACACACTTAGTTTTGCTATTTTTATGGTATGGGTATCATTTCTCTTATAAAACATTTCATAGGTTTGTAGTACAGATATTTTCTGGATGCTTGCAAGGGAAATGGTTACATTTTAATTTCCTAGGCATACAAGAATGCCCTAAATGGATGGAGAAATCTTTACTCGGCTTGTCCCTTAAAATTGCCTCTAACACACAGAGTATTTTCTCACCCTCCTCTTCCTTCCCTTTGGGAAAATGGTACCTCAAAGGCTCCTCCTTTGATGCAATGCTTTCTAAGCCTCCCCTCTCTCAAATCCACACAGCTATGTCTGCCCCTGTTTCTGTCTTTGCTAACCACCCAATTTCTTCCTAAAAACTTTTTAGGAAGTTTTCTTTACAGTAGGATTCAAAACTGCGGAAGGAATGATAGAAAACAGTAAAAACATTACAGCATTTCCCCTTCTCCTCTACCCTCGGCCCTGTAATCTCTGCAAGTAGAAGGCAAATGTATTGCTTTTTGTTTTTCTCAGGCTTTCCAGAATAATGCAAAGAACATATCTGGAAATACATTCATGTTCTAAACACAGAAATAAAAATGTTCTAATGAAAGTTAAGTTGCACTTTTACCTACAGCATTCCCTGCTGTGAAGGTTACTGTTTAAAAAGTCTGTTTATAATGCACCATCTGCTTGGATACTCTAACACTCACTTTATTGTGTGCTGTAATTAATGAAGCTTTCTGTATTATCACCATCATAGCTGATGTTTTTCTTTATAAATGAGAAGTAATAGCTCCCTGATGAAAATTTCAGCTGACTTCAACAAATGAAGGGAACTGCCTGAAGATTGGACTGTTGTTTAGGTGTCATTGCAGTATCTGAGCAGAAGTCAAAAATACCGCAGACCACTTGACTTGAGATACCATGAGCACTAAGTTACAGATGAGCAGGATGAAGTTAGGATGGCAACCTAGTCTATAAAGGAGAGCTGCTCTATGGGAGTATTGATCAATGAAAAAATGAACATGAGCCGGCTTCAGTGTGCGCTTGCAGCCCAGAAAGCCAACTGTATCCTGGGCTGCATCAAAAGGAGCGTGACCAGCAGGTCAAGGGAGGTGATCTCTGCTCTTGTGAGACCTCACTTGGAGTATTGTGTGCAGTTCTGGTGTCTTCAACATAAAAAGGACATGGAAGTGTTGGAACAAGTGCAGAGGAGGGCCACGAGGATGGTCAGGGGACTGGAGCACATCCCGTATGAAGATAGGCTGAGAAAGTTGGGGCTGTTCAGCCTAGAGAAGAGAAGGCTGCGTGGAGACCTCATAGCAGCCTTCCAGTATCTGAAGGGGGCCTAGAGGGATGCTGGGGAGGGACTCTTCATTAGGGGCAGTAGTGATAGGACAAGGGGTAATGGGTTCAAACTTAAACAGGGGAAGTTTAGATTGGATATAAGGAAGAAGTTCTTTACTGTAAGGGTGGTGAGGCACTGGAATGAGTTGCCCGGGGAAGTTGTGAATGCTCCATCGCTGGTGGTGTTCAAGGCCAGGTTGGACATAGCCTTGGGTGGCATGGTTTAGTGGGAGGTGCCCCTGCCCATGGCAAGGGGGGTGGAACTCAATGATCTTGAGGTCCTTTTGAACCCTAACTATTCTGTGATTCTATGTACTCTTTAGCAGATAACAAAAAAAAAAGAGACAAAATACATTAGCACCAAGCTTCTCCATGAGCTTTTGCTTCATCTTTGTTCAGTGGCTTCAAAGTACATCACAAAGATGAGGACATGATGATGCCTTTCTCACTGGGAGGTTGCTGACTTCTTTTTTTTCTGTAAGTTGCAGACCATCTTACCTGCCTGGGGAATGACTGAGTATTTTACATATAAAAACCAGTATTCTTTGCAAAAAAAGCGCGGGAAAACATGCTTGCTAATAAACATGTACGCTTTAACTTTGCCTCTTTTTTTTCAACTTTAATCTACACTAAACACCTTTCATTCTGCACACCACAGCTGTACATATCAAACTTTTGAACTTGCCATTTAGTCTTAGCTAAAGCCTAAGAGATAATCAGCTAAAGCTAAAATGACCCCTGATAGTTGCCTTTCAAAAATCTAACAGCTTACCTTCAAAAACACATTTCTCCATCTGCCCATCAAGAAAAATGATTTCTGATGGTCTGTACTCACTGTTCATCGAGGACTGATTTTCTCATTTGGGTGGAGTTTTACGGAGCTGATTCTCTCTCTCTCAGCCTTTCAAGTTATTAAGACAGACCTGTTCAGTCCGACAGCACGGATATAACAAGGCAGGACTGGGCTTTTAACAATTAACAATTTGATCTGTGTTATATGTAATTAATCTCTACATGCTTGCCAGGAATCCCTGAAATATTAGGTGTACTGAAACTTCCTCACAATTTTGAGTAAGCAGGAAGAAACTGGAGGAATTAAGAAGGGAAATACTGCAGAATTCCTAATGTCACAAACAATCAGTAGACCTTATATAACATTTTAGCATACATTCGAATATAAATCTTCTGTCAGTAAAGCTCTCCATTATATATGTATGCACCTACACACACACACACACACACACATATGCACACATATATCTTCTGTGCTTTATATGGTGCCAGAAACCTTTGACTTATTATTCCCAGAGGCCTGAAAAGCATGAGACTTCTGCAGGATATACAGGTTTGTATAAGGTGCAGAGCCACTGCTCAAGTCTGTGCTTCTGATATAATTTAGCATGAACTTAACTGCTCCTTACATTGAGAGGTGGGGGTTAAAACAAAGACTCATACTGATTCTCCAGGAACAAGAGCTGAAACCCTTCACAAGCCTGTTTATTGACTGGAGCTCATATTTATATGCTGTATCACAAGATCACACTTAGCATTAAAGCTAAGTGATTAATTCATAACTATTATTACCTCAAATATTCTTCTCTTCTTCACAGAACAATGATGTGTTTTGCAAATGTCTCAGTTATTTGTTGTACTAACATAATGAACTAAATGTAATATGTTTCAATTCCATATGGTGGTAATAGTTGTGTTTTCAGTTGAAACATGGCAGGCAGCTGCATGTGTCAGACGAGTCATACAGTGTGGTTTTCTTTCCTTGCTGGCAATATTATATGCAGAGATTTAAGGAAACACTCATAAACTCGTATGTACATGTAAATTCCATCAGAATTTGGGGGAGTATTCATTGGCAGTGTGAAAATTCTTTAAAATTCTTTCAATTAAAAATAGCACTTTGTGACTTCGATACTGCTACATTATACACTTGCATTAATATTTGCAGGTTGATTAGTATTAGTAAAGTCAGTACTTTGTAAAGAACTGAACCATGGACCATAGACACTGCAATAACTACGTTCCCAGAAACCAGAAGAGATAAGAAAGTTTACTCTTGGCATTTATCCCTTCAAATTCTGTTATTGCCGTGACTCCTACTCTGAATTCCATTAAGTAAGCCACATGTAGCCTCGAGTTACAAACTGATTCATTTCAGTTATAGCTCAACACTCATTAAAAATATGTTAAAGTCGAAATAAGCTAAATCTAAAGTGAATAAAAGGGTGATTTTCTCAGGATACTACACTTTAGATTGCATATTACCTTAACTTGAAACATAAAATCATCACAGCCTTTCAATGAGCTGTCCATGTAGATTTTCTATTGTTTCTCTGGATTTTTATTACAGTACGCATTTTGAGCCTAAATGACTCTCAAAACAAATCACATACCTCCTATGGCTGTTGTTCTTAATGAATTGGTCTTCACTGGCTTTCTGTTTAAGAAAAAAATTAAGCGTTTTCTGACGCACAGCCTGATAACCAAAAATACCCATTGGGGTAGAATTTTGATTGTAGACTTGTCTGTAAACACTACAACATTCCCAACTTTCCTAGAGAAACAAAACCATCAAAACACATTTATTAAGGACGAACAATAGCAGAAGCAATCCCTCATAGCCTCAAATTTAAAAGGCTAAGCTTGCAAATGCTATGTTACTGAATTAGATGGATACTAGAACTATCAGTTGCTCAGGGAAATTTTATTCCAATTTTCTCTTTGACGCAGAATGCAAGAAAAGGAATTTTTAGGCTCTGCTACATGCAAGCTGATGGCTAAAGCATTCTCATTTTGATCTGTTTAACAGCTGCATATTAATTAAAAATATGGTAATTCCTACATAATTTTGTAGAAGCTATTAAAAAGATAAGCCACAGGGAAGTTCTTTTTGATTCCTCTAGCTCTACTAGTAGAAAAAGAAGTTTCTATTATTCTTTCCTGAAACATGAAAAACCTTAGTGTATATGTGTACATGCACATAAGATTTGAAGGTGTGATTATTTGTATGTATCCATATCCATGAGGTTTTAAAATAAATTGAATGTCTATTTTTTATTACAGATTGTAACAATCTTCATAAACAAAACATTTTAGAGTTATTCTGCTCACAGGATAAAATATGTTTACCCAAGATGAAGCTGCTCCTTAGTCTTTAAATGACATGGCTTCTTTTACTACGCATCTATGTATAAAGCAACCTTCCTACTCATCTGTTCATATAGATATGGTCCCATGGGAATAGAGCCTTCATTCTTCCTATGTTTTCCATTTTCACTTTGATTTTTCATAGAATTTGCAAACACCATTCAAAGCAGGAGTTCTGGTCAGCTATTTGGGCTATATGGTCAGGAAAATATTTACAGTCCTCTGTGGGTGTGGTTGGCTCTTATTCAATTATATTTATGCTCGTATCAGGCTCTAAAGGTTTCCTGCATGTAATATGAAGGCACCTCCAGAAACAATCACAGCCCACTTTTTCTACTCCAGAAACTTACATTTTCACTACACTTTTGTTTTCAAACAATTGATAGATTAGCAAGCAAAAGAGACACCTGAAAGCACCCTTTGCCACTACGTGTAGGAATGTTTTTATTCACTTGCAGCTTCTATTCCAAAGGGATCAGATTAAAAACACAGATTACCAAGACCTGATCTGTGCAGTTGCCTTTGCAGAGGCTCTTGTCTCCTCACAGCTGTCTCACAGCTGTGCCCAGACAACATAGCAAAAATGGAAAGAAAATTTGCCAACTTTGGCCTTTCTGTATGGAACCACTTTGGGAGAAATTCATGTTTGACATCTACCTGCAAACCCTTCAAGTCTTGGTGATCACGCTGTCCACTAATGAATGACATGAGGTCAGTGCAGGAAAAAGTAAAAATTAAATGTCTTAATGTCTAAAATACAAAATGTAAGCAATACTGAAACACTGTCTGAGGAAATGGAAGGAGATGTAAACTGAAAAGGAATCAACAGTACAGAGTGGCAGTGATTGTTGAATGGCAAAGTGATGCAGGATACCCAGTAACCCAGAATAGCCTGTACTGGGTCTGATACCAGCACATATATTGTCCCCTATAGAGTATGGTACAGTGGGTAGTACCCACCAGATCTCTGCACAGTATAATGTACAAGCCCAAAAGTTAGATTTTATGACACTTGTAAATGTCCAAATATGCAGTCTAGACAACATAGTGAGCCTATGCACCAAATGCCATAGTAACCGCTGTCACCTTGCTTTATGTTTAGGCAGTTCAGCTTTCTCTAGCGGTGTATTCAGGTTTTTCTATAAGATTTTTTACACAGTGCTGCACTCCTTTGTGAGGCTCTTCAGAAAGGTTATGGTGTTCATGAACTTCCGTGATCACTGAACCACTTGCTGGTGTCCAACCAATTGTAATGAAAGTGAAACCTGCATCCATGCCGAAAGATTTTATTGAAATAGGAAAACACAGCAAGCAATCTACAAAATCCACTGAAATCGTACCCTGTGACCCCAAACTAGGTAGCACAGAAAGCTACTTCTAAATCAATACTTAATTCGGCAGAAAAATCAATTTCCCTCCCTCTGCAATTCATAAAATTCATCAGGAAAAAATTACCCCTCATGTATTAGCAGCCCTTTCACCCTACACGTTTTAAAAATAATTACAATAGACTATTTCAAGCCCTGCAACAGGTTGGGACCACATGCAATAAGGTATTTTGCAACCTGTGAATTAAAATATGGACTAGACGTGATGCGAACACCTATAGGTTTCCTAATTTGCCTAGCCTCCCTTTGGTAAAGGCAAACACTGATTTTTTAGCTACAGCTGTCTACCCTCTCATGTAGTATCCAGGTTTCATTCCTGGCAAATGCTCACCTTTTTGCAGATACTATACAGCACACATTTAATCCTATGCAACAAAGCTTGTTCTGTTAGAATCCAAATAATTTCTCTTAAGGCAGCGACATCTTGCCTTTCTTCCACACAGGTATCCCAGCCCTGCTGGGAAACAGTTAAGAGTTTTAGTGCACGGCACATACAGAGTTCACAGATTCCTATCAGTAAGCATGTGCCCTTGGGTATGGATGTTCCACATTTGACTGTCTGGGCAATCTCTTCATCTGTGCTTTCCTTTACACTCTAGATAGCTTGCTGTTATATATGTTTTTAAATATAATGACTTGCTGTTAAATAGGTTTTTAATACAATGTACAGCATATTACTGATCTAGGCAAGTTCTGCCTCATATTTAATAAATCCATGTTTGTTTTTACAATGTCTGCCTGCAGAACAGGCTGAATTGCTCAGCACACACATGACAAAACCCACCTTTTCATTACATCACTGTTTTGATGCTATTCTAACCTCCATTCCTTTCCCCCAAGTAACTCTTTACCTTCTGTTTTTTTTCAGACTGTTAGACATTTCTTTCCCGAATTTAGATTGTCTATACTTTTTAAAGGCTTCAAAGGCTTTGCAGGGATATAGTCACATCTTATCAAAGTGGTTCAGCCTCTGAGAGGTTGTTTTCTTCCAGTGTATCCCATGGATCAGATTTTACACTTTTTGTATTCACAATTCTATATTGCCTCTGACAGAAGTTCAATAAAATTGTCTTTCTACCCACAATATCAGGGTTCTCAGCATTGTTGGAACCGAGTGTTATAGACCCACAGTCTCTCTATGCTGACAAACCTGAACTCCCCTGTCTGCCTTATTATACCGCAGGGCTCTGGCAAAAGGTACGTCTTGTAAATTGATGCATTGCTTCTACTGTTTTCAGCCAATTAATTTATGTCGTAACTCCCGAATGTTTCCTTTTTACACAGAGTCAGATGGTTAGATATCAAAAAGGTTGCGCATTATTGTTACAGTTGCTCGTCTCGGTATTGCCTCTCTTGCTACAGATCTTTCTAAAGTGGGTTACTTCACTGCATTTTTTCTTTAATCCTACATGTTATTATGTAAAGTCTTCCTTGTTTTAGGCTCTTCTTTCCAGTTTTTAGCTTTAACTGCATGTCAAAGTTATCACACAGTGTTAAAATGCACACCCTGGCTTTCCAGAGCATCAAAAAAAAGTTGCAAAGACTCTTCAGAGACTTCTCTTTATTCTTTTGCTCCTAACCTCATACAAGTTCACTACAGACAACAGATACAATTTGACAATACAATCATAGAACAGTTCAGGTTGGAAAGGACCTTAAGAACACCCAGTTCCAACCCCCATGCCATGGGCAGGGACACCTCCCACTAAACCATGCCACTCAAGGCTCTGTCCAACCTGGCCTTGAACACTGCCAGCGATGGAGCATTCACAACTTCCCTGGGCAACACAGTTCAGTGCCTCACCACCCTTAAAGAACTTCTTCCTCATATCCAGTCTAAACTTCCCCCGTTTAAGTTTGAACCCGTTACCCCTTGTCCTATCACTACAGTCCCTTATGAAGAGTCCCTCCCCAGCATCCCTATAGGCCCCCTTCAGGTATTGGAAGGCTGCTATGAGGTCTCCACGCAGCCTCCTCTTCTCCAGGCTGAACAGCCCCAACTTTCTTACCCTGTCTTCATACGGGATGTGCTCCAGCCCCCTGATCATCCTCATGGCCCTCCTCTGCACTTGTTCAAACACTTCCATGTCCTTTTGATGCTGAGGACACTAGAACTGCACACAATATTCCAAGTGAGGTCTCACAAGAGCAGAGTAGAGGGGCAGGAGCACCTCCCTCGACCTGCTGGTCACACCCCTTTTGATGCAGCCCAGGATACGGTTGGCTTTCTGGGCTGCAAGCACACGCTGCCGGCTCATGTTCATTTTCCCACCAACCAACACCCCCAAGTCCTTCTCCACAGGGCTGCTCTGAATCTCTTCCCTGCCCAACCTGCAGCCGTGCCTGGGATTGCTTCGACCCAGGTGGAGGACCTTGCACTTGTCATGGTTAAACTTCATCAGATTGGCATAAGCCCACCTCACAAGTGTGTCAAGGTCCTTCTGGATGGCATTCCTTCCCTCCAACATATCAACCGAACCACACAGCTTGGTGTCATCGGCAAGCGAAAAAGGCAAACTGATATTTACATACATCGATGATGCAGCAGTAGACAGAGCCCATGTATTTGCTGAAGACAACACAACCAGAAATTTGATCCTACCTACTCAACACCTACCCCATCCTGCTTGCTTCCAGGATCCCTTCCATTATATTCAAATAATTTTTCAATGAATGGAAATTTTGTCACTGCATGGAATGACTGAACTCAGTGACCCAGAGGGTAATTAACAATTCTAATATGCTATTTTCATTTTAATTCTTCTTTTGTTCTCTAGACGTGAACACTGTTATTTTAATCTTTTGCTGCCCTTTCCTCCACTCATTGCTATATTTACCATTTAGAATAATTTTTTCTTTTTGGTTTTACATTGGAGACAAGCTGAGATGAAGAGAGGAAAGGAATGAGAAATAGTGAAGGACTGAGACAGTATCATAGACTGAGAGGGATTTGCACATTAGGACTCAAACTCTATAGTGACACCGCTATGAATCAGTCTATGATCTTGTTTCCCACTCTTCAGTCACCTATGGTGGGACTATTTTAGTGAGTTTGTTGCAGTTTTACTACCCTCATTCATTATTCTGGGGTAATTTCTTGCTGTGTGTGATGTATCTTTCACATACAAAGTTAATCTCTAGGAAATCTAAGTGGTATGAAGCTCAAGTTCTGCAGTTGAGATAAGAATAATTTCAAGGTAATACACACATGATGAAATAATTCCACTGCTTCCTGAAAAAAAAGAGTATACCCCATCAAGAATAGACTCGAGTAACCATATCATCAGTAAGCAAAAGCGAACGCGTGATGGCTCACCTGACTCACAGGTACTCTACTGAAGTTGTAAGACCAACTGTGTGAGTAAGAAAAGATTTATTTGGCCCAGTTCTATTTGAGTCTAAATCAGAAGTGTATCCTATCCATGAAAATAGAAATGATCCCTGCTTCCTTGCTGCAATAGTGCATTTACTCCTGACATATATCAGCATAAACTCATATATGTTCCTCAGGAAGAATTATTAAGGAAAAAAAAAACACCATTCAGCTCTGCTATGTCTAATGAGTTTGTATTTGTTCAATGGTTTTATGGCTAAATGAAAAGTTAATGATAAACAACCTTTCTGAATGGCTGGATACAGCATCCATGTGCTGGGTGTGACATCCATTTTTAGCAAATAATGGTTAGGGAGGTAAATTGTTTGGATGAGAAAATGAATACACTATTTCATTGTTAACGAGTTCTGCTGCAATGAAGAGGAAATGGCAAACCACTTAAAATTGTGGTTTAACTGTGCTAAGGTAACTATTTTTGGGGTTTTAAAATATTTTCACTTGAATTGTATCAACTCTTTAGGCTTAAGGATAAGTTCTGAAGAGTTATGCCTTATACAATGTCTTTTTAGACCTAATTGCAAAGACACTACTGGCTGTTCTGCATTAAGTAAAATACTGCAAAAACACTTCGCTACAGTCTAGCTTTTCATGCATCCTGGGGAAGACACGAGAAGGGCAGTACCCTCAAATGCTGCACACCCATGATAAGATACAGGAAGGAATGTTTGGAAGCCTAGAAGGAATGTCCGTTGAAATCAGCCTCACTCCCTTTTTTATTTTGGAGTTCCCTCCCCTTGTGTCACTGGACAACTCCTTGGCTGTTCCCAAATTCCTGCATTCCAAGTGAGTTTCCTAACAATAATTCATAACGTATATCTCTTCTGTCACGAACCACACACGTCTTTCTATCCCATACTCCAATAAATCTGGCTCTTGCTTGCTCTGCAAGCTGCTTCAGAGACCTGTTCAATCTAAATTTTCATTGGTTTACACATACATAGAAGGAAACTGAATGTGAAGACAATGAATCTTCATATCTTTTCTCCTCAGACTTTAAAGATCAGGTATCTTCTACCCTAGAGATACAAAAGAATCATATCCTGGTGACTAACCCAGACTGTGCGTTTGCACGGTGTTTCTCCATTTACTAAATCTAAACAATAAAAAATATAGTAAAGAAGGCTCTCCACTATTTATATTACACAGTGATATAGTTCCTCATAGCATCAAACGATAGCCTTGCATGCAATCCACACACATTATCTGAAAGCTTATATACCTGTTATATATATAAACCTAATGCAGACAGCCATAATAGTTTGTATGAATAGGTAACACTGTGCTTACTGAACCACAGTCATGAAACTAAAAATGAAATTATATTTCCTCCATCACAATACCAAAGTCAGTATATAACACTCTGAAAGAACAAGCACACAGTAATACTTAGGTTAATACTGGGTACCATAAGTTATTGCTCAATGCTATCAGAAACCTGCATCTTCATATTCTTTATTGAAACACATTGCATTACTTAAATTGTCATGACAAAGACAACACTGTCCAATTTCAGATTTTTCTAACACCTCAGCTTTTATGAAGTTGCAGATTTTTTTTAATAGGAGTATAATTTATCAGCTCATTAAATTCCAATAAAGGGAGTTGTTCAGTTCTGGGTTTTTTTGAACACATTTAGAAGTGTAAGTTCTAAGCACTGACAGCAGCATTCTCCTTTGTCCCACTCACATCCTGGACTAAAGATGGGGATTTGACTGTTTTGTTTATCCAACTATTTCATCATAAACAACTATGCAAGTAATGCTCAGCATAACTAACGCCTGGATAGAATACTAAACTCTGCATGCTTCAATATAGGTGAATTTTATACCCTCTGTAAAAGTGCAAGGGTATCTCATCTGCTCCTTAATTTCTGTATTTTTTCCCCCAAACCATCATTGTTAACTGGCAATTTGCATAAGCTAAAGTCAGCTCTCCATTACTCATAGGTGGATTATGTGGAGCATGCCTTAACTAGAAACAGAAATATTCAGCAGGGTCACACAGAGACTGTAGCTACAAAGACCATTTGACTCTTGAGCTTGCATCAGATTGAGTTTTCACCTGTGTCCACACCAGCCCTTAAGTCATTCCTGATGGATGGAATAATAGATGATCTTTATGATTTTCACAGCTCTCACTTCTAGGACTCAATTTCATGAAACCATAGCTCAGATCGGGAACTCACAGGGTAGATTTTGTATCTATGCGGTAAGTCACCAGTTACCGGGGCTCTGGCCTTCAGCACTGCCCCCCAGGTGGGCCTGAGCTCAGCATCTCAGCTTCGGCCTTAACTAACAGGTTTTACCTGCGGATGAAGAACGAACAGAGGCATTCTGTGGAGTTCAGATTAAAGTTCCTACGAAGAGTCAGCTGGACCCCAGTATGCCTTATTAGGGCTCATTAGTTTAGGTTAATTTAACATTTCTTATTAAATAAGTGCTTTTAATAATGAAAAACAAAAAGGAAGAATGTAAGTGAGAAAGCAAACCAGCCAAACCAGTGCTCCAGCAGTTCAAGGCTTTCACCTCACACTACCCATCCCCTCCGCACATCGTGGTTCGCGGCTGTGCCCGCAGCGACCCGCATTTAGCACGATTACACCCAAGCCCGTCCTTCTCACCGGCCCTTCCACACACCCCACCCCAAGATGTCCTCACGGGACCCTACCGCTGCCCGCCCCCCTCCTCCCCTACGGCGGGGTGGGAGCCTCGGGGTTCCGCCGAGCTTCCGCCCGGGGAGCGGCGCAGGGCGGAGACAGCGGCCGCCGGGAGGGCACGCGGCGCGGCTAAGATGGCGGCTCCGCTGGCTGGGCAGGCGGGGGCTGTGCTGCGGGACCTGGCCCTGAGATCCGCCTGCCTGCGGGGCAGCTTCCCGGTGAGTGAGCCCGGCCCCGGCCGCCGCATCCCACCGGCCCTGCTCCTGGCCCAGGTGCCGAAGGAGGGCGGCGGGAGTGCAGCAGGAGCGCTGGGGAGCCTCTCAGAAACCACCCAGCTCCTCTGTCGTTCTGCCACTGCTTTCCGCCCCCCCGAAGCCGCTCTTCCCCCGCGGCTGGTGGGGCTCCCCCCACTCACAGCCTCTCCCTGTGCGCGGCTCGCAGCGGGAGGAGCCCTTTCGCTGTCCGCCTTGGCGGAGCTCGGGCTGTTGTTCGCGTGTATTGCCTGGAGGATGCGCTGAGCCCGGAGCCGCGCTGTGCACTTCGCGGCGGAGATAACCGGACCGGGCGGCCCCCGGCCCATCGCGCCCGGCGGATCGGGGCAGAGGCGGTGCCAGGTCTGGCCAAAGCGTGATCTGAAGCACCAGCTCTGAAAGCTTCCCTGCCCCTGAAACTGAGAGCACGTTTGATTATTGCAGCAGCAGAAATAGGGGATGTCGTGTGTGATCTAATGCCGTTTAGTTAACCACGTTCCGGGTGGCAGCACTGTGGAGGTGGCTGAGGTCAGGCTGAAGTGTCGGACCACAGTTTTGCTCACCCGGAAGGGCCAGCCATCACTCTGTCTTCCCGGTGGTCTTGAATCTCAGAAGTGCAATGGGAAAGAGTAAATGGGCCTTCTTGATGGGCTCATGCCCATGGTATAGCAGTTCTTTATTCACCTCAACAGCAGATACGCTGTGGTAAAATGAGATACGGACATTTTAGCTCTAGTGCCTTTGGCAGCCAGCCTCTTTATATTGTCTTTTTATCAGATCAGCAGCTGCAGGGGAATCTACTTCGGTTCATGCTTCTAAACATAAGTATTTTCCCAGGAGCAAAAGCTTCTGGAGCGAGCAAGGCGTGTTTCTGGCTTGTTCTGCTCTGCAGGCGCTGCTGCTGGTGTGTGGCTGCCAGGGACGGCTGTTGGATAAAGCCTGGTCTTGCTGCTGAGCGTAACTTGCATTGTGCATCCACTTTGGTGTGCTTTATCTTTTAACCTGGAGGATGTTAGCTACCTCAGTTTTAAATCAAATCTTTTGTGCCCAACTTTCCTTTTTTAACGGTGAGAATGGTAGTTGGCAGTTTGGTGCAATTGATTAGTTTGTTTAGTAAGTGTCAATTTCATATACACTCACACGGAGGGAAAGTGTGTGTATTTTTATATATATACATACACATAAATGTGCATATACATGCATTTCTCTGTATGCATACATACTTAAATCTGTTTATGTTATTGAGCAAGCCTATCAGCCCCGAAAGTGTTTGGTGTGTATACATTACATGGGTGAAGGTGCATTCCTGCCATCATGGTTTAAGTTACACTGATCCTACAAGACTGAATTCAGAAATAACCTCCCTGGATTTGTATGTGTCCCTGCTGTTCTTGTAGGGCTCTGATGTGGGGGGATTTTGTATGGCTTGAGTGTGGAGCGCTGTTTGGACAGTCATCTTGAAGTGTGGAAGGAGCTTTGGTTGAGCTCAGTTCCAAGGCTGGTCTTTACCTGGCGCTGCAGTGGGGATATGAGGTGCAGGTGGAAATTAGGAGTTCATGCTCTATTCTGTCATCTCGCAAAGCGTGGAGTGATCCCATAAGACACTTCATTGAAATCACTGGGTATCAGCTCAGATTCTCAAGAGTATTCTTGGGATATAAGGTGGCCAGCTTTTTAAAAGACTTCATTTTTTTTCTGTGTTGTTTGTGAAATACAGGTATTGAACTTGTATTATAAATCACATTTTATTATTCTGTTTCTGAATGCTGACAGATATTGAGAGCATCTCTCAAGATCTGTGCTTTCCAAGTAGACTACTTTCAAGAACCACTTCAATACTGTATAACAACAAATCAGGATCTTAAATTCAAAGTATAACACTTTGCTGTAGAAAGGTCTTAATTTTTGCAGTGTTACATTATACAGTTCCCATCTAAATAATGTCCTAATCTTCCACTGTCTCAGACTTTAAACTACAAATAAATTCACCAGCCAGAGTCTGGTTTTCTGTCCTACAAAATAGGGTAAAGCATCTGAAGAGTAGGAGAGTCCTTTCACTGAAAGAGGTTTTCTCACTTGTATCATTCCCGATTTAACTGAGACCAGAAGTTCCACTGTTTGTTTATTTATTTACCATAAACTGGCAAAACTGTCCTCAAAGCCTGTCACATTGTTCTTTTCACAAATGGGGGTCTTCCATATGGTGAGGGTATAATCAAGAAATGTATGCCTTTGTTGTTTTGGTAACCCTGCATGAGCAGATCTTTGGTGAGATTTAAAATCTGTCCTCATAATCATCTTCGTGACTTACTGTTGGCATTTGCACACTTTATCTGGTGCAAGATTTCTTCTTATTATTAAAAATATTATATAATTCTTATTAATAATTTATTATTTATGTTGATCTTCATAGCTGTGTTGAAACAAGCTTTTTGAGAAGTTGGTTGGATGCTGTCATAATCTACACACAAAACATTCTTCTGTATAACTTAATTTTAGGGGTGGAGTAAATGGTACTTGAACCTGTCACATGAAAATATTGTCCTTCTTCTTTCTCATTTGCTCTTTACCTTTTTATAACTGTTGGACATTTTTTACTCTTTTTAATATTGATAGATTCAGTTCTTTGTGCGTTTGGAGTTTAAATCTGACCAAGTGTTTCAAGAAGATAGAAGATAGATTTCAGTTGTCCGTGGCGCATGTGGACAAGTGTATTTAGACCTGCTCTTACCAGGGCAATATTTGTAAAGAGCTGTGACAAACGCTCCCGGGACCGCTCTGCAGCAGAATTCAATCTTGTTGGCTAGCAACAAACAGACTCCATTGAAGGCTGTTTATTTGAATGGGAGTTGGATCGGGCCCCTTGGGAGAATGGTGTGTTTTCAGAATAGCTTCAGATGCAGATGATTTCAGTGATGAATATAAATGAGGAACAATTAAATCAGAATCATAGATGACAAAATGCTTAAGGTAACTCTTCAGTTTTCTAAGTGAGCAGGTTGCTGGTTCATTGTCCAACCCTGTCCTGGCCTTCAAAGCGGTCTTCAGTCCTGCTGAACCATTTCCAAATTTCATGGGTGTTGAAAGTTGTTTTTAAAGAAAAGAGGGGGGAAGATTGCATTAAAGAATATTCCTGTTACAAAATCTGCTGCATGCTATATATGTTAAAAATAGAGATCTGTACAAGGTTGCTCACTGCAGATGCCTTCAGTTCCTAGGCTTGAGTACCTTAAAAGGCTCATTAATACCCAACAGAGAAAGTTATGCCTTTGTTAAGAAGCTATCAGCTGGGAGTTTAATGATCTTCCATGCAACAGAAAGCATTACTGACAGTAATTTTCAGTTCATGGTTTCAGAAGCTACCTCAGTGCCCAAGTCTTACTTTTTCTTGGCTTTGTGTTAAGTTCTTAAAAGTTTCTTGAAGGTTCAGACTGTTTCCCTGTTTGGCTTTTTCTGGTTGACAGTTCTGTTATCATTTTTAGGATTTCACATTCAGAGGCAGGAAATACTTAAGCCTACAGACTTTCACAGGCAGTTTTTTCTACAGGTACTTCAACCAAATGACTGGAAAGCTCTCTTCAAACTAGGCAAAACTGAAATGCCAAAGTGGAGCAGATGTTTGTCCCACTCCTCCCTGGCAGTTCCATTAAACACATGGTTATTGGATACTTTTTTGAAATAAAAGAAGGGAATGAAAACAAATATAACCCAGACTGTGATTTTTATTTTATTTTTAATTATATTTTTTTGGTTAGTTTTATATTGGTGGAACTTCTACCTTGGGAGCAATCTGTCTCTGGCACAGATACTCACTGCTTTATCTTGAAGTAGAAAAGCTCTGCTGTAGTTATTTACCTTTCTTTGTACCTCATGTAGTTATAATCAGGGGATAGGGCTAATGAGGTAAGAAGAGACAGCCTTCATGAATATGGCATTAGGTTGAGAATTCGCTGCAACACCTGCAGTCTTAAACCTGGCTGTGGATAAGTAAACCCTTCCACCTGGCCCTCCATCTGAACTCAAGCAGTTCCCCCAAAGAGACTCCTTGCCTTGCTTGGGTATATTTAGTATTCATTAAAGTTTTTGCTGTAAATGTTTTTTTCATTGATCTGCCTCCTGAGGCACTATATAAATTGTCAGTTGACAAGTGCTGTGTTTTCTTTACTGGTATCTGAGTGATTGTTTCCTCCCATTTTTCTCTGGAACGTTGTCAGTGCATGTGTCAGGTTTTTATTCCTGTTGGTTGGTTTGGTTTTTTTTCACACTTTCATTTGGTCTTTCTGGCTCATGACTGCCAACAAAGATGCTATGAAGAATGTGTGAAGATGTCGAGGCTCTTTTGGGAAAACAGAAAAGTGAGATGAGGGTTTAGAAACACTCGGGATTTGGTTGTTCCTTAGAAGTAAATAATTTCTCTGCTATATTTTCCCCTCTCCTGTTTGGAAGACTCATTTTCAGCAAAAATTGGAAATGTATTCATACAGTGCTTAGAGATATGATTCTCCACCTCCTTATTTCTGGGGACTCCCTCACAGGTACAGTTCCAGGATGACTTAACCCCAACTGATAGACTTATTTTCTTTCTGTTGCTGTTGACCACACAGTCTTTCAGAACATATTTGAGACTCTAATGTGCAGCATGAGCATGTACCCTAGGGATTTTCCCTAGAAAATTCCCTTCTTTAATAGTCTCTGCTGAGAAAACCAATTTATAGCCATCTGTGAATCAGTTTGCTGTATCCTCAGCTCTACCCCACTCCATAGCATTTTAATAAAATGCAGGACATAGAAATCATGTTATCTGTGCAACCGATTGTGACAGGAACTTTGGAGCTGGTAATTAAGCATTGATCCATAATTAATAACTGGCTACTGATCTTATTTTAACTAGATAACACAGCAGGAGTAGCTATGAGACTAAGAGAAATTAAGATTGACTGTTGTGAAAAATTCCTTCATAGTGGAGTTATGCTGTGCTGTTGAATAGGCGCTGTCGAAGTCTCTGTTGCATGAACGATACTTAAAACAGATTCTAAGCTGTATGCTGAAGCCCTCATGATATTCTCGTATAATTAGTGGCTAAATGTTGACTGTGAAGGAGTTGAAAAACCAGCAAGTATTTGCACGCACTTGTTGGAACACTTTTTTGTATCTCCAGTAAAAATTTTATCCTGACAGTAGAAAATATATTCAGTAAATGAAAGTTCTTGAGTTTCACTTTTTTTGTCTCTTTTGTTTAACGGGTTCTGGTTTGTTGAGCAGGTTTAGACATACGTTTTCTTTAAATTCCATGTCTCTGGTCTCTTTCTGCTTGCTCATAGGTTTCCTAAACTACAAGAGTCTGTATTCCAAAGTTGGAATTGCAGGTTTTATTTCTGTGGTGGTCCAAGGCTTTAGTGGCTGTACTTGCAGGGTATGTGCCCTGGGACATGTTGTGTGGTCACCGGATCAGATCTGAGCCTCTGTTTCTGGCTGGTTTTGATAGCTTGGACAATGGGAAGCATCTGGAAAGCTGGAGGTAACTAGTGGGGTTGGCCTGTGACATGGCCAAGTGACCATCACTTTGGTCCCTGGTGATACCAGATGTTGTTTTGGGGAAGGAGACAGCCTGAGAGCTTCTCTGCTTTCCCTTTGCTCTGTACCAGCGGTTTGAAGCCTCAAGAAAACATTACAGATTTTAAGGCGTTGTAAACACCTGGTGACTTCGCATCCCCCTTTTCTCTCAAAATCTTTCTGTGTGAGGTGTTGGTTTTCGTTATTATTTTACCATTAGATTAAGCTCCTGAAAAAATACCAGCCTGCACCAGCCATATTTAAAGAAGAGCACAAAGGTCGGATCTTTTGCCTGAGTTAAGAAACTATTCTTCAGCTGTGGAAATTCATGCCTCTGTTGCACTTTCAGCAACAAGACTTTGAGGGAAAGATTCCTTTCTTAGAGCATGCTGCCTGCAGCTAGTTAAAAGATGGAAAGGAGCTCTTTGGTGCATATGCTCCAGCCCTAAGGGGTGTTTTGAACAGCATTTTGGTTTGCTGCGTAGCGCTTTATTGATTGGCCCTAGAGGGCAAAGTAGTTGAAATTTGCCTCTACCATTTGTATCTTTGTATAATTAAGTATTTGGATTTTGGTTTTCGGCTTTTTTTGCAATAAAAAGCACCATAGCTTCGTGTTCTTTGCAAGTGAAGGACCAAAGGTTATGTGCACATCTTTTATCAGCTAAATTAGGCTATAGAAGAGTCATTATAAATGTTGCAACTTCACAGTGTGCTTTCTGCATTTGTAGGGTGGAGATGTGACTGTATAAAGTGCCTAGGCATTTGGAGTTAATATATTTGGCTGTTTGTCTTAAGGAAGGTGGAACAGGCAGAATACCTTCAGGGGCAGTAATTTAGTCTGGAACAAAAGGATTATTTTTTATTTTCTTTTTAATGATTAAACTGTAGATGGAAATTTGGTTTGTCTGAAAATGGATAGCTATTTTGGGAGCATCGGTGGCAGAACTTTAAACACCCATTTGTACAGTGTGCCTTTAGAATACTTCAGGAGTATAATAATAATGATTTAATAATAATAAAATAATAATAATAATCAAGTTCATAACAATAGCTGGGAAAGATGAAAAATGGCAAGGTATTACAGGAATAGATAGACCCTGAGGAATATAAGCAATGACCATCATCTCAATTTGGGTCAGGAGGAGAGAGAATCATTCTTGCTGGAGTTGCTTTACCTTCGGTGCCTAAGTCTTGTCCACTTAAATTATTTGTGAGATGCAAAAGTTTCGTAGGAATAGTCAGTTATGGAGAATTAAGTGAGATTTTTGATCATGGTTGCTAGGTTTGTTTGTCCAAGACTTTTGGCTAAAAAATATGAGGCTGCAAACTAAAAACCAGGCATAGATTGCTGGTGGAACTTCATCATTCTTTTGAGACCTTCCTATGAGGGATAGGTGGACAAAAGAACCATTTAATATGACATTTGCTAATTTAGTGGCAGCCAAGAAAGCAGTTACTGCCTTGTGCAAAAAGGAAAAAAAGGTGGTATAAAAATGTCTGGGAAATTCTAGTTATAGGAGAAGTTTTATGTGCAAATTAAAGATAACAATGGTAGGTACAGGTAAAAGATATATATATTTATAATAATTATAGATGAAAGGGCCATTAAAAGCAATCATATACTCTTTACTGTCAAGATACTCCTTGTTAAAGGTCTGAAGATGGCATGAGAAATTTATTTCCCCTTAAATTTTCTAGCTTCTTCAACTCTGCCACTCCAAGCATACTGGAAACAGTGAATCTATTTAATTGAATTCTTTCATGCAGAGCTTCAGTCCGCGTTTGTTTTTCAGTTAAATGGCTCAGATTAAAGTAGTCTGAAGTAACGCCATAAATTTTGCGAATAGAGAAACCGGTATTTAGAGTGTGCTTTGAACATGATGGGAAAGGTTATGTGGGAGAGCGGCTGAACACATGAGGCTCTATTTATTGGGGGTTGATGGCCCAGCTGAGAGCCTGAGGTCAGAGTCAGAGGTCACACGAGTATTACTGGCAATGTTATTGTACATGTCTGCTACAGGCAGGTTGATCAGCGAGAACTAGATGAAGCTTCAGACGGCTGTAGAAAGCCTCATGATAACACACCCTGGTACTCAAGGGGACTTCATTCATTCCAGTATTTGCTGGAGTGACAGTGCAGCAGGCAATAAGTAATCAAGTAATCCAGGAGGTTACTGGAGAGTGTTGATAGCAACTTCCCAGGACAGATGACTGAGGAGCTGAAAATGGGATGCACTACTGGACATCACACATAGAAACAAAGGAGAGCTGGTTGGGAATGTGAAGACTCGGGAAGCCTGGATTTATAAAGGGGAAGTGCTTGGCTGATCTGATAGCCTTCTCTGGTGTGATGACTGGCTTTGTAGTGAAGGAATGCAGTGGATGTTGTATATTTTGATGGATGCAGCATGGGTTGTAATAAGGCACTAGGAGCAAGGCTGGGAATTTTCCCAATATCCTTAATCAGTGAAGTAATGCCATCATCCTTTCGGCTTGAACATTCTGTTCCATTGGATTCAACTCCTTTTCCTTCTTCTCCCTCCATATAGTCAGGCCGTATGTTATGCTGAGTTTATCAGTGCCATTCAGAACTGTACATACTCTTGACTTTTTTTTCCTCTCTGTAGAAGTAATGAAGAGGTTATTTTGGTCAGTCCATTTTCAGAATCTTCTAGCTTCCTGATAGCCTATCCAAGGTGACAAAAACATTGCAGAGGTTTCAGTCTGTCAGGTGGGAAATGAGGAGTTTTAAGTTCTCTGCCATCTTGCAACCTGTTACAGTCCATGAATTGTAGTGTCTGGCCATTTTCCAGTGTTTTCTCCTACTGCTGCAGAGGTGTCTCATCCCACACCACACATCTGTCGAGTGAAATTAAATGAGATTTTGTGATTAAAAAGTAAAATAGATGTTCTTATGTCCTTGACCTCAGTAAGACATCTTATTCCTTTAAAGGTCTAGTAGCAGAGATATTGTGAAAAAACATTCATCACAGCTAGTTGCCCAGGATATTTTTTAGGCCATTCCTATAGAAGTGGGAGGTTTCAGTTAGAGATGGAATGTCTTGCTTGGTGTTTGCCAGAGGAGCCCAGGGCCAGGAGGAGCACTTGGGAGTTTCTGACTCTGCAGAGCTGTCACTTCCCACCTTATGCAGGGGGTTCTGGCTGGTCACAGACTGGATTTCTGCTGGCGGCTGAAGGCTTTGTTCATTACTTTGCTGTCCTTACAAGCAGGCATTTTGTGTTGGCACTGGCTTTGCTGGTGACCTCTGTCACTTGGTGCCTGATTAATGTTATCATCTGGCAGGCAGGTAGTGTTTTGAAAGAGCTACTTGACGAACATGCTTCTGATGAAGGATTGCTCTCCCCTACTCTTTGCTCACTGATTAGCTTTTACTGTACACCCAACTTCCACATGTCGGCAAGTCTGTCATTCCACATGGCCGAGCACAGGCAGTGGATGTGCCCGCATTTCCAGAAAGCAAGAAATCAGAGATTGCTTTGTTTTAGAGATGACTTGAAATAGGCTGTTATTTGCCTGGAAATGTTTGATTGGTGATGTTAGAAATGCAGAAGTCCTCTTTAAGGTCAGAGTCTTTGATGATGAAGATATGATGCTGCTCATAGTGTCCTAGGCTTGCTTTGAGATTTGAGCATGGCAGCAGGGGGAATTTCCAGTGTGAATAATGGAGAAATTATTTAATAAAGAAATTGCCTGCAAAGGAAGGAAAAAAGTTCATGACTTTTGGCCTCCTATTAAAGGCATACTTTCATCAGTTATTCTGTGGGGGTTTCTGGTTTCTCCCCAGCTCTGCCCAAGCAGCCAGAAGGCTGTCTTCCTCCTGTACGTCTGTTACTTTGAGTTTGTTTCCTGTCAGTCTAAATCAAATGGTTGAATTAAAAGCAAGATTTTGTGGGGAGCTACGGCAGGTCTGTGGATTCCCTGACTGAGGGCATGAAGTTAGAACTCAGCCTTGAAGGTATTAAAGCTTATCCATGAAGAATAAGGCACTGAAGGTATCCAGATGGGAAAGCAGAAGGCATCTGGATCGGAAAGCAGAAGGCATCCGGAGGAGTGAGCGAGTCAAAGGGAGTAACTTAACTGCAGAACAAGAGCTTGGCGAGATAACAGACTTTAGTTATGCTGTAAAGGGTCATCCAATAATGAGCTGTTGCTAACTGATGTAACCAGTGGCTAAAAGACACATGTATGCTAGAAACTGTATATAGGCGAGGGTTTGTAATAGTAAAAGAGAACTTCTCCTTAATCACCAAAGGATCATGTCACATGTCATTTGTTCATCTCAACTGTGACAAGATTTATTAACAATAAATGTGTGAAGCATTCAGATTTAAACAAAAATTGCATACAAGTAATTTTTTTTGGTGCTTCCAGGATAGAAACTGTGAAGTCCATTCTGGTAAAGCAGCTGTGACTTAGGCATGCAATGGAACTGTTTCTGTAGATACTTTTCTGTGTTTCTTTATTCCACTGCTGTGGGCATTTGCATTTTTGTGGCTTGGGAGTGCTATGCTGCTTAGTGCTCAATTTCATAATCTTCTGTGATGACATAATTAGGTAGCATGGAAATTATCATGATTTGACTTCAAGTATTAAAGAGCTGGAATAAAAAGCTGTGATTATGTTTCTTATTTGCTTCTCTGTGATGAGAAATGGAGCTCAGACTGTCTAAATTGGCATTTTATTGCTGTTTTTCTTAAAATACCTGTAACTCCTACCGCTTGAAAAAGTATTCTGCCAGGGTATGGTAGGCATGAAATGCTGCTCTGATAGATACGTTTACTTGAGACAGGAACTCAGAAGCATTTCTGATCAAGCTGTTGACCATGATTTGAGTTTCCTGATGATTCAGGAAGCTTAAATTAGGATGCAATGTACACAAATTGATAGTGGTGTTACTCTGAAAAGCAGGGGTTGGTGGTAAAATAGTGTGAGAATTATTTTTTCCTGGTTGTGTTTAATATATAAAGCATTTCTTCACAGCTGCATAAAAACACAATTTTAATCCTGTAAAAAATTATGAAGTTAAACACTTTTTCAGATGAGAACAAAATTATTAATTTTCCCTCCAGATACTTAAAATAAGAGCATATTTCTGATTTACGTGGAGAAGATAGCTCATTTCACTCTCTGAATGCGTGGTGCATATCACTAACAATCTCCTTTCATTTGCAAAGGCAGGGAATGTATTATGGTATTTTCTGCAGCTGATTATTCAGTTGTGTATGGTAGAGAGTTTATTTTCGTCAGCTACTTCAAAGCCCTTACTTTTTAGGTCAGGAAAGTACACTTTTCCTAAAGCTTTGAAGTTTTAAATAAGCAAAATGAACATAATTTGACTAAAATTAATTACTGATGCAAAGCAGAGCTACTGGTGGCTAGCACACTGACAAAGGCAGAATCTGTGAATTCATATTCTTGTTTTCTTTACCCAAGCAAAGGCTCTGAAAATTGATTTCAGAAGCATAAAGCTTCTTGGGCACATACGGATGTACAATGAGCATTTTTAATACAGTTTTATTCTGCTGAAGTTTGGTTAAAGAATGTGAGGAGAAAACAGTTTTGCAGTTGTTTTCTGACTTAAGTGGGGGGCATTGTTTGCCCCTTTGAGGGAAGTAGCAGCTTTGTGTTTCTGCAGGCTGCTCTGTTTACTTGGCATCCTGTTTGTTATGTGACCTTAGCCATGTTGTTCCAACTGGAAAGTTTTCCTCTAATCACATGGAATGAGAAGCCTGCAGTGTTTTGGCTGGGTTTGCACTGCTCAGGTGGATGTTAGTGGGGTTGGAGTAGACCCGGCTCTGCTCAGTCAGCCTTTAAATGCTAAGCAGAATGCATCAGGGAACTTGTCAGAGTCAGAAGTGTGCTGTCAATTTGCAGGGATTTATATTTTGATGTTTGCGTGTAAATAGAGGCCTTGATACTCCTCTGGGTGGAATGGCAGGATGCAGGTTGTTGGGGATTTGGCTATGTCCTGCTTAATTTGGCAGCTGGTCCTTAGCAGCCTGACTGAAACAACTGCTGAACAATAGGCTGGCAAGGTGTGGGAAATGGAATAGTGAGGTCAGGTTCTTACCGTTCAAGACAACATTCTTCTACCATCTCCTCTTTTACTTTTGAGGACTGTAGTCCTCACAAAACCATATCCACAAATACCCAAAAAGATTATCCAGGTGGTAGCTGGTAAAATCTGCCTACCAGTGCACAAGGATGAGGGCTCAGATTCTGGCTTTCTGAGATAAGGAGAATACGGGTGACAGAAGGAGCTCAAGTATGACCCTGTGCATGTTCCTGGTAGTTTACAGTGGAGCTTAGTGGGTAGGAGAGTGTATTTACAGAATAGCTGTCAAAATCCCTGTGTGTAAGCAAGCTGTAAATAAGTCTATAATCATTACTGGAGACTTTAAATCTGCAATGAGTGAAGGACTTGCTTCAAGTTCATTCTTTTCTCTGCTTCCTTGCATGAGAAGTAAACAGAAAGATAAATCAGAAAGCTGAGTTTATAAACGTGATTTAAAGTCAAATTGGAACAGAATTGTGTAGTTTCTGTTTTTTTTCCGTGAGCTAATGACCCAAATAACTTCCGCGGTATAGGAACATCACACCATGCTGCATCATCTCTGGGGGAGTGCAGAGGTTAAGCTTGGGATCAATCAGTTTGCAATCAGACTGATTATAAAAGGACAAGGAGCAGTACAAGATAAAATCAGAAGAACACAGTAGGACAGAAACGTATGGGGTGAGATGTTCGGGAACTCTTGAAGTAAAAGGGTTTCTCGCAGTAGACAGCTAGCAGGAACATTCAGAGCTGCTAAGAGTTTTGTTAAAATAGCAGTGCAGGATTTTCAGCCCCACTTCCACCCTGAGTACACTTACTAAGAGACTAGCAAAGCTTAAATAATCCTTACTGTTTTGTCTGTGACTGTGTGAAATATCCAAGACTTAACTAAGGTGCTTCTGAAACTTTGTGTTTTATGTTGTGTTTCATATCAGTCACGGCTGTTTGTTGATATTCAAGGATCTCCTACTACAAGCTCAGGAGTGTTGCATCCCAACTAGAAGGAAGTGCAGCAGGAGGGCCAGGAGACCTCCTTGATTGGATAAGGAGCTGCTGAGGAAAATTCGAAGGAAAAAAGAGGCTTATGACAGGTGGAAGCGAGGACAGGCGGCCTGGGAAGAATACAGGGATGTTGTCTGGGAAGCTAGGGACCAGGTTAGGAAAGCTAAGGCCCAGTTAGAATTAAACTTGGCTAGGGATGTTAAAGATAATAGGAAGGGATTCTACAGGTACGTAGCGAATAAAAGACAGACTAGGGACAACGTGGGCCCCCTCCGGAAGCTATCAGGAGACCTGGCTACCCTGGATTTGGAGAAGGCTGAGGTTCTTAATGACTTCATTGCCTCAGTTGGGGCTACGGAACTGATGGACAGGGGTAGAGCAGTTGATGTTACCTACCCGGACTTGTGCAAAGCGTTCGACACTGTCCCACACGACATCCTCGTCTCTAATTTGGAGAGACATCAGTTTGATAGGTGGACCACTCGGTGGATAAAGAACTGGCTGGATGGCGCACGCAAAGAGTAGTGCTCAATGGCTCAATGTCCAGCTGGAGACCAGTAACGAGTGGTGTCCCCCAGGGATCAGTGTTGGGACCGGTCTTGTTCAACATCTTTGTGGGTGACATGGACAGTGGGATTGAGTGCGCCCTCAGCAAGTTTGCCGATGACACCAAGCTGTGTGGTTTGGTTCAAAAGGAGTGTGACCAGCAAGTTGAAGGAGGTGATCCTGCCCCTCTGCTCTGCTCTCGTGAGACCTCACTTGGAGTATTGTGTGCAGTTCTGGTGTCCTCAACATAAAAAGGACATGGAAGTGTTGGAACAAGTCCAGAGGAGGGCCATGAGGATGATCAGGGGACTGGAGCACCTCCCGTATGAAGATAGGCTGAGAAAGTTGGGGCTGTTCATCCTGGAGAAGGGAAGTCTGCATGGAGACCTCATAGCAGCCTTCCAGTATCTGAAGGGGGCCTATAGGGATGCTGGGGAGGAACTCTTCATGAGAGACTGTAGTGAGAGGACAAGGGGTAATGGGTTCAAACTTAAACGGGAAATTTAGATTGGATCTGAGGAAGGAATTCTTTACTGTAAGGGTGGTGAGGCACTGGAATGGGTTGCCCAGGGAAGTTGTGAATGCTCCATCTCTGGTGGTGTTCAAGCCAGGTTGGACAGAGCCTTGGGTGGCATGATTTAGCGTGGGGTGTCCCTGGGCATGGCAGAAGGGTTGGAACTGGATGATCTTAAGGTACTTTCCAACCCTAACTATGCTATGATTCCTGGATAGATACTGTTCCTTTCTTTTAATCAATCGATATGGCTCTGTAAATCTTTGTTTCAGAACCATGTGTAATATGTGAGCCTGGTGCTGTCTTCTGGAGTCCTTTTCTGTTTCTGTGGTATTTGTTAAAGAGCAGCAGAATTCTACCATTTCATGTTGGAGTCACTGTGGAAATATTTAGAAAGTGGGTTTTAATGAAAGAGATTAAATAAAGCAAAGAAAGTCTTGACAGCATCAAGCTACTTCAGAACTGATGGATGTGCTCCTGACGTTCCTCTTTCCCTGCCAAGGTATTCCACCACTGAGAGAGGAAAGAAAATGCTGAATCAAAAATAAAGAAGAGTGTTGAATATCATTATGTGTTTACAAATAGCATATTTGTTAATATGTTATTACAGTTAAATACAGTTTTTAGTGACAGGAATGTTGGTTTAGAGGTGGAGGAGGTCGATCCTCTTGAGTATTTATTAATGAATTAATTTTGAGGTAGTGGGTAGTGGATGAAATGTTCAATTCCCCCAGTCATAGCATTCGTGTTTTAATCTTAAAAAGTTCCAATGGAGCGCATATTTTTAGATCCAGTTACCTTGCAAAGTTGGCAGTTCAGCTGGTGCGCGAGTTTTAGGAAGGTTCTCCCACTTCAGTGAGGAAATCCGGGGAGGGTGAGGGAGTTTGGGTCATGACTTGACTTTGGGGTCAGTTCCAGTAGGCTTAGTTCTTTAGTTAAATCATTCACTCTCCCAGGTTAATTTTAACATTCAGGGTAGGCTGTTAAGGTTGTGGCTGAAACTGTTGTTTTTCTAAATGGTTTCTCTAGGTTCTTGCTTGTTTGAACTGGCCTGTACTACGCATGAATGTCAGACCTTCTGACTGACTAGAAGTGCATGCTGCTGCAGTCTCTTCTTTGTATATTCTCCTTAAAAAGCAGAAGCATGGCTTTTATGGTGATATCATATACAGAGTATTTTTACAGTTATTTATTTGAAATCAGTTGCAGTTCATATATCTGATAATATTGAAATAAACCTCCTTTGGCAAGACCTGATTTTGAAAGAGAAAGTAATATTGTTTCTCTTGTAAATTATGTATGAATAAATGATTACAAATTGACAGATACTGCTTGTAGTAATTCTCGAGTGGAAAAAAAAGAAAAAAAAAAAACAAAAACCAAACCCAAACCAATTTCTATTTTCTTCTTAATTTAGGAACTTAAAAATCTGAAGAGATAAAAAGAGAAACTAGCTGCAGCCCCAGCACAAGCGAAGGGAAATTACAAGTTGGAAGTTTAATAGTTGCTTTTGTTTTCAGGGCCATGTTGCACTGCACTAAATCTGCAGATGGACAATCTTTTACTATACTATTCCTGTAGATAGGTTAGAATTTATTAGTAACAACAAAAAGGTACAATAGGTGGTTGTGTAGAAATAGCAATGTAGCATATTCTTCAGTGTCCCTAATCCAAGTTCTTTAGCCCCTGCCCAGGTGAGCTCAGTGGAGCTGGTGTGTCCTCTCAAACAGTTTCTCAGCCTCTGCCTCTTAGGGTAGACCTGTATTAACCCATGCCCAATTCATCACGTTCCTCTGCAACGGTTTGTAAAGTGCTAACGTATTTATGCCAGTTGGGCACGTTCTCTCACCTGTGTTTATAGGAAAGAATCCCTGGGTATAGGTTCCCATGCACATAAGTGTGAATAAGTGCGATGCTTTCTGCTGCAGCAGTAGGTTTGTAGGTCTTTACAGTTCTGAAAACTTGTGCTTTATTCAGAGAGCTCATCCTGAGGATTCACTCACCACCGGCTTTTATTATTCCTTTAAATAGTGTACAATATATTCTGGTTTAATTTGTTTTGAAACAATTCAGCCATACTTATAAAACCTTGTGGAACTCATCAGTACTGCCTGTATATCTGTCTAGCAAGAGTTGAGTAAAATTAGCATAATCATTAAACAAATTCTCATTCTGTTAGTAACTGGTGACTGCCTACTTCTCAACAGACAAGTGATGTCAACTGGCATGTATTAGTGTTTGGTATTGTCATGGGTTCAGCAGTAGCAGTCTTTTTTTTCTCTTAGTAGCTGGTGCAGTGCTGTATTTTTGACTTTCAGCCTGGGAACAGTGCTGATAACACCGATGTTTTTAGTTACTGCTTAGAATGTTTTGGTCTGACCAAGGACTTTCTGAGTCTCATGCTCTGCCAGGGAGGAGGGGAAGCTGGGAGGAAGCAGAGACAGGACACCTGACCCAAACTGACCAAAGCGGTATTCCATACCACAGCATGTCATGCCCAGGATGTAAAAACTAATGGCAGGGACCCGGAAGAGGTTTGGTATCAGGTGGTGAGCGGTTGTATTCTCTTTCCTTGTATTTCCCTTATCATTATTATTATTGGTGGCAGCAGCAGTGGTTTGTGTTATACCTCAGTTACTGGGCTGTTCTTATCTCAACCCGTGGGAGTTGCATTCTTTCAATTCTTCTCACCATCCCCCCAGGAGTGGGGGGGAAGAAAGAGGGGGGAGTGAGTGAGAGAACTGCATGAGTGGCTTAAGCCTCGACAGGTATGCTCTGTTATGTAGAGGTAGGTAATCTGTAGTTTATATCCTTGCCGTGTTATGTTGCATTAGAATAATCACTGCTGCCTGGCTATGGAAGAAAAGTGCCTTCTCTTCCTTTTATAAAATTGACATATTACTAGTTCAAGAAAAACTCCTCATTTCTTTGATGTTTGTCACCATCTTGATGTTTCCTGCTGTGATGCACTGTGATTCCTGACTTCCTATCTCTGTTTTGCAGTGGCTGGTATTAAAAGAACCTTGCAACATGACAAGAGAAATTGGTTTTTCCTTGAACTATGTGTAAGTCTTCAGGGGAAGATTTAACTAAGCATTTGTTTTGATTGCATAAACTAGAATTAAAATGGAGACACAAATGATATAGGAATAAAAAAATAAAAATACTTTGTTTTAAACTGTAGACTTTGAACTTGAGCTGTTCTGGAGCATTGCTGTTCTCTACAATGGATTGCAGTGAATTTGAGTAATTGCTTTAGAAGAAAATGTCTCATTGAGCATGTGTCTTCATGTTGTCTTCCCCAGGCTTGGTTTGCCACAAGCAGCACAGTTTGCTGTGTCTGCTGCCCCTGGGTAAGGGCACGCTATGGTCAGAAGCAGTGGTCCTGCCCTTGTTGCAGCATTGCTGATATGTCTTGTACTGGTTCTTGTCTTTACCTGGTCCTCTCCTGGGTTGAGTTATGGAGTCAGCAGCAAAAGCAGCTTTATGCTGGGTTAGCTCCACTTGAGGCTTGGGGGACATGAGGGAGAACATAAGAGGGAGCAGCCGGGGAACCGTGTTGGCAGCTTGCCTCCGTGTCATCTGAGCAGAAATGAGAAACCACAGCCCTGCAGTAATGACTTCTTCTAGTAGCTTGGCTTCTTGGTTTTAAGTAATACAAAGCACTTGGTGGTTTAGATTTTTATATAGCCATGTGAGGGTATATCAGCAATATGTGGGAGAGTGGTGGTGAGGTCTAAACTGGTTTCAGCTTTGGCTGGGAGACTGCACAAGGTAGGTTGGTGTAACACAGCGCTAGCTTTCCTGGACTGCAGAAGCACGTGGGGAGCAATTGGTCAATTGCTCGAATGTGCTGCTGTCAAAATGTCACCAAGCTGCCCTATGGATGATCTGATATGCATCTTCTTTGGTCCAATTTAGGATTTCATTTTGGCGGGGCAATCTGGGTTTGCTCACTCAACATCACGGGTAGGTTTTCAGTAAGGTGGACTTCAGAGCAGAAGTGAATGCCTGTTCCATGCTTTTCAAGTTGTTGGAGTTTTCGTAGTTAAACAAAACTTATACTTTTCAAGCTCTTGGTCATCCTTTCAACTGTTTGTCTGAGTCTAATTTTCATAACCAATCTAACAGTAAAAATACTAATAATATGAACCGTGTGCAACTTTTAATACCAAGCTCCCAGTTCTACTTTTTTTCTTTCTGCATATGAAGAAAATCATGAAGTTATTTAACATAGCCATCTTGTTTCAAAGAGACATATAGCTGTTGGGAATAGTAATAATTACCCCCCAGAACATGCTGTCTGTCTTTAGTAAACAATGATGTAGTAGCATATTTCATGGTTGGGGATTGGGGTTTTTTTTTGTATAATTTTATTTGAAGTTGGGTGTTACATAAACCTTAACAATTTCAGAGACAGATCTCACTTGTTCTGAAAAGCGAGTATATGGTTCAGTGGTATAAAACAGCGAATTGCCCCTGCAGTTCATTGATCAAAATGCTGCAGTCTTTAAAGAACTGGGAATGTGATTTTTTTTTTTTCCTCCCAGACATACTGCATTTTACTGCTCAAGATATTTTGTATGGTGTATTTTAAGTAATAAGTTTGGAGCTAAAAGGCGGGTAACTGTTAACTAGTTTGCGTGTTGCCCTTGTTTTAGTTCAGTTAAAATGAATTTGCATTTGAAGGAATCATAGAATCATAGAATAGTTAGGGTTAGAAAGGACCTTAAGATCATCCAGTTCCACCCCCCTGCCATAGGCAGGGACACCTGCCACTAAACCATGCCATCCAAGGCTATGTCCAGCTCTGCCTTGAACGCCGCCGGCGATGAAGCGTTCAGAACTTCCCTGGGCAACCCATTCCAATGCCTCACCACCCTTACAGTAAAGAATTTCTTCCTCATATCCAATCTAAACTTCCCCTGTTTAAGTTTTAAATAATGCAACTTAAAAGATGCTCAGCTGTACCTGTGGAAGATCTTAAAATCAAACGCTGATTTTTAAAATCAAGACTGCGTACAGTGTTTTGATACAAACCAGAAGAAATAAGCAGTTCCTAACTGCTGTGGACAAAAGCGTGGAAACTCTATTTTTGTAAGGAGCATATTCAAGACTTTTTCATAAACTAGCTCACAGAATCAGTTTTATCCTTTATAAATGCATCGCAGAAGTGTGGATTGTTCACAGAGCTCAGTGCTGGATGGAGCTGCTGGGCCCTGCTGATACCGAAGGGACCACACTGCCATATTGTATCCAGCCTAAAGTGGGCAATTTGTGATGTTGAAGGAAGATGATTTCTTCTGTGGCTTTTAAATAGGATGATCTGGATGCTAAATTCTGCTTTGGAAGATTAAAATTACTGGTTTGTGGTAGCAAACAGGATATTTGCTGTCCTCTTTTTCATAATATACCCATAGGGATGTGGCATTAATCATCTTTGCATAGAAGGGGATGCACAGTTTGATGTAACATGACAGATCTTACAGCTGATGAGTCTTACCATAAGTCATTCCATTTTCTTTTGTGCTTGGAATACTTGCTTTCATATTGAACAAAGTATAGTAATTTCTGTGTATGCTTTCCATGACTTAGATTTGTGGTAAACTTTTTCTGTTTAGTGTAGTGCCTTTTCTTGCAAAGTTTTGTTTCTTGTTAGACAAACTCTATGGACACTTACTCTTTACATCAGCACTGCCAGTAAACTGAAGTAAGTGTGTTAGTTTGTTTTCAGTGGGTTATGTGGTGCATTTCAAGTATATGACCTAATAAAATGTGCCTGTACCTGCGGTGGTTTATAGAAAGGTTTGCCATTTAGTTGTGGTTTTGATTATTCCTTTTTGATAGGAACTTCTACTGCAACTTTGTCAATTACAGGAGCTGTATGTCAATAAATACAATAAAGGTTTATTCCTTATACTGATGAATGGTATGCTGTTTCATTACTGTCATCTTTGTGTATCTGTTTTCTTTCATATGCTCTTGGAATTCTATTACAGGTCAGAGCGCACAGATTGAATGAGTTGGAATACTGTAGAATGTGTTGAGTGAGCAAATAGATATTTTGGTTAGATTCTTTTATGTAGGATGCACTAAACAATTTTATTTTGGATACAAAACCCATCTGAAAGATCTTCCCATAGACACCACAGGTTTTCTCCCTAATTGACTTATTTCCAATATAACCATTACAATATAGACCATGTGTATATAACTTGATACTGTAAACATTTGACACTTAATTTGCATTCATGCAGAGATGAGCTGGCACAGAGTCTATTAGCAGAGTCTACAGCTCCGTTACTTCAGTGGAGCAGCAGAGTGGGAAGAAAGTGGTATGCATTTATTTGACCAGCTTTACTTTCAAGTGCTTTTAAGAGATCTGTCTTTGTTTTGTGTTAATACTGGCTTCCATTCATACTGTGAATGGAAAGGGAATGTTGGATGTCGCTGAGTATATCTTCCTTTGAACAGTCATGCAGTAAAATGCATTAAGGTGGGTTTATGTAAACAGTAGAGCTGTTCAAATTGTACAGATGTGTCAAGGGATGTTCCGTTATCCCAGAAATCTGCTTAGTGGTGGTTTTGTTGTTGGTTTTGTTTGCTTTAATAGTGCTGATTATCACTGAATTCCCTTTCCTCAGCTAGAATTGTTTGTCATTTTCCAAAAGTACAGATTTGACCTGGAGAGACTTGCTAAGAGAAAATAGGTGTTTAAGGTTATGGCTTTTTTAAGTGAAATTGTCTGAACATGATTAGGGAACTCAATATGGACAAATACTTAGTTGTGGATGCTTAGCCAAGGTAATTCCACATGGAATTGGTCATGAAATGGCACAAAATTTTTTGAAGCTAATTCTTTTAAGACCAAAAGGTCTTTGTTGTAATAGAGACTATAATTGGACTCTTCAGTTGTTCATCAGTCTTGACCTTTTAGTTCTTCTTTTTAACAGTTTCTTCATACACTTGTTACAGAAGAAAGTTGAGTGATTCATTCATGTTTAAAAAGAGTATGTCGTGCTTAACAGTTAGAATTCTCCAGGTACGTGGTGGTGTCTGCCTGTGAGGGCCCCTCTTCAGCCCTTGTAATATATTAAAAAATGATTTTATTTTGCTATTTGGAAGAATGCTTTCTTGTAGTAGTAGCTTGATGAGTTGAAAGGTAGGTGTAAAGTTACAGTGCTGGTAATACTGCTGGCTAATGATGTTCCTAGTGTAAGCTTCAGTTGTTCCACTGACGCAGCTACTTGTGAGCTGGATCAGCTGCAAAAAGCCGCTGATTTTTTCATGTGTGTACATGTCACCGTGGTGTTTTCTGCTTGTTTGTTTATTAAAGCTTGTCTGCTTGTCTGTTTATCTTACCTGTGCCTCTGTGACACTGCTTGGTACCTGATGCATACATGCTGTACATCAGTATTTATATGAAATCATCCATCTTTTAGCCAACCTTAGAGGTTTTACCAGGCAGGCAGGCCAAAGAGTGAAAAACCATTATACTGAGCTAATACTTAGCATATATGTTCACTTAAGAAATAATCAGTAGTAGCTTCGATGGAGCTTGCATTTATTGTTACTGCTCTTGTTATGTGGTTATATAGAACATTTATTTCTGAGCAGTTTTGCTGAAGTACTTAACATGCAATTTGTAACCTTCTTAGTGAATAGGTTAAGACAGTTTCTCCTGGGTTTATGCTTGTGTGTTTTTCTTCTTTCAAAAGGAAGCACTCAAAAGATTCCTTCTGGGTCATCTGAAAGATGTTGCACATCATCAGAGTAGTTAATGCTGCATGCATAAGAACAAAGACATTTCTTTGCAGTGTTTTTCTAAATCTGTTTGGTGTTGGGGTTTTTTTTACTTATATTGAAGCAGATTTCTGCTATAAAATGTACTTGTAGTTCTACTCCTGTTTTAGCTGTGTTGTTATCGTTTAGCCCATATTATTCAAATAGTGCAGATTATTTTTTGTGACCATGTGACAGCTTAAAAACTGGCAAACTGAGTAGCGGAAGAATAACGCAGCCACTCTTTAAATGCATTATTTGCGCAGAGCGCTTAGCATTTTACATTAAAAAAATGGACAAAAAGTTGGTAAATAAGAGGTTATGCAGCTTACATGAGCAATCAGCTTATTCTCTAGCAATAGTCAATAAACCACTGATACAGTTATGCAATACCTGGCTTTGTTAAGATGCTCAAAAAAAGATACTTGATTTCTTGATGCACATGCCACTCATTGTAATGACCCTGTACATACGTAATTGGACCAGACATGGTATCTGATTAAATGAAGTAGTACATTGAACATAAGGCTTGTTCAGAATCAAATACACAATTACTAATAAAGTAGTTTTCTGAAATCCTTGTCACTCTACTGACTTTTGACAATATTAATATGATTCTGATGAGTAACAAAAATCTCGAGGGCTGGAGAAGGGAAGGCGGATTAGAGCTGACCGCCAGTGATACCTTTGTGCTTTTGGAAAACATCACATAATTCTGACCAGCAGGACCGAATCCAGTGTGAAACTTGTACTTGGTTAAATAATCCTGCCTTCATCTCACTTCGTGTTATTGTTCAGTTGAGGCCTTTCAGTCCACTTACTTGAATTTGGGGATTCTTGATGTTGTTTTCAGCTCTAAGGAAATGTTATCAGTTGTAGTAGAATCCTATTTAAGTATATGTAATCTCTTTGATAAGTACTTATGTTGAAAATTTAATCTTAAGAAATATCTTATTAAGAAGAATTTAATTTCTCTTTAAAACTTGATTAATAAATTATAAGTGTTAGTAGTGATATTAGTTTTATGATCTCTTATAAGATTTATGATTTATTGTTAAAGCTTATTTGTGGTTTATTCTTGAAGCTTATTCATGATTTAAAATAAAGAACAAACCCCAAAGCTTTCAACTTACCTGGTGTATCTGAATCTCAAACAAGAGCTGCTCTGCAGCTACAATGTGTATATCAATACACAACACATATAAAGAGTTCACGTGAAAGCTGTTTCTTTTTCTTGTGGTAATGGAAGGTCTGTTGGAAGTCTTCAGCAAAGCCATGAATAATATTTATTCTAGCCTTTAAATAAGAATTTTCTTTCAAGTGACTGAATTCTTTAGTTGGAGATTTTCTTTATTCCATTCCCTGAAAACATATTGTCTGAATTTTCATTTAGGCTCACTGGAGTGATTTTAAGTTTTCCTTTGTTATAGCAACTGTAGCTAACATGCATAGAAATAAAATGCCACTAAAAAAAGGTTTAGAAAAATTTATTTAAACCCCCAGCCCTTCTTTGGGCTGTTCAGAGCTTGACAAGTTATTATTCAAGGTTAAGGGGTATATGCAGTGATGATGTGTGTCAGTTTAGTGGGATGTTTTAGAACTTCTTTTGTTGTTAGAAAAAAATGTCTTAACAGAAAAATACCACCAATTGAAAATTTACTCCTTCTTGCCTATTGTCTTATGAAGTGTGGGATGTCACATAGGCAGTCAGGTTTGACTCAAGTCCAAGTGTTTCCAGTGTCCTCAGGCTGGCAGGGCAGAATGTACTCCTTGTACTCCAGTGCAACCTTGCAAGAAACAAACAGATGAAACATAGGTACATCTAAACTGCTGGAACATACTGTGTTTCAACTGTAGACAGATCTGCATGGAAGGATCCGAGAGATGTATGGTGTTTTCCCTCATGGTTTTACCACTAGTATGTAGGGAGAAGAGATAAAAGTATTCAAGCAGGGAATAAGCTGGGACTAGAAGGTGGCAAGAATCAGTAATGAACAGAAATCCTTAACAGGTAGCTTTTGCTTCCGTGTGCTTAATTCTCTTTTTACTTGCTTCCCCCGCAGCACCTTTCAGATTGAAATTATTTTTCTGATGGTAATTTACAACCGGATTATTCAATCTCTCTTTTCATGCAGGACAGGACTGCACTGGTGAAACCAGCAGTGCTGTTCAATGCTGCTGAGAGCAGTGAAATAGTTGACAAGAATAATGCTGCAGAGTGGGAAAATAAAGAGTTAATACGAAGACACATGACACTGGTATACCATGTTAAAATGTCCTCCTAATGAATTTCAGGGGAAAGGATGGATTATGGCTTCCTTTAGGACACTAAGTATGGGAGATAGCTTTCTTTCAAAACTTCCTAGACTCTTGCCTCGGCTGTCTTAGGGCTGCACCTTTGTGCAGTGACACTGTTGTGGTCAGTCTCAGCTGTATATTTAATCTGTAGGATGTATGGCTATTTATGATGCCCAAGAAATTTATGCTCTTTGAAGCCTACCTGAAATTATTGTGAATGCTTGGTATAAATGAATTTTGGAGGTTTGGGAACTTCATCTGGCAAAGATTTTTCAAGATTCTTGTACTTCTTCATCCAGTTGTTTTTATTGCTGTCCCTTTAAATTGTTCAGATACAGATTATTGCAACACAGACATATTTGAGTTGGGAATTAGTTCAGGGAATCATCAGTTTGCTCCCATTTCTAACATCTTGTGGCCACTTTTTTTTTTTTGTGCCTTAAGTGAAAAATGCATGTGTTTGCAACTTGATTTTTTTAAGATGGTCTTGAAAGAGTAGTTGTCTCCACAGACAAAAAGGCTTTGAGCTTTTGCTTTATTTCATCTCTTGTGACTGCTTTATTTTGCCCGCTCTTCTCAAGACATATGGTACGTGTACTACGAGTGCTTTAAAGCAAGGTCTTCATGTTCTTGCTCTTCAGAGCTTCTAATACAGACTTTGTCACAGCTGGTTTCTGAAATACATTGTACTCTTGTACACAGTGGTAGGCTGTACTAATTCATTTTATTGGGTAGGTTGTTCACAACCAGGAGTTTGTCTGTTGTGGGAAGTCTTGATTGAAAGTCTTCAGCTGGCACTCAGAAAGATGGTCCCCCAAAGGAGAGGAGAAAAAAATGTATGTGTTTACTAACCTTAAGTTTGTAAGCTGTGCTTTTCTGTGCCAGCAGTTCTTGGCCAGGTCTTTGTTTTATCACCCTTCTTCCAAATGAATTATTCTCTTACTTCATTTCTGTGTTCTTCAGACCTGCCTGGTTCGTAATTTATGAAGTAAATATTCTCATAATATCCTAATATTAATTATCCTAATATCAATTATCCTTATCTCTTAACTGTCTTTTTATAAGGGAACAGACCTATCTCCACATGCTTATGCATAAATGCACTGTGTCTGTATGTAATATGATTAACATCTCAGCAATAATTTGGAGCATCCCGATGGAACAGTTTGAGTTAATATTTTCACGTTGTGAAGCTGAGATATGTATCAAAAGCTTTTGTAACAGCCAAGAGGGTGGTAGGGAGCAGAGATCATTGCAGGTTCCTGTTGGAGCTGTTAGGCTTCCTTTATTCATTAACTAGGCTGGAGCTGAGTTAACACTGGAGTGCAGCACACCAGGTAGGTGGCACTGGAGATGACCTCTCCTCATGAAACAAACAGGGCTTTGGTTGCTTTTCTTGCTGTGGCCTCTGCTCTCCATTTGTCACATGTTGTTAGTTATCACTGGTGGCCTTTATTAGGTGGTGACCCTTTGCAGTCTGTATTACTTAAGAGAGTCCTTAAAGGATTTTATTATTTGAGCCTTGCTGTTTGAACTAATAGTGGAGATACCAGTTGCCGCACAGTGCTGCATTGCAAGCTCCTTAACTACTTAATTTCTACCTAGCAGAACATTTGAAAACGAGTTGTGTTGAAAGACTTTTGTCCAGCAGCAGCAACAGAAGTCTGCCCCGGAATAAATTGTTTGAATATTTTCCCTTTCTATTTTATTTAGCTCAACAATATATACATATGAAACTGATTTACTATTCCAAATGATGAATAGAAGCTGTTTTGAAGACTTGTTCTTATTATGAATTATAAAACCAGTGACCAAAATTTTGTCAGCTGTATTACTGAGCTGTAGAAATCATTATATAAGCCAGTTAGTTGTGAATAAACACATTTAGGCATAAGAAAAATCAATTGTAAGTAAACATGTTCCTATACCTAAGAGAAATCCTTAGTAAAACTTTTGCAACTCAGCTTTTTATTTAATGCATTAACTTTAACATTGTTTTCTCTGCATTTATTTAATTCTATGCAAGATCAGTTTGACATGTGTCTCAAATATGTTTTGGCTTCTAGTAAATACAAGATTAAAGAATATGAGAACAAATAAATGTATCTCCAGGGTTCGTAAACATGTAACAGATGAGGAAAAAAGTGCTGTCAAACTTAGCGTACTGTTATCCTTCGTTTCACATCAACTTCCAGTTAGGGAGAATTAGGCTTTCTTCTGGAAAGAGCAAAACCAGAATTAGAATGTAATCATTTAAATCAAGGTTTCTTCCTTTCAGATTTAAATTGGAATTGATGGGTTAGTTTGTTTTGGTGTAAGTTGGTCTGCTTTAACTAAAGGTGGAAGCTTATTTTTCTGAACTCTGAAAGCCAGATTGCTAAATTCCTTGTTGCTCAAGAGATGCATTGAGAAATCTCTTTGTAGATGTGCTCCCATTGTAGCTGCAGGCCTTGAGGGGGGAGTGTGCACATCAGATACAATTTTTAACTAGAGCAGAATGGCTGAAAGCCAGTTAGTCCGATAGAGATGGGTATTGGTTTTTCCTCCTTCCTCGCCTCCCTCCCTCCACAAATGTGGTTGGCTTCTGATCCCGGTTAGGTTGTTCTTTCTTTTGCTGGTAACAGCTGAAAGGGGGAGCCTCTGGAAATGCATTTTAGCCTTAGGGTAGTGATCATATAACACATTAATAGACTCCTGGCTGCCTGCGCACATTAGGTGATGCTTCTCCCCAGTGTGCATGTGTGTATGTGTATTGATTATGTGCATGTATCAATAATGATGTATTCTGAAGTCCTCATAATAATCATGTTATGAGGTAGTCTTTAGAGGAAAAAAAGAAAATAAGAACGTTAATGATTGTCAGGGGTAAAACTGGTATTTTCTCCAGTCATGCTAAAAGCTTGATAGAAACGAAAGACTTGTGGCACCAGCTTTTGGTTGAATTCTCTGGTCTTTTTTAACATGCAGCTAGAACTGACCTGCAGGGTTCCTCTTGGCTCTCGGTGTTAATCCGTTTGTGGAAATGATCATGAATTAGTAGCTGTTAAAGCCTAACAGGGGAACTTACAATAGGAAAACAAGTTACATGTCAACAATTATGAAAGTGACTTTAAATTTTGACCCTATGCTTGAAGGCATTCCATAAATACAAGCATACAGTGGCTGTGACTTACATGGAGGAATGTAAAGCCCTGAGGTTCCTGTATGGTAGTGGAATTGGAGGTAGCCATAGTGCATACTAGTAATATGTAATTTTATTCTTCTAAAATATGTTAACTGGGTTATGGTTAAAAGTATTTAAAATGTGTCATTCTGAGCTATTTGTAACTGTTTAAGTTCTGTGGGAGTCACTTACAGAAAACATGTGGTTATATGCTGCAAAAGGTGGGGGCTTTATTTTTTTATGCATCAATCTTTTGTGCTGTGTTTCAAAGCAAATGGGAACAGATGGAGGCTTGCTCTTGATACAACATGGCATTTAAAACTCTAGTGTTGTGAAGAGGGTTTGTATTACTGAAAGATTTTAATATGGCAGGTTTTTTGTTTTCAGTATGAAGCTGTATTAGGTAATACTTTTGTATCATGCTGTTAGAGGTCAAAGCACTAGTACAGTAAATAATCCTCTGTGTCTAACATACCTAAATATATAGTGCTATCTTGCATACTGTGCTCCTTACATCAGGAGAAACCAAGAATCGATTGTGGGCTGTCTGCCAGCGGGACAGCGCTTTGTCTCTCCATATGGGAGGAGTATCTTTTGCTGGCCCAAAAATGGGATTATACCATTGTCAGGAATCAGGTCCACCTTTGCCATTGTACCATTGCCAGGAGTCAGTGACGGCTCTTGAACTGTTGCTTTTGTCTGTAACAATTTCTCCTGTGTGAAGAGTGTGTCCTTTCTTAAAATCTTTCAGTGATGAACCCGTGACTTTTATAATGTCCGTATTCAATGTTTACTGTCAAGACAAGCAAATGGTGTCTTTTTGTGTGTGTAAGGTTGCCATATCTTTGTACCCATTATATATATGCATACCTATATGCACACACAAGCATCTAAACTGGCAAGCTGAGAATGGAAATTAAATTCTTTTCCGACTGTTGTTGGCCCTGCATGGCTGATGTACTTGCGCTAGCATCCTTGACAAAGTATACTTGGAAGTTCAACCAGCTAAGCATATATAACAGACCACCGAAAACGCATATATTAATACACATTTTCATACAAGATAATGCTAATTCCACATCAAGTGTTTTTTCTTCTTGGAGATGCTGTACTAAATGCTTAGAATAGGTAGAAATAATTTTGTAGGGGAAAAATAAATAAAATTTACTGTAAATAAAAGAGTACCTAATATGAAACAATGAAGTTTTAAGTTAACAGGCTGTTAATATTTTTATGGCACATAAAACCACATAAATAGGCTTTAGAGTTCAAGCCAAGTTTGCCAATCTGTGTTGATATTAAACGCAAGGCATTTTATCTAGCCAAGAACACCCAGTGAGTCTTGGGTAGCTTTAAAAACACCACAGACCTTTAGCTTTCAGAGTACTTTGGATGCCCAAATGTTAAGAAAAGGCACTTGGGTTAATCAATATGTATTTTACCTTTTCCCTGAAACTGTTGTTTAACTGCTGGTTTGAGATAACTGTAAGGCAGAATAGCTCACTTGGCTGTCTCATGAACTGTTGTTAATGAGCATTATGTTATTTTCCCCTCTCGTTTTTCTAGGCTATTCAATTAACCCCTAGACGATGGCTGAACCTGCAGGAGTACCAAAGCAAAAAAATAATGGCAGACCATGGGGTTACAGTTCAGAGATTCTTTGTAGCTGATTCTGCAAATGATGCCCTGGAGGCTGCTCAGAGACTAAGTAAGTTGACCGATAATAGGAGAAATTTGCTTCACCAGATAGCAATCTGGAAAACCCAAATTGCTTTCTAATGAGTTGTACACCATCTACAAATTGATGTGTATTGAAAAGCTTTGATATGTTGTCAAGACAATAAATAGATGCTTAATTTCATATGTGAACCGTAGTTTACAACAGCAATATTTAAACTTTATTTCTAAAATGTTTTGAAGCAGCATGTAACATGAATTCTTCACTTACCATTATTTCTATACTACTGAATAATTCAGAGCTCAGAATAACATCATGAGTGGTTGCTGAGGAAAATTACTTGTTGTGGTGTATTTGATATAATTTAAGGAACTGAAGTAAATGAACTTGGTTTTCAAACAAAAATTTGCTCTTAAAAAGCAAAGGGAAAAAATGGTTGCGGGCTCTCAATTTTAAGATATTCAGAACCCAACTGGACTCAGTTCCCTGTAGCTCACACTGTTTTGACCTGGTGGGTTGGACCGGATGATCTCCAGAGGTCCTTGTAACCTCAACTGTTGTATGCTTCTATGAAAAAATGATTTCTTGTCTATACTTATATATGCCAAGAAAGAGAATTATATATGTGTATATTCGTTTGTATGTTTGTCCATATGGAGAGGAAAAAAAAAAGTAAGCTGAGTCATGTGCCATCACAAAAGGACTTGACAGTGACCTGGAGAGAAGACAATGCCTCTGGAACTTCATTTTGGTTCTCTGAAAACAGCCTCATTTTTGTGTAGTGAACATAAAATGAAAGTGTGGGTCAGAAATGAATTTATGTAATACCTTTTCTCTCAGAAGGAAATGCATGGAAGTGTATTCTAACTCTGAAAGAAGTTTTCTACTGTAGTAGAAAGAGTAGTTTGCATAGTTTTCCTCTTTTTATTTAGCTTTTGTTAATATATTGCACATCAAAATGCCAGAGGCCAGACATTGTTGTAGTCTAATTGTATAGGAACAGGAAGCTTTTCTGTTTTATGTTTTATGCTTTACGTAATGCACAAATCACTTAGTTAAATGCATTTCAGTTTTGTACACTGGAAGGTAAGTGAACACAACTTATATCAGAGTCTCGTCAGACCTGAAGTAGCTGAATAGCATTAGCTTAATGGCTTGCTAAATATCTATAACTTAAGGTGATACATTTTTCAGCAATCAAAGCCTTCTTATGACAACAAATATATTTGAAACAAAACCATTCAATGTAACTGTTATGGTCATTTGCCTGTGCAAAATAAAAAATGCTGACACAAAGAAAAGCTCATAAAGTTGGAGGGTTTCCTGATGTTGGGATGTCTGAGAAAATCAAGAAATGCTATCTGAGGCTGGGGCAGGTTTTTTGCAGATCTTGCAACACTTAAAACTATCCTCTTCATGACTGAACCCATACATGGATTGGTCTGTCTGGTAACTATTACTGATCTCAATCTCTTTCAATGGAGAAATTAATTACTCCATTAAAGGCAGTGAACCTCTTCTGTTTTATGATGCGAGATTTAAATAACCTCTGTAGCTTGTTTGCTTTGCAAGTTACAGACGTACTGATCTATTAAAAAAAAAAGGTTTGAAATTTAAATAATCAAAAGTAAAATCTAAACCAAAATTATTTGCTAATGAAACTCTATAAGGCTAATTGTGTTTATTTTAACTGGGTTGGCTTGTTAACACTTCAAAACTTGTTAGTCAGTGGTACGTTTCTTCAATTTATGTAAGTGCATTCAACCATGCTGTGTGACTGGGTGTTAAAGAATCGTGGTTTATAGCGTGGAAGCTGTTTCTTGTTGAAATAGTTGACACTCATTTGCTCCACTAAATAATTAACAACATCCTTGTAATCGTTCTGATACCGTGCTGTTATTCTACTTCTGACAAGCACTTTGGAAACTAAGCATCAGGAAGCATCACAGTTTTGCTACTGTGGTCATTGTTGTTCCAATATTTCATCACATTTATCATCTTTATGATCCTTCAGGCTAGTCATATCTCTGTCACTCAGGTTTATCTGCGCAATTTGGTATGGGCTGCCGTCTTCTGAATATGCAGCCGCACAAAGTAAAAAGTTATGGGCAGAACAAAAAACTTCAGCCTACAGGAGGCACAAAATACTTTTCAGATGAAAAACCTAATGGAGGTGGCTGTGGGATTTCTTGACAGACAGGCGTTTTGCAATGAAAGCTGGTGAAAGGAGAGGCCAATAACCCCTGCCAAGTACTGCTCAAAAATCTGGTGGTTTAGATGCTGTATGCCACATTGCAGCTGTCCTTAACGTTCCTTTCTGCAAAGAAGAAAAGATGCTTGCCAACATACTTTTAAGATAAAAATAGACTAAAGTTATCAAAACTTGAAAGTCAGGGGTTCAGTATTTTTCTTGTGAGAGGAGGTTCTTTCTATAGACCTGTCGTCATGAATACAGCAGAAACAATAATTTTCCTTGAGAATTTTAGAGCATTGCATCACTCACATGGGTCTGTGTATATGATAAAGGGGTACAGATAAAGGGATAGAAATTCCTGACATGGAAGTCTGGTATTCACAAATTAATTTCACCAAATACTATGTGCTTGACAGAGGTATCTGTGCTGCTGTGGTGTCTGTGGTCACCAATTTTGCTGTTGTTGGGTTTCCTCTTGATGCAGTGAAAAGAGATGGGATTAGATAATTCTTGCTGCTGTCTTCACTTGTCAGGAAGGCGTTCATGTTCGTGAAAGGGTTTGCCTTTATCCGGTATCAGCGCTTTAGTTATAGTTTGCTCATTTCCTCTGTTGTACCCTCTGTTTTTACTAATATGTACACTGAATACACGGAATGTTAATTTTCTCAGAGTTTCAAAACTTACCAACAGCACAAAGGCAGTCTACAAGGAATTTTTAATGGAATTAAAGGATTGATTTTTTTCCCCCCTCCCCTTCAAAGATAAGACTGGCAGATGTGAAGAAAATTAAAATGACATCACTAATATTGACTTCAAACAAAGTTGTACACAATAAGGAATACAGAATTAGGCCCCAAGGAATTCATTGCCCTCTACATGCTAAGCAGTTTTCAGGTGTAACTCTTGCAGAGCAGGGGATATTTACAGAATACCAAGAAACACATTCACAGATGGTTTTGTTTCATGTTAAAATTCCTAGTGTTTTCAAGAGGGGAGAGAAACAGATATTGTACTGTTTTGCTGCAACACTGTGCCCTTGCTTACTCTGCCATCTGAAGAAATACAACCTGTAAACAAGCTCTTACAGTTTTAGTGCAGGTATTTAACAGAACAAAGGGAAATATTTGAGAGCTTAGTTTTTCTCTGAGGTGTAAGATCATCTGACTTTTGCAGTAACTCACAAGTCTTCTGATCTGGTTCTCACTTAGTGCAGTGGTACATTAAAGGCTTGTTTAGCCAGAGAAGGTGTTTCAAAGAATCATAGAATACCAGGTTGGGAGAGACCTTAATGATAATCTGGTCCAACCTTTCCTGGCAAAGCATGGCTTAGACTAGATGTCCCAGCACTCTGCCCAGCCAAATCTTGAAAGTGTCCAATGTTGGGGAACCCACCACTTCCCTGGGGAGATTATTCCAGTGGCTGATTGTTCTAATTGTGAAAAAATTTCTTTTGTGTCCAGGTGGAATCTCCCCAGGAGTAATTTCTGTCCATCACCCGTCATCTCTTCCATGTAAAAAGGGAGTCCTTTCATGCTATTTCTTTTCCTCATACCGTACTACTGATACAAGGAAAAATTCCCTGTGTATGTGTATGCATACATATACCCACACTATTAGGATGTTTATTGGGCAGATGCGTTATGCAGTGTTTCAGGGTCCATCATTTTCTCTATCCTTCTTCACCAAAGGTCCTTAAGTCTGCTTCAGCCCATGCACTGTTCTTTAAGTTCTGCATGATGGAGAAATTATTAAGGGAGCCATCATTTTAAACTGGTAGGTGGACAAAGCTGAAAGGGATTATAATTATGCCAGAGGGTGTTACTATGTGCTGTCAGTTGGCTCTTTGTATCAGTAGAGAACTTACAGAGGTGGTTGAAAATGCTGACAATCCTAAATCAATGCTGGAAACTTGGCTTGTGTTTCTTTTTGTGATTTTTAACAAAAGCAATAGAGTGTTGCCTGTTGCCACTTTGAGTGTTTCATTACATTTAGGAATCAGTCAGGTGCAGTGTTCACACTCTATCACAGGGAAATGCAATTGAATTGAGTGCAGGGCTTTTATTCACTCTTGTTTAAAAAAAAAAAAGGTCTGACAAAATATAGTTTCTGCATGTCCTATTTCCATTGCCTTATGCATGAGGGAGCTCATAAAATGCGGCTTTGGACTGAAGGCATGCTTTTTATATCAGGATGGAGAGGTAAACATGTATTTTATAAAGAACAGAAGAGGTTTATTAAAGCCTCTTTCCATGAGGTCATTTACCTGTCACCTATTCGCTACTTTTCAGACTATTGAAAGAGTTCTCAGCTATGTGATCACTAGTCTCCTTCCTATCTCAGCCTGCTGGGTTTTCTACCTTAGCTGTGTTCAATTTAGATTGAAGGCTGCATTTTTAGATGCAGTTTTAGATCCCTTATGTGAAAGTTCATCTCTCCAACAGAAGTTGGGAAAACCACTTGCAAGCAATTTGTGTTTAGAAAGGATCAGAAATTGATCTTTAGCTTGGTAATGTCCTTTTTGTATAGATTATGAAGAAATTGTTGGTGGTAATGTCCGCATTTAATGTAAGCTTTTATGTTAGGGAAAATGAAAAAGATCCTTGAACCTGACATTTCCGGGGATATTAGAGATGTGAATTTAGGTTCTTTTTTGTTACACTAGGAAGAGCTTTTCTATTAGTATCCTGTACAGGCTAGCTCTCTTATAAGGTTGTATTTAAGTAACTCAATTTACTCCTCTATTTTTGAGATTGTTGGCTACTTAGATGATCTTCTTTTTTTACCGTCATGTACTTTGCTTACGTGATAGAATTCCCTTTGTTCTCTTCCATCAGGAGAGGTAACAGAGGAATTGCCTCCTTCATTTCTGTGATTTTCATATTTCTTTCCATTGTATGGTGCACTGTGTAGTAATAATTTTTTACCTGTGTATAATGAGTTATTTCTCAGACCCCCCTATATACTTAGTGGCTGTAACTAGTTATTTTTTAGAGCCCCTTGGATTATGTTTCTCTGCATATGTTGAAAAATCATGTTGCTGAAATAGCATTCCACGGAGCTGTACGCAAAGACCCTGCTTGCTGTTAAGGAGCAGCTCTCCCATAAGTCCTCTTATTTTCTCTGACAGCTTTTATTAAAGTTCCTTACACTTAAATTATGGCTTTATGAAGCTGTTCTTTCAGGCAAAATAATGCTATAAGTTATTGACTAATATGATTCTATTCTCAAATGGGTAAGTATTTAGAAAACAACCTTTTAAATTTAATAGAAAAGTAGTGGTGGATGAGCTGCCTTTGGACCATGTTCAGCATTATCGAGTATGAGTGTTTCTCTGCTCTGTGTGGTTGGTTTTCAGTTGATGGATTTGCCTGGTTTGAGTGGTGAAATCTAAGACCAAAGCAAATCTGCATTTCCCAACAACTTCTGAGTAATAGGAAATACCTGTTAACACTCTGTTACAGTCTTCATAGGCATCTCTTGAATGAATCCATTTCAGAGCTCCACAAAATTTGCTGTTGTCTGTGGTTTTTATCGCTTTCTGTCCCTCACTCAATTTCCTGTTGTTTCTCAGAGCACTTCCCTCGTTGCATCAATTTTCTCTTGTTTCTTTCCAAAGCCATCTTGTGAGTTCTGATTGAGAACAACCTCTTCCTTTTTTTGTGCGAAAGAGTCAGTTGGCTCTTACCCTACTTACAGCAAATCTGTGGCAGTTGTGTACTGCTAAAAGTCACTGTGTGTTTGTGTGCATACCTTTTTCTGCTTGCTGAAGTTTACGTAGACCACCATTCACTTGACATAGCGGTTATAGCAATGAGCGTTTCTGTGTATGATCAAAAAACAAATAATGATCGCTACCAGCTCAAGTACTGTTTTTTCGATATTTTTCTGCTCTGAAGCTATCGGGAGAACTGGCTACCCTGGATTTGGAGAAGGCTGAGGTTCTTAATGACTTCTGTGCCTCAGTCTTTACTGGCAAATGCTCTGACCATACCACCCAAGTCTTGGAAGGCAGACGCGGGGACGGTGAGGGTGGGGACCCTGGGCCCACTGTGGGGGAGGATCTTGTTCGGGACCACCTTAGGAACCTGAATGTATACAAGTCCATGGGACCGGATGAAATCCATCCACGGGTCCTGAAGGAGCTGGCAAATGAAGTTGCTAAGCCACTGTCCATCATATTTGAAAAATCATGGCAGTCAGGTGAAGTTCCCGATGACTGGAAAAAGGGAAATATAACCCCCATTTTTAAGAAGGGGAAAATGGATGACCCAGGGAATTACAGACCAGTCAGTCTCACCTCTGTGCCTGGCAAAATCTTGGAGCGGATTCTCCTGGAAGGCATGCTAAGGCACATGAAAACCAACAAGGTGCTTGGTGACAGCCAGCATGGCTTCACTAAGGGGAAATCCTGCCTGACCAATCTGGTGACCTTCTGTGATGGGGCTACGGAACTGATGGACAGGGGCAGAGCGGTTGGTGTCATCTACCTGGACTTGTGTAAAGCCTTTGACACTGTCTCACACGACATCCTTGTCTCTAAGTTGGAGAGACATCAATTTGATAGGTGGACCACTCGGTGGATAAAGAACTGGCTGGATGGCCGCACGCAAAGAGTAGTGCTCAGTGGCTCAATGTCCAGCTGGAGACCAGTAACGAGTGGTGTCCCCCAGGGATCGGTGTTGGGACTGATCTTGTTCAACAACTTTGTGGGTGACATGGACAGTGGGATTGAGTGCGCCCTCAGCAAGTTTGCCGATGACACCAAGCTGTGTGGTTCGGTTGATACATTGGAGGGAAGGAATGCCATCCAGAGGGACCTTGACACGCTTGTGAGGTGGGCTGATGCTAACCTGATGAAGTTTAACCATGCTAAGTGCAAAGTCCTACACGTGGGTGGGAGTAATGCCAGGCACAGCTACAGGTTGGGTGAGGACGAGATTCAGAGCAGCCCTGCGGAGAAGGACTTGGGGGTGTGGGTTGATGAAAAAATGAACATGAGCCGGCAGTGTGCGCTTGCAGCCCAGAAAGCCAACCGTATCCTGGGCTGCATCAAAAGGAGTGTGACCAGCAGGTCGAGGGAGGTGCTCCTGCCCCTTTACTCTGCTCTCGTGAGACCTCCCTTGGAGTACTGTGTGCAGTTCTGGTGTCCTCAACATAAAAAGGGCATGGAACTGTTAGAACAAGTGCAGAGGAGGGCCACGAAGATGATCAGGGGACTGGAGCACCTCTCGTATGAAGATAGGCTGAGAAAATTGGGGCTGTTGAGCCTGGAGAAGAGAAGGCTGTGTGGAGACCTCATAGCAGCCTTCCAATACCTGAAGGGGGCCTATAGGGATGCTGGGGAGGGACTCTTCATTAGGGACTGTGGTGAGAGGACAAGCGGTAATGGGTTTAAACTTAAACAGGGGAAGTTTAGATTGGGTCTGAGGAAGAAATTCTTTACTGTGAGGGTGGTGGGGCCCTGGAATGGGTTGCCCAGGGAAGTTGTGAATGCTTCATCCCTGGCGGCGTTCAAGGTGGGGTTGGACAGAGCCTTGGATGGCATGGTTTAGTGGGAGGTGTCCCTGCCCATGGCAGGGGGGTTGGAACTCGATGATCTTGAGGTCCTTTCCAACCCTAACTATTCTATGATTGTATGATTCTATGATTTTTGGAGAAAGCTTCCAAATTTGGGTATTATGTCAACAATTTGCAAAATCTCACTCATGCCTGAAAGTGATGAAAATAATAAACCAGAGTAAAAGTTATGAAGGCAGTGCCTTGTTGGTTATAATTATTTAAAGTCATTTTCTGTGGGAGGCTTAGTAATCAATATGCCAATGAGCCAATTTATTTACCCCATTTACTGGGTGAAAAAATCGGTCATGGACGATCAGAGGAGTGAGGAAAGTGTTAAAGGGTTGTGTTCCGTGAAACCTACTTTACTAGGGATTTTGTTAGAAAGCTGCATTGAATTTGCTGTGATACAGCTATAGTGCAGAACTGGAGTATTGTACCTGCTGAGTAGTAGCTCTTTTTATGGACATTCTTCGTTTGCTCTCATATTGCTTTTAGATGCTTTAAGTTTATCTGACCTGGAAGCTAAACCACACAAAGGCACTATTAAGGTGGAATTAGGGTTTCTATGTGAGGATTTCATACACAATGGCTGTTCACACTGCTGTGTAGCAATACCTTTCTCCCTGGACATGAGCCCTAAAATACAACTGCTTTCTCCTCTGTGTGTACATGTTTTGTTTGGTTGGTTTTGACTCTTGTAATTCCTGTTTATTCTCCCTCCTCCTTGCTGCCCTCCTTCCTTTGTGTTTCATGCGAAGAAATTTTATTTCACAGAGGCTGCTGAGAAGTGGCAGAATTTTAAACGCAGCTGTATTTAAGCAGTGCATTATCCTTGGTAAACCCTGCAAGGGGTCTCTCAGTTAGCTTTACTGCGTGGACCATTCCTCCTCTTCAGATTAGTCGTATTATTCCGCCTCAACCTTTGACACCTGTGTGAATAACAGGCAGTTGTCCAGCGCCGCACATCTTTGTTGGTAATGGCCACATGTGTTGCATCCTGCATGCCAGAAAAACAGGCGGTAAAACTTCCAGCTTCCCTGTGATTTTGAGTTTTATTCCTTTTGAAACTAAATTAATAAAAGATTTTGTCAAAGCTTAACCACTGGGTGTTTTGTGTTATTTCATGTTGAACCTTTCCATTTCAAGTTAAATTACACGTTGTTGCTTTTAAATATTTTAGATAGGGAAATTCTTTGAAGGACACTCTGTCTCATGAGGAATTAGGGAAACAGTTAATTTCAAATGCATTGTAATGAAAAAAACAAATCTGGTTTGTTTTTCTTGTCTGTTCCCTTTGTTAGAAAATGACATGCTGAGTGTGAGTCAGTAAATGCAAGCTTGGGACTGCTTACAATAGTTGGGTATTTTATGACTGTTCTTTGTCACCAAACGTCTTCATATTCAATAGATTTATAGTAATCTGAGTAATGGATAGGGGGCTAACAAATCAAAATCTCATTTCAGATGTTTGACACTAATGTTGTGCTGAGTTATTGTTCTCTGTGTTGGATTTCTGATCAAATTACCAAAACAGCTACTTGGAAATAACAACACAAAGCAAGAAAAAATACTCTAGGAATGGGGTACTGAATTTTATATTTAATATGTGGCATAGAACGTGGTCATTTACAAATTCCAGTTGTGTTAAATATATTAGTGGATTTTTGTTTATAAAAGAAGGAGGTAACAGAAGTCATAGCTCTTGATTCAGGAACTTTTACAGGTTGTAAAAGATGCAAGATCGCACAAGGAAGGTACAAGTTGACTGCTGGTATTTATTCCAGACTTGTCACACCATATTTTATAGTTCTTCAAGGTAGTTTTGCAGCTGCAAAACAATAACCAGATGCGTAATAGAGAAGCAGCTGCATGTAATTTTCATGTTTTTTATTCATTAAATCAGAACCATTAGACAATCTTTATGTCTAAGGTATGAAACACCAAACAACATTGTTTTTCTGCAATACTAGCAGCTGCGTAAAGGAGAGAAATCACACCTTCTACACTCTCTCAATGCCCATCTGCTTCTAGATATTTGTGGGCCAATTATTGAAACTGAATTTCTTGGTTTTGTTTTCCCTTGTTTGTTACTCTGGCTTGCATTGGAACGTAAGTGAGAACTTTGGCATTAATTTGCAAAACTCTTGTAAAAATCCATCTGTAACACTGAGTAGTCTTTCTTTTCCAGATCACCTGTATTTATAGCTGCTGTTTTTATCTGAATGCCACAGAGTATCCCCTTATGGGAATGTCTGTTCCCGATGGAAGATAAATGAGTTGTGGTTGTTTTTTTGGGATTCCACTATTCCTGACTGCGTGTGTTTCAAGGCAGAACTGAATCCAAATTTTTCATTTGATATAAACTCCACAACTGTTGAAAGAAATACCAGGTTATTTGAGCAACCATGTAGTTGGCATTTGTATTTAACAAAGTGTGTGGGAGAAGGTATTAAATGCTGGTTATTGTCCACAAGCCATGTGTCACTCTCACTTGAGAATTCTTCTCTAATTCCCTCTGAAGGCTGATTTATATGTTTATGTGAAAGAAATCTGTGTGTTGATAGTTACTATAGCTTAGCATGCTTTTGGTACGATCTTCTGTATGATCAGTCTCAGTGCATAATCCCTTGTAAAGGGTGTCAATTATGTAATGGATACTTATGTCTGTAAAATGTGGGTTGTGGGGTTTTTTAAATTAAGCTTTTTAATGGAAGCACTAGTAGCAAAATCATATTGAACGGGTGTAAAATCTGAGAGTGCAATGATGGCAGTCCAGAGAAGAGGATAGTTTATAATTAGCCCCTTTTGTAGTATCTGTAAGGTCCTTACTAGCAAAATTCTTTCCTGTGGTCAGTAGTTTGGTAGAGTTCTTCAAAGAAATAGATAACCTCTTCCCTCCTCCATACTGTGAGCGTTTTTGTCCCTTAAACTGATGTTATTTGCGGCTGCAGCTTCGTCTGCAGAGGGGGCAAATACGACATTTGCTCTGGTTAGCTCCTCGTTGCTCCTTGATGTTTGGAGAGGTGTTTCATTTTGTAGTCAGGCCTCATAATTGGCACAGTAAAGAACAGGAGGAACTGGGCTAGATTTGGGGAGAGTAAAAGTGGAAAATTTTACAAACAGAAAATGTTTGAGTCGTGATAAGTTCCTTCAAATTAGAAGTTAAAATTGTGCAGAAAAAACAGTTCTTGTTCAGATGCTATTCTTTAACTGAACTCTGAATTTTTGCCCCATAATTTACTATTTCTTCCATTGAGTGTTTCAAACAACCGTTCTGTTATTGCCCAAGTTTGATACTGTTGTAATTTCCCTATCTCCTGGCGTGTCCCCCAGGTGATGCAGGGTACAGCAGGAAGGTCCTTTCCTTACAACCACTTTCCCTATATAATTTGATTGAGGAAGTTGCATTTTTGTTTTGATCTGTCAGTTGTTTCTGTTAACTTTGTTACACCTTTTGTCTTGATAGAATAGGTGGTGGTTTAGGATGAGCTGTGATTAATGTGTAAGGATATTAGCTTGTACATTTGCTATAGAAGCACATGGTTTTGAACCAAGCTGGAAATATCTCACATCTGGCATTTCATATATATAGATATACACCCTTTCTGTATAAGGTTCAGAGAAGACACCGCATACAGCCTCCGTACCATGAGTCCCTTCCCGTTTTTCTTCCTCAGCCTCCTCCAGTCATGAAGTAATCTCAAGTAATATTTACCAAAGGGTAGTATGACTTGCAAGAGCTTGTTTTATCTTTGAAGATGGGAGCAATTGACAAGCTGATACTCTGAATACATCAGCAGTGAAGTGTGATCATAAAAGGCTGTGATTGTTGTTCTCCTTTTGGTAGATAATCTCTACCTAAAGTGGTAAGAGCAGTTTTTGAAGCAGAGAATGTTCTGACATTTTGTTAATCTGCTATTTCATATGTGGGAAAGTGCTGTGAATTTAAAATATGTTTATTTACATTTCTTCAAATATTTGCAGTTTAAGAATAGTAAAATATTTCCACACATTTATGAATATGAAATGTGTGGTTTTAACCCTGCTGGATTCAATTGGGAGATATTACCTGACTTCCTGCATCACAGTATATTTTAGATGAGGCTCTAACCCTTGGGAATGTCATCAAGAAAAACGTTTGGTGAGAATCATGTTCAGGTTAGTTCCAGAAGTTAGCTGTGCTCATATTTTAAGTGATTTTTGTTTAATTAAGAAAAACCTGAAGTTGTCAGTTTTACGTCTATGTGGTGTATACTCTGTTCTGCTGTTTAAATCATCGTTTCTTGCATTGTTACGAAGGAGAACATTTTTCTTGCGCCTCCCCTGGGCTTGGTTGGACTGCTCACCTGAGTAAGATAAATAAGGCTAAACTTCAGGCTATAAAATATATTTATTATTCCAAATGCTTAAGTACAGCCGCAGGTTATTTGCAGAAAGAGGAAAGAGAGGCAGCCATGTAAAGTGTACTGTATAAATAGTAAATGATATAAAGTCATTGGGAAGATTCACCATTACTGCATTGTGCTTTTGTCTACTCCCTGCCAGGTTTTATCCGTCTGTTCCTCCTGTTATTCATCTGTGTATTTTAGTAACAGCTTTCCTCATCTTAGTGTATGTGAGTATTGTGCTTCACTGAAGATTGTCATCATATTCCTGATACTGTGTATATCCAACACCCCCTTTTAGAAGGGTTTTTGTTTTAGCTCATTAAATGTTCAGTGTGGTTGATTTTCTTATTGGCCTTTCCATGTCTTACGTTCAATACAATACAGCCTTTGTTTTGGATATGTTGGAATAAAAGTGGAACAGAAGAGACCTTAGACTGATTACTGCAAATTTAGGTATGTCAGAAAAAACTGTGCTTTTTCCCTATAAATACAGGCTTATGTCTCATGCCATAAAGTAGTCTGCCATTTAAATACGGTGATTAATTTATGCTATAAATAACTTATTTTTATCTTTTGAGTGACTTTTGTATCTGAAGTACATATGCAGATAGTATTTACTTGGTTGTTTCTTTGATCCATAAGTAGCTAAGTTAGATGCTTAAAGATGCTTTTGTACTAAAAAGTTATTTTCCAACTTTGAGATGAATAAATGTTATGTATTTTCATATTTTATCTTGTTGGTTTCCAAGATGAAACTCCTGTGTCTTTTGAGTATACTCAGCTTTGTGTCTGTTTTCAGTTTTCATGCTATAGGTTCTGATTTATGGCTGGTATTTTACATCGACTTTTTGATGTTTAGTATCCTGTAAATAGTGTTATGCTGCCCTTCCTTAGACTGTGCTGAGCATTCCTTCAGCAGCTCTAGGCTGATGAAGAAAGAAACCAGTCAAGTTTAATACTAGAGAGAGATTTTTAACAGGTAAGGTTCAGAGATAATTTAACAGGAGCTGCATATCGCTGAAGATATCTATATGATGTGATACTTTTCAGTTGTGCAGAAAGGAATGCAATTAGTGCAGTTAACAGCAGGTAGGGCAGTGTTAATTATGATGTTCTCTTGTCTATGAATTGTTTTAGCTATTTAGATCACTCTTATTATGCATCTTATTAGGTAAACTACACCACAAGAGACTTTCTGAGGGTTAACCGTGACCCTTATTTACACAGATGTAATTTATGCTGCCTCAAATGCAAGTTCTGAATTGACCTCAAAATGAGAAGGTTGGAATGGAAGAGGTGGCAGATGCGTGAACAAAAAATTTTGCCTTTTAAAGTTGCGCTATTCTATACTGACACTTCAATGAAATCTGGCAGTATTTTCTGCAGTATAAAGTAGTAATGTACTGTAGCATTCTTTCCAGCAGTTCCCTTTTCTAGTTTTTAAACCAGGGGGACAGTACTAAGTGGCTCTGTGCAGGAATTGAGAAGTGGGTTTTCTGATGTGGTAAAACAACTTGCTCACCTTAAGTTAATGAAATATTAACCAGTTCTCAACAGTTGTCAGGATGACAGAGCATCTGTTTTTGAGGATTCATACCAGGGGCCATTAGGATGGTGCTTGGGTCATATATTTGTCATTTAAATAGCAGATTAGCTGGACCTACCACCTCTCAGCTGGACCGTGGTTAAGAAGCTGGTGTGCAGATATGGTCGTCTGCTGCTGGCAAGTTCAACACAGATTTGATTCACAGTCCTGCTCATCTGAAGCTGAGAATTTGTGGAATGGTGGCACTGTGCGTAAAGAATGGGAACATTTGAGGTATCAAAGAGGGACTCTTCCTCAGGGACTGTAGCGATAGGACAAGGGGTGATGGGTTTAAACTGATACAGGGGAAGTTCAGGTTAAATATAAGGAAGAAGTTCTTTACTGTGAGGGTAGAACAGGGTGCCCAAAGTGGTAAATGCTCCATCGCTGGCAGTGTTTAAGGCCAGGTGGGACAGAGCCTTGGGCGACATGGTCTAGTGTGAGGCATCCCTTCACATGGCAGGGGGATTGGAACTGGATAATCTTTAGGTCCTTTCCAACCCAGACCATTCTATGGTTCTATTTACTTCCTCACCTGTTATGTCAATCCCTTTATAGGTTCAAAGCACTGAAATCAGCTGCACATTTTTCTTCACACAATTGCTGCTCATTCCAGTGTTGCATTTTTACCCGGAAAAATTCCCTTTATCTGTGAGTAATTGAGCAAGCTCCAAGTTCCACAGTTTGATAAGACTGCTCAGGCATTGTGATATTTAGACTATGCAATAAAATATCTAGAATCCAAGTTCTGAGCGTAGTACCTAGCTATAAAGTCCCCACAGAGCTCATCTTGCAGTAAGCCAAAATGAAATAGCTTTGCTGATTTCAACATCATACTAAGATGCATCTTTTCCTGTAAATGCTGACTGCCAAACCAGAAGCTAATGCCTCTCTATTGCTTTTACATTCATTTTTCTAAGCTAATTTAATGTTACAAAACCTGAAAAACACAAAGTGTAGCTGTAATGTATGTCATTATATCTTTGTTGGTGAGGTAGTTATTTGGCCTTAAGACAGAAATGCTAAGCTGTTAGAACTGGTGAGTAGATGTTTGTATTCTCTCAAAGGAGTAGGAAAGGTCTGCACGGGGCAAGCTATTGCGTGAGGAGTGCAGGTAGGCTTCTAAATAACCAGCGCAGCGCTACTAATAATGGAGACTTGTGCCATGTGCCTAGTGTCTGTAGCATTCTATGATTCACGTGGCTAGTATATGTAAGTGTGTTTAGTGCTCTCTGTATTTTAAACAAGTAAAAAGTGCCTTATTGGATACTAGAATTAGGTTGTCTTATGTATCTTCACTTCTCTTTGCAAGTTCTGAAAAGGTAATCGTATCGTAAGGAGAATCACAGTTTGTGTTCCTTAGATTTAAGCTCGTCAGTGCTTGGCCTCACTACAGACTGGTTGTAATTATACAGAATTTGGTATGCTATCCAGCAGACTGTTCTGAACAAAATCGTGTGTGACAAATCAGTGCTGAGTTGATTCAGATGAAATGCTTGGGCAAAGCTGTTAAAGCCTTTCCAGGTTCACAAAAAAAGAGAGCTTAGAAGGACTGAAGCAGCCTGGAAAGCCTGCAGTAGGCAGGAGATTCCTGTGTTTCGTAAGTGAGCATTTGTGAGGCCGTGTGTCCTCAGCATTCCTCTGAGGTTCAAGAGCAGCACAGTAGTTTGTAAGCTCTTCTTTCTTCAAGGACTTAATAGGAGTTTATGCAAGCGACACAGAACATTTTCATTCCATGAGTACCAATAATGCCTGGAGGTGCTGGGGAACTTCCTTGTTTCTGCCAGTATCGGTGCTTTATTCTGAAATGCAAGTTGTAACCATAATAGAAACAATGTATTAAATTCAATAGTTTTGGTCACACAGTGGGTTAAAATGTGTATTTAATAATAATAATAATAATAATTAGCCTATTAGAGCACACAGTATTTCTTATTTGATGATTGTTACTCAAATAAGATGATAGATAGCATTATGACCTAATGAAATATCCCCAAGGGGCTCACTGACTGCATGGTGAGCGTAAGGAAACTTCAAAACTTTTTAAGTTGCAAGGTCTATCTTGGAGAGTTATGTGGAAACATGAAATGGAATATGATTTAGTTTGTTTTGGAAGCCAAGACTTTCTCTGGTGACTCAGGATAGTTCTTGAAGGTACTGTATCTTTAGGCTTGGGCAGATCTTATAGCATCTGAGGTTTGCGCAGTTGTCCTGTTGGTTTCACTTACATTTTATTAGTACCATGTAACAGTGAGTAAAATCAGGAGCTTTTCTCTTGTCTAGTGTTTCTTACAGTAACCATGTAGCCCTGTATCATGGTAGTGCTATTGCTAGCAGCAGGTCATAGGCTTCATATAGTTTGCAGAGCCTCAGAAGTTCTCAGACTGAACTTTTCTTGGCCTGCTTTGATTTACTTGTTGTAGCTGTAATAGCAAACTTTGATTTACCGGGTTTAATTGTATCAGTATTCTTTCCAACTGACCAGGTACCTATGGCTAATTTAGTTTACTTTGCTTATCTTTGATGCCACTGTGGTTTTACAACTAATTTAATGATGCACAGTCTTGATGCTGGAGGTCCCACAGTTGTGAATAACTCACTCATACTCTGTTAAAGAAATGCAGACCATGAGCAGGGTAAAACAAACAGTTTTGATGTTAACAAGGAGAGCAGGGAACTGGTGTCCATTATCTGTAAAAGGCATTAGATATAGTAAATTCAGGTGACCATAGGCCATTAAGAAACAAGCAAATTTTAAATCAGGATCTCAGTGTGAGGAAGAAGAAATCATCAGAAGTAACATTGTATTTTTCCCAACAAAGGACTCCAGGTGGTGATGACTTGCCTCTAACAGCCCTAGACCAGAATGAAACTGTCGGTCTTAGGACCCAGAAGAGCCCTGGAAGGATGAGCATAACACCAGGAACAGCGGTAGAAATTAGGAAATAGTCATTTGACAATTTAAACCACCTTGTTATTGAAAGTTTCACATATAGGTATTCTTTCTTGTTCTCTAACAAACCTGGAATATTGTTTTAATTAGTTTAAGATTATCGTTGTACTTCAGATACATTCTTGGCTTTATATGTATCTAAATACATAATCTGTGCTTTCTCTTTGCCCCGTAAACAAGATTTTGAGTGTAACATTGCTAGTAGCATAGGTTTATGCAAACACCTAACAAGTATGACTGCTGCTTCCCTGAAGCTCAGTTTCTGTAAGTCTAGATGGTTTGTGAGGTGTGTGCGCCTCTCTGCAGCGGGCCAAGATTTGGGGTTTTTAAATACATCTCCCCCTTCTCTTGTTATGAAACCACAGTTAGTACGCTGAGAGCGTTCCCCAGTTGAAAATACTTTTTTACAAGAGCAAAAAGACATTTTCTTTTGTATGTAAAGAAAAAAATAGGCGTATGTGCGTGAGTGAAGGATCTTAAATAAAACATTGTCCTTTTTCTACTTCAGTTCAACTGGGAAAATCAATTTATGGTTCTTCAACTACAAAGAAAGATCAAAAGGAAAAACTGACAATCTAAACAAAGGGCGAGGTGATGCGGGCTGCTTGCACTCCTGTTCCCTGGTGTGCTTCATACAGGCACTTTTCCAAGCAGAATATATTTACAGAAGAATCAAGGGTATTTTTTCCCCCTCTGAATCAATGATGTTAGTAAAAGTGACCTGAATATAAAAGTGAAAAAATACTACTTTATATTAATTTTGTGGAGCTCTTTGGTGCTAATGTAGGCAACAGTTCTCTGATGAGTCAGGTTCCTCGTTGCAGAATATGTATGTTTTAAAGCATTGTCATTGATTTTACTTTGCTGGAACTGGCCAAAAAATATTCAGTCCCATGTACAGTTGGAGAACTTTTTTCTTGCTTCATTGCCTTGCCAGATACGTATTTGAATCTTTGTAGAAAAACTAATTTCAGTCACTGTGGGCGAAAACTTTATGGAGATTGTCTTCTCTGCTGTCTATTGAATCATATTTTTACCTTTAATAAATAATGTGATTTATTCTTACAGGCTCATATTTACAAGAGGGGGAGATTAAAGTGTCAGCAGGAAAAGCAGAAGGGAGGAGTGTGAAAATTGTCTTTAAAATACACAAAGAACAAACCACCTCAGACTGAAAAACCTTGGAAGAGCCTTTTATGAAGAATATTCATTACCTTCTGCATAAATGTAAGAAGTTGAAAATAGTTACGAAAGTATTTCACTTCAGTGTATTTCCACATTTTAGTTAGAAGTACTGCATAGGCATCACTTTTGTAGCCCTATTAAGTGTTAATTCAATGGAAACTGTAAGTATAATAAATAAGCAGGCTGTGTCTCAGTTGGGGTATGTCGTTGAAGGCAAATATTTGAGTGTGTGTTTTGTATCAATGTTTGGGTCTTTACCCATGCAGGCAGAATGCATTTACATTTGGGACTCTCTACTTTGGCATGGTAGAGATGCAAATAACTATCTACAGAATGCTCATTTCAGATACAGATGGTCTGAAGTTTCAAACCCAGCAACTGTAGCTGGCAGCTCTGGCATATTTTGGAGTCTGATGTTTTCAGGGAAGGGTACTCTGTACCATAGGATTCGAAAAGCACAACCTTGAGAAAATCCTTCCAAATGACTGATTCAAAGCACCAGTGATTTATAAAGATTTTATAAAGGCCTGTAATTTTTTTCATCAAGACTTCCTCAAGCGCTGAGAAGCTCCAGGACCACCTCCTTCAAGTCAGGTGTGTCCCATGAAAGCTTTGAAAGCAAATCCACTGATTTTTAGACCTTAAGTTTGGGTGCTTGTGCAATAACTTTGCAAGGCTGATGTCAGTAGTACATAAGCAATAAAAATCTCTCTGTGTGTTTGATTTTTGTGGATTTTGAGCCCCTTCAGACTACTTGTAGCTTGCTTAGTGTGGAGTTAAATCTTAACTTCTGATGAGAAATAGTGCTCTGTGTTAGGCAAGTGATAAGAAGCCATGTAGAAAAATGAGTGTAATAATGGAATGTGCCTGATTTCCTAACTTTGGACCTTTGCAAGTCTTCCTTTCTTTGTCTGTTCACTTTGTTGTGTAACAGCATAGTTCCTGGGAGATACGGACAGAAATCTGCCAACTCTGTGCCGTCTGCGGTGTCATGGAAGTAGTTCTGTGGTACTTTATCACTTCATTTCTTAGTAGTAAAGCTCTCTGCTGAAAGTAATGCAAGCCTAAATCCCAATTTTATTTGCTCGCTTGTTTTTTCTTCCGTTAGGCTAGGACATTTGAGAGCTTTATGAAAAGGTTGTTGCACAGAGCACACACGAGTAATACGGGTGGGCAAGGTCAGAGCCTCAGATGACTTGTTCTCCCTATCAACACCTTTTTCTGCACTGCTGGCTGAAGCTTTCCTCTTGAGCTGCACTGTACAGGGCTATGAAACAGCCCATTCCTAGGGGAAATAACTTTATTTCACAACATGGTTCTGGTTCATCACTGGTATCCTTTCCTTGCTGCCGGGTCCCTTGTCCCTCTGCAGTTTTCATAGGTTGCAAACACATTGACAATGCTTTGCCCTGGAGGTGGTGGACCTTGTTCTGTCTTCCGTTTGGTGTTTTGGAGTGCCATACAGGCTGCCTTGAAGTGTGATGTATTTCATTTTACACAGGCCATTGTTTTATGACATATGAGGGTTTTGTTTAAATCCGTTTGCCTTCCACTCGTGTTCCCTATGCTGAAAACCCAGGAAATTATTGGTATTTCAACTTTGCTGCAGGTTGCGAGTGAGACTAACCCTCAGTTTACTTGCTGCTGCTTAAAAATTCCTTTAGCAAACGCAGACTTGGTTCTGCAAAAGTCAGCTGAGGTAGTGTGAGAAAAGCAGTTTGGTGTTAGTCAGTTGAAAGAAAAAACATGATTGGAGATGTTCAGCCTCAGATCAGTGGTAATAAAAGAAAATTATTGTGTATGTTATCTGATTTCTTCTCTCATGTATCCAGTATGTTTGACTTTAAAACTCTAGTCCAGAGGCTGCGCATCCAATTTACTTTGAAGAAAAATCTATTGATATCAGAACAGCCACATTTGTGATGAATTTGAAAAACAGGCTTTCCTTGCGGAACAATAGGAATTTGTATATACAAAGAAGAAGAAAATAGTAGATTTTTGGCACTTTCTTTATTAGCACAAAGAAGATAAGGAATGGTTTGGATTCAGGGCACGCGCTAGAGATAACGTTTCTTGAGGGTTGGAAATTGGAAAACTGAGTATGGTTAATAATTACTTTCATATCCTTAAATGAAATCAGTGATTGCTTTTAGAAATGTCCCTGTGGGATAAATGACCAAAGTGACATGTGGTCATACACCAATACATACAACTGTAACGGCAGTGTTTTGTTAGTAATTTAGCAGGTAAAATGCAGTTTTTCAGTATTTATTGGGAGTTATAACAGCAGTGAGGTTTATAATGTCACTGATGTACAGAGTAACCTTTGTCCTCCTTTTAGTTAACATTTGGGCTTTTTAAGGTATACCCATTTTTATTTCTTTCTGTGGAATTATTAAAAGTCAGGCACTGGGATTATCCTGCTCTTTTATGCTTGGGACTGTATTTAGCAACCAGAAGTGATTCTGGCTTTGCTCTATAAGCAGATAGCACAACACTCTGCCCCAGCCAGATAACTTGTTATAGTACAACTCTTATGAGAGAAGTACAAATGTGTATGTCCAGGGTGAATCAGATCATAAATTCAGGTCTTACAACAACCTTGTAGGATGCACACTTTCCCATGATCTTATTGGATAGGTAAAACTTGAACTAGAAAACGCTGTTGTTTGTAGCCGTAATCAGCTAATTAGTTAGATGCCTCTTAAGAGAAGTTCTTCAGGAAATACTGAAATCTGTGCCCCGTTAATTGAGGGAAGTGTGCGCTTATGGGAAGTTACTTAGAAAATTGTTTCTTTTTCAGACCATATATTTTCTCTAGCAAAATATGGCATTTTAGTGTAAAAACCAAGAGCAATTTTAAAAGTAATTCTAAAGGCAAATTGTTTATGACTGTCTTTGAGGTAATGTATCCTGCTAAATGTTTGTAGCTCTTCTCTTACGAGGAAGCTTCTATCAGAGCTGTTTTGCACCCAGGTTGCTGCCAAATACTTTCTACTATTGCATGACATATCCTAACTTTGAATCATGTAGACCACGAGGCAGGTTCTTGAAAATCTAAAACAAATGCCAGCATGAAGTGCTCAATGGAATAGCAGAGAAAGAAAATGCAAGCAGTGGACTGAGTTGACTCAACCCCTAATGCAGATGTGTGCTTGATTGCACCAACTAACCACATATATTTTTATATATCTATATAAATGTATATATGTGTATGTGTGTGTGTGTATGTGTGTATATATATATATATATATGTATAAAGTATCTCCTTCCAGGATGAAAGATCCCAGTGCCAGGACTCACTTTCTTGTGTCTCCAACAGTGTACCAACAATATTGGTGATTTAAACCAGATTGACTTTAATACAGAATTTCAGGTATTCACCATAATCGGAAGATCTGCACATCGCTCACTAACAGGAAAGGTTTTTAGAACAGGCACACCCTATTTCTTACACTGTGACATGCATCTGTATGGATTTGACACTGCCCCTTTATGACTGAGCTGTAAGATACAGAAGTCACTACATCTGTTTGGCTTGCTGCAGGTTGATGAGATATGTTAGACCTACTTACTGTATGCTGTGGAAGTGTAGAGTTTTATCTACAGATAAAGATTGTTACAGTGGGAAATGATGTTGAGCATTCTGTTCTCTTTTAATAGCTAAATTTTTAAGTGCATATATGTGTGTACTTTATATTATCTTGTAATATGTATCTTAATAGCCAGACCTGCGCAGTCCTTAAGTATGTATTCTTCTTGATAAACTTCTAGGTTATATTAGTGCTAGCTGAGGTTACACTGAATATTTCTGTATCTACTTATGCAAACAGCAATCAAATTGAGCTCCTTTTTAAATAGTACAAGAGAGCGTTTTCCCCCCATTTTGTCCCTTCACTCAATGTAGTTTTTATAATCTGTAACTTGTGTGTTCCATTTTAAGTTTTTAGATTGATGAAATCTTTATGCTGATGGATCTGCATGTATGTGTGTGTATATAGAAGCAGCACATAGATGTTAGGGGGAGAAAATACTTCTGTGAATATGAATTTGAAAGAATGTTAGATTTTCTTCTCTTTGGCTTATCTTCAGTAAAGCCTCAAAACATCTTCCCACAAAAGGTGAATTTGACAAAATCACACTCTTGAGAATTGATGGGACCATGCTGTACATTATTTTTGTATGCAACAATTCTGAAGATTTAAATATAGGTGCATTTTGAAAGGGGTACAGTCCCCGTGGCTTGAAATGTCACCACTGGACTTTTGATGCCTAAGCTAAGAATTTATTTTCTTCCTAATGCTTTTTGTTTAGCAAAATCTCTTGTTAATATTATCCCCAGGCAACGTGCAGATGATAAGAATCATTTATGGCTTGTTTGAATGTGCTGACATCTGACTGTACTAGAGCTGAATCTCACTTTTTAGGTACCCATGACCAGCATGTGCTCTGCACATTTGGATTCTCATGCTAGACAATAAGATACCTCTGCCCATCAGGTTGACTTCCAGTAGCAGGCAGCAGTAAAAGCTTTTATCCGAGGTGCTTCTAAGGAAAATTCTCCCCTCATGTGTGTATGTTTTATTCCAGAAAACATCCAGTGAGGCAGATAGCCTTGTTATTTTCATTTACAGTGAGAGACTTTTTTATCTGACTTCAGGGTGGGATTTCCAGATCTAACTGCTCTACAGTCTGCACATACACAAGGCGTAATGTGGGGCAGGATGGAAGAAGGTGGCTTTTGGGGCAGCAGTTTAAGTTTTGTTTATTTGGAGTAGATTGGTTTCTCAATTGGAGTTTCACGCCTGTGTTGGATATTGTGCATTCTTACTGAAAAATGACAAGGTCACATAGTAAGTTGAGTTCTCAGATCCCAGTCCAGTCTGTGACGCGTGGATGTGATTTCTCTGACTGGCAGAGCTCTACAAGTACTTATGACTGGGTAGGGACAAACCAGCTAACAAATCAGTGCAGAAGGTAAAGACTATCAGATTCATGGCACAAACTGTGCTGCACAGATCTTCATACAAAGATCCAGTTTTAGAATAATGATGATCCTTGAGGCCTACACTGAGATTAATTGTAGCATCCAGGGGCTAACGTGCCAGAAATGTGTGAATGGGGGAAAGGCTGAGGAAGTGTTTGGAGCTTCTTGGACATCTGCAGACATTCCAGCACTTAATTTGCTTTGTGTCATTGCCACCATATGTATTTTTATGGGTTTCTTCTAGTGCCTAAAGATTAGAAAATAACTTTTAATTGTTATTTATGAAGCACCATATGGCTCTCTGTAATTTTGGCTTCTCATGGAATGAGGAAAATGAAATTAATTGGTAATCACACTCTGAATTCTATTATTAAGTTAATAGAGCTAGCAGCTTGTCCAGTGTCCTCACAGTGTGTTGTAGCTGCGTATAATAATAAAGTCTTATAAATCCACAGAGAAAACAAAGGGGCAAAGAGAGGCTGAGACAGGTAAAGAAGCTGCGTGCATTGGTACAAGATCATGAATCGTTCAGCTAACTAGCTACTGGTTAAAATCAAGGATACAGCATGTTTTTTGACAGCTGCTTTACAGTGTGTATTTCCTTCTAGATTCACGAGTTAAAGGCTCATCTCGGGGAATAAAAGGCTCTTGACCCATTTTATACTTACATAGAATCATAGAATCATAGAATAGTTAGGGTTGGAAAGGACCTTAAGATCATCTAGTTCCAACCCCCCTGCCATGGGCAGGGACACCTCCCACTAAACCATGCCATCCAAGGCTATGTCCATCCCCACCTTGAACGCTGCCCGGGATGAAGCATTCACAACTTCCCTGGGCAACCCATTCCAGGGCCTCACCACCCTTACAGTAAAGAATTTCTTCCTCATATCCAATCTAAACTTCCCCTCTTTAAGTTTGAACCCATTACCCCTTGTCCTCTCACCACAGTCCCTAATGAAGAGTCCCTCCCCAGCATCCCCATAGGCCCCCTTCAGATATTGGAAGGCTGCTATGAGGTCTCCACGCAGCCTTCTCTTCTCCAGGCTGAACAGCCCCAATTTTCTCAGCCTATCTTTACACGAGAGGTGCTCCAGTCCCCTGATCATCCTCGTGGCCCTCCTCTGCACTTGTTCTAACAGTTCCATGTCCTTTTTATGTTGAGGACACCAGAACTGCACACAATACTCCAAGTGAGGTCTCACGAGAGCAGAGCAGAGGGGCAGGAGCACCTCCCTCGACCTGCTGGTCATGCTCCTTTTGATGCAGCCCAGGATACGGTTGGCCTTCTGGGCTGCAAGCGCACACTGCCGGCTCATGTTCATTTTCTCATCAACCCACACCCCCAAGTCCTTCCCCGCAGGGCTGCTCTGAATCTGTTCCCTGCCCAGCCTGTAGCTGTGCCTGGGAGTGCTCTGACCCAGCTGTAGGACCTTGCACTTGGCATGGTTAAACTTCATCAGGTTGGCATCAGCCCACCTCACAAGCATCTTTCTCCATAATGCTAAGCAAGTAGAAACTTGTTTGGTCCAGCCAAATAAGTCATTGAAAACATCTATCTTTTCAGTCGCTTGTGTTCAATGAGTAGTGATAACAATTGAAACCTTAGGGTTTTTTTCTCTTAATTTCTCCTAATATGCAGTGAGTCTTCAGAGCTGAATCTGTACAGTTTCCATTCTCTTGCTTCTACCAGTCAGAATTGAAGACTTTTAATCCAATCATGTTAAAAAGAAGAAATCACCAAGATAAAAGACTGCAAAAATTACCAAGCTATGAAAAGCACAGTGGGACTGGGGTTTTTTTGCCTGTTATCTGGAACATTCCCTAAATTGCCTTTCTGCAGTGTTTTTGAAAAGTGTCTGCAGATGGTGCGATATTAAGAAAAATATCACAGAACAAAAAAGAAATCTGGAGAAAACTATCTAAAGGAAGTTATTTTTCTTCGAGGGCTAATTAATATTGGCAGGGATGCATTGTTAGGAGTGCATTCTGAATGTTGGATATCTTAGCATACCGCAGGCATGTGAAGGAGTTGTAGAGGTTGGTTAATTTTATGAAGCTGTTTAAGAATGTTGTTCAGGTAATAAAGATTTGGTGCTCTTCCAAGCAGATTTTTTTGGGCCTACAGTCTCAATTCACCAGTGAATCATTGATCAGTGAGAAGTTCTTTTAATGGAATAATTAAGTCTGAAATATTGAATTAAATATTAACATTATTATAGTGGGTCTCCTTTTAACCTTTTTCCAATATTGGATTACTTTGGCAGTTGCTTCTATCTCAACTATGTGATGAATAAACAAAAACAAGGGGAGGATGATAGTACGTCCTCTCCCTTGTTAGTTGTGCTTACTCTATTGCTGGTATTATCTGACTGTAAGTTAAAAACAGTTGTTCTTATCACAGATGTAACTTCGTCTGCCTACAGTAGTTAATATTTACCAGTTGCCTGAGGGCTAAAATACTTCTTTTTGTACTGCTTAATGCAGTAGGGTTTTTTATGAATTGAAAAGCTACATACCATGAAAACTAACATCAGTAATCCTTAGGATTTTAAGCAAACTGTGTAGGAAAATACATGCAGGAATAAGTATGCTTCTTATTCTGGTTGCAGTGTTTCTATGTTCTAAATAGATATTTCTGCATGTATTTTTGTATCCCTTTTTCTCTTGTCATCTCTGAACCTTAATGTGGTGAGCTTCCTCTGTTTCAGACTTGGATAACTCTGTTTCCTAGATCTGGAGCTTTAGAAATGAATGAGCTTTTGCCCAGAAGTCTCCAATTAGTTAACCTCCACATGACAGGAATGAAACATCAGAACCGATTCAGATAATTGTTTTCTTCTTGGTTTTTCTTTTCATTCTGGGTGAAATTCATTGCCACTCTGGATGGCCAGAGCTTTATCTATTCATCACTTAAGGTCCACTTAACATCTGCAACAGAACTTAAATGTCACGCATGTTCACTGCCCAGCATCTCTGCCACTAGGTTTTACTTCCCCATCTGGATTTTACACGTGCTATCAGATGTCTGTTAGAAGCCCTGCTGGGAAAAGATTGTTTCTTTAAAATGAGGTGTTTATTTTCATTGTGGAGTCTGTTATTCTTTTCTTCTTCAGATACAAAATAATACCTCAGTAAATAAGGCAACACCTGAGTGGTAAGTATTGTGGTCTTAAAAACGCCCTCTTTTAAGTATGGAATTCCTGTCTGTAAGTAGTTCTTACGAGTGTGGAGAAGGTAAGAGGAGATGGTGTTGGTTTTTTGTTGGTTGTTTTTTTGGGGGGTAGAGGGTTGTTTTGGTTTTGGTATGGGGCAGAAGGTAACGCATCAGTGTCATTTCTTCCTCTTGCTTCAAATTCAAGGCCAGGAATCAAGTGCATGTGTAGAATAGCAGCTCCAAAGAAATCCTCTCCAACTTTCTGTCTTTAGCGCTCCTGAGGCAGACACAAATTCTTGTGTGTGATCATTTTCCCATCCAGATGTTTCCCAGGCATGATTTTCTTCAGAGGCTCAATAAATTATTTCAGCAATACAGTAAAAACTCTGTGCTTAATTCCACCACATAAATCGGATAATGAGCTGAATACTGGAGGACATTTCAATCTCCTGGGCTTGATTCAGATCAAAATACTGCCAGATTTGCTGTTCTTTTGCATGTTTGAAGGTGGATTGATTTACTTATGGTCTGAGCATCTGGAAATGTGTGGTATCTAGTGCAGCCCTAAACAGTGAAACAAAAACTAAGGGATATAAGGCTAAGAGGTAGAGCAGAATTGTTTAATGATAGCTGTCTCTGGGAGGGAAATGTTAATTTTGCTAAAAATGAAAATTTTCTGTTAAAATCTGTTCAGTATTTTTCACTTTGGGTGAAAAAGCAAACTGTGGAAGAGCTTTAGGATTGGAGCTTCATTAAGAAATTCTTCATGAAACATGTCAAAGCGCTGCTCAGGGAAGTATTTATGCATGCACTCAAATGCCAAGCTGACATTAGTGTATGCTTAAAATATGGCAGATAAATACCTGTTTGATGAGAACATCAGTATTGTGTCTCTGTAAATTGTTGTAAAGAGGAGTTGGACTTGATGATCTTAAAGATCTCTTCCAACCTAGCTGATTCTATGATTCTATGATGTGATGTCAAGTACTGTGGAAGCAGGGGGATCGCCTGATTCCGAGTGATGCATGCACGTGTTAAGCTATCAGGTCATTTTGTCCTGGTGCTTGCAAGGCGGTAAGAGATGATGAAACCCTTTGAAGGGCCTTAGTCCTGCCCTAGAGTTGGCAAACTTGCAGAAAATGGATCTAAAGCTGTTGTACCTTCAGATGCCTCTCTTTTCACACGTCCTGTTTCTTGTGTTTGTGAAGGCTGTTGATTGTGTGCCCAGCCACCCCTATCTGATGTGCTCCAAATTTCTTTTATCTTTGCCCACTCCTTTAAAGCTTATCTTTAAAAGGATCTTGCCAGTCATAGCAGGCCTGTATGTAAAGACTATGCTTGGCAAAGAACTAATTACCAAGTCTGTACTTGAATGGGGTTCACCTGCCACACATACTTCATTATGGATTTGTTAACACTTCTTAAGCTGTGGTGGTAGTGTTTCAGTTGTCTTCACTGCTTTATAACATGTGAACTCTATGGTTTCTTGCTGATGTTTCTTGTTTTGTGTTCCATGTCTAAAAATACCTTGTACTGCAACAACTCTTTTATGCTTTAAAGTGAATTATGAAAAACCTAATGTATGTTTCTCAGTTATTGTATTTTCTACGCTATCTACAAATTTCTCAAAACTCTCTCTGCAATTCAGTAATGGATAAAAGAATTAGAATCAGTCAGAGAAGATTTTGTGTCTTTTGTGCCTTACGGATAATCACAAAGAATGAAATTCTGAAAGCATTCCAGGAAAAAAGGTGTGCGTATTGTTGCAGCTGGGGGTGAGAACAGTGTTTGTTCTTAATGACTGTGTGACTTAAACGCTGCATTTAGATTCCGTAAAGCCTGTTCTCTGAATTGCATTAAAACAAATGGAATCTTAGAATCATAGAATAGTTAGGGTTGGCAAGGACCTTAAGGTCATCAAGTTCCACCCTCCGTGCCATGGGCAGGGACACCTCACACTAGACCACATCACCGAAGGCTCTGTCCCGTCTGGCCTTGAGCACTGCCAGGGCTGGAGCATTTACCATTAAAACATGTTTTACTTAAAATCACAGGATATTTCGGCAAGGAAAACTTAAAATTGCTGTGGGCTTTTTGGAAGGAAAGATGCAAAGAAAACCGTCAGTATAGTTGTTTCACTATAGCTATTTTTGAATGACAGTGGTTTTAGAAAGCAAGTCTTGTGATGTATAAATGTATTTTATACTTAAAAGGAAAATGAGTCTACAAAACCACATGATTTTGCATGTCCAAATTTCTCAGCACATAATAGATTATCCTGAGAGGCTTCCATGGTGATGTCAAGTAATAGGCATCACAAGTAATACACAAGGACAAGTATTCTTCCCTTGCCTTTACAGTCTGTTAAAGTGAAACTATCAGAAGAAGAGAGAAATAACATTGACTTGGGCATAATACAAAGAATATTAGAAAATCTAAAGGTTACAAGAATGAAACTAGTGGGTACAGTGATAGAAGAATACTATCAGTTTGCATGAATTTTTCCATGTTGTTCAGTATTTACTGCACAGCCTGGTGCAGGATGCTGGGTTGATGTTGTGGGTTACAGGAAGCGGCCTTCTCTGTTTCAACCATGGAATGGATGTTCCTTGAGAGCTGCAGAAAAAGCTTGTGCTCTTATCTACTTATCAGTAGACTTTGTTGCTCTTCCACTAAATGAAGAACTTGGTCCTCTCCTGATTGAGTTTTCAAATGAGTTTACAAACAGATGGCACCAACAGTAGTTTTTCTAAAACCTATATCTATTACAGAAGAAATCTATGTAAAAAAAATGAGAACTTAAGCTGACGAAAGAAAATGTTAAAGGCTGGAAAACAGCAGAAATAAGATATCCTATGGAGTTTTAAACACACATATACAATGAGCAGTTTTGATGTGAGAACTATTTATTTTGGGATCCCTGCCTTAATGTGCATTTTCCATGCCTTTCCATTTCTGTTGCTGGATCTGCTGGGGCGCCACTTCCTGTTTAACTAATTTATCAGGTTTAACTTAAATGTAGGGCATGTGAATACTTGATTGCTTTCACTCAGAGAAGGTTTAAGAGCGCAATATTAAGAGTGAGCTTTAACTTAGCTGATTTTATCTAGCTTTAAAATTTTTATCACTGGTGAAGTGTGTAGTAATGGTTATGAAAGCAATTAATAACAGCAGTGACAGAATCAAGAGACTGACTAATTTGTCCTTATGGACTTTAATGAGGCTTATAATCTAGCAATAAATATACAATATATTCAAAAGCACAGAGTTATAAAAAGGATGATTTATTTAACTTTAATTCTAAACCAGTCTGAAAACCAAAGGGTGTAGAAAGTAGGCTTGTAAAACATAATTCTTTTTGTTGTTACAGAGCAGAAGAATAAAAATACCAGAGGAAGAGAGTTTAAATTAAAAGGGGGGGGGGGGGGGGGGAACAATTGTTTAACTTCATTCCAAAGACCTCTAAGCACACTAATAGTAGTAGATGTGGGAAATATCTTGTGGACAGCTTCTTTTTCCCACCTCAGTCTGCTTACTTGGCAGAGCATGGGAATTGTCTCAGCCGCTGCATCCCCAGAGCTCTTGGAGGATGGGGAGCAGTGGAAGTGGTAGCAATACTTGCTCCTTGGGAAAAGCTGTCTCAGATTTCAGAGCAAGTTTGTGTAAAGAGACCCATACATGAAAAGTTATTACAGCAACTTTAAGATTCAGTGTTCAATTTGGGAATTAGGTTTTATTACAATTTTTTGTGATAGTGTTATGTTTATTATAATCTTCCTTATCCCTTGTATTCTTGTTTCTTGTGCTGAAGTAAATATGCTGAGTGTCTCTGGACAGGAGTATTGTTAAAAAGTAATAAGCACCTGACAGGATCTTGCCTTACAGTATTACAGGATGGATGAAATTGGGAAAATTAATTATAGCCAGTGTTTCCCAAAGGGAAGCTAGAAACTCAGGTGGCAATGGTGGCATTAAACAAGGGAAAAAAAAGCAACAGTAATAGAACAGGACAGATGAGACCACAGACAGTAAGTTTCTTTAGTGGTGAATCAGGTAGAGGTAAAAATCTCCAAACCAGCCCCATGTTGTGGAAGACAGGGTCTGAGCAGAGATGCAGTTGGAGAGATGTTACCTAGAAACCTTACCGGACACTTGGTGTCTCAATCCCTACTGCCTTGGTGGGAATGGCTCTTGTGTGTTTACAAACTCAGTGTTTATGCTCATGTTCGGGTCAGTAAGGAGATGGAGCTTCTGTAAGGCCTTGATTTGGCATGCCCTCAATTTGTCTTCATTGCTCTGCTACCATGACACTGGGTTGCTTCCATCTATTTTCCAAGGTGTGCTAAGCTCATTGCAAGAGAGATCAGTGCGTTTTCCAGAGGTGCATTGCTGCTGCAGTACTTACAGTGCTGCTAGGGTTTGGAGTGAGACTTGTACGGTCAGTTACCTTACACTGCAGTTAAAATACGCTAATGTAACATGGAATCAGGTTCTGCATTTTTTAAAGAGGTGCAGATGCTAGTTAATTTTCACAGGTCTCCTGCAGATGGAGAATCTGAACTGCTGAAAGTCACAGGGTGAGACAGAAATGTCATTAGGGTTTAATGTGAGACCTCCCTTCCAGTCCCATGCTCTGATTCTGTAGTGTGGAAGGCCTTGCCAAAGTAGCCCTGGGTACCCTCTGACAGAAAATCTTTTGTTCATAAGCAGGCAAGAGCGAGGCCTATTACCACACAGTCTTACATTGACTGTTCTTTACAGTCGTTTAATTCAGATAAGCTACAGCACATTTGAATGTAGTTGTTAAGATGCCTAATTTGCAATCACAAAGTCATATCAATAATAATGGAAAGTTGGTCACAGGTAATAAATTGGCATGCCACATAGCTAGCAGAGCTGTGGCTCTCAGTTTATTGTTCATGATCAAGAATTCAGTAGTTAAATATACACAGCAGTGGGCTGAGAACAAGCTGTTCATTTTTTGCTGCAAGCAGTACCAATGGACCAGAGTAATCATAGCTCCCAAAAGCAGGACTTATTTTATTGATTTAAATAGGCTTTCATTATAGAGCTGAGCCTATTACAATTGCAGGGAGTATCACTTCCGTTTGTATTCGCAGCACTGACCGAAGGGAAGGAGGTGGGTTGTTGAATCCAATGTAGAGGATGCTTGTCCCTCGGAGTGTTGTATTTTGTCCTGCTGAAACATCTGAATTTATTTAAAAGTACTTAAAGCTTTTTTTCCTTTGTGGTCAGATTTAATTTGATTTTTAGAAATGTGGTTAGACCCAACTACGCTTGTGTAATGTTAATCTCTCAGGGCTTCTCTGAGGAGTAAAGGTCTTGCTTGTTTATTGGCATCTGACTTAAGAAACAAGCTGTATTTTGCTCCCTTTTACTTAAGGACTCATTGGAAATGTTCATGCCTCTTTATTTTGTAGATTAATTAAAAAAAGGACAAATACAAGATTCAGTGAATAAACTGTTAAGTCTGAGATATTAATATTCAAATTATAATTAGTTAAGAACACATGCTGTTACCAGAAATGCGTCATTAACCTGCATGGAGCAGTTTGCGGCTCTTTGATGCTAAATTAGTGACACTTCAAAGCAGTCTTTTTTGGTGTTGGTAAGGAAAATGTTAAATCTGTCACAATAAAAACAAAAAAAGATGTATGCACATTTAAGTAGCAGTCTGTTGTGTTATTTGGGGAGTTTTATGGGGGTTGTTTCTATATTTACACAGATGCTTGTCAGTCAGTGGACATACACAGAAGTTCATCAAAGCCTTAATTATCAAATTCAGTGCTGTTGGAAACATTGCACTATACTTTATGGTGCTTATAAAGGCGTGTTTCTTGTGCTAGGTTCTGTTCAGATCAGTATTTGTAAGTACACAGCCTGCTTAACCATTTTTCCGGTGTTACCACAGCAGTTCGGAACGGTGCTAATGGAAATTAGTTACAGCTTTTTGTTTTTAGTGGGTGTAATCCTGACTTTATGTACTGTTCTTAAGGATTTTAACACTTATTATTATTAGAGCCTCCCAGTGAAGGTGGTTACTTCAGGTATTCCAGCTAAACCCATAATTTTCGTTTGGGGTAGTCTTTCATAACATAATTGGGCAATTCAGGCAGGAGATAACAAAAACTGTGTCAGCATTTGTAGAAACTGTCTCTCTAAATAAAACGGTGACACTAAGTACTGAATCAACTTGGTAAGTACTGAATAACCAGTCACAGTTACTGTAGTATAAGGTCTGGCTGGTTTACTTCGTTTTACAGAGCTTAGCCAAGTAACTGTTGAATTAGATTGCTTCTTGTTGGTTTCCCCAAGGGCAAGAAGAACCTGCTGTAGTGTGCTCTGCTGAGCTGCTGTATCGATTAGTTCTTCATGTCTAATCTTTACGTGGTTATGCTTGCTTTTTATTGTGCTTGTTTATGATTTTGGTAGTTGTTTTTCTTAAGTTATCCTTATTGCCTTGATAGTGGAATATAAAAATGTACATAGTAATTGTGTGTTCTTTTCATTTGTTGTAGTCAAATGGAGGTAATCCGCACATGTGTAGTGTGTTGGTTAGGAATGAGGGTAATCATCACTCACATAGTTGATATCAGATATCACTGACAATCAAAACTCACATCATCGGGAAGGTTAGCACCTCAAACCCACGTAATTAAAAGTTTCCAGCATCTATTAACAGTACTATATTAGATTATTTTTTGCAGCAGCCATTATGATTTGAACAGTTCATTTCTGCAGGTTGGAAAGTGATTTATAGTTTTAATTAATCTTAATATTTTTTGTGCTTAGGAAATATTTGATATCAAACTTTGTTGCATTTAAATTTCCTTGTTATCTGCCCTGCAGTGGCATGAATAATAGGGAGCCCTGAACATGAGTATACTGGAATGCATGAAGTATTTTCAAGGAGAGTGCTTTTAAGGTTCAGAATGATATATGTCAAATGTTACTGAATGGGTAAACACGTGATGGGATTTTGCATTGAGAAGCTTGGAAATCATGCATCTCTTAGTACAGTACCTCCAATAGCTATGTTAAAAATACATTCCCATATTAATACAGGAAATAGGATATTTATGCCGTAATATTTATTCTATCCCAAGATCTAACTTTTTTTCTAGTTGCTGAAATTTATTATAGTGGAACTTTGAAATGGCGCTGCATCAGAGCTGGTCTGCACCAAAAATCGCCACACCTCCAAGCTTGTATTTGATTTAATAATCCATAAAATGCTTTTTGTGTTATTGAAGCTTAGATAGCCTGTGTTTGTTTGAATGAAAAGTATCTGTATCCTCTGTGCCACTTTAAAAGTAAATTTGTCCATTTAACAGCAAATGCTCTTGTTTTCTTGCATACTTGCATCGAATATTGCAATTTGAGGCATGACCTAATCCAGACATCACTGAAATCAGACCTTTCCACGGGCTTTAGAAAAGATGAATAATGGTAGTCTTAGAAGCATGCTTAATGCAGTACTAATATGAGGATCTCAGACTTCACAAAATACCTGGCAGTATTATAATAAATGTGCAAAGTGACAGTACTCAGTATTCATAAACATCTTGCAGGCATCTGGCAGGTCTTTATTGCTCAAGAAGCTGCTACGGCCCGTGGAGCTGCAGAGGTCAGGAGTGATGTTTTTGTTTAGTTGTTTTTTCTTTTCCCCTTCCCCCCCCCCCGTTTGTAAGGATGTCAGAATTGCTTCTGCTTCCAGCATAGGTCTTGGTGCAGTTGCTTTTGTCAGTGTGTCTTGCTGCAGTTTTCCATTACTGAGATACTGTTACACTCCAATTGGCAAAGATTCAAGTGATGCCTCGAACAAATGAACGTCTTTTCACAGCTACTGCCCTTGCTCTACACTTACCTGCCCTTTAGAGATAGGGATTTCTTTAGGACCACATCCCAAGGTTTGCTTACATGTATTCAGAGGAAAGAATGTAATTATTTTCATTGATTAGTGTTTGTTTGTTGTACATTCAAGACAAAATACACTCTGATTCATTGTCCTGGGTTCAGCAGTAGCAGTCATTTATTCTCCTTCTTAGTAGCTGGTGCAGTGCTGTGGTTTTGAATTACGGCCTGGGAACAGCACTGATAACACCGATGTTTTTAGTTGCTGCTCAGTGATGTTTGGTCTGACCAAGGACTTTCTGAGCCTCATGCTCTGCCAGGGAGGAGGGGAAGCCGGGAGGAAGCAGAGACAGGACACCTGACCCAAACTGACCAAAGAGGTATTCCATACCACAGCATGTCATGCCCACTATATAAACTGGTGGCAATTACCCGGAAGGGTTAGATCACTGCTGGGGTCTGGCTGGGTATTGGTCGGTGGGTGGTGAGCGGTTGTATTCTGTTCCCCTTGTTATTTCCCTTATCATTATTATTATTGGTCTTAGCAGCAGTGGTTTGTGTTATACCTCAGTTACTGGACTCTTCTTATCTCAACCCGTGGGAGTTACATTCTTTTGATTCTCCTCCCCATCCCTCCGGGAGGGCGGGAGAGGAATAGGGGAGGAGTGAGTGGGTGGCTGCATGTTTCTGAGTTACGGCTGGGCTTAAACCACAACATTCATGTTTTAAAAACCATGCCAGAGTGTAAGTCATCAAACTGTGTGCTGGTTATCTCGTTTGTTGTGCAGGCCACGTGGCATTAATAGCGTGGGTTTGATCTCAGTAATGACAGATTTATCCATCTAATAAGTAGCGTATATTTATCCTGTAACAATTCTTCTTTGCAGGATTGCTTTACGAAAATGCTGGATTGACTCTTGTTTTATTGCTCACAAGTTACAAACAACTTCTTGTTATTTTAAAGGGTCTAACCTGGAAATGCGTTTTAAACTTTCACTAACAAGCTCCATAAGTGATGCATGATAAAATAACAAGATGTTTTTTTCTCATGCAGAGGCTAAGGAAATTGTTCTGAAGGCACAGATTCTGGCTGGAGGGAGAGGAAAAGGTATTTTCAACAGTGGATTGAAAGGAGGAGTGCACCTAACAAAAGAGTAAGTCTTGAAAATTGAAAAAAGCATAAATAATTCCGTTGTATTTAAGCTGTTTACAATAACCATGTGACTGTTCCTTTTAATATCTTTCAATAAACTAACATTTCGCCTTTATTTGTAGCCCTAAGACTGTTGAACGGCTTGCTAAACAGATGATTGGGTACAATCTGTCGACAAAACAAACTCCAAAGGATGGTGTGACAGTTAAAAAGGTAAGTTTTTTGCCTCTTGAAAATTGAGAACTGTGTTCAGCTGCAGTTTTGCATTAATATACTGGAGTGCATGACATAGATATATTTTTTCATTCCTTTTCCAATGCCTGATTGATTGCATCTAATTGACAAAAGAAATGTTACTTTTGCTTTCATTGTGTGTTTGTATTTCATCCATCAATTTCAGTATAGCTAGTAGTGGGAAATAAATTCATTTCTGTTACCTGTGTTGAAGGGGGTCCTGTATCATAGGTTCATTCTTCACCAAATGCGTACTAAATGCTAACATAACTTTCTGTAGCATTAACTGTACATGCTTATTGATGTTCTTCTTGGAGAAATAATATATACGTGTTTACTTGTAGTAATAATAATACCCATATGTCATACACCCTCAGTTTTGGGCAGCTGTTACTAAAGATTGAGACAGACTATTTTCAGAGAATCAGAGAATGGTTTGAGTCAGAAGGGACCTTTAAATTCCATCTATTCCAAACCCCCTGTAATGAGCAGGGACATCTTCAAGTCGACCAAGAGCCCTGTGCAGACTGACCTCGAATGTTTCCAGGGATGGAACATCTCTCATCTCTCTGGGCAACCTGTGCCAGTGTTTTGCCACCCTCATCATAAAAAATTTCTGCTTTATATCTAGTCTAAATCTACCTACTTTTAGCTTAAAACTGTTAGCCCTTGTCCTGTCACAACAGGACCTACTGAAAAGTTTGTCCCCATCTTTCTTTTAAGACCCCTTTAAATATGCACGGGTTTGCATGGGAAAGATCTCAATTCAAAGAAACAAAAAAGGCATCTAAAAGTGGATTCTTCCTAACATATTGCAGATACAGAGTTAAGTGTGGTTATGGTAGTGGTTCAGCTAATATATGGCAATTCATTTACCTATGACGGTACATATTGCAAGGTGCTGAGATTTACTTCAGCATAAATGTCTTGCTTTACTGGGAAAGGACCTTCACACAGGTATGTAGTCAAGAGCCACACTCATGGTATTTGATGCCAGGAAATAATTTGGCATGAGCTGAAAAGAATTGCAGTTCACTTTCAATATATTGTGAACAGCTTGGTACATTAACATAGAAGGAGAACACCTGTCTGGAAAGATACTGTCTAATGAGGGCTGGAGGAGGGAGCTCAGGCAGTTCTTCTCCTGGGGAGAGCAGATTACCATCACTCCTCATAGGTGTTGTTAAAAAGAAATACTAGATATTAAAAAGAAGGAACAGTATTACCAAGGCACGTCTGTCAGAGATCGTGATAATACTAAGGATATAAAAGAGGATATACATTTCCCATATAAGGCACTCTGCTTTGAAAAATTTGTATCGTAAAAGCAGTTTTCTTTTATAAATTCAAGGGTTTTATTCTTTTGCCCTAGTTGACCTACTTTGAATGCATCAGTACAGGAAGTATCACTCCTTGAGTGCAAGTCTGTTCATTTACGTACTCAGGTTTGAAAAATAAACTTCTAATTTTCTTTCGGATTGCTAGAAATGAAGGAAAGGTGTTGGGTGTTGGGTTTTTTAAACGGATTGTTCGAGGGATTTGTAGTAAGATTACTTTTTTACCATGTGTAGAGTAGCTGTAGAAGATTAATTTAAATTTAACTGTAATTGCTTTCTTCTCCATCCACACTTCGATTGTATGAACAAACAATGGTCAAGAGTAAGGAACTAGGGTGTATGTGAAGTTTAAGGTGATATTTTAGTGGCAGAGGAAAGCACACAGCCTTGATAGATGGTGTATTTTTCCTTTGCTGTAGAGCTACTTGGAAACTTCTCAGGACAAAAGTTGCGAGTATTTTAATATTGATCCATGATAAACCAGTGTGATGCTTTTCACTGGGACAAAGCTTATCATCTGTTCTCGTGAGCTTCCATTCTGATTATGGACTTGGCTTTTAAAAGATTTAGGACAATTCATGCCTTCATTGCACACGTATTTATCAGGATAATAGTATGGTTTATATTTTTGGTGTTGAAATCTTGATTCTTGGAAATTTATGGTAAGAGCAGACACCCTGTGTTAAGTTAATTATGTAGCAGTTCAGCTAATGGTGTGCTAATGGCTTCCCTGTTGCTTGTTAGATAGTAAAGAAAGCATGTTTAAAACAATTCATCTAGGTCATCAAACAAGCATTTCCCAGAAAACAGTAATGTCTTTTTAAGAGCATTTACCTTCTCCAAAGTTAGCTCACTCTAGGATCTATAAAATAGTTAAGAGAGTCGAGGCATTCATGTTTGTAGTACAAGGACTGCAATGTCAAACACTGAATTTTTAATCAACGGCCAAACAACAGTAATATGATTAAAAGTATAAGTTTAGCTATGTCTAAGATGTCATTTAGTGCAGTGGGTAGTTAGTGCACAGAAAATGCTAGACAGACTCTTTGAGCTTGCTTTAGAGCAGTGAGGAAGTTTAGATTTAATAGCTGGCATTTTTGTTCTATTTCAAGGCATAAGCCTCTATGTGAACATAAGTGTATGTGAGTGTATGTGTACTTAAAGAAAATTGCAGTTCAGGGAGAAAAGGCATGGGTTTAGGTTTTGTGGGTTTTGAACTTTTTTGTGTTCTGCAAAGTTTGACTGAACTCATATGTTTTAAAGAATTTAGGTAATAGATGTTTTCCAGGAGGAAAATAGTTATTAAGTCACTTTCTGTGAGGCAATCAATGAGCTGTTGTCAAGTCAAAGGGTGGAAGTTGCATACCTTTGACATGTGTTTATAAGGAACGAATAAACGACAGGAATTTTCTACAATTAGAGTAATTTCTGAGCAGAAGATGGAGTTTTCAGCTTTCTTCGCCTGTGTACCTACTATGGAATTTAAAGCATGTTTGTGCTTCTTTAGATCGATGTTTCTCAAATAAATAGCAGTCTCCTCAGGTCCCTTGTAACTTGGAAGCTGTTTTGGGAGTTTACATAAAATTCTCTTATGGCAGTTTGGAATTTGGAGAGCCTGGTTATCTGAGGAGACAGTCTTCTCTTATCATGGCAGCCTGAGACTTCGTTACCTATGTTTTCTCTGCAAGCAATAACAATTAACATTTGGAATATTTGATTCAATATGAAAGAGCTGTTATAGTTACTCCTATGAAATTAGATGTGTAACTTAAACTATTAGGTAGTGGTTTATTTTTAAGAAGGGAAGGTTGAAGTTGCCAGGTATTTTTCAATCAAACTGATTTTTCCCCAGGACATTTAAAATATAGACCTGATGTAGTAAAGAGATAACAATGCTTCACATTATTTATCCCAAGCAAAACGGACAAAACATGAGAAGGATCAGCAGTCTTACTCAGTTTCACTACTCTTAACTGTTCATTGATGTGTTTGTGTTAGTTTTGTCATGTGAGTGATAGGTAAACTTTAAGACATAATATTTAAAAGCCTTGAATGCTCTTTTCCCTGGCTTTGCTGTGCATCAGACAGGGAGGATGGTGAAGGGAAGTAAATGTTTTATTGGGAAAATGAGAGATGTTACCCATCTGACAATTTTTACTCTACCGTAAGCCTACTTACTACAAAGTAGATGGACTCAATAATTTTGTGCATTAAGACAGAGAGAGAAGTATTTGATGATGTTGACATAGTTTTAATAAGCAATAGTGAGGACAATCACTTGGGTCAGAAGTTAGCAGTTGAAAGGATACCTGATTTAAGTTCTACCTGCTGAGCTTGCAGGTGTATCTCTCAAGACTTATTGAGTCTCATCCTAAGTCTGGATCATCCTGATCCTGAGCAGAGCTCAGACAAGATCCAGTAGCGCCAGTTGGTTTTATTTGACTTATGTACGTCTAAAACAATTGACTCACGTTTTTCAGATACACTGATGCAGGATGTATAAGAAGGTGAAAACATGCATGCAGGTAAAAAGTAGCAAATCAAGGATATATTCCGTATCTTTGCTTGTTAATTTGTCACATCTTGGTGGTTAGCCAAGCTATGTTTCTGAAGTTGGCTTTTAGCATCCCTTTATAGTAGCATAAAATAGGCAGATGCTTTTAAGTAGTGTGGTAGTTTTTTAAGTTCTTACTTTTCTCCTTCACCCTAGTTTTCTTTAGTTTGTCTTTGAACAGTTGCTGTTTGGACTATTCCTTTACATCACCCTATGTAGAAGTAGAAGAAACAAAAATTACTGTGTTTCCAAATCAAAAACCCCATGAAGAAACAGCATCTTTCCTTCCATTCTGGGCACGGCCTTATTTAATTCCTTGTTCCTTAATTTTTCTTTCCTATTCTGGTAAGATGTCCAGCCAGGCAGAAGATACATTCAGTTTTTCTTGTGTACTTCAGAGTAGAATGTCAAAAAAACAACTTGTTTATAGTCCTTGAACTGTGAAATCCCCAACAATATTTGCTTGATGGAGCACATCTTGCCAGGTGGGCAGAGTTTTAAGACTGCAGGTGTATACATACCTCTTGGATCTAAGGAGTTTGGACTGCTGACTGATGAATTAATTTCAAATGAATTTCACCTTATGTTTCATTGGGAGTGATGAATTTAAAATAATTGTCTAAAATTGACACTTTATAAACAGACCATGTTAGAAAGGCACTGCTGCCTAATCCTAATGTTAACCTTAGGGAAATGATTTTCCAAACTTCTACTACTTCCATTGAAAGATAAGAAATAGTAGCTCTGCTAAGGAACAGTGTAGTTCATTGTCATAAGGAGAAGTGATAGTGCTAATTTAATTGCAGAGGTGGCTGCTCAACTTCCAGGTTGAAAGGCAGAACTGTATGCAGAGCAGAAGTGTAGCTTTTACACCTGAGATGATGGCACCTATAATGATCACAGTGAACAATTAGTAATGATCGTATGCAGATTTGAAACACATTTGGGGGAATTTATCAAAACATAGTTTTAGGAGTCCTTTACCTAGTATAAAATTTCTTAATCTCTGAAATTGCTTCAATAGCTATTGTTAAACTATTACAGAAACTGACAGTTCAGATGAAGAGTTATTGTAATACTAAAATGGAAAGGACTTTGGGGTTAGCGTGTTTTTAGGAGAGAAAAAATCATTACAAGAATTTACCTGGACCATTTTCACTCCAATTTTAATGTGAATACTTCTAGATTCCAAACATGTAGGATTTGAATCATCTGTTGTGTTATGTGCTGAGTTATCTGTCAGATACTGGGACAAAAGGGCTCTGTAGTTCATAGTAATACCAGAAATTAGTAGCTTTTTGGAAAACCAATTCATTTATGTTTCTAGGTTGTGCGAGTATCTGAAGGTCACACACCTGCTTGTCTCTAAACAGAAAGTAAAAAGCTGGATGGCAGGATTATCTGTAGCCCCATTTCCTTAGGAAGTACTTAGGCAGGTCTAGAATTCACTGCTGAGATAGTAAGTGTAGGAGGGCCTTCTGTCAGAATGAGAAAGGGAGCTTAAGCCTGAGGGTTTACTGGTGAGGAATGGAGCTACTGATGAGGTGCATCTGAAGGGCAGCATACCCTCTCTCACATCTAGGTGATTTGCAAACTCTACTCCCTTGTGACTCAAGTTTTGCTGTGGTTAGCACTTTAAAGTGCGTGTAAAAAGTTAGTATGGAGGTTTTCAGCAGCAGCTCCAGTTCTCCTCTTGAAACAACCCCAACTCTTTGGTGTTCCTGGATTGTACTGCTTGTTGCATGCCCCAGTGAGAACAGCAGCGTCAGGAGACTCTGTTATTTAGGGAGAGAGGATTTCTTGGGTAAGAGATTACTGGATTGTAATGTCTTGTAAGAGCAGTGAAACAAGTATTTCTTTTAGGGATAGCAAGTATCAAACTGGTGTGTTTTAAAGCAGTGCAAAAACATGAGCTGCCATGTTCTCTGCTTCACCAGCTAGATGGACCAGTCAGAACTGCTCATGTTTAGGTTTTTTTTTGCTATCTTCATTTTCAGGTGATGGTTGCAGAGGCACTGAATATTTCCAGGGAAACATACTTCGCCATTTTGATGGACAGAGCCTGCAATGGACCTGTTATGGTTGGCAGCCCACAGGGTGGTGTTGATATAGAAGAAGTTGCAGTTACTAGCCCAGAACTTATCTTTAAGGTATGAATATAATATTTTACACTAAAAATTGTCCTTGTCAGTTATCCAAAGACCGTATCCCCTCATCCTCTCCTCCACTTTCTCGTTCCGTTTTTCCTTCTGCCATATAAGGAAAGAAGACAGTAAGAACCATGAAAATAGGTTCACCCAGTAGGGGATCAGAGCTGTTATCTAGTAGACGAATGAGGTGTGTTTAACATCTGATTTTGTCAGGATTTGTGTCTCCAGCTCAATTAGAAAAAGAGCTTAAACCCGGCTTTTCTGTGATGAATTAAACTTAATACCTGAAATGTTTCATGATTGAGTTTCACTTCCAGGAAGGTACAGTTTGTTCACAAGTGGATCAGTGCCAGTATGGTTATTGTGTCTGGAGCTGGTTATTTTTTCTCTCTGACAGAATTAATTATTTCTTTGTACCTGGATAACTTTTGCAGCTGAAATATAACTGTTGTAATTGCTTTCTTAACGATGACTGCATTTAAGTATTCTTCATGTTACTGTGGCATGATAATGAGTAGACGAGCTATTAATCTGGGAAAATAATTGATACCATCAAGTGTAATTATTCAAACAATTATAAAAATATTTAATGTGCGTTCTAAAAATTACATAAATGTTCCAGCATTACTGGGCAGTGCCACCCATTGCCTTGAAAGTATTCCAGAAGATGTCATTAAAATTAACAGACTAAATAGTCGTCAACGCCATCTGTACAGTAATTAAAAGTGAAAACTGGTGTCACATTGTCTTGTCAGAATGCCACCCTGAAGAATTCTGTACCTTTTCGGAAGGACTGTTTTGGAGTTGGTGTGGTAATTATACCCTATAGGCAGCTGCTGTAGCCTCAGTCTCGGAGAGCTTTGGCAAACAGCCATGCTTTAATTACTCATTTGCAAATGTATACTAAGTGTTCTCCTTTTGAAGTTCTCAATCTCCATTCAGGTTGAATATTTAGCTGTATTTATGCGTGTTATTGTTGCAGGAGGAAATAGATATTTTTGAAGGCATAAAGGATCATCAGGCATTGCAGATGGCAAAAAATTTGGGATTCAAAGGACCTTTGCAACAGAAGGTAACTTGACTATTCCCTCCTTTTTTACTGACAACTTTTCAGCCCAGCCATACAATAAATGCTTTCCAAATAGACACAAAAAGCCAAGTGTCCATTAGACCAGGAGTGTTTTGACATTTTAAATACTGAATTTCACCTAGGTAATTGTCATCAGGCTTTAGCAATTTGAATAAGCTCCTTGTTGTTCCAAAGTGAAAGTTCCTGGTCTTTGGTGACAGCATGCTGTTACACCACATGGGATTCTTTTAAATCCAGTGGAGCTCAGTGAATTACACAGGTAGAGGTGTTTTGGAAGATTTGGCCCTTAATATAGGAGAATCTCTCTGGGTAATTGAAGCCTTTTTTTTCTGACCACCAACTCAAACCCAAAATGCTACCAGCTTGTTGTCTGTTCTGTATCTCTTTTACATATATATATATATATGAATTCCATATTGTACACAAAAATGTGAGATATTTTGCCTTTATGAATCATTTTGCAGGGAAGAGAAAGATCGTTCATGTTACTTTTGTCTGTTTTTTTTCCCCCATAGTATCAAACTGACATTTCTGTAGAACTTCTTTATTTTTAATTCAACAGTTTTAATTATTTTCTATCCCAACCATGCAATTAAAAAATGAATACTCATTAAGCTGATTAACACACATTTGAAGATTTAGCTGTATGTCTAATGAGGAGGAATGAATATGTAGAACCTTTCAACCCTTGAAGAGTTCTCGTACTTAATAATTAACAGCAATGTATGGGCTTTTCAACAATACATTTAAATAATGCTGAAGCGAATGTATTTGTTTCCTTGTGCTATCAACTCAAAGGAATTTATTGAAGCATAGGGACATAGTTTTTATGCAGACAAATCCTAGTATTTACTTATTCATTCACTATTTCTAGGTTAGGTTTTTATGCTTTGCCTCAAAGAGGCTCAGTGCTTGTAAACCTTGAGAAAGAGAAGTGTTGGCATTAAGTTGCCTGATTCAGAGACATAAAATTATGTAATAGAATCATAGAACAGTTAGGATTGGAAAGGACCTGAAGATCATCCAGCTCCAACCCCATGCCTTAGGCTGGGTTACACTAGACCGTGTTGCCCAAGACTCTGTCCAGCCTGGCCTTGGACACTGCCAGGGATAGAGCATTTACCACTTTTGTGGGCACTGTGTGCCAGCGCCTCACCACACTCACAGTGAAGAACTTCTTCCTTACATCTAACCTGAACTTCCCCTGTTTTAAGTTTAAACCCATCACCCCTTGTCCTATCACTACAGTTCCTGATGGAGAGTCCCTTTCCAGCATCTTTGTAGGCCCCCTTCAGGTATTGATACTGAAAGATGGAGGAGCCCTTGATAAAGTTAAGTGATTCTGGTGATCTGTTGCACTTGCAGCAATGTAACAGGGCAGCAACAGCTTTTCAGGCTGCCCAGAATCAATGTGGGGTTGCACAGTGGGACTTTTCCCCAGCGTCACTGTTGACAGCTGTGCCCATCCGTATTAGGACATGTTGTCAATCAAGTGTTCATGCTTCGTTAGCAGTTTGGATCTTGCTTCCAAACAGTAACTCTTCAAAGAGTCATAAGACATGTTGATCCCCGAACTGGGGTTGGAGTTGAGCCTTTCCAGTCATAGTGTTTCCTTTCTTATAAATGACGCTGTGAGAGAAAGCTAACTTCTGTCATTTTATTTTCCTTCACTTTGCTTATTAGGAGAGATCCCAAATGTTTTTGGTTTATGTACTTTGGTCAATTGATCAGTAATGAAGGAATAAATTTGAATGTTTCTTTATTGGTGCACTTCATCATTTGCAAACTTACTCAGCTAATTGGTTCATCACACACTGACAACCTGACAGTTGTTTTTTATGCACGTTCATGTTGCTGTTGCTTAAGCTGTTCTATTAATGGAAGAATATTCTAAGAACAAAAGACTTGGAGGTTAGTAGTCACAATACTTTCAGCCACAGAACCAGTCACAGAGATAGATGGTGAAGAACAATAAGGAATAAGAAAGAGTATCTTGTGAAGAGTAATCAAGATGCTTCTGGCACAAATTCTTCAAGGAAACATTTAAGACTGATCTAGGAAGGAAAAATGTATTTTTTTCTGAAGGCATAATGTGCAGATACTACTTTATGGTTTCTGAATTTAGACTGATTAACGTGGATGCAACTTAGATCTCAGCATGCTGGAGAATATGTCATTATGAACTCTTCACATTAAACTTGTCATAGTAATAGTGCTGTTTATTTTGTAGGAAATCTTCAGTTTGTGTAGTCTTTAAATGCTCAGTCACTAGATGTTATTCAGTACCAGAATGCTGTGTGATAGCTGGTTTAGATACTATACAAATATGATTAAAGAAACAGAAATAAAAGTAGTAATTATCTAGATCTAGTGTGCAGTTGAATGCATTAAAAATAATCGATAATGGTTTACCTCTGCCTTGAAAACATTAACTTCTATTTTTCTTTATGGTAATTGTTAATTGCTTGATCAAATTTAGGCCGCAGATCAAATTAAGAAGCTGTATAATCTTTTCTTGAAAATTGATGCCACTCAGGTTGAAGTGAATCCCTTTGGTGAAACTCCAGAAGGGCAAGGTAAGAAATGGAAGGAAACGAATGCATTTGAAGTCTTTATTTATGCAAACTATAAACTAAATTGCATAGAAAGTTGTAAAAGCAGCTTTGCATGAATTTAATTTTGTAATGTAATTTAAGCAACATTCATTAATATTCCCATGGTAGATTTTACATCGCAAAACCTTTTGTTATTTCATGCAAATAATCAAAGTATTGGCTTCTAACATGTGCTTGATGAGAAACAGTAACGTTTTCTGCTTTACTGCTCTTTGTACAAGTTGGGTTATTCTTGGTTTGGGTGGGTTTTTTTGGTGTTTGGGGTTTTTTGTTTGTTTTTGCTGTTAGACTTACTGAGATTGTGTGGAAAGAAGCTTGTTATTCTACATGTCTAAGCATGTGTGTAAGTTAAAATTTTAAGTGCATGACTACAATCTGCTAGAGCACAGGAGAAGTTCCACGTGGAACTGATACTTAGCTACATCATTTCGTAAGAGAAGGGGTAATTGATCTGCTTCCGCAAGAAATACAGGGCTAAGAAGGTATAACATAAAAATATGGCACTGGATTACCTTTCACATCATTCTAGTAGTTGGTTTTCCAGCTGAAACTTCTCCTTCCCTTTGCCTTTACCCATTTTAACAGACATTAGGAATGTGGCTGCTTAATTGCTGTTCTAGAAACTTCTGGCAAAAGATCGCTGCTGTGTCAGTTAAGAACATGAGTTCCTCATATTGAATGAAATAGCATTTTTTAAATACTGTTTATATGCCCACAGCTAGTTTGTAAAGTAAGCAGCTTTTCACTAAAAATCTATGGTTTTGGCTCAGTTGGTCAGGAATTCAGATGCTGAATTGTGGCTAGAAAGTGCGCGGTCTCTTCCAGTTGTCCAACCTTGTTCTTCCGTTTTTAGCAATAAGAAAACAAATGCAAAAGAATTGGCAATAAAAAAACAAACACAAAAGAATTGGCAGAGAATTGTCCACAGCTTAAAAGGAAAACTCTGCTGGTAATGAACTCTGAAAAGCTCTAAAAGATGTAAAACAAATCCTGCCCCACTCTGTTTTACTGATGCGTCTTAAATGATGATGCTCTTTGTTATAAAATAGGCCCTGGGGCACAAAAATGCTGTATTGTAAAGTGACATTTTAACTACAAAAAGGAGTATCTTGTCTATCAAAATAGATGAGGATAATTCAGGGATAATGACAAATATTAAACATGCATCAATTTTTTTAACATAGTAAGCTGTTTTCAGGTTAAGCTAAGCTAGAAGAACATATTTATGGCTTAAATGTATGAATTGTGCTTTGATAGCAGACCTTTTTCAAATTCCTTCCGTGTTGTACTTGGGTTTCTTACCACCACAGTCCTTTAGCTCTCTGGATAGAGTTTACTTCATGAGAATGATTTCTTCCAAATGCTTTAACTCTTCATCTGAGAATCTCTCACAGCACTGTGTGCTCAGATTTCTAGTTAATTTGAAGTACCATGATAATGTGCATATTGAATCAGTAGTTTCTTCACTGTAAACCTCACTCAGCTTAATAAATGTAAGTCACGTTCTTAAGAACTAACTCTGGCTCTGTTGGTTCTTACGCACTTTGTGAAATGTGTGCTGGGGGAGAGAAACAAAAAGCCCTGCCGTTGACCAGTGCAGTTCTATCATATGCTGTATTTTAAATGGAAATGGGAAATACGCCTTCAGAACCTAGTAGTAGGCTGTTGTTTTCCCCACCATTTAAATAGATCTGTTGGCCTCATTAAAACCAGTTTGGAATGAGGTAAGGTCATCTTCATTCTGTGCTGCACAGTGCAGTTAAAGCAGAAAAATGAAGTAGGGCCTTGTAAAATGAATGGTCTGGATTTTGCAAGTTCTGGCAACGTGCAATGTGTAACACTTTTGACTATTTGAAGATGAATGGGACCTTTAAAATAGATACAACAGAAACTTCTGGAATTTCCTGCAGATTATGATGTTCACTTCAACACAAATTCATTGGTATGCTTGTCCGCCTTGGCTGATGTACTTACAAGGTTTATTCTGTGGGTTCAAGACCACCGATACTGTAAAAACAAAATATCCTTTCTCAAAACTTCATTAAATAATTGTTTAGTAGAATAAATGACCAAGATACCATAATCATAGAATCATAGAATAATTATGGAAGGTACCCAGTAGTCCTTTTGCTCAGTCAGATATCAAGAATTGGGATATTTATGACAATTGCCTTCTATCAGAGCTTGAGGTGAACTCTTTTTGCCAGGACTAGGTTGTTCTGGTATTCACACTTGGCATATTTAGTGAGGAGGGCTTAATTTGAGGGATGGTAGGGGGTTTTATGCTGTTTTTTCTGAGGTTGTTCTGCATGTGTTTCACATCCAGGAATCTGAGGAGCAGAAAGAGAGTGGGTTTCAAGCTGTGAAAGCCATCTTACTAGCAGGCATACACAGAAACCTTCCTGTGCTTTATTTCTTTTTGCTTGCAGTTTCTCCATCTGAAATGTCTTAAAGAAGAATGAAGATAAAACAAATGGAAGAACATTGGCGTAGCTTAATGCAGTTATTTCTAATGATAAAATACTAGTCTCTGTATGAAGACCATTATTCCTATTGAAGTAACGGTTGAGATGGATTCATTTCTTGCTGTGCTTTGTTTTTCATTTGTGCGATTTCTATTGGAAAATGCATTGTCATATGCATTTCCTTTTGTTTAATTTTGTAGCAGATCTTTGTTAACACTGTTGGGTCAGAAGCCTGTAACTGCCCATTTATGCGAGTTCTTTTGTTTGCTCTCAGTGTAAGCTGTTGAATTGGCAGATGACAAAAATCCCACACTGCTAGCAAAAACAACAGAAGTACTCCATGAATATAAGTGCTGGAGCTTTCTTTGGTATTTGTTTAGACAAAAAAAAATCCATTTGTGTAATCTATCATGCATGTAACAATGTGCTTTTTGATGGTGCAAATGGGTTGATAAATATTAATAGATGTTTTTCCTGGTACTTTGTACAGCATAGCCTTTGTTAAAGGTGGCTGTTCTGGAGAAATGAGATTCTATTAATGTGACATTGAGAATGTTCATGTCTAAGGTAAACAAACTCTGCAGCTGCAGTTTCACTCCAGCTTCGTTTTAGCAATTCAGAGAATTAGAGCTTGAAGAAGAAAAATGGTGCCAGTCTTACTTCATTGTTAAAAAAAGAAAGCAGCTCTAGTACAGTAGAAGCATATTGTGAACTTTAGATTCTTCTTTTGGCAGATTCCCACTTAATGGTTGACTGGGTAACATCTAGGCTCTTCCAAGAGAGATGTATTATACACAAACACACATGAATAGTTCTCTGAAACTGCAGTCACTCACTGAAATTTGGTCGTGTTTCAATTTAATCTGGTATTGGTTACAATTCCAGTGTGTAAAAACAAAACCTGCGGCAACATCAGAAAACCAAACCGGGAAAACCCAATGCAAATCAAGGCGTGCAATTGAGACTCTCCTGTTTGTGTAAATCTTTTGCTGTTTGCTTCAGTATATTCCTCCTGAGTTAAGCAATTGCATATTGAGGAAAAAAAAGAGAGGTATTTGTGCCACCAAAAAAGATCGTGTGAATAGTTATTTTAAGTAGTATCTGTATCAAAGACTTAAAATTGTCTTTTTAATTGCAATTCACCTTTAGTTGGAGAGAAGAACCAACAAGACTGTTGGTTGATAATCAAGGATCTCCTACTACAAGCTCAGGAGTGTTGCATCCAACTAAAAGGAAGTGCAGCAGGAGGGCCAGGAGACCTCCTTGGATGGATAAGGAGCTGCTGAGGAAAATTCAAAGGAAAAAAGAGGCTTATAAAAGGTGGAAGCGAGGACAGGCGGCCTGGGAAGAATACAGGGATGTTGTCTGGGAAGCTAGGGACCAGGTTAGGAAAGCTAAGGCCCAGTTAGAATTAAAATTGGCTAGGGATGTTAAATATAACAGGAAGGGATTCTATAGGTACATTGCAAATAAAAGACAGACTAGGGACAACGTGGGCCCCCTCCGGAAGCTATCAGGAGACCTGGCTACCCTGGATTTGGAGAAGGCTGAGGTTCTTAATGACTTGCCTTGGTCTTCACTGGCAAATGCTCCGACCATACCACCCAAGTCTTGGAAGGCCGACATAGGGCCTGTGGGAATGAAGACCCTGGGCCCACTGTAGGAGAGGATCTGGTTTGAGACCGTCTTAAGAACCTGAACATACACAAGTCCATGGGACCGGATGAAATCCATCCACGAGTCCTGAAGGAGCTGGCAAATGAAGTTGCTAAGCCACTGTCCATCATATTTGAAAAATCATGGCAGTCAGGTGAAGTTCCCGATGACTGGAAAAAGGGAAATATAACCCACATTTTCAAGAAGGGGAAAATGGATGAGCCGGGGAACTACAGACCAGTCAGTCTCACCTCTGTGCCTGGCAAAATCTTGGAGCGGATTCTCCTGGAAGGCATGCTGAGGCACATGGAAAACAACAAGGTGCTTGGTGACAGCCAGCATGGCTTCACTAAGGGGAAATCCTGCCTGACCAATCTGGTGGCCTTCTATGATGGGGCTACGGAACTGATGGACAGGGGTAGAGCAGTTGATGTCATCTACCTGGACTTGTGGAAAGTGTTTGACACTGTCCCACATGACGTCCTTGTCTCTAAACTGAGACTGGAGTACCTCCCGTATGAAGATAGGCTGAGAAAGTTGGGGCTGTTCAGCCTGGAGAAGAGAAGGCTGCTTGGGGACCTCATAGCAGCCTTCCAGTATCTGAAGGGGGCCTATAGGGATGCTGGGGAGGGACTCTTCATTAGGGACTGTAGTGAGAGGAGAAGGGGTAATGGGTTCAAACTTGAACGGGTAAGTTTAGACTGGATATAAGGAAGAAATTCTTTACTGTGAGGGTGGTGAGGCCCTGGAATGGGTTGCCCAGGGAAGTTGTGAATGCTCCATCCCTGGTGGTGTTCAAGACTGGGTTGAGCAGAGCCTTGGATGGCATGGTTTAGTGGGAGGTGTCCCTGCCCATGGCAGGGGGGTTGGAACTGGATGATCTTAAGGTCCTTTTCAACCCTAACTGTTCTATGGTTCTATGATTCTAAATCTCCTGCGACATGCACATGTAACGCATATGTATTTCAATGGTGGTATGAATCAAAACGGGCAGAAAGAGAAACTATTAAGAGTTTTCTGGATGCAGCATTTAAAGGCACTTATTTCTGACTGGCTTGCATTGAGAAATCAATTATGCTTCAGTCAGTAATTATAATCTAGATATAGTACAAGTCACATCACTTAAATGGTGAAATGATAAGTGTATAGTCTTACATTTACTTAGAACATTTTAATCTAATGAGGTGTTTGCCTCTGCAGACCCATAGAAATAATGAGTCAGTAAATAGGCAAAAAACCCGTTCAGTGTATGTGCATTTCTGTTGCTGGTGTTTTTATGTTAATGTTATGTCTACCAGCTTATCTTTTGTATCTATTATTTAATACAGTCAGGTTTAGATACTTATTAACTTGTTTTTGCAGCCATAATGGGTGTTGACATTGATGAGAAGTTTTGTATTTCTTTTGTAAATTTTCTTCGTTTACCTGTAATCTTTGATCATTTTAAACATCCATTGGCTTAAAGTTATAATTCAGATCTTTAGGGAAATAATGTGTGTGTAGCTAATAACATTATAAATTAAAACTATGGCTAAGGAAAGCATTGTGTATTGCTCAACTATAAATGAGTGCATGTTACCAAACATTGCTTTGGGTTGCTAACCTGTTATTTGTTTTATCTGGTGTGCTTTCAGTGTTTTTGAAAGTAGACTCTCTTGTGAATCTAATGTCCAAATCATGCAAACTGGCTTCATAATCTACATGAACATTGTTTAAAGCAAACTCAGAAGATCATCCTGTGACAAGGGCTGTGATTATGTACTATTGCGGTGATGCTTGCTTTTCTCAATGTAGGATTTAAGGAAAATTTGACCTTATTTGCTGTATTCAGTGCTAGAACTTCAGCTTATCATATGGTGGAAGTGACCTCAGTCCCAAAGTAACCTTTTCCCCATCCCTGCTGTAGTAGTCGGAATATTTCAGAAGCTCCGGCTAACTGATCTCTAAATGCCTGTATGTTGTCTTGTTCTTTTATTCTTTAGTTGTTTGTTTTGATGCCAAGATAAACTTTGATGACAATGCAGAATTTAGGCAAAGAGAAATATTTGCCATGGATGACAAGTCTGAAAACGAGCCTATAGAGAACGAAGCTGCCAAATACGACTTAAAATACATAGGACTGGATGGAAATATTGCTTGCTTTGGTAAGAGCAAATAAATCCAAAAGACTTTTGAAGACAGATTCATACTTGTTCAGAGCATAGACTTTGTTTACGTTCTGACATTTTTTACGTTGTGACACCCTTAACAGTATTTCAGCCTGTTGTGCTCAGATTGTCTGTCCTTCACAAGGTCTTGCAGGAATGAAACTGAAACTGTTGAAACTGTGGTGAAGGCCACAGCAGACAGGCCAGGCCATGAGGAGGGTCAGGGAGAGGGCAGGCTGAGGGAGAAGGTTTCTACCCACTGAATTGTTAAGCTGATGCAATTGATCCTTCCACTAATTGAAACAAAACAAAAGTGATCAAACATCAGTCATTAATTATCAAAACTCAGTCTTTGTTACTTAAAAGACACTGCAAAAGTATGTGTGTAAAAACATTGTATTCCCACTTACAGCTGAATATCGAACTCCATTTTTCCTTTAAGGAGGGGTGCTAAAGAAGCTGCTTGGTCGTTAAAAGCAAAATATCAGCTTCTTATTTTCCTGACGTTTCTGTAGGACAGAAGTGACTCTTCTCTTTAGAAGAGAGAAGTAAGAAGGTGAGCTGTGCTCTAAATAATTTTCATTTTGTACAATTGCTTTTAACCAGTACATTTTATTATGAATCTAATTGAATTCGGCATTTTATTTCAGCTTGGTGAGAATATGTCCGGCATTTATATTGCTTAGACTTGTACTCCAGCCATAAATCTAGAAGATATTGATAACGCATTGCAGTTGATTCAGGGACAGTGAGACTTTGATCTTAATTTAAAAAATAAAACCAACACGACAACAAAAAAAAACCCTACCCAAATAATAATTTGCAACACTATGGTATATTACTGTTTCTTTAGTCTTAGGTATTGCTGTTGAATTGCAGATGGCACAGAAGATTTCCCGTGTCTAGCGGGCGCAACTTGCTGGGGACAAATAATTCCCTCCTACTTTTCCTAGCTTAGAGGATATTCGTGCCCCTGGGATTGCCTCTAGACTAATGCAAATGCAAAATAAAAGGCAGTTTCAGGAGCATTTGTCCCCAGAATTTAGTTGTCTCCTTTACAGTAATACAAAACATCATCTACTGCTATCAGAATGATGGAGGGGAGCTTAAGGAGTCAATTTGTCCTTCATGCCTCATGATGTGATCATTATTCCAAGAAGTTTTTGTGTGTCCATAATTAAGGAAAAGCGCACATCTAAGTCCTAAAGATACAGTCACAAAGAAACCTGAATGTTGGTGCGTGCACCAGAGTTTGGATTATTTGTTGCTTTGGATATCCTTGAACAGGTACTGGTCTATTTAGAAATAGGTGTTCATGAGCTGTGTTATGTGGTTGTGCTGATACGTTTTAAACTTTTTCACAAACCTCATATACTTTTACGTGAAATAGAAGTACTTGGTGTTTATAATTACAGTCAATGGAGCTGGACTTGCAATGGCAACATGCGATATAATATCCTTGAATGGTGGAAAGCCAGCCAACTTCTTGGATTTGGGTGGTGGCGTGAAAGAAGCACAAGTATATCAAGCATTCAAGCTGCTGACTGCTGATCCAAAGGTAAAAAAGGTGGTTTGGGACCAGAAGCTTCCCTGTGCAGCAATACCGCTGTGTTATAGAACATTAGTATGCTGAAAAATAGAGATAATGGTGGGAACACCGAGGATGAGTTAGTTAAGGGTCTATCTGAAAGGAAAATGATTTCACTGTGAACCACTGGCCTGACTTTTCAGTTCGTGGTCCACATGCAGGTTTGCTGGCTTTGTCTCCTTTATCTCTTTTTTCCAGTGCTTCCATCCATTTTCCTCATGTTCATTTTGCCTGTGATATGAACTCCTCTAAAGACCACATTCCAGTGAAAATTACATCTCTGTAATTGTATATCCTGTGCAGCAGTGACAAAATGTTGTGACTTTTCACATAGCGATGAATATTGTTTGTAACAAAATTTCAAGGCAAAATCAGGAAGAAAATTTGCAGTACAAAACAAGCACAGGTTGACTTCAGATTTTACGCTCTTTGCAGTTGTAACTCTCCTTGCATGTTTTAAGGCACATAGTATCTTGACCATTCAACTGTACTAGAGTCAGTCAATATTCAAAACATTCTTCCTGGTTCTTTTTGCGCACGCATAGATGGGGGTCATGCTGACCTTTTGTTTGTAGAGCTCTAGACTTATATTCTTCCCAAGACCCACAGAAAGAGAACTGGGTATCTCCTTCTACTTAGTGATTGTGTAAGCTTTTGAGTTACTAGCATGCCTAGAAGAACACAGACCTGGACAAGCAGAGAAGAAAGATTACCTTACTTGGGGCAGAAGGGACGAAGGATGGATTTGAGATTCATGTTAGAAAACCTGGTAGTTTCCTTCATTGTTTGATGCTAGTAGGCAGTGTTGTGCTTGTCTTCATTTGTGGAGCTTTATCCTCAGGGAATTGCACAAAGATTTGCTTGCATGTGTCTGAGTTGTTCTGTATTGTGTGTTTTGTATGATGACCAAGGACTGGCTGAGATGTAATTGAGCTCTAAAGCTTGTGTTGGTGGAGAAGCAGGTGCAGTAAAGTCTTAGATACGCAACTTAGCTGGCGATTATCAGTATACTAAATACATTCATCTGCCTGCTACAGCATAAACAACAGGTATTAATTTTGGTGATGAAGCTGACTGAGTTTAAACAATTTGAAAGCAAAAAGGCATTTCAGTAGCTCTCAGGTATATAACATCTGCATGCCAACCATTTGACTTGTAAATACATCCTTCTTCTATTATATATTCTGCTTATATGTTACTGCTTACTACTACCTGCTTGCACCAGGGCTAATAAAGCTACACAAGTAAAAGGTAGCATGGGAAGAACCTGATATAGTAATTTATGTTTGTGTTTATGCACATCTGTAGCTGTGCCATTCCTGGCTTTGACTTGCTGAAGATGAAGAAGATTTTAGCCTAAACGCAGCACAATTCATTCCTCATTAATTTGTTGCGTCCTCTTTTCCTTTTCAGTGCCTTTTCTGATCTTCCTTCATTCACAGGAAGAATCACAGAACAGCTCCCTCTTGCCTGTTCTCTCTATTGCACTCCAGGAAAAAAAGGGAGGATGTTATTAACATTAGTTCTTTTGAGCCTAGTTCTGCACATGACCACAGATGCGATCCTTGAGGAGCTTAAAGTGAGTCACTTCTGAACTGTTTCTTGTCAGTCCTTTCAGTGTGGCTGATGTTTATTTTATGTCAGTGTGACCATCAGCAATACTGTTCCAGTTCCATGTGACATCAGGTGAAAAACTCTTAATGGCAACTGACAAAGAATATGCAGGAGATAAAATTAGAACTAGGGAAGATATACAGATATCCTGGCACATAACAGGAGACTGTAGCAGCCCTGGCAGTTACATCAGCCTAGCATCAAAGCCCTTGATTTTCTTAGAGCTCTGCAGTTAATATTAATGTAAGTTTAGTAGCTATTAAAACAATAAATATGTCATATTTTATTTCTTTCTGTTCAGAAAAGATAGTAAATGTTAACTCCTCTCCTAATGCACCATGTCCATTAGCTCACTAATACACAGTAAAATAATTGAATGAATCCTCTCTTTTCTTAACTAATAGTAGGCTTTTAACCCCAAGAGTTGTCATGGCTAACGCAGCATCCACAGTTTGTATCTGCTCAGTCATTTTTCTGTAACCTTTAACCTCATTCCCACGTTTTTTGAGAAGAGAAAAATCTGCTCTTTGGAACTTGAGGGACAGTTGATTGCTGTAAGTGTCTGCAAACAATGTTAAGCTGAGAAAGGCTGAACAAACAAACAGGCCTGCAGGGCTGTAATATGAAGAAGTCCTGTCTCTTAGTTGCACTGAAACGTGGCATTAAGGGCATTGCAGGAAAAGAAATCTTCCAGAAGGAAATGTTCAACTGCACTTTGAAATAGATCTTTAAAACGTCTGTTTTGTATTAAAGCAACACAGTACAGGTATGCCGTGATTTGATTTGGTGAAGCTGGGGATATTGTTTTTGAGAAAGACGAAGATCTTGGCTGCTGTGCTGCTGGTTCAGTCTGGCTGTTGTCAGGGTCTGTAATTCTAAAAAAAAATTAAAAAAAGATAAAAAAGGGGTATTTTTGTTGCAGAAGGTTACCCACTGGCTTTGGATGGAAATGCTGTCTCTGGAGTCAGTGGCTCTTATGTTCTGCCAGCCTTGTTTGCAGCCTGCCATATCCAGTACCTCCTAGGTCAGACGGGTCACTGCAATGACTCTGAATTCCTTTTTTATTTCACGAAATTCCAGACTCTTTTTAACTTTATTCCTTCCTGCCCATCTTGTTTCTGTGACTTTGTGCTGTCTGTCTGCTTTGGCAGAAAATAAGCTGTCTTCCTGCACTTCAGTTAGTAACAGTAAAGGGGAAGGTGGCTCAATTCTGGGTGTTGAAGCTGCTGGGAGGCATGGCGGAAGCTTCATTTCTCCTGTTTGTGCCACAAGTCAGGTAGAGGAGGTTGTTTCCTTTGGTATTTCAGAGGCCTGAGTGATGCCTGGATGAATGAGGTGCTGTTTCAGCTATCCTTACTGAAGTCCTCATCCTTGAGTACTCTCACGTCCTTACCAAGCTCAGTAGGTGCTCATTTTTATTCATGCTGAAGACCTGGCTTGTTACATTTACTGTATGATATCTGTTTATAGGCTTTAACAAGGTTTTGGAAATAATAATAAATACAAATAATAATAAGCTGAAATAATAACAAATCTGCTGTCCAGGGCACTGAAGCTCCTCTCTCACCATGCTCTGCACCGTGGGCTGCAGGGGAATCTCTGCCCTGGCACTTAGAGCATCTTCTACCCTCCTTCTGCACTGACCTGGGTGTCTGCAGAGCTGTTTCTCTCACACACTCTTACTCCTCTCTCCAGCTGAAGTTAACATTGTGCAGGATTTTTTGCCTTCTTAAATACATGCTACCACCTTCACTGATGGGCCCAACCTTGACCAGCAGCAGGTCCGTCTTGGAGCTGGAGGGCACTGGCTGTGTCAGACATTGGGGAGCCTTTTAGCAGCTTCTCACAGAAGACTCATCCACAGGCCCCCCACTACCAAAACCTTACTATGCAAACCCAGTAAAAAAAAGCAAACTACACTGTAAGCAGTTTTGGTTTACCAGTGACTGGCTGTAGTCCTTAGCAGGTGTCTCCTGTTAGAAAGTATCACTGGAATACGGACTGTTAAGGTCCTGTTGTTCTTTCTTTGTTTTTAACTTGTTGTTGTTGTTCTCCTTTTCCCCCTAAAGCTCCTTTGACAGCCTTTTTTGAAGCCTGTCATTGATGATGTGACTAAAGACTTACTAAATCAATTGATGTTAACAAGTGCTTGCTTGTCATTTAAGCAAAATACTATTGACAGATTGACAAACATGTCTCTGGATAAAAATGTATTCTCTATTGACATCTGTTAACTCATATCCAGGGAATAATTACTATCAGATACACACATAAATTTGTTGGGTTTTTTTTTTCCTTTAGCTACTCTTTAATCTGAATTTAGGTTATTATTTTATTAATATGGAATAGGCGTTCTTATTCCTGTCACTTTTCTTCACCAGTTCGCTTATGTCAGATGCATCTCTGCCCACCTAAGTGGTGGGAAAAGTAGTGGCACTAACGTGTATCACCATTGAGTGTGAAGCAGAGGTCTTGCGACTGTGAACAGAATTGTGAAGGAGGGTATCGTTAAATCATATTTTCGCAACTCACTTATTTTCCAGCTGTGCTTGTTGTGAAAGTAACACACTTATCCATCCGTATATAAGAAGACGTTTTTATCATGGGTTTATCGTTTTGGCTGGAGGGATTTTTAGTATTAGTTTTCTTAACATTGCAGTCCTATATGTGGCAACAGAAGGGAGAACATTATACACGGAGGAAAGATTTAGGATATTCTTTTCTTAGATTTCAGAAATAAAAATAAGGTTGCCCTGTAGAATTTATTTGGGCTTTATTTCAGGTGAATTAATTCAGAATTGGGTGAGCTAGCTCAGTTAAGACAATTCAGAAAGTCTGCAAACATTCAGGCAGTTTGGTGTGTCATAACTACATCAGTGTTACCGGATTGTTTGCTCTCACTCTGCAACTTTACGCAAAGACCTGCTCTCAGTTTGAAGGGCAAAAGGCTGTTCTGAGTATGGTTTCTAAATAGGCTTCAGTGTATAGCTGAGGGGTTTGTCCTGGAAGTTGTGTAAAAATCTGTCTTATTCAGCTCATCTGTGACTAGTGTTTGTTGGGTTACAAGCCTGAGCCAAAAAGGGGTTTTGGTAGATAAACTTCTTACAAGTTGCAGGTATTTATTCCCAACCAGTTATTCCCTGCATCCTGCCCTCTGAGGCATCGTTTCAAACAGCCTGGGAGAAAAGAGAATGGAAGAAGAAAAGGGGAATGTTGTCACATGGTGTTCCTGTTCCAGGTCTGGGCACTGAGACATTATAATCGCATCACATAAAAATTATATCAGCGGCCAACTTCAGAATGCCGGCAGTTTGCACTGCTGTTTAATGTGATCTGCAGAACGTGTGTGGCAGTGTTAGGCATGCCAGTCAGTCAAGGCTATCAAGTCTGTCGTGACTGAGAGGAAGAGAACATCAAAGGCAACATCCGGAAACAAAGAAACAACTTGATGGACTTTCTTCTAGGGCTGCCTTTGCCCATTGATGAGGTTGGTGTTGCTGTTAGTCCTGGACATTTTGTGTGGAGTGAGAGGAGGGTGCTTTGAAGACTGGGAAAGGGACTGTTAAGCTTTAAAGGCATAAATACAAAAAAGAGTGTAGAGGTTTTAAAAATACAGACATTAAAATAGCCACACTTGCTGATACTGAGCCTTATCCCCATTAGAGCATAGGCTGGTTGTGAATAGTTTGTCGTGCGTTTTCGGTGTTTCCCTGGCTAATTGTCAGTGTTAAAGTAATGTGAATACATGAATCAGTAGGATGAGATAAGTTTTTTCTATCACACATGCAGTCTATTTCAGTGTGTATGTAATGTTGATGAAATAAATGAAATTCAGTAGTGTTCAGTTAAGGATATACAGTAGAGTGTTAGCACTGGATTTGGATTGTCAGATTGCATGTCATTTCACATAATGCAGGGTAACGCTGTTCTTACATAGTCATTAGAAATCTTTCTGCTTTCTCATTCAACTATCGTGCACTCTTTACACACTTCATTACCCAGCTCTTCTTTGCACAGCGTGAAAAGTCTTTATGCTTTGTGTGTTTTTCTGATTCATACAGGAGGGTGAAGCATCATATGATGTTTTGAGTACTCTAAAAGCTGTAGGTGAAGAGTTATTGTAGTGAAAAATACCTGTGTGTTATAATGCACTGTTCCACGAGAGCTAACTGCTAGTCCAGTGTTCACAGCTCTGCATAGCCCTAAAGGGGCTGGATGTCTGAAAATGGTGGCACTTGAATTTAGTGACTGCTTTTGAAAGTTCAGGCTTTGACTGCTCTGGTTTCCCCCTCTGTGTGAACTGTAGATTCTAAAACTCATGTGCCATATATGACTGCTCTCAACACAATCAAAAATTACATAGTCCATTAAAGAAAGTAAGCACTATGGAAATGATAAAAGGTATCCCTTGTTACGTGACTGCTTATTACATGTTCCTGTACTGCTTATTACAGAGCCCTGTCCCACTGCCGGTTTTGTATTCAGCATGGTTTTTGTAGAAGTGAAATGCTACATTTTAAAAAAGAAAGTCATAATCAATAAACGTGTTGGGTTCATGTTGCAGTTTTGACATTTCTGTAAGACAGTGTAATTGAAGTACACCACATTGTTTTTGGAAGATGGATCTTACTATGTCGTCTTCATATTATCACCTAATAGAACATAGAGAGCCCCTTTTACCTTGGGGGGTGCATGAACACATATGGAGAGACTGTCCTTTTCTCTTATTTAAAATACACACCCAAGTGTTGAAAGAGGAACCAGACACACAAAGGTGAAGGAAACCTTCAGTTAACCTGGATAATCTGCCCAGTGTTGCAAGTCAGCGTCTGCCACAGTAAGGTGAGAAGCAGTAAGGTTTAAATGCAGCAAAGAGATACAAGTTAGCTGTTCTGAAAATTGTCCATCAGAAAGGTAGTTGAGTCCTGCAGCAGTTTATTTTAGGAACTTGCAGGCTATCCAGCACTGCCAGTTTTTAAGAACCAGCTAAAAAAAATGTAGCCAGAGTGTTTCAGGATGAGTTGGTTCTCCTTGGCGCCGGTGACAATCTAGAGGTTTCTTTTCCTGTTTCAGAGAATAGCCCTAAATTGTCATAAGATGACACCTTGTAGGGGTAGGAAAGATCTATTGGAGCACAGAAACATCTCATAAAGCTGGGAAAAGCTGACAAAGGCATATTGTATTTTCTGCCTCAGAAATCTGTACAAATACTCTAACTAAGAAGGGGGCCTATATAGATGCTGGGGAGGGACTCTTCATTAGGGACTGTAGTGAAAGGACAAGGGGTAACGGGTTCAAACGTAAACAGGGGAAGTTTAGATTAGATACAAGGAGGAAGAAATTCTTTACTGTAAGGGTGGTGAGGCACTGGGATGGGGCTGCCCAGGGAAGTTGTGAATGCTCCATCGCTGGCAGTGTTCAAGGCTGGGTTGGACAGAGCCTTGGGTGACAGGATTTAGTGTGAGGTGTCCCTGCCCATGGCAGGTGGGTTGGAACTAGATGATCTTAAGGTCCTTTCCAGCCCTAACTATTCTATGATTCTATGGTTCTATGATATTGGAGCAGCTCATGGTTCTTTAATAGATACCGTAGGATTTGAGTTTATAGGAGTAATTTAGAAATTTCTCTACATTTTTAGTAGCACTGCATTGGTGAGAAAATATAGAGTAATAGAACTTTAACAAGGATTTCTTCTAATGTGTCTCTACAATTTTGCAGAAATTAATGTGAAATGACTAGTTGTCTTTTAGAGCACTTAGAGTGTTGAAAAGGCATTTTTTCCTTTCATTGAAGCATTTTGAGAGACTGATAGCATATTGCCAATATTTATGAAAATGTGAGGACAATTATGCATTTAAGCTGCATAATTGAATTGTCTTGATTTATAATCTAGAGTAATGTATTTTTCAAGAGCATGTGTAGTATTGGGCCCTAAGTAATTGATATGTAAATATACTGTAACACGAATCTCCCATTATTTATAGGCACTGACAAGTTGAATGCTTTTTGGCATTTTAAAGTTGGCTGTAATAAATCTTAAAAACTGGCTGTGAAAATAAACTTACTAAGAAGGAGGAAAACTTGCAGAGGTTCTGTAATTGCCTCCTTTGCAGTGGAATAAGGAAAAAACCACAAATGCTGCTGTGGAAGCTATAAATGCTAAAAATTGTGTGGAAGAATCACAATGAAAATTGAGCTGTTGGGTTTAGATGTAATTTGAAATATTTGCGTGCCCATTACCCTCTCGGTGGTGTTGTCCCTTCTAAAATAGGAACAGAAGAGAAGACCTTGCCATTATCTCAGAAGACAATCTGCTTCATCCTCTTGAGATGGCTGTTGCGTGGTCAAGGCTTGTTGCATTTTCTTGCTTGTTTGGAGTACATTTGATTAATGATCAAAGTGGTAAGAGAATTATTAGATTATTAATAGTATTTCATTAGTGCTTGGGACTGGACTGTCCTGGTGAGCCAGTATGGCTGAGCCTGCGATGGGAGGTGGTTTAGAGAAGTACATGCTAACGGCTATGGGATAGTGCATGTCTCTTGTCTTGTCATAGTATGGTATCACCCTCTTGCTCTAAACCAGTGCTTAAAATGAATGGCAATGGACACAGGCAGTAAATCTCCCTCTTGAAAATCTTGCCAGCAACACCTCTACCTGCCAAATGCCTGATCATATCCAGCATGTGTAGTATAATGGACACTTATGTTTGTGTGTCTTAGTACTGCCTACTAAAAGGAAATGCCATAATACATCAGAAAACTATGCAGTCCTTTACTGTAGTTTACAAATTGATTAAATATTGAAAATTTATATGACTCATTTCACAATTAGGATAAAAAGGGAAGATATTTTAGGAATCTCAATTTGGTAACTCATCTTGATGAGATGAGTAATTATGAATGTATTTATAGATTATCTGTCTAGCCTGTTTACAGGAGAATGAAAAACAAATCATTTGATAATACAGGTAGAGAATAGTATATTAAAATAAAAGTTGTAGGTGTCCTTACTGAAACTCTTCTGTGAAGAAATCACATTTTCATGCTCATTATTTTTAAGTGGTTTGAGGTGTTATGGCTGTCTAGGAAAGTGTTTGTTCTTTCCATCAAAATGAAGAAATTTAATCACCTTACCTCCATCTGTTCCTGATAGAAACAGGCCTAGATGATGAACTGTATATTTCAAGTAGGTGCTTTTAGCCATTTGAACTGGGTAAGAGACAATCTTCTTCTGACAGTGAAATGAATATCAGCTGGGTTTGCTTATAATTTCAGAAGCATCCTTGATGGATGAAGCATGGGTAGGTAGAGCATTCATGAGTTGAAGAATAAGACTCAATGGGGGTGGGGAATGGTGAAACACAACAAAATTAGTGAGCATTTCCCCATCATAAAACTCTTGTAAAGACAGAAGAATAAAGGGCCTGATCTTGCTAAGGTTTTGAGTGTAAAGATACATCTATACTTTAAAATAAAAGAGTGGGAGGTTGGGGGGGGATGGAATTAGAAGCAGTTTTTGTCTCTAAGCTGCCAAAAGTACAGTGTCAGGTGCAGTGATGTAGTTATTGGAAAAGAAGATAGAATTGCATGAAAAATACAGATGTTGCACTTGTCTCTGCTGTGATACTTGTGCTCTGGTTGGCATCTTAATATAGGAAATAGATCATGATAGGTGATCTTGTTCTGACCTATTATTATTAATCCCGTATGCCATCTGAAATGACTGGTGCAGTGATGTGATCAGGAATAAGATGCAGGTCTGGCAAATACATAGCTTTTAAATTCATTGGCATCTTTTATAAGAGAATGATCTGTGAGAACATCCACCCATCTCTATGGAACTGGCATTTTGAGATGCAGTGTATCTCCTGATGTTTTCTGTATTCCAGTCTTGATGCCTTTTTTTTTTCCTTTATTTCAATTTTTTTAGTGTTGAGATAGGGAATGTGTTTTTCTGTAGCGTGTGAACTTTGGGTTTGGAGCAGGATACACTCTGTCTTTCCAGTCAAAGGGATGTATTTAATTTATTTGAGATATATATATATATGTTGTATATTGAAATATATTTGATATATATTTGACATTTAATATATTTAAATAGGAAAAATATTATTTGGCCTATGTTCATCCATTCATTTGCATTGCTGAGCATAGGACAATGAAAAAGCTTTGGAAGAGACAAAAATTACTTGAAATATGGCTTAATGAAAGGGGACAAGCTGTTCCTTTCCCTTGAATCACTGTTTTGTTTCAGGTAGGACTGAATTATTTCATGGCTTCATTATTCATGCTCCAATTCAACAAGATATTCAAACCTGTTTCAGGTTTTAATGTTTTATTATCTATTATTCTGAGTGGATAGCTAAAGCTGAAATAAATGAGCCTACTCACTTTTAAAGCTTGTCATGTGCTTAAGTGCTTGGCAAGTCAAGTCCATATCTACCACAAATGAGTAGTTCTTACTCTTGTTGCTAAAGGTTTAGTTTCATCTTCCAATAGAAAAACTGTCCTGCTCTGCTCTCGTGAGACCTCACTTGGAGTATTGCGTGCAGTTCTGGTGTCCTCAACATAAAAAGGACATGGAAGTGTTAGAACAAGTGCAGAGGAGGGCCACGAGGATGATCAGGGGACTGGAGCACCTCTCGTATGAAGATAGGCTGAGAAAGTTGGGGCTGTTCAGCCTGGAGAAGAGAAGGCTGCGTGGAGACCTCATAGCAGCCTTCCAATACCTGAAGGGGGCCTATAGGGATGCTGGGGAGGGACTCTTCATTAGGGACTGTGGTGAGAGGACAAGGGGTAATGGGTTTAAACTTAAACAGGGGAGGTTTAGATTGGATATGAGGAAGAAATTGTTTACTGTGAGGGTGGTGGGGCCCTGGAATGGGTTGCCCAGGGAAGTTGTGAATGCTTCATCCCTGGCGGCGTTCAAGGTGGGGTTGGACATAGCCTTGGATGGCATGGTTTAGTGGGAGGTGTCCCTGCCCATGGCGGGGGGGTTGGAACTCGATGATCTTGAGGTCCTTTCCAGCCCTTACTATTCTGTGATTCTGTGAAAATGAAAATTACTCCTATTCTCTAAAGGTGTTGTCTGTGTTGTACTTCTCAATATTTTGTCTGTAAAATGAGGTGTTATCTTTACTGTGAAAAATGGAAAGCTTATCTCTTTTAGTGCTTGTACTTTTGATCACAATCTGCAGAAAACAAGAGTTAATCATACATCTATAGTTAATAGTTTTTCTCATAATATTTGAGAGAAAGGACTAATTTTCAGATGAACTGGTTGCCCAAAGAAGTGGTAAATGCTCCATCCCTGGCAGTCTTGAAGGCCAAGTTGGACAGAGCCTTGGGCGACATGGTCTAGTGTGAGGCATCCCTGCCCATGCAGGGGGTTGGAACTGGATGATCTTAAGGTCCTTTCCAGTTCAAACCATTCTGTGATTCTGTGTTCATTCTCATGCATGTGAGGAAGAAGGAGCACTCTGCTGCTGCAAGCAAACTGCTCAGTGTAGAGGAGCAGCCAGCTATGGTAGTCATGGACAGCGTTGCCTTCCTCCAACCAAGAACCACTGAAGTGCTTCAGTGTAAACAAGGTGGCAATCCTGCCACCAGTGCCATGAAATGGGATTTCTAAGTGGGTGACATTTGGGCTGACCATGTAAGCCAGTATTCGCTTTACCAGAAAAGGGAATGAAATCTCTGTTAGCCCCAGCTGAGAAGGCTGTTAAGCAAAAGTGAAGACAGAGTTAATACCAACCTTTTGATTAAAGCAGAAGCCTTCCTATAAACTATGGATGGCTCTTGTGCATGGTAGATTTGGAATTAATAGTGATAACAGGGAGAAAGAGTAAAAGCATCTCATTAAGAAAATAGATTACATTCATGCTTATGTGGTGTAGACAAGATTAAAACTTGAAAATGCTGAGGATCTCTTTTTTCTTAACTAAATCTTGATTAAGTCAACCTCCCAGAATAGTTATAGACCTGTAACTAGCAAAAAAAAAAGACGAATCAATTATTGGGTAGAAATGAATGAATGTTCGGAGTCAGTATTTTATAGTAGGTGGTGAAAGTTGAATGCCTGATGCCCAGCGAATCATTTGATTTAAAGGTTTGGGACTGCAATGCTTGACTTCGTATTGAAGAAATATAAAAAAGCAAATTACTATTTGCTGGAAAGTTGCAGAAACCTCGTGAGAATTGTTTAGTTCCTGCTGCTCCCTAGAGGTTTTCCTCTTCAACTGCTGATTGAGCATGTGCTCTCTGAATTGCGAAGGATTTGCCTTCCTTCCACAGGGCCCTATACAGTGGGTTTGGGGATTTTGTGTGTATAACTTAGAATCTTAAATACATTTTTGTTTCCACTTAGTCATACAAACTGTGGAAGTAATGGAACTGAAAGGATAAAACAGAAGCAACTTAAGCAGAGATAGTGCTTACATTATTGTTCATCAAAATCCCTTAGTAATACTGAAAGTCTGTTGAACTTCAGTGAGTTCATCTGAAAGCAGATGGGTTCAACCTTTTCCCTGACATTAGGACAGATTTCACCTCACTGAACACTGCAGTTTTAGGCTTTCTGTCAAAGAATTTCCTTCCTCCGCTTGTACCATCAGCGATCAGCTCTGTCGTACCCTTCTGTCAAGGAATCAGGTCTGTGCCAGTTATAGTGTGTCAAAGACAGTTTTCAACAGTTGCATACTCCTCCTCTCCATTTGCACCCACGGTCATCTGACACAGCAGTGAAAAAGCTCAATGAACTACACTGGCAGAATGACTAAGCCTTGTAGAAACAGAAATAATCTCCCCAGGGAAGTGGTGAACTCACCAGTGTTGGACACTTTTAAGATTCACCTGGACATTGTGCTGAGATGTGTAATCTGTATCATACTTTGTCTAGAAAGGTTGAACCGGATGATCCTTGAGGGTCTTTCCAACCTGTATTCTATGGAAATAGACTGGCTGCCTGAACTGGCTTGTTACTAGATCAGATGAGTAGTTCCTGGAGGACAGTGCTGGTCTAGATGAGCTTCAGTCTGTCACAGCTACCATTGTTCCCTTGTTTACACCAGACTCTTGTGTTCTTTCTTCTACTGTGCGATGCTTCCCTCTTCAAGTGCTCCTATTGAGTTCAGTGAAACTAATTTCTGGTCTTACATTGTTCATCACAATCTTCTCCAAAAGGAATCTGGTCCACTAAGGAAAATGAATCATTTGGTATTGTTAGCAAGAGTGATGATTTATGTGTAAAAGTCATGGAGCATTAAGCTGCCCAGAAAACAAAAGAAAGCAAACTCTTACAGCCATTGCTGGCCTATGACTAGATGTGAGCTCCGATTAGAACAAGTTTCCTTCATTTCATAAATCACAGCTACATGTGTACTGGGAGTTTTGACTCAGATCCAAGAAAAAAAAATGAATTTTGTGTGTGTGAATATATTTACATATTTAATGTCCTCAGAAAAATAGAATTAAGGATGAAATCTCGAGAGGGGCTTTCCACAGTTCACTCTGATTAGTGATTACATGCTGTAGTCTTCTACCCTTTGTTTGACACCTGACTTGATATTTCATTTATTTGTTAGCCTTGCAGAGTTCAGTCAGTGTTTTACCATAGAGCACTCTGTAGTGCTCATGATCAAGAGCTAGTCGCCAAACTTGCATTAGTCATAGTTTACCTTTGAAAACCAAAGGATCAACATTGATGCAAATTTGACTGCAAATAGAAACTAGTATTATTGGCATGACGGTGTTGGTGCTGCTGTTCTCTATGATGAGAGGTTTTCTCTTTGCATTAAGTTAATACCAATAAAAGATTGTTTCAGCAAGCCAAGGAAAACAACTCCACTGTTGAATTCTCAGGTGCAGGATCTTGGCATATAAATCAAACCTTGTCTAATTGTAGTGCCAACTTATTGGTCAGAATCTTAGCCCCGGTGTTGAATTTAATTACACAGCAGATAAAGAGCATGAAGTACTTTCATGTTATTTAGGAAATCGTGATCATGACTACTAAGTAGCTTGTATTATTCCCTGAACCTGGTACAGGGCTAATTGTTTATCACTCACAAAGTCCCTCGTTTTCCCACTTACAGCCAGTGGTGCTGTAAGACCCCAAGAGAAGTCACAATAGCACCCTCAACAGAGGAAGATGATATTCATCAAAAATAAGAGGAACTCAGAATCAAGCCAAAAGTGCTGTGAAGGTGGGTGTTTTTCCTCTCTTAAGAGAAGGAAAACTTCTTAGTGAAAATGATTTCATTATCTCGGCTCCTTCCCTGTTTTTGATGTACTTTTATCAACTGATTTGCTCCAAAATAAAATGCCTGAAATTAATTACTGTAATACAAAAGAAAATTTGCTCTGTTTTTTCCCTGTCTCCGTTATATGTACTAATGCCATGGGTTTGGTTTTCTTTGGGGAGCCGTATTTGCAGAAAGTGGGGAGTTGCTTTGGAAGTCAAATGTTCCACTGCCTTTGAACCCTGGAGAGGAGGGGTGGGTTGGTTGGTGGTTCTTTCTTAAAACGCATTTGTCAGGACAGAGCAGCTCTAGAGGCTTTAAGTTAAGCACTGATTGCCCTGTCAGTCAGGGTGCTGAGGAACTGGGAACTTCACAGATTGATGCTTGACAGAATAATTAGAAAACTGTCACTTGAAGTAACCACTCTGGTGTTCCCTAAAGAAGTGCGCCCATGCCAAATGTGTGCTGTCCAAATCTAGAGGTTAAATGTTCACTAAGACAAAACATAGCATGTCACCAGAGAAAATTACTTCCAACATGCTGGGGGAGTGATGCTTCTCAAGCCCCTAAACAGTGCCTACACAGTTTATTGAGCTTACCTGCTTTGATCTTGCTCTTGTATTCAAGAGCTTTTCAGCCCTGAACTCGGGGTTTTAACTTAGCAATGCACTGAGGCATTATGTAACATTTTAGGTAACAGAGGGTCTTCAAGGGTTTGAGACAGAACCACTTAAAGCTGTAACAGTGTGTTCCAATTCTGGAAAGGTTTTACAGCAGTTCTCCAAGTGTTTCTGAGTACCTTTCGCTAAAGTAAAAGGCAGCTAATATCCCATGCTACTTTCTTAATCCTTAGCCCATAAGGAAACCTGGATATGTTTTTCTGGTTTGGGTTGGTTTACCGACTGCTCTGAGGTGTGTAGGAAACAGGCTGTGACATTTGGCTTTCATTGATGTTAGTGCTATGTTTTCTGCCTGGGGGCTGCCATACTTAAAGAAATTAGATTTGTTGTGGGAAAGGTTGTTCTGTTTTTGTTGGAGTCGATTCTAGAATCTCAAGCTGGAAAGATCCAAGGAAGGTCTCTGCAGGGAGGGGTTTTTATGGTGGAAAGTTGTGTTCATTCCAGGCAGTGAAGCTGCTGGTCCCAGCACTGCTCTTACAGAGTTAGAAAACTCTGATCTCAAAGCAGTTTCTGCAGCTTGTACTTGTTGCTTCATAGTAGTGAGCCAGGAGTTGAGAAGTGATCAAGTACCCCATTTGCTTTCAACCAAACAGTTCAGCGTGAGGATCTGTGGTACAGTTGCTATATGGGACAGTTCTCTGGAATGAGCATAATAAGTTTATCTTGCAGAATTGCACAGTCATTGTGTTGAGGTTTGTCTGATTTACAGCTTGGAGCTTATTTTAAGGTGTAATGGGCTTTTTCAGAATTAGTCTTTTGCCTGAACTGTTTATGGATTCTCTTTAGCAGTAAGCACAAAGGTTATATTGAGAATTTGAATTTGAGGTATGCGTTTTCCTTTTGATTTGGAATATTATAGGAACATGTGCTTTATTTTGTCACTCTGACACTTAAGAGCGTGTCATACGTGAACGGGGTTTCCTGTTTGCTCGTTATATGTAGGGCTGAATCTTCAATCATGCAATTCTCTTGACAAAGGAAAAACTGCTTGAATAAGTTAGAATGCATGAGTTATGAAAGCAGGTTGCTCTGAAGCTGCTGAGACTGTGTTTGCAATGGATCTGTCAGAAGTGGAAGTGTCTTTTCTTCTAACATCATAGATACTGAAGGTCAGTGCTTCTATAGATTTAACTGAGAATGATTTTCAGATTTCTTTTTTCCGAGTTATAGATGAAATTTCAAAACTGTCATAGGGAAGGATTTATTTCCATGAGCATTCAAGGTCTGGTTCTCTTCTCAGTGAGATATTTCGTTTAGTTACACATCCACTGGTTCTGGAGCATTAGTGCTGTTTTGCTTTAACAAAAATCATCTTGGGTCCTTAATACATCTTCAGTTCTTTCTTGTGTTGAATGAACTAAACTGTTTTTTCCCCAGGTAATGCGTGTGTGCAGTTATGTACATGCACATGTATATCTTAAGCATTGAGGTGTTCACATAACCGTGTGCCCTTTGAAGCCAGTATTGCTTACTGGCATTGTGACAGTTTGGGAATGTGAGGTTTCTTTCCATAAACTGGAGATTCCTCTTTGATTTTCCAAGTAGCATCTGTGACTGTAATTTTATAGCACTTCTACAGCTTCACTTTTCCAGAAGGAAACAGACTGTGGCAGGGACAGTAAAGCATAGACACCAGGAAGTTACTAGAACTGCGTTGGTGGAAGATGGGGCTCCAGCTGACTTGCTAAAAAAACAGGGTTCCTATGGTCACAGCAGTTCTTCTTGGGAAATTTTAGCAGGAGGACAAGAGAAGGTGTCTCATAACTTTAAAGAGCAACTGGGGTGATTTCTTTCAGATCAGAAGAAACATCAGGAATAGATGAAACGGGGGTGGTCTAGTTCTTGAGACTTGGGATCAAAGGCAGATAGCTTGTTGAACGCAGGATTCCTCTCTTGTGTAATGTGGATGCTAAGACAGTATCCTTCCGACTGGAGTTGGAAATTTTTGAGATACTGTTCTCTCTCAGCAAGTGACTGCCTGCAGAGTGAAGAGTAAAGGTTTCTCCATAGGCTGGATACCATACAGTGAAGCGCTGACTGTCCATGGGTAAAGGTAGTTGTTGCAGCTACAGATACAACAATATTGTAGTACAGGTTGGAGTTTTCTGTTTTGTTTTTTACCCAACCCTTCCTCCATTCAGATTTCAGAATGGTAAACTTAACTTTTCACTGGCACAACTTTTCGTATGCTGCATCAGTGACAGAATTGTTTCTATAGAAACTGATTTCCCCAAAAGACCAACATCAAAAAGCTGAAACCAAATAAATGGCATGAAATAAAATGTGAGGGTGCAGATGCTGTATCTTTATGATTATTGTCACTCATGGCGGGAAAGCCACATAGGACATTCGTATCTCTGGCACCCATAAGAGATGTTGTCATTCCAATCTCACAATAGCAAAACCTTTAGCGGTTCACACACCATCTCCTGTTAATTTGTATTCTCTTTTTTTTATCACACATACCAGTTCTCCATGCATGTTCCATACAAGTTTTTATCGTAACTGTTTCAAGTAAACTTCCCTTGTCTTGCTGCTGTTCTCCAGCACAGTTTGTTGAGCTCTGTCGTACTTTTCCTACCCTGAGAAATGGTAAAAGCGTTCACTCTTTTTTTTTTTCCTTGTTAATATTTTTTTAAAGGAGGTGGTGAATTTTGATTGCATTTTATAAATATGTGAATAGGGAAAACTTTTATTTCCTACCCTTTGAAATCATCCCTACGTAGGTTTTGATAAATTGGGCCTGGCATAAATGCTTTCATTTTCTCCCACCGTTAAACTTTCTATGTCTGAATAAATCAAAGACAGCATCAAAAATAATGGAGGTAGGGGGTGAAAGGGTTATAGAGAAGTGTTAAAAAAATTGCACTCCCTGGGAAAAGGGACATGCTGGGCATTTTGAAGTGTATAAAAGGTGTAAACATGAGAGAGGGAGTAGAGTTATTTAATCTTGGCAAAATTGGAGCTAAACATATTGAGAAAGCAAAGAGCAGTGAATATCATAAGAAGACTTCCCAACAGCAAGAGCTATAGTGTAAGACTTTGATCCTGAAATTAGCTTGGCATGTGCCCTTCCTAATGCAGGCGAGGAGGCTGCTGAGTAGATTCTTCATTTACCCACTTCGCATTTCTGTTCGCAAAATCCTGCCAAAAAGGTGCTTAAAAGAAAAAAAAAAAGGCAAACAAAAAAAAAAGGGGGGGGGGGGAATGAAGGAAGCCATCTCTTTGGAAAACTAAAAGGAAGTAGGCTAAGAAAGGGAAAATACTTCATGGCCTGTCAGGAGAGCAACTGAACTCCTCATAGGTTTCTCTTTGTTTGTTAATTAGTGGTCCTGTTGCATGCACAGAGGATGGCAGGTGGTAAATGCTGTTTTTAGAGGCTGTGGCATAATTCCAGATTTGTATCTAGTAACAGGATCTGACTTTAAATATGTTCTCTCAGATAGTTCAGACTTCCGCAGGAATTGCCTCTACAGTTCCTTCCTCTTCCTCTGCATCTTCATCCTTTCCTGTATGGAAACCTGTATTTCTGCCATCTCATTCCTCCTTTACCAAGTCTCCTTTCAGCCCTGCACCTTGGTTTGCACTGTCACTTCCAAATACAGAGCTTTGTCTCCCTCCCCAGTAGGAAGTGGTGACCGAGTGCACCTCCACGGTTCCACACCTCACTGGTGGAGGAAACAAGTATTACTCTGGAAGATTAGTGAGGAAACAAGGCACGGTGTCATTTAATGCCAAGTTGTGTCTGGTGGGGGTTGCCTGCTGTTCCAGATTTGGGTTGTGGGTCTTTGCTTCTTTTGTCTTCAAAGTTATCAAGCCCTGATTGAAATTGAGAACCTAATTTATTTGATACTTGGGAGGAAAGTCATTGTCAAAGGCTGAAGGGACAAAAGATCAGGGTCCCTAAATGGCTTCTAGAAGGTGAATGACCTTGTTAGTCTTAGGCTTAGACTTACCTGTGTTGTTTTCCTTTGACTCATTTTGGTCATTACTTTATATAAAGCTTATATTTTGGAGTTAATATCTTTGTAGCTTTTATTGCAGAAAGGAAGAGATAAGTTTTTATCTATGCATATTAATTTTCTATCATTTCCTTCCTGGTGAACACATACCACATTTCTGCCTTACCTTAAAAACCAGCTTTTTCAGTGCTGAAGTAAATTCTCTAATTGGATGTATCCAGTTGGCATTCTAATAGCTTGTCAATTTGTACATGTTTGACAGCTAGCCCTGTTGCCTTCACAACTAATGCTGGTTGAGTGCCAATATAAATGAGTATAATAGTCTGATATTATGTCTAGTTTTTCTAAATGTACTGTCAGCATTTTTTCTGAATCTGTTGATGGTGTTTTCCTCAAAGAAAATGAGTGAGGACTAAGGAAATCTTGCTTTGTTTGTCGTATCTGCGACAGTGAATCCTACAAAGAATTTTTCTTTCTCTTTTGAATGTCAGCTAGTTCAATTTGTGAATGCTTTGTAAAGCAGGTCTTATTAGCTGGAGTATGACAATAAGAAAAGAATGTAAAACTTGATGTGCATTGAAAAGAATAAGAGAAAGGGAAAGAAAAAGGCAAAAAAAGGCTGCCCTTTAAGTGATTGAGAGGCTGCCTTGATCAGGTACAGTCTAAATTAGACACATTGACCTTCTGAGTGGTTAAAGATTAAATTTGATTGATGATGTCACTATTTGAATAAAGACTTTATTTTCTCCCTTTTTGCTGGTTTATTCTTTTGACATCCAGAGACAATGAAGCAAGTACTTTATTATGTATCACGACTTTCCAGAAGACTCATAAATAGTTTGGAGGATAGGTAATTTTACATGCTGTATCACTTTGGTGTAGAAAATCATGTCCAGATGAATACTGAGCTTAACAGGCCCTTGGAAGAGACTTCTTATAATTGCTTATGTTGGAGTACAGAATAGAAACTTGGGCTGAAATCAGGGTCTCTTAGTCAGCATCCTGCAGTAGAGCAATTACTTTCCTTTAATCTCAGTCTTTTCCAGTTTAATCTAAACAGGTAATGCACAGAAAGAAAAAGGTCTCTGGAGATGACAATACTTCCCTGAGGTTACCCAACAGTCAGTAGCAGAACCTGTGCTAGAAACCAGGTTGCGTGGCCTTGAGTTGTGCAATGCCACATCCTCTGATGTGGCCTCCTGCTGCAGATGTCACTGGTGCTGAGTTGGGGGCAGAGTGCATGTGGATGTATTTATATGGGTATCAAAGATCAATGGCATACTCAGCAGAAGCGTGGAGTGTTAGTAGTTCCTCTGTGTTGTTGTTTTTCCTGCAGCAGAAACAAAACTGTTCTCATTAAGGCTTTTTTTTCCTGCTGACATGCTGGCTGAAGAAGGTTTGGTATCAGCATTTTGTCAGGAAATTTACTGAATTGACAGGAAAGGAAATGTTATTTGGTAGTGTGCAAACCAAATAAATGCAAAGAAACACAAATAAATGCTGTTTTGTAAAGCTGACGAGAATCCTTATAAAATGAAGTCACTTTCATCTCATCCGTCTGCTTTGTTGAAATAGTGGCCTATGAAGTGAAAAAGGATGCTTTTTGAGATTTAATGCCCTGAAAATTTACAGGCTTGATGCTTAAGCAGTAATAAGTGAAGCATTAAGGTATTTCTTGGGGATTAATGACTGGCTGGGAGGAGTGGATGGCTTGAAGAATATCTGAGGACCATTAACCTCCACTGGTCATTAATCTTTGAAGGCTGCCTCAAATACTGAGGTCATTATTGCTATTAGAAAATAAATGTTTGAGGAGGGGGAGAGACGAAGGATCATACCGACTTATAAATGCGCAGTTTGAATGGTCTAGTGGCTACCCTTTCTATTGTATGTCATGCTTAGGTGAACAGTCACTAATATTCTTAATCTCCAGCATTAATAATAGTTTTAAATTTCCACTGCTCTGGTTGCCTTTATTTTATTCACTACTTCAGACTGTAAAGTCCATTAACATCAGGATAAATACAGTTTTAGAAGTGTGAATGTAAGGTACAGCTGCATGGTTAGGGAACAGGCCATGTAATGGTGCTTCTAACATTGTTTCCATGTTTAAATGAGACATTGCAGCTGCCATTAAACATCCTTTGTTCTGCAGCCCCATTCCCTGTTTAGGCACGTGGTAATTACATGCTTTTGTCTTATTTCCCTGTCAAGGGATATACTTTTCCTTGTCTTCAGTGTTCAGTGGTAGCTTTCTCTGCAATTCTTTGCAGAATAGCATGGTGTAGCATCTTATTATCTGCTAGTCAGGTTTGCTTTGTGTATGAAAAGCTATAGAAGTGGTCTTCTGTGTGTCTCAAACACGAGTGAAAATCAAGCTGGTAGTACTGCTACTGTTTTCCATTTCTGGCCTTCAGCTGTGAGAGAGAGCAGTGTTCCCTGGAATAGCAGATGCTCAGTGTTGACTGGAAATAGATGTTCCTAGCAACCTCCAAACCACGCTGCTTTTATGTGCTTTTTGTACAAAGTTTATCACATGAGGAGTACTTTGCATCTTTACCGCACCTTGTGCTATTCAATGGGTAATGTCAGGTGAAAATCCCCTCATCTTCATCTTTGTTGCAGTTACAGCACCTGGGGTTACAAAACTGAGTAAATTTATATAAAAAACATTTGTTTTTATTTGTTCATCTTTTTTCTCCATTCAGCTGTCTGTAATGCTTAGTTTATTTTCTAGGTTGAGCTGCTCTGCTCTCCTCTCCTGCCATCACAATGAGCTGTCAAGGGAGCAGCTGATGGATACACTGATTATCAGTCATCCGGGTTTTGTGTTTATAGGTTGCTGCTGTATTTAGTGTTCATTAGGATGATGCTATGTCACTCTCTTACTCTCAGTGCCCTAAATTACTCTTGACTTATTAACTACTACATTTTGCAAAAATGGTCACTGAAAATGTGTTCCTTTATATTAGGTGCCACCTATAGGACAATGTCTACAGCTTTCCAGGGCTACTGAAGGCCAGCAGAAACATTGGAAGGGATGTCGTCCTGGGTTCAGCAGTAGCAGTCATTTTTCTCCTTCTCAATAGCTGGTGCAGTGCTGTGTTTTGGACTTTAGGCCTGGGAACAGTCATAACACTGATGTTTTTAGTTACTGCTCACATGTTCAGTCTGACCGAGGACTTTCTGTGTCTCATGCTCTGCCAGGGAGGTGGGGAAGCTGGGAGGAAGCAGAGACAGGACACCTGACCCAAACTGACCAAAGAGGTATTCCATACCACAGCATGTCATGCCCAGGATGTAAAAACTGGGGGCAGGAACCCGTAAGGGTTAGATCACTGCTGGGGTCAGGCTGGGTATTGGTTGGTGGGTTTGTGTTTTACCTTTGTTACTGGACTGCTCTTATCTCAACCCCTGGGAGTTACATTCTTCTGATTCCCCTCCCCATCCCTCCGTGAGCAGGGGGGAAAAAAGAGGCGGGACTGAGTGAGCGAGCTGCGGGAGTTATAGCTAGGCTTAAACCACGACAGATGTCTTTTGCTATTAGGTGTGTTTCCACTGCCAGAAAGTGGGCTAGCCTTTGCTTTCATTTAAGTTAATGGAAGACTCCCTATGATTTCTGGGGAGCTCCAGATGAGGTAGGAGCTGCATGGCCCTTTTTCTCCTTGTCTCAGCCCAGGAAGTACCTGCCATGTGCTCCAGTCAATACATAGTCACCCATTAAGAATGCTTAGGGAAACCAAGACAGGATGCTCAGGCCTTGCAGGGAAAATGATTGCTGAGGTATAACTTAAAGGGTATCAACTTTATGTTTTGCAGAAGCTTGTGTTTATGTAACTTGGCGTCTGCATTTCTAGAGCATACAGACATAAATACTTGAGACTTTTTCTTCGTTCTTTAAACTTGACATTATTCATAATACCCACTTTAGAAGTTGAAATTAAAGCTTTTTTCCTTAGTGATTTTGCCTTTTTTGCACTTGCCAAACACTGATTTCTTCTCCACCCTCTGTGTTTCTAATGAACCCTGAAGCTACTGTAGCCTCTTCCGTTTTCTTCTTCATGCACTGTCAGCACCAGTATTGCAGAAGGTGCTGTAGTTGTTCCTGTTCCTATGACCTTGAATGTATATCCAGGGAAACGTTAGCTTTGATTTACTTTACTTGCTCAAGAATCTGTTATTGCTTTTGTTTCTGAAGTACATAGTCTTTTTGCATCATGTCAAGTATCTGCCATCCAGTCCAGTATTACCAGCAGTCTTTGAGACACAAACTTGTTCCAGAAGCTGTGGGTCAACTGTTCATCTGATTCAGCATTACTGAAATGAATGCAGGTGAGCAGGCTTGCATCTGCTGGTTCTACAGCCATAAGTAGTTACGCACGGGAAAGCCAAGTAAAAGCTATTTTGTACTATTTTTTATGGTAGAAGTAAATTTATCTGTAGAACGCTCAGTATGTATGTGGAGGTTATGCAAAACGAAATCCTTATATGCTCCTTGAGACAGATTTGAAGACTATGAAAGGCATTTAAGATCATCTAGTCTGAGTTCCTGTGCCTTCTTGACTAAAAAAATCATGCCTTGAATTCTAAGTCCTCTAATTGCATTAGCATGTGTCTTTTTTTAGAGGAAATTCTCAATCTTCATACGTATACTTCATTAGTTTGGGCAGATACCACACATACATCTGTAAGCTTTTCTGTAGTTAATCTGTTTTTATGCTTGAGTTTCCTTTTTATCCATATGAATCTTCAGTTTGTTATTCCTATTGTAGTATGTTACCTTCTGAAATATTTGGTCTCTCCTGTCAAAATTTACTCCGTAATCTTCCATTCAGTAGTGTAATAGGTTGAGTTCTTAATTCAAGTGAATTTTTGAGATTCTGAGTAACACTTTCTCTGACTCCATTTTCTTGCCAAAAATCTGAGAATGAGAGAATTCAACTGAACTCTAAGAGGAGAAATCATAGAATCATAGAATAGTTAGGGTTGGAAAGGACCTTAAGATCATCTAGTTCCAACCCTGCCTGCCATGGGCAGGAACACGTCTCACTAAACCATGCCATCCAAGGCTATGTCCAACCCCACCTTGAGATGAGTGAGACAACCTTGCCCTTTAGTCCTTGTGTTTCGCATGGGAAGGAACGTCTGAAAAACAGAAACTTAATGTGAGTAGCAACAGTAAAATTAAGTTAAAGTCTTCCTTAATAGCTGTGCAGCACACCAAGTTTGAAAGTGGGACAAAGAAGATGCTGAAAGTCGTCTTTCTGGTTCAGTTTGTAAAATCTACTTCTTCCTACTAAAACATTTTAAATGAAAGACTTTAGCACAAGTGAAAGATGAATTAATCAATTGAAGCCTAAGGCAAGACAAGGTATATGTCAAGTTACAAGTTTTTGGTGAAAAGCTGTCTGCTGCTATGGTTGATGTGTGCAAGTTGCATAGCAAGCCATGCAATGAAATTGAAAACTTAGGAATAAATACGTGTCTGGTGTTGAAAAATGAATGAAACAGATTTGTACTGCCACTGAGTGCTCCCAGAAAAGACTTTTTTCATGTAGAAATGAAAAATTAATAAGAAACAGGCAACAACTCCAGCATCATGTTATACTGAAAGAAACCGCTACCTGTAGCTTTTTCACAGTTAGAAAACCAAAGGACCTATCCACAAATCAATAAAGTGATTCTTGTTTCTTTGAGGTTTTGTACGTGAGTCTTAACATTTGCAGTTGTGTGCAGTGTTCAGCTGTGTTACTGCATATTTTTTGACATATGGGTGGATCAGCATGCATTTAGAAGAATGCTTACAAGTGCCTGCTATCCAAGTGAAGGCCTGAAAATAACCAGTAAGTGAACTGAGAATCCAAACATCCTGGTGGCATTCACATTCAGCAATATAGAATCATAGAATTGTTCGGGTTGGAAAGGACCTTAAGATCATCCAGTTCCAACCCCCCTGCCATGCGCAGGGACACCTCCCACTATATATAATAAGCTTTTACATATATATAAAATTAGTTTTTAAATGAGATTAGTCTTTGCAGAATTCTGTGTCTTAAAAGTGTTTGTCTTTCCTATACTATAACCAGTGGTTGTAGCTAAATACAGATCCTGACCAAGGCAGTCGTCTGATTCTGAGTTGACAATAAGGGTCTCAGTTGTTTTGCTGCAAAATGTTTGAAATGATTTTGGTGCCACCTTCATATGAACTGTTATTACCTGGGAACATTCACAGCTCTGCCATTAGATGGGTTTGTGGAATTCATTCATCAAATGATAAATGTGAGGCATAAAGGAAGGTTGCAATTCCAAGAGTTAGGACAGATGGAACTTGCAAGAGCTTGCTGGGGTTTGATTTCAAAGCCCGGAGAGTGAAAACTTATTTGGAAGGTAGCTTTGTAACTCATGCATGAATTTTACACCTAAAGGAATGCAGCAAGCTCTCAGTGTAGGACTACTTCAGTATTTTCTGCCAGTTCCAGTGTTTTCCAGAAGTCATCATCGCAGCTGCAGCCATAAGAGGAAATCAGTGATACTGGATTTGCTGAGGTCCTAGTAATCAAAGCCTAGCAGGTAATAATAGAGGCAGGCTATGATGGTGATTAACTGGAACATAGTTGTTCTGCAGGAAGGGAAATTTTATGGGAACTTGAAGTCCAGGCCAGAAAATAACTCAGATGATCACAGAATCGCAAAATAGTTTGGGTTGGAGATGATGGCGTGAAGTAAGTGCAAAGAACATCGTCCAGTTTGAGGCATAACTGTTTAGACTAAGAATATAAGCGTCCTGGTGACAGTGATACGTCATGTCCTTGGTCTTGCCTTGGCAATTTGCATTAAAGGATGCTGGTGAATAAGCCTCCTTTTAAGCACCAATGCAGTGAGCTTTCTGTATCCCAAGTAGCCAGTCCTTCAAGGAAAAGAATACAGAAGCAATAAACACAGGACACAAGCAGAGGCATTACCAATTTGGTTCAGAATTATCTCTGCTAGTTATTATATCTCAGACAGTAACCTTTAACAGGCAGCTAATTATAGAGGGGTTATGTAAGAGGCAATCGCAAACCAAAAATGAAAAAATATCATTCAAATTTCCTGAAATTTATTAATTTTTTTTAATTTACTGGTATATTGTATTGCCTTTTCAGTGATAAAATCCATGTGCTTGGAGTGGGTATTTGTAAAGGTTGATTTGAGAAGATACTTTCAATAGCAATGACTTATTTTGAATTGTTTTATGTATTCTTTGTACTTCTGATAGTGGTGACTATAAAAGACATGTTCTTTCTGAACAAGCAAATACATTAATGAAATACAAGTGTAGCTGTGTTGATTGCTTTGTGAAGTGCCAGCCCTGTTTACATTTGAATCCATTCCAGAACAGTTCTTCATGAGATTCTTCCTAATCTCTGCTTCGTTGGATATTTGAAAACATACTGAAAAGTGAAGAATTTTTCACATGTGTTTAGGTGCTTTGTTATCCAAACTTGATTATTTGAACCACTGCCTTGCACAATAATCTTTCTGCTCTACTCGAGCAGGGGACCACATTCACAGATGAAAGAGTGCAGAAGCTGGTAAACTGGATAATTCCAATATTGCTGTATTAATGTTCCTTCTGATTCTTGTTTACTGTAGTCAGTTAATTTGCTATCTTAGGACCACTGGCTGTGTGACTCCTCACCTTCCTAAAGAACTTGTATGTGTTCTAAAGGAAACCTTGAGACATTCACTGCGAGATACCTGCCAAAATAAACACTGATGCTTTCATTCTGCGTTTTCCTTTCTGAATCCGACCTGTCTTGTTCTTAATCCATGGCAGTGTTTTTTCTTCTACATCAAGTTACCACTCTGATAATCTTTTGCAAAGGAACCATTACAAATGCTTGTGTATTTTAATTATAATGCATAAGTAGCCGTAACTTACTGATACTGTTCATCCTTTAATTCTCTATTCCAAAGCCTCTTGATATATTGTTAACCAAATATTTGGGATTTGCAGCCAGCTACTTGAAAAATCAAGAAATAGAGACTGTAAAGTATATGAGTATTTATGAGAGAAATGTACTGGTTGTTTCAACAAGGACCTATCGCACTTTTCCTTCTGATTTGCATCAATTTTGTCTGCAAGAATGTGTTGCCCAGAGTTGTGATTGGTAATCATTACATTTCTGAGATAGTTTTGATCATGTGCTCATAGAGGATTTTGTGAGCAATCTATTTAATTCTGTATGATCAGAATAATCCCAAATGGAGTGATAATCACTGTACCATTTACCATGGCTATAATTTGTTGGGTAGTTTTTTTAAGTGTATGTTCTTTATGCAGCTTCAGTAGTGTTTTGGAAGAAGAGAGTTTGTAACTCTAAAAAGGAGAGTATTTTTCTTCATTGATATGGACAGCAATTTTTACTTCGTTTCGGGCATTTATGGTGAGAAGGAATTATAGGCAGTGAAATAGATTTAAAATCAAAGAAATTGGGGGGGGGAACACTACTTAATAAAAGTCCATGGAGATTTAGGAATACTTCTAATTTGGATCAGAATTAGAACTGTACAGAAGTTTGTAGGGCAGATACTTTCTTGATGCTTCTTAAATTGTTCATCCAGGTTGTGTTTAATTCTGCAGAGTATCAGCATTCCAGCAAGCACCAGGGAACAACAACCTGTTGTGTTTCTGTTAGGTATGAAAGGGGACTTTTTGCATGTCTTGAAGCAGAGTTTTGAAACATTGCCCAGCCGTTTGTGGAAGGAATTAAATTCATAGGCTCAAGTGGAGGGACTAATTCAAAATAGTTTGCCAGACTGCAGCTGGCAAAGGAGTGTAAATGAGTATATCTGTCAGCTGCAGACACTGAAGACAAACAACAAAGTGAAACTTTGATAAGGAACGTATTATTATCTGTTGTTGCTCAAGAATCATTTAGTTGACTTCATGGATTATAAAGTTAATTTGTTTCCCCTCCATTCCCACTCCTGCTTGCATCACACACCAAGGAAACCTAGTTTGCAATACTGTATGTGAGTTCAAGGTATCTAAACAAAGTTGTTGATTTTTAAGTTCCTGTATTAGACTTCTGGAGCAATCTTATGTCTGTAAAAAATGTGGTGTTTTGTTAGTTCACTATAATGAAAAAGAACACTTAGAAAGAAGTGGTATCATGCTATCCTTGATAGCTGTCATGCTACCAAATCTAGGCCTTGTCGCATCTTTTATGTCCTTGATTATATGTGTTGTAGATTTTGTTTGGTTATTTTACCAGCAGAAGTCTTTTTGTCTGTCAGAGATGTCACTTGGGCATATTGCCTGCATATTAATTTTGTTCTATTTAGCTTGTAAAGATCTTGTAAATATACTTTTCCCATTTAAGTGGAGGAAAAAAAGCATACAAATGCTGCCATTATGGCAAAATAGTATTCAAGCAAAAGATTACATTTCAGGTCTATTTTGGATTAATACAACATTCCTACAAAGAATTTAATCTTTTAACATTAGCAGCATAGTTTTCTCTGTCTTCCTATTGACTCCTAATTGTTGCATTTCAGATGAAAATAAGGTTTTACAGGAAGTGTAATCACACAGCCTTTCAGATCTAAACATCTGTTGATATGAAAAGGAAACTATTCTTGCAAATTATTTAAGCCTTTGGAATTAAATAAGCTCTAATGAGTATTTTTTTATGTGTCTGAAACTCAGGCTTTATGTTTTCAAAATAGGACAGGATTTGAAGCAGTTAATTCCAATGACAGCTTTTCACAGCTTAAGAGTTACCTTATTTTTATAGTTAGTCTTAACCCCTGGCCTTTAACATTTCACACACTCATGCAAGCATTTTCTATTAATAAGAGAGCTGGCATCTTCACGTTGAATATAGACGGGGAAGCCTGCAATTAATAGATAACCTGAAACAATAGTTTTAATAGCTCGTGATTGAGCTTATTTAATATGTAAGGAGACTTTCTCGTTTAAAACAAAGAAGAAGTGAATGTGTGCAAGATTACCAGCATGCAGCAGGGGTATGCCATTGTCTGGGCTGAAAAGAGCCACGCATCTGTAGATAGTTGATAATTCAGATAATTATTCATTTCTGTGTAACTGACTGTTTCATAATAAAAGAGGGGTACAAGTTTGGGGGTTTTATTTAGCCTGAATTAGATAGGGAAATGATTAATTACAGAGCTGTATTTCATGTCAAGTTGTGAATAAATATGTTTAGCATTCGTATGGTTGTTTACAAACAGGAAACCCACACTGCTTGCCAACAGTCTGATTAAAAAAGAAAAATCATTCAATTCATCACTAATTCTCTGTGGGAAAGATCTTTACATTTGTGTAGTTTGGCAAATTGTAATTAAGTTCTTTTAAAACATTTTAATTAGGGAGAAGTAAACCAGAGTCCTTTCATTTGCTCTGTAAACACTCAAAGGTGTCACCGAGGTGAGAGCTGTTGAGAGTGCTGCAGGGTATCTTGGCTTTTGAAAAGGACTCAGCTTGATTTTTAGTGTGTGGCCACACATAATTGGTAGATGGCTTTATCATCAAATAATAAATCCAAGAAACCATTCATCATTAAAGATCTTCAGCTATGTGGTGGTGCCCTAAAGATCAAATGTGGTAGATGACTTTGGACTAATGTCTCACAGAAATGTGAATATTTGTAATGTTTTCCATCTAAATAAGATGGGCCTTTTGGAACAGGGACTTGTTCCAAAGGTGTTCAGTTTGTCCATTGTCTCTTCTGCAAGCGCCACTGAGAACCCTTGACTTCCCATCCCTTACAAAGGACGTGGATAAGGTCTTGTGAGCATACTTTCATGTGTCATCTGCTTGCTTCCCAGAGCTGGCATTTGTCTCTATTACAAGCCAGCACTGGTGAGAATATAGCCATGCATCTCTGCAGGGTGGTTGCAAGTGCCTGCATGTGTTTGAAGTGCTTTCATGTGGAGGTGAATGGTAGCACTAACAGGGCAACTACAGTCAATTAAAAGGCAGTAGCTTGAAGCGCAAGTGGATTTGCTTTCAGGGCCAGTATATTGGTTCACAGTGGAAACACTGTTATTTTGCAGCTGCTGGAATAGGTTAATTGCAGTTACAGAGCAGTGTCATTGCTGTTGTGGTTACTGCTTTTGTATTGGCTCTTGATGGGCCAGAACTCACTGTGCCAGACGGTATATCAAGGCAGTGTAAAACCCAGGTCGCTAATTCAGAGACCTGACACTCCTAGGATATGACTTTGCATTACAGTTAAATCACAGTAGGTGAAAACGCAGGGTGTTGCTCCTCTCTGCTTCCACTCATACTTTAATTGGATTAAAGCCATTACAGGAACCTCTGACCTCAGGTTCCAGTAGGGTCCAAGATGGAAAATGGAGAACATGAGCTATAATCATGGTGGTTTCAGATTGCCAAGAGTCTTGTCTTTGTCAACCTGTGAGGTTTTTTGGGAGGTTGTAGATGTCACAACTGAAAGAGTGTCACAGGGGAATCTTCATAGAAAGCTTCTTTCAGACGTGACAAAATACATTAAGATGACTGTTCAGGTTTAGCTTGTGGCTGCCATCAACTGGCAGAACAGAATCAAGGCAGGAACCTACCTTGCTGATGCTTGAGAACAGGAGGTGGGTATGGCGTGGACCTGGTGGAGTGAGTCCAAGGGAAGCCATAAGAGTGATCAGAGGGCCAAAGCATCTCTCCTGTGTAGACAGGCTGAGAGAGCTGAGCTTGTTCAGCCTGGAGAAGTCTTCAGGAAGACTTTAGACCAGCCTCCCAGTACTGAAGGGTGCTACAAAAAAGCTCGAGAAGGGCTTTTTACCAGAGCCTGTAGTGATAGGACAAGAGGGAACGACTTTAAACAGACAGAGAATAGATTTAGATTAGATATAAGGAAGTTCTTCCCTGTGAGGGTGCTGAGGCGCTGGCACAGGGTGCCCAGAGAAGCTGTGGCTGCCCCATCCCTGGCAGTGTTCAAGGCCAGGTTGGACACAAGGGCTTGGAGCAAGTTGCTGTAGTGGAAGGTGTTCCTGTCCATGGCAGGGGGTTGGAACTGGAGGAGCTTTACGGTCCCTTCCAACCTAAACTGTTCTATGATTGAGATTCTGGTGGGACATTGAAGGCCTTGAAAGTGAAGGCAAGGCTTTCTTGACTGATCAGCACTGCTATGGCAGACTGTGGCTCAGCATGAAACACTCACTTGGAAATGCTTTAATGTAATCTCTGTTTCAAATTCTCTTTAGCTACTACTGTGCATAAGCACTTAAAAAGTAATTAACAAAAACCAAATGCAATACGTCCATTAAACTGTTTCTGCCTGCATTAATTTCCTTGCTTATAGCCATTTGTATTGTTTTCTTTTGAAATACAGACTTCAATCTCGCTTTTACTTTTGCATCTTAGCCCAGATCATGGTTGGTTCTCAGTGTTCTATCAGAGAACAAGATGTGTTTCTCAGGTGATGAAATGAATTCTGACAACAGGAATTGTTCCGTTCTGTGGATCAGCCAGCAATGAAATGACAAAAAATAAGAAGTCACAAGAAGATACGAACCTGTAGCTTCACTTCTATGCTAGCAAATTGTAGAATACATCATCTGCTTCAGCTGTACTTGCTTATCTGATTTTTGAGATCAAAAGGTACTAGGCACTGCTGGATTCAGCTGTTTGCTTGGCATTAAATATTCCATTGAGTTTTGCACTGTAGCAAAGTTCTGAAATAGTTTTTGGTTGGGAGTTGGCTCTTTATTTGTGTCTTTGGTTTCCTACGCCAAGGAACTGCTGTTAAGTTGCCAATATAATACAGTATTGATCACTGCAGAAAATCTGAATTTAGAGAAAGTCTCCTACTGAAGTGACAGCTTTTGGCTGTGATTGATGGTTGGTTTTATAACTATTTGCTGGCGATTTATTTTCATCGTGCTTAATTTCAAGTGTTATGACTGCATACATTTGAGTCTCATTCTGATATTTTTTGCTATTTTAATGTGGGAGTTTCAGATCCTCATTAGATTTTTCTCTTATTGGAACTAACAGGTATCCAGGAGACCCATTTTTTGAGTTACATATTTTCCTTGACCATACTGCAGAATCATTTGTGAAGCAAGGGAATATAGTTAACAGAGACACCTGCAGTTCCATGTGGTGGTCTGTACAGAACTGGGTTGAGATATAAGAAGCCAGCTGTGAGTTACATGTCTCCTGTTAATTTTAATGTGTGTGACTCCTGATGGCAGGGTTGAGCATCTCAACCTTAATTAATCTAAAGTTAAGTTCCTTTATGCTGTCTTATCTGCGATTGTTTTATGCTCACTCCATCCATTTCTTAATGTATCTCTAGAACTTCTTTCACAGTTTAGATTTGCTGATTATATCATTTTGGGGTTGTGGTTAAAACATTCAGCTCTGGTTTTATTACAAGATGCTTTGATACATTTGTGAGAAGTGGCTGGGGGATCATTATTGACTAGTTATTTCTGTGAAGGTGATTCTTTTTAATGCAGAAAATGGGTGGAAAAAGTTTACTGCAAGTGAAGATGGCAGGTTGAATTATTTGGAGGAGTAAAGTGATATTACTGATTTGTACTTGTCAGAGAGGCCAATCTTTTTCCTCTTTGTTATCAGGAAAAGATGTTAAGTTGCAATTTAGGACTTTGGAAGTAGCAAGGCAGTCCAAAAAGTGTGTAGAACCACTTTGTCAACTCCTGAGTCATTCTGTTTTCAATAATACAGTTCTTAGCTTAGCATCCTGTTTGCAGGGATGTTATTACTAGACATTAATTTTTAAACCGTCACTCTTTCTTAGTTTAAATTACTTTATATAAACCTTGCGGAAGATAAAGATCATTATCCATCTTTCAGCAGTCCTGATCTGAGCTGAATGTCTTTAATATATAATGCCAGCGCAGCCAGTCTTTGGAAGAGACGTGTCTGGAACAAAAGTTCTCATTAACATTTAGGTGGTAGCAAGTCCTGATGGTCACCTTTGCTGGTGCAGACTGGGAAGGAGTCTGAGCTGATGGGTAGTAATCTGCCCCACATCTCCTTCTTCTGCTCGGGAATGTTGCAGGCTGAATTTAGCAAGATAGGAGAAAGATGTCCTAATTTCTGCTTGTGTGGTCTTCCATCTAGGACTTGATACATCTCAGGGAACTAGCTCTTCTCCCTCTGGTTCAGTGCTGGTTGCTTAATGAGTAGGCTTGGTGAAGCAAGAGGAAGAGAGCATGCATAAACTGATCTTAAACTTGTTAGCCATTGTGGACGAAATCATAGATATGAATTTCAGTTCCCATCTTCTGATTGGGCTCCAATCCTTGAAAGGATAGGAAAGGGCAAGGAATTAATTGCACTAGAATGAAAAGGGAAGTAATCAATCATCCATTCTGATCACTTGTCTGGTGCCACATGCTTGATGATATTAAGTGGTAACTGCTGAGATTAGACAGTATTGTAATCATTGAAATTGACAAGAGGAATGTATGACTCCAGCATAAACTGTTTTATGATTTAATTTGGACAGGAGGAGCAGTGTACACAGATGTCATAAAGGAATTATGGGTATATGTTTTGTTTTAATGGAAGAATATAACTGCATTGAGTAAGATTTGGATCTGTTTGGATATGGTCTTTTTTTCTCCAGTAGTAGCCAAAAGCAGGTTCCTAGAGAAGAACACAAGAGGACAACTTGTGTGAGGATACTTCCCCGATGTATCCCCTCTGCTTTCTAGTAATCTTTGATATCCTTGTATTTACAAGTCTTGAGAGGCTTTCCCTCCATGAATTTGTTACTGTATATTCTCAAGTCATGTAAGCTTTTGACATAAACAGTATCCTTTGGCAGTGAGTTTCATGCAATAACTATATGCTGTATTTAAAAACAGCAGTAAAAGGGCCCCTTTTGTATGTTCATCATCTCTGGCATTGTAAGAACCAAGAAATAAAATTACCCAGAGGCAGGTATAAAATGGTTGCACCCTCGTCCTTTTTTCTCTTGCTTCGTGCAGTCTTTGCTGTATATCCTCCTTCAACTTTCATCTTCTAAGAAAGAAAGTCCTAGTTTATATAATCTTTCTGTATACAAAGCTTGTTCAGTATCTTTTTCACTCCTCTTCATACCTTTCTCAGTTTTACTATTTCTATTTTGATTTGCATACGTGTTAATAGTGCGCTGATTTTTATGTGGCAGTTACTCAGAACCTAATGAGCACAGCAATTCACATTTTTGATGACTACAACGTTACCATAAAGGAATGAGGTTTAATTATTTGGAGATTTCAGACGTGCATGTGCAGTTCAGTACCCATGACATTGCATTTTTATACTTTAATTAAGCTTCTTGAAGTACAGAATTCCTTTTAAAAAGTTTCGTTTGTCTCTGTAAGAAAAGCAGAATGACCTAGATAGGAGCCACTGTAGCATTTCATTCTCTTCTGCATGGGGAATACATGTCAGAGATGTTTCCCAGGTGACGAAATAGGAAGATCTCAAGTCACTCTAGAGCATAAGAATAACTGGTTTTCATCTCTTTTATCCCTTGTGATGAGTACAATTACTTAATATTTTGATACTCCAGGTAAATACAGTATTTTTATTTCTAAGGCTATTTCTGAAGAGGGAATAAAGATAGGTTTTGATGTCTGTTGGTTACAGAAAATAAATCCCTTGCCATGATGGCTTGAAAAGTGGTAGCTGGGCCTGTCCCTTACCCAAAACAAGGTGTAGAGTTGAACACATGATGATAGGAAAAAGAAATGGCGGATAACTATGGTGCTGTGAAGTCTTACAGTGTGAATCTTTCAACATGTGGAGTCTCTTAAAATTCCAGCTCCTCCGTTCCTGTGCTTTCTATAAACAGAAGATGAAATCTTCATGTGAAGTGAGTTCCCAGCTGTCAATATGGGGAGAAGACCAAGATCTGTTTTAAAGATTAGGCATTATATTTTTCTTGTTCTCCTGAGCAGAAATGCAAAGTCATGATGATTGACATACCCCTCACCCCCTGGTTTTTTGCCTTTTGTTTTTGTCTTTGTGGGAATTCGCATGGGAATGGCGGCATTAACATGATGAATGTGTTTGTGCCAAGGCTGAGTGTGTGCAGAGTGCGTGTTGTTCCCAAACCAGCTCAGCGCGAGACTTGTCTCACGGAGAAGTAATATTGAAATGAAGGCTCCTGAGGTCACGTTGCTGCCTGCCATCATATTCTGGAACTTAGAGGCTGTGTGCCTAGAATTGGAATATTCCTGTTTCCAAAACACAGGCTTCTTGCAGCTGAGCAAAGGTGTCTGGGGACTGTTTCCAGTGCCATACTGTGGTGCATTATCTGCCAGTCCTCATTTCATTTCATACCAGTAGTTTAATGAGCTCTGATCCCTTAATTTATTTCTTATGTCAATACTCTAGAGGAGTAAGGCTGTGCCCCCAGATGGAGATGTTCCTGGCGGTCCATTCTGGAGCTGTCTTTGTTATCAGAGGGCACCAGAGCTCTCCGTGCTACAGAGCCCTGCGTACCTGCATGTTTTTCTTATCCCATCAAAGCCCTACAACCCAAATCTGGTCAATTAGCAGGGGATTGTCACTGAATACTTTTCAAACCAATAAAAGCAAAAGCCAATAAAACTGTATCCTGTTCTTGGTCCTGAATTTGCTGTGAGCAGGAAGGGCTGACGACTGTGGGCTGGTTTAGCATATCAGAAATCAGAGCCACAAAGCTTGATTTTGCAGAGCTGTGGTATCTGGCACTCTTAGTGTGGCACCAGAGGAGTTGCATCTCTGAAAGGCCTTCCTCCAGTGCTGGGCTCGGCTGCAGGCCAGATACCAGCACCTCGCCAGCCATTCTGGGTAAGGGCTTAACATACAACAAGTGATATAGAAGAAACAGGGTGTTTGATCTCTGAGACTTGCATTCCTCAGGAACATCTTGAATACTGGCTAAAAAAGTAGCATTGGAGAAAATCCCTTAATCCTTCCTGTCAGTTCCCCCAAACATAAAAAAAAGCCTGAATTTTGTTTTGGAGATCCATTAGAGCTCCTTTCCTGCTATGGCAGAAGGGTGAATTTTAAACCCTGTGAATAAAGTAGTGAATTTTAAACCATGACCTGTTTTAGACTAGTATAAACCATTCAAAATGGCACTGTATCAGTATTTCTTCCCCTCACTGCAGGCTTTCTTGCTTTGCTTTTTGTTGATTCAACCTGCTTAAATTTATCACCTTCAGACTTTCAAAATTCCATCACGAAGAGGCAAAATAATATTTTGCATAATTTTTATACAGTAAAATGAGATAGTTTGGCTTTAAGTAGGAAAAATAACCCTGCTCCTCTTTCCAGGGGGATTTTCATATCCCTTTTCCACATTGAATTACGCTGTCCTCTAGTGGATATTTTAAGCAATTGTTTCTGTGTTTGTAAATCATACTGCTCCGATGCAGTAGGTTTAATCTTTGTTTTCAAATGAACTATAAATGTTGTCTGATATAGAAGGTACAGTAATATTTCAAACTGGATAAGAAAAAGTTACATTTGAACTGTGATCCAAGTCATCGTAATATAGAGACATTAAAAAAATGTTTGTATCTGACTTACCCATTGAAGCAGAAAGATACAGAGTGAAGATGCAAGTATATGGCATCTGCGTTTTATTGCATTTTATTACATTGCATTGAGAGTTGGAGATAAGACATTGAAACAAATTTTGTGAGCTGCGAATGAATGAATAATACAAACCAATGGATAATAGGAAGGATTAAACACACGTTATTAGATTCGAAGTGAAGAACTATGCATCACATTTTATGCAGTGGTTTGGTATTTTTCTTAGTATTGTTCTCCACCCATTGAGGTATAGGGAATAGATCTTTGTCTGAGACACAAGAACATGTGATTTGTAATCCGGGCAAACTAAACCGTCTCCACAGGGTTTGGAAAATGTCCTCATCTCTCTGCCTCAGCATCTATATCTCCAAAGCAGCTAACAAGGAGACTCGCTTTCTCCATGTTATGCTCAGGATTTCTTTCTTCATAAACCAAGGTATAGCCTCTATGAAATTAAATGTAAGTTCCTTGCTTACCTGTAGCTAATTAAATCATGTTCTTGGGATTCTCTGATCCTGGCAAAGTCACGTTCATGTGAGTGCATCTTGCTTTGCATATCTCTAAACTGCAGCAGTTCTCGATGCTTTGCTGTTGGTAAAGGTTCCCACAGTCTTCCAGCCGTGTGAGAAAGAAGCTCTTCCATGTCAGTGCTGTGAAGGCCAGTGGATGTTTGCGAGGTGAAACTACATCCTGGATGTCTGATTTTAGAAGTTGTGGATACCCTTCTTTTTAACTGGGACTTGAGCTGCACATCTCTGAAAGGCAGAATGGGAATATAAAAGACTTAGTGATGATGCTTGTTGCTTGTGTAAGTTTGTAGTGCTGTGTGTCTGGATCCAGATGTAAGTTACAGCCCCTTTATTTTCCCTCCATGAGCTGGGGATACATCTGCATCTTCAGATGCTCCCAGTACCCTGCAGTGGGAGCTTCCCTACATTCTTTTGTTTGAGCAATTTGAGATGCCATCCTTCCCCTGTTGTTTATTATATTGAAGGCAGGAGAGAAACAGCAAATGCCTGGCAGCATAGTGTGCTGGCTTGCTTTTCTTAGTTATTTTCCTCCAACTTAATAATTTAGTTTGGTAAAAGACACAAAATCAGACTCCACTGACCAGAAGGATTGGGAGGCATGGCACATGTTATATCCACGAAAATGCTAGAAGCCTTCCATCAGGAACATATTTGCCAGCTGTACCATGCCGAAGCACTGTCTTCCACGTAGATATGACCTATGGCATCCTGGAGGAGAAAACTTGATGTATTTGTCTGCTTTATACTGACTGGGTATGCTTTTAGCTGATGAAAGAGCTAGGTTTGGTTAGTAAATGAATTCAGTTAGCTTGAGCTGTAAAGGTTTTATATTCTAATTTCGGTCAAAGCAATCTGTAAGCAAGTTCTTTGCTAGAGTAGCTTTTAATTTGCTGCAGATGAAGTTTCACTGACAGTTTCCAAATAGCTTGTTTTTAACTAAAATAGATGGATTGAGCTTCAGAGCAATCATTTTACAGCAAGGACAGCGATAATATTGGTGGGTTTTGTAGTAATATTTATAGTTCACTGTAAGAATGTTCATGTGTCTGTGTGTGCATGTAAGGGAGAAGATGCATCCAAATCACGAGGTGTGCGTCCAGCATTGCTCACAGTTGGAAAACTGTTGCAAGTCCTTGCTGCTGTCATCAGATAATGTGGGATTTTTTTCAAGAGTTTCTCATTAAAAATACACCAGCAGAAACTTTTGATTAAAGGGGTCTGAATGTTGGAATAATTATGGTTTTGAGCTGTCGTTATGTCAGCCATCCTGAAATACTTTGCTAAAACAAGTATTTTGAAACACATATGTTCCATACATTTTCAGTAGGATTCAGGAGAGATTTGTGCTGTAGAATCATGGTCGTGGTGGTTTCAGTTTGGGTTTTTATTGGACAGTTCTGTAGTTGTACTGTTAGCCTCACATTTTTGTACATACGTAGTACTCATTCAGATCATGAAAATAATAGCCAAAAAAATGGCTTCACAATTGGCTGACACATTCCTTATCATGGGTCCTAACAGCACATTAGGGGTTCTTCCTCCCTTCAGGGCCAGTGTTTGTGTGTCTGTAGGGTCAGTTGGATCCAGGAGTTGTTCTGGCATCTCCATGGATCAGAGGCTTATTCGAGCGTGAGAGAGATTCATTCAATCATGGTTGTGTGCAGGGGAGGGAGGGAGAAAGCGGGAGAGCAGTTTTGGTGGTTACCTCTATTTGGTCATCTGCAAATGATTATGAAACCTCAGCCTCAGTTCATTTGCATTCGTGTTTGGATTTGTGAGATTCAGAGCTTTACCTTTACGAGGTATCTGCCATTGTTCAGCGCTGTGGTGCATTATCATCCTAAGCCTGTTGTAATTGTTCAGTGGTAAATGAAAGAGAAATAACAATTTTCAGGTGTCAAGTTTTCAGTCTCCCTCTTCTTGTGTACAGAATTTGTGGTGTTAGTGTGGGCTCTGAAGGTCAGCAGACTGGAATGCAGTTGCTGCAGACAGCGAGACGTCCTGTATATAGATTTATAAATGGGCTGTAGGAGAGGTAGTGCTGCTCGTGTTAATCCTTATGTGTATGATAATCAAATGCCAGTGCACATTTTGTTAAGGCTAAAAATATTATAAAGAGAGACAAAAAGAAGAAAATACAGTAAATGCACACGCTGTATCTGTTTTCTGGAGTGCGGGCAGGTATGCTCTATGCTGTATGCTAAAGCTGCTTCTCCTGTATGTAAAATGCCCTTAGTTGCATGGAATATGGCAGCCTTTTAGATTACGTCAGTGATTCAGTGCAGTTCTAGCAGGTAGTATGCAGTTATATTCATCTGAGGTGGGGGTTTCGTGCCAAACATTCAAAGCAGAATCGAAGGCTTTGTCAAGGATCCCTTGAACAAAAACGCACTGTTAATTAAAGCTGTTAGTTTTCATATAGACAGAGCAGATGTAAATATATCTAATTGCGTATATAAAGAGAGAAAAGGCTGCATATACATTCATATAGTATTTAGGAGCTGTAGGATTGACGGGTCTTGCAGTATTTACAAAGATTCAGTCCCATACCTAGCATGAAGACAGTGATAATGCAGCATTTGCCTTAGTTACTATTGCTTTTGTTTCCCAGCATTGGTGCTTAGTCCTGGCAGACTGCAGGTTGTTACCACCATTGATGGTGATGCCTTCATTCTATTGTGGGTTCCTTATTCCTCCAGAGGAGTCCATAATCAGTTGCAAGTACATTTGATGATGATTTCACATCTGTCAGTTGCTTTGTGAGTGGAAGGAGCCTAACCTGTGGATATAGTGCTGTCTTTAGTTTCTTTAATAGTATTTTGTAAGGCATGCTATTGGGTAAAAATGGTTATTAGAATAATAATGCTATCGAATAACCTGTCTTGTGTGTAGACAGTTTGCTCTCTCCTTCGTATGTCTAATAGTCTGTATACATTAGATACTGAGCATGGTTCTAGTATACAATGGAAGGTTTATTTCTCTTGCAGACTTAAATAATACAGAAACCATGCATCCTCTGTGCACATCAAATACTGAAAACCTTTTCATCTAGCTACGGGGTCTGAATGTTAAAGTTCTTTCAGCTGGAAATGCAAGTTCTAGTCAGGCTACACAAGCATACATAAACAATGTTCACAGATTTCAGTGGAGTTACAGTCAGCATCATTTGAACTGATCTTTTGGCTTATTTGGAAGATTACAGTAAAACCCAAGATTGAATTCTCTTCCTGATTCAGTTTCTTATTGATTGAATCCTTTTAGACTCCTCTCTAATTTAACAGGGTATTTTTATTAAAGCCAAGCATACAAACATCAATTATCCAAGCTGCATCTAATTTCCTTCAACTTTATTTTCCCCCCTTTTGCTGCCAATGGATTAGAAGACCTGATTAGAATTCAGCTTGGAAGCTGAAAAGCTGATCCTTAAATGAGAATGTCTGCATTAGGAATTAAAATATCTGTACTGGGCATAAAATCCTCCTCCTTATCTGTAATAATGTAAACACACTTGGTTAAGTTGATCTGTCACATGCCTGGTGCAATGTCCCTGAATTAGGAGTGTGTATTAGAAAGGGCAGAATGGTGTCTGTGGCTTGTCCAACTGTTAGAAACCACCACTAGTATATTTTAACATCAAAATGTTTTGCATGGATCTCTCTCTACCATAAGGGTTAATGTGGTAAGAGTTTGAAAGGGCTACATTTTTTCTTTATGTATTTTCACCTCCTACCACCAACAGTGTTTTCATGCGCACAAGCAGTAGGAGCAAGGCAGAGAAGAAGGTTTCACTATTGGTAGTTTCTACAGACTTAAGGATTTTGTAACAATGCAAAGGTGAAATAAATAATTGCAATGACATCACCAACATAATACGCAGAAACACCTAAACTGGTAAATGCATGCATTTAACATGACATTAAAGTGTTGGCCCATGTCTGAACTATAAGAGTTATAAAATCAATTAAATTGTATGTTCTGATTTGACTGCATTATTAATTTCCTTCTGATACCTTAATTGGATGGCTTCAGTGCAAATAGTAAGGAGACACATAGCAGACAGGCAGCATTCTAGTATATCATCAGTGGAAAACTAGATGAAAGAGTTAGTGTCTGTTAAGTTTGGGAGGAGAAAATAGGGCTATGTCCCATGTGGTTAGATGGGAACTGTTCTGACCACTTTGGGTGGCATCATGAAACATCTTGGAGCTGGAGGGAGCAGCAAGTGATGAGAGAGATATCAGTGAGGTGGTCCCATTGCCATCTTCATTTTATGACTGTTCTAGCATTGGAGTTCTGTAGTGCAATGTAAACACTGCCACAGGTCTAGTAAGCGATGTTTTTGCAGTCTAGGGTACTACTTAAGGGCGAAATGATTTCTTAGGGTAGGTAAAGTATTTGTTGAGATTTCTTTTCCCACTTTTGTATTGCTGCATTGTGGATGGCAGTATTACTAACAGTGGTGAGCTTTCAATCTGTGTACGTGACTGCACATCACAGGAGTTAATTGTCACATTTTGTCTGTGGAGAAATATTAAACCTGGTTGTGCAGAGCTACAAACGTGCATGTCTGCGGGGAATTTTCATGGTGCTGGTATGAGCCTGGCTACCTGGAGGGTGGGCAAAGTGAATCTGTTCATCTTGTGCAATGAGTTAAACGTAATTGTGGTTGACATAGTGCACAAGTGAAAGCCAGTGATATTTCGTTCCTTCAAACCTAATCCCTTCTTTATCTTGTTGTCTTTTGTGTCAACAGCATTCTGGCAAAGCTTCTTTGTGACACCCAGTGAAGCTTATCGTAGAGTACCCCAAATGTTGTGGATTAGCCCCACTATGGATGAGATACAGCATAGCTTCATCTGTAGGGTGTCCCCTCCACTTAACAAGCTGTGGTGGGAAGCCTGGTCTATGAACTTGGGTTCAATATTATACTAACCTTACCAAGTGGAAAGAAACCATGTCAATATTTTGTAGGTATTAATGTCTTGTACATTGTGAAGGGTGATTTAATAGTGAATTGGGTGCAGGAATTTCGGTTTCCAGAAACTAATGAATAGCAGTTTTTTGAGGTTATCAGTTAATCTCTTGTAATGAATGCTCTTCATTGCATGCCTTTTCTTGTTAATTAGAAGGGATTTTTGGTCCTCTTTATCAAGTCAGGGCAAGTATATTACCTTTTCCTCGGTACTGTTTATGATACAGTGCGTATCCAGATTGTTTTGTTCATTATTCACACATGAATATTTCATTCCGTGTGTATCTGCACATTCATACACTGTGTTTTCTGAGCTCCAACCTGATGATTATTCAAGACATGGAAAAAAATACAAAATATAGATTGTTTAATCTCTTTTTATTTATACTTACTGGTAGAAATTCCCCTTTTCTATGTAAGAATGTGTCTATGACATTAATTACCATGTCAATTTAGACCAAGGCAATTAATCAATGCTACACACTATGGAAACAATAGACTCGGGACCAAGTCCTCTGAGTACAGAGGTAAAGCTTGTATCTTCCATAAATGAGAACATGTCTGACAGAGGGGAACTGGTACCCTGGTTTTGGTCTGTTACCTGTGTTTATTTAAAAGCAAAGCCAAAACAAAACAGGCAAAACCCCCACCTTATCCCTACTCTTGTGCCTTTCTTACAGGTTGAAGCAATACTTGTGAACATATTTGGTGGGATCGTGAACTGTGCCATTATAGCCAATGGTATTACCAAAGCCTGCCGAGAGCTTGAGCTGAAAGTACCTCTGGTGGTCAGACTGGAAGGTGAGTGCTGATGGTTTGTCCCTCAGGTGTGCAGTAATCCACTTTGGCATTCTTCCATCGCTAAGCTCCAAACAGATTACTCTCACCCAATAGGAATACATCCCATTCTTCGTCCATAGCATGACCTGAAGTCAATAAACTCAGGTCATATTTCTGTATTCCTGCTCCCTGGTGGTACTTGAAGCAATGACATTTTGCAATGAAAGTTTTGCAGTTTTACTTGTAAGATTTGCAATGCAAATGGAAATTATTTTGCTGCAAGTTTCTGTTTACTGGAAGCCATTTCTTTTCAAATGATTTTTTTGGAGTGCAGTTCCATTATTGCTGAACCTGCAGCAACATCGGAGTTTTCTTAAACTTCCTTCAATACCGTAATTAAAAGGAGGATGTTAGAAACAGTATTTTTGAGAGAGAGATTACTGTAACATGTTCTTCTGCCCAATTATCCAGCTAAAACACATTAAAAAACAGATTTGGTAAGGGCAGGGAATACTTTTTTGGTACATCCAGCATTATGAAACTGGAAACAAAAAAGTAATAGAGAGGTAAGGAAGAGTGCTCTTTGGCAGTTATTGGCTTTAATATAACAGTAGTGGGTATGGAGTTCTGTCTCTAATTTCTGAGAAGGACCCTGAGGGAGGAAGGGGGATTCTTCTGCTGCCATTGAATGAAAAACTGCTATGATTGAAATCAGCACACAACTCTGGCAAGCTTAAAACATTTCTTTTTTGCTAAACAGGTTTGGGAGTAGAGGAGTTTCTGTTTGGTTTTGGGCTTTTTTAAGGCCTGTTCCTCAAAACCATCAGTTTTCATGTTTGGGTATGTGTAAAGAGCATAAAGCGTACTATCACTCAGCGCTGATGATGAAAAGAAGAAATGCATCCGTTTAGGTACCTGAGGTACAAAACAACGGTGGTTTTTAACACTCTGGTAGAGGGGAGAGGATAAAAAGTTCCGAATGCACCATCGAATCATAGAATCATAGAATAGTTATGGTTGGAAAGGACCTTAAGATCATCCAGTTCCAACCCCCCTGCCATGGGCAGGGACACCTCCCACTAAACCATGCCATCCAAGGCTATGTCCAACCCGGCCTTGAACACCGCCAGCGATGGAGCATTCACAACCTCCCTGGGCAACCCATTCCAGGGCCTCACCACCCTTACAGTAAAGAATTTCTTCCTCATATCCAATCTAAACTTCCCCTGTTTCAGTTTGAACCCGTTACCCCTTGTCCTATCAGTACAGTCCCTCATGAAGAGTCCCTCCCCAGCATCCCTATAGGCCCCCTTCAGGTATTGGAAGGCTGCTATGAGGTCTCCATGCAGCCTTCTCTTCTCCAGGCTGAACAGCCCCAACTTTCTCATCCTATCTTCATACGGGAGGTGCTCCAGTCCCCTGATTATCCTCGTGGCCCTCCTTTGGACTTGTTCCAACACTTCCATGTCCTTTTTATGTTGAGGACACCGGGACTGCATGCAGTACTCCAAGTGAGGTCTCAGGAGAGCAGAGTAGAAGGGCAGGATCACCTCCCTCGACCTGCTGGTCACGCCCCAGACTTGTTCCTTTTCAAAAGTCACCAGGACTCATGAAGATGCAGGTTATCCATGAAGCCCTTTAGTCAGCGCTTGTTTCCTTTCACCACAAAGCAGGGTTTTCCCATCCCTCCTTCTCCTGGTACATTGCACATGATACATAGTTCACGTCAAGGAGACCGCAGCCTGTGTCATACAATTTTGTCCTGTAGAAGTTGTGCCATGCATTTCCGTGCTGGGTTCGAATGCTTTCCAGAGAGCATTCTTTGTTTGACAGGGTCGGTCTTCTGCTGTGGTAAGTGCAGGGAATTTCAGTTACTCTAAAATGGATTTTAGAAACAAATTGTGAAAAATTTCTTTGGGTGATGCAGCACCACTAAACACCTTAACAGAATAAGAAGCCAGCTTCATATGGATCAGGGAGACTGATGGATGTTGGTCAGAAGCAGGAAAGTTTCATAATCTAAAATCTCATTGTTTATCAGCTCTAGGCAATGTTGTGTAGCTTTTTGTCATAGCAACAAACTTTTCCTGTCTGTCATAGCTGGGAAAAAGTTTATCTGTCAGACCTGCAAGACTTCTCATCTATCCTAGCTGTTATTTTGTAAGTGAAGATACTGGAAAAGCCATTAGTTTTCCTAATGAACAAGGTAGTTACAAGTTTGTTTCTATTGCAGTATTTGAAACTGGTATAAGAGAAACAAGAAAATCAACTTGCTCGTTTTAAACTGCAGTCTGCTAGGTCTGCCACTGGGCTTTCTTGACCTTTCTCCAGTTCTTCTGATACTTCTGTGGTTGTATACAAGTAAGGGTGAATGTTTATGTATCTTTTAATGTGGCTTATGGGAGATGGCAGAGGCTGAGTGAGGAGGTCTCAGTGCTGCTGCACGCTGGAGTTTGTCTGGAAGAGAAGGTGAGACGATGTGGAGCAGGAGCTGTTCTGCCTGGGGCTTGCAGGGAGCCCTGCAGAGGTGACTGCACAGTGCCTGTGCCTCTTGTGCCTGGACCTTTATGAGCCATGTGGTGGTTCCTCCACGGAGTTTGAAGCTGAGTCTTCAGAATGTCAAACACAAGATTTAATGCAAACATATTTTGTTGACCATCTTCCCATGATTGCTCACTCTTTACTAGGTTTGTAATAATGCTTCTCCTAGACTAGTTGCATACTCCAGAGATGGCGATGCCGCGTTTTCTTCAGGAAACTGTCCTGAATTAATACAGCAAACTCCCACTTTGGTATAATATGTATCTGAGAAGTTTTTTAATCCTTCTCTCATTTCTAGCGTTACCCATCGGTTCATCCTAAGCCAAAAGTGACAATGTTTACAGCTGTCAGATGTTGTACTTAGAAACGGTGGGAATGTAACTCCTACTTTCTCTGCCTCCTTAATCACACAGGCAGATTTCTCAGAAATCAATCTTTCTGGATCCTTAGTCGTCTTCATTGTTCTTCTTTCAACTCACACCAGGTTATTGAAACATAGAAGGATTTTGAACTAATAATGAATACTGTGGAACTAATAAGGCTACCCAAGGCTTTTTAAAACATCACTGATAACATTTTGCACTTCGGAAGGAGAGAAAGGGACAGGCACTTTTTTGGATTTCCGTTTTGAACATTTTTCCAACAGAAGGTTCATGATTATTCCCATAAATCTAACAGATTTGTGACCTGCACTTTAAAGACTCTTTGCCCGCATGCACCATATTACAAATGTCTTGATGACTACAGTTTTAATCAGTCAAATCTGTCTTGATTTAGCAGGATTCTGTGGACAAATCTTTGTTCTCAGTTGTATAATAATTACAAGCTGTTTTACCAGTGGATAAAGAAAGGATTACTCTCCTCTTTGAAAATGGTAACTTTATAATTACATGTATTTACGTGCCTTATCAGTAAAGAACTCACCAGCTGAGGCACAGGATTATTGTTTAAAAGGCTCATGGACAAATGGAGAAATCACATATTCTAGGTTTTATGTTTTACAGATGTAGAAAACAAACTTCTGCTGGTTTTATGCAGGATTTTTTGCCCTTTAAAATGTAATGCACTCAATTAAGTTTTGTGAAAACTAACTGGGGGTGCTGAATAGGAGCCAAACCTTGTTTCTCATTTATGCAGTTCTGAGTTCGATGAAAAGAAGAAAGAATGAAAAAGAATTATGAATTAGATATACTCTTCCTTTGCTGAAGTTTTACATTCTCTCAATAAATGACTTCTCTGCTGGTCTGGTCATAGGACAAGAAGAATTGGGAGGAATTAGAACTACTTAGTGTGTTGAAGCACAGCTAGAAGCAAGTCGACTTTTATTCAAAAGGCTGAATCTAAAACTTTCTATCATGTTTTTCAGCCATGTGATTGGTGACCTTCAGTGCTCTTCTGAATATATGTAAACAGTCATTAGGTTCTGAAATCTCTTAAACACAAGTGAAACTTTGCTTCAGCTTATACATCTTGCTCACACATATGGTCTAGTATGTATGTCTGTGACTTTTAATATCCCAGATTGCCTATTGAGAGAAGAATTGCTATTGCAGAGTCACACTTAGAACTTTATTCACCTCTACAGGCATCCTGGGTGTTTAAACATTCAGTACCAATTTAAATATGTCTTTCCCAGGTAGGATGTAGACATGAGGCAGAGGAAAAGTTTAACGTGTTCTTTGGGAAGAGTTTGGGATTAAAAAAGTTGCAAACGGGGTTAACAGAATGGAAAAGGTTTAATTGTCTCTTACAAGTAGGCAGTGAAAGTTGATTCGTTCTTGACTGCAGAGCCAACAGCTACAAGATGTGTGAGCCACCAAAACTTCATCAGTTCCGCAGCTAAAGATCATTCATTAAAGGTTATCACCAGTCAAACCTCAAATCGGATGTTGACTGAAGGTTAGCTAGTGATGAACTTCAAACCTTGTCCCTTATTTTCTAGTACCTCTGAGCCCTGAGAGGCTGTTTCCAGCCTGTGGGCTAGCACAAATGACATAACCTGGACCCATGATGGGGGGAAATCAAATTTTTAATGCACTCATCTGTGTAGCATATCAAGGCTGAAACATTGCTGCTGATAATGTAACGTGGTCACAATGTGTTCATGTTGATTTTCAGATACGCTGTACATTGTGAAATATTTTCTAATAGCAAAATGTTTTGGGTAGAGCAGATTAGGTTTTTATGTAAATCTTCAATTTGTTAGGATATATCAAATGTAGATAACTGTGTCTTCTCCCATTTTATCTCATTTACCCAAAAAGCTAGAAATGGCATTGCAGAATCTTGCATCCTCTCCAGCCATCAGTATTTAGCAGTGGCAGTTTAGTCTGTTCCCAATGGTTTTATGGCAGTGCAAGTGAGTAAGTGAACATTATCAAAATCTTGGAGTATGATTGGGATGTTTTCTTCGTTTGCTTTCATTCAACCTATGCAGTCCTCTTGACTCATTTTTAACAATGTGTGCTAGTGTACTCTTACAATCTATAGAAACATGCTTACATAGAATATTTATTACTAGAGTTTTTAGGCAATGAGTTGAATAGATTTGCTTTGCCAGTAATAGCAGAGATTTCAAGGCAGCAGAAGTGTAAATGTGAGAGATTGCATGTACGCGGAGAGGTTGTTTCAGAAGGAGGATATTTAGATTAAAAAGCCTGAAGGTATAAAATTACATCTTTCCTGGTTTTCTATGGAGTCATTGACAGTAATGTGTCAGATGGAAAAAGATGCTTTTTCTCATTACAGAGGCATTGCCTTAATAGAGTCCAGTTAAAAAAAAACACCACCACAAACTAACAAAAACCATCCCCAGCAACAGCAACAAAAGCCCTATTGCCTTTAGTGCTGTGGATTTTCACCCTTTATGGGTTGGCCTCGGTGCAGGTGAAGGGCGGGTTACTCTGGTAGCCTGTGTATGGGATTCTGTTTGCGGTTCTCTGACACCATCCAGTGGCGGGAGGTTAATGTTAGAATAGTGGGAGTATCTGTTTATCCTAACATCTACTGCAATAAGATGATGCCTGTTGTATGTTCTTAAACATTTCCAGTGTTTTATGTTTAATTTTAAAAGTCTTACCTCTGCTTTCAGCAGGATCTCATTATAATTAATGTAGTCTCCATAAATCTAAAATACTTCTCACAATGGGATAAAAGGCTATTATTTAAATACACGAGAATAACAGCAAAGGAAATGCATGCTCAAAAATAATTATGTGGCCTGCCTATAAAACACTCTTTTTGACAAAACCACGGAGTGTACCCTTGCTCTTCCGGCTGCAGTAAGATTTTTTTCAGCTTTCATCTTTTCATTTGCCTGCATAAATTCCCCCCTCCCTTCTTAGTGGCCTGCGTTTTGTATTGATTTTGTAATGCATGTTAGACAAGTGGTGTGTATAGCAATCAATGCAGTGCAGAATTGATCCTATGTATTTTTCCTACTCTGACCTGTTAGTAAATTAATATTGGCCACTTAGTGAAGGGCAAAAGTCAGTTTTAAATATGTGGCTATCACAGACATCATCGTATTTTTCTCTGTGGGAAAATTTCCAGGAAAGTTTCCCTCTTTCCATTTTCTTCTCCTCACAGCACTTTGTCTTGTAGAACCCTATTTGAGAGAGCAGTACAATCTTGGCTGTTTTAAATGTTTATCACACTTGTATCTAAATAATAGATAAAACCTTCAAGACTTGATGGGAGTCGCTATATAAATGTGAGGAACATGACAGAGAAGGTAACCTTCGTAATGCTTTCCGACTGCCCTGTGCAGTTCTGTACTGCCAATTAACAGCTTCCACATTATGTTTTATAGGATGGTTGGAAAAGAAAATCAAATTTTATACTCTTTTTTGCCTTTAATACTCTTTTTTTTTCCGTGGGAAAAGTCCTGTACAATTCTGGACTTGCAATTGCATACAGTTACTACGCAACCAAATCCCTCTTCCATCAGAGATTTCAGATGTCTTTGACCTCCCTTCACAAGTCCTACAGCGTGTCCTCTGCATACCGATGGGAAGCGCGACCTCTTCTGCCAGTGCTTTTAAAGCCCTGGAGATGGAGACCCACATTCCTCTTCCAGACACCTGCCTCTCCTATCACAGTGCTGGGACCTGCTGTGACAGTGATGTCTTTGGTCTCTTTCGGTGCTGGGAGTGGGAATCCTGACCTGAGCACGCTGATGAAACAGGCTTTTGAATTTGTCTACTTCTGCTGTACAGTTTCAGACGTTTTATAAAGTCTGCCAGAAAAAAAACAACAGAAACACCCTTTAAAATGAGCGTTCTGGAAGTTGCACAGTAAAGAGTATGCTCCTTGCTTGGTTAATAATTGAGTATTATTAGTGTATAGCTCCAAATATAATTAAAATTCATTTTGCTGCATCTAGGAATTACAAAGTAATTAAGCATTTTGACGTGGCAAATGAGCAAGGAACTTGATGTGGAGGAGAAGGGGGGTAGAAATGTTCCTAAAGAGGATCAGCCCAGGGTCTTGTGCTTGTGACCAGGGTATGATCCCAAAGTGTGGATTTCATATCCTCGGTAGGAAGACTCCAAGTTCTTCCATGGTGCAGATCATATCAGTGATCAAAACTGCCATTGGCTTTGCTGGAGAGTTCAGATTTTCTGTTAGTCTCTGTTTTCCAAGGGGAGTGAGCTGGAGTAAGTAGGAAGATGATGTCCTTTATACAGGTGTGAATAGTGGGGGGAAAACGGACTTTCCTGAAATAGCTTTCTTCATTAGGGGTATTTTTTTTCCTTCACTGTGCATGTAGCCTGTTGACTGAATTTGAGCTTGTTACATACAAAATGGAGCACTTGGACTGTATAGCCGTACAGTTGCCTTCGATATGGAGCAATTTAGTGCAGCAGCAGAGGGGAAGGTGTCATGCAGAATGCTTCAGAAATCACTGTATTCCCCATTTTCGGCAGAAATGTGAAAAAGCTTGTTCAAGAGCAGCCCAAAACCACTTAAATTTTCAGGATTACCTATATCTTTGACTCTCAGTAGCCCATTTTGCAGCTTTCAGTTAACATGGGTGAACTTTAGTTGCTGTTGATTCACTGGCTGCTGATCAGCTGTAGCTGATCATTGCTAATAAATGTGTTAAATTTTCTCAGTGCCTTAAAGGCCTGGTATGTGGTCTCTCATCTGCTCTTGCTGGATGTCCCTTCTGGCTAGTGGATGTTGGATTGACCTTCTCATCTTCACAAGGCCACTCTTGTGGATGCAAATGCTATTATCAAAATCATCTGTCAAAATTATCATTGAAATCAAGAATTCCTTCTTCCCAGCTCACTCTAAACCATTCATTGAATTTGTTGCTAAACTGGAATGATGTATAGTTTGAAACGTTAACTCCTTTTATAGAGATTTCATAGGCGATGCTCATTTATGCATTAATATTAATTGCTAATTATAGTCAATGCTCTTTTTTTAGGAACAAATGTTCACGAAGCCCAGCGTATTCTGAATGAAAGTGGACTCCCCATCACGTCTGCAGATGACCTTGAGGATGCTGCAAAGAAGGCTGTGGCTAGCGTGGACAAAAAATAACAACCTGAAGGTTATTCTCATGGGAAGTGTGTGTATTGCACCATTCCTGTCCCTATTTCAGAGAGGATTAGTGGAGTTTTCCTAAGCGATCATCGATGTTGGTGGACTCAATTTGTGATACGTGGCAAACTGAGGCCGTGGGCTTGCAAGTTTAGGGTTCAGAAGTTTTGCACCTGCCCCCTTGAGAAGTTTATATGTCTTAATGTGGTTTTGGTCATTTTGTTACTCAAAGTTGTAGTAAGTAATACTTTACTTCATGCAGCTCTTTTTGTGCTTTCTTTCCCGAATTGTCACTGATAAAGTCATGATAAGATACAATAATTATTAATTGGCATCTATCAACAGGATTGTTCTTTAATCAAACACATTTTGTTCACCTATTTCGCAATATTTTCGTTGTTTTTTTTATATGGTAAAGAGGTAGCAAACTAATAATGGGTTTCTATTTTTTATGGATTTTTAAAATAATGTAAAAAATGATGCTTTCAGTATCTATTTTTATTCAAATGAAATGTTTATTTTCCTCTTTAGAAGTTGCACATTTTGCCTTAAAATGATTTTGTTTTGTAGATGCCAAAGTATACCTCACAACAGGAAAAGGGATTGAATAGTTGGTAGAGACAGGACTTCCCTTTCTTACACTGTGCCTATAAGCCAGCAAAATGTGATTCATTTTACGTTGTAGCTTTGGGAATGAGGTGAAATATTTCTGGGTGTAGCAGTGCCATATAGAGAGCTCTAGGAGGATGTGTCTGCCAGTAAGAAAATGGCTGCTAACTTTTTAAACTAACCTCTTTCATAAGGATGTGGCACTGCTGTGAGGTTTTAAAGTAAGATGAGAACCTGAAGCAGTTTTCTGTCAGGAACATGGAATACTCTTCAATTGATTTTGCTTCCAAAACAGAACATTTCTGATTTATTGTGAATAAAATACAGATTAACTTCTCCATTTTTAAAGTATTTGATTTCTCAGGCCTCAGTAAAAAACATGTACAAGAAAGAAGAAAGTAAGTTTCAGTACTCAGATATTGACCAAGATTTATTTTGATGATATATTATTTTGTAACAGTCAAAATCCACAGTGTTAGTTGCACAAATCATTCAGTCAGGGAACAGAAGGCAATGCCAAATGGCTTGGGTAGCTGAAGAACTCAGTACAGATCTCACTCAGCCCAGGAAGTACGTGCTGAAAATCATCAGTACATTTGAACAGTAAACAGATGAGTGGATATTATGATCTGGTCCTGTAAATGGCCAGAGAGGTAAAAATTTGTCTAATAAATTATTAATTGTGAGTTTTGAGTAGCTCTAATCGATCCCAAGTTCTGCTTGGAAAAATGTAAATAAATTTTTCTCGACTTTTCCATTAAAACTGTTACAGTCATAATAAATTATCTGCACTGATCTTTGGCTGCTGACACAAATGGTGTGGATAGGTTGCTATCATCAGTTACTGTAGGTTTTTTCTTCTCCATTCCTTTCTCTACATATTGCTCAAGGAAAAAATGTATGACCATTAGTAGAGCAATAAATATGCCACTGGGTAGGTACTTATTGACTGAATGAAGGAGAAGGGTGTCGTTAGCAGTTCTTGTGAAGGTGCATAGAAGCACTGCTGTGAAGGAAGCACTGTTTACCTCGCCACAATAAATGACAAAGGCACACTCTATTTTATATATTTTAATACTGGAAATAGAAGCATTCTGTGGAAGAACTGTTCATGCAGTGTTGTCACACACTGTATCCAGCTTCTGGGCTCAAACCCATTCGTTGTGTGTACATGATTCTTACTCTGCAAAGGTTAATGCTGTGTACACCATTTCATGGAGTAAATGCAAAAATAAACCCATTTAATGACTTTGTCCTTTCTATAAAATAGAAAATTGTTTCATTTGTTGCAGTCTATGTTCTGCCATTCAGCATTTTGTTACAGGTGGGTGAAATCAAATGCATAGGAATTTAGTTGTAAGTGGATAATATTGATATACTCGTGTATGGTTTTTTATCTAAAAAAGTAGATCTTCATATATATATCTTATAGGTAAGTTAATGACAGTACATACAAATTTTATTCCTCTTAAGCCATTTACAGAACAGTATGATGTTTAATTTTCAGCTGTCCTATGCAAAATTTCATAAGCTCTGGGTTTGTCCTTTGGAATGTTTGACATTCGGGGCACTGTTGGCTCCCTATAACCAGGACTCTCCTCCTGTGTTCAGCTTGCTTGGTGTGGTGTTGCAGTCTGGTTTGATTTTGTTTGCATGTGTTGTTTTGCTGTGTATGGAAATGTGTAAAGTTAGTTTTAGTTTTCTCCCTTGGAAAGGTGTTTTAGTAGCATTTCCTGTGATTTATAGCTATTATAAATTGCAAGTAAATGCAATGCCTTGACAGGATGCTTTTGTCTTTGCTTAAGCATGCAGAGTCACAACCTGGTATGAGTATGTTTGCTGTCCTCAGCAGCTGCCTACCTGAGTGCTGCCCCTGCTGCAGCAGGGTGGGATGCAGGCTCTGCTCTGTCAGCCCTTCACAGCCTAAACCCAAGAGGCTCATACATGAGAGTTTCTGCTCCCATAGCAAGCACAGTGGTGTAAGCAGGAGGTAAATTACAGTTAATCCCCTTTGTGAAAGTTTCTAAGTGGGATTTAGTTAGCCTTTAAATCTTGGCATTTCAGCCTGTATTAATAAAGCTCTGTAGGATTGGGCACTTAGAAGGCAAAACAGGAGGAAACTGTTAATGCTGACATTATGTTACATCTTTAACAAGATACCTTTAAATTCTCACAGTGAAAGTGTAACAGCTGGCAGTTCTGGAGTAATGTCCTTAACATGCATTTACCATCCTATTTGTCAGGCCTGTTCTTCCCTACACCCGGAAAAGCAGCTGGTATCATGCAAAATTGCTGTGATTGGAAGAGCGTGTCATTGCAGATCCGTCACCAGATGAGGTCTTAAGCAGGATCATCCCTTCACAGCGAAGTCTGCTTCCCCAGTCCAGAGCAGTGCTGTGCTGCTCACCCTCCCCTCCAAGGTGAGCCTGGCCTGGTGACCTTGGGGTTTTATAGACCTGGGCACCTACAATAACCTCTGGTTATTACGTGTGATGTTGGCCTGGATGGTTCCCTTGTGCAAAGAGCTGAGCAGAGCAATAGCTGAGTGTACGGACCAAAACACAGTTCTGAGCAGCCTCACTGGGCTAGGGGAGCTGGGAAGTCTCTGTGCACAAGGCTAAGTGCTGGCAAATTGTGTCAACTTCGTTACGGAAATCCAAAACCCCCCTAGGCTTAGTGCTTCATTACATGACATGTAAAACACTGGTACTGGGTGCTGCTGTAAGCCTCTGAACTGATGGCCAGATTTCATGCCTTGTTTTTCTTTTTGCCACCTTTCAGAAAATTGGAGTTTCTTTTGAAGTCAAGGTCGACTCTAGCAAGGGGCAAGGGAGGGAAAAGCCAGTCATTGCATGTTTTGGTTTATCATCTCAGATTCTTTCTTCTTCCTCTACTAAAACACCTGGGTTTTTCCCCACCTTTCCATCCACATAGCTCCCTCCCTGTGATTTCTCTGTAATTAGTGTCATTCTCCCGGCTGGCACTGTCCACACCACCAGGTTGGTTGGGCTGGCTGTTCTGGAGCTGGATGTGTTGTGTGAGCATCCAGGCATCTGCCTGGGAACTGAGTGTGCTCTGGGCAGCCCAACACTGTGCTACCAGCAGGCATCAGTGATCAAGCACATGCCAGCCTAAAAGTCGTCCTCTTGGTGCCTCTTCCCTACCTGTCCATTGCTTCCTTGGGAAGCTAAGACCTCCATCTGTTGCATTCTCCACTCACAACAGGAGTAAATACAGAGATGAAGTGGGCTGAGGAGCAGTTTGGCTTGTCTGTTCAGGAGTGCTGGGCTCTGAAATGGGGCTGTTTCTGAAAAGTCGTAGATGGATATGTTCATAAGAGGTTGAGAGGAGTGAAAAGCATGTAAAGGGCTGCTTTAGAAAGAGAATATTTCAAGGAGAAATAGTCTTCCCCTAAGTGCAGTGTGGACAGGAGAAGCAGTGAGGAGCTTTGACGGTGGTAAGGGACGTTTGGGTCACACTTGCAGCCGTGAGCTAAGCCAAGGAACGGGCTGTGAAGTCATCAGTTTGTTAGATGAGCATCTGTCAGGAGTGGCTTAGGAAATGATTTTTGCCTCAGGGCAGAGGGATGGATGAGATGACCTTCCAGCCTGATCTGATAGGATTTAATGCTTGTTGGTAAGGTTTTGTATTCTTATTTTCCTCCTAAGTTGTAGGTATGGGGAGGAAAAAGGAGGACAGATCTGGTGGACTCTTAACAGAAACTATTCTTTATTCAGTCACCGAGAATGATCTGCAGCTGCCAGGGAAATGAAAAGCAGATTATGCAAACTCAAAACTTTCCCTAACAATGGGAGCAGTGTTATTGCAATGCATAAAAGGCTGAGCAGAGAATTAGGGGTATCTATCAACTTTAATATCTTTAATTTAAAAAGGAACAGGTTGCACCAACAAGTTTTTTTTCTGCTTAATGAGGCCCATTCATAAGTAGGATAACGGGATTTGCCTGGCACCCAGAGGAAATCATGGTATGTGTACCTGTACTTTGGTGTAAAACTTGTGTTGATCACAGTGATTTATAACTTTCTGCAGCCCAGCTGCAGTCAGTTTGATGTCAGGATGCTTTCATCCAAAGACAGATGCACCTTTGGTAGGATCCTCAACATGTCTTTGTCTTCTTTCAGCCTCACAAAATCCCAGCTAAAGATTAAATATGAAAGTGTACATGGGTTATTGCATGTTATTCCTCAGAGATAGCTACTGTGAGATAAGATTTGACTTAGCCAACACATGTTAGCCCCCTCCTGCAGATTGCAGGAGGATCTTTAGTGCCTATGTGCATTTGGCTTTTTGCATTTCCCCACTCTGCCCATGTTTGTGGGTGCTGAACGGTGTAGGGACAGTAAGAGCAGAGTATTGCATAGCATATGCATAGCATATGGAGCCATTCCTTTTCTACAGGACTTAGAACACTGAAGAGGGAAAAGGTTTTCTGTGAACTTTGGATCTCAGTGCCAGGCTGGAGACAGGACTCGCTTCCATTCTGGTGTGTGGACAGACTCAGACTGCTTCCCTTGAGCTACCCCTTCCACATCCTGTTCATGTAAGTACAAAGTGGCCTTGATAGGCAGGCAGAGGGCAAAACAGTGGGGGAGCCTGTAGGACTGGATGGGGGTGGTAGGTGAATCCTCGCTGGGGAGGCTTGGAAGGAAGAACCTCCACATTGGAATTGTGGTGGTTTCCCACATCTGCCCTCCTTGTATCCTTGGAGCACTCCCACATCATCAAGAAGGAAGTAAGAGGAATGCCGTAAGGACAGTATTCTCTTCTCCCATCATTTTGGTACAGGAGATACACCTTTTTGGACCTCCTTGTGTTTGCAAAGAAAGGGGAGTAGCCTGGCCCTCAAATTCCAGTTAAATCCAGGCTAATTTGTAATGAAATAGGGGTAGCCAAGTCTGGAGAGAAGGAAGCGGCTGACAGAAATGGGTTACTCCATGAATTAAGTGCTATTGGGATGTGCAACAGGGAACTGGAAACTGCGTCCTTTGTATTTACCAGAGCAACTCCTCTGAACACGTGTGTGCATACCATCAGGCCATCGCCAGAGAGGTGACAGTGACGAAGTATTGGTAAGCGATCTGGGAAAGGAGGGTCAGAGAGATGAAGTGTGAAAGAGTTTTTGCATTTCTGTAGCTACAGAGATGAGAAAATGAGGAATTTGATCTTTCTATTATAATCAACATAAAGACTTACAGGGCAGTAAAAGGCCACGCAGCTAAACAAAGCTGTTCCCTTGATTTCAAATGTCTCTCTGCTCCAGCACTGTGTCCTTTAAGACTTCCTCTCTGTAATTGCATGTGGCAGCCTCTTTAGAGCTAGATGCAGATTGCTGCTCTCCAGCCACTCTGAAACAGGAATAAAATATAACAGTCAAGAAAGGGCACTGCAGGAAGTACTTAGGAGAGATGTTGCTCCTTTGTTTCACAGATGAGTCAGTAGAGGGGTTCAGAAAACGCTGTTCTGTCACAAGCCCTGCTCTGTTTGGCTCCGTGACTGAATATTGGCCAATACTCAGCAGCTCAGTTCCCATATCAACTCCTTCGTTGTGCTTTCATTAAAGGACTTCACCCTGCAAGGCAGCACAGTTCAGGAAATAACTAGTATTTGGTGCCCTGCCTTATCGCGTTACTTGCTTAGCAAAACTCATCTTTTGCCCCAGCAATGTGCAACCAGAGGCTTCATTCAAAGGATATTGGCAGCAGTGTGGTGTTAGTCTCCTACAGCTGTAATATCCTTGTCTGTAGGGGAGGTCTTGTTGAAACAGACAACCTGCAGCTTTGGAGGGGCTCATGCTGTGTTTCAACATGAGACCAGTAGTGCTACCACTGAACATCAGAGCGCTCATCCTCCTTCTGCCACCAAGCAATGGGTGAGATGGGATTTGCACCTTATGCACCCTTATTCATCTCTGTGCCATGTACAGACAAGCTCAAATTTTACTATGGAGGTGTAAATCTTTTCTTTATCATTAGAAGATATCAGGCCTGAAATCCTCTGCTCCTGTGTAGGTCAATAGGATGTGATTGTCTTGCCTCTGAATATGGTGCCAGGGAAGCTGATCGGTGTTGGCAGCTTTGTGGAGGGAGCCTCTGGAAATATTTGAGCAAGGTGAGCTCTGAACTTGCCCTGTCTTTCTCATTTGATGAATGCTTTTCTCTCTGCCCCTTTTGTTTTCGCATTTTCTGAGGCAAACATGAAAATAAGGGCTTGTAGGAGGCTGCAGTGTTCCTAGGAGCATTCCTGGCTGATGTCAGTGGAAGCTGCTAGGGCTGGCCCAAACAAACCAGCATTAATAGGAAGTCAGACAAATTGCAAGTTATCTACTTGGACCTTCTTAACCTGTCCATCCACTCTCAGCTTCACTGCTCAGCCTAATCCCAATTTCCTGAAGTGCTGGAAAGCCCTTAGTGCCAGCGGCTTTTCCTATGGCTTTCCCACAAGCTTTTTTCTTACTGGAATGCGGTGTGAAGATGTTAATCCCTTTGAGTTGTGCTCTAAACAAGCATGTGCAAAACACCAGGAAACTGAAGCAGTACATTATTTTGCATTTAGTTTTCCATAACTATTGTCTTGCGGCCCGGGTGAAATGTTTGACGTAACGCACCTCCACAGCTTGTCCCCTCAACATCTGGTAATCAGTCCTGAAACTCACTTCAGAGAACACTCACAGCAGAAAGTAGATTTCTCAGACATGCAGGATGTCACTTGCAAGAGAGTGAATCTTTTCTCCATTATTACTATGATGGGAGCACTGCGGATGCTGCTTCTTCAGGACAAAACTCTTGAGATCAACGGCTCAAGACTAGTGTCAGTGTCGGTTCTCCATGTGTATAGCTCAGCCTTAGAGCTTCAATCCTATTGATTTCCTTAGCAGTATTCATCTGTCGATTTTTCCATTGTCCTCTGAATTGTGCCCATTGTAGAAATCGCTGCTCTCAAACCTAAAGAATTCTTGCTGTCATGCTCCATCTGCTGAAGCCAGCCTGCCCTTGCATGACAGCCTCACTGGCTTTTCTAGTTGGGAAATTCCTATCTCCATCCTCACGAGGCTGCCCTGTGGAAACAGCTTGCTTTCAAAGGCCCTGGAGGGGTCTGCCAGAGCTCTGCCTCCTACTAACAATTGATTTCCAGGTTTCATCATTAAGCTTGAGCTGTTTCAAACCACAGCTCGAGTTCTTCCCCAATTGTTTCCAGATCTTGCAGAGATCTGAAAATGCAGCAGCAGCAGCAGAAGCAAAGCCATGTTTGCAGCCTGTATGACAGGGCTTTCATGTAGAGTCCCTTTTGTTCTGCGGCCTGTTGCTGGTGCACAGAACCACCCACATGCTGTGTTCAAGTCTCTTCTAAGATGGGTATTAAAAGCAGGTAATTCAGACAGTGCCTGTGTCACTCCCAGCCCTCAGAACATCACTATGTTGTACCTCTACAGATGTCCTCGGCCCCCCATCCATAGCTCAGTACATGTCACTGACAAACATTAATCTGGCAACGGAAGAGTAGCTTCTGCTTTAATGGTTTGCGTTAAAGAACTTCACAGAATCACAGAATGGCCTGGGTTGGCAAGGTCCTTAAGATCATCCAGTTCCAACCCCCCTGCCATGGGCAGGGACACCTCGCACTAGACCATGTCACCCAAGGCTCTGTCCAGTTTGGCCTTTAACACTGCCAGGGTTGGAGCATTAAATTTGTACGTGCTTTAATTGGCTTTGGAGATAAAAGATCCCCAAAATGTTCCTGCTTTTCCTTGTGGAATACAGAAATGCAATATTGTGATGAAAACTTTGCCAGGTAGGGTTTTTCCACAGACTTCACCCCTTCGATTTCCAATCAGTTCTGTCTTTCCTCAGAAAAAACAAAAGGAACCAGATTGGTAAAACCAAAATAGCTTTCTAATAAAATTCTACTAACTAATTAGCCACACTAAGGACATCCATAGCAGTGCAATGTTTGATTTCTCAGACCTAAGCTCCAAGCAGGAGTGTGGGGTGAATGTGCTGCCCTGATGTTTCTGATGCGCCGGCCATGGGTGGGAGCAGCTTGGGGCCCCTCGGCTCCTGTCCCTTCCCTGCCTCTCCAGGCTGGCTGGATGCCAGCGATTAGAAACTAATTGAGAAGCTTTAAAAATGCATCTCCTCCCCGTTCCTTCTGCTCTGTTTAATCCTGTAGCAATCCCCAGCAGAATTGTTCGCGAGGGATTTCACACCGCTTTACTGTTCACTCAGTGTTTGAAGTTGAAGCAGGTGTCTCAGCAGAGCGGGGCTGTGTGAGGACCCAGCAGGGACTCTCTTTTCTTGCTGTTTTCTCTGCTGCTCTGTCCTCTTGGGGACTCCGTGTTTGTGCAGAAACTGGGATGTCAGCTGCTTGCAGAAGCATATCCATGTCTCAGAGCTGATGCATTTACTGAGACCAGTGTGGTGCCCGCAGTGATTGTGGTGGTGTGGAGATTAGGACACGGATATGCGAGAGCAGATATCTCTAGCAGGTATTTCTGTGCTTTTGCCTTACGTCAGTTTAAAATAAAATCTATCACTAATAATAGCCAGAGAATTTTTCATTAGCAGGAAGAAAATGGCTTCTTCTCCTCCTTACTGGCTTCTGGCCATTTCTGGATGCATGATAAATGGATTACTGTGTCCTTGGTTTGACAGCAAGGAGGCCCAGTTAGTGACCAAGGGCCCATTGTACCAGCATTATCCAAACTGAAGTCAGGCAGTGCCTTGGAGAGCCAGTAATCCTCTCCTGGTTTGTAAGCCTTCCCCTAACTTGTAAGCTATGAGTCCCTGGTAACAGGTATTTATTTCCTGCACACAGCAAGGAGTGAAGACAGTTATCCAGCCCCTTCTGATAGCTTCTACCCTGGCTCTGAACATCCTTCCTGCTCACTCTGTCTGCTGGCATTATCCTGCTCTTTGTTTTTCGGTCATCCAATAAACCAGAATAACAATGGAGGGTCAGGAGTATGTTAGACGTCTGTTTTCATCCTTAGACTATGCTGACTCCATGGAGCGTGGATCAGACCCCATGGTGTTACTGTCACAACTCTTTTCAGCTTAGTTTTGCCCTTCAGAGCAATTTCAGAGTTTTGCCCAAGGAAAGACATTGAGCACAATCACTTTAAATGCCCAGTAAGTAGAAAACAAAAGCTGCTTGGCCACATAGGCCAAGCTGGTCAGTAGCAGGGGGAAGATGTTTGGAGCACTTCTTGAACTCACAGAACAAGCAAGGCCATCCTCATTCTCCTGCCTAGGGTGGCTGCTCAGAAGTGCCTGTGGTTATGATGGAGCAGCTTTATGTCAGTTTGCTTTTCCCCCAGTTTGTCCCAAATCCCCAGCCCGTTTACTAGACTTGTTCCCATGGGTTTAGTGCTCACCTCCTATAAAACTCATAAAAAAATCTATGAAAGTAACATATTAAGATCATGGTCTATCAAATGTCAATAAGCAGAATAAAGAGCTCAGCGCTGCAGTTATAGAGATCAAGCAATTGAAGCATTTGATGAAAGTTTTTTATTGGAGTATATATTACCATTTGGTCCAATTATTCTGCCATTAAACATTAAGAATAATTGAACCAAATGGTGCCCAATAGAAGGAATACATCTGCTCTGATGAATTCCTGCCAAAAGGCACTGGGAATCTTAGCACAAGCATTTTGTCAACCAAGATAACAGTCTTTTTTCTCTCTAGCTGATAAAGCAGGGCTTTTGAATCTTATTTATGACGTATAAATTGGCTAATTTGTTACCAATATCAAACAGCCCATAAGAACCAGGCAATGTAATAGCTAACAAAATACTGACAGCTTCATCACTTGCTGACTGCATGGAGTACAATATATGCTCAATTAATAGAGTACAATTATCACAGAAATTGTGAGCAGGAACTAATTATACAGAAGCCAATCAAAACCAGCCCAAAGCAAGGCAGGATGCATTTCAAGAAACCTGAGAGTCATTATTTTTCCTTTTCTAACTTCTTTTTTCTTTTTTTTCCTCATCTCCATGTTTGCCTTTCCTCTATGAGAGGGAAGGGGTCGTGGCATCAATGGGAAGAAGTTGACCAAGAACCTGCCCATAACGCTATGGCCGAGCTCTAGCACAGGTTTCAGTTTTCTGTATGAAACAGTAAATCACAGTGTTTTTCTGTTTAAACACATTGCAGTTATGGTGTGACTAGGGATAACCAAAACACAGCTATATCACTTCCCTAAGGTATATGAGACTTACAGAGAGTGCCAGATGGGAATGCTTTAAAAGGGAATTTAAGGAGAAAATAACATCTTGATATGTATTTTGAAAAAAAATGGTGCACTCAGGGAAGAATCTTTTAAACCCCCAGGAAGGGCAGCTTTTAATGTTGGGATAAATACAGCACTGGCTTGTTGAATTCCTGATGGTGTCTTAAATACTCAGCAGTTGCCAAAGTAAGAGGTCAGTCTGCTTTTTCCACTTGACTTGAAGGGGAAAAAATCTCTATAAGAAAAATACTGATAAATCTCATAAGAAAAATGCTGATAAATCCCAGGAGAAGCAAATCATGTGAAGGGCCAAGAAATTTCCAGTGTTTCGGATACTGTGAATATTTTGAATGACCTGGTTATCTTCTGTAAATACAGAAATATTCCTGACTCTGGAATTGTTTAATTTCTATTAGTGAGGGTTTTAATTAGAAATGCTGCTATCTTTTACACAGCACCATGTTTAGCAGTCGCAAAACCAAATACATGACAAAGCAGAAAAGCCCAACCCTAGAACACTTCCAATTCATATTCTGGCAATCCCAGCTAAGCTTTTACTCAGAAGGTTCCTACCTAGAAACAGGAAGCAATGTGTTTTACTCACAGTGGCTGCAAAAGGGATTTTTTTATCTGAGAACAGTAGTCTTCATTTGAAGTACTGTTGTTAAAGATTTGGGTCTGCACTTGAACAGAAATAGCTGTTTGGAATGGATGTTTTTTACTGGAAGATAGGAAATAAGTTTATGCTGAAAATAAGGGAACTTTGTGCTGATTTTGAAGGATTCACATGACAAAATCTGAGCTTTCCCATTGCACAGTCAATGTCTGATTTTTTTCCTGGATATTTTTAGTTTTGATACAAAAACTTTGGTGCATGAACTGTACTCTGCCTGTGGTGTTATGTTTTGGAAGCTGCTCAGTGTGCTTTATTGGAAAAGGGATCTCATAGGTGGGGGGAATCCAACCTTTTCTTTCCTCTTTTTAAGTTTAAGTTTAGGCGAGAGTTATTCCCTGAGATTTTGGCTTTACTGCAAAACCTTTTAGTCCACAGCTGGCATTTTTACATCCATGTATTGGTGAAAAACAAGGTTGTTTATCAGTGGAAATGATCAATGGCTCCTGCAGGCCTTGGTTCAGCAAAGACATCCCGCTGCAGGAAACCACTTAAGCATGTGCTCTGCTGTAAGCAAAGATGGAAGACAGCAGTTATGTTCCCTGACAAATAAAGGATGGATGCTGATGGTTTTGTTAGTTCATTTTGTCCTCTGAGGGGTCTATTAGACTTTCACCTACTTCCACCTGTATTGCAAATGAGACCTGCAGAGGAGTTTATTGCTTGCATCCCCTCAAAAGAGAATGCCTTGTGCCCCTACAGCAAGTTCTAAGTGCTGTCACCTAACACTGCTGCTTTAGGATTAAGCTCTGGGGCTATTTTTGCTGGAAAACTGATTCTGGTAAATTACACCCATGGCTTAACACTTGATGACCTGCCCTGATGGGATGTCCTCTTCACAACATAGGGTCCTCCGTTGTGCAGCACTCCCCATATTCTGGCATCCCTCAGAGCACATCCACAGGGCTCAGTCATTCTCCCAGTGAGCTGAAAAATCTGGTACAGGTCCTGAGATGACTGGATTTGGAAGATAAAATTAGTGCTGCCCTGTGGCTGAGAATTAGCAGTTGTCAGCACTTGAATGGCTTAGCCTGAATGCTTGTTCCAAAGAGAGAGGAGCGCCAGCTGGCGTGAAACCAGAACTCACAGGCTTACTATGCTGCAATGGCAATGAAGATGCTCAGTGCCTTGCAGGCCTGAGTTCTGCTGTTAGTTAGCACCATCAGATACAAAGCTGTGTGGATGGATGGGTAGTGTTGCTCTAGTAAGAAAGGCACTGAAATGCTGTGGAGGAGACCTGCCTGTTGTTAATGACTCCCAGCTGGTCTCCTGATGACAAAGAACCTTTTCAATTCTTTATACCTCGGTTTGCTATGTGCCAAAGGACATTGGTTTCTATTGTAAAACCCGGGGCTGAAGAGTGATATTCCCATTTACTACTGTATGAAATTCACCGTTATTAGCTTATTCAATGTCATTTGTCCATGATTTAAAAAATACTCTTTGTGGTTGCATTTATTTTCTTCAAACCTTTGGAGCTGTGGAGCCTTTTCAGTTTCTCTGACAGCTATTTAAATCTTGCTTTTTTCAGTTTCTGGTATAAACTTCCAACACAGAAATGCTGGCGCGCTAGGTTAAATAGTTATTTGCTGCTCAATATCTTTGCACTTGCAAGTTCTCCAAGAGCAACCACTAGCACTCCTCTAAACTCCAGAGGAGTTTTCCTCAGTCCATTTATGACTAATCACATTAATCTTCTCTGAGTCTGATACTGATAATACAGCGTATCTGTGCCCTTCATGAATGGCAGATTACCAGAGCAGCAGAGAATGTAATATGAACTAATACTCCAAAGCTTTTACCCCTTTGTTCTACCTCTGCCAACAGAAATTCCAGCATTACTACATGGACTGTGAGGCTTGAGAAACCAGAGTTAAACCTTCAGCAAAATCAAAAAGAGCTTTTCATAAGCATTTCTTGCTTCTCCTGGCCCCTGGACACAGCCATCCACACTTCATGCAGCACACAGAAGTCCCCAGGGCTGGATCAGGGTACCTCTGCTTACAAAATCGAAGGAGGGGTGGGACCATGGCTGGGATGCTTGGAAACAGGAAGGGAAGAAGTGCACTGAGAGAGCTGTGGGCAGGGAGGAGAAGGCGATGAGTGTTGTGGGAGGATGCTATAACTGTTCGTTTATTCCCAGTGCAGCTCAGAGCTTGTCTTTGCAGAGTATTCACAGAGAGGTATTCACAGCTCAGAAATAGTATTTCACCGGCATGTTTATTGGGTGCTTGCCCTGTCAGCTGGGAAGAACCATCTTCCTGCCCAAACCCCAGCACATAAATGTACCTGCATGTGAGTACTGCCATTGCAATGAGTGAGCCTCACTATGAGCAGGTGCTAAAGCTTTACTGGGTCAGAGCTAATGTAAATCTGTAAGTGCTTTCAGTGCTTTCAATCAAAAAAGGAATATAATCATTTAGTGCAGACGCTCATTAGTGCTGCAACCATTTGTCAGAAACATCTTGCAGTTCTCTGTTTCCAGATATGCTGCTCTGTGCATATTTGGTATTCATGTTCCCACATACCTGTCATTTGTTCCGAGGACAAACCTCTCCTAAGGTTCAGGGCCTTGGTGTGGACAGCTAATTCTTTGGGTTGTCTTCTACTGGGACATGAAGATGTATGCTTGATCTATTCAAGTACTAATCAAGGCTTGAAGGACTCCCAGGATCACCTCTGCTCAGTTTGAGTCAGGAATATATCAACCACAGAACAAAACGGCGTTTCTCAGCAATGTGTCATAATGATTGGTTATATGGGTGTCACAATTCTGCAAGAAATACAGTAAGTTCAGTTGTACTGTCAGGAGCACTGCCTCAAGAGGAGGCATTTGTAACTATACTGTTGTTCACTTGCAGAATCTGTAAGAAGAATGAAGCTTTGACTGGAAATATGCTGAAAAGCTGCCGTCATAAATCTGACACAATATGCATGATGTGGATGGATAGATCATTGTTTGCTAGGCCTGGCAAATAAAACTGGTGCTGTGGAGCCAGAGTTACAGGGAGAGAGAGAAACATTGTTCTACGAGGCATGTTTCAGATAGGAACTGCATTTGAAACACCTGTATATTTTAGTTGTGCTTATACTGAATAATAAAGAAGGCTTGCTCAGAAATCTTATTGTGCCTTGGAACACACAGTGAGTTTTTTGCTCTTGTGAGCTCCTAAGAAAGTCGCCTACTCATAAGTAGAAGAACCGGCATAATTTTTATTCCTTTTTAATATTATTAAAAGCCACATAAAACATGGGTATGAGATAGATACCCAAGACAGAAAGCAGCGATACAGATGTGTAGCGTTGTACCAGGGAGAGTTTTAGGACTAGCGTTTTAAATTTTACTTGGGAGATCTTGTTCCTATTGTCTCACAGATTCCTTGTTTGTCTTTGGCATGGCAAATTCCACATTCCCTTTGGCCTCTGTTTTCCAGGCCTGATGTTTGGGTTTCCAGCAGGGTAGCTGCTGTAGGACCTACATGAAATATTGAAAACTCCACTTTGGAGTTTTGTACCTTGCCACTGATCCATCTCTGTCTTTCAAATCAGGATTATGTCTTCTGTTCACATACAATTCCTAGCCCAAAGGGAATTTGAACGGTGAGATGATGTATAGGATTTAGAAGTATACAAACTCAGTAAAATACTGCAGCAATGGGTAAAAGGCATGAATTTGAACTGATGGGAATTTCAGTTTTCAGAAAGAGGCTGGAAAGAGGCAGGTAGAATTTAGAATTTCATGGCAGAAAATAGTTTTTCTCCCGATTTTCTGTTCTGAAGATCTTAGCAAAGTATCTCTGGGAATGCAATACCACATCTTGAATGTACAGGGCTTGATTCTGAAGCGTGTTGAGGTATGTTACACTCTGCAGCTCTGGGGCCATCCCAGCCGTGTCCTGCCTCCTTCCATGATTTATGGCAGTGGTTTTCAAAAGGTTTTAAGTGAACTAGGCTTTAAAGGCATCTTTAAACTGTTTCTTTACTGGAGCAACTGCGTCTTACATGGGTGAGGCCTTTCAGCAGACAGCTTTAATCTGAACAGGGGCAGCTGTAGGACCAAGTACTCTTCCCAAAGGAAGGGCAGATAAAGTTTGGCCCCGACATTAGGAGATGCAAAATCTAACTAAGTATGGAAGTTGCTCTCGCTAAACAACAAAGCAGTTTGCTGTGTGCAAGCAATGACTCTTGGGGAGAGGTAAGTCACTCTTGGATTTGAAAAGAAGGAATTCACCTACAAATATACTCAGTGAGCAAAGAAAGGCACAAACCTGTTTCCTCTCCTGTCCTGCTGTTTGATGCCCATGTTGATAAGGGGTTCTGGGGCTTTGCAGAGCTGCCCAGCCCAGACAGAGAGTCATTAATATTCCCGACCTATGGCTCTGTGCTGCTTCGACACAGAGGAAAATGAATCAGTAAAAGAGAAGCTTGTTTTTTCCTGTTTATTTCTACATTTGGGAGCACGGTGTGAAAAACACTTTTTACCTTGGAGCGAAATTTCATGGAAATGTCCAGGCAAAAAGATTCTGTGTTGTTTCCTCTGTATAATGCAGCAATTCATTTACCTGAGGCTAGAGAGGCAGCTCATATTGGCATAGGAGAGCTATCAGCCTCACCCTCATCGCAAGGAGTGATCTCATTTTTCCTGCCATGGGTTCCTCTGGGAAAATTGCCACAGAAGAAGGCCCTCTGAGGGATGCTGGTCTCTGGCATCTCCTATTGAGCATGGAGTTAAGCCTTTCCCAGTTGCAGGTACATGAGGAGGGACCATGCAGATAAGGCAACTGATGACTTAAAGAACATGTACAGCCCCTGTTTCTGTCCCTGCTGCAGAGTCCTTTGCATGCTGGTGGGGAGCTCATGTCTACCTCAGACTCCTCATGACAGTTTGACAAGTCAGGGTAGTGGCCAGCCTTATGGTGGCCCTAGTGACAACAAGGATGGGCAATGCCTGACTGGGAGGCTGGAGCCATGCAGACAAAAGAGGGCTGTGGGCTCTTCCTTCCCATTTAAAGACATGGCAATGGTTCCATGTGTGTTGTCACCTCTGCCTCGAGCTGCCCTGGCGCTGCCCAGGGCTGCTTGGTGAGGTGAGCTGAGCAGTGCTGGCACAGGGCAGGCAGGAAGGATGTGTTCCCTGAGCAGTACACCTACAGCCAAACAACACTGTGAAATTGGGTAGAGCCTGTTCCACATTCCATGCCAGTCCTCAGGGAGAGGCAGTGACTGCCATGCTGCAGGAGGGTGGTGGGAAATGGAGCCCTTCATGTCAGTGCCAGTGCTTGTGTGGCTGCCAGGCAGAAGACTGAACCTCCAGCTCAGAGTGCACTGAGTGTTTTTGTATTGTTAGTGTCCTGCCTCACCTCTAATTTCATTATAACCAGTTAATGGCCCAGTCCAGGGCTTAGTTGCAGGAAATCATACCTTTGAAAGAGGATGCAGACATGAGCTAGGCTCTCTGGGGTGTGAGGGACAGGGCAAAGCTGTGCAGGATTCCACCCCTGAAAGCCTCATCCCTGTGTCTCCTTGCCTCCATTTCCTCATTTGAGGAAAAAGGAACAGTGCTGGCCCTCAGCACCCATTTCTCTGTGCCCAGATAAGTGCCCAGGAGAAAGAGAAGGCTGATGGGAGAGGTGGTTTACACCTTTGGAAAGTTTCATGCTACAGCACTGTTTCTGCTTACAAGCCAGATGTTTTGGTCTTACCAAGGGGAATACAAAGCATAATGGACAGTAACTGCTTGGGAAGTCTGAGGACAGCTGCCCTTGTGTTCCTATAAAAGCTACCATCTAAACCACTTGCACCACAGACGCAGGGTCACTGTTGTTTTCTAAGCAGCATAGACTGCCTCATATGCATCCATGGAAAATGGGGAGAGAGAAATGTTTTTGCACTCTCACCAATGAGCTGTCTGTGTGGGGATGAAGGTCACCTTGCAACAACTCAGAGCAATTATCTGAAGGAGGTTAGATCTCTGTCCGCTGTCTTTATATTATTCTCATAAGCTGCATTTTTGGCATCACTTAGAAGCCAGGAACATATCAAACCCGCATATGTCAAATGCTATTGACATCAAATACCTTTCATCGAGCCCCAAGCCTCTTGGCGTCTTTTGAGCTCTGCACCCAGGAAAGTGGCTTGTCAGAGATGATTTTTCCAACTGAGGAAGCAAGTAGCATAATGAGACAGTGTAGTTTCAGCATACACCTTCCAACTAGTTTCCCAGCTGCTCAGAAAGCAAACATGAGCCTGAATAGTAATTAGCCCATAAAGAAAGCTGGGGATACAATGAACGTACAAACTGTATTAGCAAACTCTTTATGGCCCCTTATTACCATTCTCCAAATGCATTTTTGTCTGCATTTCCCATTTTCAACAGCCAAGATCAGAGACTCATAGAATAGAAAAACAAACCAAAACCTGACCATGTCAAGCAGCAGAAGGAAATACACTACCCAGATGTGCCAGGGTCGTGCACAGATGTGCTTAGCGCTCAGAAAAGCTCTCGAGATGCCCACAGATCTGTTGCTTCTGGACTTCATGGCAATCAGAAAGTGTTCTGTTCCACCCAGGTTGTTACCCTTTACATGCTGGCACACGCACAGTGTGGTCAAAGGGAAAAGCCCATCAGTTTCAGCACAATCTGGTTTCACCTCTAAAAAAGGTTTTGTTTTGGTTTTAATTCATTTCCTCTTTAGAGCAACAGAAGGCAACCACTGACATGGGAAGGTGCTGCCACTGAATACCTCTGTCAGCAAAGGACCTTGTGATGGAGCCACTGTTCTCATGCCAGCCCTTAGTTCCACAGGTGCTGGGAACCGCTCAGCTGAGCTGACTTTTCAAGTGTTATCTGAGCAGGTGAGATGCTGTTATAAAATCCAAGCTCACACAGAGAAGCAGTCTGAAAAGCTGCGTGCATGCTGAAAGAGGCACCGTGGGTAACAAATAAGTCAAACGACTTGCTCTGGGCGGCTGTAGGGCCTGCAACACTTGAGCAGCACATCTCACACGGCTTTTAGTTCTGTGATTTAGCTCAGCTTCCTTGCCTCATCTATGTGATATGTTCCGCAAACATCGTGTTCTTTTCTCCACAAATACAGTTTTTAGTAAGCTTTCCTTTCCAAGCTAAAACCCAGAAATATTCACAAAAGCTATTGCCAATGGTGGAGGAAAAAGTTGGGAAAAGGAATGAAAATCGATGCTTTTTTCTGCAAGTATTTCCACAGTCATTCCTGGAGGCATTCGTTTGTTTGAGCATCCAGAAGAACTTGGCTTGGAAGAGTCTTTTGGTAAGTACCGATATCTGCAAAGGGCTTTATTGAAGTAATGGCATGGAAATGAGCCTGAAAACAACTTCAGAAGTAACCCGGTTCACCAGCTACTGGTGTGCAACTTGTGTAGAGCTGGCATAGACATTTTGAAGTTACTTAACCCTTCGCTTGATGATGGACTGGGTAAAGCCTGTGTGACACAAGGTTTTACTTACTGTTCTCAGATTTGGATGTAGGGCAGTTTACACTCAAAGTGTTATCTGCCTGAAGGTGTTGCAGATTGGTTTATAGGAGTTTTCTCTGCAGAGGTAGGTTTGCATTTGTGTTGACTGTGGTGATCCGCTGGACACCTTTGTGATATCCTTGAGGAACAGGTTGGGTGTAGATGTTGGGAGGAAGTGTACTTGGGGCCAAGTGTCCAAGGAGTGTCCAGGTGTTGCTGGAGGGGGTGATGCAGTGTGTAAGTGCTCAGATGTCCCTCCCTTGGCTGTAGTGCCTGAGGTAGCACTGTGGAGGGAGAAAGGCTTTGTCACAAGGCTGGGGGCTAAAACAGGAAAGCCCGGGTCACTGTGGTGGGCACAGACCAGGCAGTGTCAGCAGCACTGCCTGCAGAGGGGATGAGTTAGGGAGGAAGTGTGTGTCCCAAACATACTGCCCAGCCCTCTATATCCTTTCACTGTGGAAGCCCATCCCATGGTTCCTCCCCTCCAGGGTGCATCTTCCACATCTCTTTTTTCCCTTGCTTATACTTGAGCTGAGAAACCAGCCCCGGCTGCACTGCCCCCAGCAACAACAGTTCTCTCGTACCACTGCCCAAGGCAAATTAACTTAGCACATCCCCTGGCCTCCCTAAATGTTACAGCTACAAAATCATTCGCATGTTTCCCTTGTTTGATAGCAAGGTGCAATTTAAGTCCATGTCTTTGCTTGGCTCTTTAACATAGAATGGAGGGGGATTCATGGACCAAGCTTTTAGGAAAAATGCCTTCAATGTGTGCGCATCAGCAAATCCACCTGCTTCCAAGTCCTGCAGAGAAACAGCGTGATGGCTGTGGGATGAAAGGAAGGAAGTTGGGAGACTCCTTTACCTTCATCTAATGAGCTGTGGGTGTCTACCAGCTTTTCTACCTGAAGTTATGACAAGCAGTGAACAGGAATAATGTACTTTTATGTTATGTGCACTCCAGAAAGAAAAGAGCACTTGCAGATGAGGAAGCAGAGGAGTAAAGGATATCTGTCCTTGCCTCCTACCCCTCCCTCCATTACTGTAGCACCTGCCACTTTGCAGCAACTCTGTGAGTTATTCCTGATAGTACCGGATGGCTGTTATTCCTATACGTGCAAGCAGAACTGTGCAGCATGGAGAGCATAAGCAGCATGCTTTAGGTTTCAAGGGAGATCATGGAAGAGCGAAGGCTTGGAAGCTGGCTTTCCTAAATTCCAGATACAGCAATTAAGCACAGAAATTTGTGGGTAGATTGTCTTTCAAACTGCCCAAGCCATAGGCAAAGTCCAAAATGGCTCTGGCCTGCTCCAACCTCTGCAATTGCTCACAGAAACACCCTTTTCATCAGCTGGAAGAGAAATCCTCACTTTTCTTCTGCTGCTGTGACCTGTTCATTCATCAAGCTACTAGATGACACTTTGCCCTTGCTTTTCCCCAGCCATCAAAGGTTCTTTCTTCTCTGCCCTCCTCAAAGCCTGAAACCATAAAGAAATTATGTATTCTCCCTAATTAATGTGGTGATTTTTACAGACATAATTTATGGCTCCATGTCCTTTCCTGCTGTGAGGCTTGCATGCTCATTACACTGCTCCTTCCGTCTCTGAAGCAGTTTGACCACTGGTTCCAGTGGTGGCCAGCACACCCCTTAGCAGAAGAGTGCTAGTAATTCCCAGTGGTGGGATGCTGAATGTCTAGCACTGTGGGGTTTTGGGTCCCTGCTGGAGCTCATTTGCAGTCCATGGCAACTACTTAAAAGATAGTTTTTGTATAAAAATAACTCAAAATATCTGACTTCAAGCCAAGAGTTACCAATAACAAGCAGAACTAGCAATAGTTTAATAGTCTGATACATTAAAAATTATTGCTGACCCTACTTTGCTGTTAACAGTGATTCACAAGGGGTGAGGTGGAAGAGATGCAGATCCTTTACAGTTGTGCTCAGAGTACCTTTCCCCTGGGAATGTGAGGTTTCTATCCCGACCTGATACAAAACCACCTGCACTTGCCATGCATTTCCTGTATCAGCCATTAAATGAGCAATGCTATTTAAAAAGGAGCGTGTTCTGAAACCCTCCTTTAAGGACTGGTTGGATCAGTTTTTATTAAAGCTGTAGAACAGTAGTTCTCTGTAATAGACTTGTGCTGGGAGTGTAAGTTGCCCCACTTACTGTATTCATAGGAAGATACGGTTGTAGGTTTCTCTTTTATACAGGTCAAGCAGGGGGAGTCACTGCTGAATCAATGTATCTAACTCCCTTCAATGCCCAAATTTACAAAGAATACGTTCCTGCTAAGATTTCTATCTGCTTTTTTTGATTGTGTTTCATCAAAGCAAATTCACATAAAGTGAGACTTCAAAAGGAGCCATTTTCTGCTCCTCTTGACTACATGAGACATTCAAAAATTAATGAAAGAGGTGACATCCGTCTGGCTTCCAGGGCATCACATTTATTTCTGCATAAATTCTCCCAGGTCAACTCAACACCAGTTCAGGGTCAAAATCTCATCTAGTCACCTAGATTAAAAACTAATTTCTCTAAAGTATAGCCTATATTGAAGCCTTTTCATGCAAATAAATAACCAAGGGCCTCATTCTCTCCTCCTCTATTAGTTGTACATGTCATGAATGTGAACAGAACATTTTGTCCTGTGCTCTAATTACATGCATTATAAAGAAAAATCTATTCCTTGAATACATATTATTCAGAGCAGTTCGGAAGCACCATTCCATCAGGGCAGCCGTCATGGTCACTCATCCTAATATTGACAGTTTAATCTTTTTGTTTCATAGGAGATTAAAAGTCATACGATGGCTGTTCCTCTGTGGAGCGGGAGGCGAAGCCAATTGGAGTCAATCCGTGTCTAAGTACCATTTCTGCTCTGAAAATGGACTTGTGGTTTACAAAATATATTAGGTAATTATCGGTGGTTATGGAAGAATGATAAAAAAACCACTGGGTTGATGACAGAGTAAATAGGGCTGCTGTTAAAAAAAAGTACTCATTTTACTCACAGCTGTGCTGCAGTACCTGTACATGAGAACTAACTTAGTTGCTGTCTAATGTATTCATGTGCATGATCATTAGCAGTTTCAATTCCCTTCACTCTGTCTCACTGGAGAAGGAGAGAGCAACGATGCACCAGGGGCCACCTGTGGGTGAAGGGATAGATATAGTAAACGAAATGGATTCAGGCGTTATCGCCCTGGTCCAGCTTCAGCCCTGGGAACAGTGAAGAAAACACCAGGTGCTATTGCCCTCCTCCGGCCTAAGCCTTGGGAACTGTAAAGAGAACAGTGAAGGGTAAAGATCGGTTAGCAAAACAAAGCAGAGAGTTTGCAAGATAAATCAGGATGTGCATCTCAAAGACAGACTAAATGATGTAAATATGTGTAACCCTCAGTAGTTTTGCTAAATCGGGATGATAAGGGAGTGAGAGAGTGGAAAGTTACTGCTTAGCACTTAGTAGACTATAAAAGGGATGCGAGACCTGAAATAATGGATTTCGTTTGTAATCAATGCCACCTACACCTATTGCAATTAAAGTTATCTTTTATCGAAGGAGAGTGTCACCTCCTTGAAAAGGTGCTGAGAGTTTTACTAAACATAGCAAAATATTAAATGCCTTGTTCATTTTTGTTTTAAACACCTTGAACTAACTTTCACAGGCAATGTCTGATTTTGCCTCTGTCTTTCAAAATGCAGACCAGGAATAAGCGGTGGTTTGGCTGTGTTCATTTTTGGCTGCTCAGTGAGACATTATACAAGGGTGTGATTTCTTTGGAGGACTGCATAATGCTCTTTAAAGATCAGTCCCCTCCAAACCATCGCGCATGGGGAACTCTGGCTCACCTGTCACCTGCACAAATGTTGACTAGACTAAATTCCCAATGGAGCTTTCATCTCAGTGAGGCCCGCACTATTTCTAGCATCCTAAGAAGTCAGCTGCTGAAATTCAGTCTAGGTCTCGGGTGAATATAGCTCTACTTTGAATGTGAATAACTCTGTGCCTACAGGATGTGATACGGGAATGCTGCCAAAGTGCATGCGTATGTATCTATCTGTCTAGAGAACTGTTGATTCGACTTATTTCTAGGTGGGAATAGCAGAAGGATTTGGGTACTGTATTTTCCTTTAGATCACTCAATTTAGTCATTTTATCTAGTATGTTTCAGACATGATAAATACCCTGCAACTGCCAGTGATGTCCTTAAAAGTTTAAAAAGATCAATGGCTGTCCAGAAGAAATTTGGAGCTTGACTCCTTTGAGTGCTTTCCCTTGGAAGAATAATCTTAAAGAGTTTAAGCTAGTATGCAGGCACTGCCTTGTTATTGTGAGAGTGCTGTATTTGAGGTCAAAGCTTAAAAAAAAGCAATAATTGATGAAATGTCTTGTCTATGGCTGCATTTTGTCCTGGAGTGGATGAAACATATTATTTTTATCTTAGAGAGGTACAGTTCAGCACAAAATGGGGATCCAGACCTTGCAAGTTCATTGGCTTTTTCATTGTGCAATGTCAAGTGTGGATGAGGCAAGCAAGATAACGGCCCTGTGCTTCAGCACTTGCTTTCTCTTTGAAGCCATGTTTAGCAAAGACTTGGCACAATGGCTTAACAGTAGCTGGGGAGAAGGTTTTATTGCACACTGAATGCCTTCCTGTTGGAAAAAGTATCCTGGCTGCAGTTACCCAGCATTAACCTTTCACTTGGCTAAATCAGCCAGAATTGCCTCTGTGCTGTCAGTGTTTGCACATAGGAGTAGTAATTACGAAAGCAGGATCATTCCTACTCTCTAGCAGAGTGCAGCCCTTGAGTAAATGAATTGTGATTGGGAAACAATTGGATGGTGGAGATGTTTCTAAGGAGAGCACCTTATTGACATTATTTTCAAACTAACAGGACACATCCTTGCAGCGCAAATATTGCTTTCTTTTTGCAAATGTGAGAGTTATTACTTACCGCTCTGTAAGAGGACAGGCCTGCCATCGAGATAATAGCAACTTAGTATTTTATTGTGAACCTTTCCACACAGTTTCTGTGATGTTTATCATAGCAATTGCATAGACAGCCCATTCTTCATTTCCAGTCTAACTAAATTACAAGTGACAGCAATATAAAGCATGATATTTAATTGCCTCAATGAACATTGACTTCCTTGAGCACATATTATGTACTCCTTGGCTGACACTCTCCAGAGGTATGTTTCATTCTGAGGATCTGCGTTTTGGCATTCCCAGGTTGAAAGAGTTCTGACCTTCTGAAAATGCCTATAGTGAAAGCCTTGGTAAATGGTTTTAAAATGAAGCCTTTTGCAGGTTCTCTGCTAAGGTCATGGCATAAGCTGAGATGTTTTTGGATGATGCTGTCGATTCACGTCTCCCAGGATATGTGTAATCAGCGTAACCTTGACAGGTACTAGCAAAAGGAAAGAGGCAGCATCTTTCAAACAGTTAAACTGTGTTACTTCTGTGGGAGTTCTCCCCCCTCTCATCACTCATGGATGTGCATGAGGTGCATGTATGTGGTGACATCCCAGGGTAGCCTGTAAATATGTAATGAGGGTAAAGCAAAACAAAGTCAAACTAAGCCAAAACAACAAGAACATGCTTTGTGCTGTTGTTGTAAGTAGCCTTGGCTTGTCAGTGCCAGGCAAGTTGGTGCTAGGAAAAGCTCACTTCTCATAAAGGTAGGGTGAACATCAGCCTTGATTGCTTAGGGAAGGTGGGACTCTCTTGTTGGAGGTTTTCAAGAACAAATTAGCCCAACATCTGCCACTGTGCCTGCAACAGGATGATAGGTTCTCTTCTCAAAGCCATTGATTTGGGCTGTATGGAAGACCACACTGTTTGAGGCTCCTTCAAGGGTTCCTTTCTCTGACAGCAATTCCAAGTCACCAAAAGCATGTGTAAGTGGCAAGAAATACATTTAGAAATTGGTCCAAACCCTTTTAATCTGAAGGTCTGGGGATTTTCCTTATATTTTTTTTACATTGGAAGAATCAAAGATGAAGGAGATGAGGGACTTCTTCCTCTGTCTGGGTTTGGATTTCAACAGTATTACTCTCTTTTTCTCACTCTATCTCCCAAGCTGTCCTATTGTACCTTAAGATTCATGGAATGGTTGCCAAATGCCAACTTCATTTTACAAATGCCCCTGTAAGTCAACAAATCAAATATATCTCTTATTCATCCCAGATCCTTTAAATCCTTCTGCTAGAAGAAATTTTATGTATTTTGGAGCCTAAAGCATAATAAAGCTTTCAGCTATTTTTTTAATGAGTTAGAAATTACTGGAGCTGTAACTTTTAAGGGAGCACTGAAGTTTCAACCGATGTCCTGAATTATTTAATCATATAAAGTGTAGCACCAGTAATTCTTTTCAAATTAAAAATGACACTTTTAAAGCATGTTTTGATGATGTCTTATGTTCAGGCGGAGCATGGCGTGTACCTAGCACTGTACAGTGCTAAAACTGTTAATGGCATCATTTAATAAATTCCAGCATGTGTTTCACTGTATATGTCTATATCTGATATAGTTATTTAATATATATAACTGTATCTGATATAGAAACACATAACTATTTAAATCAGAAGCTATTCTTCTACCAGCTTGTCTATTAAGACCTCATTAACTCTAGATACACTGTGGCCCGTTTTAGAATGTTGGATATGCTCTTTATTTCAAGAGCAGAGAGTTCTGTAAATGTCCTCTAAGATTCATCTGCCCTAGATACTGACTTAGCTTTAAATTGGTTCCTAGAATTCCTGAGTTAAAGATGCTTTAGCTGATGAACCCAATTTGCACAAGCACTTGGAGATGATGAGATTCCTTTTAGGCACAGAAGTAAAACACAATTTCATAGAATCATAGAATCATAGAATAGGAAGGGTTGGAAAGGACCTCAAGATCATCGAGTTCCAACCCCCTGCCATGGGCAGGGACACCTCCCACTAAACCATGCCACCCAAGGCTATGTCCAACACCACCTTGAACGCCACCAGGGATGAAGCATTCACAACTTCCCTGGGCAGCCCATTCCAGGGCCTCACCACCCTTACAGTAAAGAATTTCTTCCTCATATCCAATCTAAACTTCCCCTGTTTAAGTTTGAACCCATTACCCCTTGTCCTCTCACCACAGTCCTAATGAAGAGTCCCTCCCCAGCATCCCTATAGGCCCCCTTCAGGTATTGGAAGGCTGCTATGAGGTCTCCACGCAGCCTTCTCTTCTCCAGGCTGAACAGCCCCAATTTTCTCAGCCTATCTTCATACGAGAGGTGCTCCAGTCCCCTGATCATCCTCGTGGCCTCCTCTGGACTTGTTCCAACAGTTCCATGCCCTTTTTATGTTGAGGACACCAGAACTGCACACAATACTCCAAGTGAGGTCTCATGAGAGCAGAGTAAAGGGGCAGGATCACCTCCCTCGACCTGCTGGTCACACTCCTTTTGATGCAGCCCAGGATACGGTTGGCTTTCTGGGCTGCAAGCGCACACCAAAGACGGCTCATGTTCATTTTCTCATCAACCAACACCCCCAAGTCCTTCTCCGCAGGGCTGCTCTGAATCTCTTCTCTGCCCAACCTGTAGCTGTGCCTGGGATTGCTCTGACCCAGGTGTAGGACCTTGCACTTGGCGTGGTTAAACTTCATTAGGTTGGCATCAGCCACCTCACAAGCGTGTCAAGGTCCCTCTGGATGGCATTCCTTCCCTTAATTTTAAACTGACTATTTTTGATCTATTGTTTACAGATTTATATGTGGAAGTTATCTGCTCTTCTCTGATGCATGCATGAGAAAACTGCTGTAACCCATTTGGCTCTGTTACTATGAAATTCAGAGAGCAGGTTAAGTGTTCAGAACTCATCATTCTACTTATACGGTTTATCAGTGGATTGAAGCAATATTGGTTGATGTTAATATTGTGCATTTTCTTGTGTCATGTAAATGAGGTGTTCTGTTCTTACTGGTGTCTTGCAGTTTTTTGATTTATTTCACTATTTTGTAGTTTGGTTGGCTGGATACTGTGTTCGCTTCTTGGCTTGAAACCGAAGATGTGAGAAAGTGGGTGGGAAATGCAAGCAGTCAGGGAAAATTAAAACACAGAACTTCCTTTTCAGTTGGATGTAGATATATTGATTTATTGGATTCCTTTGGTTTTGTCAGGGTTCTACATGTCTGCATAGGATACATTGCTAGAATGGAAACCAAATTCCCGCTACAGAGATTAGTATGTAAATAGGTGTAGGCTGAGTGTGTCTGTGACAAATGTTGTCATGGGGAGGAGAAACAGAAGGAGTTTCACTGTGCCTGAATTTCATGAGTCTTTCACCAATTTTCTGATTCTGATTTCTTCTTTTTCTGCTTGAGAGAACTTCATGTTTCTGCAAGAAGAAATAATCCTGGAGAGATGGATGGGTCCAACCTTCTACTGAGTTTGTCATCAGCTTCTGCAGAACAAAAGTAATGCCCAAGTGCTGATCAGGGATGTTTTCTGGATGTAATAGTTAGGTGGCTAAACCTGTATTTGATGTGCTCTGGCAGGATTTCACCTGCAGCATTTCCCCTGTGGTTAAGGTGGGGCTGTCTTTGTGGAATTAACTGGCTTTTCCCAGATGTATGCTTCATACTTGACTCAGATGTAATGTGTATGTCAGAGATCATGTGCGGAGTAATGCCTGGTAGAGAGATAATGGTGGATTCATTTTCCCTCAGATCAGCCAGGGTGATAAAAGATCCAGATGTTTTATGGCTATCACTGGTGTGAAACTTCACATTAATAACACATTAGTGTTGGAGATCATGGACCAGAGATGCAGTCAGGTTATTTTGCACAGCAAAGCAGCCTCAACCCTGGTTAACTGACTGTCTGAGCAAGGTTGGAGCATCCTTAGGATCAGTACAGAGCAGCAGTGTTTGCCAGCAGACTTTGATTATGTGTATTCAGAGCTTTGATTTCAGGGAGTCTCAATCCTAACAATTCCCAGCGATTCTGAATCTGGGAAACCTCTCCCATTTTTCTTCAAGAAGCCAGTAACTTCAAGCAGAGCAATATACTCAGATTGAAAAATGTTGCTCATGGAGGGAGCTTGCACTATGTATTATTTTCTTATAGAGGAGCAAGACCTATATCTTGGTGCTGTTTTAAATGGACAGTGGAGGTTTCTTCTGTCATGGATGGGCATTTGGACGGCACAGAACCACATTTGCAGGCTTTCTGTGTGATGTAAGAGATACTTTGGGGAATATCTGCAAGGGCGTTAGAGAGGCACATCTTTGCTTTCGCTTACCAGTGTAATAGATCTCAGTGTAACAGAAGTAGCCCACAGAGATGGGTCCCACTGCTGATCTCAGTGATTCCTGTTCTTGGGCTGAGTTACAAACTGGCAGTGAAGAATTTTATCACCATTGTAATAGTTCTGCTCACCATGGCTCATTTCCTTCAAGTTTTATAAAGGTTTTGCTCTAGACAGACACTCAGCCCTGGCTGTAGCTAGAATGGCTGCTGTCATTTGGTATTTATTTCTCAACATCTTAGTCTGGTTGATGACCCAGACCACTAAGATATCTTGCTCTTTGGATGTATGAAGCACTGACAGACTTGATCATGAAGTCATGGCACACACCATAAATTCCCTCTGCATGTGGCTGTCAGTACAGTCTGTTCTGCAGGTTATGTTCTGTAAAGGTGCATCTTGGGGATTTGTTAATACCATCAACAGAACTAGTTCATATTTGGAGTTTGGAGGTGGGGATTTTGGGTTTGTTTCCTTTTTTGGGGGGCGGGGGTAGTTTTTATAGGATTTATAGTTTTTATAGCCCTGCCAAGGTCAGTGTTCCATTGTGGTGAAACCACATACAAAGACGTATTGCCTGCAGTCTCCTGTCTGAAAGACCAAACAAATAGGAGAGCAGAGCACAGGTACAAGGAGCCCCGTGGGTCTTAAGCAAATGCAAGCAGCAGGACAACAGCAGAGCTGTAAGAAAATGCTTTTCTTCTAGTCCACTCTATTGCCCACTGAGTGGCACATCATCTCATGACTGTACTGTCAAACCCAGCCTTCATTTCTCTGGTTTGTTTTTCATTGTTTGCTGGTTTGGTTTGTTTGTTTGTCTATTTGTTCCCTAAGAGCTTGTGGGAAGCTCTTTTCTTGTATAAACCAAAAGAAAACTTCCTCTCATTCACCCTTCAGTGAAAGATCACATCACACTGTAATTCCTTTTGTTCATAATCCAGTTTTCATTTGTAAAAGAACTAATTTGAAATCCTTAATGCAATTCATGTGTCTGCTGATGTGTTTTGGAGCAAAAGCCCTGATAAAACGAATTTCTTTGTGTAGACTGTATGTACAAGCTTCATGCTCTATGTGGGCTGTAGGATGTAACAACAGGTTTGATTCTTAGCATTTTGCAATGTTAGCGTCTAGTTACATCTCTCTCTTCTGAAGAAAGTAATGGATGCACAGTGAAATGTCATGAAAATTAGGTATCAATAAGATCAAAAAAGAGTGAAATCCAAGTTCAGAGACCACAACAGTTACTGCAGTTCTGACACCAGGTCCTTGGGACAGACATCTTGATTCTTAATAGTGATCTCTCCTGAAGCTGGACTGGGTGTTGAAGTTGGAGATGTAGAGGCTCCAGTGCTAAGGCTGTAAAGAGAAGGGAAGCTTGTAAGAGAAAGAGAACCAGTACGACTGAAGCTACAGGGATAAAGAACAATGGCAGCAAACTTGCTTAGTTGGAGAGGATGCTAGAAACGAAGACTGAAAACTCTTCCTTTTTGTTTTTCTGTTTGTTTCTTTTACTGGAGGGAACTTAGTCAAGCCAGTGGGAATTGTTCTAAGTAACAGCCGGCAGCTGTAGTCTTACCACTGCCGCCTTTGCTCTGCATCAGTGTCTTTCCTATAGGAGCTCTCAAAGGAAACAGATTTTGCTGGCCACTCGGTCATTCGGGTGTGTTACACATCAGCTGGGATCTCGGTTTCAGCACACAGAAGAGAGAAAGAAATTTTTGCAGGTGTTGTGTGAGCAAATATTTTTTTGCCTTTTAAATATTCATGCAATTTCTGCAGGGCTTTGGAAACTTTTACTGTAGCTTACAAATGTTATAACTCTAGAACACCAACCTGATTGTAATTGTAATGACACTCTGACATGTGAGCTGCAGAGAAAAAGAATTTAATTCAATAAAATCACTCGCTGTTTAAACAAATGGGGAAGCAATTAAATGTAATGGATACTGTGGTTTCTGTACAAGTCTATGCAGGCTAATGAAATCTACAACTCCATCATGAAGAAATGACAGATAAAAAGAAAAGAACAATAGTCATTACTTTTGTGATCTCCAACAAGAATGTGCTCTGCTCCATCTGTTAGTTCCGCAGCTGTGCTTAACTAATAAACAGTATTCCCAGTCCTGTGCTAACTGCATTTGATGTGGCTGGTACACAAACATGAATGTCTTGGCAGAATAAGGTGCTATATGGGTTGTTAAAGAGGAGAAGCCTTGTCAATTTTAGATCAGATGGAAGCAAAGGGGAAAGCTTTGCCTTTGCCATATGGAAAAACAAACAAGCCAAAAGTGTTTTGCCCACTTTTCTGAAACTGTAAAACAGATAGTATAGAGTAATAAGAATGTGCTGGAGGCTATGGAGGGCTAATGTCAGCTTTGAAAACACTCACAAGCCGTGGTTTTCTTTTCCCTCTCTGTTTCCTTTGGCTTTATCAGGCGCAACAAAAAAAAAAGACCCTCCTGAAATGCTTCAGAAACATTAATGTTGGTTCCCTCATTGCTGTGGTTAGAAGGCAGCTTGCACAAGAGACTTCTGTGATCTGAATGAAAGAGGGCTACCTTTGGCCTTTTCCCTGCTAGCTCCACACTCACAGCCTCCGTAGAAGCTTGTGTCCGAGTGCCTTGCTGGAAGGTAATTTAGACACATATGAAGCCCACTGAAAGCAAGACTTCAAAAGGCAGGATCTCTGCTACGGTGCATCTTGCAATGCCAGGATTTTTAAATAAGTGATTATTTTTCACAGCTTTTCCATCCCACAGGTTTAAACAGGAATTGCGAGGAACAGATACTACTGCAAGCAGGAACTATTCCATCTGGTCAGCTGTTGGTTCTGTGGTTTAACTTTAATCCACAAAGTTTCAAACAATTTGGCCTGGATGTCTTGGTTCAGGGATATACCAAACCTGCAGGTGGAAGATTTCTCTTACTCTTGTTATGCATGGATCGAAATGGTCAGCTTCAAACGTTATTTACTCTGTTCTCACAGAGTCGTGCCTGAAGCATCACTGAGATTTTCTTTTCTAGTCACTGCAAATACTGTTATGCCCAAGTAGCTGTGAGTCATGCTGGCAGCCTCAGTGTTGGTTCAAAACTGGCACTATATGATATGCTGCTTTTTGAAATGAAAGGGAAAATGCTTCTCATAGAAAACTGCTCTGTATGAAATATTGCAGCCTCAGCAATGGGAAAACAAAAAGATGTAATTCTGTTGTCCCTTGCATTTGTTCTGCAACCATATAAAACCAGAGAGAGACAATACATACGACACCTTGTCCAAACAGGGGTTTTAGTATTTCTTTGGGGGAAGAATGATCATTCATTAGAAACCAAAGTATTTGCACTGACATAGGTACATAATGAGTCTTCAGTAAATATTTCTTAGTACCTGATGCAAGTGAAGTAAGGGGTCTTTAGCATTTTTACTGTTCTAAGTGTGTGTAGAAGAGGTTTAAATGAAAACAGGAGGCAGTGATTGAATCAGGTAAAGGAGGACAAGGTTGCAGCCAGCTCCCTGTATCTGCTGCCATTGTTGCCAGTGGCCATAGAAACTTGAGGGTATTTGTGCCTCTCCCCTGTTCTGCTTTGAAACCACTCTGCTGCTTTCCCTCCCTGCTGCTTCATTAATCCCCTATCCTTCAGCAGCTTACACCTGATTTTCTTTCACTGATGACTAGCTTCATTCAGCTCAGTGAGCCAAGTCATGTTTAGGACCCAGACCTTAGCTTTTGGGCTCTCTCTGGGTGCACAGCGTACAGAACTTCCCGCTGACCAGCACCCTGCCTGAGGCAACACGGTCTGAACAAATACAGATGACATTTAAGTTTTGAAGTTAGGATGCAGCTGGGGAGAGCCGTGTGTATAGAAAATATAGGCAAGATGGAACATGTGCGTATATATATTTATATATGTATATATCTACATATATGCAGCACGTGCCCACTCATGTACAGCCATGTCAGCCCCCAGTTAGCTTTTGAATTGGGAGCAAACCTCCAGAGGGCCCAGGTTCTTCATGATGTAAATCCAGCAAATTTATATCAGCTGAACACATAGCCCTGGGCCTTCCCTGGGACGCAAAATGGAGACACAGGAAAGGAAACTGGTCTTTCTTCCCTCATGAGTTTCTTTCATTCAATCTCTCAAATGCAAAATTACAGCTCCTCCAATGCACTAAAACCTACCATGCAGATGAAGCCATGGTTTTGGTCCATGTGTATCCATGTAGCTCCTCTACACCCACTGCCTATGCTGCACCAGTTCACACCACGGAGGATCTGACCTTGTGTTTGTAAACAATAGAATGACGCAGCTAACCCAGAGCAAGGCACAAATGAACCATATTCTGTATAGCCAGTAGCTTGTTAATAACTTTCTAAACTTGTTCTCCAGCATTAATTGAAATCATAAATCCCAATCACATTCAAAGCATAAGTACTGTGTGCCATTGGCTGACTTCAGTTCTTAATCATAGTCTTCTAGGGATTTTCCTTGCTGCTTCTTCCTTCCCTCAGGAGCAGCCATATTTATTATTGCAGTTCAAATACCTGGAGATATTTCAGTTGAAAAGCCGTATAACATCTCTCTAAGCATGTCAATACGTGTTCAGCTTAATATGAATGTCTGTGCCATTCCCACTGGAGAAAGGCAAAAAATGTCGAGGAAATATATTTAACTTGTTTCTGCACAGATGCCTGCAGATATGTTGTATCTAAAGAATATTTAAATTCTGTTTTGTTAAGACAGGGTACTTACATTATACAGTGGAGCAGCCAGGAGGTTATAGTCTCCACTAGACAATTTGCCAGACAAGAAAGATGGCTTAGTTGCAGTGTTGACAGCTTTATTCTTGTGGCTTTGGCAGAAAAACGGGCAAAAAGATTGCAGAGGTGGCAGGAGAGAATACAACACGCAAGTTCAGGAAAATATTAACTGGTTGTAAAATGAGAGGGTGGAGGCACTAAAGGAGGTGGCATTTCAGCTGTATAATGACTTAGTGCAACATTTTTATGGCCAAATTATGCTCTTTTTCTGCGCTGTATTTTTGCATCTGCTGCCCAGCTCCAATGGTGAGGGATGGAATGTTTATTTGGCAGGAGAAAAGGGCAGGAGCCGTTCATCATTTTCAGCTGAATCATCCCATTGCTCTCAGTTGAAGAGTCCCCTGAGAGTTTTTTTCAATTTCTAATATATTATACACTGTGATTTCACAGATCTGCTTTTATTTTCTAAACCACACTTGCGTAAAGCCCCTACCAACATCCCTGATCTGAATGTGGGTTTAGAAGCCCAGGCAACCTGGTGCATCTCCACAGTCATGCCCCTGGGCTACCCAGTGCTGCTGAGTATGACAGAGCCAATTCTTCACCAAGGCTTGTTAGCCAGAGCAAATGCAAAGGCGCTTCCAGGGGTGGGCAGTCACAGTTGCATTGAAGGTTGTTTGGACTCTCATTCTATGTATAACTCTAAACCAGCTTTTCTCAGCAACCACTACATAGTCCTTGTGCTCATCATGAGTGTCCTTGCTGACAGTACGGTCTCTATTCTAAAGGGCATTAAGCATGAATAAGGGGAAAGAAAGCAAATATGATGACTCTCCCTTCAGAAATATGAAGACAGACAGTGAGGCACACTTTCTTTTTCTTCTACTTTCGCAGTGTGGAGGCTTTTATTGGAGGACTCTTGGAGCAGTTGTAAAACCAATTCAGTCCCCTCTGCCTCCCTTGGTCCCCTTGAACTTAATTTTTAGCTTCCAGTGCCACAGGGTACATCCATTCTAATACTCTCAAGATTTGCCCTGCTTTCCTGGACTCAGTGAAAAAGGGAAGGTTTTCAAAGCAAGAAAAAGTATTTACATGATTTGGAGGGAGATAATAAAAAGCCCTATCAAGTGAGATCGGTCACTTTTGCAACTTAATGTTAAGAATACCTTTAAAACTGGGGCATAAGGGTAAGGGTGGCAAACCTAAGGACCTTAGTAAAAAGCAAGGAATTAAATCACTTGGTTACACGCAAACGTAAACCCAAAAGGTGTCAGCCTTCTCAAAGATGCTGTGTTTTCTGTCTCAGGGATTCAAAGGTTATATGGGAATTTGCTGCAGTAGGCATAGATAAGAAATAATGGAAGAGCCAGGGTTCAGTGACCAACACAGAGAGAAACAAGATAACAACCACCAAGGGAAAAAGTGAACAAAATACAAACTACAAGACCAGGAACAACTTATACTGAAAGAACCCTGAAGACTGGTGGAGAAAGAACCTCAAATAACAGTTTGGAAACTGGCAACAGAGTGAGAGAAGATGCCAAACCCAGTTCTTGCAACTGGAGAGAAAGGTCTCTCTGATTTGGTGACTCCTGATAGCCTGAGTCTCAAAAAGGTGGGAGACCTGATAAAGAGACAGCTGACAGACAGAACTGTCTAGAAAATGGGTTTGTTTGGGTTTTTTTGTATGGAAAAACATGGTGCTTTTTCTCAAAACCCAGAATATTTCTATTTTATGGAGACAATCAGGATATTTCCAGATTACTTCCAGTGGCAGAATTTCGGTGAGTTAGGAATTGACTTTAATTAAGAAAAGTCATGGAAAAATGTTGTGACAAAAGCACCAACACAGATCCTGTGGATGCTGAGCTACTGACAGAGTAAATCGTAAGAAGGGAGCAGAGCTTCCAAGGAGCAAGTGCACCAAGGTCCTTTTCCCAGTGCCAATCTCTCTGATATTATTCTAGCCAACCACCTGAACCAGGCATTTCTTGATTGCCACTAACTTTTTATAGCCGGATCAAACTTATTTACTGAGTTCTTCTCTGCGTTTTGTACAATAGTTTTTACTGGTTCAGACATATTTTTATCGCATGAACAATTTATTTCACGTTTTTACAGGTACACTGTGTGCAGTTTGGCTTAGAGAAACTTGTTTTTTCAATAGAACATCTATACAACGTTATTACCAGATATTTAATGGAACATTTTTACAGTGACGGAGTTTGGTCAAAAAAGCAGCAACTGATTGTGTCTGTGTGTAAAACTGATGCGTGTGAATGCTTCTGCCCTGGCACAGAATAAAAAGAGCATTTGAAGCTCTGTATGAGATAAACTAACCTCACTAGATATTTTCACAGATACACTGCTTAAATTCCTCCATGAAAACCTCAGAGAACTTTCAGGGACTGTTGGACATTTTTTTCCCTTCATTCATCTTCATGCAGCTCAGTTGTTTGCTGTGCAGTTGGTGTAACTTTTTGACAGTGCAGAAGCCCGGTTCCTGGAGGAAACGTTTTTTCCCAATTATCTTGTAGGTTTCCAAAGCAAAAGCAAAAAGATGATTCTAAAGCTGGTGAAGGAAACTGTGACCTCTGCAGGTGTGACTGCGCTGCCTTCATAGAATCATAGAATAGTTAGGGTTGGAAAGGACCTAAAGATCATCGAGTTCCACCCCCCCTGCCATGGGCAGGGACACCTTCCATTAAACCGTGCCATCCAAGGCTATGTCCAACCACGCCTTGAATGCTGCCAGGGATGAAGCATTCACAACTTCCCTGGGCAACCCATTCCAGGGCCTCACCACCCTTACAGTAAAGAATTTCTTCCTCAGATCCAATCTAAACTTCCCCTGTTTAAGTTTGAACCCATTACCCCTTGTCCTCTCACCACAGTCCCTAATGAAGAGTTCCTCCTCAGCATCCCTATAGGCCCCCTTCAGATATTGGAAGGCTGCTATGAGGTCTCCACACAGCCTTCTCTTCTCCAGGCTGAACAGCCCCAATTTTCTCAGCCTGTCTCCATACGGGAGATGCTCCAGTCCCCTGATCATCCTCGTGGCCCTCCTCTGCACTTGTTCCAACACTTCCATGTCCTTTTTATGTTGAGGACACCAGAACTGCACACAGTGCTCCAAATGAGGTCTCATGAGAGCAGAGTGGAAGGGCAGTTGCGTAAGAACAGAAATTTCATGTTTTTACTTCTGTGCCTTATACTTCTTCCTTTACTTGTACATGGACAAGTGTACATTACACCTCCCATAGCTACAGTAGTAGCACATGAAGATCATATGAAACGATAGTTTGCCTATGGATAGAGTTTGCCGATGGAAATAGTTTATGGTCCTATGCTTTAGTGTAAAGGAGGTTAACTGGATTTTCATGATGTGACAGCTATTCTGAAGAGTTTGAAATACTGAGATGCTCAGAAAACAGAGTAAAAAACAAAAAATCTCTAGAAACCTCCGTGAGGATCAGAAGTTTAGGCTAGGTCCCCATACTGTGAAACTGCATTAAATCAGTACATGAATTACACCATAGTCCTTGCTGAGCCTTTCTCTATATGCAACGATACAGCACATCTGTATCACACCTTCATGGCTTGTTCTGTGGAATGTTCAGTGCCTTTCACATGACACTGCAGTGGATTTAAAGCCTAGGCTTGGTTTCAGAAACCCTCCAATTCAACCTCTTTGCAGAGAAGCCTGTGTTTTACAGGCATTTCACCCTCTGAAAGTGCTGTGCTCAAAATACCTTTGGGTTTATCTATCTCCTGCTTTTTTTCTGTTCTTCTATCATCTTGTCAGCTATTCCTGACATGGGTAAACTGAGTTATCATGAAAAGCAGGTACTGGGTAAAGTGAGCGAAGTGGAAAGCGATTCAGGAGAGAAAAAACCCCAAAAGGATAAAAATGCTTTCCATTCAATTCTTTCAGGGATTGTTCACTTGGAATCCCAGGGTGCTGTTGCAATGTTTGTTGTGTTTTTATAGACAAAAGGGTTATTTGCTCTGTGAGCACTACAGCATTGGGAGGATGAAGAGCTTTGGTTACTGGGCTGTTTGTGATCTCAGCTCCTGACTCAGGGGAGACATTTTTGCTCCAATGACCTCTAAGCTGCCTTTAGGTTATTGATTGGCTAATAGGGAAAATTGATTTTTAAGTAGCTCACCAGTTTTGAGACCTAAACAGAGTTGTCACTTCCAGTAAGTGTACTTTTACTCAATCACATAAATTTTCTCAGTCATCAATTCATTCTGGATGCTGAAAAAGGTGAGGATGTGCCAAAAGGGTTTGTCAAGGAGCCCAGACACCGAAGACATAGTCCAGGACAATCCATACATAAAATGTGTTTAGTATTAGGTTATGCCTATCATACATGCTCCACTTCCGGCAGAAAACAGCTGGCTGTGCCTAAGGCACAATGGGCTGAAAGTAAGGAAAGGAAAATTCAGGAAATATTGGGAAAAGATACCAGGGAATATCAGAGGAAGAATACCAGGGAGAGACTTCTGAAGTGAGGTGTCTCACTCATAGGTCCTGCCTTTCTTGCCATGAGGCTTTTAAAGCTAAAGAAGTAGCTGAAGATGTAATGTATTGGCCTGAACTGGTCCAGCAAGAAATGGGATCTTCCAAGTGACTTTTTCCAATTCTAATATACATAAACTGAACTGAAAGGTTTCACAGGTGGAACTGGGGCTTTGTGTTTCATAAGTGTCCTCCTGCAAGATCTGAGTTCAGGGGTTCCCAGTTTCATGCCCTCACTTGTTTTTAGCTTACCTGCAAAGTGCTAGCTGAGCTGAAACCTGGAGAGTTGGGTGTATTTGGGGGGGGGGGGGGGGGGTGCTGAGCCAGAAGAGGCTGTTTGGGTGTTTGGTTTGGTTCGGTTGCTTGGTTTGTTTGTTTCACAAACAATGAAAAAGGAAATCTGAAAGAAATGTCCTTATTTGCTTCATCAGAAATACTCCGTTTGCCCAAAGCAGTGTATTTTTATTTTCAGGATATTAAATCAAAACCAATTACATTGCATTTTACAGGGAAAAAGATGTCATTGAAATAGGAAACGAAGGGGCACCAGTTAGAAATGGCAAAATAAAACATGTGAAGAGCAGAGTGCAATGCATTCCATTTGTAAGAAGAAAAACACTGGAAGTTAAGATTCAAAATGTTCAGAAACACCTTCTTATGTCGAATTGAAAATATTCCTGTGTCAAACCTAACTGGTGAGTAGCACTCTGTAGTAGCCGCTCCTTTCAAGCTCGTTATTTTCTGAGTGAATCTAATATACTTAATTCTTCTTTACCTGATACTGCATAAACATTAATGCATGTTAATTGATGTAATCCCAAGAATAGCTTCAGTGACTTGATTGAAGTTGCTTAAGGTAGTGGCAGGTTTTTCCGGGAAGGCTGGTACTGGTAAGGTAAGACTGTGTATGTGGAGGACCTATGCACACAGCAGCTGTGCAAACAAGCTATTTGGCATCAAAAATATCTTAGTTTACAGGATCCTATCTCATATACATGGATTACAATTTTGCAGTCTATAGGTGACCTGTAATATACAATCCTATCAGCAGATGCAGGAATGAAAATAGAGGTGAAATCCTGTAAATAGTTCCTTGAAGTGAACAGTAAAATGTGTGTGAGTGTACCAGGGCTGGGAACTAAAGATACGACTACATCCATATCATGGAACTTTATCTGGTGTAGCACCCCACGAAATTCATGCTTACAAAGGCCCCTATCCACCCTCCATCTTGGTTCAGCTATTTCTGTTCCAAGCACAGACAATTCCTGACGAATTCATGTGGACTGATTTTTTTCCTCAGTGCATCCGAGCTGTATTTCCTCACACGACAAACAAGACTGCGAGCCGATAAAAGCCAATCTGATGCAGTGCAACCTGGTGCCACAGATTAAAACCATCTGAACTTGATGAAAAGCCTTCAGCAGGGTAACTGAGTGTGGTGCAGACATGCTGCTGGGAGAGACGGACTGTTTGAGACTCTGTTGACAGTGGCGAAAACAGGGGGTTACAAAGATCATGCTCTAGAGAAAGGGCCACAACACCTTTTGCTTTATATACCGGCACACAGTGAAATTCTCATTCTTACTTCTTTTTTTGCTCTTTCTTGGTTAGTCAGCTGCACAGAATTCAAATTTCAGCATCTTCTCGAGCTCACAGCTAGACTGCTGCTCTTCAAGAGATGGAAAGTAAGGAAAGTAGCAAAGCTCTGAAGGACTTCCCTGGCTTTGGGCAGCATCTTAGCCTGTAATTTATGAACACAGAGACTTGCAAATGAGGTAAAATCACATTGCCAACGTCTACAGGCAGGATGTGGTTCTGTGTTTACTAATAACTATTCTAAAACATACATGGCAGTCTCCATCGTGTAAAATATATAGCTGGCAGCATGGAAGATTTTAAAGGATACTTTCAATTGAATGCTGCAGATTTTAATTATATGTGGTAAGTTTTAGTGTTGTTATGTATTCCACAGTATTCTTGGGGGGGTAAGTGGGACTGCAAATGCGTTACAAGACACATTAAAAAGTAATGTCTTCAGATTGTGTCACTCGAAGGAAAACTCCAACACGTGTGTTGATGGTTTTGAGGAAACTCTGTGTCTGAAATTGGACATAAATGCACCTGCAACCTGCATTCACTGAGTGCTCCCTTACTGCACAGTAATCCCACTAATTTCTGTGAGACTCTGAGAATGACAACACTGTTCCCCGGGTAAGGAAAAGAATCTGCTCTTTACTGTTAAATACAAATCTAAACCTCATCACTCTTAGACTCTGCTGTAGACAGATGCTAGTTTGCTAGAAAATTGGAAGCAAACAGCCATCCCAAGATGTTCCCTTTAATCTCTTACCTGCATTTCTTGCATTTCACTGATATTCATGGGTGTTTTAGGCTCTTTCTGTCTGCCAAAGTGTTTCTTGCCCTCTGTCAGAAGCAATCAGACATTTCACAGACTGAGGGCAAGTTATCTTAGGGTGGAGGAGCTTATTTCTGTAATCTCCAAATGGCATCAAAAGCTTGTTTTTTCAAAAACGTGCTGTTTACATGCTGGTTTAATTTGTTCTCAATAATTTATTACCTCCTAATGTCTGTTTTGCAGTCCTGATTATTCTCAGTAGAGGCAGCTGGATTTTATGGGAAGGTATGGTTGCTGTGAAGATGTGGAGGAAAGAACCCCTAAGGGTTTATCCATTAAGGCCTAGAGTTTCACAGACTTGGAGTTTCATGGGCTATTTTTTTCTCTTCACTGAGGGATATACCTATTAAATCCATTTAAATAGGCAATTGTGGAAATAACCAATCTTTTGAAACATTTGTGTTAGACAAATACACCTGATTTCTGATGCTTACTACATTGCATGTGGAGTTTGAATTTGCAACTTCATTTAGAGGCACCAAATGCCAGGACTGTCTGTTCTGTTTCTGTTGGGTCACCCCTGTTGTATCATGGTACACAAAAACAGTTTAAAATTGTATTTTACAGAAGCCCATTGAACAGTTTTAAGCAGGATCACTGGTTAACTAGATAGTCTGCTCTTCTGAGCTCTTGCTAGTACTGACTTGAGCTTTACTCACTGAATCAGTGTGCAAAAGTCAAACTCATTTATACCTATTCAACTAACGATGTTTATATTACACTAGCCTAAAGAGCCCCAGCCCAGACTACATTCAAAGTGAGAGCCCTGCCTTTCTCTGTGAGCCAGCCCTGGCCATAGTGTGTCAGAGTTGTATTATTAGCATCATTTATATTATTTTGATCTCACCCATTTGATAGATTACATATTGCAATGTCTAATGTGCAGCATGCTGAGTTAACAGCAGATGCTTGTCCTCATATTCATATTGCATGCGTGTGTGTATACACATGTATATATAATTTTCTTCTATGTTCCATATACTTTCTGGTTTGCTCATATTTTGCTTGTTCCTTTTTGTTAGTTATGCAGCTGTGCCATTACACTGAACTTGTGTTTTAGCATCTTTCATAAGAACACATTTTCCTATTGTGCAGTTGTTTACCTAAAGGTTAGAACCCCTAAATCTTATTTTTTGCATCCAATGTTCTGAATTCAGATGTACTGAAAAATACCTCTCTGTTAGAGAAACCCTTTAGCTGTGATTTTCAGATTCCACCTCTCTATTATTTGTATGTTTTCACCGACACTTGGAGACACAGCTGGAATAGCTGGCAAATACTAAACAGTAGTGCCCCTGAAGTCTTCGTCTTTGTTGTCTCCTTCCCTCAGCATTTTGATTGAGCCAGTTTACGCATCTTGAAGCCAGAAGTCCCTTATGGAAGCTTTTCAATTCAGCTCATTCATACTATGTATTGATAAAACCTCTCTTTCCCTCTCTCAGGATTCAAAAAGCCCTGGCAGCATCTGCATTAGTTTCCCCTATCCACCTACGTCTGGTGAGAACGATGAGGTTCATGCATAATGCAGAAGTGGAGACGTGGCTTTGCAGGTGGTGTTTGTACAGAGATCTCACAGGTGCACATGCTGGTATGAAGAGAGCAACCCTGGGAATCTATTAGGCAGCTGTCATGGTTTAACCTCAGCCAGCAACTAACGATCATGGAGCCGCGTGCTCACCCCCTGCACCATGGGATGGGAAGGGGAATCAGGTAACAGGTAAAGCCCGTGGATTGAGAGAAGAGCAGTTTAATAATTGAAATAAAGTAAAATATACTACTACTAACAATAATGATTGTAATGAAAGGGGAGATAAGAAGGAGAGAGGAATAAAACTCAATAAAAAGTGATGAACCATACAATTGTTCACCACCCACTGACTGATGCCCAGCCAGTCCCCAAGCAGTGACTGGCCCCTCTCTACTAACTCACCCAGTTTATATACTCATCATAGCATCCTATGGTATGGAGCCAGTTGGGGTCATCTGTCCCATCTGTGTCCCTTCCCAACTTCTTGTGCCCCTCCGTTCTTCTCCCTGGCAAGGCATGAGAAGCTTAAAAGTCCTTGACTCTGTAGAAGCACTACTTAGCAACAACTAAAACCATAGGTGTGTTGTCGACTTTATTCTCATACTAAATCCCAAACACAGCACTGCACCAGCTACTAGGAAGCAAATTAACTTTATCTCAGCTGAAACCAGGGTAGCAACTGTTTGTGTTATTGCTTTAGAGACATTTCAGGAAGTTTTAATATCCTGAAATTAAACTTGTGCTGCTGCTTGCTGCATTCTGGTTCCCCAAGAAACTCAGTCTCAGTGGAAAATCCAAATAAGCCCAAGTTACAGGAATCTTCTTTGCCTAGAGCAGACCCCTGTGTATCTCTGGAGAGCTTTGTGGGATCAGTTTTATTGGTGCTACATCAACAGTCCACCGCCTGTGTTTCAGCTATTCCAGTCTGGTATTTAAATACTTCCTCCAGTAGATTAATTTACACAGGAAATATCAAAGAGATTCTTCTAAATCCATAGCATATGCTATAACCTAAAGTGAATATATAATATACTTGTTGAATTACTTTCTATACATGTGTGCATCCTACTCAGAGAGATTTTAATAAGTATGCTTGGTATTTATCAAGTTAGTGCAAAGTATATTTAGATTTTCAAGTTCAAGTTCTTTGTTGAGGTAAACAGAGGATGTGTTGACATCAAAGCAGCTTACACCAGAAGGAATTCTTTAGACTTCTCTCTGGAGGATAGAGGGCATCAGGAAGAAGTTTCAGTCTGATTTAGTGAAAAGCCATGCTTGCTTTTTTCCTGATAAATAGAGATATAAACTCAAGAGACAGAAAATAAGCTCCATTGATAGCATTCAAAACCCCTTGTGTCTGGAGGTGTCTTGAAATCTGAATAAAATCACAGTCCACCAAAGACTGGAGCTGCAGATGGGAGCATCTGCTGGAACTGAAGAACTGTTCCCACCACTGTCTGTAAAACCCTCTTCCCTCTGTTCTCTCCTTTGTATCTAAGTAGCCATGCAGGTGCCTCAAGACTAAGTCTCCCACCATTCCATCCAAAGAGAAGGTGTCTCTATTTGCAGGCAGGCACATTTGGGCTATCTAAAAATGATGAAATGAACTCACGGACACCCCATTCTAACTTCTTTCTCTTACCATCCTCTTGCAAACAATGGCCGCTGTTCAAAGCACTATTGATTATGGTTTGATTCAATACAGACTTAAGGGGAAGCCAGAACAGAATAGACAATACCATAAGGACTGTAATAGCTTCATAATTAAGTAAATCCCAACTGTGTGACAGTTTTGGCTAAATCCGCTTATCCCCCTACTAATTTATTATTATCAACTGCAGTGTGTCTGGGGCTCACAGGAGCACAGTCCTCATGCCAAATGCTTTCTGCCTCCCAGCATTTTCTGTAATACTTTTTCTTGTAGCACGTGAATGCAGCTTCTCATGAATAAAACAGCTGTATTGTTAGGGAAGGGAGTGATTTCTCTGACACCACCTCTGCACTGCTGAAGTTCCAGTGGTATAACTGGAGGTGCTCTTGACTTAGCGTGCTGCACATAAAAACAAAATCTGGAGGAACTAGGGGTTTTTTCTGGCATGCATAAGCCACGTGCTTGAAATACTGTGAATGGTTCTTGCCAAACAACCTCTAGATGGCTCTTGAGGCTCGCTTTGTCAATTAGCAGGCCCCCGAAATAAGTCTACATCAGGCTGCATCAAGATTTTCATGTTATTCTATTACATCTTCATATGAGAGATGAAACCTTACAGTGTTTTGCATGCAGTGGGAAGGGTTCCCTTGGTTTTGTAAGAAGCACTGAGAACACTTCAGCTGAACAGAGGAAAACTGTCTGTCTTTTTTCTAACCAGAAATGAATGCACAGTGGAATCGTGATTGCGGATTCCACCTGTGCATGTTTTGCTGAAGTTACTACATATTTATTCACTCAGGTGTGGGAATTGCCGCTCTTGATTGTAGCTTCTCAGGAAAATAGCACAGCCACCCGTTCCTTTAAATAAGCAGAACTGCTTGCAAGCTTCTGATTTACCCAGTGAAATCCCAAGGCTTGGTGCCTTCAGAAAATCTGCTTACAGAAGTGCATCTGTTTTTCGTACTGCAAAGGGCATCTAGGGTTTATTCCTGATTCACAAGAAAGTAGGAAAGTAGGAGAAGGAGGGAAGGGAGAAAAACATATTCATAGTTTTAAGGTGAATCCCATCGCATCAATCCGTGCTTCATCCTAAACAGGTCTTGTCTTTTACTTGCTGCTCAAATTATTACTAAGTAGATCATAATGAACATGATATTTGTGATCCAAAAGAACACAAAGAAAATGAAAATTAGGTGGGCAAAATCTGTTAGGAACATTAACCTGACGGACAAAAAATGTATTAATACCAGTAAGTGCAATGCATTGCCCTGCTCACAACTAATTGCTACATCTTCCTATAGTGTTTCCTCCAGCACAGTAACTGGATCTCTCTATGGCTAAGCCAGGCATTATATGAGCTAGATATTTAAATTCACTAAAAACTGCTTGAAATTATTTTATCTCTGGATGAAAATATCAGTGCAAACATTCCCTCCTCCCTTAACCAGATAAATGCTCAAAACATCCCAAAAAATATTATTGCAGATATTTTTAACATTTAATTGGAAGACCCGTTAATGTTTCCAAGACAAAGAAAAGTTTAAAGATGCTGCCTGCAACCAATATATATGTTTACTTCTTCCCTTACATAGTAAAGAAGTTATACACTGTTTAATAACACACTAAGAGTCTCTACAATTAAAAAACAACGAAATAATTAATCAAGTACCACACAACAAAGAAGATTTCAATGCATTCTTTGTTGCGAAGGTTAATACCTTGGTGGGTTGTGCATTAAGAAAAGCTGTAAAATATTTATGCAGTTCAATGCAATACAGAACTGGCCAACACCACTTGCAGTGACTTCCTATACTTTTTTCAAAGCCAGATATCTCTATACTTTAAATGTTCCACCTCAGTCAGAGGGACAGATCTTTGGCCGTAACCCAGCATCTCTCCAGAGTGATGGAGATGTGCCTGTGTGCAGTAGTGAGCGGTACACTTCTCCCCTGTAAATACTCAGACACTGAGTTTGGCACAAATTCCAAGTATAGGACTCTTCTTTTTGGAAAGGTTTTGATGAGAGAACTATTCTCGAACAAAGAAGGATGCAGAGCTTAACCATCTTTCTATGCTTGGACATGGGCTCTCAGCCACCAAAGAGTCTGTTCTTCTGTTATTCAGGGCTGACTGCTGAATTCAGTAAACATCACAAAAGATACTGATAAAAGAAATCAAACTTGTGGTCTAAATGTATCTTTTGAGATAAGCCTGCTCTGGATTATGTCCATCGGGGAATACTACCCAAACAGAACTGGGGGCAGCTATCTTTACTTCAAAATGAAATTCACATTGGCCAAAATATGAATTCTTTCTTAAATACGTGCCCTGGTCCCATGAGTTTGATATAAAATAATCAACTGTAGAACATGTTTTGGCTTTATATAAAAATCATTTCATCTTGCTAAGACATTAGTAAGTGCTTCATTCTTCAGACAGCTTATAGGTTCAGCCAGCAGATGCTCACTGAGAGCAGAGTCTCATTTTTTCAGACACTGAAGGAACTGTATGCATGGGACCAATTTAGAAAAATCCATTCCAATGTCACTTTCTTTTATAGGCTGTATAAATAGGTATGAAAAAAACCCAAAACGTATAACCACAAAGTAATAACATGACCTGCAGATTACAAGGTAATTAAACTTGAAGCTACCAAGTACAGTGCTCCAGGAACAATTTACCTCATGGTGTGGGGAGCTGAGGTGTTCTGATGTTTCTTGCTAATGCAAAATGAATAAGCATTGGGAGCTCCAACCTGCCGGAGCTAAGGAATTAACAGGTTCCCTACCTGTATCTTTCACTTCTTAACACTCCTGATGACAGTCTAATTTGGAAAGCCGCAATGACCATGTGGTAACTGTCTTTAAAAGGCACTTACCATGTAATTTTATGGTCAGTGTAACTGGCTGAGAGCACTGATTTGAAATACACTTCCTTCATTAGCTGACCATCACCTCGATAGAGACCTGAGCATATTTTGCTGACATATGGGTACACTTGGTTCCTGGCTGATTCAGGTGTAAAGGAAAATTGAGGAGCTATTCGATAAAGCAATTAGACAAGATTTAGGTTGTCTGTTAATTTCTAGGTTAGTAATCCAATCCCCTCCTCTCCTTGCCCTAGGAAAAAAGGTACTAAAGGGAGCTTTTTGGAACACAAACACATGCTACCCCTAAAGGATGACTTCAGCAACGTAGATGCATGACTCCAATAGGTAAAATTGGATCCTTCTTGTTTTTCACTTCTGACTTGTATCTGATCAGGGGCAGAACCAAGAGATGAGTCCAGTTAAATTTAAATGAAGATGAAGGTGATTACACTGATTTACTGTGATGTACTGCTAGCTGAAATAGATTTAATTGATTAACTGACAATTTAAATAAACATCAGTGCAGGCAGATGGCATTTAAATAGGAAGTGCTTTTTGAACATAAATATGTAGAGGTGGTTGGGGTTTTTTTCCATTTCAAGCTGCTGATACAATGTGTTTGCTTAGGCTACGGTACTTAGTGTTACAGTCGTTGCTTTATGTCCACATGTAAGCGCAAACATAGCAATGTTGTCTTTTACACCTTGATTCAAGAACTGCCAGTGGACATGTTTTTGGTTCTCACTGAACTCAATGAGACTTAAATGACTTTTAAGTGCTCTGCTCCCTGCAGGTGTTTTCCGTAGCTGGGGCAATGGGTATTTTTAGCTTTTTCATTGTTTATGTCTTTGTCAGTGTGTCCCTGAGAATGGATGATAACATTCGGTCCAGTGCTTCCCTCTATGCAGTTCGAGGGATGCATGTAAGGTAGTGCTCGCTATCTGCTCCCCAAAGATGTAGTGGGGCCTCCGTACATTACATTTCTGCTCTTTCAGCCCTGCCCTAGCTTTGAACTATCACTCAACTGTGCTGGGGGAAGCTGAGTGCCTTTGTGTGAACCTTACTGCTGTAAATGTCAAGTAAGTATAAAACCAGACAGCAGTCTGCAGGTACTTGACAATTCTCACATTAAAACTCACAATAATTTTGACACAGGTATATCAGAAGGTCCTAACCTGAGTGAGATAACTCATATTAGTAAAGTCAGGCAGTCTGTGTTTGGAAACATGCTATTAGACTGTTTAAACATTGGCTTTTCTACTCTCATCAGCTCAAGTTGAATGGTAGCTGGGCAGGAGTGTGTGTGAGTTCCTCTTTTCATGGAACACAATGTAGAGAATTCAGCAAGATAAAAGTGAGCCCCATTTAACTGTGTGTGAAATACACAGAAGCACTGAAAACCTCAAAGTACTCACTGAATTGTAGCAATGATGGGTGTCTTCTAGTTTCCTCAGATCAAGAACAAAGTGAACACTACTGAAAAAAAAAACCAGTATTTCAAGCACGGAGCTGTTCCTCTGTGTCCCATGACATAAACTTGACACTTACTTTAATAAATCATATATTTTTGTAGTGCTGTTCTAAATACAAAAGGCTTTTGTAGTGCTGCTAGAAAAATCCAGAAGCTGGCCAGTTATCTCTCTCCAATGGGCTAAAGACCCCCAGCTGCTAATGGCAAGGTGGGAAAAAGGGAAGATAAGATAGAACAATGTGAAACTGAGCATTGCATCCTATTGCTCCCGGATGATTTCTGGTACTGAAAGAAAAACACACTGTTGTCTTCCTTTCCTAAAATGGGAAATGTTTTCATTTTACTTCTGATTGATAGCTTGTGGCCAGGGATGAGCACTGGAACAAGCCTCCTGATGAGCTCCGCAGATGAGCCTGGGAAGCTGGTACCAGAACAGAGGTCAATCCCAGCAAGAGGAACAGATTCTGCACTAGCCAGAGATATTTATTTCATTTCATTAGACTTGTGGGTAAGTGAATTTGGTCCACTGGACAAGGAAAGGCAAGGGAAGCAATACTGATTTCCTCCCCAGTAATCTGTATCCCAACATAATGTCAGGAACATAATGGCAAGGTTTGGCAAGGACAACAGGACTGCAGTGAGCTGTAGCAGGAGACAAAAGGAAGACGGATAGAGTGAACTGGACAATTTCTTTTGTCTGCAGGTCTGCTCTGTGGGCTGCAATTTCCACTTCCACTTTCTTTTCCTACCACCATCCTCAGATACAGCTGGCAGGCACAGGCAGTATGCCAGAGGTCTGGTCCTTTTCTCGTTGAGGTCAACGGAAAATGCTTCCTCAACACAAACAAGGGCAGGTCCAGCCTTCCAAATGTAGACTGCTCCCTGCAGCTGGCATTGCAAACAGCTCCCTGCAGAGCTAATCCCTTCCCAGAGCCATGCGTGCCACACAAAGGCAATACTCCCATACACATCTCCCCCTTCATTTTTTCCTTAAATGACAATGAATGCACACAAAGCTTCAATTACAAAAGATTATGGGCTTCAATTTAGTGTATGCTGTAAAGTTGTATTAAATGATCAAATGCTAATGAGGAGAAAGGCTCTTCTAGAGAAATAAGGAATTAGCATAAATTAACAGAGTTCCATATGTGTGAGTTTTATGAGGTAACAAAGTATCTCATCACAAAAGTATAAATATTTAATTTAATTCTTGCTGGGGCCAGTACACAGCATTACAGTCAGCACAGAGATATGAATTAAAGTGCGGGAGGGAGCAAAGCGCTACCCAATCTAGGTTCATAGAGAGGGCACTGGGGTGGTTCTGCTGTTCTTTTACTCTGTTTTCCAGCTCACACAGTTTGAAGCCAGGACCAAGTGGCAAAGCAATATATGCATGGCCTCATCTGCAGTCTGAGGAGTCTTCCTGTTGGCTTTGCTCAGTGCATTATCAAGTTCTTTAGCTTTGCCCAAGAGTACATTTGCTTGTTAGCATAGGATCTTCCTGCTCTTATAATAGACAGAAAAGGCTTCCTAGGCATTTTGGTGCTGCTTTTACGGTAGTTTCCCTAATCATGTTAAAAAGAGCTGCTGCAGGTAAAAATTGAATTGAATTTGTAATTTACATTCAGCTTTACAGCGTATTTCACATTAATGTTGTGAATGAGTTGCTATAATTAAGATTAATTTTACTGAGGTAAAAAGCAAGCTCAGTGCTATACGTTACTCCCCTGAACAGCTGTGGCACTGATTAGCATAGTCTGCTCCACACAGTGCTCTGCACCCATGGGAAGAGTCTTTGTGCCACTGTAATAAACATATGGGACTCTTGAACTGGCTTTTTCTTGTCTGACCCAGTTTGTGGGACTCAGGAGAAATGCATGTACCAGAACTATTGTACTACTCATGTTCTGGTGTTGCTTTGCTAGAAGCAGCTGTCTTCAAGGGAGAGGGTGCACATGTGTTCACATACACATGGTGTGTTCAATGTATTGACTTTCTCTCCTCCAGTTGTGTAAATATGTAGGTATGTGATGGAGTAAGTTCATTTTTAACTTTCATTATAGTTGTTGGATGCAATTTTCTGTGTTCTATAATTAGAATAAACTATAATTCTAATCTGAAATGCGAGTATCCCCATGCTTGACACTTGAATATAATTGTGGTTTTGAGAGAATTTTCATTTGATTATTGCCTTGCATTTTGCAGCAGAAACATGCAGCAAACTATTTAAATCCATGACTACAGAGAAATATGTCACTTTCCAAGTCCTTTTGGTCATTATATATAGTCATTCTGTTAATAGACTTTTTACTAGTTTCCCATATACTGGGCTTCAGGAAATAAGGTTTTTAGTAACTGTTCCATTTTCAATTCATTTCATTTATGTGATAAACAACTGCTTGAAAACAAGAGAAAATCCTGTAATAACACATGAACAATGCCTAAGAAGTCCATTAGAGAGGAGCTGAAGCACCAGGACCTTTCTTCTAGTTGAACACGTATCCAGAGGACTGCAGCCATAGTCATGTCTTTTCCGTTGGTCTCTGCTCTGTGTCATTCTTTGGCAGAAAATAGCAAAGCCAGCTTCACAGGTACCACATGTTGAATTATCCTTCTGTGGGCTGAAATTCACACAATGGTTTTGTGTGGAAAAGTGACTCTGTGTGAAGGCACTGGGTCTGATTGGCAAAGCCTTGGGGTCATTTCTCTAGCTCCAGCAGAGACTTCTCTTTTTTGACCTTGGACAATTCCTTTCATAACCCATGTCTCTGCTCTCCATCAATAAAGCTTTTCTTTCCCTTTCCTTCCCTGTTCATCTTGTCTATTTAGACTGTTGTCTCCCTGAGACATGGAGCACTACTCACTCTGGATTTTCTCTACACAAAGCTCAGTGGGGCCTGGGATTTTCTATTGAAATAGAAATAACAGTGATAGCCAGTGGTTGCTATAATAATTTTGAAAGGAGTAGCACCATGGTACTCCAAGGCAGGAATCCCGTTAGGGTGAAGGTAAGCTGGAGACTGGCCCGGCATGAAGAGAAGTCAATTGTTTGCAGAGCACAGGCTACTGCTGTATAACTGGCAGGTATATATCTAAAAATCACAGTCAAAACTCCGCTTTAGTATGTATTACATCAAGGATAGTTGTTTTTCAGTTGTCTTAGAGAGCAGAGCTGCTATTTCTAGTAGTAACACAAAGAGCAGAACTGTCTGATGGCATTTTGACTGGTGTGAGTTGCCCTACTTGGCTTCAAAAAAGGGACTAGTTTTGAATTAGCAGAAGAGAGGCTGGATCTGATGTTAATGCCAGTTGCACCACATGTACCTGGTGATCACTGTATCCAGTGGTTTCCTGTTTTGATTTTTCACTTTTATGAACTGACCCTTGACCAGCAATATCAACGCTGTGTAATTGGTACCACAGTCATCTTGTAGCTGCTTCAATACACAGAGGTCTAGGAGACCACATTTCCCTCTCACTGTTTAAGATGAACTTTGCTGCCAGCAGCCCGTGCATGCTTTGCATCTTCACTTTGCATCAGCTGAAACTATTTCAAATTAGTCACTTTTGAGAATCATTATGTCAAGAGATCTGTCTTGATCACAGAGTCTCTGCAGGCATAGAAAATGACAGTCCTGTTCAGAGCATTGTCCTGACACTTGGTGGCTTTCTGCCAGGTTACATGTTTGACAGCTGTTTTGGTGTGTGTGTTCCCAGCCATCATGAAGCCAATTATAGTCATAGGCAATTAATGTTCCCCTCCTCAGGTTCTCATGGAAATGATAGCACAGCATAGAGGATCAGCATGAAATCTGTGACCTTTGGAAATAAAAGCCTAAGACAGGAGCTGGGCTTGTGTCTACCTCAGCTGTGTCCAATTAAGCTCTTAAGACATGGCAAGGGAGATGGAAAATTCCATGTTTCATGAAAGCAACGTGAACAATTTTTTTCCTCTCACTTCCAAACACAATATCTTCTAGTTGACCTGAAGATACCAGCTCTTCCCCCACTCTCTCCCTGCATTAGATACTCAAATCTAATTGTTAGTAGATTTGAGCAACAGCTGTAATTTTATACAGTTTTTTGTATTGCTATTGTACATTGGCCTGAATCCATCATGTTTCTTCTGTTCCGAGCTGCGTGCAGGCAAACCTATGAGACTAGCTCCTCCAGTAACGTAAACCAATCTAATGGCACTGAAATTAAAAAAGACACTTTTATTCACATCCTTTGAGACCCTTCCCCAACAGATTTCAGTCTGACAAGAGAAAAGAAGATCCTTTCCAAAGTGACATGACCAATTAACATGTGTACAACTATCCCAAGGGCTGTTGCTATGCCCTCTGGAGAAGGACTGCAAACAAGCAATAGGAACTTTCAGTTCAATTACTGGGTAACATAAGTTTGATTTTATTTTTCCTCTCTTTCCTGGTTGCACCAACATCAGGGATGTCTAGCATAAGGTGAAGTACAGGCATCTCTTTCTATTGTGGTTACAGCAGACCACAGTTTTCCTGTTTGCCACTGTATATGCAGGTGAATGGCCCATTTCTGGCATTCATTGCCTGCCAGTGAAAAGGAGCAGTATATATGTCCAGAGGTACTGTTCACCACATAGGAAGCCAACAGAAGTTTGAGCAAATAGCTGGGCATTTAGAGAATTCATAGCAAGGAAACTGTGTGACAGCAACACCTGGAGGTCGGATGTTTCATCTGCTTTACTCCACATTCGGAGAGCGTGTTTATCAGCTTTTAGAAAAGCAGAAAGTTGCCATGAAGCATAGTGAGGTTTAGGCCAGAACACTTTCCGGACAGTTGGTCTAAAATCATGTTGCCTGGGTAAAGCAGCCTGGAGCCTCGCATGCCTAGCTGTTAGGTTTTTTCCACTGCATCTCACAACAAGATATGCAAACTAAACAGAAAGAAATATTGACATACTCTTTACATTTCACCACTTTCAGTTCACCTCCATAAATTTTTAAGAATCAGTTTTTGTTTGTTGCTTTTTTTTGTTTGGTTAGTTGGTTGGGGTTTTTTTAATCTGTTCCTAAATTCACCTCTGGATTATCAGGATATAAAGTCCCAGGATAAGATCTGCAAAGATAGTTCCGAGTAATTATCCATCTCCTTAATATCTTCTCAGTTATGAGAGTTCAGTGTGCTTTAAAGAGGGACACCAATATCAAAAGTATCTAGCCCTCATTTGAAAGAACTCCATTCCCCCAAACAATGGAATTTGAAAATGCTGATTATATTCTTCAATATCCAGCACAAAAACCTGGAAATAAATATTCACATTGGAAAGCAGGATGAAAAGCATCACATACTTACGCCACCAGCTGTATTTCTTTCACGTATCTAATAAAGAGAATGTAATTAGCTGGGAAAGGAGGAGAAAGTATTTGTTGAGTATGAAAATTGGTCATTTACTTTTTAAAACACTATGCGTATTCCTACGGGGAAAGTTCTGAGGTTACATTGCCCAGCCATCCCAGAAGAATTTGTTGTGGAGTGTAATGCATTGCCTGGTGCAGGAGGTTTGTAGTACTTCAGGCCTCTGCATGAGTTAATTAGGACCAGCCTGGTTGAAGCAAGTGCAAAGCCAGTTGTCTGCTTCTCGTGCAGCTTCATGCTGAAATATTTTTCCTCTTTAATAATGAAATTAATTTTCTGAGAAGAAACCTGAACTATAAGAAAGGGCTTTACAGATGCCATGCACATGGAGACTAACTGCATAGTGATGCATGCCACAATAGAATCATAGAATCAAAGAATCATAGAATAGTAAGGGTTGGAAAGGACCTCAAGATCATCGAGTTCCAGCCCCCCTGCCATGGGCAGGGACACCTCCCACTAAACCATGCCATCCAAGGCTATGTCCAACCCCCCCTTGAACGCCACCAGGGATGAAGCATTCACAACCTCCCTGGGCAACCCATTCCAGTGCCCCACCACCCTCACAGTAAAGAATTTCTTCCTCAGATCCAATCTAAACCTCCCCTGTTTAAGTTTAAACCCATTACCCCTTGTCCTCTCACCACAGTCCCTAATGAAGAGTCCCTCCCCAGCATCCCTATAGGCCCCCTTCAGGTATTGGAAGGCTGCTATGAGGTCTCCACGCAGCCTTCTCTTCTCCAGGCTGAACAGCCCCAATTTTCTCAGCCTATCTTCATACGAGAGGTAGACTGCAAAGGTTTGTGAACCCACCACAAAGTAAAATATCCAGCAATCTCTGCATGGAGAAAAGGAGAAACCAACATCGCACGTTGCCACAAATTCACGGTACAGCAAAGCATTTTCATTTAAACCCAGGCTCGTCTGAATGTGACAAAACAATTTGTACTGATGTTAATCAAGAAGGGGAGTACGTAGGGGGGAGGAGTTTACTTCTGTGTGTCCACAGTGTTGTGGTCAGTGGGGCTGCAGAGATTTGGAGCATGGATAATCCCACTGGCATGGCACTGGTGGCTGCTTTGTGTCCTTGGGCCACAGCTGTTCGGTCCCGGTGTCGATGACCAATATGTCCAGCTATTGAGGCAGATGGTGAGCAGCAAAATATATCCAAACTTTTGGAAATGTACCACCCTGGAGCCCAACGAGGGAGACACCTGAAATTGAAAAATAATGTAATAGAGTATTTTATTTTTCACAAAAGACTTTAAGGCTGAGAAGGCTGCCATTTCTGAAAGGCTATTTTGGCTGACTTCCCCATATCCTACACAGCTTTGCAATGACCCTCCATTTGCAACCCTTTCCTCTTTCAGACTAAAGCACAGGTTTGCATTTCATTTTATACACATATCCACACACACGTACAAGACAATAGCGAGTGCTATTGAATTCATAGGCTCGTTTTAAATAAATAATACTAATTAAAAAGCCAGACTTGCTCAGTCTTTCTGCTGCAAAGGACAAAAATAACTTTAGCATTGTGTGTGACCTACTGAAAGTTTGGCCTCTTTGAAGATGTGTCTGTCCAACCATGGGTCTAGCTGGCTTTTCTCTAACAACAGAGAAGAAAGGAAGGACTCTAAGAACCTTGTTTCATAACTAGACCTGAAAATTTGAATAAGTTCATGCAACTACATGGAAATCAACAGAAGGGCTGACTTACTGAGAGGATCCTTGTTATCTGTGGGTTACTGGTAGATTTAATATTAAAATTTTGCCTGCCATTTTTTCTTCAGGGAAAAAACAATAGCATTTCAACACATTTATTTATTTTGAAAATAACAGCTTCTTGAAAGTATTCATCTTTTTCTTTGGGTTGGGGGCAATGGGAATGTACTTTTTTCACCCTAAAGGATGCAGTTATAGTGCTACTGGGAGAAACAAATTTGCTTGCAGGCTTTTTCCATAAAAACAAACTTTCCATTTTTCAGTGTTATAAATTCACTTTGAGGTAAATTTTTTCTTGAAAGAAGAGGCCAGGCCTTTGTCTTCTTAGGAGTGAATAATGGAGAACAAATGATTGTTTCTATAATTTCTACTTGTTTCAGATTCATGAAATTCTGTAATCAGGCAGGATGGAAATGGAGCTCCAAGCAAAATAATTATGATAAACGGTCTCAATGGCCTTGAGACACTTGGCAGGGGCATTTGCTGAGCCCCATCCAGGGCCACTGACAAGGGAAGGTTGGGGATAAGTAGCACCAATAAATTAATGCTAAGTTCATGTGCAAAACATATTTACCAGTTCTGCTTCCAAGACAAGTCACGGATGAAGCATTCTAGGTAATTTCTCTGTTTTCTATTTTCCGAGTTTGGGCATAGTTTTAATACCGAGTTTTGGGTGAGTTCCCCAAGATAGTTTAATTCATCTCAATGTAGCAAAGTTCTGCAGTGCAGTGAATGGTAACTAAATGCCTTTTGCAATAAAAAGAGTTTAGAATGAGGAAATAAGAAAAATATGTAATTTTATTTGAGTAGTTCTAGACATATTCCCATAAGAACACCTTCTATTTTCTGTAAGACTATGAAACACTCTGCTCTGAACAGATGTTTAAATATTATCTCTCTGGAGTGTTGTTTTGTTAATATTCTCTGCAGAATAAACTGACTTCTCTGAGGCTGAGAATAACTGTTTGAGTGTGTAGCATGGGTCACAAATGCTTTTGGATGGTACTTTATAAAGCCATCTTTATAGACAGCAGCAAAAGGAAGCATGTAGATCCATTTGTGGACCAAATGAATGAGTGAACTGGGTATCAGTGCAGCAGCCAGAGACTGTGTCAAGCATATTTTTCCTATCAGTATGACTACTTGTCATGGTTTAAGCCCAGTAGTAAGTCAGCCACGTAGTCGTTAGCTCACTTCCTCCCGCCCCCCCCCCCCCCACTTCCGTAATGTAACTTCCACGGGTTGAGATAAGAACAGCCCAGTAGCTAATGTATAAAACAAACCACTGCTGCTACCACCAATAATAATAATGATAGGGGAAATAATAAAGAAAGAGAATACAACCGCTCACCACCCGCTGACCGATACCCCGCCTGACCTAGCAGTGATCGAACCCTTCCGGGTCCCTGCCCCCAGTTTTTACATCCTGGGCATGATGCGCTACGGTACGGAATACCTCTTTGGTCAGTTTGGGTCAGGTGTCCTGTCTCTGCTTCCTCCCGACTTCCCCTCCTCCCTGGCAGAGCATGAGACTCAGAAAGTCCTTGGTCAGAGTAAACATTACTGAGCAGCAACTGAAAACATCGATGTTATCAGCGCTGTTCCCAGGCCAAAAGTCAAAAACACAGTACTGCACCAGCTACTAGGAAGGAGAAAAATGACTCATTGCAATACACATAACTGAACTTTCCTGTTCTTTGTATCTGTGAAGTTGTCACGGACATGAAAGGTGCTGCTTAAATAAAAGATACAATTTGTAAAATTCCTGCTTTATGTTCAAGGTGCCAGCAGGCCAAATGGATTTTCAGTTTAATTGCAATGGCTATTAGCTATTCATTCTTCTTCTTGTAATGGACATAATGCTTTGCATTAAAGGGTTTTCTCATTCTAGTACAAAGGGATTTTCATGTGTATGGAAACTTCCAATAACAGTTACTATGCAATTATAGAAATCCCTTTGCATAGGGACTACACTCTGAGCCTTCAGCCATCTGGTCTGTCCTCCAATGATGAACCCAGCATCATAATATTCACAATTCACTTCTTTAAAAGTGAGGTACAAGTCGTTTAAATGCAGGTCTACCATCTCTTTTTTTTTGTAGGGAAACTTGCCTCTGCCATGTTTACTGGGACAAAGACACCCTGAACAACACAGAGCTGTTCTTTTTCCTTGGTGCTCTGATCCCAGAAGGCCCAAGAAGCAATAACGCAACTGAAATTTCCAGATTTATGCCTAGTGTCCTTCAAAAATAGAGTATGAATATTCACAGAGCTGTGTATTTAAGAGCATCATGAGCAGGGCTCTGTTAATTATGTGTATTTTGTTCTGGTGTTGTCAGCCTCATTTCCTCACAGAATTAGAGACACTGCTCTGTTTCATTGTGATTCTAATGATAATTTAAGTTTAATGGCCAGTATGAAATAAAGAGGAGATATGTTCAGCTTCTGAAACCGTATAGCCTAATATTGCTACCAGACGCCATGCAAGGAGCAAGCAACTAAGCGGCATCATTAGAGTGCCTGCAACTCTAACATACAGTGACAGAGATGCTTAAATATGCATGCACATGTCAGAAAGAACTCATTTCATTTTTAGCTCTCGCTTGGGTTTTTTGTCAAGGGTGGCAAAATTGTCAGGAAGGAACAATAGTGAAAAATAGAGCTGAAGCAGACGCAGATGTTTGTACAGCTCTCCCAGAGGTACGGCATTCTTTGCTGCTCCACGGTGAGACAGCGCTGCACTGACGTGTGACTGCTCAGAGATGGAAGTATATTTTTAATGTGTTCATAGTTGTCTGGAGGCTGTTATCTGTCATGCTGACAGAGTGATCTACGAAAGCTGCAGTAAGCACCTTTCGAAGCACATCAGTCCTGTCTTACATAGTGATGTGGCATTTACAATAAGACTGGTGCTGTTCCTCCCCCCTTGCACTAGGTTTAAGAAATTGGAGATGAGAAATGGAGAGTAGGTGGCTTTAAGTGGCTTTAAACTTCCCATTTGCTGAATCCACCACGGGCCCCGACTGACCCTTGCCGAAAGCAAGTGCAGCACTGTGAGCTCTCAGAAGCACAATTTCAGGCTGGAGCAGTGGGGGTAGAAGAGGTAGAGTCATATTGCATGCAATGAAGGTGCTATTTCTCCTTTTTAATCTTCCTTTCTTTGCCCAGTCTGTTCATCTGCAGAATCCAGAGGCAAAAGTCTCACAGCCCTACCTCCTGTAGTGATCAATTCCCAAGGACTGTACACAGGGCTACATGGGAGCAAGAGCAACCAGATGACCAGTAAAGCTGCCCAGGTGAGTAAGAGCTCTGCACCCAATACTCCTCTTAATTTCTACCCCACTGTCCACTGGATACACAGACTACCCTGCCAATTGCCTAGCTTGGAAATCAAATACTAAAGCTAAGAATTTTATGAGAGTGCTAAGGGATTTAGATGCACCCTTTGGATTAATTTGAATGGATGATCCACCTAAATTACCTGCTGTGCTTGGGAAAGTCTCACCCTGAGATTTTATTTATTATTTATTAAATATTCCCTGAGTAAACAGAACTGACTAGCACAAAGATGATCTTGCAGGAAGAAGTCTTAAAGGGTACCCTATTACTCATGCGATTACACTGCATCACTCAATCCTTTCTATTATTGTTTGTATTCTTGTAGCACCTTGAGCTCCAAACTTTGAATACACATGAGGAGCCAAACCTCATTTTGAGAGCTTCCAATTTAAACAGATAAGGCAAAACAAAAGGTGAGAAAAGCAAGTGTTGAGAAAAAAGTGTGCTTGCCCAAGGTCATACAACAGATTGTCAGTAGAAGCAGACCTAAACCCCAGGTATCTTGAACTCTTTGGCCAGTTAGACCCCACTGCTCCTCTTCCTCCTCAAACAGCACAGGGCACTATGACAGCACTGCTCTCTGATACTTGTCTGATAGATTTCACCTGTTCTAGTTCTCCTTTTTGGCTCTTCAGCAGACTCTTTTCCAACCTATCAGTTTCATTTTGACAGGCCTAATATTACAGGGGAAGAAAAATATATATGTTTACAACACAAAACTCCTATGTTTATTGGATTTCCTTAACTGGACCCAAGGAAACACAGTGCAGCCTGATGCTTTTATAAATCATTAATCTTTAGCAACCTCTGCAAAGAACCAGAGAATGAAAGTCCCAAAGACAACATTTGGATCCAATGCACTACAATTTGGATCTAGTTAGTGATTTAATTGCTTCATTGTCACTCGTGATGCTTATGCAGTGAGACTGGGCGTCATCTCTTCCTTCCTCATAAAACTGTGCTCATTCTCACAGAATCCCTGTGCAAACAGTATTGCCCTCAGTCAGGCAACTGAACTCTTAGGGGAGAGACCATCAACTGAGGCAGGAGGGATTGTTCCCTACGTCCTCTTATGGGGAAGTCAGGAAAGAAAAATTGTCATTCCTGAGGCTCTTGCCTACTGGTTCCTACCAAGAGAGTCTTAACCTCTTTATGGCTACGTGGATATATGCTGTATGTCAAGGTTTACTGCACCTCTGGTGCTCTGTGCAGAATATGTGCCCTGCCACGTTGTTGGCCTCTTTTTGCAAATGGAGCCCTGCTGAGGATGGGGAGACTTGTCTCATCTCGCCTCGTCTCTCACGGTGCTGCAGGAAGTGGGCTTCATTCCCTTCCCACACAGCTGAGCGACACAGCAATTTGTCACATCCCCCTGTCACAGAGGAGGTCATGGGCTGTGCACATCTGCGAGCACAACTTGTGGAAGGAGCAGAGCCAAAAAGCAGGCTCGGTGCATCTAAGCATGCAGGAACCTTTTTTTCTCATTTAGTTCTATTTATTCCACCTTCTGCATTCAACAGTGGAAATTTGACTGTATTCACACCGAGAGATGCTTCAGTAAGATGGTTATTCAGCTGCTGGAGTGTCAATTGAATAGCGTTACCACACGGGTCAGGAGCCTGACGCACCTTTTGTGTACAGATCAGTGCTGTCTTCTGTACAACACCTGGGTATAAATAGAGGTTGCACATGGGCTTTTGCCTTCTTACTAGATAATGTACCCAAGGAAATAGAGATGATTTATTCTCTCTCTCTGGTTTTCTGACACTAGTCTTCCCAAACTCCCCAATTTTCTATGAGCTCTGTCAAAGCCTTTCTCATGGTCACAAAGGAAATCTGTACTTGGGATGAGCTATGGATTAACTTCCAAGCCCAGCACAATGGCCTTTAACCCATCCTTTTGCTAAGTGATTGAATGGCTATTAGAAAGGATATCCTCACAGCCCTCCTCTCATCAGCCAGCTTGGGGTGTACTGATTTTTCAGGACTTTGTTGTGCTTTCTGATTTTGTTCATTAGAAATAATCAACAATTGCCTGTTGGAGAGGACAGATGTAATTCTTCTCACGTCCTCGTGCCAGGGACAAGTACACATCAACACTTATAATTTTGTATTGCCTTGTTTGCAGATTTTGTCTGGATGGTTGAACACATAATTCTTTGCATACCTCAGCTACAAATAGCGGTTTTGCGTGTATATGTGCCCGTGTAAGATTTGGTACCTGAAATAACTTTGTTCTGTATGCAGCTCCCCACACATCCTCCTGTTTGAATACTCAGTTAGGGGATGGCACTGCACACCCCTTTTTCATTTGCTGTGAGCATCTTGCATCTCTAAATGAATTCTCCCAAATAAAGGTAGTTTTCCTGCCTTCTGTCTTGGGTGTTTATTTCTGGGAAGACAATGCATGCTTTCTTTCTTTTAATTTTAAGACAGGGGGATGCTATAGAAAAAGCCTGTTCATACATCAGTGTGGAGTTTTTGGACTGAGGAGTTAGGTAGAAAAGCTGGCAGAGAAGGCAGGAGGAAAAACATTGCTGAAGGACAAGACAGCTTTGAAGCAAAAGCCCAGGCTATGCCTTTGGCATAATGCTGCTAAGCCATTTCTGAAGCCCACTTTGTTTTTAGCAGAGGCCTGGGTGTATTTGAGCTGATCTTTAACATCTCTCCCCTGCAAGAGACACAAGAGCAGAAGGTGCTGTTTCTTTTCCTGAAGACGCTGGGAAATCTCAGTGCTGCACTGCAGAAACTTAATAATATATTTCCAAATATCAGCCACTGAGATCTCATTAAAGTAGCATGAGCTACTTAAATACTCACAACTGTTGTTCTGCCTTATCCTACAATGACACAGCAATACCAGGGATAACCTGAAAACCAAAGATGCAGTGCTGGGCTCCCACTCTCCTCTCCAACTTGCCCTCCAGCCTATGGCTCAGAGGTAGCCTGGCTTTTCACTCTACTGCCAGTCCCCCTCCTTGGTGACGCTAACAGTGCACAAAAGCATCCCCCAATCCTTAAACTCACACATTTTCTCCCATTTCTTTTCCCAGCTACCCAGAATGAGTCCCATTCCCTCCCCTTACTTGGAGGGGAATGGAAACATCCTGCCAGTGATAGCTCTGCCTCTTTCATATCACTGAGGAAGGAATCCTGATCGAAAGCATCCTGCATGCACCTGCTTCTTCACCAGCCTTTCAGCACAGATTTACAGAGGGAGAGATGCAAAATAGTTACATTGATAGACTTGCTTGACTTCTTCTTCTCTGAACGGCATCTCAGTAAACACAGAACCTTTGGCATGGGCAGCTTTTTCCTACTGTCAGGTTTTTTGGCTGTCCCCAGGAAGCACCCATGTCTCAGGGATAATCTCTCCCTTGATAAGAGAATAATGTTTGGTGTCATTTCTCTCATATGCCCTGCAGGAAGCAAGAGCAGGATTTGACTCAGATAAAAGATTCAAGTGACCCTTATAAAAGCAGGAAACCATCCTAGCTTTCAGAGTAACAGAAGGAAGGATAAAGCGCATGTCAATACACCAGGTCCATGTATTTCACTCTTTCTCTATGACTTACAAATCACTTTTCAGGTAGTCTCAGCACTCTGGTGTAGGGCAGAAATCACAGTGGGGTCATGCAAGCCACCAATTACAAAACCTCTCTGAAATCCTGAGAGGAAAAACCCTTCTTATTTTAACATGCGCATGCTCAGAGTGCCCTGGCTGAAAGTGCTGCTTCACTTCACTGCTCTGCACTACACAAGAGGTAAAATGGTGCTTTGTGTGAAATGTTTATTTTGGAGACTGTGTGTATGGGAGGATGACAATACACATACAGTCTGGATTTGAAAATTAACCTATCCGCGTTTGTGTGTACATGTGTTCGTTGTTTTGGCCTTTAAAATGAAACTGAGAGGTGTCAGTGCTTAATCTAAATCTCACATTAAGGGTGACAGCGGGAGGTACATTTCAGTGACAAAGGAGACAAAATAAATGGAGGATAGCCTGGGATTTGGGTGGAAGTGGGACAAGGCTCACAGCTGGGATAGCTGGCCCGCAGCATAAATTATGGAAGCAGTGCTCTTTCTCCACCATGCGCTAGATCCTTCATCCTATGTACTGTGTCCATTGTTGTTCTCTTTATATCTTGTCTTGCCCTATATTTTTTCCCTTTTTCTAAAGCCCTGCTAAAAAATGTTCATGATTTTATAAGGGAAATCAATGTATGACAGTTCCACTCCAAACACCATCTCCCAGAATACATTAGGAAAAAAATCCCTCCATTCTGTCACACAGCACTTCCAAACTGGTACTAACAGCGGACAAAGCCCATAAATCATTCCTCAATTGCCTATCAGGCCACATTTGGGCTTTTATCTACAAAATAAAGTAGAGCAAATATATAAGGTCTATAAAGTTTAAGGACGTACTATTTACCATAGGTAATTAAACTCCTAGTTCTCTACAATAGGCACGCTGCTGCAGTGGACTCCAGGCTGATGTAAATGGGCACAGCTCCACAATGAGGCAAATCACATTCATTTTAGCTGAAGGTTTTGTCCTTATACATCTTATTTTGCCACCAAAAGAGCAGGTGGTGCTTTCCTTACTTGCATTTTATAATCCCAAATTGATTTCAGTGGGACTATTTGAGTTGCAAGTACTGCTCAGCTTGAGTAGGAATGGCTGCGCTTGGCCATTGGTGTGCAATAGATTTATTTCTTTTGAAAGCCTATAAAACCAGACATTTTCTTTACATCCCTTTTCAAGGCCTATAATGTAAGCAGTTGTAACTCTTCACATCATTTGTCTTTCTTTTATTTTAATGGTAATGACAACAGATGGAAATAGTTCCAATCATGGAATTACCTGGTGTAATTGGCTTCCTTAACCAACGAAGGGGTCAAGGCAATGGAGCGATCCCTGTCCCTTCCTGGGACACATAGCCTGCTAATGTCAGATTTCTGAAGTCGCACTGCTCTGTCAGCTCTCTCCCTGTCAAGCAGGTGGTGAGTGAAAAGTTATTCAAGGATGGTGCTATGCACCCTTCATGAATTATGCATCTTAAACAAACTTACATGATCTGAAGCACTCAAGTGGAAGCCTTTTAGCTAGAAGCAGGCCACTGGAGAGCTTAGGTACAGATCTCCGATAATGGTTTAAAATAGCTCACTGTAGTATGTCTGCTTGATTTCCCTCTTTGACTCAGTGGTCCATGCTTTGCTTCATTTGCTTGCTGCGGCTGCAATGGAGCTTCTGAAATCCCTGTAGGAAAAGTCCATCTTAAGAACACCTTCAATGGTTAAAAAGGCAACGCTGCTTTCTGCTGGGGCTTTGTCTTTTGATGGGCTTTGGGGGGGATGTGCTGCCTTGGTTTGGTTTTATTTTGGAAGGGGGAAAAGCAGAGACACAAATTCTGCCAAGGTCGCTGTTTTATTCCCTTTCATGAAAAGATGGTGAATGTTGTTTCAGTATTTGCTTGCAGTGAGGGGAATCTTGCTGTGTCTTCCTTGCAGCTATGAGCTGGTTGAGAAAATTTATTAGTTACTGTGTCACCCAGTCAGCCCATGGCAGTGTTACCTGGCAGTAATTAATTGTTTCCTCTTCAGAATGCATTACTTGGGCTCCAAATATGGCATTTCATTTCTGATCATCTGCTGATGTTAACCTGGTGGGAAGATGGGTGGACTGCCTACTTGCACTGCATAACATGTTCTTTCAGTACCTGAAGTTCTTCTTTTTATTTAATTAAATTTAACTTCATCACTCTGTTCAGTCATGCTGGAATGTGACTGCTTTCTTTAGATGCTAAATTGTGGTTTCATTATGGACACACCACCAAACTTGCATTGGATAGGCCTTTATTCCACTAAAAGGTTCCTCAGCCTGATATAAGGCATTTCAGATAGAGCTGTAGCACACAAAGGGGACATGATAGGACAGCTTAGTACAGACTGATTTCAGCAGCCCCAGCCACTTCGGATTCAGGTTGTGTTGGTGTTAATACTACATCTGGCTTCTCCTTTGCTTCTTGTGGATTTCCTTTGTCCCTCTGTACAAAGAACAGCAATGCCTATTAACCAAGGACACTGTTTATCTGAGCTTGTCCTGATCCTATGAAACCACAAGCAATGGGAATTTTCCTACTGATTTCTATAAGGGTGGGAGCAAGCCCATACACATTAAACTCACAGTGGCAACATTATAGTTGCTGCCTCCAGAAGAAGCCTAACATGGGGTATATACATCCTCCTCAACTGTTAATGTTAGATGGTGGAGATGTGAAGAGCAGCTTCTAACCTGGCCAATCCCATGTGGCCAACCCACCCTGCTCCTGACCAATTAGCTCCTGACCACCCTTTGCTATTTAAAAGCTGTCAGGTCTTTCCTCTGGCTTGGTGTTAACATCTAAGGTACTTTCCAGCCCTAACCATTCTATGATTCTACAGTATTCTTGCTTGTGTCTTCTGGTCTAGCTTCTTCCTGCATGATGGAGCAGGCGACGCACTTGGAAGATGCAAGTTCCAATGTAAAAGGTCAGATTTTAATTTGATGTAATAGTTGTGTGATTGAAGTTGCTTGGGCTCCACATGTCTTTCAGTTGTGGGCAATCAATAATAATTGAGAGATGGTTTACTTGTGGGAGCAACCTTGTTGGGGCCATGAGTGAGTAAAGACTGCAAGCTGGAGATATGAGACTTTGTGCAGTGTTGTGTATGCAAGGAAATAGTTATATTGTTCAGAATAATCTATTCTCACATCAGTACATTTGGGAACCGGTATTACCAGGTCAAACTGTTTTGCAGACTTTCAAAGCAGCATCATTTTCACCTCGTGAGTAATATCTTCATGGGGTGTTTTGGAACTGATATGTGGCTGTAAAAAATTCTCTTTCCAGCTGGTGCTCCTGCTTTTTTGCAAAACCATATAGGGAAAATAATCTATTCTCTTTAATGGCTTGTAAAAGGGTGGGGTAATGGGGCCTTCCCACATTTCATGCATGTCAAAGATGTAGTTTGTATAAGTCTGCCAAAAAAGCAAGAAGAAAGACAAGAAAACCTGAGATGCCTCAGTGCAAAAGGAAAAAATTGTTTAGCTAAAATTTTCAAAACACATTGCTAAAACTTGGAAAATACCGGGATTTTTGTATGTCTTTTTGTAGGGACTTCATCTGGTAATATGCCCTGTACCAGGGCCTCAGAGTGAATAAGCAAGGCTTGTCAGCTCCTGAAGGGAAGACTTGCATTTAGAAAAGCTGATGAAGAATGTGGCATTGTGAGTGAGTTTCTGCCTTCTGTATCTGAGTGCTTGGGTCAAGGCTGAGGGGCCAGTTAGGTGCAGATGAAGCACCTCTGAGGTGGGCTCTATTTAGGTGATTAGATTCCAAGGTGGTTGCTACAGCTGAGCAGTTTTAATGTTCTGGTTTGAGAAGCAAAGGTTTTGGAAAACAAAATTCACTTCTTGGAGTGCAAAGTTGCTCAACTGGGTTTGTGCTTTCTCCTTCATCCTCAGGGTGATTGTAGTAGTTGAATGATGACAACTGCACTTACAAACTCATGTTTCCTATGAAAATCACAACTCCTTCCCTGCCTGTGTACAGAATACCAGGCTTGGTTTTGTTTGTAGAGTTTGTGTAGTCATGAAAAGTATTTTCCCTTCAGGTAAAGATTTCTTGGAGTCAAGTTTCTTGTGGGTGCCACACACTCAAATGTGGTGGGGGCTGGTACATTTGTGGAGCCATTTCCTTTTTTTTTGTTACTGCAGTTTTGATGAAAAGATATAAAGAATCCTAAAAATGCTTATAATGAGTGTGCTGAGTGAGTAAGGAATCACATCTTTTCAGTAGCTTAAGTGCAGATCTAGCCTTTCTACAAATAAAGTTCTTGAAATACAGCGTGATATGAAACCTTAACAGCATGAGCAAAACATGGCGAGAACTCGGGTTACAATAATATAGATGCATCACTTGCTCCATATATCCAAGACAAACCTAAGACAGTCTATCTAGCCAAGCAAGGGTTTGATTGCCAGTGTGTCCTCGGGAGAAGAGCTAGCCTTATTGAGTGCAAATGTTTCTTAAAAATCCCAGAACAAAGGAGCTCAGTTCGACCCTGCCAGATCCCCCTTTAATCACTGCTTTGATCAGCCTTTTCCCCATGGATCAGCCTCAGAGCTGGAAAACATCCTCCTTGGCACGCAAATGGGCTCCTTCTGGACTGGAGCAGAGTGATCTGCCAGACACCCAGCAGAGCAGTGTGCTCTCGGGAGTTCCTACTGTACCAGCTCTGCCCCTTCCTTACCCTTATTACTGTTCCTGGACATCCTCATCCTCAGACAAGGACATGAATCTGAGTTTTTCAACTGTATGTTTAGTAGAAATACAACTAATACATTTGAAAAGCAATTGCTTTAGTTACTGAAAGTGCCAGTAAGCCGGCAAGTCCTTGCCTTCTTCGAGACCAATCTGCTATCCACAATATTGCATAGCATGCTTACTTGGGGAAGAGACAGAGAAAGAAATGGCAGTGTTTGTCCTTCTGAGTGTAAACTGGCCTCGATTTCCTTCACTGACTTCCTCACTGTTCACAGTTATTCTGCTGTGACATTTTGCCTTGGAAGCTGTTTGTATCTGATTAGTGCTGGACACTTATTTAAAGGTTAAAGTAATTTCTCCAGCTGTGCTTGGACCAAATTCTGTTTGGAGACTCCATGAGCCAGATTGTGGCCAGAGCCCTGGTGGGAACCACGCACCCAAGTGGGAACCTCAGAAGCTGATGGCTTTGCTGAGACCAGATCTTGACCTTTTAGCTGAGTACATCATGTTCATTCTTACTGCATCCTGCTCTTTTTTTCCAGAGCCAGCTAAGGTGACACTAGAAAGCCAACCTACAGCTAATTCCTCACAGTAAATAAAGGGAAATTATAATTACATTATGAAATTAAGTCCCAGTCCTAATCCCATGGAATAGCGAGGGTCTGTTCCTCCAGTCTCCCTTGGGCATTACTGACAGTAAGCCTTCAATAATCTTCTGAGTGTTTAATTGGGTATTTTCTTGCAGGTAAAACTCTAATTTAAAACCAGCTATTTGAGAGGAAGGGGGGGGGAAGGGCATCAAAGTGCATCCATAAAACCAAAAAATCTATGTCACAAAAGGGTTCAAGTACATTTTTTATGTGTAATGTCCTTTGTCTAACTTGGAGGTCAAACCATTCCAAAGTAACTTCTAAAATCATCTTGCTGAACTGTACCATATCTCTGAAATGGCAGTGTTGTACAGAGTCAGACTGGATTTAATTGATCTTACCTTAATTTACTTTGGAAACAAAAATCAAATTATTGCTCTCTTAATCATGAATAACCATGCCTACAAAATGGTAAACATGATTTAACACATTCATTTTACACTGGGTCTAGTTTTAATTTGGGTACATTTCCCTCATTTTGCTGTGGAGACAAGTTCTACACCAGGGTAAATTTGGAATAAATCAAAAGGTATCGCAGGATTTCGGGATTCAGCAAGACAAATGCACAGCTGACCTGAGCAAGTGGTGCCTCTTGTGTGGAGCTGGAGGTAGCTCTAGGTGACCTTTAAAATCCCTCCTCCTTCAAATTACTGAGGTGCACCAGTGTAACTGAGCACACTGCACTTGTTGTCCTCACTGTCAACTTATTGTTAGAGCTGGATTTTTGTAATGGGGACCTTTAATTATTTGAATAGGAGTTTTTAAATAAAACTACTGTAGTCTTCAAGCTTCCTTATTAATTTTTTAATATAGAGATGGAAAACATAATTATGGGGGCAAAGTGGCATTATACCATATGATGAGAATACCTCTGCTTGGTTTTTAAAGCCCTGACCTTTGTTTTAAATTTAAATAAGCTTAAACTGTTAGAATCAATCTGTTTCATTATGTATAGGGCTCAAGTTAAAGCCTTTGCTTTGTTTGGCATATACAAAACCCCCTGGAAAAATACATAGATAACGAGTTTGAAATACTCCAGGGATAGCACAGAGTCCATTTCTATCAATAAGAAAAAAGTCAGAAGTCTGTTTTTTAGAGGGGTTGGATTTACAAGAGCCCATAGGGAATAATTTTTGGTAGCACTTGTGTTGCTGAATTACACAGGCGCTTTATAAATCTCACCCTTTATCTCCACTAAAGTCTCACAAATGCAGTCTGCTGGGTTTGATTTACTCAGGCTGGCTGGGGTTTATGTGGCTTTTTGCAGACAGGCATTTACTAGGAAAGGGGCTGAGTCCTCCACTGTGTTTCACATGGTGTCCTGAAAGGTGATGACTTTAAGCTGCTGCTTCTCAGCCAGACTGCTTCCATATCCTCTGTCTAAAAGCTTTATGCCTCTTCAGGGTAACACCTTTTTGCCTTTATCATCAGTGAAATGATTCTGATTGCTTGGAGTAGAAACCTGGTTCCCATTCACATGAACACAGAGATGTCCTTTGGTATCAACCCAGGCCGACTTTTATTTGTACAGAGACCATACATTGCTTCAAACTCATCAGTGCCAGAGGACTTGCTAGTTAAATGTGAAATTATTTTGGTCACAAAGCTGAACAAAGCCATTAGTGTCTCACTGAAACACTTCATATGGTCTTGAAAAAAATAATTAGATTGACTTTCAGGTCTTCTAATGCTGTCTGCAAACGCTTTGTGCTGAAGGGTCAGATACTGGTTGGAATCAAAAAGAGTAAGGGAAAAACAAAACGGAAAAAGAACAAAGACATGTTTTGTTTTAAAATGACAGATGACATTATTCATCCCTTTTGTCCTATGACTTTGCAGCTGGCTACAACAACCACTCTGGGACCTGGGGGCGCACAGCACAGGACTTGAAGTAATCAGAACAAACTTTCTATTGTAACCTTTTGTCCCGTCCTGCAATTTCTTTTTTGTGACCTTTGAAAAATGATCTGTCTAAAACAGTCCATGGAGCAACTAACCAAGAAACCAGAGTACATAACGTCCTTTACCCCAGTGAAAAAGACCCTTAGGTACATTCTCAGGGATCTAGCTCGTTTTGAACCAAGTCTTTCCCAATCTTTCCCTACAAAGATTGTTAAATGGTGGCTGACCTGACTGAAATAGGATACCTGATTTTTACTAGCTGAGAAATGTTTAGGTTAAGGAGAAACCTGTACTTGCAATAATCCTCCCACCAGACTTCATTTATTCCTGTCAGGGCACACCGCACTCGTTTTTAAGTGGACTGAGCTGATTGTCTATATTTTAATTGCATCAGTAATATTTCATATGTGCTGAAGTGGTATTAAAATTGAAATTATTTTGGCAAGCTAATAATTTATTTTCTACCTGGCAGACAGACAGTCTCTCATACATAAGGGTAGACAAGAAGAGTGAGAGATGGTGTATTAGATGTACTTTAAGACTAAAGCACCTTCTGCAGTCCTGGAGGGTGAAGAACAGACACTTTGATATAGTCATTGCGGTTTATTGATCCTATTAACATTATCTTGTGGTAAAATCAATGCTGGAGTTTCAGTCTTGCAGGAGACATGTAAATGAGAAGATGAAAAAACATGCCAAGGCAAATGGTTTCCTGATGGAAAAAGAGATATGAAAAGAAATAACAGCAGGAAGGTGTGTGTTAAGCAAAGATAGTACTTAGAGACAGAAGAGTGAGTGCAGGACCTTGCCCAAAGTCATCCTCAGTGTTTGATGAAGAATGTGGTCTCCTGAAAAGTCTCTTCTCTAACTGGGACATGGCCTTGAAAGACATGAAGTACTGACAGCTCCTGTTACTTGGACAAACCCTGGACCCACGTGGTCCTTTCTTGTCTCAGATCCTGCACAAATGGGGCCTTTCTGCAAGTCTTGCATGTGTTTGTGCAGGTCTGTCTGTGCCAGGCACACAACAGCAGCCCATCCTGCCATCGGTAAATCAAAGCTAAATACAGACGGCTGTCGCATGGCTGTAGTGCTCTAACCAGCTCAGTGGTTTGGTAGGTGGGATTTTCCACTTTGATTCCTTAAACGGGCTCATCTAGAGAACCAGGCTGTCACCCTAAGCTCCTCTTATGCACCTGTAGCCCCACATTCGGGCTGGTGTCAGCCCAGATTTGATGGCAAGAGGAGAAGGCAGACTGTCTCTGGTTGGATGCACCCCTTGTGACTGTGTGCTGTGTGCCTCCCTGGCCTGTGTTTGGTGAACCCTGCAGCCACCCAGCTTTGGGAAAACTCAAAGGTGTTGAAAGGAGAGACAGTCACATGAAAGGAAGAAGGAAAACCTCAGGAAAACCTTGCACCCATTTTGAATGTTTTAAAGGATTTTTAGAATCAGATTACCAAGTAACCGAAACCAGCTCCAAGGCATTCACTCAAATCACAGCATTAACTTGGAATTAGATAGTTCTTGCTCTTCCATACTGCAGTTACTGAATCCTTTTTTAACCTCACCAACTTTGTGAAAACAACATGAATTTGTGCAGTCATTTGGCTGAAGGAATTGACATTTTTAAAGAGCACCACACAGGATGTGCTCAAGAAATTAAATCCATCTTGATACATACAGTTACACTGGATGTTGAAATTTGCAGGTAGCTCTAACCGCATCTTTACCCTTGTGCATTGCTGTAGTAGGGCAGCATCACACACAGATGTCAATGAAGGCTCAGATCCGCAGGCAGTGATGCACCCAAGCTGACAGTACCAAAATAAATCTATGTTCTGCTATAGCTAGGTCTGAACATAATGAAGCATCAATGTTCTCTAGATTTACTTGGAGTGAATGATAGTTTCTTTCTTTCAAGAAGTTTGAGGGTTTTGTTCTCCTCACACCAAGAAGGCCACCTTTATAACAATGTGTTCTTAATGATCAATTACTGAGTTCCCGAGTGACAATCCATATTACAGCATGACTAATTAGAAGTTTTGTGTGAGATCATTTTTGCCCCTGTTCTACATTTGAATTAGGATGGCTTCATTTGCTAGGCAGCTTGATCAGAGGAGCTGTCTGTGCAGGAATGAACGTACAGATACATTGTTGCTGTTAAAGTTCATTTAATCTGTAAAATATGAACTTATCTAGTTCTTAGTTCTACCACTTCAGCCAGGTTATTAATGAAAAGTCAAATTTTTGCTAGAAGTTTCAGTGATGACGTGCAAGTTGTACATTAAATCCTTATTTCCCCCCCCCCAAGACCCTCTGTTCAATATTTACTGCGCCATCACCTGGAACAGCACCAAGGAAGAAGAGAACATGTGTGCTGTCCCTGACAGCCACCAGCTGCAAATGGCTAAGGGCACAAGGACGGGCACATCTAGGTTGTTGTTCTGTGATGCCTTGGGCCATCCCTTTGTTAGGGGGTTCACCCAATTGGCATCTGAACCATTAGGAGTGAACATCCCTATCAATGAATGACTCTTCCTTGTTCCCCTTTTGAATCAATTTATTATTTTGGCCTTTACACTGTCTTTTTGGCAGGAACTTTTGCAGGGACATTGTTTGAAATTGTTTCTTTTGGTTTGTTTCATACCTGCTCCCTGGTACATTCATTGGTTTCTCCAGAGCTGTTTTTGTGTGAAATAGGGAATAACTAATTCCTGTTTAGCTTGGATTCACTATTCATTATAGATCTATATTGTGTCCTTCATCAGTTAATTATATTCTTGATTTTTAGGTACCTAAGTGCTATTGACCACTGTGTGCCTAAAGTTAAGCATGTTGTAATGTGCTTGCCTGAGTCAGGGCCAAGGTTTTTGTGCTATTTAGCTTTCTGATCGCCATTAGACAGAAAGAAGTGTTTGGATATGCAGGTGTAGCACTGAACTCTTTGTGCTCCCTTTCCCCACCCCCAAAAAATGAAGTGCTGCCCAGTGAGGGATCCCTTGAGCTGAGCCTCTGCATGTGGCTTCTGGAGATGCTGGTGGCCTCTAGCACCTGTGTTTAGGACCTGGGGCTGCAAACAGTAAAGACACTGAGTGCGTTTGGGATCCTGGCCTTTCAACCTTACTGTGTTTCTGGCAGGGATCTTCATGCATGGAACAAGGGGGCCAGCATGTCGGCCCGGAGTGGTGCTTTCTCATGAGGTCCTGGTAGACCCCTGAACCCTCTCCACCGAGCAGAGATCACTGCAAAGCGGTGCAGTTCCTTGCACTGCATTTGTTTGGCCTTGATGAGCAGCTGCTGTGCAGTGCCTTAGGTGACAATTCAGGTGAAGGCGAAGCAGAAAGGGTTTGTGCTCAGTCATGTTGGTTCTGGAGCAAACCTTGGTCACCCTGTCCTCCGAAATTGTATTCAGGCAGGATGAGGCCATAGGCACATCGCTGTATTCAGCATCTTCCTAATAAAACCCCCCTAAAGCAACAAAATCCCATAGTTCAAAAAAAAACCCACAATGATTAAACAAATAGGTAAAGACTCATTAATAACTACAGATTTCATTGCCAGTTTAACATGAGGAACAATTTAATTGGGACCTAGACTGTTTTGTGTAGCTTCGTTAATGTAATTGAGTAATGCATATTGATTTTTCATGGGGCTCAAATCTTCTTTTTTCTTCATCTTGTATAAGAAAGCCTGTTAAGGAATTATTAATCACACTATAATTGCTTTAAGATCTATGCTCTAATTAAAACCATAAATTCTTTATTACATCTTTATTTTAATTAGACAACCAGAAAGACAATAATTTTTACAGGCAAACTCATACAATAAAATTACCCTGCTAAGCAATGATTCAAAGAGCCTGTGCTTAGGACACACAGAGTCCGATAGGACTTACTAAATGAAGACATGCGTGATTCTAGTCATAATCAGAATTGAAGTTATCCTCTGAATACAATTAAGTTACTTTGCAGTAAGATCTTCTCTAGGCAACAAAACTGGGTTCATCCACAGGAGTAAGACTTTACATTCCCTTCTTGTATTTCTTTTGTCTTTTAAAAACCTAGGATCGCAGAAGCATGTTCTGAAATTCTAAGAGTCTGATGAAAGGTTTAAAATATAATCCTCCTGTAATGAAAATAAGCTTATTATCATAACCACCTTCTGGTATTTTCTTTTGGGTGTCTTTTCTCCTGCCATGATAGGTACTTTTTATCTGCTAGGAGGAATTAGAAATGAGCGTATCTGTGTAGAAGGGCCTGATATATCTCTCATTTCACCTACTGGGAAACCAGGTCCTGGAGAACAGAGTCTGGCCTATAGTTTGTAGGGATGGTTTCTGTTTTCTGAAGTGTGAGCCCTGGGGGTCTTTGTTACTACAATTTGAAGATCCTTTAAAAACACATGGTTTCACTTCATTTGTTTTTAAGATTACAATTTTTTCTCTATGATGTGAAATACCACCATGCTTTCATTGTCGGCCAGTCCACAGTTATCTTGGTTTGAAGTCCAAAACGTTATCAGAAATTCGGTCAGTGACAGCTGACTCAAACTGAAACTTTCATCAGTATCAAAGCATAATGGAGAGCTCACCTTATCCGAGCTCAAGATAACATGTCTCTGACTGCTCTAAATGCTCACAGACAAAGCCTGGTAGGCTGCCTACTTGAAGGGTGGGGTATGTGCCAGAAATGCTTGCCATGATTCTGCAATTTGTTCTTGTAATGGGTGCTTTGTTTACACAGTCTCACTGCCGCCAGATAAGGAACCTAGGCCAAACAAAACATGCTTTTATCCATATTTTATGGGACAAATGTACCTGTTCATTTCTCATTGCAAGGCAGATTTTAAACTGTGGCTATGTGGAAGGCACCAGGTGTAAACTGCAGTGATATGATTGTAAGAGAAATGAATTCCTGTTTCCCATTTTCCTCGAAGAATCTGCAGTATGTCTCCTTTCAAGTCCCAGAACACCACTTCAGAGTGATGTGTTACCATTTAGGCCGACAAGGTCTGATTGAAAAGCCAGATCATAGCCTAGCAGTTGGTAAATGGTAAAAAGATAGGTTTATTTGCCACTAACTCCTCCACTCATCATCAAAGGAAGCCAGTACACAGCCAGTGCACTGCCTAGACACATCACTTGTCAGATAATGTCTTGATGGCCACCTGATGTTCGTTCAAAATAGATAAAATAAGGTGTTGCTGGAGGGCTTGTTAAAGTGGCAATTAGATTTGCATCTCTGGTTCAGGCTGTGATCCTTACCTGTGCTAAGAACCAACTGCTGATCTGAGTGATGCTTGAGAGGTACCCAGGGCTGCAGCCCCTAGCTGTTTTGATGTGGGCTGAAACACAGAAAGAAAGGAGGACTTGCAACCATCCTGGTACTTTCTCTTTACCAGCACTTTTTATTGTTTTGTTCTTCTGTGGTTGTTGCTTTAATTTAACCTTTGCTTATTTGTGGGCTAGACTGGCAATGGTTTCAGCATCCTCAAGGCATGGCAGACGTTGACGCGGTACATGAGCTCAGGGTTTAGATGCCCCATTCTCAACATATTGCCTCCACCTGGAAACTGAAGCCAAACCCACTGGCCTGGTCCAGCAGAGATCATAGAAAGCCTTTCCATTGGTTTCAGTGCACTTTGAATCAGGGTAACTTGCCACAGTAGAGAAAACAAGTGAGCTAAGTGTGAATGGAAATGTTTGAATAATGAGGACGTATTCCCTAGAACAGTCTGCCTTGGCAATGCATAGCAGTCAGTCAGAAAGGTGACAGTACCAGCTTTCATCTAAGTGAAAATGAAATTATGGGGGTGGAGGATGCAGGAAAACCTATGCTTGAGATGCAAAGGGCTGTGTGCCACAGATAGTTTAGCAAATAGATCAAACAGCATTGCCAGCTGCATACTCCTCTGCCTCAAATGTTTCACTTATTCAGCAGTCTTTGTGGAGTTTGCAAGATATATCTGCCCTGGCTCCCACTTTAGAGAGTGAGAACATGATGGGTTTTTTCAGACTTGAGTTCTGAGGCTTTGCTTTCCTGAACTGTCTTTGCTTAGGCTGAAAACAACTCAGCAGGTCTTCTGCAGGAATAAGGCGAACAGACTACAAGGCTGGGAGCATGTTGTGAATACTTGAGTTGAGCAGCTGAAGTTGGGAGTGAAGGGAAGTGCATCAGCAAGAGCTCAGCTTAAGCTGTAAATCCTTTGTGAGGGATGGTTAGCTGCATTTCTGTTACTGAAGTAGAGCGGAATATGGCATTGGTCATAGCTTGCCTGGTCCTTTAAACATCATCTTGCTCCAGTTATGCTAGTAGGGTTATCGCAATTTAGGAACATGGGTTTACTGAGATTTTTCCCTGAAAAAATGGGCAAAGATGGCCAGGATTTACCTTAGAGATTGCTAATAAGCAAGGCCAGAAGTATGTGGGTGGAAAATACTAAATATCATTAATATATAGGTATATTAAAAGTTATTTAATAAAGAATAGTTAATTTGTAGAGACTGAAGTACAGTGAGCCACTCGCATGAATTAATGTGATCAGTGTCTCTGAAAAGCATCCTCAAATATGGGAAACTTTTAGACACCCCTATGAAGAGAGCAGATTTCAATTCAATTTTCTTACTATCCAAATAGAAATAAAAGCAATAGATAAGCCTCCTATTATGTAGGAAGTTATGCTATTTAGCTTGTCAGTACATTTCAGTGGTAAATAAAAAGAGGTTTTTGACATCTGTGCCTTTTGAGCTCCACTAAATGCTTAAAACTTACTATTCATTTCATGGGAACCCCTGGGTGGATATCATAGTAGAAGATTCAATATCTATTTCTGTATCAAAAACCATATATTAAACAATTATTTACTCAAGTAATTTTTATGTATTTAGCATCCCTAAGTCACTGATCTTATACAGACAACCTACTTTCCCCCTTAAAGAAGCAAATTACCTTTTCTACTATTACAGGTGTCAGGAAATGGTTATTTGCAATTCCTCATGAATGTGACAGAGGAGGGAGGTATCATATGACACTCTTGAGCAGACATATAAAAAAGGAAAAGCATAATGAAATTGTGGAAGTCATGCCCAAGGGATGCTGCAGGACCAAGGCAATGAAAGACAATGATAAATTAATTGAAGAGAAGAGCATTGGAGGCCATTAAATGAATCTCTAGCTTTCAGATTTCTTGCAACTGGGGACACTGGGTAATTAGAGAGCAAGCAGTCATTGTAAGAAATAGGATATAGACACATTGGAGATGCTTCTGCTCTGAGAATCCCAACACGCAGGTGCTTGCCAGTTGCTCCAGCTTGCAAATGGGATCCTCCTGGTGCCAGCTCAAGCCTGTTTCATAAGAAGCTTCTGTAAATGAGCAGCAAAGCAGGAAGTGCCCAGAACAATAACTCTTTTTTAAGCACAGCCAGCAGAACTGGGAGCAGCAAACCTAGCCATGTGCCTGGGTCCTGTTCAGTGTAGGTCAATGAAGAGCATGGCCTTTTCTTCTCTCCCCTCCAACTCTGCCATGTGTGATGGGAGTAGAGCTTTTTAAGAAAATGAATGATATTGAGGCCATTTTGCAATACTATCCAGTTTTAGTGTTCATGGCATGAAAATAAACACAGAGTCCTTGTTCCCAAGTAGCTCCTCTGCTCTGGATACATGTGGTGACTCCAGTGTCCCAAAAGCATCCCTGTTTCCACAGGCTTACTCTCACTTCCAAACTCCCAACCTGGGGCATATGCCGAAACACTTCTTCTCCCGTTGTTCTCTTCAAGCAGGAGCTAACTTCCTTTGTCGTTATAGCTCTGTAAGCCTATAGGCTACAGGAACACAAACCACATACTCACCTGTATTTCTTGGGGACAGCGTACAGGGCTGCAGAAAGAATAGACTGAAAACATTTTTCCTCTATGATTTCAGTTCCTGTCTGCACTATGGGTCTTTATTTCACAGTCCCTGCTTGTTCTGCATTCAAAATGCTCTATGGATGTGCATGCAAATTCCACACATTTGTACACTGACAGGTATTTAATGTGAGCAGAGAAAGCCAAGCAAAGATTTGAATCTTCAATCCTTTAGACATCCAGTTCCAGTGGAATTGCTAAACTGTTACTAATGCCTATTGACAGTGGAGGGGAACTCCAGGTTCATAGCAGTAAAGAGGTGGGAATTTTACTGCTTCTGTGGTCTGAGAAGACCCTGAGGGCTGCTTGTGATGGCACAGCTTGGCTAATATGATTAGCAAAACTTGGGGAGCCTCTGCTCTGGCTCAGGTCCTGCTGCCCACTCTGGGCTGGGGGTATGTATAGACCATGGTGCCAATTGCTCACATGGGGTAACTGAGGATAATTTTACCTGCCCACTTGTGCTGAGTTCTGAGGGAGGACAATAAATGTGGTAGCCAGCAACTGAGATGGAAGACAATAAATGTGGTAGCCAGCAACTGAGTTGTGTAGAAATAATGCATTTTTTACCTCTATGCTAGTGGGAGCCAAATTATGCCAGAGAGCTTTACACCTACCCTCCTCAACCTTGACATCTCTGTCTCCGTTTCTGAACCCCTACATGGCAGTGTGCTTTTTGCTTCACCTGTCATCTTATCACAGACAGAATCTGTCCCTGGCTCTCTGTTTGCCTCTCCTCTGAGAGCAGATAGGATGACAAGTATGGTCTTGGTGATACCTTGAGGGCTCCCCAGTACAAGTGCAAGAGCTGCTGCAGTGCAGATCCAGGTACTAGTGGGAATGCTGTTTGCCAGCTGAACCAATCCATTCAGCCTGCTGCCTCCTGGGAATGGAAGAGAGATTTTAGCTGTGAAACCCCAGAAGTGAGAATCTGGCTTGTGGCAGGCCCTTAGTTATCAGCTTTGTGAGGCTTTAGATGCAGAACTGACCTCCAGCTCTACCACTGCTGAGGATGGGCAACTCTACAGAACCTTGCCGTAGTTGAATGAGTAACGCCTAGTAAAGGCAATGAGAGGGAGAGTCAGCTACAGTGCAGCAAGTGTTTTGTCCATCAGCTGTCCCCAATCCTTTATCCAGAAAGATTAAAGGCTGTTTGCTTGCAGTTATATGTTATGTCATGCTCTGTTTGTCATCTTATTAGCTCTCCTGGGATCATAAGACGTGCCTAAATGCTACAGTGCCACCTTTCAGAAAACAACCTAGTAAAACTAATTAATAGTGTGCCCTAGTTAACAAGTGCAAACTCTGCATTATTAGTCTAATTAAAAGGATTTTAACAATCTGAGTTCCCTTCTCTATCCCCCTCACGGATTTCAACAACCAAGTCAAGTAAATTAAACCCATTAATCACTATTGGTGCAAATGATATAGGTGCCTGTACCATGGGCTCATCTCTGAAGAGAGACACTAACAGGCCTCATTATGTTTAATTTCACTTCTTAGCAGAGGATAATAAATACCAATTGTAACATCACAATAAAATATTTAATTATTCACGAGTTTGGTAACAAACATAATTAGCTGACTGGGATGTGTCTTCATCTGGGTGATACTGGATCCAATTTAAGAGCTTAACCATTTCTGAATAGAGGTTGAAAATAAGAGTTTTTCCAGGACTTTATTGCTTAAATGAGAATGAGCCCATTTCCACAATCTCCATTAGCTCCTGTGGAGAAAGCTGTGTGGACATCCCAGCCCATCAGCCTAACAATATGCCCTATGTTTGAGCTCTCCTGCCCATCCACAAGCTCACAGAGATCTCTTCAGCCTTGCCAAGATGTGGGAAACTGAGAGCTGATGGTGCTTCCAGAGATAATGCTAGAACAATCCCAATGAACAAGATGCCAGTATTTTAAGCTTAATGTTGATGGATTTTCAGTTTGTTGCATAAAAACTGGTTTGGTCTTGCAACTGATTTGAAATTCAGGGTTTTCCATTCAGCTACATGGAAGAAAATCCATAGTTGCAGAAGACCTGCCAGAGCATCACAGACAGTTTAGGCTATGTCCCATTTGCAAAGTGGGATGGGCTGATGGAGAGCATGATTGCCTATCCCACCTTCCCCCAAGCCCATCTACATCCCTGGACACGAGCCTGGCTGTGATAAGAATGTCCCGGGAGATGCTGGTGGATGGCCTATAGCTTGCAGAGGCAGTGCTGCTGCAGCTCAGGGGGGCAGGAGTTAACTTCATGCACCACTCTGTGCAGGAGGCAATGCTGACAGCGATTCAGCAGCAGCTGTTTGCTTTTATGGGATCCTAATTTTATTTATTTTACGTTCTCCTTATTGCACGCATTTAGGTGACAGATGTGCAAATTCCTTAATCTCTTCCTCATTATCCTATGAAATTATAGCTGTGTTCAGACAGTTTTCAGACAAAGATGAAAGAGGAGAGGAAAACTTCAAACATATGGAAATTTGCAGAGATATTGGGCTGATTCCTGGTGGGAAGATCAGTGGATACGTAGCCAGAGGAATTAGTTAAGACTGGCGGCCTTTGACTTCATGGTATCTGCATGGAGACGTAAGGGAAAGCATCGCTCAAGCAGCCATGATCCCAGCTTTCGATTATGTACCGTACAGAAGTGAAGGGAGCTTAGGAGTGGATTAATGCTCTGAACAGATTAATTCAAAATTGGGTTTCCAGCACACTTGCCATGCGCCTCTGCACTGTAATGTTTGCTTAAGCGGACAAACAACAACAAAACACTGGCAAAACTTGGGATGTCTCAGCCCCTGCATGATGGAAACAGTAGGATTTGAACTTACTTTGTAAGCTGATTAGTGGGGAGATGGATTTGTTTGGCAGATTACATTGTCTTGCCACAAAGGGAGTGGTAGCTTTATGCCAAAAATAAGAACAAGGCACTGTATTTTTGCTTACTTTGAATTATTTTGCATTAGTTGTCATACTCATTTTACTTCCCATAGCATGATGTCTCCTTCGCCATTTCCCATTTCTAAATGGATTTTCAGAGACTCCCCTAAAAAGTGAATTGTATTGTCTCTCTGAAGAAGGCATTCAAATTAGCGCAAGAGTGTGAATATAAATTTGCAATCAACATTATAAATGCAGTGTGTTAGTTCTTCCTCCACTAATTCTTCTGAGCAAGATTTACTGTCTCGGTGAGGGTTTTTTAAAGTAAATTAAATATAACATGAACTAGATAGTTGTTCACATGGAGCTAGAGCTGGAAAGGCTCATTAATCACTAGCTTAAATCCCAGAGTATCCAGTCATCCTAATTAATGATTCAGTGCTGAACTTTGCTCCAGCAGTGGCAGCAGGACCAAGCTATTACCCATCTCTGCTGATAGGGACTAAGCTAGTTGGAGGAAATGAAACAGCCCTTTGGAATGGTGAGGCAGGGCTGCTGATATGTGGGCAGCCCTGGACTGACCCACAGCCCTGGAATGGGCAGTGCTGGCAGACATTGATGCCTGGTGCTGAACACAACTGCCACCACCACCTAATAGCCATGTTTGCAGCATCTGGCTGGTGTAGGGTTCAAGCAGCAACCCTGCTGGAAAGATATGTATGGTGTTAAGTACTAGAGGATAACACTGCACATCCCTGGGATCAGCTGCATCCAGCTGCTCTTCTCCACACAGAAGCAGGCTCCATAGTACACAGTGGATACGTATAGGGTATATAGGATAGTATATAGGGTGGAGTGAGAGGTTTAAAACAATCCTGCAGTCCTATACATATAGGGTATATAGGATAGTATATAGAGTAGAGTGAGAGGTTTAAAACAATCCTGCAGTCCAAGCTAGGGCACCAGCAAGGGAGAAAGGTCATACTGCAGATGTTCCACCAGCTTTATAGGTAAAATAGAGCATTTTTAGGGGGCAATGAGGGTTTCTAGCCCCTTGGATTCCTGGTAAGCTGCGGCTAAGGTGTTCCTTTAGCACAGATGCAGGGCCTCAGGAAGCAGGGTATTTTGAAGCCTTGCCTATGCATGGTGCCTCTGAATCCTGTCTGGGGTCCTGATACTTCATGCACAGGAACAGAGCAGCTTTTGTGCAAGCCAAAGCATAATTAAAGGCTGTAGAATTGAAACTAGTTCTTGTAACAGGAAAATCATAAATCATAATCCTATTATTCAAATTAATTTACCTGCTCTTTAGAGCTACATCAGTTCTGTAGTTCTCTTATCTGTGTTTCTAAGGCAAATAATTCACTCTATTTCATCGCTTTTCTTGCTGTAATGTTTTAGCATGTAAATGGTTTGCATTCCTCACAAATGCCAAGGAAAGGACATTGTCTTTCAGTTTTGCTACAGGAGCTTTATTTATTATATATTGGCAGGAAACCCCACTAGGAAAATGTTTCATGATGCCTTAGAGAGCAAGGACATGCTCAGGCCCTAGATTAGCAAAGCAACGAAATGCTTTTTGTTATAGGCAAAATCTTACAGGAGAAAGTTACCTTGAACATAGTCTCAGCGCATGGAAAGCCCGCAGAGAATGGGGTTTGCAGCTGCATCATTGTTTTGGACTTAAAGTTTTTGTCAGCTGTAATAATTAATTTAACCACGAGAGCTCTTAGGGCTCTGCTCACCCAATTCTTAACACAGAATCAGGGTCTTTGCAGCAGCAAATAGTTTTTATCCTTGTTGATTTTTAGCCTGGCTTGTGGGAGCTGGGAAGTTTTAGCATATGTAATTCAAATTATTTCATGAAACATTTAACAAGAGCCTATTTCATTCTTTACTAAGGCAAGTTGATAAAAGAAGGATGATGTTATGGTTAATGTAAATCATAATTATTACCAGGTGCATCACTGAACTGGGAAATTGTGCTGAAAATGTAAGTTTTGCTCCATTTCATATTGAAAAATGACTTTGCAGCCTTAGAGCCATTAATCTCTGTTACAGGAATGTTATTCTTTATTTTGGTATATTACAGTGCAAAGACATAACAAGGCATAAATTATGAGGCCACAGGAGTCCACTGAGCTAAGCTGGGCTCTAACACCCCATGATAGTGAGAAAAGCCAAGCCACCTACACCACATGCCCCCACCCCAGCACTCTCTATCCTGGGGGACACCTCAGCTCCCCACATAGTCAAGCCTTCAGCAGCTCTGTTCCCTGAAACTTGTCTTCTGGACATAGCTAAAATTGCCTGTTACAGCAGCATTCCATCTTTGCAGCTCCCATGAGTCTCTACCCTACAGAGATTTGTGAGCCTTTCATCTGTTGGCATTACAAAATCCTCTCTCAAAATAGGTTTTATCATAAAGCAGGGTTCTGGGAAGAGTTCCTTTTAAAGCAAGATGGGATATTTGTGTTTGGTATCCAACTCTGCAGGGGGGATGCAAAACTGTATTGCTTTATTTATCCCCAGGGGGGTGAATTACTTATTCTAAGGCAGAAGCTTGAAGCGCTTTCTGAATTGTAATAAAGATGCTTTTCCAGAAGTTATTAGCTCTTAGGCTTGGCAGATGAGGAAGTACCATGGCAAGTAGGACTCTAGTGGGACTGTGTGTAGCAAGGTCTCCTTTAATAGGGACAGCACCTGTACCAAGGAATATTTATTAGACAATACCTAAACTTACTCAGAGCAAGGTGCTGCTGGTCCTAGTTTGTGCTGTAATATCAGAGGTATAGAGCCCTGGTAGTTTTTGCTTTCAAAGCAGAATCAGCAACTAAACTTGAGTTTCCAACCACTGAATTATTCAATGGAAGTGCAAAGGTTTTTGAGATGATTCTCCTCTAGGATTTTCATGTGCTTCCAGTAGTTGTAGTTGGCCCTACTCATTTGCTGTGAATCCAACTTCCAGACTACTGACTCCATGAATGTCATGAAGTTCAGAGTACTCTTTACTTTTGATAGATACATCTTTCTGCCTATATTGTGAGATGGGGAAAGCACAAAAAAGACAGAATGAAGGATAGCTCATTGTATATAGAATGAACCTTTTGCTTGCAACTAAGCGACCTGGACTCCAGGTGGACTCCGTAACAATGATAAATAAGAGAACTCTTCAGTTAGTGTTTAGGGAAGCCAGTTGGAACCAGCTAAGGAGCTGGCAAGCAGACAACAAGGCTGTCCAACTCCGAAGTTCAGGCAAAGGATGAAGTGATGAAGAGGAAGATAATGCAGAAACCACCACCAGGGGTCCCGAAGACCACTGCCACATTATTGTGTGCATGGGGGAGGAATTTTCTACAATGATGTTATGTATAAGTAGTTTTATGAATACGCATGTAAGGTAATGAATATGTATGTTTGATGACTATATAATCATGGCTTGTTTGGTGCTCGAGTGAGACATGCTTGAAGGAGCTATCCCCTGTGTTTCCTAGCACCGCAATAGAGAATACCTGCTTGTCAACTTAAACTTTGTTGGCGAGTTCTTGGAGTTTTACTACAAATTAAAATGATAAAACTTCTATTCCTTTCACTTTTGGCAACTATTCCAAGTCAGTATAATCACCATAACTCTTCACAATAATGTTTTAAGAACATCATAGTGTTGCTCATCAGCACACCACTGCCTGACATGCGAAGCTGAAGTCTAAGAAGGTGATTCTTGGATGTTCTTTATAAAGTGCCTGTAGCTTCCATTTTGCTGAAGTTCAGCTCCTTGTATTCAAATCACTGTCCAAAAGCCCTGAGGACCCCTCCAAAGCTTTTTATTGATTGTGCAAGCAATACTTTTCAGAAGACTCTTTATTAAATCCACCTTTGCATTTGTTCTGCACACTTTGGCAGTTCCCCAAGACAGAATGAACAGTTTTGATAACATAACTGAGGGATAGACCAGAGAGAAGTCTGTCTGCTTTTAGTGACTGGTTTTAACTTCCAGTGCCATCCTCAGGCTGCTGCGGGAAGGGGCTGGTGTCTCTTGGCATCTCTGGTTTCTGCACTTGAAAACAGCAACATTGAAAGCATTAGGAAGTACCCAGTGAAGCTGAAGTGTAGCCTGTGAAAATAATGATAACAGGAAATGGGAAACCATTTAATACTCAATGTGTTGGTTAGCTTGACAGCACTGTAAGCACTTTGCCAAACCTGAAATGTGTGACTTGATAGCACGGGATCGGCAGAAAAGAGCTGAGACAGCTGAACTGCTTGTGTCCATAGAACATGCATCAACAGATGCAAGCCATGTTGCACTTCAGGGATTGCTAGAAGCATGGGAGAGCCATGTGGAGCTGCCCTTTACCTAAGCTATGCAAGAGGCAGAATTAAATACATTTCCCTGATGCTGAGGACTCGGCCCACATGGTGCTCATGGGCTTTTTAATAACTTACCTGATCAATGTTGGTTTGCGTAGGAATGCAATTATGTACAGCTACCTTCAAATGATTACTAAAAAAATACTGGCATTTTCCACACTTTAGCATCTGGCATGTTATAATATAGAAGGCTTATTTCTCCTTGAAAAGCGTTGAAGTGAAGGGGTTTTAGTAGGACAGTTACCATTTGATAGCAGGGAATACTGCACCACAAACATTTCTCCGTGTGCCATTTTCTGGGCTCTTAAAAGAAATGCAGTGTCTCAGCCAGAAAGAACAGATGTGAGAAAATAGCACAATGGTTGCCAAGCATTATGAATTAACTCTGCTGGTCAGATGTTCAACACCCCTGGTTGATTGTGTGCTGATCTAAAAGTAGAGTAAATCAATCATTATCTGGACTCAGGATATCTAGGTAGACTATAGGAAGCCTCTTGATTAATATGCACATCCTCACCTAGATGGTGGCTAGCTCTGCAATTCATGGTTAAACTGAAGGCAGCAAGAATTGCTTTTTAATAACCTTGATAATAACCCTTCTGATAGCTCCATTTAGGCATCATTATTGAATAATAGCCTGTGCATGTCATTGAGGCACTCTGACATTAGAACAGAAAATACACAAATGTCCTGGTCATGCCACTGATCAAAACAAGAGACAAATTCTCTTCTGGGGCATATTAACATAGTTCCCTTGGTGCTAACAGAATGGAGTAGAATTTCTAAACAGACACCAAGCCAAAGCGATACTTAAAATCTTGAGGCAGTGTGTGAAGAATTTTAAATGTATAAGATGCTTAAGAAAGCCTTAACTGCCCATATACTGTCATTCTGGCACTGTGCATTTTCTACACTTGTGCTCAGTGGATCTGTGATAGACTTGAAGCTGCAGGTGGATGGACACCACAATCAGGGAGAGACCTGAGCCACTGCAGACCACAGAGGTGTGGAGAGATGATCAGGGCTGTTACAGGGTGGGGAACCAAAATGGTAGGTCTCAAAGTTTTACAGCCATTTGTCACAGCTGTTGTTATGGCAAAGGGAGGCAAAGTCTGAGGAGACCGTTGGTACATGCACAAACAGAGCACAGTGTGGGATATTCCTGCACCACTCAGAACACCTTACAGAGGGAGATGGTGCTACTACCAGAACATCAGCAATGCCAGCACCAGTAAAATCACAGTGAATTACATCAGCTGCTTATTGTCTGGTCATGACATACTGCATCAGTACTGGCTCCCAATGCTGGAGTATCTCTACTGATTCAAGTAGGACCATGTATCCAGCATGAAGCAACTGATACTCTTCACACAGTTAGCATGACTTTAGTCATGCATGGCACATGAAATACCCATTTCATGAAGGCTTTTGTTTAATTTCCTTCATTAAACCAATTACTAGCTAATAATTTTGTATAAAATAACACAATCTGACATTATTAGATCTGATCCATGTAAACCCTTTATGTAGAACAGCCTTGGTTTAATTTCATTTGTAGGATTACCAAACAAATCTGAAAGCAAAACTGAAATTAATGAAGGCAAAAAGGAAGGCAAATAAATGTCACCCATGTTCAAGGCTGTGTTACATGAGGTAAGTTTCATTTAAATTTTCGGCTCTGACATGAAGCTAAGACGTATCTTCATGCATGCAGTCAGCAACGAGAACTAAAATTATACGGTCACATTATTGGCTGTTTCTCTTCAGCTAACAGCCCATGGTCCCTGTCAAAGTCCTTTCCTGTTTCTTTTTGTGTTAATACTGGATTTATTATGGTATCAGCTCTTAGTGTACTCATCCAGTCCCCTACATAATCCCAGCATGAAACATTTACTGGCTGGACAGAAAGGTGAGACCTGGGTGAACAGCACAAATCAGTTAGAAAAGAGAGCAAAGAAGCAGACATGACTGCACCAACACATGGATGCTGCCTTCTGCAATACGTGGATCCAAAGGATTGCTGACAACTGAAGAGCTTGAAGAAAGCCGCTATGCCCAGGGGGCAGCTCATCCCTCCTCAGTCATAAACCATTGTCTGTTTGTTTTGCTGCTTCAAAATTAATATGAGCCATCAGTCCTGAAAGGCTCTTCCAAGGAGATCAGTGTTGTCCTCCAGTTCCAAATGGTCAAGCTGAGGGAAGAGGAGGGGTAATGTATCAAGGCTGCTTGGCATCTGCAAACCAAGACCTTTCTCTTGGGTCTCTTGTGATGCCAATGGACCACACTGTCCTGCAGCAAAGGCTGGGCAACAGATGGCAAACAGTCAAGGAGGTGGTGATGGGAAGAGAACAATATCCAAATCACTTTACCTCTTCCAGATGTGTTTAACCAGGGCAATTGATATTTTTTCCCCAATTAGAAAAGACATATTTGCTCTAAGTTTTGTCCCGAGATGTTCCTTGCAGGCATGCTGTAGAGCTAAGATGACAAAGCAATACTGCAGAAGCAGCAGGCTTTTTGAGGGAGGATTTGAAAAATCATTTGCAGGGTAACCATTTCTTATTGTCCTCATTCAGAGAGCTCTGTCTCTGTTACAGATGCACGGTAACAGCTGTTCTTGAGCTTTTAAGTCCTTCACAGCTTGCAGTAGTCTGATGCTTTGCAAATGCCAGTGAAAAACTCCCTAAAGAATCAAATCGCAGCCTAGCTGAATCAGAGATGTAAACTGAAAGGTGCCTATAAATCACAGCATGCTTTCATAACTCCATTCATATGTGAACAATATGTTAGAGCCCCTGTATTAAGCAATGGAGCTGTGCTGAACAGTTCTGTGGCAAATTCTGTATTAGCTTCCAAGAAAGTGTGATTTATCCAGAAGCTTTGCATACAGAAAGTTTATACTGACTCCCAGGTGGCTTTTTTTTTTACCACTCCTACTACTTATGGGAGAAAGGAATACTCTGAGCTGACAAGCCATTAGCTGTCAATTAGCTGATTGAAGTGCTAGTGCTAAACCAAATGCAGCCGAACAAACAGTTACAGTCCTGGAACCAGGAGTTCAGTTCCAGCACACAGCTTCCTGCCCTGCTTCTAAGTGGATGTAAGGATTCATCCAGGAGTGCAAACAGGTTTTAGTGTAGAGCATCCCCCTGGGCTTTGCACTCGCACTGACCCCTCAGCCTTTGCACTTACACTGACCCCTCAACAGCAGAACTCAAACTCAGGTTTGAGTAGATTTCAATGGGTTTTGCTTTGCATTAAGCTTCACTTTGCAAACCTGAGAACCCATTGTAGTGACCCAACTGTCACTGCTCAGAGTTGGGGTTTTTGTTCTATTTACCTCTAGTAATCCTTACTTAGAAATTACATTTATTCACAACACCTTTGAGGCAATCTGATGCACTGTTTGTTGTCAAAAAGAAAAAAGTATTTTGTCTTTCCTTTTCTAAATAGAGTACCCTGAGTTCTTTATTTACCTTCTTCTGCTGAATACATAACACACAGTCAGATCTCCTTCTTATGTATTGGTTATACATCACAGATTTCTTATTCCCTATATCAATGGTTATTTATTCAGTTACCCCATGGAAGGAGAAGTGATTCAAACCTGCTAATATTAGTATTATAGGACCTAGATATACTCCTTTCTTGCTCTCTCTCTCTCTCCCTCTCAATCTCTCAGTGAAAGCTGACTTCTAATTTCTAAGCTTCATGCCTTCAGAAATCCCATATGATGCCCATTTATCTGTATGCTGGCATTGTTCAATAGCTGAAAATCTGGAATAGCTTTTTCTCCTTCTCTAGGGCTTTTTCCCCTTTGTCCTGTGTTCAGCAGTAGCAGTCATTTTTCTCCTTCTTAGTAGCTGGTGTGGTTTTTGACTCTCACTGGGAACACTGCTGATAACACCGATGTTTTTAGTTGTTGCTCAGTAATGTTTACTCTGACTAAGGACTTTCTGAGTCTCATGCTCTGCCAGGGAGGAGGGGAAGCCGGGAGGAAGCAGAGACAGGACACCTGACCCAAACTGACCAAAGAGGTATTCCGTATCACAGCATGTCATGCCCACTATATAAACTGGGCGCAGTTACCCAGAAGGGTTCGATCACTGCTGGGGTCAGGCTGGGTATCGGTCGGTGGGTGGTGAGCGGTTGTATTCTCTTCCCTTGTTATTTCCCTTATCATTATTATTGCTGGTGGTAGGAGCAGTGGTTTCTGTTATACCTTAGGTACTGGACTGCTCTTATCTCAACCCATGGGAGTTACATTCCTTCGATTCTCCTCCTCATCCCCCCAGGAGGGGAGGGAGGAAAGCAGGGAGTGAGTGAGCAGCTGTGTTTCTCTGGGTTGCTGGCTGGGCTTAAACCACGACAGTTCTTTTTGGCACCCAACGTGGGGCACGAAGGGTTGAGATAATGACAGGTCTGACCAGAGTGTGTCTAATCGTATTTGTGATAAGCATTCATTGCTTCGGATTAATAGTCACTTGTCGCAATGCTGATTTATTGGCTCTCAAAGTTGTTGCTCTTGATCTCAGTTTCAGCATGTTGTACCTTACTTACCGCTGGTATTTGCTGTGTTAGTGTCTATTGGCTGGGGTCCTTGGGCTAAGGTTCTTGTTTCATTGTACTTTATGGTAATGACTAGTAATACAATAGAATCATTGATCATGAAACCGATCTGGCTTACGTTCCCAGTGTGGTCACCACCTCTATACTTTGGGAGGTATATAATAGGAGTGCTTAGCAGTTACACATCTTTTTTCCCCTCCTTGGGTGGTCAACCTATGAAGGAGACATTCTTTTGCGCTCCCAGCCCCCCACCAGACCGTTTGCAGCATCATTTGAGAGTTCTGAAGGTTTTGAATGGCCTCTGGATACCCTCGAGACCTGACTACTGATTGTGATCAGGATCACCATGTTGGGGCATGTACGGAGTGTGGTTTACCCGCAACCATTTGGTCTGATCTCAAAAGTTAAGCAGAGTCGGGTTTGGGCCTTGTCTGGGGTTAGACAACGATATAGGAGGACCAAGAGATTTTCCCCAAGGCTGGATAGTCATGAGTGGCAGGGTGTGTGGGACAGTGTGGGCGAGTATCTGGTCCAGTGGGCCCCTCCAGTGCAAAATCCAGAAAAATTAGTAAAACACTTAAATGAGGTGTGTTGTCACTCTGGTCATACCAGAGACGGACAAATCGTGGCAATGTGCTGGGGCTTGGCCTATGCTTACAGAGCCCTGTTCAACACCATCCAGCACCTTCAAGGGGACAAAGATGTCTCTGGATCTAATGGCAAAGTTACAGACAATGCAGCTACTCCAACTCCAAATACAGCAGCTACACCAACCCTAGTGACAAGTACAGCAGCTACTCAAACTCTGACTACAACAGATAACAGATATATAACAGATATAATGAGGTTTAACATTTTCCAGTGATTTTAATCAGTATTTGATGTAGTAACTTATCACCCCTCACCCCATTCATATTTCCTTAAGTCTCTCTTTAAAGGTGAAAAAGAAAATGAAGCCTTCTCGGCAGTGAGTGTTTGTGCTGGGCTGACCCTGGCTGTACACCAGGTGCCCACCAAAGTTTATCAGTCACTTCTCTCCTCAAATGGACAGGAGAGAGGAAATACAATGACAGGCTGTGGGTCAACATAAGGACAGTTGCTCTTGCTCAGTAACATTTCCCCCCCTTCTTAAATCATACAATAGTTAGGGTTGGAAAGGACCTTAAGATCACCTAGTTCCAATCCCCCTGCCATAGGAAGGGACACCTCCCACCCAAGGCTCTGGCCAACCTGGCCTTGAACACCTCCAGCAATGGAGCATTCACAACTTCCCTGGGCAACCCATTCCAGTGCCTCACCACCCTTACAGTAAAGAATTCCTTCCTTATATCCAATCTAAACTTCCCCTGTTTAAGTATTAACCCATTACCCCTTGTCCTATCACTATAGTCCCTAATGAAGAGTCCCTCCCCAGCATCCCTATAGGCCCCTTTCAGATAGTGGAAGGCTGCTCTGAGGTCTCCACGCAGCCTTCTCTTCTCCAGGCTGAACAGCCCCAACTTTCTCAGCCTATCTTCATACAGGAGTTGCTCCAGTCCCCGGATTGTCCTCTTCGCCTCGTCTGGACTTGTTCCAATAGTTCCATGTCCTTTTTATGCTGAGGAGACCAGAACTGCACATAATAATCATAGAATCGCAGAATCATAGAATAATTAGGGTTGGAAAGGACCTTAAGATCATTCAGTTCCAACCCCCTGCCAGGGGGAGGGACACCTCCCACTAAACCATACTATCCAAGGCCAAGTGAGGTCTCACAAGAGCAGAGTAGAGGAGCAGGATCACCTCCCTCAACCTGCTGGTCACGCTCCTTTTGATGCAGCCCAGGATACGGTTGGCTTTCTGGGCTGCAAGCGCACACTGCCGGCTCATGTTCATTTTCTCATCGACCAACACCCCCAAGTCCTTCTCTCAGGGCTGCTCTGAATCTCTTCCCTGCCCAGCCTGGAGCTGTGCCTGGGATTGCTCCAACCCAGGTGTAGGACCTTGCACTTGGCATGGTTAAACTTCATCAGGTTGGCATCAGCCCACCGCACAAGTGTGTCAAGGTCCCTCTGGATGGCATTCCTTCTCTCCAGTGGATCAACCAAACCACACAGCTTGGTGTCATCGGCAAACTTGCTGAGGGTGTTCTCAATCCCACTGTCCATGTCACCGACAAAGATGTTGAACAAGAACGGTCCCAACACCGATCCCTGATGGACACCACTCGTTACTGGTCTCCAGCTGGACATTGAGCCATTGAGCACTACTCTTGTTATCTAAATGTGTTATCCCAAAAGCACTAACACAGTATCTGATGTGGCCATTGGTGGGTCTGTTTTGGAGCTGCCTGGTGTTGGCTCTGTCAGTCACAGAGGAACTTCTTAGCAGCTTCCTGCAGAAGCCACCCCTGCACCATCCCTACTACCAAAACTTTGCCATGCAAACTCGATACAGCTGATCTCTTCTCTAATTTATTAGTGTGAGCGTTTTGAGGTGCTGCAGACAGTTATTCTTGAAGGCCAAGGAAGAGATTGATTCTCATTCCACAACCTAGCGTGCCTCAGCTTTCCCTCCCTTTCTGTGGTATTTGATGGGGCTGTTCAACAAAGCAGCTTTGTAGTGCCTACAGAAACTGTGTGATCTGACAGGGCACATGGGAGCTCAGGGTAATATTGTGAATGTCTCTTTCTGATGGATGCTTGGAGGCACTTCTTGGATATAACTGCAAGACAGCAGAAACAACTGCCTAGTGGGTTAATGAGGGTGTTGCATTCAAGTGGAGGAGTTTTGACATAGTACAGTGGGATGTTGTTTTCTGTTGGAGTGGAGTGTAATTCTTATTTGGAGAGATGCAGGTTGGAGAAGAGCTGAAGTGAAGAGTGCTTGATTTCCTGGGTTGATCACAATCCATGATGCATTCTTTGCCTTGTGTGACTATTTGTGTACAAACCTGCCCACTTACTTCGACTTCAATGTGCAGGTATGACCACAAGCCTGCAGCAGTGGTAGTACAGGAAAGCAAAGGAGGTAGGAAGTGTGCTACACCTGGAAGGTGAAAGCAGGGACAAAAGGAGCCATGGTACATGCAGGATGTCTTCCTCCTTTTCCAGCTGTGGCATGATGTAAAGGAAACATAGAGGATGGTTGGATGAATAATTTAGGGGGAATCAAGGGGTATAAAATTGGTGAGCTGTGAATATGCAGCCAATACAATGACCTGAAGCTGTGTCTGTGCATCATTTTCAAGGCAGTATTGGATTTAAATTCTTATCTCCAGATGTTAATCCTTAATGGGAGCAAAGCTGGAGCTTGGCTTCCACAACTCGATTTGTAAAATAGCGGCCACATGTTTCTTTCATTCCCCCATTGTTTTATCACATAAAATGCAAAACTGCAATTCCCCTGCTCAATTTTTCTTCCATACAGTCTTCCCATTTATGAGAATTATTATCCAAAATCCCATTAAGCAATGGGTTTGTCTCATAATATGGAGTACACAGTTTTACTGCGAAGGTTTACACTCTTCAGGGAGTTGAGCTATCCTCTGACTCTGTGCTAATTCATTATGAGCCCAAATTATTGATCCACTTTGACTTCCAGAGGCCAGATCCTTACCTGGTAGGGATTGGTCCAACCCCTTAGCAGACACTGAGGCTGTCGTGATTTACGTCTGCCATCCGTACACTCTGCCCTGCTGTTGCGGGCAGCAGAAGATAACTGTCCTACTTGTAGCCATTACAACTGGTTCTGCATATAGTCAGCTGCACAAAGTGACAAATCCCTTTTCATTTCTATGCTCTCATTTTTAAATGAGGATTTTCAAGTTTCAATTAGTCTGTGCAATGAGATGAGCACTGATAAATACACAGGTGTCTGGTTTAGTCCTACAAGGAGTAATACCTAAAGCTCAGCCCCTCTTTTATTTGTGTGTACCTGGGAGAAAATTGCTTCTATGTCACAGGGACAGCTGCTGGACTGGAGGGAAAGAGGATTAACAAGAAGTCATAAGCAAGAAATTTGGAGGGGATGGACAAAGCAATGCAGCATTCAAGGGGAAATTATTCTGAATTGATCCACAAGGCCTCAAGCTTTGGGGCTGCAGGGAAAAACAGTTGGAAGAAGCCAGTAAACAGTTAATACATTTTCCCTCTGAGGGGCTGACAATATCAGAGACAGGATAACAGCAGCGTGACCTGATGGGAGCTTTGCCATACCTGAGCACGGTGGCTCCTCGCAGCACTGTGCGCTGCTCGCCATGTGCCAGATGGGACATCTGCTCTAATTGGAGGGGAGGCAGAAACCTCTCACTCCTGCCCTTTGGGCTTGAGTTTCCTTTAGGTAATATCTTTGTCGTGTCCCGTCCTGCCGTGTTGTCCCCTGCCCCCCGCCCCGGGCTCCTCTAGGGCCTGAGGAAATGACAGGGAAAACAGAGAGAGGCACATCTGGAGCCATGCAGCAGCTGGGAAATGCCTAATGCTGCAGGGGATGCTGTTATCATGTGGATGGCTGTGACCTTTTCAGTATTCCACATTTTGATTAATTGGCCATTTCCCCTCTTTTCCAGGCTGTAAACAGGGGAGCAGTGAAATAAGTGGCCAAAATAAACATGAAGTTATGTAGGCTAAGGCAAATTCCTATTGAATTTAGGAGAGAGAAAATTTTGTTCCCTCATTCCACCCATAAAAATTATAAAGAGAAAAAAAAAGTGACATAAAATCAGTACATTTCCATGACAAAGCTCATTAAGAGACGAGAAAATGTAGTCCTGTATTAACTTGTTTTCATTACTATTTAAAGATTTATCATGTCAGATGCAATGTGCAAGGGAGGAAAGGAAAACCTTTGGTGCCCTTACCTTAAAAAAAATCAGACAAAATAAGCCAAATTTTCTCATCGTGTTCAGTGAGTATGTATTTTATCAAGCCTCATGAGGGGCATGATTGACTCAACAGGTATGGCTCTGAGGAGCCCTTCCAGGCTAGATGCTCTGAAGCAGGGAAGCCTTGCCCCGGCTGTTGCAACCAAACCAGCTCTTCCACCAGTGAAAACAGACAAGCTGGAAGATGCTTCTTGAGGGTTTGACAAGGTGAAGGAACTCACTTTGAATCTATAGCACTGTACCTCTTCTAAAGAGTGGCAGCAAGTGTCACAGCTATTAAAATTCATCAAGTGTTTTAATACTTACGAACAAGTAACATTAAAGCCGGGTTAGATGGGGCTTTGAGCAGTCTGGTCTAGTGGAAGGTGTCCCTGTCCATGGCAGAGGTTGGAACTGGATGAGCTTTAAGATCCCTTCTAGTCCAAACCATTCTATGATCCTATGAAAGCAGGTAATGTGTTTCCTTTTTTGTGCTACTGCATTTATTCGGTTTTCTAGCAATTCACTGTAAATGTAGAAGTTGGGGATCTGTAGGTGGCCATGGAGATCTCAAGGGTGCTAATTATTTGGCTTGCAAATATACTAGTAAGGTTTTAATTGGAGGACCTGCTTGCCAAAGCACAGAGCTCCAGCTATAACCCTGGCCATGCTCCTGTTGATGTAGTCACAGTCAGGCCAGATCTTGACTGAAACAGCCACAAAACAATGTGTAAACAAGGCTCTTCACACTGCAAAAACCAGCCCAAACTCACACACATCAGTAGCAGAGTAGCCCAAGTGTCCCTTCCACCAGCTAGCTCCAGATACACCATGTGCCAAGATCCTCTGGATTGCTTACCGGTGGTGGATGAGTTAGGACTGGTCTTCTCAGTGTGTTTCCAGTAGCCTGTTAGGAAACATCATCTCCTTTCTGGAGGAGCAGGATTGTAGGGATAAGCAGACGAACTGGAAAGGCTGATGCACAGTGTCTCTGAACTTAACCCCACTGCTGTGACATGAGGCACCTCTGCAGTTGTTTGGAAAGCTTGGGTGGATGTCTCCTTTGTCCCAAAAGCCTAGCAAAGAAGTCATCTGTACAGAGCAAGGAGTTGCTGTGGATGTAATGGGGAATGTTGGAGAGCAGGACTTGGAGTAGGAAATAGCTGATGGAAAATAAGAGCAGACCTGAGCTGCTCAGAGCCAGGAAAGGGAATTGCCATGCTCGGGCCATCCCCAAGGCCGTATTTTACTTGCAGTTCTCATTCTCTACTCAGCTTAAGCAGAGCAACAAGTCCAAGGAGAGAAGGCCAAACCTTTCTTTGCAGATGGACTCTTTGCATTTGCAATGCAAGTCCACAGCCCTGGCTCTGAGGGGCCATTCAAGAGTCTGGTCTCATCCTTGCATGCATTGCTCCTGTGTACAGCTGAACAGATGCAGTTCATTTTGGAGCTGACATCTGGTGCTGTCAGAGAACATAACTGGTGCTGATTTGCAATGCAAGCTGAGTACTCTGACCTTTTTAGTGCATTCATAAGAGATGATAGTCTGTATGCGCTATATAGATAAACTAGCCAGTGTGTGGTATGTGCATTTGTTTGCAGGATGACAAGGAAAAAGTAAATACACAAAATGAAGCCTGCCAAATCTGGTCAATGTAAAACCTCACTGGTCAGCTGAGGAACAGGAGAGATGACAGATAAATGAAGGGTATAATGCCCTGATAAACACAGACATTTCCTCAGATCAGGATTACTAATGCTGCTTCTCAATTCAATCAGCCTCCTCCTTACCCATGCAAATAATGTTCCCAGCACTCTCCTCTGACCTGCACAGAAGTACTGTGATGCTTTAATACGATGGTTGCCTTCATCCGTCCAAAATGTGGGAGGGCAACGTGAGATATCACTGAGGCTGGGACAAAGAGAGCTATGTTAGGGATATCTGTACTTCACAGTATAAAACTACTCAGGGAATGAGTAGTTCCCCAGTAGTGGGATGAACAAAAGCTAGTTTCTTAGTTTTGCACTCTGTAGTTTGATTTTCTGGTAGCCAGGAAGGGGCAGACTCCAACTGAACATCTTCCTGGGTAGGATGCTGGTAGCATCTTTCCCCCTGTGGACTATTCCATTGCTGAGGATGGTTGCAGCCTTTCCATCAGTGTGGATAGCAGTGCCTGTTTTCATGACTGCCAGACGATCTCACTTGCCTTTGAAACTGCTTTTCCCTTTCAAATGTGGTGCAGACAGCCCCATGGATTCAAAAATTACTTGGGGAGAACGTAGACACACAGAGGTACACGGAGTATGATTGTGTGAGCATCACTTGCTTGGGAAAATAGGCTAAAACACAATAAAATGCAGAAGCCTTGTTATTATCACAGCTGAACAGTCCTTTCTGACATATTCTATTAAGTCGCTTCTGTTTCACTTGGGTTTTGCATTACTGGCTCTCCTTTCCACGAATGACCTTTTCCATGCCAGGCCTTGTAAAACTATTGCCATTCTTCATTTAGAAATTTGCTAAAGTATGTTTGCAGAAACCATATTTTTCTCTTCTGATGAATCATCCCTTTTTGGGGAAAGGAACAAAGAATTATGCTGCTGACCTTTCCTTATACTTAGCAGGATCTCTTTGCAAGTTGAAAATCAACCGTTGTCTCTAAATAGGAACAGTTCTTCCTATTCTTCATCAGTGTGCTTAAGTATATCTGTAATGGTATTTATAGCACAACATGTTTTGTGAGGAAACTTCTGTTTCTCGTTCCACATAAAATGTAATTGAGAGACTGAAAGAATATTATTAAAACATTTAAGGAGACAGGGTAGGATAATAGAGGGAAGAACCTGGTGTCCTATATTTTGATGAGAGAGAACAAAATATATCATTTCTTCAGCCATATTCCAGTTGTTTTGCAGCTTTTAGGATATACTCAGGCTTTCTATCCTCACAGAGCAGGGTTCTGATGGCCAGCAGAGACGAATTAATAGAACATCTTGCTGTTGTATTGCATTGCACTGTACTCTGAGCAGTGCCCACACCAGCATGGTCCTATGAAAGAATAGGAGGGAAATAAGACGTGGCTTGATCTCCCTAGCTGTGTTAAAGGTTAGTTCAATGGCTGCATGTACACAAAATACTTGTTCCATGAAGTCTTATTGCCTGCTCCGGTAGTGTTACATATTACTTTAGGTCATGAGGTCTTTGTTAGTGTAGGATTCGATTTGCTGCATGAAAAAGCTACTTAACATTCACCTTTACCACTAAAGTAGTATTCCAGCCACTCTCCCACTTATCTGAGGCAAGTGACTCTAGCAATGTAGTACCTAAGCCTTGGTAATATACAATCACCTGGTGCACTGAGCAACGATGCTCATTAGCAATTTCTGGTCCCACAGTATGTGCTAAAGGTAGATGAATGAAATCATGCAACTTCAAAGAGCTAATCCAGTGGCTCCTGCTCAACACAAGCACATTTCTTTTGTGTGCCTATCAGGGGTCAAGAGAGCAAAGCTATGACTGGTGACTTTGGTCTTTCTGAGATGTTATGTTACAGATCTAGCAAGGACCTACTCATGCACAATTACAGTTTGCTTCCTTCTCTAAAACCTGGCTCCTGGAAGGCTCCCCAGTTAAATCTTGCACTGTGATCATGAGAGGCATCTCGGGGATTCACTGCTCCTGATAGCTGTGAGTGGGGTTTGGAAAGATCACTGCCTGTCCTCGTAAATCACAGGTTTCCATTCTCTCTGGCTATATCTGTAATGGGTTTTCATTCTTTCAGCATCTGGCTCATGTCTCACTACACTGAGCAGACATCTGAACCAGAGAACTGTGAGGCATCTGGTTCAGCTATTCAACCTGAATTCTGCTGCTAAATGTATTTAGGAGAGGAACACCTTGAGCTGCAGCCTACCTTGAGCTGCAGCCCTTTCCCATGCCAGGATTCCCACCAATTGCCAGGGCTGACTTGCAAGCTGCCACTGTTGGTGCTACAGTAAACTGAGGACTTCATCTCAGCCAAGGAGCAGAGAAGCAGCATGAAAAGTCCTGTTAACTGCAGCAACACATAGGTGCACAGAAGGACTGGCTCAGCCCGGGCTGCCGAGCCTCCCAGCCGGTCTGAAACAAACCTCTTTTGTTCTCCCCCTTTGTTTCAGGCCGTAAATAAAAATGAATCCCCCAAGGACCAGAGCATTTAGGCTTAGTGTATTCTTGTTTGTTCAGAGCGTATCAGTCTGTTGTTCTTCCTGGCTGATCAGACAGAGCGAAAGCTAAAACAATCTCAATTTGTTGTTCCATTTTATTCTATACATAATCACTGCTTCTCGTTTGCTTCTAAATAGCTGCATAAATACACATTAAATGCAGTGACATCTCTTTTGGGACTCACTCCAGTGTTTTCTGGTTATTTTCTCTCTTTGAGAGAGATTAGGTTCTCAGATATTGCCATATTTCTTGTAAAATCCTCTGTACCGTGCACTTACAGGAATAGATATTATAATGTCAGGCCCATTCTTGTCCCCTGCAGTCATAAAGGGCTTGGTGGCACTAAATGAATGCATAAGAATAACAAGTGCCCACATAGCATGTGCGAGAGCAGGAAAAAGCACTCTGGGCATCCATGAAGGTTATTTTGGACTAACACTTCTTGTACCCTTCCCTCCTCTCAGCTTTCTCTCCTCCCACTCTGTCTCTGACTCTCGAGCTCCTGTCCCAGTTTGCAGGGATCACTTTGGGTTAGTGCCTCCTGCAGAATGCCTGGCTCCTCCTTTTCCATCACCCTGCAGACATGTGCTGTCACTTCTGGCTTTTCAAAGAGCCTGCTCATCACAAGTCTAAGGTGTGGACATCAACATGTTGAACTTTCAAGCCTGAGGTAGATACAGGTGTCAGAATCTGAATCTCTGCAGAATTTGCACACTAATTTTGTCCATCTTCTGTGCCTTCTGGATTTGTTTCTCAGAGATGAGCAGGAGGAGGAAAGTTCCCAGCACCTGAGTAGAGTGGTTTTCAAATCCACCATTCAGGTAGTTGCACTGCATGGCTTCCAGAGCAGCGGTGACCTCAAGTGGGCACGTTCCCTGGGGGCGGCCACATCTGGGTACCTTAGAGCAGAAGGCTAAGCCCCACATTTGTCCTCAGTGTACCACACAGTCACATTGGTCATGTTAGCTTTCATTTTCAGTTTGTTCATTGTACCTGGAGAGTAAGGAGAGCAGACTCACCAGCTTAAGCCAGCCCATGGGTAGGTTTTCGCAGTAAGGCATAATGGGAACTGCCACATATTTTTCCTGAAAAAACTGTAGTTAACTAAAATAACTTATTCCAGATTAACTATTTCTAATAGTGAGGCATGCACCCAAACGGTATGCATGTCATAAGAGATGAACATACATACATGCACATGCAGGCATGCACATTAACTCTTGTGCCCTTCATTCAGGAAGACAGGCCCAGCACTGGTAAAGCACTGGGACAAATCCTGAGGGTGAACACAGTTCTGTCTGAGCCAAAAGGATAACTGAGGTCCTACAGCACCAAAAAAGTTGAAGCTCAGTTCCTGACATTTTGCATCCCTTTGTATTCCGTGTGCTTCCCACATCTATGCCACAATTTCTCACGGCTGGTTAGGTCAGCACATCATATTCAATATATTTCTGAGGTGCAAAATGAGAGTTGATCAGAGAAGTGCTGTAATATCTGAAACAGGGAAACTACGAGCTTAATTGCAGCATTAAGCTTCAGTAGGACCCTCTAAGCAGGAGGTAGAGGAGTTCAGCTCCAGAGGAAGCTTTGCGCACTGCTTTGCCAGTGCGATATCATTGCCCCCAGTATCCCAAGTGTGTAAGTGAAGTGGTGTGGGCACAGGGTGGGATGGAGTATGGATGCCCACCAGCCCTGCTTGGAGCACACAGGGTTGTGTTGGCCTTGTCATGCTGCCCACTGCCTCAAATTTCAGAGAGCAGACAGCAGGCTGGGATGGGAGTGCTCTTGTAGAAGAGCAAAATGTCCTTTTTCCTTCGTTTGCTATCCCCTGCCCAAGATTTTCGTGTATCTAAGAAAGAAAAATGTCAGGCATAGCATTAACACAGTCCTCTGGCAGCAGACAGGAGCTGGCAGGGGGAGGAATTCCAAAATGCTATATAAAATATAGAAAACCAGCTAAAACAAAGCAAACCGCCTGGGGAAAGAGAGGGAGCTCTGCATTTCTGCTGCAGAGAAACCACAGAATTCCCCTGCAATTAACCGCAATTAATGACACCCAAGCGCAAAGCGATGGGGCAAAAGTGCAGGGGACTCTGAAAATGCACTGCAAAGAGCATGGACGGTCCGGAGAGAAAAAGTCGCATATGAAAAGCCGGAGGACCGAGGCAGCCGGAGGGCTTTTGTGCAGCGCCAAGAGTAGGGCAAGGCTGATCTCTAGCGGCTGCGGGAAGCGCCTGCTTGCGAGCTCCCATCCTCCGCGGCTCCAAAGCGAGGGCTGTCTTTGCGGTGTCACTGCCAGCACCCATCTTCTGGGTGAAAACTCACCCAGATGTGTATTTTTTCACCTCTAAGAACAGAGCAGAATGTGTTCTCTCTCGCTAAGAAGCTGTTTCGGCAGCAGCGCTACCGTGTGTCTCCTGCAGCAGAGCTCTGTCTGCGGTACTGTGCTTCTTAACGCTGGATAGAAAAGGAAAACATTGATCTTGGATCTTTCTGGGGTTTATATTCTGGTTCATAGCAATTGTTTCTTTTTTATTCTCTGTTGAATACCTGGAATCTTTACTTCCTCTGTTTTGTTCCTTCTATGACTGATGGAAAGGTGGGAAAAGGAGATGTAAAAGCCAAACATGAAGTATTTTTCGTTTGTTTGAAATAGTTTTCTTCCTAGTTACAACAAAAAGAAGACAAAGGGATGGCCTTTCATGCACAGTGTTTGTAGTGCTATTGAAGAAGAAAAAAACACTACTTCTTTGAAAGGAAAAGGATGGTTCCTCTCCGTTTCCAATAGGAAAAGGCAACTCCTTGCTAACTTGTGCCATTAGGCAGTCAGCAAAACAGCTCTTGCTCAGCTGTGCACCAGGCCATTAGCGCCTGGTGCACGTCTTCTGGTTTCTCAGTCAGTCTCTGAAAGGGGAATTGGGAAAATCAGATGCTGTTTAGGCACTGCTCATAGGAAAGGAGGAATCCAAAACACATTTCTAAATAGTGCTCATCAATTTTGTCTACGTAGTTTGAAGGGGTTTGAATTGGATTTGTCAGGCAAGTTGTGTCCCTCGGGGTTGTGCTGTGCCACCTAAACCCACTAATTTGTTATCAAGCTGCAAGACAAATAGTGATGATACTATTGCTTTTTCAGTCCCTGTATGTATTTGTGTTCCACATAATGCTGACAAGTCACTAAAACAGAAACCACACATTCAGAGCATCACTTATGTCATTATATATGCTCACACTTTCCTAATCTGAGGGTTTTCTTTAACTAGCTGATAAAACACATAGCACTGGTGTATATTTCTGTGTATTCCATTAGCAATTGTTGCTTAATAACATTTGCTGATGAGAATTGCTTAAGTCTGGACAGAAAAACCTACAAACTTCATTTCATTCATTGCTGCGCTTTGAAGCAGGCCTTTTTTATATATAGATAAAGTATTAACTTTCTTTAATTGAAGAAGGTATGACTAAGAATACTTCAAATTGATCTAGTATAGCTTATTTAAGGGTGCTTTGCCTGTCACATCCTTTTTCTCCCAAGCAGGTTTCGTTCTGCCCATACAGCAGCTAACACACAGTGATCTATTCCCTAGCTGGGTGTCTCACAACAACAGCTAGTAATGTTATCACCAAACCCACAGTCACTTCAGGGAAAGACAGAAGTGCCTCATCTTCACGTAGCTGTAATGTGGTGGGAAGGAGCCAACCTGAAAGATATGGGAATCTATAGAAAGTGGGTTTGGTTTTGTCTTTAAGTGTCCAACACTGGTCTAGTTCTCTTCCCACCAACTGCACCACTAAGATGCCCTTTCTTAGGTGAATACAATCTTTCTGATATTCCTCACATTTGCAGATGTCAGTAATTAACATGTCTTAGGGCATCCCTCACTTGGTAGTGGAGCTCTTGGCCAGGGATAGCGGCTTGCCCTGTGCTCCTCACTGACCTCTGTGTTGCCATAGTCAATGTCCATATTTTGGCTGGAGATAGAGCTATGTGCCTTGGTTGTCCCTTCAGTCCAGGGAATCTTTTTTCTCCTGACTCTTGCTGGAAACATTCCTTTTTGGCAAAAGCTGGGCTGTTCCCCGCAATCGTCTCACTAGTGGCAAGCGCTTGTGAGAAGAGAGAGCCCTTGCTCCTTCAGAGAGGGGTGGCATCCCATCCATCCCTGAGCCTTTCCATGGGATGCCTGTGTCCTGGAATTTCCTTTGTGTCTATAACAAACGGATTTACTACAAGGTTTTTTTTGGTGTTACAAGGAGGAAGGTCTCGCACAATTTAGGATGCTACGAGTTGGTTAGGACTGGGTTGGACTGGGGCTTCTGAAGGCTGGAAGAGGGCACAGAGAGTAATCGCGCTCATGCCAGCATGAACTGGGAACACAAACCCATGCAGAGGAAGCTCCCCAATTTTGGCCACATTTCCTGTAGCTCTTTGGTCAGCAGTTAGGGTTCTGGTGGGGCAGACACTTTCCCAGGCTCCTGCCATGGGGACACTGTGAAAAGCAGGCATTCAGGGCTCATGCCCCAGCATTTCAAAGCATCCCTGAATGCTTTCTGCTGGCTTCAGAGCTGTTTTATACATTTGGCTGCTGGCTGTCCCTCTCATGGCTCCGGCAGTCAGCACTGAAGGTGTTTGGTGCCCTGTGATGAGGAGCTGCGTGACAGCCAACGGGCTTTTATTGCCCTGCAGCAACCTGCTGCTGTCTGCATGGATCCTTAGGCTGATTCATGCTTCTCTCTCTGGCAGCACAGGCCTGACACATCCTGCTCTTTCTGGCGTTAAAGAGACGCCAGTCAACAGCTCTGCACTAAGGAAGAAGCCTGCAGAAAATGCCTCTTGCTGAGCCTTGCTGAGGAATCAGCCATGCTTGCAACAGCCAGCCCCAACTACAGAGGTCGAGTGTCCATTCAGTGGGCCCTCTTGCATGGGCAGGCATAGGGAAAAGAAATAATGGCCCTAATTCCATGTTTGGGGCTTTTCCATAGCAGGAATGATGTTTCTTGTTCAGAGTTTCCTTCCTCACTTGCAGTGCAGTTAGGACAGGCTGTACTCCACCTTGAAAGGGCACCAACAGGCGTGGTGGCTCTGCCTTCTCTGAACCCCATCCATGTAAGGCTACTCTACTCCCTCATTTGGAGGTCACAGTGATGGAAGATACACTTAAAAGCCTTCTTATTTATTTATGTACATATTTATATAGCTGCTACAAGAGCATCGAAGCGTTCTTTGTTATGTGCTTCTGCTTTTCTAGGTTTTCCAGCTTGTATTAAAGTCATAAAGTCATGACCTGCATTTTAAAGTAGGGTCTCTGGGAAGTGCAGATCATGGTCTGAGATAAGTGTATTATTTCCTGTCGGTCTGGTGGTCCCAAGTCCTGCTCTGCTGCTCTAGGAGCATAGAGACACTGGGGGGTAAGAGCCACCAGCTCAGATGAGTGTGTAGCTCATAGATGTGCAGATAAAACCACAGATGGTGAAATGGTAATAGCAGATAGACATGGAACCAGGGATATCTGAGCAACCAAGGATGCTTTTAAGCCACTAGGAAGTCCTAGAAACAGCCTGAACATGCATATATAGGACTCTCTGTCACATGTCTGTAGTGTGTGTGTAGATGAGTGTGTATGTGGTGCACAGAGTGCCCAGACACATCAGCACATCTGGATGTTTGGCACATTGGCCAGATTTAAGCTTCTGAATAGATGCTGGGGATGTGGGCTCATGGCTGAAAGTAGCAGTAACAGCCATGAGCTGGTGTAGTTAGTGTCCCTGGTGCTACCTCTGGCTCTCCAGCAGCTTTGTCCTCTTTGCAAAGGCTCTTTGAACCTACACTCACGTTTCTGTTTGCATTATGCGAAATAAGAGCACCTCCAGGAGCAAAGGCCTGCTGCTGTCATCGGCACTCACAAACTGTGTGTGTCGAGGGGAAAGCCCTGCTCAGCTTGTGTGCTTACCATCATTTCTCACAGGTAATGGCTCCTGCCTAAAGCAGCCCCAAAACATTTCTCCAAACAGTGCTTAGCTGCTTGCATGCTTAGAAGTAAACCACATCGAGCTGCCTTGAACGCTTTTCCATCTCTATTTTTATGCATTAAGATCAATTTCATGAACTTCCCTGGCTAAGATGATTGCCGCTGGCAGGAGGAATGCAGTAAATTAATTATAGATGTATGTTAAATTACTTTCATTACCACCCTCGGTTCTGGGAGGGAGTTGTGTGAGCAGGATGACTGATGGAACGGTGTTTTTATATATTCCCCTGGTAATGGATATTTTTACTCGGCTGCCATTGTTGTTTCTCAGCTCGGAGAAGCTGGAATTACACAGCTCAGAAAATGGAGGTTTGGTCTAAAATTAACCTCGACCCATTGCCAGGTGGCTGTGGCTAAGCCCAGACTTACTGGAATACAAGCTGTTTATTCAGGGTCTTCTACTGGCAGCCCTCTGTGGCGTACAGAGGTGAACTGAGGGAGGATGCATCCTCTTAACATCCAGCACATCCAAATACGAGGGAGAAGGAGGCACTTGCTTTTGGGGTATTGTTTCTACACACCATCAAAGACATAACAGCCAAAACAAAAGCCAACATGAGTGGAAGGTTATTTTCCATATTCACCTTATAGCAACCTTGGTGCCCGCTATTTTCAAGGGATTAATGACCAGGCCAGTTTAATGGCTCTCTGCTGAACTTCAGGCTATCAACTTTTCACTGCCTATCATTAATCCCTGCAAAATATCTAGGCTCATGGTAGATACGAGTGAAAAATAATACACAGTGTGAAGGTAAGTGTACTGATATATGTATTGGTGAAGGTGTTTCATCCTGTACCGGCCCTTATTGCTAACTTCTGATGCACTTCAGACTACAAGTAAATTAGCTACAGCTTAGGTTACAGTGTAATTACAAAGCTGCTTCACTGCACTCCTATTTATGTAGTGCATAATTGCTATCTTCTCTGGCCGAAAGCTGAAATCATGATATTGTTGTCCCTCCTGTTTCGTACTGGGATGTACTACACAATACTGTGTTTTGAAGGATATCTGTAACAGGTAAGAGAGGACAAACACCTGGTTTGTAGAAGTCCAAAGAAATAGGAAATATGAACCATCATACATCAGGTCCCAGGTCATGGGCTGTGAACAAACCATTATGTGGGTTGTCCTGCCTGGAAGAATGGAAAGGATCGCCCAGCCATTGAGAGCAAGTTGTGCTTCCTCCTCAGTCCCAGCTGTGGTCTGGGGTTGGGAGTCAGCGCTGAAAGGAGCTCCCTTCTTGCTTCACATTGTGACTGGCACATGGCTGGGACCCATTAGGCATCACCAAAGACGGTTTGAGGCTCCCTCTTGCCACCAGTCTTGAATGACTCGTGCTTTTAGCACTTCAATCCTGACACCACCAGGGAATGCAGCCCCTGTGTACAAGGCTTTAGCTTGTGGATTTTCCCTCCATCTGATGTAGCGAGGCTGGGACGTGGATGAATGCATGTGCACACAAGATAGGGACTATCTTGGAAGCACATCAGAGATTTCCTTCCCGATGCTGCCTCTGCAGGAGCAGGCCTGTTGTGGTTTCCATTAGACTTGCAGAAGTGCCAAAGAAACACTATAGTCTGCTGGGAAATGAATTAGACTTGGCAAGTTTGCTAAACAAGTACACATTATACGTAGTATTCATAGGTGATAGGTGGTATCTGTGGTTTTATCACTTAGTAATGCATGGGTTCTCCTAGATATTGTAAGGATCTCTCTCTGGAGTTGTGTTTTGTGATCAGGTGGCATAACTAATGGTCAGGGATGTTTACATACTGATTAAAACTACTTAAGAATCTCATCTGTCCAGGAAGGAAACTCTACTTGACCCTATTTCATTTCAGTTATACCGGTTCATCTGCATTGGCTGGGAAACACTGATTCACCTCAATGGCAGCTTCTGGTGTGATTTTAATAAGCCTTTGCAGAGCAGCACTTTCTGCAGCGCTGGATATGCGGTCTCTGAAGAGAAGGTCCACTGCAGTTCCAAAAGATAGCTGACTGGGGCATCCTCTGTGAATTCAGAGAAATCAAGATGCAAATGTATGTCTAGAACACCGAGGGGGACTGTTATATTTGAAGGGCAAAAAGCTCTGTGTCTGTACTATAGACTCTCCATGAATTACCTGGTCCCTGCAAGAGGAATGGTGCGGCTCCATTGAAACTTTTCCTGTCTGGCTTGTGCTGTTAACAGGTTTCTTAGGCTGTCCAGCAGAACTGTGTCTTGAATATCTGACTAAAATATGATCTACCACTCTTAAATAACTCCGTACTGCTTCAGAAGTGTTGGAATAGGGGAAAATGTGCTTTTAAAAAGCATAGAAAGAGCATGCTATGATAGCCAAGTTCAGCGTCCTGTTAATGTGTCTCAATAAGGCAGTTTAAAAGGAGAAGAGAAAGTGAAGACATTAGGGGAAGCATTTTCAGTCCAAATTCATCAGTAATGGTAAAGTTGAAGAGATGCAGTTTGTTTCAGAAATAGTAATGTAGAAACAAACATAAATACCAAAAAAAAAAAGGAAATATAATTTTTAAATTTTGCCCAAATTTATGCCTTTTTGGAGGACTTTTCCTTTGCATAAATATCCTGTTTGATTGATGACCTAAGGGTTTGGATATCTCAAGCTGTGTCAGATTGTGTTTGTCTAAGCCTCTAGATTCCTGTGCTGTTGTACTTAGTTGGAGACTCAACCTCTTCAGGTTGAGTTGCGGGACAGATACCATAGCAGGGTCACACCTTGGCAAGTGCTTGGCTCTGAAGGATGGTGGGTTGTATGTTCTTTAAGGGGAATTATCACCTGTGGCAGAAGGGACTTGACCGTGATGACACAGGAGATCCCATTTACCTGTGTATGTTAATTTCTTGGTGTACATGAACCTATCTCCAAATACAGACAGCAGCAGTGATACTTCAGTGAGTGCCAAAGCAGACAGCAAATCAAGTCTTTTCCTGAGCTGCACTGCCATTAGGGGAAGCTTTGCTGACTGTTATGAATATCACTCATCACAACACCTTTGCAGGGTTCTGATAAGTCTAAATAGCACTGGTTTACAGTCAATGTCACTGTCTTCAGAGAGGGCACTGAAGTCTTAAATTCATTCCTCAATGTGATCTTAATGCACCTGTATTGTCTACTAGGCATTTTCTGAACACAAAATAAATGTGGCATCAGCTGCAACTGGAACTGTCCTTCTGAATACTCTCTTGTGCTGTCTAGAATGATCGCACATTTCAAGCATAGAGATTGGTACCTCATTTTTTGGTACGTTCTTTGCTTGTTTTGCTTGGTTTTAATACTGTTACTACCAAGTTACCTCTGTTCACTCATGGTTCCAGGCTCTCTGGCATCCTCTTGGCTATCACCTCACTGAAGGATTTAGTTAGCAGTATAAAATAAGAAACACTGAAGCTCTCTATGATGAGTTCAAATCTACAGCTCACCACAGCTGTATATCTGAGTTCATCACACAGATTGTAGATTTGAGACCCAGCAGTGCTGTGTCTCCCAGCCTTGCTCACCAACCCTGCTCTCAAGCAGCCTGTGCTGCACCTTTCCCAGGCCAAGACAATGCCATGTGTGGTAAAGCAACATCTTGCACAATGGGTGATGGCAGAAAATGTCCCTGCAGCATGACGCTCCACCATGTGGACTGGTCACTGCTTTATCATTCTGTTCGAAAGGGAGGTAGGAAGGTGTACAAATTTTGCTGCTTGAATGTGTTGAAATAGTTGAAATCCTCCTCCGTGCCTTTAAATTTAGGAAGCTAAATATACAAGGAGGGGAAAAAGTGAGGGGAACTATTAATGAGTCTATGGGATAAATCTAAATCTTATCCATGGCACTTGTCACACCTTCCCATCAACCATCGTTTGTGCCTCACTGGCACGACTGTGGGGAGTGCTGTGTCGCTGCCTGCTCTCTTGGCTTCTTTTGTGGTTGTTAGGAATGACGGTTCAGCATGATAATCAGGATCTTGTAGGAGTTCAAGCAACCCTGGGAAAAATGGGTAATATCCTCTAATAAGGTCACAAGCTAATGAAATATAAAAGACATCCAGTAATTGCACTCCAATGGAAGTGTTAGCCATCATCCTTTCATGTCTGATATCCCAAATGTGTCCCATATGCCTAGTACATAGGTTTATGGTACAAAACTCGCACCTCTTGACCTTCCTACACAGGTGCTTTCCAGACTTAAGCATGCATGTAAATACGAATATTGTGTTCAATTTGCCACACAAATCACAAAATCAGATGCGCAGGCAGCTTCTACTCCTTCACAAGAGCCTCTTCTAATGGGTATTTCATATTGCAGCAGTCTTTTCTAATAACTGAAGATGTTCTTAGGCAAGTTGAAAGTTTCCCAAGTCTGGATTACAGCTTGAGCCTGCGAAGTGTAGAATTCATGAGATTTGACTCAGCAAAATAGTTCTAAGGCTACTCACATGCTTAAAAGTGCAGAATTATCTGGCACTGCTTTGCTGCATTGATTAGTGAGATGTGATCAGAGATGTGAACCTATGGCTGGGGTGGGAGGTGGGCCACCCACCGCTGATAGCCAGTCATAATCACCAAATTGTATTAAAATTGTCTGGATTCCTATGTGATAGAAATAGTGCTGTAATATTAAAGATGGTATATGGTTCTGTGAGAGGAGGTTGACTAGGTTAAATGAAGTCACTGCTTAATGTTAGAAGACTTCTGAATCTGTGAAGAACCACTTATCCAATGTAGCATGTGTTGCCGCTGGGGACAGCTTAACAAAGGTGTCTCTCTGCCAAATGATTTTTATAGATAGCTGGAAAGAAAGCCTTTTTATTGAAAGTATGTCGTGATTTAAACCCAGCTATAACTCACCCAGTTTGCTCACTCACTCTCCCCTCTTGTCAGATCATTGCCAAGTAATTCTCAGCTGTTTTGAGACTCATGGGCCCATACAATTGGAGGCGTGAGTCAGGCTGGCCCAGACCATTGAGGATGGCAAAGAAACTGTGTGGCACAGTGCTACTGGTGATTGGCCTGGAATAAAAGGCTTAGACCATGAGTTGTATTACCATGTACATGGAGCCAGGACTAGAAACCATATGAGGATAAATTCCTTACTGAATAGAAAGGCAGCATTACCCTACACATCCCAATGGGCAAATATAAACTCATTTCACTTTTTACAAACACTTTAAGTAAGTAGAGGAAAGCTCACAAAAGGCAGAGTGGAAAATGCTCTGAACTTTTATTGTTACTGGAATACCATAGATATACTTGGCAGAAATGAAGAGTATTGAAAACACAGCAACAAAAGCCTAAGTACATTGTTTAGATTTTGTTTTTCAGAGAAAGACAAGATAAGGATAAATTTTAAGTCCTCCTGAATTCAATAGCCAAAGACCATTATTCTTCAGTGAACAAAAGATTTCACAGAAAAGATTTTGTGCACAAAGATACAAGTGATCAAATTTTAAGATTACAGTGTATTTATGAAAGTATTTTTACAACTCATTCTTTGCATACTGTGTCATGATAAAATACTATCTGATCATATAGTACTGCTGCAGCAGAGAAAAATCAGATTTGGGTGATGTGCCTCACAAGTTCTTTTTATCCAGTCACTTGGAGCTAAATCCACAAAACGCTGAGGATTCAGCTATGTGATGCCATGCTCAGCATCCATGGCTCTTGGGCAACAGCTACTTACTGTAAAATGCATCACTGCTTGCTGCCAGTCCAGATCTTCCCAGCTCAAAATTACCACCACTGAATGAGAGCTTTCCATGTGGCTTTGGCTCCAGCTCTGCATCACAGACCTGGGGAAACTATCTCATGCACCAAGATGGCATGAAGTCACCAGGTATTCCAGTGCTAGCAACAGGGAGGTGCCTAACCCAGCCCAAACAAGGAGGGGAGGCAGCTGTGTTTGGATTCCCTTCAGGGTGGATGCAACATAACCAGGGTAAAAAAGTATGGCACAAAGTCACAGCTCTAAAACAGTGTTTAAAATCATTAATCCAAGTAGTATGAAGCACAAAGCAAGCAGGCTGGATTGCAGAGAGGGCTGTGGTTTAATGTACAACTATCCATGGTATTTCCCCATTTTCTATCAGGAGGGTACCTGTGCTCAGCACCTAATACCTGTGCTTTCAGGCTCCTAATTCGGGGCAGTGGATCCCATTTCAGCTCTGGCATGCCTCAGCATTACTCACCAATGCAATGATGCCCATAGCTCCTCTGTGTTTCAGTTCTCCATTGTACGATTAATTAATAGTACACCAGGGTGTTGTAAAGAAAAAGCATGCTAAAAACAGTAAGGCACTCAGATATATAATAAGGACTTTGTAATCTCCTAAGGAAAACTTTAAAGAACTGATCAAACGTAGTTCAAAGTTTAAGCCCTCTAAGACTGAATTTCTGTCCTAGATAATTTCAGTTCTGGAAGAAGGACTCCTGTAGCATGTTGGCCCTGTTGTGCTGGCACCTGTGTAACATCACCTTTATCAAGGCATTTTTCTAATGCAGAGGTCCCTGAGAAAGTCCCTGGTCAAGCCATGATGAGCCACATTAGTTCTTTCCTAGCATGCTCTGGCCACAGGAACAGGCTGCCTTGCTGCCACCTAATGCACAGATATGTACTGCCCTTGTTCTGCTCACTCAGCTCTCTCATATTGTATTTAAGATGAGTGTAAAGCCTATTTTACATTTCCATGAGCCAGACGTGCAAGTCACAGTGCAGCTGCCAGTGGAAGGCAGCACCATATCCCTGGGATAATTCTAACACTGCAGCCAGAGAGTCAAAGAGTTTTGATTGCATGGTGAGAAGATCCAGCCACCCCAGTACTCAATGCAAAGCCTGTTAGGCTGCTGGAAGAGCTTTGCATTGATTTTGATGGCCATTGGCCTTGCACTATGTAGAGGTGTAGTAAAAATACTGCACTGTGTCATAGCACTTTACAATAAACCAAATTCGTTTCTGTTCTAGTCTTCTCCTACAACAAAGAAGAGGAAGGACATGGCAGAACATAGAGCAAAATTTAAAAACCTAGTGTGATTTCACAGCTGGCATCCACTTAACCCAGAAATAATATCCCATTCAGCCCATGAAAACAGGTTTAAACTTCACTTATGCCATTCACTTCCTTCTTTGGTCCTGCTTGTTCCTCTCTCAGAGGTTCCAGCTCAGGCCCATCCTGTGTGGTTTCTTTGATCCAGTTCTTTTTGCCTTCATTTTCTGTCCTTACAGTTTTAGGATCCTCTTCTTTTGCCTTTCTCTCCTTCTCCTCCTTGGCAAGCACACGATAATTATAATAATTCATGATGAACAGGAAGGTTCCTGCCAGGACCATCACAAGTCCACATTTAACAAACATGTATTTATAGTCCCCAAAGGTATCGATAAGCATTCCTGTAAAAGAGACATATATTAAAAAAAGGAGCTTAAAGATGAAGGTAAGAACATTGTGTTTTCAGATCCTAAATATAAAAGGACACCCTTGTGGCTTTAGGATAAAATAAGACATTCTTCAGACTTCTGATCTCTTTCACAAATACTCTGATCCTTCAAATACTTCATGTTCCACTATATATCCTTTGGGTAGTCAACACTGAGATAGGTAATACTACCAATAATTTGTGAGTTAAGAAGAGGAGGACAGGAAACCTACATTGCAAAGTCTGGACTTTTCATGCACACCTATTTTTCCCATGCAGAAACTAATCCTCTCATCACAGAGACAGTCTTTACATTGACTCTGGTGATCGCCTACAAGAACGTCCATTTGAGTTGATAGCCATCAGGCTGACAGCAAAAGCATCAGCTTTTAGGAATACTTTCATGAGATAGCACTTGGCCACTCAGTCTCATTTCACACTCCTGACCAAGACCCTACAATTTATTCCGCCACTGCTCATTCACCAGCATTAGAGGGGGCTCAGCTTTTGGTCACAGCTGCCCTTGCTGCATTTATACTCATGATGTAAAGATGAAAGGGCACTGCGTGGAACTAGAAAACATTAGTTCCAGGGAATGCAAAGATGATGCTGTCAATGTCAGATAATTTCAATGCCAAGACAAATGTGACAGGTTCTTCTCAAAGGTTAATGCCTCTGCCATGGAGTTATAGAGTAATTGAAAGGAGATGGCTTAATTGAAATGTCACTGTTCTCCATTATGTCAAAATGTAATGAAAATCTTACTGGGATTATGATCCTGAGCATTAATTCCATTTACTGGTGCAACAGCGACCATTCTTAACATCCCAAATCCTAATTAAGGTAAGACCCACTCCTAACCTGGCCTTCACAGTACAGATAGCCCTCCTTGAAACTGGCCCATCATCCATTAGCTCTCTGACTACTTGGAATATGTTCTTCTCCTTAAAAAGAGGGACCTTTAATTACTTCTTGACTGAACCCTAATGTTGAGAAGCTGACGATTAATTATCCCACTGCATTACACTAACAAGGATTTTATGGCAACCGAATAGGTTTCTTGATCACAAAAATAATAATTCTTAACTGGTTTAGGCCATGATTCTTCCTGAATCATTCCTAGATGTCTTGGAACACTATTGTCAATGCACTGGTTTTCATGTTACTGGTGAAACATCAACCAAATGCTAATTGCAACACTCTTTCCTTTTCTGCTAATCAGGATGACCTAGAGGTCTCCTAAATGGGTTTCAATGAGAGTTTTAATGAGCAGAGTATTGGAAAATTCAACAGTAGGATCGTCTTGCCTCTTTTCCTTTGAGAATAAGATAAAGTCATAAACCACACTGGGAACAATTTACTTAGTTCATTAAAGGAGAACCCTGCAGTAGGTTATTAAAATGCCAAAGAGCCAATAAATTTGCTGCTTATTAAAATGGTGGGGAAAAACCTACAAAACTAATATTCCTGATTATGGCATAGAACAGTTTTAGCCTCATTAGCAGTCTCTGGTCATTAACCTAATCTTCCACACAGAAAATTGTATCATTCAGAAAACAGTCATTTTGAAATTGTATTTTCTTTTGTTTGTCATTAATTAAATGAATCAGTATGATAGCAAGAGGATACAGCTGCTTCTGTCACACTGGATGAGCTACATGGCAATATGAAGAAGTAAATGGCTCTACAAAATGTGTCAGACAGAGTACCAGCCACATCTCAGTTTTGAATCTAGGAAATAGATTTAAAGTGACTTCTTTCTGTTCATTCTTTACCTATATCATGACACTGTCATATCAAAAGAATTAGCAGAGCTTAACTTTCACACATCCAAATACAGAGAGCACACGCAAACTAATTCAACCTTTTTGCATACTTAAAGGTGACCGGTTTCCAAACTAGCTATTCAAACTTGTATACAGGTGAAATGCAAATTGCAGGACAGAGCACCCGACAGATATGACAGCATCTGTACACTGAGATGATGTCACCTATAATGTGATTTGTTTCATACCCAGCTCAGATCTGATAAGGACTTGACTTCAGCCAAATGCCAGATTCAAATACCATTCAAATTCAAAACCCATGTCTTCCAGACAAGGTGTGTTCCTCGTAGAAAAAAAAGTGAGCACATGCTATAGAGGGGAAGAAGCAGAGGCTGTTAAAATCACAGAAGATCACTGTTCCCACTTACCTTCAGATGACTGTAAGCCCTACTAGAGGCTCAATATTGTTAGCATGGACCTTTGAGAGTGTCTGCCTGTTGGTATTTTAAACCATTCCATCCACAGTAAACCTTTTTTATTATTATTATTTTTGGAACAGCCTTATCAATCTGATAGATTTAAGCCTGTGATGATATGACTAAAATGTGATTATATGACAACTAAAATCCATAAAAGGAAGTACTCAAAGCCTTACAGACAAGTAGCATGACTTAGGTTTGATTCAACAAGAGGATCCGTTAGAACTGTTGTGTTTTACTGTGCTTAAATGTGGAACGTTTGCAACAGGAGAAGTCCCCAGGAGGAGTCATGTGGTGTTGCAGGAAGTCCCACTCCACAAGTTCAGTTCAAGTGGTTGAAGGGATCAGGAAAGAAAAGATCACTTCCCAACTGTTGACTTCAACTGGAGGGCTACACAGGAAGGCGATACCTAAGACCTGCCATCCCCGTTCAATTACTAGTGGAAAAATGGTGGGTGGGAAGCAGAGAAAACACATTTAGAATCACTTCTTACAAACTGTGTTTGCAAGAGTCTAAACGTAAGTGACAACCCAGTGGGAACAGAGGAAGAAAAGGCACTCACCTCCAATAGGTGGCCCCAGCAGTATCGTACAGCACTCTGCAATGGTGACCAGGCCAACCGCGCTTGTGAACCGGGCAGCTCCCACGAGGTCCATGAGTGTTTCAAAGAGCATGGCACAAACCATGCCGAAAGCCAAGCCAAAAAAGACAGAATAGACGACGAGCCCTGTGTAGCTGGAAGCCAATGGGCACAGAAGGTGGCACGTGCCATTGAAAGCAATGGAGAAGCTGAAAAAGTATTGAATCCGTGGCCTCACCCACTTGCTGTTTGCAATGATGCCAGTGGTAGGGCGGGCAACTATATCCACGATAGCCAGGATCGAAAGGAGGAAAGCAGCTGAATATTCATCAATGCCAATGTGCTTTGCATAGGGTGCCAGAAAAATAATGGGGGCAAAAAAACCCAGGAACATGAGCACATTTCCAATCAAATAAATCAAAAACCCTCTGTGCTTAAAGAGGGAAAAATCAAGGTACTGATTGATTTTTTCACAACAGTCCCTGTCTTCTTCCTCTTCTGTTTTGTTCTCCACGGGCAGGTTTGTGGGACTACTGATTTCCATGGCATCTTCAGTGACTTCTTGTTTCAGAGCACCCTTCCCTTCCTTGGTCACCTGAGTTTTGACTGATGCTGTGCCTGGCCCAATGGGTCTGAAGAGAGCTCCTGCCACACAGCAGTTCAATAAAATTGCCCCAAGGATTAAAAAGCTGCCTCTCCAGCCAAAACTGTCAAAAAGGAACTGGTTGAGAGGAGCCAGGGTGCAAAGCATCACGGGGCTCCCTGCCATAGCAAGGCCATTCGCAATGGGTCTTCTCTTCAGAAAGTATTTCCCTATCATTATCACTGATGGCTGGAGGTTGAGAGCAAGACCCAGTCCTGGAACAGAGGAAAATAGTTGAGACACAAAGGAAGATACAAGACCCATTTACCCTCAGGTCATTGTTTAAGGCAAACTCATGAGCAACTGGTCCACTGGTGGCTCTTCAACATGATAGTCTGGATACAAACTCTGCTCAAGATACCCCCTAAGCTAGCATCTGGGTAACCAGATCCCAGGAAGACACTTGCAGCCAGAGAACACCCCTTCCTCTTGCACAGCACATCTCTGGGGTGGCAAACTTATCGCAAAGAGTTTGCTTCAGAATAAATGGAAACTATAACTCTCAGTGAGTTGGTTTTGTCCAAACACAGCAGCGTCACTGCAGGAGAGGATGGATCTATTAAAAAACAAATGACAGCTGACAGGTTACTGTGGCTTGGACAGTGCTAACCACCAAACCACAGCCTTCTCAGGTGCATCTTGAGTTAGCACCTCCTTCTACAGGTGGTGGGCACCCAACACTGCTGCTGGGCACAGAAAATAACATCACCCTTCTCAGCTGCTGCTAATGTGGTGACATGAGCAATTCAGGTCTGATGCAAAAGATGAAGAGGTCTGCAAGTACACAGCAGAACAGTGACTGAGGATGCTAATTAAACAGGGCCCTAGAGTATTTCTTTTAATTAGAATTTATTTTTATTGCACTTAGATATATAAACGGCATTACAAATTTGCATTGCTAATTCAGTTAGCCAGCTTCCCTTGCACAGGTGAAATCTGAAGGCAAATGCTATCATGGTCTCAACTTTGTGTTTCTGTTTGAGAGCACTTGCCTGTAACAATCTCTTCTTTTCAAACATAGCTACAATGTGCAGTGTTTCCTTCAGAAGTTAAATTTTCAGAACTCCATCAAAATGACATTTAAAAATCATATCACATATTTTCCACCCTATCATCCAGGAAAGAATGAGCCCCATTAGAACAAAGCAGAAATGTAATCCTTGAAGTGATTATATCAGAGAACATGAATCCTGAAAATAGGGTCATGCAGATTTTTCTTGTTCATTAGTCTATATAATTAGTTTGTTTAACTGTGCAGTACATAATTAGGCATATTGCTTTACAGAAGAGAATTTAGAAAGGTCAAGGTCCTCAAAATTAATTAAGGAACACTATCATTAGTCTCTGATAGAGCTGAATCCAAGTGATGCAGCAGAATTCAGCTGATGTTGGATAGCTTCGGTTTGAATGGTTTTACAAAATGGTGATTTTTGCCAAGTCTAAGATTCTTTAAAAATAAATACTTGGAGGTTTGCAGCATTAAAATAAATTGAAATGGCAACAGATTAAAAATTAACCTTGATATGAAACATATTCTCAGCATGAACTTTTCCAGACAGTCCATGTATTTGGTAGGGCGTATCTTTGGGAAGTACAGGCTGCTCATAATGCATAAGGGGGCAAATTCATCCCCATGAAAGGGCTGACCTGAGAACTACAGAGATAGAATACAGCCTTGGTTAGAGAAAACCCTTGATGGTGCTCAGATACAGGAATGCAGCTATTTTCACCTGAGAAGATGCAGCACAGTGAATTAGAGTTTGCTTTATCTCCCTATTTCCCATGCTGGTAAATAAGGGCAGAAATTGAACCATCATTTCCACAGAATCATTTTTGGTAGGGACTTGGCACATGTTGTTCAGAAAAGGAAAAATCAGATGCCAGCTACTCGCTTAAACAACGATCTACTCCGCTTTTTTATTATATGAACATTAATTTGCCAGTCAGACAAATCTAATTTAATATTACCTCATGTGCTTCCCATTAATTAAATTTGGAGAGTTTCAAACTGACTGACTGGAATTTCAATTTGCTTTAAGCTTTTGGCTGACTTTAGTTGACAATATTTATATCCATTTTATTCCAGTTTTCAGAACTACAGCAACTTTTCCATAGCTGAAATCGTTACTCAAATAACCACATTTTCTCCCCAGGGATATGACAGAAAAGCCTATTGGTGGTGTTGCATGAACAGAAGCAAGCCCGTGCCAGAAGGAGCATCCTTCCCTAGATTAAATACATCTCCCTCATATTAGAAAGAAATAAGTGGTGTTACAGGAGTAAGCTGTGCAGCTATTGATCTTGTTCTTAACTTATTAGCAAGGGAAGATTCTACAGGTGCTTCAATGCTCAACACTTACAGCTAAGGCAAAACCTCTAGTCTCATTGGTCAACATGCTTCAGCCTAGATTCCATTTTATTTCATGGCAGTCTAACTGGTACAGGTGAAACTAAACTCTGACCAGTTGTTATTGCCTTGTATTTAGCTTTGAAATTTGCTGCTTCTACCTCAGACTTGAAGAAGGGGTCACATGCCTTAACACCTATTTAATGCACCCACGCTAGCATCTATCCAGGTCGACAGCTTGCAAACCCAATTCCTTTTTCTAAGCACTATAGGGAAACACGTGAGGAAGAGAACATGGGTTTTACACCGTATGCAAAGTGCCTCGTGCAGCCCACAGCTCGGTGCCATCAAGGACAGAGCTGCTTCAGAGCAGTAAAGCCTTGTCCCTGCTCTGCATGCAAATGGAAAAAGACATAATCAAGAAAGCAATTGAGATTGCCGTGTCTAATCCCTCCACTGTAAACAGATACTTCCCGCTCTGCCCCTCTGAAGAGATTGCTATTAATATGCCAAAAGCATAGGACTGTGGTAGAGACCTCCTAGTACCAACTATCTTGTTTTTATCTCCATCCCTGTGAATTACATGAACAGGGTCTTTCACATCAGCCTGTTTCCTTTTCAGGCTGGTAGGAAGGAGGCTAGAAAGAATGTGATGTTTACAGGTCGCTTTCCAGTCATTACAAATCATCTTTACAGAAGTCTCTCTCCACTGATGCTGTCTCAGCTGCGTGATGAGCAGGCAGCCTCATAATTGCCCTTGAATGCTTCCATGTTAGGCCTGACCAGCAAAAGCACTTCAAGTGCAATTAGAGGCATCAAGCATGTTAGGAGAATTACAAGCATCTTCCCTTCTCTGTCAAATTAATATTCCTTCCCCAGCACACACACCGTGCCTGGAAATGATGGGTTATTAGCTAAGACCTTTTCCGTACAGCTGCCATCATTCAGCAAGCAGGAGGAAAAGATGTACGCAACAAAAGGTGTGCTTTGCTCTGAGGAAATATCACAGCATTAAAGATAAGAAGATACTGGGGCTGTTTGCCCTGTATCCTTTTGCTGGCACAAGAGTTACATGTGTGCATCAAGCACAGCTCACACCATCAGCTCTCTGGGGTGAGCAATGGACCAGGTTTGTAAAGATATTAGGGAATAAAACAGAGCAGGGTCTTCATAAATCCTAGACCCATTGGAATTAGGCACAGAATTCCCTCCTGGCGTGTTTTTAGATAAGTATCTTTGAACATAGGAGTTAGTGCTTTCCTATAGCACTGTTCCTTGCCTGAGCCCTTCCGCTCATCAAAATGCATATACTTTTCGCAAAGGATTTATGGTTTCCATGTGCTAATCCAGCATTAGTCAACTTGCTTGAGGACATTTGTTTAGTACAGAATGATGCAAGCTCATGCATCAATAACTATTGAATTTATTCATGGGAGACATTGGTTATTTTTATTTCTCATTGCTTTGTTTATGGAATCTCTTTCAAGAAATCTGCAAGATTTAGTCATTCAGTAATAACACAGTTTCATCTAAATGCAGTGACTCTCCTTGGAAAGATTAAGGTTTAGGAGAGAGAATCCTACATCGCGATTTATTCTCTACTGTATGGATTTAATAAAGCAATATTGGTGTAGGAGAACAGGGTGACAAACTTTCTGTCCCAATTTACTTTGTTAGTGGCTGGTTTTATTGATTTTAAACATTGAGCTTGCGCTTTTCATGATCAGAAAGCAGCAGCACTTAATACAGCTACAGGGAGATAGGGAACACTCATTTAAACATATGCCTTTCAACCTCAAAAGCCAATTTTGAACTCATTGTGTCATGTTTTTAGGCAGGTGTTCTCACTGCACTGGAAAGGACACTGGCTGTACCTTAGCCAAAATAATCAAACAAAAATGCTTACGATTAAGAATCTATAACTCCAGTTGGGAACTCCAATCCATCTACCTTTAAAAGCAATAACCCAGCACCTGCAGGCTTTCAAGATGCTGGACTGAGCCTATGCCTTCCCCGGTTTAAGTTTCCAATATGGATATGCGTATTTCAGTACAGACAGTTCAAATTGCAACTGCAACAAGGAAATAGTCTTATTTTTTCTCAGTAGGGAGAATACTGCATCTTTTCAATCAACTCCAGCAGTTATTATTTTCAGATAACCTCACAAGTAGGCAAAGCACAAGCAAACACCTGAACTCTCATTTCCTGTATCTCATAGAGGGAAAACAGAACACAGTAATATAGGAACACAGGTGCTTTCTTCATAGTCACACTTCTATCTCGAAGGGCTCACCATGCCCAGGACAGAGCGCAGTCAACCTGCATTCACTTCAGCAGGAGCCGAGGGCATTCATGGCATCCTCAACATCGCCTCCAGCCAAGAGCACCCATCTGCAAAGAGCAGATCTGCTTCTAGGATCCTGCACGCGATGTTCAGGAACACAGCGCTTAGCAGGGGATATGCTCTTTGCTAAAGCTCATCTGGAGCACTTAGAGAGGGCCCTTGTCCCACTAGCTTTTTATCTCCCTTCCCATTGCGTTCAGCTGCAGTGCCCAAGTGTGACCACCCCAAGCCACGAGATGTGAACCTCAAGTGCACGTGGAAAGGAGATGCTTTGCTCTTACCTGTAATGAAGCCCACACAGATGTAAAGCTGCATGATACTGGTGCAGAAGGCAGCTGAGACCATCCCAATGCCACACAGCAGGCCTCCAAACATAACCACAGGTCGGCTGCCATAGCGGTTTACTAGAATACTGCTAATGGGACCTGGGGAAAGAGCACATAATGGTCCTTGAGGTAGGTATCTTCTGACAGAAGGGCATGTTTTACACAAAGGAAGTTAAAGTCTGCAATATCACTGCCCCTAAGATGCTGCTGACAGCTTCTAACTTGACTTCAGGAAGAAAATGGAAAAGGAGAGAAAGATGATCCACACTGTGTGGAGATGGCAGCATGTCCCGTGCCACACTGTGTCACTGTTGGTGACAGCTCCTGCCCCCAGGACTTTCAAGTGTCATCAGAGAAGGCAAACAGCAATAACAAATCAGGTGAACATATGATCCCAACATAGGAGCTCCTTGATTTATTATGATGCTAAACCATGCACACAAAGCAGGGGTTCATATTACTAGGCTGATATCATGAGTACTGTTGCATTTTTAATGCCTCTATTTAATGCAATTCCAATAGTGCTGACCAGAACTGAAGCTTCAGCAGAACAGTTGTTAATTAAATCTTAATAGCAGTCCATGTAGGTAGAAATGGTTTGGGATGATGGATTACCTGGATCTCAAAGGAATCACTTTGGTCTTGCATTTACATAAAGAGGTGGTGCAGGACAGTGCAAAATTAAGAAGGAGATAAATGGCTTAACAAAGGCTGCACACAAGGAAAGAAAGTCCTGAAATCTGAGGAGGTGAAGCACACCAGCAGCTTTGAGTGGTGGAGGAAAGAAGGGATGTTTTGTGTATAGTAGTCCCAACTAGCTGAAGGACTAGTAAAAATCAGAATCAGAGAATAATCTATGTTGGAGGGACAATGAAGGGTCTCAGGACTAACCGCTTGCTCAAAGCAAAGCCAGTTGTGAAGGTAGATGAGGCTGACATGTCAGAACTAGGAAATGCAAACAGAGCAGGAAAGAGTGGTCCAGAAATCAAGCTATAAGATGTAAGGAAAAGATCCTGTGTTCCTCAAAAAACCTGACGCAAAATGCTCCAAAAAATGCTGGAAATGAGGCAGGGGGATAACAGGCAGCATTTACTATCTTATCTTACCTGACCAGTTCTGGTGCTACTCAGCAATGGTGTTTCAGAGCCCAGTGTGCCTGCTTGCCTTCATTCCTGCCCTTAGGAACCACTCACACTGTCCACATACGGATTACTAGAAACAGGTATTTTAAGCTTACAGGCATCTCTGAAGAGTTTGACTGTGGGATCTACCTCACTGCAGAGCCAGTTAGTAGGATACTTACTTTTGCTGAAATCATCTTTGCCAGAAATAGTGCCAGAACTTTTTCCAGATCTTACAAACCATGGCACACAGGAATGAGACCAAAAAAGCCCAATATTCCCCGAGCATGGCTGAGAGCATCTGAACAAGTTCTCAGCCATTACAATGCGCAAGAATGAAAACCGGTAGATGTGACTGGTTTAATATAGAAAATGGACATGTAAAATACTTCCCACTAGGTGTCTGAGGTCAAAACACTCCTAAATGAAATACACACAAGTACAGTCTTAACAGCACCCCTGTACCTGCATGATCTGAGCTGGTCCCATTGAGTACACCATTCAATTAACATTTATGTGAGTGTATAATTCCACAGAGAGCTTTTTGTCCTAAACCAATAACTGGATTCACATCATGCATCCTTTTGCTGCACAGAGCACTACAGAACTCAGTTAAGTTCTGGGGAAAGAGATACATACATCTGATCAGCACAGCAGGAAAGGGACCTCTTTTCTCACTGAGCTTTCCTTGGTCAGAGCTTGGACTTGCACCATGCTTGAGCCAGTGTCAGCATGTCCTTTAATTAAATAGATCAAGCCAGTGTTCCTCAGGCACCAACATGTTCATCTGCAGCCTAAGGGCACACAACTCTTCCATTTTTCCATTTTCCACATGTCGACATTTCTCCAGAATCAATCGAATTACTCAACTAAGAAAATGTGGTTTCAGTTACCTTTTTCCACTGGAAGAGGGCTTTCACATTAGCCGTAAAAATACAGGACATCCCACCATGGAGCAGAGCATTTAAAGCCCACGGGATTCTTGCTAAGGCCCCTCTCCTCCTCTGACACAGGACAGATCCCAGGGAGAGAAGCCCCTGCTATGAGAAGTCGAGCAAAATGTTCACATATGTTCTACCCTTGCAGCATCCATCCTGGGAGAAGGGAAATATGGATCTATGGCTCTCTCACTCGAGTCCACAAGCTCTTGTATTGGCTTCACCCATCAGTTAGGATGGGTTTGGACCATGACAGCAGATGAACTAGAAGGGGATGAGGGTGGGATACATTCTGCTCCGCTTCCCAGCTATGGGAACAACCTGGGATGGAGGCTGGAGTAGATGAAAGCAAAAATTTGTATCCCAGCCACTGCCTTTACAAATGGGGGTGCCACTGTGGCACTCTCCACAAACATGCAGTGTCCTCAAATACATCCCAAGGCGTATTTGAGCCAAGAGACTACAATCGGTCCCTGTTTTTGTATTGTGTGATCTCTCGGCAATGTGTTTCAGCAGTGACCTTCAGCAAACAGCCTTCATCTGCTGTAACCAGCATTGTCAGTTTTACAGGGGGATAATCAATCCCACTTGTTTGCCAGTCTGGGTGGGAGAGCTGTGGTCTCAAAGGCATTACCTTCCTGGGATGGGCTGAGCTAACAGGGAACTGTGATGGAACTTCAGAAGGAATATCAGCCTTTCTCTTTCACAGCCTGAAACCTTACATTCAGGCCCTGTGGGCCTGCTTTGCTAAAGACACAAAGCATACAGGATCACAGCACACTCTTGTGAGTGACAGCATTTGATCTTCCTGACCAGCCTCACCCACATAGGACTGAGGGTTGGAGACCTCCAAGATACCAAGCGGAGCCAGTTAGAGGAGAAAGCAGTAGCAGAGCACTGGGACTAAATCTTTCTAGCCATCAGAGAATCCACAGCAAAGGCCATGATGAGCACTCAGCCTGCAAGGAAAGCACCATGTAGACCATCCCATGCTTTAGGAGACACTGGAGAATCCAACCCAAGGCCTCAAACAGTTGGGAAACCAAACTTCCCTGAGCTGCTGCTCACAGGCCAAAGGTTTTGTAACAGTCCTGAGCAGACCTTTCAAACGCACTGAAGCAAATGCAAAATCACATCCCCAAAATTACTTCCACTCAAGTCATTTGGTCCTACAGAAAACCATAGGCTTTAATGGAGCAGCCTTTCAAAAGCTGTCCCGTCTCTCAGCAGAAACCGAGCGTGTGCAGTATGTCACATAGCTGCTGTGCACACTTCAGCACGCAAACCCTGCCAGTTTGGGGAGGCACACAAAGCACAGGCACGTGCACCTTCACCCTGCCCAGATGTCTTCACTGATCAGCATCACACCCAACAGATCTAAATGCACCTCTCCGGCCCTGCTCTGCCACATGCCACCCGCAGCATATCTCTGGCAGGGGGCTTACTAGCCATCAGACATTAGATAACTTCAACAGCAGCGTTGTGGGGAGCTCTAGAAAACATCAAATAGCTGAAGTTGGGGCAGAGGAATTAAGGAGAGGGGACAACAAAGCCCGCACCTTTGGGAAGTTGTGGGAAATGGGAAACACGATTACTATTTTGCTTGCAGCTATTGCACAAATTAGAAGTGTGACAGCCCCAGGAAACACAGTGGAATTGAAAAGCAGGACCTGTCATTTACTAGTTATCCAGCCAGCATGAAACGAATAAAGACGCTGTGTATTACCACACAGAAACCATCTACAGTAACAACGTGTGCAGCTTAGATCCCAAGGCACCTTTACTTGCTAATACCTGCCTGGTCAAATGTGCAGAAAACACAGGCTCCCTTGTCCTGGCACCCAAACTAAATCATTCTTCTTTCCTGCAAGCCACGTGAAGCCAACAGGAGTTGGGATGACTTTTACCTCTTAATTTACAGAGACAGGTGAGTGTAGCGCAAGCTCTCAGAAAGCCGCTATTTACCTGGCTTCACCTTGCAGAACCAGCCACATGAATGCTGCCCGAGTCCCTGAAAAGTCATAGCAAGGACCAAAGCCTTCTCATCCCCAGTGCATAGCTTCTCTGGGACCAGGGCTAGTGTCACCCAGGCAGCGTCGTTCCCACAACCCCACCACCATGGCAGCACTGCAACATCTAATGAGGAAATTAGAAGTAAAAGTTAATCACCCCTTTGTAACCCAATACATTTCAAGGACAAGGTGCTTCACTGCAGGAAGAGATGGCACTTCCACCCACCCAGCCTTGGGAAACAAGGCAGCCCCTTCCACAAACCAGCAAGTGGCTTCTTCCCTCCTGACCAACTTCCAGCCATCAGTTGTCATCTATAACAAAGAGAGATGCTGAGCCTCATCCTGCTGCTGGCTTCGCTGAGAGCTGTGCCCGTGGCTCCGCACCTCCCCTGGCTCACAGGGCAGTGCTGGAAGGGCACGTGGTCTCCAATGGGGCTACCACCATCCCCACCGGCAAGGAAAGCCCACTCAAGCACTTCACTTTACACCCCAATCCCTTGCAGAACAGGGCACACACAAGAAGAGTTTACTGCAGTAAAACTCTGCAGTCAGGAGAGCAACAGTTTACAGCAAATATCCCCGAAAGATGCAGCTGGGATCACGGCATTCCTGGAAGACTGATGCAACGTGAAGCACTATCCTCAGCCCATATAAATCATGCTGGTTCAGTGCTGTCCTGTATAAAGCCTCTTTTCTCATACCTCTGGCAGATTTCCATTCGTTGTTAGCTGGTACATGAAAGGCCATGTCAAAGAAGCTGATCTTGGTGGCAAGCAAAACACAGCAGCTCGCCGGTGGGAAACACAGCAAGCCCTGTCTCATTTATTAGCTTGTCCAATTACTTCTCACCTTGAGTTTTGTGTTTGTAGAAGTGAAAAGGGCCCTGAAGAGGAGTTTGCAAAGCCATAAAGAAAATGCAGAATCCTCTGGTCTCCACAAAGCCAGGCCATTTGTTATTTATTCTTTCTGAGCTGCTGAGCTATGATCCAAAGAGGATCATAACGTAGAGTTGGCATTTAACAAGAAATATCAATCCAGACTGGCTTAAAGTCTTGCAAGTACAACAGTACTCAAAAAATAGACACCTAAATTGCCTTTCTGCTTTCCTCAACAAGCCTTATGAATCTTTTATGAGCTGCAAAACTTCCAGTGGTGGTGCAAAACACAATATATTTTTAACAAGGACTAAAGCATTCTTCTCTCCTGTATCTCTGACTACATATACATGTATCTCTATATCCTTTATTTATAAAGTTTGGTTTGTCCTTTTTTTTTAACTTAACCTAATTCTAACAGAATTTTCCCCTTTTTCAGTGGAACTCAGATGAATTTCTGCTGAAATATCTCTGTGCAGGGCCTTCAGAGCAGCAGCCAAGAGCTGAGACTGAAAGACTCATCCTGTAACCCAGGGGCCTCCATGCAATGTGGGGGTTTTCCCAGGTTTCACACGACTGACCTGCCAGTGTGAAGTGGCACAGAGCCATTGCAAACGTTATACGCCTGATGGCAAGACCATTTGATGGCCATGCAGATGACAGAAGAGCAACCCTGCACGGACGCCAGTGTTGGCATATTTGGGATGTTGCCCCCATTGCTGGGGCTGCAACACACAGCTCAGCTTTTCCCACTTTTCCACAGTGACAAGTGGCTCTGAAGAGCTGCTCCCGCAAAGGAACAGTGGTCAACACCAAAAGACTGCTGTTGGTATACTAAGGAATAGCATGATATACTAAGGAACGCAGCATGACATGACTGGCATTGACTATATGGAGTCACTGGGGATGTAAGGAGCAGAGCGTACTCAGCTGGGGGGGGGTGAGGGGGGGAATCATTTATACTGATAAAACAAAGTCTATTACTATATTAGTAGTAAAACGACAGGAGCAGGCCTGCAATTTCCTCAGTAATAATCTCATTCCCTCGGTGGAATAACAACACTGCCTTTGGCCTCGTAATTTATCCACTAGGGTACCAGCCCATTGTAACAAAGCAACCTCCTCATTACCCCACAAATGAAAGCAAGTGCTTCCATGTTATTAACACACTGTCAGAATCCACCAAGCTCCCAAGGCAGAGGGGATCAGCATCAGCAACCAGCACTGGTAATGGTGCACAGCCCCAGAAAACAGTTGTAAAGGCAGGGGGAAAGGATGAGAGGGTTAAAACCTACAGCTTTTCACTCTTCTTCCTTGCTAGAAGACCAAGGGTCCAGGACCTGGATGGTCATGCACTTAACTGTCACCAGGGCTTGGAGAACGGCCGCTCACTGTAGTCCCACAGTAACTGAGCTTACTGCATGTGTCAGTTCCAGATAACTAGAGAAGAGCTGGTGGTACCTAGTAATAACAGCATACTATTAGTCCCAATTGCTTGGTGCAGATGGTTTGCTTTGCACCTGCAATGGCTGATAAGCCCATGCACAACAGGCACTTCCTCAGGCAGGGTTGATGGAAGCAGGATGGCTATGCACAAGCTGGAGGACAAGCAGCAGCAGCAGCAAACACCCCAGGAGACTACCATGGTATCAAATACCCCTCTGCCAGACCCCAAAGGGCAGCTTCCAAAGATCTGTTCACTCCCAAACCTCCCCGATGTTTTCTGTTGGTATTTGCACTGCAAATAATCATTGTTAAATAAGGAGGCTGAAGTCCAGCATATGCAACAGCAGCTCCACCAGTTAACCCATCCCCAGAAGATGACTCTTTCTTCCTTGCAGGTGAGGAAAATGGTGTGTACATTAAAGGTGCTGGGTCTCAGTACCATATCCAGCTCAGAAGGCAGCGAGTGTAATCTGCTGCAGAAACCAACGTGCATCCTCCAAGAAAGGACCCTGACCTCCCATCAGAAATATGCATTTGCCACAGCAGCATCCTCATGTTAAAAAAGAAAAAGGCAGATGAGGCCCAAGCTTCAGAAAGATAAAGTGTTCTCTCCTTGATCCAGCAGTCCCACCTGATCAGTGCCTCGGCATTTCAATTTCCACATCACACAGCTGACTCGCACTGCTCCTGCGGCACACAGAGGAGCCACAGGCCAACAGCTCCAAACCTGGGGCTGGAGCCAAGGTCCTTCGTGTCACTTGATATTTAGTCAATTAAATAACGGCTCCTGTAAGAGGATGGCATTGCAGGTGCCTGTGCTCAGTGGTTTCCCTGGGCTGCTGGTTTGGATCTCCCCACACAGGAGATCACAGCCGCTGACCTGCAGAAGGTCATGGCTTCATGGGTTTTCAATTGCTTTCCCATGGTATCTTTGGCTAACCTCTTGCTTTGGCAGGACCGCAGGCTTCTACCCCTATGGCATGTGAAGCGTGGCGGCAGAACACGACTTTCCTACATGGCTGAAACACCTATTCTCAATGATCAGCAGCTCTTTGTCATGGGGCTTAATACAATTGCTCTATTGGCAAATTAGCCCCTACCTCACCGTGCATTCCAAAGGGCTTTGTCTATCTCCTGGAAGCTCTACATGTTTGACCAAGAGACCAGTTATGCTGGAGAGTCATCCAAGGGCAGAAAAGCTGCAATCATAGAATGGTTTGGGTTGGAAAAAACCTTAAGATCATCCAGTTCCAACCCCCTGCCATGGGCAGGGATGCTTCACACTAGACAATATTGTCCAAGTCTCTGTCCAGCTTGGCCTTGAACACTACCAGGGATGCAGCATTTACCACTTCTTTGGGCCACCTGTTCCAATGCCTCAGCACCCTCACATTAAAGAATTTCTTCCTTATGTCTAACCTGAACTTCCATTGTTTAAGTTTAAACCCATCATCCCTTGTCCTATCACTACAGTCATTGATGAAGAATCCCTTGCCAGGGGAGTGGATTATAACTCACTCCTGGGCTTAGCACCCACCTGTGAAGTGTTAACACCACCCCAACCGAAACTCTGTACGTTCTTCTTCCTAGTTCTTATTAATCTTGGGGTTTATTAAGTCTCCCACATCCCTATTACTGCTGCCTGGTGACCTTGCTGGCTCCAAAGAAGGGCAAAATGATAAAGCTTTGTGACCAAGTCCGTGAACACAGGAATATTTCACCTGAAGCTATAGTGCTATTATAGCTCTTAAGTAGAACAGGGCTATTTAAAAAAATAAAAAATATAAGCACATATGTGATGACCTTGCAGGGCTTGAGTGGTCTCTGAGAGTCAGGAAAAGTATATGAATCTGCAGCACCATCCATTACAGAAATCAAATCATTCCTCATCCAGCTTTCTTAACAAAATCCATGATTGTAATGGTGCTGCTACCCTGGGGATTGCCCCAGTGTGGAAAGATGCCTTGTTTCAATAACACATGGAGGCTGATTGACTCTTGATGGGACTCCAAGAGGTGGTGATGATAAGCAAAAGGATGTAGTCCTGCACAGGACAGCTGAGCAGCAGGTAGACAGGGAGCACCTGCCCGAGCTTGGGCCACAATGGCAGGATGCTGGATATCCACTCCGGATAAACAGAGATATTCCTTTTGTTTCAGCCCACACATAATATCCATGTGGAAAAGCACATGCCTAGGGAAATACTGAAGAAAGCCCTGCTTGAGAACTGTTTTGAACCAATGCTGCAAGCACATAACTAGAGTGAGCTCACACAAGACACATATCTGCAAATACCACCTGTCCTCCCCTTCTTTCTCCTCTCTCATACCCCTCACCCAGCACTAAGGGCTCATGTCACTTCAGACACCCTCAGTAGCTAAGGGACCCCACAGGATGGTCAGAGACAACACAGGAGCTGGATTTCCTGGAAAGATCAGCGAGCAGCTGGATGCACACCAAAGATCCACGCTGCATGCGTACCAACTGAGCATCTCCAAATGCAAACTGAGCCAACCTTTTTATTTCTCTGCTGAGCCCATGCTATAGAAGATGATGGGAAGCCCATAGTGCAACCACTTCCCAACTCCTTGTGCACCCCCAACCTCCTCCCTGATAGCGTGAGGAGCAGAAAAGGCCTTGACTCTGTGTAAGCCTTGCTCAGCAATCACAAACATACCTGAATTATCAAGGCTGTTCTCAGCACAAATCCAAAACATCCCCCAAACTAGATACAATGAAAATAAGTAACTGTACCCCAGGCAAACCCAGTTCAGTATATGCAAACTTGTGCCTTGCAGAGATTATTTCTTAAACCAAACAATGGCCCCATAGGCTGTTCCACACAGACAACCCATTTCTCACGCCAGCAGCTCTCTTCCCCATAGTGATGGGGATACCCACTTGTTTGGAGCACCACACACAGAAAATCCACTGCAGAATGCTGAGCAATGCACAACACATGATTCTGCCCTAACCTACCACCAGGCTTCCAGCAGGCAAAGCCCCTGCCTGTCAGGGCACATCCTGCCCTGGTGCTTGTTGCCCATCAGCAATGTCTGAGTCAAAAGTGGCTCAGAGCTCACACTTCTTGAAGCCTGGGATGGACTCTGCTACCCACATACTGCTTGTTCTTTAAAAGACCCCCCACCTCCCTTCCCATGCCTCAGTGTTCCCTTTTAGCACTGATACTTCACAACCATTTGAAAGCATTTGGGATGGGTGAGAGCCCTGGTTGAAGTCTTCCAGAGGCAGAGAAGGTTTTGATGGAGCCCAGACCAGGTCAGAAGAAAACATCGGTAGTTTTGATTAAGTGAAAAACTGCAGAATCAAACTCATTATTAATACAGCTTTATGTCACTGTATGTTGTAAGGCGCTTTCTAAACCTGTCACTGCAATTCATCATGCAGCAGTGTAATAAAACACAGCTATAAAAATTTGGATTAAATGCTCAAGGTCAATGGTCGACTTTCAACTTCCCAGTTTCTTCCTTGCTGCTTTAGCTGACGCCCTGTTAAGCAGTGACAAGCTCTGGGAGTGAGTTTCTTTGGAGAAAAGATGCTCAGTTGTGGAGCACCTCCAGAATTAAATCTTCAGCCATTTCATCTAATTACAAACCAATAAATAATAAATAACAGAAGTAATAAACACTGACTGGCTTCAGGATAAGGCTTTTGCTTCAGAAACACTCATTTTCCCTTGGGCTTGCAAAAGATAGCTCTCTGCTCCTGTCTTTGAAAAATAGACAGGAGGTGATTGCCCAATTTTAATATACATTTGGATGGGTAAAATCTCCTTGGAGATTTTAGGGGGAGGATTATAGCAGCGTAGAGTGAAACTGAGACAAGGACTCCACTGCACTACGATCTGAATGAAAACAGTGTATGGTCCTGATGAAACTTAGCTTTATATGTAAAGGGGCAACAGTAGCAGCTCGTATTTACAACTACAGTGTACACAAACACGCACAAGGCTCAGCTGCACTGCAATTGCAAAAGAAAGAGTGAGATCCTTCAAAATAAGGGGGAAAATAAGATCAGATGTCCCCTGCTCCAGCCCCAGCTATTCACGCTCAGCAGCTGAAATGATTGTGTCAGGAGCTAATCTATGTTTCACTCAGGTGACTCCTATTGTTTCATTACAGTGATGACAGGAGCATCCTCACCACACATTCACTATTAAAAACCCCTGAAAATGAAGATATTGTCCTAGATATTATTTTCTCTATTCTGGCACATGTGCCAGAAAGCTTACTGCTCAAGCTCTAAGTTGGCCATAATAAAAGACATTACTTCTTCCTGCGATCCTTACCTCTCTCAAAGCCTTAGAGGAGACCATAACAGCTACAAGAACATTGCTGCTATTAAATTAGTGGCATCAATTTCCTTATTTTTAGACGGTTTGGCTGCTTCCCCCGATGCTGAATAGGGCAACTGAATTACCAGCAAATTAGTATAGTTTATCCTTTCTTTTCAGGGAGCTCAACAGCCTCCTGCTTTTCCCAGGTAATGATTATCTCCAGGAACTCATCTGTGGCTAGCTTGAAATGTGCCACCCTAGAAAATGGGAGAAGGGCAGCTCAGTTTGGTATTGTGAGCACAACACACAGCCCAAGACAGGAGGTGTGAAGGCCAAAGGCTTTTGGTTTTGCAGTTATATAAGTTAAGGTTGTCTTCCTCAACAAAACTCATCCGTGTACATGAAACAAGACCTTGGGAACCTTGGTGTCTGCACAACAAAGTCCAAGAAGGCGGTTCACAAAAGGAAATCCTGCCAAAGGCATGCAGCAGTGTGATGGGTGCCCTGTGATGCTCACATGTTGGTGTGTCCTTCTCACCCCTAGAGCCTGACACCTGGAAGCTGAGGTGCAGCTGAAAGCATCTTTAGGGAAGGATGATGCAATTTTCCTTCCTTTTCTTTCCATCCATTTAAGACTCTGCTCTGTAATAACTTTCTCATTCGAGGTAAGGAATGAGCTCTTAGCTCACACCAGAAAAAGTATAAATATTGCAAAACAAAAAACCTTCTTTATCAGATTCATAGGTTTCACCCTGCAGGATTTGATCAGGGAAAAGCAATGTTCCGTTGTGCTCCTCACTCACACACCTCCCAGCTTGCCCTCCGCAATGGGAAGCAGGGAACTGCTGAACGTGAATGCTGGCGAGAACTACAAGCACCCGATCGTAAAGTCCAAGCTATCCACTTTACTGCACACTAATGTGTTTTACTACTTGTGTTATAGTGACAGAATTGTTTTCTGCAACCTAGTTCAGATTAAGAAACTGGGAGATAAGACACATTAAAACTTCTGCAATATATATTGCCAGAGCCTCGGCTGGTATAAAACAGCTTCCTGGGGGAATTCAGCCAAAAGTGAAGGGCAGAAACAGTCTTGGCTGCTGGTTTTTAGTTTGAGTCTGAAAAACTGGAGCTGCTCTGGTGCTACAAGCTAAAGCCTCAGGTGGTCACTGTAAATCTGCATCCATGCTGTCAAAGTAAGAAGAGCTGCTCCAGTGGAGACTTGGGATGGTTCACGTGAGTGTTTTCAGAACACAAGCATTTGCATTATTTATGAAACACAAACATAAGGTCTGTTACACAGCAGTGCAGCCTGAGAGCAAGTCCCCACACAAGGAGCACGCCAAGGAAATGAGGAACTATTACCTAAGGGTGTTTGCAAACAAAAGCTGCTGTCACTGAAAGCACCAGACCCTGCGCACCCTGCAGACACGGCTGCCCGTAGCTCTTAGGGATAGAGGGGACCGGCTGGCTGGGTCAGTCCTCATAGGGGACATCCTGTGCTTGGATGTGCCTCTCTAGCCTGAGTCCTGGTGCAGAGAGCCATAGCACAGCACAGGGACACGGCTGAATGTCAGAGAAGGGCCAGGAACACTACAGCCTCTCCCTGAAGCCAAGCGAGCAAACAGCAGAGCCTGTGCACGCTTCAGGAAAGCTTTTGATCCACATGCTTCGGGAAAGCTTTTTGATCCAAATCACTGCCATTCACTGCTGACAGAGGTGAGGTGAGGTTGGGGCTTTCCTCTCATGGCTGTGATGCCCACACCTGACACCAGCAAATGCACCATTCATCCCCTCCAGCCCTCGGGCCTGATGCTTCACATAGGAGATACATGACACCCCAATATGGTTTCTACATGGCTGTAGACTGCACCCCCCTGCACCACCATACGACAGTTCTGCCTCACAGATGATATGGGAAAGGAATGGGCAAGCTATGGCAATAATTACCTGGTTTAATAACTCCACTAGTTACACAGGACTATGTTGAACGCTTCCTTTGGCATTTTTAAAACTCCTTTTCAGCAGAGATCAGCAAAACTCCAGTGTTAAACCATTCTCTAGTTTTTCAGCCAAGTAAATCTAGCTTTGCATGGGCATCTGAACAGCTCTAACAGGCACTGCAGCAGAGCAAGACTTGGGCAGCCCTGTTCCTTTAATGAGAATTTCCAAATCACTGAAGTCATTCATAAGTCAAACCTGCTCTGGTGCTAAATGCTCAGTCAATCAAATAAGATGTGTTAAATACACTCCCGGGCATGTGTGTTCCATTTGCTCCATGTTCAGCAAACTCCCATCGCGGGCCTGTCTGCAGCCACTGAGTGATGGTGTCTCAGCCCAGACCACTGCAGACAGGGATGATCAAACAAGCATAAATCTTATTTGAGAGCAGAGCAGAGGAGGGGAGGACTATTAAATGGACATAACTCCGAGCAACTGCAGGGCCAGTGGGAAGGTACAAAAGTACAATCACCTGCATTAAGTCTAAAAGCACATAGATGTATCATCCCCCGTATTACCATGTAATAGCATAAGGAAGAATAAGGTTAAAACTCCTTGATAAAAGGCAGGAAACAGCTGACTAGGATAAAAGTCTATTACAATGTTCCAGGTATAGAGCCACTGCCTCGAAAACTTGGAGGGAAAGAGAAGAAAGTGGGTTGGAAAGTCTGCAGACAGGAGAAGGCAGAGGTGACCAGAGCAGCATTTCACCTGCTTCAGTGATGTCCTAACTTTAGTACCAGACCATGAAATTTACAGCAGCCCCCATTCATTGCATACTTTTGGCACCAAATATTAGCCATCTTTTTGACTTCCGAACCATGCAACTTCCTAGACACTCATATGTAGACAACTGAACACACCAAAGGCATGGGCTGCCTGCTTTGCTTTTTTCCCACCTGACTGCTTCAGACACATTCTACATAGTTTACCCCAGCCTTTTAAAACGGCATTTAAGTGTAACCTGAATGACAAGTGGTCCTTTTGCCTGCCTCCCCACAGCAGTGTTTCCCTTACCCACCACAACCCACTTGCTTCTGTTCAGCCTAAACAGAGCCTGTTTCCTATTCACTGCAGACTGCTTATTGATATTGCTGGGGCTGAGGCAAAAGTGCTTTTATCTACATTTAATAACAAGCCCCAGTGGAAATCTATCTCCAAGAGGCAGCAGTCCCCAGGGCTTGGGCTCAGCATCCTCAGCAGAGTGGCCAAAAGTGTGGCCTGGGACAATGGCACTGGCTTAAGCTGTTTGGGTCTTGCCCTCAAAGTGCTCCCTTTGCGAGTTCTCAAGCCAGAGCTCAGCCCCTGCAGAGCTGCTTTCTGTGGCACCAAGCCTTTGCAGGGGGTTATGATAGAATGGATTACTATAGGCTCCGATTCAAGCATCTCTTTACAAACCTTTACGAAGCATCTTTACTTTCATTACCAGTTGTGCTCTCCAAAAACCACTACAATGCATTATTAAGGAAATAAAACAAAACAAACCCTGTTTTTAAGAAAACAGCATATTTTCAGAATATCCTGAATAGCCAAGATAAATATTGATAAAGTTTCCTGCAATTACAGAGCATGGATCCTGTCTACCTCCCATCACAGACTCAAAGGCAGCACAAGCTCTTCACTGAGCCATGAAAGTGTTATCAGAATCATTTTAAGAAGAGCAGAGCTCTATGCACTGCTTTGCAACTGATAAGAATGATAGACTCTGGTGATTTGATTGCTGTAATTACAAGCTGACACAAGAAACGAGCAGCTACCTCATTCATTGCTCCACTCCACACTCACCTTTGGCTGAAGCCCAGACCCAGCTATTGCACACTAGCCTACTCTCAGGGTGTTTTCATTGATGCCCATGGAAAGCTCTTTTGATTTCTGAGCAGACCTCACTGCTACCATCAGTAACACACCAGGGTCAGGCCTCTGGATGCACAGAGGCTTTATAAAGGCATCTGTGCCCATATTAATGAAATAAGCAGTATTTTGGAAAGCAGCAAAGATGCTGCAACCTCAACTGGAAATGAAGGGAATGTCAACACCAAACTGTTCACGGACCAAATCTTCCAAGGCATTTAGAAACCTCCAAAAAGCCAAAAGGCACCCAGAGGAGTCAAAAGATGCCTGAACCCCGTAATAAATAAGGTGGGCACCAGACGTGTCTGAAAACCCCAGCAACAGCAACTGACCTCTGGAAAACTTCCCCTCAACCCCTTTAGGCTCCACATATGACTCATTTCCCTAAAAGACATTGGAAACATGATCATAAAATGAACCTGTTGACAGTACCCATGCAGATGTCCCTCTGCCCTGTCCCAGAGCTTAGATTTCTGGCTTATTTCTGCCCTTCCAGCACACCATGCAGCAGGGGCTGGTGCAGGTTTACTCACCGACACCGTATGTCGTGGCCAACATGATGGAGGAGACCCATGTGACCTCGCTATAGGACGTGCCAAAGAAATCCTGGATTTCTTTGAAGAAGATGGCTATGCCTTTGGGGAATGCGTATGCGAAGCCGATAGACACGAAAGCACCGAAGACCACCACCCAGCCCCAGCCACCGTCCGGTGGGCTGGAGGCTCGCCTTGTGTTAGCAGGGGGTGGCATGGCTCCTCAGAAAGCCTGAAACACAAGGTGCAAAGGTGGAGAGTCAGTCCTAGACCCCCGGTCTCTTCCATATAACTGGTATCTTCATGTTAAATGGGAAAACAGAATGGCAGGGGTGTGACACTAGAAATAAATAACCAGATTGAAGCTGCGATGCCGCTGCTTCACATCTTTAATGTGAATCTGAGAATCACAGAATCAGCTAATTCAGAAAAGACCTTTAAGATCTTCAAGTCCAATCTTTACCCCAGGACTGCCAAGACCACCACTAAACCATGTCACTATGGATCTCATCTACACAGTTTTTGAATGCTCCCAGGGATCGTGATTCCCTATTCCAAAACCTGGTTACCCTTTTGGTAAAGAAATTTTTCCTAATATCCAAGTTAAACCTCCCCTGGTGCAGCTTGAGGCTGTTACCTCTTGTCCTATGACTTGTTACTTGAGAGATGAAGTGAATATACCAGTTATATGGCATAGAGCCTCCTGCATCCATACCGGGGCTGGCAGGAGAGTGGGATGGTCCCAGATATGCACAGTGGAGGTGAATTAGAACCAGTGTACCACCCCATCCATGCATGTCCCCAGCCCCAAGACAGGCTGGGCTGCAGCCCCAGACACGCACGGACCCCGCACCCCAAAGCAGCAGCACCCACCTGCAGAGTACAGCACGGACACAGATCCCTCTGTGGCTGACGGGACAGGGCTGGAATGGAACAGGATGGTCAGGACAGGCCAGGTGAGCTGCCTGCACCATCCCACATGGGACCAGCCCACCCCAGCCCCCCACTGGGTTATACAGCCTTCCTGCTTGTTCCTTTCCCCTCCTGCTTTTCCTGGCTCCCCCCAAGCCGAGGCACTCAGGAGGCAGCCTCAGTAATTTCTTTCCCTCCCTGTGTTCCCATCAGCATCCCAGCTCTGTTCTCCTTACAAAGTCTCCGGCTGCTCTCTGCTCCCGTATCTCCATACCACTGCAGACTCACAGTCATCCACCCGCTGGTTATGTTCATCCATTCCGTGTATATTCCGGGTTTTAGGTCGAAGTCTGTTTCAGGAAGCGATAGCAATGTTTGCTCTTGCTGGAAAGTTGCCGTTTCGCTGGAGGCACGCATCTTGCTCAACCCTGCCTCCCCCTGGCTTAAGTAACAGCCCCTGGGGCTTGGAGGAGCTCGGCCTCATGCCTTTCCAGCCCCCATTTTGGCACATTCATATGGAGTCATTAGGTGAGCGCCAGCACCCTGTCACCTCCCACAAGAGACCTTCTTTCCCCTATGTGTAACCAGGAAGACTGGGGAATGATTTGGGCAGATTTTACAAGTCGATTTGGCAAAACACATTTTTTGCCTGCAAATAATCACACTGCCTGCATTGCAAATACAGCAGTTTCTTTCTCATTCCCCTGAGCAGAGCTTCCCTTTCTCCCCTGGCTTCTCTGCATGCTCAGGCTCAGACCAACTCTTCCCTAATCCCCTTTAAAGCTGCATTCAGCCTTTTCTTGTTTTTTCCCTCCACAAAAAGACAACCTAACACTCAAAACCCCCAGTCACACTACTTCAGTGTGTGGAAATGAGCTGCGTTTAAAATCTGCATTTAAGTTCTGTTGCTGTTCACATTGTTATTTCCTCCTCTTCTATACGATTAGAATACCAACCACGTAGCAATGAAAAAGGGGCTGTGGGACCTCCCTGCCTGAGATGGAGCTCCTCTGCATGGAGATGCTGGGAGCCCTTCCCAGGCAGTCCAGGAAGAGCAAATCCCTGCTCATGAGGGTCTCTGTGAGGTTTGGCCGCTATCCCATCTCACACCTTTCTGGGCCTGTACACAGCCCTTCCCTCCCCCAGGAACTGGGGACGAAGCTTGCTGTTCCTGGCTGGTGTTTCTTTAATCTTGAACTAACAACACAATTTTAACAGTGTTAAAGCACCCCTTATGGTTCAGGTACAACCGCGTCAATCTGTGATGAAATAAGGAGCTCTGCTCCCCCCTATTTCCATCCTCCCTCCAACACTCTCAAAACAGACACTGCATTACTGTAAAGCCTAATCTTCTACATATATAATTAAGCAATAATTAAGAGGAATGGGAAAAAAAAAAATCACTGCCTTACTCAGTAGTTTTCTTGGCACAATCAGCCTAGAGCTTTAAAGATGCCCTTACAACACATCCGTAGGATGTTTTATTACTACTATTTCTTTCTTCCTATAAAACTGAATAAACTTAAAATGACCAGAAGGCCTTTACTCTCAGGTGGAAGGGCTCCAGGATGACCTGGAGAGTTTTGTTTTCATATAGCCTAGACGCACTTTATGGGCCATGAGGATACCTGCTTTTACTGCAGTGCCTCTACAATGTAGTCTTGCTCACACAAAGGAGCAGAGTGCAGTGGTGGGCAGTCTGCCATCACAGGAGACAATTAAAGTCTCTCCAGCATGAAAGCCCTGCTTGCAGCTGAACAAGATGATAAGCCCAAGGGACAGGGCTGTTTCCCTCTATTTTACTACAGAGGATGAGGGTTTAGATTAGTGAAGTTTTTCCTCACAAATGGGAATAAGTTTTGTTTCAGAGTATGGTTTCTGCATTCTGCACCCCTAAAATAACAGCTCAGACCAAATCTATATAAACACATCAGAGACTGAACTTGGGCACATCCTCAGCAGCAGTGCGGAAGATGGGGAGGACAGACGGAAACACCCAGGAGCAGAGGGATGAAGAAGCAGCCATGACCTCAACTGGAAGATGGGCCTTTCCTTCCAACACTGAATTTGGTCTCATATTAAAGCATGTCCCCTCAGCAAACCTTGATATGACAGCTTCTGTGTACATGTGCTCACAGACTGGTGGCAAACTCAAAACTGGAGCAGGAAACCAGTTGCAGCAGGAGGTACTGGGGGCAAAGAAATGATTTCTAAAGATGTCTGAAAACGATTACTCTTTGCCCTCATGATGCTACTCTGGATGCTCACAAGCAAAGCACAGCATCCTGAGAGCAGAGGGTGGGTCTGACAGCAGAAACCCTGTGCTCATTAGGTCAAAAAGGACTAACTAGCAATGTGGGGAGGATTGGGCTCATCTCACAGGAGCTGCCTGTGTGAGTGCTCCCCCTCCATTTGGGGAGCAGAGGCTCCCCTGGGGCAGGCTCCGCTCACCCACCCACAGACAGCAGACGCTTCCTGCAGGGCAGGGTTTTAATTTGCTGGCAAGAGGCAATGAAATTGATTGAAATTGCAAATACCTTCTCCAATTACTCAATCCCCTATTGCAGTGCTCCATGTAAATAAGTAACTGCTATTGTGGTGTATTCCCAGCACTCCACTACAGAGCTGTCAAAAGAAGAGGGGTAAAGTGGGAGGAGAGGCCAGGAGCAAGGCAGAATACCAAACTCTTCCTCTCCCTGCAAAAGGGTCCATTTTCCCTTCCTTTTCATAGAATCCTTCCTTCCCATAGAATCACAGAATTCTATGCTTCTATGGAAAGGGCCTGTTCCCCAAACTTTGCAAAGCTTTCCATGCCAGTTCCCATAGATATTTTAAGTCATGATTTTTAAAATCAAATGAACCAACATTGTTTATTATTGAAACCTAAGCTTTGAGGAACAATATTAAAAACCCTAGAATGGTTTGGGTTGAAGGGACCTTAAAGCTCATACAATTCCAACCTCCCTGCCACAGGAAGGGACACCTTCCACTGGACCAGGTTGCCCCAAGCCCCATCCAACCTGGCCTTGAGCATTGCCAGGGATGGGGCAGCCGCAGCTTCTCTGGGCACCCTGTGCCAGCGCCTCAGCACCCTCACAGGGAACAACATAAGGTCACAAAAAAACAATTACAAGTGTTGACAACTTGAGTGCTTTTTCTTTTCCTGGAAAAGAAAAAGAAAGGAAAGAAATGGGCTCACATGAGAATGGAAAGCATTTCTATTTATTCTCAGTGCACCACTTTGGTATTTGAAAAGAATTTGTTCGAAGCCTTTATGTAAGGCATTTTGTTACAGCTAAAGGTAGGAGCTACAACTCCATAACCCCAACAGTTTTTCCTTCATTGAGTCTTTGAAAGTCAATTAAAGGCTTTAGAGATTGCTTCCACGTTAAATAAATAAATCCATACCTAGCTCTGCTGCGTGAGAACAGCGTCTGATAAATGAGCACCTAAACAGGTAACTCTGTGCTGCTTTAAAGGGCCTGCAATCCTCACACCTCCATTTCTTAAAAGTCATTTTCCATTTGCCCATAAAATGCATCAGCAGTGAAACACAACCCATAACCACAGTTAAAATGGAGCTTCTGAATTAATGAATGAGATTATAAGCAGCAATTGTCCACAAAACCAAAAGGCTGAACACCGTGGCCCAGGATGTGATGCCATTACTCTCCTCTTAGGAGACAGATATCCCAGTCCTCTGAACATAGGCCCACACATTTATATTCCTAATAATATTCTTAACTTTTTCCAAGGGATCAATCCATAATAATATAGATTATTACCTGGGAAAAGGTTCCGATTCAGTAAAACTCTTGGCTCTGGACCCCAACCAGATGCAATCACAAAACACAAGCCTGGGGACAGACCAATAAATAGTACCCTCTCTGGCAAGCACAGAATTGCCCTCATACCTCTGCGTTCTCCTCGCCACTGAGCACGACCATGCTGATACAACACATTCCTCAGTGTTTAGCCACAAGACCTCCAGCATTCATAGATTTACCACTAATATTTTCATACTCAAGGTTTTAATTAAAGGGAACCTCACCCTGCCCAGCAGATCTCAGAGCACTGAGCAGTAGGAAGGATGCGGACAGCACCCCACCAATGCAGTACCTACATATGGTCTAAATGGGGCCTGTGGGTCAAGCATCATCTACCTGCATCCCTTTCCATCCCTACGGCTAGTTCAGAGGAACTTTAATTTCTACACAGCCTCTTTACCACTGTGTGAGATGCTCCGCTGTGGGCAGAGTCACCAGATCCATGTGTCTCTGGCACCATGTGGAGCCAAGGGATGTCAGTGCTGGCACTGCTCAGAACCACCCAGGATGCTGGCATTCCATTGAGTTATGTTTTACAAGGGGGTCAAGGAGAGGTTAAAACAGAAAGTTATGAAACGTCCAGCTTGCTTTTTGCTAAACCCCAGTATTAATAGCACAGAGGCCAGGCAGAGGGGCTCATACAACACAAAATAATCTCTCCAGAGCCAGCAAACCTCTCGGATGGCTCCAGCCCTGCATCCACACCATCAAACCAACCAGGTGCATGCAGCATTGCTGCTGGATGTGCTGGTTTCCTAGAGGTGAAAAACTGAGCAGTGACATCAGTTCTGCTGTTTTTCCCCTGTTGCAGGAGTTTAATCAGCAGCCCAAACCAAAACATTTTTGTTAGCAAAGAGATGGCTACAATTAATCTAAATCTAATAACTATAACTTTTTCACTAGGGAATTAAAACAAATTATTCCTTTGCTATTGCATCTTCATCTCATTTACATTTTAATCCCAGTAGGATCTTCCTCTATTATATTTGGAAAATGACTGCATAGAAAGGGAAAAACAACTCTGTTGAAGTATTCAAAGATGCATCCAGAATTTACCTATTAGCTTTTATGGCAGAAGTCTGGCTATGCCAAGACAAGAATGGTTGAAAATTAGGACAAATACTGTGGTTAGTTCCAAACATGGCTGAATGCAGAGCCTGGTGGCATTTCAGCCTGTGTACACAAACACAGGCAAACAAAAGGTTGGGGCATAAGGTCGTGTTGAAGGTGTAATTACACATTAGCCAGAGCAAAGCAGGCTGCTCTTTCATTTGTACCAAAATGAAAGGGGACTCTACTGGAGATCACTGTGTGCAGAGGGAGCCTATGCCTTCCCACCCCCTGGTTCTCCACTCCCAGGGGGTGGGAGAGAACACTCAAGGCTTGGTTTCCTTGCTGTGAGGTTTCTTTGCAGGATAACAGGCTCATACCTTTTCACTCAAGGTAAATATGTAGTGAATAAAGGCACTTTGCTGTCAAAGTAATATCAGTACTATATCGCATCTTATTCCAGTTTGCCTTACTACTTTGCCTGCTTGTTCTTATTTTGAAGCAAAAGAACACTAAAAATAAATAACCTACATTTCTGCCCTGTCAACGATGGGAAGCCCTGGTAAACACAAACTGTCACACACGTACCACCCTCCAGATCCCCCATCCTGTCACAGGGTAGCTGATCCCACTAAGGATACCAGGTTAAACCAGCAACAGAGACAGCAGCTTTCTCCACCCCAGAGCATGTTCTGCTACTTTCAGCCAGATTAGCGTCACTGCATAATCCCAGTTTTATCTCAAGTAACTATTTTCATGCGATCCTGTACATCCCTTTGCTTAGGAAGATATGAAGTGATGGTAACGTACTAGAAAGGAAGCAACCACACAGTCTAACATGGGAAGAGATGAGTTCATGCATCATGTGGTGTGGATAGCTGTGTGTAATATCACTCGAGGCTGATCAGCCCTCTGTGCCCTTAACACAGGGTGATGTAATACACAGAATTACTCTAGGTAAACCCAGACAGGCTCCTGTGCCTGCTTTTTTCTGTGTTGCTTTGCCCTTCTGGCTGACCGTTGTCTAGCAGATCAAGCACGATGCTTTAGTATTAGCTTTCAAGTTCTTACACAGACTGTTCTTTAGAAACTTGTTGAACTATTGACACTCTACGTCCATTTTACCCCACAAGATCAAAAAGAGGAGACTTTCAGTCCAAGTGTAGTATTTGCTCAGGCTTGCTGTAATCCCGGTTTTACAGACTGACCTTCCCAAGAGCCCCCAAGTGCTGCAGAAATGACTCCTCATAAGACAGGCTTCAAGGATGCACCCATTATCTAGGTTGTGTTTATAGGGCACTCCATCACTTAACACTCCTGGAGACCTTTGTGAAACCAAGTGTTCACAGACACAGAATTCATTACTAAAATCTCACCTGGTTTCCAGTCCTCCTTTCCCAAATGTCATGCTTGGGGCTGAAATTTGCCAGGCTCCTACTGCTATAGGTAAGCAGATCAACCCCTGAAGCCGCAAGGTGAAATCCTGGCTCCACTAAAGGTGACGGCAAGGTGCCTGCTGACTTCAGAACAGCCACAGTTTCATCCACTAATGATATTCAGTGTTTGTTGAAGGTTTTTGTTTTAATTAGTCTAGCGCAAAGAAACACATGCTGTCCCAAATGACTACTGATGTAGTTAGCTGTAGCATTTCTGAATATCGTAATACTAAAGTTGGGGTTTAAAGGTATAATTCTTCCCAAAGGGATCCATCCCTTGCATGCCCTCAACCACTCGGAGCAGCCTCTGCTGGCGCATTCCTCCTCCCTCAAATACAACGGGCAGCTTCCCTGGGTGCTACAGAATTGCTCTAGACTTATGCTGGTGTAGCTGAAAGGAAGATCAAACTGAGTATTCAATTCAAAGATATTTATTCCCTGAGATGAAACTCCTAAATCTGTTACTGCCAGTCCCTCTTCTATTACTATTCACCTGCTGCTGCTTTCAGATCTATGGAGTTTGTCAACACTATTTACTGGAAACAAAAAGTGAAAGATTGGAACATGACAGGGAAACATTTAGAATTATTAATTGTTTGCACAGAGGAGGTAATTGATCTTCCTTAATTCTAGAAGAGTTAACTGTTACACAGGGATGCTTCCCAAGACTTTTTTATTGTCTCCAAGATCTATTTGTTTCATACTTTGGGATTTTTGTTTCTTTTTTAAACCCAGATACTACAGTGGGCAAAAACTGAGGTGAAGAGCAACAGGTACAAGGACCACAGGACAGACCCCAGAGAGGAAAGGGGCTCTTGCAGCAATGTTTGTGAAAACACCAGAAAAGGAAGGACAGGACCCCCCTGCCAGCACCGAGTTCTTAGCCCAAGGTCTATGTAAAGGTAAATGCAATACTGCAAAGGAAAAGTCATCTTGCTTCACAGCATCTTGTATTTTCCTCTTTATGCTGACACCCTCCTATTAGCATGTGTTTTAATGATAGCTCCGCAGCAATAAGACTTCATAAAAGTCTGTATGTAAAGATCAATGAAGAAAACCACAGGGTTTATTCTGTAATGGCCTCTGCCCCCATCAAGATCACTGACAGCAGTCCTCTTTGATGTACTCTCCCCTGTATCTTCATCAGGTGTTGAGGGCCCTAGCTCAGGGAATGTGGAAAATTAGAAGCCAGAAATCTCAACCTGTCTAACATTCAATGCTCAGTTTCAGACATCCAATTTTCAGAGGGCCCTGAAGAGCCACAATGAGGAAATGAAAAATGAGCCCTCTGACAGTGCCCTCAGCCTGAACCTGTCCTCAGTCTCTCGCCCAGACTCTGTTGTCCCTTCTCAGTGCATGAAACCACCAGAGCCAAACAGCAGCCAGAAGATACACATTCACTCTTTCACACAGAAATAGGTGATCAATATGGCTGATTTAATAACCCTGGAACTGAACCTTTCTGACCACGTGCAGTGGAGACAATAACCCAAAGAACTCAGCAAAGCCTCCTGTCGTGGTTTAAGCTTCTCAGCCATGCACAGTTTTGTTCACTCACTCACTTGCCACTCTTCCTTCCCTCCGCTCCTGGAGGGATGGGAAAGAGAATCGAAAGAACGCAACTCCCACAGGTTGAGATAAGAACAGTTTAGTAACTAAGGTATAACATAAATCACTGCTACTATCACCACTACTACTAATAATAATGACAAGGCAAATACAAGGAAAGAATGCAATAGCTCACCACCCAGCTCGACCAAGCAGTGCATCCCCCACCGGCTGCACCCCCCACCGTGCACCCTCACCACCCTTCCGGGTCTCTGCTCTCCGTTTCTACATCCTGGACATGATGTGCTGCGGTATGGAATAACCTCTTTGGTCAGTCTGGGTCAGGTGTCCGGTCTCTCCTTCCTCCCAGCTTCCCCTCCTCCCTGGCAGAGCATGAGACTCACAAAGTCCTTGGCCAGCCTAAACATCACCAAGCAGTAACTGAAAACACTGCTGTTATCAGCACTGTTCCCAGGCCCAAAATCAAAAACACAGTGCTGCACCAGCTACCAAGAAGGAGAAAAAATGACTGCTGCTGCCGAACCCAGGACACCTCCTCATTGCCTGGGCCTCACAGCCAGATGTGAAAAGGCTCTTTCTAGTCACATACATCCCAAACCTTGAGCATGCCAATCATCCCTGGTAGGTTAGCAACACCGGCACCAGTCCTGGGAATGGGCTGAGACCCATTCAATATCCCTTGACAAGGGCTGGATTCAAATCACTAAGTCAAAGTCGCTTGCTCCTGGGCCAGCTTTCCAAGGCATGTTGTTACCTTGGGAATCGCATACGCAATAACACAAGGCATGACTTGTCAAAGGAGTAGACACAGGTTGTCCACAGTCACAGGTATTGCTCGTGGCACTGACAGAGCAATGTGCATCACTGTCCCGAGCATCAGATGAGCTCTACAGTTTTCCCCTTTCAACTTAATCCATCCGTATCAATGACAAAATGGCTCTTTTTATTGCCATGTAAAACCATTTCCTAAAATACGCGAGATGAGTGTGCATGACTTCTGTACACAGGGTGCACCCCTAGTGCCTATAGTACATGACCTAAGAAGCCTCCAAACTGCACCATCCTGAAAGCAAGGGGATACTGAGAGGACCCCTTCATCTACAACTTTGTTGTAATAGTCTTTCCCAAAGTGTGCGTCCATGACCTCATTTGAGGAAGAACACAGGTTTGGGTAGATGTGATTTGGTGTGGCTGCTCTTGTTTTCTTTAAGTGTTAATCCTTTTACCTTTCACCCTTGCAAAACAAGCTAAGATCTAAGAGCCAGCTAAGAGCCCAGAAATAACCCCCAAAACTCACAAGTATCATGACCTAACAGCAAGACAGTCTTCTACTAACCATTAACAGCAAGATACACACCAGCTTCTCAGATCAAAGTAGCAGACTGATATCTGGCATCAGTATCTGAGGGAAATATCCCTCAGCACATCCACTTGAGGGTTTAATTATGAGGACAAGCAGTACCTTCACAACATCTTTGTGTAACACCAACTTCTGCGGCCAAGGTACAAATACCCAGTGAACCTTTTAACTTCAAGTAACTGGTGGGCACATTTGTTCTTTCAGAAAAAGTCAGCAGGGACAATCATCATCCCTTAGTAAATCATCTGCAGCAAAATTTTAGCAAGAGAATTAAGGAAAGACATACTTGTATCCTATCTCAAGATTTACATGCATGTTCACCGAAGTTTCGAGTATCCAGTATCACGAATGCAAGCAACACATTTTTTGTTTCAAACAGAAAGCCAAGAGTAAGAACAGAACTAAAGACAGTACTAAATATGCTGAAATAATTGTCCAAGACTCAAATAATCCCACCATGGCCTCTCCCCACACATAGCAAGATTTCTGATGAAATAACAAGAATTGATAGCATCATATATGTTGTCAATAAAATACTCAACAGTAGTGGTTTTCTCTGTTTTGCTAATGCACGTCATCAGAAAACAGAAAGCCAAACTTACAGTTAGAGCTTTCTGAGAACTTTATCAAAGAAATATATTCTCCCTTACCAAGGGTTCCAATCTCCTCTTTTCTGAAGAAAAATACAGTCTTGGCTCACTTACCTCCTCCGTAGGTGGTAGCACACATGATGGACGTTATCCAGGCAATCTGGCTATAGGAGATGCTGTAAACAGCCTGGAGCTCTTTGAAGTAGATTGTGAAAGCTTTAGGAAAGGTATATGCAAACCCAACTGAGATGGAGGCTCCGAACACCACTGCCCATCCCCATCCACCATCAGGGGGTACATAGCCCAGGTCCGAAGAGACTGGAGGGGACATGGTCAATCCAGATTTCAAAGCAAATCCACTTCGCGCTGTCCTGCCAGGCAAAGGATATGCGTTTTACGGAATATGTGTATCATGTAATCAGGCATCATTTTAAAGCATAGTGAAATAATTTATAGGTACAGAGGATCATCCACTCTTGAAGCCTTGATCTTTTGCTGTTGTGCAATTCTAACACAACCAAATTCACCCTTCCCTCCCAATAACCCTTCTACCAGTATTTTAAATATACGCACCCTCAAAGTTCTCCCACAGCTTCCACCTCCAGGGACAGACCTCATTCACAACTGAGGTTAAAGCCTGCACTTTCTCTTCTCTCCCACATCCAGTCAGTAGCTCGGTGTCACCTCAGGAGCTGGCTTCTGGAGGTTGCTCCTGCAACAGTCTCACCAGCGAGAACCAGATGATGCAGTTGTAGTGTTTCTAGGGTAAATGCTTTGTTGTGTATTTTTCAGATGCAGGTGGGAAACCTTATGATTTCATGTTATCCCTTCTTAAAAAAATAATTCCCATTATGTGAACAGCCGAATGGTCCCACAGCGTGTCCAGCTCTCCTGCTCTGCAGGGGAACAAGGCTCTCTTGGCCGTTCGCTTCCCTCAAACCAACAAGCAACGTTTAAGCAACTGCTTGCAAAGAGGCTGAAGTTTCTTTCTACTTAAGGGGCAGAAATTCCACTTGTGCCTGGTGCCTGCCAGGTTAGCAGATTATGCTCAGGGGCACACAGATCAAAGAGGGCATTCACTCAGTTGCATTCTTCCCATTTTCCCTGGCCATTAAAATAAAATGAGGGTAAAAGGAAAAGCACCACCTCTCAGGAGTTAGTCCATAAGCCTCCTGTCAAGGTCAAGGCATTAAACCAGAGAGGAGGAGGTACCACAGCCAGGAGCGCCAGATAAGCGCACCTGCATCTTTGTGGATAAAAGGTGATTTATTACCTTCATATACTGCAAACTCAGAAGCAAGTAAAGTTGAGAGGAAAAGGTATCATCAAAGCTAATGGGAAGGAGCAAGTACAGATAATCAGCTGGACACATTTTGCTAGTCAGCTATTGCCTCTAGTCAGCTGGGGAGAGAGGGACCATCGCTTATCTTGCAAAAAGAGAGGAGAAAAATCCCAGAACCTTAAAAGTTCAGTGCAATTTGCATCTATTTGAAAGTGCATTGCCTCTTGAGAGATGCAGTTTGGAACCAAACTGTAAGTAGGGGGACACTACTGGAACCATATAGAAATTAAAACAAACAAACAGTACTTTAAGCTGGTGATGTATACCTATAGATATATGATGATATACTCCTGACTTCATGCTTTCTTTCATCTGCTTTTACAGATGCTGCTCCTAGGACTTCCTCGCAAATGCACAGGTAAGAACTACTCAACCTTAAACATACAGGAAAACCCCTATGGCCCTAAACCGCTGTCCAAAGCAGATGAGCAAACCCCAATTGTACTGGAGAAAACATTGGTCCAAAAAGCTCCTATTTAATATATCCAGTCTTTAATTTCTATCTGGATGAAATCCAGCATGGCAAGTTGCTGGGTTTTCAGAGATTTCATTGCCATACCAAGAGAAGGCCAACTAAGAAGTCTTTTACCACAGCAAAATAATAAATAATAATGAAAATGTCCTGTTACATGATAAGAGATGCTACAGTACAATTTCAGCAGCAAGACAGATGGCACTTGCAAAGTTTCTCCTGTTCTGATATTAAGTAATAAAATAGTCTCATGGAAATTCATGGAATATTATTTCCCCATTACTGGCATTCAGAATTTATGGAACAAGTTATTCTGGTGAAGAATCTATCATCCCTCATGATTTAACTTTTACCATAGAAAGAATAATTGTCTTTTAGAATTAACTATTCTTTGTTACCATAGGTGGGATTTTAAAAGGAAACCTAAATTAAAGAGTGATGACGTTGGAATGACTGTCCATTGGCAAGATGTGTAAGAGCTTTTATTACTTATCATATTTGCATTTCATTGCACTGTTTCTTTCACCTATGCTTATTCTACCCAATTTAAGCTACTCAAATATTAGAGAATACCAAGCTCGCAAAAAAGCCACTGACATATCCTAGTGCTTTTGAAATCAGGCAAAGTAAAAATTGATTAAGGGGTGAGCATCGTGAGGACATGTTCCCTTATTTAACATTATGTTTGGGATTCACAGTCTACCAAAGTTTAGAATATGCAAAACTTCTCGGGCACCTCAAGTTCGCATCTCTTTTGGCAGCCCTCTAAAAGAGTTGAGCCTCAACTTTCAATATATTTTCAGGGACTAACAAGAAAGGTCATTTTTTTATTACCACCAATTCACTCCTCTCGTAAAACCTTGACTAATTGTGCACCACCTTTAAAAGTCTCACATGATGAATATATTTGTTCACTGAATCTCATTTTCTGTTTAATGGGAGATTTATTAAGAAGACATTAGTATAAAATCAGATTATGGTATCGGTTTCCTTGTCCAGCTTTTCTTTATCAAGGCAATTCCTTATGTAATCCAGAAAACCAAAGAGAGGAACTGAAGATAAATGAAAACTTAGTGTACACTAGGAAATAAAAATCATATAAACTGACTTTTACTTCCCTAACTGTAAAACAAGTCTTCCACAGGCTGGCCTGGAGGAACTGAACTTTAGGGACTATTTTAACAGTTTAATAGCCTGACCACTAAACAGTAATGGGATACATTGATACACTCCCCCACTTCTCTTGTGGCACCCCCATGGTTTGTGCAGACAGCAGCACTAAGCAGGGTACAGGATCATCCTCTCATGCTACATTACCCCTTTCAGTTACCACCCTCTCAGCCATGTCCTTGTCACCTTAAAGTTCCTCAGCACCAGCCCTCATCTACAGGTTTGTTCTTAATTTCCATGTGGCATCCCAGCAGCTCCTTCTCCAATATCCACTTCAAGGAAAACTTTTGCATTTCGACTTTCCTTTTTAATAACTCTTCTCTAAACTGTTTGATTTCCTCCTGGAAGCCATTGTTTTCTTACATCAGTGCCCCCACTTACCCTGGCCACATTTGTGGCTTTCCTCCAGTCAACATTATTCAGGCTCTGCTACACCATTGAAATAAAATTACAGACCTATAATTTTCCAGGTCTTATTTAAATGAATGGAGGCATTACAGTTCATTTGTTGTTCTCTAGTTGCATTGTGCATGTAATTTCATTTGTCAGCTCTTTGAAATGACCCCATCTCACCTCATCCCTGATAGCTTCTCTTTCCTTTACCCAGAAAGCACTGAAACCTCCACCTCTTAATTCACCTTTTACTGGAGCAGAGGAAAATCGTGAGAAAATTGCCTTTGTATAGACATGGCCTGACTCAAATTCAGTGGCAGGCTCTTTCCTTTTACTAATGTTTGCTTTTTTACAAAGTTATACATGTCTGGAACTCCCATTTCCCCACCCACCATTCCCTACAGGCTTCCTGCTTTATTCCTCATACTTTTTTAGACCTACTTATTCATTGATCACATCTGGATACTCACCCACTATATTTTCCTCCTGTTACAGAAACTAGATAAGGCTACTATCAACAATTTCAAAATAAAGAAATTCCAGGTCTCTTGCACAATCAAGGCCCTTATATCTCGATCTTGTTGATGTTACCATCTTCTTAATTTATTGAACATTTTTCCTTTCGGAACCAACATATACAATCACAGTCCTCCATTCTGTAATTAAATCAACTGGGAACTATTCTTAGACTATACAATTACTTTCTACATTTATTTTATTTGGTTGGGTGTGATTTTTTGTTGTTAAATGACAGCACTATGACAAATCAAACCCAAGTCTAATGCAGCTTCACTTGCTCTATACAAGGACTCTCTTGGTTTCCCTCAATCCAAGCAAGCCACCACACACTATACATACATACAAACTCACTGACCACTGTTCAGTGGGATGCTCTCTCTTCGGCAGGTGGATACCACTGGGACTCTCCTCCCTGTGGCTCTCCAGTTTCTGGCTCCCCTGGCAATGATCTGCACAGCTTTTAAAACCGTCTGCTGAACTCTTCCCCCACCCCAGATGCAGTAGAGATCAAAGGTTGAGATCAGAGGCTGTATCCTCAGATACAAAACCTTGCTGTAACTCACAACACCCTTTGCCACCCAACCCCTCAAGTTGTATCCAAAGGCAACTACATCCCACATTAACTAACACTGCAGGAACAGGGGTGGCCATCTGCCCACCAGAGACAACATGACTGCCAGGTCCCCATTTGCAGAGCTTGGAATGCTGGCCTCTCTTACATCTCTGTTGATATTTACAAATTACTTGTCAGAGATCCTTTTTCCTTCCTCCCTCTCTTCCTTGTACATATTAACTTACTCTTTCTTCACACCACATTTCTGCAGGCTCTGCTCCCATTCTCTCCTCGGGGGCATTTGCATACAGAGATCCCCTATCTTTGCCTATCCTGCTATAGGAATTTTAACCTCCTGCCTGAAATTCTCTTTCACGACATCTGAGTCACCTAAAATCCTGCATCAGACTTATTTTGATCACTCAAGAACAAACAAAGGGATTCACAGACCACAGCAACACTCATCAAGGGGTAAATTTCACCCAGGAGCGAGGGGAGGGGGATATGCAGAGTTCCTGAATGTCTTGCCAGTAACCAAGCGGATGACTTGGACAAGCGACCAATGTCCACAATGTGAGTCCACACTTTGTGGAGGTTTAATATAACCCAATTTCAGTAGGAATGTTTCCACTAGACTTAGGTTGCAAATCCCCACTTGAGGGATTTAAAACATTCCCCTGGCGTGTTTATAATCCAGACGTTGCAATGCACGACTTAAGCACAAGAAAACACAGGAATCAAGCTGACTGTAGGCAGGTCATGGTAATGTTCTCATCCAATCTAGTAGAAAACTCAACAGAAAGGTAAATAAACACAGAGAAAAATAATATATCCAAGCTAACTTTGCAAGTCAGCATTTACTGTAACCCACATTTCCTTGGGGCCATGTACAGTCATCCATGCTGTTTTGTATTGCCCCAAGAAAAACAACCTGCCTTGCAAGCACACAGCAAATGCTTAAACCAATGCACTAGCTCACAGTTTACATTAAAAAGAAAGGCTGCTACCAGCACTACTGCAGCCAGCTCGACGTTTGTTTCACAGACACAGGACACACAATGCACTCCTCAAAGCCAATACTCACAGCATGCTGAAAAAGTCTCCAAGCGTCAAAAGACAGCAAGATAAGTTCTTGGGAAAAATCCATCGAGGGCTATTAAATACAAAGATGCTATCTCTGGCATTGCAGCTGCAAATCGCTGGAGGCTGGGGAATATTGACAGCCACCTCCATTCTTGTCTCCCCAGATATCCACTGTCAGGGAGAGAATACCAACTGAACATACCTAGGCCTGAACTGATCTTATGGTCCAGCCCTCTTTGTCTCACTGGTCATGGCTTCTAAAGTTATTCTTTCTAAAAGCATTTTACAGCAGAAACATAACAAGCATATCCAGTGTTTTCTGTCTTCTGAAAGGAATATATCAATTATAGGTGCTATGAGAATCCACTGCAGAGTGTTCGAGATGCCTGTGCTCCTCAGTGCTGATCCACTGGAGGTCATCAGAAGCTGCCTGTTGAAGAGCCTGAAATCACACCACACCTAGGGTTCACAAGAGTCATTTTTTTTCCAACACGACAACCTTTAGGAGCAATGTTATTGTGAAAACTCAATGGCTTTACAAAAGGTGAAATTCCTTTTAGAATTCAGTAGCTTCTGCACTGCTGGTCTTTTCTTCTAAAACTGTGCTTTCCCCCTTTGCTTGCAGATACTTGATAGTTCCCTGGGCTCTGAGATATTTTAGACATTTTGGTACTTTACCAAAGCAAAACATGAATTTGCCTTTGTTAAATTATGTTGTCCCTCCTTTCACTTCTGTGTTAATAGCAATTGCCTTCATTATGAAAGCTTTCTACTGATGGTTATTGGGCTGTAGCCATTTGTATGCACTTCAGACACAATAGCAATTCAAACAATTGAAACTGCTTTTCAAAATCACTTTGGAATACCTTGGAAAAATCACCTCCCTCAGTGGTTGAGATGGAAAAAAGCAGCAGAAACTCTCCTTTACTATTCCATTGACCTATGAAAAATTGGAACGTGAAGGACTGATCAGATGGCTCTTTAATACTTGCTCTCCATATGCTATTTTTGATGTAAAATGTGGTACATCTCTTATTTCTTTTAAGAAAAAAGAAAATGCAAGTTTCAGAGTAGATACAATTTAAGCGCTTCACTTACTGGCTGTGAAAGAAAGTTAATTTGATATTCACCAAATAGTCCTGCCCCATTCCAGAATGCTTGAAGAAATCTGTTACTGAAGGAATGTGAACAGAATCAAACTAGAAGGGTATAAAGCAATTCAAAATCGCACTGCAAGTATTTTCCTGCAGCTGATGGATCACATACCAACTTGACTTCAAAATAACAAATCTCATGAAATTTAGAATTGAGTTTACAAATAATCAAAAGCCATCATTCAAAAAAGAATCAAAAGTTGGCACAAACCGAGTGTACAGTTCACACATCTTCCATTCGCACTGGACCTTGCCAGCTTTCTGCAATACTAACAGCTGCAGAAAAGAGGTCATGCGCAGGCCCTAAGGATACATGGGAACACAGAGCATTCCTTTAAGTGGACTTATTTGGTACTATTTTGGTTGATGTTTTACAGGTATGTTATCATTGCTAGTACTCAGTGACACTTGAAGATCTAAATAAGCACATACTGTCTTTTAAGAGGTCAGACTCCACGCTTTGAAGATGGCAACTGAGACTGTCAGGGCACAGCCTCCTGCCCCGTTAACCTGTTGTGACTGTGGGGCCACAGCACAAAGCAACAGAGCTAGAAGAACCTGAGACTTGCTTCTATAGAATTGCATGCAGCAATGGTCCTTCCATGCTGGGAAGGTCTCACCATCGCTCAGGTAATATAAAGAGTAGGACACAATGCTTTACCTATTTCCCTTTTGTTCCTCTTCATGCAGATCTGCGTTGTCTTTACTCAAAAACTTAAGACATGTAAGAAACTGCCTAGTCCTTCAAAAAGAGTCAAACCCAGCCAACTCTGCAAGGGGGTACCTTTAGCCTGTTTTTCCTTGAGGAAACAGTATTTAGTTTAGTTTTGGTTTTGTTTGGGGTTTTTTTTACGTGTTCAATTACTCTCACTATCTGCTACCACATACACCTCAACTTCTGAGATGCTGTCTGGTTTAAATTACATTTTATGTAGGGCCCAAGCTTTCAAAGATGCGTAGACTGTACAGGTTTTATGTGCAATTAGTTGGCTAGAACAGAAGGAGATCACAAACTAGTTTGGGTTGGGAGGGACCTTAATGTTCATCCAGTTCCAGCCCCCTGCCACGGGCAGGAACACCTTCCACTAGACCAGGTCGCTCCAAGCCCCATCCAACCTGACCTTGAACACTGCCAGGGATGGGCAGCCACAACTTCTCTGGGCACCCTGTGCAACTTCCTGCAAGGGGAAGCTGACAACACAACCTCTGTTGTGGTTCAGAAAATCTGCTACAGAGAGACACACTAGAAATCAGTTAGTTTTGATGCTCCTGAAATAACTTGTTAACCTGTAGCTCGATAACACAAAACTCAGCCAAAGTTAATAAATACCTGCCTCTGACAGTGGATATTTGCATTATCATTTGTGTAAAGTACAGAAATCAGCAGTGAGGCACATGGGACCTTAACCAGATGTTAAGGAAGGGGTGAGGTTCAAACTTTGAGGCAGAGAGAGGAGCACATGTTGCACAGAGATAAAGAGATAGCAACACCTGGGTGGTTATTTCTCCACCTACTGACAGCATACATGCCCAGCTGTGAGATATCCCCTGCACACAGCATATGTGAGTGTACTTCTTCATAGCTTGGGGGCCGTGAAGAACCAGAGCACAGATTCATGAAAGTGGAACAAACCTTGTGGATTATTTCATTTAAGTAATGCTATTTTGCCTTGGGGTGTATTATGTGTGTTCCATTCCCCCAGAAAATGCTTCCAAAATAACACGTCCTGCTTCCCAAAGTATGTCTGACAGGGAAAATCAAAATGGCCAGAAAATAGTTCCACCCCCTCCCAGGACAGAAACAGCGTCCCCAGGTGCCCATATATTTCTCTCATAAAAAAAAAAAATACATCAGAATTTACTGTAGTATCCAAAGAAGCTAAATCCTCTTTGACGTTTAGAGGGCATAATAATTTGCAAAACTGCTCCTTTAGTTAGCCATCACTCTCAATATACCTGAATAGGTCAACTTGACCATGCAAAGTTCTCATTCATTGCGTGCCAAGTGTTAGAAGGATTTCATAAGAGCGACTAGGGAATTTGGAGCACTGAGGACCAATTCATTTATCATGGGGTTTTTTTGTCATGAGAGCAAAAGAGAAATTAAAGAATCAAAGAACATGGTTGAACCACTCCTGTCCCAGTTTTGCCTCTGATCCCTCCCCGTGGCCATTAGAAACCAAGAGTGCCTTCCAGATATGTCTTAGAAAGTTCAAGCCTACCTCCCCTGTGCTGGCTTCATCACTTTTTCTGCTAGGTCTTCAAGAGGACACACATCCCTGGTTTGCGACAGAGCAGTTGTAGATCTGGACAGGAAAGTAGGAAGGCAAGTGGTGCCTTTGCTCTACTGGCTGATTACTCCAGAGAAATCTTCCCAGCAACAGAAGGCTGCAAACAGAAAAGATATTGAGACTGTCCAGTACATGCTATCATAGGTTGGAATAAAGTAGCTCAGCTATGAAGAACAACGCTGCAATCACATAAAATAAACCAGTGATTACACAAAGAGGCCAGGACCCATGGGTGCTGCTCTTCAGTCCAACTGGAGTGGACCATTCTGAAACGGTCACCAGGAGCATGGGTCTGCTAGCACAAACTCACCCAAGGCTAGGATCATCACGTAGGAGTCTCCAGACACGTGGGTACTGCAATGCATAACTCATGAGCAGTCTCCTGCATAGCTCAGACAGCCAAGCCAGCCTGACTCACCAGCCGCGTGTGCAGAGCTCACCTGAAGATACACCATTACCACTAGCCTGGACTCTGAATTTCTTCTGCTGCGATCAGACTACCAGGTGAACAGCCTTTAAATCACAACTAGACAAGTCTACAGGCTGGGGGTGAGGAGATGAGTGGGTGGGAGGGTGGAAATAACACCTGCAAGAACTCAGTAAAAGGGGTACCTTCCCAAACAAGAGAACTTCATGTTTTCCTAGCTTGCAATGACTGAGCATCATTAGACAGTCCCTGAAAGGTAACAAAGGTTCTCAAATGAAAAGTATTATTTACAAGCAGACATGCTAAGCACTGTCACTACATCAGAAGCCACATATAAGGCTGGAGTTTGGTTTAAACAGCTAAGGGAAAAGAGGCTTCTTGATCTCCGTTCTGCAGTAGACTCCTTTGCAACCAGCATCACTATACTTCCCACCTCCCTTTTGCCACCTGGGAAGGAACTTCCTTACTAAGGATGTTGAGAAACTCAGTATGAAGCATTTCAGGGTATTCCAATGTGCAGCAGCATCAGACTGGAAAGCCCTACTTGACATTCCTGCTGTGATGACAGCTCCAGGCAAAGGCAAGGAGGAAGGGAAAGGGAAAGATGATGTCACCTGCATGTAAGCAAATGAGAAGTTAGACCTGAATAGCAACAAGGAGACAGCAAAGCAGAACAAAGCACCTTCGACCCCAAGCAACAGCCTTAAAAAGTAAAGGAAAACATTACATAGATACATTACACACAAGTAGAGAAACAACTGAACAAGCACCAAAAAGATGTATCACTGGGTTAACTTGCAGAAGTTTACTAAAAAGCATGCACAAAATTTATCACAAAGCCAGTTGAACTCAATTGTATTTCAACAATAGGTTTATTTTAAGAAACATAACATGACATTAAGTAAAAATGCAAAATTGTGCAATTATGGCAAAATGTTTAAAAATCCACACATTTGCCCTCATAGGACTACAGTACTTCTTACTAACATACCTGAGCACTGAATGTTGGATGCCATTTCTAAACAGCCTTACGAACAGGGAACTCTTCGATTTCTTGTAGAACATACATACACTGCATGGTTGGTGCACCAGAACTGCTTTTAGTTAGTCTAAATTTTACTGATGGAATCAAGTGGAAATTACAAAATGTCGCCTTCTAAAGTAACTAAGAAGTCTGGAAAAAGAGATTTACACTCACAAAGTCCTCACAATGCTAGAAATTCATTTAATAAAGGGCAAGAAATGAATGCATAAAAAATACCAAGTGGGGGAAAACGTACAGATTACTGTTTAAATATCATCAGTACCTTTGGTGCAATTACTTTTTTCTCTTGTGCTGTGCAAGTTTACTTAAGCCTGACTCTAAAGCAAAATTTTAGCAGGAATCTGACTTTCAGCAAGACGTAGAAGCATTTAAGAATTGGCAAAATGTCACAGCTACATTACTGTCTCAACAAACTCCTCATGCAAAAGGTTTAGTATATTCTACTCCCACAGCAAGTTCCAGGATTTAACTTTTAAACACATGACAGACTTGGATCACACCCTCAGTTTGAATGGTTAAACAGAATGGAGATCTTCGTACTTTAGTGCAGATAAAACAAAATGAACAAACCTACTGTAGAATTAACCACAGCATATTGAACTTCTATACATCACATGACCAGTCAACTGCTAACTCAATTCTATTTCATAGTTTCAAGTAATATATTGAAATTTGTTCTACTAAATAAATATAGATTGTCAAAAAGCAGCAAGAAGTCTTGTAAATATTCAACCAAGCTTAAGAGAACCCAAAACAACAAAAAAGCAAAACCAACAAAAAAAAAAAAAAAGGAGAGAAAAAGGGTACATAACACTTTGCAAAGAAATGGTTTTACACACAAATGCAACACTGTTAGGGAGGGTGCTTCAGAAAGCTTGCAGCTAGAGGCCTACAACAGAGCAAAGAGCTAGCCAAGGACTAAAGGGAATTGTAAGAATGAAATCAGTTGTCCTTTAAAAAAAAACACCAACACTCTTATTCTTGGCTATGGATACACAGAAAACAGTATCCAGAGGAAACCTAAACAAAAAAACAACACACCTCAACACTGTTGGAAAATGCAGTCTCAGCAAGAAGTGTCAATTCAGGCGCTCACGTTCAAAAGCAGCGGCTTGGTGAGTCTCTGGAAGATGAGGTATGTAATGCAAAGAGGCTTTTTCTTTTTTTCTCCTTTTCATTTCACAGTTTTTGTGTTTGTTTTTGCCATTTAAACACATTGTACAAGAATTCAGAAATAGAACCAGGCATGTATTGTTGTGGATGAGAGAGATCACACTGGGGAACAGTAACGCCACATTGTAAACAAACATTATCAAAATCCTCAGCCATGCCAGGGGGGATAAACAACGAGCTAAATATTTGGCTTACTGAAATATCAGCTGTGAAGCCAGATAGTGGTAAGCACTTACAGCCAGCGATGGCCACTGCTATTTCAAGTTAACTGATTTCCGTAGGTCAATTGGAGAAAACAGGGAAGAGTAAGATAACACACTCACAGCTCTGCAAAAATTAGAGCTGTAACAAAGTAAACCTGGTGAGTTACAGCCGATATGAGTTCTAGAATTCATCTTTTCCCTTTTAATCCAGTTTTCAGTACTGAAGTAGAAGCTGAACTTTGAACTCATTTACTATTCAAAAATAAACTAAATGTTACATACATAGAGAAAAGTGTTACAATACATTGGATTCCTATTACGTATTTGCACCTCAGAGCATTTAAGCCACTGACACTTATTGTCAATTTTCCTTTAATACACCAGATAACGAAGACAGCTCAGTAGTGCAAATTTTCACATTATAGATCAGAATGAAAGAGGAATTATTTGAGGGCTTGACTGCAGGGAGAAAAGAACAACAACTTGTAAAGTTAAGCCACACTTTTCCAAACTACTGGAGCACATGCCAACTCTGCACACAGCACTGTACTTCAGTGGAGACGAAGTGAACACTCCACACAAAAAAGAAAAGAAAAATAATCACTATTATAAAGGCCATATCATGTCACCATTCTGTGCAAGAATACCACTGCAGTAAAAATGTTACGTTAAAAAAGACAACCTGATGACAGGACAGGGCCTCACGACAGACACATTTCATGGAAACTAACAGGCTGTCTTAAACAGTAGCATAAAGGTGGCCCCTTTCAGACAAACAAGTATTAAAAACGTACTAGCACCATCAACTTTTGGGTTAAAGCCCTTTATGGGATGGAAAAAAAGGTGTTAAGCAGTGCTAAAAAAATAATATGGTTTTACAACACTATGTCTATTGGCAGAAAATAGGTGTTGGGATTCCCCCCCATCGTTAAGCTCAGAAATCCATAGACAAGAAGTGGTACAGTAATGGGAATAGGATCCTTCTGGGGCAAAGGTACTCTGTGCTCCAATTCTGACTTGAGGACTTGGGTTTTCCTCCTAAACTGTGGCGCACAAACATCACAAAACATCTTCGCAGACTTCAAAAACAGTACAAAAAAAAAAAAAGAGAGATCATTATGAACCAGGATCTATCATTCCTCTGTGTACTTTCAATCTAGAATAAAAAACAACCAAAGAAAACCAACTTAGTGATATTGCCTCAAAATTTACCCGTATTTAAAAAAAAAAGAGAGGAAAAGAAAGAAAAGTCACTTCAAAACATCTTGGACACCCTTAGCTAGTAATGCTAGATTTTCTTTCACTGTAGTGCATAGTTATCCTGGCTCTTCCACTTAATTTGCTCTTACCACAAAACCACCCCTCTAGTATGACATGATTAAGTGTTTACCAGAAAAAAAAAAAAAAAGCTGATAATTGCACTTTGTAACCTCCTTCTCATTTCCCAGGAAAGCATCAGTAAATATGAAACTGAACCAGTATTCCCTCCCCGGACTGCAACCTTTAAAGAGCACCCATCCCCATAAACAAAAAATGGTCTGTTTCAGCTTACAATAAATACTGACAGGATTTCTTTGCTTTCTTTTAAGACATGTTTTCTCTAGCATCAGATCACCACTGAAATCACTAAGGCCTGTGACTGAAAACAAACAATATTTAAATAACTTTCTGAAGACACTGCGGATACAGTTTAGCAACAACACATTCAAAATGCCGGCCCAAATCCCAGAGCCTGTCTGGAGTCTCATAGACCTTTTGCCATTGGTCAGTAACCTCATCATACTGGTAGAGCGAATTCTTCCTGCTGGTTCTGAAAACATGTTCTTCAACAGTGACTTGAGTAGCTCTGACAAACAGATGGAGTTTGTTTTTGAGGAGTACGAGTTTTATATATGGATTAATGGACTGATCACAAGGGAAGTCTTTTTTTCGAGTCCACTTATTTTGTTCAATGTCATAGGCCTCTACGGTAAACATACGTTGATGGTTTCCACAGGTTCCAGCTATGTAGTAGATGGAGTCATTGTACACAGTTGCCAAGCCTTGGAGTCTAGGCACAGTCATTGGGGTCAAAAAGCCCCAGTAATCCTTCTGAGGATCATAGCAGAGAAAAAATTCCCCTGAAAAAAGAGAGGAAAAATAAAACATAACTTACTCTTCATTCCCAGACCAGTAATTCTGCAGCTACTAAGCTTTTGGATATGCTCTCCCACAGACACAGTCTACCAATTTTTAAGTGCCCTGATCCCATAACAGAAACCCTAGCACCATGGCCTGCTTTCATCCAAGTTGCAAACACATGAGTAAAAACTGCTTTGAGTTTCTATTCCAGACGAAGAAGAGGGAATGTGAAATGTACCAGAAATACAATGTTTTACATATTTACTAGATATCCTTCACTACTTCTAAACCATGCTTACTAATCTGGGACAAATTCTTACAAGATTCTAGGCTTGAAATGTCCGGAGTATTTATTTTGTTCTTTAACATCTTCACAATAGGTCATCTACATGGAGCTCTCGAATTCAGTGCCAGAAAGTCATTAAACCTGAGCAAACAATTGCGTCTTGCACCACACAGACTTTGAAAGTACTTGTATCAGGAAGCTGGGTTACGCATTTGGGTTGATTTGCTTAGAAGGATGCCAGGTGAGTATTTGCATAAAGCTACTGATTCATCATTAGTTTTGTGATGCGATTACAAAACATCTCTTCTGTTCACTGCACAGAGAAGCATCTACAGGCTGGAGATAATGAAAGTTCAGCAGACTGAAAGCTTATGCTCTGCAAACTTGATGAAAATAAAGATTACTCCGTCTTTTGTAAAGCTTGAGGAAATAAAAGGCTAACATTTGCCAAATGTCAGCATAATTCAAACCATATATAATTTCACATGGCTGTTTCAAGAATCTTAACCAAGCTGCTGTGTAACCAAGCACCTCAAGTATAACAAAGAATACAGCAATGATACAATAAAATGGATGGGGGACAGCTTAAAAGTCAGGTCTTACATATAATACATTTTGTGATTATTAATTTTTATTCCAAAGTGTAATCTCCTATGACCAATGCTCGTGTTCCATTGGCATTTTAACACTCAATCCTTATTGACTAGTTCAAACTTACGACCTTTCTCTAGAAAGGTTATTGAAAGTTAACTTTTTTATACCACTTCAGTGCAACTCAATCAAGGTTTTATCTATCACACTCAGAAGAGCTGTCTATTTCCCATAACATAAATCTTCGTAATTTGCTGGTTGCACAGTGAAATACCTTGCAAGGATTGAGCTGTCATTTAAACCACTGAAGCACAGAATTAGTGCAGTTAAAATCTGTAAACAAATTAAGCAGATTATAAAATTGTTTACTTTTTTAAGCAGTTCTAACAAACTCCAACAAGCTAAATCGTAGACTGGTTTGGGTTGGAAGGGACTTTAAAGTTCATCCAGTTCCAACCCCCTGCCATGGGCAGGACACCTTCCACTAGAGCAGGTTGCTCCAAGCCCCATCCAACCTGGCCTTGAACACTGCCAGGGACTGGGCATCCACAGCTTCTCTGGGCAATCTGTGCCAGTGCCTCACCATCCTCACTGAAGAGCAGTTCTTCCTTTTCTCTCACCTAAATCTACCCTCTTTCATTTTAAAGTCATTACCCCTTGTCCCATCACTATGTTAAGTATTAAAGTATTACATTAAATATTCTTCTGTGTTCTTTTAACCGTCTAAAGCAGATGTCTGACCCAACAAAACAGACCGAGACAACTTGCTAATGCAACACAATTATTTAAAGCCACAACCGAGTCAAACCTGATACAGAAACTACAAAAAAAAAAAAAGTCTCTGCCAACCATGTGGAAGCCCAACCTTTCCAAGTAGCAGGAAAGCAAAGTGAAGAAATCCACTTGAGCTCTTCCAGTACAGAACAATGACCTTACATTATTCTCTATCCTATTTCTTTCTTCTAGTTCAGCTTTGTATGGAGAGCAACCCAAAGAGGGTGTTGACGTGAATCTAAGACTCCCAGCTTCTGCAGGTGTTTTCAGAGGTAGCCTTTAGCAAAACATAACAAATAAACCCTCTCCTCTTCTGCTCCACTTCTTGGGACTCTTACTACAGCCCCATAAACCAGTCTCTGCACTTTTATGTGCAGACTGCTATATGGCTCAAAATACAGATAGGTATTTTATAAAAGAACAAAGAAAAAATTATTTGATCCATTCTGATAATGATCCTGTTTATTAATTTAATAATTAATATCTAATACACCAATAAGTCTGATTATTTACTTGAAGAAAGAATGTAAAGGCATTATATAATTGCTGACCAAAGAAACAGAGTTAATTAGAAAGAGATAAATCATCTTTCTTAGTTTCCAGGTTGACTTCAAATAGCAGGGTAGGGGATGAAATGAAGGCTTTCAGTGGTCACCAAGAAAACAGACACCAGGAATTTTCACAGGTTTAGCTAAATATAAAATGAAACCTGCTTTTTCAGAGGACAATATCTTTTCTTCAACATTAGTGCATTTCAACCGATGAAGATTTAATAAGGAATTTCAACAGTAAAATTTAATACTATACTGTTGACTTAGCACCACCAAAATTGCCATTTGTGCAATACTCAATGCTACAATTCAGTGACACATCCCCAGGGCATGAGAACTCAAGCAGCAACCTCACTCTTCCTCACCCACTGCTTTCCCTAGCTTTCCTTCCACCTTGTTGTTCCAGGTGTACTCTAAAATGTCCAGGAAATTAAGGTTTTCCAAGGTGCTTAAGGGAACATAGTCAGATTGAACAATCCCCACTACCAAGAAAACACCATGTAGTTAAAGCACCTTACCCTGTAAAACATAGATGTTATCCTTATATTCCACAGCACTATGAAACTCCATTGCTACTGGCATTGGACAGACAGCTGTCCAACAGTTCTCTCGGCTGTCGTAACACTCCACAGACTTGAGTGAGTTACGTCCATCTCCTTCATAAACACGACCACCTATTGCATACAGTTTACCACAACAATGAACCAGTTTGCAGCCTATTCTGGCTCGCAACAAAGGAGCTTTCGGAATCCACCTATTGCCAGAGTGATCATACATCCAAAAATCACTCTCTGCTCTGTGGTCAATGGAGACCTCGCTGCTGCTTGGTCTGTAACCACCTGCAATATAAATATCATTATCAGGAGATACAAGAATTCCAACCTCCCTCAAGTCATTTGGTGGCTTGCATAGTTTAAACACTCTCCCTGTGACCGAATCTAAACAAGGCACTGTTTGCTTCTTTCCTGAGTGTTTGTGGGCAGCATCAAAGCATATTATCATTTCAGAAGCGGTCATTCCAAGCCGTTGTGTATAGCCATTGGCACTATGTTGTCCCTTTTGTACACAGCTTTTGGCCATAGCCTGTGAAAACACGGGAGGGATTTTCTCTAAAAATGTCTCTTCCAACAGAGGCATACGGATGCATTTGGCAAATATTTCTGGAAGGTGCACTTCTCTCTTATTTTGTTCATGCTCAAACCACCTTATAATGCTGTCATAAACATGTTCTTCCTTGTCTACATTTAAGTCATCACTGTCGAGTATACTTATCAGTTGGTCTTTTCTCAAGTGAAGAAACTCTTGCTCTTTGGTGACACTCAGAAACTTTTTACGAATGTAGTCTTGTGATCTGTCTTTGAGTTCCTGATGACCATAGTGATCAGCAAAGATAAACACCCCAATGGAGTTCTGTGGGTCCAAATGACTGATCATATATTTAGCACACTGGTCTTGTATGGAAGGGATCTGGAAGATACTAGCTGCAGTGAACAAAGCTTGAACGTTGGCCTCTGTCAGCATTACTCTGGAGGTATATGCATAGTTCAATACTAAATGCATTGACTCTGCTTCAACACCAACTATACGAACTTCTTTCTGGGTACTCTCTGTAAGGCCGCTAGTGAACATAGATCTACAAAAGAGAAACATTCAGCAGTTTATTTGTAATCACCTTCTAAGCACATGTATGAGAAATGAAGTTATATTGTATAGCTAATCCCAATCAGTTTCCCCTTGTATCAGCACAAATACATTTATCACTGATGTTATACTGCCCTGTTTGGATACCTACATTTAAGATTAGTTCTAGACTTACTGAGACAAAAGTGGCAAACTCAAATTTCTTGCTTAATTTTATCTCATTAACCCTGTATTAAAATTCACTCAGTTTACAAGCAAAGCTCTTGACATGCCCAAGTCTTCACATTCAACTTTCAACATGTTATTTCACATGCATATTCTAGCATACTAGAATATATAACTTTAAAAGGAAACAAGGAGTTTAAATATGTTGTTCTTGTATCCAAGAAACCCTCAAAATTTGATGCAATTTTGTTTGGGTTTTTTTTGTTAAATCATGTAACATTTTCTCCAGTGAAGCTCTCATTTGATAAACAGACACTGCTAATTAGCTGGCCTGAAGAGAACAATAACCTTTACTTAACTAGGTTCACTATATTACCAAGTTCCATGGAATATTAGTATAGGTGTGATTTTTAACTTTAATTTAATGAACTTCAATTATAATTCTGCTTTTGATCACTAGAACAATGGACTATTGTACCTGAAGTAAGGACTGATTGCAGCAAGAACATTCCTATGACAGGAGAATGTTTTCCCATGATCCACCTCCACTACGATATCTGTCAGTTGTCCTTCATCATACATGGTTTTCAGCTGTTGAAGAATACTACAAGCATGGAAGGGGTCCATTCCACTGCTGACTGGGTTTGAAGAAAGAATTCCGTTCAGTGTTTGTGAAAACTTACTTGGATCTACAAGGGAAAAATTGAAACTGTTTAACTAACAAACAAGAAATACAATATTCCAACCTTCTCCCTCCAAAGAAAAACCATGCAGGAGCAAGAATTAGCTCAAATTAATATTCCATACTTCCTCATTGTCACCATTCATCAACAGCAAGTCTAACACTTTCAAGAGTAAAGATATAAACAGATCCTTTTTTTTTTTTTCATTTTCCCAATGTATGTGTTGGTTACCATTAACCTATAAAATAATATCTATAAAAAAAAAAAAAAAAACACAGAAATAGTTCATACTTACTCCATATCACTGGGAAATTAAGTCAAGAATCACAAAGCTTACTGACTTATAAAACAGGCAAACCAAGGAATGGAGAAGAATAACATAAGCCTCCAACCTACAACACCATTACACAAGTCTATACGCACAAGCTTAACTTCACACTGAAACAGGAACTGGCTCCTAGCTTACACAAGTGATGGTTAATAGTGTGGACTCATGTAGAAACAGTAAATATGTTGGGCAACAAACTTAAATTCACACCAGTTTGTATGGATGCTTAAATGTTTTTCTTTACAAATACAACACAACTGCCATATCAAATCGCTTGGCTATGAAGGAGCTCACGTATCATTGTGAAAACATATGAAGTGGAGCATATGCTTCTAAGTAACATGAGATGTGCCTAATGAAGTAAAGCCCAAAGTGAAAATTGAGCAATACCTCAAGCACGAAAAACTGTTTCGTAATAGCAACCAAATTTTTACGCAACAACAACAACAAAGGAGAGCTCAAAAGAAAAACATTAGGTGGCAAGAGCTGCAAATCAGGTAAAGCTGCTGACTGCAAAACAGAATGCTTCCAGCAAATTTTGGCCAACACAAAGTGGCAAAAAGGACAGCAAACAACAACGCTGATGATGAAGGTAATTTCAATTCTAACTCACAGTAATAAACAGCAGTTACAGTTTCTCTTACTCAGAATTCAGACACAGCTTTGAGCAGTCACAATTAAATCAATGGGGATCTGCTGTTGGGCACACATTTCCCACGGAGACTTGGGACCAAATATCCTCAGTGTCTCTTCAACATACTGTTAGGAAAAGTCTTCACAAAACTTTCTTCCCTCCCTCCCTACTCCTCCCATACAATAGCAAACACTTCAGGTAAAATCTACAACAGGGGACTTGACTTTGTCACATTAATTGAGCTTCAACATTCAAAACTCACCAATCATTAGGGAAGTGGAGAATTGGTGCTTGTTTAGAAAAAGTGTCAATCACCAGCGAGCAAATTCCAAGTAAATAATACTTTGCTAGACAGGCTCTAAGGCTTCCTTCCTACCACAGCTTTGATGTACACAAAGCTCTGATGTAGCTACTACTGCATGAGAGTTTAATTTATTTTTCTAACAGTGAAAAAGATGCCAAACAGTTCTTTTCTGACCCTGCCAGTAACTTGGGCATTGAGCACATACAAGCAAGACAGCTTCTAGTGCTAGAATAGGTACTCATACATGTATTCTACTTAATCCTTGACACTATGCACATTTTAGCTTTCATCCCATAAAACCTTCCCAGTCGTTTTCATCACCTTTATTTCTCCCCTCCTGCCCCAAGCATCTTCACCCTCTGTCAATATTCCTCTCACTTGCACCTCAAAAATCTTAACTGTTTCTCCCAGACATCACCCCAAAACACTCTCCACATTAATTTCTCAGACTCCCCTCCCTTCTCCACTCCCCATACATCCACGTTCACAGATGCCTTTCACCACGCACAACCCCTCTCGGCTGAGCTCCCCTCACACAGACCACAAGTGTTGGGGTGCCCCTCAGAGGGAATCCTCCCTCCACCCTAACAAAGCCCAGCCCTGCCGCACACCTCACGCGGCCCTGCTCTCTGCCCATACACCAGCCCTCACCTCACACCCCTGCACACAACCCACTCAGACACCTTCCTCTGCCATCACCTTCTCCACAGCGCAGGCCCCTCATCCAAGCACCCCGGGCCTCCCCGGCCCCGTCCCCCCTCACATCCACCCCCCAGCCCAGGAACCCCAACATCGGTTCTCCCCACACCTCCCTCCTCTGTGTGCCCCCCCGCCCAAACACCCCTCACCACACAGGCCCCCCACAGCAGCCACTCCACCCTGAGTGCCCCATCCCAAAGGCCGCTCCCCCCTCCAGCATGCTCCCCCCGCAAGGCTGGCCCGGCCGCACCGACCTCCTAACGCTGCCATTCTCGGGGCCCCGCTCCGGCAGCGGCAGAGAGGGACGGCCCGAGAGGTAATGTCACCCGCACCGATCCCTCTCCGCGGCCCGCTTACTCCCGCGGAAGCCAACCAAGCGCTTCACACCGGCCAACCTGAGGCTCGCTGATTGGCCACAACCCCCACCGCCTGACGGGAAATGTAGTGCGTGCTTCTAGCGCGGCGGTGCACCGCCCCCGGGTGCGCGGAGCATGCTGGGAGTTGTAGTTCTCGCCGGGGCGGTCTGATTGGGCGCTGTAGTTTGCAGGAGGAGACGGGGGGGGAAGACGGGGGCATAGGGACGGTTTTTGCCCGTCGCGTAGCAACGCGCCCCAGGGCGGAGGAGCCATTTTGGGGCCTTCAGGCAGGGTTGTGCGGGCCTCCCTCTGCACCTTGCTATGAGTCTTCTCCTCTTTAGAGGCACGCTGCAGAAATGGCCTCTCCACATAAATAAGCCCATCCCGATCCCTGCTTTATCAGCCCTTGTGCTGCCTTTCTCCCGCTCGCACTGACCCGCAAACCCCCTCCGAAGCGGAGCAGAGGCATCGCCCCGAAGCTGTGCGCCCGGCAGGCCTGGCAGAGCAGCCACCATGGGCACGGCTGGAAAACGGGCAGAAACGGGGAAGAAGAAAGTGCCTGCCATCCTCCTAATAACAAAAGGATGTGGCTGGGGCAGGGCAGCGCCCGGATGCAAGACCCAGAGCTGTGCAAAGCAGAATTGACCTTTAATGAAGAGCATAATGGACTGCTTAGACTGAAAGCTCATCACGCCAGGAGTCTTTATTTTACCAGCGTTCACAACACCCAGCGTAGTGTGGCTGGTGCTGAACCAGCCCCACACACAGAGCAGCTGCATGACTCCAGCAAACAAGCAACCATTTTGTTGGCAATGACCTTTAATATCACAAAGCACATTTCTCTCCATCCTGGAGATCAAGGGGCTGATAGTCACCAGCTTTTCCAGTTCTCTGCAGCCACTGGACACTGGTTTCATTCTTGGTAACTGAGTCATCCGCAGAAGTCTGCTGCAGAAGTGGGGTTTTTCCTCCTTTGTGAAACACAGTTAATGTAGAATTAACCATAATGGAAACATGACAAAGATGCTTTTCTGGGTTTGATGAAAATAGATTTAATACAACTTTGCAGCTTCTAGCTGGGAAGTTCTGTTAAAAACTGCCAACCAAACCAATTTAAGTTGTATTTGTAAAATATATTTCCCTTTAACATGGGTCCATCAGCAGTGCTCTAAAGTGGATGAATTTAAAGGCAAGAACAGTACCACTCAGTGTCATCAGCCTGCTGCTCACCTGGCTTCGCTTTCACTTGCAAGCATGGCTTTTGCCCAGTTTAGCAATTATCAGTGGTGTCCAGGCTGCTGTCAATACTAATGCCGCGCAGCACAGGGATGATAGAGACACTGAAGAAGGAGGTGTAAAAGAAAATAGAACTTCACGCCTACAAATCGATCCTGCAGTTTTTCCAATTTCCCCGTTCAGCAAAGGCACACGGCCTGTGAAATTGCCCCTCGGAATGTAAAATGGAGGGGAGAAGAATACCTCCATTCTTACCTTGCAGCAAATTACACTGCCTGATACAGCTCATTTCCTTTGCTGTGGACACTTGGGCCGGGCTGGATTAGCATTCAAAATGCAGAAGCAAAACGTAGAATGTTTTTTAATACTGCATTGAACCATACTTTGGAGTGAAAGCTTTTCTTGAAATAGCTTACCTTTGTACGGTCTTTAGCGAAGCACATAAATTGCGATACAAACGGGTTTAAATATTCTTTAAGAGGCATTGATATCAACTATTTATCCTAGTCCGAAGTCTTCTCAAGTGTAATATGCCACCACCTCTCTCCTCTGTGAAGCCTTCACTGTTAGTCCTTAGCACTTAGAAGACTTAGCACAATGGAGGACACCCATGGAAATCCAAGGACCTGCTTTTTTACCCATATTATTTACTGGATCACTGAGGTGCAAAATGAGAGGGACGTGCCTGTGCAAGTTGCTCTGAAATCCATGTCAGTCACCTACTATCTTGAAGCTAGGTATTAGAAATGACATTTGCATTACACACACGTATTGGAACCTTTCTTTTAGAAATTACAAGATGCTTAATGAGTTCCATCTCCCTTTGCATCTGCTGCATCCTTTTCTTTCTCTCTTCCATCATTGTTTTGCCTGCAAAGCGACGCAGGCCCTCTATTCAAGCATTGATCTACAAGTCAGAAAATTGGGTTCTCAGTTTGGTGCTGACACTAATTTACTTGCATGCTGTTGATCAAATTATTTGATTTCATAGATTTTGGCTTCCCAGAAGACACAGGGGAACTATGGATAGACACATTGGTGTCAATTCCTTTATCAATATTCTAATTAGTTTGGGTAGGGTAGTTTTTTGGTTTATGTTTTCTGTTGGTCAGCAATGCACTGAAACTAGTGACACCATTTTAACATGTTGCAAGAATCCAAAAGGTCCCAGTTACTGAGGAACTGGGATGTTTTCACTTATGCTTTAGCTTCACACCTAATTTATCATTCCTGCAGATACAGCTTGAAAACAAACATTTGAAAACATTTGGTGGGGAAAGTGTGTTTTTCCCATTTGATAATCCAAAGGTTCAAATGAAATAATCTCAACCAGGAGGGAACAGAGTCCACATCTGTCATTTATGAGTGATTAGAAGCATCACCCCTTTACAAACTGAGAACTGGCACTGCTTGTTCTGGGATTCTTGCCTTCAGAATAAAGCACGTCTTTGTTATGGGTCTAAGAATGAAAAGAGGGGAAGGAAAAAGTTTCAGGAGAAGATGAACACAATAAACACTTTTCCAGATATCGGAGAACTTAGATAAAAGAAAAAAAAAGTTTGAACAATGCAGTTATCAAAAATCATCAAATCATAGACTGGTGTGGGTTGGAGGGGACCTTAAAGCTCATCGATTTCCAACCCCTGCAATGGGCAGGGACACCTTCCACTAGAGCAGGTTGCTCCAAGCCTTGTCTAACCTGGCCTTGAGCACTACCAGGGATGGGGCAACCACAGCTTTCCTGGGCACCCTGTGCCACTGCCACAGCACCCTCACAGGGAAGAACTGCTGCCTAAGAGCTCATCTCAGTCTCACCTATGGCAGATTAAAGCCATTCCCCCATGTCCTTTCACTACAGGCTCTTATCAAAGTCTCCTATCCAACTTGCTTGTCAGCCCCTTTAGCCACTGGGACCTGCTCTAAGGTCTCCCTGAAGCCTTCTCCAGCTGAACAAGCCCAACTCTCTCAGCCTGTTGAGATGTTTTCCTTCATTACACCTACAGAACAAGTTAATTAGAGAACTGTGGTTCATCTACCTTCAACACAGAGACCAAGAAAGCCTCATATCTTTGGCAAATTATTGGTTTGGGTCATCTGGTAGGGAACTGCCCAAGCCACCCCCTGTGCTCCTGCTGCGCAAGAGATAATGCACAGAGCACTTGGGTAGTGCCAGCTCTTGCTACACACTATTAGGTAAGACTTTTCATACTGTGTTCTGCCAGCAAAATGAAGATAATAAATGCAATTGGACTAAAATGTAAGGAAAAATAGATTCAGGGGGCTGTTCAAGCAGCTTTTTAGTCTTTTACAGCAACATTGAAAGGTGTCTTTTAATCAATTGCTCAAGTTAAAAAAAACAAGCATTAATTTCCAGCAAAACTGTTTAATTATAAAATTCAAATCAAGTACTAGTAAATAATATTCCTTGCTGTCTCAATAACTAATATTTACATCTCTTTAGTTATTTGTACATGTTAATTTGTGCTGTGCACCTGTAAGAAGCAATACAGGTGACAACTGCGCGCTGAAACCCTGTCATACTTTAATAGGAAAAAATCTTGATATTCACTATGGCACAATCTAACCTTGAAAACAATCTTTTACCAGTTTGGCTTTAATGCATAAAACACTGCTCATTTTCTGCAATCCTGTCACCAAGGGGCACATTAATTTAGTTGCACAATAATGTAATACATTGATGTATTGATTGAAGCAGAGAGGTTTTTGTTTAGCGGTTCCCAGAAATCATGCATTTCTTGCAGGATCCTTAAAAGGACAGGTCTTGCTGCGGTTTAAGCAGGAGGAATTGCAGATCATTAGGGAGAGTTGCCCTTCAAAGCTGATTGATCCCACCATACTGAGCACAGTGGGCCTTACATCAGGAGGGAGGGAAAGCCTGCAGGGGGCAATTAATGGGGCAGATATTGGAATGCCTTTTCTGATTACCACATACTGTACAGTGGATTTGGCTTTGCTGAGACAGGCTGGTAGAAACAAGAACCCTGATGAGATATGGCTCTGCTAATGTCAAGAAGCACCACTTCCTAGCAGCAGGAGCAACTTTATTGAAACCATCTGTTGGTTTTGAAGACACATGTGCACGCGCACACGTACTTCCTTCTCCCAAAGTGTTTAACCTTTCTCTTAAGGCTGGCTGAGATCGCACAGTTAATCCCTGCTTATCTCTGAATGAGAAGCTCTACCCTTCCCAGCAAGTCCCAGCAGCTACTGGAAATGTGGATGACCATCATTGTTTAGGTGATGTATTCTGGAGCAGCCACTTCAGAGGAAAATACTCATTCATCCACCATTGACATAGAGTTTCCCAGGAGCAGTCTGTGATTACTAGGAACCTGACATAGAAGGCTTGGGTACCTGCGTAGAGATGGGAAATCAATACTCCACTGGGTCTGCTCTACACAGGGGACAGAAAGAAGAGATCCAGCAGGTATAACCCAACAGCAACCTCAAAGGGAATGACACTGCTTGGGTTACAGCAGACTCCATGTATGATCTCTGTTCAGATTTGTCAAGTCTAATCATATTTTTATGATCATCCCTCCTTAATATGCCACAACTTTTAAGGTTCTTTTAGCTGTTACAGAGGGGTGCATCAGAGCCCAGCTGCCACCAGAAAATACGGCTCCACTGGAGCGTTCACCGAGACTGAATTAACTGTAGATAATGTATTTATGTCAGTATTTCATGCACATCTGTGCGTGTTTAATTTCTTATTCCTGAAAGCCATGTCTAAAAGCACCACTTGAAAAATAAACAGCAGCTTCTTGCAGCTTTGGAGCAAACACTCTGTATCATACCTGGAGTCTCCAAAATCGCTCTCACCAGCAAATATGACCCATATTCTGCAGGCTTCTGGGCCACTCTCTAAACCAAACCACACAGAAAGGTGGAATGTGCCAAGTAGTTTAAACTCATCTCCAAACCCTTCTAGCTACCTCCTCTCTACATCCAGTGGGCCCAGACAAAACCAACCCTTGCAATGCTGCTGGGTGAAGCAACAACAGAGAAGAACAATGACTTCTCACTGCCCCTTCTCTTCTGCATCCACTTTTGCTTCTACCTACATGTGTGTGTTATTAGAACTTTGCAGCTTGCATGTAAAAAGCCCAGACAGACCTCCAGGTCACCAATGGCCTGGTCAGCTCTTACAGTTGAGAGCTAGGACTTCAGTGCACTAATGTAGATATAAATTGATCCAGCCACTAGTCAGAATGAGGTTCAACCATGGGAAAGGTGTAGGCACTTCACAAAGAGTACAGATGGCTAAGGAAAGGGGAGAGAAAAAATAAAGCACTTCTGCTGGAACAAGCCATGAAGGTTAAGAGCAAACTCATTTTCCTTCATAACTGGGGAATAGCTGCAACCACATTTGTTTCTTTTTAGGGATAGTATAATAAACTTGAACCGCTCAATACCATCCAATGTGCCATTCTGAAGTTATTGCTCAGAGCTGCCGTGTTTTTTAGTTCTTTCTTCCTTCAGTAACTTTTTTGTGGGTGTTTTAAAGAGGTTGAGTATGGAAGAGACGATCCCTGGAGCTGCAACCGGAAGGCAAGTATCTCTCCCCTTCAGTCTTCCAGCCTGAAGAACTCTGGAAGGTTAATACACTGCAGTTATTTTCATAACTCAGAAGGCCCATCACTTAAAAAAAAAAAAAAAAAAGTGTTTCAGCAGATGTCTAATTGTTAAGGGCCATTTTTGAGTCAAGGCTGTCTACAAGATGGGGCAGTGTGGGTTATAGACCTATTCACTGAATGCAGAAAGGTAACAACCATAAACAAATTTAGCATCCTTGAAAGGGTAATGGATAGTGTGAATATTTTTATAAGTGTCCCTGTATTTGCTTTCTTGTATAGAGGAAAGTCCAGTGGATCAGATTTTATAAGGAAGTAAGTTTAATACCTGGTACTAGGTTTTTTAAGTAGTGGGTTGTGATATAGGTCTCATGACCTGCCCTTATTTACTTGACCCACCCAAACTCAGCTGTATCTTTTATGTCCTATGGCTTCATTTGGAATGTTACACTGTTTAGGACAACTTCAGTTTACATATTTATGAGTACTGGCAATTTTTGTCTCCAATTGTGGCTTTAGACCCTTATCTCATTGTGTTCAATAGCTTTACTATCGAATGGAGAGACACTGAGCTGAGGTATTCAGAGAATGCCTGGTCTGTTATTGACTGTAAAAGTGTATTTAATGGTTATGTGTTAAAAAGAATGAAAGGTTATTTCCTCTAAAATCCCTGTGCAGCAGAGTAAATCAGATAACTGGAAGTCAGACAGTGGGTGGATTCCTAGACGTTATTTGCAAATACCGTGTTTGACTGTACAGAAGGGAAGATGACTCATTGTGGATTCCAGAGGAGCAAGATGGACAACAGAGGTTTCTCCCATTTGAACCCCACCCTCCTCCAGATAAGGTCATTCAGGTATATACTTATATATGTACACACACACACACCAAGGACATACTAGCAGCAGTAAAGCTGCAATGATGCCAGCTGCAGTACATGCCAGACATCCAATTTAGGCTCCAAATGCTTCAATGATGTAGCTGCTCTTGGGTATCTGAGCCAGTCAAGTTGTAGCTAGCTGGACTCTCCCTGCATGTGCTGCCGTTGCACCCCTGAAGCAGAGGAACCCTTCCAAACTGAAGGTCTCCTCCAAGAGTCTGTTTTGATGATATATGGAAAATAATTGCCAGTTTAAAAGGCCATTTTGCAACCTGCGTTTCTGAAAATCCTGACACGCCTTTAAAGTCTGGAACTGTGTTCCTCATAGAAGAGGCCTTGAACTCTCTCTGGGCAGACCACTTTCATATCCTCTTGGATGGAACACTTTCATATCCTCTGAGCTCATGTATTTCATGGTAATAAGCTGTGAGATTTAACTGTGCTGAGGCAACATGCCTGCTCTTTAACCTAGAAGAATAAAGAAGAACTTTCCAAGCAAAAATACTTAAGATAAAATAGTTCATGTGATACTTGGAGCTAGCAGGGCATTCACTTTTCTGCTGTTGGGTGTAAAGGGGAAGGGATTCCAAGAAAGCAAGCCTACAAACATGATTGCAGGAATGACTGGGTCTACTATGGCCCCTCAAACCCATCAGCTCCTTGGGAAGTGTTCTGGCCTCAGCAGCTCATCAGTCCCTCCCAAGACCTGGCTCGGGAAGGGCTTCTCCATCTACTGGGAAGTGACCCATTACTCTTGCTGCCCTAAACAAACTTCAAGGCAAAGCTCATCAGCAACACAAGGAGCATGGGAATTGAAGGGCAGGTAGAACGAGTTAGGACTTTCATTCCTTTCTCACACTGATCATGCTTGCTCATCATAGGCATGGAGAGCATTCAGAACTCAGTTCTTTTACTAATCATAGCAGTAGTATAAATGCTAGAATGGAAAGTAATTTTAAAGCCACTTCTTGCAGAGGCTGTTCTCATTTCTAGCGTGCGCTGCGCAGGAAGGATCTCAGGGCACTCCCTCACCGTTCTTTTTACATTTCAAATGAGGGAAAATTAATTTTTTCTTCTATTTGCCAAAGAAAATAGCAAGTACGCTTTGGGGAACTGGTAAGACAATGAAGTACCATTTTCAGCAGCTAGCATACCCGCTCCTTTCAGCTAAAAGATTCAAATCTTTATAAATAAGGATTTTATAAATTCAGATCTGAATAAAGATTCATCTTATCATTGACAGAATTTAAACCCACTTCTATCATAGCCAATATAAATGTCCCCCTGAGGCAAAGGGAATGCTGGGAGAAAATTTGCTATGAGCCAGTCACTGCTCCACAGAACGATAGAGATGAAACTTGGGGACGGAAGTATCAAGAGTTGGGAAAGCAGAAGCATGGATATATTGAGGTTGGCTCCTGTCTGCTAATGATAGCAGTTTTCTGTAGCTTCCCAAATTTAGACTGTTGAGCCTGGCATTACAGCTTTCCTGTTAGGAGTAATCAACCAAAACATACACACATTGAACAATACACACAATTCAGACATGTATGTAATACAGTATGCATTATACATGTTTTATCTCAAATATGTAGGCCTGGCATTCAGCTCAGAGGTAGACCTGCAATTAGATGCAACACACATGCCTTAGTAGGGCATCTGTTTCTTTTAATATATTTAAACCCTTACCTTGCAGACAGAGGCCAGGCTTAGCTCCCTCTCTCATTGTTCTCTATCTAAAGCTGAAATGTGGGATTAGTTCCACTCTCCAAATTCAATGCATAGCTAAGCTTACCTGATGTGACTTGAGGATAGCTACTCAGCAGGGAGGTTTGAAACCAGAACAGAGAAACTAGAGAAACTCCCAGCGACTACAGTGCACCAGTGTGTGAAAGCTGGAGCTGTCATTTCAACCACATGTCAGTGTGGGAGCTGTGGACTGGCTCTTGGCAAACACACACAACAGAGAACAAGCTGCAGTTCCAGAAGAAGAGGCTTGAATGGTATCAATAAGGGAAGGGTGAGAAGCTCAGTGCCAGCGTTTTTGAAAATTAGATTGACTGGAAAGTTTGCATTTCAATGTGTGGGATGTAAGGCAGCAGTCTCTCAAAATCCATTTGGCTTTCCAAGAGCATTCTGGTTTTGTTTCCTAAATGTTATGGCATAAAGAGGAAAAGAAAAGCAGCAGCAATGGCAAAAAAGAGATAGTCCAACTTCAACTGCCAGAGAAAGTTCTGACTGTCACACCACAGTGCTCCACAAATAGCCGTGGCCATGTACCAACTTCTGTCACCCCATCCCCTGGCAGACCTCACCTGGCACATCAGAGGAAGATCCAAAGTCAAATAAAGAGCATGGAAAAAGAACACACGTAAGTGTGGAAAGCAGAGATGCCTTGCAGAAATAGGGAATTTGTTTCCTTACAGCCATGATCTCACCCCAGCCTCTCCTTCACCAAATATGTCCATGGAGCTCTTCACACACATCAACATTTCTGTATTTAATCTGTCAACATGACAACCCAAACATCTCCCCTTCAGTGATATGCTCTTGCCAGCAGGTCTTGGCTGCCGTGTGTGCCAGTGATTACAGTTTACTCAGACATGAGGTGCTAGTATGGATCCACACACAGTCAAGAGAGCTATGTCACTGATTGAGTGACCTCTTGGTCAGGAGCTCCCCGCCAAGGTGCCAGGCTGGTTTCAGTGGACTGCCTCCTATTGTCATCCCCTCAGCTAGTGGTATTGCAAGCCCCTTGTCTTGCCTAAGTTGTCCTCCTTCCCTGAAATACAGGATGGCAAATTCAATTTAAGCAAAACACCCTCAAACACTGCTTTGCATGACCCCAAAACAGATGCAAAGAAAATATACCCCCAAACCTTAATTTGCCAAAATTCAACTCCATCCTATTGATTTTGAGGCTAAGTATTTCTGAGCTGCAGCTGTGCAACTCAGCATCACCTCAGAACCCTAGCTTACACCAGCGGGGCATCTTTACTCAAAGATAAAGCTCAGAACACCAGCACATAATGAATGCTCCAATTTCCAACCAGCAATATTCATTTCAAGGCCAGGATCTTTCAAACCCCCTCTGCTGACACACATTACCTGCCAGACCTTCCCACACTTGCGGGCTGGAACAATACCAGAAGAGTTGGTTAGAGTTAGTAAATAACATGGGATGAAAACAAATTAGGTAGCAAAAGGACCCTTGAGAAATTAGGAAGAAGACTCTACAGCCTTTCAACTTATTCATGATTTACTAGAAAGCTGTAAATGTAGCAGGCCTAAGAGCCAGCAAAAAATGCTTCTAAGGCCAAAATACCCCAATTTGAATAGCTAAGTCACAGACTGAAAGCCTGGGGAAGTGTTTAAAGTAAGCTAGAAAGGAAACCAACACTCCCCACTTCCCCCCACCCCAAGCCTTTGATTAAAAAGGAAACAAAAATGCTAATCTTCTGTGGTTAAGCACAAAGGCTTAAAGAGCAGCTGACAAACAACATGAATTATTCAGGGACAAGGTTACTGCTATTCTGCACACATTGCTCTACAATGGGAGCACAAAGCCACACGAGCACAATAATTTCTGAGAGTGTTACATTGGTAAATAGTTTCAAATAACCTCCATTAATTGCATCAACATAGGGTAGCCTTTCTGGGTATTTTAGGATCCATACAGACTGTCTAAAACCATAGAGCCTGATCCCAACCTAAACTGAGCAGGTTTTATATATTACATGACTGCAGTGGGGCAAGTATTACATTACATTGAAGATGTCTGCTCTGAAGCAACCCCATTCTTCAATATGATATTGGGCAAGCATCCATGAGGGTTGAAGATCAATAATTACATGAAGCATTTAGAGTTTCCCTGTTCATAATCATCCCCAGCTTCCCTAAATCCAGAAAAACCCTCATCTCCTTGCAGGCTAAGTCTGCATGGGTCTATATATGTACAAACTCCCTGTCTTAGAAACAGGTTTTATGCATGCATATATGTATGTGCATTAAACCCATTTCTTCAGCGAGACAAAGGAAGGAGGAACCAGCAGGCCTGCTTTAGAACTAAATGACCCTGATCTCAGACCACAGAAAGGAACTTGTGCATTAAACTGACTGTGTCTGTTTGGGAGGAAGCATTAGCAGCCTCCACAAGCCTACCCTTGACTCAGCTTTCAACTTGGGTAGTGTGGGATCTTGCTAAGAAGCATTGGGATGCCTTTGGCTCCCCTGTATCTTACTTTGCCACTCACCTGCCGGTCTCCTCCTGCTGTCCTATAAACCCATCAGCTTGCTTGGCAGTTTGCTGCCCTGCAAAGCTCATGGGAAAAATCTGCTGGCCTGACTGGGGCAATCAGACTAAGGGACTTATTAATAAGCTTTTCTAAGGTGGCTGCGCATGGCCCAGCATCTCTGAAGCACAAGTTACAGAGCAGAGCAGCAGGTACCCCAACACACATAAGACAGTCCTAGAGACTTACCTTTGCAATCCCCAGAGTACTGCAATACTTACAGCCCTGCTAAGTATTCCCCTAGGCCAGAAAGCCCCTTTATTGCCACTGATACCTACACAGCTGTGATAATGACCTCAAGGGAGACAACCTGGTGCTGATCTCGCAAGCAAAATCACCTGATGCTGCAGCACCTCAGGTTGATGAAGAAACCAATGTAGCGGCAAACGGCAATGCTGTTAATGGCACAGCTGTATGCAGTGATTTGTTTTCTGTCAGTGAGTTTGGGAAGTGAGGGGAAGTAGGAGAACAGTCACAGAGAAGCTCAGTTACAGAAATTCAAAGGTAAAGCTCCCAATTAAACACATAGAAGTCAAACTAAAATTATAGGTGACAATTACTGTAACTTGATTAGGCACAATAGCAAATTCACTTCTCTAAATCACTTTCACAACTCTCCTAGGAGGTCTGAAAGATGTAGTATATGAGGTTCATTTAATTTCTAATGTAGTAATTATCACTACTGAAGAAAAAAAAAAAAGGAAAAAAATAGCAGTGACAGACCCAGGAAATAAAATTAGCACTTGAGGTTTTAATAAAATTTTTATGTGCAACCCTGTTGGTTAGAAATTGTTTAATCAATCTTATCTGGTTCACAGACTTCGTGCTGAGCTTTTGCTTCATGTTATTACAAGACAATATGCTGCAGCACCTTCTTAGCATCCCAAGCTGCAAAGCCTAAAGACTATTGCTATCCAAAGCTGGTGCAAGCGCCTCTTTCAGTTGTGAACACCCAGTTTTGTTCACGTGCTGATGGCTGTTTTCAAGTTATACAGCTGGACGTAAGTACTGGTAACTCAAGAACGGGGTCCAGCCTGCTCTGCTTGGCTGCCCCAGTAGAACCTCTGCTCTAGGTGGTAGCTTGTTTCTGTGGTAGCAGAGGTGTCTAGTGAGCTTAATCAGGTTTTCAAGCTATTCATGTGTAGGAGACCCAGTCAGTCCTTTCTGAAAGGGCTTCATGCTCCAGGCTTCAGAGTAACACTGAGAGGTATACATCTCAGCCTCTCCTGGGCCTCCAGGATGACCAGGCTGTGATAGGCATGCCAGGAGTCCAGACCCGTGGTTTGCTCAGGAACAGTGGAGGGACATAAAGAAACTAAGTTGGTGATCCACAACTATTGGCATTTCTTAGATTTTCCTGACTCGTGTCCTCAAGCTCCTGGGCACCAATGGAGAGAAAGCTGAACCCAGATTTCCTGTCCCGCATCTTGCGGGGTCACTGCCTGTATAAATTAAGTTGAAGTGGTTTGTTTCTGTTTGCAGACCAGGTCGGTGGCAGTAGAAGAGACGTGAAAATGTGTTTATTCGTGTCTAAAGGAAAAAAAGCGTATTAACAGCATTCCTTGATTGTTTCAGTAGGTCTCTTATTTAACCTAAGAACTCCATCTCCAGTGTTGAACAAAATTACTCTCACTGTCAGACTGCTTAGAATGCTCGCTGCTTTGAAGTGTGCCGGTGTGCATTCCTTAGTGCCATTTCAATTGGGTTTGGTACCATTCAGAAATCCAATGAAGGAGCATGGCCAGCACTGACAGAACTATGAGCAGCACTTGCCTGGCTTGCTCTGCTTTTGTCCATCAGAAACCTTCCCCTGACAATGGATTTAGCTCCGCTCTCTCTCGTTTCTGGCACTGTCTGGCCAAACACACAGAACAATCATCATGCAAGTTGGGTTTTTTCTTCTTCTGTTTGCAGTTTTGTACACTAATAATTCCTGAGCGGGCCAGTGGCTAACGGGTAACTTGGTAGCCCTCTGATCAATAACAAAATCAATAAATATTTGGGCGTCATCATAAACAGAGCCCATTATTGCAGCCTTTCAGTACTTAAAAAGAGCCTGTCAGAAAGATATGGGAAGACTTTTTAGCAGGGACTGTTGCAATAGGACGAGGGGTGATGGTTTTGAACTAAAAGAGGGTGGTAAAACACTGGCACAAGTTGTCCAGAGAGGTGGTGGATGCCCCATCCCTGGAGATGTTCAAGGCCAGGCTGGTCAGTGCCTTGGGTGGCATGGTTTGGTGTGAGGTGTCCCTGCCTATGGCAGGGGGGTTGGAACTCGATGATCTTAAGGTCCTTTCCAACCATAACTATTCTATGATTCTATGATTCTATGTGTGTATGGTGCATAACATGTCCTGAAAGTCTTCTGAGATGCAGCCAGCCACATGGAGCCAGCTTTGCCTGACCTGTGAGGATTGCTTTGCTGTCAGCTCCTCCTATAGGATGCACACCCGGCACTACATCTCCCAGCTGGCCTGTAGTAGCAGAGGGGATTTCTGCCTGGGGAGCACTGCACAGGGCCCCATGTTCCACACCTGCAAAGGAGGTTCACAGGTGAATGCATCTCCAAAATCCCACTTCTTGACACAGCCCGTTGCCTCCTTTTGGTCTCTGCCATGGTTTTAATGCTAACCCCACTGGGGACTTTGCAGTGGGGCAGTGGCTGGACTCACACCATGGCACAGCAGGCAGGAGGCTCTGTGATAGTGCAGCCAGCGCTGTCCAACATCTCCCAAAGCCTCTTAGGACCGAGGGTCAAAGATGCAGGATGCCATGAGTTATCAGTGATCGACTGGCAGCTCCTCAGAAAACATGATCACTGTAACCAGGCACCCAAAAACCCCCGTGACCTTCACAGATCCTACACTTTGCTTTCACCTGTCAATGCAGTACCAAAGCCATCAAAGCCGTGACAAAATGATTAATTAAAGCCCAACTGGAGATAGGAGTTTTCTGTCTTGATTTTTTAAGTTGGAGTCTGTGTGTCATTTTGACACACTAAACAACTGCAGTATATAGATCCTCGCTGCAATTATTTCTGACAGCCCATATGGATGCTGATTGAGCCGCAGCGAAGGAGAGAACAGAGGAAAGCTGTCCTCGAAATATCCGGATGCCGAGAAACGCTTCGCTCGGAGCTGGCAGCGCTGCTGGGATCCGAAGGCCGCTGCTGCCATCTGGTGTCGCTGTCACCCGGTGGAGGAGAGCTGGGACGCTGCAGGCTGAAGTTGTGTTCGCTCATGTTGGATAAATGAGGGGTGACTTAGTCCCAAACATTGAGGAAGGACAACGTCTTCCCTGGGAAAGGACAGCTCTGCACATCTGAGCTGCTTCGCATCCATCTCAGTCTGAAAGGAACCAGCTTGTGTTCTTGAAGATAAGAGGAGACGTAAGAAAGGAGAAGAAATTGTTTAAAAGGCTTTTTGTGGCAAGGAGACACAATCTAGCAGTGTGAGTTACAGACCAGCGGCTCTGTCATCCTGCTCCAGCAGAGCCATGGGGAGATGCTTGTGTTGAGGGGAGGGTTGCAAAGCTACAGAGCAGAAGGGGAAGTTTGGGTCTTGGGAGCTCAAACTGGAGCTGTGTGGAGAGGAGGAGGCAGTGGCTCAGTCATGACTAGGTCTTCCAAGCCTTGGTCTTAAGTTGCTCTGTGTATGAAAGCAACGTTCCCTTATGTTGAAGTGCATTCTCATTGAGGAAGGGGAACCATTTAGGAGGGAGGACAGCTCTCCGCAGCCATTTGTTATTCAGCGTTTTTCTGATCTCTCGTTTGTCTCTCCACACAGGCTTGCCAGCAGGTGCCAGGTGCCCTACAAGCCTTAGCTCTCTAACCACAGCATCTCTTCCTGTAAACGACAGCATTCATGCAAACAACCCCTGCACTTTCACAGCCCCAGAGGCCAGCCCTGCTCCCTCCTTCATCGTGAGATAAAGGCAGCAGTGAGGAAATAACAATGATTTGATCGGCTCTCAGGATATCGAGCCTCAGTTTAAAAAGCAGACAATTTCCAGTGTCACACCGCTACATTTTCAAAGCTAATTTAACTATTCCATTTGAAAGAAATGAAAACATATTCAAATTAAAATACCCAAAAGATATGAAAGGAGGGAGGAAAAGCCTTGTTGGAGAGAAGACATGAAATGCATCCGTAATTTCCCATCAGGCTACAGTTCCCCTAACTGACCATGACAGTCAAAGATGAAATAGAAATTTCTCTATCAAACAGGAGCACAAAGGAGGGCTGACCTTTGATCAAATGTGTTTGTAGTTTTGACAAGGAAATTTGCATTGAAATAATTTATGCTGGACACTTACAGGAGAAGTTAACTCCCAGCATGTAAAGGAAGAGAGAGGTCAAACCATCCTTAAACAGTCTGTCAGATGAAAGCCGCGCTCTCCTCGCTGCAGAGCTATGTGAAGTTTCGAGTCCAGGCTCTCTTTCTGAAATCACAATTGCTGTGGGTTTTGTGATGCTGTTTTTCAAAGCGGTGTTTATGCAGGGGTGAGAAAAACCTGTTTCAGGCAAACAAAGGCTTTCACACACAAAAAACCCCTCTTCTAGCATAGCAGCAGAAGGCATTTAAGAAATCAAATAGCACCACCAATTCATTATAATATTTAAGCTCCAGGCTTGGCTGACCCTCCTTGTTTTCCAGCAGGAGAATAAAGAAAGGAAAGCAGGATGGGAAGTGGGGTCTTGGTCTGTTTGACCCAGAGCAGTGGTGTGCAAGGGAGCTGCAGCGGGGCAAGTGCTGCCCTGGGGCTGATGGCGAGAGGCACCACTTGTCTTCTGGCTCTTCCTGAAAGCAAATGTGTGCTCTGCCTGTGAGGTGGCAAGGTTTGAAACATTCAGCCAAGCAATAGCCATGGAATGAGGTTTTGAGGTGGTTACATCAATGAGGGGAATTTGTGGAAATCCATAAGAACAGGGAGATTTGGGGTTTATCTTCTCAGGAAAATCACTGCTGTTTATTTAAACTTTTACTACAACTGCACAATAACAGTCATTATCATACAGGTTTTTACAAAAGGCCCCACACTGTGAGCTAAGAGGTATGACACATTCCTTCAGCAGACAAAGCCCTCCCCAATACATGTGATAACCTCTTGGGTTGTCTTCTTCTTTCCTTGCACTTATTTCTTTCGTATTTCCAAGGTTGCCCAGTTTTCTCACCTACATGGTTTTATAGCCCTCAGTTTCCCAGTAACGACTGCAGGATAGGGATGGATTTTGGATGCTTCTAGGTCTCCCTTGCCCAGGGTCCTACTGTGGTTTATCATTGCAGTAATAACCACTTGCATGCCATGGTCTATTCACAATCCCAGTCACATTTAGTAAAGGGATCACTGAAGATCTTCGTTTCCCCAAAGGGCTGCCTCTGCCTGTTTTTCTTCTGCCTATTAACTGGAAGTTAAGTCCTATTGCTACTTGTCCAGTGGGATGCCCCCCATCCAAGTTCTAGGCTGCGCGATGCCTGGTGCATCCTGGGTCTGTCCAGGAGAGGTCAGTGAACACACACACACACACACACACACACACAGACACACACACACACAGCCCACAGTCAGCAAATCTGGCAGTAAAACTGTTTCATGTAATGAAATTAAGTGTTTGGCAGTTTCAGGATCCAGCAATGGGAGGCTGAAATATCACCCCCCGATGCCCGAGGCTGCTACCAGAGTTAGTGCAAGATCTCCCTTTCGGAGATGCACTAGCATGGTTGGATCCAATCGGGAGCTGGCGGTGGATGAGAGCCTAGAAATCCCTCAGGATGTACTCTCTGGACCAGCAGCTGCTTCAGCCTTTCCCACCCGCTCAACTGGTTATCCTCCAAGATAGAAATTTCTCCTGGAACCATGCAGAAACCAGGCTATAAAATTTAAGTGCACAGTCCTGCAAGGGCTGCCAGCCCTGGAGCTGAAAATCTCATCCAAAGGCTCCAGGAGCCAAGTACCTTTGGAGAGAAAAGCACTAAACCCTTTGAGAATGCTTTGATTGCAGGTGAGACATCTCAAACTGACACATTGGACAATCTTTCTGCCTCCATCTCTATGTCCTGGCTAATTGACTTGCAAGCGACCAAACATCCAATGCTCCGTAATGGTCACACTGGCCTCCATGCTGCAGGGACACAGTGACACCAGATTGCCCTTCAGAGAGGGTGGGAGTGGCAAGAGAAACTGGGCTGGGGTTTTATAGCAAAAGCTAGGTAGCCAAGGTTTCTGTGCTGCATCTGTTCCTTGGAGTCAGTAATGTAATTCTTGGTTCAATTAATTTTATGGATTTTGAGGACTCTCCATAAGCCCAAAACATCTATTTCCTGAACTTATTATTTCAAATATTCACACATGGTTTCCTCTCACTGTGGTTTGAGCTTTAGTTATAGATTTCGTCTATTGCTTTGTATAGTTCCAGTCCCAAATCCTTCAAAATTATAGGAGTCTTTTAATAAACTTCAGGTTGAGTCAAGCATCCAGTTCAGTCATCAGCAACACTATCAACAGAGGCCCTTCCTTCCAGCATGGGGCCCTGTATAGGATAGGGTTACAAATATCATGTTGACCCTTTAGCATATTCAGGTAATAGATAGTAGATACATGCTGATAACAGGAACACACACATACTTATCCCAGGGACTGCCAGGATATTGAGTTATTGTTCAGGAATTGAAATGCTTCTGCTGGGAACAGGTGCCCAGCTCAAATGCTATCATGGCATTTTGGTTAGGAAAGGAACAGCTTACAGACAAGTAATTCCCAGCACCCAGAAAGAAGGAAACTGGGACTTGTGACTGAATTGAAGCTGGATTAAATCTCAGAGAGGAGGATGTGGGTTCTGATCCCCCAGAGCAGCACAAGGAGACCTGCCTTGACCGTCCCCTTTCTGCTCTGTTCGTGCTCAGAGACTTCAGCCAAGCAACTTTAGCTGCTTTTCCTGCTGCTTGGAAACCAGGAGCATCTCATTTCAAGCATATATTATCTGAGCTCATTAAAGCTATACCATTTCATGCCAGCAATGAATCTTGTTCTCAGACTCCAGCTTTCAGAGCTGCCATACAAGAAAGAAATACAAGCCCTAGCCCACCTGCTTCTTTACCCCAGGACAGGGGGTTTTATCCTATGCCCTCTGTACAGGGACCCCAAGATTGTGTCTGGAAAAAACCCTCATTCAGCCAAGCCTTCCAGAAACCCCAGGTCTGAATTGGTGAATCACCTTTTATGAGTGTGGAAGAGTCTTCACCTGAGGCCTGAGCATGTATAAGGGTGAAGGAAGGCACATCCTGAGCATCCCGAACTGCTGCAGCTGATTCCCTGTCATGAGCAAAGAGAGAAACTCCGCGGTAACGAATTACTGCAGCGCTTGGAAGGCAGAGTCCGAGTTTAATGGTGAAAACTTCTCCATAATAAATGCATTTCCACCCTGGTTCCTGACTGTGGAGCTAACAGAAGCCAAAAACGGCTCATGAATTATTACTTGCTGGCCTCTGTGACCAGAGATCTTGCTGTTGCAGGAAAGCAAAACCATCTGGAGCTCAAGGCTGGGAAGGGTGAGGCTACCCAAGGCTCGGGCAGCATTCTGACACAAACCATATAAAGCCACAGGAACAGAAAAACTAAAACCTCAAAAAAAGCCCTTAAAAAGCCCAACAAAAAACAAACCCAGAAAAAGCAGCGCTGCATTGAAGATGCAATCAACCAAATTGTGTTTAGGACATGGAGCAAAGTGTTTCCTCTGAGGTTGGAAGCTTTAGCTGCAGTGCTTTGGGGGCACTGAGCAATGTCACAAGCAAGAGCAGGCAGTGGCTGTTGTGGCCAGTGGTCGCCCTTGCTGCAGGCTCCTGCGCAGGCTGTATTACATCATGTTAATTAGGGAGCAGGATGCCAAGTCATCGAAATCCAGATGTTCAAATAACACACACGCACATAGCCTCAGCCACTGGTGGTTTACAAGGCAAGGAGCACAGCAAAAGCAAAGCACTTGTGTCAAGAGTGGCAGGTCAGAAATCAAAGAGCAAATTGCTCAGGCAGTTTGTACTATGTGCACTCAAAAAGCAAAGTCGCTCAAACACCAGATTGTGGCTGAGGGGAAGCAGCATCATTGCTGGAAATGCAGTGCAAGGAGCTGATGGGGAAGCAAAGAAAAAGGTGAATATGAGAGGATATCCCAGAGCCACCCCCAAAGTCTCACATGCACACCCCATGCAGGTACAGTGTGCTGAGCACAGGCAAACCATCTCTGTCAGCAGCAGCTCTGAGCTGGTGGCAGCAAGCTCAGAGCAGTTTAGTTTTGGGAGTGAGATGGCCTAGCTCTCAATAGGTAAATATTTCACTCTCAGGAGGTGCTGTCTGCTCTCCTCCCAAGCTCTATGGCTCTTTGTGGTTGGGTTTGCAATCCAAAGCCATAGAAGCCCTGAGTGAAGACAGAGGGATCTGTCCATCTTATTTCAAGTGCAGCCTTCTGCCCCCTTTAAAGGTCATCATAAATCCCTGCAGCGCTGGGAAGAAGGACATGAAGTTCACAGGAGGTGGAAGGAAGCAGGTGGCCTTCTGGCCTGGCCATCCCTCCCTCCTCCACCACCATGAGAGGGGACAGCAAAGCCAAGACAGTGTCAGAGCTGCTTTCATGTCCTGCCAGCACAGTCCTTTCAGCCCCAGCTCCCTCTGGGGAAAGGGTGGTGGGTCGAAGGGCCCTTCCCATTCCAGCACCATTGCTGGAGGCAGGACTGGGGCTCAGCATCCCTTGGCAGAGCTGTGAACCTCTGTTATCCTCATTCCATCCCCTTTTGCCACCACTGAAAGCATTTCATTTTCCTCGCCTGGATGGTCCTTGGCTATATCAGTTCTTTTCCTTGCACGATTAGGAATGCGGCCAGAGACTATCATCACATAGAAAAGGTTCCAAATAATCTCAAAAATACAAGCTTTTCCAGTGCACACACCCATGAACACTGGCTGGGAAGAGCTTCATTATTCCAGAAAACATTCAAGGACACACTGAAGCCTGTGCTCTCCTGCAAAGAGGCCACGCTCTTAGAGCAAAAGATGGAAAGGTATCACCTGCTTCATGGATGGTATTTCCATCCATGAGCTCAGACAACCCTCAGGCTCTCATCCTGCTGGTGCACACCACAGACGTCCTATTCATTGTACAGGTAGCTTAAAAGGAGGGAAGTATTGGAAAACCAAACCAGATCCATTCCGTAGGGAAAGCTGGCGCGTTCCTCGTGCTTTGCGGGAAGTGGGTTCACCTGGAGGAGTGCAGAAAGCTGAACCCCTGCCAGAGGAATCATCTGGTAAACTTCCTAATGAATACTTCTGCAACACAAAGTCTCTTTGTGGATTTAAATTAATCTAAAACACATTCATTAATTCATAGCTCAGAATTGGATTATATTTTGTTGCTGACCTCCATGTTGTTTGGCTATAACTAGATTTCCCCTAAAAGGCAGCAGCACTATTTAATCATAATGCCAACCTTTGGATCTACTTCAGCAGCAATTACCCTGAGCTTTGACTTTGATATAATTTATATTTCAGAACACATCATAAATTATTCTTTCTTCTCCTTTCACTGTGGCTGTGTGAATGTGTCCGAACCTATGGAAATATGAATCGCTGCCTGTTTATTCCATTCAGGCTGAGTGATTGACTGCTGCTGCCCCAGCCACATGTCCCTGGCCACCCACTCTGCCCTGCGGGGACACTTTCATGTTCTTGTGGTGTGCGATGAGCACTGTGTGTGCTCACCATAGAGCTCCATCAGCAGTGCCACCAGGCAGAGTGGCCCTGGAGGTGCTGCAAGATGGACCACAGCCAACCTGCAGACCACGACTGTGAACCCCTGGATGCAGGTCATGTCACTTCACTTTCCTGGGATGACCAAATGTACTTTAAAATGGAATAAGGGAATATTTACTATTCTAACTACTTCTGTAATAATCACACTTACCTGTTAGACTTTCTAGGACTCAGCCAGTCATCCCATGTTCAGCTGATGGTGGTAAGTTTTCTTAGAATCATAGAATCATAGAATAGTTAGGGTTGGAAAGGACCTTAAGATCATCGAGTTCCAACCCCCCTGCCATGGGCAGGGACACCTCCCACTAAACCATGCCATCCAAGGCTATGTCTAACCCCACCTTGAACGCCGCCAGGGATGAAGCATTCACAACTTCCCTGGGCAACCCATTCCAGGGCCTCACCACCCTTATAGTTATCCCTTTTCTGTTCATTTCAATAAAGCACCAGTTTTTAAATGGAGACTGGTTCAGCCACTTGCTTAGGTGTAGAAAAGGGACAAGTTCAGTGCAGGTTTCAGTTTTGAAGAGCCCAAGGACAAAGTCTGAAATTCCACAGCATAAAATTCCCAACATCCAAATAAGTTTAACCCCGAATCACCAAAAGTTCCATGAGATTTCTGCTGGTTTGGATCCAAGAAAATCCCATGAAGCAGTTTTGCTGTTTGGATGCATAGGAAGCAGTACTTTGGGTTCCAGACAGGGTTTTCAAGTCTCTTATCCTCTATGAAATTCAGGGTAAAGATCAGCTCTGAGTTCCAGTTATGGCCACTTTGGATATTCAACCAGATTTGATGTTGGTGGCAATGACACGGGAATGAGCTCAGCTCCTTGACACATAGCAAGTATTCCCAGTGTCACTAGGCGAACACAGCCCAAACCCTACAAACACCATAAATTCTTCATAAATGCCTCAGCTGCTGGCAGCGTGCTGAGAAACAGCAGTGGTAGTTACAGAGATGCAATTAGCAGGAGAGGTAACATACTACAGCAAATCTGGTGGCAATGGCATGTTTAACATTAGTGCGTTGGCACCAGCAAGGGAGTGTGAATCCTAATCATGCTGAGACACACTGTGCGTGGTAGAAATGCCATCTGAGTGCACAGAGGGGTTTGCAGGTCTGTGTTCTTGAGGTAAAACAATAGTAAAGGTGCAGCATGAGCTCAATCACGCTGTGCTCTTCCAGCTGCTGAAACCAGGAATCATTTGCTGTCAGTGAAGTGCAAGGATTTTAAATGTATGTGTCAAGACTGGCAGTAAGGGGGGGAAAAGCTGCAGAAATCTTAAATGTACAACAGCAAAGTTGGGTCTTCATTAAAGCAGTGGGTTTTTTACTGTTATTCAGCTTTTTATGGACGAGTTTGACCAAAGATGATGGCAGCTTGCAGAAACGATTATGCGTTGATTTCTTTTTATTATTGTTTTATCATAATGTCAGAACAAGACTACAAATTGCTTCTGCAGGAGTCTTACGTAGCCTTGCAATTAAATTCAAGTTGCTTTCATGAAGAATGACAGCCCAGCAGTGGGGAAAAAAGCTGCAAAGCCAATGCTCAAGACTGTCAAAGCAATCAAATAACACCCATTAACTTTTGCTCAGCAGCAAAACTTCAGGCCTCTCCCCGAACCTCCTTCAATCATCAGCTTTCCCAGTGCCATGCAGATGGAAGGTAGCAGAAGGATGGCTGATGTTGGCATTAACCAGCTTCAGGTTGTACCACTATGGTGCTTTGCTGTAGCTCTTGCATGCTCACATAGGCTTCTCGGGCTGCCCAAAAGGACAGAATGTGGGTATCTACACTCAAATGTGAGAGCAAACTCAGCTGCCTGTGTCCCCCATCCCTGGATGCTCCTGTGTGTCAGATGCCCCTAAGGTGCTCTGCATTGTGCTGGGGTAGGTGGAGAACATGCCCTTGCACACCAGCATGGCAGCTGGATCCAGAAGTGCCTTTTGCATTCTACTGCCAACAGCGGGTTTGCACCATGGGCTCGTTCTGTTGACATCCACATCTAAATTGCTCACAGATTCCCTGTTCCAGTGACCATCTCTCAGTGCACTGAACCACAAGAGAGCTCCAGGCTCCACTGATGGAGAGAAACCAAAGTGCGTTTGTTAACCACATCTTTATCCAAATAGGAAGGCTTCACCTCCACAGGCACACAGTAAACCTGCATAATGAAAGCACAGCTTTCACAAATCTAGTACAAAAATGATGGCTTCACCCAACCCCAAAGTGTTGTTTCACTTGTGGTTGGGTTTAAACTCTGCCTTTTGGCTACTCTGGGGTTGGTAGGTCCCAGGTGAGGCAGCCCCAGCCATAAGCAGGGCCTGAAACCCTGAACACCTAAGCTCTAAATTTGGGTGTTTGAAAGGATGTCAGATTCCCGCAAACCCTTCATGTTGCTCAGCCTGCACAAGGGAGGACCTGAAATACGGGGCCTTGGTAATATTGAGATGACCCTTGTCTTTAGGGCTCAGCAATTTTTCATGGCAGCTGCTCTCTGTCATGTTCTGCACGTTGGCCAGGTGGGCCCAAAACTGAACTCTCTGTTATCGCTCCAGGTGTGATTATAACCAGCTTTCATTGCAGAAATGACCACCTCCTGGCTTCAACTAGTGATTCTGCATCATATTTGACATTGTGCAGTTGGGCTGCTGGATCAGGAACCAGCCTCGTATACTCCAAGTGGGAGAGAAGTTATTAGTGCTCATCCCTTCAAATCAATATCCCCGTTGAAGCCAAGCTCCTGCTTCTCAGTTTGAACGTGGGTGCCACTGGGACATCAATCCTGCCAGACATGCCTTCGCTGGCCACCTCAGGCAAGTTGCCCAATGGCTGACGCTGCTCCATCACACTGTGTGTAGGCTGGCACAGTCCTCAGGAGCTTTTCTCTCTTCTCAGTAAAAAGCCTCTGAGCTAACAACCTGCATTTTTTCCATCTGATTATTCTTCGTGGAGCCCCTTATACGTGAAGCACCATCCAGAGACAGTGGCGTGGCCCATAAATTTAATTACTAACCTTTAATTCATAGGTGGCAGAAAGAGTTCTTCAAGCATCTGAGTTAATCAGGCTTTGCTGACAGTGGCAATCAATTGTTCAGCTGTCTACTTTTTGCTTAATTACTGTTGGACTACATTGCGTTTTCAAAATGTCAAGCATCCTCTTTTAGAAATGCAATAAATCATTTCTCCACGGCGTGCAAGGCTAGAGGAGGAGACTGTTATTCTCTCACGCCTGACCTTGGCTACAAGGAGCAGAAATTGATCATTTACTGTGGCACTGAAATATCATTTAAGGAAAAATGAGTCTTAACTAAGAACTTCAGCTCACGAAAAGGAAGGAGAGCTGCTTTCTGGCCCTGCTGGCATTGCGATGTGGCTCTCTTAAAACTCTTCTGTTAATGAGGCACCATCTACACTGGGGATGATCAAGTATCAGAGTATCAGTTGCAGCAGGAATCCACAAAGCACTTGTGCCCAGATTTTCCAGAGAGAGATACCCTGATTCTTGTTCTTCCAATATCAGGCCAGGATATTTATGCATCAATCAAAGAGTCATTCTAGCCCTCTTGATTTCAAAAGGGATGTCTCCATGGAGCGGAGATGGGCAGAGAAGGGGCAGTTACTCCATGACACAGCTCCATTGCCAGCACCTCACTCGGCCTGATTCTGCCCTAAGGGACTGATGCCAAAGGTAGGTCCATTCCCATTTGCCTCCATCTGTAAGAAGTAGTGGACAACTTTTAATTGCGCGTATTAACAGCGACTAACACAAAAGAAACGTGCTCTCTGCTCAGTGCCCAGAGACTAAGGGGGTAGAATTAATAAATGACATCTTTCTTGCTGAGAAATGAGAGGCATTCTCATCAACAAGACTGTGCTCAAGTATGTTGAGAGCAGTGCATGGATTGTGGCTAGTGTCAGCCGCGATGATATGAAGATAAAAGACATCCTCTGAGGGTGCTGCCAGAAATAAGAAGGAAGAGGCTGTGTGGAGAATCATATGGATCAGATTTCCTCTCTCATTGTGTTTTAATAGAAAAGCTTTTTGCCTGTTCCCGAGAGTACCCATGAAAATTCCCTTCAATCCAGAGGTAGGATGGGCTTTTTTGGCTCTTTTTTTGCTTTTCCTTAAACATACATGCATCCAGAAAAAAGCATTTTTCCCTTCTGGAAAGCAGAGCTGATTCAAGCGGGGAGCCAACAGCAAGCAGAATTGTGATCAAGAAATTAAAATGAAGCAATAAAATGCTCAAAATGCAATGAAACTTGCAAGGCAATGAAAAGGAGGAAAAAATGAAAAGGAAGAAAGGTACAAAAGAAGTCCCTAATCCAAATTAATGTTGCTGTTTTCTTAATTCAGAACAGATTTACCTTTTCTTCCCATTATTGCCTGTGGTGTTGGTTTTATCAGTTCAACTGTGTTGGGTATCACTTGTTGGTTGAAACACGCTGGTTTAGTGGCCAGCAGAGCGTGATGGGTTGTACCAGAGCTTCCCAGCATGAGCCTGATACAAGTTTGCAGGGATCCTGGTCACCACATTGAGGACATGAGGTACCGCTGGGGGAGGACATCCCTGCAGATCCCCCACATCCCACTTCTTCCTGGGACTCCAGGGAAGAATCCCAGTGTCAAATGGGCTTTCCTCTGTATTTCTCCTCTCCATGGCGGCCCCAGTTTCTTGCCACCAGCAGCAGATTCTCCATGGAGAAGAGCAACCACAGCCACCCCATGCCCAGGCACATGGGCTCAGGGGTCTATGTCCATCTGCCTGTGCCACTCAGACAGCTTGGACGGGGGGGCTTTGCTGTTTCTCTTCCCTATTGCCAGGGATGTCCAAAGGCACAGCACTAGAGGGCACTGCCTGCAAGCCTTCAAGATGCTTCTCTCCAGCATGTGTGCTAGGACGCCCAGTTCTGGCTGTTCTCTGGCACTTTCCCTCCTCACCTGTGTCCTTCCTGCAGGGAAAGAAACGGAGCCAGCTGGGGCCGTTCGTTCTGTTGGCTGCAGATGCGGTTGGCAGCACAGGATGATGTACAGCAAACCACTTCTGTATAACTGAACTGAGGTGTTAGCCGCATGTTTGTTGCAGGCACAAAGCAAACAGTGAAATAACTGCATGCGTTTTTAGGCCAGAAGATGAAATCATGCTGGCGGGTGTCCAGGAGCACATGGGATGCAGAGCCATCTCCTTGGTGCCTGCAGGAGCAATGCCCAGCTGTGCTTTGGGGACCTCACAGCTCCAAACCCCTTCTGGATCCAGGCAGGCCAGTGAAAACAGATCCTTTCCTGCTCATGGTCCTGTGTCAGGAGAATACCCCATGGACTTGTGTCTGGAGAAAGCAGCTGAATTCATTCAGATTAACCCAAACTGTGAGCTAAAATCTAGAAGCAGAGTACACCTCCACAGGGCTGCCCTGTGTTACCTGGAGCATGTATCAGCCCAGAATACAGGTGACAGGAGAATTCATTGCCTTATTTTGCCAGAAGCATCTCACACAGCCCAAGAGGAGTCGGGCTCAGTCAGCACATGTCACGAGTTACAAGTCCTCAGCAGCACAGCTGATGCTTTAGTCTGTCTTTCTCCGTGCCAGCTCCGGTTACACCAGCCCCAGCTTGCACCACAGCCCTCACGGACTCCCTGGGTATCACCCTCTGCACCAAAAGCCATCAGGCCTGAATGGTCAGCTGTGCTAGATAAAGCCCAGACAGAGCCAAACTCCTCCAAGCCTTCCTCTGGGGCCCTGTGCAGCTGAATTGACACTCCTGTGACTGATTTCTTCCAGCCTGAAGGTTTTTTGATGATCTGCCCTAATGGAAAAACAGTTTTTCCACCTTTCAAATGCAAGCAAGATAAAAAATGCCTTCCTGCTTCAAAAAAACACATGGAACCACTGCCAAAGAATATGCATGTTAATAACATCTCCTTTGTATGAGGAGACAGTGCTGAAACATCGAGTGATCTCCCCAGAATACAATCAATAGCCAGAATAGGGCAAGGAGATCAAAATAATCCTTGGGGCTCCTTCAGTTTTCATGCCTTTTGTAAAATAAATAAGTACAAATCAGCAGTGCATCACGATGTCCCAAAAGCTCATGTATTCACCCCAAAGGATTCCTGCTCCGCAGTTAGTATAAACCAGTTGCATTGATAACAGGCCCCTGAGGCTAAGGTGCTATTCATAAAATCGATCACTTATTTGAAAAAGTTGCAGGGAAATCATTATGTTTGGGAAGTTTGAAGGCTCTTCTCATTAATCCAAAAGGGAATTAGGGATTCCTAAGAATGCACACCGGAAAGGCACAGGTCCCTCTTTGCGGCCAGGTTTCTTGAAGTGCTTGCACACTGCATGACTGTAAAACTGCGGCTTCAGTCTGGAGGATGACTTGTTTCAGAGGAGAAGGGCTTGGTGATGGTGTTAAGATACTTTTCTCACCAACCAGCTAGTCATTTTGCTGGAATCATGCTCAGGGATGCACCACGGCAGCTGCCTCCAAAAAAAAAAGAGTACCTAGAATCATTGTTGACTCAGCTCCATAGAATCATAGAATAGTTAGGGTTGGAAAGGACCTTAAGATCATCTAGTTCCAACCCCCCTGCCATGGGCAGGGACACCTCACGCTAAACCATGCCACCCAAGGCTCTGTCCAACCCGGCCTTGAACACCGCCAGCAATAGAGCATTCACAACTTCCCTGGGCAACCCATTCCAGTGCCTCACCACCCTTACAGTAAAGAATTTCTTCCTCAGATCCAATCTAAACTTCCCCTGTTTAAGTTTGAACCCATTACCCCTTGTCCTCTCACCACAGTCCCTAATGAAGAGTCCCTCCCCAGCATCCCTATAGGCCCCCTTCAGGCATTGGAAGGCTGCTATGAGGTCTCCACGCAGCCTTCTCTTCTCCCGGCTGAACAGCCCCACCTTTCTCATCCTATCTTCATATGGGAGGTGCTCCAGTCCCCTGATCATCCTCGTGGCCTCCTCTGGACTTACTCCAGCAGTTCCATGTCCTTTTTACGTGAAGGACACCAGAACTGCACACGGTGCTCCAAGTGGGGTCTTATGGGAGCAGAGTAGAGAGAGGGCTGAATCTGCTTTTTCGGGGGAGGTACAACGGCTCTGCTTCAATGGGGCATTTTTCGTTTTCCCTCACAGAGAAACGATGCCACATTGACACCCCATCAGCCTTTCCATGGGTGGAAGCTGTAGGAGGAGAGCAGCTTCAGAAATCTGTGCTTCATGCTGATCTTGTCTTTCTTATGGTAAAAAAACCCCTCAGAATCGCTGGCACTCCCTAAAGGGCTAAGGCACCTACTGTGCTTTGTGAGAGTCCGTGCCACATCCCTGCACTCCCCTATAAAGCTCCCCTATGGTGTTTGCAGCTCTTTGCCCAGCTCAGTCCTATACAAGGTCCCCGGGGCTGTGGCACTGCTATAGGGCACCACACCACACAGCCGGATTAAAACCAGTCCCCTCCCCTACAGGGAAGGGAGTCCTGCACCCCCACGGGACAAGACTTTTTCTTAAGGCACTGAGCCACAATGCAAAGGCCCAGGACGTCCTTTTGGCTATGAGTCATTGAACAGAAAGCATTTCAAGTTCATTAAAAATAGAAGCAATAGTTTGTGGTGGAACTGCCATGAGATACTCTCTGTGATGCTCTTGCTGCAGGAAGAAACAACAGGATCAGAAAAGTCCTCACAGGAAGAGAGCATCCTCCTTTGACATGGAAATGGCCACATTCCCATGAGGACCAAACATCCAGCTCCTTTTCTGCCTCAGGAATTTTGGCCAGAGGGAGATGAGCTCTGTGGACCACAAGGCTGTGGAGGAGCAAACACATCCATGCACAAGATATGTAGGCTGCATGGTGACTGTGTGTCCCACACAGCTCCTGTAGGTACTGCTCCTCCTTGGTGGGACCCACTTCCCCGGTCCCCCCCATCACCTCCTGCTACCTCTGAACTCAGTCCCCCTGGAAAATAAGGTGAAAGGGAGGTGGGAACACTTGAAAATGTCTGTGAAATGGATCAGTCTCAGGATGCTGCGATGTGGAAATGACACTGAACTCGACTGCATTTATTTTTCAGAAACCAAAATCAGGTTTCCCATTTAAACTGATCTAATGAAAATAAATACATAAATATAGGGCCTTGCTTTGCAAATGTGTATTTATAGAGTCTACCCTCCCACCGTTCCTCTTTGCCAGACTAAACAAGCCTATTTAGTGTCTTCTCTTTCAGACTCCCCATTGCCTTCCCATCATCCAGCTTTCCCATCCATTCATTTCAGCTACAAGTCTTTGAACACGGGTGACTAGAATCATACACAGTGTATGATTCTAGATAGTGTCTCACTCACAGCTTCTACATACTTGATACATACATCCCTTCTCCTCCTGGAAACACTTGAGCTGTGGCATTCTCAGAGCATATTTTGTCCATCACAGATGCTCTGCAAGATTTTTTCCTCTGAGGTCCTCAACACATTTGCAACTGAAAATGACATTAATGACTTTGGTTTCCATCTTTCCCATTCACTTGGTATCCTTTTGGTGCCCAGTCTCCCTACATGCTAGTAACAGCTATGGAGCATAACTCATCACAGGCAAGGGTGCGACAGTAGGGTGCATTTGCGTGTGTTCGTCTCCCAGCTCATGGAGACAGGCATAGAGAGTCCATGTTGGTCTGCCGTGAATAATATATATCACAGGAGAGCTGCAGATGGACAGATGATGTCCTCAGATTTGTCTTTATTAGACAGAAATCACACTGGTTTGCCAAATCATGTCCTAACCCAGACTTCAGGTCTCGTCATCCGTCTCCTGACTGGCTGGACCCAACCACAGACAGAACCAAGTACTTAAACCACCAGCCTTTACCCATCCTGATTGCACTAGCTGTCCTGGGATCTCTCAGAATGTTCTAAGATGGGTGTACATGAGAGAAGGAGGGAGAAGACGATATATGTGCAGCCGTAAGAAAGCCCATGGCCTCCTTTGTTTAATGGCCCTTGCAGTGGGCAGCACAGTATATTTTTACTCATTAAATCAAAGTGGCTGCTCCTTGCCCTTCAAGTCCCCAGAGAGCAACCATTCTCAATAACAACCAGTCCTCACAGACTCATTAAGCTTTCTTGAAGCTGTTTGCAGAGGCAGGGTGCTAATCTATGAAGATAAGAAGTCAAACCTTTCACTGTGAGGACATTTTTTACTACTTGCCTCGTGCTCTCCCTTGTAATTTCATCAAAGGCCAAAGCTAAAAAACCTATCTAATCTGTCCGAAGGGCCAATCTAATCTATCATTATTAAACACTTTTATGGGAAAAAGGGATTGCAGCATTAAAGAGCTTGTGATTTAGCACATGAAAGAGATGGAAAAATGTCTGAAATGACAAACAATACAAAATCTGCTTTCCCAACAGAGCAGATTAGCTGGTGGCACAAATAAATAAGTAAATACAGTTGAAACTGCTTAGATTTATAGCAAGAGGTATAGAAAATGGCTGGGACTCACCAGTGATAGCCTTTTATGGCAAAAGTATGTTAGTGGACAGATATCGAAATGAACCTTCACCTACTCTGCAAGCTATCAGAGCAGAGTGCGATGGAGCAAACCTTGCAAGGTCTGTCACGGGGCCTTGAAATGATGTTGCAAGGTGATGGCTGCAGGGGGGTCGGTGTTCAATGCAGGAGGCGTGATGGTGAGAAGATCAGCGCTTATATAGTTAGTGGAGAAAAACAGGCTTTTCCAGAGGATCATCAAAAGCAGGGACAAAATCTAGCTTAAATGTCCTTTTGGAGCAACTTCTCTCTTCAGGCAAAGACCAGGGAGAGGTGGGACTTCTCACTCCACACACAGAAGAATGAGATTCTTTTGCTCCATCATTTCCACCTGAACAGGGAATATAATGGTCTTGCTGCAGGAGCTTTGGATGCTCAGTGGGTAGGGATTTCCAAGTCTGATCCTTGCACCCATGACCGAGGTGCTCACTGAGGTGCAGCCCATGGCCAGCAGAAGGGACTCCATGTGCCATGCCGAGCCCAGGACTCTCTACTAAAAAAGGAGTCTTATTTCAGCATGGGAGACTTGCATCATCCCAGACAGATTAATTAGACCTGGCAGATTTCTCAGTAATTAGAAACAAGGTCAGTTGCCATGAAATAAAGGGGTACTGAACGATTTGTACAGGGGATGTATTTGTATTGCATGCCTTGTGTCCTGGTCACTGGCTGGGAGGGCTCTACGAAGGTCAGAGTCCAAAGCTCAGTCTTTGCATGACCAAGGCTGAAGTCAGCATTAGAATGCAGCAGCAGACCCAAGCCTTTCTTCCCTTGGCTCCAGCAGGCTGCCAGGGGCAGGACTGGGGCTGGCAGTGGGTTAGGTGAGCACCATCCTTTTCACTGCTCCACCATGTGCTCATGGGGAAGTTAACTCAAGCTTTACCACATGTTGGTTTTCAGGCCACCAAGATTCCTGGCATCGTCTCTCTGGAGAGCAAATGCCCTCACATCCAGAAAGGGATGCAGACCTTGGATGTGCCTGAAAAGGACCAGGAACATGGACATCCCACCTGAGAAGCAGGATATGCGCCCTATCCCTCCACTGACATTCAGGCTAGAAAGCTGCTCTTCAGCTGTGCTGAACACTTCCAGATTTCCAGCATTTCAAGGGAGATTTGGCAGGGATTGCTTGTACTTGATTTTATTTCAGATGCCATAACATTTGGGCCTTTTTATGCAGCTTTTGGCTGGTGTTAAAGCAATTTCTGTCTGTTTCTTCTTTCTCTTCCCCCTCCCCTCTGCCATCCATGGTGGGAGGCTGACAAAAGTCAGTGACTCAACCCTAGAAGAGAATGGAAAACTCCAACAGGGCTTTGAATTGAAATGCAGGCCAGGAGGGAGAGACCCAAGGGGAGGCTGGAGAAAGGGAAGGAAAGGGACTGTAATGAGAAAAAACATGAAGGACGCGAATAAGTGCTTTATGTTGAATAAGTGAGCAAGAATGAGTTCTTACAGGAAAGTCACTTGTACTCCACAGTTTGGGCAACGGTAGAATTACCTTTATACAAGGAAATCCCAAATTATGGAGGAGACCTCATATTAAAATCCAGCAATGGGTTTTAATGCCAGCCTAAGCTGCAAGCATGATTCTCCAGCAAAAAAAAAGCAGTGCATCCCAGTGCATCCCAGCCTTTCCCCAGCCTGTCTGTGCTATTCAGCAGCAAAGACCAACCGCTTGCCTAGCGAGCTGGGAAGGTGTCCTCCAGCACCCACAGACACAGGTTGGTCCAGAGTACAACAAAGTCTCTCTAGCCGGCGCACATCTGGTCTCCCTGCAGCCACATGGGTACAGAAGCAAGAACGGTTAGGGTCGGAAAAGATATACAGCCTCCCCTCCAAAGCTGGATGTGGCCCAACAGCCTTAACAGGGCATGGCTCCAAACTCAAAGGTTCTCCTCCTCTCAGATTCATGCCTATCACACAGGGACTCCATAGGTTTTTCAGTCTCAGAACAGCTAGCATGCTACCCCTAGTATATGTAAGCACACAGTGGTGGATGTAAAGATATCCATGTTCTCCCAGGCTATCCAAGCACCAAATTACTCAGCCATTTGCTGTTGTGGGTTCTTGACACCGTGGAAGCATTTCAAAGGCAAAATTTGCCATTTTGGGGTTACGATTCTCCCTCAATGCCTTATTATGCTGAGGAAAGGCGACAACCAACGCATTGTGCTGGCAAACATTTCTCACTGCACTGGGTCCCTGGGTAAGCTGGGACCACTCTAAAGAGCTGTTGTCTTTTGCCTGCCACCACAGCAGCATAACATATCTCACACGTCCATGGCAGCCTACTCATTTCCCATTCAGAAATTCCTCCGCTGAATAACACCAAAGAGTTAAGGCTCTGTCAAAAGGTTGCGTTATGGGAAGGGAAATTGGAGGGGAAAATGGCTTTCAATGCAACGGGAGCATAGACAATACTGTTTTGTAACCGCGCCGTTTGATGTGCAATGACAGGAATTAATCATTTTACTTAACAGAATTACTCTTTGTTATGTAAACTTCGTAAAGTCAGTCTCATGTGACCCTTTCAATTAGGACCAAATTGTGTCAAACCGTATTCTTTCCGAAGGCGCAGTATTCCTAAGGATGGGTTGTCATGTCACCCTGGAGTACTCACAGCTGCGCAGCTCGACTCCAAATGGACACCAAAATGCACAGAATTACTCTTTATTCTTCTAACAGAGCGAGCGATCCCTCTACGCTTATTCTAATCTGGGGCTAACATTTGTTTCCCATTTCATTTCCGTCAGTTCTGAGAGAGATGGATTTGGTTCTATAGGTTTCTCGTCACCTCAGCCTGTGAGCACCTCAGTGCTGAGAACAGACATGCATCCTGAAAGCCCCTTAGAGAAAAGGAAGCATTTTCCATCTACCAAGAGAGAACCCAGAACAGAAAAGATGAAGGGCCCCGTCTTCAGCAAATGGAAATCATTGCATTAGTGAGCTAACGTCATGCAGAACATCAGTGGCAGGGCCAAGAAGAGACTCTGGAGGTCCATGATTTCACCCCAACATCTCAGCCTTCTTTCCCTCCTGGTTCTCATAGCCTCAAGAGCTGCTGCACCTCCCTGTGGTGCCAAACTGCTTCATACCAATTGTTTAACATACAAAGTTACAACCAGAGATGCTCAGACTTTGTCATATTGGCTGTATTAAAGCACAGAGCAATGTTCTTGCCTGGCTGTTGTGAGCACCACCTATTTGCTTTTGAAGCTGCTTGCAGAATCTAGGCAGCAGCAGACCTAGGATGTGCTAGGGGACAATTGAGCCACACTGACTGGGTTGTATGTCCTTTCAAGATCCCATTTCACCTTGCTGCCTGTGTTCCCACTCCAGTCTTGCCCCTCCAAAAGGAAAACTCATTACACCTCATAACCTCTCTCAACCGCATCAACTGGACCAATTTTTGTCCTCTTAATGCTGTGTTAAGCTAATAGCCAGCCCTGATTGCTCTCGCTGATAAAAGCATTTGCTCTTGGTGCTTTCCATGCATAATGCAACGTTTACAGTGGGGACCATGCATTTTCAAAGGGTGGCCGCATGGCTTTCAGAGCCCAATCAGAAGATATGCTGCTTCACTTTGAAAGGCATCGGGCAGACTTTGATCTTATGTCTCTGCCCAGCAACATTGGCTACATTAAGAGAACAAACCTACCTTGTCCATAGGAGAAGGCTATCGGTCTGCATCCAGGGGTTTTCAAGTTGATCCAAGCCATTATGTACATCCACATTTGATTGTCAAAGACTGCAGAAGGACCATCACCCAGTGGCACCTGTCAGCTGAGCTTGTCCTTCGTATGGTGCTGCTTGCCCATATAGACTTCCCCAACCTTCAAGTCACCACCATGACTCCAGTGTGGCCATAGGACTGACTTATTACCACAATACAAAGTGAGGTAGCTATAGGGTCTGCAAAGGCTGGAGCTGCATCCCTGTTAAAGAGCATTCCAGGGTTACCCACGGAATTAAGCCACTACAGTAGGTTTTTCTCTCCCCATGGGGGTACCTGAATATAACCCCCAGCCCCTATAGTTCCAGGTGAAAGGTGCAGAAAAATGGAGCCCAAGGAAATTAAGTGGGTGCATGAAGGTGTCCAGGAAGCCTGCAGCATGGCTCATTTCACAGCTGACATCCCCTGGGACACCAGCCTGGGATTTGCAGGATGCCATCATGGGATGGGGCCCATGCTCTGCAATAAACCACACTGGAAACCAAGACCCGTGAGCTGGAATTTATTGAACAAGGCAGGCTGGAAGTATCTGCAGCCACTAATAATAGTGTCTTACTCTATCAGGGTAATTAGCTCCTGGAGCAGTGAAATAATCTCTGGCATATTCTTCTTGATTGCTGTGGCTCTATCTAGTGTTTTTATCAAGGCATTTCTAATAGCTAATATTCACTGTGGTATTTCAATATGGGATTTGCTCCCACTCTCTGCAAAATAGGCCTGTTTCAGCCCCAGGAAGTAAAATAACAGCAGCTGTCGGCACTGGTAAGCAGCTGAGAACTTTTATTGTCTGGTTGTGCCGGTCTTTTACATCATTTCAGTAGCTCTTTGTAAAAGGAAATCCTTCCCTGTTCCCTTGGACTACATTTGCTGGGGACAGCCTATCCACCCAGGGGAACAGACATTCGCCACAGACTCAGCGCGGTGCCCTGCACTGTGTGATGGGAAGCTGCCTTGACTGCTTTTAGCTTGACACTACCATGAATATACCCCTGCAAGCAACAATCAGTGCTTTTGATCCCCTTGAGCCAAGGAAATCGGCCTCTTGGAGGGGAACCAAACTGTGTTCTTATGAAAGAATGAGGCTTCAACCCTCAAGACCAAGCTACCTCACAGCTGAAACATCAGACAGGAGGATGCCCTCTGTGCAAAACCACTCCTCAGCCTTAGTATCTTTTCTCAATCCTCTTCTGGTCTCTTCATCTGCTATTGTATTTACAGACCCAGCTACAGTCTTCATGTCAAACTACCAGCAAGACCTGACATTCAGCTAACACTTCAGTGCCTCTTCTGAAGCTTCTGCTTTGTATCCCTTGAAAACCACCGTCTAATGGCAGTTTTGTTAAACACATAAAACCCAATAAAGGCATTTCTAGCAGTAACTTCTGCTTAGCACCAATGTCCTAGCACCACCAACAGGTGACAACAGCACCAATATAACCTTTGTTAGAAGTAGATAAAGGTGCATGTGCACATACACAAGTTTGTGTGTTCAAACAACGGGTGATTTCTGCAGACTATTGTTTTTTTCCTGAAATACCACCTGATTCTGTTAAATCCTCACTCAATAGCAATAAAGCTTAAAGAAGATCAGTCCCTGTTCCCAGTGTTTGCAGTCACTGAAATCTAGAGAACAGAGCAAGCCAGGAAAGATACTGGAAAAATGCATCCCTTGGGTTGAGTACTGTTTCTCCTACTGATTTCCCCCTTCAAACTCAGAAATTTCCATGCCTGGAGGCAGTGCCTCAAGCTGGAAAAGCAGCAGTACAAGCATGTTTAACAGCAGCAATGCTAAGAGCTAGGCCAGGCTTTAGGAGCAACCTGACCAAAAAGTGACCCTGAGGATGTCCTGGGAAGATGTGCCCCATATCTTGTCTTTGCTGTGAAAAGAACTTGACCTCCATCTGCGGCCAAAAATGCTTGATTGGGATGGAATCGACGGCAAAACTCTAGTTCATCCTGTTCAGGGTACTTCTGCAGACCACAGACCATTGCACACTGCTTGGTGGAAGCCCCCAGCATTGCCCACAAGTTGTGCCGAGACCATGTACATTACAACATATGACAGTACTGTGATTTCCTTTACCTGCAGCATGATCTGGTGGCATTGACAGAAACTGTGGATGCTCCCCAGCCTCAAAAAATCATCGCGTGGCTGGAACCAACAGTTATCAGTGGAGCTTGCCACTGTCCCAGCTTCCCACCCTGTTTTCGGTAACGAGCTCCATTCCCCCAGGGTTTTATTTTCACTAGGAATTCTTCATGACTTGTATTTGTTTGCTCAGTGTCAGCTCGATGTCTGCCTTCCTGCCTGGACTATCTTTAGCTGCCAAAATAGTTTGTGTTTCAGGAAAGTATTTGAGCAGTATTAGAGGTTTTCTGAAAGGAAATAATGCAGAGCGTCGGAGCATGGGTGCCGCAGCCACATGCAGCACACAGAGGCATCTTTAGTGCTTGGGGACCACACATTCACCTTGGAAACCACCCTGTTTGGTTGTCTTCTTCTCTATACATGGGGGGAAAACAGGACCTGTACTGAAACGGCTGCATGAGTGTTGTAGCCGAGGCGAGATTAGTGGAACTCATGGAAACAGGAGGATGGGGAGAGCAGGATGCACAAGCACACAACATGGTGCACAGCACAGCGCCTGCTGCACTGGGGACTGGGAGCAGCTTTTAATTAAAGAAGGGTTTCCATCTAGTGCCCAGGGAAGCAATGTGAATAAACTTGAACTCCCAGAACGCCTGCAGGATTATAGTCTTCTCTTTTTATTGTCACAGAGAGCGCTGTTTGCCTGCAATACCTACCCCATGGTTGGGTCATAGTTTTCCTTCTCAATCATATTCCTGTAAGGATTAGTACCTGCACCGTTAGCAGGTAATCATTAGCATGTTGATGTGCCTTTTGCATATGCAAATCAGAGCTATTTGCTCTTCTGATTTTAATTTAGCATATAAAAATAAAAGGAAAAAAATAATAGAAAAATTCTGAGATGTTTTGGAAAGCGCACTGCATGCGTTAAAGCACATTAGCTTTAATGGTAGAAAGTTCCCTTTGAGGTAAGTGAGCTGAAAAGCTTTGATAGTGTTGACCTAGGATTGGGATAGTCCCCAGTCATCCTTCCTTCCCACGCAGGCTGTCCCATCGCAGAGCAGCTTTCGTGAATACAAACTCAGATCCATTAAAGCAAAGCCGAGCATAAGCGTCCCTCATGATGGGGGTTATCCAGTGATCAGGCCTTCAGAGATCTCTAACACTTATGGGGACATTGTGTCCGGGGACTGTACCAAATCTAGTCCTAAATCAACCAGCACACCACACACAAGTAGACCTGGCTCCCATGGGATTGCACTGATGCCCAGCTCCTAAGGCTCCATCCACGGCACATCTCCCTGCAATGCCAGCATAGCTGGTGGGGTCATTATCTTTGCAGTGAGCTGTTAATCAAAGCTCCTGCTTGCTGTGCAGGGCTATGGAGTGGGCAGCAGAGTGGACCAGCGGAGCTTGTCATTGTTAATGGGATTATGCTCCCCTAATCTCACAGCAAATCAGATTTTCATGCTCTGCACATTTATCACAGGCTGAGAGCGAGAAGGACCCAGCTTCCCTGCTCCAGTGCAAGGGGCTCTGCAGCAGGGACGATCCATTGCAAGTCTTTTAAGCATGTATTTGCAGAATACTCCTGAAACCACATTGGAGGGGGCTAGTAGATTTGCCTGGGACCTCCAGGACAGGGAGCAAGCATCACCATGCGGGATGTGGAACGGGGCCCTGACTGCAGGCACATCCCTCTGGCAGGGAAGGATGCGGCTCTTGGCATGCCTGTCCAGCCTGAACAGCTGTGCTGTTTTCCACAGCGTTATGCAACTGTTTTGTTCCCAAATAATATAACCAGTGTCATGTTTAAATTCATACCAAATACTGTTTATCTTGCTTCAGTTTCACACAGAAATCATGTGTGAAGCGTTACCGTCAATCGCTGGCCTCAGCTCCAGGGCTAGCTGCCTCCCACCATCCATCGAGGTGGGTCAGGAGCCATTCCAACCCTCCAACCCCATGCCTAGGACTGGGTTTGCTCCTGTTTGGGGGCACAGCCTCTTGGGTGATCACAGTTTGTGCTGTCTCAATAAAACCTACAATCCCACAGCAGCTTTCCCATGATAAGACACTGCTGTCTGACGTACGCCTACATGGAGCAATGAGATAAGATGAAGTCTGAGGGGAAGGACCCCTCCAACAAGACATAGAAGGAAGACCCAGTGCACAAGCTACAGAGAATCACTCAACCTAGAGGGAACCTTTAGTCTCCTGGTAAGCCCCTAAGCAACAAACCCCTGGCAGCGTTCAAGGCCAAGTTGAACAGGGCTTTGAGCAACTTTGCCTAGTGGAAGGTGTCCTTGCCCATGGCAGGGGGCTGGAACTGGATGAGCTTTAAGGTCCTTTTGAACCCAAACCATTCTACGATTCCATCTACTGTTGGCTGATCTGACAAAGCAGCTAAATTTCTTTTTATACCCTCATCAGAAATACAGCAACACGCTAAGATCCAGCTTTGGGTGAAGAAAAGAGGGTTCATAGAACCTCTCTGTGCTCTTGCTGGAGCCAAACCCATGGTCCTGTTAAACACAGGTACAAACACAGTGTCTGCGGCAGGGCCGGAGGGTGTGAGCAGCATCCCTGCATGCACCGGGTGGTGACTGCATGGGCAAATCGCATGTGTTTGCAACTGTGTTTTAAGAGCCTGAGCCCAACTGTTCAGCCACATATTTAGGACAAAGTTGCAATAACCAGAGAGGCTTTTGAACTTGGGAACAATAGGAGCTATTTTCAATGGGTGAATAATGTTGAAAATCTGTCCCTTAATGTCAGCTCGCAGAATCATCGTTTTTCCCAGAAAATAATATAAAAGTTTAATTTTTTCTCAATGGATTTCAATGCAACATTTACTTTTGAGACCCTTTATTCCTCATCCAAGAACAGCAGGGAGACAGGCTGAAAAAGAACAAGATGATCTTTATCGTTTCAAATAGGGCAATTCCAATATTTCTTTTAACCACCTCGCTGGAGTTCTGTGTGCTTGTATGCATCCCACAAAAACAGGTTTAGGAAATCACCTATTTTCATGTTTTATATCACATTCCTTTGATGAAGATTAAAACTCACATTGATATTGCTATTGTTGGTGCAAAAACCAAACCAAACCAAATAGTTTTCTAGGCAAAAATGAAGCATCTCCAAAGTAGTGCACTTCAGGAACGTGTATTGTTTAAAGGAAAAGAAACATTCACTTCAATTCTTTTTCATGGTAAAAATTTCCCAATGTGCTTCAATAGCTTAAATAGTGCAGGACATACATATTTTGAATTACATAATGCTGTGACACTGCTAAAAACCTCCCTGAACAGACATGGTTTAGAAATCCAACTTGGAACAAAACCTGACTTTGAAATATTGAAATCACTCTGATTTCAAAGCAGGTCTCTTCATTAATCTCTTCTAAATTAAAAGAATACACAGAAGCATTTCTCATAGCCTGGCAGCAGTGTGCCAGGCAAATAATTAATCTTGTATTGTTTTTTTGGCAGCACAGCACTTTCCTGCAACCCTCCTCGTGCAGTAGCTTATCCCTGTGTGAACTAGGAGCAGGCTACGCTAAAGTAAGGTTCTGATTCAGATATAAGGACTAAGATTTTATAGCCATGAAAACAGGCATGGAAGACAATTAGCAGTTTATTTAATCCTGTGCTTCATTAATGTGGGTCTTTTATCATTAGAATTCGAGGTACCGTCCTTTTCATGTCAGACTTTGTGCTCGCAGTATTTGCTTTCTTGCTTCTGTTGTACACATTGAAACATCTGTTTTCCATTCCTGACCCTCTGTTTTGCCACTGTAGCGCAAGCAAAAGCATTGAGGAGGGCCATGAACCCCCTGTTTTTGTTTAGAGCAGAGTTGCCAGGTGAGATTATTTAAGCTGCTAAAAGCCAAACAATCTCAGGGTCACTGATGGAGTTCTGGCCCGCTTCTCTTAATTAGATAGGTTTGGCCAAGGGGCTTCAACTGATCTTGTCGCTGTTGCTTGGAACCTCCTGCCCAGTGATGATTTCATCTGCCTCTCGACACCATTCTTCTGTGATTAGAAATGATCCTCTGACAACATGTCTGAAACAGAGGGGTGGACAGGCTTTACAGATGCAATTAACAAGTGGTCAACACATAACATGCTGCAACATCTATTTCTATGCCAGCATCCTCTGAGACCACCTTGGTAGGAACCATGGTGTGCCAACATGCACCACCTTCACCTTACTGTTGAAGAGGTTACTGCTCATATAAGAGCTAGTAAAAGGTGGTGGCAGCAAGGAAAGTTGCAGTGCCCTTTGGTGATCTGCTTCACATTGAAGAGGCTGGAAGTCCTGTTAAGTTACAGCAAAAGGTGAGAATAGTGATGTCATCTCCGCTGCAATGTTCATTCCTTTAGGCAATAAGCAAAGCAGAGCTGGAGCAAACTGTTTTCCATGCAGTGACAATAGCAGCTGCTTCCCACAGCTCAGCTTCTGGATGACTGCTGTCCTTGGAAACCACCTGCTGTCATGGATAGGGCACATCTGACTTATCCCCGCACGAAGCAATTTCCTGACAGATTTCCACTGCCATAGGAGAAGGTTACAAATGATGCCCAAATAGTTGCTCCTCTGCACTAATTAATACTGTAACTCTACATGGTCCTATTTTGGGCCAGTGGTTTCTCATGCTTTATAGTCCAAATGATCTCTGTTCCAGTTACAGCACTCACTTCTCCTCCGATGGGATGAAGGCAGAGAGCATTCCTACCTCCTCTCTCAAGGCACTGACACACTGGCAAGCAGAGATAAGGTCCCCTGAGTTTAAACTTGAACAAAACTGAGTGAATGTGGCTGACTTTTACCACAAGTTCAAGAACATGGAAATTCTTAATGAATGTTTTGATATGTCCTGGGATAATCTATGACCTTTGGAGTCCTTCATTATCCAAAGCAAACTTCAGAACATAATCCTGGCAGATTTCTTGGAATCGTGACGCTGAGTGATTCTACAGATATCCCAAGCGATGCTCTGAGAGGAATGAAAATATCTTCAAATTACCTCCCATTTACCAAGGGATGAAAATGAACAGTAAACGCAGAGTGCTTATTGCATGGGAAGCTGTCAGAGCAATCAGTTTGTCTATATTGTGTCCGAGCCCCAAAGAATCCTTGCATATTTCTGTAATATTTAAATAATGCTCAGTCCGTGGAAAACAAAATGTTTCACAGTGTTTCATGGACTTTTCACAGCGTTTTGGGGGCGCAAAGTTCAGCCTTTTCTCAGAGTTGCACAGTTTTCACCAGCACTCACAGTGCGCACTCAGGGTATTCCGAGGCACATCACAGCCAGCTGCCCCTGCATGACTTTGTTCCCATGGCCAGAGCCACGAGGGCAAGCACTGTCCATGCCGTGTCCTTCACCCAAAGCAAAGCAAGCTGCCTCACAGATGAGATGGGACTTGTGTTGGAGACAGCCCATGGTGAGAAGGTTTTACTCAAGGACACCACGACTACAAATTATACTTTAAAGTTGAGTTGCTCACTGCATGTGCAAGACATGAGGAACTTCTCATTACTGTCTCATTGTAAAAGTCAATGCTAAGAGCTGTCTAAAGCCCCAGAGGAATTCCTCCTGCAACATTTACCATGGAGCAGAGCAGACTTGGTAAAGAGTATCCAAATAAGATGTTTTTAACTTTGGACATACTTGTTCCCCTGCATCAAGAGTTTCTTTCACACATAAATGGGTAAACATGAAGTTTTGGCTTCATCTAACCCTACTGATGGTGAGATAAGATCATTCAGAGTTCCTCTAAAGTCGAGGACACATTTAACATGCTCCATTTGAAATACACCCTCTTCAGAAGCTCTGCAAACACCAGCTGAATAGATCGCAGCTGAAAGCTCCCCATCTTGCAGAGTTTAAACAGAAATGCACATCTTTGGGGAGGCAGAGCTCAGCACCTTTCTCACTGATCATGGTTTCTGAAATGCTGAAAGGATTAAGATGAACCTGTCCTAGATACCTGCTAGCTAAGTTTGGGCCAAATGAACCTTTGTTTAGCTGCTCCCTTCGTCATGACTAAGGGAAGTTCATTGGTATTTTACCACAAAGAAGAGGATGAGAAAACAAGGATTTAAACCAAGACATAATTAAGACATATAAACACAGTGACATCGGCTCAGAAGATGTTGTCTTAGGAAAGGCAATGTTTGTGTGTTTGCTTCAAAATCACTTTGTTTAGCTGCCAAAAGGACATCGCATGAGGAACTTCCTTTCCAAACATCTTGTATATTCCATCAGCCCCCACTCTTTCCTACTCCAGACAAGCTTTTTGCATACAGTTCCCAAACAGAATGACTGTTGATCCTCTCTGCCTAATGTTCGCTTTCCCATAGTAAAAAACACGTGACCTTGATTATGGAGAAGACAGCAGCATGTGTGAAAGTCCATCCTTGTTCATCAAAGCCCTTAAGCTCATGCTTAAAGCTAAGAAAACACTTAAGTGCTTTGATATAAAGGGAAGATCCAACAAATTGAGACCATAGAGATGCTACAGTTAATTGATTTCCTTTGAGAGCAGCCTGTATTTTCCCCAAAGGGCTAATACTGTAGTTCTTCAAGTCAGCTCAAAAGTTGCTCCAAAGCTGCAGCAAGCTTGATAGGGTTGGCATTTCTTAGAAGCTATTTATTCACCCATGACCAAAGTATTAAGACTCACTCTCTGCAGTAAATATGCACAAGTGGGCGCACACTGGGAAATTCTTTGTCTTGTCCCTGTTCTGCTGCTGGAGGAAGACACATGGTTTCAATGACGTCTTTGTTATCTGATCAAGCCTCCAGTCCAATTTGCAATTTTAATGAAAATCAGACACCTGCACTGCAACTGATCTCCATTCCCAGGATTAACAACAAGGAAAAGAAGCATTCCCCCTTATCGAAAGAACTGAAGCCACCAGTATCCTGTTACCAAAGCCCAGGCTGTGATGCCAAATGTTAGAAGAAAGGAGCCCTTTATCCCTCTTTGGACTGTGATCTCCTCAGATGGAGAACCAAACTGAAATGACTAGCTAGTGGTAATGTTAGCTTGAACACAGAAGCACAAGCTGGGGAGCTGTGCACACCAAATCTCCGCAAGCTTCAGATACAGGCCATACTGGCTGACTCCAAAGCAGCACAAGTACTGCACTGACCACAGAGCTGGCTCTCTTATAAATATCATACATCCAGAATCATTACTTAGGGCATGCATCTTTTGGTGGTGATTCAAGTGTTTTTCCTCGCTTCTAATCTGTACGGGCTCATTTTTAATCTGGTCTGGACCTGAAGATGTCACATGCTGTAGCACTGAGCAAAACCCAAAAGGAAATTGGAAAAGGACTTGGAAACAGGACAAGTGCCCTGGCTGCAGGGCCACCCAGGAGAGGTGCCCCCGCACATCACCATGCGGTAGCTGAAGCTGAGTGATGCCTGGGAGGAAGTATGGCCAGGCACTGTGCATGGGGCGTTCAAACATTAGGGGCAAAAGACCAGCTCAACACACATGTAGAGAGCCTTCCTCCACTCCAAGAAGCAAAGAAACCCACTTTCTCAGTGGTTTAGCCAATGTTTACTGAAGTACCTTCCAAAATGTTTCCTGGTTTCTCTTCTTGCCTGAAGCCCATTTCTTTCTGTCAGCTGGGTTGCTGTTTGTGGGTGTGTTTTGTGGAGGGGGAGAAGGAGAAAGGAAGGAAAGAAGGAAATAAAGATACTAGTGAGCGCCTTCAGTAAGATGATAAACTCCAAAGACGCCCAAACCAAGAACTTGCAACGAAATTGGCAGTTTTTCACACATTTTTTTGGTTATTGAAAGAAATTTGTTCCAATGGAAACCCCCACAGCTGTGGAGATGCTCAGGTAGCTCTAACCAGAGCAGGGAAGTTTCAGATGCCAGAGTTCTTGGGATCTTCCTTGTCCTGAGAAGGAAGTCAGGGAGACAAACCTCGGCATAGTTTGTCTTCTTGTTGCAGCGTGAGCTCCCTCTTTCGCCCTTCGGAAGGTAAGTCAGGCAGCCCCAAAGAATGGGCTTGTCAAATGGCTTCAAGCCATGCGTCTCTTCCTGTCCCACAGCAAGGCAAACAATTTGGAGACACCAGGTCAACGAAGCATCTCATGTACTGCTGAATTGAGCTCTTTGTGTGCATGGGCTTATGTTCTGAGGCAATGGTGCTTTATATAGCAGGACTATTTTGTATTCAACTCTAAGCTGGGCTCTGCGTTCCTAATACGGAGTTTTGACTCCATTTTGCAAAGGGAATTGTATTACTTTGAAACGACATTTAGCCACCCCAGCCTCCCAGAATGTTCCTGAAAACACTGTGCTCTTAACCTGCCACCCGTGAAGTAAGAGAGGGATCTTTCTGCCCAGGCTGTTTCTCTTGCTGTGTGGTTTAGGGCAGCCTCCTCCCCAACCAGTGCATCATGTCTTGTTGTAACTCACCCAAGCCCGATGGGCTGATGGCGCTTCTGAGGACATGCACACTCAATTCTAATGTGATTCAGGTCTCATCTAAGTTGAAGATAAAAATCTCCTGTTGAGTCCAGGGAGCTGTACAGCCCTGTAACATCTCTGCACAGCATTTGGACATAGTGCAAGTGCCACAGCAGTTGTAACACAAAGCAGTTCCTTCAGGCTCTGTTTGATGTGTCTGTTCATCCAAATTACATCCACAGCACTTATCTCTCCCATCAGTTATCTTCCCACCTCCCGTAAACAACAAGTCTGAAAAAGCTATTAAACAACCACAACAAATGTTGAAGCACCAAGTTCAGGTCCATGAAGCCTCAGATCTCCAAGCCCCACTGTCCCTGTGCATTTTGGTCAAGGAGCATTTGGGGAAGGATGATGAGGAACATGGGTCATTACCAGGCCGCAAAGTAACGGTGTTTGCAAAAGCACCTGCAGGTGGGGTTATGTGACTCAGTACTGAAAACCGGATGTTTTGAGTTGTGTCCTAAAGCTCAGTGCTGTGATTATCTCATCAGGCATGTCCACACTGCACAACAGCCCTAAGAAGGGTCCTGGAATCAGTGCAGCTGTGTTAGCTATTTATCCAATGAGGAGTTGTTCTGGTGCAGTTACATTTCCTAACCCTGAAGCCTGGTTTTTGAGAGGTTCCAGACGGATTTGTACCCGTGATGTGGTACAGAAGTACCCATTTCCATTGCCTGTGTGTGACTGATTTCAACCCCCAAATTTCACATGGTAATAAAGGAGTTTTAGGAATCTTATATGTAAAACTACAACTAGTGTGGAGGGGATGTCAAAGGGGCCAACACAGCTCCTGTGAATGTCCCTCTGCTCTGGGAAGGGCCAAAGCAGAAGTGAGCCCATACAAGCACTGTGCACATATCCTCCGCACCATCCCTGCTCCCTGCTCACTTGTCACTGGATGTGCCCTGCATGCCCCTGAAGGCACAGCAGAACCATCTGGGCATCTTCTCTCCACCAGAGCCTTTAGGGACCATCACGGTCCAAAACTCAGTCAGCAACAACAGCGCTGCCTCCATCCAAGGTTTTTAGCAACTTTGGTCTAACAGTTGTATGAGGGGGAGGGAGAGATTTAAAGCTTTGTTTTTATCGTCCTCTCTCTCCTTTTTCTTCCCTTTTGTTTTTTAAGCAGGCAAACATCTGCAGAGCACTCTAAGATAACCATAGCAATGACATGAGGACAATTGGCAGGCACTCTGAGCTCCTCAGCTGCGCTGTGATTCACTGGTCCAGTGCTCGGAGCTGCGTCCAGGCGGCCCAACAAGGAGGGACCTCCTCGCATGGAGACCTTGCCCCGGGGTCAGGGATAGAGCACACCAGAACTCGCATTGGAGCGGAACGGGGGAATGCAGTTATCAGGGGATTTTCAATGGAAATCACAGGTGTTTCTTCCCTGCCTCCTCCCTGCGAGAGGCCCCTCTGTGTTCTGTTACAATCTGTTTTTCTGGCAACCAGCGCTCTCTATTTTCCTTGCCTGTGTTTTTATGAGTTATGTTTGGTTTGTGCTAAAACAACAGAAAACAGCACAGGGCTGGGTGGGTTTTTTGAGTAGGTTGTTGGTTATTTTCTTTCTTCTTTTCCTTTTAGGAACTATGCAAAGGGTCATTGGGAACCCCTGATTCCAGTAAAACTGTTCAGAAGGATTGATGGAGGTTTCAGATCAGCTCGGGGTCACAGGTCAAATGGTTTAGCCCCCCAGGCGGGCGAGAAGATGAGATTAGCAGCCATGCAGCCACAGCTAAGCAGTGAAAGAGAAGCAAGGCTCCACAGGACACACATGGCGGTGGGAAGAAGGCGAGCTTTTAGCAATGGGCTTACAAACCACTGTTGATAAACGTCTCACTGAAGAGCCACTCATCCACCCCATTTCAGTAGAGAAAGTGAACTGCAGCTGGCCAGGGGGCAGGACACGGGAAGAAGCAGATTTGTGTTTGCACAAGAGCAGGATAAATACCTCATTTTTTAAGAAGAGATTTTTTTCACTATAATGGAGGACTAAGTCTTTCAAAACTATCTGACATTGTGTTTAAAAGCAGCATCGATTGCTCTTCAGTGAAGGCCTGAGCCAAAGATCAAGCAGGGAGAAAGAGCAGGTGTTTAATAAATCTTTAGAGGAGTTGCTTTAAAAGGTATCTGTGATTTGCTCTAGACATGAAGTATCGGTATTGGGAAAATGCATTATTCACGCACCTCCATCTAACCACAGAGTGATTTTGGCTGTGTTTCAGAGAGAAAAATCGGTGGCATATGGTCTGCATAAAGCATAAGCATGACTTGTTCTTTCGACTGGTCTTGGCACTGGGGAGATCATGAAATCATCTTTCAGAAACTTCGGCTGGACCAAGGCAGAGCCTCCTCCTCTTTTCATAGTTGTCCTTATCAAGAACCTTTGTCATAGTCATTGCTGTCATCATCACAGAATCATAGAATGGTTTGGGTTGGAAGGGACCTTAACACCATCCAGTTCCAACCCCCTGCCATGGGCAGGGACTCCTCACACTAGACCATGTATCCCAAGGCTCTGTCCAGCCTGGCCTTGAACACGGCCAAGGATGGAGCATTCACCACTTCTCTGGGCACCCTGTGCCAGTGCCTCACCAGCCTCACAGTGAAGAATTTATTCCTTATATGTAACCTGAACTTCCCCTTTTTTAGTTTGAACTCATTACCCCTTGTTCTATTACTACAGTCCCTGATGAAGAGTCTCCATCATCCCTGTAGGCCCCCTTCAGATATTGGAAGGTATGCCATGCATCTTCCCAGGACCAAAATTTGCTGTTTTGAATATAGAAGCACCTTACTTTTTCCCACTGAAGACAGGGATAAGGTTAAAAAACTGACCCCAAAACCAGGTATTGTTCCCTGGAAAACATATGTAAGACTTCTGCATCTTCCAGCATTTCAGATTGTCTGCCCATCCATAGCTGCCAGGAGGAGAGAACTCCAGGCTCTCCAGTGGGGCTCGTGACCCAGCTCATGTTGCAGGCATTCAATATTCACAGGAGCAATTGCTACCAGCCATGCATCACCAGCCTGTCCCTAACCCTCATGAGTAACCCTACCTGCGAGACAGCTTCTGGGGGGAGGAGGACAGTGGAAAGTCTGGAAACAGAATATGGAAGGGAAAAATCCAAGGCCTCCGTGTTACGTGAGATCATTAGGACAAATTGCATACCTCTGTAAGCAAACCCAATGGTGCTTATTTGCATGAATGAGCGTCCTTTCTATGCCTTTACAAAGAGTTTGCAAAGGATTAATAGGCTGGCTATTTCAATTCATGCAGAATGGACAAACCCTGTTCCTGTGGTCCCCAAGATGGAAAAAAGTATGTTTAGCCACCTGCTCAACTGGGAGATGTGTTTGCATGGTGACCACGTCACTTACATAGCTGGGAGGTATTGCATAGCCTCCTTCCTCAAAGGAAGAAAAGGAGTCGAGGCTGCTTTTTTTCTTCTCTAAACAAAAGGTGATTTATTTAAAGCCAAAAGGTGTGAAGGATTATCTTCTGAACCTGCCAAACTGGCTGCAAACATCCTGAAGAGCAGATTTTTTTGTTATTATTTTTCATTATTTCATTTTTAAAAGAATGAGAAAAACCTTGGAAGCAGAAAGATGAAAACTGTCTTTCCCTTGACATATTTATTCCTGAGATTAAATGTGTGCAATTGTATGCTATATACATACCACTGTAGATAACAGAGGTGTTAGCTCTAGGACACTGCAACATCCGGGTGTAATTTATATCTCTCCCCTCGTCTTCACTCTCAAACATATGTGGTTCATCACATTCTTTGCCATTGCTGGACTCTGGCAGGTCTCCAGCATTTCAGAGGTCACTGGATTACTGAGTGGCTGATTTGTCAATAGCTCCTTTTGCTGTGTTTACCCAGGTATTATTCAGCTTTGTACCACTAAGACAAGCTGGTACATGCTGGTTCTGTTCCATGTGGTGTTTATTCTCTGCTGTTTTGACCTTAAAGTTCAGCTGTAAAATGGGTCCAACCAATGCTTCTAGAAGCTGCTGTGAGTCTGTTGAGATGAGGGCAGGGAGAGAATGAGGTGGGAAGAGATAGGATAGAATAGGATGGGATGGGATAGGATAGGATAGGATAGGATAGGATAGGATAGGATAGGATAGGATAGGATAGGATAGGAGCTGGTGTTGGGGAACACCAGTCATAACAAGATGAATTTGACATTTCTATTAATCTTCATGCTTGCAAGTTTAATACTTAGCAGAGGCATCACTTCTCTATCTCTTAAACTTAGAGCTTGAAGGTCAGTCACAGTTTCAGCATACCTGTTCTGAATCGTACTGAACATAACATTGGGATACTGAAGAAAGGTATTATTTTTCGCTTGTTTTACATTTAAAGATCACAAATATTTATCCCAAGGGAAAAACCTGCCCTTTTCTCAGTACCAGCCTGAGGAAAATCTAAAGCAGCACAGCACAGCAGGTAACAGTTGAAGCCCAACCCTGCTGCCTTCATGGCAGCGTTGACTCTGAAACACTATCTCGGGATGCCAGTAATGTTGCACCAAACCCAACCTGCAACTGTGAAAGCGTCTGTTACATGAAGACCTCCAAGCACCGAGTCCAGTCGCTTACCAACAGGAGTTTTACAAGCCTCATTTTCAGAGGGCAGCTGTTCAAAGCTTGCTGAAAACCAAGACCTTTAGAAGTTTCTTCAGCTGGACACCCAATAGCTAAGGCATCCCAAATCCCTGGTTATTTCTGAACATCTTGGCACACAGTGCTGAGCATAGGAAATGGGTGAGATTAACGACTTCAGCTCACACATCAAGCAGGATATGGAGGGCTACGTGTGCTATGTGCATAATATGTCCCTTTTGCCAGTGTCAATCAAATTTTAAAGCACAAAAAGGACATTGTACCCACATGGAGAGCAAACATTTCACTTCTCCAGATCAAAACCTAATAGAAATATCCTCTTTCTTCCTGTCCTTCCATCGTATGAGCTGGAGAATACAACTATCTAACATGAAAAACAAAATCAAACCAGCAAGTTTACAAGCTAAAAATCCAAAGGGAACTGCTTCTTCTCATTGAACTTCCCATGTTTTCGTTGCCTGAGAGAATATTGAGGTTTTCCAAAGGTGTATTCAAGGATCCTGCACAAACACGCTCTGCTGCACTAGACATTTCTTATCGGCCTCGGACTGCGAAAGCCTTGATAGGAAATGTGCCATTCATTCACAGGGCTGCTGGTGGGGATCTGAGGCATATCTCGAGCGTGTTATCACATGCTTTGTATTGTCTACTCCATCCTGAGAAAGAAACACTCTAATCAGCCCGACAGTTTCTCCTTCTGGAAATCACCAGCTCATTTCTCTGCCTTTTGCCTTGCATTGATTAAACACCTTCCTGTTGAAACAGTAACTAGACAACCACAATAGCAGCAAAAAAAAGGCTTTGAAACTTGGTATCAGCTTCCCAGATTCCTGGTCTTTTTCATGTGAGAACAGAGTTATTTTGAATGCATGGGTAGGGAATAGGTGGGGAAGGACTGGAAGAAGCTTTGCTGCTTGGTTTAATAACGATCACCTTCTAGTACTATCCTGTAACTATGTACAAGTGGCTTGGATGTGATTCCTTTGGGCTGGGGTAGTGCTCACTTGCATGACCACCAGGAAAGGATCCTCTCTGCAGATCTGATTTACAACCTGATACCGCCCAAAAATCCTAGGAAATTTTCAGTTCAGCAACTGAAAACAAAACATGTCTGAATTGTTTCCCAGCAGAACCTGCTTCCATTTTTCTATGGGAAAAGGGTTTTCCCTTGCACCAGCTGCACTGCCCATTCAGACCTACTCGTTCTGATATATTCCAACTTTCCAAATGCTTTTAACTGCATTTTCCCAAAGACAGGATGCTTTTGTTGTGTCCTTTTACATTACCTGAAGTGTAAAAGGATATTTTGTAATAGGAAGGAGAAGTCAATCATTTTAATGTGCACATGTGAGCCACTAAGGCGGCATATATGTAAGAGTAACATTTATCTAATCATACCCATATCAGCTTAGTGTGACATTGCCTCCCAGAAAGGGAAAAAAAATTACACTAATGTTAACATTGCAGCAAGATAAAGGTGGTTTTAAGATGTAATTGTATCCGTTCAATTAACTTCTAGCACTTATGCTTGCAGGCTGCCTTCTGTAATTATTCTTTCTTGAAAGTCAGGTTGGAACTTTCCGTCTCACTAAAATGTAATGGAGGAAAACCAAAACTCCTCATCTTTTTACCTAAACTGGTAAGCATCTAGATCTCAGGCTGCTTTGGTGAATATCCAAGAAGAAAGAATGCTGTTCTTAACATCCTGTCTATATGGGAAATTAAACACTCTAGGGATAGTGAAATATTCCCTGTATTAATACAATGCTTATCAGCAGAAAGAAAAGAAAAAATACAGACCAGAGGTTATTTCCATTTCAGAAAACCCACATAAAAATTGTAGCTGCATGGGAAGAATCCTTAAATTTCTCTTGCTTATGTCTGTATTAAAAACTGAGTTGAGCACTTCCTCTACTTCTTAGGCAAATACTGCATTAGGCTTAAGGATGCTGCGTTAGTCTTCTCCCAGCTGCAACCCTCTGGCAAAGGGCCCTTAGTTTACTGGGTTGCATGGACCTTACAAGCTTGCAAGGCAGTGACATGAAGAAAAAAGGTTGGGCATGGAAAATCTCCCATGAAAATGGAAAGGCAATCCAGCCGCCTTCCCCAGACATTGCTCATCTCAATGAGAACGCTCAAATGTCCTGGTAAGGAGCAATCCCAAAACCAGGCCCTCTCAGACTTCATCTCAGCTGTGGTTTGGATGCCTTCTTCTTTCAGAGCTTATGTTTCCTAAACCCTTATTCTTGCCACTTTAAGGTTTTCACCATGGCTATGATAACACTCATACTGGTATTCTTTAAATGGCAGCGTGGGAATAGCATATTTATCTTGGGCATTGCTATCTATGAAGTATATTAACATGGACAGTCAAAATGGCCCATGGCTCCATTCAGTGCTTGACACACTGTTGAAAAGTAACAAAGTGGAATTTCTTGGTTAAAAACTTACTAGCGAGCACTTCAAGTCCTTACAAAATTCACTTGGTACAGCACCTCAGCTGAAACTACTCATCAGCTTCCAATCAGATTTGCTGAAAATAGTTCACTAGGCTTTGCCTAGAAGGTTGCTTGGCTGGATGCTGAGCAAGACAGAGTTGACTGATAGACGTATACACAGGCATTCAGAGAAGATATAAGAGCCATCTTCTGCTGCAGCTGTTTTCATAGCTTAGATCCAATGCTCTTACTCATTGCATATAGTCGTATCAGTCAGACTTAAACAAAGACCTAAAGACTGGTTCAAACATAAGCCTTCCTCATCTATCTTAGTCATTTTACAGGCTTATAACAGGAGTTTATCCTTAGAAGCACACATTGAATCCTTTCCTCACTCAAACCAGAGCTCTAACATATTGCAATTCAGCCACTTTGGAGCAGATGACAATGTGATGACAGCAAGCCTGTGCCATCGGTCTTTCTGAAAGCACCATGAAGATAACTTCTTTGATGTTTCATAAAATTCAAAGCTTCTAAAGAACACCCTGGAGTAGCATTAAAAAAGGGGATGAAAGTTTAGTCCAGCAAGAATGGCAGAATCCACTGAACTCATGGGACCTTGTTATCTGCATAGTGCCTATCACAATCTGCATGTCTGCAGGCCTCCAATAGTAATGTGTTGTGCAGCACATTTTGCCTATAGTGTCAGCAAACCTGCTCTCAAAAAACACCGAACATGTAATGGCATACTCTTATCTTCACTGTTACTAGCAATGTTTCTGAAATTCCCACCAAAGCCTGCGGGATATTCAAGACAGTTCTCTTCAGAGCAAAAATAAAGGTAAAAATTGTGTTCTGCGACCATCCCTAAGCAGATTTTGCATCAGTTTGTGGCATTCTTAACCAAAATAGTCACCTGCTTTACACTGAATTACTTACCAAATTACCGAGTGTTTCTGAATTCCCTCTGAGAGCAGACACTGTAGATGGGGATGGATAACTGCTATACAGAGGTCTAAGCTCACTAGCAAGAAATCTAGCAGTAGATTGATCCCTCTGATCCAATGTTCAAGATCAATCCCTAACATTACTGATAAGCTTAGATACAGTTTTGAGAGGGACAAAACAATACCACAACAAGAGATAGAGAACCACATAGAAGAGGAGAGCCTTAGGAATAAGAATGCAAGCTTCTTTGCTGTGATCCATTTCCATGTAAAATTGCTGTGTTTTTCTGGGAAATTCTGACCCTTGAGACATCAATAGAAAAATTAATTCCTTCTTTCATTTCTATACACAACACTCTCCTCTTGATCCTTCATAAACCATGATTTCTTCTTTTATAGTAGCTTCCAAATGCAATCCTCAGTGGTTTCTTTATTATTGGTTTGGTTTGTTGAATATTTGTACACGTTAGAAACAGTTTTAATGCATCCACAGACCTTTGCAAAGATATTGAGTATAATTCAGGTTTGATCACCAGTGATTAGAGTTTGCTTTGGTATAGCTGCCCAATTTTCTATGTCAAAGAATGCAGGAGGTGGCTGTAGCTGAGTGCATACATTGTAAATCTAGTCCTGACTCAGGCAGAAGCTGGTGTACAAAGCTGGGTCCCATTTCTTTTTTAGATCACAAATAACAAAAGGTTGCATTATTGCTGCATCCCAATTACTTCTGCAGCTGTTCTAGGTCCCACTGGCCTGTATGTCTAAGGTACGTGCAGGACATATTGAGTCACTGCAGCTTCTCCTCTTTCTTCTGTAAAAGGAGGTGTTGTTCAAATGCCAAAGTTACATGGCTGGGTTTCCAAACCCACTCACTGTTTTGATAACTTTGTTCCTACTGATACCCCAACGAGCTGTGCTGAAACACCAGCCTGCAGGTCTAGCAAACTGAGCAGGAGATGACTTCCCAGGGAAGATCTTGCTTTTAAGGTAGCAAAATTCACAGACCCGTTGTAATGCAGGAGAGGTCCAGTCCTTGGACTCCTCCATCCCCTTCCCCAACCCTGATCCTGCCCTCCTCCCTTTTTCATTGACTACAAATGGAGTGGAGGGGACTGAATCCCTAATTAAACATACTAGCATTAGCTGACCGTGTCTTTGGAGGGAATGGGGCATGTCATAGTCTTGTAAGTTGTATATACCATGCTGCCAAGAAAAATCCTCATCAAGGACAGCATCACATCCTGCTGGTTTTGCAGCTGTCAATTTTTTTCTTCCTAAAATGGAAGCAAACCTTTGCAGACAAACTTATCCCTGGTGTTAAGTACACTGAAGCCAAGTTCAGTATCAATAAATCAGTGCCTTCGTCAGGAAAGCAATTGCATGGTTGTTTTTATCTGCTATTATCTTTAAGTTTAATTGGAGTACAAAAAGTAAGTAAATTTTTAATGACAGCCACATTCCCTATCCCAGCCTGTTGTATGACCTTCAGATATTGAAAACAAATGAATAATTGAAAACAAAGCTTCGATCATGCAACTTTGAGGTGGTTTTGAAGCTCGCCTAAGAGACCTCAAAAGACTCCTTGCTCCTACCAGAAAGCAAATGTTTCAATCAATTCTGATTTTAACCATTTCTCTTTAAAAGATAATTAAAATCTATTTCTGTACTTCTCTAATGTGGCAAACAAAAATCTATATAGAAGCTAAATCCTGCTGGTTTTCATGTGTCTTAGGTCAAATAGATTACTGCAGATTTACACTGGACTAAAAATGGAGGATTTCAACTGATGTTTTATGAGTACCAAGCACGCATAAAACCAGTCCAAACTTCATACAGAAATGCTGTATTTTCTTGCAGAAAGAGGAGAAATTTCTATTTCCATAAATAAATTAAATAGGGTTAGGGACTCAGAACCAACCCCTGGACTATTTTAGCCCATACTCTCTGCATTTCTGTTCATTTCCCACTGTGGCAGAAGGCACTTCCAATATTTATTTCAGGTGGGTGTAATTTTACTAGCAATAGTCTCACATAATTGTTTGTCCCCACTTTATGGCAGCAAGAGCAAATTCACTACTGAATTAATCATTGTCCTTTTCAAGGAGGTCTGGTTTTTTACTGGGAAAAGACTGAATCTGATAGGGGTTATTTTCCTTTAAAGTTTAGTAGATTTTAAGCTGACAATTACATGAAACAAACAACTGGCATTCTAGTTATTAGGATGCAATATAGTCTCCTTTTTACCTACCTGGAGCTCTTTATGAAAAACATGATTTTTGTATAATTAACTAACTCAAGCAGCATTCATCCAAATAGGAAAATGACACATGCAGGATGTGAGGGATCGACAGCTTTTGAAATTAATAGGAACTGAGCACTATATCCCTAAGACATCTCTGCAAACCTCAGACTGAAACCAGATTCATGTGCCTCGACCCTGAGTGAGGCCTCCAGCCCAGATTTCTCCCCTTAACCTGGTTTTCATTTTGAATGTGCAGTTTACCTTTAAGGAATTAATCTTTCAAATATGAATTGCTTTTCTCAGATGCCTGGCTATGATAAAAGGCTCCAGACACAGCCAGGAATGAGATTACAATGAATATTGGTATTTGTCATGATCTGTCTGCCTCTTTGCCATTTCATTTTATACTTCAAACTTGAGTAAATGGAGGCTGTGCATATGAAGCACCCGTGGTTTGTACATCGATGGGCACACTGGGAGGAAAGAGGCCAAGCTTCATTTCAGAAGTGCCCGGGTTGCACACCCAGCCCATAGCTATGGGAGTAGTTGTTTCCATCTGTTGAGTGGGAAATGACTCTCCCCTTTGTCAGATTTTGAGGAAACTTGGAATTCCTGATTTTGAGCCCAGCCGGCCAAAACGCATCCTCCCAGTTTTAAGATTACAGCCTGGTTTGGATAAAGCATTGCAAAAACCTGCATTGCGATTAAAGCCTGGGTGATGGACAGCCTTAGCACCGCTCTGTGCTAAGTGGGAACTGCAGCCTGGACCATGCAGCAGCTCCCAGGGTAACTTCACTCAGTCCTTGCACTTTGGGCATGCTGCACACATCCCTGCTCACAGCCAGAGCCCAAGTGGCAACTCAGTCTGACACAATGCCAAAGCCAGGAAGGCTGTGAGTTACAGCTGGTGAGGCTGAAACCGAGGACTCCTCCTCACTCACCCCATCCCCAAGCTTCCATCCCCAAACTGCACAACCCATTGCTCACACAGTGGTTCCTTCTACATTCAGGAAAACCCAGGAAAGAGCAAGTCTAAGCAAACTCTTTTGCCTTCGGCGAGGGTTTCTCAGGCCTTGCTGATGAAGATAACATTTGGTTTTTGGAAAGCAGATGTGTAAAACCCTACCAAACGCTCCTCCTCCCAGCCTGCCTGCTGGCCCTCATCTGAGCTTGGGCAGTCTTGTTTGCACACGTTTGGTCTGCTACGTGTTGGCTGTAATTTCTCTTGATTGAATAAAGCATTAATAAGATAATCAGAACAAATGCCACTCTTTGGCTGTCCCTTAAGCATGTCTGGAGCTACAGAAATTGTTTTATATGACTGCTGGAAAATGAGGATGGTGTAAAACTGTACACATGGTGCCATACGGCTTACACGCACTTTCACGATCAATCAGCATCAAATTAAAAGCAGGAATTATTATTGAAGTTGAAATGAAGCACAGATAGCAAATGGGAGTACTTACAACTTCTGGGTCACGCTTGAGCACGGAAATGATGCTAAGAGCTATAATTGGTTCTCTTTCAAAGGAGCCTTTAAGAAGAGCTCAAAACACTTTTAGCTGATCCCCAAAGACCGGCAGAAGCAGGGAGCTGAGGGGCTGTGTGTTGGGGGCTGGCTTTCCCCACTGAAGCCGTTTAGCTGGTGCTGCCTCAGTTTCTTTAATCTGTAAAATGGGCTAATTTTCCCAGCAGCTTTGAGGCTTCGTCAAAGAGAGACACTGGAAGGCACAGGCAGACCTTGCATACTACTGCAGAAAGTAAAGCATGATCCAACTTTGAGGACTGCAAGGAGCCTATAGCACATTGAACCTAACCCTGGCCATGTACCTTCTTCTCACCAGACACTCCATTCCAAACGGGGATGCCACAGCAGCTGCTATATTGTGTTTCTCCTCCTAACCAAGCTATTTCAGCAAAGGGCGTTGTTCCCGTCTCAATCCCTGCCTTGCATTGTATTGGTGTCTTGATTGCATTAGAGATTTAAGGGAAATCTCCTTTCCAGCAAATTAGCAGGTCCCTCTCCCCACCTTCACGCATGCCCCAGAGCATTGAAATCCTCCGTAGCTACAAATCCCTTAGCAGGAGTTCTGGGCTGGGAGAGCTGCAGGGTAAGGGCTGGCGCTGTTGCTGATTCAATCCTCTTTTCCCACTGCACCAGAGCCCGTGATACACCAAGAGCTGCAGCAGCCCCAGATGCCCACTCTCACATTAGGAAATGTATCAACACTTGACAAATTTTTCTTGTCAAATCGAAATATCCACTGGTGTCTTTGGGCAGTGCCTTAGGAAACCAGGTCTCCTTCATAAAGCCCGTGAAGCAAAGCCAGCAGGGAGACATATGTGGCTCAGCGGACACAAAGTGCAAGCTTTGAGAGTTTGGGTTTTTTTCCCAGTATTTCAGATTGGATTAAATAAATCAGGACAAAATAAGGATCAAAATTCTGTCAAGAAAATGACTTTTTTGACACAATTCTTTTAAAGGAACAGTTCTGCCCACAGGAGCAGGAGCAGGCTCTTGTCTTACACCTCATGGGTGCAAAAATAGGGAGCAATACATATTGGCATTTCAAGTTGATATGGAGCTTTGGGATTTTATCCTATTACATTAAAAAATGGTAGCTTTGAGGAAGCTTTACTGGCTTTACTGGTTTGCTTTAACCTCAGTAGTTTACGCGGCAATAAATTACAACCTCATGTAACCAAGCCCTCGTCAGGAGAGCACTTGGACCCAACCGCAGCCTTCAGGTGGTGGAATGCAGCCACTGAACCACCAAAACCTTCCTCACCAGACCAAGCATTGGGCTGAAATGGTCCCTGAATAACTGGAGCTGCAAGGGAAAGCAAGCTACAAATTGCCTTCGGCCACAGTGTTTGCTCGGGGGGTTCTACCACTGTGAGCTGAGGGAGCAAAGGAGCTTGCAATGCTAATTACAGCTGGGAAAAACCTGGGGCTCAACTGCTGCTCTCACCAGAATATTTGTCTAAGTATGAAAATAGCCTTATTAAATGAGAGACAAGAACCAAGAGCTCCTACCCCCCTGAGCACCTCATATGTCCTTATATCACCAGTCCATGCACCACACAGGCATATTCTCCAAAGCATCACAAGCTCCACTGGAACCCTCCCACCCTCGTTGGTCTCCTCGCCTGCAGCAACCCCAGCAGACCTGATCCTTTGAGGATTACAAACCTTCTCATTTTCTGCTTGTTTATGGCCATTTGCTCTTCTGCCAAAACTCGTATTGGTCCGGGGTTTTTTACACTATTATTTTCTAAGGAAACATGACGTTAACTCCGAGCACCGCGTCCCTTCACTTGAGCCGTGTTTTGACAGGAATGCCACAGACCCATTTGCACGTCAAGAAAATGCTTGTCTGACTTTTCAAATCCTATTTCAACAAACCCTTCAATTGTTCCATCAAACTGGGGTAGGAAAAAGAAAGGCAAAGCAAACAAGGCACACATCTGCCCCCTCTTTAAAAGAGAAATCCACCCCCTGACACCCCCCCCAGCGTTGATTCAGGCAAAGCGCCAGCTTGGGAGTTCGGTGAGTTATCACCCTTTAGCAGAGCTGGAGGAAACCTTTTCCCCCTTGTATGCTGTGGTCCAGCAAGGGTCAAACCTGACCAAATAGCTCCAGAAAGAGCCTCAGAGAAGGAGCTGCCACACAGTGTAGGGACAAAGCCACCAAGGGACCATGGCTTCTCCGGGCTCCCCATCTGCCTCCAAATGTGTCTTGGGGCTGGGAGGGAGGGGAGAGAGGGTGTTTTTTAAGTGATAAAAGAACAGATAAAGAATAAACCTTAAACGTTGCTAAAGGCCATAAGTCAGGAAAAAAAAAGCAAAGTGAGTCTGAGTGTTATGAAACCCAGGCAGAATATGGGAGCGCTTCCTTCGCTCTGTTTGCATTGCAACCAGCACCCAGAAAGTTCACACCTGTGCTGGGAACCCTGCCTAAGAAAAAGCCCAGCCAAGTATTTGAAACAAACACATTTTCAGGCTTTTCTAACCCCAAGGCGCTTTCACAGGGATTGTCAAGGAGTCAAAGCACGGGGAGGAGAACAAACAAAACAACCCGCAGCCAAGCCCGGTCCTCCCGCCTCATACAAAGCCACCGAATCAGGGTGACCGCAGCCAGGATAGGGAGCCAGGTTGGGCTGGGGATGGGTTTCCTAAAGAAAAGGCTCCTCCAGCATCCCAGTCCCACCTCCTGCCATGGGCGTTGTAGGGAGGAGCATTATCGGTGCAGCATCTCCAGGAGGAAGGGAACAGCAACTTGATTTCAACCGTCTCTGAAACTAAGTAGGACTTTGATGAAGACATTGCACAACCTTGCCACAAAATGTAAGAACGGGCTCGACACGAGGAGTTAAGCAAGCGTGCTGTGCTCAGGGGGGCAATCTGCTCCCCTTCTCAGGGAGGTTTTGCAGTAGCTTAGTAACTCTGTGTCACCACAATACTGCTGGGGTTTCCAACCTGGCAGAGCCCGCGTGCTGCATGGAGACCAACTGTGTCAACAAACAAAGCAACCCCTGGGTGCCGCTCTGCTTAGTTCAGTGTATCTTCCTGAAAGAAATAGCAAGGTAATTCCTTGGTTATTTATAGAGCCATTTACAGCACAATTCGCCACAAACAGATATGCCCTTGCCATGTCCTGCAGTGATTATGCAGCCCACCTTGCTCAGCACGCATGGGTGGCTTCTACCAAGCAGTAGCTGGACACCCAAGCCGTCACAGACAATTAGCAGTGTCCCTCATCAGCCGGCTGGACTTGCTGTGTGGTCCTGCCCTTCAAAGCATGGAGACTTGAGCCCAGACCCATGCAGTGCATAGGGAAAGCTCGTAGGTGGTTTGTTGAGATGACAAACCTCCCCACCGGCCATCCGGTGAGGAGCTGGACCTCACTGAAAGCTGCTCTATGCATCTTCTACTTCACTTGGGGAAGGGGAGATGGCCCTCCCCACCATCACTCATCCTGCCAGATGTAGGGTCACACATACATGTTGGCTCAGCTAAATAGAATCATAGAATCACAGAGTGGTTTGGGTTGGAAAGGACCTTAAGATCATCCAGTTCCAACCCCCTGCCATGGGCAGGGACACCTCATGCTAGACCATGTCACCCAAGACTCCATGCAACCTGGTCTCAAACACTGCCAGGGGTGGAGCATTTACCACATCTCTGGGCAGCCTGTTCCAGTGCCTCACCACCCTCACAGTAAAGAACTTCTTCCTTAGATCTAACCTGAACTTCTCCTGTTTAAGCTTTTTAAGTTAACAAATGCTCCCTGAGGAGGCGCATGGAGGTCCCTCTGCCAGGCAAGCGGCAGCTCTGGCATACAAAGCCGAGGTTTAAAGCCATTCCTGTGATGCCTTGATGGATGGCAGAGCTGTCAGGGCTGGATGTGGGCTCCCACACATCTGTCACGGAGGCTTTAGATTCAGCTCTGTCCTGCTGGGGTGTCTCCGAGAGCATGGCCAACCTCTGTGGAGGCTGATGGCCTTGCAGCAGTGCTGCTGAAAAGAGCTCTTGGTGGGGATAAATCAGACCGTCACGTCAGGCCCATTCCCACAGTGGGTGCTAAGGTGAGATTATTGTCATTACTGAGTTTCTTTTTAACACAGGCACCAGGCTCACTGGGTAAAAATGCTTAAATTACAACCTTTGGGTTTAAGGACGGAAGACCTCTAAATCCAGTCTCCTACCATCACAAAGGAGCTCATAAAATGCCTTTCAAAAGCCAAAAAAAGCTCTTTTTAGAAAACCAGAGGGGTTTAGCTGTCATTATTCAACTCAGGCTTGTGAAAGAGGAAGGATTCCAAAGGCAGGGTTCAGCCCACCAGCATCCCCCTTCCCTTGCAGGCCCCATGCCAAGGACAGGGAAAGACAGATGCAGGCAGGGTCCATTGGGATCCCTATTGCTGTGCAAACTCTTTCGGGAAACCTGGGAGTTTCACTGCAATGCTTTAGGGGTAGTCACAGATAAGAAGGAAAGTAAATATTTCAAAAGCTCCAGAAGAAGGTGGGACAGGCAGATCCTGGGCTGGGGCAAGCCAGCAAACAGCTCTTGCTCCTGGGTACGCCTTGTGTCAGCCAAAGAGCTGTCTCGAGAGCTGCGGCTGAAGAGTGGAGAAGTAAACATCCTCATCTCCTGCTGTGTCAGGGGAGAGGCAGCAACGCACCACTGCACCGCCAGATTCTAGTTATTCTGGGTGAGGATACAAAGCCTTTGCTTGAATTAGCCAAACCTGCTAGCATCCAGACCCCATCTTCTCCTGTAAGCATCCAAAATCTGAATTCCTTAAAGGAAAGGCACTCGGAGAGAAGGCAGGGATTAAAGGCACTGTACAAATGCTCCCTTGCAGAGCAGACTTGCACCCACATTAGTCCTGCAGTTCTCCAAGGGAGAAGATGTAGTTTGCTGCTGAGCTTCACCCCACCAGCCTGGCCTGTCCTGGCTGGGTCTGTGAGTGGCTGACACAGTGCTCTCCACCACTGGTGGTGTCTAAAGCAACCCCAGCTGTGGGACAAATGATGCCAACATAGGTCTGACTGCATCTGTACCAGTGACACCATCCCCAGGGCAGCTCCCTGCGCCAGCGTCTGCTCTTTTTCCCCTCTCTGCAAAGTGAAATGTGATTGCATGTTTGTGACTGCTGTACCCTCGCTGGAGTCTCAGCACCTCTGCTGGTGTCTGGGCTCCTGAGGGAATAAACAGAGAGGAGAGAAAGAGCCAAAACACCAGGGGAAACAAGAGAGGAGACGGAAAGCTGCCAAAGAAGTCTCCCTCCTGCTTGTTCAGACAAAGCTTGTCCCGCAGCCAGAAGTGGCAGAAAAGTGCTGCCCTATAAAAGCGTGCAGGGAGCAAGGAAAGCAAGAGATGCCCCTCAGTGCCAGCTGGACACTGGGGTTTGCATGCCAGGGAAGTGGAGCTAAACCAGGTGTCGTGCCAGAACCAGCACACCAAGCTCTGGGAATGGTCACGCCAGGTCCTTCATGGTGGTTTGCACCCTATTGTAAATGAATGGTACTTTTTGGTACCCAACCTTCTCTGTCTTGCTAAAATGCCCCTCCTGACATTAAAGCAGAGAGGGAGCTTTAATAAACAGTCCTTTCTTAAGAGCTTCTGTCTCCATCCTTTCTGGATTAAGCCGCGCCGTCTGTCTCCAATCTAAATGTTAAACCGAATTGGCTACAACGTGTCTGCAGAAGCCCCAAGTGGAGCCTGGGATAGTGTCTGGGGTTGGAAATACTGCGTTTGAAAATCCCACAAGGTTCAAAGCTCCTAAAGCGGAGCCCACCAGAGTTGCTGATAGACATCCCTCTCCTTCCTGTGGGCTTTTGGCTTGCTGCTGAGCTGGGACACAGCACAGCGTTTGACCATAGTCCAGCGCTTTGGAGAAGACAGGGTGGCCGAGTAAAGGAGGCGCGCAGCTGCAAGTCAGGAGACCCAGCTCCATGACTCGGGATGTGTTGTGTCCTTTCTCCATTTATTGCCGACAGCATGATAAAGCCTTTTGTGACATCAATCATCTTAGAACAATAAAATCCATAAAACAGACCAAGCATCTTGCTCCCAAACACATCAGCATTAGTGACTTCAGATCTGTATCGGCTGTAAGTGCAACTTTATTATGATAAAGTAGGCTCTATAGGGCCAATACTCTTAGCAAAGGCTATTTTAATGGGCTGGAGTTTATTTTCCTGGACTACCACACACAGTCACTGCTGAGGAAAACAGAGAGGGCTTAATAGGGCTCCAGAGCACACAGATAACTCTTTGCAACTCTAAAACTGATTTAATGTTTGCGCACATGTAATGCTCCTGGATGTTTTCAGTTCTGAGATGTTGCTCAGAGGGTTGTGCTTGGGATGTCCAGCAAGTTTTATGTGGTAATTAAAACACAGAGACAATCCACCCCGACCAGCACAGCGATGCGGCTTTGCAAAGACCAAACTAAGTATTACTTGGTTTTGGTGACTGTTGACCTATTTATACTTAGCACCGCAGCATCCAAGCCCATAACAAAATCAACCAGCTCCAAGAGCTGGAGCTCAATTTTCCTGTTATTAAACAATGATCTGAATATTTCCCATTGTATTTTTCCCCTCTTTTTCTTCTGCATGTTCTTTTTTCCAGCATGGGGAATGTAAAGCTCAATGTCTACAAATACTCATATCAACAACATCCTGGGTTCAATGCTTGCGTGCTGCTTCCAGTAAAACCTGATGGACTGAGTATCAGTGAAAAGTGGATACAAAGGGTGCAATAACCACTCAGGCAAATTGCTACGAAGATCTCAGTGAATATTCACGACATTTGGGTGGCATTCAGCCATCACCAGCATTTTGGACTTGTCCCATCAGTATTGCAGCCAGTTGTGGGGAAGGAGAAAAGTTTTGCTCTTCACACAGCTGTTATCAACCCTTCACTGATAAATTAGGAGCAGCACTAATTTACTCCAAATGCTTTGCAAGACTTCACACAGCCTGCAAACACCCTAAACACAACCCTCCGCCCAAGAAGCACCCTCCAGTCACCCTTGATATTCCTTACCCATCCAGTCTCAAAACTCAGGCCAAACACCAGCCTCTCCAAATCGTTTCAGATCCACTGACTCCTCTGTTAAAGACCAAACAGCAAGTGGGGCACTGACTTTCCCTGCAAAACCAGGTCAGATTTGGAGAGCTCCTGGAGCAGGGCAGGGAGCCTGAGCTCAGCCAGGTCCTCTGGGTGCTGCTACAGACATGCCACTAATGACATTTTCTCATCAGCAGGAGTTTTAACAAAATCTTGGATATTTCTACTTTATTCATGGGAGCCTTGCTAGCTCTGAAGGAGAAAGCTTGTTGTGGGCAAAAAACAGGCACATTTCTCTCTGCCAGCTTCAGTCACCTGAAATACCATCTCCAAAGAAACATCCTCACCAAGACAGATAGTATTTACTTTCTGCAGTGAACGTGACAATAAAATGTGTCTAAGCACACCGTAAAAATGAAATAGCACATTTACTACATCACAGCTACCACACTGCCAGAGCGTTTGGTTTGTTGGATCCACAAAGCTATAGCAGGAAAGGCTCCTACAATTCAGGTTGTGATGCTGCAAGACACCAGGTCGTGTCCCTAAAATGTGCCATTTCCTCATGAAAATTAGGTTTATAGGAGCTTGGCAAAGCAGCTACTGCTGCAAGAAGATCTAGACACCAGCACCTCAGTGTTCTCGTACATGGATGTGGGGCCACTTTTGGGGGTTGGTCCCAAAGATGATGCTTGGTTATAATTATCACAGCTCCTGCTTGGAGCTTGCTGGGGCTCACACAGACCCACAAAAGGTTTGTCGTATTATTTCACATAAACAAAGTCTGGCAGCAGCCACAGGGCAGAATTCCCTTTGCTTGAAGAGGAAGCAAAGAGAGGAGAGGCTTAGGCAGCCACCAGCACACCGGTCATCAGCCTGCTTGAAGCTGGGCACACTGAAAAAGCTGGTGACCTTTCCCAGGTACAAGGTGCCAGCAGTGTTCATCTGCACCAGGCATTCACATAGTCTCAATGTGGCATAAGGGCAGCAATGCCTAGTGAAGGATGTCAGTAGGAGCCCAAACTCCTGACCACACTGGGAAGGACTGACATGTTTTGGGGTCATAATCTGAGATTTTTACCCAGCCATCCACTGCTGCTGCTGCTGATTTACTGATCCCTCCCACTTCACTCAGTGCTATAGCAGATGTTAAATTCAGTCCAAAACCCACTAGAGCCTTTTTCCAGTCTCCTTTGTGGGATGTGACTTGTGCTAATAAAGCCGAACGCAAACAGCTTCAGTTTGACCTGATGTAGCTGTTCTGGGATTGGTCTGACTTGGCCAAAGAAAAGACAAATATTCACCCTGCACACAAAACAAGACAAAGCTGCAGAAAGCTGTTTGACAGCTTTTTGTCATACAGAGGCACTTTCGGAGTTGTCAGGACATGAAAGAAAGCACTATTAAATAATATTTGACGTCAGTATTGTGTCACATGAAGTAAACATCATCTGCTGCCCTGATGGTTTGCTTCGGGTTGGAAAACAACCGCCACTGCTAAAGGCACCCAAGCTGACTTCTAAAAGAGGCTCTTCCCCAAACGCTGGGAGCAGAGGTTTCCCAGCTCCACATTGCAGCCGAATCCCTGGCTGCAGATGAACAAATGGATGCAGAGCACTCTTGAGCCACCTCAGATCCTGTTGGGGTTAGCCGAGTGAGCAGAGCTGCACCCCACTTGCACCCCAACACACAGACCTCCATCGGCAGCATTTGAGGCTTCCATAGCTCCTGCCATGGGACAAGCTCAATCAGTCATTCAGATGGAAATCACAGACCTACAGCCATGGGAAGCATGGTGCTGAGCATGCGGAGCCACAGGGAAAGGTGGAGGAGGTGTGCAGAGATTTTGGCTGTGGCAAGGGTCAGCTTACTTATTCCATGTTATCAGTAATGAAACCAGCAGAGAAGGCACTCCAAAAATTCACCCTGGGTACAAAATTTCTTTAAGGGAAAAAAGATACAGGAGGGGAAGAGTCAAAACTGGAATTTTGCTTGGGAATGAAATACAACCTAATACATCAAGAAGAAATCAATCCCAGCCTAGGAAGAAAACCCTGTAAAGACCTGTCTGGGGTGTGCATGTACCAGAAAATGGTTTTGTCTCACACTAAGAACATCCCCGTCCAGGAGACACCAGGAGGTGCAGAGGGCAGATACCACCCCCTTGGGCTGGCTCTTTCTTCTCTACAGCATGAAGATGTGAGCATCAGGATGCAGGAATGGTCTCGACAGTTGCATGATACAGCCCTTGAGCAGAGTGGTCCCTAGGCAATGCAGTGAGCAGCATGGTCACCCAAGGAACACCCAAAACATTGCAAATAACAGTGGCACCATCAACTTAGGACATATGAAGAGCACCTGGAAAAATTGGCTTTCCAGGAAAAATTCCAGCAAAGTGCTGTAGAATTTTGTGTGAATTTTGTGTAGAATTGTGTGACTCCACTGCAGGGAGGCTTTAGACACACAGACTCACTCCTGCATGGAGAAGTCACAGTCTTGGGACATACGCTTTTCCCCTCAAAGATCCCTGCACCCAGGAAACTCCCATTGCTCAGGGAAGCTGTCAAAGAGCCTGAGCAGAGCCCAAAACAATGGGGTTGGCTTGGGAAGCGCTGTGACTTTTACAGCACTAAATTTGATAAATTACCAAGATTTATTCTGTTTGTTTTTTTAAGGAAAAAGTTTTATGGAACCCAAAAATATTTTGCTAATGAAAATAAAATAGCCATTTACAGAAGGCTCTGGGAGCCACCACATAGACAAATGTTACTAAGCACAGTGCTTAAACTGGGATTAGAAACACAAACATTAAATACCAAGAGGCAACACAACCTTTTGATTACCATGAATCAAAATGATGCCAAGGGTGGCATCAAGGCACTCTTGCTTTATTCTTAGGCTTTTGCTTTTGGCACGTGCTCTGTGGTCCCAAATACAAGCCAGGGATTCTAACCTACGTGCGAACACCCAGCACTTACATGACTCTATTTTGCAGTCAGATTGCAAACATCTCCTGGAGATACCAGAGCTTTTGTCTTTGGATGAAGTACGAAGGCCTGGCAGTGGTTTACAAATAGATGCCTTAAAGATAAATGCAGGGAGTTTTTGTAGGAAAAGAGGTTCTTGCGGGAAGAGAAGGAAAAGCAAACGTGAGCTAATCAGGGCAAAGACAGAACAAATGAGTTCATGGCCAAAACCCCTCTAAATTCATTGCCCTAAAAGATAAAAATTGAATGAGTAATGAGAGCACAGCTCTGTCACAGCAGGAGAAAAACTGGATGAAAACACAGAGGTCTTTCCACCAAACAAACCTCTTCTACAGGAAGAAAAAGGGGAAAATGTAAGAAATACAATTATCCGTTAGCTGCTTGGCCAATTTTCTCTTGGTGTCCTGTACAATAAATGCAATTTAACACTTTGGGAATACAAAGGGAGAATTGTGTATGGGACCTGACAAACATGTGACGGACATTACTAATGCAAATTCAAGTCTTCCCAGCCAGGCAGACAAGCCCCAGGAAGGGGCTGTGCTGCTACTAACAGGGAGAGGGGAGAGAAGGAAAACAGAAAGACAAGCAGAGGAAGTCATCAGTGAAGCTGGGGAAACAAACATAAAACATATCTTAAATTAGGTCTGGCCACTATTCTTGGTGCCTTTACACTGGTCCAGAGGGGCCTGGGAAGTCTGAGCATCTCTCATAGATATGCTTAAACGGGACGGGTTGGGATCAAACTGCATTCCAGAGGGGCTCTCACAGCTGGGTCAGCTTCTGCTTGTGCCCAGCCTGCCCTTGCAGCAGACCGCACACACAAATGACTTCGCATCTGTGCTCCTGGATGGTTTCATGGGAGATGACATTTTTAAGGGAGATGAGGGGAAGTGAGCAGCAGAGATGGAGCAAACAGGATGCTGGCCAAGCCAAGGCCAGGGCCATGCATCATTGTAATCTCTGCTAATACTTTCCTGGATAACAAGAGCATGGCTTTGTTGCAGTTGGGCTGTCCCAATGGCCCCCAGCCCCACTGGCCAGTGGGAGACTCTGTGCGGTCCAAAAGCAAAGAGAAAACCACACTCCTGAAGATATTGTTCCCCATTCATTCATTTGCACAGCCTTCCCTGCACGCTCAATGAGTTCCGCAGGTTTATTTTATGTAGTGCTTTTCAGTGGTTACAGTTGTCAGACACTGCCTATGACAAGACACCAGTTTTTCAGCTGCTGCTGCTGCCAAAATTCAACTACTGGGGCTTAAATTTTCCGAGTTAGCATCTGCTTCAGTCTAGATTTTGGGGGGAAAACATCACTTGAAATGTGTCTCTTGTTTAGTAGAATGAGCTCACGGAAAACATTGTTGTTTTGTCTATGTTGAAGGGAAAAGAGAAAAGAATCCTCCCTGTTTCATCACTAATATTTCCATACAATAGAATGGAACTTTAAAGCTTGCCAGAGGAGAGAGAAGTTAGCAAGGTTAAAGCCATGAGATGGAAAGCACCGGTGTCGTAGAGGCGCAGCCATGGCCAGGCTGTTTTCCCCATCAGACAGACCCACTCCAGGGGCAAATCCTGCACCCCATCAAGGACTCAGAGTGTGTCCATTCACTAGATCCTTGCTGGATGAAGCAATTGCCCATGTCCACACGTGCATTTGTGAGGTTTTCCCATTGATGTTTGGCCTCAGTATGGGCTTTTTCACAGGGCAGACGCATTGTGGTGATGCCTGGAGAGCGCTGCAGAGGCATTTTCAGGCAGGCTAGTTTGAGATGCAGCTGTGATTACATCATTCATTAATTTGTGGGAGAGACAAGTATCCCATAACTCAAAACCAAGAGAGATCTCTAGTGCTTTGACACTAGAGATTAAACAGAAATAAACACACAACTATCAGTAAAAGTGACTGCAAAATACCGGAAAGGGTAAGTGGCTAAAAACAGATAAAAATCAGTTACGTTAGCCTATAACAAAGATTTAACTGGAAGGAGAATAGGGTATAGAGACCATGGCAAATCGACAAGGTCTTCACTGCTTATGAATAAAGGATGCGTTTGAAAGAATAAAGAGCATTTTGAGAGAGGGGAGGTGTGGGCATGAGGATTGTTATGTATAGTCTATTAAGCTGCACGTGCTGCATTTTAGACTTGCCTCTCTTGAAAAATGGCTCCGAGGTACCTCATACCAGCATGTGTTGGTAAACCTAACAGATTAGTTAGTACTTTACTGTTCAAGATACTCTTTAAAAGGTGATGATATTTCCACTACGCCCAATAGCTGCCTCTGAGGCACACATGTGTCAGTAATGAAATCCTACTGCTTTCTAAATGTTTTGGAAGAAAGTACACAAAAAGGCTCATAAGCAAGGACAGAGCAATAGATACAATCTTCAGAATTTTTATGGCCGTTTAGGAATGGTTACATATGGGCTATGCCATGCACTTCACAAGGGATCAAATCCTACAGAAAGCGGTGCCAAAACCTTCATTTGTTCCTTGGAACTCCAGCGCGCAAACTGTATTCAAGGGACTGACAAACCATCCCTTTACCAGGGTCCCTGCAGCTATAGCAGCACTGCCTCGGTAACTGTGGCCAGCAGGATCTGCCAGCTCCAACCTGCCCCTGCAGGTTTTGGCTATATGAGGTCAGGATTTTCAGATGTATTTGTTAATGACCCCACTGTTGTCTGTTCATGCCAGCACTGGGGGGTACCATGCGCTCAGAAATAGCATCTCCATAAGCTGAGTGTCAAACAAAGGATGCCACACCACTTTTCTAGTAATGGAGCTAAGAAAATCAAGAGGTTTTGAGTCAATAAGTAACTAATGAAATAACTTAAAAACACCTATTAATCTTATACTAAAAGGAATGTTTCAGAAAAATATTCACCTCTCCTCCCTATCCTTTGAAAGACTTTAAAGTCTTCAACACGTAACACGACTTTCCTGATTCAAAATAAAAGTCTGCTTCGCTTTTGGGTAGCTCAGACTACTCTTCTGTATCTGAAATTTCCTTTTAAATCTGGCCTAAAACACACTTAAATCTGAAGGATGACAAAATGAAGCATGAGGATTTGAAGAAATCCTTACTAGAAGAATTTAAGATCCAACAAGTTCAGTCTCAATTCAGAAGAGCTCCAGACCTTCCAAAGCCTTATTGTAAAAACAAATGTGTCCCCTTCAATGATTCATCGGCCCCTTTGCAGTGTGTTATATGTAACATGATGATAACAAGACCCAGAGAAGATGCTCAGGCACATCACGTTGGGCTCTGCTCAGGTCTGTCTCGCATCTACAGGACGTCTCCTTGCTGAAGGAAACTGGTGGCACGGAAGCACCTACAGCAGAGCCATGAATGACTGCTAGCATTGACATCCTGCAACGTGCCCTAACCAAGATACCATTTACCTATAAGAAGAAGCAATGCTTAAGAAACCCTCCAGGGTTATGTAAAGACATTATGCGCGCAAAGGCCCTTGGAGATTCACTGAACAAATTGGGCACATTCGCGTGAATGAACTTCTGGAAGGTTTAATATGAGTGTTATAGAAATGCCAAGAAGAATCTGTTTGATAGGAAGGAGCTCCATTGCTTGCAGTACCACAGGCTCTTCCTCTTGACGCGCTTGGAAGGAATCAGGGAGGACAGGGACGATTCCCCAGGCTGGTTTTAGAGGATATTTTTAAAATATGGGCAGCACATGGAAAAAAACTGGGAACAGCTTTCATAAAAAAGGTTTTGTTCTATGTGTTTGAGTGAAGATATTTATGGTGTCTGCTGTGTCATTCCAGATTTGTCATGGGCCATTAAATATCCACCTGGATGTTGCATCATTTAACTACTGGAATGCGTAAGCATTTCTGCTGCTCGTGAAAGGGCAATTATGAGCTGTATAGAGCATAAGTGCTCTGCTGTCCTTTAACAAATAAATCAGAAAGCGGGGCAGATAATACAACCGTGTTCAGTTGCGGCAGCCTGACAGTTACGTGTATTTATTTTTTCTAACTGATCATGACAAGAATGTGAGCAGGGGCTCTATATATTATTTCTGGCCTTCCCTCAAGTTTGTTAATCTTCCCTGGGTGCCAGCAGCAGTTTGGAGATCCATCTGAGGGGGTCCCTTCTCACACAGTCAGAAGGCAGCCCCTGCAGCCTCACGCATAGGCAGAGACAAATAAAAGCCCATCTGACTTCAAAAACATGCTCCAAGCTTTGTGCATCTGAAGGTGGGAACCCATCGCTCAATCAAGGTGGCACCAACCTGTCAAGATCTGAAACAGGGCCTCACATTTCACTTTAGTGCATGAAATGCCCACAAAAAAACCCAACCTTTCTAACAAACAATGCCTTAAACATGTGTCCAGCCTTCGGTAATGCTTTTCAGACATGTTCCTTGTGCTGGTTGGTCCAGCTGCTTCACACTTGTGTTCAAGATCCATCCACCTCTTCTAAGTATGGCTAGTGATGCACATTGTTTTCCAAGGGGGAGTTTAGGGGACAAGCAACATTGCTACAGACACCAGTGCAGTATTTAAAATGGAAAATAAGATTCATCTTAGAATGGTTTGGGTTAGAAAGCACCTTAAGTATCATACAGTTCCAACCCCCTGCCACGGGCAGGGACACCTGCCACTAGAGCAGGCTGCTCAAAGCCCCATGCAACCTGGCCTTGTATGGTTACACAAGGCACTGACATGGGTATCTCCTCAAGAGAAAGCAGCTAATAACATATCTCATGACGACAGCCCTCTTTGGTGGTCCTGGTTTATCCAAGACTGAGAAAAGCTTTTAATGCCTCGAACTGGTAGAAACAAGGTTATACTGTACCCGCACTGCAGTTGGATGTTGGCACGCGATGCACAAATCCAACAGGCAGGGACAGTGCTGGAGAGGGCTGACTCTGCCAAATCTAGGGGGTTTAGAATAAGTATATCCTCAGTGGGGATGGTGGAAAGGAATCTGAGCCCTCTCCAAAACCAAGATGTAGTTGTAGTGTTATTAGGAAAAAGAAGTGGTTTCAGTGGGAGGGGTTTATCCAGGAGGGGGACAACTGAAATGTGGGGTTTGGGGCTGTCTCTCCCAAGCACCCTGCTCAAAGGCCAGCAGCCCCACGGCCTTTGGCCACAGTGCACGTCATCTCACAGAGTACCCGGGATGTGGCTATGGGGAGCATGTCGGAAAGGTCAGCAAGTCTGGCATGTGTCTGCCCAGATGACATCAGCGTTGGAAGGACTTCCTCGGAATCAAAATCCTGGTGGGGAGAAAGCAAATGTCTGCAGCCGCACAACTGCAGGGGAAGGAGAAACTCATTCTGCAGAAGGAGTTTCACTCAGCATGCCCAGACCCCATCATACACACATTAAATGCCTGCTGGTTGTCACTGGAGCGGCAGCAGCAGCTGCAGAAGCGCAGGTTGGTGCCAATGAATACGTTCCTCCCTCCCAGAGCTACAGGAGGTTTTCTTTTGTAATTCGAAAGGATGAGACCCTAAATCTGCCATGTTTCCTCTGATAAGATCCCATGGCAGAGGCTCCCACTCTGCTCCTCTGATACCAGCAGCACACAGCAGTGAGCAGGCAGAGGAAGGAAACTGAGCAGGATCGAGTTCCTTTTCAGAACAATTCTATCAGCAATACCAAAGCTGCTCTCCCCTTCCCTAGCTCAGAAGAGGCAGGTGCTCAGTTCACTATAAACCACAATAGCAGTGTGAAATGACTTGCACTGTACTGGGCCGTATGGATAGAAAATCTTCCTCCAGGACAAACATAAATCAACTAAACCCATCCTCAAGATACATTCTAGCTTTAGGATAAAGCTAGACCTATAAAGTAAGCTCTGCAGCCGTCTTCGGGGGGAGAAAGGGAATTGTTTTCTTTGGCATTTCCCATTCCTTTTTGCTTCAGCTGCAGACAGGAGGAAAGCAAAACACACATGTGGTCCCCAGGACTGCGGTGGAGAGAGGAAAGTGGGGGGGTTGCAGGCTGTGTTGGTATTGGGATGCTGTGGTGCTTTGGAGAGCCTCTCCAGTGCCACCCAGCATGAAATCAGCAGCTCACTGTGATCAACCAGAGCAAGGAGCACCAAGGTCCTCCTTGAGAAATAGATACTGAGCACACAGAAAAGGAAAACCCTGATAAAACGCACAATGAGTTTGTTAATGCAAGGCAAAGAACAGACAAACACTGACACCAAATAGAAGAGTGATGTATCCAAAAACCCCATCATAACAAAACTATTGTCTCCATACTGCTTTGCCCACTTTGACTCTCTCACCAGTCTTCCTTCAACAACCACTAAAGCCCACAAGGTGCTTGAAATTGCTTATCCGTTTAATTTAAATGCCACAAGACACCACATGGTCAGTTGTCATAGAGAAAGCAGGAACATTGGAAGTGGAATCCATTGCAGAGCAACCTGTCCCGAGAGCTAGACATCAGCAGACAGCAACAGGTAGAAGTCAGGCTGGTGTTTGCTTTGCTTCTTTCCCAGACCAAGATCTGACTGGTAACAGCTGCCTGCTTTATGGCTGTCTCTTTTTATTACTTTATTCCTCTCCATGCCCCCTAAAAAGAGGAGGAAAAAAAAAGAATGGCTAAAATTTATGGCTAGAAGAAACCGATTACTGTTGGCAAGTGAACTGAAGGGATCAATTGTTCCATACGGCAAAAGCCAAAGAACTCAGGGTTCTATTCACAAGAAAAGACTGATGTGCTAAAGGGCATGGAAATGCCACTTTTATTGTGTGCCGGAGAATTTTCACATTTGAATCCAAATTCCATAGGAAAGCGTGGTATGCGAGAGACCCAGCTACAAGGGCTGGCCAGACGGCATGTGTGAGCAGAGAGCATGTGCGCGGGGAAAAGCATAATACCCTGAGCACAAAGGTTCTGTGTTCATGTCCTCCCGGCACAGTGTTGGGCTTTCACACAAGCAGGGAATTATGTGCAAAATGCCTGGAAGACAGCACCAAATGTGCTCTGAAACAGGCAAAACCGGAGCACTGCTCTCTTGTTTCCTACCCAAGTATGAACTGTTGGGTCCACTGCTGGCGGTAGTGCAAGAAAACTTGGTCAAACTCATGGGAAACTCTGTTTTAAGTGTGGGAGAATAAAACCCTAATGTCTTTCTGCTTCAGGAGAAGAGGCAGCGATTCCCAAGCTGAGCACGGACTATGTGCCCACAGATGGGAGCGGGAAAGCAGGACAGGGTGAGCACAGGCATCAGTTATGGCATGTTGGGAGAAGTTATTGGAGGTAGGATGTGAAGAAACACGAGACCTTTGGCTCGAGGACAGACATGCAAACTGTTTATGTATTTGTACAGTGGAGCATGTTGACAGAGCAGTTAAGCACGATGGATCTGAAGAAGCCAATTCAAGCCATAGATTTGGATGTGCATCAAAGGCAACTCCCGATGGGAAGCAGAGGGTTGGAGGCACAGCTTTGCCATCTCAGCCCCACGTGCCATGCTCACTGGGGTACTGTCCCCAAAGGCTTCTGGTGCTGGGTGTCACACAGAAAGCAGGAACAGACGACTCCTGCTCAGCACCAGGGACATCTATTAATGTCACCAAATGATTTGGTGCTTTCCAATAGACAGATGCACAACAGCAGAGAGCCAGATTGGAATTGTGCTTTGCAGTTTTCCAAGCAGGAAATGGGAGTTGGGCCCAAATTTAATAAAACCTCCTATTACAGCTAGGTAACTCACTCCCCAAAAGGCCTTGGAAATCACAACCCTTGCTCAATTAAATGGGAAAAGAAAAAGAGTTTTCAGAACAGCCAACTACAGATTCTTCTACAGCAAGTGCCAACACTGAAATTACCAGGTTTTGTTTTGGGATGCTCCATCACAGGCATCTGAAACTCAGTACACACAAATGTGTATGCATTTAGGAGGCTCGTGGTTAGATTTGGGCAGAGGTTTATGAGCAGGAGGAAGAGGAAAAGGCTCTGGGAAGGACTTCAGCCCTGGAGATCAGGTGTTAGCAGCACAGCTCCCATGTGCGATGGGCGCAGAGGGAGCGCGCGGTATCGATGGCTCTCTGGCCGGCTGACAGCACAGATGTGCTGCAGCTCAGGCTGTGACTAATTGCAACAGGCTGCTCGCACGGTTACAAAAGGCAGATCTGTTGGCATTCTTACTTTCAACCACCTGGCCTTGACAACCGTTTTCTGCAAATAGCACATATGTCATGAAGCTGGGCTCGGGAGATGTGCAAGGGAAGAGTGGAAATCCCAAGGATGGAGGCAGGGGCTGGAAGCGGTCATGGCCAAGATGTCCCATCAAACAGCATGGATCAGCCTAACCAGCAGTGGTCAATGGGCTGAAAGAAGGCAATGTTCTTCTTTCATTTAATAAAACAAATGATGCAGTTGGACAGTCTGTTGCTCATGATGGACTCAGTGTCTTCTCCAGGCATGTACCAGAGCAGGAAAACCCACAGTGCATTGACTTAAGCCTGGCACCAACTCCTGCTCATGCTGGCTCCATCCCTATTAAATGCCACAATGACACAGCTCGAGAGGGAAAAAGCACAGATGACACAGGTCTGACCCTTTGAAGGAGAACATATTCAATAGTTTTCAGTATAGATTTCTATGTAAAATAGATTGATCTGTGCTAAAGCCAGGAGGGGAGGACACAGCTATAGAGACGGGATGCTTTCAGGATCAGAATCTGGATGGGTTCGTACTCTCAAGCTGGATGCCTTGGGAGCTGCTGGGCTCCCTCCCTCAGGCAAGGCTGCTCTTTTTCCAAGAGATCCATGAGGGATCTAAACATGCAGCAATGACCTCCACAGTTCTCCTTTCCTCACCCCACAGAAACATCCACTGCCATTTAGGGAGGAAGAACTGGTGTGAATTAGTGTCAGAAATGAACATAGTCCAATTCAACCACCATGACTAAGCACAAAGATAACAAAGGAGCTGCTAACGCAGTTTTCATCCCTTGGCATCTTCACTGGCAAGCCAGTTTGGAGTAAGAGTTATTGGGCTCATTGGCAGGGTGACTGGGTAGATCCTGTGATTCATGAAATGTAAACTTCCAGTTGTTGATCTTGTGATACTCTCTGCCCTTGAAACTACTCTGGCTGTACACAGCGGTTTATTCTGGTTTCCTGGAGCCTGGCACAGTGAAGTTCAGGAGAATACATGAGTATAATGCCAAACCTATGAGGACGTGTTCCTGACTAATGCACAGGCCTCTTTTTGTAGATGGGATGGTGAGGGACTGCTGAAAAGCTGGTCTTTGATCAGATGAGAGAAGGGACGAAGACACCCAGTGGTGCAGAAACTATCACAGTGAAATCACATTTTCTGCCTTTTAGAAGGATGAAGCTTATCCTTCTGTCTGCTTCTACAATTAATTTGCTTTGGGTTGGGTGAGAAGGATGGAGAAGCAGGACAACCCCGGGAATCTGCAGACCCATTCTCCTGTTAGAACGTGCCTGGCTCACCAAGCTAAGCTGTTGTTCCAGCTTAGTTTTGGGCGATGGTAGAGCCATTTCCAAGCTTCAGAATAAACCAAAAAGTAAAGGAAGCAAATAACAATCCAAAAGCTTATGATCAGCTGAAGTCCTGGGTCTCTTCCCCCAGAAAGTGTTTCATACCGCACTGTTACCAAAATGGGTCTCTACTGACCTATTACATAAAGCTCATAGTCAAACCCAGACCATTACAAACTTTCTGCACACGGCCTCACCCCCAAAAAGGGTCAATCAGGAGTTTCCATAGGTGGTAAAACAAACTTTGGTTGCCTTTGCAGCACACAGACTCTTCACAGCTTGCTTTAAATCAGTCGTGGGACAGCAGAGAGGAATGGGAAAGATTTGAAAAGATGGAGATTGAAACATAATTTATGTCTTCCAGAAAATGCAAGTCAAACCTTGCCTGTTCTGGCCCTTCAGCACTCCTGATGGGAACAGGATATGTGTTTAGCATATCTCCAAGGTATTCTCATATGAACATGACAACCAGGTGCCTACTGTGAGGACAGCTATAACAAATCACCCACATTCTTTTCAAGCCAACGCTGCAATTGTTCTTCTCGCCAGATCATCTGGCTTCAGTGTGGGCTCCCTTCAATTTCTAACACCGAAAGTATTTCCAATAGTTGACAGATGTCTTTCCTCGCTTTACACTCCTTCCTTACCCTTCTGCGTGAGCCTTACAGGAAATACCGACTTAATTGGAAAGATTAGGAAAGGTCTCCTACAGCTATTGGAGAAAAAAGTGGGAGCAGGCAGAATGCAGCAAAGGCAGAGTAATTCCTTTAGCATTTTACTTCAGTATTAAGCTTTGAATATTAACACCCAGAGAAAGAAGGGCTTTAAAATTCTGTTTGTTATCACTCAGCACAAAGTTCTCTCTCTCATAATAGATTTAAACTAGTAGTTTAATTCCTTGCCTGCATATAGAAGACATTTTCCAAGAAGCAAGCATTTGTAAACAGTTACTAGAAAGACCATTTGATCATGCTGTGCAATACTACAGTGTATGGTCTGGCTCACTGGTTTATACCACACACAGACCTTAGGGGTTTTGCCCATTAATTTCTCTCATGTGGAAGAAGATTCATTCTCAGCAGCAAAAAAAAAAAAAAATCACCAAAAGAAACACACAGAGGAATTTTTGCAGCATGTAGATAATGAAAATTTCTATAGAAATAGTCTCTTATGAGCTCATTGGATTTGGAAGGAAGCAGGGTTTGACGCCAAGATTTCTAAAGGATGAGAAGTCCTCCCAAAGTATCCAGGAGTGTGATCCAGGTTTTCAATTCCACCTCCTCTCCCCTATTTCATAGACAAAATGAATATCCTCACACCAGCACGCTCAAATCTGGAGTTTGATCTGCTCTGATTTACAGGCTATATTCAAGTGTGAGCAGTTCCAAAGAATTTTCTCCCTGACAGACCACAGAACACACCCTGTCCTAATTATTTTCCTAAACGCACTCGGGCCATCTAAGCTGTTTGGACAGCAGGAGCCTACAGTCGTAACGGAGATATCTAAGCACCACTGAACTAAATATACTGCTCCTTTGGTAGTGCTGCTCTTGCAGTAAGACAAGCACCATCCTCCTCAAAAAGAGATTTGTAATCAGAGGGAGAGGGGCTGAAATGGACACCTCTATCCTGCAGAGACCAGCTGCATGAGGAAAGCATAGCAAAGGAAAAAGCTCTGTATGAACAATGCTTAACATGCAGTACTTGGCTCCTTATGTCCAGCGCAAGAGGACACAGAGAACGGACATGGCTGGAGCACGGGTGTATGAACAAATAATAGATTAAAACTCAGTTTTGTGCTTAGACCTAGGCAAGGAAGCATGAACAATTAGCAAAGACATGGTAATTCAAGGTACAAGTCAGTGACAGTAACTGCAGGGCTCTACAGCAGGAAGTGGTTTCATTAAGGTGCAGGTCTCTGAGCTGTTACCACCATTACGACTGGTGGGGATAATTTGGGCTAATTTTCAAGATCGGTATTATTTGTGTCATGTCAGGCAGCATTTATCCTGCAGGTCAAAACTCAGCACTCATTTAAAAGACATTTCAAAGCATTACCTGCTCAGGCATCTGGAAGCGTTTAAGCATGTGAACCTGTTTGCTATTTATGCTGCTTGACTGTTCCCATGTTAGAGTGTGGTGGAAAGTTGGGTGACAGCAATGAAAACAGTAAAGTGCAAGACCGAGTGCCTTTCCCAAGGCAATGGGATGTTAAAAGTCCACTAGCAGCTTTGGTCTTTGGTTTCTCCTTATCTTATGCCTTGAGAGTCCTGGGGAACAGGTAACAAGGAAGGATAATGAAGAGTAGCCATGACTTCAGATGAGGAGCTGCCCTGGTGACATCAGGATGAAGACTGACAAAGTGTGATGGAGAACAGGAGCATCCAGAAGGGAATCTGCAAGGAACAAGACCTTAAAGAAGGATGCCTCAGCTGAGGACACTGGACAAATGGGATCGAGTGAGGAAGGATCTTTTGCCAAGAGCCATAAAGGCTGAAGAAAGCCCATGAGAACTGCAATGAAGGACTGCAAGAATGCTTCATAAGCATTACTGAACTGTCAGAAAAAAGTCATAGGCCCACAAGTCATAGAAAACTACCCACAGCACATCCGGAGTAATTGTGACTTAAAGTTCAACTCAGCTTTGTGTTAACAGATCATACCTCCACGTGCCACACATGGTGGCTGGCAGAAGGAAAGAGATAAATTACAGCTGAAGGCAGGCTGTGATGTGTAAAAGCTCCGAAACAGCCGTGGTCCAGAGGCAGGACTATCACCTTATGCAAACAAAGCAGTAGCAACCAAAGTTCAGTGCTGATAGAGGCAAAGCTGTACACGCTGGAAGGTACCTCACTGCATGGGGCAGAAAGGGACCGACAGCATTGAAGCAGCAGGGATGACCTCAATTGAACACACACACATGGTGAACAACTCACGTCAGTGAAACCCCATCACAGAAAGCGATACGGAGATAAGCAGGGATGTGCTACTCTGTTACAGGACACTCCATCCCTGGAGGATGCAGGACAAGGAGGAGTTCAGAGAAGTTGGACAAACACTGAGGCAAGAAAACAGCTTCCTCTAAAAAGCAGTAAAAGATACCTTAAAAGGAGACAAAAAAGAAGACAAAGGAATCCACCTTCTATTACTTGAAGAAAGCTGATGAGCAATTTCTCCTCTCCTTCTCCCATTACTCAAGAACTACTAGAGCAAGACCAGTCCAGAGGACAGAAAAAGGCAGTTTCATGCAACCTCATCCTGAATTATCACTCAGGCCACAGGCTAGGCACATGTACTACATCATGGAATTACTATATGGAGCAGTTTCAGAGATGCTGTGCACAGATTTGCCTGCTGCAAAGCTTTAATGCCTTCCCCAGCAGCAGGATGGGACCCCCATGGCAGAGGCAAGGCCAGGCAGCACATCTGGCACAGCAGACAGCAGATGTGGCAGTGCTCAGCACCATGGTCTAATGCTGCCTCAATGACACACGTGCAGCAACGTGAGGACAGACACCTGCCAGCTCCCAAAGCCAACACATTCCTGAGCCAATGGCAGGCAAACAAACAAATACAACAACGACTTGCCCCAACAGCAACGTGGGGCAGGAGTCCCGGCTTGTCTCAAATATCAATAAGTTGTTCTTCAGAAGAGCATGAGGCTGATCTGCTCCAAGAACACCCACGCAAATATTTAGGGGTACGTATTTCTCCTTAGCTTAGGGGTTACTGTAAAGCTTCACTCTATCACCATCCCTAGGCTTGCAGCCCATGGCATCACTCCCCTTCCACTCTGCACTGCTCTGCATGCCCTAATGTCCCCATGCGATCTTCCAGCCAAGGTGCCCATCATAGAATATCAGGTTGGAAGGGACCTCAAGGATCATCTGGTCCCACCTTCCAAGCTAAGCGTGACCTAGACTAGATGTCCATCATCCCACATCAGATCATTTTCCAGCCTGTGAATAGATGCAAGATGCAGCCATGGTCCAGGAAATCTTGCACCACTACGACCTCCACAGCATGACACCCGGCTAGAAACCCCTCCTATTTTCACCCTTTAATACACATTTAAAGACAAGTCAAATTTCTAACGTGAAGGCCTCTGTTCTCTTGGTTTTCTCCTCTCAAACACTCCACAGGATAGTTGGTCACTATTTTTCTTCACCAAGTCAGCTCTTTTCCTCTTGTTTTGCCAAGGTTTATACTCATATCTCAGTTTTCCTTTGAATCCCAACTTGTAATTACCACTGTTATCTAATTCTTTTTCAAGAGAAAAGGAATGTCCCTTGGTCTTTAAATCAGCTCAGATTTGTGACCTGAGTTTAAATACATTCAGCTGAAAGCCATTAGCAATTACTCAATTGCCTTTGCTGTAAAATAGCTTAAATTACTCAACTTTAGTCCATTATTTGAAGAAAAAATATCAATTAAACCTTCAGGCTTAGAGAACTTACATCTATACGTTAGAGGCATTTAGCAGTATTTGGATTTAAAACTTTTTCCACCAGCTTCAAGCAAGGGCCTTATTCAGAGCCCAACTTTCCCACACCAGAGTGTGTTCCTATTCGAGATGATGCTGGGCGTACAGCATGCTTGGCCCAATGCTAGATCCAGGTGTGCCATGGGACTGAGGTCATGCTGGGTCTAATAGCATGCCTGGAACCATGGCTAGGCTGCAGAGCCCATAACCCCAGGTCCATGTGTCCTACCATGCATACGTGCACCTCCCACTATACAAAACTCTTTCAGCTGAGTCATGCAGCAGAAGCTTTATCCAGTTCCACTGAGCGCTTTGCCCTGATGCTGTTGGCAGCATGGTTTGTGGCAGTGAAAGAAGTAGGGTGAAAAAAGAGTTAAAAATAATAAAGAAGGAAAGAGTCAAACAAATGGTTTGGTGGCAGTGCTGACCAGAGCATCGTTTCTGTGTATGCCTGTCCTGCTGCCGCTTCTTTGCAGTGAACAGGGCTTAATTTTCTCCCCTTCTGCTCCATATTTGACTCTCCTTCATGGCCTGGGATGTTGAAATGCTCAGGTCCTGGCCATTGGCTGTACACAGCACACCCATCTGGCACCAGCCACAAGAAAGGGTGGCTCTGATTTTACTGCAATCTATTTGATTTCAGGAATTAGGGTTTTATTATCCTTCAGAAACTCTGAGCTGCAATTCCCAGGAACAGATATCGGAATTTGCCAAAAGAGGGAGCATTCCCTAAACACTCGGACACGGCACAGGGTGCACAGTTCCTGCCGCCTCCATCCAACCCCAAAGCCTGTGGGCTTTTGCAGCAGGGGAGCTGACAACAGCTTACACCCAGACACCACCATGACTACATATTCTAGCCTGCTGCTACTGCAGGGCACCAGGTCATTGCCTTGCTTGTGAGTGAACAAACCAAGCAAGGTCTGCCAGCCTAATTCAGTGTGAAAGGGGCACAGATTGAGCTGGGGACCCTCTGCCATCCTGATGGAGACATCCAGGCACAGGTTCACCCTTTAGGGCAGCTTGGGCTAGGTACAACTGCCTTTGGGGAGCAGCCAGGAGGCAATATGGGGAGGATATGAAGCAGGGGATGACTCCCTGCATGATGTTTTGGGCCAATAGCACCTTCTTCCAAATTGCTGGTTGAAATCACACTGCTTAGACAGCAACTTTCCCCTGGATCCATCTTCAATGCAATCTGAAGGCAGAAATAGCCAGTAATGTGATACAGAGCTAGCGTTAAATCTCTGTTGAAATGGAAGAAGGAAAGAGCAGGTACAATGCTATTACTGATGCCACAAGCGATGCCACTGCAGAGAAACACTTGTGTTTAGGCTCACAAGTGCCTAATTCAAGCACTGGGCCAAATTTAGATGTGGATTTCAAGTGGCACGGATGGCGAGACATCAAATGTTCAGAAAGAGGGAAAGAAGTTTGCAGTGTGCAAACCTCCCCCGGTACCCTCCTCCCAGCTCCATCTCGGATATTTTCTTAACAGCCTTCTCAGGGGCTGACAGCCAGTGCTGCAGAGGAGGCCAGCAGGAATCCCTGCACCGCAGTGGTGGTTTGGCAGCTTTATGATGTTTTACATCACTTTTGCAAAGAGCACCATAGCTATAAAATTTGTCGTTTTCCTAAACCCCCAGAATCCATTTAATCAAAACAGTCCGGCGGCCGCACCAGGGCATTATGCAAGTGCATGGCTGCTTCTCCTTCAGCTGCAGGAGGAGGAATTTGCTGACAAGTCAAGATTAAACTCTCAGTTCCCTCTTCTCGGTCATTACGTGCAGTTAAGAAGAAATTTCAAGTTAATTAATTCAATCTCAGGAGAGGGAAACACACGCAGGGTTCCTTTAACTTGGTGCAGCTATGGAAGGGAAAGGCTGAGTGTGTTTACTGCCGAGAGAAAAGCAGTTCATGTTCTTTGACACTCCCTTCTCATCTTCCACTGTGCAGGGTGTTGTCATGGGGTAGCCTGGTGGGAAATCAGTTCACTTGAAATGGGTTTTGCAGCCCCTAAATGGATTTGTACTCCCAAACCCCCTGATTTCTGAGCCACTTTTTGTCCTGCATTTTGTCTTCTTCCCAGGAACTGCCTGTAATCACATCCCACAACTTGGCACAAGCACCAGGAGCTGCACCTTGCCTCCTTCCAAGCCAGAAACTGGTAGGCAGGCAAGAGAGCCCTATAAAACACAATTAACCTTTTCATTAAACAACAGCTCCCCCAGTGAAAACCAGGCCATATTGGAAGGAATGAGACTGCTTTATGTTAACGGCGTGTCTCAAACCTTAAAATGAAATATTTGTGCTTACATAAATAGTTGGAAAGGTAAAAGTGTCATAACACGGGGTGTTTGTTATTGGAGCCGGAGCTTGCCTCCTGCCTGCAACAGAATGTCATAACAAAGCCCACACTGGGCTCGCTGCGTTTACTCCTCGCTGCAGTGCTTAAAAGTCAAAGACAATCCTGAGCTATAAACAGATTGTGTGATAGCTCACGTGAGTGCCTCTGTCACAGGGGGGCTTATTTTAGTACGATGCAGATCCAGCGTGCCATAGGCCTGAGACGTTGCTGGGTTCAACCGTGCCGTGGAACCTGCAGGTCTGCAAAGCTTTGCAAGATCTGAGATGATGCTGGGCCTGCAGCACACCTGGAAACATGGCCCAGCTTGGGACAAGGACCACAACCATCTCAGGTGCACAACACACTTGAGACCATGCCCCAACTTGGGGCCTGAACCAACATCATCTCAGGTTGATCCACCTTGACCCAACTTAGTCTTTCAAAGGCTGGATAAGAAGCAAGGAGAGACTTAGCGCTATATAATCAAGGCAGGAAAAACCATTCTGCCATGATGTGACTGGGCAGAGGGCAGGTAAATTAAAAGACATCTATATCCAAGAAGTGGATTGGTATCCTTTTTCTTTGAAAATGGCTCAGGTAACCTACAGCTTATGACCTGCTTTGCTAGCACAGATGAGTACTGATCACTCGTCTCGTGCAAGCTGCATGCAAGTGGTCTTGAAGAGCAACTGGCCTTTGGGATGAACCCCAGAGCAGGGACAGCCTGTACATCTGTGCCTTATCATGCAGCAGAACCTGTCCTTGGCATTGTCCCTGGCCAATAGACCTCTGCAGCTGTGAGCAGCCAAGAACGAACATCCAGCATAAAGCAGCATGATTCCCCAGAGCAGCTGTAGAAATACTTCACCTAAATTAACTAAGCATTACTGTAGCAGCAAGGTGCCTATTCACAAATGAAGAGCTGGAAGCTGCAGACAGACCTGCTTGCCCCAGTCCCCCCAGAGCCAGGGCAGAAGGCTTGCAGGTGTTGCCTGGGGACAAGACTGGATGATGGATTAGAGGACCAGGGTTGGAGGCTGTACTTGTGCTCTCAGTATCTCTCTGGGGTCGTTCAAGAAGTGGGTGACGATCACCAGGCCTCCAAAGGCTGGATCCTGTTGCACAAGCCACACTGCTGCCCAGAGGCTGATGTTATGAGTGGGTCTGATACCTTTATGCAAGCATCTCCCCATTCAGAGTGAGGTCCTTCCTCAGCTGAAGCATCTCTGTCACCCACCAGAGACCCTCTTGGGTAGGCAAGAATGTCACCCTTGTACCTGCACCCAGGACTTTCGCCTTTTCTGCTGTACTTTCCCACTCCTTTCCCTCTGCTGCCCTTGGCATTTACTTTCAGAAACAGGTGTTTATCTGGAGGCTTTTAAATCCACACAAAAGCCCCTTAAATTGCCCAATTTCCAGCATCCTGCCCACTCAGCAATTTCCTCGAGTCCCTGGAAAGGCATCAGTCATGGGTAGTGAGGATCCTACGTCTGGAACCCTTCCCTTCAGGAAAGCCAGTGCTGGTTTATTTGCCCAGCGCAATCTGCAGCTGCCCCACATAGACCCACTGGCTTCCCCCCTGACTTGTATGGGGCTGGGGAGCAGCTGCAGGCTCCTGTCTGGATGGGGTGCAGGCAGTGAGCAGAGCCATCAGCAGAACAAGCCGAGGTTTCTGTTGCCCTCTCCCAACCCACAGGAATTCAGGGTCACACTGTTCCCACCGGGAGAGAACACCGCAGCTGTCCTCCCGTGGGGCTTCCTTGGTCCCAAGAACTGGACTCACTGCAGCAGCGCTTCAAAGGGCTTCACTCCTCACCACTGAGGAGCTGGAATTCAGCAATCCCAGGCTCCGGGGCTTTAGTAAGTGTCCCCAAGGGATGGAGGGAAACCCAGATGCACGGAACACTGGTGGGTATAGGACTTTCCCATTCACCCAGCTCAGCTCCCCATCTGGGAGCACCAGCACCAGCATCACCTGGCGCCTTGAGGTTTATGGGTGCAAGGCTCTGGCACAGCACTGGGGGGCTCAGGGGGCCCCTGGGCAAACACAGGCACAGGTGGGGCCATGGGATGCCAGCACAGCCGGCTTGGGCAGGCAGGGAGCCATGGCCCTATCACTGCAATCAAACCCTCAGCTCCAGCAGGCTGGCAACCTCCTATGGAAAAATGTGCTTGGAAGCTCTCCAGCCATCGCTGCTCCATGAGTAACTGATAACCCTGCTGCCAGCAGATACCCCGGGATCATCCTCCTTCCTCCCCACCAGAGAAGGACGTTTCAAACCCCATCGCTTCTCGGTCCAGCCTTTCAATGCCTTTCTATTTCTCAAAAGAAATTCCTGCACAGCCAGAAGACGTTACCACTTTGTTCTCGGAATATCATAATATTTTCTTTTTTAATTACAGCGCATTCCCCATCTGCCTTGCATACATGTTCTGGGTAGTCTGCTTTTGCCAAACATAAGGTCAACATCCATGCTACTAACTTTCTATAAAAGAGCAATAATACTAAAACACTGTTTTATCTAAACCCGATGTTCTGCTCACAATTCTGACCGCACCCAGGCTAGGGCTATGTGACTTCACTGCCCTGGATCCCCATCAAGAGCCTTTTAACATGAGTGCACTCATTTAGCGGCATACATTGTCCTGCTTTCTTCAAGAGCAAACTCAAACCTCCCAAGAATGACTTAGAACATTTCCATAACAATTATGAACTCGAGGAGAGGGGTTGCTGTATTTGATTTGAGCTGCAAGGAAATGAGCAGGGATCTCCCAGGCTTTAGTTTCAAAGCTCCAGAACTGACTGAAATCAAGGGAACTCAAGAGACCAGAAAGTTAAAGCAAGGGTATTAATAAGGGAGACAGCCAGGAAAAGCAAATCCCAACCTGCAGCATACAGTCCAACAAAGTCTATGCAGTTGACCTGAAAGATGAACCACATAAATACAGATATAGCAAGGCTTCTGGGATAGATGCATTCAAATGAAAAAGCTCACAGTACTTCTATAAGCTTCTTGTCCAGATTTCCCAACCTTTTCCCAGAAAGGCTGTAATCTCCCAACTCTCCAATTTACAGAACTGAAGCGCAGAGATTGATAATTCATACCAGCTTCCCTCTATATCCTGCAGCATGGGACGGTCAGAAATGAGCTTTTGGCCAGTGCATTACACCAGTCCAGAAGCTCTGTATAATTCATAAGGGAAGGATTTTGGACAAGAGCTCGCCCATTCATATGCAGTTGGGAAGCACAGCGCTTTCCCTCCCCATCCTGAAGCTGAAGAAAAGGCTGCACTCAGCTATAAATCTGGACTAAGATCTGTAAGGCTAAATCAAGATAAGCACAAAGCAGAATGTCTGCAAGTATAAACTCATCTTCTTCAAAGCATTTCAGGCCCCAGCTGCAAATTGGTTTATTCCGAGAACAAATTGTTGCTCAACTACTTGGAAGGAGGCTTCCCAAAACTTCAGGCTAAGCATCTTTGATTGAAAAGAACATAATATCACTGATAAATAACATCATTTGACAACACAGGAGGAGGCCTCAGCCTCCCCCAGGAGTGAGATAATTAACTGCAAGACGTGTTCTATAGCCTGCTGTTCCATACCAGCCAATAAGTTGCCCAAGAGTCTCCCCTGTAGTATCGTACAGAGTGTCCTTCTTCCTCTGTGCAACTCATAACAACCTTCCTCTACCAAGATAAACTCGCATTAAAGAAGGACAAATAGTTGTGCTCTGTTAACAGAGGGTTGGCTTTCCCAGGAATTCCGGGTGAGCTTCAAGGATGCCAAGGGAAAAATATACATCCTATCAGTATTAACTCCTGCCCTTGCAAAGGGCAAGTCTCATCTCAAGTACATGGCTCCCTTTGGGAAAGGAGATGTTACACAAGGACAGCTTGGGTCATCCGTGAATTGTGTGATTGGTGGCACTTTGGCTTCAGCATCAGAAACACTGAGCACCCACCACCTCCCACTTGCACAGGCATGACTCCACTTGGGCAAAAGGAGAGATGGAGACAATATCTCATCTATTGCAGCACTCAGTGTTGTCAACTGGAATTGTCTGAACAAGCGTTTGGGAAGGCATGGTGCTGTGCAGTCAGATGGCATGATACTCCTGCAGGTTAATGTCTTATTTTTCCCTTTATTTTTTTCCTTCAGACCTAGAGAACTGCAAAAAGAATATTTTCCTTCCAACACTCTCACTTTAAGGTGACAAACAAGCATCAAACCTGCTCCTAAAAACACAGCCATCTCTTCCTCTTCTATTCCTCACAGGGAAGGGTTGTGAGAAGGAGGGACACAGAAGGAAGGGTTGTGAGAAGGAGGGACACAGAAGGAAGGGTTGTGAGAAGGAGGGACACAGAATGAGGGAGGGTCACGGGAGGGTGAAGAAGAGTGAGGAGAAAAACAATGTGAGAAGGCAAGAACATAAATAGAAACACATGAGATAAAACACCCCTCACTTCATCACTAGAAAGCTCAGCAGGGTCACAGATGACATGGGGAACAAGCCTAGCAACCTCAACAAAACACCATCCAGGTTGTGTTAAGATAAACTTCCCCTGGAGCCCATCACATGCTTGGGTTGGTCAGAAGTGATGCTGCTGCTTTGGGGCTTGCTCAGTCATACATGTCCCCTGCAGAGCAGAGCATGGAGCAGATGCCTGTGCCACCAGCAAGCCCGGGTACCCCAAGTGCCCTCAGCAGGTCCATATACCAGGGTTATGTGCACACAGCTTGACATCTGGGTCAATTCTCCTGGGGAGCCAAGGACCAAGCTGCAGGGACTCACCACCAGCAGATAAGCTATCTGTATGCAGCACTGCAGCTGAAGGAGCAGCCCCAAAAAAGCCTTTCTTTGAATTTTGCTGCTTGAATTTATTAATTGAAGAAAACAAACAAGGCCATCTCCTGAGGTCAGGCTATGGGAGCTTTTGGGAGCAGCAGAACACCATCTCCCTGGAAATATTGTGGTTTTTATTAGGGAAATTAAAGACACAACAGGGCTGCGTGGTCCACAGTGTCCATGCGAGGCCAGGGGCCACATCTGGGGAAGAGCATCCACCTGCACTGGATTACTCTGTTGCATGTTGACCTCATTTTGGCTCTCCTGCTCAGTGTTTGAAGTTTCTCTGCAGAATCAGATTTAGCAAGGTCCATACCTGGGCTGAGAAATATATGTCCCGGGGGCAATTCCTTGGCTGTCCTGGCTTTCATTAACCAAGCTCCTCCACTGTCCTTTTTTCACACCCATTAAACAGCACCAAAGGGAGCTGGCAATACATTTTCCTTTGCCCTTCTCCTTTGTGCTTCTCCTTGATGAATGGCTAAAGCAGATGCACAGTTGTCTTTGAAGGCTCTGGTGGATGAGCATGTTGAATCAATGATGGATTGGACCAAATGAATCACAGTGTGGGAGAAAGCGCAAGGCAAAGGTTTCTTAGCGGCCTTCACATCTTTACACTTCAGAACTTGCTTTAAAAGCCCGTTTTCTTCTTTTTATCTGGTTCCAGTTTCTGCGGTGCCTTTGCATATGTTGAGGGAGGTAGGGGGGAAGGAGAAGAACCTTTACATACAAACAGAAGATTCCACTTCTCCATCAGACAATAATGAAGCATTGTCGTTTAGGGAGTTCAAATAGCTGAGAAACCACTTCAAGGCCATGCAAAACAACTGGGTAGCATCAGAAAGAACAGCAGTTGGCAAACCAAGCAGCAGAGTTTGAAACTCCAGTATAGCAAACTAGCAAAAAACCCCCACAGCTGGTTCAATGGCCCACTTCCCCTCATTGGGACGTAAGAATGCCTCAGAAAACAGTGTTAATGAAATGACATTTTTAGGATACAGTGGATTGCCAGAGGTTACTGGATATGTAACTGCTGCTGCTCATTCCCAACGGAAACCCTGCACATTCAGACAGGCCTCGTGTGTCCCTACCCTCAGAGAGCTGGAGGTCTCCAGTACCCATTCAGAGCATCAGCCATTTCCAGCTTGGCTGCTCTTGGGCCCTCCCTGTGACTGATGACACGACTGCACTCATCTGATGGATGTTTTTCTCCCCACAGATACACCAGGATGGATACAGGAAATCAAAAGCACTGATTCTGCAGTGCTGGGCACAGGAGGGAGGCAGAGCTTGTGGGAAAAGGGAATTGACCTTCTGGGGCTGACAGTGGACAAGAGGGAGAGAACATGTACATCACACACACCTGCAGGCTCTGACATCTGAAAACCCTCCAGCAAAGATCATACCCCAGGTTGGGTACTGGGCTTTACGGTTAAGCAACAAGCCACACGCATTCACCTCCAGGTCTCCACCACTTCATGCTGCAATGTGTGCCCAGATCACACTACAACAAGGACACTGGTGGCTGATCTCTGCTTGGGCAGAGGTCTTCCCACACTCGAGCCTCTGTGGGATCTGCTTTATGTTACAGCTTGGGATGATGCCATATGTGGAAATGCAAGTGGAAGCTCGTTCAGACCACAGGATTTGCAAAGCCTGCTCACCTAACCAGAGCTCAACATGAGCCAAGGACAGCTTCGTTAGACTTCTTTATTCTGGATACCCCACATGAAGTGACACAGCTCCTGCAGTACCATGGAGAGGCTGCAGCAGCAGTGCCAGTGCTGGAGTGAACCGACCAGAGAGAGCCATGGTTGACACAGACAGAAAAAGGACAAACTGGAAGCTGCTTCCAAGACCCTTCTTGGAGATGGAGACAAAAAGGAAAGCAGAGAAAACAGCGATACAAAGGGCTTATTCCTCCAGTGTCCTCTTCACAGAGCCACTACTCCTCGCTTGGTTGTATTTGCATTGAAGCTGTCCATCCACCTACAGCACCAGCATCACCACGCACTCTGCTCTCTGCTTCCTCACCAGCGGAGCCAGTGAGGCACAAATCCCTCTGTTTGGGATAATGGAGTCGGATGCATCAACTCCTTTGCAAGTTGCAGGCTCGCCCCAAGCAAACAGCAACTGCCAGCGCTGGGCAGGGACAGGTCCAGCTGCAGCTTCCCATTGAAGAGTCAAAATCTCCACAGCCCGGCAAACAGGGCCCAGGAAAGCTCTCTACACAGGCAGTGATGTTTATGAAGTGCTATGAGGTTGGAAGCAGTACTGTAGCCACAGAGAATGGAAGTAGGGACAAGCTGAAACACAATTTGCTTGAGACACTTCAGTGTCACACCAAGTTTACAATCAGAGTAGTGGAAAGGGATGTACGAGCCTGTCTGTGGCCAGAGGACGGTACTGCAGACGCTGCTGCAAAGGAAAATGTGTGAAATAAAGGTGCTTAGGACAAAGGGAAGTCTGTTAAAGCCTGAATAAACAGTTTCCCCAATGTCACTTCCAGCTTCATTCAGCCAGAGCTGCTGATTTTTCAGCCAGTGGCTTCAGCGATATTTCATTGAGCATCGCACTTGCACAACCAATCTGACAGGGACTCAGGCCCTGCAAAGCCAATGTCAAGTGCTCACAAGGGTTAAAACTCCCTTGCTTTGCAAATCCCTCAAGCATTTAAAGAGAAATTAAGTCTCTCCAGCTGGAAACCCACAGGAACACACTTTCCCCCAGAGCCTCACAGACAGAGACCAGTGTCAGGAGGAGTCAGGGATGCTGCGAGCTGCACAGCCCTGTAAAACACAATATCCCTGTCCCAAGGCATCATTTACAGCCACACCATCACGTTTGACACTGGTTCTCTGTGCTTTCAGATGCACATACTGTAACCCAGTGGGATGCAGGCTCTGCTCAGCAATGCCTCATGCGTCTGCTGGGCTGCAGGGCACTTTGAAGTGCTGCTCCTCCAACGAGAGCTCGGGTCGGTATGAGAGCTCACATGCGTATTAGCAGGGGAAGTTGATTAATTACCTCTCTCCCCCCTTCCCCTCCAAGGGGGGGGCTCCTCGATGCTGTCTCACTGACAGTGATTTTTCAGGACCATATGGCACTTCCACATCCCGTTAGTAATGCGTCTGCTGCCCCCCGTCCGCTCCGCAATGAGTTTCATCTTTCACTGGGTTGGGGAACGTGAAATACCAAAGCTCCATCCGAAAACTTGAAGGTCAGAAGTTGGGGATACAGGTTTCATGGAAAACTAAACCTCTTTCCTGCTATTGGCAGTGCTGGTGTCAAAGGGCACTGGCCTCACCCAAAGAAGGGTCCCATCTCCAACAAGACCTCACATAGGTGCAGTGCTAAGATGTCCTAACAGAGACTCAGCTCTTCCTGGATGAAGGACTGTTTTTAATCGGTCATTACAATATACTTTTCTAGAAACAACTGAAACCCCACTTTTGGTTCTTTTCCATTTACCCCCCACGTTATGGGGCTTCCCCTGGGGTGCACAAGGGAGACTGGCAGCCGTTGTAGGGAACATGCCCTGATGCTCACAGCTCCAGGGAGCAGGAAACCTGCAGGCTTCATGACCAGACACAGTATGGTGACGCAGAGTCAAGGTGCACGAAGCTGCAAAGCTATGGCTGTATTAACAGGTAGATCCAAATTGAAATGGCCTCCAGTTGTGCAGGTTGTTTCTTTATGTTTAGCCGGTTTTTTGCTCCAAGCTGCTCATCATTTCATGTCTCCAAGCCCCTCTAACAGTGCTCACACCTACCTGGAGTGGGTGCATCCATCTCATCATGGGTGGTAGAGAGGGCACTTAGGAAAGCAAATGCACGGCAAAAGCAATTCCTACTCCCTGCTGCTCCTCCAAGCACACCACAGGGACTTCTCCCACCTCATCTGCAGCAGAACAAAGCACCCTTTGCAGCCAGGCACCTGCAATAGAGGGGGTGCCCCGGTCCCAGGGCTGGTGCGTGACAAAACCCAGTTGCTCAGGAGAGCAGGATGTGCTGCAGCGAGTGCCACAGCCAGGGCGAGAGCACACACTGGCTCTCAATCACTGCTCCACAGTACGCGGCCCTCCTTGGCAGGCAGCGTGGAAAATGCCAGCACTCACAGATACGGTCTCTAAGGAGGACAGTTTCCATAACCTAAAGCAAAGCAGGAGCGGCTGCCACCGCGGCTGGGGGCCAGCACCCACCTCCCGATCTGCTGGCAGCTCCTGGTGGCAGCAGGCTGCGACACCCCGGTCCGAACCTGGCAGGCACTTGCCCTGCAAGTGTTTTGCTCGCTTATCCTATCTCTGGTGGCTGCTTTTACAGAAGGAAAAGTCCAGCCAACTAAAAAATAAATAAATACAAAAGCTAAACAGAGAGCAGCTTCCAAATGACATTATTTCACTCGGTCATCCAGTTCCCATCACAGACGGGAATTGTTTTCTTCCAAGAGAAGAAACAGTTGTTCACCTCAGCCCCAACCTCCCCTGTGCAGGAGCTGGGCACTGCCATTGCCAGAGCCACCAGCAGTGCTTTGCCACCATCTCGGGGACCACAAAATGTCTCAGAGCATCTCTGCAACCCCAGCAGGCTTGCAAGGTCCTGAGCTGGGATCAGCACAGGGATTTCTGCCCCATGGTCACTGGGGACGAGGATATGGGGTCCTTCTTCTGCCAAGCACCTGGCAAAGGGCATAGCTCCTCCGCTGTGATGCTCTGGTCCCTCCATGGGGGAGGCTGGGAAAACCCTTCCTCAAAGACCTTCATTGCTATGTAAGGGGAAAAGGAGACAGAGGTCAAGGGGAAACCAGACCTCTACTGAACCATGGACGATCCCCTCTGCAGAACCCCAGCGCCCACAGGACACATACCTTCCCCAGCCCCGCAAACATGCCAGCAAACCTTGCTGCTGTCTATCTAATGTATTCCATATGGAGCATGCACCTCTGAAACATTACTTAAAATGGGAATAAATCCTTCAGGAGACCTCCCCGTGGCAGATACCACTTGATTGAATTGCCAAGCGAGGAACTTTTTATTTTAAGGAAAAACCTACTATTAACCTATTGTCACTCTGCAGCAGGGGGGAAGCAATAAACTGTGTATGTCTGCCTTCCAGCCAAGTCCTAAAGGTTTATCCACAAGCCCTTCTTAGCAGATCTCCTCCTCAAGTTCTTTTGATACCTTATGGATTTGTTAAACATTTATAACATGAAAGCAAGAACATTATACACACTGCCCTGGCATAAATCACAGCTCTGATCCTCTGTATACACTGGCGATGGAAAGAGGGACCTGGAAGGAGTGACAAGGTTCTAGGCTGCAAGGTAAGTAATTGGGAGAGGCTTCTCTCATCCCTCCATTCAATACTAAATGCACACAGAGGTTATCACAAGGAGGTGGCTCTCCCCCAGCCCGTCCAGCTTCCCAAGTTTTACACCTGGGGAAAGAGGAATGAGCAATGGCTGTTAGACATCAGCGAGGTGAGCGCACAGGACATATAAGAAGTGGAAAAACATCTGTTTAGTCCAGATAGAAACCAGATGGAAAGGGGGTGGAGGATGGGGGAACAGTCAACAGTCGACGCACTCAGGAAGAAGGATGCAGGAGAAAAGAGCCACTTCCAGAAGGGAAAAGTATCACCACACCAAGACCTGTATGTCCTTGCAATGGTGATGATGGGCAAACAGCAGGACACAGCTCTGGCTCATACGGGAGGCTGGGGGCCACTCAAAGCAGCTGATTTCGGAAGCTCAGATGCTGCCTGGCCACCCAGAACACCACATGGCCACTAATACTGGGAACTGCTAAGCCAAAGTCTCACTGGTGAGAAGGAAGTGAGACATGGGCTCATTTCCAGGCATCAGAGAGCCACAGACCTCCCTTGGTGTCTCCAGCTCTGCCCTCCAAAATACCCCAGTGGTGCCTGGCCCAGAAACATTTCCTACAAGGAGCTCATAGGACACATTCTTCTGCAAGTGTGGTGTTTTCAAAAGGTCACTTGGCACTGTTCTTCAGTCCTCTGTACCCTCACATGCACCACAGCAATCAAGTTGTTCTGCTCTGCCATAACACCGCTGATGCTGGGGCTTTCAGAGACAACAGTGTCTGGTGCTTTTATGGCTGTAGTAGGGGCAGTAAACGAAAGCAACGCCTGGCAGACAGGGTGCAGCATGCAAAACCTAAAAGGTTATGGCACAAGGCCATGGCTAGTCTTTGGGAGGCGCTTCTAGTGCCTTCAGGCAGAGAACAGCAAGTAACTGCCGTAAGAGGACTGGAAATCCCCCAAGCTGAACCACCAGGATGCTGGGGAGAAACATCATTGCAACACCAGGGACGTGTTACCCATGGATGTGCTTGCGATGCAGCCAGCCAGGTTGGAAAGGTCACTAAAACAGGACAGCGAGATGTACTGCAAAAGGCACCCTCAATCCAACAAGCTCTGTTTCCTCCTGGCTTTGTGTCTGACTTTGCTCCCAGGTTCCACTTTGCTGGCAGAGGAGATGTAAGCAAAAGCAGCGATATTTCTTTTTAAGCTGTGAAGGGCCTCTCCAACAGTATCAAATGGTAAAACTGGTGAGCAGTTTCCTCATTATTCGGTGTTTTCCCACAGAAAAAAAAGATTACCAAAGCAAACTTCTTTATTTGCAGAAAATGCTCAGCTCTGAGGCCATTTTGATCCGTTTTTTCAATCCAGGTGAAGTGTCCCATTTCAGGCAAGTGCCAAAATTGAAGGTCCTTATGTTACCATTCAAAACGCGTGCATTCCCAAAGTAAGAAAGGGATCTAAATACAGCCCCCCTCTACCCCCCAGACAAAAACCAAGTGTTAAACATGGCCTCTATGCAATCTAAGAATTACGCTGTTCAAAGGTCTTTAAAATATTCCATTTGGGAAAAAAATTTCCCACTCCATTTTAAAGGAATGCATTACAAATGGCCTCAAGCTACCTCTTCGCTTGGTGAAATGCTTTGCATTAAAGGAGACATCAAATGTCCAGCAGCAATTTGCTAAGAGATGAGAGTAACTGAGCCCCCTTCTGACCAGGTCCTGCAGGGAATAAGGAAGTAGTACAAGACTGGGTCAGGGAGAAGGAAGGATCCATGACTGCAGCAGCCAAAATAGAGAGGAAAAGAAGGAAGAAGAATATAGGGGTACCCCAGAAGATGAGCAGACTGTGCTCATGGAAAGCCTAATTCCAGCCCACTGCAGCTGATCACTGCAGACAGGACGCCCACAGAGGTAGCACTTTAGACTGTGCTTTTGGACCATGACGTGGACAAATGAAACCAGGGTTCTCCAATCTGGCAGTCTCCAACAGGAGCTCACCCTACCTAAGCAAAGCATGCGCCTGCTGTTAGTCCTTCATTGCAGATGCAATGCTGCTGTGCGTTTATCTTCTTTACCAGAGACGGAGCACTGACATTCTCCTCTCTGCCCTGCTGCCTATTTGCAGGAAACCTATGGAAACCCAGCTTTCCTGGAGCCCGGCACACATACAAAGCCGTTCTCCTGCCAGCTTCCTCTCCGGCCGGTTCCCAATTTGTCTGCACACCACAAGTTTAATTGGAGTTGGCAAGTGTTTTGACTTCAAAAACTCCTGCAACACCTGGAAGACAACGTTCAGGTTTAAGGGGGGGAGGAAATGGGATGATATCCAAATGCTATTGTCACGCTCACAGCTGCCTGCGTGAGGAGGAATGAGTAGCTGTAGGGTCTGGTGCGTGCAGGCGATATACAGGCACGCACACGGCTCTGCCTTCCTCCAGCTTCATACTGAATCAGGCTTTTGAGGTTAAAAACTAGTTAAAAACCCTTTTGCTGAAAAATAAATAGACACACCCTATAATGGTTGTGGAAAATTAATTCTGAGAACTAGGAAGAGATGTCAATGGGCCATTCCTAGCCAAAACTAGAGACCACAAAGCAGATGAATGATCCAGCGGCTAAGGGCAGCAGATGGGAAAGACTGTTCTGCTGAAGGACCTGGTGGGGGGATGATGACTCCCCTCCATTTATTCCTTCAGCATCCTTCCAAGCCAGACAGTCCGTTTGGATCAAATCCACAACAGTGCAAATCTGCACCATCCATTATCCCACAAGACTCAAGTTCCAGCTGCCTGGACACCAGTGTTATGGTCCTCCCCATTATGGTCTGCAATGCTTTAGGAGAAGAGGCATAAAACCCCCCCCATCAGCTGCAGCTATGCCCTGGGAAGGTGTGCTGAGGATCTGGATTTTGGAGCTTTCTCTGGAAGACATCAGTGTCCACAGCTTGTTTGACCTGTTGAAGGAGGAGGAGGCATGGAGCCAGCTCCCATTGGAGCTGCCCTGGAGTGCTGGTGTACCTGTGACTGTAGAGCTGGACATCCAGTTTACTGTCTTTTATGCAAGAAGCGTTTATGGCCAAGTCTTTCTGAGTCTTTTAAAGACCAGCTTTGGAGGAAATATTTATTGCCAGTGGCTTTACCTCAGCTGAGGGTGGAGCAGATTTCTCCTCATTGTAGGCTCTTGCAACTCCAGTCAGTGATGCTCTGCTAGTTACTGTGACCCTTCTTGCCAGAAGGGTACAGCTGAAAACCCATTTTTCTCACACAGCTTTGAGCGGTAACAAATACTAACCCTTGGGAGAGATCTAAACCAGGATGAAACTGCTATGATGCAGAAGAATTTTGCAGTTACACCATTTTTTATCACATTACATAGACCTGAGAAGAACACATCCACTTCCCCCCCATAAGTTTCACCTTTTATTTTCATATATTGCAGTGTTGAAAGCCCCACTCGTTTGTTTCAGGTCAGTTTATCTTTATCTAATAAATACCTACGTAAATAACACAGAGAACTACAAAACCTGATATGAAAGAGGTGAATTGGCCATTTCTGGAAGTCCTTCACTCAAACCATTGATCAAGCCTTTAATAACAGGCACTAACATATGAGAAATGTTAACAGAGAATGAATGCTGAAAAAGAAAGTAAATGGTTTGCAGGGTGTTCCAACTGCAGCCCCAGGGATCAGTGTGATTTGTATAACAGATTTCCTTCCCTTTCAAGGAGTCAGTAGATTTTGCATCCTTGCTGCAAAAGGGTACTGACATATTCCTAGCGTAAAAGCTATACACAGAATTAGAGACAAAGTAGTTGTTTTATTTTTACCCCATGCATCACACATTGCATCCCATCTTTTATATCTTGCTGTATACCTGTATGTTTTCAGTTGTTCGGTATTACATTGTGTGACTTTCTCAAACCTGGGCAAATTCTTACGAGACAGGTTTTTGGAGCAAATCCAATCTGGAAAATGTGAGTGCTAATTGAGATTGTGACACTGGCATGATTGCTACGTGAAGGGATAGACAGTTCTGTTCATTAGGAAAAAGACACCTCAAGAACTTACGCAAGCAAGAGCAAGTACGACAAAAGCATGCACTGAGCTGTCTCTTATTAACGGCACGTCAAATGAGCCAATGCAACTGCTTCTGCTTTGCCTAAATAAATGCCTGGATCAGCCATCAAAGTAGGATTGTTTTCCACAATACACTTCCTTGAGCAACCCAGATAGCCTTTGTGTTGGCCCCAGTAATGATGTAATGGGAAAAACTTACAGGCATTCTGTCAAAGCCATGCAGATTGCTCAAAATACTATTTCCCAAGGCTCCAGCTTCACAGGTGCGGGCTCAGCAGCCATCAGGACTTGCTGTGATTAATGACTTTTTCCAATGTGTTGCCTTACGTTAATACAGCGAGCTAACCTTTATTAAATTATGGATGATCTATTAGAGGATTCTAATCACCTGCAGGCTGCCATATGCAAGGAAACCGTCAAAACCCATGCGATCGGGGTGTCTCAGAGACAAGCCAGTTTAAGCTTTGCATTACCTATGTGCATTGGGGTACATATAGACCTCCTCTCTATATTGTATTCTGCCTGTTTGCCTTCTGTACAGAGGCCAAAGGAAGACATTTAGGAGAATTACTGCTCCAGTCTCAAAGCCATCAGCAAAAGAGGCAAGGAAAACCATCAGTCCTTATGGAAACCATCTGAAAACGCCAGTGCATTGGAACCAGCAACCCCTCCTGAACGCATACAAGACTAGGCTCAGTGCAGAAGCAAAGGAGATATCTCAAGTCCCAAGTCCCCACTCCACTCAAAGACACCAGTTCAAACAATACTGTAGCTCAGACAGTCACCCAGCCATCAATAGCAGAACTGGAAATAAAAAATCAGAACAAAATAGCACTTACCAAAATATCATTTAACAAGAAAGGCAATTCTCATTCACTTACCCTTCCTGTTGCAGCCTGGGACCACCACAGATATTTCAAGTATCACAATGCTCTACTGTGCACTCAAAACCAACCCAGAGGCATTCCCTTCTTCCACCTGAAACAAGGACAAATCCTTGAGCTAGAAACAAGGAATCACCTGAACTATGGTTCTGATACTTCTAGCAAAACAGCCAGCAGAGCCACCACATGGAAAAACTAGCATCCATTAGCTGCCATTTTGCCCTCAAAAATCCCTTGCAGGACAAAAGCCTGGTGCCTGATTGGCAGTTGATAACTCACAGCTGATTTATTCAGGTGCAGCCCATAAGTGAATCCCCATCCGGGGAACCACCACATACAGAGGCACATCAAACCCATAAAAGCAGGGGAGAGCAGGCTTTGTTTTTGTTGCAGGTAGTCCTTACTCTAAAAGAAGAGGTAGCACAGCTGATGTTCTAGTGTGTTATCTGATGGCATTGAAGGGAAGGAGTTCAGCTTCCCTTTCTCCTCTCAGCAAGCCTGTGCTTGGGGGGTATGACTACTTAGTGTATTTTTGCCAGTTGGGTTCAGTGACTGCAAAGACCTCTTCAAAAGAGTGGGGTAAGCAGGAAGCAAACATGATGTTTTTCCCTTCTTCCACCTTTCACTTTGGGGTTTCTGTTGGAGATTGTCTGTTCTCTAACCTACCCTTAGTAAGAACCCTCTCTCAGTGCCCTGGCAATAGATGATGCTGTCCTAGCTAGGTGAGGAGGCAGGGATGGCTGGTTGATATCTTCAAGTTGTCTGGTTATGGAGCCTCCAAAATAGAATAGATGATGCTATTGCCCAGGGTAGCTACAACAAAAAGGCTCTGGCTAAGTGAGATGGAAAGGGACTAATATAGCCCTCTTTGAGAACAATATGGAAACTAAAGAATAAAAGAAAGCCTGGATGAATTTCGCTCCCATCTGGGGCAGCACAGTTGTGAGGCTAAAAGCTCTATGCAGTTTTCTCTAACCCATGAGGCAAATTACGTCATGCTGTGGTGTTTTTCCTTTTTTAAAGCTGGATGGCAGGGGGCACAAGGCATCTTGTGCCCCTTCAAACAGTGCTGCTTCCAGATCATGAGTTGGTAACGGATTCAATCCCGTTACTCCTGCGTGAGCTCTTGGATTGCAGCGTGCCTTACTGCCAAGTTGATGGAAACCTCATCTCAAAGGCAAAAGGAATGTAATCCTCTTGGGATAGAACAGAAACAGTCATCCTACATCCCTGCAACTTCCCGTGGTTGCTCACATCTTGTGGGAGATGGAGAATGCATGTATGAAATGGGTGTTGCTGTAGGCACACAGAGCTCATACAAATCCCAAACATCCACCAATGCATGCATGGACAAAGCTGTCCAACTACTGCAGTGCTGGTGTGAGGATGTTAGAAACTCATTCATATGCCACAGCAAGCTCTGAGACAACTTTGAGACAGCTCCCATCTACTTGTTCCCCCCCTGTTTCTAATTAGTTATGCCATTGGCATAAACCAGGATCTTTGTCTATTAAGTCTTCATCTGCTACTCCTTATTTCCACATGAAGTCATAATCCTTCATGTCATCCCAACTGTGCTCTATGGAAGTGATTTAGGATGTCTCAAACCAGAGCATAACCTCAGGTATTGAATAAATGGAATAACTGTGGGGGAAAACAAGCCTTGTGTCACACACTGCTGGTCAGAAGCACATGCGTTTGAGTGAGAGAGAAGGGGAGGAGAGGCTGATGCATCCACAGAAGAATTTGAAGAACAATCATGAGATTTCACACATGGCAGATGTCTGAGATATCTTGAGAGATTCTTCTCGGGGCCTGTAAGCCACAGCAGGGCCCTGCCACGTTTTTTGTTCTTCGTATAATGATGCTGTGCCATTTGTATTGCGCTATTGATGCACTCCTGGGTGGTACCAGCAGGACAAGAAGTGTGGTTAATAGTTGGCTTCAAGGGCCAAACAGAAATATCAGCCTGCTCTTCAGTCGCTAGCCAAGAATGAGGCACTCGAGAGCAAGGGAACAGATTTCTTTCCTAAACAAGGGATCAAAGTATGATGAAGCAGCAGACAAATCTGAATATCTTCCAGTAGATGAAGCAACAAGAGTCAGTTTGGTCATAATAACCCACGGTAATCACAGAGGCAGTAACTGGGTACCAATAAAAGCTGTCACAAGGTATCTTGCCCCATTCCCAGTGTGGATAAAGATCAAGTACAACAGTTAGAACAAACTAGCTCTGACCTGCAAGGCAGCACTTGTTTGCCAGATCCTTCCAGAGTCTGGCTGCTGTGGTCATTCTGCACTCATCTTCCTTTAATTGGTATACGGGATTTGGACCTTTGGGGACAGCCATAACTTGTGCAACTTTCAGCTAAACTGGCCTTGAAAATACTGCCAGGCAGAGCCCACCCTTGCTGAGGGTGCTCTTCATCTGCAGTATAAAGTCTTGACGTGAGCTACTAAATAAATACTCGGCTTGGCTACTTTTTGAGAGGGCACCCTGTACTTGCTTTGCTTGGGTTTTTCCTTACCGACCATCTAAGCCCACCCAGAGGTATGGGTTGTTATTTTTGGTAGTTGCCCTTGTTTGCTATGAAAGTGACTGGAAGTCAACAGCCATCAGCAAGGAAATACAAGCTTTACTCTGGAAACACTTTTACTTTACTTTCACTTTAAACACTTTCATTAAGCAAGCTTGTTGCTCATTTTTCCACTTGCATTGAGGCAAGGGTTTGCAGTAAAATAAAGCATTTACTACTTTTCATATGCACCTTAAACTTCTCTTTCTGGAGGAGGCTTGTCCAGAGTGAAGAAATAGTCTCAGTTTAAAGCATCCGTTTCTGAAAGAGAAGTTAAACTCCTCCTCCTGTATTTCTAAACCTTCTATTATCCTCTGAGCAGTGGCAGGTGGTTCCACTTGCATGATTTCATCTAACACGTTCCTTTGGGGCTGCAAGAACTTCACACTTCCACCTCAGCCTAGAGGTGGAAGCAAGGAAAAGAAGTTGCACCACATAATTACGGTTATTATGCCAGTTAATAGAGCTCTTCATAGTATAAACACTATTAGCGCTAGTCACTGTCGGGAATAGCTGTGGCTCCAGCGCTACTCTTGCTGTCTGAAGCTTGTCACAGATCTGAGTCCAAGCCTGGATCTGAAGAGCAGACCCTAATACCTGCCAGCTCCTACACGGGGCCAAATATCTCCCTGGGCTTGGGGAAGCTTTTGGATTTTGGATCTCCAGCGTGGTTAGGGGAATGTAATGTCATGCAGAAATGTGTGATCCAAGCAGAGAGCATTCAGACTTCAGGTCTATCAGCCTTCTTCCTGCTCTTGGAGTTAGTCCATGGCCTTGTCTACAAACACGTGTTTTTAAGCAACTGAGTGTAAGCTCCAGGCTCAAGTACTACAGGTTTACCTTCAAGCCCTCTCTCTTATCATGCATTTTGCCCATCCGAATGGCAGGTGGTATTCTAGTGCTAACAGCCCGCTCGTTCTCCCCCTTCTCTGTTGACCACACATCACTGTCATGCTTTTCTGATAGCCTGCTTTTAGAAGGATGACATAAATACACATATGTTTATACCAAAGTTTTAAAACAAGTCTTTTGGGAGGGGAAAAGAAAAGGAACAGAGGTGGCAGTGTTGTGACAGAATACAGATTTAATTAATTGGACCTAGCTATTTGCACCTATTTGCACCATGTTTTGCTAGCTGCCGATGCCCATCCCAGGCTGGGAAAGCAATTGAACTCCTTGCCTGTGAAAAATGAAATGACAGCAGCTACTTGAGTGAACTTTCACATTAATGAAGCATGATCTGGGCTGGATCAAAGACTCTGTGTTCCTGCAGGACAGGGTTCAAGCATCAGCCTCGAATTTTAGGAGAAGAAAAAGCTTATGTGTCATTGCAAGGCAAACTCTGAAGAGTCTGAGCCCAAGCTAAACTTTCGTGTCAGCACTGTTAGTGACCAGGTACTGAAGCTTGATGTGATCATTTCTTCCTTTAATTCTTACTGTCGTATGCTGCCTCCCGCAAAGCTGAATTGGCTTCACCCATTATCACAGTGAGAAGTGATGTTATCGTTAGCCGCTGCTGCTAGGCACTTTCGGATCACGTCATACATCTCTCAGGTTGTTCCAACAAAACGAGCTGTGTGGAGCAGGATTGGGATCCAAGAGATACAGAGACCAGCTTTGGGTGGCAAGATGCCATCAAATTGTCCTTGCAGATCTGGCGTAACCAGATCAACTAATAAACCTCTGGAATGCTGATGCTTTGGTTGATCTGGTCATACCAGAGAAACCATCTCTTGCAACTCGGATGCTGGAAGCCAAACCATGCAGCTTGCCGTGAGCACCTAATCCTAAAGACCACTGTTAGCAATGTGTAAATGTGGCTGTTGTGGTGTTGAATAATCACAGTGATCTTGTATACTGTCTCCACAACACACCTTCTGGAACCTTTTTAAGCATTTGTCATCATCACAATAAGGATTGACACCTCAGTGCGCCAGGATGACAGTATAAGGAATTGTGACCAGGAGTATCAGACATCTTGCATGTCTCAGCGCCATCAGTGTTGGGTCGAAAGCCGTCGTGAGTGTTATTAGAACAAGATAAATATTGTTACAAGGAGATTTGTGGCCCTACAGATAGAAGCAGCTAGCTGAAGTGAAGGAAGATTGTCAAATGCAAGGGTGGTCAACATGAACTAAGGCACATCCTCATCCTTTTCTGTTGCACTGCCTCCAACCTTCTGCCTGCCCCTGGAGAAGTCAGATACACCCCTTACAGCTATCACTTTCCAGACAGTGTGTCACATCTGCTGGGGTACCCTGCAGCCTCACCAAGGCTCCTGTTCAACACTGGTACTTGTTCTGAAATCCAAGGACTCCATGGAAATGGACTGTAGATCCATCTAAAACCACCTAGGTTAGAAGTCATTTGGAACCTCTAGCTTGCAAATCAAGTTACAGAGATATACTTTCTGCAGGAGCCAGGAGACAGAAAATAACTTCACGTTAAAGATGAAGGATGCCCTGTGCTCGAGGCTCGTGTGAGTCCTGGCTGCACCCCAGGTACGCAGGGTCACCTAAGGTGAGCCACTGGGGCTCCAGTTCCCCCGCTGTAAGACAGGGATAATACTTCTGTTCTCACCTAGGTTTGTCTTCTCTGTTTAGATTTCAAGCTCCTCAGGGCTGTGTCTTCCTACATGTATGTACAGTTCCTAGCTTAATAGTCGTGATCCAAACTGAAGCCTCCAGGCACTCCTGTGTGTTATATCATTACTAATTTCACAGGAGGTTGCAATCAAATCCCTTTATTGGGCAAAAAAAAAAAATTCCTAGAAAAGAATAAAGCAGGCTATTAAAAACTGAGCAGAATCTTTGCTGAAGTGGAAATAATGGTACTTTGTCCCAAAATGCATGAAATGCGTATTGCAATTAAATTCTCTATTGGCAAATTGCTCTACAATTAAAAAACACAGGAGCTTGAGTGAGGCAATTAGAATAATAGTAGAGTGTTAATTATAGCTTGATGGATTCTGCATGCTGTCAGCAATTACCTTCCAAGTGTGCACTTCTGAACCAACTCCAAATCCGCAAAAAGACACCGGCAGAATTAGAAATATCTTCCTTGTTGGCATGCCTTTGCCACTCTAAAATTTGTTTTCATAAATACTTTTGTAAGCTACTTAATTAGATTTAATGAGGTTTGCGGAAGAAACATCCTCCGTGCTGTACACAGACTTCTCTCTAGCTAAAGGATTGACTCAGATAGGAGGGAGAAAGTCTTATTTCCTACCAACTGCCCTTGTTCAACCGTTTCCAGTGCACAGCCCAGTTTCTAGGAGAGCTGCTTCTAGATATCTGTTTTATAAAGGTTATCTAAGGCTTTCAGGTCTTTCTACATGGGAAACCTCATGGCCAGCTTCTCACCCTTGTCACAGGGCAAGGGAAAAGCAGAGGGGCTTTGGGCATAGGCACTGTAATGGCAATTGCGTGGTGCAAGGCGAGTGTCCTGCACTGAGTGGGTGAGATGAAATCAGTGGGGTTTGAGGTCATGGGGCACAAGAATCATTAAAATATGTTTAATTATTAAAATGAATTAAAAAGCTCGGTTGTCAAATTTGGAAACACCGGGAAAGAACCAAAGGGTTTTTATTTGCCCTACCGGGCAATAGAAATCTGCTCCATGGAAGTGCTTTGTGCTTCTGACATGGAAGAACTAAAGACATAGTTTTGATTTTTTAACATCGCACCCAGTTTCTGACTCAGCTGATGCGATCTGCTCTGCACATGACACCAGCCCACGTTTGCAGCCTTTCAGGAGGCAGCATGTTTGTGCAGCTTGGGCACCACCAGACAAACCTGAGTGTCATTCCCTTTGTACATACTATTTTATATGAAGATATGCGATTCTTGGACAATGAGCAGCATGATCATTGTGGTGCAATGCCCCGTCCTGTTATCAAAAGGGAATACTGCTCCGTCCCTGTACCAGAGAGAAAACTGCAGCAGAAGGATGGAAATCTAATCAAAGGTAGTTGAAGCAGGATCAGGCTGTGGTATGTGTTTCTGCCCTTGAAACATCACACCCTTTCTTTCCATATAATTCCCAGTGTAAAGTTAGGCTGATGCCTTAGAGGTTAAACCCCACTCTCACCCCACTGAGCCCACCAAGAGCTTCCTCCCTAAATGCTGTGTGGACCACATCCAAACTTGACCAAAGCCAGCTGGATGCTGTCCACTAAGCTCTAAATTCAGGCTTTAGAGTGTACCAATGCTCTAACACTAATTTTGCCCGTAATGATCTTGCTGCAGCTATCTAATGAGTCATGCTTCGATCCATGCTGGACTGCTTGCTCCCTTGCATCTGCTGTTTGATGGGCTTTTAAAAATAGGGGTAGATTTGGGAAGCAAACCCCACCACTGTAGTCTGAAACACGCGTGGATAATTAACCCACTCCTTGCGATGGGCGTGTGTGGGGACACGTTTGGGTTATGGAGAAGGACACATCGGGGTGTATGGAGCGCCCATACCCTCGTCTTGCCTACATCCGCCGGAGGGAGATGTTTAAATAGCTTTCCCTGAGCCAGAGCGGGGACGGGTTAAAGCGCAGGCGGCCCCTTTAAGAGGGGTAGCGCGGGGGGGGACGAAAGGGGAGGAGGTGTTCGCCCCCGTTCACACCTGGAGTGGGAAAGAGGGGCGGGACTTAGCGCCTGTGATTGACAATCCGGGGGGTGCCTCCTGACCAATGGCAGCGGGCGCGGGCCCGCCGTGGGCCGTCCGCCAGCCAATGGGCGAGCGCGCAGGGGGCGGTGCGGGTACATGTTGCGGTGTCGCCAACGTGGGTTCGCGGCGAGTGGTGGTCGGGCCGGGCGGGGAGCTGTGGGGCGGGCAGTGGAGCGGCAGCGCTAGGGAAGCGGAGTCGAGCGGCGGCAGGGGCTCTCAGTCCCGCGGGAGCGCACCGAGGACACGGAGCTCCAGCGGCTGCCGGGCCGGAGCTGTGCGGCGTGAAGGAGGAGGAGGCGCTTCGGGGACGCGGACCCGACCCGCCCGGCGGAGCCCGCCCGCTTGCCGGCGGGTGGATGCCGCTGCCGTGACCGCCCCACGCCGCCGGCGGCCGAGGCGATGGTGCGGGCGGCGGAACGGCGCTGAGCGGTCGTGGGGCCCCGCGGCGTTACCGCTGCGCTCCGCGCCGGGGCCGCTCCTGCCGCCTTCTCCCGCCTCGGACCTTCTCCGGTGCCGGATACAAAATGGCGGTGCCGTCACGGGCGGGCGGCGGGGCGGCGGCGCTGCTGCTGCTGCTGGGCTCGCTGCTGGGCTCGGCCGCCGCTGACTGCCCCGCCGGCTGCGCCTGCGGCGGCGAGCTGCTGAGCTGCGGGGGGCTGGCGCTGCCCGCCGTGCCCCGGGACCTGCCCCGCTGGCCGCGGCACGTGTGAGTACCGAAGGGGACCGGAGGTGAAGCGGGGCTTTGGGCAGCACCGAACAGCTTGGGAAACAAACAGGCAGAGCTAAACAAAACAGCCGCAAAGCTAAGATGTTCTGTTTTGGAGATGCGAAACTTGTGTCGTGATCCGGTGTCCCACCGCGGCGGGGATGGGGGCAGAGGGGCCGGCGGTGCAGTGCTCGGGGCTCTCGGCCCGGCTCTGCTGTCCGGCCTCTCTGTTAGGTGTCTCGGAGGAGGAGTAGTTGGGAGTGGGGCCGGTCACTACTCGGCCACCCGGCTTGGCCCCCGAGCACGGACCGCAGCGCTCGGCTCTCCCTTCGTGCTGGGGAGCTCCCGGTCGGTGAGGTGTGAGAGCCGGGAAGGCAGCGGCCGTGAGCAGAAACAGTTGTAGGCTTTGGTTGTTTCAAGAAAAACCCGGCGCTATTTTCCAGTCAAAGCTGTGATTCCCTTGGCACTTGTCTATGGAAGTTATTAGCCTGCGGTGTGTCGTATGTCGGGATGGCAGTTAAGCTTATAGCCCAGCACCTGGTGGTTAGTACGGTGCTTTTATTCCGTAGAAGCGTGTTTTAAAGTGTTCAGGTGCCTGCCCGAGTGCAGGACAGTGCGATTGCCGTTTCCCTTAATGCCCATCGGGTCCGCTCCGGTTGTGTGACCCCTGCTCTGACCTGGTGGGATCCATGGCGCAGCATCAGGCACTTGAAGTGCAGGAGATTAGGAGGGAAAAGTGTGCTGAGTTTGACAGCTCAATTTATTCCACAGTGACAGTGCAGGAGGGCTGGGAGTGTGTCTGTGTGCTCATGAACTTGTAAAAGTAAGTGTCAACTCGTAGCTGACCTCGGGGAAGTAGGGATCCAGAAAGGGAGATGGGAAAGTGTCTCTTTGGTGCTTCTGTTGCTGGGCCCTTCTGCTGTCCGAACAGATTTATAGATTATTGAATCCATAAAACTCCTGGTTGTAATAGGTACTCCTTAGCTCTGCCAGAGAGAGAAGGGTCACTGAAGTGTTGCTGGAGATAATCCAGCTCCTTATTAAGAAGAATTATTAGAGGTTTGTCAGGTTCTCCCAGTACTGTTCACTTTTGGCTGCAGGAATGCCTTGTTGTACATGAAATTATCAGGTGTCTGCTGAGAGGAACGTGTGGCTGGTGTTAAAACCCTGACTCATCCCATTCACCTGTTGCTGTCTGCTCTGAAGGATCCTTCCTTCAGCCTTTGGGCGCATTTTGGAGCAAGTTTTTAGCCTTCTCAGCATAATTCCAGCATCCCTGTGGACCTCTTAAAATAGGACAGTGTATCTTTGTTCATGCAGAGAAATGCATTAATAGCCCAGCCTGAAGAAATTACTTCTTGTGGGTTTTTCGGGAGTGCTAATACCCAGGAGTGTCTCTTTCATATGGAACAGATTTCTGAGTGTCGTGAGCTCAGTTTAAATTTTATTGGTAAAGTAATAGCACTTATAAATCTGCTATGGACCTGTGGGGTGTCGATCTTGAACCACTTGGACAGAATATGGATAGTAACTTTGAATTCTAAATTAACAAAATATTAGTTAAAGCAGCAATTTGTGATGGCTTTCATAGCTGATAATGTAAAAATAGGGTGGTTTTCCTTCTCCATAACTAGTAAGAAAAAGCAGACATTTAAGCTGTTGCAAATACTTTTAAGTACTGTTTCTAATTGCTAAAAATCATTTAAATTGCTTATTTCAGTTTAGGGGCACAAAGCTGAAGCATGTTTTTCATGCTTGGTAGGATCATAAATGCTAAACTTTGATGCAGAGAATTGCTAACCTGTTGTTTAATATCCTCTATAAAAGCACCGTGTGCTAGAGTAAAGTTATCTCCGTGCAACATGCCCTTTTAAAGCAACAGAAGGGGAACATGAAGGTTCGTGGTGGCCCTGGGCTGATGGAGAAGCACAGCTTGCGGGTGCAGGTCGCATGGCCATAAAGCAGGGTGAGATGGGTGATGTCTGGGCTGCCTGTCTCTTATCCCATCACTTCTGGGCAGGCTGTGTCTCCCCCTGGGGTGGTAAGCTTGGGCATGTTTGATCGCTAATAAGAGACAAGATAAATCCTGTTTTCAGTGGCTGTGCTTTAACTTCATTAAAATGCTATTGAAAAACCCTTCCCTTGCAGTTTATCTCTTATTCCTAATGAAGAGCCACAACGCTGAAGCAGTGCTTGGGGTCAGTTTCCAGTGTGTTGGAGATAAAGCTTTTGTTTGTAGTGTTGGAAATGTGGCTGGGTGAGTTGGGGAGGGCTCTGGAACAGACTTAATCGTGCCGTGTATTTTGTCAACAGGACTGTTGTGCTGAGGAAAAGCACTGGGATCTTTGGAAACTATTGTTATTTTCTCTGTTGGCAGCAGAGCTTGTAGTTGTAATTCTTCTCCCTAGCTTGCAGAAGACATAACTGATGCACAGAAGGGCTGGAGTGCTGTAGTTGCTCACAGTTAATGCAGCATGGCACAGATGTTAGGCAGCTCAATAGTGTGTGCCAGTTGAAGTGTGCAGGACTTGCTGGCTGAGCATGTGTGAGTAGGGTGTGTTGCAGCACTCCAGCATGCCCCATGCTGTCCTTACCCTGCTGTGAAAAGTCCCTGGTCTGTCTGGGAATGCCAGGAGAATCCAACTCTGCAGGGCAATTGCTGTGCAGGACTCTTTTGGAGTATCTCACTTTGAAGCTGCTGGAGATGCTTTGTGTTGTCTGAAATGTGTTTTTACATTAGCATGTAATACATGTCGTAAACCTTAGAGCCGAGCTTAAGAACAAGCCACTTTGTGCCTGGAAAAGCCAGATGCAGGGATCCAGCAGTGTTGGTGACTTGGGACATCCCCCGCACCCTGTCTCTCCGTGCCTCTTAATTTTTGAGGAGTGATGGAAGAGACATTTCTTCCAGGCATTGTGTATGTGAGAGGGTTTTTTCTTCCTTTTTAGTGGTGGAGCAATAGTATTTTATGTACAGACTTTAATGATGAGAAGGCTTTGGTGCTGTGGAAGTGGAGTTGGATAGCTGATTCATTGCTGGTGTGTCCTGGAGGAATAGGAGTTGTTCATTTTAAACACGTGTGTTTCTGACCCAGATGACTAAAGGGAATTTTCTGGGATATTGGGCATCTGTTACACGGACCCTTCTGCCTATGGATCAATGTGTGTCTGGGAACAAGACAGAGTCCTCCAGTGCCTGGAGTAGAGCAGGGCTGAGAGCTGCTTTTTGTTTCCTGTGGAGCCTCTGGGGTTTGGCTGTGTGGATAAGTGGTCCCGAGGCACCGGTTTTGTGGGTATTGGCCATTATATGGTGCTGCTGCTGTCTGCAGAGAGCAGGCAAAGTGGATGCTTCTGGGAATCCTGTGGGTGCCTGTTGGTGGTTTTAGAGCCTGGAAGCGCATTTGAACTAGGAGTTGGGGACAGATCCTTGCTGTGCTCAAGTGCACACAAAGACTTTGTCAAAGGCAATGGAACTGTGCTCAAAGTTGCCTGTTAAATTCCTTGCTGAACTGGCCTTTTAATGTGTCAGGTCTCCTTGCTCTGTTCTCACGTAAGCGTAGTTCTTTGCTTGCTTGATAGAATGGGGCCCTGCGGAACTTGCTGTACCACTGCCTGCGTGCATGGTGCTCAATGGAGGTGGACATAGTTGCTCTCTGTGGAGTAACTCCTCTGCCTCTGCAGATGCTGGAAGAGCAGGCTGCGGGGGGACGGTCCTGCCGACAGCGCTGGGAGGGGGCAGTGCTGCTGGCAGTTCCTCCCCTGCATGTCTTTGCTTCCAGCCCTGCTGAAATAATGGAACAAAGATTAAGTAATCGTCACCCTGGGCTCGAGCAGCTGCAGAGCCCTCACTGTGTGCTGCCTGCCCGGGGGGCTTGGGAGAATGGGATGGGGATGGCTGCAGGTGGCTGGTCCCCCTCCCTCCTCCTGGGGAAAGGGAAAAGTAAGCGGCGACTGCCTCCTGGGTGGTGGTCTAGGGAAGTCACTGCCCAGTGTTGCTGGGAGATGGTGGGGCTTGTGAAAGCACTCCTGCTCAGCTTGTGGTACACTCAGGTTTGGTGCTTCCTGGAGCATTGCCCTCAGAAGTGGGCTGCTTTGGAAGGTCTCCATCCCCTATGTGCCTGGCCCTGGTGGGGTAACAGCAAAGCCTGTCATTGCGAAGCGGTGCTTCTCCAGGCCTGCTGCTTAAGCACACATAAATATGTGTGCTTGCACCCTTCCTGTGTGAGCATGTGTCTGTGGATTTTGCTGATTACCCTCAGCATGCAGTGATATTTATTAGTGCTTAAACTGGAGGACAGCAGTTAACAGCAAGCCCTTTGCAGCTGCTGTCTGAGTTACTCATCTTAATTCCTGATTGAGCCACAGCTGGGGCAGAAATGATCTCAATCAAACTAGCATTGGAAATACATGTGAGATTCATAATGAAGCCTGAATGGAATAAAATGTCCCTATGAAGAAGCCTTTCTGGCTCTTGCAGAAGCTCCTGGCTTCAAGTGAAAGGTTCTAGGACCCCCTCAGCCTCTGCATATTTTTCTCTTCTTTTGAGAAACTTCATGGCATTTAATCACTTGGAGGCTTTTCCTCTCTGCAGTGACTGCAATTTGAAACGCAGGGGTCCCATACAGAAGAAGCAAGTGCTCAATGGGCTGTGTTAATATTCAGTGCCATTTACAATGGGTGTAGTTTGAAAAGGGGGAGAATGGATGGTCTGGGAGCTGGGGGAGGAGGAGCAGGAGAGGGGAAAATTCCCAGGGCAGGGAAGCTAGCATCTCGGTGGGCAGCCCAGGAATCGAACACACCATCAATTGTTCTGTAGGAAAATCAACCATTTCTATGTTAGATATAGCTTAGTATTTCCTTTCTTTGCCAGCGCAAACTGCTTTGCAGTTCTGTGGCTGTAAGGCTTGAGGTGGCTGAGCCTTGCAGGAGTTCCTACTTGGAGTTTAAGGAGTGAATGTAAGGGTGATTGCTGGCATTGAGAGGCTAGAGGTGGTAAACCGATATGTTTGGGAGCCCAGACGCTTCAATAAAGCACTTGAGGTACTTAAATGCTTTCTTGAGCATGGGTGAGATTTCACTTCCCTGCTTGAAGTTCAGCTGGTGCTGGAGTCTTGTCTCTGATGGGGATTTAGGCGGATGCAGCATCACTTTGGGAAGGGGTTTAATTGGTGTGAGCCCCTCCTGGTGCAGGGAATTCCAAGAGGGATTCTGCCTTGTATACAGCTGTAACGGAGTGTGCTGGAAGGGTTCAGGTTGGCTTCATGTTGAGGCACTCCCCAGGTGATGGAGAAGCTCCATCCTGAGTCCATGCATCCCCCTGGGCTTATGAATAGATATGTATGTACAGCTCCCACTGGGAATTGCTGAGGACCTGGCCATGCCTAAGCAGTGCTGGCCTTTGCGTTCTGGTTGCTTTGATCCCCTGAAAAGGGGTTAAAGTTGTGTCTCGAAGTTTGAGTAGCTGTGAAATGGGATGATGGCTTCATTCCTCAGTGGCCAGCTCTGATAAGAACTTGTGTATTGTCCCTGGCTGTATTGTCAGCTGCACCCAGGGTCTCTGTTAGGGCTACAGGGATTTTAATTGATCACATTGACTGCCCCTGGAGACACCTGGGATTGGGTTACCTCAGCTCATCAGCTTTTAACGTAATCATTTTGTGCTGCTAACCTAATCACCCGGTGTGACTCCCTTGTTTTGCAATGCGGAGCTGGATGGGGTCATGTGAATGAATGGAGCAGAGATAATTTAGGCTAATGCTGCTGGGAAGAGCCATCTGCAGAGAATCCAGGCTCCAGGTTCATCAGTTCTGCAGGATCAGGACTGGACAGGAATTAGCACCTCCTTCAGGGTGAGGGGAGCGGATTAACATAAGGATGCCTTTGAGTAACAGGGAATAAACACAGCCCCTTGGGCTGGGTTGTGGTTTGGTGCAAGCCTGGGCACCCACTGGTGCTCTCCTGAGGTCCCTTGCTAGTTGTCAGTGGCATGTGAAGGAAGGAGCGGAGGGCGAATAAACTCTCTTTCCTATATCCTGGTGTGTCCAGCTATTAAATGATGTGCTACAAAGCTGGGTTTTTTCCTGCCATGCACAGGGGCCCAAGTCAAGGACCAGAATGCCATTGTGCTAACGCACAGCATGAAATACCCATTACTATTATAGCTGAGTCATCCATTAATAGTTAACCAAGTCCTGGAGTCCTTCAGCGCCGGCCTCTTCCAGCTTCAGAGCAGGACCACAACACATGTAATAGGTTATGCTCTCTCATTATATTTTCAGCGCGTTGTCTCTCAGGCCACAACCATATAATTTTGGAGAAGTCTTGAGAGCTGGCCCTGCTATTTTGGGAGCACCTCACATCACATCAAGACTTGATGGTGTGTTGCATCCAGTTTCAGGAACGTGGCTCGCTTCTACGTGGTTGCATTTTTGGTTTGATTAGGAATTGAAGGATGGGTCTCAGACTGGAGCCATCTGCCCAGTTTTTAATGTGAACCATGCTGGGTGTGCAGACAGGATGGTTCTATGCACTTGTTGTGGCAGTTCTGTGTTTTACAGTGGCTTTGCATGGATTTCAGCAGAAGTATCAGAGCCTTTTCTATTGAAGGCACCTGATTTTAGATGAGTCCTTTCTGGTTAGAAAACATCCCTTGAGTTCTGTGGTAATTTGGCTGTGAAATCTTGGACTAAGATGCTTTTTCCCTAGAGCACCTCCTCCAGCTGGCAGGTTTCTTGCTCCCTGTGGGAAGATAGGACAAGCCCCCGGTGCAAGAAGGAAATGGGAGATGCAAAATACGAAGTTGGGGCTGTGCTGTTTCCTGCTTCCCCACATACAGGGACATAGGTTCATCCTCACCACCGATGCGCCTCTCCCTGGCTGCCCAAAGCCTCTGCTTTTGGGATGGGCACCTTCCAGGATGAGACCCCATTGTCTTTCAGTGCTGTGAGTACTTATGTCCCCTGGAGAATCTACCAGCACCAGCTGCTAATGGACCTCCAGCTACTGCCCTGTGAGTTCAAAACACATCCTGCCTAGCCAGCGTAGACTGGGCTGTTTTATAACTGCGCTTAAAGTCTGTTTTAGCCTGCTGTGTGCCAATATAAACACAAGTTTTCTATGTTATCTATCACCTAAAAGATACTTGTCAGAACTGGTGGGCTGGCCAGCAGGCTGGTGCTTGCATTGTGAGTGGCACTTGGCTAGTGCTGTTTGATCACTGGTCCGGATGGGTGCCAGTGTTGAAGGTGCTGAACTGGATGTGCCCAGGGCTTAGTGGGAGGTAACCTGATGGCAATAGCAGGTTTACTGGGCACTCTCTTCTTGTCGTACTTAAGGATGCAATGCTGGAGGTGCCCAGTTGGTGGGACATGTGGGTGATACCCCTATAGAAGTGGGGTGGTGGGAGACCTCATGGATGGGGGGTGCTGTTGGTCTGTGTGTTCTATCATGGGTAATAAAATGGCTATTGTAGGAAACAGCCTGGCTGGAGGCCCTGTGAAAAATCACCCCCTAAATGTGTTCCAGTTGTCCAAACATTGGTGCCTCTCCTTCCTCTGCTGCGTGCGGGGGGAGGCTGGAGCTAGCTCTGCACCACCGCTGCCTGGGGAGCAGCCCTTAGCAGCCTTTGCTTGCTTTCTGCTGTACCTTGTTCAGCTGCAGTCCATCCATTCTTGAGAGCTGTGAAAAGGCACCAGAAGCCTTCCTTTAGCACAGACCTAAATAAATATCCTCCAGCAGCATAGGCTGTTGCTGCAGCAGCCCAGTCTGTGAGCAAATAGCCTGAATTTGGCTCTTTACCCAGCTCCAGGAGGTTAGTTTGAGTTGGAGCAGGACGGTGCATGGAGCCTTGGGATTTCCTCCTTTGCAGCCCTGGAGGGATGTGGGGATGGGGAGTATGGCAGGGATTGTGTATGGCCCATGTCAGCAGTGTCCTCTCTGTCATTTGCAGAGGGTGCAAAGGTATCTCTTGATCAGCTGGTTGGCACTTGGACATTCCCCTTCTCTCATGCCCACTTACTTCATCTGGCAATGGCATGGGCAGTGCAGAAATGCCTGCACTGCTCATGCACTGTGGTCTGACCTTGCCGGTAAGCCAGGAGAGCATCCTGTGCTGTCTATCCGTGTAACTTGCCATAAACCTCTTGTCTCCTGAGCCGGAGGGGCAGAGTCATGTCCACACTTGTATTTCATTAGTTTTGGCAGAATGGGCAATTTCTTCTGTTTCAGAAGATTTAAACAAACCATATGATGTTTTATTTTGAAAGGTGTCATAATACTTTCCACTTTTCCTTTGCTAAGCATATTTTTGTGCTGTTCCTGTCTGTTAGTCTATAAACAACTCTGTTCCTCCTTTCTTCCCCCCTTAAACAAGTCTAAGTCATGATTCTTGGCTTTCAAACACCTGGAGTAGGGCACACATTCTGCATTAAGTCAGTAAGGTACAGTGTATATTTTTAGACCTCTGATTTGGAGGCATTTGTGAGAGTTGCACTGTCTTTGTTGTTTCGCATGGTTGTAAACCTCTTGTATATCCTCCTTCCAACCTTTGTTATTGAGATGGTGACCACCCAAAAGCTGTTGAGATCGATGAAGTGAAGGGTTTGGATGATGTCTCATAAGAGCAGGTGAATGAACCCTTCCTTTTGCAGTAGGGTATGCTTCAGCTCCTGCAGTTCTAGGAAATGCATCTGTTTATCTCCATGGGTCTCAGTCCAGCTCCCCAGTGAGGTTGCTTGGGTTTTGACTTCTTGTTGAGCTGAGCCCCTTCCAGGAGCTCTGTTTTCATCCTTATCAGCAGAGGCATGGCCTGGCCTTTGAGTTAATCTCCTTGGGCAGAAGGCTGTACAGATCTGAGAGGGTGTGTTTGGCTTTCACATTCTACTTTAAACAGCGGTTGGCTTTGCTCCCCCCTGGTTTAATAGTCTCTGAGGCAGGTATTGCTTTTTACCCAGGTTTCCTGAGATAGGAGACTATGTTGATGGTGCATGTGTCTGTTTTCTCCCCCAGCGCTTTTGATGCTGTTGGCTAGCTTCAATTGGAGGGGTGAACTGCGATTTGAAATGCCTACCAAATGCATAGGCAGCAGGCTGGGGAGAGCGGCTGTATGCCCACCAAGGGAAGGGAAGCAGTGTGAGTTGATCCCATATGAGACATCAGTCTCCAGTGGGGGTGAGCAGTGCTATTAAACCATCCCTGCAGGAAGAGTGGGTAGTGGAGACCCAGTTGTGAGACATGGCTCTGCCAAGCACTGTGCAGGACCAGGAAGTTGGTGAAGGAGTAGTTTAGGGTCTTACTGGGATGGTGCTGTCACTGGTTAATATCCATGGGTAGGAGTGGAGGGTTTGATCCTGGGTTACCCTGTGTGTCATTCCTGTGAGCAGGAGTTGCCATGGAGGCAGCACCTGTATCCTGGCCTCTTTGGGGACCAGCATGGTCCTTTATGTATGAAGTGGTGTCATGCATGCGGTAGGGGAGTGTCTCAGCCAAAGCAGCAAACTGGGAATTGGTTTTGGTGGCTCTCTGCTCCTGTCTTGGAGCAGTTTCCAGGAAGAAGGTGCCTTTGGGGCCTGATGGGCATTGAGCTGGTGGGAAGCAGTGGCCCTGTGTGCCTGCATCTCCCTGGCAGCACTGGAGCAGGGCATGGATGGCTGCCAGGGGCTCATGGTGTCTAGTCTTTACAGCAGTGTGGGGAGAATGCAGAAGCATGCAACTGGGCAGCATCCTTGGGAGATGCCAAATCACAGCCCGAGCTGTTTACTACAGTGCTTCTCTCTCATGGCTCCTAGCACTTGTGTCTCAAGTACTACCACTTTGTGGTCTGCTTAACAAGAGCCTGGCGAGCTGTCCTTTCAGCTGGCAGGGACACGGATGTGCTGCATCCTTCTGTGTCTCCCAGGCTCTCCTTTTGTTCGGGCTGCAGAAGGTTTATTCCAACACCCCCTTGCCCACCCCGTCCTCAGGTCTGGGTCCCTTTCAGCAGCCCCGATGCTGGCTGGGCTCCCGTTACTGCTGTTTACTTTGTTGGCTTCACTCTCCAGGTGTGGATACTGGAGCCAGCTCCAGGGTGAGGTTTTCAGGCACCCCGTGAGAAAGTCATAATGCCAGTGTGGGGCTCGCTGTGTGTGATTAGGCCATTTAGGCTTGCCAGACTCTTTCTTTAAAGTCAAAATAACACAAATCCACCTCTTCTGGGGGAGGAGGAGGTGGCAGCTGGATGCTTTCGGGGCTGTGTGCTAGTTAATGTTGCTTTGTTTGTGAGAAGCATGGCTAAAAGAGGAGGAATTGAGTGCAGACTTACGGGCCTGCGCGTTTGGAAATAGAATGGGGAAGTTTCCCTGTCCAACAATTTCCAATTGCTTCCTCTATGGCTTCCTGAGTAATTCTGACCTCCAGTTATAAAAGGCTCTGCCTTGCCGTTGCAGGATGCATCATTCCTCAAAGCTCTCCTTGACCCGCTGTCTCCTTGGGCTGCTTCATCCCCTTCCTTTTGGCTCCCTATGCCCTTTGCAGCTGGTGGCAGGAAACATTCCAACCCCTGGGAGAGCAGTTTCCTTACTGTGATAGACAATAACAGCAGCAGCACTCATGAGGCTGGGGTGGGATTGGGAGTGGATTGAAAATGTGCTTTGAAATGTTTCGGGGAGTTAATGGTCTGTCACAGTTGAAATGCCTTTTGATGGTTTTCCTGCTTTTAGGTTTGAAATGCAGAATCCTTTCTGGCTTGTTGGGATGGCTTTGGAGCCACCTGGCTGTGCCTGTCCTTGAGGAGCAGAGCTGATCCTTCTCCTGGCACTCTGGTGGTGTAGGATAAGGGGTTGCAGGATGCCTGTTTAGGTTTGGATCTACATGTAGCAAAGGCAGAGGATAAGCCAGGAAGGAGCTCTCTGGCACCTCTCCCTGTGCTGGCTCTTCATTGTTCTCTGTGGCACCTCCACTGAGTGCTTTCAAGCCCATGTGAACCAACCATATTCCTTTTGGGAGTGTTTGTAATATTTGGTGGTGTTTTGGGGGCAGCATGGGTCTGTTTGACCCATGCCCAGCCTGCTGCAATGGTCGCTTTCCACCCTCGGTCTGCATTGGGCAATGCTGTGATGCTGGTGTCTTGCAGTCAGGAGTCAAAAGCATCCCTCCAGCCCTCGTCTTATGATGTCTGTTGGGGCTCAATGGGGAGCAGGGCAGAAATAAATGACAAGCTTATGTGGCCAGTGTTGTCACAGCAGGAGCTGGGCCTTACTTTGGAAGGCACCAGCAGATTGCTGTCTTGGGGTGGGCTCCTTGGCTTGAAAATGGTCCTGTAGTTACAGCAGCGAAGATCTGTCTCGCCTAATGTATTAGGCTTTATGGTAAGCTAGGCATCTAGTTTTCTCTGTTTTGTGGAATGCAGTGTCTGTTTCCAGAGGACAACTTAAGTATTGTCCTGGGAGCTGTGCAAGCAGAAGACCAAGAGCATGCTTGCCCTTTGGTGCTTGTGGATGGGGAGGCATTGGGAAGTGGGTGGATCCTGTCTGGGGAGAAGCGACTTGGAGCCCAGAGCTTTTATTCACAGCATGATCATCTCTGTGAAGGCCAAGAGAACTTGATCTGAAAGTCTGTTTTATTTATTCATTCCTAACTCCAGCCCTGCTTTGAGGGGAGCACACGGAGGCCATCAGCCTCGCTAGGCATGCAGGCTGTCCTGGCGCGGCCACGTTCTCGTGCTGGAAGAGCGTGTTGGGGCGATGCTTGAAATGCAGCAGAAAACCCACACTTCCGTCAGGGTTTTTGACTCTTGCATTCTTCATCTTGGGCAGGCTTTAAAGCTCTGTGCAGCATTCAAGGGAAGGTTTTGGTTTCCCTTTGCCCACATGTCAGCATTCCTGAACAAAGCAGCCTCAAGATTTGTGGAGCAGATTCTTGAAATTCTGGGAATGTTTTGAGCCAGAAGATGCTTCCAGAAACTGCCTGGCCTAACAAAAAGACTTGGTAGGACTTGGGCACAGCTTTGGGGGGTGGGAGGGGGAAATGAATGAGGCATTTTTATCCCTGTTTAAATGAGCATCATTCCGATCAAAACCGCCATCCCCGGTTTGGGAACTGGCGAGCTCTGCCACCTTGTTGCTGTTAAACCGCAGCTGTGCTCGTGTGGGGAAACCAGATAAAGAAGATATGCACTTTAAAACTGAGGTTTGTTGCACTGACTTCCCTGGTGATCCTAGCGATGTCATTTAAGGTTAGAGCTGAAAAGAGGCTGACATGCCTAGAGGTGGACCTAAGTGAAAGTGAAGCAGGGGTCTGTGGCAGCTTGTGTACCTGCTTAAGCATCCTGAGGTTGCCCTCCTGCGTGCATCCAGAGGTGGTTAAGTCTTGTGGTCACCATCGCCCCATAGTTTACACCCCACAGCACCTATGTGTTTCTGTTCTGGTCTGTTGTAAATGTTCCAAATGTACATTTATGATGAGTGTTTGTGGAAGAGCTCAGTGGGAGCTGCTGCTTTTGCCCAGAAGTATGGAAGTGAATATGCTGTCTTTTCCCTGGGGCTGGGTGGCCAGCAGTGGCACTTTGAATGGGTAATGTGAGGGCAAAGGTTGCTCGCTGCCTTCCTGTTCTGGTTTAACTGTTGCTGGGTTAGGGTTTAGGCATTGGATGTCTCTTCCCATGAGCATTTTATTACAGGCATGAGTGACTGGGAAGGGGATGTGGAGCGTCACACCACCCAAGGCAGTCATGGCGAGGTGTTGAGAGGCAGGAAGGCTCTGGAGTCTGGGACCATTGACCCATGTATCTCATAACCTTGTTTCTGAAGGTGAAAGTGCAGACCCATTGCTAGTTTGACCCCAGTATGGGGTTTGTGTCGGGTGTTCTGTTTTTGCTAGCACACTCTTGGTGTCCTGGGGGTCTGTGGTGTCAGCGTTTTCTCCTCAGAGAAGGGGTTTGACTTGGACCACAACTGCTGATTGATTCCCTTTTTTACCCTCCCCCTTTTCCCTGTTGAAGTCCAGAACCACTTCAAAGGCTCAGATGTGTCGGTGCCAGATGCCACGCAGTTATTGTTAGAGGAATCTGAAATATAATTGAAACCAAACCTTTGTTCAGCCAGGCGTATCTGGCTGTTGGCTTTCACTCGCGGCAGAGATGGGTGCTCAGCCTCTTCTGCTAGGTTCAGTGTCTACACACTTGGCACAGCAGATGAAATGTCTGTGAATTCTCTTGCATCTGGTAAATGTTTGCAAAACCCAGAAAGTGTGTATTAAAGGTTCTCTTTTTCCTACCTAGGAGCCCCCTCTGATGCTCCAGAGTTGCCAGCGTACTTGTGGAATTCCTTGTGGTAATAAAACACATCTAATTGTTCTTGGCAGGCTGGTCTCAATAGAGGTGCTCTAAGTCCAGGTTCTTCTGCTTGGCAAGCACAGGGTTGTCTCGCTTCCTTTTAAGACATGTCTTTTCTATGGGATATAGGATATTGTTTGATGTAAAAGCATCGATAAGGCAGATGTCAGCATTCATTTTAGCCTCATGTGGTGTGAAAGCAGAGGTTAGTGTAGGAGGTTTGTAATCCAGCTCAGTTGGTTCTCTTGGTGAAGTCCATGAGGCTGTAGGCTTCTGAAAGAGCCATGCAGACTTCAGGCACTTAGAATCATGGAATGGTTTGGGTTGGAAGGGGCCTTCAAAGGTCGTCTCATCCGCCACTCTTGCAATGAGCAGGAACATCCTCAGCTAGATGAACACCTGCTTGATGCCGAGTACAAGCTGTTTGCAAATGTAATCTCGTGGGGTGTGAAGACATGGTATGTGGTTGCAGGATGCAGTGTATTTCAGGTTCCTGTTTCTTGTCCTGATTACCTATGTATAATTTAGAAGAGTGCACGAGGTCCGTCTTGCATCAGAATTTGAGCTGCTGCTTTGCACACGAACCCATGGTGTTGTCCAGGGACTCAGATGCTATCCCATTCTCTGTGCTATGCATATATGATCATCTGGACGTTGCTTTGCCCTTCCTTGCTGCAGGTACCGGAGTTGGGCCCTGTTAGTGCTGTGGCTGTGGTTAGGGAGATGCTGAACCCGCTGGCGCAGCTGAGAGCAGGGAGCTGGCTTCCCTATGAAGATTACTTCTGTGGCCTAACTTGGGGAAACAGGTCCCTCTGAAATGTAATAGGTCCTTCAGCTGCATGAGGGTTGCTGAATTTGATGTTTCTTTTCCTTTTAATCTGCCTCCCCTACCAAAAGCGCTAGCCTCGTTGCATATGGCTGCCTGTCTGTTGTTTATTATCTCTGTTACACTGTGGTTAGTGCTCACACATGATATTTCTTTGGTCGCAGTACAGGCTGAGCGGGTTGTCTGCCACTGGATCCAAAAAATGTAAACTATTTATAAATGAAAGATACTCTCCAGTTCTCAAGTGCTGCGTTGTCCCCTCTCCCTCCAGCATGTGCACATTTGGCTGATCTCCTGTAATCCCACAGATGTAAATCCAGATCTCTAACAATTTATGGGGCTGGGGGCCTCCTGGAGAAATTCTGATGTGACTTTGTGCTCGTAGAGGGGAGAACCAAAGTAATAGTGATTAAATGTAATGGAAGAATGTTACTTGGCCGTATTGCATTCTGTACAGATACGGACCCAAACTCAGATAAACCTTCCTCCAGAGTGCAGAGATTCTTGATTTTGGTTTTCCAGTTGGGCTCATCTCCATTGTAAGCAAGCCTTGAAAAATTGAGACAGAGCTTATTACTGTGGCTTAAAATGACCTGAAACAACTAGAGTGGGCTTTTTTAGTACTCCATACAATTAAACTGTTTGCTCTGTGTTTTGAGCATGTACTTAGTTTTATATTGAACTAGCTGCCGATGTTTAGTCTCCTAGGGAAGAAAAACAAGGCAGGATTTCATAATGTATTAAGTGAGGCTGGGATAAGTTTTCCTGTGCCAGTTTGGAAAGCAGAGCAGGAGATTCTGATCTGTGGTGGCATGGTTTTCCATGCAGCTGTGGTGATGGTAAATGGGGCAGAGCTGTGCTGATTCCTGCTCAGATCTGAAGATTAGAGAGTAGCTGAATAAACCCCAGAAAGTGTTTTGTTTTTTTTTGTGGGGCGAGACTTCACAGCATCCCATGAGCCATCGTACAAATGGAAATAGTGGGAACATTCTCATTCCCAGTGCATTTGGCCAGTCTTTGCTGCGTAGCTATTGGTCAGTCTGTAACTGTGCAAAAACTTAGTAGTATAACTGGTGCACAAAGAGTAAGGCATAATGAGGGTAAATTCACTATATAGCTTCCAAGTTTTTCTCGAGACGCTATTCCCATTGATAGTGATAATTCCTTGTTTTGTAAAACCCAGTTGGTAGGAATATAGAGTTTGGGGCTTGCTTTTGAGTATTTGAGAGCACCTAAACACATTTGCACTTCTGTGCCCCACAAGACAGCCGTGGCTGGAAAAGGCTGTTACAGCTTAGCTGGGACTGTGGAACCCAGCCTTTAATGTACTGATTGCATATTAATGAACAGCCAAGCAAGCAGGACAGTGCCAAAAAGCAGTGAGTGAGAAAGCCAACAATATCTGTGCGAACTTTGCACTCTAGAAAGTGTGAAGTGATGTTGGTGAAAGGAGTTTATTGCACAAGTGGAGCACTGTGGTGTCCTCTTTGCCCAAATTTCTGTGTTATTAAACCAAGGGAGAATAATTGGCCGGTGAAGCTCAGTGGGTTCCCATTAACCTGTTCTGCACCCTGAGCTCAAGTGTGCTTGCTCCCAAGTGCTGTGGCTGGCATATGAAGCTGTAATGCCTCTTGGCTCACATGGAGTTACTGTCCACATCTGGTTTGTATTGCCTTCAGTGGGTTTTATTGCAAGCTGTAGTGCTCTGTCTGTACCCTTCTCCTTGCCCGGTTCTGTCTGGCAGCATTGGGCGAGTGAAACCCAGCCTGGAAAAAGCTACAAAATGGGCTGTGTATGAATTAATGGCTACTGATAGCGGTGTGTTTTTCCTGGTATTTGGCAGGAATTGGATAGCTTGGCTCTTACCTCTTCATTAGCCAGGCTTCTTCATCCCAAGATCATTACCAAGTCCCTGGGATGTGTTTAAAGGCTCCCTGCCCACTTGGAAGGCGGAGGCTGGTTCTGAGCAGCCCAAGACCTGCACTGGGTGGATGCCAGTGGTGGCATGTCCCCATGGGGCACTCAGGCACAGACCAGCAATCACAGTGGTGTCAATCGCCTTGATTATGTCTTTATGCTCCACAGCTCCCTCCAGGAATGTGCAGTATTCAGCGTGGGGGCTTGTGTCCGCGTTGCAGCTGAGGAGTTTTCCATCGGGAACATTGGGAGTATTGAAGATGATCTCGCAAATGTTCTTTTTAATTGGCCCTGGCCCAATTTTTGCTTGTGTCTGATGCAGAAAGTGGGTTTGGAAAAAAATGTTGTTGTTTCTCCCTCTCTTCCCCCATTTAAACATCTCAGGAATGTCAAATCTTGTCAGCCTTGGCTTTGGTGGGGAAAAAACTCCCTTGGGGAGCTTGGGGATGTGTGTTTTATGTGATCTCCAAGCCCTGAGGGAAGGTATGGGAGGGAGGGAAAGAGCAGGTCCTTAACAAAAGCTTCCTTTATCCCAAATTTTAACGAGGCATCACCATTAAATAGCAGCAACCACACAAATTCAACCACCCTGACTTGGTTCTCCAATGTTCAGCCCCTCGGTTTATCTCATGCTCTCACTTTGCTGGTTCCTGCTATTCCAGTGTTTTCTAAGGCAGATCCACCCCAAATATGTGACATAAACCCGTTTGGTAATATGGGCAGATTGAAAAGATGTTTTCCTGCTGCAGTTACACATAATCACCAATAATCAGTGTGGAAACAGGCAAATGAGATCTGATTTCCTGAGGATTTCTGTCTCCAGGGCTGACTGAGGTTTTAATTGCCTTGTGCAGAGTGTTCCTGTTATCTCTGCATTGTGCTTTAGTGTCACCTTCCTTCCCCACTTCAGCTGTCCTTGGTGTATTTTGGGAGCACGTGGGCTGCCTGTGTACCAAAGCAATGGGTCTAGGCCATCCCAGCCAAGGGCAAATGCTGTGTGTTGGCCCCTGGCCACTTGCCTGCCTCTGGGAAGGGGAGCTTGCTTACCCTTCCTGCTCCTTGATCTCATCCTAGTTTTAGACTGTTGGGGTGAGGATGTATGTCTGGAGCCTTGTCTTCCTTGGGAGCAAGGCTACAAACAAGTTTTCCCCCCATTCCTCATTTCTTCATGATGAAGTGATAGATTTGGTGCATTTATTCTTAGTGAAACAGTGGAAGGGATGCTCAGGGTTTCACAGAACCCCTCTCCTGTTGTTTGGGCTGTTTTTCATGGAAAGCTGCAGTGGATCTTGCATCCCCATCTTTCCTCTTGCTTCTAGTGCTACGGTGTTGGTATGCCCTGTCATGACCACCAGCCATCCTATGGATGCTCTTGGAGGCGATGAGGAGTGTGCCAAGCTCTCCATGCCTACAGTTACACCTCAGCCCCATGCCTGTTGCCCAACTGGACTTTGGAGCTGAGCTCCGGACAGGGGGAGGAAAGCCCTGAAGGAGGAGGGGATGTTTGTTTAATCCCTGACGTGTAGCGTAGGGTTTGGAGATAGCAGATTGTGAAACAGCGTGGCTGGGTAATTGCCTGGCCTGCAGCCTGCAGATAACACGTGCAAAACAGGCAATGTGGGGCTGCAGTGGCTTGGGGTTTGGGGGAAGCAGCCAGCTTTATTTGTTTGTGCAGTTTGTTTTTAATCTAAATAACCTTTTAGAGCCCCCCCCCCCAGTGATTCCTTATTTATAGAGGCCTCCCCTTATTATTTAGCCTGAAATACGGCCTGTGCTCTGACTTTTATGGTGGGGATTAGTTTTCTTAATGGGCAAAGGGGGTGGGCAGGCAGTGAGGGCCCCCCTGCCTTGGAGTTTCCTTTGCTGTCATGGGGTTTTAGCTTCTCTCTCTGCATACCTGGGGCCTGCTGCCCTTGGGGCTCTGCTGCCATAAACCAGGCAGCAATGTGTTCCCAGCTGGAGTGGGGCCGGTAATTGCTTTGGGCAGGTTTATGGTGGGGAGGTGCGAAGTGCTTGCTGTCTGTCTGCCCCCCATGGAAGCCGGTCTGCAGATGGCCTGGGAAGAGAGTGGCCAGTGTGGGAGAAGGGATGCCTGTTCGCCATGGGAAAAGGAGATGGTTAGGGAGAAAGCAGTGCTGTTACCCATCCTTAGAAGGATGCGTATCATGAAGTGTGTGGCTCTGGTACCCTTGCACACACCGAGAGTGCTCAGAGAAGCACACTGAGATGTCAGAGTCCATCTCCAGAGCTTTAGGCTCTGCGTTTCTGTTAAGGAGGAAAACAAAAAGTGCCAAAGCACCTGCTTGCAGACTTGTCATAAGTATCACAGGGATTTCACAGTGCAGGGACTGTTGAAGCTGGTTGGGCATACCAGAGACTTTATGGAATAGTTGGATTTGATCAACGCTTAATCACTCTCAGGCTGCTTGGCTCAGTCTTGCCCACCTTCTCCCCCATCCCGCAGGAGGCAGGGGGTGCAGGACTCAGCCTCCTGCCCCTGCTGCCAACTGCATGTGTCTGTGGGGCTGATGGCATCTGAGGGCATCTATAAATGCCCCAGGTGAAATTGAGCACGTATTTAATGTGCTGTCTCTATAAGAGCAGTCGGGCTGCACCAGGTTGCTGATGCCCCTTTTAGGACAGTGGTAAGATGCTTCCTGCCCTCCTCCACAAAGCATTGCAGACATCCTGCTTTTGTGAGCAGTCTGGCAGAGCTGTTCTTGAGTGCCTTGTTTAACAGACAAGGGTGCTTTGTGGTAGGGTTTTATTTGATGCTGCCCCATCCATTGCTGTTGCCCACATGCAGGCAGCCACCTCCTTACCTGCTGCACCACTGGCCTGTCGCAGTGCCATGGGGTGAATGTAGGACCGCAGATGAATGGCAAAGGAGTGGTTTTACAGAGGATGATGCACTTCACTTTAATTGCCAGTAAGAGTATTTTGAGTATATACTTTCCTAGAACCTCTTGCTAATGCTGCTTGTCATCCTCATGCAAACAGCTTCACGGTTCCTGGCTGTCCGGGCTCACAGCGCTTCTAAAAGACCTTATCTCCTTGGGTTTAGAGCAGCTGTGTCTCTGTAGGCATGCACATACACACATAATTCTTCACCCCAGTCTTTCCCAGCCCAGAGTTGCGCTTCTTTGGCATTACCCTGTGGGCCGGTGCCCCACTATTGAACACACAGTTTTGTTTATGCTGAAAACCAGTTTGTTTTTTCCCTAGCAGAAAGCTTCACATATAGGAAGGAGTTTCCAATTAATTCCATGAAGTTACTGCTAAACAGGAATGGAACATTCGCAGCAGCAGCAACACTTTAAAAAAGTTTGCTTATAAGCAGTTTATTGATCTAGCAAATAAGTGGATAACACAAGCCCGGAGGTGTATGATAGTTAATGTGTAACCATTAAATAGACTTATTTGGGCACTTTTTATGTGCTTGCATGGCAATTAAAGCTTATAAACCTGTGGAGAGTGTTTTTTACGTGGAGTAAAATGAGAACCTTTATCCCAGAGAAGGTGTTTGTGGAAAAGGTACAGTTTATGCAACTGGATTCACGTGACTTGACGTAAGCTTGGGGCTAATTCCCAAGGCTCACTGCAATATTGCGGGGTATGGGCTGCCCTCCCGGTGGCCCATTTGGTGTATTGAAATCAGTGTCATTCCGTGATGGCATTTTATTGTGAGCCTTCTTAATAGAGGGTTATGTCCTTGCTCTAGATGGGTCTTTTGGCTCTTGCCCCTGTGTTTGTGGGAGTTTTGTGCCTTGCAGTGGTGGTTGTAGGGTCAAATTTGCTGTGAAAAATCCCCCCCCGCCTCCCCCCCAATGGTTTCCCACTGGTTAGCCTGATGAAGCAGTGTCTTGTAGCTCTTGAAGCTCTGTCCTTGTTTAAGCAATTACATAGGAACCCAAGCTTTGTGGGAATGTGGGAAAACCTTGATTTCTTTACCTTTTCCTTTCCCATACAATGTATTCTATTGAAAGCAAAGACTGAGATGTTGGGGATTCACTGGATAGAACATATATAATATATATGTAAGCCACCTCCTTCTTGACTAAAATAAATGAAAGCTGAAAACCAGACTTGTTTCAGGCCTTTGCAGCACCACCTTCTCCACACCAGAGCATGTGGACAGTGGGGAAGAAAGGATGGAGGGCAGTCTGGCTCAGCATGTGTAATTGTGATTGCAGAGCTCCAGGCAAATATTGACACCAGATTTCTTGGCAGACGTGCTGTTCCTGAGATGCCTTTGGAGTAAGTGATCCTTCACTGGTGCTTGCTGTTGCATGAAGCAGCCCCTCCTGCAGTGGTGGAGGTGGTGAGTAAAGGGGGAGAAGCTCAGTGTGTGGGGCTGAGGGACATGATGCTGAGAGGGGGTTTCACCCAGAAGTACTGTGGTGTATCATACTGAGGTGTCAGAGCATCCATCCATCTGTTAGAGGTGGGACCCCTTGGTCTGAATGCAAGGGATGGATGTGCCTACTGTTTGTGCCACAGGACAGCCCCTGCCTTTTCACATCCTTAAACCCCCAAATAAACCCCAACTGCCAGCTAGAGAAAAGGAAAACTGTAAAATGCTGTTTCTCATCAGCAGCTGGCTGCCTGGGCTGTGTACCGTGGTGGGGGTGCTTTGCCGAGCATGTGTGAGATAACCTGCTTTCTCTGCTGCGGCTCTAGAGAATACACCGGAGGGTTGTTAACATCAGCCAGATACCTCTGTAGTATGGCTTTGTAGCACAGTCTGGACAGAGTGTTAAATCAAGCAGTCGTTTCTGCAGTGCTATTTCCTATACAACACTCTGGAGAAAGTTCAGTATCACTTAGTTAACTTTTGCAGAGCCATTTCCTGTAGGCTGTGTTAGAGAGAAGCTAGATTATGTGTTTCCAGTTGCAGCACAGTTATTTTCCTCTATAAAATGCACTACAATTTATTTTTACACGGTTTTCATTGGTTTTCAGAAGGCTTTGGGGGGGGAGTTTGTGTGTTTGGAAGATTGAGGAAGTTTTTATTTCATACCTCGCTTACTGTGACAAATTGAGGAAAATGTGTTGTTTAATGTAGCTGTAGTCAAGCCTGGCTTGGAATAGAGAGTACAATAGCATGAGGTCCCACACTGCTATGGGTTGGTGGTTTCTCTAACACAGAGTCCTGCTTCTCACAGTGCCTGGTGTTAGGAAGGACTGAGAAGGCTGCAGCCAACAGCTGAGTTCTGATCTGCCTGAAGGAGAGAAAATATCCCCTCTTTGTGGCTTCACACGTGTGGTAAGGGGCTACATGGGTGCTTCTTCTCTGGTTTTTCAAGCATGTGATGTGCTCTTACCCTCTGGTCTCCTTGGACTTGTCCTCTTTAATCTCTCCCATGACCCTACTTGTGCAGCATCCTGCGTTCGCCATCATGGTTCAGCTCAGGACTTCATCTGTGGTGCATGAAGTGCTGCACTTCTTTTTCCATTGCTGTCTGCTCTTATAATCATAGAATGGTTTGTGTGAGAAGGGATGTTAAAAACATCTGGTTTCAACCCCCCTTCCATGGGCAGGGATGCCACACACTAGACCATGTCCCCCAAAACTGTCCAGTCTAGCCTTGAACACTGCCAGTGTTGCTTTCCATGAGCCTTGGGAGTTCTCTTTTTCCTTATTGCCTTGTAATGGTGACATTTCTCCTTATTCTCTTCATAGAAGTTAATTTACCTTCTCCCCGAAGGCCACAGTTAGAGTTCTCCAAGCAGTGAGCACACCTGTAGCCCTCCCCATGCAATAACGAACCTCGGGAGCACCTTGTGCACTGACGTTTTTGAGATAACCACCTTTTGGAGTGCAAGATGTTGGGTGCTGGTGCAGTGCCAAGGTGCTTTTTGCCCTGTGAGAGACTCATTGTCGAGTGGGGTGAACTCCTTGGCACAGGACCTGAGCTTGTGAGGACCAGTCAGAAGAGTGAAGGAGTGTTTCTGTTCCTGGCCTGAGTGTAGCATTCGCTTTTCTATGATCAGTACAGCCGGGTGGCCATCCGCATGGAGTTTTGTTATGGGACTTTTTTTAAGAGGCCATCAGGTGGTTTTAAGGTGGCATCTACATTGGGTTAGGTCTGAAATGGGCTTGAAGCAAGAGGGAAGGATCTGTCTGCCTTTTTGCATCCCTCTGCAGAATTTGTTGTTCATGCAGCCTTTGTTCAGGTAAAGGGGTTCCCTGTGCTTGAAGCTGGTGCTAGAACATCCACTGGCATATATGCAGCTAGTGGGTAGAAGCTAAGACAGTTACAACAAAAGATCTGATCTCAAATGCAGAGTGGAGCCGTACTCCAGTAATAGTTAAAAGAAGATGGAGGGAGCTTATCCAAATACCTCTGAATCCAGCAGTTTTACAAGAGACTGGGTTCTTAATTGTTTCTTACAGCAAAAGAGCAGAGGAATGCTCCCCTTCTCATCCCTGTACAATTTAGAAAGGATAAAAATCTATAGAAAAAGTTTGTTCCTGGATTCAACTTCAATAATATCCACTCTCCTTTAAATTAGCTGTGCTTTTAGCTGAGAAATTGCACAAATCTGAATCCGCTGAATAATAAATCAAGGCATCCATCCAGCAAAGTGTATCTCTTTGAAGTAGATGGAAAAAATACCTTCCTGATCTGAAGGCAAAACGTTTCCACAGCGTCAGTGCCTGAGTGATGCTAATGCAGGGTTTGAGCTCAGCTCAAGTGCCCCAACAAGGAGTGCAGGGAGCAGGAGCAAGCTTGGCCTCATTGATTGTCTGATTCACCTTTGCTTTGTCTTTAGAAACCTGAAGAGTAAAAAGCTGCAGCTGCTGGAAATAGGGGCTGTGTTGTAATCCTGGAAAGTCCTGAGGTACCAGACTGGGGAAGAGCAGGCTCATTTGAAGAACTTCCTAAATGTTACTGGCTACAGCTCTTCCTTTTCCTCTGTCTCTCTGCACTTTGAGTTGCGCTAAGTCTGGCTTTGTAAGTGGAAGGAGCTAAAAAATAGCGCCAATAAAAACTGTAAAGCTCTCAAACATGTTTAATAATAGTGCTTCTGTAAAATATGTGGCATTATACACTGGGGCAGCATGCAATAAAGATTTTTACTAGCACTCTTCACAACTCAGTCATAAGCTATACAGCTATCCCAAGCCCTCCTCAGAAAGCAAGTCTACCTGTAGGCATCATTGTAGGTGTACTGCCTTGGGCAGGTGTAGGTGCGTATGTGCTTGTGTTTGTAGCTGCACATGCATCTGTAAATTCATAGTGAAAGTCATGAACGTGTGCAAGTTATTTGAGCAAGAATGTATGCTTATTTGTGACATCCTGCTGTACGTAAGGAATGTGAAGACTGGCATGTAATGGAGAGCAGCAAGAGATTTAACTGTCCCCTTGTCTTCTTTGTGGCATTCTTTTGGCAGTGGCATAAGCACCAGCTTCATCTGCTTTGAAATCCTTGCTGGTATCCTGAGGCTGTCCCAGCAGTAAACACCAGTACTGTAGGAGTTACGCCAATAAAGTATGACTGCTTGTTCTGATAGATGGCCCTGCACATAACACTGAGGCAGGAATAGAGCTTTCTGTATAGCACATTATAAAATGAAGACTGTCTTCTGGAGGAATGTTCTATTCTAGGTCATGCTTATTGTAATTGCAGTGATCATTTACATGTAGAATCAGTGTAAGGAAGGTGGCTACAGTGTTCAAACAGTACCTGACCTGATGGCTTTCTCCTGCCAGCAGGAGGTACACTGTGGACCACTTTTGGTTAACTCCCGTATCACACCATTGCCTCTGCCATCTGCTGCTTCAGCCCTTTGCTAGGCAAAGGTAATAATACAGCTATTGGGTGCTATAGTTCGTGATAACACGAGGGCAGAGGAAGCCATCTCTGCTGTTCTTGCGCCATGTGCAAAGAAAGAAGCTTATTGTGGAAAATTGTTTGTTTAGGACTTAAAATATGGAGTAAATTAACTTGAAAGTCTCTTCTAGCTTTTCATTGTCTAGTGAAAGGTAGATCTATTTGCCTTGTTTTGCAGCAAACGCATTCTATATAGCTTGGCTTTTATTTCTGTTGATCTAGGTGGAAATGTCTTTTAAATGTAGCTTTTCCCCCTTTGAAGGTCAATTAAAACAGGTTGGAGGTCAGATAAAAGGGACAGAACATTTGCTTCTTGGTGTATCTATTTCTGTAATGTTATCAATGCATGTGGTTTTATTTCTAGCATTTTGTTCCAGGGCTTCCTCTAAGACTGAGCAAATTGAATCAGTTGGATGCAGTACAGCTTCCAATTTGGGGTTAGAAATCCATTAAATTGCTTGGTCCTTTATTGGCAACACAAAAGTGCTGGGAATGAAAGTGCTTTATGATTGGACATTGATTACTCGAAAGGAGAGAGTGTGGATGCCTGTGTAAACCACACACCTCCTGCAAAGGATGGCCAGCTTAGGGTTGTTTTCTTTTTAAGCTTAAAATGCTGTTCTTTGTAATAAAGAGCTATTTTTAGCCTGCAAATGGAGAGCTGTCTGCCCCGTGTTTTTTCACACCTCTGGGGAGTTAGAGCTGGCATAGCATCACGCAGTGCTGCCAGCATGAACTGCTCCTTTCGCTGGTGCTTTGAGGTTGTGTATGTCATTCCTGTCCATGCACAAGGTTTTTGGGTTTGGTCAACCTCTCCGCTTCAGACTACAGCATTGAAAACTGCAGGGAATGTCCTTGCTTGGGTAGGTTTTTTTTATGGTGAGCATAGCAAGAAGTCCAATGTAATTCCACTCAGGGTGCTGCTAGGATCAGAAAGGGGTTTATTTCCACTGTGGAAAGCTGCTGAGTTCTCTGGGGATTATGTAGTTATTGCCACCAGGGGGGAAGAAGGGAGCCAGAGACAGAAGAGATGACCGGTGCCTGGGGTAGCCGCTTTGGCTGTGGTCAGTTGGAATCATATAGTAGTTTGGGTTTAAAGGGATCTTAAAGCTCATCTAATTCCAGCCCCCCTGCCATGGGCAGGGACACCTCCTTTGCAGCGCATCGAATCGAGCAGAGCTTCAAGTCAACATACCTGCTGAGATTTCTCATAGATGATGATGCAGCAGGTGTACTGGGTGAGCAGCAGCCACTGGTGCTACTGGTGTAGTGTGGCCAGCCTGGGCCAACACAGAATGGGAGATGCCTCTTTGCTTTTCCAGTGTTCTGCTGTATGAGGGTGGGAGGTACCGCAGCCCATCTCTAGTGTTAAAAGCAGCATCAGGTGTGGGAGAGGTGAGAGCAAGCTGGTGATACCTGTGCCAGAGCTACGAGACAGACCTCCATGCTGTTTTCCCAGTACCTTTTCCCCCAGCTCTTTGCCTGACTAGTTTTAACCAGTGCACAAAATTCCTTTGTGCCGCTTCCAAGTGAGTGTGTTTTTTTGGGGGGAGATCTGTCCATCCCAATTAACTATTAATGAGAAGAATCAGTGGAGAATGAAGGGCTGAGCAAACACCATGGGAGCAGGCTGCCTGCCGTGCTCCCTGCCATTAATGATTGACCAAGCTCTGCTCTGGCATGGCTGTGTGGTGTGGTGCCGTGCCTTGTGCTGCCATTGGAGCTTTCCCATCCCTGTGTGCATGTGAGCATGGTGGTGCTGTCAGAGCTGGGCTTGGTGATGTATTTACTCAGTGTTTCTGATGAACTGTGGTGTTGAAGCAGTGGAAAAACGCCTTCTTGGCTAGTGAAGCACTCTGAGCTTACCAGAAGTGTTTCAGACGTGATTGAAACCACTTGCATCCCCAAAGAGAGCAGAGCACATCACAGTTGAGTGTTTTGGGAGAAAATGTATCTTAAAATATGGGTTTTGGGTATTATTGAATGGTTGTTGACCTCGGATGTTATCTTGTGGAAGCGTCTGAGCAGTGCTTGGGAGTTCCTGGATTATCTCCCTTTTCCTTCGCACTCGACTCGTAACCCACAGCTGGATTTTGCAAAGTCATGTGGTGGCAGGGTTGGGTTGCCAGCCGTTAAACACACAGCCCTGGGTCTTTCCGAGCATCCGAAGAAGCCAAAGGTTTAACGTGGTTTGTCTGCTGCGAGCACTTGTGAAAAACTGCGCAACTTTGGGATGGAAATATTTGCTTTGCAGAAGTAGCAGTTTTTGAAACTCTAAATAGCACTTAGAGGTGATTTATCAGTGTAGCTCTTGTTATCAGTTGATGGAGGCTTAGCAGTTGTTCTAAGGTGGATGTGGATGGTGAATTATGTAGTTGTTAATCCTCGATAAATTGGTTTAGTATGTTGAATACACAGCAGGGAACCCTAATTGAAAATGTTAGTGAAGAAGTCATGGCCTTTATTGATTTACTGGAGAAACACAGTGGTGATGGAAGCAGTAGCAATTTGTTTCATAGGCATTTTGCTTGAATTAGGCCTCCAGTCCTTGCTTCAGCGCTCTGAGACATAGTGTGCTTTGCCTTGTGGAGGCAGAATTTGCCATCAGATTATAGAAGGTGAGCTTGTTCATGCAGTGGAGCAGACAATGTGCAGGGATTTGGTTTTAGGGTATAGCTTTCTAATGACAGTAGGCGGCCCTTTGATTAAATAAACACAGAACAAACCCTGTGGGTATTTGGGAGGATGAAGGGAGGAGCTTTATTTGTGGGTTAAAAACCAGTCTTCCACATCCTGCTTTTCCTTCCAGCTCCTTACCTGTTGCAGGTGGCAAACCAGGGTTGCTCTGTGTTAATTCAGTAGTTATTTGATGCCTGTGCCCGCTTTGAAATGTGTCTGTGCTTTGAGGGGATCCTTGCAGCTGGTGGCTCAGTGTGTTTTGGAGAGGATCAGCCTCCTTCAGGCAGTGCAGCATAACAGAGGCAGCAGATAAAGTGAAAAACTGCTGCAATTACATCCCGCCTGCTGTAACCCTTGCAGCATCCCTGTTCCCTGTGTGCAGTGCTGCCTTTTAGGAGTGGAGGAACATGCAATCCTGATGGGAGGGTTTGTGTCTCAGTAACTGTGGGCTAAGTGCTGCTAGTATCTTCAGAAGCAGAGAAAGCCCTGTTGGATACCTTGTCATCTGTGCTTGCTTTGTCTGGCTGTCCTCAGTTGGTTTGGGTCCCTGCTGGCTGCAGGAAGGGCTGAGGCCATTGGATGGCTTTCAGATTATTTCACTTACTGAAATCTCACTTTCATTCTTTTTGGAGCATGGAGCAGTTGAAATGCTGAGAGAACAACTGTTGGGTGGACCAGGATCAACCTTTGGTAAAATGAATGTCCTCACACCTTTCCTGATGCTGCAGAGGCATAGCAAGAGGTCTGTAAGCAGCTGAGTTACCAAAGTGCTTTGCATATGTGTTGTGTATTTGCACCTGTGTGTGATTTTGTAGATTGAGCTGAAGCTAATCTTTCTTTAAGAAAAAGATTAAAACATTTGAAGTGTTTGGAGGAGATGGTTTTCCAAGCAAAATAAGAGAAAGGCAGCAAAGAACTGCGCTTCAGTTTTGCGAAGGTTGTTAAAATAGCAGGAAATGGGATCCTAGCTTTTGTCAAAACACATTTGTGTAAACTGAACAGGACCTAAAATAATCTGACACTGCCCTTTTTGAAAGAGGCAAGTAAGCCTCCGAAAGCTCCTTGTTTGTAGGAGATGTAGGAGCCTCCAGCATTAGCGTAGCATTACCCAATGCTGCTGCAATGCACTTTTATGCCCTTCCTCAGCCAGAGCATGGTCGCTCTCTTGTGCTGCCTGTTTGAGCTAGGGAGCCAACAGTGATGGAGATGCCTATGTGAGCAGACCAGCTCTGGTAGTACCTTTACCCTTGTGTGCCAGATGTGATCTTTGTGCTAGTGAGCAGAAACAGTTGTAAGGGCAGAATGGCAGAAGAGGAAGGGCCAGGGCTGAGAATACATCCCTGAGAGTTACTTGAAGCTAATTCCCTAATTCTTTGAACCATATCTACCATGTTTAAATTGTACTCCAGCACCATGCTTTTCAGTGATGAGGTTTTAATTAGTATTCTTTGCATTAATGACTGCTTGCATCTGCTGGAATCAACGTGGTATTGGTTCTTTGGTGATCATGCTACAGGAATTTCCTTTAGACAGTATTGTTGGTCGTGACTGAGAGTGATTCATGGTGCAGTTTTCTTGGTGTCTGGATGACCTCTCAAAGTTTGTCTTCACTGTCAAATTAGCTCATATTATGGCTTGAGGGTTGCCCTTAGGTTGACTCCTTTCTGCACATAAAGCCCCTTATATGAGCAGGCTATTAACCCAAGCTGATATGGTGCTGCTGCTGCTAATTTGAGCTAGGGCGTAAGTAAAGCCTGAGTGAGCGCATTTGCTTAGCTGCTAACAGGAGTGCTCAGTGATGGGGCACAGCTTTACCCACGTGGGTGCTGCTTGTCTTTTCTGTGCCCTGTTGGGTCCCCTTCTTCTCTCCAAAGCACACAGAGCAGTAAGGGACAATCACCTTTGCTGCCCCGTGGTTTATGGATCTTGCCTCCTTTTAGGAGACAGCTCTTGCTGATGCTTCATGTGACAGAATTCTGTGCTCCAGCAGTGCCCCTTCTCTTGTAAGCTGGGTAGAGCAGAGCTCATCGGGGTACACTGTAAAATCATGAGGGGTTTGGCTTATCACAGCCACGGGCACCCCAGAAGTTGAGCATCCCAGAGGCTGGGCAGCCCAGTCAGTCCAGGTATTGCTCAGGAGTGTGCGAGTATGCTCGAGGCTGGCTTAAACACAGTATGTAGTATGGGTGCAGAGCCCTTCTGTGCACCCTTCAGGAAGGATGTACTGCTGTTCTTTGTCGTTACTGACCATAGGCCTGTGACACTGAGTTTGGGAGCAGTGGAACAGAGGTGATGAGGGACCTGAGGGGTATAGGAATCTGATTTTTTTTCTCTTGGTTTAGCAGGTCAGGTTCAAAGGAAACCCAGGAATGGCTTTGTTGGGTTGGGTGGGTGATTTCCCGAAGTCCAGGCTTTGGCGTCTGGCAGTGCCTGAGCCCTTTCAAATGAATCTGCAAGAAATCCTTCAGAAGGTAAATAAGGACTGTGTGTCCAGCATGTGGAAGCTCCTCCTGACTCGCATCACTGTGGTGGCTTACACAACTCCATTTGGTGGCCATTTGTTTTAGTGGGAGCTGGAAAATTCCCTTTAAGGGAAGGTGTTGCTGTGCAGTGCAGATGTAGCTGGCAGTAGCAGCAGTAAATGTTTGGCTGCTCTGTCTTGCCTTATCAAAGTAGATTTTGGACTTGTCCTGTGCACAAGGATGAAAACATTGACTAAAGCTGCTTCTTTCCATCCTTACATCCATACAGCCACCTGAATCCTTGCAGTCCCTTTGATCGCTTTGTGGTTCAGTGTTAAGCCTCGCATGTCACTGCTTACAAGGACTCTGCTATCTCTCTGGGAGCTCATGAGCTTGTTCAAAAGAGAAATGTGGGTGTGCTTGCTTTCCTGCACAGCTGTATACTTTTAGCATGGGCAGTGTGTTTCCACCTCGTTTTCCTGGCCCCTGTCCCCAGGCTAGTTCAGCTGCAGCCATGCTTTTCATACCCAGTCAAGTGTGCATGGGGCCTCCATTCCTGCGCTGTAAAGCCATCCGCAGACCTGTGGGAAGAGGATGGTGCCTGCTCAGTAAGCTGCAGACTAGGCAGCTATCTTTTGACGGATTAGCCAAAGGAATTTCTATTGCAGGGCTCGATTGTTCTGGGCCCTCGGCTCCCTTTTGTGCAGGAGCAATGAAAAGTTGTGTTATGACAATGGCTGACAAAGTGTTTAATGAAAGCCGCGGTTGACAGTGGCAGAACTTCGAGCCATCCTCCTTTTCTCCAATGCCTGTCATCAACAGGTGGAGAAACGGTTTTGACATAATCTTCTGCACTGACAGATAAATGGTTTTGATGTAAGGGTTGGAAACCTTCACCTCGCTGAGCAGAATTCAGCCATCATTGTGGTGAGCACAGACCAGGAGCCTATGTCTCCATTCCTTTGTCTGGTGAGCCAGCCATGCACCTCTGTTTTCAAGAGAGGTGACTCTTCTCCATGCTTATCAAGTTCCCAAACAGAGCCTTAACTTCTACATGAACTCCTGCTCTACCCTGCTCCTTGCCCAAGGAGGCAGGATTGGCATCTCATGGTTCAAAGAGCTCATTGATCCCCCCTTGCTGGCAAGCAGAACCCTTTGTGACAGCATCGTTACCTTCAGGACATGGTTTTGAGGCAGGCTGTGTACCTGGTTATTTAACAAGGCTTTCTTTTTAGTCTCTGCACTGTTCAGTGATCCACAGTGCCATTTTCACAATGGTCACTGAAGGCAAGCGCTGCTTTCTTATTCAGTCTGGAATGGATGAATAGAGCAGTGCCCTTCCCGTATTGATTTAACACGTCCTCAGTTCCTGATCACAGGCATCTTGCTGACTGGAGGGGGAAAAAGCCTACACTTGGATTAGCCAATACAAGGAAGACTTGAAGTATACAGTGAATAAATAATGTGCAGAGTACGTGTCATACCATTAAGTCAAAATAAAACTTGAGAAGACCCACGAACTTCAGAGCAGCTTCTCTATTCAACAGGAAAAAAACAATCTGAACATTTGAGCCCACTCAGGTTGGTGGCTCTGTCTTCTCTGCCATTTGTGAAAGCTTTTGACCTTTGTACGATGCATCCCTGTGCTTACAGCCCAGGCACTTGTCCAGGTTTTCTGCTGGCCGTCTGAATTCTGTTTTCTTTCCGCAGTTGCCTTGGAGGGATCAAAATATCCTCCCATGAGTAATTCAGTGGAAGCATGTACCCATGCAGGGAAGCAGGCAGGACACTGGGCAGGCAGTCTGCTTTCTGTGTGGGTATGTCCACACTTGGGTTTGGCTGACTCCATATGGAGATGCAGGTGCCAGGAAATGGGCAGACCACACAAAGACAAGGTCTCTTGGGACTGACATAAAGCGTTGTAGGTGATGCTTTATAAACTGCCACGTTGAAGAGATGCCCAGTATTCGACATAGCTCAGATGGATTAGAGGACTTCTGATTCAGGAAAGGACAGGTTTTGCTTTGGATTTTGAGGGTTCTTTGAAGGCATTTTAGAGTACTGATGGCAGAAAGATGTGCTCAGTGGTCCATTGCGCTGCTGCATGCCATCAGAGCAAGAGGCTTCTTGGGAAGTGATGTGTTCAGTGCTGTTGGGGGAGCAGGAATGTGACAGTTTTCAGCAATGAGACAGCTGTGCCCCCAAGCTTGGCATCTCTAACCAGTCTGCATCCACTTAATGAGGCCGAGCTGATGGAGATGTTACAGCTCCTGCAGTACTTTGTGCGCTGCTGTACATTTGGGACCCATGCTTAGTGGTGGGGGAGTGTCTCATATGTACCCATGACCTCAAGTTTTGAGTTCTCTTTATTTGCATTACTGGAGCCCAACCAAGATTGAGGCCTCATTTCATCAGCATCAGGCAATCCAAGACAATACCTACCTCAATTTTATTTACAGTCTAAATAGACAAGACAGACAAAGGGTGGCTGTGGAAACAAAAGCTCTGGAGAGGTGATGTGACATGACCCGGTCACCCAGCAGGAGATTAACAGAGACAGGAATAGACAGAGGTTTCCTGACTCCCAGTCCCAATGATCTATGTATTGGAGCGTGTTGGTTCCTTCTCCTGTTTGAATTCTGTGACTAGCATGCCAAATACTGCCTGGTGAGGGGATCCAAGTTCTGGGAAACACATTCTTTGATTCTAATGCTTCAGGCTAGAAATTCTTGGGCATTTTAACGTCAGTTGAAATACATCTAGTCTCAGAAATGGAGTAAGCTGTTTATTTTGGTGTATATGTTTAACTTCATCTCCTGCTTACTTTGCACTGACTCTGTATTTCTACCTTTCATTTCCCCCTCTGATTTTAAGTGTACTGTGTGTTTGTAGCAGTTGGAGTGGGTAGCATGGGGAGAACTGGAGACAAGAAAGTGTAGTTCACCTGTGTCTCCCTGACGAGCCACCTACTTGTGCAGTGACTTTGTTCCAACTTCTTGAACAGCAGCAACAATAATCAGAAAGTCACTCTTGATGATGTTAAACTGTGGCTATGAAATCCTTTAATTCACCAAGACATTTGTTCTTTCACTTGTGAACTTTCGAGGTTCATATCAGCTTAAGCACTGGTTAAGCCAGGAATCTGGTCCCTTGGATGGGGGTAAGGAGGATCAGTTTGTGCCTGTGGTTTTCAGTGCTTGATTCATAGAACAGCCTCTCAGCTTATTGCAGAGGAATGTTTTGAGGATAAATATGTTACCTTAAGAAATGCAAAGATTTGCAGCAATAGAAGACGTAGAAATACATGAAAACAGATGGTTTCGTGCACAGTCATGTCTGGATGTATTTCCCCCATACGGTTTGTCACTAGTATTTCTGTGTCAGCTTTATCGTTATTGTCTCAAGCCTATAGGACATTACCTGTTGTGTTCTTTCTTTTTGTCTGTACATCGGGCAGGGGCAAGCTCCAACCTGATCTTGCTGTGTGGTTTAAAAAAGAAATAGTAATGTAATCTGTGGGCAAATTGCACTTTAATTCATAATTGTGCTATGAGTATGGACTTGGCTTTCAGATGCATTCTGAGTTTAAACTGCAGTTTGACTTTTATTTAGATAAATGCCTTTGAGTTCATAGTGAAATGGATATCTGCTGTAGGTTGGTATTGATTTAAAGGTCTCTTGAGTCTTTTAAAAGACAGTAGGGGCTTACAAGACAGTGTATTTTAAAGCTGGATGCTTGGTTAGGTTTTACAGTCCTGTAGCTTCAGGTGTAGGTTCTTAGAGCCAGCCTGTGTTGTTGATTTGTGGAGCCTTCTTTCACAGCAGGTATTGGCATCAAATCGAACATGTCAGGCAAGATGCAAGGAGCTGCCTTCAGAGCTGGCTGCTCTGAGATGATGGGGAACCACGTGTGCATGAGAACTGTCAAATGGAACGCTTTGAGGACTTCCCATAAGTGCGTTATAGGAGGGCAGGTGATCAATAACTGCTTTTTAGCTTGGAAGAGGTGTTTATTGCTTCCTGCTCATCATGCAAAGTTGGTAAGCTTTGTGGTCTTCCGAGTCTTGGTATTTGTAAGGTTGTTGTGGGGATGGATTTCTCTTCACAGTACCATGAAGTGCTGCAGGTTAGCACAAACAATTCAAGCGGGAGGTCTTCATCTATGCTCTTCTGTCAGCTGCCCTTTATGTGTCTTGTGTCCTCTTTACCAGGAGCAAAAGTCAGTAGGTGCCTTGGCGACTTAGGTCCTCTTTAGCTGTGTGGCCTCCAGACCTGCTTGGGTTCTGTGGGCACAGCTTTAAAACAGAGCACCCAGAGCAGGGAAGATTGGCTCGTTTTCTAGTCAGACTGGCTTGACAGTTTGAATGAGCAGCTGAGTGTTTGAGGGCTTATCTGAAATCAAGCCGTGAATCTTTCGGGTCCTGTTCAGAGGTGCAGTGAGAGGGTGTAACCTCCCTGCAGAGGAGGCAGGAGGGTTGCATTTTACCCAGGATAATATCCTGGAGCAGGGTGTGGAGCAGGGTGAAATGAAGGTAGGTTCCCCTCACAATTTCCTTACAGCTTACTGTGGTTGCTCTTCTGCTACCGCCCATCAATTTACCTCCTCACTCTTTAGAATACACGCTCACGGGAACATGCAACACTGCCTACATCATGTTAATTAGGCCATTTGTTAATTTCCACATCATTAGTCACTTGGTTTTAATTGAGCTGTTCTCTCCTGGTAAGCCCATAGCTGCAGGTTTGACCTGTCTTGTGTGGTGTGCTGATATTGCATATCTTGGAGGGGAGACTTTGCAGTTGTGCTGTATGATGCTACAGTAGAGCATGGCAGAGGTCTTACTTGTGGTTTTTGGAGTCCAGCACTGGGGTCCCCAACACAGGAAGGACGTGGACCTGTTAGAGGGAGTTCAGGGGAGGGCCATGAAGGTGGTCAGGAGGCTGAAGCACATCTCCCATGGAGACAGGCTGAGAGAGTTGGGTTTAGTTCATCCCGGAGAAGAGAAGGCTCTGGGGAGACCTTAGAGCAGCTCCAGTGCCTAAAGGAGCTACAGGAAACCTGGAGAGGGGCTTTGGACAAAGGCCTGTAGGGACAGGACATGGGGGAATGGCTTTAACCTGCCAGAGGGGAGATTGAGATGAGCTCTTAGGCACAACTTGTTCCCTGCGAGAGTGGTGAGGCGCTGACACAGGGTGCCCAGAGAAGCTGTGGCTGCCCCATCCCTGGCAGTGTTCAAGGCCAGGTTGGACACAGGGGCTTGGAGCAACCTGCTCCAGTGGAAGGTGTCCCTGCCCATGGTAGGGGAGCTGGAGCTGGATGAGCTTTAAGGTCCCTTCCAACGCAAACCATTCTATGATTCTATGAGTTGGTTCTTTATTTGCATTATTTTGTGTTTGCTGTCACTAGCAGCCCTTGCAGTGCATCTCTTCCAGAGGCACATTGAGCTCTGTGTTTCCAAACAGGCATGTCCACCAAGGCAGGTCTGCTCTCCCACCAGCCTGTTTTCAGACAATGCAGCACAACCTATTTGCCATCCATCAGTGAAGTGCTGTAATGTGATCTGGATTTAAATTGTCAGTTGGTTCACGTTGTTGAGGACCAAAGTGTGTACTGCGACATGAGTAGCTGTAATCACTGATTAAAAAACTGTGTAGTGATCTAAAATATCTGGGTAGGAAATGTAGAATGTGTTTTATGTTTATATCTAGTAAGTGTGCGTACCTGTGTGTATGTATTTTGTATGTAACACAGTGGTCTGTGGACATACTCTGTGTGAATACAGCTATAAAATATTTAGCAGAAGGTTTGCTGATTGCTTCAGTTCAGACTCTAATTTGTCAGGAAATATCCTATTCATCTGTGATTAGTCTTGTGGTTGTGAGTAACCAATAGAAGAATAATAAATGTAATTGTGCAATATAAAGACAAATTAAAACCACACTAATGCAAGAGAGGAAAAAGCTTAGGGAGAGCTAGATAACCTTCTGATCACAGAACTTAACTCAGTCCTGTATTGAACAGGAAAGTGCTGCCCTGCCATGTTCAAGTGCTCTTGTTTAGAACAAATCAAACCTCACCCTCCCAGCGAGGTCCAGAATAGTTAAAGCTGTGTTTTTGTGAGCATGGTAACTGCACTATGCTGATATCCCGCTGTCTCTCCTTTTAACAGAAACCTGAGCTACAACAAGTTGACTGAGATCGATCCTTCTGCCTTTGCAGAGCTGTTGAACCTGGAGGAAGTGTGAGTATTCTTTCAAATCATTTGAACGTGTGTTTTGCCAGGGCACTTTGTGTGCCAGGAGGAAGCGGTATGCGATTTCCTAAGGAAGTGCCTTCCTTCAGTTAACTTGAATGCGCAGATCTGGCTTGGTGTAGTGTTTTATTTGCTCCACGTTGTGCCTGTGCTGGGGTTTCTAAACTAAACAATTAGCAGAACCCAACACCCCAGTTGAAACAGCACGGCTGTTATCGGAAATCATTGGAGTTTGCCTCCATCAGTCTTGTGCAATGTTCAGCTAACACACCTGAACATACACATAAAGCTCCTTGCTGAAAGGATAACCCTGAAGCAAGGCAGAACAGCCTGGATTGTGATACCTGATGCCAACCTAACCCAAATCTCCCAGGAAACAAAGGTGTAGTGTAGTGAATAACAAAGCACTTAACTGTCTCCTCCTCTCTGATATCTGTGCTCTTTTTTGGAACCAGAACAATTTCTGTTTGAAGCCTGCTAGGTGAGGCTAAAACAACAGAGCTGCCCTCTGCTTTGGTGAGGGAAGAGAAGGAGCTGGTGTTGGTCCCTGTGGCTGTGCCAGACCCTCCTTGCTGATAAAGAAACCTTGTTTAGGGAATGGCAGAATTTCCTGGCCCTTGATCTTTGCTCAGCACTTACACTTGCAGGGGAGCTGTGCTTGTCAGTGGTTCCCGAAGGTCTGATTTTGGGGTTTGAAAACCGAAAGTGACTGAAATTGCAAGTGGTGGGTTGAGGTAATGAGCTCATGTTTGAATGGTGAATCGCTGGCATACTTGAGGTTTGGGCTCTGTTTGAAGAGCTACTGATGCCTCATGGGAAACTGAAAAAACATTTCCTTTCTGAAACAATACTGTGCTCTGTGTATATCATGCATTTTCTCTTGTCCTCTGCCTGTTTTCATTAAAGTGTTGGCTCTGAGGCTTGTGGAGGGGCCAGATCCTGCTGTTCTTAAATAGGCAGAAGGGTTTGCTATGGCAGGAGTTCTGCCTGGCTGAGGTCTACAGGATTGGAACATGAGGACCATGTCGCATCTCACCCCTAGCTTCCCTGTTTACACTAATAGTAAGGACTTGCTAGGGATCATGATCAAGTGAGGAGTGGATACAGTGCTCTGAAATCAGTTCGTCATGAGAGCAGTCAGGGAGGGGAGAGAAAGTGATGCAGGTCAGTGGAACCCTGCCTGTAGTATCTGTTTTCTCAGCTTTAAACTGTGGAAAGCCTTAAATTACTCTGTGCTTAAGGAAGAGAATTGCAGCCTTGATCACATGAGTCTTTAGAATTATCCTAACATGATTGTGGCTTAGCAATAGCTTTTATTTATGGAAACGCCTGAAGGTATGTGACTTCAGGGAGCGTGGGGCTGGGAAATGTGTGGGGGTTCTGATTCCTTACGCAGGGAGCTCCCTGTGCAAAGTGCTGCATGTGTATAGAGCAGGACAAGCCCTGCATGGAACAGTCAACCACTAAAAGAAGGGTTTGGGGTAAGTAAGTGATGTAGCCCGTGAAGTAATGGTGCAGATAAGAGCTGCTTGTTGTGTCAGGGTTAGGTAAAAGGGATTGAGTAGAGGAGTGAGTAGGAGGGAAAAGGGAGCAGTCAGAAATGGGATACTGGGAGGGAGGCAGAGGTCTGGAGCAGAGCCTGGAAGGCAGGCTCTGGAAAGTGTGAGGGAGAAGCTCTATTAAAAGCCCTATCTACCAATCTTGGCTGCTTTTGAATAACAGCTAAGCCACAGACCACTGAAATAAACTGCATTTCACAAAGAGAACCACATCTGTGCTGCCCGAGCATCTCCTTTCTGAGAGTGGTTTTTTTATTAAGCCCTTTACAAACAGTCATGAAATAAGCATCATGCTGTAGCATGTCCTGAGAGCAAGCTGGTGTTTTGCTGTGCGCGCTGCGCTGGGCAAACCAAGTCACCCTCAGGGGAAGACATTGCCCCAAATAATAGATGCATTGATAAGAGCTGAAACCTCCCATGATGCTACCAACATGGTGCCTGTAGTTCCTAAGCCTTACAGATAAGGCTCAGAGTTCTCTGTCTCTGCGTGTGAATAATAAGTGTGATACATTTTGAAAACCTTTTGTTTTCCCTCGATTTTAAGAAAATGTCTGCAGACCAAAAGATTTAAACTCCATAGCTTACCTTGGGTGCTCTGGTTTTGCTTAACTGAGATTGTAATAAAGTTACAGCTGTATTTATCCTACATTTTTCCCTTTCCTTGGGTGGCGTGAAGGCTTGAGAAGCTTTTTCCCCTTTAATGTTTAAGTCTGTGGGATGAAATTTAGTGGTTCAGAGTGATGCGATTCTATGATATTTCAAAGCATGTAGGTTTCATAAGTAGCTTTGTGCTGATGGAGGCTCAGGTGGTAGGGCTGGGGTAGGATGTTACTTCAGGTCACCAGTGCACTCCCCCTTTAATGACACCCTCTGGGGTCTGTCCCTTCCCACCCCTTGGTTGAAAGGGTGGGATGGAGGGTGCTGCTTGGAGGTAGACCCTGGGTCCTTTCTGGGGCTTCCTGAGGTCGTAGGGATCATGGGATCCATGAAAGCAGTGGCAGCACGGCTCTCAGGTTTTCCGAGCTTGTTTGTAGCAGAGAAGTAGTAACTGTGCTGAAATTCCTCCCCAAACAACTCACCTTTTATTTGCTAAAGTGCCTTTCACTGAAGGCTCTGGAGAGCTGTGCTATTTTTGAGCAGGCTCCGTTTCAGCTTGACACCAGCCTGGCAACTGGACCGTAAATATTTCATACGGGTGGCCCCCCTCCTCCTCTGCCTCAGCATCCAAAGGCAGCGGGTTTGTGTCGTCAAAGGGGAGGGATGGGGAGGAGAAAGGAGGCTGAAAGTTTAAATTTGTTGGGCCTGGCTGCTCTGTTTTGGTTGCTTTTTGACCTCCCCTCCGCTTTGTTCCTTTATATGGGAGAAGGACAAGATGGGAGGGAAATCAAGGCAAACACTGAGTTTTGCTGTTGTCTCTGTATTGGCACCTGGTGCATGTGAATGAGGAGAGAAAATGAGGTGGGAAAACCACTTCTGACCTGACAGGAGGCTGATAGATGAAAATCACACTTATGTCAGAGGAGGGGTTGACCAGTTAGGTGCCGGCTGGCTTTGGAGGTGCTTAAGCAGGGCTGACCCAGGCTAGGGGAGGGGAAGCCTACCTATCCTTCTCCCGTGCTGTTTCAGAAGATGCTCAGTTGGATGTTAATGAAAACATGGCACAGATATAAGCAATATAATGCTCTTTCCAGCTAGCTTTGTGTCTTCGAAAGCTCTGTATCCTAGCCATAATACGAGCAACAACAAGCTTTTAGTTGTAAAGTGCAATGCATCTGGCTTCCCCCCCCCCTTAACATTTTAAAGTATGGGTATAATGTCAGAGGCAGAGCTGAGCCTGAGGAGAGCTTTTATCCGAGAAGTGCCTGGAACTCCTCATGGAATCAAATCCCTTGCCTGCTTTCGGAGGAGTCAGAAGGAAGCTCTGGGATGGATGTAGTGCTGCCCTCTCCCCCCTTCCAAAAATCATTTTGAAGGAAAGAAATAAGGAATCACCATAATCTAGGATTGCCTCAACTCATGCTGTGTCTTAGCTGCACTGTGGTCCCCCGCCTGCTGGTGGGGATGCTCTGCTTCTCGCACCCAGTGGTGGTCAGAGCAGAAGGAAATGGTTTAAAGGCAGTGTCACGAGACCCAGGGAAGCTCTGCCTCAAGCAGTCTCTGATCAGGGGTGGTTGGGGTCCTGTGGAGCTGCCGTGTGCTGCCCGGCTCAGCTTTAATCACTTCGGCATGTGGCGGTGGGGAGCAAGATGGCTGAGAAATTAGGTAATTCTCAAGCAGCCAGACAAGCGACTGTTACAGTAATTAATTGACTAATTCACCATACAAACAAGGGCTCTTTAAACCAAGGAAGAGCCAGTCACATGGCGAGGATCTGTTTTCAGTCAGAAAAACACTTCAAACATTAGGCCATTGAAGGGGACATTCTTATACCACAGTTTCCAGCAGCAGGGCTCTGTCTGCAATTGCCATTAGCCCCGGGGGGGCTGCATGGTGCTCCCTGGCTGGAGTGGGTCACCTGCATTTGGTGGCATCACTGTGCCCACAGTGTGTTTTATGCATATGCGGGTTTGTGGGGCTGCCCTTGTGGGATTTGCATTGTATGGGGAGAAGGCCTGAGACCACCGTTCTTCATGGCCGTGACACCCTGGCCTGGCATGGAGGGGCAAGTAGAGGCTGCTGTGTGGAGAGAGTTAAAATCATTGTCCTGGGGGATGGCCATGGGTGCAAACAGTCTCCTATCTCAGGCTTTGCTCTGTGATGACTGTAGAAACTCAAGTTGGAGTGGCATAAGGACCTTTCTTGGTGGCTTTGCTTAAGGAGATGAGTGGAAGGGTGGATAAAAAGCCTTGTTTTTGTGAAGAAGGTCCTGTGGGACCAGTTATGGTGCTTTTCCTTCATTAAATGGTTGGGTTTGGAGGGTAAGGTGGGACCATCGGGGAGATCGAAAGAAACCCCTTGATGCCAAAACATCATTCCTGGGGAGTTGAGGGGGTTGGATAAGGAAGTGCTGAAGCCCTTCCCTGCTCCTGCGTGCTTGGTTTTAGGCTGCTTGCTTCAACAACTAATTTGTGTTTGTTGCAGGCAACTGGACAACAATGAGCTGCCTGCCATTCCTTCCCTGGGACCTGCTGCTTCCAGCGTCCGATCCCTCCACCTGTAAGTCACTGCTGCTCTTCTGGCTTTCGGTGCTCTATGGGGTAGATTTAGGTGCCACTGATGGAGAGTTTTGTGTGTGTCACGCCTGCTTCTGCTGACTCTTCAGATTTCATCATCAGGCTTGTGGGCACCTTAATGGAGGAACATGCAGAGTTGTGTTACTTGTGTGAGGTTGGGCTCAGTTGCTGCTGTGCTTATGGTCAATAGTGACATGACATAAGTTGTATCAGAAAATTCCCCAAGTTAGTGCACATTGAGTAAAATCACTTTTTTCCTCATCTGCCTTTGAGTTTCAACCATTATGTCATACTTGTGCTGTTAAAAGGGAATATAACTTTACCTGTATTGTTGTGGGTTTTTTTAACCTGGCCCTGTTCTGTTCTCTTCTCTTAAAGCCATTCACATCTTAATCCTTCAGGGAGCTCATTCCAGACCCGTTTTTATGGTCTCTTTCAACTTTTTTTTCGCTCATTTTGAGAGAGTGATTGGTGATTGTAAGGGCATATCTGCAGAAACTTTGAAGTTACTAACTCTTTAGTAGTTTAGGTGCCCACAAAGCATTAGACACCTGAGAGCCCTTGTGTATCTGCCACCGAGGTTCTTAAGGATGCAGCAGGAGGGAATAAAGACATTATAATATCAAACTACTTATACGTTAAGAGTTTGGATTTCTAGAATTACTTTTGCATGTGTCTGCTTGTAATGCACACCGAGAAGGAATTTTGCTGAGGTATACATGATACCTCCCGTGTTCCTGGGGAGGGGAAGTGGTTATAGCTAATATGGGCTCCAGCAAAGTGCTTGAGCAGTTCAAGTGATGGCTTCCAGTGTCCATGGGCTTGCAGTGTCATATTTGCCATGGATTTGCTTCTCCTTGTAGTAGAAGATGGCCATGTCCATACTACCAGGTGATTGGCCTCTCATGCTCAAAAGGCTGTGATTTACTCTGAGGCACTGAAAGTACATTCCTGTTCCTTAAATGAAGGACAGAATTGAGTGAAACGAACTGGCACTGTTCCTGCTCTTCCATTAGGCAACGTTAAAATATGCAAAGCAGACAAACTCCCCTCACTGACTTAATTCAGTTTAAGGATCTTAGCTTCAAATTGGTGTCCATATCTCACTCCTGGCGTGAAGTCAGTTGAACTTTTGTTTGAGATATGGCTCCTTTCATCTGGTTCTTGGGTATACAGTGTTCCTGCAGAGCTCGTGAAGAGCCAAAGTGCTCCTCTGCTATCATGAGTGCTGGATCTAGCAAGTGTTGTCCCTATTAGATGCATAACTAACCACTTCACCTCCTGGGTGGAGGGGTGGCTTGTGTCTCAGCACTTATCAGGCCTGTCAAATAAGGTGTGTGCAGTTGGTATGAAACCATCCTGTTTGATTCCTGCCTCCTGCAGCTGCCTCTCGCTGCTTGCGTGGCCACATGTGAAGCCTGGATGCGTGATCTGGGGGCTGCTGGCTTCAGAGCAGAGTGGTAGCTCCATCCGAGCAGGGTCCCTTGTTTAAGGCACGATCCCCTGACATGAGAGGCCGTCTGCCTGCCGCTTGAACTGAGCTTCACCAGGCTATGGCATAACCCAGTGTTACTGGACTCAAAAAGATCTCCAGAACTCTGATTTACAGGTGAAATAGCTTGTGCACAGTTTACCATCCAGGATATAGTTTTAGGCCCCCCAAATAGGCTTTTCTTTCTCACAAAGTCTATAAATGATCTGAGTTTCACAAGCCCCTGTTGTTATTTTTGCTATTAATTTAGCTATTGGCAGAGGCCCAAATTGCCGGAGCTTTGGGGGTTTTATTCCTGAAATGAAGTAAGCAGTTTGGAAAGGAGGAATACCGACTGATGGAAGGCAGTGGATTTACAGCTCATCAGAGTGGTGCAGAAGGAAGGGAAAGGTACAAAGCCAAATGATAAAAGGACGGTGTTCTAAACAGACCTGCTTAGGATCACTTTCCAGAAATCTGTATTGCTCTCCCCAGCTGCTACACATAAATAACTGTGATAGTGGGATTTACAGTGCTGCTGTCATACCTCTGCAAGAAGGATCTCTTTGTTTAGCTTGTTTCAGAGAATGCCACTTCCCCCCCCTTGCATTTCTGTTTTATTTTTATCAGAGGTAAAAATAATCTGGAAGCTGTTTTAAAGTACCTGCTTTAATCAGTGCTGCTAACTCACATTGCAGTGATTTGCTGAGGAAGTGAAGCTTTCTCTATCCTTGGGAGTCTTTAAATCAATTGGATGGCTTCTTGAAAGATGGTCCTTCAGTTCAACTCTGGGTTAATGGGCTTGATACGCAAATCATTGGGTAAAGTTCTTTGGTCTCGTGTGATGTAAAGAATCAGGTAATATGGTCATACTGGTTTCTTCTGGCCTTCCAATCTGTGAAGTAATAACTGGGGAGGCTGCCAAACCAAACCCAGGGTGAAGACTCATGATGAAGGCTGTGTACTGAGAAACTGGTTTATGTTTGAGTGTATAGTGTTACAGTGTATTCTTACTGCTAAAGAAAAATAAATACACTTCCTCTTTTTTTCCCCTCAGTGTTTATAACTGTGTGAAGTGTGTTTACCTCACAAACCTCTGAAGTAGGTCTTGTGTATTGCATGCGGTTAAGTATTTCCAAAGGGCTGCGAATGTATTATAAAACCAAGGGCTGTGTATTTGTCACTCAAAACAACCCCTTTGAATGAGTTACTTCACATCCTACTCTTCCTAAAGTAGGGAAGAGACTTTTTCTCCTTTTCCAGGAAGGTTTCTTTTAATGAGCTTGGTGGCTGTTTTGGCGTTTCCCATACCTGTCTCTATCACCCCAAGTTTGACCCCGACATATGTGTGTACCATGGGCCAGTTACGTGTATATGGAAGCCTGTGGGAATCTGTTGGAGAGACAGTTCTCAAGGTTCTTTACATATCTTTGGATGTTTCAGGCTGCAGATGGATGCAGACATATGTATCAAACATGCTATGCCCTGTTATACTGCCGTGAAGTTTAGTTCAGCTTAATTATTCCTTGAAGAGTCACTTTTTTTCCCTTGCACACTGGCAATACTGCCAAAGTCGTTCATCTCGACAAGAGCAAACATAAGGGACTTGATAAGGCTTTTAATAGAACAGAAGGGAAAAATAATCTTACGTACGGGTTACCAAATAGAGACAGACATTAAATGCAAACATCTGTTAGTGCAAACAAAAGCCAGGAAATTCAGCTGTGAGGGGGGAGACCGAGTCTGGATTAATTCCGAAGTTACATCGAAGTAGCTGAGAGGAGAATCTTGCCTGAAGTTCCCACAGCATTTGTAATTTAGTTACAGTTCCTAGACTTGGGCACTTGGGAGTTGATGGCAGGATGTTTTCACTGACATGCTCTTGGCTGAGGATTTCCCTTCCCAATGTTCCCTTCTCCTGCAACTCAAGTGCATTAACTCTGTAGGTTCTTGAGGAGACTGTTACCTGATGTGGTGGGGAGGGGGAAGATGGAAAAAAACATTTCCAGCAGAACTGAGTCTGTATCCGAACTCAATAACTTGTGTGGAGAGTCTCTTAGCCTTGCTAGCATGCCAGGTAAAGAGGAGGACCTGAGCTGCAGTCAGTTCTGTGTGGGCACAAGCTCAGCCCTTACACTGGGGCTAGTCTGCCACTGCTTCATCTACCTGCATATGGGTCAATGCATCTTGAGTGGCATTTGGGATGCCAGCATGGCATAACAGTGATGGGTCCTTGTCCTCTGCCCTGGCTCCAAGGTGACCAGCCTGATGCGGTCAGCATCCACCAGTGCAGGCATGCCAGCACAGGCTGTTCCATAGCTGTAGAGCTCAGTGGAAAGCTTGCTGACCAGACCTCTGAAGCAAGCGTGGTAAACAGAGCACACTGCACTGCATCCTTAGCTCACTGGGAGTTAAGGAAGGTAGCAAATTAAACACTTTAAAAATGACATTAGTTTCTTTCACTCTGAAGTCTTTTAAGCCCCCAGCCATTTAGGAACAAAGGGGATAGTGACCCGTGGCAGTCAGCTGTATGTTAGCAACAGTCAAAGCTGCTTGCCATGCTTTGGCCCCATGATCTTGCTCTCAATAAGCACAGATAACAAGGAAGTTGGAATAGGGATTTTTGGAGTAAAAGAGTGTGAAATAGGATTAGCTGATTCACAGAGGATGCAGTGACACTCTGCAGTGTATTTACTGGGGAGAGTGAAATCAATAGGACTACTCTGCTGCCAAACTGAGCATAAAAGTCTCCTGAAGAAAATCAATCTTCTTTACAGGCTCATTAATGTGAAGATCAATTCACATTAAACTGTAATTAAACAGAGAGGGCTAATGGGAGACGGGTAAGTGATCTACTGTGTCACAGGCAAAATATATCATGTGAAATCTGAAAACTAAATACATGGAGAATTGGAAAACTGGGAGTGGCGGGGAACATGCTAAGTCTGCTTGAACAGAGCGATGAGCTCAAATGTGGATTGGGGCAGTGTGGTCCTTGTTAGAGGAAAGAGCTCAGAACTGGTGCATCTGTAATGTTTATGGAGCATAGCTCAAGCCTGAGCTGGTTTCTACACGAGGTGTGAGCTCACTTCATGTTCCTGAGGAGGCCAGAGCATGAACCTCTGTGTAGGAGGTGTTGATAGCTGGGAAGTTTGGGCTTAAATGAAGAATTGAGTTCGGAGCTAATACAATGGAGTAGAGGTAGCCTTGGAGGCCATTTGTGGCCTGGGATCCTGCTGTGCTAATGCCGTACAAACAAACCAACTGCTTGATCCCCAAGAGGCTTAGTCTGCAAGTCATCTTTGCTGGTGTAAAGAAACGATGATCTAACAATCAGGAATAAGGAGAATACTCTGTTAATTCCATCTGGGTCACAGCAAGTGGTTTTGTACTCATAAGCACAAAATCCAGATGACTCAGATGCAGCCGTGTGCGGGGTCCGGTTGAAATCAGCAGGCTTTGCTTGTATTCAGGACATGTCTTGGGCAGCTCAGAAAGCTCCTCAGCCTTCCATGCTTCATCATTACTTGCATAAAGGAAACTTTGTCTGGAGTGTATATATGCAGGTGTAGATCCATCAGTGGGAGCAGATGCACCCGCTGTTCCTGCTTGCATCAGTTCTTATGCAGTGTAATATCTACAGGGACCAATTGTCTACTGTTTACTCGGGCAGTTCCCCTCAGATGCTGCATTGAGAGTTGCTTTCTGAGGGGATTTGGTCCATGCTACAGGCTACGCTACTCTGCTTCTTTTTTTGTATGTGAATATATTGGTGTGGAGAAGTGACTAGGAAGAATGCTGGCAGTCAGGCTGTTCAGTATGCACGCAATGTACAGGCATAAGATACTCTGAAACCCGCCTCCTGTTCATTTTGCTCAGAGTTCATAGTAAGGCTCTGGTGAGTAAAGTCTTGCTAGTTTTTGAGGCCAAGGACTGCATGAGCCTTTCCCAGTGGAGGAAGTTCTCATTAATCATGTGCTCCCAAGCAGCACAAGAGATGCTGCTTTGACTTCTCTGTTGAAATTGTTCTAATCATTTGCATGTCTTATTCAAGCTTTTAGATACAATGTGAGTGCATGGAAATGGCAAAGGATCTGAGGCTGTTCCAGGGAAGTGAGTAATCCTTTCTTCTAGAAAAGCAACAGCAGCAAAGCACATAGCTATCAAACTCAACAGAAAAGCATCAGAAAACAATCTGGGCATGTACAGAGCAGCATGGAAATCGGCCGGAGGAAAAAGGTAGTGAAAGTTGGTGGCAGCTCATGGAATACCAGTTACCCCTTGAGGCTACTTTATTATGTATTTACTAGTGGGCATAAGTTTTGTGCAGCCTTGGCAGCTGCTTCTGCAAGTAGAGATTTGCTTTGAGCTGGGCCAGCTCTGTTCTGGATCTGTATGCTGCTTAGCAGGCCATGCTAGGTTTGTATTTGTTCTGGACGCAAGGGGTCCTGTAGGATGGAGCCCAAGATCAGGAGTTGCACTACCGGAACAGTGTCTTTTTTTGTGTCCTCCATGTATTCATTACACTCCAAGACAAAATAAACTCCTGTTTGGATAGGCTTGCTTCCTCAGAAGAGCAGGTATTGCCCCAGGACAGATGGAACTCATGAATGTAAAGCATTTTCTGGTGTGTTTTCCAAGAGCAGGTGCTTTCATGTACAATGCGCAAGTTGGTTTCCAAGTTCCGTCCTCTTGCAGATCAAGCCTAGATTAGTCGTTAGGGTTATTTGCAACCATGATCTTTTGTTTAAGGTCAATATGGAAAATAGCCTCATATTTGAGCCTTAGAATAGCCCAAACTTGCTACTATTAATATCTGTGGTAGATTGACTGTCTCATTTAATGCCATATGGCAAATAAAGCATGTCTACAAAAGCAATTCCTTTGTTAGTCTTCACAGGCAGAGCAGATTTCAAACAGAAATAGCTTGCTGAGTTGAAAGTTTTTTTAGCATATTGGAGTTTCCTGCCTGAAAACTGCTAGTAATGACAATTTAGTTTGCTCAGGGGTGAGTAAAAGCAGAGTTACAGCTGCAATAAAGCAATTTAAATAATCTCTGGGTAGAATTCTCTATGCATTTTTCTCTCAGAAAGCCTGGATTCAGTTTTGTAACAAAATAGCGCAAAATCAAGAAGCTATCGGTATGTGTTACTGTGTCTGTGCTTTCCTTACTACCGAACTGCTCTGTCCTCATTATCGGTCCTCAGGTTATCCTGTTAGTTAGACCAGTGGTGCTTGCTCAGAGCATCAAACAGATGCCCAGTGAGGAGTAAGAACGGGGTTGGGGTAGAACTATGATTTTTATTTAAAAGTGTGGTGCCATAAAGCACATATGAAAATATCTCTTGTGTTTACCCTCAAGTGTCCTGGGAGGTTTGAGAATAGGCAGTGTCTTTTAGTGCCTCTATATATAACAAGGCTAAAACTGTTTCAGCAGAGGTGTTAAAAAACGAATCCTGCCTGTGTGGTTCAAAGCCCAGTGAGTAAAACATCAGTTTTGCCATTTACCTTCTGCTCTGTACGATGCTTAGCACTTCCATCAGTGCTTCCACTGGCACCATCAGGAATAGGGTACAATTCGGAGTAAAGAAACACTAGTGTAAGCAGTGGTCACTAAAGTGTGATCCTGCCATGTCTAGGTTATGACCTTACTCTTCTAGAAACAGGGAGGTGTAGGGGGGAAAACTCTGATTTCTGGTTAGGGTAGATGTTAGATCAATCATACCTTTAGATGAAGTGAGCACTTAAGAGGCCACCCTCCCTTCCAAGTGTGTACATAACTCTTGCTTGCTAACAGCAATTCCACGTGAATATTGATTGGAAATAAGTGGTTCAGTGAGTACATGTTCTGCCTGTCAAGCCATTTAATGTGCAATTGCACATCAGGGAAAATAGCAACAGCAGCTGGAAAATGGAACAGGAGTGCAGGGGCGTGCGAGTGAAAGGGCAACTGGTTTTATGGTCATAGCTGAGCAGAGAAAAGTAAGTTGGGGAGAGGGGAAGAATTGGTGGCAAAAGAAAGAATCTCCAAATGGCTTATTGGCTTAAGACCTAAGCTATCTGCTCCTGTCCAGTCCATATACTGCAGATCGCAGGCTGCATGGGAGCAGTTGCTGAGCAGAGGGATGATGAGTGTAAACGACCAGGGAAGGTCATTGGACTTTCTGTCTTCCTTCACATGCCCTGGGGAAAAGGAAACCCCTTTGGTGTTCTTATTGAAGACTGCTTTCATTTTCCCCTCGGGTATGTTCTTGAGACAGTTGTCCTCTTTTTCAGAATGAGAGGAACTGAAGTAATAAGTGGTCTTTTTAAAGATGCTTGAAGAACTTACTTGCTGAGTGGTAGTAAATGCTTGCCACTGAGTTACAAGATCTACTCTAAGGAAGTTCGAACAGGTAGCGTTTTACACCAGCCTGGCACAGCACAATAGGAATTCTACTTCAGAGCTCCAATTCTCTGTTCCCTGGGTCTTCTGACGCCTTGTTCTGCAGTTTCCTGAGGCCACCCTTCCTACTTGACACGTTTTATTAATAACAGGATGCCCAGACTTGTGAAGAGCAGCTGTTTTCTTTGCGAACTTGACCACTGCTTTTCCACTTCAGAGCTATTCCTTCTTGCAGGCTGAACAGCCTCAGCTGAGCAGTGAAGTCTGCCCAGAGGCTATCCCTGTTCTGGTGACCTTGCTGACAAGACAGATAAGCCCTTTCAACAGAGCACAAGTGTGTGTCATGTTGGAGCAGACTAACCAGCAGCCTATCGACATCTCCAAAGTGTTAACAGGAGTTTGACTGGCCAGTCAAAAATGTGTTTCTCAGACTGCTGCCTTCAAGAGGCAAGTCTCTTAGCAGCTTCTGCTGCAAGTTCCATGGGACTTTGAGACTTTGGTGGTCTGGAGAGTAGATGTACTCAAGCGTGTTGTCCTTTATTTACCTGCCTGCCATCACAGTCCTCTTGTGTAAATCCACCTGTCTTCATTGTGCTCCTGTCAAAGGTGCGAAAAACCCTTGTCAGATCATGGCTTTCAGACACAGTGCATCTTATCAAGGAGTCTGCTTGCAATTACAGCTTGGGTTAATGTTGCAGCATCACGGGCAGAGTCATTACATTTGGTTTGCACTTAAATTGCTTCTCTGCTTGTGTATTTTCTCCTCCTCACTCCTGTGGAGAGACAAAAACAAAACAGAGCCACCCACAAAACACATGCACTCACTAGGCTGTGGTGGATCTTCTTTACTTTGATCATTTATTACACAAAGAGAAACTAAAATCAGCATCAGGATTTAAGGATTAAAGTGCCTACATACTCTGTGATCCAGGGCTCTATTGACTTTCAAATGAAAGTGTTTATTAGAAGCACAAAATTTGCCTGCAATGAAAATGAAAAGAGGCTGCTAATGTCTGTGCTGGGGAATGGGACAGGGTAGTTGCCCCAGCCCCTGCTCTGGGCCTCTTAAAATGAGCTGGATCTGATTCTTAATGTCTGTTCTTCCTCATAATCCTGACTCATCTTTGAGGACAGTGATAAGGATGTTGGAGCACGAGGCAGCAATCCTGACATGGAGTGACTCCTTGTGCTGGATGCTATGCAGTTGTGGGGCTGGGGAGAGCAGGAACTCATCTGAGCAGCAAACTGGTGGGGATGAATCAGGGCTCTTTGTTGCCTTCATGGCCTAGTTTATGCATTTAATTTGTGATAAAAACTTGAGTTTGGCTGGCATGTATCATCAGCAGAAGAAAGCTCTTGAGGTAAAAGTGCAAGAGGAAAAGCCTATGGCAGAGCAAGAGAGTAACAGACTGAAGATGTAAGATGTAGAAACACTGACCTGACTGTCATCTGCCAGCTACTGAATGTATTTGAACCCCTTTCAACTACTGATGCAGCTTGGCCTTCAAAGAGGCTCTGCTGAGCCCCACAACCCCATTCTGACAGCTGGCACAGAGCCGTGTGGTTTCCTGCATTCTTATATGAAAACTATTTACCTTATATGACTCTCTTCCATCTGTTCCCATGGGACAGTTCTCTTCCTTCTTGGCAGTGCTCAGCACTCAGCAGGACACCTCCTCTCCTTTGCAGCCTTTCTCAGTGCTTGCTCCAGACTGAGGTCAGGGAATGTGTGAAGATGGAGAGTGGCAAGAGCAGTGGTTTGGGATGAGAAGTGGAAGAGAAGGGGGGGGCAAAAGCCTAGCATGGCTCAGAGAATCCATAAATTGGCTGTTTTAAAGCCAGCACTGATTATGCTCCATAACTTAGAGGTCCTCTCCCTCCCTTGTACCAGAGAACTGGCCAAACTGCATTATATGTTGGGCAGCCCTCGCTAGAGGTGCCTGCCCCAAGCCTAGCAGGTGCCTCCTCCCATTGAGGGATGCACGCAGTGACCCTGAAGGTAATTGCTGAGATGTTTTGTGGTAGAGCTGGGCACGCGGCGATGAGGCTGTGCTCTGGTGTGGAGTTATAAAAGTTCAGGGAAGCTCCTTAAAGAGGAGACGTGACAGACAATGAAACATGCTTTGCACAGGCTTTCTGATGGATCTGTGCCCTTTGTGAATACATCATTTAAAAAGCCTCTGTGGGGTATGGTCTGAAAACATCTGGTGTAACCAGAACAGAGCAGAAACTCTGGTCCTCTTGGAACCACCCTGTTGCTGATGGGGAGAGCTGTGCCCATAACAGAGACTGTCTTGTCTTCAGGAATCTTAATTTGCTTTGATGTCATAACAGGTTGTGTAATTTTCTGATGAGATAAGGCAGCCTCCGTTTTAAAGATGACTAACTTCTCCTCCTGCCTGTCCTGCATGTTTTGCGCTGTTAGTGGAATTGAATACTGAAGGCTTAGGAAGTTCTGTATTGCAAAAAATATCCGAAATCATATGGTGGCAAGTCAGAGGAGTCTGGTGAGAGTAAATGCAGATCAAAGTGAGGGAGAGAGCTTTTAAAGACTGCATCACATACCTCGGTGCATCTAGCACACGGCATAAGGTCATCTAACAAGCCAGGAAATTTACTGCTAGTGCAGAAATACCCTAAGAGAATATGTATCTCACTGGATGTGGCATTTCTGGTTACATCAGAAGAAAGGCTTTCCTTCATTCAGTTCGTGCAGAACTCAACAAAAGGTCTTAGTTCATCAAATCTGAGCTCTTGCTTATGTCCAGCTGCTATGAAAGTCAGCTTCGAAGAAGTATGCATGATCTTTGCCTAACTCTTATCCATGTGGCTGCCTTATGAAAGAGCTTTGAGAGTGTGCCTAGCAGGAGAGCATCTTCCTGTGATTAGGTACTCAGGGCACGAAGATGCTCTGAGGCCACACTTGGACTGCTCCAGGGCCAATGGTTGCAGTCCATTGGTGTGAGGGGCAGATGAGTTTAGTCCTGTGGGTGGCCACAGAGCAGACTTAAATAGGTAGGGAAAACATAGCCCTTGAGTCATACTGGTCTCACATGAATAGTCCTGTTGACTGCAGTAGAACTACTTGTATGAATAATAGTTTGCTTGTGGGAATAAGGAGTTCATAACATAGCCCTTTGCAGTGTCATGGACTTGACTTGCAGGTGGCTGCTGCTCCCAGGTCCAAAGGGATGAATTAGCAGTTCTTATCTCCCACATTGCTTTCTGACTCTAAACATCAGTGATCTGGAACAGGAGATGTAGTTACTTCACTCTGAATGGTTGCTTTCAAAAAGGAAGAAAGAAAATCAATTGGTTTTGAAGCTCCTGTCTGTCCCCACCTGCATATATAGCTGTGGGTAGTTTGCTTCGTGCTTGTCCATCCTGAGCCACCAGCAGAAGGTGGGAACATGACCTGATCAAAGCCCCCTGAAATAGATCTGTTTTGAAGCTGCGTATGTACAGCAAATGGAGAAATGTCTGTAGACTTTTTAGCATAGTGTGTGATAGTTGGAATAGCTCCATCAGCCTCTTCTTGCTTTATGCTTCGATATAGAACCATAGAATAGTTAGGGTTGAAAGAACCTTAAGATCATCTAGTTCTAACCCCCCTGCCATGGGCAGGGACACCTCCCATTAAAGCATGTCACCCAAGGCTCTGTCCAACCCGGCCTTGAACACCACCAGTGATGGAGCATTCACAGCTTCCCTGGGTAACCCATTCCAGTGCCTCACCACCCTTACAGTAAAGAATTTCTTCCTCATATCCAATCTAAACTTCCCCTGTTTAAGTTTGAACCTGTTACCCCTTGTCTTCTCACTATAGTCCCTAATGAAGAGTCCCTCCCCAGCATCCCTATAGGCCCCCTTCAGATACTGGAAGGCTGCTATGAGGTCTCCAAGCAGCCTTCTCTTCTCCCGGCTGAACAGCCCCAACTTTCTCAGCCTATCTTCATACAGGAGGTGCTCCAGTCCCCTGATCATCCTCCTGGCCCTCCTCTGCACTTGTTCTAACAGTTCCATGTCCTTTCTATGTTGAGGACACCAGAACTGCACACAATACTCCAAATGAGGTCTCACGAGAGCAGAGGGCCAGGAGAACCTCCCTCGACCTGCTGGTCACGCTCCTTTTGATGCAGCCCAGGATACGGTTGGCTTTCTGGGCTGTGAGTGCACACGTGATAGCTTTAAGTGAAGAACAGTGTAAAATGGTAATGGATTTTGTTCCCTGCATCTTAGAAAGACCTTTCTCTGAAGGAGTGCTAGGGAGAGGGAAGTTCCTGACATACAGCCTAAGGCAGAGCATGTAAACCATTAAGAAAACGTGAGGATGCCTGAAAAAATCATGCAATGTTGGAGTTTTGGTGGTATGTGGGGTGGTTTTTGTTAGGGTTTTTTTGTGGCTGACCCTAAACTGCAGTGCCTGTCACTGCTCTGCTCTTGTACATGCAGCCTGCGCCTGAACAAACAAAGCTTTATCTGTGGCAGCCTGGGAATCCACCAGGACTCCTCGGGGAAAAAGAGTGATTCAGAGCATCTGAGAGAAGTGTGGGCTGCTTCCATGCATCCTTGCTTCCTGCCCAAGCGATAACCCATGCAGCCTAACTCTGAAGGGGCAATGGGGCTGTGTTGGATACAAAAATGTACATTCTTGTAATGGCATGAAATCTTGAGCCTCACGGATTATCCTGGTGAGGCTGACATGACAATGCAGCTAGTGAGGCTTTCCCGGAGCAGTTGGTAAGTATGAGAGCTGATGGATTCTGAGCAGTTCAATCTTTTGGGGAAGGGCTCATGCAGAGTAGCAGAGGATGGTGTACCATGGATTTCTAGCATGTCATCTGCATGTTTATTTTATCTGCTGCTGCAGCCATCTGCTTCAGTATTCCAGGGCAGATCTTTCACAAGTTATAGTACAGAAGAGGAATTTTTCTGGAATGAAAGTATCTTTTTTCTGCAAGTAAAATATGAAAGTCATGTAAGAAGCTCTGTACTGATGAACGATATGATCATTGAGTCAGGGCTGATGTCCGGGTCCTAATGTCATTCTCATCTTGGCTTTTTTCTTACATTAATAAGAGTGACCTGGGACAGATCTTCAGTTATTGACTGTAATAAGGTGACCAGAACACACAAACGTTTCTGTTGCTGCTATTGTAAAAACAAACACATCTTCCACATTGTCAGCTCTTCTTCATCCTTGTCAGGAAGATTGCTCAGGTGTTGTGTTCTATTCAAGAATAGAGCAGTCTTTTATCATTTTTGTGTGTGTAGTGAGTGATGGGCTGAAATCAGCTAAGTAGATCATCTAAGGTGAGAGTTGAGGAGCCTGTGCCTTGAATCTTCCTTAGCATTTCTTGGAGGATCAGTATTAGATCCCATCTTCTCTGAACTGAGAAGGTGAAGGAGGAGGAGGGCAGGTAATTCCAGGCATGGCTTAGTCACAGTGTATGTGATCATCTCCTGTTACACTGCCTTTGATCTCCCTCGCTTTGCATAGCCTGCATCTGACACCAAACCTTACTTCTCCTTCAGTAGCAAACCCCATAACTCTTTCTGGCTCCAGCATTTGGTTTCTCTGATAACTTTCCCTGTATGGAAATATTAACCAAAGCCTGAACTTTTTAATCTCTCTGTTTCTAGTCTTGTGATCTCCCTTGTATGCTAATGCTGAAAATGTGCTGGCGTATGAATAGAACCCTACCCGAGGTGCGGACCCTCTCTTTTGAAGCTTGATTTTATTCCTGATGCCTCTAACAGGTGTTGGTTTAATAGGTTTGCTGCATTACAGCTTGCCTCTTTCTTTCTTGTGTGAACCCAGCCAGATCTGAAAGCTGACACGACATGAAGGCCAGGCGTGTGACTTCTCCCTGCCTTTACCCTCACTTCGCACCAAACACTTGCGCTGCAGACTCCCGGCAGTCAAGGCAGCTTTAATTCAACTTTGTGTAAACCAGGGGGCTTTGTGCTGGTTGTATTTAAGTCAGCCCAGCCAAAGCCCTCTCGCACATTCCCATCTGCAGGTCTGCTTGCTTTGATTTTCCGCTGTCAGCTTTCTGAGGGGCAGCTGCTGAAGGGAAGCGAATGTGGCTTGAACAACAAACGGAGCAGCGTGTTTGCGCTGCTCTCTGCAGAGATTTCACACGAGTACTTTGAAGCCACGGTCTCGGTTACGCTGATTAGTGCTCTCCAAAGGACAGGCTTGCTGCAAAGAGGAAGGTGAATTCTTCTCCTATTAGGTCTAGTGGAAAATGTTTCACAGCCTGTTTATCAAACAAATATTCACAAAGACTCTGCGAATGGAGAAACCCACGGGATTAAAGTGTAACTTTACCTCTAAAATACAAGCCGAGATTCCTGGAAGTGCTGCGAGCTTTTGACTTTGTGCCACCTGTTGTTTTCCTGCCATCCTGTTCAGCTCCCTCCCGAATCAGAGCAAACCCAAACGCGCTTTGGCTTCACTGAAATATTCTGGTTGTTTTTCTCTCTCATGGCAGAGCTTCGTGATGTGGTCCTCATGGAGGCGGTTGAGGTTAATCCCAATCTCCTGTAATCCTGAGAGGTCTCTTCAAGAGCGGTGCTGAGAGGCTGTGCTACCTGGGGGTGCTGAGCCCTGGTGCAGGAGGGTTAAGCAGTAGTGGCTGGAGGGCAGGGAGCTTCCTTCAGCTTTCTCCTTCTGTAGTTAGTGCCAACATGAAGGTGAAGCAGTTCCTCAACAAGTGCCATACATATGCACCTCAGAGTATGGCAGTAATCCATTGCTGACTTTGAGCTACCTCAGTTTGTCATTAAGATGTTACAGTATAAGGTGACTCTAGGAACGAGGTTGGGTATGCACTGTGGAGTTCGGCTGTCATAGCCAGATCCTCCCGTATTCATGAGCAAACCCAAATGGACATTGATGGGCTCCTTGGTTGCTGTGATTTCTTTGTCGCTTGAACTGCTTTCACTCCAAATTCTTAGTCCTCAGTGAAGGCAGTCCTGCACCTTCCTTATCCTATAGCGCATTCCCATATACAGTTGGTAAATTAGAGGTAGAGAGGGGTTAAGAAACTTGCCCAAGGCAGATGAGTCAATGCCGGAGCTGGGAATAGAAACCAAGAGACTTGGCTCCTGCTCCAGGCTGTAATTGCACAATCCTACATTGAAGCCCTGTCATCATACACTCTTGAGGTAACACTGGTTGAAGTGAGATGGGGAAAGCTGTTTCCAGGCTGTGATACCTAAGGAGAGGGGAGAGGAAGAGACACCTGGAGCCAAATTGGTTGTGGAAGCACCAATAATTGGTGCTTTAAAGCCTGTTTTTAGCAATTGGTCCTAAAATCTGATCTGCCACCTTTGAGGCCAACAAAGTGTAAACTAAGGAGCTGGTTGGGAAAAATCCAGCCCTTTTCCAGTCACTGCTAAAGGGGAGAGGCAAAGGGAGAATGTCAGTGGTGTTTTCTGTAAAACACCCTTGCAGTGAGACTGGGCACAAAGGCAGGTGAGCTGAAAGGATCCAAGTAGTAACAGGAAGGGTTAAATCCCATTTCAGCTCTTATTGCAAAGAATGAAAAATAAAATGTAATCAAGCTAGTAAAAGGTTTGGATGATGTTGTGTTCATATCGCATGCTGTGTATAGGAAAAGTCAGCCAGGCTGGTTTTGTTTGAAGTGCAGTGCTTTGAGAGGGTGCAGTGCTTTGCAGCGAACTGTCTGACATTCCCCAGCTGGGACTGGCTGGGGATGGTGTTTGGAGCTGAGAGTTCCATTTGGACTCGGCCCATGTTTGAAGGAGACAGAGGGAGGGAGAGTAAAGAGCCTGTTTTTTTTCCTCTGTGAAATAACACATCCATCTAATCTGCCAGCTGTAGCACATGGAAATCAAGGCAAATGGACAGAAATCACCTGGAAACTGTGAATATAGCTCAAACACAAGTTCTTTCCTGTCCTTTCCTTCCGGGACAGCAGGGAGATCTGGCAGATTGGATATACATTGACCAACTAAAGCACAGAAATATTAATGCTCTGAAAAATAACATCAGCTTCTGAAGAGCGCTTCATGTCCAAATGCACTCTGTGCTCTCAGTCCCTTGCAGACTTCGCTGCCCTGCGCAGGCATTGTCAGGTAATCTATAGGTTCTCCACCTTTGTTTTCTTTTCATTTACAGCCGGATTCGTCCCGGCCATCACAGCCTAGATGAGATATCAGAGTTGAGCTCACAGCCCCTGCTTCAGGGGAGCTGCAGAAAGCATGCTTGGGGTTTGTTTTCACTTACGCCTGTGGAGCTATTTTCCTGAAGCAGGGTCACATATACACAGGTTTAATTGACCCTCTTCTTTTGTGAAGGGAAGAGATTAAAACTTTTGAACTCGCTGATGTCAGGTTCATTGCAAAAGAAACTAGTCCTTGGGGAAAGGAAATCCCTCTTGTCCATGTGTTGAGTTTATGGAGGTCACAAAATTCTGGGTGAACTACCCTGCGTTTTACTCTTACTTGTAAGAGTAAAATTAGAGTTAAATTGACTGGTTCTCGGTCCTATTATGTGCATGGATGTGAGGATTCAGTTTTTATTCCTAGCTGTAAATGGTTATTGGTCATTTGGACAGTAGTCATATTGTTGCCTTTTATGCAGTTTGTGATTGTAGAGACTTGTTTGCCTGTAACCCATGGAATAACTAGTTTGGGGACGTAAGTTATGACTTCCCTTTAATTTGATACCTTTTGCATCATATTAGCAGCATATTGCTATAGTGGTGTAAAATTTGTCCTTTTATGAGCCTATGATGAATTAATGAAGTAGCATTTAAACTCTTCAATCAAAGCAGTGTTTCTGTGAGTGCTTCTGCTGTATAAGCAAGGGCGATGTGCTGGCTGTTTAACGGGTGAGTCTCCAGAAAGCACATTGTTCTGGGGATGCAGTTTTTACCCTTTCCCTGTTAGAGATGCTGGCAAATGTGGTGGTGAAACAATCTGGTTTTAATTACAGGGAGGATAAAGGAGCAGATCACAGTGTGGAGAGCAGGTCCCTTGCCGTGTGCTGTTGGTATTTTGAAGGGGAGAGGTTTTCTTCACAAGAGACTTGTCTGAACCTCTGGGAGAGCTTGAAATGAGAGTGAGACTGCAGAAGGCAGCAGCTTCAGTGCCTGGAAGGCTGTGATGAGCTCATCCATCAATTTCAAAGAGCTTTGTCATAAGAGTTGGGACATCCCAGTTTGCATTCAAGAGTGCTTTCACTGGCTGCTGTCTTCTTTTCTGGCTTCTCAGTAGGTAGCCAGCCGGATTAAGGCACAGTTCTTGTCTGAGCTCTCTCTACTATGTTATTATTCAGCAAGTTCTCAAGTGTCTGGTGAGCATCCCTGTTTGGAGTGCCTCACTCCCAGCCTTGCTGGTAACATCAGTGACTAGTCTAGATTCACACCAGGCACGTGCTCTGCTCCTTGTGACTAATGCACAGTGTATTTTTCTAACTGATTACTGTTCTCTTGACTGATTCAGGCCAAAAAGGAGTCAGAGAAAAGGACTCAGGGTTTTCTTACTTAGACCTTGTTGAGTACAGATGGGGTCTAGAGGTATTTGACTGTTTGATGGCTGTGGAAACCCTGAGGGCAGCTTGTGGTACCTTCTCTAAAGAAAACCATTAGGTTGAATCCTTCAGGCTGGGGCTGGTAAGGCAGCAAACACAGGTGATTGTTAGAGGATCTGAGCTTGGTGCTGGAGCACAGCATTGGCACTGTGGAGTTTTCCTATGGTAACAAAGCTCGCAAAAGATGAGGAATCATTTGCAAGCCCTCTTACAGTGTTTCTGTGCATTACAACCCCTTGTAACATAGTCTAAAGCCGGGAGCTTTCAGAAGGATCCATAGGAAGTAAGGAAACAATATTTTGTAACTTGCTGAGATCATATTTACTCATCTGTTTAACGTTGGCAAGTTGCTTAAACCATTGGTGAGCACTCCTTGCCTGCAGGGTTATAATCCAGCCCTGCATGTAACAGGTTTGTGGGATTCTGGTATTAAAACTGATGGAGTCAATAGTTCTGTAGAAGAAAAAAGTCTTGTGCTATAACAGAAGTGTCTGAAGGCTTGCAAGTATCTGCGAGCTAGTCTCTTTAGACTCTCTGACCATAGGAGCAGCGTGGGGATTAGGGAAGATCCCTCTGATGTGGGTTTCTCCTTGGACCAGCTATTGAGGAAGCACCATAACTCTGAGTGTATGGACTCGGGGGCTGGCCTCTGGGCCTGCTGCAACCTCAGATATTCCTTCTGTTCCTCTAAGAGAACTAACTGGTCTCTGTTTCTCCTCTGGTCTGTTACAGGCATCACAACAGGATCCGCAGCATTGAAGCAAGTCAGCTGAAGCCCTACGTTTCCCTGGAAACGTTGGACCTGAGTTTCAATGACATCACAGAAATCCGAAACGGCTGCTTTCCACAGGGACTTCACATAAAGGAGCTGTGAGTTTTTCTGGTTGGGAGCAGCTTTTGTTGAGTTACCTCACCAGAGGAAAGGGCCTCAAACCCTTAAAAAGGGAGGGAATGAACATACAAAGTATGGGGCTGTTCCTCAGGTTTCCAAGTGCAAAGGACAGCTAGAAGGCAGCACTTTGTCCCTACTGTCAGGTTGTTTTTTGAGCTCTGTCTATTTGGTTTCTGATGGATCTGTAAAGAATACAGATAATTATTCATTATGTTCCATGGGAATGGTGCAACAGAGAAAAGGTACCCCGCATCGTTCTGGTGTGGGTGTCTTCACACCTAGAAGCCAGACTCTTTGCAGCAGGCCTATTGTGTCTCTGTCCCAATGGGAAGTGCATATGCTGTTTCCCAGATAGATGCTTTGGAGGATCTGAGGGGAGAAGGGAAGGGGGAATGACTCTTTTATCTTTAAAGTGACTACCGAATGTTAAAACCAGGAATCTCTCATTGGCTATTTGAAGAAAACTGAGGTTAAGCAGAGTAACACCTTCCTTATTCAGGGAAACGTAAAATAATCTGGTTTAGGTACCTTTGAAGAGGTGCAGACAGATAATCTGCTTGCATTAAAGTTTGCACCTAAGTTTCTGCCCCTGGTTGTAACAGGATAAAGAGAATGGTGTTGTGACTGGTGTTTTCCTATTGTCCTGTAAAAGCAGCCTCTGTGGCTAAGGCTAGGTAAGAAAGAGCCCTGGGGCAAATGCTGAGGGGAAAATGGGGAATGAACAGAGCCATCCTGCACTGGAATATTCTTCAGTTCCTGGCTTCCACTCCCGATTGCCTTGCTGATGTAGGAGGAGGGTATCAAGGAGCTCTTGGGAAGTGCACAGCGCTTCTCTATCACATGGGAAGGTCACTGTGCTCTTTGTGCAGCCAGAAATCCAAGTGATCTGAAGCCGCCTCTGTGATTTCACCAGCCTGTGTGGAGACCAACTAAATGCTGATAAAAGGAGATTTCTGACTGAACTGTTCATTTTTCTGCTGTGATTTATTGCAGGTACCTGGGGAGCAACAGAATCAGCACCCTGGAGCCTGGTGCTTTTGATAGTCTGTCACGGTCCCTGCTAACACTTCGTCTGAGTAAAAACAGGATCACTCAGCTTCCTGTCAAGGCGTTCAGGCTGCCCAGGCTAATACAATTGTGAGTAGAAATGCCCACTGTAATTAAGCTCAGCCACACTTTATGGAGGGAAAATATCCCTGGGGGTATACACAGCGAATGTCACCCTTCCTCACCTGCTATCTATAAAACTTAGAATACACTCTGCAGTAGTCCTCTGCCAGCACCTAGTGAAACACATTAGGAGTGGGTCCTTTTTGTCTTGTAAATACTGGCTTTTCAGGCTGTTCTTCTGATCAGTTGCAAAGGGAGGGATGCTGCAGCAGACATCAGCATCTTGCGCACTTAACAGTGTAAGACAAACCCATTCCCTTGAAAGCTGCTGGTGTCTGTGGCACAAGAGAGGTTTGGAAGATGTTTGTATTGCGAGTGACAGAGCTCAGCTACTGTGTTAGTTTAAGACCACACATATCTTTATGTGGTGGTAAAAATTCAGTGACAGAGGGTTGTTAAACTGTGAGATATTTGGGCAGAGAAAACAGCACTCTAGATGAGTTAACACACGCATTGTTGTTGTCCTGCCTGTGGTCCATATGGCAGGAGCTGCATGGGGATGCATAGACATCTGCAGCTATAAATATGCTTTATGTGTAAAATAGCACTAATGGGTTTAGCTTTTCCCTTCTGCTCCTGGTGGAGAAATGGGCCCAGCCTGAGGCATGTTGCAGTTTATCCTTCAAATTTGATAGGGAAAAGGTCAACCTCTGTCTGTTAACAAAGTCCACAAAAGCTGCTGGAACTCACACCTCTAAATGGCAGCCTCCTGATTGAGAGGCAAATCCTTAAGTCAAGCCGTGCCTAAGGAATGGGTGTGTATTTATGCTTGCATATATGTAGGATTTATAGCTAGTCCGGGAGTGCACAGTGTGACACAATAGCATATGCATCTTAAAAGTCTGTTGCCTCTCAGTTGGAAGTTACTGTCCATTGACTGAGAGCTTGTAACCCACTGCATCATGTGCAAAATGAGAGTCAACTCAGTCTGTTTAGGATCATAGTTTTCACTGAAAGTTGGAGTAATTGGCATTCTTAAAGGCAGCCTCACAGCTTGTTGTTTAACCCTGAAACGTGAATGAAATGCAAGCTGTACAGACTAGGTGTGTTGTAGAATTCATGTTTCCTGGCAAAGCGTAGTTCGCTATAGCCTAGGAAGGGAGTAAGGCAAGAGTCTTTAGGCCTATAAGATTTTAATCACTTACTTGACTTTAATTACACTCAAGTGCGAGTTCAACATTGGTTTTTTAGGCAGTTACGAAGCTTTAAGTTTCTACAGCTTCCTCATCTTTTCCAATACAAGTTCTGATGTAACCTCCACTGTTTTCTTCCACATAAGCACTGAATAGGGAATCACCCTTAGGTTAGTCTTGTATGTGCAGAAAGGTATCTGGTTTAAAAGCTCTGTCTTCAGCTTTTAGTGCATTGTGTTAAGTTTTCCACTGAGTTTAGGGAACTGCTCTGTCCGGGTCTAGCAGTCCATAGGATTCTTTGATACAGTTGGTAAAGGTGCTGTGAAGATGTTCACACTGCTATTCAGACAAAAGGTATTCCCAAGATTTAGGACCCCATCCTCACCCAGGGAGGAAAGAAATGAAATCTAATGAACCAAATTGGAGGTCTTTGTATGTACAAAATACTAAGACTGCCTTGTTATTGGAAGCAACTTGTTTCACTCTTTATTAATTTCTTATAATAGGAAAAACATGAAATCTTTCAGGGGAACTGAAGGCTTTCCTTTCAAACTTAGCCATAACATTTCCTCTTGGGCTCACAGTTCTTAGGGCACCTGCTTGTTTCAGAGCATGTTTTTACTGGGCAATTACAAGTCCCATGTGTTGTAAGGGAAATAATGCTGGTGTTTAACTGTGTGCTTCTAATGGTGTCTCTGCCTGAGAGAAGATGAATTGAATTCATCCTTTTCATTGATGAAAAGGATAAATGGCTTAAAAGAAACGCAGAGATAGGAGGGATGAAGAGGGATTGCTGCACTGTGTGATTTCTCTATAGTGCAAGTCTGTCCCAGGGCGAGTTTGTTTAAGGGATCACACCCAGCTGACTTCCCTGCCTAGCTCTGGGATTGAAAGTTTCCTGTGTGCTTCTGCTGTCTCCTGGGAACTGCTGACAGAGGAGCTGTAGGCATTGCTGTCCCCATTGTATGCTGCACAGATGCTTTTGTGAGCAAGAGCTGGGATTTAATAAACTTGTATGGCGTTGGTGATTTTAGGGAGCTGAACCGGAATCGCATCCGCCTGATCGAAGGCCTGACATTCCAGGGACTGGACAGCTTGGAAGTCCTGAAACTGCAGCGCAACAACATAAGCAAGTTGACTGATGGGGCTTTCTGGGGTCTAGCCAAGATGCAAGTTCTGTAAGTTGGGGAAATGGGCTGTTAACCATTAAACAGCCTAGTCTTCTTTTATCATGTCCTTCTCTTATCAGGGAACACTTGTGCTTCTTTCTATGTCCTGCATGCACAGAGCTTTGACAGCAGCTTCTGTTTTATTGACCCTCACTTTACTAAAGCTCAATGCTTTTCCAGGTTCAATAAAAAAGTCCTGTTTCTCAAGCTGTGGTAGCGTTTCTTTGATTTGAACATTCAATAGGATCTCAACTGGTCTTTAAATAAAAGTTCACGTGGCTTCTGCAAATTTATTTGGAGTGGTACATGGAAATTCTGTGTTGCAGACCTGATTATTCTGCCTCTTGGGATACCCACAAACCAAGCTGGCCTATCTGAGTGATGTGTTCTTTCCATATGGGAGAACAAATTGAACAGTCATTGCAGAGAAATGTTTGAAACTTCCAACATGAGTGGCTTTCAAGTGTGTCTGTGGGGTCACAAGTGATCAAGGCAGCATGTTTCTGGGTGCTACTGTCACACAACTGAGACTCCGCAAATACAGACCTGAATGGGATGCTTTAAGCACAGTGTACTTGCAGTGGAACGTACCTCTGCAGCCCCAGCTCATTCTGGGCATTTTCTTTGTGTTTTGCTTGAATTTCTATTCTTCACTTGCACAAGAGTTGCTCACACACGCACATATCCACCTGGATTTATAGAAAGGTGCATGGGAACAGCTAAAATTCCTGTCCTTGTTGGAAATTCTTCAGTAGTTGACCAGTGCTTACCTGTCAATTCCTTGTGGTTTTTGTCTCCACAGCCACCTGGAGTATAACAGCCTGACAGAAGTAAACAGTGGCTCTCTCTATGGCCTTTCATCTCTGCACCAGCTTCACCTCAGTAACAACTCCATATCCCGCATCAACCCCGATGGCTGGAGCTTCTGTCAGAAGCTTCATGAGCTGTAAGTTGTTTTCTGTTGTTATTGGTTGGGCAGAGTTTGATGCTAATGTAACATTGGTAGGAAAGGGGAAATAGGATTTTTCCCAATCATATGGCTTACAGCTCTCACAGTTATCAACCTGTAGAAATGCAGGAACCGTGGTCTGTTAAGTGATGCCCTTGTTATTCATGGTACTGTGACCTTCAGAGGACCTGATTAAAATAGGTTTGCACCAGAAACAAAAGACTAGAACCCACTAAAAGTATACAGTGCCAAAAGACCTGGAGAGCTTGTGTGCTGCAGCTTGCCAACGCTTTCTAACTAGCTAGTTACAAGACATGCACAATCTGCCATATAATGACTGCACAGCCTGAAGGAAGCTTTGCTTTATCCTCTGTATTTACAAAGAGCAATCATGGTTTTAACCAGCAGAGATTTGGCCCTTTAAGGCAGTTCTCCTTGTTTCTCCTGTTTACACTTTACCCTTCCTGTAAGGCTCAGTTGTTGAAAAGTAAATCCATTGGCTTTGCTCTCCTGAGATTTCCAGCTGTGAAGACAGTCTCTTTGATAAATGAAAGCAAGCCTCGCTGCTGAGGACAGCTCAGCAAGGGTGTCTTTTGGGTCTGTGGCACTGCTTAATGCCTTTTTGAAGAGGCACACATGGATGCTTGCAATATTTACAGAAGTAGCTGTCATCCCCTTGGTGGGCCTGTGGAAAGATTCACTTTTTTCTTCGGAGGGCTTGACACATGTGGTTAGCTGAACTGTAATTCATTCTGCTTGGTGCTCGGAAATCTCTTGTTAAACAGTGTTAGGGGCTGTCCTATCCACCAAAAAGCAGGACAGTAAAACAGCTTCTGCTTTCAGAGGCTTCATGCCGGACTCAGGCTGAAGGCTAATATCTGCCTACCCAGCTGGGAGTCCCTAGTCTTTTGGGGTGTGGATTCCAAGACAGGTGGACATGGCACATGTCATTCCTTTAAGTTCAGAAGCTGTAGAATTCATTTGTTAGCTGCGCAGGTGATTTTTTGGGGCACAAGAAAGTATTTTTTTTTCCCTTTAGTTAAATACATATGTGCTTGTTTAATTGCCTAATTTTTCAAATGGCTGTGAAACTGCCTGTGCCTAAAGGGCTCCTTTACTTGGCACAGTGCTGTAGACAAGGGAGAACTGTTCCTTCCCATGCAGATCCTCAAGTGATGTTTTACTAGGTTAGGGCAGTGTCAATGGGGAAATCTTAACGGCAGCAGATCAGAATCAGCACAATTCTGATGACTGTGGTGTTAGTAGCATAGCTATGGGAGCTTTCTGCTCTTGGGCACCTGCTATCTGGTGCCTGTGTTGAAGCTTTGTTTCAGCCTAGGTTCAAATGGGATAGGGTAAGCCCTTGCAGAGCTTATGTCAGAGCTGCTTAGGGAGAGCCATGCTTGTCTTTACTACCTGACGCTATTTGCAAACCCTCAAGGTTTAGGTTAGAGGTTGAATGTTTTGCTGACATTCTGTATTTGCCAGGTATGGACTGGGATCATTTGCCAGCCAGCAGTGCTTACAGTGAGCTGTCCTGGCTTAGAGGCCATCCTCTGCAGTAACTGCAGAAACCCAGTGCAGCACTCACCTGCCCTGGCACAGGATGGGTTAGATGTGGAAAATGCCTGGTGGTGTGAGGTGGTAGGAGCCACTGGGGCGGGCATGCTTAGCCTGACAAACAGGATTGTGCTGGAGTGTGAGGCCAAAGACGACATGGGCTGAGATTCGAAAGATTAGGTGGGTGTTAGCACAGATCCCTGCAAAATAGTACGAGCTCTTGCAGGTGTTGCCTTTAGGGTAAAGCTGCTGCAGGGAGGTGTCAGATACTCCTAACTGAAACTCCCACAGCCAGGGAGCCCTTGTAGGAGAGGTCTGCTCTGAAATTGAAGGGTGAGGAAAGGAAGGACTAGATAGATCTAGGCTGCCTCTGTTCGCTTCTTTGAATGTGTACATTTCGTTCCTTATTAAAAGATCCTTGCTCACCTCCGTTATTGCTAAAGCTGTGCTTGGTTTCAGTTACCTGAAAACATTCTTTGGTTGTACAGGTAATGCACTTCAAAGTTCAAAGAGAGGTGGCCAGACCCCTGCTTATCTGCAAAGGAAGGAGGTGGTCATCTGAAGGATGAGTTGTCTCTCCTTCAGTTGCTGGGAGAAAATGTGACCCCAATGCTCTGGTCTGATGTAAAAGCTAACAAGGAAAGAGAGGTTTTGCCTTGCTGCGGGCATGATAAAAGGCTGATTGTATTCACCAGCCAGGTGCTAGGGCATCAACATCATGGAAGAATCCACAGTGGGAGCATAAGATTTCATCAGAGGTAAATGATGTCTTGGCTGCTGGGTCTTTCTTTTCACTTTATATTTACAGTTTGGTCAATGGGGATGAAATGTGTTAGATGTGCCTGGTCCAGAACTGCCTGGCAGCAGGAGCTCTAGCTCCACATCAGGTTTCTATTTTAGAAAAGGTGAACTCCTTTATGTCCCAGTTTTGGTACGCTGCTCTGTGTGCTGCCATCCTGCTTCCTCGCCAGGCCAAAAGGGCTGTGAAGGCGAACATTCCCGCTGGTTTATTCCCGTGGTTTCTCACTGATACAGAGATGACGAGGTAGGGGAAGCAGCACCCACTTCTCAACCCAGATAATCCAAACTGCTGGGGAGGGAAATGTACAAACTGGCCTGTCCCTTGGCAGGAAGCAGAACCCTTCCGTGTTGAAGGGAACCGCTGCCATGCTTCTGAAACTTTCCATCTGGTTGCAGTCATTGAGAGGGCCCTCCAAATACTGCTGCTGTCCGTCCATCCTCCTTGAGGTGCTGTCAGAATGAACAGAGGGGAGCATGCCTTCAGCAATTGTGGCAGGAGCTCTTCTGTGCAGAATCAAAAGGAACTGCCTTTTCCTCAGCCAGGTTTAGGATTACTCTTGAGCACTTTTCTATTTAAGCAGAATTGTTTAGTCGCAGGTGAGGATGTAATTTTGTCCAGATGCCAGTTCCTCATAGCTAACACTGCAGCTTCTTTGGGAGTGAAAGTATTTGTCCTATAGCTTCTGTAAGTTCATTAATCAGTGATGATTCTAAAGCTTGCCCTCTGCTCACTCACACAGCTAAAAGACAACTCATTTCCCAGGTAAATGACTCACTGCTCCGATAGTCTGTTTTGACTTGGGTTCTGGCTTTGCACTGACTTTCACACCAGCTGTAGACCCATTTTTAAGCAGCCTCCTTAGCAGGTGGTACTAGAAGAGGAATTTGGAGGTTTGGAATTCAGTTGAAGCTTTTTTTCTTGTTGCCTCTACAATGAGGGATTTCAGTGCTTGTTCAAAGCTGCATAACTCCACTTTCTGAAGGTTAGCAGCCCAAACCCTCACATCCTCTGAAGTGACTTGTCCTCTCGGGTGACGGAGGTAAAAACTCCAGTGCAGCTGCTCTTCGTGAAGGGAGAAGCTTGAGAAAATGTGAGTAGCAGCAGGTAGTTGAATGCCACTTTTTATACCTTCAGTATGCAGGCAACTTAAAGGTGAGGCTATTGCTGGTCACACTCACATGCCAGCAGCCCTGCGGGGCTTACCCAGCTGCAGTGACATCCAGAGATCAGGAGGAATATACTTGTAGCAGGAAGCTGTGGATGAATGCTTCAGGCTGAAAATCACTGACCAGTGACTGCCTGCTGCTGTCCCATTTGATGAGCCATGCTGGCCTTCACTATCACCAGTGCTGCAGCTGTACTGCTTGCATAGAATGTGGTTGCATAGTGTGTGAGGTGTCTGCAGTGGGCTTTAGCTTCCCAGGGCCTGTCCTCTGTGTCAAATCTCAAGAAGCCTCATCTGCACCCTGGCGACAAGAGAAAACCAGCTTGCTTCCCACCAGTTGCCAAACTGCAACAGGAGTAAGCACTTAAATATCTCCAAAACCAGAGATAATACAGACAAGGGGAAGGGATGGAAAGTAGGAACAAAACCAACCCTCCAGTATTGGTCACTTGTAAGTGAAGATGATTTCAAGCAGGCCGTGCACTCCTTGACAAAGGGGAGCGGGAGGAAAGGCGGCTGGTTTACAAGGGGTGCCTTTTTCCTGTGCATGAAAGGAAAATGCCTCCTCTTCCCATATGGTTATCCAAGCTGCCCCATGGATATCTTGTGGGAATATTTGCAAACTGCAGCCATATTTCCTAATCAAGCTGTTATGTATCCACCCAGTAGACATTGCCTCCTGTGAGGTGGCTGTGGGAGGCAGGCGTTGCTTGGTGGAGAGGAGTTTGGCAAATACTGGTTGGATTGACAAGGGCTGTTGTTGGTTTTTTTCCCCCTCAGAATACTCTCTTACAACAACCTAACCAGGCTGGATGAGGGAAGCTTGGCAGACCTTGGGGGACTGCACGTGCTACGACTGAGCCACAATTCCATCAATCACATTGCAGAAGGTGCTTTCAAGGGACTCAAAAACCTGCGTGTCCTGTAAGTCGCTCTGTCAGCTGACACATACCTTCCCTCCACAGCTCATGTTCTGCCAAACTGGCCTGCTTTGCAGTTGCTTTGGGTGCCTGTGAGACAGAATGTAGCCCAACTGAGCAAAACCCCCTGCGGTTTCAAACCTTCAGCTGACAGTGGCATTTCTCTTGCTGTATAATTGAACTTCATCGAATTCATAGAAATGGACCATTTCTGTGGTTGGGTTATTCTGTGCTCAGGAGGAATAGGGAATGATTCCTACCACTGAGTGCAGTCTTTTCAACCAAGGGAGCAAGAATCTGTTGCAGGTACCATGAGAGTAATCTTTCTGTCTTTCTTTCTCTTTAAGGCAGAATTGGGCTCACTTGGGTCATGAAATGTTCTGTGGATCTGATTTTATTGGTAACCCCTGAACAACAAAAAAGTTGCCATGATATCAGAAGAAAAGTTTTGTGTGCCCTAATGCTGAATTGCCAGATGACCCATCCAGCGGTGGCTATGGCCATTGACTAGAGATTTTTAAAGTCACTGACACAACGTAATACCTGGAAAGGAGCTTGCTAGTCTGGATACCAGTTTCTAAGATACTAGGGCTAGTAGAGACCATCAGATCAGTCTGACCGCCTCTGGGGTGGCAGCTGTAGAACTGTACTATTACACACTGTTAAACTCAACAGTAGGTTGAAGAGCATCTGGGCTTGCCTTAGAAACATCAGAAGATGGGGAGTCCATTTCTAATGATTATCTGTTCCTGCAGCTGTGTTGCCTCATTCCCCCTTATTTGTAGCTGCTGAGCTGATGGCTGCTGTCCTCCAGGGGCTGTGAGCTCAGCGCCTTCATCTGGCACACCTCAGAGTTCTCACAGTCTGTGTTACAGCACCATGCGCACTCCCAGGCTGGTTGAGTTCAGCCTGATTCACTTCTTTCTTCAAAAGAGAAAAGAAACCCCAATATTTCTGTTCCTTTTCAGAAGCCCATTGTGGCTTAGCGATTAAAAGGAAATGGGAACAGAGAGATCTCCCCTCTTTGCAGTACATTTTGCATCTTACTCTTTCCTTTATTGAAGTTCAGAGTGAAGGAAGTGACTGGAAAGTGAGTTTGGGTTTTGTTTGCTTTTTATTCCCCCCACCCCCTTTCTTAAACTGAAGCCAAAGCCTTTCAGGCACTGGGCATTCAGAAAGGGACCTCTCTGAGGCAGCTGTCAAGACCGGAACTAAAGGTTTCCAAAGAAAAATGGAGGGGAAGGGGAGCTGGTAGTTCTCTTTGCTCTGCAGTGGATGTGGAGCCTCTTTCATGTCTAGGGCAGAGGGGGGAGGCGGAGAGGAGGGAGTGTGTGAGCGAGCTCTAATTTAATAAAGAGAAAGGCCTATTGGGTCCTGCACCTGGTGAAAAAGACCCGAGCATGCTTTAATTATGGGCTATTGTTGGGGAGCCTTTGGTGGGTGCGAAACTGCTGAAATGTGGAGCTATTCAGATAGAGGTCAGGCCCGGAGACCTCGCAGCACAATGATTAACAAGGCTGTGAGCATTCAAGCTCAGCCAGCCAGAAAGAATAGGAAATTGGCAACAGGGGCTGGGAGAGGAGTTTGAATACAAAGAGAGCCAGGCCAAAATACCCCACTCTTTTTTTCTCTTGTATTTTCACTCATTTGTTAAAAAGGTTTTTATTCCTCCTTTCGAACACTAAACCTTTGAGTTGCCTCTGGATGAACAAGCAATCCCATTTTCTTTTCCTTTCTCAAGAAAAGACAATGTGTGGCAGTCAATTAATAAAAGTGTGTGTCAGGGAGCTTCTACAGCCTGTTCCCACTTGTCTGTTTCTGCCATGGGAAAGGGTTTGTTGGCCCCAAGACCGTTAGCCTGTGGTGGAACTGAAGAGGAGAAAAGTCTAAGAAGGGATTTGCCCCTGTAAAACAAACAGAGCAGCAGTCATTGGCTTGACAACCACAGGGGAAATGCAGAAACTTAGCTCCAGGGGGATGCATTTGCTCCTGCCCTGCTCAAATGGTGCTGAAAATGTCAGCACATCAAAGAGTTGTCTCCTGGACTTGTCTCTTAGGCCACCACAGCATTATGTGCACCCACACCCCATGGGGGTGTTGAGTTTTTATCCATTCCTTTGGCACAGAGCAGCCCACAGATCACCCTGACATCCACAATGAGACCAGGGTTCCCCAGGGACATGAGAGTCGGGTCTCACACTGAAGCCAGCTGAGATGCAGGAATTGTGGCTTTTGGCCATCTCCTTTCACATCTTTAGTTTTCACACCAAAGCTGGGAAACAAGCAGAGTCTGCAGTAACTTAGGTACCAAGAGCAGGAATCTGAGCCCCATCTCTGCCAGTGCTGAAACTGGGGGAGTTCTTCTGTTTCTATTCTCCTGTGGGTTACTGTGTATTGGTGCTGCACAGCCCAGAAGCTACTCTATGGTGCCCATGTCTGGCATGGTGCAAAATGCAGGGGGTTTGTTTCTTCTTTTTTGATCTGCTTATTTTAAACTGGAAACGTTCTGATAATGATCTTCAGAAAGTGCAAAAGGAGTAGCTGAGGGTTCAGGGGGGTTATCTGGGTGGTGAAGTTTACTTTTATTGCGGGGTTTTGCTGGGTTTTCAATCCGAGTGATGGAACAAAACCAACAAAGCCTATTTATTTTTTCTTCCTTTCTTTGTGCTTCACACTAGAAATGATGAATTTCTGTCTGTGTTGCTGGGTGTTCATTGCTTGCTGGAATTAAAGCTGGGAGGGAAGGATTTTTAAACAGACTGTTTAAACAGCTTTTGTGGATCTCTGTGTTTGTTCTGGGTGCTTGTTTTTCTTCAGACCTCTTTGACTTGTGTAATTGATGGTCAATTTGAAAGCCAAAAGAAGCTAATTCTGCAAAAGGAATTCTTACTCTTTCTTTTTTGTTTAAAGTGGTTTTACAGAGAGTTAGATTCCTGGGGGGTGATGGTGCTTTCCCTTGTTGAGCTTTCAAGTTCATTGCCAGAAAAAAATGCAGCTTCATATAGAAAATACACCAAATCATCTTCCTCTATATAGGCCAATACATTGGAATAACCAAAATTATCTCAGTTCATGATAGTAATATTTAAATACAGCTGTTCCTTTCAGTTTAGTTTTGGGACTTTATAAATTGTTTCCTCCTTCTGTTTGCACAGAATCAGAAAAGGACCGAACTCTACTTGTTGTTAAGCAGCTATGTGCCACTGCTGCTGTCTCAAAAACAGGGTTTTAGCTAGGAAAAAGCCAGAACTCTCTTTGGAATGCACCGTCTCAGCATGGGTCAGTGCAGGACAAGTGGTTAGTGCTGCTTTGCTGCAGGACTCTGCTTTTTCTGGTAACTGTCAAGAGAAAAAGAGAAGCTTTGTTGTAGCATTCTCAATCTTTCTTCCATTTGTTTTAACTGGTGAGCCTAGGACCGAGACACTGATGATGAGCTCTCTCTTGTCCTCTCCCCAGGGAGCTGGACCACAACGACATCTCGGGCACAATAGAAGATACCAACGGAGCCTTTACAGGCCTAGAAAACCTGAGCAAGCTGTGAGTATCCCTGGGTTTGAAGTTGTGCAAAGCAATAGTGTCGTGTGTGGGTCTGTCCCCTCCGATGCAACCCTCGTCCCTTTGGAACAATAGAAAAACCATCAAAAGATCTGAGCTGTAGTAGTTCTGCAGGCTTGCTGCAAGAGTGCAGATGTGGTTATCAAGCACTTGTGTTTCTAACCAGATATGAAGCCATTATAGTCCTTTTAAAGCAGTGAACAGCCAGTGCCACATACTTTAGTTCAGAGACGCAGGAGAGAGAATCTTGTTTTCATCTGTAAGATTCAGCGCAACTGTTCCTTCTAAAACTAAACAGCAGCAGAAAAGACCCCTCACAGTCTTCAGCAAAGCACTGATTGATACAGCAAGTAACAATAAACAGAAGAGAAAAATCACCCCACTTCCTGTTACAACAGAGGATTGAAACAGCATTCGTTTCTGTGGGATACTCTGGGAGTGATCTTTTGGGCTTGCTTCCATGTGCAGCAACAATAAAAGGCACCATGTGGCACAGGCCCTTAAAGAGATAAAAAGAAACCTAAGGCAAGCATGCGCCCTGCAAATGTTTATAGCTCGCTTGGCCTTCACAAGTATTTTCACATTGCTCTGTACTTGTTCGTGTTCCATTTGAAATCAGCTCTGTAAATTAGCCCTGTCAGAGAAGTGTCTGATGGCTTGTGACAAATCAAGAGTCTCTAATCATTACCTCTTGCTTTTGTTTAAGTTCTCAGCACCCCCCCATCACGCTGTCTCTGATGCTGAGATGGCACAGCCAGAGGTGCAGTAAAAGCACCTCGATGGATAGCAGATGGCTAGAATGAATCCTGGCAGGCGGTATATTGTCATGCTCTCATTAGAGACTCCTGGGGGAGTGGGAAGAGCCAGGGCAGGATTTGTGGGGAATTTGGAGTCAGAAACATAGCTGGCATTTGATCATTGCTGAGGGGAGTCACTGGATCCAAGGGGAGGGGAGCTAAGTTGTAGCTGCAAGTGAGGCAGAAGGCAGAGGAGTTTGGGCATGGAGAGTCAGGCAAGGAAGTAAAAGAATTGTGGGAGAGCAAGAGGCCGGTAGGAATTGCTGTGCATGTGGAGTTGGGAAATCTTCCCGCGGGTTGCTGGAAAAAAGGCGGAGGAGCAGATGTGTTGGGTAGGAGAGTCCTTGGCTGCTGTTGCTGAAGTTTTTGGTTTGAAGAAGGCAGTGAAGCCATGTCAGCAGCTAGAAGGGTAAGGGGAGCACAGGCTCCCAGAGGGATTTGCAGGCTATAAAATTGTGAATCTGTAGGGCTGCTTTGGCAAGGAAAGAAGGTAGAGGAAAGGAGCAGATAGCTCTCCTGGTGGGACATGCACTGTAGTGCCTCCCTTCAATGTGGCCACTGACAGGGGAGCAAAAGTGGTAGTCCCAAGTCATTGAGATGTGTTAGAAATGCTGGTGCAGATAATAGGGGAGAGGTGAAAAAGCCAGAGGGGAGAGCACTGGGGGAAAGAGTTCAGCAAAAGGATTGACTCAGCAGCCAGAAGCAATGAGCACTGATGAGCTGTTTCGGGGGTCAGGCAGGGGCCAGGAGGTACTGCAAGGAGTGGGAGGAGGAAGGGAAGGAGCAGAGGCAGCCGTGGGGCTGTGCAGGTTGTGTGCTTGGAGCTCTGGGCAGAAGCTGGAGCTCCCCTGTGATATAGCCGTGGCCTGATGTGATGCTTGTCATCTGGAACAAGGGATGGCTCCAGAGAGGGCAGGTTTTGTCTGCTGGTAGCAAGGGATGCACTAAGGGCTTGCTCAAGTCTAAAGAAGTTGGGTTTGCATCTTCATTCGTGTTTCCTCCGTCCTTTGTTGCACGTACACATTCAGTCAGTTCTAAGCCTGGCTGGGCACAAGGAAGGACATGGTTTGTGGGGGGGATTGCTGCAGATTTCGTAGCTTGGAAGAGTGTGTGGATCAGGTTGGTCTTGAGCAGACAGGAGTGAATCACAGAATAGTTAGGGCTGGAAAGGACCTTAAGATCATTTAGTTGGTTTGAGTATCTAACAGAGCAAACCTGCTGTGGGACGGACAGGGTGCTGGAATTGTTCATTATCAGCAAGAGTGTAAGGCTAGAAAAACCCTTAGAGTATGAGATTACTTCATTGTATTTCTTGAAGTGCTTTGGGGGCACTTGGGAGTGGTCACTTTTAAAGGGGTCTGCTCAGGTCTGTTTTAGCTCATTTGCGTGTAAATCCCAAACTCTAAGGCTGAAGTGAGTATCCTTGCTGGTAAATAAAATATCAGCCTTTACAGCAGACATTTCACTGTGTGATTTAAGGCCCGTTTAAATGGTCAACCACCTTTAAATGCATTAGCATAGAGAAAATAAATGGGCACTTCAGAGGAGACCTTCCAATGAATTAATAATCACCTCAGCTCTGTGGAGATTGCCTTTAAAAGCTGTTCCCCTTTGATGTGGCACAGATTAGCCTCTGAAAGGATTTAGGGCAGAGAGGGCTGTTGGCTGAAATGAAGGTGTTGAACTGAGAGGTGGGGAGGCCGGTCACTTCAGCCTTCCCTGCATTATATATGAAGCTCCCCGGCATGGAGAGCTCAGCTAAATTAAAATGTTGCTTCAAGAAAGAGGGAGTCGAGAGGCACCGAAGCAGAAAAAGCAGCAGTGGAATCGCCAGGGAAGGGCAGGTTCCCTAAATGCTTCAAGCTGCTAAACGTAACCAGTTTGTTAATGGCTCACTCAGTGCCTGAGCTCTTCCTGCAGGTGCAAAACTGTCTGGAGGAGAAAACGCTGCTCTCTAATGAACTGCTGTGTGCCTAGTGTGTGATTACACTTATGCAATCACTGGGAGAGCAGGCTTGTGCCCAGCTCTGCCCACAGCAGAGGAGCTTTCCTGGGCTGCAGCAGGCTAATTGTGGAGCTGCATACCACTGCCTTTGCATTCCAGCCTGACACAGCCCTTTGAAGGGGGCCGCGGGGTTCAAACCATTCCAGAGTGAGAGAAGTGGTTAGTTGAAATTCGAAAGGCATCATGATTTTAATGAGTTTGCTGGAGCATGGCTTTGTTAACAGTGTCTTATGTATTTCTCATGTATGGAGCCATCAGATTGTATGCACCTTGTATGCAAGTGGTGTATACATTGTGTAGTCACATCCCCAGACATCCTGCTTATCTCTGCATGGATAATTTGGACAGATAGAATCAGTATCTCTGATTTTCAAACTCAGGAATCCACCATAAACAAGAAATAGAAATCCCCAGTTACCAAACCCAAGCTCAGCATGACACCCTCATTTAGGAATATGGCTCCAGAAATCACTGTGTATGGATGCAGGCAGCAACCAGCATTTGCATATAGTAAATTATTTAGTGTATTAATCATTTTAATGGATATTTCAAAGCCTTCATTAATACAACATCCTTTTTACCAAATGATGGTGCACACATGATTGCACACACCCTTTTGGTGCTTGGAGTATTTCGTCTGAACCAAAAAGCCACACACTCTGATGCAGTAAATAGGACTCTGCCTATAGGAAAGATCTTCCAGTGTGCCTCACTGTAGAGGCTGGGACATGGCTTTGGCTGAAGCCAAAGCTTTTGGTTGTGTTTTGCTCTAGATGTACCAGATTAGTGATTCTGGGGCTACAGACCTTTTGTGTGGAGCTAGGAGTTTTCTGTCTACTCAGGCATTAGAGCGGTGGCTCATCTGATGATACCACCATCAGTGTGATTGGTTTTGTGAAGACCTACTCAGGGTCATAGTGATGCCCAGTGGCAGGCACCGAGATTCCCTCCAAAGGCAACAGGCTGCAAGGACAGACTGAAACAGCCTCAGCTCTCACTGTCCTACAGTGTGATAAGCCTTAGTTTTCCTTTCTACCCATTGTGGCTCCACTGCTTCATCCACACAGAATTTGGGCTTTCTGGGTGCCAGTGTTGAGGCACCTAATTACCCTGATATTGGAAGGGTGCTTTGTGGAAAGCCCCAACAAGCTCCTGCAAATGTATTTGCTCATGTAACGGCTACACATGCTTCATCTTGTATCCCAGCCAGTAGCAAGCCGTGGGGCCATTGTAGTTTTAGAGCCTGTTAGGGTTGCAGATGTAGATTGAAGGAAAACTCAAATGCAGCACCAGATATGCAGGTTTTGACCTGAGGTGTTAGCAGTGACTTGCACTGGACACCACGGGGATGATAAAAGATGCACCTGAAAGCTAAACCTTAGAGAAAAAGCATGTCCTGCTCAGTGACATCGGTTGATGTTTTATTAAAGCAGGTGAGGACACTGTCCATTTCGCATGGGCCCTGCCCTGGGCCGATCACCGCTGGTCAATATTTATAGAGAGCTGTTACTCTGCAGATAGCAGCTGGCCTGTGAGGGTTCCAGCTGGCTCTTGCCTGCTGATAAGTCCCCCTTGTGCTGCTGCGTAGCACTGTGCTGATTCAGAGGAATGCTCCCTGGTCACGGATGCAAGCAAGCACGCTCCTCAGCTCTGTACAGTAACTTTTCTCTTCTTCCTTTTGCCCCACTTGCCTATTCTTGATTGTAGTACTGTATATATCATTGTATATATTGTATTATCATGTTAGATCTAAGGGAGAAGTTCTTTACTGTGAGGGTGGTGAGGCATTGCACCAGGTTGTCCAAAGAAGTGGTAAATGCTCCACCCCTGGCAGTGTTCAAGGCCAGTTTGGACAGAGCCTTGGGAGACATGGTCTAGTGTGAGGTGTCCCTGCCTATGGCAGGGGGTTGGATCTTGATGACCTTGAGGTCCTTTCCAGCCCAAACCGTTCTGTGATTCTGTTACTCTGGTATTGTATTTATAATGAGCCAAGGAAGGAGGTGAGCAGTCACTTCAGTGAGCTGCTATGTAAACATGCAGCCAAGAGCCAGCCCTCAGCCCTGTGTGTGATGTCCGTTCAGGCCAAGCAGCAGTGAATCAGTTACCACTCTTTTACTATCTGGGAAGAAGTCAGAAATGAAAAGTGTTGCAGGGAGAGACCAAAATCTTGTTAAAGTGTCATTGCACTTAATCCTGTCTGCAGCCAGCCTCCAAAGAATAGAGGGGACCTTCTGTTACTCAGCAAGCTGGTTTCCAAGCACTGGAGCAGACCTGCCTTTTTACATGATACGGCACATTCCCTTTTGTGCTGTCATCACTATTAAATTCAAATAGAGATAAAAGGGTTTAATTTCAGGAGAGGGAAAGCGAGTGTACTTCAGCCCTCTTAATCTCCACGCAGTTCAGATTTCCCAGGACTTAACACTGAGCGCGTATATCAGATAAAGCCCCACTAATTGTGTTCCTTCTTTTTTTCTCCCCCCCCCCACCCCACCCCCCCCACCCCATTTTCTTTCTGTTTATCTGGCACTGGATGTTTGGAAACTGCAGAACTCTGTTTGGAAACAAGATCAAGTCCGTGGCCAAGAAAGCGTTCTCAGGGTTGGAGGCCCTGGAGCACCTGTGAGTAACCCACCATGCTGCAGAGCTTGGGAAAGGGGGGTCTGCCAAAGGGAGCTGCTTGAGAGATCTGCTAGCAATTTAATAGTGTCTTTGTAAACTGAGAAGCCAGTCCATTTGTGGGGGCCACCTGCTTCCTTCTCATTATAAGTCCGCCTCAACTTTGGCCTTTTTTTGTGCCAGGAACAAAGTTACAGAACATATGGCAAATCTGCGTGCTCTTAATTTTGTGATTTGTTCCTGGATAAACATCCCCCTGACTTGCGCACTGGAGGCTGTTAGCAGTGAAAATACTCTATTGCAGATGTAGCCCTCTTCTCCTCCCTTGCTCCAACTTCCTCCTGACCCTAGGCTCTCTGCAGTGACACATCTTGCACATGACTGCTGATGGTGCAGGCACCGAACGTTCCCATTCAGCACAACTGTGTTACAGTGATCTGCAAGAAGTACATTTTGGCTGCCAGGATGTCATTTCTTTCCTGTGTCCCAAGGCTGATGAATCCAGCAGTAATTCATGGATAATCTCCTTTCTGAATGAAGCCAAGCTAAAGTATATCTGATATTGCTGTAGATGTTTTATTGGCTGTTGATAGTATGAAATGTGATGGCCATCGAGAGCATACTCTGCCTGGCTTGGGGGTACATTCCCAGATAAAGGTTCCCTTACTTTAATACTCTGCTGACATCTCCTCTGCAGGCAGTGCTTGTCTGTCCTGCACTTGAGCCCTAAATCTGGCGCTGTCCTTTTTCAGAAGACAAGTGAGTTTTTCAGTCAGCAGTGGTTGTGAGGGAAGCCTTTAGGAACACCTTCTTTTGGAAACAGTGCAGTGGTTTTCAGACACAGCAGAAATGTCACTCTCAAATAACTTCTCAGATGGCGTTTGGGGCAAGTATTTGCTTTCTTTATGTTTGCTGAAGGTCTAGCCTGGGATATGACATTCCTGACTATCTTTGGTTATTGAGGGCCCTGAGGAATTTCTGAGCTATGGATGGTGGAGGTAGCTGAGACTGAGGAAGTGTAGTGGGAAGATGGGGTATGGAATGATTTAGTGATTCATTCCTGTCATTTTTGTTGGTTGTCTATTGTTCAGCAGTACTCAAAGTGCTTTGTGGAAAACCATTTCTATGAGCTGCAAGTGCATATGGCCTTAGCAGAGAGCTGCTAAATTACTTGGTGCTGGAGTCATTGCTTAAATCTGGAGAGCCTTTGCTACAGGCGTAGCACCCCTTTTGTTCACATCGCCTTTGGTTGTGTTGTGCAGGAACCTCGGGGATAATGCCATCCGCTCCATTCAAGCAGATGCCTTTGCCAAGATGAAGAGCCTGCGGCAGCTGTGAGTAACTGCACTGTGCACGCCATTAAGGTGCAGGGATCCTTCTTGCCCTGGACGCGAGAGGTAGCCCGTTGTTTGCAATGGGGAGTTAGCCACTCTGCAGGGTATTTTTGCATGAGTAGATAGATGCCACGGGAACATCGTGCATGTAATAGTGAGTGAAATTAGATCATTGAACAGGTTCTTCCAGCACGTTTGCATCTGTGCAGTTATTCATCTCCGCTCAGGAAGTCCATCCCTGGTCCCATTGGCCATCTCTTCTCACACTGCCACTGATTTAATGCCCAGTGGCCCCTCTGCTCCTTTGCTGTACCTGTGTTTGGGGTTCACAGACAGCACTGACATTTTGGTGATAAGCACCATTTAAACTGGATGCACTTGTCATCCAGCCTTCTGGTGTAAAAATACGGATGTGTTATCAGAGCTGCTGCTTGTGCTCCAGGCCGGGGCTCTGCACAGTTATCAGATACTGTTTCCTGTCTTGCCTGGTTTCCTTTTCTTCTCCATAAATATTTAATCCACTGTCAGTGCATTGCTACACTCTGGAGTAGCGCAGTGGCTGTGGAACAAGAAGTCACTGATTTGGTGTTTGGGCAGGTTCAGATTCTTCTTCCCGATGTTGGAAATGGGAATCTGATGGTCGCTGTTAGCAGTGACATTTAATACCAGTGACTCAGGAGTGAATAAGACAAACATTGTGTGTCCAGTGTTTGTTTAACCACCTTATCTTTTGCAGTGGCTCTTGAAGCAAAATTGAGGTGAAAGATTAATCTTATTAGAGAAGAGCTTGTGGGATCTCACATATTGTGAAGGAACCTTTATACCATGGAGAGGGTGTCAGACAGGGGCATATGCATGCAGAATGCATTGTACTGGTGTCTTAAGTACTAAGGGTCTCTCTGACCTTTCCCACCTATGAGCAGTGTTTATACCATCATGTGTATTAGGGGCTGTACACCTTTGTAGAAGAGCAAAGTGAACAACTTCGGAGAATGTTCCTGTGTTCCCTCGTTCCCTCCCTCTCCAGTCCATTTCTTTCCTTTCCCCTTTCCTGGCTAGTTTCAGACTACAGGACTTCCTCAGGTTATCAGATAGACAAATCGGAGACTCAGATCTTAACAACGTGGTGTTGGGATTCTACTGTGCTCTTAATATCCTGCTGTGTTCAGTATGACTGTTCAGTAACCAAGTCCTGAATTCAGTCCTCATCAAAGATGCTCAAACCACAGAGGTGGAGAAGGAGCATGAGTGCTAATTAGGTATGAGAAGTGGGAGCAGTACTGTTGACTTGTGCCTCTGCTGCATGTCTGCTTTGTAGATGACCTGCCTTAGTTTCTCTCACTTCAGCCAGGGCTGGCATTGCTCATCTCTTCCAGGGGATCACTCTGGAAATTGGTTAATAAATATAAGGCATTAGGGAGTGTCACTGGAGAGCAGGAATGGGATGCTCCATGCGGAGATGAAATGCTGTTTAAATGTGGTGTTCATTTAACATCATTAGTGCCTCGAGGACAACCCTCCAGTCCTTTTCTTCCTTCCACCCATGCTGGGAGGGGAGGGAGGAATGTGTCTAAGACGGAAGGGCTGTGAGCTCTCTCTGTGCAGGACTCACAGCAGGCTTGTGTTGGTTCTGTTCCCCCCTGCAGCCACATAAACAGCGACAGCTTCCTCTGCGATTGCCAGCTGAAATGGTTTCCCCAGTGGTTAGTGGAGAAGGAGCTGCAATCCTTTGTGGTGGCCACCTGCGCCCATCCCGAGTCGCTGAAAAGCAAGAGTATTTTTGCCATCCTGCCAGAAAGTTTTGTGTGTGGTAAGTGCTGCCTCTTCTGAGGTTGTACCGGGGTAGGACTCACTTGGGAAGCGTTTTCTTTGCCTACTGGTGTGTTATTCCGAGAGGGATTCTGTTTTGGTTTGTTATTCCCTGGGATCAAAGCAAGCCCAAGCCTGCACTTAAGAAATTTGTCATTGGCTACAATTTATTTCCCACCAAAACCACACAGCCCATTGCTTGCATCACGGTATTCCATACAGTGCTCCCGGAGTATTCAATCAAAAGGGACTAATGCTTGTTCCAGTTCCAGATGAGGCTGCACAGAGATTTCCCTTGGTGTGATACTACCAAGACTGCAGCTCTGACTTTTGCACTCTGCAGTGTTCTGAGCTGCTTCTTTGGCTTTGTGTTCCGCACTCATATTTTCTCCTTGTTGGAAGTAACAAAGGGTTAGAAAAAGTGGAGGAGAATCTCTCCATCACAGCTCCTTTTTGGACCAGTAAAGCATTAACATGAACCTAACAGCTGACATTATAATCTTCTTTTCTTTTCTCCTATGGTTGGTTTTAATTCTAACCAGCACCTACTGCTGTTCTCCCACCCAAACACTGCAGTTGACTCTGCACGTGAGGTGTGGTTGCAAAGCAGCATTTACTTAATGCTGAGCACACACAAACCTCTGCTACCTCTCTCATAAAGAAATGTAGGTGATCAGAGGAGGCCACAGTGCTGCTGCTCATGCATCCACCTTTTGGGGAATATAAAGGCCAGGTTTGGTGAGCCATACCCTGTGCTGTGGAGCCAGCCAGTGTGGATCCTGGGTGGAGCTGCACATGGCTGTTTGATGAAGGAAAACCGAGCCTTTGAAAACACTGTTTAACCAAGTGGAATGCATGACTGGAATTGAACATGGAGCAGGAGCTTTGTTCCAGGTGTTGTCCCATATCCCTCTTGATCCCAGAGTGGCAGTGCTCTGCCTAGGTGGCCTCTGTCTGAGCGAGTCTGGGAGCCTTGTGGTGTTCATCTGGAAGAAGAGATTGTGAAGGCTCCATCGCCACAGCAACCTCACAAAGCGAAGACAGCTTTGCTTCTCCAGCGCCTGCCAAGTCCTCCAGGCACTAGTACTCCTGCTTCCAGAGGCCTGGCTGCTTAATTAAGCTTTAGTCAAATATTAAATTACACCATTTGTAGAAATCTAATAAATGAATCTGCTTGGAACCTTGCTAAAACCAACAGTCTTCAGGGCAGAGACAGAGTGTGCAAAGCTTTCCACCCCAGATGGGTGACAGGCAAATACAGCTGCTTCTGCTTTGACAGTGTGTGCTGATTGGAATCACAGAGTCGTTTGGGTTGGAAGACACCTTTAAGATCATTGAGTCTAACCATTAACCCAGCACTTCCAAGTCCACCACTGAACCCTGTCCCTAAGTGCTACATCTGCCTGTCTTTTAAGTACCCCCGGGAACGGTGACTGCACCAGAGCAGCCTGTTCCAATGTTTGACAGTGCTCTTTTCTTTCAGATGACTTCCCCAAGCCACAGATCATCATCCAGCCTGAGACAACAGTGGCTGTCCTTGGGAAGGACATCCGATTCACTTGCTCGGCCGCCAGCAGTAGCAGCTCCCCCATGATGTTTGCATGGAAGAAGGACAATGAGATGCTGTACAATGCTGAGATCGAGAACTTCGCCCATGTGCGGGCAAAGGATGGCGAGGTGATGGAGTACACCACCATCCTGCACCTCCGCCACGTCACCTTTGCCCACGAGGGGCGTTACCAGTGTATCATCACCAACCACTTTGGCTCTACCTACTCCAACAAGGCTCGACTCACTGTTAATGGTGAGTAGGAAGCTGCTTTCTCATTGCTTTCCTCAGCCTGAGCTGGTACAATTCTCTGGCACCCACTTTTGGACTCCTGAGGGTCCATTCCTGATGGTGAGAAGCTCTTAACCCCTTCACCCAGCTGCTTGCATCTCGGTGGGTGCTGAGAAATGCCATGTGAGGGGCAGATGCCAGGCTTGTGATGGCTGCCATCCAGGCAAGCACTTCAGCTGCTTCTCTTTGGCTGTTCTGGTAGAGTCTTTGCCTAATGAAACGGCAAAAGGAAAATACAAAAGGGTACAAAGAAGAGGGACTGTAGTGATTGAAAGTTCTTTGTAGGAGAGATGATGGGGTTTCTTTCCAGGTTAATGGCAGAAGAAAATTAGCTTTGATCTCAGCTCTTAATGCCCCTGGGGGGTATGGTGGTGCTGGTGGTCTTGGGCACTGCAGACAGGTATGTGCTGTAGTCCCCAGCAGTTTAGATCTATCCTGTAAAACCAGCTCTTGCCTATGGGCAATTATCATGCCCAGGAAGGAAAACTGTTGCCCAGAAGCTGGTGTTTTGCCCATGGAATTGCTCATCCCTTTGTCCTGTTTCTCTCCATCAGTGCTGCCCTCATTTATCAAAACTCCCCACGACATCACGAGCCGCACGGGGACCACAGCCCGGCTGGAGTGCGCAGCCGAAGGGCACCCCACACCGCAGATCGCCTGGCAGAAGGACGGGGGCACGGACTTCCCCGCGGCCCGTGAGCGGCGCATGCATGTCATGCCCGACGACGATGTCTTCTTCATCACGGATGTGAAGATAGAAGACATGGGTGTCTACAGCTGCACAGCACAGAACTCTGCAGGCTCTGTGCTTGCCAATGCCACCCTCACTGTACTGGGTGAGTTAGTGCTCCGGGAGACCCAAGTGGTGTGGAAGTGGGAACTGGAAGGGATTGATGTTCATCCTCTTCAGCAGTTGCAGATAAAGAGGCAGTGCTCTGCATTGAATCATAGAATGGTTTGGGTTGGAAAGGACCTTAAGATCATCACATTCCAACCCCCTGCCATGGGCAGGGATGCCTCACACTCGACCATGTTGCCCAAAGCTCTGTCCAACCTGGCCTTGAACACTACCAGGGATGGAGCATTTACCACTTCTTTGGGCCACCTGTTCCAGTGCCTCACCACCCTCACAGTAAAGAACTTCTTCCTTATATCTAACCTGAACATCCCCTGCTTAAGTTTGGCCTTGTTTTGTTCTTTTATGTTGTATTTAACTAATGAAAAATACCTAACCCCAACTGGTGACGGGAAGGCTTTGGTGGTGATTGTTAGCTATGCTGTGGTTTACAGCTGCCATGCTCCTGGGCACGTGGCTGCACATGGGTTGCTTTGTATTTGTCTGCAGGAACATCAGTCAGGTTCAGTACTGCTGAAAGAAACCTGTTGTTACACTGTGCACATGAATTAATGCCTGTGTTTATTCTCCTGCAGAGACACCATCTTTGATTCATCCACTGGAAGACCATGTGGTGTCCGTAGGTGAGACTGTGGCTCTTCAGTGCAAAGCCACAGGGAGCCCACCTCCCCGCATTACCTGGCTGAAAGGTGACCAGCCCTTGGTTGTGACAGAAAGGCATCACTTCACCTCTGGCAACCAGCTGCTGATTGTGAGGAATGTTGTTCTGGAAGATGCTGGGAAGTATACGTGTGAGATGTCCAACACACTGGGGACCGAGCGTGCTCACAGCCATGTGAGCATCCTACAGTCTCTAGGCTGTAGGAAGGACCGCACCACTGTGGGGATCATCACCATTGCTGTTGTGTGCAGCATCGTGCTGACGTCTCTGGTCTGGGTCTGCATTATCTACCAAACCAGGAAGAAGAGTGAAGAATACAGTGTCACCAACACAGGTACCTCTAGTTTCCAGTTACGGCTTCCTCTAACCTTTTGTGCTGTCTGGTTGACAACTGAGGCTGGATCAGGTAGCTGTGCAGTCACACTGGGAAAGCAGTTGGCTTATCTTGGTGGTTCTGTTGGCTCAGGAAGCCGGAACCAGATTCCACTTGCTGTTGAAGCATGTTCAGAGCTGCGTTTCTGCCCTTGGCTTGCTCTTCAGAAAGATCTGTTCCACTTGGCAGTAGTTTCAGCCATTGCTTTGCTACATTGATTTTTCCATGACCATAAATGATAACTCTTGAGACAGTCTGGATTACGTCCATGATGCTGGGAACCTGCCTGTCTTCTTGGGAAGCTGCATTTTCAAAGACTTTGTATTCAGAACTTGGAAAATTGAGTCTTTGAAGCTGGAATCCCTTTTTCCATGCTGCCTGGAGGAGCTGTTGTAGCCCTGCTGATGAGAGGTATCCCTCTCATTTTATTGCTTCCTCCTGATAATTCAGAGGGGATAATTTGGTGCCAATGTAGGTGTTGCAGTGAGAATAAACTCCTGCCCTCAACAGGAGGCAGCCTCTGAACAGATGTATGGAAGAACAATAGTTCCTGAAAAGCTAGAGCTTCATGCCTGGCATCATTGAGTTTCACTTGAGAAACTGAAATGGCCTGGTACAAAATGGAGAAAGCAAGGATAGGCAAGGGCCTCAGCCTTATTTGCCTGTTTAAGGGAATCAAAGTGTTCTCCACAAGTCTTTTACCCATGACTTCGGGAAGCAGAGGGCTTGAGTCGCACAAGGTACTCTGAATTTCAAGGTGAAAAGGAATGGTTTACTTGTTCTGAAGAGATAGTTCCACCTCCACCTACTTTGTACTGGCCGTGCGAATGCAAACACTCAGAATGGCTTCATCAGCTCTATTAAGCTTTGAAAAGCCAGGAGTGGGGCTTCTGAGGGCACTGGAGTATTTTAGGCAGTTTAGTTTCCATTGCATCTACAGAGAATGCCAGTTACACATCTGGTCCCAGATCCCTCTCTAAAATGTGACTTCGCATGCCTTTGAAAACAGAAGCCTTTATCTCTTAGTGGGAACTGATATTTCTGTGCTCCCATTGCTCTAGATGAGACAATCGTGCCTCCTGATGTGCCAAGCTACTTGTCTTCACAAGGGACTCTTTCTGACCGCCAGGAAGCGGTCATCAGAGTCGATAACCAACAGCCCAATGGGCACATCGACAGCAATGGTGAGAACCGCTTCCATTGTTCCTTCTGTAACATTGTACTTGATGGGAGGAGGTACAAATCACAGCACAGAGTACTTCGGTGCTTGTTAGGGGTTATCTGAGAGAGCTGCAGGATGTAATTCTTCAGCTACTGCGTTTATGTGGAATGAGGATGTGTCTCTCACTGCACAGAGCCCGGTAATAACAGTGTTCCTGCAAGCAGACAGCTTCAGAAACTGCTCGCTCAGGCCCTAAGGACTTACTTTTTGCTAATTTTGGATTAGCTTTTTGGCACCAGAGTTACTCCTGGTTAAGCTCTACTAGAAAATACATTAGCATTGCCTGGCCCTGCCTTCAGGCTTAGGAATTAGGTGTTGGGGTTTTACAGCAGTTAAAGGCAGCGTGTTGGGAAGGAGCAGCTCAGTGTTCTGAACGAAGATTCTCCTCAGCTTGTACAGCGTTAGTTCTGTTAAACATTAGCTTAAAATTATCTCTGGTGATATTATTCCCTTCTTTCACAGCTTTTACAGTAGAAATAAGACTTAACAGAGTCATTTAACTGAGCAGATGGTTGTAGTCTTTAGCCAGATGGTTCTTTTGTTACAGGTATGTGTCAGACCGATGCTGGAAGGTGTCCAGATGTTGAAGCTCCTGCCGTAGGTTGCAGACAGCCAAAGCTGTGTATCGGCTATAATAAAGACACTTGGAAAACCGAAGACGTGGCTGATGGAATACTTGCTCCAGATAAGACAGGTACAAACCCCATTAATCTGGCAAGGTATTTGGTGTTTGTACAGATCAGAAAGCCCTCCAAGTCAGACAGCGTTAAGAGATTGCTCCCTTCAGAGAAGAAGGCTCAGACTGATCTCAGGTGTGAGCACAGTGAATTTACTTTCTCCTGCTCTCTTTGATCCCGTATGGAGCTTGGGTAGCTCGAGTTGGAGGAACTGTCAGAAAGCAGCAGTCTGAAGCTCACAGTTGCCGTTCCTCGCAGCTGGCTGATCGGTATTTTGGGTTGAGCTATTCCTAAAATGCGAGAGCGCTTTCAAACCGGAGGTGTTAAAATGTTCCGTGCGGTCTAAAGGGGCTGTCAGCTCCAGAGCTCAGCTTTGGCTTTTCATCTGCAAAACTTAAAGGTTATTTTGGGCACGACACCTGCCTCTGCTCTTTGCCAGTTTCTTGGGTGTTACACTTGCACTGTTCTATTTGTGGCTGTGTTTTGTGTTCGCATGCTGTATTGTAATAACCACAGGGAAACAGCCAGTGAAGCGCCTTTTCTCTCCAGGAGAAACTAAAGTTTAATAATGGAAAGTTGGGGAGCGCACTGAGGAAATTAACTTTCAAGTCAGAAACTGCTTCCTGGTTTGAGTTCTGTTCATCTGCTAATGCCACTGACGGCAATAACATACCTTGGGATAACTGTGTGAGTTGACAGTGATCCCTGTAAAGCAGCAGCGTAAAACTAAGACAGGTAACTGTGTTTTAAAGCAGGTACAGGGAAGTTCCACTTCCTGTTTCTACCCTGACTAGAAGGTCTGGAAGAGGAGATAAATACATAAAGGAAATAAAAACATAACTACTAAACTTTATTTTAAAGAAAGTCACAAATATTTTTTGGAGTAAAATAAAACCCAGCCAACTGAATCTATTAGTTGGAAGTACAGTACTATAGGTACACTACTGTAGCTGGAGTTCTGATAGACACAGGTACTTCTAGCCCTGTATAAACCCAAGAAAGTTCTGTATTGGTGAGAGAGATTCCCCTGCTGCCTAAACAGAGCTGCCTTGCCTTCCCTTCTGCAAGCAGTGCCTCAGAGCTGACAGCTTCCAGCTGGTTAATGTGTTTGTTGCTGCTCTCCCTTCCAGGCTATGGGCTGCCCGTTGTGTGCACGGACTGCAGTGGCAGCACGGACAGCACCAACGTCCACATTTACCCCAAGGAGGCCGAGTACTACTCTGAGAGCCTTCAGACTCTGGAGAGCACCTGCCCAAACGCACTGAGCAGCAAGGAGCGCAGTAGGAAGCGGGGTGCGAGCACCAGCCTTCTTCATCCTCAGCCGTGCAACGGGATTGCCAGTGGCAAGAGGATGGACACAGACGGGACCCTCTACCCCAGCAACCACGATAGAATAAGACCCATGAGCACCACCAGCCCGCTGCTTGCAGACAAACAGGGTATGTGGTCCCTTGGGGATGTCTCTTTCCCCCCTCATGCAATGTAATTCCATCTGGGTTTTAGCAGAGCCCTCTTTTCTCCCATCCCATGGCTCAAGGGCATAAATCATAGACTGTTTTGGGTTGGAAAGGACCTTAAGTTCATCCAGTTCCAGCCCCCTGCCATGGGGACACCTCACACTAGAGCATGTCAGCCAAGACTGTTGAGCCTGGCCTTGAGCCCTGCCAGGGAGGGAGCATTTACCACTTCTTTGGGAGTGACAGTGGCAGGGCTGGTTTATGGGGTGTGCTGGAGCAAAGCACCAGCTAACCACACTGCCTCCCTGGCTTGCTTCACAGGCTCTTCCCAAGCAGCAGCAAAGCCTTCAGAGCTCAACAACCTTAACTTGGTGAGGGCTTCACCAGCAGGAGGGTCACTAAAGCAACTGAACGTGCTGCCTGAGATCCCCCCAACACTACTAGATCTGCAGAGCGAAGCAGGAGTGAACCAGGCCCTCCTGTCCAACGGCAACGCATCCGAGCCCTGCGACTCCCATCCTGAGCTGAAGCCACCCCATGGAGCGCTGGACTGAGAGGACACAGATTAACACACACACTAGTTTATTATTTTTCCCTTTTTTAATATTTCTTTTGCACAGAGTATAGAGGCTACTTACTTCTACCTCAAATCTTGAACCGATGGCCTGTCAGAGGCAAACAGCTGAGGTATGAGAAACAAGCTTGTATGGGGAACCAACTCCTGTTCGAGCGTCATCTGTTTGTACATAGTTTAAAACTTCCCTGAGAAGTATGAAGTGTTCAAAAGTTGACTTGCATATGAAGCACATAAATGCAAGGGATTATTGTGTAAAGAGAAAAGTATTTGATACAGTTGTACATAAGAGTTTTCATATATAAATATATATATAAAATATATATATCTTTTACAGAGGCTATTTTAATCTTTAGTGCATGGAAAACTGAGTGAAAATTTACCATTTTGGCAATATTGTTTTCAGTATCGGGTTGCTGTTAAAACTTTGTGAGAGAAAATAATCCTGGTGCCTTAAATGCATAAGCAGAACCGTTCCAAAGGGATCGTCCTCTTTTCAATGGAAGTTCCTTTAAATCACGTTATCAGTTGGGTTAACTCAGCACAAATTTGCTTCCCCTCTGAAATTTATTGCACTTACATTTAGAATGGAGATTTTCAACTGTTTCAAATGAAGTTTCTAGGGAAACAAAATGTGTGGTGAGGAATTACATAGCAACCTGATGTAGCCCTGGTGGTGGAAGAACTTAAATTCTGTTTTTGTTTTCCAAACAGCATAGAAATTAAGTGTTTGAACTGTGACGTTTGAGCAGACCACACAAAGAGGCACTAAATAATCCACCAAGAGCACAGAGCCCCAAAACAGCCAGGCAAGGGCATTTGTGACTGGAGAGCATCAGTACAAAAGCAGTAACTCACAGAGTAAATGTGGGGTGGTCACAGCCACTGCACTGCTCAAAGCATCTCACAGTAGAGGCGTTATCTGCCCCTAATACACTGGGCACCTCCAGCCCTAACACAGCCATTTCCCTTCCCAGCTGGACACAGCTTTGCTTCTGGAAGGTGCATGGAATGATGGAGCTTGGCCCTGTCTGGAAGGAAGAGCCTGTGCCAGTAAATGCATTTTCACACCCCAAAGAAATCCATCTGTTCTGGAGGGGGTTTGAAACCATAGAGCTGTTTTGACAACAAAGCTGAACTCACACTCCTGAGCTGACAGCTGTACCCTTAATTCATCTGATACTTCTCTTTCCTGCAACACAATATTACATTTTCTCATTGAACATCATTAACCCAACCCGCAGCCAGACTCTCTATATGAAAATATCCGCTTCAAATGAATTAGGCTGCCTTGTGTAGCAGCCCTGGGCTGCTCAGAAATACACTCATTAAAAGGGAAACTGTATGGTTGTGGTTGAAAGTGCTCTGTTAAATGGCAATGTCCCAAGTATTTTTATGTGGTCTTTTAAGTTTGTCTGTGAATAGGGGGAAAAAGAACTACCCGCATTGGTCACACAGATCTTTGTCACTTCTGACTTCACGATGACGCTTGGTACCTATAGAAAGGCTGCTCTCTGTTGGTACCTGTGGATGGAGGACTCCCAGTTATTTGTAATTTGAGTTCTGCTAACATAAGGTTGCTAACTCTGGTGATGACTACTCTGGGGGAAGGTTTATTAGGGGGGTTTGTTACTATTTTTTCCCTTAGGAACAACTCAAACACCAGTTCCACTGAAGCCAAGTGGTGGAAATCCACCTCTGCTAGTTCAGTGAAGCTCAAAACAAGCATCATAGGTGAGGGCAGACACATTGCATTTGCTGTTCAGCTCCATCACTTCGGGCTCTTCCTGTGATGGTGGTTTCAGTGTGGACCAGCTGAACCTGACCTTGAGGAAGCAAGGCATAACTCAGCCAGGTACCTGTCTGTATCAGTTCCTGACTATTGACACGTTTGCACTTTGGGGCAGGTGGCTGATGAGGGTGAGTGCCAAGTTGATTCAAAGCAGAGGAAGTGGATGTTTGGGAATTACAAGCCCAGCATCATTTTCCCTTTACCAGAGGGCAAACTGCACTGCGGAGCCCACTTGCAAGGTGCAAACATTGGGAATGATTGGGAAAAGATGGGAATGATTTACTGAGTTTATTTTGCTGGTGGAAATGTCATCACCATTGCGGATACCAAGCATATTTGCCACATTAACATTGGAAAGTAATGTTTCTGAATCAAGCTAACTGCCTAATGTTCTGACTTCCACTAAATATGTGAATTTGCTGCTTCTAGGAGGCAATGTGAAAGAGGAAGTATTACTTTTGTGTACAAAGTTATTTATTTATTAGAAAAATCTGGTACAATGTTGTACATTGACAAACATGTAAGATATTGAAGTGTCTAACAAATGGCATTGAAGTGTCTTTAATAAAGGTTCATTTATAATGTTACAGCTGTTTGGTTGAGAGTGAGCATTGGGGAGTTGGGGTTGAAAATTCAATAAAAGTCTAATCTGTTGCTATGCTCTTTTCTGTCTCTCTCTGACAAAACACCTGAAATCAGACCCATGACTCTAGCGTGAGATACTGCAGATCAGTACAAGATGCTGGCAGCCTGAACTGGTGGATGGGGTGGAATCTGGGGGCTGGACTGAAAGATACAATAAAGAATTCATAAGAAATAGAGGTCTAATATATCAGCTTGCTTAAGTATCTGGCAAGGCCTCTTATTTTGGCACTGAGACCGGACCAGATGGGCTGTGTGCTTTAAAGATGGAAGAGAAACAGGGCTGGGATAGCACCAGCTGTGGCTGCTGTTGTGAACACCTCTGGTTTGCCCTAAGTCAAACCTAAACCCCACCCTACCTGGAAATTCCAGAGGAAGCTTTCGAGATAAGCTGGAATTCTTCTTTTATGTTGTTTATGTAGGGGGTTTTAAATTAAAAACCAGTATTTCCTGCCCCAAATCGTAATTTGGGGTACAAAGCACATTTCCCTGTGAGGGTGCTGAGGTGCTGGCACAGGGTGCCCGGAGAAGCTGTGGCTGCCCCATTGCTGGCAGTGTTCAAGGAGCAACCTGGGTGAGTGTGAGGTGTTCCTGCCCGTGGCAGGGGGTTGGAACTGGATGAGCTTGAAGGTCCCTTCAACCCAAACCAGTCTGGGATTGTCTGAGACTACGCTGTTATCCTTTAACACATGTAAGAGTTTAGAGGGAGTCTTCAAGAGGCTGGGGCCTGGACTGATTCACATTCTGTTGTTCCGCGTTATCCCAGTAACTGCCTCCAGTTAATTTGTCAAGTTTTGGTAAGCTTGAAATAAAACATTGCATATAAAACCATTTCAAAACACTGCTGAAACTTCAGGCAAACAGGAAGCAGGGAAAAACTAAACACACAGAATCACAGGATGGTTGGGTTGGAAAGGACCTTAAGATCATCCAGTTCCAACCCCTGCCATGGGCAGGGACACCTCACACTAGCCCACATTGCCCAAGGCTCCATCCAACCCAGCCTTGAACACTGCCACGGATGGAGTGTTTACCACTTCTTTAGGCAACTGTTCAGTGCCTCACCACTCTCACAGTAAAGACCTTCTTCCTTACATCTAACCTGAACTTCCCCTGTTTAAACCCATCACCCCTTGTCCTATTGCTACAGTCACTGATAAAACACCTCCAGGTCTTGTCTCCCACACAGTCCCAAACTAAAAGTGTCATTCCCAGCAGGATGAGACAGCTCAGTCTGTGTGGAACACTTGCCTGGTGCTGTTCCTGGGTGTCCTTGTCCTCCCTGCTGCAGCCTGGGGTGCGCAGTCCATCCATGGGCACACACCTGGGCCCATCTCCTCCCCATAACGTTTGGCTGGTGTGGGGTTTGGTTTTGAAGTCAAAAAAGCAGTGATGACAAAAAGTGATGATGCAAATACCGATTGAAACCCACAAAAACACAGCAATAATTTACAAGGCACAGTTACTTTCAGCTCAAGTAATTACATGCACCAAGTGCAGTGCTAACCCACTCACCGTATGTAAAGAGCTTTAATAGCAAATATGTCAGCTTTTACAACAAATAGTTATCCCTCCCCCAAAGCCCCTCAAATTGGTTCAGAGATTATATATATATGTATATATATATGTATATGTGTGCATATATATGTGTGTGTATATACATATACACATATACATATATGTATGTATATAAAACTTCACAGAAGACACAACCTTACAAGTGGCAGGCAGCGTTGCTGCACCGTGCCATGAAACTGAGCAGCATTAACCAGCCAACGGGGGCCTTGGCTGAAACTCCCCATTTTAATACAAAATTAAGAAGTACGCCCTTTGTGCTTATGTTTTACTGGTTTGCCAATTATTGTCTGAGTTTTGGCCACAAAAAAATGGCTTAGCGCTATGATGGGAGAACAGTGTAATAAACCACCCAGCTTTAGTCAGCCAGGCCATTGAGCCTGAGCAGCAGCCGGTGCCTACAGCGGCTCAGCCCCCCCCCGTCATGCACTAACCTGGTTTGTGTTTGTTCTCTCTCGCTGCCTCTGTACATCTTCCTGCTGATGAGAACAGCCTCCCCGTTAGAGCCCGGCACCACCGGTATGAGTTCAGGTAACATGGGAGCATTGGGATGACCTGGAAGCTGCATTCGCCGCCAGTCTGAGGCTGGTGCTGCACAAGCCCAACCACGGTCACACTGCACCATGCCGCAGCACACGGCTCCCCCCAGCATCCCAACACCCAGGAGCCCCTCGGCTGAGCCCAGGGCACACTCATGAGCTGATGCACCCAGTCCCTCGGATCCCACCGCACCCGTGCAGCATGAGGAGGGTGTTCGGTGCGTGCCAAAGGGGCTCTCTTCATTATACACAGACTTCCTGCGTCAAGCATTAACGTATACAGTAGTACCTACGATGTTTTGGTAGATGAGTAACAAGCATGGATTCAAACAGACAGCCAGAAAAACAGGAATGTTAAGCACTCTGTATTTATGCTCTACTAACAGTTGCCCATTCCGGTAACGTTCACTCTCATCCCTTACTTCTCTTGCAAAGAAAGTTCATTACAATCATGCTCACTGCAGAAGCCTGGCTGCTGGTGGAAACTTGGGGCTCCCACCGCAGACCCTGCTGATAACTGAGCAATTTCAACAAGGCTTTTCCCTGGGCTCGTCCCTGCACCATTTCGGCTGCAGCATCCATTTCCTAACACGAGAGCAGCAGCAGAGGTTTTCTTTGCCTGCCAGCATCCCCCCGAGAGCCCTCAGGATCTATCTGTACACCAGCAGAACCCGTGCGCTCTCCCAGCCCAACCTTCCTGGGCTCCCTCGTGTCTGCTTTTCCAGCCCTCTGCTCCTCAGCTGCTGTGGGAGGAAAAGCCGAGCTGCGCATCTGCACAAGCAGAGCTGTACAATAACACAAGCCCATGCTTTTACTGGAGAAACGTGAGTCCAGTTAACGAAGCTGCACTGGCCCCCACCCAGGAACGCTTGCTGAGCACAGGTAGGTACCAACAGGAACATGAACTTCCACAAAACACAGCTCAAATCAGAGACAAATGGATTATTGTCTTTTACAAAGAGCTCTCCCAGCCCGGAGCACTCGCAGTGCTGTAACTCCATCAGCCCCTTCCCCACAACCAAACCCCTGCCCACGTTATGAGGCAGGTGCCACTGAATGATGAAAACTCGCTTTATTTCAGCCTCCACGCTCACAAACCCCCTTCCCTGCAGGAGTTCTCACAACGCTGCTCTCAGCCACTGTAATTGGCTGTTTATACCCCCCCCAACACCACTATTTTGGCAGGACTCTCGCAGTGACCTCACTCGCTTTCCATGCAGGAAAATTCCTCATTTGGGAAGTTGGATTATTGGAGGATTTGCTCTTCTGCAGCAGTGAAAGCAGCTCAACAGCTGCTGCAGCGCGGGTAAGGGGCTGCGGGAGCAAAGCTGCGTCCATGGGTGGACTCCTCCTCAGCATCCTCTCCAGCGGGACGTGGCTGTGTCAGAGCAGCAGCTGCCGAGTCTTCTCGTATGTCCCCAGGAAGATGAAGCCTCCCAGGCTGATCCCTGCCATCCGTGGGACAACACCTGCAAACAAGCTGAAGGCAAAGGAAAGGCTGTTTGAGCGGATGAGGGGAGAGCGGATGCTGCCTGGATGCTGCGGGGGCTTCAGGAGACAAAGCCAATACAAACTCTCTCTTGCTGTTGTCCTCAGTCCCACCCCACGCTCACTGGAGGAACCTGTCTGGGCTTCCCTAACAGAGCACAGTGGTTTTTAACCTCGCTCCTCAGGTGCTGGAGGCTGTGGGCCATGCATGGAAAGAGCGGCTCAGACACATCCCCACGCAGGGCTGCAGGCATCCCACCTTCCACTGCCCTCATCCAGCCTTGCCAGAGGGATCCCCTCTCCCTGCCAGGAGCTTCCCATGGCACACGCAGCCCTGCTCGCCGCAGCAGCTCATTCCCATCACACACAACAGGGACCAGCAGGAATGGCTGCATGTGTTCAGCCATCACGAGTTTTAGGTACCTGATCCTAATAGTTCTTGGAAGTTAACAGGAAGCTCTGGCAAAGCCAATTGGCTCAACACATCTAAGCTTATAGCTGTTTTAACAGCTTCGGGATAGGCCAGTGTATCCTCCCAGAAGACTACAGGCTTCCCTTGTTGCAAGCAAGGATTAAACATGAGGCTTGAGTCCGTCTGGCATCCCCTTGCTGCTCTATTGCCCAGGCAGCAGGAGCCCTTCACAGCCCAATGTGGCTGAGCTCCACCAGGACATTGTCCTCAGCATGGTGCCTGTTGGGAGCATGTCCACCGTGGGACAAGGTGCAATTCCCAGTGAGATGGAGATGGAGGTGCTCCCAGGGAGCAATTTGCTTCCCTGTGCCAGGCTGGTCCTGCCGCACTGGGGAATCCAAATCCACCGGCTGGGTTTTGCTATAATGAGCTTTGCTCAGCAGCCTGGAGCACACAGGCACATGGAAACATTTTATGGCTTTACTAGACAGCAATTTGGTCTATTACCATAATGACAGCTTTAAAACAGGGTAATTTGTACAAGGCATGTATGGACAGAGCGCTGATAGGGTAAATCCTCCGGTGCGGCATTGCTCTTGGAACGCTCGCCATCCTCCTGCTGAATCCAGCAGCCCTCATTACAGGAGGGGCAGACATTCATCTACAGAACAGCCCACTCGAGACACAGCTATTACACAAACAGGGGCAGATAACTGAGTTACCCAGAAGCTGCATCCCTGGCAACTTCTATTACTAACCATCACTTCCAAGAATCCCGGCCCTGCTCCCCCCAGTTTCCCTTTCCCACCTCCACCCGTGGCCTCTTCAATCCACTCTTCCCCTTCTGCAGGAGGGAAGCATTGAATAGCTCCAGGGCTGCCCTGAATCCAGAGATAGCTGCAGGCCTGATCCAAAGTGGTCCCCACCTGCCCTCATCAGCAGGCGAGGTAAGTCGGGATCATTTCCAAGGGCCCCATCAGACACGGCTCCCATGGACACAGGTCTGTCTATTGGTATCTGCTGTTTGCACTGATTGCCCCCAGCACGCTGCCACTCTTCTCTCCCTGCCTGGATTTTCCTTTCTGCTTAGGCAACAATGCCAGTGACTGGCAGATGCAGCACCGAGGGCTGGAGGGCTTCACCTCCACCTTCTCATCATCCACAGCTGCAGCAGTAAACACACAGCACAGCAGTAACAGGCAAAGACCAAACACACTTCAACCGTGCGCATGCCCTCCAGGGTTCCCAGCAGCTAAAGGCGATGGGTGACGACCCGGCAACCAAAAGCAAACTCTTTCTTGACAGAAACAAACCAGGATTCCTGAAGTTACCCTTTGGGACAGACACTGCAGGGCCTGGACACAGCCTGGAAAAGGCACTGTGTGCTCAGCCACAAAACCTCTGCATTACACTCGGAACCAATGGCCATGCTGAGAAACACCAAGTCCAGCCCTGCACTGAGCTCACTCCCTCATACAGCCTGTGTTTCACAAAGCAGTGAGCCCCGGGCACAGGAGCAGCTTTCACCACTCACATTGGGTCTGGAAAGCGGTGTGGTTCACACCAGCCGTTCATTCCATGTCTGCTCCAACCAGGAAGCTCATCGGAGGAACAGGACACACTGTGTAAATCATCAACTACACACAAGCTGGGATGTGCCACTGCACCAGGTTTCTCACTCAAATAACCCTTTCTTTCTCATTGAGCTTCATCAACAGGTTTCAAACACCACCACGTCCTCCTTGCATGAAAAGCAATGGGACAAGATGTAAACCTGCTCTCATGTGAACAGCTCATCCACACTGTTGGCAAGAGCAAAGAGACACACGGATTTGCTCACCTCATCCCTATCCCACCTTCTGCCACAGGTCTGGCTCTCCCTGCACAGAAAGGGATGTGCAATTTCTTGGCATGAAGCAGAGGGATTTACTAGGTGCAAGACCAGGAAGCTGAGGCCTGTGCTCTGGTTTTAATAAGGTGGCAATAAGCAACACGTCTTTCTGCCCTCAGAATTCCTCCTCTTCAAGTACGAGATTTATTAAGAGGAGCCATAAATCATTTCATGCAACTGGCCAAAAAAGCCCGACATTTTTATTGGTTTTGATTAATAGATTCATAATTGGCAGCAGGCATGGCAGCCTCTGCGTTTATTTTTCCCAAGGCTTTTTCTTCCTTCTCCTTGCAGCTGACACAGCTTGGCCTCCTCTCCATGTTACTTCTTCTCCAGACTAGCTTATTGTTTTGATTTCAGCTGAATTGTGTTCCCTTTGGTCCTACTCCACGGGTACTATCTTTAGGCAGAGCTTAATTTGGGGTTGTTTAGAAAAGGGCACTGCTGAAACACCCTGAAAAGAACACAAACACACATTCATTTTTCCCCTGGGGAAAAGGGGAAGGTTTCTCCAGCCAAATCCATGCCTCCTCACACCCTTCTGCCATTAGCAGAAGATGCGGCCTCACTTCTTCCTATGTTCAAAACATGCTCTAGAGTCCATCAAGCCATGTAGGACCAAAAGGTCATCCACTGCCACATCACCTCGTCACCTCAAAGAGCAAACCTGAGCGCTGCTGGGCACGCAGCTGGGTACCTTCCTGCAGTCCGTGCTCAGGAACTTCCTGCAATCTGTTTTATTTCCCACGTGTAGAAAGAGAATTGGACTTTTATGAGGTGGTCAAGCGGAGATCGCATGCGAGCAGAAACCTGTCCCCCTCCAGGCTGCGAAGTGCAAGCTGCTGCGAGCGACAGCTTACGCACGTGAAAACAGCAACTGAAAGCATTGGCCACATCAAGTGGATTAACAACCCAGGGCAAATGACAGCAAAAAGCCCCAGGGAAAGCTTCCAATAACCTCAGTTTCAAAGGGACATGGGGGGTGTCCCTACCCCTGGCAGGGGGTTGGAACTGGATGGTCTTTAAGGTCCCTTCCATCCCAAACCATTCTATGTTTCTATGGCATCACACTGGCATTGCCTGCTCCCACCACACTTCCAGTAAGAACAGCAAATACAAAGGAACAGAGGAGACCTTGCTGGTGTTAGCTATCAGGAAATTGCCAGGAGGAGGAAAGGACTGTCCACATGGGACATGTGGCTCTGGCATTGGCCTTCCCTGACATCAGGAGGGGTGATTCGCACACTTCAAGATGAAACTGTGGTACTCACTGTCACAAGACACACACGCCTGAAGTTTAACTGGGTACAAACTACAGCTGTACGCAATTCATGGAGAAAAGTCCATCACTGGTTATTAAACACAAAGCTACACGCGCCTTCAAAGCCTGGAGCTAAGCTTGGAGATTGTACCATGGATATATGCCCTGTTTCTGTGCTATTCCATGGACATTGCTCCCAGCCAGTGCTAAGGCGAGGACACGACACCTCCTTGGAGGGACTTGTTCTTAGTTACCCCACAGCGGCTCCCTGTCCATGCAATTGAAAGTCTATTCTGTATTAGAGTATTTAAATATAAGCAGACCATCCCACCTGCTGACACACACAGATATACCACCTGAGATGCAACACGTCCTTACCCCAACAGGCCTTGTGTCCTCCAGATGCTACCAAGCGCAGCCAGAACATTCCCGCTAGCATTGCTGGAACCAGCCTGCACACAGAAAGAGAGAGATTGGAAACTGTTGGCAGAGAGGTTTAGTTATTTACTGAGCTCCCTGTCCATGGTTAGTGCCACATTACTGGAACTAGAGACATCCTAATGACTAGGCACAGTCTCCAGTGTGGAGAGCTATTTGGCTGTGAACGGGCATGTGAGCAATCCAGACAATTGCTTGACAATTGTAAGGTAGTGACCCGCAGGCACTGAGGCCTCGCCTGAGGGTTACTAAAGTTTGTGTACGTGCAGAAGCCTTGGGAAAAGTTAGCACGGAAAACTACTGAGAGAGATACGCAGAGAAGGAATGTTAACTGTAACCTTGAAGCATATGCTGTCATAGTTAACCAATCATTAAGCTGTTACTGAGTGAATCCTGTTTGGTATTTAGCCGTGTGAACAATACATGTATCCAATTAGACTTGTGTGTGTTAATGATAGACAAGTAGAGTGCCTATATATACTGAGCTATCTGCGCAATAAACTTTGGCACAGCCTGATCATATTGGTCTGTGTGCTGTGTCCGGGACTTCTGCGTCAACAAGTGGCGCCCGAACAGGGACCCTCAGATCGGCGTTGGATAAAACCGACGAGACCGACAGGAAGGAGGGGGCAGAAGCCGGTCGATATCGGGTGCTGCCCCGGCACTCGGAAGTCGCTAGCGCAAAAAGTTTGGGAATCTCGCCCTGATCAGGTGAGCGGCCGGGGAGGAGAGGGGGTCCACACTGACCAAGGAAGAGTCAGAAGTGGTGAAGCTCCTCCAACACATTCTCTCTATGAGAGCAGTGAGTTATGATGAGCCTGCCTTGAAGGCTTTGCTGTATGGAGCAAAGGGAAAGGATTTAATCCCCTCAGTGGATGCTGCCTTTCAAATCGCAACTTGGGAAAAAATAGGAGCAACGCTGTGGGAAGAGGTAAGTAAGGGATCCAAGGAGGCAAGTTAATACCCCACTGTGTGGAGACTAATTACTGACTCTTTAAAAAATAACCGATGGATGGGCCAGGGGATACGAATTTGCATCTTCCTTTATCACTTTCGCCGCCCCTGGCCTCCCTCCCCCCAGAGCCCGATCCTCAAGATCGTCAAGGTTGGGACAAATGGACAGGATTGTTAGATGAGAAAGTACAGACACTTCATGACGGACTTACAAATTTACAGCTCTCCGACACGGCTAAGTCAAAGAATGAGATAGTGGAGCCCAAACCCCCCCACCACCACCCCCACCCCCCCACCCCTCCGAACCTCCGCCAGTCGCTGCTGCGGCTGCGGAGGCTGAGGATGGCGATGAAGGCAATCCTTTTGCCCCAGACCCTGTTAATCCCGAGAAAAAGCCTACTCTCAGATCACCTGAAACCTACAGGAGAAAAATGTTTTAATTGCACTTGATAACACTGAAACTCCAGAACACATTAATGAGGAGCCTGTGCATTTTCATCAGACTGTTGTTGCTGCTCCTGAGATTCTGATGCCTGATAATTCTGATGCTGACCTGGATAGTCCTTTTGACCCGAGACCTGTTGATCCGGAAAAGAAGCCTGATTTAGATCCCCCAGATCCCCATGATAAATGGGCAGTTATAAAGGGAAAAGTAAGATGGGTGGGGGATGCAGATGTATTGTGTGCTTATAGTCTGTCTGTGATATTCATGTACTAAAAGTTAGCAAATGTAACTACGTCTGTGTTTCTATCGACCCTTGCAGACCTTTATAGATACTGTTGGCCACTTCTCCCGATGTAGGCTGGCCACCTGCATTGGGATGAGTGTGCATTTTGATCAGTACAAAAGCCCAAGCCTCATGCAATGTGAGGGAGGCAGAGCCTCTGCGGGGACGCCCGCTGAGATTGAGCCTGCCACCTTGCACTGCGATGATGCTGCTTGGAGCTGGTTTCCTGATTGTCTTCACAGGGTCATTGCACTACGTTTTGTACGTGGGACCGTGTAGTGGGAGTAATGATTGTCTTCATTTTGTGTTTCACATATTGTAGTTGTGTGGAGTGTGTTTGTGGGATCCCATGAATGTGTGTGTATGTGTGTGTCTGTTGAGGGCAGACAGTGTTCTGTGTATTTTTTGTTATTGGGTTAATGTAAAAGTTTTTAATGGGTAGCAGATTAACATTTTGGGCAAGAAAGGGTTAATAGAAAAGTGGTGCTCCCTGCAGAGATTTATGGTTGCTGCTCAGCAGGCTGGCAGCTGTAGCAGCTGCTGGGCAGGCAGGCCTTTGTAGCTGCTGCTGAGCAGTCCTGCTTAGTGTGTTTAAGTTAACCTAGGGGAGAATCCAAGCTTTACCAACCTCCACCCAAACAGCACCAGGGTGGCAGACACAGAAAAGAAAAGGAAAAAAAAAAAAAGGTAATGACGCAGCAAACTCCTTGACTGTTAACACGGTGCAGTTTGCTTCTGCATCTGCTTCACATTCCTGTTTCATCAGAATGCCTTTGCTTTAAGGAATCATTTTTAGCTTGACTTACTTCTCGAGAACTGACGGCATGGGGGAAGGGCTATATTTGTGTTCTACCTACAGGTCCATGGAGGCTACCTGCAAAGTTTCTCAAGCCTTGTCATGAGCTGGATGGACAAGCGGAAAAACCCAATGCCTTAGCTACAGGAGCTTCAATGTGTGTGCATGTAAAGTAGCTCTTATTAGAGGCTGTGATTTTGTGTATAAAACCACCTGTACTTACTAGCCAGTTGCTAATAAGAAACTACACCTTGTACTGTATGGATTTGTCACTTGTAAAACAGATGTTAGAATATGCATATTTGCAGCAGCTGCTAGAAAATGCTAAGGCAAAAACTAGAAAGATTCTAATACAATGACAGTGGTATAAAGCAGGTAATGGAACGAATTAAGAGGGTGGAAGAACACCACTGGTGGAAAATTTTCTTTGGCTGGTCCGTCACTGCCACTAGCATCTTCAACATGCTGCTGCGCCCTGTAGTATATATATACTGCTAACGTAAATCTGTATGTGCTTTGCCATAGTAGTGACTTGTTACTGAATGAAGCAGGTGAACCTCTGCACTGACAACAAGGTGCCACAACTGACGTTGGCCAAATACCTCCTACCGCAGTCAAGGGCAAGACTGGGTTGGCCTCTGTGTTTGCCACCAAGAAGAACCTTTAGCTCCGCTGCTGGCTGCAACCCAGCAGGCGTTGAGTGGTGGGGACACATGCCATGCCAGACCTTGATGTGAGGGATGGCCTCTCCTGTTATCAGAGAACTATACAGGAGAGAAAGGCAGGCCAAGCAGCCTGTGGTTGGCATATGTTGGAGATACGATCTAGTCCAAATCCGCTGCTCAAGTAGGGTCGTCTGAAACAGGTAATATATATAAAATAAAAACAAAAACAAAAAAAAAAAAAAAAAAAAAAAAGAGGGAAATGTAAGGATTTTCTTCAAACAGTTTGCAAACGTAATTTGTACAAAAGTTTTTAAATTTGTCTAGTTTTGATTCTCTTTCTGCAATACAGCATTTGTGACATCTAACAGATGATTCCTTGCCCAAACCACCAGTTCTATATAAAGACCTACATGATAATGAGTGGAAAGGACCAGAACCATATCAAGTTATAGAATGTAACAAAGGATGTAATGTGACTGCAAGACTAAAGCAAAGTGTGCAAAATGATTCCAGTGGAAGTTTGTTATGCTGTTTTTAATGGCAATACGTATGTGACTATGTTAATACAAGTAGAAGTAAATTCTTTAAAAATATAGTTTTGCAGAATTGTAAGGCTTTAGATATATTAACAGCTCAAGTAGACAGAGTATGTACTTTAATTAATGAATCTTCTTGTAGTTATCTTGATCAGTCTGGACAGACCTTGAAAGATGTTAAAGAAATTTGGAAGCATGCGAAAGTACTTCATGATGTCTATCAGAACGATAAAATTCCTTGGTTAGATGCCCTTCTTACATCTTGGGACTTTAATGGTTGGCTCACATCTCTGATTAAAGGTATTGGAATGATTTTGGTAGTAATCTTGACCATAGTTATGATTGTACCTTGTATTTTGCAATGTATTCGTGATATGATTGAAAACCTGGTAAAACAGCTTTGGCTCATTCAAGAAAAGAAAAGGGGGAGATGTGGATGATTTCTTGTTAGAGAATGGACATATGCCTGCTCTGAATGAAAGCAAGTATGTGCAGCTGGCCATGTAGCAGGGGTAACTCCTGGTTACCTCTGTGCAGCCGACCGTGGAAAAGAAGCAACTCCCGGACAGTTAATGAAACAAGAATGCAGGCCTGGAAGATAAGAAGGAGCTAGGATAAGAAGGTTGCTGAGCTGGACTGTAAATTTCGCTTGCTTACAAAACCCACACTTTAGGTTCTCACTAGTGCAAAAGTTACAAGTACTCTCAGAATGGGATTGGTTTCAAAAGTTGTTACAGGGTTGGGGTATTAGTAGTTGGCTAGGAGTACTAATCAAACAAGGTTTAACAGTTTTAATGGTATTGATCATTATTGTTTAAATCTTTTGTTGTTTATGGAAGTGTATTGTCAGTATGCTATTTCGTGCTGTGAATCGGGTCTGGATTGCTCAAAAACAAAAAGGGGGATTTGTGGAGAGCTATTTGGCTGTGAACGGGCATGTGAGCAATCCAGACAATTGCTTGACAATTGTAAGGTAGTGACCCGCAGGCACTGAGGCCTCGCCTGAGGGTTACTAAAGTTTGTGTACGTGCAGAAGCCTTGGGAAAAGTTAGCACGGAAAACTACTGAGAGAGATACGCAGAGAAGGAATGTTAACTGTAACCTTGAAGCATATGCTGTCATAGTTAACCAATCATTAAGCTGTTACTGAGTGAATCCTGTTTGGTATTTAGCCGTGTGAACAATACATGTATCCAATTAGACTTGTGTGTGTTAATGATAGACAAGTAGAGTGCCTATATATACTGAGCTATCTGCGCAATAAACTTTGGCACAGCCTGATCATATTGGTCTGTGTGCTGTGTCCGGGACTTCTGCGTCAACACTCCAGGAATGAGGCAAAGGGCAGAAAGGGAAACCGAGACATGGAAGAACCAAATGATCATGCCAAGGTCACAGAGCTGATTAGATCAGAACCAGCTATTCAGTCCCTTCTGCACTACACTCAACTCTACGTCCAGCAACTGACACTGGAGTAAGACATTAACAAAAACACACTCAAAGCATCAACAAGTAACTTTGCAGGTCACTGCAAGAGGACAGCATCCTAGAGTTCTACTTACATAAAAAAACCCCAACACAACAACATGAGTAGTGTATTGCATGTGAAAATAGCCTTGAGTGCATAACAGAGGACAAATAGCAGTATTACAGACAATTAAATTACATGTGTGACCTAGTTAGCGTGAGATGACTAATACAAAGATGCTGTTTGGGGCTCAGAACTTCCTAAAGCACCATCATTCTCTCACCAGCGCTGACCCGGTTGCTCATGATAGCAGCAGACATAAATGAAACCCAGTTCTTACAGTTTCATCACCCATACTGTCCAAAGGCAAAGAAGCTGCAGCAGGTACAATACCCAGCACTGAGATACACCCCACTGCAACACGATGAGTGCAGATGCGCGTGACTCTTACTAAACTTACTGATCATATAAGCAACCCTCCTTCTGCCCTGGTTGGCAGATGGAAGCCACCACGATCTCTATGGCTTCAAATTTTAGGACACAAAATCCAGTGCCAAGCCCTCCTCACACTCTAAAGCCCAACAACTATCAAACCAACAGAGGAATAAATCCCTGATGGGCAGTTCAGCTTTGGGTGTCTGACTCTGCAAGGATTTTCTCCTAAAGACAATGCATGAGGCTCTGAAGGGCACAAGCACAAGCCCTTCTCAGACAGGGAAAGGACCAGAAGAGCACTTTGAGGAAAGAAGCAACGATTCCATCAGTTCTTTATGCAGTACCTGTTCACATCTAATCCTGCCTTTGAGGACAAGAACAGAAATCAGTAACAGATGCTGGATTTCATTCCGTAATGACCCTAGAGAAACTACCCAAGCCATTCACCTGCACGTCTGCTGGCCTCCTCCATTCTTACCTTTGCCAACATAATCTTGGTCTTCGCTACGTCGAGAGGTGTGGTGACTGCAGCTGCAAATCCACCTGAGCAAATGAAAACACCAAACACAAGTGAGACATTGTTGGGTGAACAGGAATGCCACCTGCCTATAATTCCCATGGCTGTGGTCAACACCGCTGCTCCGTTATTAATGCCTGCAGAATGTTTCCTCACGTCACAGTCCAGGTATGTTTGTCGAAGGTCTGTACACAGAGTGTTTTATTCTTGTGTGTTGACTGAAGGAAACAGCTCTATACTGGTTAACTGTAAATCCAAACATCCCCATTGAGATTACTGTCCTTTTGTTTTGGGCTCTGTACAAATACGAATATATGAAGGTCCTAAGGATAATGGATTCCACTTCCAACATCTACAGACAAGTTTGAAAGGAAGAACCTGCTTACTCATTTGCAGAGAGAGAGAAATAAGCTCATCACACTGTGTTCTGCCTTGAGAATTAAAGTCTGATCACTCAAATGCCAGACAGACAGAGAGGAAAGATGCTCTGCATCTGAAACACACATGCTTCAGGCAAAGCTACCCACAGCATACAGATGGACTGGATCTGGACTTCACCTGTTAGACCTGGGACTCTGTTTCAAGGATAGAAGATAAGCCAATGTTTCTGATGGAGCTCATCTCCAACAAATGAAACCAGCTCCATTTTGGATAACAACAACATGAAGATGCTCAAGGGTCTTTGGAAGTGGGCAGAAGTCTGCTGCCACAAGTGCCATTTTCCTCTCACAGGTATTTTTATCCTCTAATTACTCCTGGACTTCACCCTTGGAGCTCGTTACTCTCATTTGGAGCAGCCAGCTCAGCTGTGGCTTTCCTCCTCAAAGACAGAAATCTTCAGCTTATCCATCCGCATGGCTCAGCCACAAACCTGTGTTTGTTTCCCTATGTCAACTCTGTACCTACAGCCTGGCCTCTTGTACTATATCTAGGGACCAGCTTTGCTGCTTTTTCTCCCAGGATCTTGTTCCCTTTGCCTTACTTCCCTATCCTAAAATTAACTCTAATCTCTCTCTCCCTCCTCTGTTCACAGTATTTCAAGTAATTCATGATAAGGAAGAGCTAAAGCGAAGGAAACATCTAAAATGCAGGAGCGGCCCAGCAGTAGGTGAAGAAAGAAAGGGGGGAAGAGATGAGAAACTTGTTCTGAAATCTCTTCTTCTTCCTCCTGTTTTTTTTCTCTGGAGTTCCTATATATCCTCTATCTGCTTCAGCAGGGAACAAAGTGACTCCAAAGACTGAAGCCTACACAGTACCCAGGGAATAAGCTAAAAATAATCTATTTTCTGTTCCAAGTCTCAAGGAATGTAGAAAAATTGATCTCTTTTTTCTTGGAATGGGAGAAAGGAAAAGCATTTCTTTCAAAATCTTTAAAGTAATGAAAAAAGTCCATCTTCCATTCTGGCTTCCGTTCTTACCTACATCTGCCTCTCTCAACGCCCTTTGCTTTAACAAACTAAACCCTGCCTTATGTCAGACAGGAGGTAGGGCCAGCTGGCACCCTGCATTGACTTCTTACAGTTCATTAAAGAACGTCCCACGACAGCTGAGGAGATGCAGTAAGGCACATGTGCAGTCCCCTGGATCTCAAACAGGGACAGCAGGCAAGCAGAGCTAGCCAACAGCCCCAAAAGCCTGCTTTAGGAGCAGCCCCTGCTCGTATCACGTCAGCCCATCCGGTTCACTCCGCCGGAAGCTTTCAAGCAGTGACACCTCACTAAAAAGCAGGAAAAACGGGTTGTATTCAAGAAGCCAAAGCAGAAACTATAAGCAAGTTAAACTAAATTCCAGCCTGTTCTTGGACTTCTTTAAGGTCAAAAATCTTTTTACTGTGAGCCAGTTTTTGAGTAAGTGACCCAAAGGCTTTGAGAGAATGGGCTGGATAGAAACTGTACTATGTATTTTTAGAACAGTAAAAATAATCTCCATGGAAAAGAGTGGCTTTATAAGCCTGGATGCAGAAGCCCTTCCTTTGCCCACAGACCCAGATAAAATTGAGCAGTGAACCACACGGTTGTCAGGTCCGTACCACGCAAATAAATCTCAACGCATCACTCAGCTGTAGAGGTGACAGTCATACTTCAGTCAGACTAACATTTTCCGTATCAGATCCCAGTAATCTTTTCCATGCATTCATCCCTAAGAGTTTCTTATTGGCGGAAGTTTCGATCTTGGCTGATGGAGTGATTAGAACAAACACGATTTATCCTGATACGATATTCTTATCTGAAAGGTTTAATCAAGACCAATCAGTTTGCATTTTTCCTCAGCCAACGTCCGGATCTGTCAGACTCCCGTTACTAACGTTTCATTTTCCATCACTGGGAAGTACTTGGTACAAAACTACCAATTGATTCAGAATGACAACAGCCGTAAGCACAACCAGCAGCAGGATAGTGGCTAAATTACAAGAAAGTTTGTATACGTTTGACAAAACCACAAGATTAAAACTAGCTTTTGTTGGGAATGGCGTTTTACTGAAGGCAGTGAGTCTGACAAAATGAATTAGCTCCAGCCTTAACCCTAAAAGTCCAATGTAATTTTAGAGTGACCTCTTCAACGTTAGTACACAGGCACCCAAGAACAGGCTACAGCATCAGTGAACTACTGCTCAGTCCCATCTGCTCTACAGTAAAAGAACTTACACCATGACTCTTCTGCAATCATCAGGTTTATACAACAGATACAAACCAGTCCAGCCAGAGCCTACTCATTCAAAATAGGAGTGGTGTACACTGCACTAATGCACAGTCAGGACCAACAGACCTTTAAATCACACCTTTAGCCTATTCCTGCTGCCACTGAATTCTCCAAGACCTGCCATGTAAGGCTGGAATCTGCTCAACTAATCAGCCACTGGGAAAAGCCAACATCAAAAGTATCAGGTATCAGATAAGAAAGGCCCAGACACATCCAGCCTTACACTCCTCATCATTCCAGCTTCTCTACAGAGCTGATAGAGGAAACAGCACCTATGCAGGCAGTCTGCAACCAGACACATCATCAGCTCACTCCTGGGGAAGGCTCCTTTCTCCCTTGCTCTAGCAGGGTCCGGTGATGACTTGGGCTCAGCAAGCAGGCACAAAGATGGATTTACACATGGGAGAAGGCCCTTGCCTTGTTAACACGTCCAGCAGAGTGACAAACTGCTTCATTGGGAAAATAAAACTTCACGTAGTAGTGGAAAATTCATCTCCTGTCTCCCAAGAAGTACACTGGACACTGTGTGTATTCACATATCGGCTGAGCAGCTGAACTTTACCAAGCTCAGGGTGTTACACAGAAAATCTCTCTGCTACTCACACTTCCCCAGTGAGCAGCTCTTGACAGATGTGCTAGTGACAGATATCTGCAGAGAATGATTTACCTGTATTCCCAATAAGAAGTCTTGATATTCCCCTAGGTTCAAGCTGGCATTTCCCACCTTTTTAGCTGTCATATGCAAATAAAACTTGAGAAGCATCAGAACAGAGTGAAATACTTCACCCGAGAACATACATAACCCTAGGTCCCCGCAATAAGGTGGCTGCCTGCAGGATCTGCTGCTGCTACAGGAGAATGTTTCACAGGTTCCTTGACACACTCCTCAAGTAAGACCCTATGAAGGGAAGAAGTTCTTCACCCACCATATAATCTTCTTGTACCATTACAGCTTTCCCTCAGCCCATCTAAAGGGTCCAGGGAACCCTTCTGGCCATCACAGAGGCTCCTCCTGATTCTGTTTTCTGGCCAGACCCCTGGCATTCTTTTCCACAACACCAGCTCAGCTCGGCAAGTCAAGCTTGTTTTAAGACATAGACACTTGCACTTGATTAATGTCCTTGATGAATTAGCTCACCTTAGGAAAAGAAAAAAATCCAGGTTAAGCTGTATTATTGCCTGTCTTCATTGCTATTTTCTGTACCAACATCTGAAGATTATCCAGCACTGATTCAGGATTGAATCCCGAATCCAGGCTGAAAAACTGAGTCAAGCACTCAGTTCCAACACTAAACCTCACAGCAACCTCTTAACACTGACTGATTTCCAGTCCACAAATGGTATTTTTCAGAGCTCTTCAATCAATCGGTTCATATTTAAACCTTTATTTTATTGACTGTATGTTATTTTTTGTTAAGAGGAAGTTTATTCTGGTCCTTTCTCACTGTGGGAACAACACCTGCCAACAGAAGAGCAAAGTGACCTAAGAACCTCTTTGGATTTCAACAGAAATGCTAAGAGGGAAAGCACTGCCCCTCCAGTGATTTAACCAATTCAGGGTTAGAGACATGGTCCAAGCAGACACTATGGGGAAATCCTGAGAACCAGTCAAACATTCATTCAGAGCTATAGAGCTAAAGAGGCTTTTAGACACAGTGTGTAATCTTGTCAGAGCTGATTAGGTCAGAACAAAAGTGATGGGAAGTCTTCCGTCTTAATGTGTAAAAAGCTCTCGTTAGTGCTCTATTATTCACTGGACTTGCTCCTCCATTCTTGGTGACTTTGTCACCACAGAGCATTAATTATTAATGTTAAGCCACACTATTTTTTACAGTAGAGAGAAAGAAGGTGTCTTTAACACAGGCAATTTTCAATGTCATTAAATGGACACTCAGGTTCTTTGACAAGCTGGAGATCACTTCATTGGTACGAGGCACTACTTTCCTTTCCCAACAGCTAATACCTGACGGCAGAATTCCATTGCCACCAGCCCACTTCCATGAAGACACCTAAAACCTATCTAGAAGCTGCTCTGGGATGGCCTGTGCTGTATTATGTGGGGCTGGGGTGCAGTAGTCCAGCCCAGCAGCATAAGCTCAGAGAAGACTAGAGCATGGAATGCAACCACAATCATGCCTGGCCTGCCCACAGCATGGGGAATGCTTCCATCCTTTGATTGCAGACTGCTAAAGCCTGTGCCCAAATGTGGGCTGATGTCCAAACACGAAGCAAGGTTTGGTTCAAATGCAACCTCAGGCTTAAAGTCTACCCTTGGGTTCCTCTCCGCCGGCTGCTCAGGCATCACCTTCTCTCACTCCCCACTGGTGCAAACGTCTCCCCTAGTTAAGACACCAGAGATGAACAGAGAGTTGGACACAGCCTCCAGGGATTAAATTATTAACAGATGAGACAGAAAGGATTCAAAATATCATATTTATGCTCATGCCTATTAGGTTTCTATAAAAAGCCCATGGATCACACACAGATCTTACACATGTGCGCTCAACAAGGAAGAGTTGGGCCTCTCGCAGCACTCTGGCTCAAATCACTGCCATTTCACAGGCACTGGGGATGGAATCCAATATATTGTTGTTCTTTGTTCTGCCTTTGCCAAATAATCAATGATGATTTAGCTAGGAACCAACCAACACAGAAAGACACACACATATGTGTGTGCCATAAAGGTAAGCCAAACAGGACTTCTCTTTCAGATTATTTCAGCTCATTACTCTGCCCCTCAAGACCTCTAACATACTTTGGAAAGCACTGAATTCAAGCAAAGAATACAGGAGACAAGCAATTCTGTGTGATTTCACTATCCCACTACTACCATGTTGGCATTTGACAGCATCTCTTCATTTAAAGACTGGGGTTTGGATAATCTTCTCCTTCTAAGGTTTAGAACATGATGATGTTAAATCATTCAGATGCACACATCAATCTTACTTTATTCACAAGGTACTGGTGAGGTTTTGAGGTGGAAAGAAAGGGATAAACAGTTTGGTCCAGTTGTTCTTCCCTCATTAGAAGCTCTGTGTAGGTAGTTGACTTTCAACCACGGAATCCATTCTTTAGAAAGCAGGAAATTATTTTTCCACCGCCTCCACTTAACAAGAAGGCTAAATATTAGCAGTGAAATTGAATGGATGTGGTACCAGATTACATCAACACAGGGCCTGTCTGTTACATGCCTGCAGAGGGAGGCAATGGAGATGGAAGGGGAAGGTTCTGATTCATGGAGAGTTGAACCTCATGAGTTTTGAAGCAGATCCTCAAAGAATACATGAGAAAAGAAGTTTAAAATACTGTGAAGAGAGAAGAATTGGGAAACAAAGAACAGAGAAGGAAAACGAAGCTGGAGGAAGTGAAGCTGGAAGGACAGCCCAGAGAATATTTATCATCAATTACAGCATGATCTACAAAATAGCACTCCAGCTCTGCAAAGATCTGTGCCTGGGGAGCAGAGCCTATAAAGACACCTAGGCTAAACCATCTCATCTACCACCACCATGGACCTGGAAGTCTCTGTGCTGCTCCAGGAGGACCCAGTGTCTCCTCCAGCGCAAAGTGTCAGGTCTCCCCAGTATTTGCCGAAGGACAGCAAAGTGTTCATGCACAACCATGCCTCTGAAAGCTCCTTCTTGTAATGTTTCTGTTCGAAAGTGAGTAGACACTACTGAACATCCATCAAATAGCAGCAAGTCCAAGCATAACCGGTCAGAATCATGACATACAGAAAAGGAAGTGGGGGCACTAGGCTAGATTTCCCATTGAGGCACCAAATTGGACTTCAGGAAATTACTCTGCAAGGCCTTGGGTAAATCAGATAACCTTTCAAGCTCTCTGAACACGCCTGAACACAGTTTTTGTATCAATCTGACTGTAAAGAAATCAACAGAGCTAAATTAATGATCCCCATCACACCTGCAGACACACAGATTGCACTCTAAAGCATTTTTAGTCTGATAACTTGTTTAGTTTCAAACCAAAAATGAGCGACCTGCTTCAATCACTCTGATTCTGCTTGAGCTGATTTGAAGTCAGTGTAAAACCCAACAGTTGACCAGATTTTAAGCAGAATAAAAAACTCCTTTCCCATCACATAAACATAGAAAACACAGCTGGACAAGACCACACGAGGTTACCTAAAATACCCCCTTTGTCCCATAATGGAATCAATTCTACTTAAACCATTCCGACACAGCTCATGTGCAGGATCTATTAAACCATGTGCAGCTACAGCCATGCTCGCTTCTCTCAGTCATGCACTTACAGCACCCATCAAAAGGAAGTCTCTGCTGGTATCCTGCTGCTATTAATACTGCAATTCCCCTGACAGAGTTTGTTTAAAAAAACCTTACATACGCTGTAATGGCTCTAATTTTACAAGTTATCAAAGAACAAGCTTTGCTTTTGATAGTCTCTATTTCCAGAAATGCCATAATTCCTCTTTAAACAGGATTTATTTTTTTTTCCACAGACTCTGTTACTGGTTTGGAATCTCAAAATGTATTTTAGCTCCTTGGGGAAAAGCTCGGGCTATCCATCTCTTTACTAATCTGTTTTTTCTATTAGACAGTGGTGTCTCTCCTCCCTCAAACTTGTCAGCTCTACTGATGAGTCATTAATTGCTTTCTTTCTGAAACAACTACAGTAGGCTAAAATCAAGCAAGAAGCCTACTGAAGAATTCAATTAACTTCTGGCTTGTTTGGTAATAAATAGTGCAGTATTGTGTTCTGCCACTCTTTATTCTTGTCCTAGTGTCTGGAGATTGCCCAGATGTTTCGTCCTGCTTTGTTGGGTTTTTCCTCCCCCTCTCTGCTGCGGAAGGCTTTAGCCTGCGGGCTGTGCAGCACTAGCCTCTGCTCTCCTGGCTCTAGTTAATCTACATGGCTGTCAGAGCTGTCACATGAATGGTGAATCATGGCCTCTCGCTGCAATCACTTCAACCCCTGGGGAAGTGCTCGGTGCAAACAGCTGCACAAACCCCCACCCAAGCAAAAGTTTCTCCTGGATGAGGACTTTACAAATCAACTTTGAAATGATGACAAAGCCTGAGTGACAGGCCCCTGGTTCCTAAAGAACCGAAATTTGTCAAAAACAAATTGCTTGTCTTTCAAACAGACACCCTGTTTGAGCCTTTTTCAGCCCCCCTTCTCTTTCCTTTGCTGACTTTTCTATTTCCAAACAACAACTGGAACCGTTTTCTTCTAAACAAACTCGAATTACAAAGGAATGTTGTTCTGCTGTACTTAATAGATTTGCACATTTTTCCCCTTTCTTCTTTAGTCTTTCCCAGTGTAACATATAATCCTTTGCACCTGCAAAAGCTCCACAGACTGCTGACTGCCAAGAATCCACCACGTGACCCTGCTTCCATGACCAGAGATCCTGTGTTTAAAGAGAAAGGAAAATAACAAGTTATTAAACGTTTGAATCTATCTGATCCCCATGCGAGTTAACTCCGAGGATGGGAACTTAAGTGAAAGGCTATTTTTGTGGCATTTTTCAGTGATGTAATAAGTGATTTTTCCCAAGGAACTTGTGAACTTGAACGAGCAGATGGAGTGAGAAAGATGTCTGGAACCGAGGAAGGCTTGAAGCAAATTGCTTTCAGGGATTTCATATGTATGTATTTAAGCCTGTGGCCATGCAGCTTTGCAAATATGTTGTGAATTTATTGTCTTTTTGGCAGATAAAACAGTGCAAAGCAAAACACTGGGGGGAGGGGGTGGCATGCAAGAACCAGTATCAGCACCAAACACTCCCATTTAAAACGAACAGTCCCCAGCACAGTGAGACATGTCCTGTTTGCCCCTACATTTCTTAAACCAACGCTTCCCTTCGCGCTCCCAAAAAACCCCGATCATTAAGAAATTACTCTTATCACTCCCATTACACCCCAAAGCAGGTGTGTCTCTGTTTTTCCCTTGGCGTCACTGGGGACCACACACCCTTCTCCTCCCTGCTGCTCCCACACACCATGCTCCAATCCATTAACTCACAGCATCATTTAAACATGCACATTTAAAACCACCATCAAGAGCAGTGCCTTCTAAAAAACACCTATTGAGAATCACAGCAGTTTGATGTGTCCGATCAGTATCAGCAACAAAGGCTGATGTGTGCTGGGATGGTTTCTATTATGCCACTTCGTTCTCTCCTCCTCCGCTCCACCACCTCCCTCCCATCTCCTGACATGCTTAACACTGGAAGTTCTCTGGTTTATGATGTGAGGACCAGTGCTGAGCAAAAAAGCAGTGGGATTCATGGCCCTTCTCAGCCCTACCACAGAGAAATCAGTAATCTCATTTTATAGCTGTGGCACTATCTCAGTCTTTTTAAAGCCATATTACTTCTATGCTATAAAATTTTCTTACAAGCAGCCCTGTGGCTGTGCTAGGCTGAGATGTTGCTCTCAGGCTCCTGGGCCTGCGATATAGCCACTTTCCACTGGGGTATGAGAACTCATTGCCTCCTTTTGCTGACTCTTCGTTTAACGCGCTGCCCCTGTGACTCGCCTCTTCCAACTTGGCTGGTGGTTGTATTTCAGTTGAATGTTTTAAAAATCAAACTGTTCAAGCAACAATGGCCAGCCACAATGTTGTTTGGTATCCCGCCACAGCTAAATAGCTGCAGCTCTGCTGCACAAAAGCACTAAAGGGATTTCAGTCTCTCTAATGCTAGCCACGCTTTTCTGGGTGTTTGCAGTATGGGTTTCTATTCCGTTGTCACCCACAGCAGAAACTGATTTTCATCTTGTAAGTAAATAAATAGGGATTCATAATTATTCAAACCCATAAGATGCTTTTCTGGAATAACTTACGCTCTTTGGACACACAGCTTTCTTATAGCTCAGTCTTGCTGGATGAAGGACATATCTTCCCAAGACAAAAGGTGCTTCCTTCTGAAGCACTTAGGAATTGTCAAAGCATAAACCCCACCCTCAAAATCCACTTTCAAAACACTTCAAGTGCTTAAAAACCCTCAATTTGAAGGTCATGGTTTGGAGTTTAACTCCTGGAGCCACTTGATACAAACAGAATTAGTGTATTTTCACATTAAGTGTTCTCCAAGCACGTCTACACCTACAACTAAACCTGAGAACTCAGAACCGCTACTTCTGCAGTGCAAAACATCACTACGAAAGATCTGCTGGAGGACTGGGAGGAAAACCAGCACATTAACACACTCATGGCTTTGCCAGAAGCCCAGACTAATTCTCAGTCATGATGGGGTCTTATGTTCATGGCATTGTCCAAAGAAGTAGGAAAAGGTCAGCCTTAATTCTTGGCATGTAGCTCTGAAATCTAGTTTCTGATAAAGGCTGGCTTCCCAGTACAGTTCTGCACAGAGAGCCTTTGCCAAGCGAGGCAAATGGTGATGAATTCCCGTTACTGCCTGCAAATTGACAACAGGTATTTGCAGCAGTCATGCAAGATGGAAAACCGTGTAGAAGGGTGGAGCCAGGAACAGTTCAATTAAATTAGGGAAAAGGAGAATTGAGGCTGGAGAACAGGAAGAAAATTCCCCAACAGTGAGGTCTACTGAAGAGCGGGGCCAGCCTCCCCAGGGAGGAGAGGAAAGCCCTCTCCTTTGAGTCGTTTAAAAATAGACTGGAGAAGGCACTCGACACTGTACTGTGGGGAATAATCCTGTGTTGGCAAGGGCAGGATGAGATGACTTCATGCATTTCTTTCCCTCTCCAATTTCGGTGATTCACCCAAGCTCCAAACCTGAACATGCAGAAGAGCGAGATCGAAGCGGGGCATGAGGACATCATCCAAAAGGAAGCTGAGAGGAACAAGTGTCACAAGGCCAAGAGGACCAGCAGGACTCTAGTCCGAATTCTTTCTAACCACACTCATGCTACGGGCCAAGCTGATGAGCTGAAGGCCACATGTGTTTTCTCTCAGAGCCCACAGACCCACTTATCGACAGGGCTTTGTGGTAAGTCAGGCTTGTAAGTTCTTCACAAATGCTTGCCTTTGTGCTGCATCAAGCATGGTTTTAATACTCCTAACACAGAGCAAAGCACAGAAGCTATTAGAGACTTGACCACTGTAAAACTAGAGCCTTGTTCCTAGAAAGAAACACAGGATTCACAAACAATCTTCCACAGAACACTGACTTTGGCCAGAATTGCTGCTTACTTGCAGTGATATTGCCATAGATAATGCTCTGCCATCGTAGATGCTGCACAGATCAAGAAGAGCCTCCCACTCCAGGTGACAGCTCCTTGCTCAGGGCCTCCACACAGGGCAGAAGCACCCATGCAATGCCTGCAGAAGCCCTACAACTACACTGCTTTCTCGATATGTGCTCTTGCAATAAGAAACTGGGAATAATAAACTGGGAACTATAAGCAACGCAACCACACCAATTGGATCAGCCTGGTTTCCTCATCACCAAATGGCTCCTACCTGTTTACACTGTGCTCCTCCTGCAGAAGGCTGCAGGAGATACTGAGACTTTTCCAAGGCAATACCCATTCCCACTAGTATTCACAGCCTAGGAAAGCAAAATGACAAGGAGCACATTACATGAAAGCAGGCCGCCATGCCAAGCCTGTGTCATGTGTATTCTATTAAGCTGAAGGCTGAATAGAAGACTTTGTTTTCCACTTCAAAGGACCCCATCCCAATCTCTCGCTCTTCCCTTATGAATAACAAATTGGAAATAAATCTTCTGGCTGAAGTGCATGGAAACTCGTACAGTTGGGGCCCTCTGCAGCTTCCCAGCTCAATCACATGCTAATTTTTATTGTAAACACTTTCATGTGATATATATGTAAATCTCGCTGTGCATCGCTGCACCATGTAAAGCAATCCAGAGGGTGCGTCCTCAAGGGATGGGACACAGCGGGAAGCCTGAACACAGATTTCCAATTATTCACAGGGATAATGTTCACAGAGAAGGGTCAAGTTTTATATGTGGGCAGAGCCTTACTTTTCTTCCTAACGATCCCATTTCATGCTGCCCCATAGGCCTGTGCCCTCTGCTTCTCACTACAAATGTTACTTAGCTCTTTTGATACTGAGAATACAAGGAAGCTCATTTTGCTGGGCAGAAAGTGCATCGAAAAAGTCACTCTTAGGATATACCAAAGGCTTTTCAATCTAGTTGGGTCTTGGTCGGTATTCAGGATATATTCAGATATATTCTATTATATATTGGGAATGCACAACACTTGCCTTTCTCTCAAACCTGATGACTGGATCAACACCCCAAACACTATAGGAAGCATCGCAGAGAATGAGATATCTCTGCCTTGGCCTTGCTACTCTGCAGACACTAAGAGGCAAGCAGACCTCATGGCATACACTAAACTTGAGGCCTGCAGCTGAGTAAATATTACAATTTACTCCAACGATAAGCATCTGCAGTATTTCCACATAACCTCTGTTCGAGGCAGTGTTCAACTTTGTGATAACAGAGGGGAGGAAAAATCTCTCCAAATTAATCACACGGATTTGTGTGCATGTGCAGTCCTGCAGACCGAAGAAAGGAAAGCAATTTTCACATTTGCCTTTGCTACTAGGTATTTTGCTTCCAACGTGGCATTCTGCACGGCTGAGCCTTACAGATGCATGGCACGTTAGCTACAGAAGAAGCAAAAACTTTGTGAGCTGATCGCAGTTTCTATACGTAAAATCAAACATAGAGCATAGAGCCAAATGTCCTCCCCAGTGAATTTCTATGTACATATGTGCAGCATATGTGCTAGTACATGTGTATATTATCTTGCAGGAAACACGCAAGCCCAAACATGGGAAAAATTCAATGATCTAAGTTCACTGTTGACAAAAGCATTGAGACCCCAATTGCACTAATGGAGTTGTGCTCACTTAAGCCAGCCCTGAATTTGGCCCTAGAATTAAACCCACCCAAATCCTAGGTTAATTGAAAGAGAACAAAAGTTGGCCTACATGCAACAGCATATTTTTCATGTTAAAAGCTTTTCATTCCCTTTTTCTCTCCATATAATACCGCATTGATGCCTGTGACCCATTTGGATGTAAATCAAAATGGATGTGCTAAAAACCTGGTTAAATAAAATGTCTTCGAAACAGTGTTCCCATGGTAAAGGCAGAACATAATATGCCGGCAACACTCAAGTTTCCATGGCATGAAGGGCCATATATGTGCCTGGGGAGGCAAATTTACTTCTGAAAAATCACTTTGAAGTTAGAATGGCTTTCCTTGAGCATCTGCACTGCCACTACCTGCTAGTAAATCTGTGCTTCATGCAGGCTTGCATGAATAAATCACATGGAAGGATCACGAGCTTTTTAAGGTTCTTCAGCAAGAAGCAAGTGTCCGAACCAGTGAGCCCTTCACACTGATTACTTCTATATTGTACCAAACATCCCCAGATGTCATTGGCAACCTCAGCAGCTTCTAGAGAACCGCTTGTGGTCTAGGCATGACCAAGAGCATCACAATCTGGCTCTGTATGCCCAAGACTGCGCGAGTCTGGTTTACTTCTGCCGTTTCAAATGCTGCATTGATGAGCCAAGCCCATCTGACTTTCTCAAACGTGCCTGCAGTGCTGCAAGTAAGGACTGCATTTGTTTCTTGCTCTTTGGTGCAGATGGCATACAGCATTCCTCTGACTGCGCTTCAAGGCTGTGTGAATGACACTTATTGTGGCACTAATAAAGAGAGGGCTGTTTGCTGAACAGCTGTTGGGGACATTGTTCTTTTGTGAGGAAAATGCAGCCGTTATGCTAATGGCATGCACAGGCCACGCTGGCCCAAGTTACATCACGCCTGGAAATGTGTTTTCCTGATAGAGCACCTAAGCGAATGGCAGACACGTTAGCGTTACTTAACCATTAGGACTTAATCCCTAAATCAGCCCGATCGTTACTCAAAGAGGGAGTGAGGTATGGTAGAACACTTACTACACTGCCTGCAAGGAAATGGGTTTAAAGCTGGGCCTGGGTTTCATTTACTCTTGACTTACACGTAGCTGAGTGCAGCAGAAGGAAATACGAGACTGCTTCTCCAGGAAAAAAGGAAAGCTGTCACCTACCTATAGAGGAGGGAAAGAGCCATTTTAGGCCCAGTTTGGCTACATTCTTCTATTTTCTACTTCTCCTGTTAAACAGCAACAGATTTGATTGTAAATTTTAGGAGGGAAATAGCATGTGGTTTATTGTTTCAATGGTGGAGTTATAAACACGTATTACTGCCGAGAGCCCCAGCTGCCCGGGCAGAAGCATTCTGTAAACTTCTCATTCTTATTAACTTTAAAACTCAGGTGCAATGAGCTCCAACCAAGACTAGAGCCTCCACTCTCCACAGAACCCCACCAAGCAGTCTTTCCACAGCATGCTTCAAAATACATCTCAAAGGTATGTCTGCACTGACAACTACAAGCAAGGCCAAGTCCACTTCGAACCAGAACTGTTCACACCCTTACTGCCTATACCAGCCCCTCAAAACTGAGCTCTCTGGAGAGAGGAGCCAAGACAACCAAGCAAATGAGTACACATGCCAATGTCTTCATGCAGATCAGACCGACAGCAGATTTCCTAAGCTCTGTTCCTCTCAACGCAAGTGCCTTGTTCCTGGGGTGACAACTGAACCTGGACAGAAAGCAAGGGACCTAAGGAAACGTAAAACCAATCCCGAGCCTGCTCTCCATTGTGTAGGCAGGAACCAGTTTAGGAACACAGGGAACTTCTGACCCAACCAACCTTCTGATACTGCTCAGCCTCACACGGGAACAGCTGGACTCTCCCCATTGCCATAACTGCAATGCCCAGTTTATTTCACAGGGTGGAAACACGCCTGCATGTGCTCCCTTGAAGCCACCAAAGCATATCTCTGCTTGTTCAGCATCTTACAGCACTACCACATGCCACCACTGTCATTACAAAATCCCACTGTATATAAGCTCCCTGCCTCTGCCTGTTGCCTCTCAAGGTCCAACCAAGTATTTCTTTGTAAAACATTTGGTAATTTGTGAGATTCACAGATTTGAGAAAATTACCTAATTGCTAAAGCCAGCGACAGAAAACCACATGGGCTCACTATAGCTGCAGAAAGTCTTTGAGCTTTAGGTTTTGCCCAGCACCAAGACAAAGAAGGAAATCCTGGCCCCACGTAGTACCAGAAGAGCCAGACCATCACCCTGAGCATGGCTAGTCCAAGGTTTTTATCTTTCCTTGCAGGTCCTGGGCCAGCAGAGTAGCACAGTCTGTGCCAGCCCTCCCAGGACTCACACACAGCCTGCAGGGAGAAGTCAGCCTGACCCTGATAGTACACAGTCTTAGCACCACCCAAGCGTCCCATCTCAGAATCAGACATGTCTAATGAAAAAGAAAAGGTTCCCAGGATAGTAGGTTTGTTTTCCTTTAAAAACCAACCAACCAAACCCCCCCTTGTTTTTCAAGTCCACTCATTTGAGACCTATGTCCTCCTATCCCACCTGCTCCTTCCCTCCTCACTGGCCACCAAAGCCTTTTCTCCAGACATACAATACATTTGGTCTATAAAGAGACCATTCTCCATGTACAGCTGCATTTGAGTAACTCTCAGAGGCTCTGAAGCACAGCCAAAACGCAGAAATATAAAACCCAGGAGGACTGAGTCTTGTTTCACCTGGGACGGGTTTACCTTACACACAGCTCTGTTCCCCGAGTGAGCCGACCATACCCACTCAACCGTTAGATGCAGGCATTTTTGACAAGATGTTTCTGGACTTAAACCTAACCAGAGGCTCTTGATTCTGAGGGAAGAGGGGGTTAAGCACTATTTTGTTGAAAAAGAACCCCTGATACCCTGTATTTCTGTGGTATTTCCACAGCAGAAATTAAAGCAGTCCTTTTCTCAGGTCTAAAAGAGAAAAAACATGTATTAAAGCACAACGTGAAACAGACGATAAATCACTTATGGTTGGTAGGTATTACGATATGATGATCACAAGTGCTGAATAAAATGCCTGAACAGAAAAGAAGATAATAGGGAAGGGATGAGGTCCACAGTGCCACAGTCACCATAGTGGAAACTACACACACAGGGCAGCAGGGTGAAAGCAGGAGAGCTATGCTAGACTCTCTGTAACCCACAACAATTTCATGCTAAATGCACAGCCTGTAATATGAAATTCCCACAATGAAGAACACACATACAGTATTTCCAAAGCAAATTACAGAGGCACCCTGGAAATTCCAGGGCAGAATACAAGGGGACTGTGTTTACAACACTATTGCAAAACTTGAACTAATATGGAAGGCAGTGCGCTTTGCAGGCATTTGGGAAGCACACCACATCTGTGTTCTGCTGCCTTTCCCCATGGCCAGCTGGCTTTGGATGGAATCAGAAGCATCAGCCCTAAAAGAACCTAAGTCCGATCAAACAGCTCCTGTGGTCATTAGCCATGGTGCTCCTCTGAGAGCTGGCGTAGCGAAGAGTGAATGGGGTTTCAAATGCCCCTTTTTTTCCTGACCTCTGAGATGAATTCAAACTTGGTTTTGCGGTAAGGCTTGGGCTAAAAAGACAGAAGAGCAACGCTAACTCAGCCTAGCACAGAATTACAATGTCAGTCCTGAAATTAAATACAACCTTGTAGTTTCCTTCTCTCCTTTGGTTTATAGCAATAATCTAAAACAAAGTATAGAAAAATGAAGAATTAGCAGAAGAAAGGACATGAAGCATGCATTACAGCAGTGGGTGCTACCTACGCCACCATTTCTTTACTGTTGTTCCTTAATTCATTGTGAACTAAGAAGCTTATTAACTGCTTCTAAATTGTGTGTTTACCTGAGTAACAGGCAGGAAGGCTTATATTTGAAGCAGTATCTGTTTCTTGCTAATCACTGCAATACCCTCTTCGCTAGCACCCTTAGCATACATAACCGTATAGGTCAGTCATTCACACAATGCTCTCTTCTTCTAACCTAGTTTAGTGCACGATGTGCAAGTTTACTCTCACACGGGACAGCTGGTCTACATTCACAGACAGAAGAAAACTGTGCACATAAACTTTGTGGCTAAAATCTGCTGGAAGCATAATGAATAACCAGAGTAGCTTGGAACAAAGCAGACAGAAAAATGGGATAGAGAAACACCTGATCTGATACCTACATCAAGCCTTTATTAAGCCTCTTTAAGCTTAACAACCTTCCGCTGGCTGCAGCCAGCATGTATGGAAAGAAAAAGGGAACTTTCTTCTTCTTCCATGTGCTAACTGTCCTTTACAATGGAAAAACATTTTTCCTGATTTTTATGGTGATTAGCTTGTTCAGGGAATTATAAGACTGAGTCCATCTTCCATCAGCTTATGCAGCTTAGTACTAATGGTTTTAAAAATGACAGAGCCACAGCACTTGCTCTGTTCTGCGAGATGACCCACACACATCATACACAACTGCTCCAGCATTTCCTTTCTCAAGTAATTCCATTAACACAGTGCAGAATCCTCAGACCTCATCTCAATAACTTTTCTATGTTCAGGCTTTGTATCGTTTTTCTCTTGTCCTTGAGACTCCAACCTCTTCTTAACTGCCATCTCTTCATGCTCCCTTCCTGCACCCATGAGTAGCCCTAGCCTGCATATTACTCCTATCGATGCTACTCGGCCACATGCAGTCTGCTGGATCATAGTGGTTTTTTCCCTTTGTTGTACTGTCAGGGCATTTTTTAAGAGCTCTATTCAGATAAACAAAACATATCCTGCTTTCATTGCCTGGCTTTGATGTGACAAACCTTGAGCTCTCTCCATGTGCTGAGCCAAGGCGACTGGAGCATGCAAGACTGATCTTTGCAGTTATCTGCTCTTGGTTCCACAGTCAGAATATATTGCAATGAGTTTGTGGAACAAACTGACCTGGTGCTGTTTCTCTTCAGATCTGCACTGAGCTCTCTAGATTAAACACAATGTCTCATCCTATGTGACTCACTCCTGTAGCCAGCTAAATTCAAACTGTCTTCTTTAAAGCCTGCAATCTAAACAATACATTTTATTGTCACAGCTACATGGACATTAGTTAAACCAACTTTACAATCTGCAAACAACCACACAACGTTGCTGGTTTATGTGGCTTTGGCAAGAACACAGCACTTTTTCTCTTTAAGCACCTCTTGCCCCCAAACACTGCGGCTGCACTAACAATTAGCAGGTCAGGCCAGCATCCCTGCTGAAGAGTTTACACAAAGCCATTCCTGCACACTGGCAGGGAAAGAGATTCCTAATAAGGCAGCCAAAGCTGCCCTGTGCAATGGGACAATACCCAGATACCACATCAGACTGAGCTCATGAAGAGCCTACAGAATCCTCTATGAACACAGCTCAGTTCTGTGTAAGCTCTTGTATGATTTCATGCTTCTTCTACCTGTGGACTCCCCTTTGTATCTGACTCATTGAAGTCTTCAGATGAAACATTCACACTGTGGGTTTGCCTCCTCAGAACAACCCAAGCCACTTACAGTGAGAGGACAAGCTATTGTCCCAAGGATAATATAAGTCCTCCTAGCTAAATGGAAGCACCAAGGAACAAGGAAGACCATCATAGGATCCCACCCTTCCAACACCACTGCCCAATTTGGGTGCCAGTGGTCAGTTTGCTCAGAAGGCCAGCACCCTTAACATGAAGAAAGTTATCTTCGGGTCCTCTCCTACAAATATTTTATTTTGCTACAATGCCTTTAGTGACCTGCAGTAATTGTCCATGTTTCCAACCCAGATTGCAAAGCACCTGAAGAAGCCTTTCCTTTACCTTCTGCAGCGAGTTAAAGCAAAAACAGAGGGACGAAGAAATGCCCTGTCTTCAAATCCAACCCTGTGCTCAACAACCTAGACCCTGACTCTGTCCACGATAAACAGAGCAACCAGCTGGTGGGAGGACACAGCACATCATTCTGAAACACTGCACTATTAGAACATCATCTATTGACAGCTTCTTTAAATGACCTTTAAATGAAGTATATGCAGCCAATATCCAGTCAGTGACACAGCCTCTCTGCGTCCGCAAAACACCATCAGTTTTCTCTGTATCAATTGCAATTTCCCAATTACTTTGAAGAATAAAACACTAAAAAAAATAGATTACATTTCTGGTATGTTGGGGAATAAAATTTAGACTGCATGCCACACATCAATGGTTAGATATTCCCTGTTATTTTTCAGATAATCAGGCATAGGTAGGTTAGCACATTCTGATTCTTGGACAGGCCCATAATTGGGATAACCAAGTTAGATAAGTTACCATGGAAAGCCTTTGCAAAATGCTAACTTTTATTTCTCTCATTAAAGAGGACGTACCTTTAGGGACTCCCAGAGGGGAAACTGTACCAGAGAGAAAGGAATCTGGAGAGGTGGGAAAAGAAAAAACAATGTTACAAAGGCAAATGAGGTTGGCATGTTCCTCCACTGGCTAAATTAAGAACAGTTATTGTTCACTCAGAGAACTGCAGCTTATTACATTTACAAATCTTTACGGACACTTTACGTACGCTGCCATTAAATAACTGGTTTCACTAAAGCAGTTTTACTTTGTTTATCACATTCCCTGCTGAGAGGTTAATGTATTGTTACCAGGGTGGCCTACAAGAGCAATAAGCAGCATGATCTAGTGCAGGGATATTCCTGGTTTGACACTTAGCCAAGGAAGCCATAAGGATGGTTCACGAAACACGTTCCCAAGACCAGGGTCACAGCTTGGCAAAAATACACCTTCAGCAATAGACACTCTCACAAAGGCTGAGCTGAAAACAGTCGTGCTCCAACCAAGGCTTTGCAGTTGAGCATCAGCTGCGGAAACGTCCTCTCAGTAATCTCATGTTAAAAAGCCCCCTTGAGAGTTAAAAAGCAGGATGTGAAGAGCTACCACAGTCAAGTAAAACTCAAAGGAGAAGCTTGGTTGTTCCCGTCTTCCCATGTATAATGAGAGGTTCTTCTGTCCAGCAACAGCCTGTATCTCTGCCTAGGCTCATTCTTACTGCCATGCGTCCCCAGCAGTGCCTGTGCCTACTTTGTAGATTTTGCCCTGATAAACACCTCATGACCAGCTTAACACTCTTAAACAACTCTTGACACATGGGGGAAAAAAGCAAACACACATTGCTGTCAGCTCTGTAGGCTGTGCAGAGCAAACATATGTAGTAAGTCAGTTTTCACCATAAACAGAGTGTTTCTTTGCAACAAGAGACATCGCTTTCCAAGATTATGCCTTCCCTTATAATTTCTTCCTCCCTTCTCCATTCTGTCCACTAAGTTCTTCTGTATCTTCCTCCTCCATCACCACAAGACAAACCATGTCCAATATCCTCCTCTGATGCCACTCTGCCACCTCCAGCCCAACAATCTATCTCAAGACATCTTGGAGATAGGGGTCCCTAGGAAAACAGTACTGTGCTAGAGTTGCCCTACAGATGTATGTGCAGGTCTGCTTTGCCCCTTCCTAAAGGCATCTGCAGCTAACTTCTCCACTTCGACAACCGGTCAAGCCCCAGTTTCAAATCTTCTTCCAAGTATCTATTTTCTTCTCCTACTTTCAACTTTCTTCCCCAAACATGATGCATGTTGGGTCAGTTTCTCCCTTAGCCTGATTTTGCAGATCATGCACCATTTTGTCAGTCTCAGAGAGCACTTATGCACCTTTTGCCATGTAGTAGATGCTCAACATGGGTCACATTTAACTAATACATAAATCTTTGATCTTTGTGAGTAATGTCAGGTTAAAAACATCCACTACAGAGAGACAAACTGCTTATTAAACCCAAATTCACACTACACAAAGGAATCTACAATGGTACATCCATTAGACATCACAAGAGCTAAAGAGTCCTGTCTCCCTCACTGTGTTGCAACTAATGATTAATAAATGAGTCTATTAGGTTAATCTGCCAGGCAAAACAAAGCTTGACAGGCACCTGCCACAGAACATTTGTTATCTATTCGGGCAGGAAACGGCAGTGAGAAGAAATCAATGTCACTGCTGTACATAGAGCTGACAAACTGAAATCTCAGAGGAAGTTTGTCATCTTGAGCAATGAGCAATATCCCCGGTGGCAGCTCCGAGCCCCACAATAAAGGTCAGACATGGCTCTTATTTATCAGGGCCTTGAAACTCTAGTGTAGCAATTAAATTTCCTTTTTAATACTGGGCGAAAAAGCCCAGCTATTTGACAGTAATGTGTGGTAATATATTTATGAGAAGATATATATATATCCACATGCTGCTGCATCATTGTTCAACTGGAGTTAAATGGCATGATTTCTTTGCAATGTAAAATGAAAAGCAGCATAATCTATTATCTAGGCCAAAAAAACAGGGAAAAAAGAAACAATACCCACTACATTTGCTTCAAATTTGTGTAAAAGAGAGGAAAGGAAACGCTCTGTATCCAGCCGTACACCAAACAAAACAAGCTTTCAAACACAGCCTCCAAGTTTTGCTTTCCTATGCTCACGAAGGAGCGATAAAATTCTGCAGCTGTTAACAAGACAGCAAGGGAAGCTTTTGACATAAACCCCTCTTTATCTCCCAGCTCGAAGCATTTCAATCAGAGAGGAAATTTGTTCACGACCGCTGTTGGATTTTCGGCGTTCCTGGTGTTTGCTTTCCATGTCCTGCTCAGCAGGGACCCGACCTGGATGGGGATTATCTGTTTCACTTTTCCCTGTGCGCCCCATGAGCTGATGCTATGCACAGGCTTCCAAAATGCCTGGGAATAGTATGGATGTATGACAGTGGGATATGCACAGCCACTGGGCTCCCTCCTCTGTAGGATGCCTGCAGGATAAGGGCCTAAACATTCCTAAGTCACACACTGATCAAGTTTGAAAGCTTGAAAAAAGCAAAGTGGGAAGCTCCGCCAACAAAAACACGCAGAGCAGCACCTTTGCCTGCACTAAGATGATACTAACGAGATGTCCTCCATTTTCTACAGTTATCCATTGTAGCCTCTTTGACAACAACCTGATTCAAAAGCAAAACCCACACAAGCGATTTCATGGGTACTGGAATGGAAGGGAATCTGGCTCCCTGCAGCTTTTGTCATCAGATGCACTGAAGCCAAATAATTTCCAAGCTGTGTTCATCGATCTTCTCGAGACGGGGACCTCCATCACGTTTCCCCTCAACATTCCACAGCCCCTGTTGAAAGTTCAGTTCCAACTGCAAGCCTTTCCCAAACTCCTTCATTGCCCCTATTCTCCTCTCACATTCTCCTCTTAAAGAAACTCAAAGGAACTTCTATTTCTCTTTGCAGCTTCTGCCTTTCCACCCCATTTCTGTAGCCAGCATGTCCAAGGGCTGCTCAGGCTGCCATGCATTCATGTGTGCATACAACCCATTTGCATAAGCCTTGTTTCCCTGAGAGACCAGACTCAGCAACCCATGCCCAAAAGCAGGATTAATATATGCAAAAATGAAATAACTCTGCAAGGGTAGCTCATCCAAAGCCTTTAGATGGCTAATTGCCCTTTATGCCTCTACCACGACAGAGGTGACAAAAACCTTGCAGGCTGGAGACACTTCTTAATTTGAACATTTACAGCATTTTATTCCTTTTCATACTTCGCTTTGTAGAAGGAAAGCTTTTCAGCAATGAACTGAATCACATCCTGCCAGGCAGTGATATTTATGCCTGAAATAGGCTAAGGCAACAATAAAAATGTGGTCCGCACATGTGGGTAACTGTGCCAGCAAATATGAAACCCTGGTGAGCTCCAGCACCCTCTCATTCGATGTTAATATAAAATAGACAGAGTACCAGTTCTCGTGTCTGGCCTAATGTTATATAACTGTGCTGTTTGCTCAACACAGTCAGCTCTTACACCAAAAAAAGAAAAGTTTAAAGCCCCCAGAGCGCTGTAAATTGTTGTTCCAAAAGGTTTTCTAGGTGAGTGACGTTCTCATTTACTGTGGGCCCTGTAGTCCTCAGCACCTGATGCCTAACTTAATGTAATGAATGTTGCGGGTTCTTATTTCTACAGATCTGCTTAATTCCTCCAACACGGGAATTTTAAAGATTCATTTTAATAAGCTACTTCTACAAAGAATCTCACTTCACAGCCAGAGCAACAGACACACACATCTCACTCTGCGAAAACAACAACCTGAAGATGGACGACAGAGCAAAAGTCCTACAACCACATACTTTTCAATTACGTAAAAGCAATTTAAAGCAGAGCTTAATAATACTCATTGTAGCTACAACACATTTTAACGCAACTCAAAATTCACCCATTCAGTATCTGATGCTAAACTGCAGGCTAACATTGTCCCGAAGGAAAGGCAGCAGCCAGGGAGCAAGGAGAGGATGCTGAAGGAGTGGCAAAGAGGGGGAGGAAAAAAAACCCCAACCAAACCAACTCATCAGCCCCTTCAGAACTGGGATTCCCTTCCAAATATGAGAATTCTTTCACACAAAGAGGAAACAGATGTCCATGGCTGGAATTTGCATGTGGCTTCATTCTCTTCTAGCATACAATAAAACTACTCTTCTTCTCATCCTCCAACCTAGAAATTAAACAGTGGCATGTCATGCAGAGTCCAGCTGTGCTTTCTACCTCCAATCTTTATTAGCAATATATTTAAAAAGAAGAAGAGAGAGAGAGAAAGAAAGGGAGAAACTAGAAAAGCATAAGAAATGAAAAAACTATGTGGTATGTGTTCTCAAAACAATATAAAACCTACAGATGTTTTTACTAATCTGTGGCACATGTTTGTTTATTCAGGTTTTCCCTGTCTCCAGTTCAGCAGGCTTTGCTCTCCGAAACAGCTATCTGTTTTTACAAATGGTAGAGTAAATACTGCAGGAGAGATTGGCATAAACAGTGAGAGGAGGAACAGGCGCACCTTGTAAGAGCAATCTGTGAGCCTGGAACTGTGCCTCCAACCCAGGAACAGCTCTCCCCATACCTCCACTGTTCCCTATATTAACAGCAATGGTAGGAAAGCCAACAGCTATGAAGAGGATTTTGAGAGCACAGGTATCACAAAGGCCAATGACAAGAACATCAGTCCTTGAACTGCAGTCGTGGAGTGGTTCTCAAGCTCGCACCTAACCTATCAGTTGCATGTTCTTTGACAAGGCTCACAGAGACACTGTCATGTTGAAGCCTGCATTTATAAGGGGTACGCCATCACAGCGCTTGAGCTGCAGATGCCAAACTGTGCCTTCTCCATTACAATTACAAAAAATATAATCTAATAAGCCACTCCTGAGTATCAAAGAACACACTGTTTTCCAGGGATACACAGACCACAGACTTCAGGAAAACAATCTTCCCTTTACTGAAGTCCCTTTTACATTCCTTTTTTTTTTAAATCAGCTTCTTTATAAAAGATGGTTCTCTCAAATAGGTTCACGTTACAGTAGAATAAAACACCCCTGTCTGCACACTGCAGTTAGCACCAAAACATTTCCATTAATAATCACAGTAAATCTGATTCAGTGCCTTGTCCTTTTACACACTTGCCCGGTACATCTGGACTACAATAAACTGTGTTCCAGCTATAAATATACTTTCCCTATGGTAGGATTTGAAAAGACAGCGTGAAATGAGGTAAACCTCTCCCTGGTCATGTCAGAGGTAGCAGCAATCGGCGCTGTTAAGAAGACCTGTACCATTCTGCAGTACCGAATAACAGCGAAGATGTAGAGGAGCTCAGCATCGCCATCATTGATTGTATGCCCCAAAGCTGACAAAGTAGACTTATTTTGTTGCACAGCTTCAATGAATACTGCATTCCAGGACCTCCTTGATAAACTGCAGATTTCACAAGGAACCTAATAAAGCTAATTCGTAATCTTAACATGAATGAAAGACTGTCAAAGCCATCAGCTGTGTTCTGAGAGACGGAAGGTGTGAGCGTGGTGAAAGAACAAACAAGTTTATATGTTAAATAAATGATGGAGGGCTTTGTTAATAAACACTGATGTAACTAGAAACAAACCTCTTCAGGCAAGTATGACAACACTGGTACGGCAATGACCAGAGAAGATCTTCTCTTGGCTCCATTCCTTGAGGGACATGGTGAAAGACCAAGTTCACATATGGCACCTTCCTGTAAGACTGCATGAAGCCAAAGAAGGGTGGAAGCCCCTGGGAAGTTGGGTCACCACAGCTAAACCATCAAGTTGCATTTGCAACAACAACTTCCCACAGCTCTTCAGTGTTGAACCTTGGCTCTACAGCACTGCCAGAGGCAAAGGAACGGCATTTAATGTGGTAGAAACCAAGTACCAAGAGCATTATTAAAACAAAAGCTTTAGATCATGCACCAGCAGCTACCTGAAGTAATCAGCAATTCCCTCATTTCTAAGCCAGTAACATTAACCCTGTGTGAGCTGGAGACAACTACAACCTATAAGCAAGGAGAAACACAGAACTCCTGAATTATGTTTGTTATTCACTGATCCTCAAATGAACATTTGCACCTTGCTTCCTCTGTTTCCCCAGCTCTAAACATAAAGTACTTCCACTGGTCACCTGGCACATGTGAATGGAAGTAAACTCCTTTCAGAGACAAAATATTATGTGCCCCACAGGGTTGCCTAATTTGGTTACAAACCATTCTCATAGATGTCCTTTAGACTGGTCTGACAGAACTGCACATGCAACGGGCTTGTAGACAGCACTGCATGCTTGTGATAAAAGCAGCACACAAAGGTTGTGTAGAGACAGATAAATACATGGAACATTCTATCCAGTTTTCCCTCCTCTAGAAAAAGGTTTTATAATGAGAAAAAAAGAAAAGAAACATGTTTTTCTGGAGGGGCAATGTTGAGCAGTGAAGGGGAAAGACACAGTCAGATCCAGCATGACTGCGTGTTCCCAAAACATGGGGAAAATAGAAGCACTGAGGCAGATGCACAAACTCAATGCAGGCTGGATTGATTTAAGAGAGCCTGATGATCACAGAGCCTTAACTTTGCCCACGCATGAGACAGACCATCATTGAGCTATTAACAGCTCTTTCCTCAAAGAAACAGTATTAACAGCCTTCAAAATCTCACACACACACCCCCCTTTTGCACCAGACCCTTTGCTGAGAGGACAGAATAACTATTAGGAATGGTATGTTAGCCACAAAAGTTGATCTTATTGGACTTCATGCACAAGCTGGACCAATCAGCCCCTAATTAGACAAATAATATCCATGTTCACCCATTTTCCAACAAAGAAGCACTGAAGAAGATGCTGTTTTGCCATTCATCCTTGAAAACAACATGCCCAGAAAAATCCCCAACAAGAAAATGAATATGCTGACACTGACTTGTACATGCTGTTTGCAAGGCACAGATAAAAATCTTGCAGGCTAAAAGATGAGTTTAGCAGTTGTAGAAGAATGAAGGTATTGTTTAACAGGAAGCAGATGTATGTCAGATGGCAAACTCATTAAAGTGTCCCATCGTTAAAGGAAACGGGATAACAACGAGCCATCTGAAAAAACCTGAACTGATCAGGAAATACACAAGCCGCAGCTAATCTCCTATTTATTGGTAGGTAATGCCTTTAAGTCATGCACATGCATTGAGTTTAGGACCATGAAGGGCTAATCTTTGTTCTCATGAAAAAAACATAGGAGCAGAACCCCGAGCGTGGAGCGCAGCATTGCTGCAAGAAGTCTCGTGAGGAAAAGCTTCAACATTTGGAGAAGCTATTATATCAGGACGTGGGTGCAGACACACGCGTGGTTACGTGCTGCTGCTCAGGCAGCATGTCAGCTCACTAACTTTGAAGGCATTTTAATGTACGTTTTACATACATTTAGCATTTTAAATAGAAGTATGATTTTTAAAATGCCTTTTGAAGGCACCTATTGAGAGACAGCCTCCAAATACAAGCTTTTAAATAATCTAAGAAAGCAAATGTATAGGTAGGTGCTGGACTGGTAGATTTTGGAGTATCACAGAGTTGAACAGTCCTTTGAATGAGGATTTTGCAGAGGATACAAGGACCTAAGCACAAGGAATTAGACAAGTAGCATGCTTGATTCACAAAGCAGGTGGATCTATGGAGAGGAGCGAGAGTATTGCTTCATCCAGCAAATATTCAATCAGAGAAACTTGACAACAGTGCAGCTGTAATCACACTGACATCAGCAGAGGAACTCTTGTCCTCGGAGTAACAGCCACTAGAAACATGTGTTTCTCCCTTCCTGGATGTATCTCAACCCTTAGCAGCCCTGTTACAAATGTCTTGTAATCATAATGTACTAACAAGTATAACAGAGCAGCTCGCACCATAACAAAATAAATTCAGCTCTTACCAGGAGATTTCTGAGCGTCACTAGAAAAACTGTCATGGGGAAATCCATCTCTGCCTTTGCATACGGGCTTGATCCAGAGTTCATTGAAAGCACTGGGAATTCTGCACATGTGGGTTTGATAGCTTCTGGATCAGGATCCAGAATGGTCAAGATGGAGGAAAAGAAGAGAGAGTGGATGCAAGGTTCTAGCACACAACACAAGGATCAACTAATTTGGGTCCTACCTCATCCTTCCCAGGATGCATAGACTCCTGCTGAGAGCAGGATCTAGGATGTGCTCTTTTTAACTTCTTGAATGGCTGCAAATTCCCTGCTTTTACAGAAGCTGTACCTGAGCCCAAGCCATGCACGTTTAAGTACCACTTAAATTCCCAATAAAGTTAACGTCAGCTAAGCAAATCCTCTTGAATGTCTTCCCAAATACAAACATTGGTATTTTGCTGCATTGATAGCCCTGACTATCCGGTAAGGACAGTCCCGCATATTGGCCTGATTACCTGGTAAGGGTATTCCTGCCTTTTGTGGAGGAAAAAGAAAAAAGACAACCAAACATTGCTTTAAATTAAACATCCCACAGATATTATGAGAAGATTACTCCATCAAGGCCAGTGCAAAACCAACATCAACAGAACTACTACTATAAATCACTAAACTGGAACTTCTGTCTTTGAAGCACATGAGCATGCAGCACTGTTTATGTATCTCACACCAGTATCTCCATCATGTGGCAGAGAGAAAAAATGCAGATTAATGTCAGATTTAGGAAAGGCTATTCATGTAACGGTGCTTTACTTATCTTACACACAAAAATACACACTTACGTGTACACACATTCAAGCTTTTATAAGCATCTCACAAAATGGGGCGTTGCTAAGCTTGCTTCTGTGATGGCTGTTTTCAGTTATTAAGGAAGAGCTGTATCTGCATTGCACAGCACAGGTAAAAGAAGGAAGAGCTTTGTCCTGGAAGGTACTCACAGCCTCATGGGCCCAATGGGTGCCACTGAAACAACACACAGGGGAAGCTGCAGCAGGCCAAGGCGAGGTGTTTGGCATACAGACCTAAACAGCAAGTCAGTACTGGAGGAAATAAAGGACTTATCCTCACAGACTCCTTGAAGGAGTTCATCACATCTGATCTCCATTGGTGTTGGCTGAATAGGAGTTAGTTCTGCAAAGCACTAAAACACGTCTAATTTTCCACCTCTTTACAGAGCATTAGTCAAATACGTCCCTAAGTCCTGTACTGAACAGTCTGACTACCCTGTGCGCCTGAAATAAGACTGGACTATTTTCTCTCCCTCATCTACCTCTATTTTTTAACAAACAATAGCATTTATTCAGCCCAAGCACAAGCCATGGTCTTGCAGAAGCCACCTAGTGAAATGACTTGCCTATGTTACACTGGCAGGCATACTACCTTATGACAATGTTCTCTCTTGCTTTCATGTATTAAAGCACAAGCTTTCCCGGACTGCAGCTACAGTTCTACAAACTTTAACTCTACATTATGAAAAGCTTAATCTAAAACTCACTAAAGGTAGCTGAAAAATCACAACAAGAATTTGACAGAACCCAAATGAACAGTCAGACAACGCACATACCGATGCAGGAAGGATGCTTCCTTTAAAGCCTTTTCTTTACCCTCTATAGTTTTTTTGATGGTTTAACCAGTTCTGCAGACTCTGTAACTATTTAAACAGGAAGCCCCCTGGACACAGCAGACCTCCCTGCCTATGCAGCTGGAGAGCTACTCCGCTCCTAATGGTGCATTTCTTCCTTCCCCCCCCCCACTGAAGGTAGCAGCCGTACCATGTCAGGTGAGGCACTGCAGGGCCACAAGGGACTCACTGCCCTCCCAGGTGAGGACTTGCAGACTTGTCCATTGCTACTGAGCCCCAGGGAAAGCGGTCCCGCTGCCTGCATCCCCAACTTCCTGCCTGTCAGCAAGCTGGGAGAAAGCTTCAGAGAGGCTGGCTGCATCTGCAAACCCAGTGTGCAGACAGCAGGGAGGGTTTGCTTCCAAGCACCTACTTCAGGCTTCCTCAAAGAAGTCTAACCCTGCCGGCACAATGGCACAACCACTGTAAGGCCTGTAGAAATAAAAGCCATAGCTCTTAATGATTTGTTTTAATTCATTTGTGGAGAAGATGCTTTCACCATAAGCCTTTAAATTCATTTGCATGTCTTCATGCAGCCACCTCATTTCCGTCTGCCTTGAGGATCTATCATAACCATGATGTTAAACCATAAAGCTAAACCAACACAATTTCTCACACTCAGTTACCTACCTTGGATGTGAGGAAAGTGCATGAAACTACAAGAGCATGGGAACAGGATCCAGAAGGGTGCTTTGGTGGGCAAGAACTAAACTGGAACGTCCCACATATACACAAACCCTCCTTTTCTTCACTTGCTCATCATGCATGGCTGTTCATACACCCCAGCTATAGGTTTGGGCTATCTTCAGAGCCTGATGGGAGCTGAGCCACAGAGCATGACAGCAACTAACTCTTATTCTATGAAATCCTGGTTATAGCTGTGAACAGCAAAGTCTACACTATTAAGTTTCTACCTTACCAGTATAAATCATCCCCTCCCTACTTGGCAAAGCACTTAAGCACATCCTTCGCCAGACTGGTTTTGGCTGGGGTAGAGTTAATTTTCGTCATTGTATCTAGTATGGAGTGATGTTTTGGATTTGTGCTGGAAACAGCCTTGATAATTCAGGATGTTTTTGTGATTGCTGAGCAGAGCTTATACAGTCAAGGACTTCTCTGCTCCTCACCCCACCCACAGGGTAGGCTGGGAAAGCACAAGGAGTTGGAAGGTGACACAGCCGGAAAAGCTGACCCCAACTGATCCAAGGGATATTCCACACCATATGGCATCACACTCAGCATATAGAGCTGGGGGAAGAAGAAGGAAGAGAAGGATGTTTGGGGTGATGGTGTTCCCAAGTAGCCACTACGGAGCCCTGCTTTCCTAGAGATGGCTGAACACCCACCTGCAGATGGGAAGTGAATGAATTCCTTTGTTTTGCTTGCATGCACAGCTTTTGCTTTACCCATTAAACTGCTTTTATCTCAACACACGAGTTTTTCCCACTCCATACTCTTCTTTATGCTCCCAACTTTCCATTTATCTAAAAGCTCTTCCAGAGCTGGAGCTGGGCCAAAGTGTTTGGTTGAACTGACACCTAAACAAAGTTTTCTGCTAATTTAGGGCTGCAACTGACATGGTGAATGGAGGGAAGAGCCAAAGGAAATAGACTAAACTTTTACGTGGGCTACTTTAGATAGACAATAAAGAAACCAAAGTGGCCTCAAACACCCAATAGAGGATAAGCCAAGGTAACAGTACAACTGCAGCTCCACCAAGACGTTTCAGCATCACCACTAGAGGCAGAAAAATCCAAGCAGGCAGTGTAACTGCCAGGGCCCCACAACGGGATCAGATCCCAGCATTTCCAGCCCACTCCTGTCTCACGCAGCAGGTCTGAGCACATCATCTGCTGCACTGATGGCTCCTTTAAGAAACGTTACTTCTGTGGAAAACATTGACACCAAAAGGAGAAAGCCAAATTGCACGCCCACTGCAGAGTGGCCTCCAGAGGGAAAAGGATGGGAAATGCTGCTCTTACAGCTTTAATTCATTTAAAGGACATTTCGCATCCAGAAGTTTCCATTGAGATGATTTCTTTTCCTCACTGGTTTTGCAGCCACGTAAAATGCCCATCACAGCCAAGGGGCAGATTCGCCAATTCCCTGCTGTCACAGGTAGATTCATAAAGCTCACAGTGCAATGGCTTAAGCTGTGTTGCCTGGTATGGCCTTTTGTCTGTGCTACACAGCAGTAGGTGGCATTTACATAGCTATGACTTGAACCACAGTCTTCCCAATTATTTTCCAGTTGGGAAACAGAAAATCGGCAATGAAATAATTTTCATGCTAGCAGGCATTACTTGAGGGGAAAGAAAATCAAACACAAAAATGTTGGTTGGGGAAATAGCCAGACATTCCCTAACCATGAGGAATCTCCAGAACTTTTACCTCTGAGGACAGTATTTTAGTATCTGCTTGAGAAACCTGCCCTTAGGTAGGTCCTCAGAGCTATTTCCATACCTGTAGCACTTGTAAGCCTTATTTAGTGCTACTCACAGACCCCATAACGCATCCTTTCGCCCTAAGACTGAGATGCAGCGTTCAAATTAGCTCAACAAAAGTGCAAGGCAGCATCTGAAGAAAAAAACAGTGAAATACTGTGCCTGACCAAAGACATGGTGCCACCAAGGTTGCACTGATCACAGCGGGACTCAGAAGAACTGGGCAACAGGCAGTGCATAGAGAGAAATTAGGAAGCAAATTAAAGACCAAAGAGAAAAGGAAAGTAAGCAACGCTATTGCCTAATACAAGGGACAAGCTGATCTCAAAGCAAATGCCTTTCCCAGTGTAATGTTTGTAACCCTTTAGGCTGAAAAGGAACAGACTGATGTTAGCCGCGTATAATATAGCCAGGTGACTTAAACCAAACATCACAATTCCTGCAACGTTTCAACCTCAAGGCATTTTAATCACATGTTTCATCTGTCTTCCCTGGGATTTTCTGATTTGCGCCAGAATGCTTTCTTCACTCAAAACACATCATGAAAACAGTTCAGAAACCTGCAGAACAGTGCTCTGCTTCTGCAGTCACACACAGCATTTTAAAAGCTCAGCTGACACGACGCCAGTAAATGATCTGACTTTGTTTGGAAGTCCTACAGTGAATATTATCAGTGTCTTAGGCCTAGAACTAATCTGGGGTGGAAAGGAGGCTCCAAAATTCACGCTGAAATGCTGACAGACATGGCAAACATCACTGTTCCTTCCAAGCACTGGTCTGGCTCCTCACGTAACTGCTCCATCCCCACTTCGTGCCAAGTAAGCCAGGTTAAAGATGACAACTAGCAACTGGGGAATGTTCTCAGCAGCGCAGCCAGAAGAGGATCTCTGAACACGGCCTAAGGAACAGACAACACTGGCTGACTTTACTCTCAGGCTTAAACCAAGGATGAGCTATTTCCACCAGCAGCAGCAGTCACAGAATCATAGACTGGTTTGTGTTGGAAAGGCCCTTAAGATCATCCAGTTCCAATCCCCTGCCATGGGCAGGGACACTCACCCTGTACTGTGTCACCCAAGGCTCTGTCCAACCTGACCCTGAACACTGCCAGGGATGGAGCATTTACCATTTCTTTGGGCCACCTGTCCCAATGCCTCAGCACCCTCATAGTAAAGAACTTCTTCCTCGTATCTAACCTGAACTTGCCCTGTGTAAGTTTAAACTCATTGTCGCTTGTTCTATCACTACAGTCCCTGATGGAGAGTCATCCCAGAAAAGACCATGACATGATGCCCTGTGCCTACAGACCAGCTGGGAAGTACCCATTTGGAAAGTATAGCTGAGCACTGAGAAGATCCTACCCTGAGGAACAGTCTTTACAAAAGGTACTGATTAGAAATGAATAAACAAAAAACCCCACAAAACCCCAACTTTTTCGTTGGGTAAAGTAAAGATCTCCTGCCTTTGCTTTGAAACACGTAGCAGCTTGGTAAGATAAATGACAAAAGCCTTTAGTGCGGTGGAATAGTTAAATACCATCACAATAAAATTCCACCTGTCAGCTCCAAAAGCACCCCACATGTAGAATTTACACAAGCTGAACTGGAGCTGGTTCAGGGCATGTCATAACAGTCACTTCTGCGCTGTGCACTGTTAAAATTGGCCTCAAGATGAATTGAGTGCTTGTAAAGGGCAACCATATTTCAAGCAAACCAGGACATGCTCAGGGTAGTTGGACTGCCCCTTCAGCTGCATTCCAGAGTGCTGAATTTTTGCCACTTGCTTTTCATGACAAATATTTCCAGAATACTTGCAAAAAAAACCTCTGCAATCCGGTAAAAATACTCCGTGGTGAAGCTTTGGAGAAGACGGTAGGAGAAAGGTATTAGTTTATAGTGAAAGCATTCTGCATAGCGTTATTCCAACCTAAGCAAAAAGTAAGACTCACAAGTATTTTTTGCTCACATCAGTTGTTTGTAACCTGTCAGTTCCCATAACTGAAATAAGGCATTTCCAATCTAATAGCATCATATGGAGTGGGGTGTATTTGAATGACAGCCTATTTTGTTTGAATTGGGATGCTTTTCAGCAAAAGCCGCTTCTGGTATAGGAGACATTACTAAAATGTAAATTAGAAGGGCAGTGTAAGTTATTTTACACTGTTTTTTCTCAAGGAGCTTTAGCTGAAAAAGCTTCTCACTGTGTGCAAAGGACTTTTGAATTATCCAGGGGTGCCAAGCACCCTCGTCCCTTCTTCAAGTCAACTTAACAAACAAGTTAAACAGGCAAACACGCATGGGGGAAATAACCAGGCACAGCCCTTCCCAGAAGCTGTGCTTTGGAGTCGGATGCAGATGAACAGAAACCCTCTTGGGCTTTCTCAGAAATTAATACACTAATAATGCAATATTAATATGCAATAATGAGGCAATTTTCTTCCATGTCACACAAACGGCATAAGCTCTATCGGCACACCACGTGCTCTTTGAAGCCAACAAATTACACTGTCAGCAGCTAATGCATTTCAGATGCAGCAACTAGAACAGTGGTTAGTGGCAATTCTGCAATGAGAGCTGCCATGAAGCCCATGTCCCCTTTACCCACATGGGTGCAGTAAGTGTTCAGGTGCTCTGGTGCCCAGGTCAGACACATTGGTAACATGTTTTTAGCAGGGTGCTTGCTCAGTTTTCAAGATAAATATTTCTGTAAATGATTCACTTTTAGAACGTTGCTATTCTCACGTTTCCCTGCATTTAAAAATCGTTGCCCTCAAAGCCTTCAAAAATAGATCTCTCAGGCATCTTTAAATCTGCATTATTAAAAAGAGAATCAGGTCTCTTGGATCTTCTCTTATTCCAGGTAACTTACACCATAGGCAGTCTGGCCAACTAGTTAAACTTCCTCCCCTTTCTATTTCCTGATGCTACCAATGCCCAGTACACAAAATCCACCACTTGAAGAGAAAACGAAACCTGAATGGCCAACTGGGCTGCACAAGGTCCGTGGTGTCTCCAGGGGAGACCAGAGACTCTTCCGAAGATAAGGCATTGAGCAGGGAATGATGGTGCTCACACATTAGAGAAAGAGAACATGCCAGAGGCAGCTATAATTTTACTGCAGGCCACTTTTGTACCAAACACTTCACAACCAACTGCAGATTTGCCCCAGGACCTGCAAATAAGGGAAGGAAGGCAAATAGCATTGCTTACTTCACTTAAAAGAAAGGCAGCAGAGGCGCTGCAAGCTTAAGTGCCCCCTTGATGACAGTTTATTCCTTATAAATAAATCATTTCTACACCTGAAACAGCTCATTTCTTCCTTTCATGATAATTATAGTTTGAGAAGCCTCATTTACGGGGTGCAAATTAATTTCCAAATTCCATCTACTGTCAAAGAGTGTGTTTTATTGGCTGATTTATTACCTGCAGGAGCACTTCAGGAGACACCTTGGAGGCAAACAAGGATTGCTGTGACAGCTCCTTTAAGATATGGCCCCGCTCCTAGAGCCCGATGAGCCCAGAGATAAAATAACTGCATACAGGTGTTATAGCTACAGCACCTTGGGATGTTTATGCTTCAGAGAAGTGCGTTTTCCCTCTAGAACATGGAAATGTTTGCCTCAACACTACAGCCCTTGCTTTGTGAGAAGTTCCATAAACTGCCCAGGTTTGGGTCCGCTTACATAACAAATTTTATCATAGTTTTCTTGCTGTCATTTCAGACCCGCTGCACTGACCATGGCTTCCAGCAGACTCTTCACAGTGCAGCAAGAAGATCAATACATATGCCACATAACTCGTCTTTGCAACCCAATTTGGTGCCCAAATATCACCAGCAAGAAGAAAACAATGTAGCCCAGCATAGCTTATATACACACCCATGCACCAAGTCCAGGTACCTCTGCACACCACCTCCCTGACATATCATTTTGACAGCAAAAAAGTCTCCATAGAAAAACAACTCTTTCAGTAACACAAGTGGAGAAACACAGTTTAATAAGCTTTATAGTCTTTATCTACCTGTTTCACTTGAGTCTCTTATTCTACACAATACCCAAAGTGTTGCTGTCACAGAGAAGCACTGCTCACTTGCATTTCCTGTTCACCTCCTCTTACAGCTACACCTGCCTTTCCTGGGAATTACAGCACTACAGGGAAAACAAGATCCAGAAGCCACTGACCAAGGGCAGGGCCTGTTCCCAACACATTTGTCTAGCCTCTTTCAGTAGCCCCTCCTGATGGATGGACCGCACAGATGATCCGCTCAGGTGCCGCTTTGTTGGATAGTTCCCCAGAGCAATTTCAGTCATTCCTTCTTCGCTTTCTCATCAAAGGCACAGGAACAGATTTTTCTTGTCTCCTTTGCAGACAGTACTCAAGTACATGTATTTATTTATCATTTTTCCTCCCTGTGGCTTGCCCAATGCTCTTCCTCCCTTTCACACACATGGACATGAGGCTCCAAGACTGCCAAAGGCATTTCTCACTGTGTATTTCATCAGCAAGCTTAAACCGGTAAGCAAAAGCTGGTTAAGTCTAAGCCAACATTAAACCTTCACGTTTGGGAGCAAAAGAAAATACAGAGGCAGGACAGTCTAAGAGATTTCTATTATCTGTCAGCAATAAACTTCTTATTTTGTGCTAGTGGGATGTCACAGCCTCCCTTCCTACGGAAAAAGGAACATGAGAGCTGAGCACGTGCTCTGGACTCTGAAAAGAACACCTGAAGCCAGTAGATGTAGTTAGTTTTCAAGATGCGGATGACTAGTGTGACTTAAAAAATAGAAGCCTTTGACACAACTCTCAGCTAAAACAAGATCAGAAAGCCACTTGTGGCGCACTCTTGCTTGAAAAAAACCCAAAACCCAACAACAGCAGCAGCAAAAGAAATAACCCAAAACCCAACACCATCACATTAATTTCCCAGAAGAACAATCAGATACCACTGAAGATCAAACCGGAGCTTGTTGATCATAATATGCCCTTGATTAAGCGTGGAGGCTTTCCACAACTCAACAGTTGTTATTAGAAGTCTGATCTAAAATGTCATATAACCCATTAACCAACCCTGACAAACACTGCACTACAAACCTACTTCGATTTTAACCCGTGGCGTCTGCTGGAAACTTCCAGTTGAACATTCTGTAGTTCCCCATTTGCCCACATGCGCTTGCTATTAAAACCACATGCGGGCACTGAATCATTTCACGGTTTGTTTAGAGACAAACACGCAGAAAATTGTGGGAAACAAGTACAACCCTAAGAGTCTGTGTAAGCCTCTGTAGTCCGAGGCAGGCTGCGGTGCAGAAGCTTGAGCTACAGGACTGTGTTATTCTGGAGCTCTAAAGTGAGCAGGAGAGAAAGCACCACATATGTACACTGAATTTCTAAGCAGACCGATAGCAAAGTCAACCAGTGTGGCAGTTTCAGCCCTCAGCACCTTGCAGAATGCCACATGTGTGTTCGACTGTTAGTTGATAACAAAAAGCCCTTAAGTGAAGCAGTAGGGTAGTCTTTCACTTCTGAAACCGCTCCAGCAGTGAGGAGAATTCCCCAACTGCATAGGAAGTTAGGAACATAACCTCAGGCAAAGCACTCAATCTTTCTGGATCTGACATCTGGAAAAAATGGTAGCCCTTCATCTTGTCCACTGGACCAGGAGGTCATCAGCTCAAAGATGACCTTTGCTGAGAGGACAATCAGTAAAACAGTAAGGCTTTGCTTTTGATCGGGTTTGTGGAGATTATTCATATTACAGCTGTGGCTGAAGGACACAAACATAATGTGCCAGCTCAGATGTGCAATGATAACACACGTGAAGCCCACCTGAACACACAACCTCTTCCCATTAATGATTATTATTGCATTCAGAAGCATAAATACCCTGAAGGGAAAAACTTCGGGATAAGCGCTTTCCATAAGAATACATGTCACCTATGGATCTTATTCCCCAGCAACACAAGGAGCATTCATATTATGTCCACAGATCTCCGATTTTGCTTTGAAGCCAAACGCAGCATGTATATATGATCTAGGTTTCTTGTTGAGTCCTCTGTCAGGACTGTATAAAGTCATATCCTGACACTGTAACACAAGCACTTTCAGTAGCTGCAAGATACCGTCTTTCCTCTTAAAGAGGGCATACAAGAGGTTTTCCACAGAACCCAAATGCTTCAAAATAAAATTTAACCATTAAATGATGAGGTCTTCCAGGAAGTTCTAGGGGAGACCTCTCAAAGTCAACTCTGATCAAACAACTGCCCACCAGACAGCTTCACAACGAGCTCATTTATGAATAAAGACATGGAAAATGATAAATGATAACTCTAAAGCTCTATAAACCATCTGGCCAGATAAGAGGCACACATTTCTCACAAGAGCACTGGCTTATTTGTAGCTTTATAACGACAGTAACAACATTCAAAAGCGCTAATGAAAACCTCAGACCTCGGCTTTCCACTAACGTTTCCACCTTGCTCCTATTAATATATTGCTATAAAAGCAGGACTTCTAACTGGTATTAATGTGGCAGCGAACATCCCCTTTCAGAAAAGGGAGCTGTAATTTCAGACAGCTGCACATGTAAACCTCCATCTCATGCTAAATAGCTGATTCCTGAAGAGAGAATCAAAGACAGCCCAGCCAGGTTCCTATGAGTGAGACTTCTGATGTATGGTTGGAAAGGTGGAAAAGAGGGGGGAAGGAAGGTCTCAAGATGAACAAGCATGCAACAAGCACAAAATAATACCCATCAAGATGATGATTATTACAATCATTTCAGAACTAGAGAAAGAGATGGCTTTAGTACCAAAAATTCTAAGGATATACCAAACTTGAGCAAGCTTTTGGGATTTACAGGAAACTAACTATATTTGTGTCTCTGTGCTGCTCTAGGAAGAGCTATTCATTCCCACCCGACTTGCAACGCTGTTGAACTGTGGACATAAGACAATCCTGTTTTCCTGTGTGCTTCTGAACAGAAACAAAGCTTTCTCCATGAGGAAAACCCATATCTTTGAAGGAAAGAACTTTACAGTGCAATCTAAATATTCATCAAAGCTCTACTCGTAACAGCAGGAACTTAGCAGAGGGAGGCAGGTGGGGTGAATAAGAATTTGTGGGATGTCTGCAGACATATTAAATAACTTAAGCTCTTCAAAGCACAGGTAACACTGAAATGGAATTTACAGACACAGTTGATTTAAAATATACACGGTCTCAATCTATGCTCAATACCTTCTCATATTAAAACACATTCAGGACATACCATCTGCTCTTTATAGGCACTAGTAATCAAGTTTTCTGTTAGCGTAAGCACAGGCATTAAAGGATATATTGGGGTACAGCTCATGCTAAAGTGAGAGCAATCTCAATTCTGCATTCTTTCATCCAAAGGTACACCTGTATCCTGGATCAGAAAGTTTATTCAAGCTGTGGCATCTGCATTGTGCCCATATTCATGACATTTCAGTTTCCAAACCCTGAAAAATCCTTTTGGTCAAAAGGATTTTTTAATGTCATTTCTTCACTGTCAAAGGACCATTTGATCATTTCTCTGTTAGGCAACAAACTTCTTTTATCTCCTGATCATTCTCATGGAAAAATACAAGAGCCGGAGAGACAAGGTACTAGTAACTTCCTGTTAATGCAACATGCTTCACCAAGTGAAGAAATCAGGATATCTTCCATCTAGATGCCTGAAAGCATCTTATTCAAGCAGTTCACACTTAAGTTAACAGGAGCTTGGAGAGCAGAACAGCTCTTAATACACAGAAATTCCAACAGCTCTATTTTATTGTGATATTTCTTTACCATACTAAAATACTTCAATCACTCTTGTACAAAATCTTTTCTGTTCCAGCAGAATGGAATGTTAAGATGGGATTGAACAGAAAAGCTGTAGGGTCACAAAATGCTATCCAGTTTTACTGTCTCCATCCAGACAGTAGCCTGGGTATCCATTTTCAAATAGAACTCAAACACATAGGGAGTGTAATGCTCTCTGAACTGTTATTAAGCTGCACTATAAATTTAATTACAGAAACACCTTTGAGAGAGTTAAATATTAGTGCTTGTGGTGAGAAATAAGATCACCACTGGCAGAAATAACACTGATAGAGCTACATAAAACCTGACTATCAGCGTTAAAGCTGAAAACCATCGAAGTACCACACATCTCAAACAATTTCTAAGCCTGTTCAGGCACCTGTAACAGTTATCTAGTATGGATACAAGTAACTGAAAATAAACCAGCAACAACAAAACTCCACCTCTGCAAACACAGACCATTTGCAAGTCTGATTCATGATGGGTAAAGGCCATTACAACCCAATGCACATACACCACCATGCAATTCTAATGTCTTGGTTTTAAACTCCCTGAATTCCCTGATCCTCCTTTATGGAGTTTTTTTTCTTTTAATTTATTTGCTATTTCAGGAATTTCACTATAATAAACAATGGAATTCCGATCACAGAAACAAAATTCCATACCTAAATCTCCAATTAAAGTCTCATATCTACCAGGAAAAGGAAAGTGGTACCTCAGACCTGCATCGTGCTTTGGTTACTTACAGACTATTTATAACAACTACTGAAAGGATATCTGTGCGAGGAAGTTTGAGGACATTCTGTACCAAGAAGAATTCCTGATTTTTAATACCTGAGTGGTTTCAGAAGTGCCCTGAACTAAACCTTCAACTTGTTAATCACCACAGGTATTTGGACTGCAGCCCACACATGTTTTCAATGGGTACCTAAGACATGATAAATGGCAACAGTTGGTTAGTACAGTAAAACTCGGTGCCTTTGCTAATTATTAATACCATGGTTCTGATCCAGACTTCACTGGCATTGTTGGGTTTTGCCTTCCACCAGCTCCTACTACATGATGTCCGGATGGTAAAGAAAATGCACTATGGCCTTGAGCACAAGATGCTGGTCATGTGTTGCATCATGTTCAGAGATGATGAGGTGAACGCAAGAGCAAGCAGTATGCATGCAGCTAAACATCCTTTCAGAATACCCTACAGAAAACAGAACCATTCAAAACACAGCAAGGGGGAAACCACAAATGAAACAACAAAGAAAACAAAAAGCCACCAAAGACCTGTGCAAATAAATGGTGAAGCTGCTTAAACCCCAAGGATTTCTGATTTGTGGTGCTAGATTAAAGAGAAAAGCAAGAGCCTAAGAGATTCTGCTCCCAAGGGAAACATAATGCACAAAAGAAAGGCAGTAGAAAGAAGATCCAGTGTTTGGGGATCAGTATACAGCTATTGAAACTGAAGCGCTCTTTAAGAGGGTTCTGAAACATACAACCCCTGTGAGGAAGCACTGGAGAACATTTAAAGAGCCCCTTCCCAAGCTCAGGGCACCACTTAAGTCTTTTTTGGCCACAGAATGTTCCTCTCTGCCTGTTTAGGACGTGTTCAGAGTCCTTAGTGCTCCCAAGGAGATGGGGAAATCTGTGAGGCCAACAGGCCAGCAGACATCTGAGGAACAGCTGCTGAGCACTTCAGAAGTTCCAGGGACCTTCAAGTTGACTAAAAATAGAAATAATTCAATCAAGGTCACATTTCTCCATAGAAAGAAGGAATTCTTTTTAAATACACAGTATTTTGTTACAGTAAAAGTACTCCCTGTGTTGGCAGTTCATGGGCCTTGGGAAAATAAATAGTTCTGGGCCATCCCAGTTTAAGATCATCATTTCCAAGGCGAGTGAGAGATCAAACATTAACCTCAGTAAGTGGTCGCACGTTTCAGTGTCTGCCCCATTACCTGAGCAAGATCTTCCAGCTACTCAGGACAAAATTCCTATTGGATTCTGGAGTTGGCTTCTTCCTACCAGTATTACCCAGCTCTGCTCCCTTTTTTAATTAAAAATGTGGGAAATTCCAGAGAAAGGAAATTAAGCAATGGGAATAGTTCCCTTCCACACACGAGACATTTCCAGCTAATATACTTAATAGTTAAAGAGCTAAACCAGATTTAAGCACTTACGCAGCCTTATTAGTTTCTGGAAGTAATAAGCTCCTTCCCCACTGTTAGTGGGAGCTCTGTATGGCTGGTGGGTTTTGGGGAGCACGAAGATAAAGCAGATTCATAGGTGAGAGGACACATTCCTTCCTGGTCCCTTCGTAATACACAGAATTCCTGTGGCCTGAACTAGTTAATTCCTAAACTGCTGGGACTGTCAAGAAAACCATGCTTTTGATTTTCCTTCTTTATATTCCCTTCCGTTGAAGAAAATTAACCAAGGAAGTGAGCTTGTCAAGCCATGGATATTCATACGCTTACTGAGAGTCATCACACTTGGTGGTCTGGATAGTCTTAAAAGGACACAGAACTAAACACAAGCTGGATAAAACAAGGAAAGATGCTTTCAGTCACTCTGAGCACAGAACAAAATGGACAGATTGAATTCTCCTCGCAACAGCCACAATAAATACATCCCGTGGCATGAGGGGTGAGGGAGCGGTGGAACAAGGAGGTATTCTTGACTGATTCTGAAGCTTTTGTTTGTGCCCAATGGCTTAGGAAATGTGTTCATCCTTCCTCAGAGACTGCATTTGTAATGTTGTACCATGCGGGGGTGAGTCAGAGGTTAAGCTATTGGCCGGATAACTTCCAAGAGCACAGTTTATGTTCACCTCACCTTCGGATGTGTGCAACATACTGACTCAGAGTAAAACAAAGGACGAAAGATCTTTCGCATCTTGCTCTTCACTACTCTGAACATGGCACGGAACTATAGGATCATGGGCAGAGTTCTCTCCCCATGGTTTGCCACCAGCCCCAAATAACTATTTCTTCCTGACTCAGATTGTTGTTTTCCCTCATTTATTTTCTCTTCCAGACATGTGGAATATCTAGGCAAGGTTTGCTCTCAGTCATCACGCACAGAGGCCACCTTAAATCACACAAATACACTGCCTCCTTCAAATGCCTACCTAAAATTCCAAATGAAACATCAACAATCCTGAAATAGGCTCAAAAAAAGTACAGGAATGAAAACAAACCCATCAGAGCTCTTTTGTTGGCTGGCATTTGAAACTTCCCCATAGCACTTAGTTCACATTTTTTCCAGGCTCATTAGATGTAGACATACTTCTGTTTTTCAAAAGCAGCTCATATTTGCCATATTCCCATCAGTCTGAGAGATGTGGATCATAAAAGGCACGGGGAGAAGATACAGTAACATCCAAGTTTATCCTGAGAACATTTCTCCACCAGGCACATTCATATTGTCTCTCAACAGACCGTAAGACACGTACCATAACATCAGGGAAGGGAATGCTTCAGTGATTTGTAGAGGCACCGTGAGCTTTATTCTTCTTCCAGTCAGTGACAGTTGAGGCCAGAAGTGCCTGACCTGCCACAGAAATTCCTGGGCTTAGTTTCTAATTACATTCTTTCACAAACTACATTTTAGTACCATTAAATATTCAAAATAGGCATCTCTCAACTATCTAAAACTCAAAATGGAACACATTAAACACATTGCTAGATCTACAACCAAAGCGAAAAACCAATAAAAAGCACTGGGGAAAGAGCTAAGAATCCAAAACAAAATTCCTACTCATCGAGATGAAGCATCAGCACTCATAGCAAACATGCGTGTGTTTCAGAGCACCAAAAAGGGTAAATAAATTGAGGATAAAAAAGAAATAACTAAAAAATTCATAAAATATAATCTTATGGTAACAGTTTTGCTGCGAATACTAGAGACAACCGAAAAAGGAATAACGCTCCTCAGAATCTAATTCTAACAAATCCCAGAAGCTTCAGATACTAATTTACAATAAAAACCCTGCTGACATTCAGTCCCAAAGCCCTCACACAGAGGTACCGCCTTCACCTTCTCAAAGCAGACCTCATTGTCCTTTTGCTCTTCATCGTACCTTTTTTAGCCAATTCCAAGCCCTGTGGGCCCATTCCTTCCCAACTGGTCAAGCCAGAACTCAGCTTAAACAAGCAAGCTGAGCAAATACAAATTAAGTAGCTCAACGATACAAACTACCCAAGCTAAAGAATAAAAATTCACTGAATCATTTATCTTCCAAAATGCAGAGCCTTTCAAACCTTCTGACATAATTAAAACCACAAAGACAGATGGTCCCTGCAGTGGCATTCTCTCCACAGTTTCAAAAGCCAGCAAAGAAACCAAAGGCCTTTAGAACCAGCAAGAAAAAGTCACTCCACTGAAAGCATCCCCCAACATTTGCCACGTTGAAAATTATGTGCTCTACCCATTTACTTTCTGCAGGGTGTTCCCTTTGCAAAACACGAGGACTTCCAGCCAGGCAGAGTACGTGACAAAAACCCTCAAGCGTCCATGAGCACGCTCCATTTCAATGAGTAAGTCCATTTCCCCATGAGCAGTGGGAAATCGATGAAGATAAGAAAGCACCAAATCAGTTGAAAACTCTTCCTCCCATTGATAGGTTTTGTCCAAATCTGGAACTAAACACAAGACCTTCTCATTGCAACTCAGTTTTTGCTGTTGTCATTCCTCAGCCTTTCCTTGTCCTCTGCTGGTTTCTTTTTCACAGCAGCTCCAGTTGCATTTTGATGTCAACTCTTTCTCTCTTGTCACACTACATCTACACACCTCAGGGCTCTTTGGATGCATACAGCTTTTTTACCTACCCTGACACAGAACTGAAATCCTCTTCCAAGCATGGCAGGTGTGGGAAGAAGTTGTTCCAAAGCTGACATGAATCCTTGCGGTGAGAATTACTCTTTCTGAACCATCTAACAAAGCCCATAGCTTTATTAGCTCTCCTTCTGGTTATTACTTTCCAGACAACAAATTGCAGCCTTCAAAAGATCTTGCAACAAAGCTAACGGACCACCATGCAATCACCCTGGAGAAGTCTCTGCCACACAGGTCTCGGAGATACATGGACTTGGGCTGTGGGCCCAACTTATCAGCCCACAGTTCTGTTGAGAGGGAAGTCAGCATCAGAAAACACTGATAGGAGCATGATTCGGCCCACAGAGATTTAAAGTTTGTCTGTGTAAGATAATGTTTTACAAAGCAGGTCACTGAAATAAAGGTGTTTTGGAGGAGAGTCTTGAAGGGAAAGATAAATGGGGAATAAGTAAAAAGTATTTGTTTTTCTTGGCAGATAGAAGCTTCCCCCAAAAAATATGTCAGTGGTGAAAGAAATCTAAGCCAGCTACATGCATTTAAAAGGTTTAATGTAAAGGTGTAGGATTTGTAGTACCTACTTCTACAGTCATTGTTGTTAGGGGTCCTGGACAAGGACTCACTGAGGAAGGCTGAATGCTTGCCTTTCAACAGCTGCCAGCTGTGAGCCTGAAACACAGCAGGGCACCTTTCCTACCTCCCAGCTTCCCTGAGGATTTCACATCCAGCCCCAAGGAGAGACAACATACTGGTCCGGACAGGACACGGGTCTGATCCTGTCAGGTAAAACCTGACGTGTCTGCTCAGGTTCTCTAATATGCCATCCACAAATAAAAGCTCCAAGTATGAGGTATCTGTCATCTTCTCAAGGGACTACAGACAGGGTTGCTTGGAAAAGCAGCTTTTCTTTCAGCTGACTTTCAAGCTCATAGGGTTTTTGTGGGTGATGGAGAGTTGCTGTGAATTTTCACTAAGTACACAGTTGTATACTAGAGGTTGTACAGGGCAAGAACTTTAACTCAGTAGACCCAAGAATGCTACAAAAACAGCTCTTAAGTGTTTGTGCAGAACTCAGGTAATTACACTAACTATACACCAGAAAAACCCCACTGCACTACTGCTCAATGCTGAACTATTCTAAGCAAAACATCGGGAGTTAAATTAGAAGCAATGGAGTTACCCAGCTGGAAAGCCGATGGTAAAACACTGAGAAGCCATAATTCCTCACATTCCTTTGCTACCAAGAAATCATACAGCCCTTTTATAACTAACTGATAAGCCCAGGGTAGTGCATTTAATGAACTATTGAAAGGCAATGATGCTTACTGAACTAGGTGAGCACCTGTGTATATCTTTAAGGAGTAACAAACAGAGCTTGTCTAGTATATGGCACAGCATAATTCAAGGCATGGCAAAGGTCAGAACTAGGAAAAAGGCTGCTAAGGGCAAGCTACAGCAGGGAAAGGAGTTACTGAAGTTACTGCACAGTGCAGTGAAAATATACCTTTGGTTCACTTGTTTTATACTGCTAAAAGAGTCAAGGAAGACACCCATTGCCATCATGTTGTAGAGGATCTGCAACACAGGAGGTAGTCATTTTGGCTTCATAAAGCATCTGTTGATTCAGCCTGGGGTGCACATTATGACAGAGAAATGTTTGCTGCTTCTCCTAAAACGTAAAGAATGAAAAGAGCTATCTTTGGAAGCTTTCTCCACCAAATCTCAAAACATGAAGAGCTTTATTAATCTGATTCAAAACCATAACTAGAAGTGAGGTCTACATGTAAAAGCACAAGTCATGAATGCGTTTGATGTATTTTAAGTAAGGCCCTGAACTGCAGTTGTTATTTACAGATCAAAGAAGCTCCAGCAGTGTCCTGAAACAATCTACGTGAGAAATGCCAAAATCTGATTTCATCCATGTCCATATGTTGCTTTGAACTCATAATTCACAGAATTGGTCACTATATTGAACTAATTATCAAGCTTAATGCTTGCCAATGGTGACGGCTGTGCTGCCTTATAAAAAAGTCAGGTTTGAAGGGAAGCAGAATGATATATTGGAAGAGATGCAGCCTTTACTGAAGTCTGGGGAAGAAAAAAGCAATGAATAGACAAAAAAAATACTCACTTCCTGCAAAAAAACAAACATCATTTTGTTTTCTAAATGGCTGCAGCAACAGATTAGCAAAATAAATAGTCTGCATTAACCAATAAAGTGGTTAATTCCTCCACCTTCATAGGAAAAGTTTCTTGTAACAGTTAAGTGGAAAAATATCTATGCTATCTAAATATCTAATGAGGAGAGATTGTACATGGAAGTAGAACTAAAACAATTTCATAGCACATTTAAACTAAACTCCACCAACAAAAAAGAAAAACACTAACCGAAGTATGTCTGCCGGCAGAAATATATAAGCAAAGTGTGTTCTGATACCAGTAAAGGCTTTAAAAATCACTTTGTTGCCAGTTACACACAGTGGTTGGAAGTGACCACATTGGTTTGCGTAAGCAGTGATTTCAGGACTCACACAGCTTAGGCTGTAATTAAAAAGCAATCTATGGGAAATAGGTTATTACCAGTATTTAGCAGCTCATTTGCTAGTTAATGCCTTAACAAAGCTCTCCTGTGATTGCACTGGAGGGAGGAACAACTTCAAGAGGATTATTTGCTATTAAGACTTGTACTCAACTGTTGAGAATGCTGATGTGCTCCTGCCATTACAATTGCAGAGCACTTCCCAGGAAAGCGGGATGGATTCAGCAGCCTGTGCTGCAGCAGCAATTCCCACAGCAGGGCAGAAGCCTGGTCTCTCAGTTTGGAGGACAACTCGGAGTACCCTCACAAATATGTTTGCTGATTAACAGAAAGGTGCAAGCTTAACGTTCTCTGATGCCAATCACATTTTATTATCACTCCCATCAATGTGGGGATTTTTCCCCCCTCTATTTTTTCATTCTGTTTCTGAAGGAGCAGTCAGATAATTGCTGCAGCTTCCAGATAACATTTTTCATCAAGATAATGTTTGTTTTTCCTTCTGACAAAAGTGACAACACAAGATATTTTCTGTCAAGTTCTATGAATACAGTATTTAAGTCACATTACTGGAGACAAAACCAACAGTAACCTACAAATATATCCCATGTACTGGCAAGTTATAATTGACTCAAAATGACCACCACTCGCTACTAGCTCCTAGCATAGCAGGCTGAGCAGGGCATGGAATTAACCTAACCTAAACCCAGAGTTAACTTCAGTCCCTGGAAACATAACTAAGAAACTTCAAGGTAACAAAGCAGAACAGAAAAAAATCCAAATTCACACATATTTATTAATTGTTTTTCTTGCCAATATTACCTCTGCAGCCTCCTATTTCAATTGCAAAGACTTTCCTGCAACAAGAGCCTGACTAAAACTGCCATTAAGATAATTGAAGCTGGGGAACACTTTCTATCTAAAGATTGGTTTGGGGAGCTGTAGTGCAGTTGACACAGAATCTCAGGAAGCCTTCAGCCACAGAGCAAAGCAGAGAGGCCCATTAATCATATTTATCATGATTGTCTATCCCAGCTTTCATGCAGTTAGGGGAAATGTGCTACTCTGCTTCAGCAACAAGGAGCAAGGCTAAACCAAACTGACCTAACCGCATGGGTCATTTCCAGAAATAGAAAGTATAGCAGCATCACAGCTGTACAGGCCAGAAGGCAAAATGCTGGGAGGGCTGGAGAAGGGGAATAACCATCCACCCCAACCTTGTGAGGTATGTAGCCAGTGGCAAAATTCATACTGGGCCAAGTTTTGCTTTAATTGACATTCAGTACATTAAAGTCAGCAAGACATGTTTCAGTTAAGCACTTTATGGCCTTGTATTTCATGAGTCTCCTAAAATGTTTTACTGCACTTCAGGAGCTCATATCAGCAAAAGCAAGAAGGGAGCAGATAACCTCCCACAGAGGTGTGAACACATTATTTATTCTGATACGCATGGATACTTCTTTATTTGCTCTTCTCTTTCATGTGAAGAGACTGTACAATGTCAAATGCAAACACAGAATACAACGTACTTTTCCCATGGGAAAGCACGGGTAGTACCCTGCCTTTTTTCTTTCTTATTTCTCTTTTGGGGGGGCTAGTTCTATCTGAAAGACCACTGCGATGCCTTGGTTTACCCACGACAAATTAATCCATGTCACATATTGCACATCACTAGCATCCTTAACTGGGAAAGATTCAAGCCTGGGGTAGCTGGATCTGGCAGAGTGGCCTTGGCATTGCTGCATCTTGTTCTGTGATGCCAAAATATTCAGGCCAAGCTCTACTTTACTCTACTAGACCTGCTGGCTTTGAAAAGCAAGAACACAGTTTTCACATATTCAACCAGCATAAAAAGAAAATCTGCACAGCTTAAACTTTATTGGCTTCTATAAAATTAACAGAAAACTAAAAGTGAGATAGGAGCCTGGTTTAATAACACCATTTCCATCTGCAGCATACACACCAGGCCTGCTTTGCCTGCATTTCTATAAACATAATGAAAATCATGTTGCTATCAGTCCCGCCTGCTCCATCCCCCCCATGTATTTCTAACTGCATACAAAGTGACATAGGGTTCTAAAATTAAGGTGCACACCACACAGGGATTATCCCAAAGATTATAAAGCTTATTATATTCTTGTTAACAAAAGATAAAAGAAACACAGAATCTTGGCAAAAACTGATGATAAAATGTAAAATAGCTTATTGCATAACCTCAGAACTCATAAAACTTACATAAGTAACTTCATATCTCAGCATGGGCACTAGGGCGTCATGATCATACAACCTCCTTTCTCTTTATAATCACACAGGCATTATTCCACTGGGCAGGAATATAAGGGAAACGCTAGACCTATAGATCTTAATCAAGTCATATCAAAGCTAAAAGATAGGAATACCTAAAATCATCCATACTAAATCCACTCCATTTACTCATACAAGTTAGTCCCACGAAATTCAATGGGACTAGTCCTCAGAGTCAAATAAAATTAATAACAATTCAAATCTGATGTTTCCTTTAATCCTGCCTCTCAACCCAGTTGCAAAGCAAAGTCAATTTCAACATCCACACGTCATCCTGAGATTAGATCCGGTGCGACAGGCATTTTCATGGGCTGGTATTGCAGCAAGCGCAGGCATTGTGTGCCCTCTAGTGTATAACAGCTTGTAGCACTCAAGTCAGTATGCCCACAGAAAGGAAGAAACAGAAGGAAGGTCATTGCGCTCCCACTCAGTTTTGGTTTAAATTAGAAACTAGAGTTCCCGTGCCCAAAATTTACTTTTCCCTTAATCAGCCAGTAAAATATTCTGAAGATCCACATGACTGTTTTGGGGAATCACTTCTACACTCAAAACAGTGGAATCAATTCCTACTTCCCATAATATGATAATAAGATAATGTTCCAAGAAAACTGAAGTATTATCTGTATTAAGAACTTGGAGGAACTGTTCCTGTAGCAGAGTCTCCCAAGTGCCTCTCTAGCCATGCTTCCAAACATCAGCATAACTGTGATAAATTACACAAGCTCTCGGCCACAGATCTGTTTTCTTTTTCACACCTTCACCATAAACTTTGAGTTATAGATTCAACTTTTCAGTTTCATATTTCTCAGATGCCTACTTTCATATATAAACATTATATGTAATGCAAACAAGTCACAAAGAAAGTATATACATACGTAAATGTAAATATATATATATAAAATCTAGTGACATGTTGGGGTGGGTGGAATTATTTATGGTCAAATGAAGGCATGTTTTCAGCAGCAACAGTCTAGATTAAAATCAGTTTCTTCTCTCCTACATGCTTTAGCTACACCCCTTCAGATCTGCTGTTGTACCTGTTGATGGAAGATCATGATCACCACTGCCTGCAAAAACCTGAACAAGCAGCAATTCAAGCACTAAGATGTCCATTAAAACCAGCATTGCTGATGGGCACATTATTATCCAGCCCTAACTATTCTATAATTCTATGATTATGGGTATGTGCCTGAACTTCATATCGAGGGTAAGGATGACAGATTCTTACAATCGGTGCTGGGATAATATAAGAGGAGATTTTCCTTGGCTGCCTGCTTCACCCCACTGCTAGAGGTTCTTCACCCTGTACCAGAACCAGAAGCTGGTACACATGGGGCCTCCTTTGAACTCCAGCTCAAACCCCGCTGCTTCCTGCTACTTTAAGCTACAGAGGTGCTAACCCTGCAACAGAAAGGGGAGAATTCCCCCAAACAAATCACTAGAACTCATAAGCCAATGCCCTCAGATCTTCCTCTTGCTGAACTATTGCAACAAGCTACAGAATACGAAAACACCCTTCTGAAAACATCATCTTTCTGATAGAAGATAAAGCAAGACGACAGCCACCAGTCAACCAGTGGCCAGAGATTCACAAGTGGTAAAGGCTCTCGGTCACTGCCAAGCTCAAGGGCAAGCAGGAAGCAGACAGCCCAGGCTCCTGGTCCTGTGCCAGCCCTGCGCCCCAGAACTCCCACTATGCCCTTGCATCCTGAAGTGCATCTTCTCCTGACCAGACAGAGCAGACACTGGGGTCTTTGTGTTAAAGCAGAACTGCTGGTTGAGATAACATCACACAAGGAATTTTGGGGAACAGCTTTTGATTTTGGATTGCTGATTCTTTTAACTGTGCTTCCAGTTTTTAGCAGATGTAGAGAAACGGGGTAATAGCAGCTTGAGGTAATTGCTATTAAGACTGACAGCAGCGTGATTCTGCTGGTGGAAGTATTTCACTGTAACAACCAGTGTTCGGACTACTTCAGGCAAGAATTTCATCCTTGAAAGACAGTCCTGCACTTGAAGAAATTGCTAAATTGCTTGTTGTTCCAGATCAATCACATTTATAAGACTAGTTGCCTCAGAGTCCTAACCCCTTGACAAGGTATTATTAAAAACAATACCATATTTTACATGTACATACATCCCTATGTCTTTGTACAGATTTTATATAAGCAGATAAGCCATACGCACATCGGTTTTTAGCGTTAGAAAACTACCTACTTCAGCACAGACACATAGGAATTGCTTCACCCACATATGAAACACCGTCTCCACCAGATAGAGCCCAGCAACACTGCAGCCATCAGCAGGATGACCACAGCTTACTAACAGGAAATCTTGTCTCCCACTGAGAACTACAGAAAGAGTTTAGACAGATAAAATACAGTCACCCATAGTGGAATGTGGCTGTGGAATGAAAAGTAAAAGCCACCACTCAGCCAAAAATCCCCCAAATTTTTGTTTGATTCTTTCAGTTTTGCTTTTCAACAAGTCACAAGTGCTCAGGTCAGCCAAATTTTACACAAGCAGGCACAACTGTCTTATCCCATTACTGACTTCAGTGTCATGCTCTCAGGCTACAATGACTGAAGACTCAAAGCTATTCCATTAACTCTAATACCCTCAGTTTGCCCTGGAAAGCTTTAAAGACATTAGTTATTCCATGCTTTTATATGTTTGCAAACACTTCCTGATCCTTTGTCCCAGATAATTCTATTTACATGGGGAAAGAAAGTGAGGAAATTCATTCTCCACTGGAGAGAACACATGGAGAGTGCTCTTCACACCATTGTGAAACATGCAAAAATCAAAACCAAGCAATGTAAAGAATAGTTATGCTATTAAGATTACAAAAAGCAGCAAACAAGCAAACCAACAAAAAGACAATTATCACAGCATGAAGAAAAACAGAACAAAACTAAGCATTTTCTTCTTCCCAACTTGTCCTTGCCCACAGTGTTGCTACTGACCCACAAAACACATTCCTACACCATGAATGCTGCAGAAAACATCACTTGCAAAAATGCTTCAGTAAGCTGCTCAGAGAATGTATGGAAATAGTGTCTCTATTTCAAGCATGTGGTAGAATACGCTTCCTGCAAGACTCTGCTTGCACACACGTTCATTTGGAAAGAATCTGCGTTACCAAATCACAGAGGCTGGTTTTTAGCACACACACTTTTCAAAGTGGGGTTTTTTTCTGTTCAAAGACCTTAGATGCAAGGCTGGAGTTTTCAAACTACAGAAACACTCTGCCTATAGGAAATTCTTTTCATCTGAAGAGATCACTGATGTCAGACAGATGCAATAATTGTATGCTCCATCAGTAAACTGCAAATCGATGGCAGCAAGGATGGCTGCATTCTGCTTCTAACCAGTATATATGGTACTGCACTTAGCCTCAGAGAGGGAATTCGGCTGGAAAAATCTGAGATCATTGCACATGCTTGACAAAGTAAATAAATGAAGCCACCACCAACTCCCCAAACTTCAGCAAGGAATTTGCTTTAGGTCTCTGTCCACCCTGGCCAGTTTATTTGCTATTCAAGCATGTCAAAAAGCCTATTTCCCACAACTGGTAAATTAGAAAACCCAGAGTTATTTTGTGGTCTGCAAAAGCCATTTGTAAGTGCTTTTTGAGATGTCCATTTTCATTTTCAAGTACTATTGTATTTGTATGGAGAAGGTAATAAGCATAACCTACAACAGCAAAGGACAGTTACTCCTTTTGCCCATTTTTCAGCACTCCAGGTCATGAGTTAGGCTGTGCCTGAGCCCTTCTCCCAGAGCATGGACTTGCCTCCTGCTTTTATCCCACAAGAGCTACTGTGAACCCTTACACACCCTTCAAAATTCAAATCCCTTGAATGCAGATAACCAGAAGGACACAAGCGTACAAGTGCCACAAGAGCTAATACAGCCCCCGTGATACGTTTTCCAAGACAGTGGTGTTTAGGAGTAGGGGGAAGCAGAGACTTATTCTTTAACTTCCCTTCCATTAACCATGTCACATAACTTCTGCACAACTTCCCACGTGGCAGGGACTAGCTAGTTAATTCATTTTACAGTTCCTATCCCTTTCATGAGACTTGTTCTATGTGGAAACACCCGAGCCAGAGAAACGCTGGTTGCTCAATGCAAGTCAACACCCCAGCGCTACAATCCTGCTCGGCAAATTCCTAGTTAAACCTATCTAGAATCACAAAATAAAACCAGCTCAGTTTTCCAGAGCATAACAAAACACAGCTCCTGCGTGTATTTCGTTGAGGAGGAAGTTTCTTTTTTCAAGTACTGTATTAAGAGAGTGTCCTGTTTGACTGTTTCTATCGACATCTGCTCTGTAATACAGAGAGCGATAGAAGATCAAAGTTTTAATTGTGCAAGAATGTATTAATAACATTCTTTCTGTTCTACAGAGATAAACTCAATAAAAGCCTCCAACAGCTAGGGGAACAGGATATTTATGTAAAGATGTCCTAACAAAACAAAAGCATGCAGAACTACCTCTGGTGGATAAACAAGCAAGGCTCCTTGTTTGCAGACTGTTCCCTCTGGAGCTCACACATCCCCTCCCTGCCTCAGCAGGGGCAACAGATCTCAGCTGGGTTTCACAGTTTTACACTAAACCTCAGCATCCTTTGTGCACTGACCCTTTACATTTAGGAATAGGCAGCAGGTGAGCCTTTAAGGCCCATTTCACTGCTAGTTGCTTTAGATTCCCTCTCCCAGGTAGTAAGTCAGTTAAGAAAGGGTTTTCTGTAGGTATTTTTTCTGCACAGGCTGCACTGCATATCTTCCATATCCCTTTTGATACACACATTATGTCAGGACACTAGTCAGGTATCCATACAACAAACAGTACCTCCTCCTCCTCAGAGACATTATGAATTCTTGGCTTTCTGAGACTGGCAAGAGCCCGCTCATCACACTGCTGCCATCCATGAATGCAACAACATACTTTTAACTAGCTGTCCTCCTCCTCAAAATTAATGTAGCATGGAGTGCTCTCTCCCTCCCAGGGTAGCAGAAGCTGCCTTTATCCACTTAGGGCTCTAACTTGCATACACTGAAGGGAAAAATATAACCAACAAGCCAATAGAAAAAACCCAAAGCTACCCACAACTGTACTAACTTAAAACACTAGGACTCCTGAAGTGATGACTAGGTTACCTCTCTGCAAGTAAGATCACCAGCATGCTGTAAAAGAGTGGCTTCAGATTTATCCCTTCAAATTCAGAGCCCTGAGGAAACATTGCCAAGTAAGCACTGATACCACCTCTACCTGACCAGAGGCCACTTCAGGCAGAGAGCCTGAATTGCCTCCAAATAGTCCATGAGGCAACACAGAGGACAGGCTTACTTAGGGCTACCTGCACAAAGACTGACACTGGAATGTGATTTGAAAGCCAGGCTGGATGGAGCTTTGAGCAACTTGGTCTAGTGCGAGGTGTCCCTGGCCATGGTGGCTTGAATTGGATGACCCTTAAGGTCCCTCCCAACCCAAACTATTCTATGTTTGTAGAAGTCTTAGTCTCCTTTCAAGACATCTGCGAATTATAAAGAGCCAGTCATCCTCCATCCCCTTTGTCTTTAAGGAAGAGTTCAATATTAATTTTAGCTCCTTTTCAACCTATTTCTGGGCTAGGGCCCAGTCCATCTGCAGTACTTTATAAAGTAACAGATCAGATTAAAACCACACAGAACACCCACTCAGGGCTCACTCAGTTCTTCCAAACTATGGTAACTCCCAACAGAAGGGACACTACAGCTGAACTTGGCACTGCTTGTGCAAAACCACAATCTGCACACAGACACGCAGAGGGTGAAATAACTCATTCTACAGCGAGCTACTTTACACAGGAAAACTGGACAAGGCACTTCCTTTTCTTTTATGCTGTCCTCTCATTCATAACATCTTTTAAGACATCTGCTAGAGTCCTGTAGCATTAATGGGAATGGAAATGCTCCAACGGGAACTCAGGGGTTTCTCTCTTTTTCCCATGAACTGAACATTATGGAATTTTAACAGATGTTCTACTTGGTCATAGTTAATAAAATGAATTATGCAGGAATTAAAAATCTGGCTCCACTTGCTTATATAAGACTTCAGCAGCAGAACTGTGTTCCCATCAAGAAATACTAGAGTATTTATAGTGGATTTATAGGCTGCTCCTGCCTTGTTATGAGATTTTACAAATGAACTTGTCTCTTTTGTGGAAAAGATGAATAAATTTACCTGTTCATTGACAGCTTTTAGTAGCAGGAAGCAGTTTCCATACCGATGCATGCTGGTACACTACACCCATAAGAAAAGACAATTCTCACTTGGATTTCTTTGGAAATGACATCATGGGAATTCCACATCATTTCACAGCCTCCGATTTATCCAAAGTCTCATTCAGCAACCTAATAACCACGCTCCTGCTTTGTGCTTTATCACAAAAGCTTTACTCTTGGAGCACAGATGTCTCTTTCAGGCTACTACTGCCAACAGAGTGAGGCACTGTACCTCACTTCCTGTTTGATTTTCAGATTAGTTTAGTGTAACTGCATCAAAGAAAGATGTAAAGACCAAAATGTAACGGCAGTGTGAGAGAAGAGGCACCAAAAAGGAGGCAGGTGTAAGAGGCAAAACTTCCAAGCACTGAGGTTAACCAAGTTATTTCCAAAAACATTACACATGTACCCATTTTCTTTTTCCTCCAATATTCATCTGTACAGAGATTATTCTGATGCAAAAACAAAAGGATAAGCAAAAGAGTGAGGATGAAGCAACTACCTTGCACCAGAAGCAGCACAGCAGCTAATGCAAATTACATGGAGCAGAATAAGGCTGCCTTGAAAAGATCTGCTATGCTATAAAGACAAGGTTTCAACATTCACTCCATTTATGACAGACTGACTTTCACTTAAGTCCAAGCAATTGGCAAGCACATCTCTGGCCAAGCACTGCTTTAGGTAACACGCAAAATTTTATCTCAGTGCAACAACTAAAATTAACCTTCCTTGAATTCTGGCTCAAGAATTTTGGCAGTGCAAGAATATCATCATCTGAAAAGCATCAACACTCCCAGCCTCTTCTGTGAGAAATTACGCACTGAAGCCCCTCTGTTCAAAAAGCCCACTCCAGTGTAACTAAACAAAGGGGTTTGTGTAAGTGAAGAACCAAAGCACGTGAACAAAGTCTATACATAGACAAGTCAGCTGGAACTAAGTATCAGTTTATATACGCTATGCAGCTACCTGGATATGTCCTATAATGAATTAATATAGATTTTTATCTGAAAATAAAGACTTTCCTTAAAGGAAGAAGCATCCCTAAAGAGAAGGGAAAACGCCAAGATTAAGCGTCAGTTCCAGGTGCAGGTTCTGACTCAAGTGGACATTGCTTTACAACATCTAGCGTCAGAAAAAGGCAACAGCCTTAACAGTGTTAAATTCAAAGATGATGTTTTTCTTTTAAACATCACCTCCGATTTGATTCATTTGGAAGAGAAAGCACACTTCATTTATTTCTCATTCAATTGGACAGATTCTCCCAAAAAGCAATATTTCAACTGAAATCAGTTCTGAAAGATCTTTTATGAATATACACAATGGAGAGGACCCCCATTAAATTCCCAACAAAGTGCTGCCATTTTGAGTAAACAAAGTTCTCTCCGCAGGGTCACACACTGCGCCATGAATATGGTCTGCAAATGAATTACCACCCCGACATGTGTCAAAACAGATTTTAAGAAGAATAGCACCCAGTGGTAACCACGTGTTTTATCTACCTGTTAGTATGCAAAATTTGTATGCCACGGGATCCAAATTTATTCATTTATTCAGAAGCCCTCAGAGAAATCAAAACCATTTGTTGGCCTTTTTTTGCCTGTCTCCAAATGAAATCTGAGTGAATACCATGTTCAGTGAGCCAGAAAATCAGTACAGGACAAAGCTATGGTGGGGTTTACATTTCAGAAAAGCAGGTGCCATCTCTGCACAAATAAGTGATTTTTTTAAACACTCAAACCTGCCAAAATAGACTCAGTCCATTATTATGTGTCAGCATTTTAAGGAACTCTATATTTGGTATTATTTTAGGTAATATCCATTCTTCTACCACAACTGTAACAGGAGCTGGTTAACATAACTGTCCTAAAAACAGCTTTCAGCATGAAGAAAAGCTTTTAAAAGCAGAGGTATTGAATGAAGGCTTGAAAAGCCTCTTCAACTGGCTTTAATATCAATGGCAACACAGCCAAGAGATCTGATCCTGTGTTTAAAACACAAAACCAACAAAGAACCAAACGTTTATTCAGCAAGTTACATAAGGAGAGGACAAACCCACACAGAGCACATGGAACAGTGTACTTAAGAACCTTCCTGGACAAAAGCTCTTATGTTTTCATATGAATTGAACCTTATCTCTTTATTTGAGGTGCTAATGGTGCACCTTGTGCTTTGCCAAAAGATGACCTTCTGGGATCCAATTCTGAAGCATTTTTAGACTGGGAGCTCATCAGTGTATTTTTCTGCCTCTTATAATCTGCCTCTAGTTCACACAGCACATCAAATACTTCCATGACACTAATCCTGTAATTCACAGTATGTTTAGTAAGAGATTTTAGTTTAGGAGCTATTTTCTGCCAAGCAGACCAAAATATTTTTAGCTCCGTTGTTTTTTTCCAGCAGTGAAGTATGCTGATTTAGAGTTAAGTAATGCCATATCACGTCTACAGCCTGGATGACTAAATGCATTGCTTTCACCCATTTGAAAAGAGAGCACAATCTTCTCTACATACAGATGACAGATAATCCTTTGGCATCTGCTGACAAATATATTTAAAGAATACCTAAATCTGTCTGTGCCAAACTTGGCCTGATGCCACCAGTTCACCATTGTTGGCATGCATACTACAAATGATGCAATCACAGCACTGGAGGAAGTTTCCAGTATTTTACTTTATGGTTTTCATCATGTTAACATACACATTTCCATCCTTTCACAATTTAGCAGCAATAGAACTGAGACACAGGGTGGTAGACAACTTTTTGCATGTATCACAGGTTTTCTTAGTGCACATTATCAGTATTCTATTTCAATCACAAACTAGTAACTCACCTAGAATGAAACACCCTAGGATTTAGAGCTTACGGTTAGAGCAACTGATCTCAATTGTACTACCTGGTGTTAGAAAACAAAGTGACACAAAGGAATCAATTAAAAGAGAAAAACAAGTGTTTTACCTCTCTTAATACTGTGCTTTTGTAACCCCGATAAAGTCCTTGAATACCCTGTAAGCCAACAAAAGAAAGCATCAGCTATAGGGAATTAGCTTGCCAAAGACCACAGTTTATCAGTGATTATGAGGCAAACATTATAGCCTGAGTGTCAGACCTGAAGTTCTTGCAAATTGACTGTATTGATTATAGCATTGCATACTGCATTCCATGACTCACAGCACCAGAGAGGTTTATGTTCATTTCAAAGACCATTTAACCACTGTTCAGAATAATCAGTTTTAGAAGAGAGGATACGCTTTACAGTTAAATTTAAAAGGACAAGAAGATACAGAAATACATTACTTCAAACTCTACTTGCCCAAAACTCTGGTCTAAAAGCATGCATTATCCCATCAATATTTTGAAACTACTACTTTTCTGTTTGAATAGCCCATGCAAAAATGAACCCATAGGATGACAACTTTCCCTGACCACATTTAGTCTTGATTCAGAGCTTTTATCAAGACATTTTATATTTTAAACTAGCTGATAACATTAAAAACCATTACAATTTTGTAAGTGTACGTAAGATTATGCTCATTATCTTATAGGGCAGTTTCTTCAAGTGTTCTGCAAAACCTAAGGTTCTCTGCCAGCTATAAGGAAGGGGAAAACCATACAGTTTTGAGAGCACCAACTTTTAGAGCAGAATGACCAAGCCATTCTTCAAGCAAGAAGTTTCAGTGACCCTCCTGTGCAGGGTTATCACAATAGTTTTCATTTACAAGCAAATAAAAATCAAGTGGATCATTTAAAGGTCATATTTATGTCTTCCTTTTCCTGGCCCTTACACACAGAAATATGTATAATATTTTCCCCACAGTGTTTTCAGGAGCCACTTTCTCTTATGGAATAAACTTGAAAAATACCCCTTGTGAGACTCAGTAAAAACAGTGGTGAACAGGTTTCTACAAGAAGGATCAGTATAACTACGGAAAAGATAACAAAAGCCCTTATTTTTCAAAAGCTACAAATACTGGAAAAGCACTCATTTCCAGAGCTCCTACAGAGCACCTCTGAAATGGTGCCTTTAGGACATCCCCTCCAAAGCCAGCTACGAAAACTGGAAACCATTCAGCAAGCTCTAGATACAGAGACTTGATGTTCTGCTTTCCCAGATCATGGCATAAATATAAGGGGGCAGCCAAGAAAACTGGAGAGGGACTTTTTACAAGGACATGTGGAGGGTAGGTTTAGATTAGACATGAGGAAGAAGTTCTTCCCTTCGAGGGTGTCCAGAGAAGCTGTGGCTGCCCCATCCCTGGCAGTGTTCAAGACCAGGTTGGATGGGGCTTGGAGCAACCTGGTCTAGTGGAAGGCGTCCCTGCCCATGGCACGGGGTTGGAATTGAATGAGCTTTAAGGTCCCTTCCAAACCAAACCATTCTATGATAAATACAAGCAGGGCTTTGGAAACTGGAAAGCTAAATCCCCTTTTTAAATTTATTTTTTACTAGAGGTATCTCATATAAAGAGACGTGGAAAGAGTTGTTTAGAGTGTGCATGTAAGTGCACACACATGGGGAAGGTGGGGGTTTGGTTTCCTTAAACATAATATGCCAAACACTTTTAACAGAAGAATAGATGGGAAAGTGCTGGGAAAACACAGAACTGGAATAAAGTTGCAGGAATGGTTCTGGACATGTACGGAACTGAGTGGGAAGAATGAAGTAACTTGTTTGGAAATTTGCTCTGAACTCACCTCATGATACAAGATGCGGGAGAGAATCTGGAGGGTACTCGAGGAAGGAGAAACCTGGGCCCGTTGTTTGACTACCTCAGATGGAACCCGTATGAGGCAGGCAACCTGCAAAAGAACCATAAGTTCACAGAACAATTCCTTTTGCTGCCTTACTCTTTATACAGCAGACACATCTGGAGATGGTTCCAAGTACAGAAACCTGAGAAATGAGGAAATAACTTTAGTAATTACACCAGCTGTACTTAAAAGCTCTTGATGAGCAGCTCACGTGTTCGGTCTGAGAGCTACGTACCTTCTGCACACAAAACTGTGCTCATAGAAAAATGGAAGTACCCTCGAAGTTTTTAACTTTAAACCAGAAGTAGATTTGGGTGGGGAAAAGACAACAATGAAACCAGAATTCTGAAGCCATCCTGTCTTTTGGCAGCCACAGGAATTCCCCACACGCACACTTTCAGAGGTAAACTGGAAATGCAGGACTTGGAAGAATAAAGTTCTTTCCGAGGTAGTTCCTTTGTGCCCCCTAGTGACTGACAGCAAGAGACTGTTATAAATTGAGACCACAACGGACTAGAATCCAATTAGAATTTATTAATTATAGCAAGTAGAATATGAGCAAAAACAGCGCTGGACGGCAGGGGAGTCTGCGCTCCGCCAACTACCGCACTAAGCAGTTCAAACAGTCCCCTTTTATACATCTTTTCTTCCGTGTTCTTGAAGTAGTGGAGGTACTCTGCGCGTGCTTCAGTTGTTGCTAGGGGGTCGTTTGTCATGTTTCTGTCGGTTCCTGGCGGTTATCTTATCTTGCACAAACGGTGTTTGATGGCTGTTTTAGTTTGCGTCTGACCTTTACATTGGGCTTCACATAAATATTAGCCATGCCTGCAAGCTTCTGACAATTGGCTAATATTTAGAACAGTGTGGTTGTCAAACAATTGCAAAACAAACCAGATATAGCGAATGAGAAGTTCACAGAGTTATCAGTTTTACAGGAAACGCTTTTTCTTTAGGGGAACTACTAAATCTCATTAGCAGGGGAGATACTGAATCTCATTAGCACATCAAGAAAGCAATTAACAAGCCAGACATGGGATGTGGAGTACACTAGGTTTGTAAAGAGGGCCATTATCACTTCACAGACTTGCAACATTGTAAAAGAGCTATTTCTATTTCAAAGATTTACTTTGTTCTCTAAGTTAAATACTTACTTATACTCAAGGGAGTTACAAATAGCTACTTCCATCAACGTTGCCCTAACAATGTGAACACAGTAACTCAGAGTTTCGTATAGTTAATCAACAGTTTCTTACTTCATGATTTTCCTTACCATGTTTTATAACGAACTATTACTCTTAACACGAATCATAGTCTTGTTATAGCATAATGCTAATTAAACTTAACTTACACACGCCTTGCTTAATTACCAAATTAATAATTCAAGTTTATTACAATTTACCGTTATTGCAATTTATCAGCAAATTAACTGTTTACATTTATCACAAGACCCTCCAGTTAGCTTCAGATGCATACAATACACTCAAGATTTACCTTAAAACACATTAGATTTCATTCAGTGTGAACCATCGGAGTGATCCTTTCCTATGCAAGGAATTTACAGGCAAGAAAGGCCCCTGCAGCTGGATGTACTAACATGGCCATTGCCACAAAGCTCCAGCTTTGCTGAAAAAGCCAGACCTGGCTTTAAAATGTTCACCTGCCAATTCAGCTTCAGGCAGGAATTAAGCCTGTGTGCACATAATGTTGAATAAGGATCCTCAAGCGTCAGGAAGTTACAAGCCTCTCATCTCTCCAGAAAATACCTGGCTATAAGCACTTCTAACAGGAGTTTGTCTTCAGTTGGCCCAAGAGATACTTAAAGCAGTGCTGGGTCTGGTAGCAAAACACCGGGGACACTATAAACCAGATTATTTAGCCTTCCTTGTTCCCATCCTGTGCTGGCCTTGGGAACACACTATAGTTCCTAGAGACAAAGGTGATCACCGAGCACTTCAAGTCAAGAGCAACCCAGGCAAAAGCTGTCCAAGTGAAGTGACAAACCCATCTGCTAACTCAAGCTCACATGTGCCAAAGAAAGCTCAGGAACTCACTGCCACATTGCACAGAAACAGTAACTTGAGCGATGATTTGTGGGTAACACAGTACAAGGCTTAAGTTCCATTTTCACAGAGACCACAAAAAAAAGAAGTTTGTTATCCTGTTACATTCCTACAAGTTTACCAGACAACAACATCCAAAAGTCATTACAAACAGATCTAACTCCATGTGCTCTTCAATTCTCAGGGTCAAAAATAACAAGTGACCCCAATCTGTCAAGAAAATAAGAACTGTCAAGTTTTTTTGATAGTTCAGCATAAATATTTATAGAACTTCATGCTTCATAACACTCCATGTCCTTATATTAGCTTTTTATTCCTTAAAAACATGGAGGCAGGAGGAAAGCTTTAAAAAGGCTCGGATGAAAACAACCCAGTCAATCAAGACCAGACAAAGAGCGCAGCGTGGCTTCCTGACATCTGAGGTGCTGCAGTTCTGGCAGGAGAAGGGTGGCCTCAAAGTAATGTCTCCATTTCCCTTAGACTACTTGGGGTGCATTTCATTTCAAATTAACTTTGATGCTTCTCCCATTTGAATTTGCGCTTACAAGGGAGCCTGTGGCTGCACAAGAACAAAAAGAGTGATTACATTGTGCTGTTATGAAAGGAAATACAGGCTCGAGTCACCCGGGCTGCGCTGTCAGATTGGCTCCATAGGGCACTTCTGGTACGCAAAAAGCCACGAGCTGCAACTGCTCACATCAGACTGAACAGTGACATTTCCACTGTGCACCTGAATGTACAATGCGTTACCTGATTTGGTCCTACATGCATACCTTACCATCACTAACAATCCCAGCAGTCTTTTGATGTCAAACACAGGTCTCTAAAGGGAATTACGCAAGATCAGGTTCACACCTATCTATTAGCCCACAAGATTTTGAAGACAGTAACAACCTGGGACAGATGGGTGCAGAAAAGTCTCAAATCCATTGCGCTCAGATCTCAATCACTGCAGCACCTTCCACGCAATGCTGACAAAGTTAGAAGAACATAATACATGTCTCCACAGTTTGCTTTCTTAGCTAAATATGGTCAAGCAGCACCAGTATAACACTGCACCAAGTGAATTCATATTTAATCTGGAAGCTATAAGTAAATTGAACAAGGGTGAAATATAATTGTGCAGATGCTCGGCAGTTACTGACCATGTACATGCTTTTTAGCTGCATCAACTACTAGATAAATAGATATGGAAGACAGACAATAATGTGACCTTGCACAGTGGAGGCCCATTCACCTCTCTGGTCACCGAGAGCCCAGGAAGAAATTGCTTTTAAATCTCTTGGCTCTTCACATAATGCAGCCTGTTGCTTGCCACAGAAGAGCACAATAAAGCCTGTCAAACTCGGACCATTCCTGGTGCATCCCACCAGTTCTGGGGATGACCCTGCGACAAATTAGCTCTGTCAAACATCTGTAGAGCCAGCCATGGAGAGGGCACAGCAGTGTGCCCTCAGCTACCTTGCCTGACATTAAAACATTAGACAACAGCACCCTGTTGATAGGGACCACGCTCATTCCCTTCTGTTGATGGGAGCAGAAAGACAGAATCAAGATCCCACAGACCAAGCTCTTTCCTTATTTACTAGGTCAGGTAACCCAAAACACCAGTTATCAGACTCCCCAGGTCCGTGCACATATATACATACCATAAGGTCAGGAAAACAGTAACACTGGAACAAAAGGCTCAAGGACTTTTATACTTATGCTTTAACAAAACCCAATCTTACAGCTTCAAGCAAAGCTATGATTACTTTACAGAGCAAAAATGACAACACTAGCATCTATTAACTTTCCAGCCTCTTAATGCCATAACCACTTCTGATTAGGAGTGCTGACTTTCAAAATCCTGCTTTAAATCATTACCAGCTCAAATGTGGCTCCAGTATTTAGATGCCAATTGAAGTGCATTTTTAATTCATTGACTTGCATTAGCCCATTAGGGACAAAAGCTAAAACTAGGCCTATTTTTTTAGTATTTATCTATGCTAAACCAGCACAACTTCCAACTAAAGGATACTAATTTTTCCTGTTGGTTCAGGCAAGCATTTTAACTTTGAAATACTCCTTGCATGCATCAATGCTGCCATCTCCTGGATGGATTCATACTGGGACTAGATTTTCCTGACTGTTCTGACCTGTCCTGGGTTCAGCAGTAGCAGTCATTTTTCTCCTTCTTAGTAGCTGGTGCAGTGCTGTGTTTTTGACTTTTGGTCTGGGAACAGCACTGATAACATCGATGTTTTCAGTTGCTGCAGTAATGTTTAGTCTGACCAAGGACTTCCTGAGTCTCATGCTCTGCCAGGGAGGGGAAGCTGGGAGGAAGCAGAGACAGGACACCTGACCCAAACTGACCAAAGAGGTATTCCGTACCACAGCACATCATGCCCACTATATAAACTGGGGCAGTTACCCGGAAGGGTTCGAACATTGCTGGGATCGGGCTGGGTATCAGTTGGCGGGTGGTGAGCAGTTGTATTCTCTTCCCTTGTTATTTCCCTTGTCGTTATCATTATTGGTGGCAGCAGCAGTGGTTTGTGTTATACCTCAGTTACTGGACTGCTCTTATCTCAACCCCTGGGAGTTACGTTCTTTCGATTCTCCTCCCCATCCATCCTGGAGTAGGGAGGAAGTGAGCGAGGGCTGCGTGGCTGATTTGCCGACTGGGTTTAAACCACGACAAAGGCTACCAAACATCTTCCTCTAGACAATACTGCAACATACAGTCTGGTTGGACTAGGAAGGACCCATTGCATTGCCACTGCAAATTCTGGAGTAAGAAATTATCTACAAACCACCATGACCCCACTTGTAGCTCACCAGCAGGTCCTTGCTCTATCTATCCCATACATGCTGTCCTAAAGGCAAACATAAGACAACATCTTCAGAAAGGAGCACAATACCTCCTGGTCTTCAAAGCTACATTATTGTCCAAATATTAACATAACCCATTTAGATTCCACCTTTTGTGCTCCAGGCTAACCATTTCCTACATGACTGGTTTTGTAAGATTAAGTAGAGAATCAAAGATAACGTGCATCTGCTTTTAGGCACCTACACCACAGTTCGAGTACTAACCTTGCAGGCATGAGCTGCATCCAGAAGCACCTGAAAGACACCAGAGGAGGTGTTCTAGTTGCTATTAAGGGTTTATGTTGGGTACTTAACTTGGGTTGACGCATAGCAAGTTCTCAGCACTGGGACACAGCTGGTACAACACTATTAACAGCTTTATACCTCCAAGAGCAACTTGAGAAAGCATTTCCTTATGCAGACTAGCAGCACCTTGCACAGTTAATGATCTGACTCATAGATCTTAAAAGCTCCCACAACCATATGGTCTAAGCACTTATCTTTAATAAAGAGATATTACCCGTGCTTTTAAGACACACCACTGGAGGGCAAACATTCTGTTAAGATGCTGGCACCTGATGCTCCTGGCTGATGAGCTGATCTGTTCTTTGCACTAACCTGGGTTTGGGCAAGGATCAAGACCAAAGTTTTTTCCCCACTCAGTCACTAGCCATTCTGCTACAAGCAGGAGAGTAGTCTGAGGACAAAGAATGGTTCTGAAATACACTAGTGGCTGGCCATTTAGGAACCTGCACTTGGCAACTCTGAGCAAACCTCTGGTTTGCATTAGCTAAGCCTACTTCAGAAATGGGGTACAGAAATGTGTTAGCTCCAGAAAACTTCTGTGTTACAGCTTTAAACCCTTCAGAATACTTCCTAAAGGATTTAAATTTCAAATTTCCCAAGCAGGAGGTTTATTTTAATGACTTCATCTGTCTAAGCAGGCTGGGAAGCTTTAACTGATGTTCACCATATAATTTAACACTTAACACAGAACTGAAGGAACATACCTGGGGAAAGTTACTCTTAAATGTCATTTGTCTAAGTTTATTCCTAATCGAGTAAGAATCTAATTTATGACACTATACAACTTTGTATCCAGGCAGCAGAGACTTCAAACTAAACCTCACAATACCTGCGCAAGATAACCAGTAACCCACTTGGGAGAAAAAGCTGCTGCACAAAAATGACACCAAAGAGGCTATCACTTATCAAAGGATGTATCTTCAGGCTGCAGTCTATCTGGTAACAAACATCTAATCACTCATCCCATTCCTGAAGGTCAGGATTTTCTGCTCCAACATAATGTAGAAAGAGCAAGAAAAACAGAGTAACTCTAAAACCCCATTCAAAGAGAAGACACAACCAAGATAGTACTGGTCATACTTCTGCAGACAAAAGCCACCTTATAGCTCAGGTTTGGTTTGGTGGTTTTCTGTTTGGTTGCAGCTTTTTGTATTGAAAAATGCTTCTTCCCAAAAGACCCTCTGAGCATCTCAATTTTCTTGTGAGATGCTCCCTTCCAAGTAGGAAGTTACTATTTTTAATCTAAAACACGAAAAATGTCCTTTTCCATTCCTCAGATAAGTGGATGATTAAAACAATAGGTGCATCTAAAATTTAGCGATCTTAAACTGCACTGATTTCCTTTGGATCCTGAAAAAGGAGGAGAAATTTCCCTTCAAGTCAGAGGCTCTCAGCAAACTTAGAATTCAGTACTGCAGCTCTCCATGCCTCCCTAAACTCTGTTTGGAGACCTGTTCAGTACCCCAGATCTTATTGACATTCCCCTCTCAGAGAAGGTGGTGGGGGAAGGAACTTTTTCAATGCAATTTTATGAGATTAGCAAAGTACTTCACCCTCCCAATAACTGTTTCTAAACTCTGGTCACAACTCAGATTGAGAATGTTAGATAGCGGGGCAGGTGGGGATCATGGGATGGAACTGTAGATGAACTGCTTCACCCTTTCCATCACCAGGAATACTAACAGAACAGTGGAGAAACACAAAACATTTGTCATTTGGTTTCATTTCTTTTTGAACAGAGAAGCCTGAACTGCTGTATCACAGACTATTATCAGTTCAAACACCAGCAAACCTTCACCTAAATAACTGCTGCCCTTTTGACCAAAACAGAACAAAAACATAAGTTTCTATGGTCTGTAATTTGCTGCGGGTCACAACTCAAGTTGTGAACAAGTCCTTTTACTTGGGCTTGTCATCAGGTTGTGCTACCTGCTAAAGCACAACCAAAGTGGAGAATTGAAGCATCAACACCTATTTTAATGAGGAAATTGTCTCCAGAGATGACAGAAGCTGCCCAATATATGCACTGTCCACTATCTGTTTCTGCTTTAAGTGCCAGCCCCAGGAAAAGAGTTCATGTTCCAAATAAAACCTCAGAATATGCTAATCTTATTTTCCCCTCCCACACTTATGCACATCACAGTTAAATTCGGTCCTGTGCAAAGCTGCTGGGGTCATGAACAGGTGACTCCACTCCTAATTTAAGACCCACAGAGAGAACAAGGTTTGATTAATGGGCTCTGGATGGGAAAGTTTGAACAATTCCAGGCTCTTTGTCCCATCTTTTCTTCTGATGGGCACAATAGGGCCTTCATTAATTTAGCTGCAGTTCTCCTGCATGCTGGCAGGAAACATTCTTCAAAGAACAATCTCAGCCAGCAAGATACCTCAGATCTCAGCATTTCCTAGAGTCTGAAAACATACTATTTCAGAGATGAGACCATTCACAGGGACTGAATGCTGCAAGCATTTGGAAAACCAGAGCTTCTACACAAACATTTTCAACTTCCTCCAAGTTTCCATCCTAGATGTATTTACCTGGCATCTGCAGAACTGTCTTGCAGAGTGCTATCTCATCCTGTCATTGTCAAACTCAGCTCCTTACTACTGCTTTCCAGGGCTCCCTTCTTCCTGCTCCAGAGCATCACCTGCACCACCATACACTTCTCCCTTCACATGACCATCTTGTCTGAGCATATGCACCACAGCTGTGTGAAGTCCTCAGGTGACTCCTTGTCTTTCACTTCAGCAGCCCTCTCAGCATGGGCTTCTGCCCCTCTCCAATTCCTTTCACATGTGTGGCTCCTCAATTGCCCAGCTACATGCTCTACAACTCCTGCTGTAGGTTTCCTGCCTACCTCTCCATCAGCCACATCAGGTACACCTTGGAAAACTCCTGTCCTCAAGCAGTGGATATTGGTGCTGAGCTCTTTTCACAGAAAGGAGAAGCTACTACCTCAATTACATCAAGTTAACAGGCAAAGCACAGGGAAAGTTTTTGCAGCTGACAAAGCTGACACTAAACACTTCTTTATAGAAGTCCTTCTCACTGCAAGTGTTCTGCAAGTTTGTGTGCTTTGCATAACTAAATTGGTCTTTCAAAGTTTAATCCATGTAGAGCTTTATAATCTAAAACTTACCTAAAGAGGCCTGCTGTTGTGCACATCTCTCTTGTACCCCAGCACAAAATAAGTGTCCCACAGATTCTGAACTTCCTTGGTACAGTCAAAAACATTGGTTTAAACTCAAGTTGCAAAAATCAGACAGTTAAATAGCTTTGTAAGTCTTCCGTAAAAAGTCTTCCATAACTGGGTTGATGCTTGAATCATAAATTACTATTACATTTAAACACAGAAAGGCTTAAAGCCAAAGAGCAGACTCTTAATTCAACCTCCAGAATTTTCTGCCCAATCCAATCTCTCCCAGCAACTCTTTCACAACTGAGAGTCTGTTAAACTTATTGTAAAAGGCTTAAGAAACTAATCACATCCACCAGCCAAACTGTTCTTTCAGCAAAAGAAGTATTGGTGCAGCCCATCCAGCATAAAATCATTTCCAAGGAGCCAAGTGGGGTCAGGCTGTGTTACAGGAGAACAAACGTTAATGAGACTCCAGGCAAGAGAACCCAGGCAATATTTTCTGCAAACACATAAAGTCTCCTGTTGAAAGATGACTGGTATTTTACTATTTGCTCAGTCTCTTGAGGTTACACTGGCCCAGAACACGGAAATTTCAACGACGTTGTATTTTATCAAGTATTTTCCTCTAATTGATCCCTTACTCTTTCCTACAGCCTCTTCACTTGAAGAATTACAGGCTTGTCCACATATGGAGCTATTCAGAAATTGTTATTCCCAACAAACCCTCTGCAGAGCCTTACTTTAGAATAAACTTACCTTAAGCTATCTCAGACATTTCCAAAGCTAACTCTGGCAGAGTGCGTTGCAAGCCAGGAAATCCAGCAGGAAACACTTTTACACTATTTTTTTTCCTCACTTGAACTCTTTAACCCGAATTAGCTCCTATACAGACACCCTGAGCTACAAACACTTCTGTATCAGCTGAAGGATATCAGCACTAGGGTTAAAAGAAGAGAGATGGCAACCATCAAGCTTCTAATCCTTACTGCAAAGTAGCATGTCCTCTAAGTCCTGAACTCAGCAGATAATGCAAAACCAGCTGATGAAGAATATTCAATACATGCAGATAACATGGAGCATAAAGAGAAGCTCAGTGTGGCTGGCTGGTGAGGTGTTTGACAGTTCTTAATTTGCTGTTTCAGCCTTTAATTATATGATGAATTTGTTGGCAGCATTTGTGGATTCATGGTTCCATCCATCTTTATTTACAACCAATTTTCAGCTGCAGCTCTAACTGGAGTTTCCATCCACTCTAACTATTCTCCTTCTTCACTAGCTCTTAATGACAGCAGTCACACCTTCACAACCATCTTCCAACCACTGCTCAACTACGCTTCTGCACAAGGATTTGGCAAACATCCTACAGCATCTGTACTGCAGACCTCACCTCACCTACCTTCATTTATGAATAGCTCAAAATGACCATGATTTATTCAGAAGACCACCTACGTGGCTGCATTCCCCGACACTGTTCATCTTGCCAGGGTCAGCAGGTTGCTCTTCTCAGTGCCTATATGCACCCAGACACACAGCACAAAAGACACAGTCACACTTAAAATGACAGACACTGATCAAGGTAAACAGCAAAAAAAAGATGAAGTACTATGGAAGAGGTTACAAACTTTGACTGTGTCAGACTTTGGACACTACTTTGAATACTATGGTCAGTCCATTCATACTACACTGGTTGAAAGCAGGTAAGATGCCACGTAGAAAATGCAGCTTTTTGGTTTTAAACGGTTTTGTCCATTTATTAGTTCAGTTCTTAGAAAAGGGATAGTGAAAAATTCAAAGCCATTAGCCCAAAGTCTAGACACCGTAAGTACTAAATCACTTCTTTGTTGCAGCAGATAATCTTCTCGGGCTTACAACGCTGTAAAGCCCTGACCAATTATCCTGCTGGAGATTCCTTCACGATTTCACTCTGTGAATTTGCCCAACTCATGCTACTGCCTTGTTCTCAGAATGGGCATTAATAGCAACTTCCTGCTCTGATCTAGCCAGTTACTCTCACAGATTTTACACCAATACAATTCTGGAGATGCTTTTTGTTATATTACAGTGAAACTCATTAACAGCTTCAAAAAGATATTGCCAGGGCAGAGGGAAGGGGATCATTTTTGAACAGAGAGAGGCAGAAAATGCGATGTTGCCTATCATGTCTAATATAAAACATACACTTTCCTTCTTTATTTGAGTTAAAAGCACACTCAAAATGTCATTCTACAGAACCATGATTTGTAAACTTGTCTGCATTTGAGCTTGCTTCTAAGAATCAAGTTAGGACTAGTAGAGAAATCTAGCTGAATTCACCAGAAAGATAATTCCTGCATTAAGAAGCTTTCTTATTTGACACATCCCAACAGCAGATAAAAAATCCCCAAGTTATTAATACTGAGGGTCAGATGCTAATCACAGATGAACCACACACTTCGCTCGTATCACTAAAGTATCTTAAGTGGCAACACACAGGAATACACAAGTGAGCTTGGAATTTCACCTTGAAATACCTGTCCTCACCTTGCCCTGCGGAGCTGCACCATCACCTCTCCCTGTTTAAGTGACAAACTGTTAGAAGTTTCAATTTAAACTGATTCGCCATCCATCCTTCCTCAAATTGTGGAGAGCAGTGTGAGGCTATGCCAAACTCCTTCTTGCTGAGGAAAACCAAACCCATCATCTTCTAAGGGAGCAGTCCCTACCTAACCCTTCAGAGCTCTCTCAGAACACAAACAAGGGTTCCATCTTTTCCCATGAGCTTCGTGCTCCAGCAAAGCCCAAGTTTTGGCATTCTTGCAGTCGGATCAGAAACACCTTTCTAGACCCGTGACCTTGTCTAGCATTTCTACAACTCAAGGGACCACATTGCAGAGACACTGAAGCAGGATGAACATAAGCCAGGTGAGGAACCTAAAGCGTCATGGCTACATGACTTTAAGAACATAACAGGACAAATGAATGCAGGCACCGTGGCACTAATATGACCAGACAGCTTTCGGGATCTGAGTTACTCTCTCTGGTACTACAGCATACTCTGTAGACACACCACTTTACCACAAGCAACCTGGATCTGGAAGCCTTGGGGATGCACTGCACAGTGTCAACACATGCCTACTGCTGTATCCCTAATGTACTCCGGAGATTTACCCAAGGACAAAAGCGGCTCAACAGCTTCAGGTAATCAACTTCGAGAACATGATCATCACCACTAGCTGCCAAATGGACAGGACATCTACCTTGCATCCTGGTTTTCAGTTCTCCTCAACCTTCCCTCACAAGTGAGATGGAGGTCAAGGCAAAACAAGACAACATCACCAAATATTGCCAATCAAAAAGAAACTTTTTTCCATCAGAAAGATAAGAGCGATGTGATATTTACAAGCAACAGCCCAAAACTTTCACTAAATATCTTGCACAGCTCAGATCGTAACCATAACAATATCAAAATATTAGCAGGAAAAGGCTGTTGTCAGCCTTCTCTAGGACATGATCCAAATGACTTTATTCTCACCTCCACGGAAAAGCCAGTGGGACGTAAAATTAACTGCGCTGAATCCAACCACTTTGGCACTCATGAAGGAAACCTCATCGGTCAAACTGGGACAATCCTAAACATGAAACCATGTCTGCGGGAGGCTGGTGGGAAGGCCCCGAGGCGGACTTCTCTTTATCAAGGTTTCTTTTAATTAATAGTATACACTGTCATATTAAGCTGATATAAATACCATACAAATCAACCTGGATCTGTACAGTTAACTCTGGATCTCCAAGATGCACCCAGTTCCTATTAAAATGGGCACCAGGAGGTTAAATACACTGCTCCTTCTCAGAGTTACTTACACTGCCTTAGAACATTAAAAGTAAAGTTTTAGAACATCTGGTTTTCCTTTCCACTCCCTATGATATCATGTTTTCCAAGCACATTTGGCAGCTCACAGTGAAGATACAGGCAGACTAAACATACAGGGCAATGCAGAGTCAAGATGAAAATCCAAAGCCCTGGATGCAGCAAGTGTGTCCCTATCTCCAGATTTCAGTTACACAAGTGGTAAATACGGGTTTTCCCCACCCTTGGTAACTCATGTATGCTTCAACCTTCTTCCTTGATGAGATACCATATAACTGCCCTCCAGAGTTTCTGTGCCTCTGTAAACAAGCTTTCATGCATTATGAATCCCTATACAGCAAGATTCAGTTATAGGGGGAAAAAAAAAAAAAATCATGTTTAACAGGGTCAGACTTTGTATGTACTTTTCCTTATCTCACTCTGGGAGATGTGATTCACCTTCCATGTTCCTCCTGCCTAAAAGGGGGGAAAAAACCCCACTGCAGCCACTGCTTTTTACGGCCTGGTTTTGTGCCTCCTAGCCTAGAACTGGGAAATCGGGAACAAAATGCATGTTTTCCATGATTTTACACAGACTGTAAGCAACACAGAAAAGCGGCTGTAACAAAAACTAAGAGTTCCCATCTTACTGACTCTTCCCATGCATTTTAATACATCTTAATGCAACCTTTGTATTGTTTCCTCTTCACCTATCATTTTTATTGAGCCACATTCAAAACACAGACTAGTCAGCATGAACATACCTTTAAGGTCAGTATATAACCACATTTTATTGACGCACAAAAAGCTAACTCATTTATGCTCACCAGTGAAGGAGCAGCAAACCTGGAAATCCAACAGCAGTTTCTTGCCCCAAATCTTTATTTCTCCTTTTTGTAAAAGGATGGCTTGGAAATGCAAAGGGATGCCTTGAGAATTCCAGCATGACACAGCCTTTGGCTTATTATTTCACATTTAACAGCAGTTTATATCATTGTAATTATTAAAGTGTACAAAGGAGGAAGAGTACATCTTAAAAGAAACTACTGACAAAATAGTCCCAGAGGTTACACCCTGATTAAAACTTAATGACTGATCAATAAAGCTATAATTATAACTTTCACCCTGATCCAATTTGGAATAGTTTATTTATATGGATCATCTAAGATTTCATATAAAACAAATGTGAGAAGATCTTGCTTTGTGCTATTTCTATTACAGGTTTATTGTAGCAAATCTCTAAATCCCCATCTCAATTATTTTACAGCTTAGTTCTCCCATCACACCAAGAGGAGCAGAAAAGCTAGCAAAAAGCCAAATCCTATTAACTGAATAATGGCTGTTATAGCATCACAGTTTCCACACCAAAAAGTCATTTCAATGGCTATCGCTATGAGTTTCCCCGGCCATAGAGTAGCAAAAGCCAAGCACCTAAGACAGCTCTGAGCAGCTCCTTTAACTCTGCTGCATCTCTACTTATCGGCCTGAAAATGAAAGCCTGAGTAAGCACCTGAGGCTCACAGGACCACAGACCACCTTGGAAAAAAAACAGGCAACAGCTTCTGTAATCATGCAAGGAGTCATCTGCAGCCAACTGCTGATAAGTCACATCCAGTTACAGTTTTCCCACCAAATCCTCACAGGCAGAGGCAGTACATGATAAATAACCCACTTGCAAAAGAAAAGACAGGTTTTTCAGTGGATTTTATCACAGAGCACTGGCACCTCATTAAGAGCCCAACTGTTATTTTGCTTGATTCTGAAACGGCACTTGAGAAGCTTAGAACCACTCTTGGATCTGCTGTTCCATGAGATATCAGGCTAACAAATTTATCAGGGCTATGCATTGCCATAGTGATGAAGAACCTCACATTTACTTCTAACAGCCTTCAGAGAATTTCCATGGAAGCAAGTTCTGTGCATTGCCTGAAGTTAGAAATTGTAACCTGACAGCACAGGCTCTAATCAAGATAGAAAAAAAGCCCATCTGAGGCAGCAACACAAACATATTCCATACAGCCTTAAATCACCTTCTATCCACTCCCGTCTAAAATCACTACCAGAGTTGTTACAGGGTGATGTATTCACCTATCTTCATGTGCTTGGTATGTTAAATTAAGTTCCCCGGCTAAGTCCCATTCAATCTAATCAGAATCATTTCCACAGAAGAATAAAAACTACTTGGGAATCAAAGCTGAATGCACAGAGAGCAGGGAGAGCTGAACTGCTTCCTGTGGGAAGTGGCTAGGCCATGCTGCTATAACGAGCCACCTTGCGCTAAGTTAAAATTGCACAGATACCTCTGAAAGATTTTGGTGAACCTGGAATATATTTTATTCAGATAATCTAAAGCAACCATGCTCTGTTTGCAAATAACCTCAGGAACGGTCATTAAAAACACCATATACAAGCTTCTAGGGTAAAGCACCTTCACTATTCACCTGCAGACAAGTCTGGGACTGGATCAGACAGGAACCATCATTATTTGATGACATTGAGAAGTGCTCTCTTTCAACACTTGCTACAGTCCAAATACACTTTGCTAGAACACCAAATTCCTGTTATGGAGGGTCACATACTAGCTCTTGTTAGAAGTGTTACTAACTCATTTATTCACTTTGAAATAATCCTTACAAGTGCCAACACTTCATTAAAAAACATAAGTAATATTTTTATGAGGACTTTCACAACTATAAAGATGGTCAACACTCAAAAAGTAAGATATGACACAAAGCCTGAGGTTTCATAACTGAATGATTCCATCTCCTCCCACAGACACAATATATGACCTTCTTCCTTACCACTTCCGCAAGGGAGGCAGCCACCATGTGTGTTGCTGGAGCCAAGTAGGATGCGGAGTCGTGGTGCAGCACAGATTTCACATTCTCATAGGTGATAAAAAACATAGCAGCTGAAATCCAAGAACACATGCAGTCATTCAGCTGTTCTTCCAGCACCAAACTAGCACAAAAAATCCCCCATTTAGAGCTGGACTTTGTCACCCATTATTCTGGACATGTAGTTCAAAGCAGGATTTCCTCCCCCAAAATGGTACCAATGCAGTCTACAGGATAATTCTTGCAGAAGTTTAAGCTTCTGGCTATCACTGGAAAATCTATTAATATCAAAGATGCAGGACTTTAAGGCCATTCTTAGTACATAGATAAGGAAAGATGTGTTATGAATTAGTCATGAATGTCCACTAGGTCTGGGGGGGAAGGTTCCATTCCTAGGTAGGAAGGGTGGAAAGGAGGTTGTTAGATTGAATTAGATGGTCTTTATTTGGGGGAGGGGGAACAATCAGTAAACTGAAAAGGGGCAAAAAAATAACCAACCCAAAAATCATCAAGGCACATGACAAGTCTCTACCCTGCAGTGTGCAAAACTGTTTCAGTAGCAGTTATTAATAACTTCTTCCTAGCTATTGTAGTTTCATATTTTGCACTCTAGCCCCCAAAAAAACACAATAATTCTTCCAAGTTTCTGAAGGACTTTTAAAAGTCCTGTCCAGTGAACCAGAAACATACAAAAGCAAATACAGCACAGCGATACCAGCCATATTTATTCACTGCAACAGTCAACTACAAAGGCATTTGCACCTTAAGGGTTACTCCTGCTCCAAAAGATAAGTTCTCACTCATACTTGGAAAGGTAAAACCACAGTTCAGATTCTGAAGATGTAAATCATGAGAAAACTGACATGTCTTCTGGGGAAACAGATTTTAATTGTGAAGAAGGGCTCTGTGAATTGCCTTCTGCTAATCAAAAGATGCTTATCACCTCAGAAGGAGATAACAGAGCAGACAAGATAAAGAACTGAATTTTTTTGTATCACCTTATGAAGGACATCAAACATCTGAAGGTATCAGTAGATTTGTCAGTAAAGTTCCCCTAACATTCACTACTGACAGCACAGCCTGTTGTTCATTTATCCCTCCCTACAAAGACAAAATGGACAAAGGCATTAGGATTTTTAGATGCCTTTTTCTCTGCAGGGACTACAAGCATTTACTTTTTTAAAGCTTCGTTTTTAAAAGTTTTCCTGATGCCTTATCATTTTAAGTGGTGTAGCTGTTTCCAGGGAGAAAAAGACAAGCAGAGCATCCCTAGGGCAATGAGCTCAAACACCTCTAGTGCTCAAGCATTTTGAATCATTCCAAATGGTGTAACAGAGTGGGTCATGACAAAAGGGCTAGCAAGACTCGAGCCCTCTTTGGCACCTGAAAACACTTCAGGTATCCCTGTAAGTAAAGATAGTAAGGAATGATTCCAAGGAGTAAGGGCTGTTTTTCTGAGTAAACATGCAGCAACCTTCATTCCTGGCTTGCTCAAAGAGTTTGTTCAACTATGCAATTCTAGCAACTGCTCTTCACAGGTGGACATGGACTCACAGAATCCAAAATCACCTGCAGGAGAGGAAGCAATGAGCACGAATGTCCTAAACTATAACAGTTCCTACTTAAAAACAACAAAGAATAAACCAAAGATAATTTACCATTTGGAAAGGATCCTATAGCAGTAGAAGGAACACCAGCATAGATGCCACGAAAACCACCAGCCTTCCTAAAGCCTTGAGGACTCTGCAGTCTTGTCTTTACAGTATCCAGAGGGAAAAGGATCAAGTCAACACAGACACCAGCAACTCCACCAGCCTTCAAGACAAAACCATAGAGTAAAGTGCATTAATATTCATCGGGGCAAAGCTGTGGTGCTTATACGATAACTGAGGCAAGCCTAAAGCAAAGCACTGCTTGACTGGATACCTTCTGAGGTCAACTTATAAACTGACAGTGCTACACAGATCTCAATAGCTTTATACCTATAACAAGGAAACTTCAACAAGAGAGAAAGTAATAGATATTATACCTTCAAAAACCATTTTTAAGGTATTTTCAAAACAATTTCAGTGTTTTGGATAGCGCAAAGTAACACTTAACCCCTATAAAAAAAGCAAGACAGTGAATGCCACTTACCAAGACAGCACAGCACAGAATGACCAATATCTCTATGAAGTTGTGTGATAAGATCAGGGAAATACAGAAGCAATTCTGCTTCACCCTAAACATCTCTAGAAAGCACATTCCCATTTTTTCTAACAAACTTCTTCATTTAAACTATCATCCCTCATTTAATTTGTTGAGCAAAGCCTGAAGTAAAACTGCTTTATTTTCTTTGGCTGTCAAAAGTCCATAGAGAAAAAAAGTCACATTAAAAAAATATGTTTTCAAAGGTCTAAGGAAAAGGTGAAGGTTTCACCAACAGCAACTCTTTTTTTTTTTTTTAGGGTTTGGTTATAAAACAGTTTCAGCTAAAGCAATCCTTTTCCATTGTCTGTTTCTAGTTGACTGTTCAGCCTGGAGAAGAGAAGGCTACGTGGAGACCTCATAGCAGCCTTCCAATACCTGAAGGGGGCCTATAGGGATGCTGGGGAGGGACTCTTCATTAGGGACTGTGGTGAGAGGACAAGGGGTAATGGGTTTAAACTTAAACAGGGGAAGTTTAGATTGGATATGAGGAAGAAATTCTTTACTGTGAGGGTGGTGGGGCCCTGGAATGGGTTGCCCAGGGAGGTTGTGGATGCTTCATCCCTGGCGGCGTTCAAGGTGGGGTTGGACATAGCCTTGGATGGCATGGTTTAGTGGGAGGTGTCCCTCCCCATGGTAGGGGGGTTGGAACTCGATGATCTTGAGGTCCTTTCCAACCCTTACTATTCTATGATTCTATGACTTTCCTTAGTTTCCCCAGGACATAGCTATAGAAAAAACCTACTTGTCAAAAACAGGAGCAGGAGACTGAAAGAAGTATAAAAACTCATATCGAGAAAAAAAGTATGAACAGTTACCATTAACCTTCTATGATTAATGACTATAATTCAGAACAGAAAACAGAGTTTGAAGTCTACCCCAAGTAGAGCAGCACACGAGAAACAACTGTGCAGGTTTTTAACTGCCTGAAAACAAGTCACATGTGGCTTTGATTGGATTTTCTTCAGGGCCAACAGAGGATTCACAGAGGTGTTCACTATCCACTACTAAACTTTTAATCAATAAGTTAATTACTCTTTTAATCTAGTTAGCTACTTCACATGCATTGATTTTTCTTCCCATTTTTGTCATCAAAATCCTTATCTGCTCCAAACAACATTGATCAGATTTAATCCAGCCATCTGTTAAAACACAAATCAAAAGTTACTAATCATTTCTTTCATTTTCAAGGTCCTGTATCTCAAACGTCATTTAAATTCATGAAACAGCTAATAGAGCCCCTGCCAGAGGCCTACAATACCTCGGGGCTTATACCATCTGGAGAAAACAGTAATGATTTTTAGATACCAAGACAGCTGAATGCACCTTCCCCCCCACCTTTCTTTAACAGCAGCATTATTAAATATAGAACAGCTGAAAAACCTTTACCAGGAGTTGAACATACCCTTAAACTTAACTCCATCAAAGCAATTAAGCAAGACCAAGACCTAATTCAAACCCGTTGAGCCTTGCAGCTGGCAGGGATCTGAACCCTCCCAAAAAGCACAGGTCAGCAGCTCTCTTCCCACTAGCTAAGGACACCCCACCCATGATTTTCCACGCAGAACCCACAGCAGTCACTGGATAATTCCAAGGAGCTCCTTACCTACGGGGACCCCTTACATGTGATGCTGCTGGGTGAACGCATCAATAAGTAACTTTTAGCGCGAGAAATGATTCGCAAAGGACCGTGCACGCACCCAGCACCTGCAGACAGCCAAGAAGAGACCAACCAAGGCACCGGCACCCGAAGCCGACGCATCTCCTTGGCAACGGGTAGGCCCGGACCCCGCTCACTCACCGCTAAGGCCGCCCAGGACTCCCGCGGCTCCATGCAGGGGTGGCGGTACGGGGCGGGCACACAGCGCAGCACTAACCGGCTACCCCCCGCCGCGGAACGGGACTAGACCCCCTGCCCCGGCCGTGCCCCGGCCGTGCACACGGGCGCAGCCATGTTGCTACCCCTGACCTGTGGTCAGGCGGGACCGTGTCGTCACCGCGCTTACGCACGGTGGGAGGTGATTCCTTCAGCGTATCGCTGGCGTGATGTGGAGGCCTCTCATCAATTAGCGCTCGGCGTTAATTAGTTAATACGTTGTTCCTGAGCGTTAATTAGTGGTTAAATCGCTAAGCGGTAGCAGCTGTGCTGCTCCAGGAGAGGCAGGAAGAAAGCTGCCCTTGAGGGGCTCTCGGAGGTAGTTGCTCCCATGGCGTTTTCTGCTCCCGCCGCTCGTGGCTGCTCAGAGCAAACCTACGTCAGCTGAGGAAAAAAAGGCATTTATGAGGGGAAAACATTCCTGAATTCGATTGGGGGGTGTTTCCTCAACTCATGTCTGCAGCATGGTGCTGCTGGTGCTGTCCTGTGCAGGCTGCCTGTGTGCCGTTTGTGCAAACAGATCAGAGCAGTGCACCGGGACATAGAGTCATTGAAACAACTAGGTTGGAGAAGCCATTTAGGATCCTTAAGTCATGAGTAAAGCTTCCTGGCCAGGGACGTCTTTCCTGCCTGCTCTCAGGAGGTGTGTTGGCTCTCGCTGGAAGGGAAAAATCCATTTTTCACTCGCATCCTATCAGGAACCCGTGTGCGTTTTGCATTTGTGTCTCATGGAGGAGTCTCCTCCTGTCCACAAAGGACGATCAAATCAGCGGTGGTTTCAGAAGCTACAGAGAGGATTTTGGCATAAAGTCTTCACGTAATCCTAACGGCAGGAAAGCACACTCGAACTTACAGGAAGTGCGATTCCAGGGGAGGGAGAAGGGATAAATGTTGGAGAGCACTGCAGTGCATGTGGAACCAGAGCATCAGCAGGCTTCAAGTCAAAGTTTCCTTGGCTGCAAGCACATCCCTTGGGATGAGGTCTGGGTGTTGCAGCTGAGGATGTGACAATGGCTCAGCATCAGTGACTGCCTTCAGGTGCTCAGCTCCCCTTCATCAGACCGCTAATGGTGTTTAGGAAGCACCCACCTGCACGTTCTCACCCCTCTGCCCACAGCACCATAGTGACTGAGATCAAAGTGGAGATCCCAACTCCAGCAAATTTATTACAGCTGTTATGCAACACTGATTGTGTTCTGAACTGCCTCAGTCCCCAGGGATAAGCAATGTTAGAGTAGTCTTCATTTCATTTAGTTTTCATTTAAGTGAAAAGCTCAGAGCTCTGCAGGCAAAAATAGAACCTGGGTGTATTATATTTCTCAGCCTCCTTTGATTTTAAGGCAGCTCCTTGGTTTCCTTGTCCTAACTTAATGATATTTACAGTAATCTGTTGGGTTATCAGTCCTGAGTTTTAATTTGAGATTTGTTGTACTCATCAAGGATCACTTCTTGGTTTCAGATCAGGACATGATCAAATAAGTGGAGTCCTTTAACAGCTGGTGCTAGTAATGTCCCTACAAGAGCTGGCTGACCACCTTTCCTGCGGAGCCTGTGATGTTCATGAAGCCGAAAGCAAGCCAGTTTGCTGTCGTAGGAACTGATCCTGTAAACTTTGTTTCTGATTCCTGGAAGAAGCAGGAGCCATGGCTACGTATTTCAGCTGTAATATAGCAAAGGCTGGACTGTGAGCAGTTATTGTAATACCCAGCAGAGTACCTGAGTTTCCAAAAGAACCCTGCTGCCTAGACAGAAACAAAAGTGATTTGAAATCCACCATTTCCAGATGATGTTCTGGTAATTGGCTAAATAAACACAAAAGGTGAAAGCTCCTTATTTTTCAAGTCCATGTCTATCATTGAATTAGGTGCATCATTAAATTAGGTGCTTTGGAATGATACTGAGGGAAAAATCTGACATCTGCAGTAAATGAGGCATGCCTTTACAGTTACTGCTATCCCCATACAACCTACTGATGGCAACATTTAAAACGAGACCTCATTCCCCACATTTGTCCAAGAGGTCTCTGGATGTAAAGGTTCCTGGGGTCATAGCAAGCATTTTTCACGTTGTGCAGTGCAAAGCTTTCAAATACACTATGTGACTCTTATTTATCACCTTCTGTCAGAAGAACTACTGCTGCATCGTAGAGGTCACAACCTCCTATTCTTCCAAGCCACTGTCCTGTCTTAAATGAACAAGTTCTGCTTAATGCCGCAAGCCAAACATTAATCTTCATGCTACGTCCTTCAGTGGAGTCTCCCTGAGCTTGCAGAGTAAGTTGAGTGAAAAAAGAGATCTGTTTTCTTGTGTTCTTTCTTTCTTGCCAGAAAACACTGCAGGTGCTCCCCTGCATCTCTGCTGCAAGTGAAAAAGGTGGGCTTAGCAGAAAAACAGCACAGGCAAATGAAGCATCTGACTGCGCCCGAACAATGGGTGTCTGTGGTCCCACCCCTTCATTGAACCCTGTTTTCAGTTTGTTTGTGGACCTGTACCTTCTCCCAAGCCTGGTTTCTGCTGTGGCTGAAGGGCGAGCTGGGGAAGCTTAGGAACAAGCCACACTCTGCTTTTCCCAAGCACTACTGGTGCAATATGCTGTACCAAAGTAGAATAGATAGTTGTGTCCATACGGACTCTGCCAGCTCCAGAGCATGTTGTTAGCCACCGGGTTTTTGTTCAGCCCTTCTTTTTATCTCCTTGTTTGTTCCCTTCTTCTCTCTTTCTCTGTAAAGAGTGGCAAGAGTACTTTTAAAAATTACCATTATGCCTACAGCACCTCACCTGCTTCCCTCAGCATTTGCAGCCCATAAAAGCCTTGGCAAAAGATGAGAAGTTCTTGAATTACAGTATGATAAAGAACATATTGCATCTTTGGATGCACTGAGTGGGATATGAGCTGCCAACACCACAGCAATCCTCTAGTTTATACTCTGCAACAAAAGAGAGATCATAGGGAATGAGTATCAGCCACTGAAGGTCCTCTTTGTCAGGGCTACTTAAGCACTATTTTGAATCAATTTCATATTATTAATCCTTCCACTGGTACAATGCACATGTACAAAAATGCCTGTAGCTGTGTATCTATGTATCTGTAGACATGTCTAAATGCTTGTTTGTGTGTATTTCCTCTCCCAGTCTCTAGCTGCTAAAGGATGTCTGACACCAGCAGCAGAAGATGTATTGATCTGGTCATAACAAATTAAGGCTGCTGAAGAGCAGATGTTAAAAGCAGACTTCTTGGCATGTATCAGCCCCTGGTGGTATCAGTTGCACACATGTTCCAGTTTATTTATTAAAGCAATTGCTCTCCTCATTCTGTTTATCATCTTTCTCCTGGGCAATTCAGGCACATCCAAGCCAACCCCTTCCAGTCAGTCAGCTCTCCTTGGATGTGAATTTTGCTTCAGCTCAGACAACACCCTGCAGCTCTTCCTGAGAAACAACCAGCCCATCCCTCTGTTCTTAAAAGCAGATTGAAATTTATCAGCTGCAAAGTTTATCCTGGCATCAATACAGTGAAAATAAAGACTCCGGAATCCCTGTAATTTGATCCTAAACAGGTACATAGTAGGGTCAGGGAGGCCATCTGGAGGGGGCATTTCAATTCTGTGGGCACATGGCACCCAAGAGGCTGTGATGCACTGTAGGAGCCTATTGTAGCAGGAGGGGCCTGTTAATTGAAAGAACAGGAAGAAAACATAACCCTTTGTGCATCCAAATCTTGTTTGTCCCATTTTATTGCAAACAGATGCAGAGCTGTGAAATTAATGCGGAGCAAAGGGGCTTCCTTGAGATCACGTCAGGGCATCAGACAGCCGTGTGGTTTCCATGCATTAGGTAGGTGTGACACTGGTCCTTCTTCAGGTCATCACCAGCCTCCTTGAACACTTGATATGCACACACTCCTGCCATACTCTTGGGGAAGCACAGGCTTATATTCTGCAGTTTATTTCTGCCAGGAATAAGGCACAGTGCTGTTGGCCACAGCCTCATTGTGGTAAAATTCGAGGCCCTTACTCAAGGAAGCAGAGTCCTATGCCCAGGACTGTTACCTTCAGCAGCCGCCCCGTTGCCTGGTGCCCCACCTCTGTATACTCAGCAGCTATGCTGCAGCCCTCTGCCCACTTCCCTGGCTGCTGCATGTGCTTCTAGAGCTGCCTACTTCAGAAGGATGAAAAAGAATTAAATATTACCCTAAGATCGAGCCAGCAGCAGACAGCTGGACCTGGACAGGCAACAATTTTTCCAGCCTCTCCTCATTTTGTCTGTCTCCCTTTTTTCCTGCTTTAGCCCTCCTGAAAACTACAGGGAAGGCTGGTTTAATGTAGATTTTAGATCATTTTTTGCTCCTCAGACACTAGAAGCTCCCCCTCACACTTACAGTAGCGTTCTCTGTTCTGAAGAAGTCTGGCAGTTTTTAGAAACTTTGCTGAAATACTAATTGCAGTCAATTTTTATGGAAACAGATGGGGGAACCAGACAGCCAGAAATTTAATAACTCCTCTGAGTACTTAGCAGCAGAAACACCAATCCCCAAATTCATTAAGAAAAAAAAAAGTGATTAATGATGATATGGATTTTGAATAATGATAGAAAGCCTTAAAATGTACAACTTTCTGATGCTCCTCATTAATTGTGCCTTATTGGCTGCCTGGGCTACTGAAGATGAAAGGGCTGGGGAGGACAGAAAACATACATTTCAACTTCTGGGTAAAGTAAGTGAAATAATGATCCAGTGGCAACATAGTGACCTTTTCCATGTGAGCACGTGTTCCAGAGACTCTGCACTTAGTCCTACAGCGCAGATGAGTTAATCTAATCTTTCCATTTGGCACATAAGAGAAATGGAGGAAAATCTTAATTATGCCTGCATTTGTGGTTACAGTCCAAGCCCTGACACTGGAATCACTCACATCTGTTCTCACTCATTTTATGGGCTGATGCAATGACTTAGTTGATTCAGGAAGCAGAGTTAAGAAAAACTTTGCAACAGGATGGTCCTAAGCTCTCAAACAGTTGTGCCTTTCCAAATGGTCCCCGTGGAACATCCCTGACGTTCCCAGAGTGCCTGGAGGCAGGACACTGGGTTCTTTCATCCACTGAATTGCTTGTGTCATTCTGGTGATTTAGTGCCTTCCTTTTTGTAGAAGAGGGTTAACAGATCTGGTCTCTTCCAAAGGTTGCAACCAGCGTTAATGAAACATGAGGTGGGTTTGCCCCCTCCTAGGAGAAGGAGCGGACATCATTGCTGGACCCACTGTCCCTCCCCTTCTAACCAGTACAGATCATCAGTACACCAAGGTCATACTGGTGGAGGCCCAGCATGACCCCTTGGACTGTTTTGCTGGACCTTTCTAAGGAAAAGACTCAATTAAAATTGGATTTCCTTGAATTGCATGGTTTTGGAGAGCTGGACATTGACCCTTTCCTGTTACATGGGGATGGATGGATCCTTTATCCCAGTGCTGTGGTCCAGCAGTACCATGCAGTAGCCTTGGCTCCTGGGAGACGTGTGTGGCTCCAGCTCAAGAATGACCCTCACCTCTACTGCTCAGCTCCAGCAGCCTCCTGGCAGAAATAAATTGCAATTTGTTTTGTACTGACAAGGAGCAATATTTTAGAGAAATCAGTTCATTGCCAACTGTTTGCTCAGCTCAGAGTTTTTATCAGCTAAATTCCCTCTCTAGCTTCCAGGGAGCAACGGCTAATAGGAAGTGCTTGCAATGACATATAGAGCAGCCACTGTGGCCAAAACGATCCACCTGCTGGGAGGTGCCACTGAAGAAAGGAGCTCAAGGGCTTTTTGAACTGCTGAACTTTGGCATGTAAACTACAGCTATTCTTTAAGTGTAAACTGTACGAATAATAGTTTGCTTTAAAAAAGCATGCTCTGTGTTTGGCACTCTGTACTTAATATAATTCATTTTTAGTTACATTTAATTCAAATAAAAGTCTTTTTCAGTCTGTTTTGGCTACTCAGAGATGGACAAAGAAACTAAAGTACATGGATGACAGAGTAGGGACAGGGAGTAGAGGGCTAAAGGGAGTACAGACTCTCGTAAGGACAGTCTGCTGGGGTACTTTGCCTGTCCAAAGCTCCTGCACACCCCTTTTTGGAACCGCTTCAGAATGCTGCCTATGTCCTTTAAGATCACATCAAGTCTTGCTTCATTTTCCCCTTCTGCAGGTCCAGGGACGGCAGTGGAATGGGTGGAGGTGACTCCTCCACAAAGAGTCCCATCCCTAAATCCGAACCAGAGACAGGATGTGTGTGCTGCCCTATCCCTAAAGAGGAGGTCAACAGCAAGGGAGGAAGGCTGCCTAACCTCAGTCTTTCTTTTCCAATTTCTAGTACTTGAGTCACCAATTACAGGTCTAACCCACAGGGATGCTCCTGGAGGGAGGTGAAAGAGCAGCTCCAGAAGAGGAGGGAATGGGGCTGGGGCTTTTCACCCACCTAAACATTTTCAGGTTCATAAATCCTGTCAGCTGCAGAGACTTAACCTTTTTTGGGCATTTTAGAATATCCCTGGAGGCATCTACATGCATCTGTAGACACCCAAAGCCTTGAACCATTGCTTTAATAGCCACTGAATACTGAGATACTTCAGTCTCTCCTCCTGGCTGCAAGATATCTTCTGTGTTTTAACATTGTGGAGCACAACCCTTTGGTGTGAGGCAGCAGAGAGGTCCTTCCCAGGAACAGCGGAAGGAGACTGATGACAAGAAATTCTTGTTCACCTTCCTGTGACTTTCCAGGGCCCTCTTCCTTTTCCTTCTGTTTTGCAGCAAGAGAGACTTTCCAGCTCTTCTCCTGTCAGTAGGTTTATCGGAGCTGGTTTCCGATGTGAAGTTTCCCAACAGTGAAAGTTTCTGCTCATTTCTTCGCATCTTGCCATCATGAGCCCCATTGCCATTCCCAGCAGATAACCTATCATTTGTATTCTCTTGCAGAAAAGACATTATCAAAGAGAAATAGAAAAGCATGAGAACATAGGCTGTTTGTATGCAGGGAACAAGAAGCATATGACATGCGAATTTGCCAGATGTTACCACTCTGAATCTTATTAAAATATGCCCTGTACTGACCAGGGTGCTTTATCTGTACATGGAAGGAGTTGGAAGATAAGAGGTATTTTTACCGACAGCACTATAGTGGCCTGACCAGGCAGCCTGGGAGCAATTCCCTGACACAGCATCATGATTCCTTCAGGCTGTTGACCTGGGCTGTGGGTAGTCCTGACTGCTGCTCCCTTTCACAATATCCTTCCTTCACATCTATTCAGACTGAGACTCCTTTTCTAGAAATGTACACCAGCTCCCAATATGTATGTTTGGTTTATAATGGGACTAAACTTATGTCCAGATCGGATGTACCTCAAGGAGTGTTTCAGTGCTCTTCTGACAGTGTCTTCTGTTTGTCTACTTGGAAATACTGCAGGTGGTTAAAAAAATCACACACTGCTGCTTAAAAAAAAAAAAACAAACAAACCCCTCAATTCTGTATATATTTCACATATTTTGGCTTTAGAGGGAGCTATTTTAAGTCTCCATCACCCCTTTCATCACTTCTTCCTACCACACACCTGGAAGTGCTTTGGGGCATACTGTGTTGATGGAGAGGCATGGAAGGGCTTGAGCTCAGCCTACCCACATTTTGAGCTGTCTTGGTCCACACTACATGGACCAAGATGCAGAAAGCTAAGAGGCATGTCAGCTCCTCCCCAGTCACTCTTAAGGTTTTACTTCGTGTGCAGCACCCAGCTAACAGATAGGAAGAATTATTGTCTTTCAGTCCTCCATTTGCCATCCCAGGGCTAGTGATGCTCTGCAAAAATGGTTCATAACTTCCATGAGCACAGACTCTGGGTCAGAGCTACACATCCTCTCTAATGTAGCTGCAAGGTCATCTGCCTCTTCTAGACAAGCCAACTCCTCTGCAGAGCATCCACTCTTCTGGTGCAGGCAGGGCCCATGCAGCTACCTGTGAGCAAGATATGCCAGCTCCTGCTGGGAGATGCCAGCAGACCCGCATTCGGCTCCCAGCTCAAGTGCCTCCAGGGCTGATATTGCAGCTGCCACACCTCCAGCATCCACGTCTCTCTTTTTTTTCCATAGGAGAAAATCTGAATCTCCCATGCTAAAACTTGGGCCAAAGTTCTTCTGAAGTCTGCAAAGCCAGACAGTGCCCTTAAATGGTGCCTGTTTATTCCTTATTGCCTTTTATTTACAGGAAGCAATATGGGGAGGCTGTGCCAGAGATACAAATATTGTAACTATTATTATGGAGTATGCACAGGAGCTTATTTTTGGGTCTGGTCAGCTCTGCAGGTACCCTGCAGTACCTGTTTGGAGGTTTACACTTGAAAGCAAAGAGAACTGCATCCATAATCATGGCCCGCCCTTGTCAGCAGGTGCAGGGCTGCACTGATGAGCTCTAATCAGACACTTAAGTCCAAAGCCGGGAGAGGCAGCCCTTCCCTATGCACAGAGTCATCAACTCTGAGTTAAATGCAGAGCTTTAAAGTGATTTGTATCCATTTGCACCCCCACCTTCTCAGGCTAATTAACTCCTCTTATAGAATTAATCAGCACACTAAATACAAGACTCTAACTACTAAAAAAACCCACACCACTATCTATTCCAAAATACAATTACTCTGACAAACTCAATTACATGCCTCAGTTGCTTTCTGAAATTACTCGCTGGTATTGGACTGTGCACAGTTTAAGTTTCATTGTTGAAAGAAATTATAAACACTTTCTAAATCATACAGTGTTTACAGAAATACACAGAAGCACAGCTTTTATTACCCATGTGGCAAAATTAATTTGACATATTGAAAGCAAATGAATAGAGCTGGAGGACTCTATTCAGGCAGTATTCTTCCCACTGATGCAATTTACACTGGGGGGAGTATCTAACACATTAACCTTATTAGCTCTGATGTAGGTAAATAGTATTTCAAAGGAGGGAGGAGGGATCTGAAGCAATATCCTTCCTGCATTTGAATGAGAAACATCAACTTTTGCATTTCTAACCATTCATTTAGTACAAAACCCCCTCTCACTAAGTAGGTTTTTGCTCCGAAATGAGGAAAACTTTTTCGGCAGCGGCAGTCCACAATTTGCAATTACAATCCTGGCTTAAGTCTTTTAAGGCTGTGGTAAACTTTTCAGCTGAAAGTAAGCTCAGATCATATTTGATTGTGCAAGTTTAGCTTCATTTGCAAGTCAAAAGAGGAAGGAAAATGTTGTTTGTGTTTTTAATCACTCAAGTCTATCAAAGTTCATCTTGGATCTGAAGATACAGAGGGAGGCTTCCTGAAGTACTTCTTTGTCTGGTCATATGCAACTCCTGCTTCTCAGTTTAATTTCAAACCAGTCAAACAATTATATTTCTAACCTAAGGGATGGAGCTGCTCTTGTTGCAATTGGCTACAGGTAGATTCAAGCTTCAGGCTGGCAAAGTGTGTGTTGAACTTGAAACACCCATGTCCTACTGCAAGCAACAACCTTCCATACTTAGCAGGAGCTCACATACTTGGAGAGGCTGTACAAACTGTTTGATATCCTCTTGAGCCTAAAAATGACAGCAGCGCTTGCCTGGTGGGATCTCTCATCTCAGTACAGTAGGTTACTGAAGGAACTGAGGATTACTTGAAATTCCCTTGAAAGAAAAGCATCCAGCATTTTGAAGAGTGTTCTGGGGAGGCAAGGAGCTGGGTATCTCTTTCTGCTGAACCTGAGGGAGACCTGGGACTGGTTTAAGCAGAACATTAGATACATTCAGAGACCTAACACCTACTCCACCGGCTCTTTTCTACTGGCACCAGGATGATAGTGGGAAGTCGTATCTGCATGTTTGAACAGACTGATCCCACAGCATCCCAGTCACCTCATACCCATGCTCTACTCCTTCCTGCTAGAATTCCCTTCATGTGCAGCCTCTCCATTCGCACCACTCGGCTTCGTGTTACTCCCTTCCTCTGCTGCAGGTATTAAAAGGTATCAAAATATTAAGCCAGCTTTTATTCTAGTCCACATTTTCAACCCCACAGCCACTCCTGTTAGAAGAGTTATAGCATGACCACACAGTTTCATAGCTGGAGATGCATGCTGGGGCAAAGACAAATTGATGGTATTAAAGTGGGCCTTGAGCAAAGGACTTCTTTTGCTGGAACTCAAGAATAAGACTCACTTTGTGAGCTAATAGATTTTGTACTTTCATCAGAGGAATATCATACATCAAACTGAAACCTATCAAGAAGATTGGAGGTGGATAGCTATTCCACATCCAGGCACCTTCTTTATTAATTGTGCTCATCTCTGCAGTCACCAGTGATGCATTAGATGACACTTCCAAAGGATTACAGACCTGATACACTATTAGATAAAAATTACAAGTGAGAAGCTATTTTACTGCTATTTATTTTCATCAGCTAAGCATCGCTCTCTGAAATGCCATTCTAGCTTGGTCGATATTGGCTTTTCAGGCTGCTGAGAAGTTTTGTAATTCCTTTTTGTTCATAGCTTATGTATAAAAATCAATACTAGTTTGCAATTTGTAGAAACCAAAAGGGTTGCATTAGGAGTAACATATGCCTGTTTTTTCCTTGCATTCCATTCCCAGTCCCTCAGCAGTGAGAATTGAATTAATTTCTCAGTCAATCTGTGATATCTAATAATTGAAACCTGTTATTTCCACATCCCACATGCATTTTTTATTAACCTCACACTGAAACATAAATGAACAAAGCAAGCAGGAACATGGCTGAGAGTCTTAACATCACTGGTGCCAAAGGGAATCCATCCTTTGATTCAGAGAAGGCTGGAAGAAGCTCCATCCCCAGCTGGCACTTCTAAAATAGCCTGAATATTGGTCAGTGGGAAATGAAGCCAACTGAGTATCTTCTGCTTCAGTGGTGCTATTGAATTCTTTTGTATCCTACTCTTGAAAGTTTAATGGCATATGTGGATTTTATTTTTTATAAATATATCTGCAGTAACTGTAAAACAAGCCTTAACAATTCTGGCTTCTCAGGGAAGAGAAGCAGGTGAAGGGGAGTGTCTTACAGGGTGTTGGGACTTGGCTACGGAAGATACAAATCAAAGTTTCTAGCCCACCTCCTTCAAAGAACAGGCTTGAACTAAAAGGGTATTGGAGCCCTAGCAGAGAATGCAAGTCAGTATTTCATTATTTATGCAAAGTAGAAGATACCAACATAATCATTTAGGAAAAAATTCCCATGACTTCATGGTTCACAGCCTGTCCATCCCAAAAGTGAATTAGGACAACTTCACGTAATAGCCTGCAATCTGGGACAATTCCATAGTCTCAGGTGACGCTCATACATCTCCTCCAAAATAAGGGGAATAAGGGGGGAAATGTTTTCCAAGTTCCATGTACTCCAGTCATTGAGATACCCTAGAGACTGAGTCTCTCTTTTGATTAGAACTTGTGCTCACACCATCATAGACATTTCACTGGCTTTCACGTACATCAGTAGTGGTTAATTGCAAAATTATCAGAGGAGAAATCTCCTTTTCTGGAGATCAGCTGGGAATCGGTTACCAGCCTCTGAACCTAACTGCAACGAACTGCTTTCAGTAAGGTTTCAGCATCACAACTGCTTCTCCTCAAATCTCGTGTTGCAAAGAGCAAACCCCACTGAAACAGCCGCCGTCTACTGTCACTGCAAGGCAAAGCTGAGCACCCTTTGAAATGTTTCTAAACCGAGACTACCATCTAGTGTCCTGTTGACAGACTGCAGCTTCTTTGCGGGGGAAAGAGAGTAATGGACAACGCGCTTGTTTGTTCATTTCTATAATTACATTATCATAAATCATTCATCTCCCGAGACACATGTACAAATGGAAGAGACTGAAGGCCACAATGCCATCTTACTTTCCCACTTGAATTAGAATAGCAAAGTCAGCTAGGCTTACAAAGTTGGAAGAAAAGCCCTGAGCTGGTTTAGTAATAGCTCTCACAGGAAGCTTAAGTGATATGCTTGGTTTCTATGTTTTTCTTCCAGAGAGATAGTAAAGTTGATAATACATTAATTCTGCTCTTAGCACACCTGGGATACTCAACAGAACTGGTACAGATCAAGCATGGAATCTCGCTGCCTTGGGAGCATCTTCAGCTCTCTTTGACCAGCCATGCTTCAAGACACTTCATACTTCCCTAGTGTGGGGGTGATGAGCATGTGTGGAACCTCTCCAGGGTGCCAAAAAAGTTAGTTTTCCTCTAAAATACCTTTTCCAGCTCTTTACTTCTATTGAATTACCATTCACTTTCTATTACACTTTCCAAATTGTTTCAAAAAAGCACAATGAGAAGCTCCCCTTTTATCTTCTGCCTTTCGAAAGAGGTGTATGAAAACTCTTGTGCCTTTCCAAGAGAAGTCACCTTAAAATCCTCCCATTCCCCTACTTTGAGTTTCAACATGCTGTTAACAGCATTTTCAACTAGAAAAATATTGTTTCAGGGACTGTTGAAGCAGCTGTACTTTACTGCAGATATTGAATGATCTGTGACAGACTGCCCCATGCCAGGCTCGTTATACACGTCTTCCACTGAAAACACTGGGGTGCAGAGAAAGCCTTTAACCCACTGACAGCAAAGAAGAGCCATTACATTGCTTTTGATGCTGAAGCCATAGTGGTGCCTTATTTCTTCAAACTGACAAAATGTATTTTAAGGGCTCTGGACAGCCTCAGGCTGAAAGTATCAATGCTCTTGAACCCTTTTTGGAGCACTTGCCTTTCATTTTCAGCGTACTTAAAATATGTTCTCCAGTGGACTCTGATCAAATCTCAGAATTCCTCTTGCAGCTCAGACATCCAAACTAACCCTCAGCACATCTCATCACCCTTCTCAAAGTGATAAAGGCATTTTAAAATTGAAACTATTCAGTAATATCAGCCAAAGCGAATTTTGCTGCCCCCGAACAAGAGCTGAAATGCTCCTGCCATAAAGATGTAGGAGTACAGGGGAGGGACAGGTTACTGGATTGCAGAGTCCTCTGCTCCTTAGCAGTGAGGGAGAGGATGGAGATCATTCCCAATAGAAATCTTCTGCCTGCTCCCCGTGCATACAGGTAGGAAATTGGGGCAGAACTCCAGATCTCACCTCAGCCTTGAGAAAGCCAGTTGCCGGCCAAGACAGCAGCATCAAACAGCAGCAAAATTCTCCCATCAGCCAATGTTAAAGAGACTTTTGCAAGCAAAGAGAGGCAGAAGCAATGGCCACTTCTGGTCAGGCCAGAAATGTGACAACAGGGAGAAATGGCTAAGGACGGACATAGAATCATAGAATCATAGAATAGTTAGGGTTGGAAAGGACCTTAAGACCATCCAGTTCCAACCCCCCTGCCATGGGCAGGGACACCTCCCACTAAACCATGCCATCCAAGGCTATGTCCAACCTGGCCTTGAACACCGCCAGGGATGGAGCATTCACAACTTCCCTGGGCAACCCATTCCAGGGCCTCACCACCCTTACAGTGAAGAATTTCTTCCTCATATCCAATCTAAACTTCCCCTGTGTAAGTTTCAACCCGTTACCCCTTGGCCTATCACTACAGTCCCTCATGAACAGTCCATCCCCAGCATCCCTATAGCCCCCCTTCAGATACTGGAAGGCTGCTATGAGGTCTCCACACAGCCTTCTCTTCTCCAGGCTGAACAGCCCCAATTTTCTCAGCCTGTCTTCATACGGGAGGTGCTCCAGTCCCTGATCATCCTCGTGGCCCTCCTCTGCACTTGTTCCAACAGTTCCATGTCCTTTTAATGCTGAGGACACCAGAACTGCACACAATACTCCAAGTGAGGTCTCACGAGAGCAGAGTAGAGGGGCAGGATCAGCTCCCTCAACCTGCTGGTCACACTCCTCTTGATGCAGCCCAGGATACGGTTGGCTTTCTGGGCTGCGAGCACACACTGAAGACAGCTCATGTTCATTTTCTCATCCACCAACACCCCCAAGTCCTTCTCTGCAGGGCTGCTCTGAATCTCTTCTCTGCCCAACCTGTAGCTGTGCCTGGGATTGCTTCGACCCAGCTGTAGGACCTTGCACTTGGCATGGTTAAACTTCATCAGGTTGGCATCAGCCCACCTCACAAGTGTGTCAAGGTCCCTCTGGATGGCATTCCTTCCCTCCAATGTATCAACTGAACCACAGAGCTTGGTGTCATCGGCAAACTTGCTGAGGGCGCACTCAATCCCACTGTCCATGTCACCCACAAAGATGTTGAACAAGGCCGGTCCCAACACTTATCCCTGAAGGACACCACTCGTTACTGGTCTCCAGCTGAATATTCAGCCATTGAGCACAACTCTTTGCGTGCGGCCATCCAGCCAGTTCTTTATTCACCGAGTGGTCCACCTATCAAATTGATGTCTCTCCAACTTAGAGACAAGGATATTGTGTGGGACAGTGTTGAACACTTTGCACAAGTCCAGGTAGATGACATCAACTGCTCTACCCCTGTCCATCAGTTCCGTAGTCCCATCATAGAAGGCCACCAGATTGGTCAGGCAGGATTTCCCCTTAGTGAAGCCATGCTGGCTGTCACCAACCACCTTGTTGTTTTTCATGTGCCTCAGCATGCTTTCCGGGAGAATCTGTTCCAAGATTTTGCCAGGCACAGAGGTGAGGCTGACTGGTCTGTAATTCCCTGGCTCATCCATTTTCCCCTTCTTGAAATGGGGGTTATATTACACAAGTCCTTCACTCTAGCATTAAACTGACACTTTTGGCATCTAAACTTGATGGCTCTTTTCTCTCTCAATGCTAGTTGTATGGCAATAGCCAAGAAATCCCTTTCAGAGGAAAGGAGTTTTATTGATTCAAGAGAAAAGCTTATTTGACAGATTTCTCACCAGCATTTTCCCATGCCGTAGACGTTCATCAACCAGAGGAGCCCCAGAGGCCAATCAAAGACTATTTCCCCCAGCCTAGAACTGATATCAGCAGGCTTTTTTCTCTCCTTCCTTCTGCTTGTTCATGCTCTCGTTACACAGACCCAAATAAGTCCCCAGTCCTGCACTTCCTATGTCCTCAGAAGCCACACAGCAGCTTGGGTTAGGTACAGCAGAAGATTACTTCAGAGCTTAAAACCAACAGGAGACCTTAACACTGATAATTTAAGAGAACTGATACCAAGGGGAAAGAGAGCACTAATCCATCTGTGACAACACAACCCCTCTGTGAAACAAAGGGAGCAAATGTACATTTGCTATATTAACAGAAACCTGCTTCCCTGGATATAGAAATAGTTGCTGGAGAGTTGTATTCAGAGCCTCGAACGCGGTGCAGGATGTCTGGCACGACCAGGATTCATGTTTCAGGGTCACTCCAAAGTCACCAAGACCAGTCAGTATTTGCGTTGATGTTTGTGTGCGAAAGTCCATAAAAACTAGGAAACAAAGTTGTCTTGTAGAATCAAGCATTCACAGCCCACAACTTCAACTGCAGGCCTGGCTGGTAGCAGCCTGTTGGAACACAGACAGCCTTTCAAATAGGAAAAAAACTCAGAAAAGGCTTAAAATCAACTTACTGTGCAAGAAGGAAAATCAGTACATCAGCTCCTTCATCCTGAAAGCTAATCACTGCAACAAACAGAGCTCTGCTGTATTTTGACCTTAGAGAGCAAAAATAAAGCAAAAGCTTACCTATTTATTTCCAGTATATCCTATTGCTGGGCTTTAGGAGCAGCACAGTGTAACAGCTCCTCAACTCAAAAAGCTTCTAGTTTGGAAAAGGAACTGCTGTATCTCAGGATGGTAAACTTTCCTTATGCAACTGATCTCCACTTTATCTGTGATGTTCCCTTCTTCAGCTGATCCAAATCATCCAGGAAACAGTCACTGGCTTGGCTGGAGTAGACAACCCCTTTAAAATGCAGGCAGGAGAGGGTGCTTTTCTTTTTTCTGAGAGGGGAGCAGGATAGGAGGGAAGAGAGTCAGAAATTAGCTGCTTACTAATGGGAATGGATGCTGATTTCAAAAGCGGTATGATCCAGGCTGGAGAGAAATGAATGAAGAGATAGAACAGGAAGGTAGGTTTTTTTGCTTTATGGTCAAATTTTGTCTTTGAAAATGCCATAAGTTAACTATGCTTGGTTAGAATCACCTGAAGTGAAAAGGACCAGATTGTAGGGACTCTTATCATACATAATCTGTGCTCAGTTAGAACCCAGCCTAGGCAAGAAGAGTACTGAAGGAGCCTGTTTGGACTTCAACAGAGCACTTATGTGATGTGCAGCCCACTGGATAGCCAGTAGCAGAGCTGATAACAAGGGGATGAGAGGAGGAACTGTAATATCATTTCTCAAAGAAAAGGTGCTGGTGGTGTGGAGAGTTCAGAGCCATAGGAGCTATTTCAGCCTGAGATAACACCAGGGGATGAAGGCTGCAGTCAGGACAGCCCAAAATCCCTGCCCTCAGAGCTCATGAGCAGATAAACACAAGGTGCATCATTTCTGCTCTATGTACGGTTGCTCACCATACTGAAACTACAGTTCAGGATAAGCCTTGCGAGTTATTGAAGTGCCAAGTGGTATTCAGAAATGCCTTTCTGTGAGTGTGCATCTCTGGGCTGTTTTCACGTTTATTCCTTTGGTGTTGAGTGCTCTCTGGTCTCTTTGGCACTGCTATCTATCTGTCTCATATATGGGGAACAAATATGGAAAGGCAAAGCAGCTAAGCTAAGCACAAAACTGGAGGAGTAGGAAAAAAAGCCCTGGACAAATAGCTATAGCAAACCATGTTAATTGGGACTGAGGGAGGATCTGTTGTGCACTGGTGCCTGGTTTCTAGAAGCTCTGTAGGGCTATAAACTCTACCCCAGCCAAAACCAGCACAAAGAGAACACTGAACTCTGCTTGAGCCTCCATCACCTGGCTCTTTTAATTAGATCTCTGGTGAATAAAACTGCTTAGGCAGGCAGCTTCTGGCTCCACTCAGAAAGTTCCTGCCCTGAGTGCAGTAGGCTGGGAAAATCAAGGACCAGCACATGCTCTCTTGATCATGGCAGAGAGGAATTGGGTGCATGTTGTGGAGGAGCATAGGGACTTTAATGATACTAGGCAGGATGGGACCAGAGTGGGAAGGGACTTCAGGGATGGAGCTGGAGCAGCACAGGGAGGACATCTTTCTATTAGGGATGAGGGTTAAGAGGTGGTAGTGAAAGGTGTTAGGGGGCCCTGGAGAGAGAGGTACAACCTAAAGCTAGCCCTAATAGGGGCTATGGCAATGAAAGTTTTCCATGGGTAGGGATTTTTCTGCATTTGCTCCATTTGTGCTGTAAGAGGGATATAGTTGTTATAGTGGATTTATAGAGAGATCTATGGCTCTTGATGGTTTTCTGTGCTGCTGTGAATTTCTCTTTTGCTTTTTAGTTTCAGCTCCCCTTCTCTTCACAATGATGCACAGCTTTCAGGTGGTCTTTTGATTGGATGGAGATACCAGAAGTGTAATATTTACAACCACAGATATTGCTCTTGCACTCTGGCAACATGCTGCAGCACGTCCCTCCAGTCTGTGCCCCCCCCCCCCAAGCTAACTGTGCTCTCAGTCAAGGGCAATTTATTGCAAGTTTTGCAGCAGGTAGTGCCCAGGTCTTGATCTTTGAGCTCACTATTACTGAGTACTCTTGAGAAAGTCCTTTATTCAGAGTTTCAGGTACTTTGCCGTGCTCTAAATGTGTAAATGGTAGCTGGATCAGGTCCCCGGTGTGTTTATAGTTGTATCTGAGTAGGAGGGATTGCTTGAACTTTCATAGCAAAGGCTTGGGATAGATAAGAAGAGCAATTATGTGTTCCAAGAGTCAGAAGTAGGTGTTTTGACATTATGTTCCTTCTGTCATTTTATTTAACCATCCATTGCCCCTCGGTTAATAGCCTTTTCCTTGATTAGTCCGTGTAAATCAAAAGGTCGTGGCTTTATCCCTGACTTGCTGTGTGTTCTGAGTTGAGGGTAATGAATCTTGGTGTGGGTTGATGTACTCTGCCTCCTGTTTAGAAAGAAGCCCTGCATCAAGGAAGCACCTTGGCTTTCAAATTGAGTTGTCAGTAGACTGTCAAGATTTAGAGGAGGAAGTGCTCAGGATCCTAATAATGTGCAGCCAGGGATTATATAGGCCTGAGAAGAATACGAAGCTGCAGAGACTCACTTGGTGCTGTCAGCCTTCAGGCTGTCTTGGCTAATCTGTTCCTCTGCTTTGTGCTGTGTTTGCTACCTGTCTGTCTCAAATCCTTTGCCTATGACACCTTGTTTGTGAGTGGTGCAGGCAGCAGCAGCAACCTGTTTTTATTGGGACCAATCCCAAAGAGGTGGCTGCAGTGGTCTGGGGCTCCAAGGGCTGCTGCAAATCTCCATCAGGAGGGCCACCTCTGTCACCTTCCAAACGAGTGCTGTTTGAAATGCTGAGACTTGTTATGGGAGCTGGTATTTCTGCTAAGGCAGGACGATTGTAGTTTGGGTCCAGCCTTGCGCAGCTAAGAGAGAAGTGCTAGTGCCAGTTCTGCTTCTGGACTTGGTTACTTTCCCTGCCAAGCTGAACTGCTCCTTCCAAGAGAAGCACTACTTTCCTTGGCCACTAGATGCAGCTCACGCTGCATTGCAGCCTATTTGGCATCTTGGATTTTTCCTGGGCCTTGCTGTTAAAAATCATTTCCCTTGTGTTTCTGTGTTTGGGGGTGGAATCTTTATCTTACACCCCCCCTGTTTCACTGCTAAGTCTCTCTCCCTCAAATCTCTTCCCTGCTGCAAAAGCTGTATCCATTTTGAATGCCAATTCGTCACTCTTCCTGTCTCCTTACAGAAATAATATTCATCTGTGGCTGTTTGATGGCCCTTTGAGAGCTAATGGGGAGGGGAGAAACCAGGTGAGTGAATGGGAAACACACTGATTTTCAGCCTCAAGCTGAGTACAGACTTTTACACTGATCTGTTCACCCCCTGCATTCCAATTTCCCAAATAGTTTTTATGCTGCAGGTGTTGCATGTCAGTGCTGCCTCCCGGTTGGGAAAGGAGCCTCCAGCTCCCACCTCCAACAGGAAGGAAACCTCAGTGTAGGGTCTGGGAGCACACAATAGCCACAGGGAAGAACTAAGAGCTCTGTTATGGTTTTAAGTCCCACCCTGCCTATCACAGCAGGATGAGAGCGAGCATCCTTGGAGAACCGGGGAGTTCACAGCCAACAGCTGCAGCAGTTGGAGCTGTAGTTAGAGGCTATTTGAAGTTTTCTGAGGAGAGTAAAAATCAGGCTGCCATTGCAAAATCAGAATCCTGAAAGCTGGGGCTGGATGTCAGAAAGACAAAAGGGCTGAGGAACTGAAGTTGTGAAGCTGTAGTGGTCCCTTCCCTTCCAATAGCTATTACGCTCAGGATTCACATGTGGTGGAAGGCTGTCTGAGGCTGTGAGACACCAGCTTTGCCCCTCACCTGCCCAAGCACTGCCTCTGAGCAGATTTGCCACAATTACATAAGGTATTCCCTATTATCCTCTGCTTAAAATGGTTTTCTTCTAGAGGATGTTCTTTGCTTCTCCTCCATGCCCTCTCAGTCTGGATGCACATTCCTTCCGTTACATCTTCTACACATCTCAGTGTGTGGGAGGAGAAACAACAGCTTGAGGAGCTACGCACTCCCTTTGCACATCTGAGCCCAGCTTGCTTTGCTCGCTGGGTATTTAACTGAACAGGATCTGCACAGAAGGAACCCCATCACCCCAGGTGATGGAGGGGTGCCAGCCCTGGCCACCACTGAAGCTCTATCAGCTCTGGCTGTCCCGGGACACAGAACGCGCTACCCTGGCTGTCCCTATAAGATCAATTCTAGCTTAGTAAATACTCATTTCTTACACAATGAGGTTGTTCACAGTGATGATAGTTTTGTAGTTGTGATATATAAGCAGTCAGGGTGCTAGAAATTACCTGCAGCAGCTGTGGGCACTTGCAGGTAACAGTTGGGGAGGAAGACCTCCAGGCCTGGGTGGTTTGTTTCTCTTTGATAGCAGTGAGATTTTGCTATTAAGCAGTTACCTGCAGGAGAAGCAGCAAGGGAGATGTGCTCTTACTCCTGGCGTTGTTGGGGTTGTTTTTCAGGAAATCTAAACTAACTTCTTAGCGCACCAGATGAGATGGTTCAGACCTGCTGTGAAAGAAGCAGAAAGCAATGCTCACAGTTTGTAATATTCCTCTCAGCTTCTGCTTTAGCGCTGAAGAATGGGCTTCCTCTCATTAAAATGCTTTCAGATGACACATCCACAGATGTTCTCTCCAGCTTGCTTCAACACTGTAAACTCCAAGTGAGCTATGTGATGGCTGGGGGCTGGCCAGCATCTTCCTCCCTTGCTAGGGGCATGGAGGAAACTCCTAGTGGCCTCTCTGAGGTCAGCATTGCTGTCCATCGAGCTCTCATTTCCATCACAGATGGGCTGAACTAAGGGAAAAGCTTCCTGAGACTGAGCTGTGGGAAGGAGAGGGAAAAGGTGTCCTCCAGCATTAGCTATCCAGAAAGACTTCTCCATGCAGAGAAAGGAGGATGATCAGCAAGTGCTGCTGGCTTTGGGGAGCTGGGCTTTGGGGCTGGGAACAGCATGTAACTGGAGCAGGCATCCTGAGTGAGCTGGACCAAACCAAACCCCATGCATCGCAGCAGGGGGTGCAAAACCTGGCTTCTGGAATTCCAGCAGTGTTGGTCTGTGCAGCTGCCACCAATCCCTCCTTGCAAAGCTGGGTCCCAGCCCAGCACGCCGGCTATCAGCACAGGGCTGTCCTGCCTCTCCTCCATAACCGGAGTTTGGTTGGTTTAATTTCCCATCAAGGAGAAATACTGCAGGAAAATAGAAGCAGATGGTTTTTGACAGTGTCTACAGCTCCTGGAGCTTCAAAAAGGCTTTTTGATTTCATAGGCTTTAAAAAACATATAAAAGAGAGCCTTTCACTGCATTTTTGCTAGTGTAAAGCTCTCTTTGAAACTTGGACTAGGAGAGATTGTCAGACCAAGCCAGCACAAGGAAAACCTCACTGCTCACACAACACATTTAAAGTCCTTTTCACTTATTTCTTACTTACTTTTTTCCCTGCGCTGCCTTGGAGGCACATTCAGCCCCTACTTGCACTGGTCATTACATGCAAAGCAAGAGGGTTTGCTCCCCCGCTAGGGCTGCAGGTCAGGCAGTGCTGAGCTCTACCTTGTGCTCACTGGCAGCCCCACCACTCCCCGTCAGCCAAATCCAACAGGGAAATTGCAGCTCTATAGGGTACGGCATCTTAGTGCTTCCATCTGCGTTTTTTTAACCATCTCCTTCAGATCCACAGGAAATTATGGTGACCAGGGGAATTCCACATTCCTCTGGATGTGAGTGCAGTTTTCATCCTAAGTGCTGGTACAGCTGCATTTTGGGAGGGTTGTTTTGTGTCTGTAAGAGCTGTTGTCACTGCATGGAGCACATGAAGACACACATTTCTCTGTATGCTGAAGAAATCTAGGAAATATTCCCAGTTTGTTTGAGAAAATCCTTTTTCTGACCCTTTTGAGAATTTTTCTCCTACCCATATGGGGGTCTGAAACAGCTTGGAATGACAGAGCAGGCAGAGGGCTGCCAAGTGAAAGCCCCATCACGGTACACGAGCAGAGATGCAGGAAATTCTTTCTTCAACTTCAGGTCACTCCTCTGTTCCTCTGCACGAATCCCACCTGCAGCTCCATACATCCTATATCTTGCAGGGGCCTTCCCAGAAGTTACTTTTAAATGCCTGGTTTTCCCTTCCTGTGTCTGATGAGGAGGAAGCATTTTTACTTTATTACCTTCTGCTTCTTGCAAAGAATCCTCTAGGAAATAGTATTTTTGGCAAAGTTACCTTCATTCTTTAATAACAGAAATTCCATCCATAATCTCTCACTACGTTTCATCTCCCAGCATCTGATGTGAGGAGAAGCCTTTCATGGGGAGCAGCTCCTGTCCCCATGCATCCCCATGGGACATGATTGCTTCCCCATGCAGCTGGGTCTCCCCAGGCAGCTGATGCTCTGGAGCCCTGGGTATGATGAGGAAGGCGAAGTTGCTTAGCTCAGGCCATGCTGCTTTTGAAGCCCACTCAGGATAACCCATCTCCAGGGTGACACCTCTCCATCTGGGGGAAGCTGCTGTTTTCCTCTCTCCTCTGGGAAGGCCAACAAGCCCTGATAAGCAGAACTTTTGTTCAAGCCCTTTACCAATGAGTTGATGAGTAAATGAACTACTGAGTAAAGCACTGTATACCCTGCTGAGAGCCCTGTGTCCATAATAACCCAGCTGGAGCATCTGGGATAAAAAGTTGAGGTCCAGGATAGCCTTTTTCTCCATGGCCACCCCATCAGCGTGAAACACCAGCAACCCAAGTCCCAAGAGTTGTTTTTCCACCCACTCCAGCTCTCCTAAATGCTTCCTGCTTCCTGCTCCCTGGGGAAGCTGAGGCTGTGTTTGGCCCAGGACCCCCCTAGATGTGAACCCCACCACACTGTGGGGCTGGCACGTGCCAGGGATGTGCTTGACCATACACCCTTAGCGTCATTACTTTGTGTGCTCTCTGCATGCATCCCATGCATGCTCCTATGGAGCTGGCTGGGCAGGTAGGCTGGGTTTTACCCTGGGGTGAGGTCCTTGCTTTGCCTCGGCCCATGGGAGCTTGTCCCTGATGTCCTGGACAGCTTCATGTGCATGCTGCGTTCAGGGAAGTTACTCCTGTGTCTCTCTCAGCTCAAAGCCAAGGAAATGGACTGAGACCTGCCCTGCAGCAGGTCTGAGGCTCCCCAAAGCACTGCTGTTTATAAGGTCACATATTTTTGTGCCAGATAAGGGCAGATACTATATAAATATGCCCATAACTGCCCATATGTCTCACAAGGCTTTCCCCATCCCTTTTGAGAGCCACCTGACACAGCTCTCCGACAGTACCAGGGGTCCAGCGAGACCACAAGCCTTCAACAGCAGATTGCGACAAAAATGATAGTTTGGAAGTTTACTCTTGGCACAATTTCTCACAAGCATGGGTTTTAATTTGATTTCTTCTTGGCTTGTTTCCTCCTGTGCTGTACGCACATCTTGCAAGCACTGAGGAATTTTGGATGTCACTTCTCATTTCCCCTCAGCCTTCCCAGTCCAAGACCTGGTTATCCTTTTTCTCTCAATGTGGAGGAACAGAATAGCATGTTTGGGACCAGCTGTGAAGCTCTCAGCCAAAAGCTGAATAGGAAATATCTTGGGATGATCACTCACTATGATGGGCTGTCTCTTACCCTGTTACCCATATATGCACCAGCAGATGACTTTGGGTGCCTGGGGAGAGTAAGTTGGCTGTGTTACCTGCCCTGGGAAGAGTCCTGAGCCAGCAAACTTGTTCCTCCCTTTCTGCAAGGGAAAGGGAGCAGCACATTTCTGAAGAGGAAGGCTTGCTTGTCCTCGTGTTGTGGATACATCCCTGTCTTCATCTGCGGGCCAACACTATGTTCTGCAGTGCCCTGGATTACTGGAGCTGGCCAGGCTGAACCCTTGGCATGGTTATTTAGTGCTTCACTCCCCACATGCGTTCTCTTTCGCCCTTCCTTCCACCCCATGTCCTTTCCCTTCTGTAAGCATTGCAAAGCAAGCTGGATCTGTGTCAGATGTGAAGTCAAAGCTCCCAGAAACCTATCAGCAGCTCTTGGAATGTGACCACAGTCTTCTCCCGGTATCCCCCTTGCAGATCCCTGCTGGGACACTGGCTCCCAGGCTGTGCTCTTGCTGCAGCTCCTTCTGGGATGCCCAAGTGAGCTGGGCCAGTATTTCTTAGCCAGGGGGGCTGGAACTGGATGATCTTAAAGTCCTTTCCAACCCAAACCATTCTGTGGTTCTATGATTCTATTAAAATACCATGAGAGTGTTCCACCACACTGTTAAGGACACAAGGGATGTTCAGGGAGATGTATTTACAGTGACTAAGCGCTGGTACAGGGAGTGCACAAGGGGATTACAGAACCTTTCCTCTCCACCTTGCTTAATAATCTGGAAAAACCCTGGCATATTCCCGGGGAGTGCAGTTTGCTCTCTGGCTGGTGATGCTAATTTAATTACACGCCAGCAGGTGGTGCCCAAGTAGGAAAAGGAGACGTTTTAATACACTATTCTCACCCCATGTGCAGTTGCGAGTGGCGTTTCATTTCCCCCTCGAGCCATACTCCAGCCATTCAGACAACAGTTAACAACACCACATTGGTGTTTTTTCCCTTTCTGCCTCATCCCATCTCTCCAGGCAGTCCCCAAATCCTTATGGCTTGTGAGGGCTGGGAAATGCCAGTCAGAACCAAGGAAAACAGCTTTGCATGTACACCCAGCCCGAAGAGGATGCTTGGTCCTACCTGAGCTGACACTGTGGGAGGGCACAGTTCAGTCCAAACAGTTGATAGGCAGCAGTTTATCTCAGCTGCAATCACTGCTTCTAGTGATTTATACCCAAAAATGTGGAAAATAATGAGCTTGGGGCCTGTTGAATGTTTTATGCAGGGGAGAGAAATGGCTTCTCTTGGCTTCCTTTTAAAAATACAAGGGAAGGGATTTTGAGTCATCCACTTTCTCCTGCAAAAAAGACATGAACCTGCTCAGCTTGTTCCCACTAACAGCACACACTAAGCAGATGCAAAAATACCAGGTTTATGTATTCTGTGGCTCTGACAAGTTGCTGATATGAGTGGTTTTTGCAGGTGCTAAAGCACAGAACACAGGCACTGCCTCTGCAGGGCTTGCAAGATCTTTTAGAGGAATGTACAAGCCCCTGCAGTTCCTTAAGCTCAGTGAACAATGAGAGTGATTTCTCCCTGGATTAGGACAGGAAACCTGTAAAGGGTGCTTTCATAAGCCTGTTTCCCTGCACTGAAAATAGAGTGAAGCTGTGCTGTGGTTGCATCGGGTTGTGTGATATGAAGATGGTCGCACTCAGCCCTGCCTGGGCCATGGGAAAAGCAGGACAATATCCAGGCAGAACCAAGCATGTCCCAACTGAAAACCAGCCTTGTTCAAACATGAGCCAGATGTTCAGCAGGAGGCAGTTGTGATCTTGTTACTCCTGAAAACAAAGTCCAAGGTAACTAGGTAATGCCTAGGAGCAACTTTTTCCTCTGATTAATGGGGGTAAAGGGCCTAAGCCCACTGGAAGCAATCTCTGCTGCAGGAGATTTTTATGCTGGTTGGAAAGCAGTGTCTCTCCTCTCCCTCCTCTTGTTGAAATTCCCAACACGAGCAGACAAGCCTGATTAGAGTCTCTATATGCTGGTCCTTTAGGAGCTCAGCAGACAGGGAAGACTGTCAGGGAAGAGATTGCTTCCACTGGTAATTTATGCAGTTATTCTCCTTTCCCCCCGCCATGGAGAACACAAACCACTTCTAGAGAGGAGATGAGCCGCTTCAACCATCTGCAGAGATCACCAAGCACAGGTTGCTCAGAGGCCTTACAGCAAGTTGGGCCCTTTGCTGGCAGTGGCAATACCTGTGTATTAGCCATGTTTGTGTTGTTGGAGTGGTGATCTCAGTCATTCATCCTCTAGAGAGCTAAATGGAATAAAACCCAGAGCATCAAAAGGGTCCAGATTCATATCCTGGGGAGAAGGAAAAAAGACAAGGGTATTACATGATGAGCTTTTTTGGTTTACTCCTTGGGAAGCTGGTTTTCTGATCCTTGCTGAATACACAGTGCTCTCATGGATCAGGCCTGGTTCCTGTCAGTGCTGAAAAGTGTTATGAGCTTTTCCTACTGTATTAATGCTGGCAGTCAGGTATCACTGAGGGGCTTGCAGAAAAGATCCCATGTGTTGTGTATGTGCACTGGGGGATCAGTGCAGGAACACCAGAGAAAACACATGATGGGTTCATAGGAAACGGTTTGTGCTGCTCTGCTGGCATACAGATAGATACAGATACCAAGAACATAGTTTCAAAGCTGGATGTTGAGCCTCAGCTTGTCCCATGATGTGCTTGGATCCTCACTGAATCCAGGCACTCGCATTTCTCAGGTACTGGACAAGCCCACATGTAGTCCCGGGCATCCTTTCAAATGCAAAGTGGGCAGTGGCCCAGTGTCACAGAAAGATTGGGTGCCCCCAGGGAGAACTGAATTCCCCCAAGTCACAAAAGTATGAAGTGTACTTCTGGAATGGGGAGATCCTTCGTTCCATGTCAGTCTCTTACAGCCCACTGCAGCGTGACCTTCCCAAGCTGGTCCCTGCCTTTCACAGTCTTAGGCAGCACACCTGGTTCTTAAATCAGGTCTCCTGCTGTCCCTGCCATTGCTCAGCACTCAGGTCAGGACACCACACATGTGCTTCTGCATCAGATGGCCACGTGCTGATGGTACCCAGCAGGGAAGAGGACAGCAGTGGGATGCTCATTCTCCGATCCCCACTCAGACACCACTGCATGTGGAGGCAATACTCCAAGGACATAATCTGATCATGTCTCAGAAGGTATCCTTTCCACTCCGTTATTTCCCATAGAAACAGAGGCCAAGTGTTACTGCACTAGTCAAGACAACCACACAGTGTGTTCAGCTTATCTGGGAGATAACATTTTATCAACATGCCAAGAGTTGCAACTAATGAGGCACAGAACAGACGAAGCCAAGTGTAGTAACTGGTACATACTATCTTTCCAAACACTGATAGCAGAACCTTGCAGGGAAGAGCACACAAAGAACTAATGAGCAAATACACAGAGACCAGGCAGAGCCAGCAGCATCCCTAGACATTTGCTCTGTTCTTAACAGACCCTGCAAGTTACTGTTGTACAGTCAGTAAGAGCTCACATGATATCTCAGTAACCTGGTTTGGTTTTTAAGGGAGCAGACATACAGCAAAAGCCTTGACATAGAATCACAGAATGGTTTGTATTGGAAGGGACCTCAAAGTTCATCCAATTCCAACCCCCTACCACGGGCAGGGAAACCTCTCACTGCAGCAGGTTGCTTCAAGCCCCGTCCAACCTGCCCTTGAAGCTATTTAGTATACTCTAGGAAAACTTTGCTCACTTCAGCATCTTCTCCCAGTGCTGCTCAGGAGGGGAAGGGGTTTCCCGAGGGAAAGAAGGGAGCTCTGGTAGGATGCAGGGGTGATCTGTGGGGCTTGGAAGTACAAGCAAATGGATGCAAAGCCTCAGCCCAAGAGCGGTGTGTCCTTGATAGGCAAGAGGGAAACATCTGTTTCTGTAGGAGACTCCACTCTTGCCAAGAGCAGGAGGCTCAAGCAAGAGGGAAGAAAGTGTTATGTGGGCAGAGAACTAAAATCTTTTATAATGCATGCCTGACAGAGGATAGGCTTAAGGTTTAAGCAGAAGATGGAAGAGCCAAGTCAAGGAAGAATCTGCTCTGTCACACCAATAAACTTCTGTGTGGGCATGTGGTTCCTTAAAGCTCCTGGATATTTTTGTTGGTGACGTTATCCAACAAGAAAAGAAGAGCTGATCGCCCAGCTCTGGCTCCTTTTTTTCCCCCTGTTTTTTTCTTTCTTAGGAAAGAAACTATTTTTATTTATTACCATTGACTAAATGCTCTCCTTCATGACTTGCTGCCATTTCTCACAAAGAAATAAAGCTGAACATTAGCCATAATTTAACAAACTGCTGCATATCGCAGTGCTCTGGGCAATTAAGCCATGCAAAGCAGTCAATCCCTTCACCACCCCTTCCTGCAGCAGGGCTGGGCCCGGTGTTAGATGCCAAAGCTCCTCTCAACCACGTAGGCCAGGAATCAATGCAATCCATGCTCCCTGTATCTGTTCTGTGGAGAGGTTTAGCTCCAGCTTTAAAGCAAATGCAGCTGTGGAAGAAGAGCTGTATATCTTTTCGAGGCACGTATTACCTTGCCAGTGATTATAGCATGAACGCTGGCAGCTTTCCAAGCCCTCTCACCTTTCCAATTTAAGTAAAACCAGAACAACAGCGATGCTGGAATGAAATGCTGCTCCTGTCCCCATGGATCTCACTCTTCTGTCAGGGGTCAGAACCATGCTGGTCAAATCCCAACCCTCCTCCATTCCCAGGCCTCAGGTCACAGCTTTTGATAAGTGCAAGCAAATCTTTGCACAATCCGTCACACCTGGACTCAGGCTTTTTCTAAGGAATATATTCCGTATTACTACAACACGTTTTCGGGGACTTCTTGCCCCCAGGAGTTTTTGTTGAGACCAAGAATTTATTAAGGAGTTAAAAAATGAAAGAGCCATTTAAACCCATCGGAAGGATATCCAGGAGAATAGTCATCATACACAGGATTGCAGACTTCCAGAAAGGATAGAAACTCAGTCAAACTTTAATAAACAATAAGCTGTTTTCAGCCTTTGCTGCTTCTTTCCTACCATGCCTGCTGATAGGAGGTAAAAGCTTTCATTCAGGGAATTGGAACAGATGGTTATTGCTCCTAAAAAGAAAGGAGGAACATGAGCAGAAATTCAGATAATGTCAGAAATATTTGCAGACAAAATTTACCCTGCTGAAAAGAATCGAAGTTTTGCCTTAGAGACAGAAGAAATTACAGAACTAGAGTGGCTGAGGCTGGGAGGCAGCTCTGGAGATCCCTTAGTACCTACTCAAAGCAGGTTGCCTAGGACTATGTCTCATTGGGCTTTGAACATCTGCAAGGATGGAGACACCACAGCCTCCTTGGGCAACCTGTGTCAGTGTTCAACCACCCCTCACAGTAAGTTGTTTCTTATGTTTAAGTGGAATTCCCTCTATTTCATTCTGGGTCCATTGCCTCTTGTTCCCTCATGAGGCACTACTGAGAAGAGTCTGGTTGTGTCTTCTTTACTTCCTCCATTAAGTGTTTATATGCACTGATAGGATCTCCCTGAACCTCCTCTTCTGCAGGCTGAGTAGTCCCAGCTCTCTCAGCCTCTTTTCATACATCAGATGCTTCAGTCATCATCCAAGGGCCACACTGTTTGACTTGGTGTCCACCAGGACCCCCAGGACCTTCTCTGCAGAGCTACTTTCCACCCAGTCAGCACCCAGCCTGTCCTGCTGCCTGGGGTTATTCCTCCCAGACACAAGACTTCGCATGCATTGGCCCATGTCTGCAGCCTGCCAAGGTGTCTCTGAAGAGCAGCACAACCATCTGGTGTACTGCCTCTCCTCCAGTTGTGTATTGCCTGTGAAACATCTGTCCCCTCTCTTCCTTTCAGCTCCTCACATCCCAAACACCCTCATTTTTCATCAAGGGGGGACTTTCTTCATGTGGCTGCTATTGGAAAAGGCTTTCAGCAAACCATTTCTCAGGTGCTGCAGCCCTTGTTCCTCCTACAGACTCCTCAGTGTTCCCACATTCCATCACCATGGGTCCTCTGAGCTCTGACATACTGACGGAAAGAGAAAACAAGGAAAACTCTGAGGGCTGTGTAAGCAGAGATGGAATTTGGAGAGTACCTCTAATGAAGTTATTGATGAACAAAGCCAAGCACCTCTGCAAAATAAAAAGATCATTTGTGAAGTTGGCACTGAATCCAACTTCTGAAATTAGTCCAGAGAGGAAAAACCAATAGATAAAACACCAGCCAAAGAAAACCCATTAATTGCCAGGACAGGCTTTCTCTGCTTTGCAATCAGTAACTGTGGTTAGAGACAGGAAGAGTTGGATTAAGGATACCAGAGGTGACGTGAAGCACCATCCTTGGACTGAGATCCCAGGAGAACCAAAAGACCTGGAGGTGAACGAATAGCAACAAAAGGTCTTTCGGCCTGCTGGGCCACCAACTGCTTTGATGAGGCTTAAGAAAAATAAGGACACTTAACAATCAGGAATAAAGAGGCAGCCATGGAAGATGAGCTGTTTTGCACAGCATTCAGCCAAGTACCTCTTGGACTGTGACTCCCAAAACCTGGCTACGAGCAAAGACCACACTTCTAGGATTTGGCAATGCAGCTGCTTCCAGTACAAGCAACACAGGTAAAAAGCAGCAGATTAGTGACTTGTGTGTCAAATCTAATGCCCACAAGGGAAGTGGATGGGCTGCTGTCATCTACTAACTTATTATTATTTTGCCCAGCCTGGAAACAGGGAAAAGGGCTGATTATTGACTGCTCTGACCCTTCATGGCCCCATTTGCCACCAGAGTCAGCATTAATTCCTGTTCTGGAAGCAGAAGTAGACTTATCGCTAGCCATTAATTAGGGGTAAGATGTGTTTGTACTGTGTTTTTCACAGATACCACAGAAGTTTTGTGCTATACCAATGAACCTGAGATAAAGCTTGCTCTTGGCCTGCTCTTCACCAAGTACACCATGCTGAAGGGACCCATACCAGCAGTACCAGGAGGGTGGAGTAGTCATAGCCTCGCCTTATAGCTCCTGGCCAGAGCAACCAAAATGAGGTGCTTATTCCCTCAGGCAGGGTATGTCAGCACTGGGTGGATGCTGAGCTACTGGCTGGTCCACACCTTAGTCTCACTGCAGGCAGGCTCAGCAATACCTGTTCTTCAGGGTGGAGAGTGAGGTTGCAAGCCAGCTCTGTGAATACTTCCATTTACAGTAACCAAAGGATGAAACCTATGTAATAACCTTCCTACAGGTCATTAACTGAAGATAAATGCCATGCAGTTATGAATATATCTGGTACTTACTATAATGGCACCAATTGTAATGAATTAAGTCAGTGTTTAGGTGAGTGATTTCCATAGGTAATTTAGTGTAAGTTTAATTTTCCTTTACCAAAACTGTTTTAGAACCCATAACTTCACCTTCTAATGCATAATGTATCACTTAATGACAGCTTTTGGCTGTGCATTAGTGAACTCCAGTTGATGCAGTATTTCTTCCAAGATAATTTTCCTAGTAAAGTAAATACAGCATTTTTACTCAATTGCATGCCAGGTCTTGAATGAGGGGCTGAGTGTGAAACAATATGCATATATTTATCTATGAAGGAGGTGAAGGTGAATATTTGCAGAGCCTTTAGAGACATTCCCCCAGCAATGCTTCTGCTTGCACATGGTCAAAGACCAGTGGATTAAAGACCATGGCTTAATAATTGGACTGAAGATGATTCTCCATCATTGTCACTAGTATTGGTGCTCATATGCTCTTCTCTGAAATGTAGCCACCACAGAGTGAAACCATGAGGATGATCTTATGTCTGACAGAGTTTATGAGAGGTTGAGAGGAGGAGAGGGTTGTGTGACTTTCAGAAAACAGAATTAGCTCAAGATTATCACAGCTATCTCGAGTGTAATTAAACTGTGAGCAACAGGAACATCAAGAAGTGATATAGTACTGAAAGTACGTCGTTGAAAAAGTGACCTCTCTTGGTGACTACTGAACTTTGGTGAGACAGGACACAAACACCAGCTAGCAGCTAGCTGTGGTGTGGAATGAAAAATTAAAACATAAAGCTGGGAATCTTCAATGAATAATGAAGAGGGTGTTTGGGATGCGCAAGCACACAATAGGTGCAGGGCAAGGGCTTCAGAAGTCCTTGGAGTACCTTTCTTGGGCTGCATAGAGAAGAAAAGGCGCTTTTCCAGCCTCCTGCATACCAATACTTAAGAATACTGATCTGGTTGAACATTTTCTAATGCGCTTCAATTTCTTCCCTATCAAGAAAGAAATGTAGTTTAAAAGGACTGCTCAGCTGCAAATGTCTTCTTCCAAAGGGATTTAAAATCTAATCTTTTTGAGGAAAAAAATTAAGCTTTTTGGTTTCTGAAGTTACTTTCTAAATCTGAGTGCTGGACCTCCAAACGAAGCTTGTGGAGCTAAGATTTGTATTGTTGCTGAGCAGCAAATGACAGCAAGGCAATGCATCTTGTTAGGCCCTGATGACAAGAACAATCTATTAGGAAAGCCTGGAAGGTCAAATGTAGCATAATGAAACCTCCCAGAGTGTCATTTTTTTTGCAGCCATAATGATTCTTTCTGCTCTTGTGTTGGGGTTCAAATACGTGGTGGTGTGCCTGGCAGGGATGGTGCTCATGTAATGTATTAGGAGATGGTGTCATCCAATCTAAGCTCCACAGGGAACTGCAAGTCCCCTTTCTGTGGCATCTAATGAATAATAGATATGATGAGAATGGTGTTTCAAAGATTGATCAGACCATGCTCTGCACTTCTTGGTGGCCACCCCAGAGGTTGGGTTCTGCTGTGTTACCTGTTTGTTTGGCTGCCACTCTACCTCTGGCAGGTGAGATGCTGCAGCTGAATTATGTGCCTATGAACCACTCCTCTTTCCCTGTACTTGAGCATTTCAAGATATCTCAAACCTTTTTCAAAAGGGAATTGCAGCATCTTGCTTTGTAAGTTCATATAAAGCTCCTGATACTGTAATGGGATCATGCTAGTCATACACAGAAAGCTTATCTCATTGAAAAACCTGCGTGGTCAATGCTACAAAGATCTTCTATGTGTCTTGAGTTCCCACTTTGACTATCCTGAAGAACCACAGTCTCAGTACAGCCCTTTCCTTGGCTGAGTTAGATTATCCGACAATTCGATTATTCAATGATTCTTCTTATGCTGGTGGTGTTTGCAAAGAGACAGGTACGGAGAGCACACCTATATGGAGGTATCTGAGGCATCTGACAACCATCGGCAGTGCTGGCTGGTTTCCCTTTTGCAGCAGAGCTTTGCAATATAGAAATATTGGTGGAGACAGATGTCTTCACATGGGGTTACCATACCAGCAGTGAGATTTGGGGGTGGATGAGGGATGTCCTGTTGACATGAAACACAGACAAAAGCTTCAAAGTGGAATGCTTTGCTGTGCAATGAATGAGCTCCACTTCCACTCTTATAGAAGTGCCCTTGAAAAAGCCAGGGACCTGGGAAAAGCAGAGACCTGATCCCTTAGGAGGTCCGGGGATACTCATGAATGATTGTGGTTTAATTCCAGTAAGTAATTTACTGCCTGTAATTAACAGCTGCAGTTGTGTGTATTTTCAGCACCAAACTGGTGAGCTCTGTGTATCCCTGCTCTCTGTATCCTGCAGATTGTACTTCTGTATCTTGGGACTAGGCAGAGCACAGCTCCTGCCACGGATGGCCCCACTCACCGATTATGTACCCCAGCGCATCCCTTGCAGTGGACACGGCTCTCTCACCCCTTCAAATCCTCCTCTGGAGGTAATTTGGCATTCCCCAGTCATTGACAAAATGAAGTGCCAGGTGAATGCCAGCAGCTGGTGCATGCCGCATTTGAGTCTGTAATACAATTTCTGGTATTTTAGATCTGAAGTTTAGAGCTGAATTTCAAATCTTTTTCTCAAAGGAAATGGCATATATAATCTGCCAGAAACTATGATCCTCTCTCACATGCTCCTGATGGGGTTGCTTGTATGCAAATCCCTCCTCATCATTTGTTCATAATCTGTCTAGATGTGGCAGAATAAGGTTTCATTAATAATGTTTGTGTGCTGATGGCATGGGGCTGAGTCACCATTTGCAGTACACAAGGCAAGACAAAGCTGCAGAATATGTCTATTAATAAACACAATAATCCATACGTTTGTAAGTAAAAGTTGCACGTCTCTGCCGAAGAGACAGCCCTCTGTTGAAATAGTGATTTATTGCTATTAAAGCTGTGTGATTAGCCAAGCTTGGAAAGCAGACCCAGAAAATCTCACGGCTGCCTACTCACATGATGAGTTTCACCGAGCATGGAAGTGCAGGAACATTTTATCAAGTCAGGATTTTGGAGGAACACGTATAATTCCAAGGTCAGTTCCTGAGGATGGGGTTGGAGATTTTCAGTCACAAAGTTGCTATGTGATTTATAATGAATTTTACCTTTGAAATGCTAAAAGGTTCACACATACTGCCCCTCTTCCCCCCCCCAAAAGAATAAAAGGAGGCAGAAAGAATGCTGTGATTGAGCCAAATGATATGGTGTCAATCAGCCATCTGTTGTGCACTGTGGTTTCTAATGATCAAGGTGAAAACTTTGGTAGGCTGTAAACATGGGAAATAACTCCCTCTAGTAAACACTTTAAGCACAGTAAACGTGAGGTAATAGAGGCTGGAATTACCACTGAGTTCAACTATATAATGAGCAAACCTAAACACTGATAGCCAAGGAGGGACATCCAGCCAGGAGACGTGGTAATTTGTAGATGCACTCAGTAGGGATCTGTAGTGAAGATCTGATGAGTTTTGGAAAGGGAAAATTGCCAGCATTAGTGTGAAAACTGTCCTCTGCATAACCCCACAAAGCCCTGGAGCAGGCTTTGCCATGTGCTTTCTGCTAATCTTTACGTACACTGGTGAATGGACTTTCAGTTGGAGCAGGTCCTTTATGTGCCCATCCACCCTTGGCTGGCTCATTTTAGTTATCTCAGCTATCTCAATAACAGAATGAGACCGTGAAACTCCTCATTTAGTAAGAGTCAGTGAAACCTCTTTGGATGTCCACCTTTATGCTCTTATTTTAACAGGCTTAAAAGGCAATGTTTTCTCTACTTTTTCTCCTAAAGGATATTTTTCCTTGTCACTTGTGCCAACTCAGAAGATGTTTTTTGTTCACAAAGAAAGAGCTCCATTTCAAAATGGTTGCTGTTGCTGTGTCTTCTCACTGGGGCTGAGCTCATCATTACAGTCCTTTCTTTTGATGTGGTCACTGAGATGATTTGGCCTTGGAGGAGTGAGGCCATCAGGCTTCAGAGCAAGGAACCGGGGCTTGTTGGTTCATAATAGGTAACCTTGGCTTTCGTCTTCTCCATTACACCTATGGAGGAGCAAGGAGACATAAACTATGCAGTAATTACGCATTTAAATGGCCACACAAGAAGTGGAGGAGAGCTTTTGTGCAAAGATAAAACTATTTTTCATTTACCTCCTCCATGGGTGATCTTTTCTCTGGTTTTACACTATTTCCCTCTGAATATCCAAGAAATGCTAGCAGGAATCTGCATGCTGATTACATGAAGATCATCAGGGTGCACTGGATGGATGATATACCAGTTCTTAGGAAAAGATAGTGATGCATCTGCGAGCCTGCATTCATCTGACATGCTGCAAGCCTTGGGGCCAAGGTCAGCAGGTGCAGGCTGGGGCAGATTTTGTGAACACAGCTGATGAAATCCTGCCAGGTAACCAGAATCCTGCTGGATGATGCTCCTTGTGCCAACGACTCTGCTTGAAAACAGATTGCGAAGCATAAATCTGAAGCCACAGCACTGTGATAGACTCAGGCCATTTCATGGGGTTCAGCTCCAGCCTCTGAAAGAGGTTGCAATCACAGGGTGCTGGACTCACCATCTGTGCTGTTGCCAGGGAAATAAGCCACTGGTACTTGTGGAGCCCATGGCATTGCAAAGGCTGGCAGCCCACAGCTCTAAAACATCCATAACCTTGTGATGGGAGCTTCATCTGTGGCTGCTGAAGATAGAAATCAAAACTGAGGGGGCTGTATTGTCTGTTGTTCCTCCCCTGTACTTCCCAGTACCTGCTGGACCCACTGGCCAGCACCAACCAAGTTGAAGACCAGTGAGGAGACCACAAAGGCATTGAAGGATTTAGGTCTTAGGCAGAGCAGAGTGACCGAGATTTCTGAAACAGGAGCAACCACAGTGGGAGGCCAGCAATTATCTGCTTAATTTGGCTTGGGCACAAGCAAACGAGTACGGGCTGCCGGCCAGGCAGGAAGCACGGCACAGTTGGCACAGCCCAAACCACTGGCTGTTGATGGGGAGCTGAGGGTGAGCATGGTGCAGGGGTGCAGGGGTATCAGTCCCACTGCTTGTGGGCTGATGCATGCCAGGGCTTGGGTAAGGTCCATGCCAATGTGCTGCATGATCCAGTGTGCAAGAAGGTAATCCCTTGCTCAGAGGAAAGGCTGAGGAACGACGCTGTGCTGGAAGAAAGAGAGGCAAATGCTGTTTGATCAGTGTAACGCCCCAGGCTCTTGTCTCTGAGTGTGCTTTGGTTTCATCATTGTTTCTCCCTATATCCTCCTACATGGGCAAAATCAGACTGAGGACATCAAGCAGGTCACTGTTTGGCTGTCTGCTCTGATCACTTCCGTCATGCTCCTTGGCCTACCCTGTGCTTACCCCTTCACAGCTTTCGAGACATATGGCACTAGGAAGCTGAGCATATCCCAGGATATGGTGAGGTGAACAAGGCCTCTCCATTTCTATCAGTGTGGAAGAGCATCCACCAAGTGCGGCATCCTGGGAACTTAGCATCACGGAGCCAGGCACTGTTTGGAAATCCTGCAAGATGTTAGATTAAAGGCAGATGCCTCAGGGACAGAGAGAGGCAAATGATTATATTACTACTTCAAAAGGAGCTGATTCTGCAAATAATCACTGTTTTTCAGGTGATAGCTGACTGTTAGGGTTTTCTTTTAAATGCATCCATGAAAGTTTTACATTGCAAAGACCCTGCAAATATGCCCAGGGTTCATGAACTGACAGAGAAAAAGGCTGCCCAAGGTGGGGTTTGCTGGTGAGCAGTGTATCACAACCACTGCACAGAAGTGCAGCAGGGCACTGTGATGCAGCACAAGAGGGGATTTGGGCTCAGAGCAGTGCTTAGACACATACATATGCCCTGGGCTTCCTCCCAGTCTGCAGTGGGGTCACATTTAGGGGCAGACCTAAATCAGCTCCATGGCCAGCAACCAGCCTGTGGCCATAATTCAGCTGTTTTCTAATGAATAACATTGATTTGGAGAGAGAACCCCCCTGAAATCCAGCCATCATCCAGTGCATGGGGCAGGGGGCCAGTGTGCTGCACAGCAGTAAAGCCCTGGGTAAAGCAGTCTCTGAGCAGCTCCATGCAGCCTCACAGAGCGGTCCTCCCTGCAGAGTAACAGTACAAGCAGTCTCTGACCAAAAGCCTTAGTAATGGAGCTGTTTTGCTAATGGTCCCCTGCACAGCCATTAGTTCTTAAAGAGGATTTACATCACAGCCAGCTGCTATGAAGATGTTTTATTGGTATAGTAAATACAGCAAGAGGAATAGTGACTTTTAGTCTTGGGCTTTCCTGATGCAAAATTCACAACCCTTTGTGTCTGAGGCTAAAATATATCCTTTTGTACGCTTTGAGGTATCCCCTTGTTCCCCCAACTTGGCCAGACCACAACCACCCTTAGGTGCTTCCTTCCCACCTGCTTCCCGAGTCTCCTGCTTCCGGCTGAAGGATGGGGGAATTGTGAGAGCAAAAGGACTGCAGTGGGAAATGAAACACAGTGAAGTCTCACACAGTTCGATGGGAGCCAGAGGGAGCATGAGGAATGCTGTAGTAACAGGCAGAGGTGATCCTTTCCTTAGTGCCTCTAGAGAGGGCATGTGCAACAGCAGGGCTTAAACTCATCTCTTCTTGCTTCGTTTTGCTTGGTAGGTTGGTTATGGATCGATCCTTCCACTGTGTTTGCCCACAGGGGACAAGAAGATGCCTCACTGCATGGGGATGTACCCAGGCACAATGTACCACAGCAGGTGTGCACCACACACAGTCCCAGGAGTGATGCCTGCTAATATTAAATGACTATGAGGGCACTAACAACAATGCAGCAGCATAAGGGGCTTTATCCCTGCTCAGCCTCTGTGGCCATCGTTTGACACCTCAACCATAAAGCTTGCCCCAGGGTGCTTAGCAATGTGTGATGGGAAGCAGAGGGAGGGTCTGTAGTTTTTCCCCTTCGCTAGGGTGTATAGGAAGAGACTGTGGGACTATGATCCCTGCAGATCCAAGCCAGCAGCTCAGAGTGGCACCAGAGGACTTTGTGAATGACCCACAGACACTGCGTGGATTAGGGGAGGCTGAGAGCAGAAGCAGAGCTGCAGGAAAATATCTGCTGTGTCTGCCCACTGAGGTGTGAGCCATTAGAATTACACAGGATGTTATTTTCCCTTTTGCAAGTCATGCCTGCAACCTGGTCTCGTAAATGAGCTTGTTTTTATTAGAGAGAACTTGCCTTTACTGGGTTATAAATCTGAGAGTGAATGTTAACTTTATTGCTCTGCATCTAGAGGGTAGCAAAACCAAAATCATTACAATCCAGATAGCACGGCCAAAAGCACAGACACCTCATCCGCAGTGTTCCTGAGGAGTCGCAAGCAGGACACAGGTGCTGCCTCCTCCCTCCCCGGTCAGTGCTCTGGAGCTGGTGTAGGCGAGCAGAGCTCACAGTGTAAGTTGGAGGTAGACAGTGATGAAGAATTGGTCGTCTTGGGTGGTGTGATCCCATAGTTAAGGTATTGTTTGGAAGTTCCTACGGCACTTGCTTAGGCTCCAGGTTATGGCAATAGGGCAGGTTGTCTCTCGTATTCATCTCTGCTGTAGCTGATACTGCAGCTCCTGGGTGTGGGTGCAGAGTGCTGCCTATGAACCAGCATTAAACACCATCGCACTGCAGGGAACAAGCCCAGCAAAGCTCCAGAGGAGGCTGGTGGTGTTAGCTGCCTCACAGCTCTCTGGCAAGTGATTTCCTTAAGCACAAATTAAGTTGCTCATCTCCTGAAGTATTTGTTGGGAACATTTTCTTTGGTCCAGAGCTCTGGTGGAGAGGCTCTGGCTACATAAGCAAAGAAGAAAACTACATGATGTCAAGGCACTGTAAATAGAACAGACTTGTCCACAATAAAAGCTCTTGGAGGTGCCTTGCCTACCTTGCTTCTTGAGAGAAGACATTTCAAATGTAGTAGATAACTCCGTTCCCAGTGCTCAAGTTACAGCTGAGCCTCAACTAGAAATGCTTCCTGGGAAAGCAGTAAGAGTGAAGTGTTTAATTTTTTTGGCCAGCACTTCTTTGCTGGCAAAAGAAACTCTGTGCTGGCACAGCTGCCTTCACATGACTTCTGCTGGTGTGGAAATGTCGTGAAAAAATGGGATCCCTAAGGAGCAGTGCTGCGCTGGCAAAGCTTTTATCTCTAACTCAGTCCTGGAGATAATCTGTGACTGTAACTAGAGTCAATGTGGTTTTGCTGGTGTAGCTTATGTCATTGCTTTGAATAAAGAAGCGATGATGTTAAAGTTACCTTGGCAAAGCTTTTTGGTGCAGACAGGACAGAGGTGTTGATTAATAACAGATACACAGGCACACAACACGAGCATTAGAAAGATGGTTTTGTGATGAACTTTAAAAGCAATGATTAACTCTCTGTTGGCAAGTGTTAAACCTGTGAAATGTGCTGACCCTGCTCATGGGCACCTCAGCAGATCAAAGGAAGGAGCAGAGTTGTTCAGTGGCTTCCATTACTGACCATGGCATGCAGCAAAGTGCTGCATTGCCCCATACGAAAAGTGGCTCGGCTGTTAAACAAGGTACAGATTTGTAGTTGTTCTGTCTCTTGGTAATGATTTCCAAGGTTAGATTAAAGAAATAGCTTATCGAAGTGGTATCTTTTGATATTAACTTGGGAAAAACAAAAATTGATGTAGTCACTGCAAACATGGGCTAAGACAGAAATGGCTTTGAGCAAAGGCGCAGCATTGTCAAACTCCAAAGGCAGCCTGAGGAGCACAGATGCAAGGAAGGGGCTGGCTGCAGGTTATGATGGCCTGATCCTACCCACTCCGTTTCCCTGTTCATGTGGGAAAACCTGGATGAGCAAACGGTGAAACCTGTTCATTTGATGATTCAAATGAATTCAGCTACAAGTCACTGCGAAGTGGTGCTGCAGTGAGGTTGTAGTTAGCTGGGGTATGTGTCACTCAGCAGCTCTAAAGGTTTGATTTTCTTTCTGGCATTATAACAGGACCCACTCAATGCAGGTTTCTAAGCTGTTTTCACCATCTGAATTTGCAGTGAGGAAGGTTATTCTTTTTCCCACTAACACACCACTTAAGTTCGGAAATGGGTGCTGAGCCAAGGGATGTTGATCAGTCCAGCTGCAGGACTTCAGCTGGTCCTGTAGGACACTTCTTTTCTAGAATCATAGAACAGTTAGGGTTGGAAAGGACCTTCAGATCATCAAGTTCCAATCCCCCTGCCATGGGCAGGAACACCTCGCACTAAACCATGTCACCCAAGGCTCTGTCCAACCTGGCCTTGAAACCCTGGTCGAAGGTGCTAAACTCAGCCAAGAGAGATTGACCTGAATGTTCTAGAGACCCATGAGTATGTTGCTCACCCCAGAAATCCATAAGAAATGATTTGGTTTCCATTTAGAGCCTATTTGTAGCTTCTCGTCCAGAGGCATGCCTAAGCCGCCTTCTTTCCCATCTGCACTTCAAATGTCTCAGAATGCAAAAGTGTGTGGAGCAGGATCTTCCTCCCAAGGCAGTCCTGAAAGCCATCTTAAATTATGGATCTTGCGTGAAAAATGAGTCACAAAGAACCTCAATGTGCTCTGCCTTCTTTGAGTAGTTTGAAGCCAAGTTTTCATAGTTTTCTTTTTAAACTTTATCTGGAGATTTGATATGCACTTATTAAAATTATTTCCCTTTAAAACACTGTGCTCATCCCCAGACTTTAAATGTCTTTGCGGGCAGAGGGTTGGAGCAGATAACTATTGATATGAATATCTCACAGGTTGCTAAATTATTGTTGCAGCAGATAACTATTGATATGAATACCTCACAGGTTAATAAAGTGTTAGTGACTTGATGCCTTTGTATGGCATTTGCTTCTAAATGCTACAGTCAAAACTCACTATCCAAGGCAAACATCACACCAGTCCCTGAGAGCTACATAGCTGATTGACCCTTGGTGCCTTCCTATTGCTGGAGAGGGAGAGCAGCCGTTCCAGCCACTGGTGACTTGGCTGTTGAGCTGCTCTGCAGCCTGTTCTGCTCAGCATTCAGATCACCTTCTTGCTGTATCTGCCAGGATGAATAAGGGCAGGTATAAAGCCAAGTGCAAGCCTTGCAGACAGGGAGACTCATGGTCCAGAGGTCCCATCTCTTGCTGGGCTGCTCCCTGTGCTAGCCACTGGATCATATCATCCGTGCATCCAAAATGCCTGCTTGGGGGTGGATGCTTCTCCAAGTTTGGCCGTCTGTTCTCAGCCTTTGTTGGCATAGAAACACCCTTTCCAATTAACCTGCAAAACACACACATACAGAAATATTCTACAAACAAATGATCTTCTCTTTTCCTTCTGTCTTTCTTTTTCCCTTTTTCTCTGTGAGAATGAGGAGTCAGGAGAAGTGTGAACCTGGGTCCTTTTAATTTTGGAGCGTTTCAGGCTCTCTGCAGACTGTTGCCAGGCTGTGTAGCTGCTCCCTACCGATAGAAACAGGCAGACAAAATACAAAGCAATCAAATTTGCCCTCTCATTCAGCCCTGCCCTCCGCATGTTTTAGTGAAGAGAATGAGAGCTGGACTTAATAACTATGTAAATTGCTCAAAGCAGGAAACAATCAAGTGAGGATTAGTAATCCCTTCAAGAGGTTAGGGCAGGTACCTTGGAAGGGGACCCGAATTGCTGCTTCATGCCCATACTATTGGAAAGAGTGAGTCCTGCATACCTGCCCATCAGGCCAATCTCTTGATGGGCTCATACTGCCTTTGCCAAAGCTGGAGGAGGAGATATCCTGGGCCAGCCTTGTCCCTGGCTAAAACTGCTGAGTTCAGAAGTCAGGAGGGCAATCCCTGACTACCCACCTCCTCTTCTTCTCCTGCCTGTATCCAATGCTATGGCAGGGCCCATCCCCAAGGTGTAACCATGACATTCCCCTGGAAAGAAAGGGAATATGATTCCTCCTCCATGTGCTGGTAGAAAGGAAAAGTGGTTAGCTCATGAGGCTTGGCCTGAAACCCATCGAGGGAAGGGCTCCCACAAATAAGCAAAGCTGGTTTACTGGAGGGATGGAAGCAGAACACTGCATCCTTCACCCCAGCATCACATAACTGTATTTGTTCCTGTATAACGTTAGTCACACAGCTCCTCTTTCTGATGAAGGCTCTTCCTGCTCCCAGGATGGTTCTGCACACAAGCAATATGTTCAAGATGCACAAAAAGTTGAAACAGCAGGGCTCAAGTCTAAACCAAGTTTTCCTTGGTGATTCCTAGATAACAACATCTTAACTGTGTAGTATCCAGCTGTGCCTTTGGCTTGAAGAAAGGAAATAGTGAGGCAAGATTTGCCAGGGGGTACAGAAAACAAGTACACTCTTCTTTTTGCTGCTGTGAAGGCTCAGGGAGGCTTGTGGTATGCCTGAAAGGTGGAACAGAGGAAAGGTCAGTGAAGACCATGCCTGCAGTGTGGCGGCTGAAGATGTGTGCAATGAATTTCATTTCAATGCATCATTTTCCAGCTGGTGTTAGATATAAATGCATCAAATGCAGCTAGTTACTGACTGAGGAAACAAGTCATGCTGAACTCTGAGTTCCTGCCCAATTAACTAGTGGAAAACTGGATACACAATAGCTTGTGTGGCATAAGGAGCTTGAAATATCATCTAGGTGATGCCACAATGCAACACACAGAATGAGCGACAGGCATTTTTAACCTGAGTACCTGCAGACAGAGTGCTGACTGTCTGCTGTGCCCACGGAGGGCTGTGAAATTACAGCCAATCATGAAGTCACAATGACATTCCAGCATGCTGCCATTTTCATTATAGTCTTTGTCAAAAAGATGGATACAGGGACTGTTTGCTGCTCTTGGTATTAAAATAAGAAAGGGATTTCTTTTTTTTTGTCATCTTCTATTCTCTTCTTTGCACTAGCTATCAGAGTGAGCCATCAGTCAGGCAGCAGTGCTGATAGATCTTCATCTTCACTGTATGCTTTCACTCACTTTTGTGACAAAGATTACTAGACTTGAAAATAGCATGCCATTAATCGGTTCCACTGGCAGTATCAGGACTAAAATGGGACGGGGGAAAAGGCAAAAGATGTGTCTCTCCAACAGACAAAGATAGCAGCCTGAGGGAATGGAACAACTCAAAAAGAAGCAAAGTTTGGCTGGGAGGTGAAATCCAAACAATCCATACCATGCTGTGTTCACCTGTAGCTGTGCTGTTTGGGTCCATCATTTGGAGTCTTGGCTGTGTTCTTGCTGTATCATGTCAAGCACAATGAGGCACCAATCCAAGGTGCAACTGCATTGTAAATGCTGAAAATAGATTCAGGCTAATACATCTAAGCAGGTATGCCTGTGACTCAGTGGGGCTGTAAAATGCCTCATAGCAGCATTTGAAGGATGTGCAACTGCAGACTGTGTCCTTCCTTCCCCTTTTCCAGCAGGGACCTTCTGTTAGCAAGGCTATCTGTGTTTCCTCTCTTCCATCTCTTCCAGAGTATCACAAGACAAGAAAGTATGGCATGAAAATGCAGCATCTCTGCAACACAAGAAGCATTTCAGCCAGCAGCTCCAGCTAGGTGCTACACGAACCCAGTATGTTTAAGGTACTTAGATGAAGTAAACAAAAGCATCGTCAGCAAATGTCACATCCATCTGCCTTTATACCTCCTCCAGAAAGGCCAGACGCGTGTTCCGCAGGATGACTAGAGCTGGCTGTCAGCAGGGGCTGGGATAAGGCTCAGGCAGAGCAGGACACGTCAACTATTGTCAGCACAAGAGTGCAGTCTGCAGCAAAGAGTCTTGGAACTGTAAGGTGTCATTCAGCTGCTACCAGCCTGTCACATTAGCTTCCTGATGGTACCCAGTTCTCGTCTTTCTGATTTCAGAGATCGCTTCTCTGAAATACGTTCCTGTACATACATAAAATGTTGATTCTAATACATACATAGGGAGACTGTAAACTTTTGAAGAAGGTGGGATTTTAAGCCTTAGGGCTCATATCAAAAGATATATGATCCAGGAGATCTTAGATCCCCCTCCTGAGGTCTAGGAAGAGTTAAGGTACAGACTCTAACATCCTAAACAGTAAAAGACTCACTTCTCTCTGAAGATCTTTGTGACCGTGCAGTCAGTCACACTGCAGTATACATGTCTATCTCCTGCTGCTTTTATAACCAGTAATGAGGCAATGATGTTGTTGTCAAGTAATAGATTGTTACACTGTATTTGTAAGTAAAAAACACCCTCTGTAACAGACAATGAGTAACGCTGTTGCATTGCAATACACTATACCTGAGCTAGAGATAAGCATGACTGAGAAACTTGTGTGTGGGCAGCCCTAAATGACAGCATCAGATCCAATTTCAGGCCATATGTTCTTCTGTGAGTGGGTCTGGATCTTTAGCCCTGGAGATCAAAAGACCTCCGGATTTGGGGACAGTGGCTGTTTATCCTGCTCCCCTGCTGCTCTCTGCCTTGTTCTGCTTCCTCAGCTGGTTCAAGTCCACTAAATTCAGTGAGGTTACAACAGGAAAATTGGAGAAGACCTTCCTTTGATTTGCTTGTCCGTCCATCTCCTTTGCTATCTGATATTGGAACTGTAAATACTGGGCAATTTACAGCTTGTATTGCCCTTTGCCACTCCAGGAAGAGGTACTTCCCTGCTACCCTTAAACTTCAGCATTGACCACCCTGTCTCTACCTATCACCAGCCCTATCCTTGCCCCATTGGCACTTGAAGTACAGCTTGGTGGGGTTCTCTCCCACCATGCCCGTCTGGAAGAAAGTTGATGGATTGGTGTCCTTAACACCTTCCTTTTCTGGGTCATTGCAAACTGCCTCAGGAGCTGGAGCAACACCCAGAGCTGCAAACTGGGCAACGGGCTCTCTAACCCAGATACTTCATGTGAAAGCTGAGTTGAGTGGCTCAAGCTTGGACATCTGTCAGGTCCATCTTCCTCTTGCCGCTCCATTTCCCTGCACTGCAGGAGAACCAGGGGTGCTAAAAGGAGGAAGGGATTTTTGGCAGGTGCTGCACAGCCAAAGTCTTAATGCTTTTTTCTACATAAGGTAGTCAGGCCAGCCCAGAAACAGGTGAGGCCAGTGCAAAGCATGTGTATTTTCCTATGTCTGAACCTCTTAATATCAACACCCAGCCCACCAAACACCTTCCTCCTTCCTCCAAAGGTGAATCTCTATATACTTGTGGGCATGGCTGTTTCCTTCTACCCCTGCATCTACCTTTTTGCATTTTGGCTTTTCACCTACTGGAGTCCAACTCTGAATTCAGCAAATTCCATAGCAGATGTGAGAATGGAGACCCTGGGCCCACTGTAGGAGAGGATCTTGTTCGGGACCATCTTAGGAACCTGAATGTATACAAGTCCATGGGACTGGATGAAATCCATCCACGGGTCCTGAAGGAGCTGGCAAATGAAGTTGCTAAGCCACTGTCCATCATATTTGGAAAATCATGGCAGTCAGGTGAAGTTCCCGATGACTGGAAAAAGGGAAATATAACCCCCATTTTCAAGAAGGGGAAAATGGATGAGCCAGGGAATTACAGACCAGTCAGCCTCACCTCTGTGCCTGGCAAAATCTTGGTGCGGATTCTCCTGGAAGGCATGCTGAGGCACATGAAAACCAACAAGGTGCTTGGTGACAGCCAGCATGGCTTCACTAAGGGGAAATCCTGCCTGACCAATCTGGTGGCCTTCTATGATGGGGCTACGGAACTGATGGACAGGGGTAGAGCAGTTGATGTCATCTACCTGGACTTGTGTAAAGCCTTTGACACTGTCTCACATGACATCCTTCTCTCTAAGTTGGAGAGACATCAATTTGATAGGTGGACCACTCGGTGGATAAAGAACTGGCTGGATGGCCACACACAAAGAGTTGCGCTCAATGGCTCAATGTCCAGCTGGAGACCAGTAACAAGTGGTGTCCATCAGGGATCGGTGTTGGGACCAGTCTTGTTCAACATCTTTGTGGGTGACATGGACAGTGGGATTGAGTGCGCCCTCAGCAAGTTTGCCGATGACACCAAGCTGTGTGGTTCGGTTGATACACTGGAGGGAAGGAATGCCATCCAGAGGGACCTTGACACGCTTGTAAGGTGGGCTGATGCCAACCTGATGAAGTTTAACCATGCCAAGTGCAAGGTCCTACAGCTGGGCCGAAGCAATCCCAGGCACAGCTCCAGGTTGGGCAGAGAAGAGATTCAGAGCAGCCCTGCGCAGAAGGACTTGGGGGTGTTGGTCAATGAGAACATGAGCCGGCTGCAGTGTGCGCTTGCAGCCCAGAAAGCCAACCGTATCCTGGGCTGCATCAAGAGGAGTGTGACCAGCAGGTCGAGGGAGGTGATCCTGCCCCTCTACTCTGCTCTCGTGAGACCTCACTTGGAGTATTGTGTGCAGTTCTGGTGTCCTCAACATAAAAAGGACATGGAACTGCTGGAACAAGTGCAGAGGAGGGCCACGAGGATGATCAGGGGACTGGAAAACCTCCCATATGAAGATAGGCTGAGAAAATTGGGGCTGTTCAGCCTGGAGAAGAGAAGGCTGCGTGGAGACCTCATAGCAGCCTTTCAATATCTGAAGGGGGGCTATAGGGATGCTGGGGAGGCACTCTTCATTAGGGACTGTAGTCAAGGGCTAACGGGTTCAAACTTAAACAGGGAAAGTTTAGATTGGATATAAGGAAGACATTCTTTACTGTAAGGGTGGTGAGGCACTGGACTGGGTTGCCCAGGGAACTTGTGAATGCTCCATTGCTGGCGGTGTTCAAGGCCAGGTTGGACATAGCCTTGGGTGGCATGGTTTAGTGGGAGGTGTCCCTGCCCATGGCAGGGGGGTTGGAACTCTATGATCTTAAGGTCCTTTCCAACCCTAACTATTCTATGATTCTATAAGTAGCCTTTGAATCAACCCCTAGGATGGTATGGTCTCAGAGGAACAAGCTGGAGTTTCATTCTTTATTTTAATGGATGAAAACTCAAGCAAATCTCTAAATTTTGCTTTTCTAAAATGCAGGATGATAAGAAAGGCTCTTAATGGAGACGTACCCACATACCTTGCTTACTCAAAATCACCCGTTATGATCCATTAGTATGTTACCAGAGTGAGGACTGAAGATCTTGTTCTCGTGTAACTTCTCATTTCCAGGCTAACCTCTAAGCTTCTCTAGAGATAGTTTTGTAAACATACATGACAGATTGCTGAGAATGTGTATTCATTGCTTAAATCAGGATGTCCGGCAAGAAATTCCATACCATGGGGTTGCCCAGAGCAGTGAAAGGCTAGCAGGTTATGCTGTTGAAAGCCTTGTGGGATTTCTCCAAGCTCAATGCATTTTATGTCATATAATTGGTATGCCAGTAGTGGATCTGTTAAAAAGAAATGGGCTTACACATTTTCAGACACACTTGCTGTATGTAAATCTTTGCCAGTAATTATCACATGTAACTGAGGAGCTTTGCAAATAAATGATCCTGTTTGTTTCTTTCACTCTGTTCATTATAATGTTTTTGGTCTCCAAATCCAATTACAGACAGTTTGGTTCTGTGCTAAGCTTTGCTTCCAACCTCTTTTGTAGGTCCATTCTCAGAACTGTATTGCAGTAATCTGTTGACAACACTGCAGTTTCTTCTGGACCACTAATTCATAGGCAAGGAACAAATGGCTCTTGCAGACAGCATGAACAGAAGAGTAAGTAACTCAAAAAAGCAGATGGTAAGTAAAGCCACTTAGTATGATTCAAGTTGTTAACGAGAATAAGTTCACTACGTTGAGCAATTGCAGTATGTTATGAGAGGCATCTATCCTGAGCAAAAAGTGGGCAATACATGGTAATGACACCTAATTGAAATTCAGAAGGAAGCAGCAATGCAGACTTTTACCGCAAGCTGAGAATCACTCTAGACTGAGCCCAAATTCTTTTGATAACTAACAACTCAGCTCAAACAAGCAGAGAGTGCCGGGGTTCATTCTTTCATTAATCAAAAGTTCAGGTTTCCCCCTGAAGTGAGGAGCTGTGGGTGAGAAGTGAAGATCCCCCATGAAATCTTGCATCCACATTCTCCTGTGCAGGGAATACCGGAGGCCACAGGCTGACAGTTGGGGAAAGTGCAGGGATGAAATAGCAAAGCACTCATTAAAACAAAGAGAAGACGTCAAGCCTGTTATCTCTCAGAGCATCCGAGTCATCTGTTTATTCCAACCTCTTTGCTGTCTGAGATCGGAAAATTGCTGCAATTAGCCCTGCCCCTTGTTCAAAGCTCTACAGCTAAGTAGCCAGGGAATGAGACAGCTAAGGTGAGCTACCAAAATATTCCCTGCCAAACCCCTACTCTCTCTTCTTCCACTCGGTGCTAAAGAAAGGCTGGAGAGAGGTAGCGCTGCAATACAGATGTTAGTAGGAAAATGAAAGAGTTAAACTGTAGGAAAAGAAAAAGAGAAATGATGGAGAAATGCAGGTAGTGGAAAATCCTAGAGGGCAGAAGAAGTAGAGGAGGGCATAAGGAGAGACCACTTCTGGGTTCTAACTGGGAAAAAATACCTCCTTAATAAGGCAGCTTCCAGCTTCAGCATGTGCCAGGCATCACCCCTTGCAATCAGTGCGTTTCTGTGTATTACAGATTCTTCTGCAAGCCACTGGAGATATTCCAGCTTTCTGTTCATTATCATCTTCCTCTCCCAACTGGATGTGGCTGAACTCTGAAATAAGGTAGCCTCGGCTTCCCAGCACAGGGTAGTGAAAAGCTGTGCTAACAGGTAGGGATGGGCAGAAATATCTCACTAGCTCTTGTTTAGGATGCGCACAACCAAGGACAGGGAGTCTCTGCTGGAGCCTCTTCTCTTTCCTGCTGCATGCCAGCCTGTGGCACTGCCTCCACCATCCACTCCAGACCATAGCAGCCTTCCGGTGCCCAAAGGAGCTGGCAAGAAATCTGGAGAGGGGCTTTTTACAAGAGCCTGTAGGGACAGGACAATGAGGAATGGCTTTAACCTGACAGAGGGGAGACTGAGATGAGATACAGGGAAGAAATTGGTTACTGTGAGGGTGGTGAGGCACTGGCACAGGGTGCCCAGAGAAGCTGTGGCTGCCCCATCTCTGGCAGTGTTCAAGGCCAGGTTGCACAGGGCTTGGAGCAGCCTGCTCTAGTGGAAGGTGTCCCTGCCTGTGGCAGGGGTTGGAACTGGGTAAGCTTTAAATTTCCTTTCAGCACAAACCATTTTGTGATTCTGTGATTCTGTGACTGATATGGTGCAATATTAAAGCTGTTCTAGTGTTATTGCTTAACCAGTTCCTGTGCAGCTACATTTCCTTGAGTATTTTAGCAGCAAATTCATCAGGTTTAAAGAATCTCAAGGGATTCCAATGGTTTAGTTGTGCAAACAATGATGGAAAAATGCTTAAAATCCTGGTTAGCTCCCACTGAAGGAAATTTCATCGAGATTGGACCATGGTCTGGTCCATTCTTCCCAAAGCCGCTTCTGTAAATGTGAGTCTGTCTGCTGTTTCTAAATTATCAGGCATTCAGCATATCCATACAAGCTACTTCAACTATATTAAGCATTTCAGAGATGGCCACCAAGGTGTGTTTTGCAACCATGACAATAGTTTCTTCCAGCCATGGCTACTCAGAGCTAACCACACGATCCAGCAGAAGAGAAGGAGAGTCCTGCTTTCGAATAACTTTAAAGTATTGAATTATTGCAGGATTTAACGTTCGGTAGATGAAATTACCCTTTCAAGTGACCTCAAATGTAATAAAGAATCAAGACTAGTCAGTGCAATGGTTTTATTGCAGAAAATTACAAAATGATGTACTGTAGCAGCATAAACTTGTCATAAATTACCCTGAGTAATGAGCCATGAAAAATACCAAAGGCATGTAAACTGTATATTTCTGTGGGAGGATGCCTGTGGTGGGTAAAATACATACACAGATCCCATAAGAAAATGTGGGTGTGACTGAGTTGGATTTGATGTTTTCTACTGAGACTCAATCATACTGGGTTGACCACAGTGACATCTGTGTCAAAATTCCCATATATATCAGTAAGTGAAGAGTATAATTGTTATAAATTAGGGGAAATTACCTGTTTGTATCAAAAAGTATGATTTGATTCTTAGATTCATGTTTTTTGCATTCGCTTCCCCTACCTTTTGGGGTTTGGCTCTTGTTCAGTCATTTAGACACCACTTCATTGTCTTAAATCCTGCTATTTCTCCATGGGCTGGCTCCACAGGCGATACAAGTGTGCGCAGTTCCATCACTTCAATGGAGCTACACTGATTTATGTCATGGCTAGGAGATTCTTTGTGAGATTCATCAGTGTAACTGCTTCATATTAACTGGTACAAGGCAGAATAAAACGCACAGTGACTTTAACTTCACTGTGAATCACTGTTTCCAGGCAGTGGGTCTTCCCACTGAGAGACACATTCTGCATTAGAAAAACACTTAGCCATGTTTTTAGGACCCTTGTTGGCCAGGTCAGTCTATCCCTTGCATGAGGGGATTTAATTCCTTTTCAAAAGGGTAAGCAATGGTATGACAGCCATAGACTGCAGCTGCAGGGGGGGGTTTGTAGGTTGATGTGCCTGAGTACACTCATAGCTTGACCCAACTGCCCAAGTGTTTGAATGACAATACTGCAAAGCCAAATAGGCTGTGATAAACAGAGGAGGGGGAAATGTATAACATACTTTTGTCCCTTAAATTGGGCCCCATGCGTGGAGAAAGTTCACTGCTGAGCAGGAAGGTCAGAGAGAGGGAAAAAAGAGATGCTCTCATCAGCCAGAGTGTTGTACTTGTGCATGAGGGTTTAGAAGGGCAGCATGAGGACATCTCATCAACCTGTACTACTGAGGGTCTTGCTTCTCATCTCCAGCAGTGTCACACATGCGCTGAACCCAATGCGACCCCTGTGTAATTAAGGGATGTTCTCCACATACACAGGAGCAGTTTGCAATGGGTTTGGAAAAGCCTGCAGGTCACCTACTCTGCGCCACCACTCACTAGATGCCACAGGCACTTCCTGCTAGTGCTTTGAAGTTGAAGTTGTGTTTGGGGGCCCAGCTGCAATGTGAGGTGAAGCCCTCATCATGGTCCTGGGTGCTGGCAAGTATATGCACATAAAATACACCAAGAGACTGCAGAGGAGATACTTTCCCGTGCTATGGTTGTGTAAACTTGGTGTAAGCCATGGGCAGCACGGAAATTCAGAAGTGCTGGATGTGCACAGTTTAAGTCCCTGTACACCTCCTCCTCTTACCTTAGCTGCTGGGAAAGAGCTGGTGAGTATTTGTATAGAGCTAATAGGACATATAGCCATCTCCCAGCCTTTCAGATGGTATGTAATAAAACTCAGAGGGTCGACTCTTGAATTAGTTAACTGAAACAAGAATAATTTTGGATGCAAATGTATTGCAATTGATATTTTTAATTGTCAAAGATTTATGTCTGAACTAACATATCAGATTTGAGTTATCTCACAGCTGAGTGCATATGATCCAGTCTATTGAGGAGATAAAGTTCAGTGTAAAGTCCAACATTTTAGTTGTTATCAAATATTTGTATAGCAAGCAGAAGCCATAGTTGATAGCAGATTGCTAGCATGCTAATGCTGTGTGTCTTCAGGAAAACTAGCTAGAAGTGAGACATAATCAAACCAGACAAGATGGACAAAGGGTGTGTTGTTGAGGGCAGATGGGAATGGAGGCAGAGAGGGAAGGAGTCATTTGGTGGAAAAGCTGGGTACTGAAATCAGTTCTTAAGGGCAGCAAGGTTGTTCAAGTGAGTGAAGCTGAGCCTAAAATGAATCACTCAAACAATCTTCAATGGATGTGGTAAATGAACAGTTAATTAAGCCCTGGAACAGCTTATGGGGGTATGTGGTAAATTCTGTGCTCATTGTAATCTCTGAGTTAAGGTTGGATTTCTTTCTCAGAAGTGCTTTGCATCATCCACAGATTCCTGGATTAAAGCTGAGAAGAGCTGGGTATGTTTCAGAGGTCTTTGCTACATGAGAGCTTGAGCTGGTGACAGCGATGGTACCTCACTGATGTATGTACCCCAGATGTATGGACCTGGGGGATCTTCAGAGCTCTAAGCAAGACCTCCACCATGGGCTGTCTGAACTTCCATTTTAAAGATCTTTGACTTCAGTTCAGAGCTGTTGCTAACAGTAATAACTTGGACTAAAGGGATATAAACTCCCATTTTTCCAATTGTAAATCACTGGAAAAGGAGAAAAAGCTGAAACTTTCTAAGACTTCATCTCTTCTGAGAGACAGGCAAAAGAATGTAGGATTTATTCCTGGATTTTATTCCCTGTGAAGCAATTACTGTAAGTGACCATAAACAGCAAAGTTTGGGGCTTATTTTATCTTTGAACCTCGCCCCATGACTCTGAGGATGAAGTGTGGGAGCAGAGCGGTTGAGACACAGAGCAGGCACTGCTGCCTGCTTGCCAGAGAGCCATGACAAGTATTCTTATTCATCTCTTTAATCCCCATGGCACATGATGAATTACTGGCATTAATCTAGCTAGCCATAACAGCACAAGTCATACGTTCATGCCACTGCCTTTTGTAAACATCTATTTTAGATATGCATTGATTGGGTATGCGCCGTTATTATTCATCAAAATGTTCTCATCTCCTAGCATTTAATAACAATAATAAAGATGAATGCCAAGCTCCAGCACAGAAAAGGGCTGCACGACTATGTATTCATTTTGAAAGTTTAATTAAGATTGTTTGTTACAATAAAAATTAATGTTATTGTCTTCCAAGTGCAGCATAGCCAAAATGAAATCACTGGATTTCACGCTGCAGCTATGTGAAATGGCACTGGGCTGGAATCAGTCAAAAGGAGCTGATGCCTTGGATGAGTTTGTGTTTATAGCTTTTTGAGTTGATGAATGATAAAACAGAGTTACTGCAGTTTTCTTTCAGTGGGGTACACGGGTGGTCTGAACCACTTTGTTTCATCTCTCATTCCGTGAGTGCCACTATGGGTGACCTTAGATAAATAGTTTACCCTCCTAGGACTTTGTTTACCCTTCAGGAACTAGTTGGATTGAACCCCAAATTCAGGAAGGGCTTTTGAAATGTACATGAAAGGGAGAAAATATTGTTTATGGATTTATTGTAATTAGTCCTTGACATTATTTGAAGCAGAAATCTGGTCTTATGAAGGGCTGGAAACTGAGAAGCAATGAGTTAATGCGTTTCTCTTTCCTCCAGCAGGACCTTGGCAGAGTGAGGTTGGCCAGCCTGAGCCTCTATGTGAGTGAGGGGCACTGGAATGTTTGCTATGGCCAGGAGAACCATCCCTCCTCTCTGAATCTAACCAAAAAGTACAAGCTGGACTTGATCAATGTGTTAGAGGAGAAAGAAAACACTTCTACCTCTGGAGAGCTGCTCTCATTTCCCATTCAAACCTGCTCCTTAAGCCCCCAAAGCCGGGCTCAGCCACTGGGTCATCTACTGTTTCCCCAAAACACCAGCACAACAATGAGTGCTCATTGACCTTGTACAAGGTACCTGCCACTGTGCCAAACCTCCGGGTGGTTTTGGACAGCCCTGGCACCCTCTGCCCCATGCCCACCCCAAGCAGGAGCTCTGAGCATCTCATCCTCCATGGGATATTTGAAGGCAGTGGTCTCTGCTTCTAAAGGTTCACAATTGAGAGAAATGGATAAAACCCATCACATTTTCCATATGTCTCTGAAACTGAAGTCTCTGTCCTTTACCACTGCAAGAAGCAGATGGCATATCCTGTTACTGCAAATAGGTTTCAAAGTAAGATGTATTTGATTTGCTGAATTTAAATCAATAACTCTCAAATGTACTTTGGATTTGCCATCTTGATATGCTCATTTGAAATCTGTGTGAGTATATGGGGTTGGAAAGAAGCAAGGACAGAAAGAATAAAGGACATAATAAAGGCCAGACACAACCTGCCACTTCTCCCTTTTCTTCCTTGTGCCGTGCATGTCTGTGTCTCCCTATCCTTTACCTTTCATCATTCCTGCTAGCCCCACTCCTTCCCAGCATGTTAGATCCTGACTGCAAATTTGCAGCTACCTTAGAGAGTAAGATAACAATAACAATATTGGTTTGGCTGGGGCTGTTTTCTAAATGCAATGTTCCTCTGGGCAAAGCTATCTGCTGGTTCCTGGATATCCACGGTAGGAAAAGCTTCAGCAGGTCTGGTTTTACCCAGCAGAGGGCAAAGCCACCCGCTGCGGCCAGGGCTGTCCAGGGGCCCGTTCCCGGCTTCACATCTCTGTTCTCTTTAAAAACAGAATAATACATCCCCAGAGCCAAGGATGGCACATGGAAAATGCAGTTGGAAGCAGCCCCCTCTCATAGATGAGTCCCTGCGCATGGGATGGACCAGCACTCTCGGTATCCGAGCAGGGTGCTTTCATCATCTGTCATTTATTAGTCTTTTCTCTGGGTGTTGCATTTCATAAAGCGTGAAGTTAAGGATCCTTTCTGCTGTGAGAGCAGAAAACTGAAACAGCTCTTGCTGGAAAGAGCATGAGCTGTGAGTAGAGCAGCTAAAGGGGGGAAAGCACGGGGAAGAGCATAGCCAAAGGCCCACCCAAGGAGGAGCAGCATGTTTCAGCCCCTCTGCCACCTTACAATACCCCTCATTTTGCAGCTCTTTATTGCTCATCCTCCCACCCTAGTCACCATCTGTGTTTCTTTTCAAGAATAGCTCTCAGTCACTGCATCTGGTCACTTAAAGGAGAGATTTCAAAGTGAACCTTTCTAGGGCCAGGCTGACCCACTGCTGCTGCTGAGATCAATAGGAGCAAATGACATCCCACTCCATACAAAAATCAGGAAATTGGGCTACAGTCCATCTACCTTGATATACCAGCCCCAGCTATGACCAAGAAGAGCTCAAGCAAATTGTGCTAGGAGCATGCTGAGTAATTAGCCTACAAAGGGACTTGTCCTGATCCTAAATTGTCAGGGATCACCTTGCTCTGCACGGCAGATTTTGATCCTCTCCAAAGCTCCTTGTATAAACTGTTGCTAAAAGTCATTCCTTCCTCAGATCTGCTGAGTTCTTGGCTCAGAAATGAGATCATTTCTATCTGTGTTTTAAAAAGTTATGATTGAGTTCTAATCAAAACACTAACTCCAAGGTATTTCCAGACGCCTTGCCAATAACTAACAGAGACAGTAAGTATGATTTGATACCTTATTGCTTCTCAAAGTCTGATTCTCATCAAGATGAAAGCCTTTGGGCAACTGAGAATTTGGCTCCTATGCTGCTGTCAAAAATCTAATCAGAAATAAGGGTGGGATTCCCTGTGGTTCCCAGGAGCTCCTCGCCTGCCTATGAAATGAGCAGTTAGGGTTCCATTTCTGGCAGTTGTCTTTTGGGAAAATAAAACCTGACATTTTAATGCAGGCCCTTTAGAGAAAAAGGAGTTTTAAAAAGCCCAGAGATCTGCAAAGCCCCACACAGAAAGAAGAGAAGGAGGGAAAATTAGACAGAGGAAACATCTGCTAAAGTTTTCCTGTTATTTCAGGCATGTTTGTATAACTCGAGCATTCCCCAACTCCTTTCATATCACGGACAACATCTACACTAAAAGACTGTCTCATGTCCCACTCCCCATCACATAACCTCTCTCCCTGCCTGCGTTTGCTTACATAGAAAAGCAGTATCAGGAATGTACTTAATGCATCTGAGTTTTGTTTTAATGGAGCTGAGCAGCTGGAGATGAGAGGGGCGTTGCAGCTCGCTCATCTTCAGCAAGCTGCTGGCAGCAGCTTTGCCAGCCACAACTGGAGACCCTCTGAGTCTCTTCATCTCCTCTTGTGACTGTTAAAGCACATTGAATTATGCGATGTTCCATAAGCTAAGACTAAAGCGCTTTACGTCCAGCAGAGAGAACCTCCCCCCCCCCCCAAACTGAGGCTGTGCTTCTTGTTATAAGGTTAATGCAAAAAGCTGGTCTCGTTAAACTTTTAGTAGCAGTTGGGCTTAGATCTGTGCATGAAAAGTGCTGAATACTGATCCAATCATTGAATTTGCTGAGACCTTGCTGAAATTGGAATAGATGGAGTACATTACATTTAGGATAAAAGGTAAAAACTCACTTGGATTGTCCGGGTATCATCATAAATGAATCATCACCTAGCTATTAAGGCCCATGCTCTATCATGCAATTTAAAGCACACTGAAAAGAAGCAGAAGCTGATTCACGTAACAATATCATAGTGCAGCATTTGCCTGCTTGTTTGCAGTGAAATATCCAGGAAGTTGTAGAGAGCTGGATGCACTTTGATGGCAAAGATGGAAAAGTGTTCCTATTGCATGCATATACCTGCCTCCAGGGGGACTGAACATCCCTCTTCTTCTTCATATCCAAGCAGAAGGAAAAAAGTAAGGAAAGCTTCAGTCACACGCTTTGGTGGTCAGCAAGGGTAATGCTGTTCCTCTCAATGATCTGGTATCTGTTGTCACCTCAGCTTCTGACCTCTTCACTGGTGCTGGCCATGCTGCCACCTACAATGCGGGCAACCTGCACACTGCTGCACAAGCAGAAAAGACCAAGTTATCTCAGTTTCTTAAGCAGCTTTCTCGCCTAGCTGGGTTTTACGCAGTGAAGTGGGGTCTTGGTCCTGCTTGTTACTAATCCTCTAAGGGTTTTCCCCTCCTCCATTCCCTGTACAAGGGACATAACAAAATCCATCCTGCAAGGAAACGTTCTTTTTTTCTCTTACTCAAGCAGAAACATACAATATTAACCTTTGGGGAAAAATACATCAAGTTTTACTTTTGCTCCTAAAGTAACATTATTAATTGATTTTAGGACACACTACAGCAGAACTACTTAGTACTTTAGCAGTACTGAAAAAATAGGTGTTGAGTTACTAGTATGAGAACCATTGCCTAGATACCATAATAGCAAGCAATATAGAATCATAGAATCATAGAATAGTTAGGGTTGGAAAGGACTTTAAGATCATCCAGTTCCAACCCCTCTGAAATGGGCAGGGACACCTCTCACTAAACCATGCCACCCAATATGGGAAAATCTTAAATAGACAGCAATTATGTATGTAAGTGAGAGCATGTAATTTAGTGTGGGAACGGCCAGGCTTAACACCTGCATTTAGTCCTTAAGTATGTTCAGCAAACTAATTTCCAGGAGCCTAAATTCATAAATTGCGTGGTGTTTTTCTTCTCATTAGAAAGACTTGACTCCTTATTTCCATTAGCATTGCCTGCCAAGTAAGGCACTTCTCTCCCTTGGGCCCAAAGAATGAGTAATAATTTCACATCCAAAGCCCTTCCCAGCATCTACCTTTCCTCTGCCCCCCCTCCATGGGCACTGGTTCCTGTTGCAGCTCCATAAGGAGCTAAATGCTCTTGTATTTATCCTGAAGTAGAGCAGTTTGCCATGCCACCGATTTAAAGGAAGCTTCCCACAAACCTCAATGTAACATGTAGCACAGTGAATGTCATAAAAATCACTGCAATGTGGTATTAGCCACTTGTGTTGTGCAGCATAACATAATGTAAAATAACACAACAACTCTTAGTTTCCTTTATGTGCATGTATATAGATGCATCAGTGCACATGAATCTCTATTTCTCTTTAGAAGGTGAGCTCTGTGACCATGAATGGAATAAAGTAGTAATCCACTGGCTGAATTAGAGCCTTCAGGTAGACAACAGGGACCCATTGCAGGCAAAAAAGTTTGCAAAGTTTTCTCCCGATTACATGTCTCTCCCAGCACCCCTCTGAAAACAAGTGTGTGCCAGATACGAAAACCAATCAGTGAGCATAGAATAATCCAAACCTTTCACCTAGGAAACATTTTGCTGTATTTATTTGTTTCCACAAGCAAGCAATCTCAAAGAAACTGGGTTCTGCTTCCTGTCAGGAGCAAATGAATAACCTCCATTTCTTCTTCCCTGCTTTAGAAAGATTTGTGTCAGTAGCAGACCAGAGAATGAGTAGAGGTTTCGGATCAATTCACGTCTGATGTTTGTTTGCATTGTTTTGGAGCTCAGTCATTTTATTAGATATCCTTCAGATATCACACCAGAGACCACAGAGGAATCAAAAGGCCTTCAGCAAAGAGCTGGGTGGATGTGCAGTGCCTGCCCACATGCCCTCCTTCAGCTCTTGGCCACTGCTCTGAGTGAGCAGTGTGCCTATTATTTCATTGAATAATGCATCTAGAGTTTTATCCAGAAAACAGGTTGGAATCTTTAGTTCAATGTGCTCAGGGTTATCTCCTTCATTTGCCTGAATCTGAGATAAATGTTCTCAAAAGAAATTGGGACCTGAAAAGGCTTTGCCTATATTCATGGATTATGCCCTCCGAACTGATTTACTGCGCATCAGTTTGGAGAGCTGCAGCAACCCGTCTGGGGGGTGCAGCTCAGACAGACCGGAAATATGGGAGCAGGAGATGCTCTGGGATGTGATCCTGGTGAAGACTTGCTGCAGCATTGCCCTGTGGGATAGGGTGTGCAATGAGACCCCTGAACACAGCATGAATCCAGAGCTGGGGATTCAGTGAAGGGGTTTACCCTTAGCAAAGCTGAAGGATCCTTATGTCACACTCGGTTACCAAACAGTGTGAATTGTGTTGTGCTTCTCCGCAATCAAGATCATGAGAGAATTTCTTATTACATCAGTTGTGACAGCTGCAAATTCTGCTAATTGCCATCAATTGCCTTTGAAGTTTCATTACACCAGATTGTGAATTCAACTTTAGCCATAACAATGTGTATTTCAACTAAGGTAATGATCAATGGTACCCCTTAAATGTTACAAATGCTTTTCTGAATGGGCAGGTTGAATGCTGTGTTGGTGAAGCTGCTGATCTAGTACATTACTAGGCAGACGTAAATCATTGCTCACATGAGCACTAACTTAGTTTTTCAGCTGAGGTAGTATTACTAAAGGTAATACCACTAAAGGTAGTATTCTTTTGGGATGCATATTTGGATACTTTATATGGGTCATTAATAATGCAGAAACTAAACAGCAATTAAAGCAAGAAAGAAATATATGCTTTGTTTTGTATGACTGCTGAGTAACTGCAGTCCTGGTTAGAAATAACAGATGTTGTGGGTGTTCTCCACTTTGAAAACGTCCTTCCCATGGTCCTCAAGAAAATGAATGGGCCTAATTTAAATGAAGAGATACTTCTGTTTTATGAAATATCATAGGGATTCATTGACTCATTAGTAAATTACTCCATTGATCCTTAAGTTGTCGAATCAATGACACACATGTCCAGCAGCATTTTGGGGCTTTAATGGCTATTTGATTTAGTACAGTGATTGGGTTGCATTTGGTTTTCAATGAATCATTTTGCTTTGACTGTAAACAATGAGCAGCAATCATGGAACAAGCTTGGGGATGTGGGAGAGACAAACAAATGCCCTTGGCCATTTGCTGCCATGAGGACAGCCACCTCGCATCTCAGCGTATGCCATTCTGTCATTGCCTAGCCCAAGGTGGGCACAGCTGAGCATGGCTCCTCTTTCTGAACTTAGGTAGTATTTTCCCTTTCCCATAGTGTCCTTGCCATGTGCCTGGCTTCCTTTGCCCTTTCAAGAAGCTCTGTGCTTGCTAGGCTGGTTTTTCACAGCAGTTGTGCGATCAGGAGTTAAGTTTTGAAAGGGTTAAGCTGTGTCCTCTTTCCTCTCTCTTGCAGCTGGGAACCTAGCTAGCTGCTTTCTCACCCCATGCAGGCCTGCATGGTTAAACATGATGGGTCAAGTTCTCCGGTCTAACCTACCTGCTCTTAGCCCAGCTCTGAGAGCAGAGCGGTTAAACTGGTTTTAAGTCACCCTCTCAGCACTTCTCCTTTTGGCTCAGTCTTAGTCTGAGCTCTGGGGAGAGATAAGAGGGTCTTGGAGGCAGTGGGGCTGCAGGGGAGACCAGCATCCTGCAGAGCTGTGGCTAACCCGGGCTCCTAAATTAGAGGGAATTTACAGGCTCTCATGTTTTTCCCTTTTAGCACAAGCACTGGGGATATTGGGTGGTCTTAGATCAAGATATGTTGATTGGTTACAGTATTTTTTCTGTTGTAAATGTTTACTATGCCTTTGCCAGGATGATAAAGTGGTATTTTTTGCTTGAAGTTTTCAAAGATTAGGATCAAAAGTACTTAATGCAGAAGGATGGTTTTCCTCCTGTCTTCAAATAGGAGCAGCAGTTTCAGGCTTTAGTCAGTTTGTTTGGAGATCACGGCTGAAAGCTGGATTGTGAACGTGTGTGGAATGCCAAATTAAAAGCTGGAAATCTTTGCACTGAGAGAAAAAACTGACTTAAAATTAAGCATTTCCATGGGGAAGGAGTCCTGTGGTCTTGTTTATCCCAGAGGTGTCTGGGTAAGCTTGATGCTCTTGTGTTGTATTGGGTAGAATAAAAGTGGCCTCATTAGCTCTATATGTCAAATTATGGATCTAAAAATATCCATCACATTTAGATGATGCAGTGAAACCAATTCTCATTTAGGAGCAGAAGAAGGAGAATCTTGATAAGTAACAATTGGGTAAGGCGTGCTGAGACTGCTGTGCTGCTTCTGCTGAACATTAAGCACAATTAATTGCCTGTGTAAAATGCCATTTTAACCAGCTCCATATCTAGGTGTGCACCAGGATCCGTGTGTGATCACAGAGCTGGGGCTGACGCAGGGAATTTTTGCTGTCAGCTCAATTTTGCAGCCTTCTCTTCTCCGAACAAGGACTGCAAAACCCAGGCTGCCTGTGGACGCTGGGCTGATTGCAGGTATTTCTGGTCATGCATCATTGTCTGTGGAGCTAAAACACTTCCAGACACTTTTCGATTGAATGTGCCTCCACCACTGGTGACCTTTAGAGATTCACAGCTTCGCTGTCTTGTGGTCGTGCTTTGCATGTGATTTACATTCACTGGGCTGTGCTGAGAGGGGAGCTGGGAGCAGGCTGCTGTGCCGTGTTGGACATCCTGTGCTAACACAGTTAGAAGCCCATGGAGACAGGCTGAATGGCCACAGGGAGGGCAGACAGCCACAGTGTGCATGGTGAGCTGGGACGTGCCAGAGGACGGTGATGGTCCCAGCTACCAGTGTGGATAAGGACTAAATAACTCCTGGATTTTGGAAAAGTTGCTGAGCCACACTTCCCACCCAGCAGCTTGGTACACATTTCCATCGCAATCTCTTGCACTGGAAAGGGCTAAAGAGCTGTAGACACTTAAAGAATGAAAGCTTACATTAGGTGTGACAGATACAGAAACTCGAAACTGAAGAAGCTGCCACTGGAAGACCTAAAGTCAAACAAAGCCAGTCAGACCTCACATCTCATTCAGGATCCACGTTTCAAACAACTAGCTATTACTTAGAGCATCACTGGATACTTAAGCCTGTTCCTACTGTCAGCAGAGGTTCAGCAGTGCAGCCCCAAATTTAACATGGGATTAGATTTGGGTGGGATTGTCCATGCTGCTTCTCTAGCACTAATACATATTAAGACATGCATCAGATGTCATATCCGATACCCAGTTTAACCCTTCTGGCCCCACAGTCATAAATCTTTGGCTCTATTGGCCATATGTGGTATTTCCTGTGTGCCTCCTGCAAGTATCTGGTTTTAGTATCACTATTGTTGTGTATCATTTGCTTCAACCCTATGCTCCCATGCTCAGTAAGGCATAAATTAGCAATATTAATGATTCTTTGCATGCACTAAAGCTTCCAAGTCTGCTAATGCCTCTGTTTAAATTAGTAGCGCATGAGTAACGTCACAGCCCAGGGTGTGAAATGCTTCTTTCGATTTACTGAAGCAATGGTCATGGAGTGCATTATGTGGGTGATGGCAGGTTGCTGCCTCTGAGTTCTTTTTCAGTCTTCAGCCATTTATTGTAGGCCAGAAGCTGTAATGACAAGGAAAAGAATTTGCTCCATTTCAAACACAGCTATTAAAAGAAAATTATTGTCAAAGTAATTCTTATCTCATGATGGGATGGCTGAATTACTGCATATTATAGGAAATGAAATTGCAAATGTGTTGGCTTTGCTTCCCATTGGAACTATTGTTTTATTACATTTGTCATATATGCACACACACTTCTTTTAAAAACGCTTTTAAAAATGAGGCCATCCTGCATTAGGTACTGAGCATTAGCTAAACTTAGCAGAATTAAAGAGCACATTGCTCAGACAGGTTTGCAAAGGTGAGTGATTCCTTGCTTTGGTTCTGTAAGTGCACGCTCCAGACATAGTGCCTCTGTACTGCTAATAGGTACCCAGAGGGGTAATTCTGTCCAGGAGGAACAGCTCAAACAGTCCTGTACACTGGTCCCTCTCCTCAACCCACCTGAGATTGTCACCAGGGTGCAAATGCACAATTAACACATAAGTGCCTGGTGTGGCAGTCTGCAGGTCAGACCTACAAGCTAATCACAGTGAGAGCTTGCTGTCTCCGGTTAAGGATCCTGGCTGCAAAGCGACATCAGTGCTCATGGTTTTATGCCGTCCCACAGACAAAAAGACCTTTTTGGTGCCTTCTTATGCTTGGGTCAGTGTGCATTTGTGTTGCAGTCCTGTTCCTGTCTTCCATCACCTGATGTGCTGCTTGCAAGGCCAGGAAGCACCTCACCCCCTTCCCTTGCAGCGTAACTGAGCTGCGTAAGAAGAAGCTCTTTTCACTTACCCCCAGTTTTAGACCAAAATACTAAACCCAAACATGTTTTGATTCTATTACAAATGTCCAAGGCACTGGTGTGGAAGTAATATGTAGCTTAAAAAAGAGATCAGAAGAAATACTTTTCTTGACCTCTTGGGTACTACAGAACATTAGTCCACCAACACCTCTCCGCAGAAGCTGCGCAGTTGTTACAGGGCTTTTCGGTATCGTTCCCAAAGTGCATACCAGGTGCTTGGGATTTATCAGACAAAAAGAGGCTGTGGGTTGGGCTGAACACAGCCTCGCTGTCATTCCACGTGTGCTCAGCAGTGCAGCATACACTCACCCAGAGGTTGCTGACCTTGAGCCTGCAGCAGCCACAGCACTGAAACCTTTTCCTGTTCATGAAAAGCTTCGTTGTCTCTTCTCATACCTTTCGTTTCCTTCTCCAAAAGCTTCTGCATGATAACAGGGTACAATGTGAAATCAGGAAACCACCTGACGTGCGCCAGTTGACCAATTAATCACTGGTCCATGTGCCTGAGGTGATGGGCTCTGATAAACAGTGGTGCCGCTAGCCCTTCCACTTCCGACTGCTTATCTCTTCCCAAATCCCCTCTTCATGAGCTCAGCCCCTCTCTTCCCCAGCACAACACTCCCAGTGGCATTGCAGCAGCCAGCCCAAGGACACAGCCTTGAGTGTCTCTCCAGAGGTCACTCTGCTAAAATGATGGGCCATTCTCGTACTACAATGTGCATTTCTGTGCCTAAACAAACAACCCCCTGTAGAGCTATACATGCAGCTGCTTGTTATTGGCTGGGGTAGGACCATTTCCAGCCCTGGGAAGCAGAAACCCCCTGAAGTGAGCACCAGCCGCTTGGTTCATGTCTTGTTCTGCCTCCTGAGAGGACAAGGACCCACGCTGGTACAAAGCCTTTTGCTAACCTGCTCCCTCCTGTAAATGGTGAAGGAACAGGAAACCGTTTTCCTCCTCTTCAAAGTTTGGATGTAATTTGAGAGTCAAGCTCTATGCAGATTGGAGCATGTTAGTAATGTCTGGAAAGTAATTATGGCATATATTATTATATTAATATTTACTAAGTGCTGACAGTGTGGTACTTTTATTAAAACTCGAGGGAGGGTGAAATACATACCACAAGACATGGTGAGATGAAGATAGTCTCCTGAAATCACTCATTTGTATTTCAATTTCATAGTCACTTGCCTGTGACACACTCTAATCATATAGCGATTTCTTTGTATCTTAAATGATGTAAGGTAGCTAATGATTTAAATTTAGAGTTCTTTATGGAAGAATGCAAATAATATTCCTGCCTAGTGAAGTCACGCTGTGAACTTATTGGAAAGCAATTTGTCATTGTATTGAAGAGCAGTGGAAGGGGTTTAACTTTGCTAAAAGCTCTAAGTGCTTCTTTTCACAATCATGTAAGAGCAATATGCCAAGGGTTATCAGGAGAAGATCTCTTGTGTTTAAAAAGGAAGCAATGAGATTAAATTACTTTTGGCCTCTGTTGTTTAGGTTGCTTGGGGTTTAAAAACAGGGAAGGACCAAAGTAATTCTGCATAACCAAAAAGCAGCAGTTTCCATATTCTTCGTGTCTGGCAGGTTGGATAAGCAAATCCAATCCAGATTTTCTACTGCTTTTTTTTCACTCAAAGACAATTTGCAATAACCAGCCAAGTTAGTCTGAGACTTTTCAATCCAGTTCCTTGGAGAAGGTACAGTCTTTTGTCACTTGTCACCTAAAGCTGTGCATTTCCTTAGAGAAAAGCATTGGTGCTCGTGGTTTAACTGGCTGTCAAACTGACTATAAGCATTATTGAACTTGATTTGGATGCTCCATGAAGACCTAAGTCACAATATAGGTGAACCACTGAGTTTAGGGTCCTGGAACAAATAAATACTTGTGATGCGTCCAGACAAGTCTTCACCATAACATTTGGTAACTCAAGCAGCTGGCCCTTGGCTATTTTAATTTAAAACAGGTTCATAGACTTGAGAGAAAAATCTATAGCACTATAATTACATGAATATATGAACTTCAGGACAGCTGAGGGACTCAGAAAGCACCGAGAAGCCCACAGTCTAAAAGAAATGAACATCTAATAGTCGGAGTTCCCCCGACATCTGGATTTCACTGTGGCAAAGCAGTATGGAAACCTGGATTGCAATCACCGGCTCATGTCCTGTGGCTTTAGCTGAAACTCTTAGGCTTTATACTTTGTTTTAATGCCTATGTTATTAATTGCCAATACAGATAAGGTGTCTTAATGTGCATGAGCTCTCCTTCCATTGCATTCCATTAGGAAGATAGCGTTTGGTTTCAACCACACATCATTAAACCTTTCAAAATACATCCAGAAAGGCAGTTGTATATACGAGACACACTATTACAGGTAATACATTTTGCTAAGCCACAAAACCCTGCAGATAAAGAGGTTGGCACAGGCATGTCCAAGGGTACACACAGCGTCTGTTGTTGTGCACCTACTACAGAGCAGTTCAACACAGTTCAACACTTCTCCAACTTCTTGTCTATACCTCTCCACCCTCACCCTTCAGACATCAATGCTGCACTCCTGCCTTTGCAGGGGAAGAAAACAGATTGTGGCCCGAAGGCCAGAATCTTCAGTCGATACGAGGATGCTCCATCACCAGACCCCTTGTGTAGTTATTTGTGTGAGAGCAAAGTTCAAAGATAACAAGGTACAAAACTCTACCAGCCCCTTGGATGTGAGGTGGAGGGAATTGAGCCCTTAATCCATGTCTGGCTGTCTGGGTACTGCTCACATTGATGGATTTCTGCTTTCTACTAAATTGATTAGCTTTATAGTGCTGTTTCAGTGGTTGTCTGGGTTTGAACAAGTCCTATATCTCTTACCAGCCATTCTTCGTATCCTCAGAGAGCCTCTTTCAAAGTTCAGCACAGTGAAGCTGTCCACCAGGTAGTCTTATTATAGTCATACAAATATAGTAAAAGGCAGCAGGAGAGCGGACAGGCTCCTTACGCTGAATGAGAGCTCAGGAGAGATGTGATTTCTTAGAATACGGTACAACAAATACACCACTACCCTCAGATAAAAGAATCACCAGGCAGTCATATTGAAAGTGTTTGGGTTTTTTTCCCGGCACTTGTGCTTCTAAGCTTTCTCAGAGACCTTTTCTGCAGCTGTATGCCAGATTATACTTGACATCATTACCATGCTAAAGGCAAGAAGTCTCCATTAAGGGACTCCTCACTGGGTGCGCATGCTGACATATTAATTTTCCAGACAGTGTAGTATCGCTGTGTTAAGCCACTGAGCAGGCTTCAGTGTACACTGTCCTCCAGGAACCAGAAGATGCTCTTAGGTGTTTCCATGCTGCACGGGCAGCCCCCCCCAGGAACTAAGGTTCATTGGTGCAGAACTGGTCTGGGCAATTAGAGCAACAGCAGCCTGGGGAGAAGGGAGTCTGTAATGGGAGCCCACCTTGAAAACATGTTCATACAGTCCCAGCACGCAGAAGGGACAGAGCACTGGGTTATTCGCCATAGTTGAGCAAATTGGATTCCTCTTATAGTATTTGAGGGAAGGTGAAGAGAAATCTGGATTTGACTCATTTCTCCCCATTTCTGCAATAGTGAAGCAAATGATCCTGATACTGTAAGCTCTGTTAGATGGCTTATCACACACTTAAATGCAGTCCTTCAGAGAGATGTCTACAAATCCTATTCTTTAGGCATGCTTTCTCACCCATCCATGCACTTATTTTTTATGTTTATCCACCTTAAATTGCATTAACACCAACACTGTGCCTGGTCAATTCTCTTAGTCTGTCCCACTCTCCTGATCAGAGCCAACAACTGCCTGCAGCAAGGCAGCGGGACTTAAAGGAGGCTTTTCTCGAGTCAGTTACTGTAGCTGAATTAAAGAACTGACATAACTACTACTGCTTATTTTGTCCTGATAGATTTAATGTAAATCTTTTCTCAAAGTCATATTTAGAAGGGGCCTGGTGGCATGTCTTTGCACATCTGGAACTGCAGCCAGTTCACTAAGACACAGGGTACTCGGACATGGTGCTCTGGGTATCACCAGTGCTGGCAAAGTTCTGGGAGGAATTTTCTCCCCTTTCCAATGCACATGCAATTGCACAACTATCCTCGATCCTGTGGGATTTCGTCTGCATCTGATGGATTGGATATGGACTATGTCTGAGGCAGAAAAGAGGATTTTGATGGGGAAATTGTGTGAATGGGGCTATCAAATCCTGTTTCCTCTGTCTTTGAAAGCTCTCTCAGTGGTTGTACTACTTCCTTTCTATTTGCAAGTCCAAAAAGTAGCAACAAACCGCATGGAAACAGAACAGCATCAATGTGTGACAACGCATTCGCAGCCCTACCCCTATCTATGCAGAGTGGGGTGTTCCCACAGCACACAGCCTGGCCATGAGTAGAGAAAACCTGAGGACGTATTTGAACCCTAAAGCTGTTACTTGTACTTGATAAATACACAGTTGATTTTATATACTAGTGTTAATGATAGCAATAACACACAGAGGTGCTAGCAAACAAATTGCATATTACAAATCAGGGATGTGTGGAAGGGGGGTTCACAGCTTAATCAGCTCTGCCCCTATGCAGCTGCTGAGTTTTGTGAGCCCAAAACAGAGCAGATGTCAAAAGAAATGTGTGTCCCCAAAGGGGCTGCAGTATGCTAATGGTGCTGGTACATTCACCCATGAGGGACTACGGCAGGATGGGGGAAGAGAGGGGATCCATGAAAGTAGCAGCAGCATGGAAGTGGAGCAGTGATCCTTGGATAGACCCTGGAGATGGCAAAGGGAAGAGGAGCATCCTGGAGAAGTCTGAATGTGGCAGGGGTAGAGGAGGGTTACATTTCACACCTGGTTTGATCACATTGGGATCAGCATCCATATGGACAAATGCCATAGAGTGTGCAGCTACAAAGGAACAAACCCCTAGCCAACAGCAGCAAGGAGAAAAATGGGAGACATTGGTCTGGCAGGAATTTGGGGTACACGCTATGCCCTGAATGTAGTTTGCTGCTGACAGAACCCCATAAAGGCAGCACAAATACACAGTTTTCAATAGAGCTTTTTAATTAAGACCCAATATAGAAAAACCTCCTCAATTCCTCCTCAAAGTTAGGCAACTCCAAACAGAAGGAAAAATCCTCTCCTGAATCCCTCTCTCCCAGAGCAGCTGCTTCATTTAGGTAATTCAGGCACCTCTGTTCCCTCTCTGTGGGATGCTAATGGATGGAGATGCTCTACAGAGGGCCTGAGTCCCAGTGCACACCCTGCAGGCACTAACTGCTTGGGGAGTGAGATTTGGGGTGCCCTGAAACCTCCATGTTCTTCATTTGCTCTTCATTTCTATGTGTGCTGCTGCAGTGGAAAAACCCATCAAGCCACTCAGAGACAGCAGAGATCGATGCCATGCAGATCAAACCGGCAGTTGGAAAACTTTGGGTGGAAGTGTAATACTGTGAGTGCTTCCAGCTCGGTTCCATTCAGGTCCTGATACCGAGACTTCAGTCGGATGCCAATTTTAGCTCCAATTGTCTGACAGCTCCTCTTTGTGAGCATAAGCAATATTGACAGAATGGTACTTTTTGAGAGAAAAGTGATTTTTTCTCTCCTTCTCAGAGAAAATAGACTCCCTGTGTAATGAGGTGATGCTGTTTCTATTCCTTCTGAGCTAAGGATGCTTAAAAAGAAAGCCTGATAGCTGCCTTTCATTAGAGCCATGGCTTTGAGTTTTCTGGACAAATAGGTATTAGTTACAGGATCTGAACAGAACCTATTTTAAGGGGATTCCCCTTGGAGTTATTGCTCAGGCTCCTTCTCCGGGAGGCTGGGTGAAATGCATGCCCTGGGCAAGTCCTGGCTAAATCCTGAGGGTCCCAGGCAAGGAAGGATGAAAGTTGTTGCATTTTTAATGTGCCTCTCATTAACTGTCCTCTTGAGCTGAAGGGGACCATGGGGTATTAAGTGGTGTCAGTGCCATAAAGCAGAAGTTGACCTGCAAAGGGATGGAGCACCTTATCATATGTGCAATGGCAGGACCAAAGTTACCATTCCACTTTCCTGGGCCCTCAGAATCTGCCTCCTAAATGCCAGTTTGCTGTTCCCCTGTCAGAGAAAATTGTTTATGCTGGGAGAAAACAAACTGAAAACCCTACATTTCTCTGCCAGGCTCCTTTTTCTTCGTCATACTTATTTGCTCCACGTCTTGTCATTCATGTCATGCCACAATGAGAAGCAGCAAGGAAGCAGCTGAGTCCTGAAATCATGATATGACAATAAATCACAAAGGCAGCGTGCCTTAAGAAGCAAATTGATGGGAATATTCAACAACCCCTTATGTAATGCTCTGAAATATTCTTTCTAAGCACAAGGAGATCCAGAAATAAAAAAGTCAGTATCATAATGAAAAATGTAATTAAAGTTTTGGTCAGATTGAATCCATTACATCTCTCACAGCTACCCGGTATTGATTCCAGTCTCAACCCCAGGGATGTGTAGTCTGATACCTCTGAAATCCCATAGGCAGGGGCCTAAGCTTGGCGTACATGCCATTTTCATGGCTTAAACCCAAGAATATGCTTCCAACCAACTATAACTCCACAGGATTCATATTTTATTGACTCCGAGCAAGCAGAAGCGAGTAGAAGCTGTATCTGCCACAAGGAAGATGGCTTTTGAGACACAATCTGTAAATAGAAGGGAAAGGGATATTTTGGCTATATTTTTGAACTGGCAGAAAACTGCAGCAGATTGCATTATTCAGTGGGTAATGTAATGTTAATGCAGCCTTGTAGCCGGGGGGGAAGAGAACTTTAGGTTTAATCATGTTGTAATGCCCTTACATTGCCCATTTTAGATTTGTCAGCTGTCATAAATGAACTGCAGTTTTATCCCAGGACTATATATAGAATGACTATTTATGTGTTTTTTATCTGCAGCTTATGCAGTTTAAATGAAGAAAAGAAAGGAAAGAGACAGGATCGAGCAAAGGGGGGATGCGCCCTCAGCTCTGCTTCATTCAGAGAATTCCTTAGGGCCTCCATGCAGGAAAACGCTGACTTTGCTTAAGCCTCAGCTTAGGTAGTTGACATTTTCAATAAAACAACACCCATGTTCAGTAAGCCGTTTAAAGACATGGAGAGCAAGGCAAGGGAATGCTGCATTTAAAACTACAACTGCACAGGACCAACAGTTGGCGAACTTCTTTTTGTCTTATGTATTTATAAGCACCAAACTCCAGTAAATCCTCTCCCATGGCATCACTCCTCATGAGTTTTACTGAAAACCAGTAATACCCTTTGGCATTCTACATTCTGACTAAATGCCACCCATGTTGCAGCTTTTTGTATACACATTTTACCAGTTCTCAAGCAAAGATGATTCCTCCTTTGCCTGCTGAGTCCTGAAGCTTTCTCTGCTATGTCTCCTCCCAGCACCACTGGAAATCACTGCCCGAGTGCTATTTAATGCCCTAGCCAATAATAAAAAGAAGGGTTTGCAAATGGCCTTGTGGCTCCTATCAGCTCAAAGCAGCATTGGAATGTGTTAGCTTTTTTGGACAGCCATTTGAAAAAGGCCAAGGGAAATGTGAGAAAGCAGAACGTCCTGCCGAGAATGAATTTTTGGTACTATCATTGTCTCATCTTTGAATCAAATTCTAACTCTGGAAGTGATTTCTGTAGGGAGATTTGCCTTGACTGCTCTCTCCATTGCTGCATCCTATGGGCCAAAGTATTTATTTCCTCCAACAATAGCAACTGATGTTTTTAAAAAGCAAGAATACCCGCGGTTTCATCCATAGCACTTACCTGCAAAGAGCATGATAATTTACACAGAAAATGCAGCCTATCTTCCTGCAGGACAGCCTGATTTATCGACTGTGCATCTGTTTCATATAAAGTGCCCTGAGTAGAACAAAAAGCTCCATTCTAGCAAAACCAGGACAGTTTCTTTCGTTTTCAATAAATCATGTCCTACCTGTGGGATACCTTGTTAACAACCGTACACTAAATCCAGAGGGGGCTCTCCTTTTTCATTTTCTTTCTCTTTCCCTTTTTATTTTTAACTTCCCATCACAAATATTCTGAGTTTCTGGGGCCAGTTGAACACCCTTTTCCTAGGCAAAACTCTGTTTCCTTTTTGAAGGAGTCTGGCTTTAGTAAGCTGCCTAAATCAAATACCGCATTAGTAACACATCTCTCTAACAGTCCATCTCAGACTGATCAGGCTTCAGCTTAGGAAAACCATAATGCAAGATCTTCCTTCACTGTATTTGTAATTAAGATCTTTGTCTTTACTCACCCAACCTCTTTTTCTATTCAGGATGTAATTCAATTTCCACTAAGGAGCCTAAATTCTATATCCAAGGAAAATATTTGGGTCCCCACTGGGGGAAAAGCTTCCTTACAGCAGGAGAGAAGAGTGGCCCTCCTCTCAAGGACAGCTAGCACAGGGATGCTGCAGGGCACTGCTCTCCTCTCCTGCTGCAAACTCTGCTCTTTGCATCTCCAGCACCCATTTCCCCTAACTACCTGAGGCTTGAGGAGACCGAAGGATGGGAGGAAATCGTGTTCCCACTGCTGCTCCACTGAAAATGTGTGAGCCTCAGCCAAACCGGACCCAAGGGGCTTGTGCCTGTCAAAGGCACTGAAGCAAAGCTGAAATCATCATTTGAAGGCTGATATTGATGTAACCGGGAATGGAAATTGTTTTCTTACTGACAACATAAGTCATGCAGGAGGATGCTTATAGCATCCAAGGAGCTTTAGGCTAGTGTTATGATACTTTCAGCAAAGTACAAAGGTGTCTGGGGAAAAGGGAGTGAATGCCTGTGAAATACCAGCACAGTGAGCCATGGATCTTGTTTCCTACACAATGAGCGGGACCCCTGGCACATCTGCATCTCTTTTCTCCCCCAGCCCTTGTCTAGCAAGCCACACTGGTTGTTCCTTAGAAGAGCCATGAGGTCTTTGCATGTGGCTGCAGCACCAGGTCCATCTGAGGTCCATTGTCCTGCTGATACCTCATCGACTTAGTGGCCCTCATTGAAGAACACTGGGGAGCTGTAGCACAATGGCTCTGAGGTACATGCTGCCATTTTTCCTGGACAATGGGGGTCCTAATTCCTGACAAGGCCTCTTGTCCCCACTGTAATACAAATTGCAGTGTAAAAATACCACAGATGGGATGAGCTAAGTCCTTGACCTTGTTTCTTTGCTGCAAAAAGCCAGGTGGTCCTTCTGCTGCTTTCTCTATCGCAAGTCAGGAATCAAACAGTTCCCTGTCATTAAATTGCCAGTCCTTTGTCCCTGGGCATAGAGCAAAATAAAGTCACCTTTCCAATGGTTTGCCAACTGTTGAGACACGCTGCTATTTCAGTGTTATCTGCAATGCTATTTCCTTTGCCCATGCGGTGCTTTGCCAGGCTGCTTGGACCAGACCTCAGGGATGGCCCGTGCAGCCTGCATGTGAGACTGCTCTAAAAAGAACCTCTTCTCTGTAGGGGACCTGGAGAAGCCCTTGGGCTTGAGGATGCATTGGTTTGTTTGTTTCTCTCCTCTTGACCCAGGAATGCCCCAGGCTCCACCTTGTCCTGTCCCAAGCGACCCAGGAAGCCTGGCAGCAGCAGCGCAGGATGCTCAAAGTGCCATTTTGGGCTTCTTTCTCCAAGGAATACTTTCCAAAGCACTTTGGTCTGTGGTGGAGGTTGTGTCTATCCAGTGTTTTATCAGGGCAAATTCTGCTTCCACCTTATTTCAGCTCGTTTGCCTGCTTTTTCAATGCCTCTGCCAGCCTGGCCAGGACTGAATTTGGCCCCTGATAGACACTTCTCCATTAATTAGATATTTGCCTCAGTGCCATGGTTGTTCTGAGGTCTAATTAAGTTTAGAGTTTGTAATGAAACTGATTTGAGATCCTGGGGTGGAAGGCATTGTAAGAGCAATCATGTATTGCAAAGTTGGGATTTTTTGCCCCAGCAACCTTTTGTGTAAGACTAATTCTGGCATAATTTCAGCAACCAGAAGTGAAGGATGAATAATCCTTTCCCAGGCTTTGGCAATGTGGTTGAAACTTCTTCACATTCACCTTAATCAAAGGAGCAATCAGAAATTGCTAATCACTTTTAGGAAGGCACTCATGTCAGGGTGAAATATAGAATCATAGAATAGTCAGGGTTGGAAAGGACCTTAAGATCATATGTGGCGGTCATATACACAGACAGGAAGCAAATAGCATTTGCTCAAAAAGAATAAAAGTGGTGGACTGAGAAGCTGTGGGAGACCCAGGCTGCAACCCTTGTGCCCCTCTTCCTATGGTCCCTTTTTATTCCCAACACCCAGATAACTCAACTGGGTGTCCCACATCCTGTGCCAGCCGCTTCGAACAGGCTGCCACTGTGAACTCCATTGCTGCACACCATCATCATTCAGATACATTATAACTTCATTTCTTCAGACTCAATCAAGCAAATCAAATATTTCCCGTGGAAGATCTGATTTAATGTCATTTAGATGTGGCAGAGAAGCTTTCAAAATGATCAAAACTGACCAATTCGCTCTTCTTGCCTTTGTATGCCAAATTTATCTTAAATCTTAATAAACACTAATCAATGCCTACTTTATACTTACACATAAAAGCAACCCTTTAAGATCATCCCTTGGGGGACTTTAAAAGGGAGCTTTGGGGTCAGACCAGGTTCTTACTCACATGGTGTTTCCTCCAGGGCCGACTGCACATTAGTTCACTTTAAGCCTCCAGAGAGAGGGGACCCTTGTGGCGCTTGTGCCCTGCTTGTGTTACAGCCTTTTGTCATGGGGAACTGAGCCACCCCATCGTGACTTTGAGAGTCAAATGAAATCTTACCTCCCCAATGTTGCCTTTGGAGAAATGCTTGGGGTTTGACTGATCTCATTTAAGATAATTGAGATCATTAAAAGAAGGAAAGCAGTGGATTGAGGACATGTGGAGGATGTGGACTGCAACCTTCCTGTCCCACTTCACTTGGTCATATTCTGTTTCCAGTGCCTGGATAATTAATAAACGCTGTTTGATGGGTTGTGTCATTTAACCTCCTCCAGGGCTCTTGCCTTTAGAGGTCAGTAATACGCAGTGAATAAAGGACCGAGAGGGTCATGGATTTTTAACTGGAAGATTATTCCCCCCCCGCCAAAAAATGTTGACTTGTTGAAAATCTCTTTTTCACCTGAAAAAGTCATGTTGCAATAAAGCTTCCTTAACACTTTAAAATGTTTTTAATGTTTACAATGAAATTGCTTTCCAGATACCCACTCAGAACCATGTTCTTCACTATAATTATAAACCAGAATTATAATTAGGCCAGCGAGAAAACAACACATCTCAAACTAATCTAAGAGGGATGGACTTTGTCCGAGTTTTCTTTCCCTTTTCAATTGGCATTGCTCTTGTCCTGAGTTAAAACAAAGAAATATTTCTAAATCCTCCACATGCAAAACCATTTCCTTGCCCAACTCTCCCTGTGTGATGGAATTACATGCAGACAGATCACAGCTCCCTCCAAATAATCAGCTCCATGAATGCTTTCTCTTCCACAATCCCTGACCCATAGCTCATTCATGGACCCAATGCTTGCACTGACTTAACTAACCAGTTAACTCACGTGGCCTGGGAGTGTTTCCTGTTTGCACAGACCCTCACTTAGGCTCAGGATTTGCATCCAGCTTCTAATTGTCACTTAAAATTCACCCCTTCCAAAAGGTTTTTGCCTCTGACCTCCCATGCTGGGATCCACATAGGAAGCTGATACACCAGGAGCATGAACCCGTGCTGGAATGAGTTTGTTTAGAAACCTGAGAGAACTTTCACTGTGCTTTCTTAGCACTGCTCACCCAGTTCTAATTGCTTTATGAACTTCATGGGGTTAATGCTGGCCACTGGCTGGGGCTGGCTGTGGATAAGGGGTATAAAGGCAAGCCAGAGGGCCAGACCCTTGTTTCTGTTTTAAGGAGTAAAATGAGGAACAGGAAGGGGGTCTCATGCAAATGAGACTTTGGAGTCCTGTGAAGTAAGCTGGTACCCAAGTGATGTTCCCAGGAATTGCTGTATCCCCAGAGAGCCTGTGGGGTTTGGTAGGTGCTGTGGTGGTCCTGCAGAGCCCTTCCACTCCTGTGAGCCATAAAAATGGTAAGAAGCTCCTTTTCCTTTTGTCTATTGTTCACAAGAGCTGGTTACTTACAGACAATCAGAAAATCAGGGCTGCCAAGATATCTCAGTCATACATCAAAAACTGGTTTGGGGTTTTTGTTTGTTTCTCTGTTCGGGGTTTTCTTCCACTTAAACCCATGTATTTTGCTGCTGCAATGGAATGGAAAATTCAAGTTTTGATTCTGCAGGAAAATAACTCTGTCACTCTCTGAAGAATTAATAAGGTTGGATTTAGGGTTAATCTGTAGTTTTCTTCTTCCTCTGTCAGCAGCAGATATCTGTAAGTATATTAAATCTTTCTCTTGCTGGTTACTGCAGGGATTTTTATTGCAAGGTAAATCTGCATTTTACAAGCAGGAATACTATCTAGATAGATGTTTCTGATACGCATCAAGAGCTATACCTGATAATGTTCCCCTCAATTGAAAGTGACAGTGAATATAGGAAAGAACTTGGATGTGCACAGAAGCAGACCCAGAATATTAATTTCTTTGGTCAAATCACGATCCTAAAGGACAAAACACTAAAATTACTTAAGATGAGGCTTAACACCCAGTTAGCCAAATTCCCTTTGTGCCTCCTTACCTGCTCACCCAGCAACGTGCCATGATCTGCTTTTGTACACGGATGAGGCTACAATGTGCAGGAGGGCAGGGAGTGGTGTAATTCATGGAAAGAGAAACGTATTGCAAAATATCTTGTCTTGGAAACCTGCCCACAGAGCCAAACTCTATATTTGTAATCATTTAAAGCTTAACTTGCAAAGCTTCACGTATTGGCTGGGTCCAGAGCCTTAGCTCTGGAGCGTTGTGCTGCCTGGGGCCGTGCAGAGGCTGTGCCTGAAGTTTGTTCTATGCTCCAGTCTCTGTTACTGTAAATAAAGCCCCAGCAGCCAGTTTACAGAACTCACTTTGGAGAGCTCTGGCTTTATTTCTGGTTATTAAACAACACGGTTGTCATTTGAGAAACTGTGTTATGGATGTGCTCAGAGTGGGCTGCGGCAGGCTGTGCAGTTGATGGCTGCACCAGGGCAGTTACAGAGAGTAAACAGCCATGCTATAGCTCTGTGTGTCAAGGAAAGCAATAAAAACCTATCAAGAAGGAATCACAAGCACCTAATGAGAATCAGATGCAGCATAACATAGGCCATGGGCATGCTCTTATCCAGATGAGTGGGGAATTATGTACATAAACAGAGTATAATTTGGTTTTACATCTTATTTTTCATCCTCGGCTTCAGAGGGGAATGAGTTTGTTACTGGCAGTGGCGTATAGGAAAGCTGCTGTTATGCAGTCAGCAACTGCTCACACACAGCTTGGTGTGATAGAGCTTCCCTTGGGAGCCAGGAGCTTCTCTCTCTACTCAAGGTGGGCTGGAGCAAATATCACCAGGTCCCTTGAGCAAAGCATCCAGCTCTGGCTGGGATGGAGAAGGAGGACCCTGCAGGTGAGCAGCTTCTGAGGCAGGAGAGGTGAGCCAGGGTCCCTAACGGCTGCTGCAGCCCTTGCTGTTCCTCAGCACAGAAGGTCCTGCTGTCGGATGTGTCATGGACTGGGTGGCAGAGGTGAAGGCTGGCTCTGCAAGGTGATGCTTGTCTCTTCCTTGCATGTTGGAGCACACTCAGTTCCTCTGAAGCTGTGACTTTGGACTCAGTCTTAGGGCTAGAGAAGAAGGATTTTGCCTGCTGCACTTCCTACTCCTGGTGTGCTGGTTTCCAAGCTTGAGCATCAGAAGGCTGTAGGGCATTAGTGCTACAAATGAAGAGGAAAACTGCTTCCAGCCTAACCTGCCTTGCACTGCTTGTGATTGAACGTATGACTGCACTTGTTGTGATAGATGCAGAAAACCCTGGACTTAATGTATTCCCATTTTAAATGCAAAGGAAAAAGAGGCTGTCAGTCAGCCAAGCTGGGCCGGAAGGCAGACGATCTGGGTGTTCAGCCTTGCTTGGCCTTGGTAAGGTGTATAAATCTGGGCAAATAGCCTCATTCCTTCTCCTTTAAATTGGAAATAACTTACAGAAAGTCTTCCTATTTTAAATGAAACATGCCTTGAGCTGCATCTCTGAGTGCAAGGTGCTACTAATGGGACTTATGTTGATGTAATGGACCTATTCCTCTTCTTCTGAGGGTACGTGGATGTTGGTTTACTTGTTTCCAAGATTAAGATTCCAAGTGTTTGAGAGGGGCCAGTCTGACCCCTGCACTGCAGAAGCAAAGATGCTTCACCTGGGGGCCTGGCAGCAAGGGAACTAGTTTTCCCCATGGATCCAAACTTGTTGAACAAGTCTTTCCTTCCTACCGTGTAGCTGGCTTCACAAAACCCATCCCTGATGTGCACCACAGAGTGGAGGAGAGTCGCTTTGAGCCATCTGAGAGCTGTGTATCTTCTCACTGCCACCAGCCCCAGCTTGCCAGGAAGGCTCTCTACCGCACAGCGCTGGTATCTGCAGTGACACAGAGCAGTTGGTATCGCTTGGCTGCCTGGAGAAAAGGATAATGTGTTTAGGGCAGCTCTGCAGCAGCAGAAATGCTTTTCTTTCTCACTGGGGAAGTGATGTCCTCAAAGATTTGTCCCTCTATTTCCCTGCATCACACTCAAAGTTTGCCCGTGGATTTTGGTTATAAATCCTTTCTCTTGAGTAAGGCTACAGCTTTTCAGTGTGCCTGCAGTGTGTGATCCACGGGCACTGCAGGGTACCCAGCCTCCCACCTCCTTGTTACCCAAAGGAGTCTTTGCAGCTCAGCATCCAACAGAATCCAGCTCTAATACAGCCGGTGCTGCAAGAGCTGTGTAATTGAGACAGATTTGTGTTAATTACCTACTTACCTGTGAAAACCTTAAGGTTCAAGATTAAGGGCAAGGAAATTATACTCGGGGGATATTCTAATGAGTGAAAAAACCTATAGTCTGCCTCACAAGTCACTTTTTTACATTAAAACTTTCTGGGCTTATAATTAGAAATGTAACATTTTGTGAACTGCAGTTCAGAAACTATGGGAAAAATGGTTTGTTTCCCCACCACCCCTCCTTTCTTAATCAGTGCTTGTGGGTTTGTTTTTCCAGTGGTTAATGACACAGCACTTATGCCCACCCCGTTTCACAGGGGAAGGTAAAATCTACAGAGTACATATATATATTTATTCAGGCAGTTAGTGAAACAGAACTAGTATAGGTGTTTGGCTGGTGGGGAATGGAGGAGAGGGTGAGAGAAAGGCAGGGGCTGTTGCCCTCCCAGCTCATGGGAGCCACAGTCTGGTGGGCAGGGTGGTGTGTGGAGGGCCGCCCAGGGCAGGGACTCTCTCCTCAAGAGGCCATGGCACCATGCAAAGCACTTCATAAATGACACGATTTAGAGGCAATTAGGTAATTATGACTTCTCTGTTGTACTCTTGAGCTCAGCTCACACACACTGAGCTCTTGGCCTGAGGCAGGTGTCACATTCATCTCTATGAAGAAGGAAGGATCTCTTTCGCAATGCATTTTTTCCTCTCTTTAAGTCCAGTGGCAGGAGAGCTGCCGACCACCTTAAGCTCCTGAGAGCACTCATTTACTCTGCCATTCCTATTATCAATAGTTGTGGCCCGTGCCATGTAAGCACTGGGTTTTAGTACACAGCACTCACCATTTCAGGGGTAAATGCAGGTGTGATGCTTGGTGTGTGTAAAGAGGCATCCTTCCTCGACACTGCTATCAAAGGAAGATGCACAGGAAGGAAAGGGGTCAGAAATAGCAACTGAGAAGCTGTGCATAGCTTCAGACTGCCTCCTCATTAATCTCGGAGCAAAGTCACTTAAAAATAACCATGACCTTCATTCCCCATCCATTTGCATGAGGCTGTTTAAGTGTTCCTATTCTGTGGAAAAGGACCATGTTGTGCATGGGCTGAGTGGTTCTCCAGCAAGCCAGGCTTGAAAGCAGAAAGGCTGATGGGACTTAGCCTTGGCATTTTGGAGTTCAGACAACTACTTAGAGGGAGGAAAAGGTGCTTATCTGCATCGAGTGGCTTGCAAAACACAGGAGGAACATCCTTGGAGCCAGATTGAGTGAAGTGGGTGTAAGGGAGAGGTGCCCACTGAGGAGGCAGCAGCAGAAGGAGCCTGGTGGATGCTCAGCTGCAGAAGGAAGATTGCAATCACTGAAGTGGTTTTCTCAAACCTGGAAACTGGGTTTTTAAGCCCAGAAGCAGATTTGTTGGTGGAAACATTTGGGGAACAGCTGGTATCAGCTATCGCTGCTCCTCCTTGTCCATGGGGATGGATTGCAGTGCTGTAAATTATTGCCTTGGCAATGGTCCCTGTTCACACCCCATAGCTCAGAAGCTGTAGGCTGGGAATAGAAGATGTAGAGCATCAGTCCTGGCTTTATGCCACCTGGGAGTTGTCTGTATGAAGGCAATAATTGGGTACCATTTGGGTCAACTCTCTAGGAGCATTTTAGTGATGGGGAAGCTGGTTGTGAGGGACAAGCAAATTTACATCTAGCCCACATGATCTACGTAGAGCAGAAATCCAGATACACCCAGAAGGAAAGAAGGGAAATGGGGACAATAGAAGTTGATGGGCTGAAAACTTAATTAACACGTTGAAAAGTCTGACCTGAACTCAGGCTCTTTCTCTTTGTTTTCCTTTGTCACCATTGGTTTGGGTTTTGTTTTTTTGATATTACTGCTTAGGATAAATTTTGCTCCCACATTAGGAATAAATTATATCAGACAAATGTCACACTGATGTGTTAATTCTACTGCAATCCACTGTTAAAACCCCATATAACAGAGTTCTTCCCATGTACCTTCCTCTTATTCTCTCTGTGGCTCAGCTAATAGTTCTGCAGCCCTGTTGATTTCAAGTAACTGCACAACAGCCCCCAAGTTTTCTCTTTATTGCCTCCATCTGCTGTACGAGGATGGGGAGCAGCCCCTTGTGATACACTTAGAATAACACATCTGCTGCTCTACTTTGCAGAACAGGGTCCAGGCCCCTTCCCTTGCTTACTATGACAAACAAGCAGCAGAATGATAAATAAAGCAGTGGCTGCTGCCTTTGTGAGCTCCGGCTCATAGAATCATAGAATAGTTATGGTTGGAAAGGACCTTAAGATCATCTCATGCTGCAAGCTAGATGAAATACCCACACAGTCATGGCACCATCCCATATTTATTTAAAAATATTAAACTATTTATAATGGGGAGGTCATCAGCATGCTGCATTCATTAGCAAGGGCTCCAGGGAAGAGACAGCAGTGAGCAGGAAAACACAAACAGGCTCTACACAAGAAGCAGCGAAGAAGCGTCCTTTTGAAATGTCAGTGCTGAGCAGCAATTAAAACCAGGAAGACTTAAAATACATGGAAATTACAACAGCCAGCCCTGGCTGCCAGGGAACTCATGGTGGGATTCCCGTGGATGTAAGATAGAGGATGAAGTCCGTGCTGCACAGTAAAATGCAGATGGGTTTTCTTCATGAAAGGAAGGACAAAATTGCTGTTTGTGCAGAAGTGACAGCAGTGAAGGCAGATTGGGTCCATGGCAGGGTTGCCTGAAGCGGGATGGAGAGCACCTCTGAACTGCTGCCAAGATGCACATGGGCAGCTGTGAGATCTGTCAGGATCAGGCTGGAAAACCTCACTGGAGGGGAAGAGGCTGCTCTGCATTGACTGGGTGAGAGTCCAGCATCAGTTCAGGTTGCTCAGAAACGGCCATTTGTCCTCACAAAGTGCTTCTGGGCATCATAGGGCAAGCAGGTGTTGGAGGATGTACAGATGCTCATGATAAAAGGGGGAAGGAGGGGATATGCTCTCTTGAAAAGTGTTTCTGAGCAAACAGGAGCTTGTTTAGTAGCTACATTTGAAGTAACTTAATGCTACTGCAGTAGTTCTATAGCTCATAGTCCCCTTCACTCATTGCCTATTGGAATCTGTTCAGAAGAGCCATTGCACCTTGTGCAGATGCCATCTGGTTCTGCTGACTTTGCATGTAGGCAAAAGCTAGCTTTGGTACCAAAGTTCTCATTAGGATAATGAATTTGGGGAGGTCAGAAGAGACAAAGAGATGAATATTTCATCTTTGGCATGCCGTGCCCTTTCAGAAATTAATTTGCTTTGGGCAGTTGCATGGTACTTTTCCTTTTATATTTCTTCATCTCATCCTTTTTTAAAATAGACATGGATCACTTCCAAACCCCAAAGTGTTCAGATGGGCTTGGGAGCTGTCCTTGGCTCTTTATACTTCCCATTTCCCAGGCTGCCTTCTGCAAAATGTGTTTTTAGAGGTTTCTCACTCCAACTTTTCCCTTACCTGCCCACAGGATTTTCATGTTTTTAGTGACAACAGAGCTGCAGCCTGCGCAAAGTGGCCAAAACAAAACCCAGAGCTGTATTTCCCTCCCTTCTCCCTTCTCTGCCCTGAAAACCCCACTAAAATTTTCCCATCTTTAGGATTCCCTGTAGGCACAGAAGGAATGATACTTAATTCCCAATTTCCATCCTACTGCTGGGCTTGGAACGCTTTATTTTAATGTAGAATTATACAGGAATTCCTGCAGGGACTTTTCACATCCATATTTCCTTGTAGTGCTGCTGCTGAATCATTGAGGAACTGAAACTTGCTTGGCTGGAGAGCCATGTGTTTTCATAAATTATCGACATGCTGAAATTGGCCCTTTTCCAAAGCAAGCCTTCTACTTTGCTAATACGCCTGGAGTCTAATCCCTGTTGTATTGTGGAGGATGAAGGCGACTCATCTCCAGCTGGTAAGGCTGGACGTAGGGCTTAGTGACACACAGAGGAGGTGGAAATTGGGAACATAGATGCCAACAGCAGCATTACAGCCAACATACTGGAAGTGCAAAGACAGCTCTGCTGGTTCAGATGTTGTTGCATCCAAAGAGTCATCAGGGAGCTATGGCTCCAAAGAGCAGGCACAAGTAGTTTGCTGCAGGTTATCTTCTGATGGCCTCTTTTCTCCCTGATGTGGTCCTCTGCTGGGAAGTGCACTGACTGTCATTGTACAACACAACTCTGTTTCCATGGATCTGGCTTTTTGACTAAAAGCTCGTTTGTTGCAAGTCAGGAGTGTTAAGACTTAGTTCTACAGCAATAAGAAAGAAATGAGCCTAGCAGTAAAATGGTATTGAGGGATGTATGGGAAATGCGCATCCGTACGTGGTTCTGTTTGGATGGATTTCTCACACAGGGTTTTCCTAAGTGGTCTTGGGGTTGTGGAAAGCCTCCATGACCTCATGCTGAGGACTGGAAGTTGAGCTGTTCCTGCTGTATGATGGGATCAGTATCCTGATTTATCCCCACTGCAGTGGCTGCCCATGATGGGTCCGGCAAGCTGCTGTCGGCAGAACCATGCAGTGGATGCCTTGACCTCTGCTGGGCAGAGCAGGAAGGTGGAGCTGCTTCCTCTTCGAGCCTGTCTGCCAGGGACATGATTCAGATTTTACAGCTAATTGACTGCACTGATCTCACTGCCAGAAAGGGATAATATTCAATGAGTCGCTTGTCTTTCAGCACTGCTGTCCAAGACCCTGCATGCACCTTAGAAAACCAGCCCTGTGACTTGGCTGACTTGGTCACCCAGAGGTCCAGGCTCCCCCATGACACCCCCCCCTTCTGATTTTACCTGCTTCTCTGCTTAAAACTCTGTCCTGCAACTGGTCCCTTACCTGGGGAGGAGGTAAATGGCTACAGAGTCAAAACAGGGTTTGTTGTGATTCTGCCACATCTTTCTGCTTCTGATTAAAGCCTTGCTCCACAGAGGCAATGACTGCTTTGCAAAAGGCTGATGATCCTGGTGGAAATTAATGCCATCAGCCCCTGGTAGCAGGAGGCACTTGACTCAAAGCCGACTGAAACTCGCTGCAGGCACTGGCGTGAAACACAATCAGCCCACAGCCCCATTGCGCTGAGTGCTGTGTGTCTTTATGAACAGCCCTGAGCTCCCAGTTGGAGGGCATGAAGAGATAAGCCCATGTGGCAGACAAAACCGATCAGCTCATTGCACCAGAGAAACAAAACAGAGAAGGAAGCTTGTAAATACCACACCAAGGAGGTCGGTGTGTGCTGAGAGGATGGGCTGGAGGCTGTACAAGCCCTAGCACTGCTGCTTGCTTCTTGGTCTGCTCATCTGCCGCCCAACTGGAGTTTATTTGTTAACACTTCTTCCCAAAGCTGGCTCCCTGCAGAGCCAGCTTTAATCTCTGTGCCGCACTGGAGAGCAATGCTAGGCTGGAGCATGAACCAGTGGATAGCTCCAGGACCTGGCCCATCATACTTTTGTGATGATGCTAGGAAAACATCGAGCAGACAATGCTGTAGGAATAACTTAACCCACACAAGCTATACAAGAGCTGTTCCCATGATGTTTGCTCAGTCCCCGACTAATTTAGGACACAGGACAGGCTGGCAGATTATGCAGCGAGACATGCTAATTCGGGCCTGCGGTTCATGTGAAAGAATGATGAGACTGTCTTGGAGACAATGCAAGCTAATATTAGGACGCCAAGCAGGGAGCCAGGAATCCTAATCCCAACTGCCACTGACCTGCTCCCAGGCCCCAAATCCCTCTCTGTAGCTGCTTGGAGAAAAGGAGCATCTCCCTTTGTGTTTGGCTGAGTTAGCCCTGGGAGCAGTTTATCCCAGCCAAGGCTTCTGGCTGTTATTATATATAAATAGTAATAGTGATCATAATCTTTCCATAGGGGGTATGGCATTGCAGGGGTAGTGCCTTGTATCCAAGATGCTGCTTTTGTTGGACTAAGTTCATACATGCAGTAGATGCTGCTTTAGCATAAAAATGTTCTTGTGGGACCAGCAAGCAGGAAGTTGATAGGGATGTTTCTGCGAAGATACAGCATCAGACGCCACCATAAATTCTTCTGCTTCAGTGCTTCAAAAAGCAAGACAGGGTCTGTGTATCTTCCATATCACTGAGTGATATCTTGTGGTGTGTTAATTGGCTCTGCTTCTGAGAACATTAATATGTGTGTTCAGCCTTACACATGTGGCTTGTCTGATGCCTGTAAATTACTCTCATGAGCAAAGTAAAGCCAGTCCCCAGATGGCTGCAGGATCAGGGTTGTGCTTTTCATTGCTGCCTTATCTGTAGTGGTTTTTGCCAGAATCATAACTGTGACCCAAAGAGGGACCCCTCAGCTACTCCTTACTGTTGCACATTGATATTGGCCAGGAGGAACTCCTTCCCAGATCCTCAGCTGGTCCTGTCATTGTGACTTATTACTACTCTTTAAATATATTTCTTTTAATCTTGGGGAGGGTACTTGGGCAAACTTTTTATAAGGATGAAATAAGTTCTGTATTCCAAATCAGACTTTCTATGGGGGAAAAAGAGATTTCTGCTCTTTATTCTGTATCAGAATTGCTATTAATATTCTGTGCTTGACTCTTTGCTTTTGAGGAAGAGCCTTGCATAGTGGAGCTGGTGGACAAGACACTGCACTGATTCAATCCCATGCGCCTTTTGGTTTGGGAAGCTGAGTCTTTGTGACTAGTAATATTTCCAACCAAATAGTGAGATTGACATCTTTAATTACCTCCACTCAAGCTGTTTGAAACACTGCTATGGGGAAGGGCGGGTTATTCTGAGCTTTTCCTTCTTGCCTGTTCTGTGTTTAAGCCATTAGACTTGAATATACATCCATCACAAGGGACTATCAACATACTCAACACGAAGCATCTTTGAAAGGTTCAGACTTTGCCTCTTCTTTATGGCGCCATAAAGACTTATAGTAAAATCTTTCCTGATTTAGCTGTCTCCTGCTAGTTTTCAGGATTTTTAGGGGAAATGAGTAGCAAGTTTTATGTGTTGGGGACAAATAAGAAAATAAAGAGGAGATAAGGAGCATGGGATGGATAGTCGGCACTGTGTAGGAAATGGGGAAAGGATAGGGAATGGCATGTCCATTAGCCTCAGAAGAGCTGATGGTGGAGTTTGAGGATGCGATGTGGCCCTCTGTATCTGCAGAGGGAAGGAAGAGGGTGATAAAGGAGGAGAGAATGAGACTTGGGCTGAAGTGAGTTTTGGTGTTGGTGCCTTGGGCAGTTGTGCTGCGCTCTCAGCAGGAATCAGAGGTGAGCCCTTTTCCTTTCTGAGCAGCAGAAGCAAAAAGGAGGAGGTTTATCAGCTGAGACAGGTGAATTGGGATAGCTTATCTTAGCAGGGCAGGGACTGAAAAGTCTCTGATAACTCATGTGGAGCCATTAAAATAGCAAAAGAAACATTCCTAGGGAAGAATGTGACTTGGTAAGGCTGAATATCTACGAGACTGGGGGGAGGAACTTCTTTCTATGACTAGATCCTAGTCAAGGAAGACTAGGAAAAGTCAAAGTCAAGATTATTTTTATAATTGATTTTGGAAGTCATAGTTGGAAATGTTCCTGTGAGCAGCAAAGTCCTCCACTCCAGCAAATCTGCACCAAATGGATCTGTGTTGTGGTTTCCTTAGGCTTCTTTCAGAAAGTTGAAATGTGTGGCAGGCTCAGCTTCTCTTGCAAAGCAAATCTGATCATTCTCTAGCCAACGCGCTGTGCCCTCTCTGCTCTGGACTTCTCCAGAGCTTTCCAAGGGTGGGAGCAGCATGGCTCCCTCCTTGCCAAAGAGCCGCACCCACAGCAATCATACCCTGGAACAGCAACAGCTTCTGCAGGGAGGATATGCCTGAAAGAGGCTGAAGCTCAGGAACGCAAATGGTAATGGAAGCCAATGAGATCGACAGTCTTTAATTGTGTTGGATTTTTGTAGAATCTTGCATTTAAAAGTGACTGTTGGTTTCCTCCTGTCTGTAAGACACCCCAAGGCTGGCATCAGTGGGAAGGCATGCCTGCAGGCAGTCTGCCCTGGTGCCTCCGCCCAGCAAGCTCAACAACATCCCAACATACCTAGCCTGTTGTGGATTATTTAAGCCATAGGATATGACAGAGCATGTTTTATGGAGCCATTAATTTATGCTCTCTGTGTGACTTTAACCACCCAAGAAGTATATTAATGGCCCTATAAAATACACCCTGGAGTGTCTTAATATGGTTATGAGATCGATCTTCAGCTTTATATTCCACTGTGTATGATATTATTGAAATAAATTGCACAGGAAGGTGACACTGGGGATCCCAGTAAGGGCTGAGTTGTCTTTTTCTTCTGAGAATCCCCTTGTCACAGATTCACTCTTGTGAGTGAGCTGAGGGATAGGGCTTCAGCCATCCTGCTGTAGGAGGCTGGACGGTGATGCCTTTTGGGATTAAGCCTGCTGGCCCAACTCTGCAGAAGGCCTTTAGGTAGTACCTGGTCTGTGGCTCTAACCAGGACTGCTCGTGTCCTGATACCTGGAAGGCTTTCTACAAATAGAGTTCAACCAGTATCTGGACTTGGGTCACCTGTTGAAATGTTTGCCAGAGCCAGGAGTAATGGCAGGCTTCTCCTGGCTATCAGACAGCAGCACCAGCCTGTTCAGAAACCCTGGATGCCACATAGAAAGTTCTTCAACAAAAGTTAGGTGGGGTTACTGTGAAAAACAATTCCTGCTTGAGAAACACAGCAATACACGGCTTTACTGCTGACAACGCTGGTAGTGTGAGTGTTCCAACAGGAAACCTCTGTGTCTGAAAGACTGGATCTTATTTAAGTTCTCTTTTTCTCTCAGGATCCACATGCACAGGCTTTCAAAGCCTTGAGGCCTGTGATGTCAAAGTACTGGGGGCTTGGGGTTTAGCTGGAAATTAAGAATAAATTCTGCCATATTAAGTAATCTGTACTTTTGTTTGTAGCCTTAATCATTGTCATCTTTCCTTATGCTCTCTGGTGGGAGCGGATGGCTCTGAACTGCCATAAACCCACAACATTCTTAGTGACTAGACATGGTGTTCCATCCCCAGGCAAGTAAAACTGTGGTTTTCTGTAGTTTAAGTATGGGTGAGAGAATGATTTGATGCTTGGAGGAACTTTGACCCATTTTAAAATCCAGAACACAGCATGAAGTTTCAGAGATGCTTATGAGGCCAAGACCATGGGTCAATATCCTCTTTGAAAGAGCCACTTTAGTTGCTAGTGTGTTTGCAGCGGGACACAAGGCATGTTAAGCACCTTCTGAAGAAGGAAAATTGCAGCACCCTGCTCATCCTGATAGACTAAGAGGCTGCTGGTAGCTGGGCTACCAAACCATGGTGACTGTAGAGAAAAGAGCAAGGGAATTGGTCTCTGCTTAAAGCTCTGAGCCAGCCTGAATCAGGTTTTACAGTGCTGTCATGGGCTGTGAGCTGGTAGAGAGTGTGCTGCCCCACATGAGGTGAGGTTGGACCAGCCTCTGCAGGCAAGGTAGGATGGCTGCATCGAGCCTTGCTCAGATGAGTGATGTGCCCAAGCTTATCCTTGCCCTGTGCTAATGTTCAGCTGTTCCCCAGGTAGGTGCCCTGTGAAGCTTCATAAATTACCTCTTATAAAGTGCTTAGAGAGCCTTGCACAAAGGAGAGTATTATTAGAACTGCAGTTGTTAGATATGAAGATGGTCTGTTAATCCTTAAATCAGTCCCTGCAAAGGCAGGACCACCATCCCCCGGGGGAGAGGCCACACTGCACAGCTAAATGTGAAGACAGGTTTTAGTGCAGTGTAATGACCTGATTATCCATCAGGCTGGTGTCAGGGACTCTTCTGGGCAGGAGCAGCCCTGCCACAGTTCATGGACTCAGTGCTGTTAATGGCTGACCAAGGGCTTCCTTTAATAGAGGTGTCCTGAAGTCGTCGTGTTGAGGCACAAAGGTGTTGGGCAGTCACAGGGTCAGGAACGAGGACAATGAAAAATCTTGGCTGTGTTTCAGCTGTTACAAGTGATGCCAGCTTCCAGGACCTAGGGCTATCCCGAGTATCAGCTTGGCCAACTGGCCCTTACTAGATGTAACTAGGAGATAAAACAGTAGGAAGTTGGTCATGGGGGAAAAACTGATGGGAAAGCCTTAAAAGCAAGAGAAAGTTCTGGTTGATGTTTGTGGGATTTGTTAATTACCAGCAAGAGCAATTTTGGTAACACCACGGCCCAGACATGAGTGCAGTGTTAGGGTTACGATGGGAGCACCTCACACTTGCCTTAGCGTTGCGGTGTTTGTAAGCACACGGAAAACGGCCCTTGGAAATCCGTCATCTCATAAATCTCACTAGCAGAATTGTTTTTCCAAACAGTTTTTACCCAAGTTTTTCCATGAGGCATGAGCAGCTCTGTAAGATCTATTCAGGGCAGCCACAGCTCATGTGATGCTCACATGGATCCCAGATGAATTTCAGCTTAGTAGGGCTGTCACATAACACATCCTGCAAAGTGATGGTGATGAAAATGCGTCACACCCAGCTCTCAGCTGTGAACAAGAGTCTCCTTGCGCTATGAGCTCACATGTGTGACACCACTATCAGCTCATGTACAGATGGGATATAAACCCTTCCCTGCTAGCCATGCTGCCACTCCTCACGGATTGTGGGCCCCCTGAGCGTTTGTTCCCTAACAGATTTACCCTGATCACTGATCTGGTCTTTACTGGTGAAGACACAATAAAAAGTGTGCTGTCATCCTAATAGTGACAGATTGGGTGTCTGGTTACAGAGCCAGCGAAAGCAGATGTAAGGCAGTTATTGAGGCTCAAACATGGGGGATCAGCACAGCTGTAAGTGTGAAAATGAAGTTTTAAAGTTCCAAATGGAAAGGAACCTTTTAGAGGGATAAAAGAAAACCATGGCTAGACACAGCAGGTAATTAGAGTTTCATGAGTTCACTTCTGCATTTGCCCTTCACACCCAGGAAGGCAGGCTCTGCCCCAATTCTTGGAAGGGGCTCAGGTACTTGGTCCAACTTTGAGCACTGGCAATCCATCTGCTTCCAATGGAGACCTGGACAGAGGTGCCTGAGGCACAGGGCATGGAGCTGACTCACCGCTGTGCTATGTGACATTGGACAAAGCTTTCTGTTCCCTTGCCTGAAGGTAGCTATGCCACTTGGGCCAGAGACTTTGCTTTTGTGGCTGTAGCTCAGCGCCTGCACTGATGGGGATTTTACAAAATGGTCCCATGAGAGATCTCTGCTGTGGCAAAGAGTGATGGGGATGCAGGGTGTGAGGGAACGACAGGCTTCTTCATCAAGGACAGACGTAAGGGCAGGGAAGGTACCGTCATCACTCCTCTTGGGTCTGTGAGCTAAGCCTGGCTGATCAACCTGGCCAGCCCCAGATGATGTTAGGCTGAACTCCATCCCCAGCTACTACACGTAGGCTCCCCAAGTCCAGTGCCTGTCCTATGCTGCAGATCACTTTGGTACACTCATGGCTTGAAAGGTGTGTGATGAGAGAGCAATGCGGATGGCAGCAGCGGTCTGTGGGCTGTGCTGGCAGAGTGTGTGTTGGGGCAGTGCAGGGAGTGAGACCAAGCTCTTTGTCTCTCTTCGTCGCTTCTCAGCCCCGATTAGCAGCAAAATAGGGCACACTGGCGTCTGACAACCGATTTCCTTGCTGGAAGGGGTTCGGTCATGCATAAGACTGCTCAAAAGAAGGCCTGGCTTTCAGGTTTGAGAGCATGGAGCATGCCCTGGAAGGGACAGCTGGGACGCGCACACTGAGTTATTTTCCTCTTCTGAGTTCGGCGCCAGTTCTGGGTCGCTTTGAGAAGTTGTGGCCGATGGATGTCTCCTTCCCCAGCAGATGGGCCTCTGTATAGGTCTGCCTGTCTTGTAAGTGATTACACAGGGAAAACAATGTGAAAGTCATGAATTCGAGCACTTGAAAAGTGGAGGATGGAGGGTGTGAGCGCTGTTTCTAACTCAGCCTTGTGCAAGCGCTTTGATACCATGCTAACGACTGGCTTGAGCAAGTTTTGACTCGGGACTTCTGCTTCATCGTGTTACTTCCCGTAACAGCTCCCTGGAAAGCACAGGTGAGCAGGAAAAACCCTAGAGATCCTGGCGGGAAAGCCAACGATGGCCATCCCTCCTCCCCTGAAACACCAGCATCCACAGCGGAGGAGCTTCACCCCGGCCGCATGCGGAGCCCCTCCCGCGCTGCCCACCGCCATGCGGGAGCTGCGCTGCTTCTGCCGCGGGATGCGCGGGAACCGACTTTTCCCTAAGGAAAAGTTGCCAGCGGGGGGGGGGGGGGGGGGGGCCGGGCCGAGCCGTGCCGGGGGCGGGGAGGCGGGCGGGGGCCGGGCCGGGCCGGGCCGGGGCGGGGTGTACGAGGGCGCCTGCGCCGGCGGCGCGGAGCGGAGCGCGGCGGAGCGGAGCGGGACGGGCCCAAGTGGAACAAAACAAGCGGGTCTTTGTATCGCCTTAAAGGCGCCGCGCAGCAGGCTCCGCTCCCCGCGCAGCGGGGCAGCAGGACTGAACAGCAGCGCGGAGGTGGCGAGGCCGCCCGGATCTGCTTTTCCAGCGCTTTTAAAAAGTCTTTTACAAATTTTATTATTTTTATTATTTTTTTTTTTTTAATTTTTAAATAGGGAGAGGGACGGCGCGGAGGGGAGGGCGGGAGGCGGGCGCGCACCCTCCGCGAGTGCGGAGCCATGCGCGGTGATGGCTTGAGGGGCCGGCGGCGGCGACGCGGTCTATGAAGCAGCGGGTCGGCGCCCCTTGCGCACCTGCTTACCGCGCTGCCGCGGGCGCGCAGGGCCGCGCAGCACCATGTCGCGCGTCGTCCAGAAGAAGAACCACTGGGCCGGGCGGGTGCGGCTGTGCTCGCTCACCCGCGGGCCCGGCGGGCAGCTGGGCTTTACCCTGCTCGGCGGCGCGGAGCACGGCGAGTTCCCCTACGCGGGAGAGGTGGCCGGGGACGGCGAGGCGGCGCTGAGCGAAGGGGAGCTGCTGCTGGAGGTACAGGGGGTCCGCGTCTCCGGGCTGCCGCGCTACGACGTGCTGGAAGTGATCCGGAGCTGCAAGGACCCCATCGTGGTGAAAGCCGTCCGGCAAGGTGCGAGCGGGGATGGGTGCGGGCACCGGGAGACGGGGCGGGAGGGGGACACACGCCGCGCTGCCCAAGGGGTTGTTGGAGGATCCCTCCTTGGTGCTGCGTGGCCAAGAGTGAGTGTGATACGAAGGGGAGAGGCCAACATCAGCACTCCGGGGCAGAGCAGGACCCCGAAGAGGAGCCACACGCTGCGTGTGTCGGTGCGCGTAGATTTGCACGCACTCGTGTGCACTTAGCTCAGGTTCCTCCTCGTCCTGACTCAGTCGGGACTGTCCCCGTACTTATCACCGCGGGCAGTTGCGTGAGACTTTCTCTAAGGCAACGCGGAGCCTCCGGCGCTCCCCGCGGGGCACCCATGGGTGTCGGAGGGTGAAGAGGGAAACCGCGTGTGCGGGGATGACCCACGGAGCGGCTGAGGCAGCTCCGCGGCTGGAGGAGTGTGGCGAAGATTCCTTCCTCCAGCAGCTGAGCATCCTTTGAAGCAGCCGCGCTGCTGTGTGATGAGTGGAGTCTTGTTCAAGAGGTGCAGCGTGGGATTGCGGAGGGAAGAGCTGTGAGGGCAGTTCCCCTCTCTGGCTGCTCGGGGTTGCTTTCACCTGCTTAATTTTCCTTAGGTGAGGGCACGTCCGTGCCCTCAGCCCTGCAGCAGAGGCTGCATAGGTAGCTCTCATTTGGCAAGGGAAGAGGATGGGAAGAGTCCTCCCATGCGTGATTAATAAAAAAGCCACTTCACATCCGTGTACACGCAACAGTGGCTCAACAGGTTGGTGTAACAGGCCTGGCTGATGGGCTTGTGATTTCCAGGGCAGGACTGGAATTCAGTGCCGGGAAGCTGCTGCTGCTGTCGCAGCCGCTGAGGTTGGGTGGGCAGGACTGCAGCCGCGCTCCTGGAGGTGCACGGGGTGAAGGAGGGCCCCGGAGTCAGCTCGGAGGGAAGGAAGGAGGGGAAGTTTTCTTTGGGTTCTCCAAGAGATTCCTCACAGGAAAGTTTATCATCAACACATGTATGCATCCCAGAGTTGCGGGGTTGCTGTGGCTGGTGGTGTGAGACAGATTTCTTTCTGTACTTGGTTCAACCCAGCTGGTTGCTATGGACAAAACTGATGGCTGGGTGCAGGACCATCACCTGAAGTCTTGTCCTTAGCATCACTGGTGAGCTGAGTCAAAGGGCTGCAGCGCTTGCTTCATAGCCATCCTTTGAACCTCAGTGCTGGAGCACACACAGTGATAGAAGCTGAGCCATAGCCAGGCTAAGCAATTCCGCCGGCACTTGCTCCCCTTTCCAGGGCAGTGGCAGCTCCAACCTGCCCTGGAGCTGAGGTACCCAGGCACGTCTGCTGGTTAGTCATTTCCTAGAGTCAGGAGAAATATTCCCGTGTCCAACTCCAAACAAAGCCAGTTTTCTTTAAACAAATGTGCATTTTCCCTGCTGTGTGTTCTCGGCTTTGCTGCGAAGTAGGGAGGGAAACTGAGCTGCTGCCTTCCCTGCCCAGGCAGGAGCAGGGTAAGCATGAAGAAAAGTATGAGGAAATGAGGCAGGTTACTTTATTTATTTGTTTGCGTACTGATTGTTTTAGCAGAAGTGTTAAAAATCCAGGCTCTGATGTTGCAATGTCACCTGTATTGGTGGGCGAAGAAAGGTTTGTTAATAAAAACCCCCAACAAATAAACCCTTCCCAATTTGTGAATAAACTTTTTGTTCTGTTGTTATTTTGACATGGAAATAGACCAGAAATTACAGGATTTAGTGGTAGGTGTGTCTCAGCTCCAGCATATGGTCAAAAGCAGAGGCAGAGAGTTGGGTTTTAGCATACTGGGTGGGTTTACCTGGAAGTTGGGAGAAGAAGGTTCATAACCCTGCCTGGAGCCAGGGCACTTGAACTTTGGACCATCCTCATCCAGAGGTAAGAACCAAGCCCTTGGTTACTATGGGATTGGAGTTTCTCTCCCCCTTTTATCTCCCTTCCCCATTTAAAAATGCTTTATTAGAAAGGAATGTAGGATAGAAACATACATATATTTAAAATCCATATGTATTTCTGTGCTCTGGAAAGCAGTTCCCTGCTCCTGTTGGTGATAGCCTGGCGTCTGCCTGCTGTTCTGCGCTGAGCAGGGAACTCCCTTGTGGATTGGGATCATAAGTGTAGAAAAGGAGAGTGTTTTAATTAAAATCCATTACTTCTGTGTTGATTAAAAATCTCATTGTGGGGACTGCAAGTGTCATTTAACATGAGTTGTGTGGCACTGGAGTAGGCAGCAAAGGAGCATGAAGATAAGACTGTAAATGCATTTTTAGCTATGATTCTCCTCTTCTTCCCAGTTCTTAGTGCCTAATTGACTGGTGCTGAAGTGCTAGGGCAATATTAGCCTGGAAATGTGTATGCTTTATTGCCTTGTCTCTTTTGTATGACATTTACAAGGCTGGAAAAACAGGAAATCTACTGTAAGTCAGTCAGTCATCTACAAGCATGGACAGAAAAAACAGCTGTTCTGACCTTGTACTTGGTAGAAGACAAGGGACTAGGACGTGAATCACAGGTGGAACAGGCAGTGCATGGGCTTTGTCACTGAACTCGAGTTTATAGACTTGCAGGTCCACGTGCAGTGTTTCTTCTTGCTTTTGTGTAAGTTTGTGTAAGTTCCCACAAAGTACAAAGAGGGGAGAACCTGTATGAATTCTCTTAACTGAAATAACAGTATTTAATACTGCTCATGTTCTTGGTCGTTTGCTCATGCCACGAAGAAAGATAAAGAACTTCAATGAAGCCTTCCCTTTCTTTTCCCATAGGCACCCTGGTTTGGTATTATGTTTGAGGAAAAAATATACCACTACAGTTGCTTGGTTTTGGGGGAGAGAGAGGAAGAATCTGCTGCCATGTATCTTAGTAACTTTCAGAACTGTCAAATGTGTGAAAGAACCTCAGTTAACATGTAGTACTTTTATGACTGACTGTTTCCGTCTTACATCTGTGCCTAAATTCTGATGAAACTGGCGATTAACTCCTGGGGAGTTAATAGATGAATTTTGGTTATTACTTGGTCTGGGAGTATAGAAAGAATGGATTAAATTATAGAAGCAATGGTCACATGGCCTTGTGTAAAGCTGCGTTGCCGTAACACAAGAGTTGCAGCCTCTTATTTCTTTTGTTCCTTGGTTAGGTGACCTGTGCCAAACCATACCAAGCCAGATGCTTGCTATGGGAAACTGTCAAAGTTAATATGTTTGTACACTTATATTTGAAACTGTTTTTAGTTCTCAGTTCAACACTTGGGATCCTGAGACCCTTTAGGGAAGCAGAGCTCTAAATGACCAATTGCTTTGAAACCAGGAGGTGCTGAGATCAGTTTATGCTATGAATGATTTTCATAGTACACTGCAGCTGGGATGGTCCCACAGCAGGGAGGAGTTGTGGGGGGTTTTTAGCCCTATGCAAGGCAAACAGGAGCAGGAGTGATCCCAAACAGAAACAGTCACTGTTTACCCAGTGCTATCAGCTGCATTTGTTTCTTTTCAAACATTAACTTGACCCTAAGATAAGGAATACAGTGCTGTGACTCAACCATTCAATGTCAGCCTGGCATATGCTATACAAGGCAATTGTGAGATGTTGAAATCAGTGACATACTAATGTGGACAAGACCAGCTTCTTTCAGAAAGTTTGTGTGAGCTGGTAGCTGGACCTTGACCTTTATTTTCCTGACAGAAATGATGGTTTTGGTGTTTTGTTGGCATTTTTCTTTTTTTGTAGAACATAAAAAATAAGAAAAGAAGCTGGTGCGTGGGTAAATGTGTGTGTTCAGTAGTTCAGCAAGCACTGAAAGCAGAGTGTCACTTTGTCAGCGGGCGACACTGACCAGCCCACACTAAGTAGGTTATGCTGGTGCCTGGCATTGGAGGCTGAAAGCGAGCGCTGAGGCTGCGTGCCTCCCTGAGATGTAGCAGTGCTTTCCTTCACTTTAACATGCAGGCAGCTGCCTCTGTTGGGCCAGTGAAGGGCAAACCTGTTTAGAGAGTGAGCTCTTGCTGTTCCTACTTTACTTCTGCAGTGTCACGCATGAGTTCCAGAAGTGTTTTCCTTTAGTCTTTGCGTAGCTGAGTGCAGTCTCTTGCGTGGTGAATTCTGTAAGTTGTTTTTCTGTTTATCCAAATTCCTTTAGGACCCAGTTGGATTCGAAGAGGAGTGAAAGATTTCCCACCCAAAAACTTGGGAGTCATTCACCCATTTCAGATTTATAAGGCCCATTTTCAATGCTGACCTGCTTTGATGAGCATTGTGCAGGGCTAGTCACTATTGAAACATAAAATAAGAAAAGGCAGAATCTCTTTCAGACATCACTTCTAATATGTTTTGCTACAAGCTGGTAGTCTTCTTTCTTTGAAGTAGTACTGGGTTTAGCAGTTGTGAAATGTGTATGTCTGTGTATTGAAATACTGCTGTGAGGAAGACCTTATCTTTACTGTGCCTGAATTGACAGTGTAGTGCTTGTCAGGATTTAGAAGTTGATCCTGTTTGTGGTAAACCCGTCCTCTCTCCTCTCCAGAGCTGTGAGGTAGGACCCAGGGATGGGTGTTGTGAGGTAGGACCCAGGGATGGGTGTTGTGAGGTAGGACCCAGGGATGGGTGTTGTGAGGTAGGACCCAGGGATGGGTGTTAGAGCCTGAGTGCCACATCTTTGCTGTTATAAAAAAATTCAGGAATTAATGTGATCCTTTTAATGCCATGAAATGAGATTATGTTTTCCACAATGAAGTTAGTCTTTCCACCCATTGGCATGGGACTCCAGGCTCCCTCTTTATGGGGCCCATCAGATCACAGAGCAATTAAATCACAATCATGGTCTAATTACAAGCGGTCATTCAGCATCATTGCAAAATAAGATGTTAACACCATCCTGCGTGTTGTTTCAGTCTACTTTTTAAGACCAAGATACAACTTCTGTATGAGCGAGTTACTGACCTGACGTGAAATTTAAGATTCGTCTTCCATGTATCTTGTTAGAAACGTAAGAATTACTTTGAATAGGTTTGGAAGCAAAACCACAGCTCATTGTATTCCCCTGTTTGGGATTGTCATTTTTCTCTGGTTCAGGCTGTTATCGTTCATGGATCTCTTCTGACTTTCCAAATCTCTTTATCTGATGCCTGAAGAAATACCCATACTCCTTTGACAGTGTATGCAAGCCCAGCAAAAACATTTGCCCAAAGGCAGCTATGTTAATATGTAAAGATCTTCTGAGTAGCACTTTTGTGGCTGTGCAGAACTGATGATTTGGGCCAGCATGTCCCTTTGTCATTAGATTTCAGCATCACTGAATTTGAAGACAATGTGGAAACTGAGAAGATGCTGCCGCATTAGCAAGGTCAGAGCTGTGGGCAGGGGTAGGATCCTTGGGGCCACTGTGGAGGGTTTGTAAAAGAATTGAGCGAGTTTGTTATTTACATTGCTTTACTGTAGTCCAGACACAAGCCCTTGCTGGTTGTTTCAGGTGTTTGGGGTTTTCTTTACACCTCCTCTGACATTGACTGGAGCTCATAAATCAAAGCACATGGGTTTTGATCTTTGTGTGCTGCAAGTGTCCGAATTCCTTGGTGAAAAGCATGGAGTACTGGCTCTGTATGAGTGAGTGCCATGAATTTATAGAAGGACTGTGAAGAGCTTGAGGCAAAAGAGTTAAGGTAGGTATTCTTGATTGGAGAAATTGGTGGTACCAGGAAGATGGGTACTTGGACCCCTCCATCCCATCTGAGCCCCTTCCAGCTCTGCATCCCAACTCCTGGAGCAGCAAAATAGGGGATCCTCCTGGTCTCTATTTCTGCCAAGTTTCACTCTAGCTCAGCTAAGGAAAATTATTTTTGCCTTTTAGGAACTAAGTATTAAGTGACCTTTTTGCACCAAGGGCGCAGGGATGGGTCATCCCTCTGTGATCTCTGAAGATCTTATCCGCTCCCTTTACCCTGTCACCAGAGGCACAGCTTGCAGGACAGGGAAGACGGCAGCTCTTCAGCACTGACAGTGCTGCTGAGTGTGCAAGAGCAACTCCTGCAGAAACACAGTTTTCACCCCATCATCATTTTCTCTCTGTCTCTTGACACTTGATAGTTTGTTTTCTCACTTTGTATTTTGGTCTCTTGATGCTTGCTTTGGCCTTGCTGTTGCGGTAGTTTGACAGTTAAGGCAGCCCATAGAGACCCACGTGTGTTTGATGGGTTAAGTTTGGGGTTCCCTGCAAGGATCTGGTGTTGGGAAACAAACCTAAGCCTGAGCTATCATCCAGAATTTGTTTCCTACTGATCTGATAGAGAGCTGTGGAAGAGGCTGCCTGTTTCCAGAGCAGCTTGGCAGCTTTTGCACTGGGCTGGTATGTTGCAGATTTGCGTTGAATTTCTTTCCCTTATTTTCATTCTTTACTTTTCCTTCTAGACCAAATAGGTGGGCCAGCATCCTTCTCGGCCCTGCAGGAGCAGTGTGGCTCAGGGTAGTTGGGGTGTTTTTGTGAGGCCCACCCTTCACTTGGCAAAGGTCAGGCACTCCATCCATCCTCCTCCTGTGACATTTTAAATGCTTTCCAGAGCTATTCTGCTGCTATGGGCTGGAATGATGGCACCACTCTCTCTGCTAGTCCCCATTCCTGGCTTTGGCATCGTTTGTCCTGAACTGTTTTGTGTTAGTAATACTATTTAAACCTACCTGGGTTTTTTTTCAACTGTCCCAGTAGACTTTGGAGAAACAAAACAGGTTTTATTTAAGGACCTGATGTTTTGGGTTACATTCTTACAGACTTGGCTTTTGACTAAGGGCAGTTCCCGTTTTTGTATTTGAGAGGGTTGGTATCATAACTTGAAAGAAAAGAAGGTAAAAATATTTATCGGATTTCATTGACTGTGCCCTGTTAGATTAAACAATAGCGCTTATTACATGGTGTGAAAATAATGCAAAGCACCCTGTCTTCATAATGTTACAGGGAAAAAAACCAAACAAAGCCTTTGGGATGACTTGCAAAGTGGAACAGATGCCCTTACAATTGCAACGCATTTGAATAAGGAATCGGTTTTGCATGGTTGCTAATCCTTGACTAAAGAGTTCATTGTCTTGGATTATACATGTGTAATTTTGGAGCCCTGAAGACAGTACTTCAGTACAATTAGGTTGGGAAGAGACCGGCTTTTCTTTCTTCATATCCTTAATCACAGTAGCTTGTTTTTTAAGGGGAAAACCTCAACTCCAGCTTTTTCGTTTAGTTATTAACAAAAAGCCTTTGAAAAAGAAGCTGCCTCAAATCCAGGCACTCCCTCAACACAAACAAAGCTGTGCAGATATTGTGTACTTCCAGAAAAAAGCCCCAGCTTTGATGTTCAGCTTCTCCTATTCCAGTGGTGCAGATCCTGTGCTAAGTGGGTGTTAGTCCAAACTGATGACAGACACAGATGTCTCGGATTTTTTTGGGTGCATGAAAGAGAGGAAGAAAGATACTTCCCAAACAGGCTGAACTGGACAGGTGAGACCCGGCCTACAGAATAACTGTGAAAAGACTTCACTTGGAAAGAGCAAAGAACATGTCTGTCCTTCTCCTTTCCCAAAGGTAGATCTTCCACTTAGTAAATTTAAGTGGTGGGGATACAGGAGGATGCTCCTGGGGCTTGTACCTGGGGAGAAACAGTTCCCCGGAGCCTTGTGGGAAGCCAAGGATGTCTCAGGAAAGGTGGAATGAGGTGGGCAGTAAGAGATACATGAAAGATACCGAAAACATCAGGCTGAGGAATGATTTCCTGGTTCACTACTGACGCTGAGGCTGTCTCTAAAGGCAGAGGCAGCTCAGTGCTTTCTGCAGGGGCAGCCAGGACCATGGCTGTGTTTCCAGCTGGTGCCAGACCTTGGTCCCAGAGCAGTCTGGAACACTGTCGTCTTGTTCTGGGCATTGTAAATGCTGTATCAATGTATAATATAGGATGCAACTTTGCTGTTGAATAATATCCTGTTAGGATGTGGTGCCTAAAATAACTCATACTCCTCTAGGCTGCTGGGGACAGCTGGGGACTCATGGCACTGTGCAGCCCTGGAGGAGCTGATCCCCAGTGAGCCTGGGGAGGAGAAGTCTGTGGTTTGGCTGGATTTGGGGACATTGTCATTTCCAAGCTGAGTCTTCCCTTCGCAGTGCTGGTGCCTGAGGAAGGCACTGGGGGGCAGGATGCCTGATGGGGCTTTGGCAGCCACTAGTCCAGCTCAAGCTTTGTTCTCTCCTTGTCCTAAGGGCCAAAGAGTTTATTAGTCTGATGCAAAACAAAGAATCATGTCCTTCTCTTTTTCCTGGTATGCATTTTTCCTTAAACAATGAAGTGACTAATATAGAATATCTTTCTAATGTGCGCCGATTGCGCTGGAGAGGAGCGGCAGCCTGTCTGCATGAGTGCATCCAGAGCTCTGCTGGGTTCACAGTGGGGCACTCCGCGGACCACGGATTGGGTTGGTTTTGACGAAAATCAGTAAGTTGTTTGTTTATTGGGAGGAGATGGCTCCTTTGTTGTTGTTAGATTGTCTTCTGCCCATACCCCGCTATTGTCTATTTGTTTTATGTGCAAATACTAAACTTGCTCGGCCACAGTGTATAGTGTTTTGTTAACTGTTGTGTAGTCTGTGTGCACTATGGAGTCCTCCCTGTCATCTGGTGTTTGCTGTTATTAATCCAGCTGTTTCCAAATGGAGATGACAAATACTTTTCTACATTTGCCGTAGCTGTATTACCCCATTTTCTTTTTCCCTTTTTAAATGAAGAAATATGGACATGCTGAGATTGACCTAATTCCACATGGAGGTATTTTTGTCTGAACTTAACCGTAGTCTGTATAAATCCTTCATGTCACAGGAAGCTTCATTTACTACAGGTGGAGCAAGGGAATTAAACCCCCAATAACTGTCTCTGGATTTCTGTGGGAGGTGCAGGGCAAAGTCCAGATGGGTGTTGGGGAAGCCAGGGCTGTGCTGGTCCAAGGGTTGGCTGCTCAGGGATGTTACTTGTAGGGGAAGGTTTTATATCTACACCCAGCCTAAGAGGAGGAGCTTGTGAAAATACAGTGTCACCTATCAAAATAGTTTCAATTCTTGGGTGAGGCTCTCGAAACGCGACTGTGTATATATAACCATACATCTAATTTTTGCACTTTAACATTCGTACTGTCAAATGCTGTTTCAGTGGAGAGTTCCAGAATCTCCTCTTACTGTTTCTTTTCTCCTTTTTAATGGAAATTAATCCCGTGGCTTCAGCAGCTCAGGCTGTTACACAGCCAATGCCATGGATTTTGCCATAAGCAGCAAAATGTGTTGTTGGCACAGGTATTCAAAAGCTGAAAAGGAAGAGCGTGGAAACACCACCATTCTGGCTAAGAACAGTCCGCATGCCCATTACCGCATCACAAGATGCTTGGGCAGCCTCTGATCCTATAAAAACATTTGAATTCATTTCTGTGGTGTTCCCGTGGTGAAACTGTTTCAGTGACACTTGTCCTGTAAATCGTCTGCAGGAGCGCATTGGGTTTGAAAGAGGGATTGCTCGTGAGACCTCTTGTGCTTTCTAATCGGGTTGTGCAGTGTGGCTGCTGAAGAAGACCCACATTCCCTTTTCCTGACAAGTGCTGGGGGGAAGCTGCTGTCCAGACCTCTGTCTGATCCCTGTGAATCATTTTGAGAGCGAGCGCAGGAGGGAAAACAGAGTACGCCTGTAAATGTTATCTCGGGAAAGGCGCCCAGTTTCATGGTGCACGCAGATCTCTGGCATTTTAAAGGTAATAAAATCGTATTTAGCTCCCTCATTCCAGAGGCAGGTGACAGTTACACTTTAACAGAAGGTCATTTCTTTGCGAGGGTGGGAGAAGTGGTGAATACTTGGATGCACAATGGAAATCTTTCAAGCCTGGTGAAGTTTCGGTCCCCCTTGTGCCAGGCAGCAAATGAGTCCAGGAGAGTTGTCCCTACCTGGATGCTTTGTAGGACAAGGAGAGTGAGGGCTAAAAAGACCACAAAGTAAGAGTGGTGAGGCACTGGCACAGAGTGCCCAGAGAAGCTGTGGCTGCCCCATCCCTGGCAGTGTTCAAGGTCAGGTCGCACAGGGCTTGGAGCAACCTGCTCTAGTGGAAGGTGTCCCTGCCCATGGCAGGGGGCTGGAGCTGGATGGACTTTAAGGTCCCTTCCAGCCCAAACCATTCTATGATGTTTTGACGGTGAAGCCGAGGACAAAGGGTGTGACTCATTCAGGATGCTTGTGGCAATGTTGTGGATCCACAAATCTCAGCTCCCCATCACTGTGCTGAGGGGCTCTCCTGCTTCCTAGATCCACATTAAAACGGGGGAAATGGATAAATTGCTTCAGTTGGAGCAGCTCCCTGCTGCATTGCCAGGCTGTCCTGCTCAGGTGGAGGTTTGCCATGACAGTGTTTCCATTTCAAATACCTAATAAGGTTGTTCTGTAATGTGTGCTTGTAAAACACGTCAAAGCCTGAAAGTTTTATCTGCAAAAAAGATGACACAGGGTGGCTTTTTCATTTAGTTTTGTTTGCTGTTGCCAATTTTCCAGTTGTATTAGTTAATGCTGGAAATACACATGTATGTTTTTCCAGGAGCTAAATACAGTGATTTTTTACATGGTTCTCATCTAGGTTGGGATATCTTGGTCACAGTGAAGACTGGGAAGTGATCAGTGTGTAAATTTGGATCTGCTGAAATTGTTACAGATGAGAAAAGCCCCCATAAAAATGAGAGTGCTTAAATGTAAGCATGTGCTGATGTAACACATCACAGAGGGCTTTTTCTGTCTGTCTGGATGCAAAAGATGCTATAATCAGTGCGGAGGCTTGCCTAAACCAGTGTGGAAATTGCTGCTTGCCTAAAAGCTGGGCGAATTGTCACAGTCTTGAAGAGCTCATTGATATTAAAAGGTTGCAGTGGATTAGCCAAAAATCTATTTCAAATTGATTTAGTGTTGCTGGTGCATAACTCAGGCCGATCATCTGTGCCCAGCTCTGGGCTGGGTTGAGCACTGAGAGCAAGTGGGTGAGCATCATTGCATCTTGCTTAGTGGTGCCACCACTTGCTTAGTGCTCTCCCCCAAGGATGCTGGGGAAGGCAAGGCAGCCCTGTCTCCCAAACTGCCTCATCTCAGTTAACTGTTATTCTCAGTGTTCTTCCCTCATTCAGTGTAGTGTCTGCGGTAGCTGCCTGGATGGGATCTTTCCCCTGGCTGGGAGCACAGGTATTTTTCCACAGTGCGATGGAGTTGGTGGGGAAGGTTACATCAGCTGCCTGGCTGGAGCTTGGCGCGGGAGGTGCGGGATGCAGTGATTCCTTGATTGATTTCTGACAGTTTCTGCTGCCTGCAGCACCTCCTGCCCTCTCAGGCCAGTGCGTGAGCTCACCAGGAGGATTAAAAACTTCTCTTTAAGAATTTAGGGGCTTTTTAAAAGCCATTTAATTAAAACTGGTGTTCCTCTTTTCCTGTCTTGATTGCAGATGGAGGTAGGTTTTACAAACAGTAGTGCTGTTCAGCTCCTATCTTTATAAACATCAAGCATCTTCCCATCAACCTGTGGGCTTCATCAGGCAGAGCCTGCTCCTCCCTGAGCTCCGGCTGAGCAAAGCTTTCCCATTAGCATCACCAGCTGATAAACAGAGCTTCATCAAGGCCTCTGAAGGACAAGACTTGTCATATATTCGGTCACAGCAGCAGCATTGCTGAATTCTGATAGCGGTCTGAACTGGTCGAAGAAACAGTGGGGAATATTTATTGTGTTTTTGTTTTTCCTCAAAGTCCCTGATGTAGGAGAGGTCTCAGCATTATTATGCAATGCAGTGTATCATGTTTGCAGGACTTCTTACCATAAAAACATTGTTTCTAGCTCAAGTTTAGCAAAAAGATGCTCCCAGGCTCAGCTCTCTTCCAGATGATATTTCACATTGATGCCTTCTAATAGCCATGTGAGCTTTAAGTTGTAACATTTACAGGAAATATGGCTGCAGCTTCCCCTTCTTGGAGGTAAATGAGCAATATTCACACTTCTTAGCACCTGCTCACCAAGCTGCTTGAAAACAAGTTAGAATACAGGCTGGTAGCTGTGTTGTTTCCCCCGTCTCTCAACTCTGCGTTTCCTGTTCACTGGTCAGATCAAACAGCAGTGACATTTCAGAGCCTTCCTGAATGGCAAAATCAGAAATAGTCCTTTTCTGAGAAGTGAGCAGGAGGTGTTTCAAACCTTGCGTGCAGCTGCTCTGCTAACAAGTGTTTAACGTGTCGAAATCTCTCTTTTACTGCAGAAGCTCTATTGAAAATGACAAATTGCTTAAAGCAGTTTCCATGTTAGTCTTGACAAAAATCAGTTTCTTTCCACCCAGAGCACGTGGAAGGCATTTGTGCACTTGCCTGACTGTTTCTCTGTCCTAAGGCTCACGCTCGTTGCCTTGGACTTCATGTGATACTCACAGCTGCTTGGGGTTTTGTTCAGTTTTCTATTGAATGGGGATTTCCCCCCACTCCTCCTTAGCCTAGATGTGGAAAGTCAAATATCTCCCTGGTTTACATTTTGGGGACCATAGGAAGAGCAGAGGAGGAGCACTCCAAGGTTTCTGCTTTTCAGAGGTGATGCTCTGAGTGTTGTGAAATTCATAATTTAAGCTGGAAAATCTGCATCCACAGCCAAGTCACTGTAAGGTCCTTTAAAGGCATTGAGCAGTGCTGATGCTTCACAAAATGACAGAGCATCTATTGCTTAAATATTTGCACCTACTTCTCTGTAGCTGTCACTTTAGCAGATGGATATATGTGGACAGGTACAAGATACTGAGTGATACAGTTGTCTGTAACTGCTGTGAAAAATTGCTCAAGTAAAAAGGTTTATTCTGAAAGGAAAGAGATTTCAGGTAATCACTGTGCTCTAGTTACCCAGCACAGAGCAACATGTTGTGTGGTGTGTATCCTGTGAGGATGTATTGCCAAGCTTCACGTTTGGGCGTTTCAAAGAGGGCGCAGCAGGGAATTGTGTCTCCTTAGCCATGCTAAGACTTCAAATGGCTGAGATGAGGATTTGTGCTTTTCCTTTCAACGGGAGTGAGTTGCTCCAGCATATTCGTTTGCAGGGCTGCTTTTTTGCTAACCCTGCTGAAGCTCCCCTGGCTGGAGATGGGTCCTTGCCCAGGGCCATGAGCAGAGGGTTGTATCAGCCAGCATCCTCCAAACGTGGCCAAAAGGCAGGCTTCGGGCTGCACCCAGGTCATGAAACCGAGGACACAAACTGTTCCCTTTCTGACTGGAAGGTGCTTTACCCCAAAGGGCATCAGATAAAAAAAGAAATCAGCGTTGCTCCATTGCTCTGCTTGAGACAGCCCTCTTGCTTCAGAGGATGGTTACCGAGTTAGACAGCGGGCAGGAGGGGATTTGAGGACAATCCAGATGCTTTTTCTATAACTTGAAGGCACGCCATATCCAGGCACTTCTATTTTTACCCACTTTTCTTGTAATACTGTGTTTATTTTATCTGCTGAGACCCCTCCATTATTCCCAGGTTTGGGCTGATGGGCTGTTTTGATTATTTTGGGGTTTGTTCTTTGTTGCCTTTAACGTTCGGTTAGTGTTGCTTTTTTCTCTGAAACAGTAATTTAAAAAGTAACAAATGCAACAAAAAAGTAACAAATATCCATTCTTTTTCTTCTCACGGGTGGTGTGGAAATTAACTTGCTGCCAGAATGATGCTGTTTCCTGTGGGGTGAGATGTGTCATTGCAGATTCATTTGAGCTCTCCTCCCAGTTGCTTTCCTGTTGCAAATACTGGTTAATATAATCTGATTTAGAGGATGGTATTAGAAACTGGCACCCGCCGGTAGAATAACCCGTCCCTGGAAGAGTGTCCTGATCTCTCGTAGGCATAGGGCCGTTTATGCCTGGAAGTGTGGAGGCTTTATATACCTTGTTTATGGTGTTTCCTTTTGTGGACTATCGGATGCTGCCTTTGGCTATTCTTGTTATGTGAAGAAATGTCTGATCCATTTCTGAACCCTGCAGAGCTCCCTGATATCAGGCAGAGAATATTTTTTTAATGGATTTTGAGCCTGCCTTTCTGGCTGTTGCATCTCAGGTTAATACAATCAGTGCACCCCAAATACCCTGCAGATACCTCTTACAGAAGCAACTTCTTTATTTACGTAATGAAGTGAGAGCTTTAATCCCTTTCCTCTTGCAATGTATTTGGGTTGCTTTAGCAGCCAGCATGGTCACAAGCAGGATGGGGTTACTGTCATGTTCTCACAGTTTCATACCCATGGTTGATAATTAACCCATTTCTTTAACAAAGGTTCCATGTTTACTCTGCCCTTTTTCTTTCCTGCTTTCCAGTCGTAATCCAGATGAAATGCAGTCTCTTCCCAGCAAAATGCTGGGCTTAATGTTCTGCCAGAGGTGTGCTCATAAAACCCCTTGTTATTAATATGAAGGCAAGTTAGCTCAAACCATTTAATTTAATATCGTGGGTCAAGATGATGCACCAAAATGTAGGAGTAAATACCTTTAGAATGCAAGTTGAGCACATAGGTGCAGGTAACTGATAAGCAGCATTTGTAATAATCATCATACCAGCAACACTGGTGTTTTTTTTGGGGGGGTGGGGAAGAAGGGCCTGATTTTTGGAGCACACAGACCCAAATTCCATGTGAGGCTGTGCAAGCTGAGAGGGCACATGCATGGTCTCAGCCTCGGTGCTTGGAAGGGGCCGCATCCCGCTTTGCTCACTGTCCCCACTGGGGCTGTGGTAGCAGTGGCTATTGTGGGGTGAGTGATGCTGGATGTTTGCAAGGTCAAGTCTAATGTCAGAGTCCTGCTGCAGCTCATTTTGGGGCAGGAGCTGGATGGAGGGTGAAGGGCTGAGTGAGCGGGGGCCCGTCCTGCTGCAAATATGCCAGGTGTATGCTTGCAGGGTTCAGTGTGACCCTAGGTATGGATATGGCAAATCACACAGCATTAACATTAACAAATACTCATGCAATTTTAACTAGAATAAAAACTGTCGCAAAACTTAAGTACTAAATAACACCAAAGCCTATTTGCCTGGGGGAGATGGGTGTTTGTGGAGCTGCTGGGGCTTGGCTCCTGCACTGCTCCCCTTTAAATGCCGTGCTTTGATTTATCTTCCTTCCACAGGACCTCCTTTCAGCCTTAAAAAAGCAGTGCTTATCATCGCTGTTGTTAGGAGCCTGTGCAGCAGCTTGAGTTACTGCTTTTCAGTTTCTAGTGCCATGTAAGCAAGCATAAATCTGTATATTACACCAATTTACATTTGGTGGGATTTGTCTTGACGCGTCCAAAGCCTCCGACTCTTGATTCGTTATATGAGCAACTTCTTTAATATGGAGCCCTGGGGACAAGACCCAATTTGAAATAAAGTTGTGCAGGTAAAAACAGAAAGACACAGACTGTGTGCCCAAATACACTAACTGAGGAGTTGCAGTTCTGCTCCGCATCTCATCTCAAGTGCTGCACTTGTAATAGCAACGTGAGCTTCTGGCCTGAGCCTTGCCTTTGCCAAGACAGAAGCAGTCTGATGTGGATGAGTGCAGCACCCTGGATTTCACAGTGGGAAGAGGCCGATAGCAGCAATTCCTCGGCTGCTTGCTGGATGATATTGTCTTGCTTTTCTTACATGTACCGCTTGTATTTAGGTCAGCCTGGCTTTTTGATTTAAAAGATGTGTAACGTGTCACCTTAAGGTCTTGTTGGTGTGGTTTTAGGTTGTGCTGTGATGTCGTCTTTATTTTTACTCTGCCCGATGTGCATTTCTTCAGGTTCAAGGTGGGTTTGAGTCAAGTGTAAACTGGAAAACTTCCATTTACTGTATCAAGTGATAGCAATGTGCCCCTGCTAACTCTGTGAAATACCTTGGCTTTAAAGTTTGCTGCATCAGCTTTATGAGATTCGGAGGGGGTTTGCACCAGATGAAAGGAAGGCTTTGCTGTAAAATCCTGTTCCTTCCTAACCTGGCTTTTCTTCAAATAGTCTGAAGCTAGATGCAAGCTAGCACAGAAATTGCAGTGTGCTTTGTAAGCCTGTGAAGAAGTTTGGTGTATGTGTGAGTAACTGTGAATGATACATTAAATAAATGAAGCGAGAAAAGGTGTCACAGTTGCTTGATAGAGACTTCTGTCATTTGGGGCTGATTGGATGAGGAAAGAACCTCATTTCTAATTCCAGATAATGAGATTTTGAGGAAGCCTATTGAAATTGGTGGCTCTAAAGGGCCAGGTTTTAAGTGGTACCTAAAATAGACAGGTTTCTTATGGAGGATGTTACGTAAATGCATATGTAGGAATTTATCAGTACAGGATCAGCGATTGATGCCTGTACAATTGGACGTTTTCAGGGAAGAACCTCAGTGTATTGCCAGTTCTGGGCTAACCCTTTATTTTTCTTAGATACTTCTGTAACTCTTTTTATGGGTACGGAATTGCTTCCGTGACACACCACATTGCAGACAAGGGCAAAAGTTTAGCAATCTGCAGTGCAGAAGGGCTGATATCATTGCCAGCTGCTGATTCTAGCTGTGCAGCTCTTGTACCAGCCAATTACACCCACACTCATTACAGCCTTTGCGGTTTGGAAGTGAAGTGTTCCTGCTTTTAACTCGTAGTTTTACAGGATGTTGGTTTAGGCTGGAGGTTTGCAAAGCTTCAAATCTTCTATTTTCCTTTGGTGTGTGCTCAGGGGGTAGGGGAGGTGAATAAGGAATGCTACACGGAGAATTGCATGCTGTGAAATGGGAGGGCGTGTGTTTCTCTGAAAGCATTGTGAACCTGCAGTCGCCTCCTAAAACTTTCATTAAATACTGTAGGATGTGCTGTACCAAACTGCTGCAGGTAGTATTGGTCTCTGCTGCAGTGCCAGGCTTGAAAAACTGACTAGTGCTGTAGGGAGTGCTGAGCATCCCTTCGTGAGCGTATTCCTTCAATCCCTCAGCCACAGCTTTCTGCCTGCCTCCCTCATGGAGAGCTTCTGCCATGTTTGCAGACCGTTTTGGGAATGCCGCTGGGCAAAGAGGAGGTCCCAGTGGGGGACCAGGCAGAGAAGGAAGAAGAATGTGACCCTCTGAGCCGTTACTGGTGACTGCACTATTTTAAAGTCAAACTTAATTTTTAGCTCTTCATAAACAAATCCTTGTGCTAGCTTTTTATATAGCTCCGAAGTCAGTTGTGTGGCTGTTGTTCCATGGCTACAGGCTCCATGGGTGCCACAGGGACCCCTCCTTCTCAAAATGCCTCTCAGCACTTGGGGAGACCTTTTAAGAGGTGCTTTGCAGAGGGACAAACCCTCCAGCTCTTCTGAACATTACATGACAGCTTCTTTATCCAGAGGTAAATAGGTCTAATGGATCGAGTAAGATGCTGGACTCATTGCAGGTTACTATGGGAGCTGGTGTCCTTCATCCCACACCCCAAGGGGCTGTTTTTGCCCCCAGTGTTTTTATATTTGGCCTGGAAACTCAGTACTTGCCCTGGAAATGCAGCGTGCAGCATGAGCAGGGAAGCAGCAAGGATCCCATCTCCCAGGGGAGCGTTAGTGATGTTTAGCTTTGTTATGACTTTATAGCCCTGTTGATTTTTAACTTGGAAGTTTCAGTGAAAACCACACACGCTGCTGTGCAAATTCATACTTGGTAACAAGTAAACAAGTGATGGAGCAGTCTGACTCAGGAATTTCCCTCCAGACCTCGCTGGGAGGAGGAGCTTTGCATTTTTCTTGTCCCGTGTTTATTTTTAGTCTCGCCTCTAACATTGCTGATAGCACCATTACAGCCCTGCAGATTAAAAAGTCCCAGCATGGGGCAGAGTTGAAAGACTGATGCTGCAGAGCAGTCAGAACCTCTAGGATTTTGCAGCTGTGTCATGCTACAGGCAATTAATTTAGTCCATTCTTTGCCTGCTCAAGTACAGCTCCATGGAAGTCTCTGATTTCCTTTCACACCTCTTCTTGTCAATGTCTTTAGTGATGGCTCTGTCCTCCTGACTTGATAGTGCTGTGTTTTGATGCTAACATTATGGGTGTAACAGCTGTCTTTTTAGGCCCCTTTCTCCCCTGGATATGTTTTGCACTAGCTTTGAGGGTGTGCTGTGTTTTAGAGCTGAAAGAGAATAATTTAAGTCCTATACAGGTAACCCTGATCTGAAGCCATCAATAACACTCACGGGGTTTGGGTGGTGTTGGTGAGGACAGACTTGCCAGCAGCACCTATCTGCAAGACCAGATGATTTATCCAAGAGCTCTTGGCTTTTCAAGGAGGCCTATTTTTTTCCAGGGCTAGCTGTGTTAGTCTGAGTCAGCAGAAGGGTATTTGATCTTTGAGCTGGTTGTTGGGTTTTCTGAGTTGTCTTTTGCTGACCGTTAGTCAAAGGCTCCAGAGATAGCAGAGGACGTTATTCAGGACTCCTAGTGCTTGAAAACTCTTAGAAACAGTGGTTTCTGTCAACAGTGCGTGTGCAGCCTGGACTGTATTGTGGCTATTTCAGGGGGAACAGTTGTATGAGAAATAGCTGGATCTAAAGACATTTGTCTTCCGCAGTAATAGAATCTGTGCCTTGTCTGAAATGGGAAATGTAGTGGAACAGTAATAGATGCTCACTGCTGTGGAGGCAGGGAAATATGACCCTTTTAGTACGGGACAAGGCTTGAGGACCAGCAGGCAGCCTGCACCAGGCAGAGCATCACTGGCAGGGTCCTGTCACCATAGGTTGGGGTAGTGCTAGACCCAGAAACCTTGCAGGCATACCTTAAAGCATACCCTCAAATAGTTACTGAGGAGCCTAATTCTGTATTTTAACCCCCCAAGAGTAGTTTTTTCTTGACCATGAGCTGGGGAACTCTTGTAACCTCAGAGAAAGTTGCTGTATCCCAGGGAGCATGTACAGAAGACAACCCGTGCTTTCTCAGTGGACATGGTCAGCTAAAAATATGGTGATGCAGAGGGTAAAAGAAACCTCATTGGCACTCAACAATACCATGCTAACCTATGTCTTGGTGATTGTTATTGATCCTGTGAGTCTTCTCATTTTCTGAATTGATTTGACTTCTGATAATGTGACTTTAGAGGGAGAGGGTTTGCAGGAGGCTCCCAACCAGCATGTACTATTGGGTGTTTTCCATAGGGGAAGGAATGAGTTAACAGAGGTGGGACATGGTGGGAAAGAGGGTCCTGCCTGTGCTCGGATGCAGTTCCTCTGTGTTCAACCAGAATGTCACAGTGCTGTTGGATTGTGGAGAATGAGGCTGGTTGAACACTGGGAACTTGAGGAATGTGTTTGAAGACAAGAGCAGCTGCTTTGCTGTTTGGGTGTTTTATGTTTTTTGTAGACTTCTGCCAAATTTGGGTGCTTAGAGAGCAGCTCTTCTTGGCAGGCATCTGCAGGCTCTGATCTGCCTCCTTCTAACCGAACACCCTTCAACAAAACCAGCTTTTTTCCAGATTAACTGGCTGTTGGGTTTGCTTTATTATTAAACAAAGCAAGATCTCTGGGGGCTGGTGCCTGTGGAAGTCTGTGATAACGTAGAAAGGTTCTCAGCTCAAATGCAGCTGAAGAATAATGTAAAAGTACAACACTTTGAGCAGGGGTGGGTACAGAAACTGCAGAGATCTGTTTCTTTGCTTGGGAATCTTGTATTGCAGTCTGTCGTTACGAGAAAATCCAATTGACAAGTTTTATTCAGTCTCTATTATTCATGCAGTGAATGCCTCTCAAAGCTCTGCAGAAATATGTCTTTTTCTAGATCTACAATGAGTAGGAAAACACTATGTGTTTATACCAAATGCTGGAGGATTTGTGGGTAGCTACTATATGGTTTGAAGTAACAGTATACACAATGTACTGTAAATGATTCTCTTTGTATATTTGGCCTATATTCAGTATAAGATTAAATGCAAGAATTTATGGGCTTAAAAGCCCCAACAACTTTCCCATGCTGAAAGCAAAAAAGAATGACCTTTAACGAGGCTTTACACTATAGAGTGTTTTTAAAGGCAAGTTTTTAATTTCCTTCATGCATATTCCATGTTAAAGTGTGTACTTTGCACTTTAGATAGGATACTGTTCATTGCACTTACCAGCAAACAGCTGGGGAATTCCAATCCCCCAACTGCACAGCAGCTGCAAATTAAACATATATAATTCTACCCTGATTGGCTTGTAATGATTATAATCCCCTTAAATTTGATTATTACCACAGCGTGGTAACCTCAGCCCCCCCGCCCCTGATTTCATTGTGGGGTCTGTGAGTAACCAAACCAGTCATTAGGAGCTGATCGCTGGATTGCTTCCTGCAGAGGAGTGCAGGGGAATGACGATGCCCCATTCCCGTGTGTCTTTGGAGGTGCCCAGTTTGAGAGTTTGGTTTTGTTGCTTGGCTGCTGTCATTGCATCAGAGGCAGGTTCTGTGGCTGTGCAGGGAAGGGGGAAATCTCGGGAGCTTCAGGCACAAACACTGCGACTCCTGGTCAGAGCCACTGTGTGGGTCCATATACAACAGGCAAGCAGCGCTCTTTGGTCTTGCTGGTAGTGACTTACCCTCAACGCCACTTTGGCTGTGTGAATTTATTCTTGTCTTCTGATTTTAATTTCTTTTTTTAGTCACCTGGTCACTTTGCGAAGCATGAAAGTTGTGGTTTTCAGCCCTAGGATTGCTTTGCTTTCATCTTGTGCCCATATGCTTATCCTCCACCAGTTTTTCCTCAAGATATTTTGTAGCTCTTGATAGCAGGGAATGGCCTCTTCCTTTCTTCTGCAGCACCTTAGTGCTTGGGAAATGCCATTGTAGGACCGAGTACTAATAGATACCTGCTGCTGGAGAGCAGCCTGGAAACCCTGAGTTCTGGGCAATTCCCCCCCCCCCCCCCCCCACTTCCTGCAGTCCTGAGACATGAAAGAGGCCATGTCAAATGCCTTGTCAGAGAGATGCCCTGATCTGAAAGTATGGCTCTTAGTGTCACCCAGTTCATCTCTGACTTGGGGATCTGGTATTAATCGAAGAGATGAAAGGCCAATTTTAATATACACAGTAGATAATAGAACCTGTCATTAAAAGCAAAATCTCCCAGAGCATAAAGAAGTGACTGCATCAGTGTATGCCTTAGTTAAGTGCTTGGATAGAGGAAGGCTGGTGCTTGTGCCACAAGAGCATCCAGACTGTGGCTGCTGGGGCTGGAGAAGAGCAATGGAGCAGCCATGATGGGGCAGGAATCCTGCTTCGCTGCTGCTATGGTGGCTCTTCCAGTGAGTTAGGTCTGAAATCTGCTGGGGTCTGGAGTTGCTGCCTCTTGGGTAAGGTCTCTTCAGCCTGGCTGTGTGTCATACCAGGTCTTTGATACAGAGCCTAGATGCCTTCCTGTGTAGCTGTTGTATTTCAGAGGTAAGGGAGAGGCTGGGTTGCCTCATATGAGGCACTGGAATAGGTTGCCCAGAGAAGCTGTGACTGCCCCATCCCTGGCAGTATTCAAGGCCAGGTAGGAAAGGGCTTGGAGCAACCTGGTCTGGCATGGCCAGGGGATGGCACTAGATGAACTTTAAGGTCCTTTCCAACCCAAACCATTCTGTGATTCTAATTCCATATGGGGAAAGAGTAATGAATTCTCCTTAGCATTACTCTTATTATTCGCTTTAGCTGTTTTTTTGGTTGGGTATTTGCTTGTTTGGTTGGTTTGGGGTTTTTTTTTTTTTTTTACACTTACTGGGATTGACTCAAGCCTTTTTAATGCATTTTTTTCAAAAAGTACATAATTTAAGTAACATTTTCATGCACAGATGTTCCCTTCCAATTTCATTCCACCACATATGGACATTTGCATGCAAATTAAAGGAAATGTTTTCTGTGTGTGCAGGCAATTGATAGCTATTCATTTCGTAAAGTCAGCTAATATAATGCTTGTTAATTTTAAAGCTCTCCTGTGGCTGGCAAGGAACTGATGCTATCGATCAGGGTCCAAGAGATGCAGTTCCTTGCGGCTCTGAAGGATGATCTCTGGTCTGAGAGTTACGAGTCCACGATCAACTTGTTCTTGGGTAAAAGAGAAAACTTCAGTGACTTCTAACTTCCCCTTCCGACTCGTCCTGAGATGTGAGATGGCTGTGCAAAAAGGACAGCGCAACAGAGATTTATGGTTCTCTTCAGCAAAGAGGAGGCTTGCACTGCCATGACATCTTGTATCTCAGAAGAAGTTAATCACAGCTTTTTTCTGTGTTGCTGGGTTACATTGCTTTGAGAAAAAGCAGAAACTGCTATGAGCAGTATGAATAGCTGAAACCGCAAGTCCCACTGAGATTACAGCCAACTCCTCCTAAAGGAAATGGATTCAACCACCAACATAGTTTTTCATTAGATGTTTTTTTTTTTGGAGCGAACAGAATACCCCTATTGTGGCATAATTGTTCAGCTTTTGGAGATGTAGGCAGAGTTGCAACTACATGACTGCTTAAAAAAATAATTCAGCTTGATGAGGAGGGGAGGGCAAAGAGACATTGGGCTTTTTATTACACTTTGTAGCATGTTGCAGAGTAATGCAGCAGGTTTTAATTTGCTCGCTTTCTGTGCTTTTTGGCTCTGCAAGGGGGGGAAGGAGGAAAGTCTGTCTTGCATTTCAGAACAAATCTAAATCTGATGGACCAAAGTTTTGGCTATCTGATTGAAACCTTTTGTTGCTGAGACTCAATGACTCTACCAAGCTGGCAGGGCTGCAGTGATTTGTGTCTCGGATTCATTGTTCTGAACTGTTAAAATGTATCTAGTCGTGGTTAATGGGAAAGTTATTCTTTTCATTGCAGCGATATGATAATGGCTTAAAATCAAGCTCAGATGCAAGTGGGGAAAATGCAGTGTGGAAAAGACATGGAAGCAGAGCTCATACCCATGGATTTCATTTAATTTCTGGTACCTTGACCTTTTAGTACCCCAGAAATGTACCCAGTTCTTCAAGATGTACACAACAATGGTGATTTTGCTAAACCTAATTAAACATGAGATGGCTAATGCTTGGCAGCTGATTTTACTTCTGCATCTCAGCTGAAGGACCAGAAATCGGTTTGGTCTGTTCTTTCCTTGCCCTTGTATCATCAAATATACTTGTCAATATATTTGTTGACAAATACATAATTCGTCAACAAAAGATGTTGCTGTTCCATGCAGACGGGCTCTAGAAAGGCAAAACATTTACTTAGGGGATTAGGAAGGGCAGACAGTTTGGAATTTAGAAAAGTACTGCAGAATTTGGGATCTTGGATCTGTGGTTATTGGTGAAAAGACAAAGGTTTCCAAAATATGTTTTCATATTTACCCACTGGAAGCATGATTTAAGATGCATCAAACTGGGCGAGCGCAATTGCACTCCTGCACTGCCTAGGCAAAATGTGGCAACATGCATTAGGACATTTTTAAATACAGGATTATCCAGTCAGTATTTCTGTGTAGGCTTTTCTCATGGGAATTGTCTGGCTGGTTACACCATGACCACAAAATGTCAGGCAGTGCAAGGATCTTCCCCTCCATCCCTTTATTTCCATTTCTCTCCTCACAAAGGCAGTTCCTTGCAGTGGTGGCTGTGGTTTGCTCATTTTTTCCTAGGAAGCTTGTGAGCAAACTCTTGGACTTGCTGGTGAAGTGCTTACTAATATCGGATCTTTGCCGGCAAGTTTTCCTTTTAAAGCTGTGATGTGCACGTGTTTCAGGGCGCCTCTGGAGATTGATGACAATAAGGGTGTCCTGGGTTCAGCAATAGCAGTCATTTTTCTCCTTCTTAGTAGCTGGTGCAGTGCTGTGTTTTTGACTTTCAGCCTGGGAACAGCACTGATAACACCGATGTTTTTAGTTACTGCTCAGTAATGTTTAGTCTGACCAAGGACTTTCTGAGCCTCATGCTCTGCCAGGGAGGAGGGGAAGCCGGGAGGAAGCAGAGACAGGACACCTGACCCAAACTGACCAAAGAGGTATTCCGTACCACAGTATGTCATGCCCACTATATAAACTGGGGGCAGTTACCGGGAAGGGTTCGATCACTGCTCGGTCAGGCTGAGTATCGGTTGGTGGGTGGTGAGCGGTTGTATTCTCTTCCCTTGTTATTTCCCTTATCATTATTATTATTGGTGGTAGCAGCAGTGATTTGTGTTATACCTTAGTTACTGGACTGTTCTTATCTCAACCCGTGGGAGTTACATTCCTTCGATTCTCCTCCCTATCCCTCCGGGAGCAGGGGGGAGGAAGGGGGGGAGAGAGTGAGCAACTGCACAGCTGAATTGCCAGCTGGGTTTAAACCACGATGGAGGGACTGAAATTAATTCTCTGTCAAAACTGCTGCGGATCTCATGGATGTTTCCATGGACATCGGGTGTTTCAATAGGTGCAAACTGTTGGGCTTGAAAATTGTCCCATGAGCCTGCTGGGCCTCATCACCTGGCTGTATTTAAGGTCTCTTTTCAGTCAGGCTCTCTTCAGAGGTTTGGAAAACACAAAACATGTAGAAGGCATTCTTAAAAGTAAGGAATGTCTTTACATGATTTAAATAGTTTCATTTATTTGGTCTTTAATGTTTTATTAACCATCTAAACCAGTTTAGATCGGAGCTCAAGATTCAGCGGTAAAACCAGATAAACCAGTATGTTTTGCTAAACTGAATGTTTGTTGATAGGAAGTTACTCCAAGTGCCTCCTGCTCGCTCTTGCAGAGAGCTGGGTTGGTGAGGAATGCAGCACAGAGGCCTGGCAAAGGCAATGCAGAAGGTGAAACTCCAAGAGATGGAAAGCATCCAGAGAAGACACATACTTCAAAAGGAGCAGAATCTAATTAAAATAATCCATCATGAGGAAATGAGTATGTTTGAGCCTTATTCAGCAAGAGGAAAAACATCTCGAGAAACTGATACAAGTAAACTTTGTCTAAATTGCAGAGGAAATGAATGTAGACAGTTGATTAAAAATGTGAAAGAGCTTTGAATTTGAAACTTCATAGGAAGGACAAATAAAATGTCATTCCTAAAAGAAAAATACAGAGCTGTGAAAGCCAAATCAAAATGGAAAATAGATAGCAAGTTACTTTTTCAAAACAAATAGAAGCTGTAAATCTATTAAAAATGATGAAAAAAATGGAAATTGCTTTTAGAAGATGAGGCAGCTTGTGACTGGTGGTGCAGTGGCCCGTGTTCATGGTCCTGAAAACTAGTCTGCTGCTGCTTCTGATCAGTGGTGGCTTTGGGCTCCAGAGTGTGGGACATACGTGACCCCAGATCGAGAGCAGCCTTCGTCCCCAGGTCTCTGGCTCCCATGTAGGTAAGGGGTGGTTGGGATGGAAGTTCAGGACAAATGTACTGTTTGACTGAGAAGTATCAGTGTGCCAGGTGAGGCTGTTACAGCATCCTTTCCTGTACCAGGCAGTCCCACACACTGGCTCTGGTTTCCCCCCTGATCGTTTCATGTAGTGCCATTGGTACGGGGGTACCCAAAGTGCAGAGCAGCCCTTCTGGAGCACAGTCTGTCTGTGCTGCAAGGAAGGACACTTTGATTTCTTGTCTTTTCGCTGTGGTGCAAGCAATTCAGAAGCATTCACTGGGGAGAAATCTGGGCAAGGCTGTAAATCACCATTTCCAGGAGCCTCTGGTGAAGTTCAGCCATCTCTGATCTTGCCTGGAGTTGGAAGGCTGTATCACAGAGTGGAGAGGATGGAGCAAGCAAGCTGTGTCTCAAGAACAGAGCCAGATAATGGAGATAACTCCAATCCATGCACTTGCAGCAGAAACAGTGAGGGTGTTTATATAAATAGAACTCCCTGCAACTGTGCAAAAATGATAATGCTGCCCCTAAGGCTGCTCAGACTTCTGGGCTTTGTTTATGGCTTGGAGAAGCATCTCTGATTTAACTATTATAATTTAACTATTGTAATTGTGTGAGGCCCATGGTGTCGAGGAGGGGCTACTAACCATTGCAAAGCCAGCAAAGTTATTTTGATCATCTCATGTACCTTTTAAGTAGGGAGATTTGCAAAACATTTGTTTCTTTTTATGGGTGTTGAGGCAGAAGACTTGAATCTGCTTTGAGGTGCAAACAGATCCCCTGTATCTGCAGCGAGATTGCTCTTCTCTGAAATGGGCCTGATAGGCACATCAGCAGCAGACTGTGGAGCCAGCCTTTGTCAATGGCTCCAGCATACCAGAGCCAGGTCAAATCAGAGGCAAAGGCTCAATAGCTAACATGGGGAATGTCTGAGATTTGCAGTAGTGTCATTTATATACCTGCATGACAAGGGGGTCTGGCTGTGAAACATTTCGCATCCCCATCTTGGTGTTCCTATCATCACATAGCCTCAGGAAGCATCAGAGCAAGACTGTTTGCATTGATAAGGAAATGTCAGCTTGTATCATATGGAAATGTGTGTATAATAGATTTTTATATGCACGTGTATATATTATATTTGATACCTCTGTGCTGTTCCTCTATGCAGACTTTGTTTTATTCTGCTGTATGAGAAAGTATTTGTCAAACTGAAGGTAACTGTGATGCAAGTCCCCAAAGCAGTAAAAGGAGGTTCAGCGTGCATGGCTGCTCTGGATGTAATAAACTGTGTCTCAAGGCTGCAAGTGTTTTATGGGGAAGTGGGGGGTGAATATCTGGTGTTTGTTTTGGTGTTTCTTATTTTATCCGTTTTCTTCATTGCACTCTTCAAAACTAATGCGTGTGCTTGTCAACCTGCAATGTGTTTTGTAAGTGCGTGCTGTAGAGGGAAGATGAGGCTGTCTTCTACAGAAGTTAGGTTTGTTGCAGACAGTGTTTAATGTTGCAGAGACCATTTAAATAGGCTGGAGGGCTGCATCACCTGGGACAAACTATGTAAGCAGATGTGAGTTGGGCACCTTCTGAACTGCTTTCCTGCTAGATCTGGGGGAGAAGAAAGGTTACCTAATGGTAAATGAGAGCATGCTTTGGTTTGGAGAAGACTCGTTACTATTTGGGAGATAGGATATGTATAACTTTACCCACTGAAATGTCTGTAGTCTTCCTAGGATGATTTTTCTTGTGTGTGTGAATTACAGCTGAACCTTACACAGGCAGCTTGTTGAGCTGAGGGCAGCCTGGTATCCCAGACATGGGTGCTCAGGGAAAGTGCAGGATCCTTTCTGCAGGGAGAAGTTTGGGAATATTACCCCAGAAATATGTAGTGCAAATTTTCTGAAGTCATAACTGCCTAACGCCAGCAACGCTTTACCAAAGGTTTTGTAGTGCCTTTACCTAAACTCCTTAAAAAGAAAAGCAGTCAACCAGCCTATTTCCAGATACGTAAGTGGTGGTCTTCCCACAGAGCTTCCATGTGCAGTATCCTTCAAAGGGCTTTTGACAGGTATCCATCATCACATGTGGTCCTGTCTTGGGGCAAGTGCTGCGATTATCAGTTCCTCCCAGGGCATCATGTTTGTTAGATTTGACTGCAGATAAATTAGGAAGTTTGCTATGGAACTTGCTCGCTAGGGCTGTGTTTTTTCTTTGCCATCCACCTTCACCTGCTGCATTTTCCTTGTTGCCAAACTGGACTCTTACAGGGTGATATTGATTTATCTCACCCCTGAGAAGCATATTGGGTTGGGTTTTGGGTACCTGCCAGCATTGAAGCGAGCAACCCCTTGCAATTTGCATGCTGATGAAGGTGGGGCACTGCCTCTTGTTTAATATTGTGAAGTGAAATAATTGTTTTCCAACTGAGTGACCTGACATGACTTTATAATTAATTCTGTAATCGGGGGAGCACATACTTTCCAATGGCACCAGTCAGCTGTCGACCGGGACACACAATGTTGTGTTTACTACCAGATTGCTGCCTTTGACTAAAATCAACAGTTCCACTCTTTGAGCATAGGATGATCCATGACACCGTCTCACCTGTGCCACAGAGTAGTATTTAATTGACTTACAGGGTTTACTCTGAAGTTGTTGGCTGGTCTTTTAAACACCAGTTCTCTGAAAAGTCATTTGTAGTAGCTGCTAAGATCGGTAGGATTTCTGTGTGGAATGTTTTATTCTGTTCTTTTTAGTGTTTGCAGATGTGGTTTTGCCTCCTTCCCAGGGGAAAGTCATGTTTTTGTAGCATTGCAAAGCAGTGTCACTTCTGCTGCGGGGCACTGTTGTGTGCAGGAAGGACTATTGGCGTAGTAAAGTGTGTATACGTACACATGTATCTATATGTCATGTCTCCAACTGTGTTGAGCTGAGAGGCTTCTCATGCCAAGAGCTGCTGAGGGGTCACCAGTAGCTCCCTGGGGTGATACTCAGCTCAGCGCTGGGCACAAAGCAGCCCAACAGAGCATGGTCGTTCTTGTGGTGGGTGAGAAAACAGAACAGGCAGGAGAAATTAGCACTGATTCTGTTGGATAAAGGATTGTTTATCCAACAACTCAAATCTGATGGGGGGAAAGCTGATTTCCTATGGTAACTTCTAGTTTTCTGCTTTAGGAGCTTCTGCTCAAAGCTGTTCTTATTTCTAGTATTCGTTATCTTTCCCAACAGGGAAGCCGCGTGGTATTTTATCTAAAGGGTGAGGCAGAAGCACCTCTGAAAATGTTGGTTCCCAGCCGTTTTGCTACAAATCGGTGCAAGTTCCAGCAGCACGTTGTGATTTTTGCTTGCAACTGTCAGCATACAACCTGAGTGATGTGCGGAAACCACTGGGAATTGAGCTACAAAAGTGCTTCAATAAGGACTGTTACCATGTAGATGAGGACCTTGTGTGGTGGAAGATAGATACAGCTGGAGGGTCTGCTGGCGCAGACAGGGGTTTACACTGCGAAAAGACATCCTCTGGAGACTGGACCCAAGTGCGCAAGGTCTGTGGTGGCTGAAGGTGTCCCTTCCTGTGCTACCAGGTCCACTGGAAGCCGGAGGGAGAGTGTCCTGGTGCTTGGGATGGCAGTTTGTGCACATCAATGGGTTAGGCCAGTCTGTGGGGCGGGGATAGGGGCAGGTTGAGTCTGGGGGGTGTTTTGCCTTACTACTGACTCAGCAAGCTGATTTATGTCATCTCCAGACCTGTCGGAAGCTGTTTTGGTCTGGTTTTGTGCCCAACCTAGCTTTAACCAGCGCTGTATCAAGTGTAAGGAAGTATTTGAGCAATGGATCTCTGCAGACACAACCAGAGAAAACGGTTCCTGACCTATATTGTGATGGAGAAAGGCTTTAATCAAAGAGCTTACGTTGGTTTTTGCATTTCCCAGATTATGTGGCTGAAAGTACCTTCCTGTTCTGTCCACACCAGTATTTATCTCAGTCATACCCAAGGGAAACCCTGGAAAAGGCCTGTATGAGCATGACCGTGCGTATGTGAGAGATGTAATTAATGACCCTTTCACAGCAGTCCTGAGTCATCCTGGGTTACCTCACTGCAGCACTGCTCTAAGCAGTGCTGGGGACCCAGAGCGGCTCTACTTCTGTCTCCTCTGCATCCCACAGGCAATGGCATTGGTCACCGTGAGGGTTCATGTGCCTCCTTGGGGACTGCTGGTCCCTTGGTACACACATCCTCAGCGCTGCCTCCAGGAGGGCATCACCATCAGACAGTGAGTTTGTGAGGTCTCAGCTGACCTAGCTGGTGCTCTTCATGCAAGGGGGGGTGATGCATCTGTCAAAATAGGGCCAAAGTGCTGTTATTTGATAAAGACGGGTTTATGTGCTTTCCTTCACCAGCGTGGTCTTTTCATATGTTGTCCCTTTTGCTCTCCCAGCATCAGTGTTTGCTGCTCTGGTCAGATCTGATGTAAAATAACCCCTTTTACTGAATGGTTTTCCCTGCCAGCTCCTTACCCATATTTTGTGTGTGGTTCATAGAATGATTGGATGGTTTGAGTTGTAAAGGACCTTAAGATCACCCAGTTCCAATCCCCTGCCATGGGCAGGGATGCCTCGCACTAGATCGTGTCGCCCAGGGCTCTGTCCAGCCTGGCCTTGAGCACTGCCAGGGATGGAGCATTCACCACTTCTTTGGACAGCCTGTTCCAGTGGCTCACCACCCTCATAGGAAATAACTTCTTCTTTATATCTAACCTGAACTTCCCCTGTTAAAGTTTGAACCCATTACCCATTGTCCTAACATTTGATTATATCACAAGCAGCAATAGGAATTGTTCAGATAGAACCAGGATTACTGCTCCCCCCCAGTGACAATTTTGGTTTCAATACACATCAGGCTGCCACCTAAGGAAAAGGAACAAAGCTGAGAGCTTAAATATTTGCCCACGATATGCTATCACCATGAGAAAACGTATTGACTCTTGAAAAGGAAGGGAGGATGAAGTTAACGCTGGGAAAAATAGCTGGTATTTCAGATCTCAAGGTGTGAGGAAACTCTTCTTTTACCTAGTGCTGATTTGGAAATTATAACCAGATGAGTGACTGTTGCAGTTCAGGAGCGGCATATACAACACTAGATGGATGCTATGCGTTTTGTTTCAACCACATGGCCTGCCTTGGGCTTGCTTTTAACATATCCCTTTGAGTTGAATATTTTTCTGGAGGTCTTTTTAACTTTGGGTGGCCTGCATGGATTGCAACAACCCAGCACAGTAGGGATGAGTAATATGAGAGTCAGTGTTATTTCTGAATTTCCTTGTCTTTGAAAGCTGAGCTCAGATACTGTGTTCTTCTGGCTGCAATCAAAGCCTATGGGTTGATTTTTCTTGAATACATGTATTTATTTCAAGCCTGTATTCTCCCTTAAGTGGTTTGCTGGCCTTTTAGGGGTTTTATTTCTTATTTCTTCAAGAAAATGAGTTGGAAGCATCTGTTGCTTTAGAAGTCTCACTGGCAGGAATGCGTTGAAGGGCAGCTGTGGTGTTAAGTGATATGGGGACATCATCCCAGTTGCATGTTCGGGGTAGGTTTTGCTCCAGTGAAGTGCTCTCTTCCAGTGGTCTGGCAGAAACTCAACAATACTGAGTACTTTACTGTCAAATAAATGTGAAATACAAGCAGCTTTTATGCAAGGGGGCCCCAGTAATGCCAGTCACTCCAAACCTCGCTTTTACAGAGGATGGATGCTTGGTGCTGCCAGGAAACGTGTTGTCAAAGGGACCGAGCCCGCTGTCTGCTGAGGCAGGGGCTCTGCTCTGGGTTGCCTCCGGAGCAGGCTGCAAGATGCCTGTTGGGAAACTGGAGCAGAGGGTTTTTTTCTATAGGACTAATGCAAAAGTATATAAAATTGGGGCGTGAGGTTCAGCCAAGGGGGTGCGGAGGAGGACAGGATGCCTCTGTGTAGCTAGGGGTCCAGGGCAAAAGCGCTGTGGAGGTGGTAGCCTTGCTCTCACACCTTTTTCCAAGATGCTGGAATTCCCTTCCACATTCATTGACCTTTACCTTGCCCCTCTCTTAAAAAGACACAGGACTGCGAGGCCATCACACCAGCATCTGCTTGAATTGTGTACTGCCCATGCATCTGTGTCATGCTTGTGAAATCTTATTAGCTTGAAATATTTATATCAACTGTCACAGCTTTGGACTAAGTGGTTGCTGCTGCCTGGCAATCTCAGCCGCACTGCATCTGTGCTTGGCTTGTGTCGGGAGAGCTCCTTTTGAATTAAAAAGTAGAAAAAGAGGGGATGGAGGTGGGGAAGGGAGTTTGTTCCGTTTGTGTGGCAGCTCTTACATGGGAAATTTCCTTTTCCCCTTCACTTTTTCCTCATGTTATGTGGTTATGGTCCTGCCCTTCTGGCAACTTCAGCTGAGGCTGCCCAGGACTTTGGAGTAGAGGAGTTGAGCTTGTTGTGTGACAGTGCTGAGAGAGATGTACTTATGGGTTTGCAGGCGCCATCCTGCTGGAAATGTCTTAATTGCCCAGATTTAAGCACAGGTCTGCGGGAAGAAGCTTCTCAGAGAAGCTCATCACTCTGCTGCAGTTGTATGGCCTTTGATTTTGGTTTTCTTCTTTAAGGACTGAAACTTGAATAAAAGGGTGTTGTTTCATTGGCGTTTCCTCTGCAACGCTTCATTTATTATGTATAAACGCAGTGTTATGTATTCCAGGTAATTTAGATAATTGCTGTGCCATTAAGCTTGTCTAGTTAGAATCAACAAAATTAAGAAATGTGAAATCTGAGTGTCTGCAGCAGTGGTTGCCTGGTTATGGTATATCCTATATGGGATTCCTGGGTGAGATCCCGCCTTTTTTTTTTGTGCATGAACCTTTAACAACAGCGCAAGTTGCATTAAAGCTAAATGATTAAACAGGAAAAATATTTCATTGGAATGGCATATATGTAAAACACGACTTCTTAAGTGATGTTATTAGAATATTTAATGTTTTCATTTCGTAGCCTCTGGGAATTTAACTATGCAGCCTTAACACTGCACTCCAAAGGAAACAGGGAATGGTTTCCCCCTTGTTAATTTGCAGAGCTCCTTGCCACAGGGTATTACTGAGGGCCATAATTCAACAAAGTCTGAGACGATGCCAGTAATTAAATATACACAAACTGTCGGAGCAACTGAGATTAAGGCAAAAAGCCACCTAAAACAAAACCCAGCCCTTTGAAGTTATGAATATTGGATGGGATATGGCTTCATGCTTTAGAATATAAATCAATATTAAGTCTGGATTTGGGAAGAAGGTTTCTCTGGAGCACGTTAGGAGGCATTCCTGTGGCTACTCCACCCAGTGTCCTGTGCCTTGTCTCGTCCAGCCCCACGATGATCTTGCCTGCCAGCAGTGATGTTTAGCATGGAGCATCCAGAGCATTGAGGGTTTATAAGAGCAGGGATTCCTCCTTATCCACTTCTGCAGAGCTATTTGTGGCTCCTTCCTGGATGCTGTTAAAATCCCAAGACTCAGTGTTTGGTCATTTGTTACCGGTCTGCGTTCACTTGTCCCAAATCCATGGTTTCCATATAAATAGCAGGACACAGGGATCACAGGAGTGTTGTAGCACTGGGAGGTGGGGTGGGGTGGGGGGTGTTCATTCCAGTTACTGAACTGTTTAAAGAATAATAATCCAAAATGTTTAAAATACCTCTGTGGGGTTTATGTGGCCATCACTCATCATACTGCTGTGCTTCTGCATGGAATCACAGCAGTGGGAATATCTCCGAGTGTTTTCAAGCCAAGGACTGTTAGGCAGTCCAATGTCGTGGATGTCCTGAATTCTTCCACACTTTCCTCTCTGCAATTGTCCAAGACCTGATGGCTCTTACTTCATTTTAAAATCTCTCAAATAAGGCATGTGCCAATCTGCAAGCTTGAATTTAACCTTATGCCTGAACTGACAGGATTTGCTGCCTTTATGCTGAGCCAGTGACTCAGGTCCGGTGCGCGAGAGTGCAGGGCAGGACCTTTGCTCTCAGGGCAAATATATCACTTCTGAATGGGAAGTATGTACATGCGCTGCAAGTTTGCTCCAGCTTGTTTAGAAGCATTGTCAAGCCAGGCTTTGTTGAGGTTTGACTGTTCTTTGGAGGGTTTCTTTATTCATTAGATTAAAAAACTTGGTGGATGAAAGTGGTTTGGAGTCTGTCTGGCATCAAAACACCCCCCAAGCCCCTGTCATTTCCGCCTCCCCCCTCTTCACCCAGTGTTTCCCCAGGCACTGCTTTCTTTAGAACTAGTCTTAGGAAACGTTTTTTTTCTGCAGGAGTTAAGTCTGGTTCATTCAGCCTTTAGGCCTTTCTTTGCTTGATAGTGTTTGCTGCCAGTTCCAGTCTGAGAGCACAGTGCCATTTTCCTTGTGCGAAAACATGAAGCTGTAGAGCAGGGAGGAAGAGAAGTGATGCTATTTCCTCTCCGAAATCATCACCTGCAGAGCTGATACTGATGGCGTTTTAATAGATGAGGTGCTCCCCACCCAATATCGTGATGGAAATTCATTGTGTGCAGAACCAGGAAGTTGGGAAATAAAAAGAAAAATAAGAATTAAGGTTGATTTGTGTTGGAAAGGGGGGGAAGGGCAAAATGTAGTGAATGAGACTGTTAAATGTTCTGTGATTTAATGGGGTCTTGTCAGCCTCGTCTGGGAGCTCTTGGATCCTAATAAAATAATTCAAAAATCTTGGGGATAAACCAGCTGCTCCTCGTAAAGCTCTTGCCTGCCCAAACTGCAATGAAGTTTATTTCCTTACGTGTTTGCTTGATCGGATGCTTAGTTTTCCTGTTTGTATGTAGAAAAGGGTTTGACTGGAGCAGGATTTATCTCTGGAAATTAGGATGACATAACCGTCATTTTAGGTACAACAATTTGCCTTTCTAATGTGGGTACTTTGCTTCTGTGGAGAATAATTGATCAGGCTTCAGCATCTGAGCAATTGCCTCAGTTTGTTATTTAGCTGTGCTGGTTTCCGTGTGTGAAATCTCCCTTTTCCCACAACTTCAGCCTGTGGAGGCAGCTTTGGGGAAAGAAATTACTTCAGAGCTTTGGAAAAAAACAAAAGTGCAAACTTTAACAGATTTCATCTTGGCCAAAATCATTTAATACCAAGAATATTGTAAATGCTTTCTGTTGGAATTGCTCCCTCTGGGATGCTAATCTGGGAGCAATCCAGGCGTTTGCTTCTGACCTTACCCCCTTCCTGGAGATTCAAGCACATTGCTCATGAGAGAGCCAGACGGGGGAAGGAGGGGCTGGGAGAGCTGTTGTTTTCCAGAGGAAATGAAGTGATGTCACTTTTGGTAGGAATTACAGGCTCTGCAATGTCTTCAGAAAAGGTGACTTCTCAGAAAGGAAAAGCAGCCTATGTGAGGTCTTGAAGGCACCTTGAACACTGGCATGCTTTCCCCTCTACTAGTGGTGTAGGCTGGCTGTAGTTTCATATACGAGTTGATAGTAGATATTTTTATCACTTAATCCCTTTGTTTACTGGTAGATGGCAAAGACATCCCCTGGGATTAATTTGCCAAGGCTACACCTGCAGGAGCAGGAAGAAGAGCTGAGAGATCCCTGGGGCATGGGGAAGGTGGCCCTTGCTGTCTGTGCAAGCTGTGTGATGTGGTCCCACTTATTTGAGAGCCTTCAGCCTGTCTCCTCTAGAAATCTTGCACGATCTGTATTTTTATGTTGCTATTCAAGAGAATCTTGGTCCTGATGGCAATGGACCCAGTGGGCACCCACATGTACCATTGAGTGGGTTTCCACCTGTGGAGCCCTGTTCTTTCAGCGCTGTTTAAATAGGGAGAATGTTTGAAAAGCTTCCATCCTTGGCAGCCAAGTGCACACAGCACCAAAGGCAAAGACCAGCCTCCTGCAAATGGCAGCTTTGGGAACCATTGGGAGCTTTTCATATCTGCAGCAGGTCCTTGCTTCTGCTGCAGTAACGTGCTCCGTGGGACTGTGCTGGAAGCTGGGGCTCGGTGGGAGAGCTGTTGTTCTGCTGGAGACAGCCACGCTGGCATGCCCCCAGCCTTTTTACATGATCAGCTGCCTGCTTTGCTTTTATATGGTGCCCCCTCCCCGTATGTCAAGTTTCAGTGTGTGTGGAGCCTGACAGTTCTATGTACTTCTTTTTTGGAATTAATGAGACCTGAAAATATTCTTCTCCTGAGCCTGCGGCAGCCTGGCAGCATGGTGCAACTCCTAGAAGGGGCTGAGTATGTGGTAGTGCACCGGGGATGTTAGAGTATTTGGGTCTGTTTGTCCTCCATTTGTGCTCCAGATCTCACAGGCATCATTAGCATTTTCAATGGGCTCTCGGCATTTTGATGCCAAGCCTCTGCATGCTCTGTGACCTGTGTAGGGGGGACCTTCTGCTGCACATCACTTGGGAAGGGCTCAGGAAAGGTTAACAGAGCTGTTTATCCATGTTTTGCTCAATTTTTTACTTCTTCCTGCCTTTCCTGTCCTTACCCAGCCACTTAGCAATGGGGGGGGGGGGGGGGGTAAGGCACAACAGATTTCCTTGCAATATTGGTTTGGATGTTCTGGAAAACAGGAATCGTGAGTCATCGGTCCCAAATTAACGCTTGTGCGCGAGGCTGAAATGACATGTAAGAGATGGGTCACCTCTGGAGACAGGAAGAGTGGGGTATCGCGCTCATAACTCTCAAGGCTACGGTTCAGCTTGCGTTGGCTCTTCCGCCTATACAACTCTCATTGGAGAGGCTTGTAAACACCTTTGTGTACATTGGTCTCAGTCTGGAACCGAGGGTTTCGGCCTGGGAGCAGGTTTTAAAAACAAACAGCTCTCTTTGGTGGCTCTTATGCTTTCAAACTCGGCGTGTAAGTTTCTTTCCGTGTCCTTGGAGCCTGCAGAGATCAGCAGTTTCTGGAGGAATCTGTTCTGCCAGGTTTCATTTGCAGAATGGAAACACGAGGCGCGGGTTTGAGGCGGAATTCTGGATTTTGAGTCTCGGTGGTTCTGACCTACTTGCTGGCATCAGCAACAATGGGTTTCTCTGCATCTCCCAGCAGATTTTGCCAGTTGAAAGGCACTGGTTTTATATCTCCTTCCTTTCTCTGTGTGCCCACCTTTTCTAGACCCTGCCTTCCTCACAGCAAAGCAGCCTGATGCAGATGAACCATAATCTCCTCTGTCTGCGTCACTGGGTGACGTTAATACTGGGCATGGGAGCACACTCCGGGGCTTCTGGGGCTGGAGGAGCAGGCACTGCCCTCAGGCTGAGTGCTCCTTTAATGCTCAGATTCACTTAAAACCATCTCTGGTTCTGTGTAAATACCTCATCTGAGCCAGAAGAGATCCAAAAGAGGTTACTCCATTCAGCTTTAATTGCCTTCTGTGGCAAAGAGGTCTGTGAGGGTCCTGTACTGATTTCTGCCCAAGTGAAGAAGTGTCTTGGCTGAGCAGACAATCTCCTCCGTAACTTTGCTCAGCTACTATATGCTATTGTGAGGCACTACTGGCTTTGGCTTTCTCTTTTCTTTTTTGACAGGGCAAGAATAGGACAATATTTATGCCCCTTTTCTGTCCATCATGAGATCATTGTTTTTGCTGTAGTGCTTGACATTTGTCATTTTGCTAACCAGGACTGACTTGAAGGGTGTTGATTTAATCAAGCTTTAGAGTCCTAGTTGGTTAAAGTGCCAAAAAAAGCTTCAGAACCTACCCAGATTAAAGACAAGTATCCCAAGTCAAGATGGAATTCCTCCTTCAGTGAAATGTGGTTTGGGAAAATACTTCACCACTACAACTCCTTTCAAAAGGTTGACCTTGGATCATCAATCTTAAAAATATGCAGTGCAGATGAGGTTTTCCCCCTTTTTTTTCTAGAGAGGGAAGGAATGCCATGTTTCGCAAAGCACCTCCCTGGAATTAGGGGAAGCAAACCCAAAACACTAGGGTAGTTGATAAATGGAGTACTAGCTAATCCAGGAGTAACAGGAATTTCATGCCTTTAGGATTGGCTTTATCTTGTTAGTTGGCCATCCTTTTTTCTTTGCTCTCCTAGTTCTCTTGTTGCAATTTGCTATACATCAATGTATGCATGTTATTAAGTGCTTCAATTCTGTGTGAAATAATAAAGCTGCAGCCTTGAAGTTGAAATGCTCCATGTTCAGCTCTTGCTAATATACCTAATTCCTATGCTTCATCCAGGCTGCTGTGCTCGGGTGGCCTGGAACTCTTGTTGAGCATTTGGGACCATTCACTTTCTGGCATCTCAGAAACTCCTAATGAGGCTGCTAATTCAGTATCTGTGGCAGTGCAGTCCCACAGTGGAGCCCACTGTGTGCTGGGTGGTTGTAGGTGATGGGGGCAATAACACTTCTGGGAAGGGAGGAGTGGAGCTGTCACATATGGCAGGTTGGATGGGTGTCAGATGAGCAGCTCTCTGTTCAGCCCTGCCTCCTGGCAGTCGAGAGGACAGCCAGGAGTGGAGATGGTCATTTGCTCAGGCCATAAAAGGAACTGAAAAATGCCACTTTGGATGATGGAGATGGTCTTTGAGGGTTCAGCTGATGACAGCTGAATCTGCCTCCACTGCTTTGAAGTGGTGCAGGAGCTGGGTGTGCCTCTGGCTGGTCACGTGCAGGGGAGGTTTCTCCGTCTGAAATGCAGTTTGTGGTGGATGGTTTCAACCATCCAATGGAAACCAGGCAGCTCTTTGTCAGGTGAGGGTACCCTCCCTGGCTTGGCATCTGGACACGGCCATCACTGCACGCTGTTTGTCAGTGCAAACCTGCTTTTATCTTTCTCACTGTTTCCATTTGTTTTGGTAATCTGCTCTTCCTAAATGCATTTTCCTATGGTGATGTGTTTGCTCTTCAATCCTATGTAACAGCCAGCTCTGTTAAAGCGGGAGGGCAGTGCTGGGGGAGCAAAAGAGGGGCTCTTCCATGGGCTGAGGCGGAGGGAGGTTTGAGCAATAACCATTCTCCAGCGCTGGCCGGTGAGCCCCCAGAGCATGAGTTGTATTGTTTTTTAATTAAAAAGACCTGTTTCTGTAAGTGCTCTTGCAGGGGTCAATGTCATTGGAAAATACGCTCTGTGTTAAGGTTCTTGCTGACGGTGGCAATTGGAGGTGACTAATTTCTTGAGTGTTTTGTCTTTTATTGGCCACAGATAAGGAAGGAAGCAGGGCTTGTCATGGCGTTTACTGCTGGGGTGGCAGTTCCCAGATTTTACCCTCTTAAAGTGCATGTCATTTCCAGTTGTGCTTTACTAAAAGGTGTATACCATAACACTGTGTATTTATCAAGAAGTTTTATTTTCCAGTCTGTCTCAGTTTTGAGAGCTATTTTGCAGGATTAGGTTTGTGTGGAAGAATGTGCTGGGTTTCTAATAAATTAGGAAGTACATATAACATAGCACCAGAATTGCGGTGTGGGACAACAAGGAAGACTGCTCTTTTTTGGCTTTATGCAAGAGTGTTGTTGAATAAGGCTACCTGACACCAAGCACTTGGCTATAAAGAGAATGGTCTTTGATGCAGAAGAGTTAATTTCTAATGAAAGGGGAAATGTTGAGGGAGAAGGTGGGGAATTGGTAAACCAAAAGTGGTGGAGTTTCAGTTCTTGCAAGTACAGGCAACCGATAGGGATTAAGAGAAGAGGTTAAAACAATGCAGATGCAACTGGAAAAGCTGTGTTTGCTGGAGGGACTGAGACATGCTAGAAGATGCCCTGAAAATAATAAATAAGAAACAGAAAAAGGAAATGTGTTAAAAAACCCTTTTTCTTCCCATCTGTCTTGTGCCAGGTCCCACTTTGATTTCTGTGTGCATCTGCAACCCTGTTATGGCTAATAATAAAGGTCTGAGCAGGCAAAGGTCTGCTGGAATGGAAACATAGTGGAAATTAGTGATTCTTTTTATAATGCTAATGTATTTGGAAGAATGTTTGTAAGGTTTTAATGTGTGAAGGCAGTTCTGAATGTATATGGGGTGTAACATCTATATTAACTCTTTCCACTGTATTATTTCCTATTCGTAATGCTTGAAGCCTTGTTAAAATCGATTTTATGGGAGTGCATATAATGCATATAATTGTCCATTTCAAAATGAACCAAGTAAATGGCAATGGTGCATTGTAGTATAAGACAAGTCTGTGTTTGGGGTTTTTTGTGATTATTTTCTTTTTCCTTCCCCATGCAGCCCCTGCCTTTGTTCTTCTGGCTCACTCAGTCATTACTGCTTGCATCTCCAGGTTACAAGAAAACAGTCAAATGCTGTGGTCGTTCATCTCTGAAAGCTTATAATGGGCTATCAGGAAAGAACTATAAATATATATCTTGTTCCCCTCTTGCATTGGGAGATGCTTCCTCAGGCCATGAGTAATTAGGTTGGCCCACCTAAGCTAATTACAAGCTGTCTCACCATTCAAAATACCCTCTGGGTACCATTGTTATGACTCTCACCAGGTTAATGGGTTTTCTGTACTCTGAATATTACGTTGACCTTTACCACCATGACCAAAGATGCACTGTACGGGACCTTTTGCCATGCCAATTTCTGGCTCGTTTGCTGCTAAGAGCATTATCATTCCTCCTCTTTGAATTGAGCTAAGAGAGAAAGGGCAAAGCTTGTCTTGATCAAGCACTTTGGAGTTCTTCCATTGGTTCAATAATGCAACTTTAAAAACTTCTTTGAGTCTTTTGACTGCAAGGTGGAAGCAAGCAAGTCCTTAATGTCCTGGTTGTTTTTAGATTTGATCACTTGCATTTCTGATGCGATTACCTTTCAGATCTGCTCAGTGTTGTCTGGCAAACTTAACTCACCCACTTATCTTCAAGAAAATAAATGTACCAGTTATTGCCTACTAGAAGATGCAAGTTGAGCTGTGTGGTTTTTTGCTTCTCAGTCGGCTTGCTGTGATTTTGTTTTGACAGCTTGAGCAGTGTTTCACTTTGCTTTCATTTTTCACCCTGTCAAAAGAATTTTTAGTGCATTTCCCCCTTTCTGTCTTCCCCTGCCTCTTGCTGTCTCTATGGATCAGTGCACTGAAGCAGTGATTCCCTCTCATCTGCATTGCTGATTTGCAGCATCTTGTGCTGCAGAGGCCTGAGTTGAACCTTCCCAATGGGAAGCTCAGGTCAGACCTTGGCCATCAAAATGACCAGCATCTTCTGCCATGGATGGGACATGTGGGAGAGGTGGTAGATGTGAATAAGCCTCCAATGGGGAAAACCATCTTAAGCAGTTTGCAAGTTTTCTCTGTTTTTCACTTGACTTGTGCTGTGTTTCTTCTAACCCACCCCAAGGAGCAGTGTGACTTTGGCTAGACCCTCTCTGCTGCGTGTGGTCAGTTGTACAAAACATTGTTCTGTCTCGGTGTTGCATAGGATGCAGGAAGGATGTTGTTCCCAGCTGCAGAAGCTGGGTTGTTAAGTTGTGTGTGTAAGGGTTTAGGGGTTTTGTCTTTGCCCTTGGCAGAATTTATACCCCTTCACAAGCCCTCGTTGCAGTTACCATATTAATCTAGAGACTCCAGATGCTGTTGCTCTGAAGCATTGCCTATAATGGAAGAAAGTAGCTGTTTAAATAAAACAATTAGAAAATGATAGAGTTCACACCAGGCTTGCTCGAGTATTGGCATAGTTAAGGTGACCTGGTGCTGCAAGGTTTAGAGATGAGTGAGTGTCTGAGCTATGCTGAGTTAAATGAAGGAAAGCTGAAACCGCGCCTAAGTGAATCTTCGTGACAGCAGTTTCTGAATAGCCTCAGTAGTGGAGCCTTAGGAGAATCAAGAGCAGGAGGGTGTCATATACACATCTTTGTTATTCTTTTCATCAGGCAAATACCCTGCATTGGCACAGAGTGTGTGCATAGTGCTCTCCCTAGCCATGAAGGCTGCAGGGCCGTGCCATGCTCCCTGCAGTCATAAGTATGTCTGATCCCTGTTGGGTTGATGCTAGAGCTGTAACAGGTAGAGCTGTGGTGCATTGCTCCCGTGTATTGCTGCCCTGGGATATAGTCTCTGGGGACTAGATACTGCTTCTGTGCCCACAAGGAACTGATGTGATCAAGATCACATGTCAAATCCCTATGCACTTTTTCTTCTTTTCTCTTTTAAGCTTGGATTTAATTTTAATGCATTTTCCCTTGTTTTATGGGCTGTATGTACCGTTCCTGCTGCTTAATAGTTTATTTCTTGTAACCCTTGAGTTCAGTCACAATGCAGTGACAAGCAGGTCACTATATTGCTAAGTCTTTCAAGTTCTTCCCTAGTCTCTAGAGGTGTGCTTAGGACAAACAGAGATTTATTTGCATAACTGGTCAGATGGAGGTTAATGTGAAATAAAATACATATGCACGTGTTCCTCTCGGCCTCCCCTGATGCTGGGTCAAGGCTGGCTTATTTTTTCTGGGTCCTGCCATTGTCAGAACTTCTCAGGGGTCTGGGCTTTGGTCCACTTGCTGTCAGTAGTAGTTTACTTTGCTTCTCAGTCAATTCTCCAAGTTTGCTAACCTCCCCCAGGGCTATCGTCTGATGGGTCTGGTAGTGAGGGGGGGAAAAATATCTTTCTTGTAGTCCAAACATATAGCCCTTTCAATTATGTATAAGTGAAGTGTTCAAAGGATAGCAAACCTTTGAAGTTGGCTCACATATCTCTTCTCCTCCTCATCTCCCACCCTGCCTGGTGCTTTATCATAGTGGTTGGGTGAATTTGGGTGAAGCAGAGGGAGAGAATGATCAGGAGAAACCCAACCAGGCCTGTGCTGAGACAGCACTTCTGGCTTGAGCCTTCGCCTCTGCCTGGTGGGGTACTCTCTGAGGAAGTACTGCCACATACTGGTCCTCTTCTGGGATTCCTCCCAAAGCAGTCACTGCTGCTGCTCCCAAGAGGGGACTAGGGAGTACATGGAGCTGCGATCTGACAAACTATGGCCTTTCTTCATAGATGGAATGAATTCAGTGCCTTGAAGCAAGGCAGTTCAGTGCCTAAGTGACACACAGCTCTGTTGGAGCTCTCTGAATGGCTACGGGCCCTGTTAAGGTTTCACCTCAAATCCTGACCCTGCAGCGTGCCCAGGCCATTCCACATTCAGATGTCCCGACAGCCTGGGACCCAGCATGATAGTTGTGTCTCGATCTGCTGTGTGAAGTGCTTTGCGCAGCGACTAAGGACAGGACCTGAAGTGAGGGGAGTGATTCAGTGCCAGGAAGGTCTCTTCCCTTTAAAGATGGATATCCTTTGGCATGTGCCCTTCCTGGAGCTGGGCCTCCTGGTCCTCTTCTGCCCTCTGCCTCTGTGAGGCTCAGCGACAACACTGTCCACGACCAGTGTGGTGACACTAGAGCTTGTCATGGGCAAGCATTCACATGAGCATTCACATCCTCAGCAGTTGATGTGTCCAGGGCCGGGGCGCCTGTTTATGCAACAGTCGAAGACTTGACTATGGTGTCTACCATCTCCTGGGCTTTCCAGGCCCAATTCCGAGCTGTTGATCAAGAGATTTGCAGCCAGGATTCCCTTTGCTGATACTGGAGAGGGAATGTAGATGAAAGGGACGGTAGTATTAACTCCAGAAAGTAGCTTTTCGTTTCTTGTCCTGTAACTGCAAAATCCTTCATTCTGCCTGGAGTTTAGCTACAGGTTACTTTTGAAGTGTTTGTTGTAGCTGAAAGTGGTTACACTGGTAGCTTAAAAGACATAGAAGCAGTGACTGGAGGCGGCACAATAGGAGACAAAGTGGCAGGGGTTGTAACTGACTTATTTACTGCAGCCTTGAGAGCAAGAAGCCTTACAGAGGAAAGAATTCCTGTAATGTTTAAAAAAGGCTGTAGGAAATGGATACAGCTCAGGTATGTTTTGTGCATGCTGCTGGGAGGAGTCATTCAGTAATGCAACAAAGTCCTGTGCACAGTGTTAGTGCTGGTCTGTCTGAAAGCTTCACTTGCCACCGTGAAAACCTTCAGTTTGTTCTACTTGCCAACTTCAGTTGTGTTTGCTCCCAGCTCTGTGCATTGCTGCTTTCAGGGTGCAGGTCTTTTAGACTTCACTCCTTTGGGGGTGAATTGTTTCTTCTGTTCTAATTTAAACTACAAAAGAGCTGGATTTTGCTGAAGTGTTTTCTCTCCACAGAGGTGTTTTATCATAGTTGGTATTTGTAAGGCAGAACTCTATCAATACTAAGCTTTGGAAAAGCCTTTCTTAATGTTCTTCCCAAGCTGTCCCCTCCAGTCCCACCATCCTGCTGAACCATGCAGGGCTTGGTGCACTGGAACATTGCTGCCTGGTGGTGGTGCTGGGAGGGGGCAGCTTTCCCCTGTCTTGCCCTGGTGGGACCAAGCCCTCCACTTGCAGGTTGCAGGGGCTCCTCAGTAATCTCTTGGGCCCCTGGCTGTCCCCCTTCCTGCAGCTTTGGAGTGAGTCCAAGTTGCAGATCTCAGAAAGACTCATTTGGGTTTTGGCATTTAAGACATTATACAGGCAGAAATTCTTCTGTCTCTGTCATTCCAGCTGCCCAAGACAGTACGTAATAAACCTCAGGGTCTCTGGGCATCCACAAAGCACTGCTGGTAAATGAAGTAGCTTTCACCTGTTTACTTTCTGATACTTTTAGTGAATGTGCATTAAATTGTTTTTCACTTGGATTACCTCTGAAGCAATGGCATCTTATGTCCCTTCAGGAGCTGCATGCAGCAGTACAATGAAAGCCATAAAAATAAAGCACGTGGGTTGCTTGTGCCCAGCAAGACTTGAGACTAAAACCAACAATAAAAAGAGGAGTGCTGTCTTCCTGTCTGTCACCTTGCGTGGTCCATCTCTGCAGGGCTGCTGGAAGGCACGGGGAGCAATTCAGGATGAGTTGCTGGTGATGATGCTAAGAGATTTGGGGCAGAGGCTGCCTAGCAGTTACCCTGGATGTGAGTTCGTACTGAGAACACAGTGCACACCATGCCTTGTCTTCAATTTTGTGGGTAACTTAGATGTGACTGTAGATGCTCATTTAGCCTTTTCTTGGCAGAGATTTGTTTCCAGAACAGGCAGGGTGGTTTAAGAGGTTATGAAGCCCATCTGCTGTTTGCTAGTACTGTTTCCAATGGCAGTGTGTGTGGGGGTGAAAGTGCTGACAGGCTGTTTCAGTGCAGGTAAAATGGGTTTGGGCCAAACTGTTAGTCAACAGTTGAGTTCATGAGTTGTTGCAGCTGTTTTTAGCACACATCTGCCTACGTTCTTATGTTACTTCAAGTCTCATAATCTGGACACAATTGCTCCTCTGCACAAGAGCAGCTCTAAAATGACTAATCTGCTGGTTTTATGTCACTGCTCTACTGAGTCACTTGCACTGGTGGAACCAGCACTTGCCACTTGCCATCTAGCACATTCTTGGGATGGAACAGTGGAGAGAGGGATTTTAATTGCCATTTCTAGTTTCACTGATGCTAAAGGATAGGAGGAGTCTGGATCTGACATTCTGTGAACAACCATCCCACCAGATCTCAGAAGGTGATAGCAAGTGCCAAATCCTATTTGGTCTCTTCCCACCAAGAAGGCAAATCAATGGAAGCACCTCTAAAATAGTTGCAACCATGAGGAGAGGGCAAAAAAATACGGCACTTGGACAAAAGGACTCAATTCTGTTTAGATGTTAAGAGAATGGGGTTGAATAAGAATGCGTGGCATCGCTTTCAGCATGCCTGGCTTTTTGTGCTGTAGTTTTATCTGACAATGAGGTGCAGTTTTAAGTTGCAGGACCTTGAATATGATGGTATTTCATTTGAAACTCCTCTAACAGTAGAATGCCGGAGCTTTTGGGAGGACTGAGATTTTTACAAATCAGTGTATATTAGGTTGGATTTCTGAGTTCATTTAGACAGCAGAAAAAGGTGTCTTAGCAGTAAAATAATAACAGTAACAGTAATAAAAAAGGCCAAGTGCTGAGTATCTTTGAGCCTTCACTGGCTGCAGAGGGAGCTGCAAGATGTTCAGCACATCCGATACTTCCTATGTACAAGATCCAACCATGGATTTGAGTGCCTGGCACCTCTAGTAAACATCTTGAGTCATGTAATGTAAGCTCAGAGCTTAGGACAACAAAATGAGAATCAGATGCTCCCTTATTTTTTTTCCTTCCCTGTTTTGGTCCTAAGCCAGAAGGTTTACTGTGGAATACAGCAGAATTGCTTGCTTTATCTCATGAAACAAATACGCCTTTGTTCCTCTTTCAGGCTAATGTTTTCCTTAGCTCTGTGTTGTGGTTTAGCTATACCCTACCTTCCCTCTTGATCTGTTTGATTTTTCTCTGAGTGTATGCAGTTATAACTGCCTTGAGTTCAGCCTTCTCTGCTAGCTGCCACAAGGAGCCTACTGCATAGGCTGTGGAGATGTACTGATAAATCCTTCGCTTTTGTGTTGAATTCTTTGTTTTGTTTTGGTATCATATGTATCATTTCCCATTTGAAACTGCTTTTATTGTGTGGTTGGAAAACACCTCTTACTTGGCATTGGCAAAGGAAGCAGAGTCTGAAAGGGAAGAAAAAAATACTTTAAATTAATAAGCAGTATTTTAGGGTTCCTTTTGTTACGTGCTCCCTTTTGAACTCTGTAAACCAGCATGCAGACCTAATTCACAATAGTGTCACTGTGTTAAGCTGCACAAGTAAACACTTTAAATGGGAGGAAGCACCTGCGTATCGCTATTGTCTCTCTTCTTCCATTAGCAAAAGCCTCGGGGCTGACTCTGCTCAAGCCAAACCTTCCAGTGAGTGGAAGTGCACAGGCAGCTGTAGGCAGAAAGCAAACCTTGCTGCCATCAGGCTGGAGCAGTGAGTGTGTGTTGAAGGACAGCTGGTCATGGAGGGGAGCGTGGGGGTACATGTAGGCACCCACAAACGAGTGGGCTACCAAGTGCTTGCACATCTCCTTGGCCTGGGCCCCGAGAGAGTGGCGTGTCAGGAATACTGGAGTCGGCAAGGTAGGTCCATGCAGAGCTTGCTGTGCTTGAAGCTGTTGGTGGGGCTAGGGAGGGTGATGAATCCTGAGGGGCTCTCAACATATACGATGCTCTGATATTATCACTGTTGTCCCTCTTGTTAGGTTTGTGCAGTCAAATATTTGACTTGATTGCTTTCCTGTTGAGTTTATACCTTTTTGTGGAGCAGCACTATTGTTTGGTGAGGAACTGGTTAAAGTGTCAGGGTTATGGATACAACCTGTAAGAAGTTTACAAGACAAGCTTTAAAGCTGGAAAAGCTGGCTTGCATAGAAGAGCCTTAAAGGCTAAAATCTCTTTAGTTTACCCAAGATAGGTCAGAAGGTGACTTATCATGATCTAAAAGTATCTGCAAAGAGAAGATCTTTGCTGGTAGACAACTTCTTTTAATCTAGGAAACAAAAGTATAAAGAAGTCAATTGACTTGAAGCTAAATTTGGATAAGTTCAACTTAAAAAACACTAGGATGGATTTTCTGTCTCCATTGCTGTGTCTGTGCCCAATGAGAAATTGTGGGCAGTGCAGAAATCGCTGGATAAAAAGTACTTAGCACTGTATACAAGGTCTTGTTAAAGTAGTGTTGCGTTTGGATTTCTAGGGTTTCAGTCTCTACCTGTTAGAGACGTTTGGTGGTGTTATAGTACCTGGGGAGTTGCAACTACATCTCAATTTATTGAGTGTTCATTTCTTGGAGTTGGAGATATCTTTGGTGAGATGTTAGTAATGATTTTATTAATTCTCCTGACATCAGTTTCCATTTAGAATAAATTGCCTTTGTGCCCTCTAGTGGAAAAACTGTTTACATGAAGGCTTCCAAATTCTTGCAAAAAACATGGAATGTGTGAGAAAGGTCAGAGAGGAGCAGAGCAAGGCTGGAGAGATGAGGGGTCGCAAGAGGCGGATGTGCTCTGTGCTTCCTCTGCTTCAGTGCTCACAAAACTGCAGTGCTGATTACATACACAGACGTGTAACTCTTTCAAATAGGGGAGATAAGGGAATGTGGATAGAGAAAGATTATCCATTACTTGTCAGCTTGGTAGAGTTATTCTGGGTGACTTGAGGAAAACCTGGACTCGGCAAGCTCTGAACCATTGGTGTTCGCCATCGGTGTCCCCTGGGTACACGGTGGGGAGGGAAGAGAAGCAGAGCAAAGCCCACGCCAGACTTTCAGTGGCAGGAGAAGGGAAGACCCAGAAAATGGGAAGGATTAGAGAATCTGATGCTGTTTCCACAAAAGGAGTTGCAGAGCAATTTGTGCACAGCAGAGAGGAGGGGGAGGAAGGGGGGTCCAAAAGAAAATCTGACTTGTAAAGAAAAACAAATAGGTGAATCTGCCCAACTTCCCTCTTTAATGGGATAACCAGTTAGTGGGCAAGGGCGGCTGCTTATGTTACTAAGGCTTAGGAGCAGCATTTCAGATCATCTTGGTGAACAACAAAACTCGTTGGGCAACATGATGAGGTATAGGGAAGAGGAAGGTGTGGTGGTGGCTCTGGAGGGGAGCAGGATGTGAATGACTGAATGCAAGAGGAGCAGCAGGCAGAGTGGTACATGGTGGAGGGGGCTATTGTGGATGGCCCGCTCAAACAAGTCACCAGCGTCCTGAGGTTTGAGGAAAGGAGTCGAATCTCTGTCTGAGACATCATTACAGAAGCTGTGTGTGTAAGACAAGGCTGATAATTGCTTTCCGCTGCACTGAGGGGTGCCGGGCGGTGCAAGACAGGAGGAAAATGGTCATGCTTGTAAGTCTGGAGGTGAACCACACAGATGGGAAGGCTTGGCAAAGGAGGCCAGAGGGGGAAAGCAGAAGGATTTGCATTTGGAAATACAAGCCCGAATGGAGGCAATACATTTTCTGGTGCATAAAAGATTTCTGTAAGAAGAGTGATCATCAGCTGTTAGTACCCACGGGGGGAAAATACCTGGATTGGCCTGAAAGAAGTATTCAGGGTGTATACTGGGGGAGATTTTCTCACTGTGAGGGTAGTGAAGCAATACCAAAAGAAGTTGTGGCTCTGCTTCACTGGAGGATTTGCAAAGCAGTTAAACGGGTGCCTCTTGCCGATGGTGTGATTGCTCCCCTGCCCTGTTGCCTTCTGTCCATCCACCCTTCACGCAAGGTCTATTTTGCTCATTAACCCACTGGTTGGACTTTTTATTTCTGCTGCTAGAGGTGCTTTCAGGGGCCAGGGGTCAAATCCAGTAGCAGTGCTGTGGCTGTTGCTTGGCTTTGGGGTATAAATTCTGCTCTCAGTGCAGCCATGAAAACTTCAAGCACAGATGTAGATCACAAGCAATTGCTGCTGTCCCATACATTTTCCCTTCTCTCTGCTTCTTTCTGGAGCAGCTCAATTGGGATGTTAGGTGAGCAATAGAGGTGAATGGGATGGAGTCACACACCTGGCTCCCATCACTGTCATCCTCCCTTTCATTGTGCTGGGCTGTCATTCGTGTTTATTGTGGTTATAACTGCAATTGCAAAAACTGTTATAGTGCTGTTTATTTGCTGTGTGTCATGAGTTACTGTTTATATTTGCTGCTGTTTGCATTGCATCTTTCTCTCCTCCCTCTATGTTATGCTTGCAGCCTCAGCTCTCTCCTGCTGATCTTGCAGCCTCTTCTGATTTGGGGCTCTGTTGCTCTGTCCTCCTGTGAGCACAAGGAAAAAGCGAGACAACAGCAGAGATCCAGGATTAGGCTTTTTCTATGTATCTTTTTTCTTTCTTCTTTCTCCTGGCATTCTGTAAGGGTCCTTGTTCAAATGAAAAGATTCCTTGGAGACCCCTTCCCTGAGATCTCTGTGCTTAATTCATCTCTATCTTATTTCTGCAAGACAACGAGATCAATATTGCTTTTTCTGGCTTGCAAATTTCAGGGAAGGGGGGAAAATCATGTTAAAAAGGCCTTTTTTGAAGGTACTGAGATGCCCATGCACAACTTCTTCACCTGCTATCATAGCTTGCAAGCTTGGTGTCTACTGCTCACGTTGCCAGCACCGTTTCTGTCCAAGGCAAATACCCAGATGCTCTGGGTTGGGGTATCTGACCACAAGGCCACAGCATGGGTCCCCGTTTCAAGGAATTGGGGCCAACCAAACTGGTCTCTGGGAAGGGCTGTGGATAGGGAATGGTCTTTCCCAGTTCTCTTGGCCTCGGGCAGTCCCTTGTGCTTCCACTTTGTGCTCCTGGTAAAGTGCTGTTGTTGCTAGCGAAGAAAATCCTACAGCTCCTTGTCTTGGAAATCGGAAAGGTAACGTCTTGAAAGTCGCTCTGTATATTTATCAAGGAGAAAGAGGCAGTTTATTTGTGTGAGCTTACTAGAGCTTTGGATTACAGAGCTTCATGTGGAAGAATTAATGATGGGTCCCAAGTCTGTCTTAGGTTGTCCACCAGCTCAGCACGTTTGATTGTAAATCCACTGTAAATAGCTCCAAGCTTCTTGTGCCTCAGTTATCAGCCTTGATAGAGTGCAGACAGGTTTTCAGGTGTAAAATGTCCATTTTGATTCTTTAAGTGATCTCAGGTGGCCCCGAAATGTAATTTCTTTTTACTTTATTTGTCATGCAAAACCTTTTCATTATCTCCAATTTATAAATCCCTAGTTTGGTATTTGAGTGCCTGTAAGAAAATGCTCCTCTTTAGTAGATAGTAAACAGTGTCAGAGGAAATGGGAAATAAATGGTGTTTTAAATGGTGTCAGTTCCACAACTGGAATGTATAATTTAAGTCACTTATATTTAATCATCCTTTAAACACTGAATTTCAGCCTCTGCTGCTTGACTCACTGGAAGCTGACAGCTGTTTAATGCCAGTATGGTAACACTTGAAACTTCCTTAAGCTGCTGTATGCTGCGATGTGGCTCTTTTCTGCATGTGTTGGTGCTGTATCCACAGCTGATTGTCCAAGCCTGGCTGCAGCTGGGTGCAGGGGTTGGGCTCTGCTTTGCCTCCCCCCAGCCCCGATTTCGGAGGTCTCAATTGTTTTGCCTTTATATGGAGCCATAACATCTGCTGTAAATACCACAGTGAACGTAACAGCTGCTCAGGGTGGGATTATGGATGTGGGGTCCATGTATAACAGCTAAACATATCCTAGCAATTCGGCAGGTTGAAAAATAGAGTGGATAAAGCTGTGTGCATCAAGCTCGGGATGTGCGTGGTGGGTATGTTTCCTGCTGGAGTGAGGTTGTGCCTGGTTCAGGTTGTGGTCCAGGGCCTGGAAGTGGACAGCTTCGATTTCCTGCAAGGAAAAGGTGCAATATGGGGTGCAGCAGGTCCTGATCCTGCCTGGGGAGCAGAGCAGCAGTGCCCTGGGGTGCTTGCAGGAGCCCACCGGCTGCAAGCATGTGAGGCTGTCAAAGCTTTCCTTGGTCTGTTGGTGACATGCACACAAGACACTATTCACTGCAGACACAGTGTGCATGATTTAAACCTGCATTTTATTTGTGTGCATGTGTATATGTATATATAAATAAGTGTGCACATGTAGTAGTTTTCTAAAGCAGCTGAGAAGCCCTGTATGTGTTCAGGATCATGTGGGATTCCGTTCCCTTGCCCCCATGGGCAGTCTGACTGCGGCTGAAATAATTGAATGCAATTCTTGCTCTCAGCGACTGGTTGTTGGCATTAGCAGAGGGAATGGAATTTCATCCATAAAATACAACTGGGCTGCTGGGGAGTGAGCCCGAGCAGAAGGGATTAGCATTAGCAGCAAAGGGAACCCATGTAACTCTGTGTAACGCAGAAGTTGGTCACCTTTATTTGAAATTGCACATTGAGAAGGCATTATAACAGTTTGCCTACATGGGAAAGAGGTATATTGTTGTGCCTAGCAGTCAAATGGTAGAGTCTTAAATTAGAAGCTGCCACTTCTGTTTAGACTGAAACTTGGTTTTCTGTATATGCATGAAGATATTAGCGTTTCAAGCTCGCTGAGCTCTGTCAGATGCGCACCGGATTTGCCAAGGAGCCCATTGCTGCTTGCGGAGGTTAACAGCAAGGAGGGGGCAGCGGGAAGGAGCGTCTTAATGAGACAGGGTGAAGAGTTGATGTGAGGACACGGAGTGCTTGGATCCACCTTCTGCTGTGGGAAATGGCAGACTCGGGTAGCGGTCAGCTTGGCCTGGTCCTGTTGCTATGAGGAAGAGGAGGTTTCCAAACCACCTCTCTGAGACTCTCCTGCAGCAGTGAGAGGGGGTTGAAGGTGGATCAGGAGATGGTGGTCCAGTAAACGGGTCGGAGAACAGTGGGCGTTTCACCTCAAAAACTGGGGGATCATGCCTAGAAGCCCATTTGAAATACTAGTGTTTGGGGGAGAAGATCCTGCAGTGGAACATGGACCCTTTTATCTGTGCATTTACAGCTCTTCAGATTGTGCTTTATTTCTTATTTCATGATTTTAAAGACAGAGTGCTCTGTAGTGACAGGAAGAACTAAAGGAATAATTGGGAATTTATTCTCTGCATGTCACCTTGCTTCATATTGTTGAAGCAATGGTAGAGAGCTCATAATTACCTGGAATTTATTCACTGCTCAGTTATTCGCAGCATCAATTTCTGGGGAAAAAAACGATAACCAAACAACTTAGATGTCCGTATAAGTTATGAGATGAGCTCAAAAAACAAAACCATTTAGTTTATTTAGTGCCTGCTTCCCCTGAGATTAAAGCAATGGGAACCATGGAAGGGTCTTCTAGGATTTTTCCAGTTTTATAATGTAAATGTTAATTTTTATGTTCTGTTCCCTGAGCAAAAATGATGATCCAAAGCCTTTTACTTGATGGAAGTGCATATTCCTACTTTTATTACGTGACTCCAGGAGCTGAGTTTTTCTAGAACATCATCAGATACGTGTGAAAACCATCAGTCTTGGGAGCACTGAAGCTGCTAAGCAGAAGTTCAGTGCTTGTATCCGCTCAGAACTGAGTGTATTGGGACTGGGCAGGTAGCAGCAGTCTGGCATGCTGAACAGCGTTGCTTTTCTAAAGCTCCTGCTACAAGTGCACACAGTTATATTTTGAAGTTTATTTTCTGCTGTACTTAATAAAACTTTACTCACTGCAGTAGTTAACTTTTTAAAGGCAGAATCTTGGAGAGCTGCGAGTAGCTTCTTTGGGGAAACATGGATTTTGCTCTTTGCCGAGCTGTTGATGTCAGTGTTGTAATTGCAGGTACCTAGAGATGCGCCATGCGTCTTTGGTCTTTGGGATGCCTGGAGGCTCCTCATTTTCCTGTCTTGGGTGATACGTGCTCAGCTCTGGGTGGCCTTGTCATCACAGAATGGACTGTTCTGTTGGGTGGCTCTGAGCTGTGCTGCTGTCCCAGAAGCAAGTCCTTGTGCATGAGGCTGGGATGTTGCCCATGTGGGGACTTTGTGTTGCTGCCTTGGGGACAGCACCAGGTTAGGAGGTGAAGTAATGGATGGATTGGTGGCAAATGATGTGATGTGGTCAGATCCAGGATAGTGGGGCCATGTTGGTGGTGATTTGTATCTTACGTAAGAAACACAGGGGATGGGGTAGACTGGGGGTACTCAGGGGCAGGCATAATGGGACTGATTGATAAAGTCTGATTTACTGTGAAAAGGATGGTGTGAGTATACATTTTAACAAGAGAATGAAACTGCTGATGATAAAAAGAACAAAGCAAGCAGAAGAAAACTAGAAAGACTCCTCAAACCTTGACATGGCCAAAGTTTTCCGCCAGTGTAACTTATTTCCAGTCCCATATGGGAACTACTGTACTCTAATAAGCTTCTTTTATGGACTGCAGAGTCAGAAAGGCCCTTCCTCAGTGTTGGATGTTTTATTTATTGTGTGTGTTCTTCCTTCTGCTGTGCCAGAAATCTTTCTTCTTTGGAACATATTGTACCTGTCTGGCTTGAAAATTTAAAATGTGAACAGTACTTGTCCTTTCCATCCAGTACACACCAAAGCCATTCTAGTGAAGAATGGCATGTCCTCTTGGGCTGGGTCTTTGTAAGGAAGACCCAATTTCAATTGGACATCTTTGAATGTCATGGGTTTTGTGAGCTGGGTGTTGGCCCTTCCCATGCATGGTGAAGCACAAGGCTGCCTGGTTCCTGCCTGGTACCACCAGATCCTCCATCCTCAACATCATGTCCTAGCAGGGCTAGCCCTCCTCTGCTCAGTTCCATGAGCCAACCTGATACTGCACCTCCAGGTAGTTTAAACTGTGCTAAACGTGTAAAATGAATCAGCCTGATATTACAGCTTTTGTGAGCACCAGCTGTGACTTGAAGAAATGAGAGGGCAGGATCACATCTGTGTTTCTTGTGCTCATGCTAACAGCTTTTGCCTGGGGGCTAGGGGCCAGGGTACTGGTAACACTGGGCTTTGGGTGTCTGCCTTCAGTGTGACTGGGCTATTTTTACACCACTGAGAGTCCCAACTCTAAAGGGCTTATTTGCAGATTGGGAAGACCTGGGGAAATCACATAATTTACAAGGCAGATATAGGAAAAGCAGGTATTTCTGTACCGGATGTGCAAGTCCATGTGCCAGCTCGGTCAGTGGGAATGCTAGCCACCACATGGGCACCTGCAGGAGCCTTGGTCCCCATCCCAGCTGTCTGGCCAGATTGGCACCAGGATCCTGCATAAATAGCACATTTATATGAAATCCGATTTAGGATTTTCATCTGAGGTGTGACATGGATGTGTCGGGGAGTCCTGCTCTGCAATGGGCAGAGCGAGCCCTCTGAGTGGGACAGCAGTGCCTGTTCAGCCAGGTGTGGGGTTTCATGCTGGAGTGCGGGTGACATAAGAAAGCTATATAGAAATTGGATCAGACTCTGGTGCAAGGTTTCTTGCATCCTTCAGCTCCAGGGAAGCCGTAGTCCCTGAACCAAACGTGCACTTCCAGCTGCAGGAAAGCAGCCTGCTGTTATCCTTCTGCCCATTTCCCTTTCCAATCTATGAGATTTCACATCTTAGCTCCAGCAGCTTTGGTTCTATTACTGGCAGTGTTTGGATACTGGAAGAGACTTTTGTTTGACAGTCACTTGGGAGCTGTTCCTTACTTGCCTAACTTCTGGGTTTTGCAGTGATGTAAGCAATGTGATACTATTTAGCAGCTATAATAGAGGTCAAGGCCCTGTTGTCTTAGTGTTGTAAAAATGGCTTGTAAAAGCTGTACGTTATCCAAACGTGCTACAGGCAAGGCAAGCACAAGAAGGAACAAGTAGGCCTTCACAGCTGCTCCTAATGGATGAGAAACTGAGGCACAACCAAACATGCAGGTGTGTTTTGCCAGCATCTGGAACGGAACCCTGATCTTGCATGCTTTGCTCCGAGGGACTTTTTATTTGTGTGGGTTGATTTAAAGTCAGTTGCTAAAACGAGCCACGGTTCACTGTGCTTACTGCTTTATCCCCTTTCGAGCTGAAATGCTTTGAAACAGATCCAGGATAAGCTCATCCATTGCTGGGACGTCTCTAATCTACTCGCAGGGAAGCTTTTTTTCCTTCTTTTTTTATCCCCTGAAACCTGGCTGGGGATGAACCAGGAGCATGCTCAGTGTCCTGCTCCCAGGTACGGAGCAGAGGAGGGCCTGGGATCACACCCTCTGCCAGCAGCTTGTGTGTCTCTGGCTGGGAATCCCAAACCGGACTGAGAGAAGGCGGCAGGTAAGGCTTGCATGGGATGAATGAAACCCAGGGCAGGCTCTTTTCCTCTCCTTTAGACACAAGCAAGAGGTGAATGTAAGTGGGAGTATGAATGAGGTGGGAGTAAGAGTGAATGAGGCTGAAAGGGGTTTCTCCAGGTGGACCCCCGGGGCGGCTGCTGCAGCTCTTTGTTTGCTCCCTCTCCCGAGTCCATCCTTCGGAGCCATCTTGAGAGCTCGAGTGGATTTGGTTTGTTCCCAGTGAAATTGCTGGTCTGCTGGCTGCCAGGGCAGGGTTGCCCATCCATCAGCCTGGCTTGTGGCACGTGTCTGTGTGCTCCGTGCCAGTGTCAGCTTTGGCTCCAGCTTGTATGTTTGGAAGTTAAGTTTACAAGCTTCAGGTCTCACCAAGGGAAGCTGTTGGGTAATTCCTTTATTTTCTTGTAAGATTTATCCTCTTCCATTTCTTGTTGCTCTGAAAGCAGGGAAATTGTTACTTGGTTGGTGTTTGGTGGCTGTCAGAAAGGATGCTGCTCTAACCCTCTCCTGTAGCTAAGAAGTTGTGTGTGTTCTTTGCTGCATCAGAATCCTAAATATTTATGTTACGGTTCTGTTTCCTTGCCATGATCCTTCCCTATAGATTATTGTGGTTATAGTTCCTAAATGATTTGAGAGCTGATAAATAGCTTACTTCATGTCAACAAGCCAAAGTAATAACTTGATCTTTCAGGGTATAAATTCCTTTTATTTCTTAAGGTATTGTTTGCTTATCCTATTAAAGTTGTTTACAAGAAGTTGTTTTTAAGCAATATATTGTTCACTTGTGTATTCTGAAAGAATAACAATAAAGCATTTTTGTGCTCCTCATTTCCCTTTGAAAAGGCAAAGTAACCCTCCAAGTGCAGTTGCTTTCTGTGCTGTTATGGTTCGGTGCTCTTTACCATTGTGTTCCTTAAATAAAAAGCACAAGATGATCCTGCCTTACAGAAAGCAAGCAATTGTTTTTATAAACAGTGTGCGCTCTGGTGTCCATTACAAATAACTAGATTGTTGTTTATAATGGTATCTTCTTAATGAGAATTCAAGTTGTCACATACTTCCGTGGGTTTGGAACTGATTGTACCACGATTTTGAAAAAGCACTTTGTGTAATTGGGGGTCATTAACTACTGATACAATGTGATGTAAACGAAGGAAGTCCATATTTGAAGGGCTCTCACAGCACACATCATCCCAGTGAGGATTGCTCTGGACATGCCTTCGGTGAATGCATAAATTCAAAACCTCCTGTTGCTTGCGGCTTGGTGCAGAAGCAGAGGTATGTAGCGGCCTATCCATGGGCACTGGGTAGGGCTCATGAAGCTGGGAGGACCTGTGGCTCCCAGAGCTAAGCATAGGCTTGAATACCTTACTGAACTCAGCCTGAACTTGTTTTCCCTCATTACCTACACATGCATGTGCTGGAGATCATCAAGGGGCCATGGTTGGGGAGGTTTTGCTCTCTGCTTTGAAGGGCTGGTGATAAATGTTAGAGTCCTCCCACCCCCAGTCGTCTTGCTGGGCAGCGGGAACAATTCCCAGGTGACTGACTGGAGGGGGAAAGGTCAGCGTTTGCAGCCCTGACTGGTGCCACAGGAGCGTGCTCCTAAACCTACAGAACGTGTTTGCAGGACGAGCTTGTCGGGGCAGCATCCTCCACAGCGCTGCGGGACTGGGGCAGTGTGAGTGAATGCAGTCGGCTCTGGGGAGAGGAGAGAGCATGCTGAGTGGATGCTGTGAGGTGAGCCTCTAAATCCTTCTGAAACACTTGTAGATGCTGGAAACTTTGCCATAGGTGCCTGAGCTGCAGCGTAGTTTGAGGGTGCTGGGGAGAGGGGTGGGAGATGGATGCTGACATGGTGTTATGCTGCTGCTGTGCTGCCTGCCCCTCGCCTCAGGCAGGAAAGTTGTCTTTCTTCATCAAGCAGAGATGCTGATGTATTTGCATGTCCAAACCTTACTGCCAGGTGTGCTGCTGAGTTTGAAGGGTATCTTCCCATCCTAGAAATACTGACTGGTGTTACTTGCTGCCTGTACCCTGCAGGATTTCCCAGCAGCATCTTTCTGATAGTCTGTGGGTAACGAAAGCAGTTGAGTTGGGCATGGGCTGGTTTCCCTGTGAGGATACCTGGGCTGTGGTCAGGGTATTCTGGTGTTCCTCTGCTGCTGCCACAGCATCAGTGGTGGCTCTTCTTGGGTTTCTTTCTGTGCTTGACTGATGGTGGCAGAGCCAGCATGGTTTAGGGGAAACTTTGGGTTGTCTTTCTCATCCATCCTAGTTATGTTCTTTGTAACACAGATCCTTCTGTTCTCCTTTCCTCCATTTCTTGAAGTATTTCTGCTGGAGCCCAGAGGCTTTACCTTCTCTGTGTAGGATCTTCTGACAGCAAAGCTTGAGGGATGTGTCCCTCTCATATAACACTTGATAATCTCTACTTTCTACAAGTAATGTGAAACCTCCCCACTGTGTTTTCACAGCACAGCAGAGGTTTCAGGCGTGGGAGGTGAACTCTGAGTCAGCCCTGCGGTGTCTTCCAGGGAGAGCCTTGGAGAAGAGAAAGTGGCTTTCTTTTGTTATCTCCTGTGGCATTATCCATCTCCAAAACTACTTCTCTGTGCATGAGGTTAATGGTAAAACAAAGCCTGACAAGAAACAGCCTTCCAAAACTGTGCATTTTTAGTCTCCAGATCTCACTGCCTCTTGTCTCTGGGCTGTTCTGACCTATTCATGTCAAGAGAGCAAAGAATCTGTGAGACTCTAATGAATTCGTACAGCCCCTGCATAGTCTAGGGGAAGGTCTAATTTGATCTGATGCTTACTAATCTGCCGAGACATTCAGTGATTTGTTTTCATACTGGGTTGAGCTCTATATGCCATAGAGAAATGGCTAAACATATTGCAGTGGTAACAACAGCAAGCATGAAGCCAAGTATTTGTATTCATGCGCTTGAAAATTCCTTTCCGCTTGCCTTTTGAGTGGGGATTTATTCCCTTTGCTAATTGTCAGGTTGCTCATTTCATTCACCTGGTGAAGTGCTGGCAGAGTATTTGCTGTGAATTATGCGATGCTCTTTGTTTGCTTTAGTCTTGCATTGCATTCATATTTTCCTTAGTCTGTCGCCTTAGCGCGCCAGTTGTAAGAGTGATTCCAAATATCCAATTGTTTTTCTACCTACTGCCTGTGACTGGTCCAATGGCAGCTTCTGTAGTGCATAGATATTCTTGAGTTTATGCCCTTAAATGGTTCTCACACTAGGGTGGGAAGGTCCTTGATTGTTTATCTGGGTGAATCAGTAAAATAGTGAAATTCTCCAATGAATGTTGTTGGTGTTTGGTTTTTGGTGTCTCCCCCCTTCTATTTCTTTGTGTATTTTGGGTACTCTGATTAGGTAGCACTGGAAAGAGTTGGGTTTGGATCTGGAATCTGTATTCAATGAAAATTATTCAAACCCCTGGATTAGAAAAAAGCATTTTATAGTTCTAATCGTTGCATATGGAACCCAGAGGTGCTAATCCCTTTTTTATAAACTCTTTACAGAAATCCATAGGGATGGCATAAATGGGGCACAAGAAAGTTTGTGTGTGAGAAAAATTAGTTGTCCTTTTAAAAGAAACCAAAACAAACCCACACGCTATGCAAAACTTCATACTGTAAATTCTGATTTTGAGGCTGAGCAGTGTATTGCCTGATACAAAATAAAGCATGGTGATGGATCCGACAGTAAAGATGCCCTTAAATGGGGTACCAAATGAAGGTGCTACCTTGGCATATCTCACTGGTTTAAGTTTCTTTCCATATCACTATGAGAAACCTGTTTTGAAGTTGAGACATTGGATTAAGGTTTCCTGGACTGGGTTTCAAGCTCTTGGGCAAGCACAGCCTGGCTAGGGAGGTACTGCAGTGCTGGGGACTCCCTATCTATGAGGTCCTTGCTCTCACTACACCAGTGGCTTTGCTGCTTCTTTCAAGGAAAACCCAAGTCAGTACTCACTGCATTCCTTATGTCACATAAGCTTTCATTGCCCAATTCCCATGTGTTTTCTTCCTTGCAAACCCTTCAGCTCCTTCCTGGATAGAGGAGAGAAGGAAACACATGGGGACTTGTTCCTCAAGGAAGCAGCACAGTGGGGACTCGTTCCTCAGTGGGAATTAGGTGGTGGTGCCTGCAAGGACACGTTAACCCCCGCCATGGCAGACACAAACAGTCTTGCATCACTCTGCTTTCATAACTCCAGTGTCATCTCTGCAGTCCTTTGTCTGGGGAAAGGGCCCCCACCAGCATAGCCAGCCCCAGGGCCTTGTGGCACAGTCATCTGTGTCCTTGTTGAATTTCCTCAGCTTGTATTTCATTAACCTTTTAGCCTGCTTGCTTTCTGCAGGATAATTTCTGACAGGCACAAGAGCAAACCTGGAGTTTCTGGCCTCCTCCGCACCCCTGTGCACACAATCAATACACTCGACCTTTCCAATGGATGCTTGGTGCTCCCAAAGCAACAAGCTAAGCTCCTCAGCATCCTTCTCCTTGCCTGTTGCAGCATCCTTGCCTAGGCTCAGGGAGGGAAACCTGCTTTAAAGCAATGCAGAGTGTTTTTTTACAACCTTATACCCTAACAGCAATCAGGAAGGAGTTAGTAGTTGCTGGAATTAGTAAAACATTAATTGGCTGCCAGTAAACCTGGAGTCGAGCACAGCTGGCCATGCACTTTGTTTGGTTTGGTTTAAAAGCTATTTAGGATAAAATCTGTTGACAGCTTAAAGCTGTGTAGCAAACTGGGTTGGGATTTTTTTTTCCATATTCACACCATGAGTAAGTTGGCAGAAGGCTGAGGATGCTCACCAGCTGTATTACTCAGTTTTTGGTATCAGCATATTAACTGCACACTTGGCATTTTACAAGTGCAATGACTTCATATTAAGCAATTGCTTTGATAATAATCAGAGGGATTCTGGGCTGAGAGAGCATTCATTGTGCCTGGATTCTTCGTTAGGATTTAAAAATAATACTAAGTTTTGAAGACAAAGGTTTTTAGAGAGACCAACTTGCTTCTTGAAGGCACTCTTAATAACCATCAGGATACTAATATATTTAAAAGTATAGGGAAAGTCTGAGCCACCTCTGAACTTGTAACTCCTTTTGCTCCATTAGGATTTTTGCTATGTATGGGTCCTCCCAAAGAGAATTTATTGTCCATTTTGTTAAATGCTGTGAAGCTGGGTGGGAAAGGTAGCTCGGAGTAGAACTCTCTGCTTTCACCAATGCTTCTTCTGGCTAATGTCCGGAGTGACGGGAGAAGTTTGCATTTCTGTTTTGGGGGACAAAGCCTATCTTTGCCCAAATATTGTGTAATTAGGAGCATGGCATCAGCATGGAATGGTGCTGCACAGCCAGGTGGAACAGTCTCTGAAAAACATGAGCTGGCTCACAAAGCCAGTCCTAGGAAATACATTTAAATGCATTGATAGTAGTTTGGACTGTAAATAGGAGAAAATGGTGAAGGAAAGGGGATTCTTTGCTTAATTTCAAGCACTGCTACTGTTTAGGTTTAAGAGCCCTGAAAAGCTTATACTCCTTCCTCTCCTCACTTCTTTTGTTTATTTGTTCATCCTATCCACTAGCTCCAACCAAAAAACTGCTTAAATGTCATCTTTGCTGTTAACTCTTTCCTGTCATTTGTGAAAGTGGGACTGTGGGGTTTTGGTTTGGAGTTGTCCAAGTTTCCAGGTCATCTCCAGCCAAGGCTTTCAAACCATTGTATGGCCCAAATCAATGCTGTGAACTCTCAAACTGTGCCTTAGGAACCATGAAAGGCTTCATTTCTGGAATACTCTCTAAGTCCTGGGTTGGTACGTTGCTTTGTGTGAACCCTGTGGTGTTGTGTGTCTTGGACATTGATGCTTCTTGATCAGGATTGCAGCAGGGATGTGGGCTGTTGCACACTGCAGAGTAATCAATGGAGATCTGTTTAAACAAGCAAAGGCTTTCCCCTGCCCTTATTTTTTTCCTCCTCCTTTTTCTAAAGTTATTATTAATGGCCTAGGCAGCGTTCTGAAGAGTTTGATCCTAAAAGTCTTATAAATGCTGGCTCAGGCCCAGTCATTTTATGTCTCAAGGTTAAGTATGATGTGTGTTTTATATGCATCAGAAGAAGCTTATGCACGCTTGGTTTGTTTTATGTCTTTAAATACTTGACATATGCAGAAAAATGAATTTGTAACTCTTTGTTCACTGAGATGCTTTATAAGAGAAGCCAAACTAGTGACGGCCTCCGCTTGCTTTCCTCACACTAAATACTGCCTCATTATTTTAGCTTGAATTGGCATGCATCATTAGACTGTAAGTTCATCCCCACTTCACCTGGGCAGGGTGGTTCTGGGCAGTTAATGGTGAAGCAGAGCTTCTCAAGTGGTCTGAGTGGCCTTTGGATAAGGCCTTATGCAAAGGAAGGTTTATTCATATATAACGTGCTCTTCAAGTACAGCTTTCCTACCTGTGTAGTTGCAATAAATGTTTTTTGTGAATGTGTGTCTTCTGGCAAATGGGTTTTTTTTGGCCAAGAGACCTGGAGGAAGCTATCCTGCTGTTCTCAGAGAGCTTTAACAGTGCTTGGTGCATCCTAAGTTGATACTGAAATAGACAGGGAAGAAAGCAGCTATTGCCCACTTCTTTAGGGGTTTGCTTAGACATGAAGATGGCCATGAAAATTCTCTGAGCAGATCATCATCTACACCCAGGATGGTCTTGTTGCCCTGGCTGGAAGGGCCTGTTCCTTCTGAGAAGAAGCATATTTGTTGCCCATGCATTGTTATCTCAAATGGGAGGCTGTTTTCAAAGGTCAAGAGTATCACAGGGGTTTTAATTCTCATGCCCAGGATTCATTGCCCATGGATTTAGCATTTTTAACTGTTTGCAGAACTGCAGTATAAAATACTGTTTAAATACAGTCTATTAAAATAATCTTCTTTCAGAGCCAACTGGTCCATCTGAGCGAGTGATCTGGGATGTGTCTGTATCTCTTCTGGGAAGTCTTTTTAAACATCTCGTCCTCATATTTTATCTGCAGTAGTACCTTCTTTTATGTCCTTTTTGTTCAAGTATATAAAATGGGAGTTTATGTTCTTATTTTTCTACTCTTCAATAGCTACAGATCTAAAAAGGCCGTTTTATTAAAGCTGTGTTGTAATTTTACAAGTAATGCATTGTCAGGAAATAGAATGTACTTTTTTTTAACAGGGTGGATAATGAACCACTGAAGCAATTTATCAAGTGTTACCCAGTGGGTTCCCTGTCGTGGAAAGGCGTTAAATCAAGGATTGATGTATAGGGAAATGCTCTAGTTAAAACAGAAGCCAGGGAGGAATTGATTGATATGATGAGGCCTGTGTTACACAAGGAGATGGGAATAGGTCATCTCAGGATCCCTCGAGGCTATAAATCCATATGAATCTGTTACCTATAAATACTGATAGAAGATTAGATCTGGATGTGTAAAATGTCTTTAATTTCTGTGTGACTACCGTGTCATATTGAGTCACTGTTCTAGTCCTGGCATGGTGTCACCTTGTGAATTAACGGGGTAATTTAATGAGCACTTTGGGGTTCCTGCTTCTATGTGTGTTTACCAAGGCCAACATGGTTTAGCTGGGGAAGGGGGATGGTCATATGCTTGGGGACTGTGATTAGTCTACAGAAAAGATTTCACTGTAAGAGCTGCCCCTTCCACTTATGGCAAAAAAAAACCTAACCCAAACTGAAATGATGAAGAACTGTATTTTTATGCTATTTTTCCTAAGGAAAAGTGTCAGTGGTGAATAAGATTCTTTATTAAAAAAGGCATTTTTTTTTGTTGTTTTTAGATGCATTCAACAATAAAGAAAGCACATACCTGCTTACTTTCCTTAAGCAAAGAAAAACTTAGAGGCTGTCAGGTTTCAATAACCTCTCACTTTGAATTTCATCCAGTTCTGATTGTAAAATGAATCCCCTATTTTACAGCTGAGTAATGCTGGGAAGTGCTACAAACCTGTGCCCAGTTAGCCCTTCAGTGCAGGGATGCTGCGCACATTTTGTGGGATTACTAAGAATGTGCTTGAGAAGATATTTTTGTAGTCATGCTCTGTGTTAGTCATTGGATCCCATATAGTAACGGTTATCTTTGATTTTTTTGTATTGGCATTGATATAATCACAGATTTATTTCTGCTGCAGCCTGTTTTGATTGTAATTGCTGGCTAAAGGACAATGTAGCTGTACTTTGCACGAGAAGCACCTGCCCACGAATACTAAAGACTCATGGAGTGATACGTGGTATATTGTGGCTTAATGGAAACACTATGTTTGATCCAGTCTATATCACTTTGCTATTAAAAGTGTTGAGAGGGTGCATATAGTTGGATGAGGGAGTGAGAACTTAGTCATGGGTTTTAGAGATCAGGTGCTTAGACATAGAAACAGATTAAAACAAATTGCCCAGAATCGACATGGGGGTTTACTGTAAGTGTTATGTTTTTCAGCAGTGACTTGATATTTTTCTTCTACCTCTTCTTCCTCCAGCTCGGGGTTAATGAGACTCGGCACATCTCAGTCTTATCCACCAAATGTAGAGGCTTGATGTGGGGTCTTTAGCAAAGTGTTTGCTTGTGCAGGGGCTGCTAACAGGGCTGATGTCTGCAGATCCCTACCTGTCCCCTTTTGCACGCAGAGGCTCTCCCTTAACTTGACTGTTGCCAGTAGTCAATCAACTCCCCAGTTCATTGGCTGTTTCATGGTGTTGTCCCTGGGCACTGAATCAGAGCCCTTTTCCCATAGTTCCTGCCGCCTCCTCCTTCCAGTGGCTGAGAACAATCAGCCATTGGAATAATTTCCCCAGGGAAGTGGTGAACTCCCCAACAGTAGACATGTTAAAGATTCTGGTGGATAGGATGGTGAGACATGTAGTCTAGGTCATGCTTTGCGAAGAAAGGTTGGACCAGATGATCTTGAGCTCCCTCTGAACCTGGTATTCAATGATTCCTGCTCCCAAGCGATGCTGCCTGGAGAAAGCCAGGGCTGGGGGAGAAGGGTGCTGCAGGATGCCTCCAGCATTGGGTATCTGCTGCAGTTGCTTGACTAGATCCAGTAATCTGTACCCTGTCTTGGAGATACCAATTTTCTTGACCAATGGATTCAAAGGCCTATCTGTCTCTGCTTTACTATTGCTATTTATTGCCTCAGTATTTGTTTGGCAAAAGGTTTTTGTGGTTTAGTACCAGCTTGTAGTCCATTGCCAGGAAATTTAGAACCTGTGAGTGATTTAAAGGGCCATCTGACTCCAGTGCTTCCAGCAGGATTTATGCTTTTGCTGTTGCAGAGTTACAGTGTCATAAGCATTTTATTTGGTCTTATTATGTCGTGGACATCTGCAGACTGTGGAGTCCAGTTTTCTTCAGCTGTTTATGTGCAAATATGTCTCTGATCTTGTGAAAGGCGGTCATTCTTTATTTCCACTGACTGCTGCTCCAAGAAAAAAACCCCTCTTCTCCCCCAAGGCATTAAAAGAAAATGGAATTAGTTGTGTCAGAAGTGATGGCTGCAAAATACATACGACTGTAATGCTCATATGCAGGCTGAAAAAAGGTCTTGCTTGTTTTGAATATACTCCTATCCTAATTCAGTATCCAGTCAAGTTTTATCCTGGTAAATCTGGATTGCTGCGTGCAGTTCAGCTGGCAGTGGAGCCTGGGGCGTGTTGCCAGGGCTGCAGTAAGGTTGCAGAAAGACTTCATTTCATTTCTAACTGTTGCAAAGAATCATTTGTTTAGCAGTTAAGCTCCCACTCTGTTTCCTGCCTGGCTGAAACAGTAACAAGTTCCCTGACTTCTGAGATTACTCCTGAAATTGGCACTTCTGGTGGAATTTGAAGGCTGCGATGTACAGGAATTAAGGTCTGGTCTTTCCACTTGCAAATGACTTGCGAATTCTAAGTCAGGGCCTATTAAACCTATTTCAAAGTAAATGTGTTTGTTGCTGTAGGTGCTGTTGTGAATTCGAACAACTGCCAACTGTAACAGAGTAACCAGGTTCATTCTTTTGAAGTGCTTCAGTTTAGTCCTTTCTTTCTTTCTTTCTGATTTTCCCTTTTTCTTCTTTAGCCTGACAAAATAAAGTTCTTTTTCCAGCTGGCACAATATGTACTCCAGCAGGAAAATGAAAATACATTTTCTAGGTACTGGTCAGGTCCCCTAAGAAGGGGCAGTAGGCATTAACGAAGAAAACTGATGCTGAAAGGGCAGAGAGAGAAGAAATCTCAGGATGTGACTTTGCAGCTGTCTGAGGTGATGTGTCTGTGTGTATGTGGTGGGTATTGTGTCACTGCAATAAGATTGCCCAGTTACCATTGCTTTGGGAAGCGATGCAGTCAGGACATTACACATCATTCTGTTTCTGCTTGAAGTTTTAAAATGTTCTGTCTAAGAATATGATGTATCCAAATAAAATCCATTTCTGCGCCATTAGTAAAAGGTCTGTAACAGAGGTGAGATTGCTGAGTTTTAGAAATCCAATTTTACTGTTCCCCCATGTTTGCACCATGTCTTTCAAGCATCACCTGCAGATGTCTTCATTGCCTATTTTTGCTTGTTGTGTCCTGGAAAAGGAACAGATTTTTGTGGGAAAGCAGTGTTCTTTATAGGGTCATATATATGAATGTCTGTATGCTTTTGCTGATACTGCTGCAGGAAAGGTGCATACAGTTGCTGAGTCCTGGGCTGGCAGCGTGCTGTCGGAGTATGTGCCATATTGGCAGTATAACCTTCATTCCTGTCTTCCTAGCATTTTATCTAGTATATATTTGCTTATCCAAATATTACTCTGTGTTTTTCAATAGCTGTCACTTGCTATTCAGCTCAGAATAGCAAATGTCAGAAAAGTGTTATAAATAGCACCAGTGTTTTCTTGGTTTATATATTTGATGGTTCTACTGTATAATGTTTTGAAAGGGAAAATATAGAACAGTAGTATGATTGTGTGAGGGTAGTTGAGGACTTGGTGGTTTTGTCATCCTAGACAGTAACCAGCACATAGCAAAGATGACAAGCTTTGTCCTGTAGAGCTCTATCTTTGTCTTTTGATCCATATTTTTACCCTAGTACTGATTCCCCTTTGTACTGGGGTTTTGAGTGTGGCAGGGATAGAGGGAAACCTCTGTTGAGCCCACCTCCAACTGGTCCAGAGGTGCTGACAGAAATCGCACTGGTCTTTTGAGGCATCAGACCAAACAGTCCTCCAACATGGTTTTAAGGAAATCCTGGAAAAACCTCTCCCGGGTCCTTCACCAAATGTTTCAAACAGGGCTTTTTTGAAACATAACATAGGTCGTTTCTGTAAGGAAAGGTCGATGCTTTCAAATGGGTATTTCTGTAGTCACCTTGCTCCCTGAGCAGGTACTCTTTTATAATACTTTAAAAATGCACCCTGCTGTGCCTTACAGCTAGAATGGGGTCAGCTGGCATGTTAGCTGTGAATTCTGGAGGTGATGCTGGGAATAGTACCGATGTTGATTCAGATCCTGGGTTTTCTTGTAGGCAGATTTAAAAGGAGTTCTATAGTGTCAACAACTGTTCCACTTGCTGCTCTGAGTAGTTGTCTAATAATGATTTGTAGCATGTAACTGTCTTGCACATCTTACCATGGATGCAGCTGTGTAATGCTAATTCTTCAGTGAGGCTGTTCCTTAGAAACAGACATTATTTCAGCTTTCATGGAGGCAGCAAGTAGATGGGGTATCCTGCATACATTCCTTGAAGTCAGTGGAGTGTTGATGTGACATTTGTAAGTGTTTGAGGCTGGGAAGCAGTTGTATAAGACCCTGAGGAATCCTTCATATGTGGCGAGAACAGGGTGGTCTGGTGGAAGCGGGACTGCAGGCATTGGCCTGCAGAATGGACTAGGTGAGTTATTCCACTTTTCTGTGCTTTAGTTCCCCTGCCTATGAAATAGTGGTGGTAGCAGATGACTTACTTGAGTTTTGCTTCAGGAGGTGTCAATGTCCTTAAAATTTAGACCTATGATAGGCAAGTTTTATTTTCCTTGTTGCCATTGCTAAAATTGTTCTGATGCTGTTGCTCTTTTCATAAGTTGGTCCAAAAGGACCGTATTGCTATAAGTAAATGTCTCCTGCTTATGGTTTGCATGCTCTCAGATACCATCTGATGGTCTGGAGCTGGGGTGGCCATGAGATGGTGCTTGCCTCTGGGGCTGTGGGGAAGGGCTGTCTGGGCAGCCTGGGACTAATACCAGCCCTTTTGTTACTTTACTTTTTTTCCCCTCCTTTCCTCCCCTGCAGTACAGTCTGGCTATTAATATCTGTGGAGTTTTAACAAAAACAAAAATAAATACAGACTTACTTTGCTTCCAGTGTAATTGCCACCCCATATCTCCCTTTGTTATCCTTTCATCTTCTTTTCAGACTGGTTAATAGTTGCTTAGTGATTACTTTTAATGGCATGAGAGCCTTTTAGTTTGGACACCCTGCTTTTCTTCCCCTATTGCTTATAGAGGTGTTTACATTTTCAGCCAGGGCTATGATTTGTCTCCTATGTAATTGCATGCAGAGCAACAGTTCACATTCCTGGATGGGTATCCTGAATTTATTTTTATATCATTTCCTTCTTAATGTATTTTCCAAACTCAGGTCACCCTCTACAATCTCTTGGTTAGTTTAACTAACTGTGGCTTTTTCTGTAGACTTATTTCTTTGCAGTGAACTCTTAGTCTGTCTACTGCAGTCTAGGGCTAAGTTTCAGTAATTCATGGCTGAGATGGAGGAAACTATGGTAAAGGAAATGTTCCACCAGGTCCTGCTTCATGTAGCTGGAACGTGCTGTTTCATTAGGATGCTCTCTTTGTGTAGGTGCAACGAGTGGTTGGAGCGCTTTGCTAGTAGAGGTGTATCATAGTGCTGGAGCAAAGCAAATGCTGGCAAATGCTCTTTGGAGTTGGCAAACTGACCACACTGGGTCAGAATGGAGATGTCATTTAAAAGTTAGCCACTTCAGTAGTTTTATTGGTGATTTCACATCTCACCTGTTGCTGCTGATGGGAAAAGGTAGCCCTGAGCAGTGCGATTGTGCCAGCACATCTCTGCGCCTGCAAGCTGTTGGAGAGGTTTCAGCACAGCAATGTGAGCTTGGGCTCATTGTTGTGCTGCTCCACACGCGAGGGGGTGGGAAAAAGAGATGATGTAAATCCAAGAGGTGCAAACCCACCACCTCTTGGATGGGAGCTGCAGTATTTCTTGCAGGAAAAACATGCGGTGTGATTCAAGGCTCGTAACTAAGAGTCTGGAGTATTGCAAGCCCTGGAAGTGTTCAAACCACCCGTCTCTTAAGGCTTTTATCTGTCTGTGTGTATTCAGTTCTGGCACCAGGAAATTCGGAGAATTCAGGAATGTCCAGGCTCAGTGAATTTGGCGTAGCAGCACTGCTGGCTCATCACAGCTTGAGCGCTGGATACACCCTTTGTAAGGGAGTGAGGAATTTTTGCTGTTTGTTGAAAAGCCAGGAGATGTCTGTTTTCATCACTGGGTTTGCAATCCTAGTAGTTGGAATTAAGCGAAGTTCAAAGCTTCGGAGAAGCGGTTGGGGGGGTGTATGGAATGAATAATTATCTAATATGAGGCCACAGCAGGGTGAAAAATGTAGAACTAGCATCTCTTCTGCTGTTGGGGGTTCTTTAAAGATAGATTTACCAGCAATGAGAAGTACTTTAAACGTTGCTGCTGTTGCTGATAAGAACAGGCCATTAAATCGCTACAGTCGACATTCCTTTGGGTCCTGGTCATAAGCCAAGCTGCCAACTATTTGTAAATTTACTGACAGTCAGTAAGCAGAAGACAAGATTTAAACTGACAAAAAAGCTAATATCCACTTGTTTCAGGGAAACACAGCTCTCCTTCTCCTGGGCTCTGGCTTTTCATAGTGTTTGGTTACTGCTGGTGTTTTCTGCCTTTCTGAACTCCAGTGCTGACCCAGGAATAAATAGAAAGGAGATGAAGAAGTGGCTGCCAGCCTCCCCCTTCCATGTGCATCCCATTCTCATCATCCACAACAGTATCCTGGTACTTTTTGGCACAGATGCTAAAGACCGTTGTGAAATTCCCAGGCTCTCTGTGCCCAGGCTCTCCATCTTGCCGTGGCTTGCAGGGGATGCTGTTCAGTCTAGTTATTAGCTGTAGCTATGAAGGCAGACATTCACAAGTGCTCACTGTATATGTATTTTAGCTTCCTGGGGTGCATATTCAGAGACAGTGGAAAGCAGCTTGAGAAAGCCTTGAAAATACTTTGAAGTTATTTGTCATACCACTAAAATGTTGTGGGGAAAATGACAGAATCATTTGTTTGCTGGTTGCTGTTGAAATGCAGACCTGCTATGAATTACCCATGCAGCGATAGCTCTCTGTGGTGAGCCAGCGTTGTGTGAGGAAATCTGTTTTTCCTTAATGAAAAGCGATGTTATAGGCTTACCCAGTTGCGGACCTTCATCTGGAACAGCTTTTTGTATAACTACCTACGTAAGCATCCATAAAATATGAATCTAGGTGGGTTTCCCATGTGCCCTGCTGAGCAGTAACTTTCCTGTCCCATCAGAAGAATGAGTAGTTGAGTTGGTTGCAGGGATGGATCTCCCATGGCATGGTTGTCTTCTCCTTCCCATGCTCTGCTGGAGCAGAGAGTGTTTATTTGCCTCTGAGAAGGGATAATTTCATCAGGAATGTGTAGGCTGTGCCCTTGGTAGTCCCAGAAGGATGAGTTTCAATGTACTGCTGTGGTGATTAGGTTACAGGCAACAGCAAAATAAGAAATTACTTCTGTTGTGTTTAATATAAAGAAGCCTCTTTCAGACCTTATGAAAGCCCCCATTCCATGTCAGGATTGTGCCAAGCCTGAAATGTTTGGACCAGGAGGGGAAAGGGCATGATAACAACTCATTATGGAGTGGTTGGTGACCCTCGTTCAGGCTATTCACCTGCGCAGCCAGATGCCTGGGCCTGTGTTCCAAATTTGAGCCGTGCGCTGTGGAGTTGGATCCTTTCCCCTCAGGTACCAGAGGAGCAAGCACACCTCTCACCCTTACAATAAGTAGCGTTTCTCTTCAGAAGCAGCTGGCTCCCCTGAGTGGCCCTGGCTGGGGTGAATCGTGGTGTTCATAGAAGGAAACGTGTTGTGACTCGCTTGAATCCCCACCCGTCTGCGCTCCTGGGGTTCACTGCACGTAGTGCGTGGGAAAGCGGTGCTGTGAATTTCCACTGTCTCCTTTGAAGCTTGGCCCAGACCGAAGACATAAGAAATTGGAGGTGGAGTGTGATCTGGAGTATCCTCCAGCTACAGCTGACGTTACCTGGGCATGGAGAGGCCACTTGTGCATGTGCTGTTCCTGCTCAAGTGCAAATAAATGTGGTGTTTATCACCGTGTGCTGTCAGCCTGTTAGAAATTAAGCCTAAAGCCTGCTATACCAGTAAGTGTTTTACCAATCATTATAGCATTTGTCGACGTTATGGGCTGCTGTCTGTGCCAGTAATAAATGCATGGTGTTCCTGATAGAGTAAATGATTTTTCCAAGGAGAGGTTTATTTAATGAAGAATGAATGCCACAAGCTCTAACAGGGGCAAGATCAGTTACTTTTACAAAATGATGGTAAATGGTGTAGAGCAATCCCTCCACTGGCCATGGAGGGATACCTTGTTGTCTGACCCCAGGGGTGTCCTGGAGTGGGCTGGGTTGGGCACCTCTGCTCTTCAGCACACATCTTGGTGGATGCAGTTAAATATAGAGCAAGAAGGCAAGCAAGGCTGCATGGAGACCTCAGAGCAGCCTTCCAGGGTCTGAAGGGGGCCTACAAGGGTGCTGGAGAGGGACAGTAGCAATAGGACAAGGGGTAATGGGTTTAAACGGGAAGTTCAGGTCAGATACAAGGAAGAAGTTCTTTACTATGAGGGTGGTGAGGTACTGGAACAGGTTGCACAAAGAAGTGGTGAATGCTCCATCGCTGGCAGTGTTCAGGGTCAGGCTGGACAGAGCCTTGGATGACATGGTCTAGTGTGAAGCATCCCTGCCAATGGCAGGGGAGTTGGAACTGCATGATCTTCAGGTCCTTTCCAATCCAAACCATTCTATGATTCTATGAAGTTACTAATTTTCTGCAGAGGCATCCGGAGGCAGGGAAGGGAGCATGACTGGAGTCAGGAGTCAGCCTGGTTTGTATTAGCAGCTCCTGGGAGAAGCGTTATCACCAGGCAAGTGCTGAGCCTGGGATTTCACCTCCAACCTGCTCCGGGAACAGAAAGCAAAGGCTGGGCTCCTATCCCTGCAGCCAGTAGGGGCATGGGTGTTCCGTAATGGGGTTGGAAAGGAGGAGGGAGCTGCAAAGGCTGTTTATTCTCTTCCTCAGGCTGGAAACGCGCAGCTTGACTTTTGGTTTCTGCTGCCTTTGTTTCAAGAGGGCAGTTGTGATGTGTGCTCAGCTTACCAAATGGTGGTATGCAAAAAAAGGCCTGAAAGCATGGGGGAGGGAAAGAGAATCATGTCCCTACCCAGGACCTCGGAAACCTGGCTTCCTAAATTGCTGTCAGCTGTTGGAGAACCATAGGGTGTAGTCTGGACTATGAACATTGGGATTGTGGTATTTGTTAAAAATACATATCTCCATCCCACTTCAGGCTGTGAGGCTTTGATAGATGGGTTCCATACCAGCTTTTTTTCTAGCCCTGTGCATGAACCTTCTAAATTCAGAGCTCCCAATGGTGCCCAGCATTCCTGCAGAAACACATGGTCATTGGGAAGCCCTCAGTGCAGGGAAAGATGAGGAAATAGAGATACATAAATCTGTTCTTAGGAAAAGCCTGTGATGGTGAAAGCAAGGCAGGTTATGTAGGAGGGTTTCGTCAGGAGCAGCAGTTGTTTGTTGTTACTTTGCTTTCCTGGGTTTAGGTCTGCAGTTTGGACCATCTTTTGCTCTCTCCTTTCAGCAGCCTTGTTAAAGGCAGCTGTGGACACAAACTGAGCAGGGGGACCCACTGCATGTGCCTGGGTGCTTTTTGATCACATACCTGTTTCATGCAAGACAGGCATGGGGCCTCCTAATTGTAGTAATGGGGTTAAAAATGAGACTTACATACAGAAAACCATAATAATGGAAAATGGCAGAGGCCTACTATGTGTGTACTCACAGGAGGTGGGAGCTCGCTGTCTGCAGTGAATAGAAAGGAAGCGTATGAGCAGTATCTTTGGAGTGAAGTTGCTGAGCACCACCAAGGTGGGACGTCCAGGGATGCTGTAGTATCCCACTGGTGGTGAAACCATGTTTAAGAATTTGTATTAACAAAATACCAGGAGAGAGGAGGAATGAAGAGCCAAGACCATTTGTTTGAAGGATAGTGTGATTAAGGATTCAAGTGAAGTAACAAAGCTGTTAGATGTAAAATTAGCTTAATGTAGTTGTGTTTTTCTGTAGCAAAGATGATGCATTGTCTCCCTAACAAATGGCTCATGCTGCAGAAGTGAAGCATTACACCTTCTCTAAATCAGACCATTCAACTTTATAAATGGCAGTGTCACCTCCCACTGTGTCAGCAGGATAAAGGGGTGATTTTTCAAATATCCCTAAACCACTTATTTTCCATTACGTTTTCCCTGCAGTGAGTATTCCACTTGTACCCAGTGCATTACTGATATAATAGACTTTCCCTATAGGTGCTGCCTAGAAGTAAATACTGTAGAATTGTACTATGTATAAGTTATGTATCCTATTGTATATAGTACATATATATATCTCCATCTATATATGCTTTATATGAATTTGAAATATAGTAAATGCTAGATAGTACCTGCATAGGTATAATCATTCTAGAAATCACAGTTACTCTGTCAACACACCGTGACTGTTACCTACTAGGCAAAACTCAACCTGGGTAACCTTTAGACCTTAGCCTAAAGGCAGCCAGAGGTACAATTACACCTTCTGTTGGAAATGGCTCTTTTCCTTCTCTACTTCATCCCTCCTACAGTGAGACACTGGAAGTCTTAAGGCTTAATGGCGTGATTCTGGATTGCATCTGTCTTTTGCAAATGTAGTTCTGAAAATATTTACTATTCCCTTTAGGAAAGAACTTTCAGGGCTCAGAAGATCCTTTGTTACTGCTGTATGCATATGTTTCATTTATAAAATGTTGCTTAGTTAATATGTTTTATCGACTTTAGGTCAGGGGGACTATTATGTCATCAAAGCTGACCTTTGTAATGCAAGCCCTTGGATTCCAACCAGCAGTTCCTGGTGTTCAGACTTCAGCATTGACCCCCTGGGTCTGAGCAGTGCACTGGAAATGCTTTTTTCCTCTAAGAGCTTTTTTCTTTTCTTTTTTTCTATGAGATCTGGATGCAAATCTTTGTGCTTTCTGAATCTGCTCCAGAAAACCATAGCAGGACGTAGACAAAGCATCACATTGCTGCGCCCATATGAAATACAGTTGCGACGAGGAGGAGGGACATAACCTGGACTGTTGCGTTACATTAATCATCATCTCTGGGTGACCTTGTAGGACTTGCGCATCGGGAGTGGAAGAACAGGTTTCACTGTTACGAAAAAGTGACATCAGACAGCGGAATTTCCATTTGAAATTGGAATACACATCCAGGTTCTTCAGCTCCGTGCACTGATGCACCCTGTACACCCTTTATGTAAAGTGGTAATCATGATACTCTGTCATAAATCTGAAGTTTGCAGTGAATCTCATGAAGTGGCAGGCACGAGACTTGATGATCACCTTGGGGAAGGGAAGGAAAGGCAGTCCAAAGTAGTATTTATTTCTCAGCAGAGACTAGCTCATGTTTCCAACGCGTCAGTGTTTGAGTGTAGTGAGGCCTTTTAAATGCGGAATTGAAAGGATGATGCAACTTTGAAGTGTTGTGCCAAAGAAGTGTGTCAAAAGAGATGACCATTGGCAATGTCTAAAGAGAAGAAAATGAATTTTCTTTACTCATAGCTTCTGGCTGAGGAGCTGCTGTGGGAAGGGTTGTAGCGTGGTAGGACTGACTCCTGAGCAGCTCCTGGCAAACTGAAAGTGGACTAGCTTCAGTTAAATTACAGTGGGGGAGGACCCTGTCCATATCCTTTATATAGAAGTGCTCCAAGTTTATGAAGGAAAGCACTGATTTGTTTGTTTTATTCCCTGTGGCCAGCTGTGCTGCCATAAGTACGTTTTCAATCCTTTTTAATTAAAGGGTGTCTGTCAGCCTTTCTCAAGTGTCGTGTTATCACAAGCAGGTCGGTAATAGGTACCTGGAGACAAGACCAAATGCATTTCAGGGCTAAATGAGATTTGCAATCTGCAATAAGTTAGCTGAACCATTTTAACACCCCCCAGGCTGTTGCTGCAGTGACAGTACATGCTGGTTATTGTAGAGACTTTGCACATCTTGTTTTCACTATGTCCTTTTCCCCCATCTACCCTCATCCTATTTCATATACTGAGTTTGGAGCTAGTGTAAAGGTCAGCTTCAAAATCTCAGTATTTTAATAACTTTTGACAGTAGTCACCATGTGGAACAGTAAAAAGAGATCTGCTTGCAGGAAACTGCTTGGCTGGTCAGCATTTACTGTGCGCATATAAAACCAGAATAACTTTTTGTAGTCTAAAAGTCTGGATGTGTTTTAAAACACACAACTTTGAACCAAATGTTGATTACTGTGGCATCGCTTAGGAGAAAGTGTTTGACGTTTGTAAAGTGTGTGTGGTTTCGTGCATGCCTGGCTGCCTGCCTGGTGTTGCAAACTGCAACAGCACTGCTCTGTGGTGTAAAGAAAAAGAAAAGGCTTAGAGGTCTTGTCACTGAGCCCTTTGTTTGCATAGGGAAACATCTGTGTGAGATTTAATGTGCTGTTCGTAGCGCTGCTGTTGGAGAGCTGTAAATCCTTCCCGTTTCTTCTGACTGGGATTTGATCATTATTTCCCCTCCTCCCCCTCCCAGACCGGTGCTGTAGTCAAGTGTTGTAATTAGTGTGTATTAATTTATTGATTGTCACTGTTACAGTAATGTGTAATAATAACATGACAAGATTTTATTTGTGCCGTAATAAAATGTTTAATTACTGTCACTTTAAATACCATTAAAAATAGAGCTTTCATATGCTGGCTTTTATTATCAGTTCAGTATGATCAACTAATTGGGCTTGTTTTCATTGACACCATTCTTTCCTGCAAACACAAGCTGCTTAAAGATTTAATTCTCATTTTAACTCGGTGGAAGATTTCTGAGCAATTGGAGCAAGGGAGGGGGAAGGGTCTTAAGCAGAATTGTATGTACTCAGTGTGTGACATACTGAACGTAAATTGCATTTTCTACTACTTACTCCATTGGTTTGGGTAAAATGAAGGGTGTATTTTCTCATCCCAGATTGATAGCATGCTTCTCTAAACATAAAGTTGTCATCTTGTTTTGTTCATTTCCCCACTGTCAGCTCCAGATTCATAATTTTAATGGATTGCAGTTCAACTTAAACTCCTTGGCAAAGTATTAGATAAAAACAGTGCTTCATATTAGTAACTACTACCTGGGAAGACGCATGTGGCTGTTGGTTTTTAAAGGATAGATTGGCATGTTGGGTGTTGCCTCATTTATCGTTCTTGTCTGATCCATACCAGCTCTCCTCAGTAGAGCATGAAACTTCCCTTAACACTGGGCTCCTGCAGCCCCAGGAGGGAGTTTGTGTTGAGGGGTGGGCTCAGGGACACAGAACCTCTTATCGACAGATAGTTTGTCTTTGGAAAGCTATCAGCGAAGGAACCAGTTGTCCACCTTGGCAGTCAGGGGTGCTTGGGTACCTGCTGTTCACATCTGTGCAGGCGTTTTGGCCACTCTCATCTTGGCTCCCTCTGGCTTTCCTGGAAGACTAAATGGGCTTCTTGTCAATGAGAATGCCAGAAGTCCCTTGCTATTTCTTGTGGCTGCTGCTTGGGAAATTTTTGAGCAGTAGCCAAGATAGCAGAGTCTTTCCCATGGGAGGAGTTTGATGGCCGCTGATGCCATGACGTTCAGAGATGCCGGCAGAGCTGTGCTGCAGTGCATGTTCCATGTGTCCATCTGGGACATACAGGTCGGTGTTGGGGACTGCAAGATGCCATGCTTCTACAAGGCTTGAGGCTAAAAAACCTTGGCAGTCCTCAGCCTCAGATGAGGAGGGAGAAAAAGAAAGGCCAGCAGGTGCTTTTAACTCCCTGCTCTGAACCCTACCTCTTGTTGGCCTCTCCTGCACAGCTCTGCTGCTCCATTCACACTCAGAAGTTGAGGTGAGCTTGCATGGGGAACAGCTCCAGCTGCAGAGAAGGAGGAGTTGCTGGCCAGGTCTGGCAGCCTGCAGGGAAGAAAGGGAGTAGATAAAAGGAGTGTTTTCTACTGTGACCCGAATACTTGACAAGTGTAAAATCTTCACAGCTTCAAGCTAAGTGTTTTGGATCTGTTTGCAAGGTGTTCTCGAAAGAAGTGAGTGTCTCTCCCTGGGGGCATCTGAGCTCAAGCACTGCTCTCTTGGTGGCTGCTGTCAGTCTGTAAACAGAGCACTTGCTGCAGGCTGCTATATAATAAAGAGAACTGGGAGATGGAAGTAGTGAATTTTCCTTCTGAATAAGATATCTTCCCTGTCTCTTCTAGGAGCACACTTAAGACTACTATAAAGTGCGTAAACATATTAAATGTCACCTCTGTGGATGGACTTGGTGGTGTTTTTTTCATTTCCAGATTGTGTGCTGGGCCCCTCCGAGCTCCTGTTCCACAAATCGGTGTGTAATGAGTTGTGTTACTATCAGGGGTATCATCTTGCAGTTTGGCAGCGGCTGCAGTTTAACAGATGGTCCCAGCGTGGTAAAGACTGTTTGAAGAGACCAGAAGATAGGCTTGCGTAGAAGTTTTACCAGCAACATCTATCAGCAGTTTCATCTCTCCCTTATCCCTTGTTATTTGTTTTGGTGTTGTGTTTTCTGGAGGCATATTGCTCTGATTTCTAAGGAAAATAAAACCCACTGAAGTTTAGTGAGAAAGCTTTTGCAGATCATTGAGTGCTCTGAAGTGTGTTGGTCAACTGCCTGGGTTGTCTCTAATTCCTACCCTGGGAAATCTGTGGTGACAAGTCTTCTCTTTAAAATACTGAAACTTCTTTGCAACACTTGTTTGCCTGTATCATAGATATCAAAGTGTCTTCTATTTACAGCTAGGGGATTATGGCCGCTCTTTGCTCAGACAGGGAGGGATGATTTAACTTTAGATGAAAGCCACATAACTGGCTTGCATACACGTGGAGTTCTGCTGGGGAGGTGTTCATGTTAAAAATACAGTGGGATTGAGAGGATTCAAGGCAAGGTTTCCTTCATTTGTCCATGGTTTGCTTCCATACAAACTTTAGTTTCTTTACAGCAACAACAATAGCGATGGCTGTTTCAAGTAAGAAGGGAAGTGAAATGAGTTTTTGAGTGGTGTTGAGGGTACATCGATAAGGAAGGGGAACTTAAATGAACTGTAACATCACACATTTGGAAATATAGTAAGGAGTACAGTTTATCAGTCTACTTTTCTCTGAAATCAAGCAAAGCTATTTCCAAAGTCAAAGCAGTTATTTCTGTACCCAGGAGTTTGACCATCTCATTTTTCTGTTTGACAGGATGTCCCAAGTAATCACAGCAGATGACAAATCTGCAAAGCAAGGGTCATGCGTTTCTGCGAAACTCGGATGAATCCAAACTGTGATTATAGGAGGAATGCTTCCTTTGGAGAGACTTTTTTCCATTCTGTCCCCTCCTCTCCCCCTCCCCCCCCCACCCCCCCCCCTCCTTTCTTTCTCCAATCCCTGTCTTCATGAAATGAGAAGTAAGTTATTTCACTCACACATACAGGATTTCAAACACTATCTTTGGGATGTAATGAGGAAGCTTTCTGGGGAGATTTGGTTTTTCTTGTTCAATGCTCGTGTGAAAAATGGTGCTTCCCCTTTTAGACCCCTTTTGGCAATGACTCTAAAGTTCTACTGTGACTTTGTATGGAACCTGCTTTTATCATAGGGAGGTAGTATGTGCTATGGGGGGTGGAATTAAGCTTTTACTCATTCTGAGCCATATCTTATTTATTAACTGCAATGAGAAACACAAAGTTAAGTTAAAACAGACACAAGCGATATGCTGGGAATCAAAGCATGGGCTGAGCCAGTGCCTGGGAGTTTTATGTCTGTGTTTATGAATGGACAGATTCAATACATGTATTTCAGATGTCACTATTGTCTTAACAAGTGCCACAAAGATAGCAACATGTCGGTGACACCAATATGTCTGTGTGTGAAACAACAGTGTGTGTATTCAGGGTAAAGCTTGCCTGTGAATTTAGCTTAGTCTTTAGTGACCTGTTAGTAGGTACAGTTTTATTACCAGATTTGTTTTCTAAGGATTAAGTGTCATTTGCGGAATGTCAACTTAGTCAGCTGACTATTTTGTTAATGATGAGCTTTAGTGAAACAGTGTGGTCCGAAGGGGGGCAGAAAACTATGTAGAAAACAGAGGGGTTTGGCTATTTGAAATATATGTGAACAAGCAAAAAACCCCAGCTCCTTTTTTCTGTGCAAGTAACGTTTGTAAATTCAGGGTTGTTGCAAAAAGCAAGAGATTAAAGCAAGCAGAAGCTTGGTTTGTGTTTGCAGTTGGCTTGTCTTGTGACTTCCTACACTAGGGAGCAGAGCCTGGAGCCAGCTGGACAAGAGGAAGAACTAAGCTCTGGGCTGGGTCAGTGTGCTTTGGAATCCTATACCAAAGGATGTGGAGACCTTTTCAACAAGTGGGTATGTAGAATAGAAAGCCCTAAGATGCAGCTCAAGTTGTACCATGGAAAGTGTTGCATTCACAGCCTACCTTTGTGTGGTGGCCCATTGAGGGGAATCTCTCTTCCCAGAGACCTGTTGGGGTGCTGGGGCTGCTGAGTCTTGCGAAAGTGTGTGGAGATCCAGCTAAGTTTCTGAAAGTCAGAAAGTCCGTTTGTATTCTGCAGCTGACAATCAACCATATTGCCTGTGTATATTTTAATTGCCAGCATATGGCCCATTTGCCTGGCCACAGAAGCTTTTATTCACATGCTTTCAATTTTTAAAGGCTTGTCATCAGCAGAAATATCACACAGCATGAAGCTTTTTCTTCTTCTGCAGCCACTTAACTACATGGCACAGCAATAGAGTGGCAAAAGTGTACTGCCACGGGTCTAGCTGGGAGCTTGAGTATTTGGGGTGGGGAATACATGCTGATGGCCACCCCTGGGGGAGTAATCGGTAAGTGGCTATTAGACCCATTTGGCTGGCTGGGAGAGGAGGAGCTAGGCATAGGGAAGCTGTAATCTATGCTAGAGGCCCTGGTGCTCTGTGCCTGCAGCTAGGTTCATGCAGTGCACTCAAGTGTTCAGATTGCTTATTAAGAATGATGCGTGTCGTTACAGGTAGCAAATAATGTCTGTAAGCCAAAAAGTTATTTCGTCGTCTCTTACCAGCTTCATTTGTGTATAGGAGAAGTGCCGCCATGGTGTGGTACATTCTGGTTCAATCTATTCATAGTACTCTCCTGTTGTTTGCGTGGATCTTCTGGAAGAGAGGCTTCTGAATATTTTGTAAGACAATGGAAATGTGACTGTGAAAACACTTGAAAGCACTTACGACTTATCTCCCAAATGATTAGGTTTCAAATTAGCCATGTCTTTAACAGTAAAAACATGTACCACCTTGAATTATGAAGGAGGCTAAACATATCACACCATCAGTGTTAGGTAACTAACTGCAAACTGTTGTTCCTTTATACTAAGCACTTGAAGTTCATAATTTCTTCAGTCAAACATTATATTTTCAAATCTTGTTATTTGTTTAAAAGTTTGCTGGACGGCACAATAAATGTCATCTGCTTGAGCTACTAAGCTGTTGCCCTTGGTGAAGGATAAAGATACATCTTGCTGGTGCTTCATTAGCTGCTATGTGGAAGTTTCCTCTTTCGCTTATCTGAGATGCAAAACTGGAAGAGACGTCACGGTCATTAGTTCAGGTCCAAGAGGAGACGTCCTACACAGTGCTGTCATAGAATTTAATGAAATAATTTTCTTTCCTTCCCTCAAACATTCCAAATGTCACTGCATTAGTGTTTGAAAGCCTCATGAGAAACCGTAATCTGTGCAGGTCCATTTGTGAGCACTGGCGTGTAGGTATGGCAGTATACAAAAGCACTGCAAGCTGGTCCGTCTCCCTCGTACTCAACCGTTCACCAAGAGTAGCATTATAGTGAGTGCTTGAAGAAAATGCCAGGAGTTACATCGTGCTTTACATCTTGTCCTTTTATTAGATGGTGTTCCAGCATGCACGTTTCTAAGTACCCCTGGACCGATCCTTGTCCTTCCTGCATTGGGGAGGACTGGTGTGGGACACGATGGGGATTTGTCTTGCTGCTGGTGGTAGTCTCAGGGTAGATGTATGCTCACATATTTCGTGTGGATAGGTGACAGTGAGGCTGCAGTTCTGATTTGTGTTGGCATGGCATTTACCTATTTAGCAGTATACAAAAATAGCACAATCCTCCTGTTCTCTAACAGCCTGTCACTTTTTAATTGCTATAGAGGCAGCACTTTAAAGAATTTCTGTAACTATATTTTTTTTTAAAAAACACCCTGTTTGCTCTTGAAATATCATTAGTGAATAAAAAAAATGATTTCCTTGTGGTAACAACTATAAGCTAGTGGTTGAGTTGTTGCAGTGACCGGTTTCTTGGAGATTACTGTGTAATTAATCATGTTATTGAAGGGAAAAACAGAAAAGGTTGGTGCCTAAGGCAGGGAGCTGGTCCCTGCATTAAATGTCACAACAAAGTAATATGATGCGTCTTCTGAAGAGATTTCGGGAATTCAAGTCTTTTGTAACCAGAGAGGATCAACTTTATTTCAACATGTCTGGGCAGACATTTGTTTAACATGTCCATTAAAAATCTCAGTCTCTCAGCTATGTCAGGTCATTTATTTCCATGCTTATGGGTGATGAGAGGCAACAGCCAGAATCTGAAACTTGGGAAATTTGGATTTGTAATAGTTACAACTTCTCTCCGCCTGCTTCTCCCTTAATAATCTCAGGTTCCGTTTTGTCGTGATTTTGGGGCCTAATTAACATGAAAGATTATTCCTGTGAGTACACTCAGTTTTCTAAAGTTTTATCTGCTGATATCTATGTGCACACTGCCTGAAAGATTGTATCATTTAATTAAAGAAAGAACAGACAAGAGGATTAATGTAATCTATGGGATGGGGACAAGAGACTGGGAAGGGTCAGGCAAGAGCTAGTGCTGGGCCTGCTTGAATGCCTGGTGAAAACCACGCATGGTTCATTGCATGCTGAAATTGGTAAATAGAAATCCTTTAATACTCTTGGCAAATAACAAATGGCAAAGCCTTGGTGTCAGATATGAACGTTCTCATTTGCATTTAAATAGTTTCAAGTTTCCTTGCGTGTGTCACACATAGCAAAAAGTAACGCTCCATTATTGCAAATATTACTTTTAATGAAAGTAAATACCATTGTCACCAGTGTTAATCTGCTGCACTCAGGAGTCTGTTTCTAAATATTGATTTCTGGCAAATGACCTTTATCAGCATTGTAAGGTTTTATTTGGAAAACGTTCTGTGTTGAAGCCTGGAAACATCCACCTTTGGTCTGGTTGCGTCTGTTAGTAGCCATTACCATCAACTTGCTCAGTATCTTACAGACCCATAAAAGATGGGGCATCCTCTCCTTCAGAAGCTTAAGATCTGTGGTTGCTTGGGGACCAGCTGGACTTTGTGGCAAACACTGAGGGGAAGGGGGGTTGGCAGATGTCAAAGCTACTGATGACAACTTCTAGGAACGGCAGTGTTGTGTGGTTCTTGAAGCCCTGATGTGGGTTTCAGAATGGTGCGGTTAGTTAAGATGCCACTGGCCTGCTGAGCTGAATACTGGTTGTCATTTTTCAGCTTGGATTCAAAGCTGGGGACTAAACGTCATCTTCCAAGGGATTTTCTGTTTGTAAAATCGTTGCAGCTTATCAGGTCTGACTTGGAAATAGCTTGCTAATCTACATAATTAAGCTATAAATAACAAAGTAAATGAACCTGCTTTTTAACTTGAAGTGGTTATTTCTTATTGCAGTTCAGCAGGCTTATTGCCCAGCATGTGAGTGATTTTCCTAAACCCTTGTCTTTGGCAAAATGGTGTTTTTTCACCATGGGGTTCTGCATATTCAGGTGCTATTTGGGAGCAGTGTAAATTATCACTTTGAGTTATGGGAGCCTGTAAGTGACAACAACAGGAAAACCTCACCCACATTTTTATTCTTCCATATCTACTGGGAAGCTGCAAGGTGGAGACAGTCAGCACAAATAGAGATGGTTTTCTCTTGGCATTTTTACCCCCTCTGAAATCAGAATGAAGTGCCTGAGTTTGCTGGTTGGCCACAGTTCAGCAAGTTTGTGTTGGCGACAGTTGTTTCTGTAGAGGTGTCAGTCATAAGTCCTATGTCCCTTGGCCAGCGTTATTGATAATCCAGATAATAGCTTCTGCCATTGAGGCTTGCTCTTAACTTATTGTAGGGGAAGTCCTGCTGACTCTTTCTCTAGGTGTTTTTTTCCTACTTGGATCCTCTGAGTTTGAGCCAGGATCCTGGCATGGATATTGGAGTAACGTGCCTTGTACCGGCTGCTGGGTACCATGCTGCAGCGACCCAAGAGCAGCTGATACAGGGGATTGGGTTACCTGTCCAAAAACTTTGCTTGTTGCCTGTTTGGAAGTGCTTATCCAAAAAGAGGCAAGAAACTCTTGCTTAGTTTTCAGATGAAAATCAGCCATGCACAGCAAGAAACAGCTTAAAGTGCCTTGAAACTCAGAGTCTCTTGTGATGCCAGAGTAGCAGATGGGCTGTTGTCACCACAGATGAAAATTATGTTAATTAATATGTTACAAAACTGACTCCAGTTGAACATTTGTTTTTTATGAGAATGTGAGTATCAGCTTCTCTGAAAGATGAATTTTGGGAATATTTGGACTGATTTATTTTTCTGGAATAGCTTTCTGGAGACTTAATATGCTGTTTGGCTTTGGTGCTGTAACTGTCAGTGGACTGTCAGTTGTGAGGGACACAGTTAAAGAACTTGGGGTAAATTAAATTGAAGAGTTTTAAGTGTATTGTGCAATTGCTCTAACCTTGTGCAGACTGTGCACCCTCTTCTGCTGCACACATGGGCACCTCGGAGATGGCTACGCTATGGCCCTGTCCCAAGGAGTAGCTTTCTCAACATTTATAGCAGCTATTAATGGAGGGATGGATTGAATGAAGATCTGAATGCTTCCTTATTCAAGAGCTGAGACCTTGTATGCACCTTTTTCCCCCTAAAAGAAACCTGTATACGTCCAGGGTGTTTTCAGGGGACAGTGCCCACCGTGTATCTGGGCTGATGTTAAATGACAGGCTTAGAGATGGGTGTTGCCTTGGGCGGATTTCGTAAGCGAGGGCCAGCCCATGTTTTTGCTGTTGAAAAATTAACTTCTGCAAGGCCCAATACAATCAATATTTCATTTCTGCTCTTCCGAATTACTGCAAGTCTTTTGAAAAGTCTTACATGCTGACACTCAGAGGCCTTTGTATGCAACCTAGAAAGCTCCGCTTTTCTTGCCCATAAGAGCATGTTGGTTTAGGCTAAAGGGTGGTTTTGACAGTAGCCAGCACAGATGCTTCAGAAGGTGTAAATCCTCCCCAGTTTACAGATAATCTGTCCCCTACTGTTAGCCACATCCTGATCTCTAATAGATAAAGTCTGGCTTAATCCCCAAAGCATGAGCTTTAATATCCTTTACAAAAACCTCCTCCTAATTCACAAGGTCCTTGCATGGTTTTGTCCCCCATGAAGTCACCGCTGGGTGGCTGGGGGCTGTTTGGGGCTGTCTGAAAGGCCAAGAGGTGTTTGCTGGAAGATGCCAAAAGCTGGTCACAAAGCTGCCCCTGTGCTGCTACCGTCTTCATCTCTGCAACTCATGGAAGCTGCTGAGTTTTGTTGCCTACATATAGATTGGTGTTATTTTAATTATTTTGTATTATTTTATTATTTTTACCTCACCACACACTTGCAGCTTTCTTTATGAAGAGAGGTGGGTTGTGGTGATGTGTCCCTTGCTTGAGCAGTCTTTATTACAGCTGTATCCCTTCATCTTGCTTCCGCAAGAAGTTTTTCTTGTGAAACAGAGCACTACAGCACCAACGTGTTAGCCAGGAGAATGCACTGAGTGTTGCTTTCTTCTGTGACCAAACCAGCCCTGTGTCTGTCTGGGAGCCCTTTCCCATCTTGAAAAGCTCAGCTTTGCCTTCCTGCAAGCTGGCACTGGTGGATGTTGGCAGGAAGCCTTGGAAGCAATCAGCTGGGCAGGGAAGCCTGGCTGCTTTCCCTGCAGTGATGCATTTCACACCAAAATGCACATGCTTGCTGACAAAGATGGCTTGGCTGCAGCATCTCTGCTGTGTGCTGGGGAAGGAGGTGGCTGCGGTGGGATTCAGCAGGCTTTGCCGTGCAGGTCCTGGTGTGGCAAGTGAGATGCAGCCCACTGTCAATACCAGCATGAGGGTGGTTTTGCTGCCAATGTGCTGCAATAGTATTTCTAGTACAGAAAAACACCTTGGATGAATTATGTGAAGTACCAGCATTGGTCTCAGCAGAGAATTCTGTGCCCTTTCTAGCTCTTATCAGCCTCCTCTGAAAACTCCAAGTAAATCTATGTTTTACCACCCAGGTGTGATGCTTTTCCATCCCACTGTTCATTCCTGGGAGGTGATGATGACTTGGAGCATCTCCGTGTGCCTAACTTGGTGTAAGCACAAAGTTCACTGTTCCCTACTCTCTGGATCATTTGCAAAGTGTTAGGGATCTTGTATGGAAATCACAGCAAAACACTTTGGTTTTATTTATCATAGTCATTGTAAGGGCGAGATCTTTGCATGGATGTAAAAGCACAGGTTTAGCAGAGCTGCAAAATAAACTGCAAGTGCTTGTTTTAAAAGAGCCTAGAGGGAATAATGAGCCGGCATTGAAGGCTGAGGGGTTTCAGTTTTCTTCTTTTTAGGGGAACATGTTTGAGTCAATTGCAAAGGACTCTGAGCATTCGTGGGAGCGGCTTTTAATTGCTTCGTAACAAATGTTATTTTTTCTTCACAATCTCACAATTAACCTGCTCCCTATGGTTTCCCAGTAGAAGGTCTGCTGTTGGTACAAATCGATTGTGCCTCTGCCTTTCGTGTTGGGAGGAGAAGGGAAATTAATTCCCAAAGCTCTCGGCTTGCTAGAAATCTCTTCCTGCCGAGGTCTGTGTATCCAAGTGATGCTCTGGGATTATTTAAGGGCTGAGCAGTTTTGTATTTTCCTGAATGCTATTTTATTACCCTTCACCCTCCAGCCTTTATTTTTTTTTCTGGTACTTAAATTACAGCTCATGTTAGTGATCAATAGGATTATGCAGGTGCAAGTGACTTGGATAAACTTTGTGTTGCAGCGGCTTCTTATATTTGGGAGGGGAGCAGGAAGAAAAAAGTCCTCTAACATGTTGAGCTGAAAATACGAATGCCTGAACTAAACCAGCCATTCATTGTATTTGAAGAAAAATTTAGACAGGGATTTATTTGCCTGATTTGAAATTGCCTTTGAATTAGCCTGTGACAGTCTTCATGTGAAAACTCTAGTTCTACTTTGCTGTCAGTGTCTAATCAGCACAGAACGGCAGTTCGAGTTAGTGAAGAAGTAGCAAATGTGTGTAGCTTGCACAGCTTCCAGTGCCATAAATAGATTTATTTCATACTTGGGTACACGTTTGCTTTTAAGCCTGGACTCAGCACATAAGCATGTGCGTAAGCGGGCTTGCTGATTTCCGCAGGCTGTGCAGTGCATGGCTCTGCCAGTGTTCTTTGCAGTGATAAGAAGGACAGTAAAATCCAAACAGAGAGCAATGGGGTCTGCATGCAACTGTGCCAGCACAGACACATGCCTGCCTGTGTGCCTGCTGCTGCAGTCTTGCTCCATCCCATCATTAGTGTGTGTAGCTGCAGGGCCAGGTTCTGCACCATCATTTTGCCAGCTCAAACGCACAACCCTTCTGCAGTGCTGGGTCTACTCTTGTGTTTAAGTGCAGAGGTGTGGGAAAATAGTGATGTTAGGTACTGGTGTCTGTGTTAGCTGTTGGCAAGTGCTCTCTGAACTGGCAAGCCCTGCATGTGTCACTCTGCAGACATGTAGTGGGCTGTTGGAGGCTGTCAGTCTTTGTGCTGCCTGGGTGGGATGGATTGCAGATGGACCTTGTTGGTGGGGAAACTGCATGGGCATGCACCAGGCTGCAGCATGTGCTCACAAGCATCCACGGTTTGCACACATGGGGTGTGTTCGGATATGTTCAGAAGAAGCAGATGTCACTAGAGAGGAGAAAACAAATCTTACGGTCTGAAGGCAGATAGCGAGTGCACAGGAGAAGAAATCGTAGCCAGAGGACTTTAGAAATCAGGCAGGAAAGATTGCAGAGAACATACCGTCAAGCACTCGGAGCAGCTTCTAGTGCCAAGAGGCTGCTCAGGACAAGTGAAAAGGCAAACCATGGGTGAGGGTTTGGGGCAATGTTCAAGTCAGTCAACCAAAGATTTGCAGCCACAACCAACTATTAATAACAAATGGTTTAATACCCCAAGGAGGTCAGAACCAAAGGGCCGCTAATATTGCACCATGTTTGTCTTGCTTAGCAAGCCTTGCGTGGTAGCTTGGGGGGCTTCAAGTAAAACACCCAGCCTGTACCTTGGGTTCACCCTGTGGGCACTGGGAACCCATGTTGCCCACTCAAAGGAGGGCAGAAGGATTCCCGGTAACTCCGATGAGACCAGGCATGATGACACAGGCATCTCAGCAGTGTTACACAATGTTGCTGCTCTATGTGAATCCTGGACATTCTTTTCCAGTTGTCTCTATAAATGCCTGTTGTCATAGTCTGTCTCACCTTAAGGATAAAGTTTAGTTTATCCTATCTGTTTCTTGGTTGCCGTTGGTGCCCTTTTCTCTATAATTGTTCATCTCTTCATTTAATAGAGGGATCTCAGGTCTGTGTTTTTATTGCTCTGCCTTCTTGTGTAGGTGGTGAAAAAGGTATGCCGAGGATGTGTGCAGATGCACCCCATCCTCTCCCATACTTTGTTGCTAGCAGGGTACTTAAAGCAGAAACATAAGTGATCTCATCCTATTGCGGAGATCTGTAGCCAGGATTACCTTTATCTTTTTTTTCTATGGATATTGTTCTTTCCTTCACTGTTTCCCTCCAGCCCCAAAATCTTCACATAGAACATGTCCATTCAGGGGTCCTTGGGAAAGTGCAATTAAATTAACCGAAGGTGTGAATTTAAAAAGGATTATTTAAACCTCATGAAACTTCTGTGTTTGCACACTTCTCTAAATTAAAGTTGTTTTGATTTGATTTCAGTTCACTTCACTACCTAAGTGGAGTAATCTCATTTTAATTAAGGCAAATTAGTTGAGTAAATGTTCAAAGTGGGATTACAACCAGGTAGAAAAGAGCATTCAAGGAAAAATGAGTGAAAGGGAAGCTGAGCTTGTTCAAAACGAGTAGAACCAGAAACTCTTTCCAGTCCGAGACTTTGCAAGAATTCGATGTGATCTGTGGCTAACACTGCAAATGTTATCTTGTAAAGGATACTATCAACAGGTGAAAACTATTTATTTTGGCTCATACGAGCAGACTCGCATCACTCCTTCAATTCTGGGCATCAGCCCAATATTGTGAAATGAGAAAGCTACATGTATTGAATGCTATCTTATTTTACTTTATCCGTTCCTTTAGGAACCAGAGAAGATTTATACCAAATAATAACATGTTTCTTTTTGTTTGACATCCCTGCCTCCTCCATCTCTGGTTCTTACACTGTATTTTTCTGAAACGGAAAAGATACTGCGAGGAAGAGGGATAAAAACACTTCCCTTCTTTCACGTGAAGGTACTTGTCTCCACCTGTGTATGAAGTGCTCGGCCAAGTCTCATTTCTGTCTTGGGTCCAAAGAAATTTCTGTCAGGCCCTTATCTGTCAGTTCTGCAGAAGGTTCAACAGCAGCAACAGTGAGAAAAGTAAAAAGATGTCATTCATGACAGCAGGAGGGTGAAATGCAAAGGTATGAGATTGCATGGTGTTGGGGCTGCTTGGGGTGACCTTGAGTCTGAGAGAAAAACAGCAATTAATGAAGACACTTCTCTGCTGTGAAGATGGGAATTGAGCAGCATCAAACATCAAGATGTTTCATAAAACCCAGGGAAAAGGTGCGATTTACAGTACCAAGACCTTTCACCTCTATGGAGAGGGTGAAATAGGCGTGTTAGCTTTCTTCAGTGCTTCTACTACTCATTGTTACATTAGTAACTCCAGGCTCATGGATGAGTTCTGTAAGTATTTTCTAGTTTCCTCGATCCGGCCCTGTGTTGTAACAGTTATTTAGCAAACTGGAGCTTGTCCTGCAATAAGCCATGCTGGCAGTTTGGTTGTCCTCTTATGTTATATTCTTTTCATGGTAGAAACAGACTTACATGGGCTTCTCCTCAGGACTTTTCCTTTGCTCCCCAGTATGCAGTCGGGAAGGGGTAATGGGTAATTTTATTGGTGAGAGGATTTTAGGTTCTTCTCTGTCTCCTTTCCTGTGGACCTATATGCAAAGGGCTTTCCTAAAGGGAGCAGAAGTCACACCTTCTACCAATGCTTCCTCTGCCCCTAGATGTTTTGGAGCTGAGTGCCTGCCTCCATCAGCCTCAGGGATGTCTTCATAAGGCAAGCTCTGCCTAACAGCTGCTGTCGTAGGGTGGTTTAGAAGTAAAAACTGAATGTCAGAGGTAGAGAATGTAGGTTCTTGCTCTTTCTTTTAGGTAATGTTTCTTCACTAGAAATGCGTGATATCAAAGTATTTTCATCTGAACCAGGAGATTCTTTCTATTATGTTGTCTGAACAGTTGAACCCTATATTCAGGTTTTGGACATCTCTTGGGTGTGCTGCATGAGAAGTACACATTTGGTTTTATATACATTTGGGCTGTCATCTGTGCAAAGAAAAGGAGAAAGGGACAAAGTTAACAGATGTGACTATATATGATGTATGCCAAGTTCAGAGACTGTCTAAACAGACACTTAACAAGAAAGCAAATATAATCATATAATCATAGAATCATAGAATAGTTAGGGTTGGAAAGAACCTTAAGATCATCCAGTTCCAACCCCCCTGCCATGGGCAGGGACACCTCACACTAAACCATGTCATCCAAGGCTAAGTCCAACCCTGCCTTGAACGCCGCCAGGGATGAAGCATTCACAACTTCCCTGGGAAACCCATTCTGGTGCCTCACCACCCTTACAGTAAAGAACTTCTTCCTTATATCCCATCTAAACTTCCCCTGTTTAAGTTTGAACCCATTACCCCTTGTCCTCTCACTACAGTCCCTAATGAAGAGTCCCTCCCCAGCATCCCTATAGGCCCCCTTCAGACATTGGAAGGCTGCTATGAGGTCTCCACACAGCCTTCTCTTCTCCAGGCTGAACAGCTCCAAATTTCTCAGCTTATCTTCATACGGGAGGTGCTTCAGTCCCCTGATCATCCTTGTGGCCCTCCTCTGGACTTGTTCCAGCAGTTCCATGTCCTTTTTATGTTGAGGACACCAGAACTGCACACAATACTCCATGCGAGCTCTCACAAGGGCAGAGTAGAGGGGCAGGATCACCTCCCTCGACCTGCTGGTCACACGCCTCTTGATGCAGCCCAGGATACGGTTGGCTTTCTGGGCTGCAAGCGCACACTGCAGCCGGCTCATGTTCATTTTCTCATTGACCAACACCCCCAAGTCCTTCTCTGCAGGGCTGCTCTGAATCTCTTCTCTGCCCAGCCTGGAGCTGTGCCTGGGATTGCTCTGACCCAGGTGTAGGACCTTGCACTTGTCCTGGTTAAACTTCATCAGGTTGGCATCAGCCCACCTCACGAGCGTGTCAAGGTCCCTCTGGATGGCATTCCTTCCCTCCAATGTATCAACCGAACCACAGAGCTTGGTGTCATCGGCAAACTTGCTGAGGGCGCACTCAATCCCACTGTCCATGTCACCCACAAAGATGTTGAACAAGACCGGTCCCAACACTGATCCCTGAGGGACACCACTCGTTACTGGTCTCCAGCTGGACATTGAGCCACTGAGCACTACTCTTTGTGTGTTGCCATCCAGCCTGTTCTTTATCCACCGAGTGGTCCACCTATCAAATTGATGTCTCTTCAACTTAGAGACAAGGATGTCATGTGAGACAGTGTCAAAGGCTTTACACAAGTCCAGGTAGATGACATCAACTGCTCTACCCCTGTCCATCAGTTCCGTAGCCCCATCATAGAAGGCCACCAGATTGGTCCGGCTGTGCACACATCTCTAGTTCCTCTTGTTTGTTACCCATGCTACAGGCGTTTGTATAATAAAGCGCTTAAGCTTATTTTCCCAAAATGCTTTTGGTGGAAAAAAGCAAGGTGTAGGTATGCTATTGGTTTCTTTAGCAGAAATAAATTACATGATGTACTTAGCTTGGAAAACTATTTAGTAATAGACACATAGGTATTTAGCCTGACCTGTGTTAGTAAGGGTAAAGTAAACCTTAGATAAGGAATCCATGCTTATATTTTATTCAGGCAACTTACTGCTGTAAAGGGATTGATGATACTAGTCCTTAGATACCATTTAAAACCCAAGTAATAGCTAGTGAAGGTTAGTAGAAATTAATAATAAATCCTGTTATGACTGATTTGTATATTAGTAATACAGGTCGAAGAACCCAGATGCTATTGGAGACCTGTTTAGGCAACTATTTGGATTTGATGTTGACTTCTAGCAGAGGCAAACCCTGTTTCTTACTTTGAAGTGGTAGCATCTATTTTTTTATGATCAGTCTGAGCCAGCAACCTTATATATCTGAGACATAGGACTTGGGTTTTTACAGGCTGAGAAGGCAGGCACAAATGTGAATTTCCTGCAGTGCATTCTTCAGTTGACTGATGGTTCACTGGCTTTTCCGTCATCTTTAGTAGTCAAATGAAATGGCCAAAATAGTAAAGAAATACCTCATGTCCTCATCAGCAGTGTTGCTGCCTTTGCCTGCAGTGTGTTTTTCTTTCTGAAGGATATTCCACCTGGTGCTGGAGCCCTGAGGCTCCTAGGAGAGGTAATGTGGTGTTGCATGGGAGTTGCATCAAGCATCAATGAAAGATTTGTAGTATCAATTTGGAATAGTAAAAGGAAATATGCAAAATCATCTCTTGCTGCACAAACCTATTTTATTCTCATTTTAGATGCTTCCCCATGGTATCTCCCAACTTTTTAAGCTTTCTGGCAGGAAGTTCAGAGTTGGTGGGGTCCTTGGCACATTGTGTAGTCCTTTATCCTGTCCAAAGGTACTGTGTACTATTAGTACCAGCTCTCCAGACTTCCACTGCAAAGCAAAACTGTCTTTGTCTCTTTCTTCTTCAGTTACCCCCAAAGCTGTAATTGGCTCAATGAATCGGCTTCATTGTGTGGAGGTGGTGATGTTGGGTGGAGCAGCAGGCCAAATTGTGATGTGCTGTGGGAAAGTAAGTTTGTTCCTCAAATGAAGAAAGTGCCTTCAGAAGGATAGATATGTTGTCTTGATAGCTGATTAATGGATTTATATAATGGGGTTCAGCTTGTGTTAGTTCATATGTGTTTGTCAGATGTCGAGGACATAGCTTTACTTGTTAAATAAATTTGCTGCACTAGAGATGCATCAAAAGATACTGATTTTAGTCCTCAGAGCCTTACTACTTTCTGCTACTGCTTCACTGTTACAGCTCCAATTAGAAACTAATCCTGAGTGTGGTTGGTGTGGTAACAAGCTCTTTTTTAGTGCTATTGTTGTAGTGACTTAGTGAACATTAGAGAAAACCAACTTCAAGTTCTTTCATTAGACTACTGGGCATCATGAAAGTCTCAATGACTCTGGAAAAAGCCTGTAATAGAACAGTAAGATGGTATATTACCTATATAATAAAATAGCTTCCAGGACTAGCTGCAAATATTTTAGTAATCTTCCTGAACATCATAGGAGTATCTGTCAGTTTATTTCTCAGCACTCTCAGTACCCTGTGGTACTTAGCTTAGGCTATTTCTGAAGCTTTTACCCTGTCTCAATTCGTGTCAGACAGACTGAGCTGCTGGGCATAGAGAGCAGTCTCTTGCTGTTCAGCAGAAGCTCAGTATCTTGAAAAAACCAAAAAGCTGCGTTTTTCCATTTCAATTTGTGAGAATTGGAAGAAATGGAACTATATTTAGCAGCTGCTTTTAAACTATGTGTAAATTGTTTTCTCTTGTTCCTGTAAGTAGCAGAGTGAGGTTGAGGCACTCTCAGGAGCACAGGACAGCAGAAGCTCTATGCTCCGGCAGAAACTAAATATAAAAGAGAGAGATTTGGGGAAATTAGGAGGAGGCAAAGACATGATGATGGGGAGTGAGATGCCCATGTAGCTGCACAGTGGTTCACAGCCAGAACCACTTCTCCTGACGCTCTTCTCCTTTGGGCTAGATTTCCATGCTTTTGTACTAAATCTGCTGCCAGATCACTGTCAGCGAGGCTGTGGCTGGGCTGGAACACCGTGTGAGGATGTTGGGAACCTGGGTTCCTCCCAGTTTCTGGGGAGCAGAGCTGGCAAACAGACTGGGAATTGCACTGCTGTTACATGGGGCTGATTGCCTTTCAGCTGAGCTCTGGCTGAAGCTCAGTGATGTGTTGCTGCTTTTCCATCCTATGCCAATGCTTTAATGAGAACCATTTAAGGAAATACTAAGGAAATGGTTGCAACGTTTGTGTCTGCTCTACATGGCATAATCTGCATTTTGCAAATTCCATAGTGTAGCAAGACAGAAGTTTCCACATCTCGGTTTTGAACCGTGGTACAGTTCATGCATGAGCCTTTATCAACATTAGCAGACAAATGTGATATTTAAGGCAAATAACCTTTCTTTTTTTCACAACACTCTTCTGCTTCTTCATGTATACTAATTAACAATGAAGTCTTAAACAAGCACAGAACTGAAGTGACAGTTGTGTTTACATATATTATTGTAATTAAAAAGCTTTTCCTTATGGCCTTTTAAATCTAAATCCTTATATAATAGGGTCTCCCTACCACAAGCATTTGCAGAGGTTTCATTAGTTCTCAATGTACCAGCGTTTATCACTTCCTGCGCTCTCTCCTGAAGACTTAGAGGCTGTTAAGGTTGTGAATTGCATTGCAGTGCTGTCTTACACTAATTAGTTTTTTTCCGGGCTTGGTTTGTGCCTCAGAGATGTGCTGCAGAAAAAACAGCTTAGATAAAGAAAGCTATTGCAGCACTATTGGATCCACGCAGCTCAACTGAAAGGTAGTGTAAGCTGATGGCAACAGGTTGTGGGGTGGGAAGGAGGTTTGGGTCTGACAGTCCGTGAAGAGCCTGACCTCATGCAAGTAAGATGTGGTCTTTCTGACTCGTTTCTTTGGTTGTAAAACCATTAGGACAACCCTGCTGGCAACTGAGAAGGGTGCTGCAGAGAGTGCTTTGTACTTCCTCTCATGAAGTGCTTTGCTGACTTCCTCCAAGAGGTGGGGTAGAAGTGTTGCTGTGGAAATTGCAATCTCCTTCCCTTAAAATGTAGCGATAGCTGGGGAAGAGGTAAGGACCACTCACCCTATCACTTCTCTGAATGCTCTTAAAGCTGACTCTCTTTGTGCTGCAAGCACGCAGTCCTGTCCTATTCTCTTGTCCTTCAGAGTTCGAAGTATATGGAAACCTCATGAGCAAAGAAAATCCTGGTTAGAAGCTCCTGGCCAGCCTGAATATCAGGACGAGGTGCAGATCAGTTAGGGATGTGTGAACTGCATGTGCAGTGAGCAAGCTGCAGTGAGTTCTCCTCCATGTGGCACTTGTGGGGGAAGGAAAGGACGGTAAGCCTTGGAGGTATCTCTGCCTTGGTGCAGTGTCGGACCTGGTGCCAAAACTTGCGGTTGCTTTGGTTAAGAGCAGTCCAGTTGACTTGACCCTCCACTTTATGCTTTGTTTAAGGGAAAATGATGGTACCAGGTTTGTTATTTGCCAGCGTATTTAATCTCCCGGACTGCTGTGATTCTTAGTGCCTCTGAGATGCACACAGATGAGGCAGCGATGAATGTAATTCCCTCTGGCACAAAGTACTGGTCAGATACCTGCTGCTGTAACAGGGTCATTTACAAGAAACTGGATCAAATAACACTAAAGGGAGAGGTAGATCCCCCCCCCCCCCCCCCCCCTCTTTCTCTCTTTCTCTCTTTTTTTGCCTCAGGCCATAAATCAGCCAAAAATAGTGTTCAGCTGTAGCCAGCATCTCTCTCGCAGATTATTGATGTGGAGAATCAAGTGGAAGATGTGTTCCCTATAGGAGCCTGTCAATTTTGCAGTGCCAATAGCCAGACTTGAAGCTCGACCTTGGCATTGGAGAGCTTTTGCTTATCTCCAAGCTAAGCTCACCTCAGTATGAGCATGCCTTAAGTCTACCACAGTTCTTTGTGCTACCAATGACTTTACACAGTCAAAGAAATGCTATTTCATCGCTTTTATGTAGTATTGGTATAATGTAGTGGGGTTTGTTGTATGTTTAAACTTAATGTAGCGGCTCTGAGCAGATAACTACTATAATAAGAGTTTCAAGAGCATTAACCCTTGGAATAGGTAGCTAATTTGGCCCTAAATGAAAAGATGAAAACACACAGGACTGTCAGAGGGAGAGGGAAAGCTTAACCAGAAGCTGTTTTGATAAAAACCACTGTGCTTTTGGCAGAAGTCCTGCTGAGCACACTGCATCCAGGAAACACAGCTTTGTTGTAGGCTTTTATTTCTTCTTCTCTCCAGTTGACATTAAACACAATAATTAAAGCAACAGAGATTAACATGTCAAGCTTTTGATTTGTACTCTTTCTTTAATTCCTTTTTCTGTGAGCTACTCAATTTTCCCTTAATTCAGCAGATAATGTCTTTTAAGGAAGGTTGATTCAACAGCACATGAGGAAGGAAGAAAGTCTGCTCTCTGCCTGGAACTTCTGCATATAAATACTTCATTGTACGTTAATGAAAGAATTATGTCTGTAAGCAGCCTTTCTTCTGGCAATAAGCTTGACATAGCAGGCGTTTGGAGGTATTAAGGCTAAAGATTTATTTCCAAATGACCATCCAGACTGTTCAAAAGGATTTTGATGTTTGTAATTAGTTTTTTTCTGTGTCTATGTTTCACTGTCTTTATCTTCTTCACTTGAGCAAAGACAGCTTTGTGTTTAAACTCATGTACTTGAAATCCTTAGATTTTTGTTCTGCTTGATCTAGTAAATGCATCCAGCCAGTAATAAAATTCTTCTTCTATGTAATTTCTGCCCCAAATGCTCATTGTAGTGTAATGAACGTTAATAGATTCCCAGTGAAAACAGTGTTATATCACAACGGCATTCTGATGTGAGAAAAAATGAAGGTATTGATCTGTTCCAGAGCAACATGATGTGTTTGGGGCTGTAGTCTCCCACCTCATTATCTGGCAGAGGGGACTTAGGAAGGCTGCAGTGAAGGGAGCTATAGCTCTCAGGGTGCTTTTTGCTGATTTCTCCTTAGAGAGTAGATCTTCACCTGTGAGCAAGCAATTGTCAATACTGGAATATGAGGTACTTGTTGGAAGCATTTTCACTGTATAACAAAACTGGGTTGCTGCACTTGAGGAGTGCCCGAGGTCAGCCACACTCCCTTTACAGAGCACATCTGCTGGCGAGGTGTTTCAGCTCCTTCCTGCATTTAGAGGGGCTACTGATGTGGTTGGAAGAGAGCTGGTGAAGAGGGTAAAGCAAAGCCTTTTTCAGGTGGTGGTTGTATGTCAGGACACTAAGTGGTCCAGTTTTGCTTCACTTCCAATTTGCCTGTCTGAGCTAGTGGTAAGAGGCAGACAATAAGGAAGAACTTGTGAAGATGGTAGTGAGCTTTGCTTGCTCTACAAGGTTTTCCATGGGAAGGAGTGAACATCCTCATGGTTGCTAAGTTGGCACATGCCCCGTCATGTTCCTCTTTGAGTATAAAGTAGCTGGTGGAGAGCAAAGCTCTGAACTTGCTCAAAGTCAGAGCAGAGCTGGCAGCCACCACCTCTTGCATTACCGTCTCTGTATGGTCTATTACATCCCTGCTTTGCTTGGCCAGTTTCACCTGAATGGGCTGATGTCATAACTGGCTCGTGATAAATGTCCTGCTCCCTTGTGGTGTTTGAGGGGCTGATGTAAAGAGGAATGGAGGAGGCTGAGGTTTGGCATGCACCACGTTTGCTGGAAGTGAGAACCTGGGTGCCTCCCCTCCTGCTCTGTGCAGCCTGGGTATGTTATATAATAGGAGCACTCCTTTCTTTGGCAGTCTCCTGTGGGAAAATCAGTGTACTTGTCTGCTAAGTCCCGCTTAGCGATATGCTAAGCTAAAGTCCATTAGGCTTCCAGTGAATGAGCTGTAGCAGAGACATGCATCTTATATTTTTAATGGTACGCAGCGGGTAGAGTTAAACCAGGGTCTCTAACTTGTGTCATGTTGCTTTATCATCTGCAAAACGCGCTCTCTTGCTTTGCTGGAAGCCGGAGCGTTTGCCAGCCAGGCTGTTGTGCGTCGCTGGGATTTAGTTTCCACTCACAAAGGCTGATTTCTGCTGTGCAGACAGAAAACCACAAAACTTTGATTTTAGTTGGCAGTCATACTTGGACCACTGTAAGAGAGAAAATGTGTTTGGACTGTGTCTGCCCATAACTTGCCCACCCCTCCACACTTTGACTTCTAAGAAGAGATCAAGGCAAATGTTCTGCTCTGGATTTCAGCTGATACAGCTTTGAGATGGACCATTCCCCTCTACCAAGATGGGGCAGTGAATCTAGGGAACCTTTGGAATGGTATATGACCCTGAAAGTGTCTGCAACACAATTAGGTTCTTATGGTAACTTACAGAGGTGAAATTGGTGGTCTTTGAAGTTTGGGCGCTGATCAACACCTGGCTATAGAGCTTAGTGCAGGCAATGGCACACCTCAGGGGTCTTAGTGGCTCCTTGAGCAAGTTGTTTTTCAGCTATGCTGGATCTATCGCCCAAGGATTGATCCCATTGCTCACTGCAGTGAGGATGTGTTTCCTGCTTCGGGACTTGTTTCCCTGGGAAACAATGGACTTCTGTCATTGTTCTTGGCTGTACGCACTGTCCATGTCAAGGTGTGCAGACCCACCTTTCTGACCCTCCCAGTCTGCTCATTTCTCATCTGCTTTGTGTGACCAGAACAATCAGAGGCTGTTCAGCTGAGCCCGGTCTAAGTTCAGCATAGTTCAAGCAATTACGAAAGGAGGCTTTGCTCTGTTGTTTAACAAATAACAACACTAGGTGTGTTTGGGAGGAACTGAGTAGAAGATGCTCTTAGGTCTTTATTTTGCAGGTCTTTAAAATGGACTGCTTTTCTTCTCAATTATCATTTTGCTGTGTGTGTTTGGTTTGTTCTCCTCTAGACTCTTTCAATAAGGGGCATTTCAACCCCGTAGCCTGTTTCTTGGAAGTAAACTGCTTTTTGGCTACACACATGGGTGCACGGACCCACGCTCGCTCTCTTCTGGCAACGCTCAACTATTTGTGTTCGTTATAAAGCAAGCTATTTTGTTTTGATCACAATAGTAGAACGCATATGATTGCTGTCACTTATTGCTAGGAAAGTAGCTGTAATTACACTGTTCAACAGGTGATGCAGAAGACTCCCCTTGTTATACTCTCTGCTTTTTCACTGGAAGGCTTTTTGGTGGCTGCTGTTTTCCTGTGTGCTGGTGTCTTGCTGGCAAAAGCAAGACAGTGGCTCCCTCTGGAGCCAGCACCACTGTGACTCCAAGGACTGCCTCTTTTGTCTGTCATGATTTTCAGCTATATAGTTCAACTGATGTGTTTTTTTCCTTTCTTTTAGCACAAAAGATGGTGTTGCCTACTCAGTCTGCATGTGGTATACTTAAAAAACCATTAATTAACTCAAAAGTTGTACAAACAGGGGCACGGGCTCAATACTCTGTATTTATCACCTTCCATCCCAGAAGTTTCTGTAGAAATTCACATAAGATCATATCTTTTAGACAATATCTACTGCAATATTTCTATGGATGAGTGTCACTGAATTTGCCTGGCCCTAACTGGAAATACCCTTTGTTGGGGTAGACTAGTACAGCAGCCAGCCTGCAACGAGAGTAGTACTGTTGTTACTGTTGAAGTGATGTGTTGAGGTGATGGTGACAAACAGTGAATGCCATTTGAACCATTTGGAGTTTTTTATTCATTATTTAGATAAAGTAGCAAAATTGATTGCCAGGAAATCCTTGTATCCCTTGCAGGAAAGAAGGGTGGGCAATTATACGAGGCTGTACACTTTGAATTCAGCATAGCTAGGCGTTGCTGTACCACTTAGGGACCTTAAAGGGGGTCCTAATGTCAAGGTCATTTTACAGACACACGAGTCCTGCCTTGGACAGCTTAAACACCTGTGAACAGCTTGAACACCTGGCCATGTGAACTCATCCTGTGAGCAAAAGTTGGCTTAGAGGATGCTCACCAAAGGAGATGACTGACATCAGCCACTGCCTATCAAGGCCTGAAACAAGTCTGATTTGAAAGCTTAGGTTTTTCTAGGTGCAGTGAAGCAGTGCTTCTGCTGCAGACCTGAAGTCTGTAGGCTTAATGGTAAAATAGTTTGTGGTCAGGTAAGCCTGTAAGGAAAGGGGAAACACTGACAAGAAGCTGGGAAAGACAGTGATGGCTGGGGTAGGAGGGAGGTGGCTGGGAATGTTTGGAGTGTGTAGGTTAATCATAGAATCGTAGAATAGTTAGGGTTGGAAAGGACCTTAAGATCATCACTTTCCAACCCCCCTGCCATGGGCAGGGACACCTCCCACTAAACCATGCCATCCAAGGCTCTGTCCAACCCCACGTTGAACGCTGCCAGGGATAAAGCATTCACAGCTTCCCTGGGCAACCCATTCCAGGGCCTCACCACCCTTACAGTAAAGAATTTCTTCCTCATATCCAATCTAAACTTCCCCTGTTTAAGTTTAAACCCATTACCCCTTGTCCTCTCACCACAGTCCCTAATGAAGAGTCCCTCCCCAGCATCCCTATAGGCCCTCTTCAGGTATTGGAAGGCTGCTATGAGGTCTCCACGCAGCCTTCTCTTCTCCAGGCTGAACAGCTCCAAATTTCTCAGCCTATCTTCATACGAGAGGTGCTCCAGTCCCCTGATCATCCTCGTGGCCTCCTCTGGACTTGTTCCAACAGTTCCATGTCCTTTTTATGTTGAGGACACCAGAACTGCACACAATACTCCAAGTGAGGTCTCACAAGAGCAGAGTAGAGGGGCAGGATCACCTCCTTCGACCTGCTGGTCACACTCCCTTTGATGCAGCCCAGGATACGGTTGGCTTTCTGGGCTGCAAGCGCACACTGAAGACAACTCATGTTCATTTTCTCATTGACCAACACCCCCAAGTCCTTCTCTGCAGGGCTGCTCTGAATCTGTTCCCTGCCCAACCTGGCGCTGTGCCTGGGATTTCTCTGATCCAGGTGTAGGACCTTGCACTTGTCCTGGTTAAACTTCATCAGGTTGGCATCAGCCCACCTCACGAGCGTGTCAAGGTCCCTCTGGATGGCATTCCTTCCCTCCAATGTATCAACCGAACCACAGAGCTTGGTGTCATCGGCAAACTTGCTGAGGGCGCACTCAATCCCACTGTCCATGTCACCCACAAAGATGTTGAACAAGACCGGTCCCACCACCATTCCCTAAGGGACACCACTCGTTACTGGTCTCCAGCTGGACATTGAGCCATTGAGCACTGCTCTTTGTGTGCAGCCATCCAGCCAGTTCTTTATCCACCGAGTGGTCCACCTATCAAATTGATGTCTCTCCAACTTAGAGAGAAGGATGTCATGTGGGACAGTGTCAAAGGCTTTGCACAAGTCCAGGTAGATGACATCAACTGCTCTACCCCTGTCCATCAGTTCCATAGCCCCATCATAGAGGGCCATCAGATTGGTCAGGCAGGATTTCCCCTTAGTGAAGCCATGCTGGCTGTCACCAAGCACCTTGTTGTTTTTCATGTGCCTCAGCATGCCTTCCAGGAGAATCCGCTCCAAGATTTTGCCAGGCACAGAGGTGAGACTGACTGGTCTGTAGTTCCCTGGATAAGTCTCACATCAGTACACCAGTACATCAGTAGCCTCATCATTAACCTGCATCAGTAGGTTAAGTCTCACATCTAGGCTTGCTGGGTGATAGCTGGGTCTCGGGCTCATAGTCCATGCTGGGAGGAGTTGTGGTCATCCGGGTGGATGTCTGCCTGCCCAATATGTTCATAGAGCAGGTGGGGCAGAGGTCTGCTATGGACAGTCCTGTATCCAACCATAGTTTTCCTTCTAATGAGCTGGTCTCTGAAGTGTCACTTCAGAGTGACTACTATGTGCTAGGGAAATGGTGAGCTCCCGAAGAGACAGGGTGGACAGCAATCTCTAAACTGTGTGTCCTGGGTTCAGCAGTAGCAGTCATTTTTCTCCTTAGTAGCCGGTGCAGCGCTGTGTTTTTGACTTTCAGCCTGGGAACAGCACTGGTAACATCGATGTTTTCAGTTGCTGCTCAGTAATGTTTACTCTGACCAAGGACTTTCTGAGCCTCATGTTCTGCCAGGGAGGAGGGTAAGCTGGGAGGAAGCAGAGACAGGACACCTGACCCAAACTGACCAAAGAGGTATTCCATACCACAGCACATCATGCCCAGGATGTGAACTGGGGACAGTTACCCAGAAGGGTTAGATCACTGCTCGGTTGGGCTGGGTATCGGTCGGTGGGTGGTGAGCGGTTGTATTCTCTTCCCTTGTTATTTCCCTTATCATTATCATTATTGGTGGTAGCAGCAGTGGTTTGTGTTATACCTCAGTTACTGGACTGTTCTTATCTCAACCCATGGGAGTTACATTCTTTCGATTCTCCTCCCCATCCCTCCAGGAGGGGGGGGAGGAAAGGATGGGAAGCTAACAAACTGCATGGCTGATTGTGGCTGATTTACGGCTGGGCTTCAGCCACAACTCTATGGCACCATCTTCTGGCGATGGTGAATAAGATCTGTAATCATGATGAGGGAATTCTGCTTAATTGTTCTGTTTGTTTTCTTTTAGAAGCAAAACTCTTCAATGTTTCAATTTGTGTACTTTCTGACCTGATAAAACAAAGGCAAACACTCATCCTTCTTTTTGTGGTGTATGATCCACTAATCTTGATGTGTATTAGCTCCTGAAGAGCCTTCCTTTGCTGCTAAGTGCTTTCCTCAGGTATGTTGGTACAGGAATAACCCACAGAGAACTGCAGATTGTAGCAGACAGCGTTTGAGTTCCCTGGTTCTATAGTGACAGCTTTCATTGTGCCTCTAGGTTTGGTGTAGAAGATTGTCCTCTAGCAGTTTCAATTTAAGGAATAACTGAGCATCAGCCTAATATCTTTGCCAGCCAGATATTGCTTCTCATACCCCTTTGCTGCTAGATAATTTTAGTGTTAATAGGACTGTTATATATTTTGGCTTACGCTCATTGTTCTGCCAGTACGTGTTTGAATGACTGCTCTGGTGTGGGAAGTCCCACGGAATTCATCAGATTTCCTTGCAAGCCGAATGTTAATGGCTGGTTTCTTTAGTGTTTTATGCAGCAATATTTCAATATAAAGATAGTCTGACACAAATGCTGAGGTTTTATTATCAACAGAGTTTTATTATCAGCAGCCTTTGTGGTGGCAAGGAGTAGAAAAACATTGCTGTTAATTTCTTCACTGTACACGGTCCTGATGTCAGATGGCTTGTAGAAATCAGAGTGGCTGAGGAGAGCAAGTTTCCTTTGAAAAGGTTTCAAAAGGTTTATTAGCAGGCAAATTAATATGGAAACCCCTGAATGGGATGACATGGAATGAAGAATAAGATACTGGAGCCAGTATTGGCTGCTCCTTATTTGAACAAATGTTTGCCAGGGAGAAGAATCACTTTTTCCCTTCTAATCAGAAAAGGATAATAACTGGACCTGTGAGCGTATCATGTGTGCTTTTAACATGGTTGAAATGTACTGTGTCTTTTTAGGTTGAAATGAGTTGGTGTATTCTCCAGCCACTTCTTAGAATAACATGTAATTTTATATTCTGTTCTAAAGGGTTCCTTTTATTTGTAGTGCTTTTCTTAAAATCTTGAGGAAATGCAATATTTATATTAGTGATATGTATTGTGAATAGAGGAAAAATATACCCTTGTAGTGGCTGCATTATAATCCAGAGTTTATTAAAGTAGGTAATGGGCTGTCTTCTGTGCTTAAAGGAATTGTACCAAAAGAGGTCTGAATCTATACAAGTCAGTTTTACAGATCTCTAGTGTGAAATAATGACCTTTCTGCAGATGTGCTTTCTCAGCTAATGCGCAGCATTTGGAACAGGAAAGCACTTCTGCTCTGTCTGCAGCAGGTTTCCAGCATGCTCTTGACAAATGCAGCACAGAAATAAAGCTGGCAGGGTAGCGTCTGTTATTCTGGAGTTTAAGGGGAAGGCGAAGGCTTATTTTCCTAGAATACTTTAATATTGGTGTTTCTGAGTGCAGTTTGACTGCGTAAATTGTTGGCAGAAATAGAGTTGACTTTGTGAGTGTTTTTAAATTGCAGCTGACATTTCCAGGTGACAGCAGACAAGCGAAGTACCTTTAGTGTCTGCACAGCGCTGGTGCCAGTGAAGAAATGACCAGTCTGTCACGTAAATGCTTGTCCTGTCTCAGGCTTGAGTGCCCTTATTGACATTTCACATTACAGAATCTTCTGTGCTGGCTGTTCCTGTGCGCTTCCCTCCCTCATCCCCCCAACCTCTCTTCCCTCGCCTGAGTAGCAGCTGCTCTTGAGGAAGTTTTCTGCTTTAGGTTTTTAAAGCGTGCCCTCTTGTGGTGAGCGGCCGTTTCTGCACGCTGCTTTTATTTGTTAATATGTTTGTGAACATCCTTTTACAGAGTACAGGAGCCATGGAAGTCTCTTAGTCCTGTAGATTCATGTTTAATGTCCATGCAAATAAATATTCCTCTTTGATTCATTTCATTACAGGTTTGGTTTTGCTTAGGCTGTGGGACATGACCATTAATCCCCAAGGGATGGTGGGGAGCCCTCAGGGATTTGATATGTTGAGGTGTGAGACGCCAGCAGCTTTGAAAGTGGTAGCCTTTGGTCATTGACCTTGGTTTTGTGGGATAGGTTGTGTTTAAATACTGCAAAGACCTTGCCATTGGCTTGTTTTGATTGTTCACTTCAGGTACAGTCAGGTGAAAACTGAATTTGCAAATCCATTAACTGGATTGCAAAGAAGCATTAATTTACATAAGAAAGTGAAAAGAGAAGCATGCAGTGTGAGAGTTTGTGCTGCAGACAGAGCGACTGCACCAGCTCTGAACCTGTGACCAGTAGTGTTTGGTAACAGCTTGGACACCAGCTTTTAGGAAACATGAATATTTTCTTTATGAAAGACAAGTTGCATCTTCATAGATCTTTATTGCTTTGCATGAAAGGCAGTCATTCAGTTAGAGATATGAATACTAGATAGGATTTTTGGGGCAAAGGAGCAGCAGTGTGACTTTAATTTGTTATTTTTGAGTAATACTCAAATGAAAAATCCTGAGCTATAAAGTAAGTCTTATTCTTAAAAGCTCCTGTTGAACAAAACACAAGTGACTTCTGCAGTGCAGATTTGTCCTGAAGAGCTATACTAAAGGAGGCTTGAACTACTCCAACTTCTCCTTTATCTTATCAACTTGTGTACCAAACCTGTATCTGTAACTTGACTGACTTACCAGAGAAGGGAGTCATTGAAAATATGCTGTTTCTGATTCAGCGCACCAAGTGGCAAATCATCACTATTTGAGCTATCAAACTTGAAACGCGAATGCAACACAGGAGAAATGTTATTTATTACAGTCTAGGACAGCTAAAAATACTTCCTCTAAACCTTTCTAGAGCCTAATTGGGACCTCCAATGTCACCTCAAGATGAGTTGAATCGATTTGTTCACATGTAGCTGTAGAGCAGGGCTGTTTGCGTTAATACGAGCAACGTCACGAGTTGGTGATGGAAGAGGTCATATCTGCAGTAATGTGTGCTGGAGCATAAATTGAGTAGATGAGGTGAAAGGGAGGCTGAGTAACTTGCTCCTGTTGTGGAATTTAAGAGATCTGCACTGCTCCCAGCAATCCATTTAGAAGTCAGTGGCTGGAAACCAAATGGCTGAGTGTGTTCCTTGGCCTTAAAGGAACCTTTGAGTAGTTCTTCATGAAGTGATTAGATAAGGAAGGGGAGCAAGAGATGGCTGGGGTTTTTTTCTTGCTTCATCTCATGAATTCTACTTGCAAGGCGTAACACACCAGAAGTTCCCTTTTAATAGGATGTAGTTTAAATGTATTACAGATTATACATTGCTATAATGAGGGCTTCTCTTAGAAGTTAAGAATAGGGCAGAACTAAGAGCCAGACTTATTTGGAGGCTCAGCTTGGAGCTCACACACTGCCTATTTTAATTCTGACAAGTCTGTGATCATAAAGGATGTTTTGCAAGTTAAAACCTGTGTTGCAAGCTCAGGGTTAATACCAACCATAAATGTTGAAGAGAATGTTGCATAACATAAACTTGATGAATATAGTTTTGCCTCTCTTAGCCTATTTGTTATATTTTAAGCATATGCTTACATCCTGTGTGCTGTGCTCTTGAAAAGCTGTCCATGTTTAAGCTCTCTCTTTAGCTAAATAGGAGATAAATCAGTGTAACTTCTTGATCTTTGAAAGCGGATGAGTTGCCTGACATTTACTGTGTAAGGACATGGAGAAAGTCACATGGAGTAGCAGATTTCTGGTGAGCTTCTATCTTATAGCAACATTTTCCAGCATCTGCATCCTGGAGCCACTCAGGTAGTGGGTTTGAGTGTTGTAGATCGTGCACCTCCCATGTACTGGAAGCTTCATGTATTACTGACTGTTTACTAAAGCATCCATCTAATATCATGCTTGTATTAAACTGCTGAAGAAAAGAAGAAAATACTGTTGAGAGTCAGTAAAATACTTGCTAGCTTTACTGGGAAAAGTGAAGGGATCTGCATTCTTCCTAGGAATGCGCACGTGTGAGATCAGTGCAGAGCCAGGTCCACATTGGAACAAGGCTTTAATGCATTGAGTGGTAACAGGAGAACCCGAAATTGAAAAGGAGGGTTTGTCAGGGGAGATTAAATGACCACTTATTAACTAATCACACAAGTGTCTTTCATCTGCTCATGGCTGTAGGCAACACAGAAACATGGTTTCTATTAAATCTGTGGTTCCACTGAGGGGCACCAGCTTTCATTGTTGCCATCTTCTTTTCTCTTTCTGTTTTCAGTCTGATGGGTGAAGCTGGATTTCATTATTTTAGTGCTATGCATGCCCAAAGTTCTTATGTCCCTGCCAACAAAATTAAATCTCCTTGCAGACTTATACAGTTGCAACAGATGTGGAGGTTTATTTATTGGTTATTTTCTTAAAAAGCTTTATTTATACCTTAAAAAAAAAAACCAGGATAAATTTGAGTTTTACAGAACTGCTTTATTTGTGCTTTCTTAGTGGCATATTTATTAGTTCTAAATGAAGATGATATTGGCCAATAAAATGGGTAATCTCAGTTATATTTAAAGCTATTCTGCAGATTAGTCAGCTTTATGTTCTTTTATTACTTTTATTACTATCATATGAGCAAGGCAATAATGCATATTTCTGTCATATGGTATTGAGATTTTTACCTTTTCATTTTGATGTCCCACGAATAAAATGACAAACCTAAATAATATTTTGATTTCCTTTCCTAGTGATTTAATTTCATCTGTAATAGCTTGTTCTGTATTTTTGCTCTCAGTCTTCTTTCTTTGGCAATACTGTTTGCAACCAAAGGAAGGGAGCATCTGATTTTAATGGACAGCATAATCCTATGGAGTACTCAGCCAGATTAGATACTAAAATCTGTGGTTGGTTATTGCACCCCAGGGATGTAGCTGTAGCCCAGTGAGGATCTTGGTGTTGCAGACACCAGTCAGTGCAATGTGTGGTGTTCCCGGATATACAGTCAGTCTTATGCTTTTCTTCCCTCACCTCTTGTGGGACACATACAATTTTCTATTGAAGCACAACACAAATTACAAGGTAGACATGTTTGCAAGTCCATCTTGAAATACCTGAATATCTACTGAAGAAAAAGACTTTCACATGTGATGGTAGAAATCTTTCTTTAACTTGTGTTATTTTACATGATTGAGCCCTAACATTAGCTCAGCAAAATAGGTCTTACTTGCCTTGGATGCCAGTTCGTCATACTACATTATTATTACATATTATATATATTATTACATATATTATTATGTATTTACACTTCTCTGAGCTGAGAAAAGCATTCAAGCATGTAATTAAGTCCTATCTAAAAGTGGAATTTATGTACAAGCTTTAAGTTAGACACATGTCGAAATGCCCTGCTGAACAGCGAAGGGTCGCTGGATGGAGATTGCGAGGCCCATCTGTGTTTTCCATTTTGGGCATGCAGTCGTGATGTAAGAAGCCAGGTGTGTAACAGTAGCGCCTTGCCAACACATCCATGCTCTGCAGTCTGCTCTTGAAGCCTTCTCTGTGCTGCCAAAACAGCTGTTTATCAGTATTGGGTTTTTTCTGGCTCTTTATTCTTTGTGGTTTGGTGAAACACAATCCTGTAATGGGAATGGAGCTGGACCAGCAGCACTGTGGCTGGGCAAAAGGCTTCAGGCAGCACCCTGAACCCCAGCCCAGGGCTGTGGTGACACCAGAGGTTTTCCTAATGTTGGTCTGGCAGATGGTTTGCTTCCTTGATGAGGAGTAAAAAGCAAAGGAGAATGTTGCCTGGCTTTGGCTTCATCTGGGTTAGTGGTATAACAGTTGTTATAAATACACCCATGCAATGCCCTGATACAGGAGTAGCTGTGGTGTGGTAACGTGGCCTTACGGCAGTCTAGCTGCTCCCAGATGAGAAGAGGAATGAGCTATTAGCCCTATAAGATCTCTTTCTGCCACTATCCCAGTGTTTATATTAGGGGTTATAACTAGTGTAATGTTACTGATTTAAAAACCAACACATTAAAATCATCCCTCCCTCTGGTATAATTAGGTGCTGGTGTATGGTGGCCCTTAAATCAAGGTTATTCTTAAAACTAAGTGTTGCACTTCATCTTTGTTTTGGTTGAAAACTAGTGAAACAAAGTCTTAAATAGAGGAGGGGAGGGGACTTTGAAATCAGCTGTGTGAAATCTGAATCTGTGTTTGCTCTTTTTTATCCAGCTGTGATTTAACCCTTCAGAGCATTGCCACATTGTGGTTTCTAGCTCTGGTCATGAACTTTAGTCTGCTGCTGCTTTTTAAGCCATGAAGTTTGAGAGCCCCAAGGGACCAGCTGTCTGGAGCTGGGTGGAAACCATTGCTTTTGCAGCAGCAAAATAGAAGTCAAGATTGCAACACTACTGCTGTCAAGACAGGATGGCATGGTAATAACTTCGTGTCATGCCTCTGTCATCCTTTGGGCTGTGATTCAATCTGCACGCTACTTTGGTCCTTCTACACATGAGAGTTAAAACATGGGCAGGATCTTTTACCTGGACAGGGAGCAAGGCTGCCTTTGCAGAGAAGTGTGTTTCCTTCCTCTTCACGATGGTGAGAGTGAGAATGTGACCGTTATCTATGCCTGCAGTGCCTCCTTCTAATCGTGCCTTTTTAGTTAAGCTTCAGTAGCGCATCTGGTCAAGTGAGTGTGTGCAGGAGTGGGAGTGCTCGACTTCCCTCTGCCTTCATGCATGTATGTTACTGCTTTGTGTAACTTGTGCATCATGTGCAGTGGGAAGACCTCCTTGAGGAGACGAGGCTTTAAGGAGCATCTCTATTGTGGTTTGTTGTTTCTGTTTGCAGCAACATGCTTGAAAGGAGCTGAGTTGGGGAGGAGGGAAGGAGTCAAAACAGGTTAATGTGTTGCAAGCTCTGGTGATTGTAAAGAGAAGGAAAGCTCAGGTGACAGCCCAGCCGCTTACAAGTGGTCTGTGTATAAGGTCTATATGTATAAGGACACTATGCCTTCTTTGGGCGCTTCACTCAGCAATGGGGTATCCGAATTGTGCAGGACATGAAGTTGCCATTCACTTACATAGACTCCCTCCATGCTGCAGGGAGTATTTCTCCCTGCACATGGAGTGGCCATAATGGCAGGGCCACAAGTCCCAGCGTCTGTGAAAAGCTTCAAAATCGTGGGAACTGATGTTTATTCATTTTTCTGATACTGTCTTCTGATTCAATAGCCCTATATGCCAGAATGGAGGTCTCATCCCTCTGTTGATGCCTGGTGGAAATAGCAAATCCATCAAATTCCCGCAGACAGCAGTGGCTAAGAGCATACTAATATGTGGAAGTGCCTATTTACTTTTCTTGCCCCTTTCTTCTTTCTTTGGGAGTCTGTCTTTTATAGGTGCGCTCATCAACTCACATCGTGGTTGCAGTGCACAGAAAAGGAAGAGCAACACTTCCCTTGAATTTCAACAGAACCAGAAACCCTGGTAAACAAATTACAAGGGTTTCTGTTTCGTTTTCAGTTGTAAATCAGATGAGGCCATGAACATACTGCAGGTGATTGCCTTCTGCGGCATTGCTCGCACATGTAAAATTAGGCCTATTCCTTGCTGAATTGGGAGTCATACTTCTTAGTAATGTTTTATGGGGGAAAAATAAAGCCTTTTCTGGCAGATTCATTGTTCATAACTCCAGGTGTGAGCCATGTTTTCCAGAGGTTGTTCAGTGAATGCAGGTGATCGAGTGTTGCTCTGTCTGCACACAAGGAAAATATGGGCATGGAGGCAGGTGATGGTCCCAACCAGTTTGCCGCTTGGTTTAGAGGTTTCTCTTTACATGGATGAGGTCACCTGAGCTCTCACATCTGACTTGTGTGTCAGAAAGTTACTTGGTAATGGAGTCTGTACTGTGATAATGGCTGAAACAGGAGCTGGACAGTTTATGGCTTGTTAGAATGCCACAAAAAGCTTGTGAGTTTAGCAAATGGCAGGGAGATTGCTCACTAGTTACTGTTGCAGCAAATCAGACTCAACTTGGTGAAAAATTACTTTATAGCAAATTAAACCAGGTTCAGAGAGTGAGAATCACAGAAAATAAAAACCCTTTTCCCTACCAGGCCCTTTTCCCCAGGCTCAGCTTCACTCCATCATTCTCAACTCCTCTATGCCCGCTCCCTCAGCACTGCAGTGAGAACAGGGCTGTGGTCAGTCCATCACAGCTCTTCTCTGCCATTCCTTCTTCCTCAGCTATTACCATGGGCTGCAGTCCTTCAAGTACTGCTGTAGGGTGGGTTCGTTGCTGCGAACTACCTTTTGGAGTCAGAGTGGTTGTGTACTCTGTACCTAATGCATGCGTCCCTTTAAGTCAGATGACTTCTCATTTTGGAGGAGGAAGCCATCTGCTATATGCACTGTTGAACTTGGCATCATCATTGGGCGACTGCACCCCTCTTTAACTCTATCCCTGCAGCACAGTGAACAAAATAAGCTGGAATGTTTCAGATTTTGTTATGTTTGAAATAGTTTAATTTTTACCCTCCATTTAGATTTTAAAATGCTTTTGTATTTTTTTAATGACATCTTCTACCTAGGTTTTCAGCACTTTTATCTGCCTTATTCTCATTTTCACCTGTCTTTTGTGCAGCCTTTCCACTTAGGAAAGCCGTAATGAGAGTTGTGAATAAGGTTAGTTAGCAGGCAATGAAATGAATGTTACAGGGGTCATTTGTTGAGTAGTTTTTTCCTTCAGTTTTCTTTAGCAGCTATTATGAATTTCAAATCCAAAGAAGATAAAGTAAAAAAGAGAAAGAAAAGAAGACTTTACAGCAGCTGCAGGAACAGAACAGCTGCTTGATCCCTGAGCTGGATCTGCCCATGTGCTCTTCGCCTGGTTTAAGCAAAGGGTTGGTGTTTGTTCCTGCTCTGTTCTTGATCATACGCTTCCCAAATAAGCAGAAAAGTAAAAGGAAATTGCAGATTTGGCTGTTGCCACTGTCTTGAGTATTTTTTCATTCTCAGGTAGTGGCTGTGGAGATGCTCAATAACCTCTCCCAGCCTATAGTACTTTCTTTTAGATGAACTCAAATTGCAGCATAAGGTTGAAAATTAGTTTGTGACTACTGAAGTCAGAAGGAAGTGTCTCTGTAGTCATTTAAGTCCTCAGAGAGTGACCTACCAAGGAGGGCCCCTGACTGATGAGGCAGTTATTCCCACCCTCCTTTGCTGAAGGACCATTTCCTCTGCTTAATACATTGCAACTTCAGTTTGCATCTGAGAGATCACAAGAAGTCAGTGTCTCGGCAAAGACAGTCTCTCATGGAAAGTCATGAGTCCTTCATGGTCAGGTGAGGTAAGTTTTGGAGACATCAGAGCCACTGAAGTCCTCCTGAAATAGCATCCTCTCTGTTGTGGACCTTATGGATTTGTCCAGTGCTGTAAAGACGCATTTGTCTTTTGTTTTTTGTTTCTTCCCTCAAATGATACCGGTTGCTCCTGACAACAGATATTTAATGCAGAGGCAGGCCATAGGCACTGTCTTCCAGGAAATGTGATGGCTGGTAGCTAGAGATAGCAGATCTTCCTCTGGTGATTAAGATTAATTTTACTGACCCTGTCATGAGCTGGACCTTTCTAAAAATGAGTATGTTTCCCACCATATTAGTAAGAGGGAGCAGGTAGTACTTGTCAGACTTTAAATGAACCTCTTCAAACTACTTATCTTTGTGTATATATATATATATATATATATATATATATATATATGAAATCTTAAGATTAGGGATAGCACTTCTGTGGAATTCGGGATGCACACTGTATTCCCTCCTTATTGTGCCTGTTTATGTATTGTTCAGACTTTTGGTTTGAACCAGTGTTGCATTTTACCCATGGGTCCTTTCTTTTGCTTTTAATTACATGTTTTTGTGCTGGCTTTCTTCTGAACCATGCTTGCTGTTGCTTAAGGGGGGAGTAAGTCCTACGGATTGGAAGGTTATGCGCAGATTCTTCTTCCTAAAATTTTGTTAAATAATTGAAGCAAGTGCAGCAAAACTTTGCCTTTTCATCTGTCATGTGTTTGGCTGTGTCTTGGGGAACTGGTTTCTGCTAATGTATCCACCGATGCTCTCAGGGTGAATAATGATGTGTGATATAGAGCCGAAGGCAACAGCATATAAACTGTTTAAATTTGGTTGCGCTCATCAAAGTGTGTGTTATTCTCTCTCTTATTTTTTGCATTTTGCTGGCAGCTCTTGGTAAAGATGATCGTGGTAGGAAGTGAAGGTGCAAGTGCTGCATAGCTTTACAGTTAATATACTGAGAGGCAGAAGGTGTTTTTGCTGTTTGTTTATAAACAAATAACGTTGTTCCTCCTTAGGTTGAAATTTTAACGAATCAGCCAAATGGTTGAGGCTTTGCATAAACTATCCTGGGCTGTAATTGACATGAAGTAGTAGATTACAACTGTGAGATAGTAACAATTTTAGTGATTTCTGACAACGTGAAAAAAAATGTATTTCTGGTATTACGTTACAAGATGCAGTGATTCAGTAATAATAGCACTGCCATAATTCCATGCATGTTACCCATGGTTATAAATGGAACAATATCCCTGGTGTTGAAATGCCCTGTGGGCACTATGTATGTGTGGTAGTGTGCTGGTAGTAGTGCTACCTCAGGGTCTCTTTTCTGTACCCACAGCTGTCTAGGATTATGGGGAAAAAAGAGAATTTGGCTGATCTTCCTCTATGTTGCTGCTGTGGAATATCTGAAGGGTCATATGTGCACCAGAGAGATGTCTGGCAAGAAGACTTAGACCCTTCACTTTCCCTTAGGCACATCTTGTTCTGTGCTGCCTGAAGCATTCTGAGTCTTGGGAGATGCCTCTTCAACTCTCCACATAACCCAGGAGGAGCTGCTCAGTCAGAGCAAGCTTAATACTGTCTGTCTCCCCCTGAAGGTTGGGACCTCTGTGGAGATACACATCGCAGAGAGGAGCTTGTGTCAAGAGGATAGAAGTGTCTGCAAGGGACGTGGTTACAGATGGAAGCAGGGAGGTTGAGGAGCTGCTAGGGCAGGAGGGCCCACAACAGCTTCCCTAGGGTGGCAGGAAGACCAGTGTCTGTCGTCTCATCACCAAAGCTCAGTGTCTGGGTGCCTCTGCTCATGGGATTGTTCTATTTCTGTTCGCTTCATCTCACTGAAAGCGTAAAAAGTTTAAAATCCATTAAAGTCAGACTTTTCCTATTCCTTGCTGAATCTTACACTACAGAGGGGGAAAAGCATCCTGAACTCCATAAATATCACTTTAATAACAGTGTAATAACAAATAACACTATAATTTTATATCTACAATTTATGTCCATTGTATTTTTTAGACTCTGGACCAAGAAAGTATCGTAATAACTGGTGTCAATTTAAATAAGGGAACATGATAATCGTAACCTTTGAAATGACTGGAACTTCTTATATACTTTGCAAATATATTCTCTGAAAGGTTAGTGCTTTAGATAGACATAGAAATGTTAGTGTCTTTTGCCCCATAATTTCTTCAGTATTAGTGTAATTATTACAGGTTAGCACTGCTATAATTTTCTCTTTTCATGACTCTGTAGCATGCCATTATTTTCAGGAAGCCAAAAGTAGGTGTCTTTAATAGTACCATTACTGTTCTTCAGTACTTTTTATATAGAAACTAGTTAAGGGGTATGATCCTAGTGCTAAAATTGCTCTCTGTGGAATGCGAGAAGATGATTTATAACATAAATATAAACCCTTAATAGGCACCCAGAATGGCAACCCTCAGAGATTTAGTGGCACCAATACTAAGCTTTTGATCACTTTAACAGCACGTTCCTAGAATTTTATACAGTAAAGGAGAATTTATTTCCTTAGCAATAGATCTCTGGGCATCAGCTTGTCCGTGTTTCATTCTGTTGCCCTGAACTTTAAAGGTAATTTATTGTCCGCATTGGGATATAGGGATGGCAATTCTGGGGCTTTAGGATGATGGTAACATAAACTCTTAGGAGTTGGTAGTGAAAATTCAGAACAGTTCAGTAGGGACTGAAGGTTTCATTAACAAAATGGCTTGGTGTCCCTTGCCAACGCCTGAGTATTCATTGCTGCATTGGCACCAGTTGGTAATTCAGCAGCTGGAGGTCTTGGAGCTGTGTTGTAGATGACTCTATGCTGGGGACAAGTCCACCTGAAGCTCTAGAGCTGCAGTTTTTTGGTGCTTAATGTTTCTCATTAGTTGGTTATGCATTTCCAACAGCTTTTAGTCACTTTGTCAAAACTTAGGTTAGACCTTGTGGGAGTCGCCCCATCCCACACCACCTTGGTGTAGTTGCTTTTCCCCTATGAAAGGGAGATAGCAGCCCTCTGTGGCTAACCAGGCATACACCAGGGCAGTGTTTCCCATCTCCTTCCTCTTAAGTGCAGAAAGATATGTGGCAAGTTGCTTTCTCTACCAGGGAAGGCTGCATTTATTGTGAATTATGAGGGCTGAACGACCTTTGTCTGAGGACCCATGTGGTTGTGTTAAGGCCAGGAGTAGGGGGCCCTTTGCAGCAGAGCAGTGGGTCTGTTAGCAGCTGCCTATGAGTAACAGCGTCTGCCCTGCAGTGAGCTGGGTAATAATGAATTCTCTTAAGTACCTTTCACTGTGTCCTCTATTGAGCTTCAGTGTAGAAACAGAGAAATGAATCTTTGGTCTGAATCTGATTCATCTCATTACCTTGCCTTGAATCCTTAAGAGCAGTGTTTCTAGCTGTGTTTAGTGCTACCTGTTCTGTACAGCAATTTTCCCATCTATCTGTCCAGCTGGTCCTCTGCAATATGCAGGGCTGGAGACTCATCCCCCAAAGCAGGACTGTGTCAACCAGCGTAGGAGCTGCAGTTATGGCTTCAGAAAACGTTTGGCCCCGTTTAACATGGGAAGGCTTCAATATCCATCATTTCCAGATTTCATCAGAAATTCAGGTAACTGACCTCCTTTGCTGTCAATATTTACTCAGACAGCTGAGAAACGGCATGTTCTCCAGGCTGCTGGAATATTAATTGGACTGCAGATATGTTAACTGTTGCTGTTTCCCTTTGGCATTTCTTCATTTCCTACCAGTAAACCCTTAACTTGCCTACGGTTTTGGCACCCTTAGCTAAGGCTTCGTATTTAGATAAGTGTTAGTCTGTACCTAAGGTTGCAGTCATGACTATTTTAGCCATGACATTTTTTAGCCTTTGGAAGAAGTAAATGTTAGGAAAATAATTTCCTTCCAGCATGGCTGTGTTTGGGAAGCTGCTAGTGAAAGCTATTACTGCTAAAATAACATTGAGCATTTAAAATAACACTTAAAAAGGCAACTTCTTCATCCTGTTATTAACAACGTGGTGTTCTTTTAAAGTTTTGAAATCACGTAAAGATCCTGTTTCATCTTCTGTTACTTGCGTGCCACAAAATCATAGAGACATATGAACTTGTTTGGCTGTGGCTATAGTCTTCTGACTAGCTGTTAGGGTAACATAGCTGCGACAGAGAACCTGCAGCAGCTGTACTGCTCCAAACTGTTTGATGCAAGCCAGTGTAATTGTTTGATATTTTAGTTTTCTATTTCAATGGCTGATATTAGTTTCTCTGAGTCCCTGTGTTGTATTCATAAAGGCGTATCACAATAATTTCAGTTTTCTTTTAAGAACATTGGTTTTATTACTAGATTTCTGGTATAAACAGTGCATTCATCACCAGGATATTCTCATACAAGAAGTCACCAAAGAAATTAAAAGTGTGTGGGAATGATCAATTAAATATTCAGACTTGTCCCTTTCAATTCCTTTGTATTTTGCAGTATAACCAATGCCAGACTTGTATGCATTCCATGTCTAAACGTTTGGTTTGCTCTGAAATGAGCAGGAAAGGGAAGTCTTTTTAAAGACCCACCATTTAATAGTCAGTCAGCTTTGTTATTACTTCTTTATACGCTGTAAGTGCCTCAGGTGGCATTAGGGGGTCTGCTCTGTGCACTGCAAGTCCCAGTCTCCAAGAGATGGGTCTTTCTTGGTCAGATGGGAGGGTACAGAGGGAACATTGAGGTGTAGAGCGCGTTGCACAGGTTGACCTCGGTGACAAAGTCAGGAGTTGTCACCAGTTTCCCTCTCTTGATGATGTACTGATGTGAGTGTGGTGCACATCCAAGGAGTACAGTTTGGGGGGCTGATGTCACCAGGGCTGTTGTGTCTTCACCAAGCTCTTGGGACCTCCCTGGGGTGGGGGCCCTTGAAGATCTCCTTATGGTCCCATGCCAGCAGCAAGACTGGGGGAAATGCAACCTTTAAACATCTCTCTGAAAGGCCCTTTGCACAAGCAGTGGCAAATACGAAGGAAGTGCAGGTGCAAAATTTATTTGTAGCTTTCTGTGGAAAACGTTTTGGTAATTCCTTCACGGCGATGAGCGATTCTGCCAACTCAGTGCCAAGCCAATAAGTCCCTCTGCTCCTTGTCCCAGATGTATGCATTTTAAATAGGAATGTCACACTTTAGATAGAAGTCCCCAAACTGTATCAGGTTTCCTGTGGCACTGAAATGGTGCTGTGCAAACGGAGCCACATGTCACTGTCTTGTGTTAATGTCACCTCTCACTGTGTGTGACAACCTTGGCTGCAGCGGCCCAGCATGTCTGTTAGCAATGCTCTGCTGGAAGGAACAGTCCCCTATATTTAAAGGGGGATGAGGCAAAATCACCCCTCTGCAGGGGAAACAAGAGATAATGCTGGGAATTAACAACCAGGCTTGGGACATTTCCCAACTCAGCATCAGAGCCTATAGAGTTGAAATAAACTTTGCTTTTCTTTCCATGTGACATTGAGCTGAGCCAGCAGTGTCTGTGTCAAATTTCCATCAAACACAGTTAAAACCTGTCAGTTTTGAGCCTTCCTGCATTAAACATCTGTAACAGAAACCAGCATTTGAGCCTAACTGAGCCAGGAAAGCAGCATGATATGTCGTTACGCTTAAACGTACTGGGTAAAGGAGAGACTTTGTGCTTCTCAGTCTCTGTGGCAGTACTATATCTGGGTCTATATCTGATAATCATTTTGTTTGTCGTTGTGGGGCTGGATGATGTCCCGTCATTGAAAGAGAGTGACTGACGTGCAGGCATTTGAGGGCAGCCAGCAAACACATGAGAGCCCTTCTCTGTTTTCTTCTTATTAGCATTAAGATCATCAACAGTTCTTGATGCAATTATATGCAATGACTGCCTGGCATAGCCCTGCTCTCCCACAGTGGCCTATGGTAGTTCCTGGGGAGCACTCGGCATTTATGTGTATTAGATACAGTGATTGTGTGAATTATGAGATTAGCAGGGCAGGGAAGAAGCCATGTGCATTCAGGAAACCCTAATGCGGACGGTCTCTTGCCTGTGCACACTGCTGGTACAGTGCACAGCTCCGAGTGACAGGCAGCAGGTCACTGTGGTCAGTCCCCTCTGGTTCATGATTTACATCTCTGCCTGCATGTAAAAATCCCCTCTCTCTCCATCCTTACCTATGCTAATACTCGAGGTCATCTTGCTCCTGAAATACAGCCTGTCCAGTCTTTCCTGGAATGATTGGGTTTACTAGATAAGACAGCTTTGAGAGAGGGTCATCCCTCCATCTGTTGCATGTTTCCCTTGTGCTTTTCATCACGCACGTCAAAGCATCTCAGAGGGAGCATCATTCTCCGGTCCAGCCCCCTTGTCCAGGGCTGGATTGAACATGGTCTGAACTGGCAAGATTACTTCTTCTTCCACCTGCTACTGCTCCCACTGCCCACCAGGGAGCAGGGCTGCTTTCTCTCATCCTTGATCGGCTCCTTTTTGGCAACTTTTTTGCAGTAAGGTCTTAAAAGGTTTCTTTGTGCGCTGGGTAATGTGGGTTCAGGCATCCCTAAAAACCTGCTGGGTCATTCCTAAACACAGCAGGGAGAGTTGTCTTTGAAGTGCCTTGCTTACAGATACAGATGGAGGTACTTCCAGAAATTTGAGTTTCATAGAACCATAGAATGGTTTGGGTTGGAAAGAAACGTAAGATCATCCAGTTCCCCCTGCCATGGGCAGGGATGCCTGACACTATACCATGTTGCCCAAAGTTCTGTCCAACCTGGTCTTGAACACTGCCAGGGATGGAGCATTTAAACATATGGGGTGCAGGGAGCTCTCCCAAATTTCCTTTATAGAGAGGTTGAACTTCTGTCAGATTAATGAATACAGGATGTTTTCCTCACAGGAGGAGCATAAGCGCTGCAGAAATGAGTGCTTTACAGATACTTTGATTAGATCGATGGGTACCTGTTCCTTTCAACTTAAGCCAGTGCTCTATCCCGAAAGCCCACAGCATGTTTGCGTAATTAAAGCCCAATTAAAAACATTCTGGAGAAGAAACTACTCAGAGCTGATACGGAGTGAGGGAGGGTTAGAAATCATTCCTGTAATTCTACCTGACTAACCCAGGCAGCTGGGATGGCTTGTTTGGAGCTATTAGAAAATCAGATATTTTTCCTGGTCTTTTTGAGGATTTCGTATAGGCGTCAAAAGCCTAATTCCAGGCTCTGAAGGTTTCTTCCATTGCCTCCAATAGCAGAATTGTAAGGTATTTTGAGGAGGAAGAGGGAAAAAACAGGCATGGTTTTAAGGACCCACATGAGGCACCACATTGCCACTCCTTGTTCGTGTAGCTTTGCAGACATTTGCGCTTTGGCTGTTTGACTTGGGTTTACATTGCTTCCTGACAATGTTAATGAAAAGCTGTAGTGTTTTATTGATGCTTTCTTTTTAGTGTTGCGGGGTTTGTCCCTTGTGGAAGCTTTATACATTAATAACTGTTTTTACAAATGAGTATGATCAATCTGTGACGGCAGCCATAGACTTTATGGCAACCATATGGATTCTGCCTAGACCCCTGTGGATTCAGATAATACTAGGCTTACAGGTTTGTTCCTATTTACTGCTGAGACTTGCACCAAAACCATTTAATATCTGAGCAGAGCCTCAGGGATGCAGTTCACATTCAATACCAATTGATCCTGGTGGATAGGAACTGGAGATTGGATATGAGTGGGACATGAGGGAAAATTAAAATGCTATCTGAAGTTTCCCCTGGGTGCTGGTCTGTGATTTGGAGCAGCACCAAGCTTCATGCACTGCTTGAGACTTGTCTCCTACCTGTCTCCTCCTGCCAGGGCTGTCTTATTGTTTGGATCAGTTTATGAAACCCCAGAGCAGGGGAGGATGCTCCAAGGAACATGTGCCATGCTGTGGCTTATGTCCCAGAGGGCTTTCCCTCTGGGAAGGAGGACCTTTAGGAGGTCTGAGGTTGCTGTGGTTTAAATGGGTAGCCTCTGGGCTGCTCAGAACAGCCTTCCTTTCCTGGGTGCCTGGGGGGATCAAAGATCTTTGGTCCATAACTGGAGGGGCTTAGGAGGGGGTGGTGTAGTTATGGAAAGCTTTGTACTCCACTGAGCTTGTATCTGGTAAGAATGTTAATCACGTCTCTGTATTTGGTATAAATATTTACATCTGAACTGTTTTAATTGCAAAGTACTGTTGATTTAAAAAACATTCTACACAAGTGATGCAGTGTCTTTGCATGCTTAATAGGAGGAGCTGGATTGATGTGTGATTTAGGGTACTAAATAACATATTAAGTTATGCAGAGCAAATTGTAAATGCATGTTGCTTATTTATGTTTTTCAGGTAAGAAATTGCGTTCCGTTAAGCAAGGCTGCCTAAGGGAGTTGACAGATGCTGGCTCTGTGCGTTCATTTGTAAGCTACCAAATCATGCAAAGTATTCTAGTATTAATCCTGTTTGATATTTTGGCAGCTTTCTGAACTGAATTATTGCTTTTAAAATACCTAAACAAAACATTTCCTCCAAATTCTGTTGTTCCTTTCCTTCTCTTTGCAAAACTGTTTACTCAATACTATCCAAATGCAAAAGTAGTTTTGGTCCTTCCATAGGTTTTCAGTGAATTTTGTATACAGGTGTTGCCTAATTACTCTAGAACTTTCTGATATCTCTAAGATAGTAAGTTGGACAGATATTTCTTTAACTAAACATTACAAAAGGCTCTACTTGCTACAACTCTAGTTATACTGTATATTTAAGTATTGCCACCCAGTATTTCATCTCCACAGTGATATACTCTCCCTCTGCCTCAAAGCTTCATTTTACCCCCCACCCCCTTTTTTTGGGTCCCTCTCTGTGCTAAGTAACATGAAAGGCATTAAAATGTTGCTTCCAGTCTCTTATAGCTAGGGAGTCTGCCAACTGCAATCAATAACTCTGAATTTCTAGCGTAAATTAAATGAAAGCAATATACATGATTCTCCTTCAGTACACAGGAGAGGAGCAGAAAGCTAGAAACGTGATCTGGTTCTTGTAGATACTTGATGAAAAATAATAAAGCTTTGCAGGAAGGTAGCCAGCAGGAGTCTAAAATTGATTTTCTTCATTGCAGCTGCTTGAGGGTTGCATTTTTTATATCAAGAGACTTTTACAGTGAGAGATATATTTCCTTCCAAAATAGCTGATTTGGTAAGACAAGGAGGTCACCATTTTAATTCTGGGAGTAGATGAAGTCAAATGGGATTTAAGCTGGTGTTGTTGAAGCTCCTATGGCTCAGTGTGATCTGGGAGCACAGATAGCCTTGGATAGCACTTGGGTCTCCATCCCACTGTCCTAAAAAATGCCCCTTTCCTCTCTAGAGCATTGCAATGAATAGCAGGTAAGGACAAGAACTAGCAGCTATTTAAGGCTCTCAGTGGTAGTGTTTATAGGCTAACCAGGCATGGGTGTAGTTAGAGCTGCGCAAGAGAGCAGCTATTGGCCTTTTATACTGGAGAAGCTGTGAGAGTTAGACACAAGTATAACTCTTGACTAACGCACTGCCCATCTACTTGGTTGCAATCTGTTCCTCGGCAAACAAGACTTGGGGGATCGATGATGGCGGGTTGAGAATGACTACCAGTCTTTTGGATGATATGGGCGAGCCTTAATTATTCTTAGCTGAACATACGGCTGAAAAATATTTTGGCAGGAAGATGCCTTTGCATTTTAATTAATCAGCGTCTTTTTCCTGGAAACAAAACGAACCCTGTGTGCTTGGTTGGCTTTGACAGTGGAGAGCAATGTCCTCGGCAGAGCTCATGTTTTACTATTTAGATCCCAAGTACAGCCCTGGAACTGGACAAAGAAGGTTATAAAGGTGTAATGCTGGTTTGGAATTTGTCCTGCATCTTCATTTTGCTTCCCTGTACAATGCTGTCAGCCAACAGAGATGTCCCTTTAGTATGATAAAGGGGATGGGAGTAGATGTTTTTCTTGCAGAAGTGAAACCCAAATCTGGGAAATTGGCTCTCCTGCCCAGCTGATGCAGTGTGTGGATTATCAGACTGCATGCTGTGCAATAGAGATTCCTTTAGCCTGTCCCCTTTCAAACTGTTTCCCCAGGAGAAGCGCCAGCATAATTTTAATATGCATAAACTGTGGAGGCAATGATGATATTAACAGCAGGGTGCCCAATTCTGAAATACTGTATTTATCATTCCTTACAGTTCTTTTTATATCAGTCTCAATTTTCATCACGCTGGGAAAAAATCCAGACAGAGCTGAGGTTTTCCTGCAGAAAAGGGAGAAGGTACGATCTGGAGCAGCCAGAGCCTAGTCCTGCCCGTCTTGAAATCACTTCCACGGCCCCATTGATTTTACCAGTACCCAGTTTGAGCCCTTGGATTGTAACTCATCCAAAAAACCTCCGGGCTTTTGTATGATAAAATAAGTAGGATAGAAATAGGTTCTTCTGCTTTCACTGTCTGTGCTGCTACCTTTAGATTTAACGTGGTTTTAATTCCTGCACCAATTTTCAGATTTGTTGGATGTTGACATCATTAATTCATTTTTTCCATGTTCACGAATTTAAATTAGTTGGGAACTTCAGTCTTCCAATTCCAAATGTAATTTAAACCTGTTTGGAATGACAGTTGTTGTTAATGACTCTCACATAATTAATTTCTTTATGAAATAGATTGGATGCTTAGTGTCCCAGGTACTAAATGGTCTATATTCTTACAATGCTATTTCAATCTTTATTTAATTAAACTGTGGTATATCTAGTTGTGAGAAACATTATATGAAAAACCAACCCTGAGTTAATGTGGAAGGCAGTGTGATATTATTCTTGCAGTGATAAACCTAAACTGACCAAACTGGAAATCTGAATCGAGTGGAAGACTAGTGCAGAGCGATACTCTCTGTTCTAAATTAAAGACACTCTGCAGTCAGTAACTTAATCTCATTTGTTTTCAGATCAACCTTGTTTCAAAAGTAGCTTTTCTTTCATTGTTTTGTTTGTGTTCTTCTATGGAGCAAATCATGGCACCTGAGCTGGCTTGCACGAGGCACCTGATTTTGTTCATCTGTCACACTTCCGTACAGCTGTAAGTCTGTTGGATGAATACTCAGCTGGCCAGTCTCTTAAACTGAATAGATGGCTTTGGTTTCCACAGTCCTTGCCTGTTGTCTTTGCCAAGGTGATTACTGTTTTACAGAGCTGGTGAGAAAAGATTTGAGCTTTTGTAGCTATGGTCTGTACTGTTGTTGGTTATTGTCATGGGTTGGTTTTGGTTTTTTTTTGGTTTTGGTGGGGTTTTTGGTATTTTTTTTAAAACAATTGTGTTGTAATTCAGTGTTTTAGGAACATACTGCCTTCGTAAACAAGTACACTGTGTATTAATTGAACTTTTGATGAGTATCATAAAGTCACTTTGGTTGGAAAGATTCCTGGGGGACTCTGTAGGCCAACCTCTTGCTCAAAGCTGGGACAGCACTGAATTCAGACCAGATTGCTCAGGGCTTTGCCTAGTCAGGTCTTGAAAACCTCCGAGGGCAGAGATTCTTCTGGGCTCCTGTTCCGATCCTTAATTATACTCAGGGTGCGTATATCCAGTATATCTGTATGTCCACTCCAGACTGTTGTATCTCATTCTCCCACCATGTACCTCAGTGAAGAGCATGGCTGTATTCTCTGTAAGCCACCTGTAAGCCTCTGCGTTCTCTGTAGGCACTTGTTGGCGTCTGTAGGTCTTCCTAAGCCTTCTCCTTTCCAGGTTAAACTAACTCAGCCTCCCCTTGCAGCTTGCATGCTCCAGCCACCGACCGTCTTGGTGGTCTCAGCTGGACTTGCGCAAGCTGATCAACATCTTGCTTGTATTAGGGAGCCCCAATATTGAAGGTAGTGTTCCAGCTGTGGCCTGAGTGCTGAGTAAAGGGGATTGATCACTTCCCTTGATCCTACTGGCTTATGCCCTGGTTGCTACAGCCTTAGATCCTGGTAGCCTTCACCGATGCTAGGGCTCCTGTGCTGCCAACTGTCCACCCCGACCCCAAGTCCCCATGCAGTGTTTGTATGGATGCGGTTCTAGACAACAGTTCACAGAATGCTGTGTTTTTACTGAGAAAGGCAAACACTGCATTAATATCTTGAAACTTTGACTCACATCTGCTCTCTTGCCAAAAGAGTGAACCACCACCTGCTATTAATTAAAACCAGCCTGCTCCAGCTAGTAGCTAAGACTGAACTCAGGCATACGCATCTTCCGTTTAGGCAGAAAAGTTGTTTTAAACATTCATGTGACTCTCTTGGCATCCTGTTGCTTTTAAAGGCCAAATTCAACCCTTTCTCCTGACTCCCACAGGCTTTGTGCTGTGCCTAAAACATTTCCTTCCAGTCAAAAGCTGTCCAACTATTGCTTTCTAGACTGCCGCGCACACACTGAAAGAGCCATGTGGAGGCATTACAGAGTGAATTAGAATGAATTAGGGGAGCCAGGTTTTATAAAGGCTGGAGGAAATGCAATGTAAATGCCAGTGGCAGAGGAACTGCCAGCTCCTTCAAGCTGAAATTTTATGTCTTTGTGTGCATGCTTTTTTCTTCTTCATAGAACCCACTGCCCCTATGCCCTTCCTCATAGCTCCTTGCTATCTCTGTCTAGCAAGTCACTTACCTTCACTTGTTGACTATCTTTATCCAAGTCACCTTCCTCAGTTAATGCCAAGTTTTCTACTACTGATGTTGGTGGGACCCTTCCCTCTGTTCTCTCCCATTCCCAATCTGCATAGCCTTTCCTGCCAGGCCCGATGTTGGACACCAGGCACCATTTCTCTGTCCCTTTGGGCACAGTTTAATTCTGAGCTCTTTGCTTCCCTCACCCCTTCCATCATGCATCCTCCCTTCCTTTTTGGCTCATTGCTCTGGCTGGCTTTGTTGTGTGTTGGAGCTGGTGCTTTCATCCTCGGGCTGCCCCCTCTCCTGTCCTGTCCCCAGCTGTAACTGTGTGAGGAATTGCCTGGTGATTGCAGGTAAGTCCCATGCAGGTCCCACGAGCAGTTTTTCATGTCTGAATGAGGAAGGTTCCTGTGTTGTCTCTCACTGTAGGGCAATGTGGGAAGCATCCTGCTGTTCCACAGTGCTGCCTGGTGAGTGTAAGCTGCAACTGTTGGAAAGTCCCAAAACTGCAGGACCCGCAGCATAAGGACAATAAGCGATCTCCATCTAGTTCTGCTGAACTTCAAGGCCCTGGTCCAGCTGTACAATTTCCAAGTAAAACATTTGAAATACATTTTTCTGTGTCAAAATAATGCTTTTTCTCAGATTCCCCACTCTTTTGTGAATTGGCTTTTTTTTTTTCCTGTGATTGATAGTTGGTTATATAGCACTATTGTGTTTTCTCTATGGCCTGCAAAGTGTTGATCACTTTTATTCTCGCGATTATTCAGTGTATGGAAACATGCTCTGTTAGCCATCCTGTTATATGGGATATGACATCGAGCCAATGTCTTTTTTTCCTAGCTTTAGCTCTTTAATCCTTTTTGGTTTTGCTGAGGCAACACAGAGTTATTACCATTGGTTTTAGTTCCGAGGTAAATCTTGACATTTAACAGCTCATTTGCATGGAAATCTCTGCACAAGGGCTGGAACTGGTGCAGCCTGACACAGCCCGTCACCCCTCCCATGCCACAGCAGTATCCATAGGAGGAGAAAAAAATGGTGCTATTCAGACCCTTGGCTTTTTAAATAACTTTCTGCTAGAGCTGAGGTCCAGCTGTTTTCTAGCACTTGCCTTTTCTTAATAGAATTAGAAGTTTAGACACACGTTTACTTCACAAAACCAAACTCCAGCTCTTCACACAAAGGCAGCCCAGGATTGGCAGACGTACTGCTGCTTGCGGTAGCCAAGCTTTTAATTTATTAATCATCTGACAGTGCTGCAATGAGAACTGAACCTTTTAATAGTGCATTCCTACTTTCAAAGTACTCTAAAGCGCTTTCTAAAATAGCTGAGAGGCGATACTGCTTGGCATCGCGGCTGTAGGCAAAACTGATGGCTCTTACTGTCAGCAGCTGTTTAAATGCCACGACAAATGGCAGAACTTGGGGTTTTTGTGGAGGAAGTGTCCTGGCCAGGCCACCAGCACACTCTCCTTGGTTTATTTCTGCATTTTCAGAGCATGCAGAAAAGATTTGCTGTAGCCATTCTGCTTGTAGAGCTTTCTTGCTCTGAAAGCTCTTGAAACGGTCACAGCGCCTCTCTGAGCAGGGATGTTGCTTGGGATTGCCCTAGTAAACCTCCTTTGGGGGCTTTTACTGAGGGGAGTGCTGTTATTAGCCTGCTCCTTCTCAATGTGGCCTGCATTAGGATAAAGCCTAATTTCAGTCTGACTGGTGCTTGTGAGGCACTTCAGACAGGCGATAGGTTTGATTTCATTGCTGTAAACATCACAGCCTGGTTTGGCTCACAGGGGGCAACAGCACAGAGCTGTTGCCGCATGGTTTTCTTGCGCGTAGGTTGTGTTTTGCTGCAGGACGCATGGGTTGATCATCTTCTGTGTTTGGAGACCTGTTCTTCGTGTTCTGGGACTTCTTTGATTCCCAGGAGACTGAGAGTGCCAGCACATCCTCTGCTGTGGCCTGCTCAGGTGCTTTTAGCATTCCTGAGTCACCTTGTCCATTCATCTTAATATATGGGGCTGTCAGGGTACTGGGAGACAGGACCTGACCAAGAGTAATTTGCACCTTGTTCTGTACAGTATTTGTAAAGTGTACCCCGCTATTCGAAGCCTCCCATAAAGCCAAAGTGATGCTGGTACCCGCTATGCACAAATCTGGATCTGGGAGGAGAAAGTCTTGGGGAGGTACCAGCACAGAGGTGTGAAACCTATCCCACAGCCCCACAGCACTGCTGGTTTGCAGAGCCACAGACCTAGGGCGATCTATGGTGCGCCATTAACACCTCTGTCCTTGAGACATGTGTTCATGGATTTATCTTTGAGCATGGGAAGGCATCTGAGCTTGCCTGAGCCTTTCGCTGTGTTTGGGCAGCTGCTGGAGATGTTTGTGGCTGTCAGCCTCCTTTCAAAGGCTTTCTGGTGGTGGCAGGGCTGTTGGACATGGGAGCTGTAACCCTGCCTCTGCTGTCAAGTCAGTGTGTAGCCTTAGGGCAGACTGTTTAATCTCAGCTTGATCTCCTCTGAAGATCTGACCTTATTTCCCTGCTGTATAATTTCTGCAGCCACATGAGGATTGAAAATTAATTAGTTAATGTCTGTGAAGTGCTTTGAGTGTGTTATTTAAGGGTGAAGTATTACCGTAATCCTCTAGGGAAGTGTCACCGTGTTTAATGTGTGTACTGGCATCTGTCCTTCTCTGGAGCTCTTAAAGTTTAAGTTCTGTTTCAGATCCTTTGATTTCCATATCTTCATTATTCATTTTGCCCTAGTTTGGAACTCACTTCTCATTTGATTTGAATTAGAAACATACCTTCTATGTGGCAATAATATGTGAAGTTAATTTCAGCTTTTGGATGTTACTACCTTCAGCAGTATTTCTGGGAAGTACTGCCATAACCACTCCAGTCTATAGGACTGAGGGACTACTCTAACTGCTCTGAGCAGTTTTCACTGCATGTACTTCTCTAGAATGACTGTATCTTTTACATTTATTTTCATCCTGATGCATCTAGAGGGAAACTGTAATAACTCTCAGCAGTGAGGAGGATGCTCAGAAGGGCACTTACCTTTGTTCCCAGTATTGGTTAAGGAAATGCTCAGACACACACACACACACACACACACACACACACACACACACGATGTTTCTCTGCAGAGCTTGCCGTTACAATGCGAGATGGAAAGCTGGCATTCTTGCCTCTGCCTCTAAGATAAACTGCTTTATATATTTCGACATCAAGTTTTCTGTCCTTTTCCATGCAGAGTTTATCCTATGACTTTAGCAGTGCTTCTTATCCCTTAATTCCTTGCTCCTTCCTATCTCTAATGCTGTCATCAACTGCTGTTTAGTGGCAAGCTGGCAAATATGTGAACTAATCACCTTTCCTTCTGTCTGAAGTCTTCCCTCCTGGGACCTTTAGCAGGCAATTTCTTTTCTCTAAATCAAGGTGGCAGAAGTCGCATAGCCTTCATTTTGCTGATTCCATGCAAGGCCATGAGGTATTTTTAAAGCTCTCTCACTTGTTAATAATCTATCCTACCCTCCAAATATGTATTCCGTGTTTATCCAGTGACTTATTATGCATCTTGCATTCAGAAGAAACCTGGTAGCTGCTGTCCAATATGCGGCCCTTTAGATGGTTCAGGAAGTCCAAGGTGACCCTTGCTGGAGGCCAGAGCAGGACAGCAGGGGACAAAGCCAGACAAGCTTTCCCCTTGGAATGTGTACAGGAAAGATGGGATTAGCCTGGTAGTACAAGCAGCAGCACCTGAGTTTTTGTTAGGGTTGCTGGAGGGCACAGGAGCTGTGCCTGCACTCAGTGGTGTTTTCCCATCTGCTGTCTGCAGGCTGTTGTGAAAGGCCCCCAAGGGAAGTATTGCAAGTTCTCCATTTGCTCTTGCTCTTTTGGCCTTGGCACCAACACAGGGACTCTGTTTGGCATGAAAACTGCTTTTCGACACTGCAGCTTGTCACATAAATGGTGGTTTAGCTCTGGCATGGATTAATTTCTCCAGCCCCTATATTATGTTTATAGATAACTGTTTGCTGATCCTATAGGCATTGCTTTCCATTTTTAGCATTTAAACAAAAATCCATGCTATATTTAAATATGTAGACTTTCTAAGGACCTGAAACTTATTCTCATAACACTGACATATTTACAGCAGCTGGGGGGTACAATGGCACAAAAATCCGACATTCAGCATCCTGAAGATCTGTATTCCAATGCAAAGTGCATTCATTCTCACCCAAGCCAATTTTTTAATCTATCAATATAATTTTGAATACTTCGGGGAGGTCTGGAATGACGCAGCTTCCAGATAACTGCTTCATGATTGGAAATAATAGGAAGGCAGATGCCAGCCATTACAGAAGTGTCAATAGATAAACATTTGTCTATATTGCTCACTTTGAAGTTAACGTTCCTAGACCAAATTATTGCTTAATTTCATCTGGTGGCATCAAGAGTAAAACTTGTGTCAGGGGAGGCTTCCCAGTGCTGTTCCTGTCAGATCTCTGCCAGCCCTTCCTTCCCGTCTCCTCTTTAGGAAAGCTGCTCACAAGCTACTGTGGGAGTTGTGGTTAAGTGGGAGCTGGAGCATGGTGGGCTCTGAGCTTACTGATAATTTTTGCATTGTGCTTGGGATCTCTCCCAAGTCCAGGATTCTGCACAGTAGAGTCAGGAAATGAAAAGGCAATGCGTGTCCCACAGAGTTTTGTCTCAGACTAAGACAAGGCCAACAAATACAAGATCACGCTCATACTGGAAGGGAAAAGTGAGTGATTGCATCATCCAGCAGCTCCTCAGCACCAGCCTAACCTCTGTCTGTGCATCATCCCTCACAGCACAGCCTCTGTGCTGACACTGGAGAAGGGATGACTTTCAGTGTTGCTATTTCTCCACGGCTGTCTCAGCCCTGGTGAAGACAGCTCTTTCACAGCTATACCTCCCCAGTATAAATACTACTGCAGACAGCAGCTTGTACTCAGCCAGCCTTCTGAAAATCATTGCCTGTGTTCTCATTTGTAAAAGGAGTGAACCGTAACTTCGTATAACTCCAAAACTTGCTTTTTTTCTTTTGCATGGTTATATAAACCACAAATATCCTGAAATAAAAGTGAGTGGGTTTGGTGTAATCAGTTTCCATAAATATTTCATTGGTGTAATCACCTGCTACTTTAAATTATTTTCTTGCTTGGCTTGCACCTGATGAGAACACGAAATCTAATTCATTTCTGGAGTGTCGGTTTGAAATAAGTGTGTGGATGTGTTTGTAAAACCTATTAAAAGAAAGGGGAGGAGAAAAATACAGCCATGCAGGAAATGAGCATCCAATCATTTTCAGCAACATGAGATGAAATCAAAAATACCTTTCCAGAGCTGTGAAAATCTCAGCATTTTTCTTGATTAAAAAGGTATTTTGAAGTGGAAGGTGTTGGAACTTCCAGAAAAGGACAGCTCAGGTCTGAATACTTTCTCCTTGTTTTTTCCTCCTGTGTTGTTTCACAGATTTGTGCTAGAGAGGTGGTACGTAATACTGCAGCAGGTCTGAAAAATCCCTCTTCAATCCGTGTCAAAATTACTGTGATTCTTTGGGATTTAGGGATTTTTTTTATTATTTTTTTACAGTTTGTATTCACCTTTTTTTTTTTTCCCGTCAGCTAATTTCCTTTATTTTTTCAGTAAATTACGGAACATGCCGTAAAGCCAAGACTTCTTTTAATGATTTTAATGACATGAACTACATCAGAGAGATTTCTTCAGTGTTTTGCTTCTGTCTGGAGGGCTGAACTGCAGCATGTATATGAGTTCTTCATCCCTTGTCCAATTTTTTAAGGTCTTTTTCCCTTCAATTAAGCTATCTTTGTTTTGTTCTTGTGTCCACACCAGAAAACAGCTGATGTCAGCAGGCTCAGATCACCATGGAGATCTTCCTGAAGTAAAATCTGATGTTAGTTACTATTGGCCAGTAACAAAGCATTGTGGATCAACAAAAGCCAGCTTCCTGGAATCCCAAATCCTCTTGGGTATTTCATACTTCATGGAAGGAAGCTGCAAGTTCATGGTCTGCTCCCTGGTAAAACCCAGCGCTGCAGCTCCCTCTGATATTGCATGGATCTGTTTTTCCAGGATGCCCATGTCTGCACTCTGGGAATAAGTAAATCGTTGCAGAAGATGAAGCAATGCATCGTGCATGAGAACATTGCGCATTAAACTTGCATGAAAATGAGATCTCTATGTTGTAAAGGTAGCAAAGAGGGGCTGGGTATATTAACCTTGAATTTCACCGGGGTGATCATGGCAGTAAGAGCAAATACTGCCATGTGATGAGAGAATAATTGTCTCCAAAAATGCATATATGTGGGTCTGAATGCTGGCTGCTGCAATGAGTGGTAATTTGCTCACCCGCTTTGTACTCCTAACGCAAGTACCCAGTGGGTGGCACTGCACTAGCTTCGGATGAGGCTTGTTCTGGTTTTTTCCCCGTTAATTCTCCAGCTAGTTTCCATGGTGATGACTGCAGCTTTGATGCTTGTGCAGAAGTGACGAGGGAAAGAGGAATAAGAGGGCGATATTGCATTAAACTATGAGTTGAGTAACCCGCGGAAGTCACAGTGGTCACAGCAAATGGCAAGTTCTGCCAATAAGAAGGTAGTTGACACAGAAATCATGGATGCCTGAGGAGCAGCTTCCATCAAGCTGTTTTGATGGAGTGTGGTCTAAGGCAGCAATAAACTGAAAGGATTTTGGGGGGGGGGGGGGGGAGATCAGGGCAAGTTATTCATGTATTTACATTAGCTGAACTAAACTCTCTGGAGTTTTTAGAAGATTTTTGCATTATATGGATACAGTTGTGATAAAAAATAACAATACACAATAAAATTGAACATGGATCCTCATGCCAATAGTTTAAAGTGCTACATCTAATTACATTGTGGATTTAAATGCCAGATCAGAGAAGCACTGGTTTTTAGGAACCTCATTCAAGTTTTGCATTGAATCAGTTTTATTTCCTGGTAAAAAAATGTTGTCAGGCTTGAAATTTGGATTTGTTAAACTATATCTAAAATGCTTTTTAGTACACATTGCACCTTCTTTGCAGCAGTAACCTCCAAATCACACAGCAGAGGTCTTGGAATTCATGCACTGCAGTAATTGTCAATACTGTTGACTTTGCACCGTGATTGTTTGTGACTGCTATGAGACATGGCTGAATTTAATGCCCACAGTCTACAGCTTATCAGTATAGATTGATCCAGGTCTGTATAAAAGCTGTTGATCAAGGAGTACCACAGGTCTGTTTCTCAGACCTGCCTCTTACTTGCTTCCTTGCTGCTTGTAATCAACTTGTCCCACTTAGCTTAAGGAAGAGCCTGTCAGATGGAGAGGGGTCTGCCGGCTCTTGCAAGGGGGCAGAAGCTAAAGTCCTAACACACGCTGAACCATCTGGAGCTCTGAAACCATGCTATTTGCTTGCAATTATCTGTGTATCAGTGTTCTGGTTTGGTGTTTCTTGAAGAGGGAAAGACAAGGGGGGGATGTTCACAGTGCAGCTGGTGCATATGGATCAGGGTGGTCTTTCCCAAACCTTCCCTGGGCTTTCAGTAAAACTGTATCCCTGATTCATCATTGGTGATGCCCTAGTTTTTCTGTCTTCCTCCATTATCTCTTACCACCTTAAGCTCCTTGACCAGCACCCAGACAGAAGTCCCTGACACCAGCAGAAGTCTCCCTACATGAATTTGCTCCTGCCTCACTGAGGATCTCACCAGCCCCTGAAGTGATTCTTCCCTGATATTGCCAAGCTCACCTGCAGACTCCTGCCTCTTACAACAGATATGCAACATGCCTGCATTTCCTCCAAATCCTGCTTGATATGCAGCCTCGGATGGTGTAGCATGCCTCACTTCTGTGGTGGCTGGATTTCAAGCTTCATGTCTGATGTTGGTTATAGGTATAGATACATGTAGTACAAGTTGCAAAACCGTTGTTGGAAAGACAGGCAGTTGACTGTCTGACTGCTGGAGGGGCAACATGGATGACAAACCTTGTTCATAGAAATTGCTGTGTGTGTTAGTGTTTCTCGGTGTTCCGAGTGGTTTTGTAAAGGATCAAACAGGAGGAAAATCAGCCTTTCGGCAGCTCTGAGTACATGAGGATGCACAGGAGGTATGCTAGAGTCCCGGTAAATGGCAGGTTTGAGCAAGAGATTTAAAGAAAGTAACCAAAGAGATTGATGGATCTTCTTTTTCTTTTCTGTGGTTGCTCTGTCTCTGGATGTACATTTCTCTCTCATTCTCAATAGGCACATTTCTTTAAAGAAAGGTGATCAGTTGCATTAGTCATATGCTTCCCAGTCCTCAAAGCAGCTCTTCTATAATGGGTGATGTTTGGGCATTGCTGACTCTTAAACAAGTGATCTTTATATCAAAGGGTGGCCAGACAGTGTTAAATAAAATTTCCCTCTGTGTTTAATACAGAATATCTGAGGAGATTTTTCTTCTGTAGAGTTAAATTGTATTTCAGGAAGGTGACTTGGTCAAATTGACTTCATGCGCATGAAACCTTCATTGTAGTTGTGGAAAATCAGCTCTCTCAGAGGATTTGATTTCTGGACTTGTACAGGTTTTTGCAGGCTGTTTGAGGGATGCTAAATATAATTCCACCAAGTAAAGCTGACAAGGATTGTAACTGCCAAATTTCTAATAGCAGCTTTGTAATTTCATTGCCTTTTCAGCAACAAAGAAAAATACTGTTAGCTTGGCAAAACCCATTTTCCTGTCTTTCTCAGGGTATGGTAACAATCCTGACCAAAATAACTGAAGGTAAGTCAGCAAAAATATAACCTGCTTTCAAGTAAAATTAAAGCTATGTAACCCTACCAGTATCTGAGATTGGCACATGGCTTCCCTTGTTGAAATACACCACCCTTCTCCAAACAAATTAGACTGAGACTCAGGACTTGAGGATTAGCAGAGGGCTTAATTAAAACACCATCAGTGTTGTCCCTGCAGAATCGAAATCCTGACACTCTGGTTACTAAACTATATTGGAGCCTTAATTTTAAATGACTGAGTCTTACTTTCAAGGGATCATCACTTAGAGACTCAAACATGGCATTCTTTTTTGAATTGTTGCCTCACATGTTTGCAGATCAAAATAATTCTCACCATTTTATTAATGCTATGATCCCATTTTCAGGTTACTATGATGCATTTAGAGTTTTGGCAAGTTAATGGTGCTTAGTTTCTTGGCTTTCAAAATGCAGTGTTAATAGTTGAACAAAATCTTTCAGATTTGCAGCATTTGTCTTCCCCATAGGTCCATTTTCCTGAAGGCTGAAGAGTGCAATCAGTTTGGTTCTAGCCTGTTAAATAAGCGTAAGAAATGCATACCAATCTCAGATGCTAAGCTTCAGCAAGAAGTCTTATTTTTCAGTCTTGGCAAGGAATACTTAATAAAGATTTGAAATTAGAAATACCAGAAGAGTTCAATAAGTTCAGGCATTTGGTAGTAAAGGAAAGAGAGCTCAGATGTCCAGGGTTATGATCAGGTTTCCAAACTGGGGACAGAAAACTCTCAAGTTCTTGTGATATTACAGTTGTTCAGCCTATCTTGTTTGTTGTGTATTTGTGTAACAGAAGGTACCACAGCAGTTGGTGTTTGGTGCAGTTTTTGGCGGTTGGTGGTAGTTTGGCTGCCTGTAGCTATAGCAGGGCAATGTATAATGTGCATGTTGTGCAAAGGGAGTGTTGAGAAAGATTTGTGGAAGATTTGAGTTTTGTTCTTTTTTTTGGTAAGTAAAACACATGAAAAAGAATATACATTAAATAACAGCAAATACTTGATTTCCGAAAGGCTGCAAGTTATTACGAATAAGCTCAAGTTGCATCTTTTAAGATTTAAGGAGAGCTTGTCTCAGTTCTTGAATTTCTTCCTGAACTGAGACTTCCCAATGCAGGTTTTTATAGCAGGTGATGAGAGCCTGCCTTTTCTGGGAGCTTTAAAATCCATTTTGATACTTAACCAACTCAGCTTCCCTGCAAGTATAGGAACCCAATCCTGACACTGCCTTTGACCTTTCCATGTTCTTCATCTGGCACATTAAGCAGTTTGTGGCCAGCCTTGTGCCACTAAATGCATGACATTTGCTAGAGGTTTTGCTGTGGTGAGTAGTAGTGGAGAGAGAATATATTTTGTGGGCTCTTGCAGGCAAAATGCCTTATTTCATTGTTACCTGCAATTTCAGGAGACTGGATTTGACATAGATAGCGGCCTTCAGCATGATGTTCCTCAAATGATTTTGTGAAGATGTGGCTATCTTGACTTGCAGTCTAATAGTCTGGGATCACAAGTGTTATTTTCTCTCAGTTCTGTAGTTGCTGGTGTATATTCTGTGTCTGTGGTATAAAATCACATATTCAAAATAAATCACCCATTTGGAGTAGCTTCTATCTTTGTGACTTGTGGTTAGGACTATTTTATGAGCTGTGATTATAGTAGAAGGACTTTAAGAAAATCATGAGCGTACCATACTCTAGGAGGAATGGTTGAAACTTGAGATGTGTTAAGAATGCCTTGTAAAACTGCTTTTGCTTTGCCTCTCACTCAAACATGAGTAAATTAAGCGTTATGCTGCTCAAGTTGGTGGTTCAGAAGGAATGCAAATGGTGTGACTATGTGGTTCAGTATTTCAGGAGTTGCCAGTTTAAGGGGTTCAGGTAATTCACATCGTCTCAGATTCAGATCTCTGAATGTCACTTCCATATTCTTCCTTGTTTTGGATGTAGCACTTCCCAGTCACTTGCAATTTAAGCAGAACTCCTAGGCACAGACTACTTAGCCAAATTGACCTATCCATGACTTTCAGAACATTCAAAAGGGCAAATCTTATGTGTTAGCTCTAAATGTCAGCATCGAATCTTCTCGATTTTCTGCAATAAAGGCATGTGTGAATGTAAATTAAATGTGCATCTAAGCAGGTTTCCCAGTTTGCTGACCAGAATAAAAACTGCAAGAAATTTCAAATAGCTCTTGGTCAATAAGGATTTTCTCCCATTGCAGACTGAATACGAATACCCTCTGGGTAGGCATGTGGCCACTTTGATGGCTGCATGTTTAAATTATTTATTAGGCACTGGTCTTATTTTCTTTAGTGTGGCATCAGCCTGAAGCCACCCAAACAATGGACTGGCAGCAGTACTGAAGTCCAGCTATGTAAAGTAACATCTTAGCTGGCTGTTTTAGTCCCACAAGCCTGCTAACTGCAAGTGAAAAAGCACAAACCATAGCTATGTTCATGTCCTGGCTACGCATGCAAGCGAAAGATTTCCTCATGGCTTTTACGTTAATGTGCTCTAAACTGCTAAGTCAGAGCTGTTATTTTCCCCTTGAGCTGGCAGCGCAGGGCAGCTCTCTTTAATCCACACATTAAGCACACATTTTAAAGTGTGTTGGTTTTGGAAAGATGTTTAGCAGCTTCCCTTTTGAATCCAGACAGAGAGGTCTCTTTCTAGAATTGATGGCCTATACTCAAGTGAACTGCTCTGTCTCTGGGCTTTGTGAAAGACTGAGTCTGTGAGTTCAGGGATCACCTTTCTGAATGGGGCCTCATAAAAGGCAAGGTGAAAGGAAGGGCAGCTTGAAGGGGGAAAAAAAGATGAACCTCGGGAGTTTGGTTTGGCAAGAAACAGCGTAAATTCGTTGTGCTTTAAAAACTTATACTGGACTCTCCCCTGTTTTAATTATGCCTTATTTTTATTACTTCATGTATGAATATATAAAGCATATGGATGTGGCACTGTACAAGTGTGACTTAGTTCCTCAAGCCCTAATTTCTGTCACGCATCCAAACACAGGGATTAGGAGTGATGTCTTTGTGGCTTTCCTCACCTTGGCCTTCCAGGCTTATGGTGGTACCCAGCACGAGCAGCTCCATACTTGTCATACAGGGTGCAAGATTAAGAGAACGACACAACAAGGATGCCTTTCTCATGGGCTGGGGCTGGCAGCTGTGTAGAGGATGTACCAATGGTCATGGTGTCCTTCATGGTATGTTTTGGGGACCCACACAATGTTTTTGTGTCTCATCTAGGTGGGGAAGTTAAGTTGTGCTGTAAGGACTTGACTTGGCCATTGCTTACAGTCCTTCCAAGGCTACTGCACTTGCCGTGTGCTGGCAGTCATCCTTTTTCACTTGGGACCAATGTAATTACGATTGCAGCAAGATTTGCTGCTGTATCTCATTACTGTTTCCTATGTGAACATTTCTCAGTGAGACAGTTTATTTCATTTTACATGTCTGGAAAAGATGACTTGGTTTCTTCGGTATTTCAGTAGACGGAGTTGTTAGCATTCTTTGAAGACCTTTCTTATTGGGGTCAGCAATTGCTAGAAACAAGTGCTACACTATCTTAGAAATAAACATTTTGGAGATTTCATATAATGGCTTCCTATGTTTGCAGTAAAAAAAAGATCTCTTTATGTAGGCAAGATAAATGCTGAGACATTTTGCTTGCAGTCTGCTGATGGCTTTTGCAAACATTGAAAGTATTGCTGTTTCCACTTGATTAATCAAGTGAGTTGCAATGAAATTTAATTTTGCTATGTCAGTAGAGTCAGGATACCCATTATGTTGCAGCCCCATTGTGCATATTTTTAGTGCTTTTGGGTATGTGCATAATTTCAGAGACTTCTCTTTAGTGCTGAGAAGCTGGTGCTTAACTGCAGACAGTACTTGGAAGGATGTACTACCATATTCATGACATGCACTATTTATTTACTTCCTAAATACTTGTTTTTCAAGGCATAAATACCCCACATCCAGCCAGTACAGGCAGATGAAATCAGGACACCCCTTCCAACCTTTCAAATTCATGACAATAAAGAAAATTCTAATCTGTATCCAGATGCTTGAAGACATACTCAGACACAAAAAGTATGTGGGAAGAAGACTTGTACAGATAACTGTGTAATTAATAAGCCAGGGAAATACAGTTAGAATAGTTTTTGATTGCAGTAGAGAGACATTTGGGTTAAAATTAAATGTTTTTCTCCACATCTCACTCATTTCTTGAGCCAATGCCAAGTGTCTGAATTTAAAATTCAGTGTTATCCTTGCACTACAGTTATGTCAGACTTGGGTGGGTTTTTTAATATATAGGTGAATGAGGAAACCACCAAAATAAATATAGTGTTACTCCTTTCAACTACGTGAGTAGCTAGACAAAATTCAGGGTCTTGCAGCTCATCACAGCTATGAGAGCAAATTGCTGATGAAGTCAGATGTATTTTATTCCAATTCAGCTAATTTGCAAATGTGTTCCAACTTCTACTTTCTAGATGTGTTTTTCTCTGTTAATTGCAGAAAACAAAGTTACTCTGGGTAACTAAAGATAAGGGTTCTAGAAGAGAAATACTGGAGTATTCAATCGCTAGCCATCGCTACAGATTAATAGGAGCTGCCCAAGGAGACAGAATTGAGACTGTGCCCTACCAAGCGTGTTTCAGTCTCACTGCTCCTTCCACCTAGGCCAGCTATTGAACTACATTGTACATTAGATGAGGTATTGGCCATCTATTGAGGCTAGCAAATCTGAGAAACTTGTTCTGAGTCTAAACAAGAAGCAGCAAAAAGTGAGTACCCTTGACTGAATTTTGAGGCTTAGCTGCATGTTTTCCCTGAAGTCAGATACCAATAAACAACCCTTGTAAATAAAGTCTTCTTCATTTAGGAGTGAAAGCTTTATGTTAGGCTAAATGGATCAAGCTAGCCAATTCCAGCAAAATAAGTGTCTTTCTCGCTTCTGTATAATGAATAATAGGGACTTTATGAACCATTCCTTTTCCCTGAACCAGCCAAATTTTCATTCCTAGTAAGAAGGCACTATTGAACTCTTCAGAGGAGCCCGCAGTTAATAATAATGTTTACTTGTTACTTCCCTCCTCTACTCTCTCCGTCTCCAGCTGGATGTTCTGGCCACCCAGGTTTAGAATCAACACAGTTCTCCATATTTCCAGCTGCTTACAGTGGTATTTCAGTCTCCTGTCAATACTATATGATGACCACTACATCATTGTAACTTCTTCTGCCTGGGCTCTTCAACAGGAGAGCTCACATGGCCTGGAGTAAAGGCTTCTGGAGACAGTGCAACTGGATGCAGTTGTTGCTGGGGTGCCGGGAGTGCGTCGTGCTGGAGCACTAGGGATCTCTTCATACTCTCGTCTCTTTTGCTGCAGATCTGCTGTCAACAATTAAGCTTTCTACAGGGAGCCACAACCCTGCCTATATTGATTTTTCTGAACAGTTGCTCTGTTTTAGTGCCTGTGAAGGGACTATATGTCTTTTTAATTAAAAATAAAGTAAATATCAAATGAGTGATGAGGGGTGCAGCGGGCAGAAAACCAACGGCATATTGACTTCTTGTTCTGGAGGTGGATTCATAGAAACAGCTTACGATGGACTGCAGGACATGAAAGCATTTTGCCTTTACTAGTTATCATATATGTGACCTCATGGGAAGCATACCGGTATGGCTTGGAAATACAACTGATCGTTTACTTTAGGCTCAGGAAAATTCAAGCCATTAAATTCACATGACAGGTTTCTTTTAAAGGTCTCCAGACAGTCTTCATTGATGCTGTGATTTCATCACAGCACTTCCACTGCTGTGCGTTTGGCTGTGTGTTCAGGGGCCATGATCTTCCATCTCACCGGTGTGACGTGTGTAGTCCCAACAAGGGGATTATGTGTTTAAGGCACTGGGATGCAGGATGTAGTACTGGCATGAGATCTGTTATTAGGAAAGCTTTGCAGAAGTCCTTCGTATACAAATACTTCAATTTCTGTTAGTATTGCTGCTATTAGTTTTTCATCCTTTTCTAATAGATTACTTAACAGTATGTTTATGTACTGGTAGATATTTAAAAATACTGCTAGAAAACTGGGAGTTTAGATTTATGGCACATCAAGAAGCTGTTCCAATTTAGAAGTATATGCATAGACGGACACCATGGGATGTCTTGTACACAATTAATTCACAGCTGTCTTATAGGTAATTCCGTTTCATAGCAGTTTGGCAGTTGAAGCCACAGGAGCAAGCTTGTAGCATCACTAAAATGCCAGTCCATGAGTTTATTGTAAACTTCCTATGGAGGTGCGTCAGGCTTCTAGTTGCATAAAAAAGACTTCAACAACCCCCACCACAGAAATCCTTGGTGGCATTTGTTAGAGATTTGGAGGCATAAAGGAGGTGAGGAAGAGGAGGGGTTTCTCTGACTCGTTCTGCATGTCTTGTGTTTGGTTCATCACTGAAATAATAGAATGAAAAGGAAAATAAACCCAATAAATAATCAGTAGTGGTGTGCTCAGGAACAAGTATTATTATTCCAGAGAAGGATATTGAGGTATTGAGGATATAGGAGTGCAGTAACTTCCTGGGCATCATCCAGGTGGCCAGGGCACTGCTTGGAGCAAAGGGTTGCTCTGCAGAGGTCTGCTCTTACCTCTGCTCACTGGACCACCATGCTAAAGAAAAGCGAAAGTCTAATTGCACTTTTAACATTTCTATAGTAAGAATTGATTAGAATTGCTCTGATAATTTTATGGCAATAAATCTTATTTGACAGTTTTGTTGTACTGTAGTGGGAGATGGATGGGAAGGAGGGTGCAAACAATCGACTGCTTCATCTAACTAGGCAAGAGGAGACATGAATTTACAGGACGAATAGGGAAGCTGTTTGGCCCCACTAGTTTCTTGGAAAATAATCTTAGAATTTTCTTGTGGAAGAACATCTCTGGCCATCTGTTGTAAAAGAGATGAGAAAACTCCCAGGGCAGGCTGTGAGGTTTACAACCACATCTATGCTGGTCATATATGTAGTTGTAAACCTCATAGGGGTTGGTGTGGTGGGCTGCAGAAACTCAGCTGTTCTCTAAACTGGAGTTAAATTGCAGTGACAAAGGAGATCTTAATTTCCGTGGATAAATAGTGATTTAAAGAACCATTCCTAAAGTGGATCAATAAAGTAATCTGTTTCAGGTAAATAGGTAGAGGTGAGCAAAGTCATCCAGGGAAGTACGCATCTTTCTCAATGTCCTTGACATCTAGGAGGGCTGAGGCAGACTGAGCATGCTTTGTGATTACTGAGACTGGGTAGTGTTTTGTCTTTGCTGCTCTTTGTTTGGAGACAGTTTCCTTTAAGGCTGATTTGCCAGAGCAGCAGTGCGTTGATGCGCACATAAGCCTATTTTACAAGGGTAGAAACTAGAAATCTCAGATTACACAAAAAAGGGGAAATTTTTCAGTCCCTTCTGCTCTCACCTCCCAAAATGTTGCAGGATAGAAAGCTTTGTACTGGTCTGTTAATAAGAATTGCCTTTCTAGTTCTGGTTCTGGATCTAATTACCGGATTGAGACAGCATTGTTGTCTAGGCTGCATGCGCCTCCTACTTCTCCGCAAGCTTATGGTCCAGTGGATGCCAACAGAGAGCAGAAGTCAATATTACATGTTTTTTTCTTTGTAAACTATTCTGCTGGGCTTTCCAAAGGCACATGAAAGCATCTTCTGAGAGGAACGCCAAATTATGGACAAAAACCAGCCCTTACCGCTGGTAACACCAAGTGACTGCTTTTTCTCGGATTGTTACTCTTTTTGTCTTTGCCATGTCCTGTGGCATTTAATGCTAATGGCGTACTTTTGAATGCTGGCTTGTGGAGTATTCATCACAAAATAATGAAGCATGGCCTCCATGGATGTCTTTTTTTGGCAAGACTCTTGGCAGCAGTCTGATGGGGAGCTGGCCTTGCTGAAACTCAGCTTATGACAGAATATTCTCTTTGAAGCGTAGCTGCTGTAGCATTTGGTATTCAGTGGCTCTGGGCACAGAACATCTAAAGGAGTTCATCCAATATTGATGGTCTTCCAGTAAAATCAGGAGGAAGAAAAAATAATCCTCCTTCTTAAAGCTCATATTTTTTAACTGCTGCTTTTGTTCCGTGATCTTGGTCTGAAAGGTCATGAGTCTGAAGGCTTAGCAGTGTAAAACAAAGCATTAAAGATCTATGCTCTGCCTTCTGTAAATGCAAGCTGATGTTTTCTCTGACTCGCAGCCTTATGAGGAATAAGCCTTTTTCTGAGAGCACTGCTGTATATTGTAAATCAATGTAATCCTATAGTCTCTGGAAGTATCTTCAAGGCTGTTTTAGATCACTTTTGCGTTAGAGAACGTTGGCACCCAAAAGCGTAGCTGCTGCTGTGTTTGGATGTGGTAGCCTTGTTTCCTACATGTTAAAAGGATGCAGTACCTTGCTGAACATACTTTGACCTGGATGAGCAAAAGCAGTACATAGAGGTGTTGGCAGTGTCACCAGTAGTTGCTGATGGAGAGCAGCTGCCTGGGTACCAGAGGCCTTAACCAGCATTCTGTCTGGCGTGAAGGTCTTGGATGTGTGATCCTGGTCTGCAGAGGTACCCTGACACAGCTAGCTTTAGCAATGGATTAGTGAACTTCATTATCATTTCATATGAAATGGTACTAGCAATGCTGTATGTTTTGTGTGTATCTACATGTTTGTCTTTAAATCTATCAGATGGGATTTTGCATGGTGTGTATAGGTAAGCCTTGCACTTTTTTCCATGTACAAACTCATCTTGGATATCCTAGAGAACAGGTTTATAACGGTAAATAGCTGAAGCCATTCTTTGTTATTAGAGATTCCTTCAGTGTTTGTGGCCGAGGTGAAAACCAGACAGGTCGTACTGTTACAGTGGAAACAAATATGGAAACAAGGCTACACTTTACCTGCAATTCTCAAATACCATGGAGAGAATGAGTAAATATGATTTCATTTCTGATATTCTTTATTAGTTTTCATACCAAGTGTGGTATAGAAGCATTTGTATTTCAATTTATTTCATAGAAAAAGCCTTCTTTCATAATATTTCAGTCAGCTTATTATGAATAGCAACCTGTGATCACAGAAGGCTATTAATTCTTAATTATCTGCTGGTAATTTACTTGTGCATGAATTTAGCAATCCATTAGGTGATGATTTATTTTTGAGAGAAATATATAATGATAAGGTTTAGGATTTACTTTCCCTCACTACCGCCTTTTGGTTTGCAGTGGAATTAGCTGATTGATTAGATTACAGGATTTATCCAAACCACAGTCTGTGTACCGTTAAGTACATTAAGAAAATCTGAAGCAAGACACAGATAAATGAAATAGTGGTTTTGATGCAGTGGCTGAAAAACTGGAAGTTAAATTAACACTAGAGGCCTGGTCTAATTCAGGGATTATTTTTTCTCCCAATCTCCCTTGATTTATGGATGCCTGAAAGTTTTTGAGTGGAAATGCAAATCCTGCATAGCAGAGGAGCTCAGTAGCAGTGAGGTGGCTTTCTTCTGTGGGCCTACATGGAGGATGGACTGGAAGCTTTGATCTAATGCTGCTTAAGTAAAGCTTGGGTCTTCTCTAAAGCACTCACCTCTGTCCCGGTGCTGCTTCTGTTGAGCCCAGCATTAGTCTCAATTTCAAAAGCCTTGTATCTTGCTTTCTCCCCTAATGCCAGGAACTAAACATTTAATGGGTGTCGTCTGTCGGGCTTGATACTAGTCTTAAATTTGTGACTGTGGTTCAACAGCTGATCTGTGGTAGCTGTCTTGGCGTGCAGCTTTTGGTAATTTCATCTCCTGTCATTTGCAGTGGACAGGGTGGGAAGTTAAACCCAGTTATTTCTGTCAACAGTTGTCTTTTCACACCTAGTTGTGTGACTTAAAGGCATAACATCACAGTTTATGCTTGAGGTACTGGAATATATTGGAACTTACTGGTTTTTTTACTGGTGGCTTCATGTGCACCAAATCAGGCCTCTTTGCTGAGCAGTTCAGCTTAGAAATCGATTAGTCACCAAAAGAGGTAGTTTCTCTGTTAACTTGAGCTGGCTTTAGTGGGCTGTCTGGAAACCAACTCTTGTAATGCAATTTTTAAGAGGGAGCCTGCTCCTTTCCTTGACAGCACAAGAGCTGAGAGCAGGGGCTGCTTTTTCCTCACATGCTAGTTTGCCACTTTCAGCTCTACTTGAAGGAGTGATGGAAGTCTGTGGTACATATGTCAAAGATTTTGTTAGTAACTGGCATCGAGACTGACAAGATAAATAACTTGGAGGAGGAGGAGGGTGTCATTAAATAAGTATTGTTCGCACTCTTCTGCTGTGCTGGATGCAGCAGTCCCCAAGCAGAGCACAGTGTGTCACACATCCTCACTGATGGCTCAAAATGGCAAAGATATTGCTTATGCCCCACATAGGGAATACCTAGGGTTCTGTCCCTGTGGGCTGCAGCTCCACCTAAGTTGTGTGGTTTGTACATCACAGCAATTCTCTTTTAAGTGGGGTCTCTTCCATTGTAACAGCATTTCTAATAGTAGAGTGATAGAGTTGTCATGACCCTGAGGCAGTGCTGCTAGCCTGTACCTCTTTACATGTGCATGGTTATGTTTTGCACCAAGGTTAGGGAGAGCAGCAGCACACGACTGGTGAGGGAGGGTAGTGCTGGTTGAGGTTTCTTGGACCATTGCCTTTGGTTTGTTTCACTCCTATCACTGCTGCCAGAAATGTTAGCCAGCCCCACTGGTGGTAGCTGCATGCCCATTAGAGGAGAATTTCCAGGTGTCTTTCCAGAAAGACAAGCTGAGATGCAGAAATTACACTTTCAGATAAGCTGTATATGTTCTTCATCAGATTTTGGGCTTCATCTTAATTGCACTGAGCCTGTAAACAGGTTGATGTAGTACGTACAATCTAACTTCTCTTCTTGCACCTAGCTATGGTGGCAGGATACACAGAGGTGGTCTGGCCCAGTGGGCTGTGTTGACTCTGGGTTTCATTGTCAGTGGCTGTGAGTGAGGAGCAGTATGAGATGAGAGCCAGGAGCATGGTCCAGAGGTGCAGGCACAGCACTGAGCCTAGCCCTGTGAGATCTGTGAGCTGAAACCATGGCTGGCTTGTTTCTCCCTCCTTGGAGAGGCTGTTGATCAAGATAAAGAATAGCATGCTAGTTTGGGAGAGGGCACTTCATCAGCTATTTCTCCTTAGTTACAGATGTCTTTTCTTCAAAGCTATGTACTCAGCAAAGCACACAGCCAGCATAGCTGAAATAGCCGCAGAAGAGCCATCCCCGTTGATCACAAGGCTCCCAAACAAAGAGTCATTTGTTTCCAGAGGCTGAGGAGGGTATTCAGTGAAAGCCTGATGGCAGTACATTAAAAATTGCAGTTTATCTTTCAAGCGTGCCGAGGGTTGCACAGTATGAGCCCTGCGAGCAATCTGCAAGCACGGAATAGTAGCGATTCTGTCTCACCCAGCATTTTTCTGGAGGTTGGTAACAGCAAATAGCATATCTTATTTTGACAAAGGAGAGAAGCTGACTGGGTATCAGTCTATGGAACTCCTAATAAGATCATTGAATACGTATGGCATTTTTTTCTTTTCAGGACGTCATAAAACATAACTTGACGATTGCTGGAATTGCATCTTACAGTAAGCAGACAATGAAAGAGAATTGGGGGGATTTTAATGGGGCTTAATTGTTATTTGGTTTATAGAGAATTTCTGCAAAGATTTCAGCAAAGTTGGGAATGCTTTGAACAATGTTGAGAAGTGGTCAGGAAGGAACCATAATGCATAAAGAAGAGGATTTCAGTGGGAGCTGCTGACAAGATAATCCTGCTTTTAAGTGAGATATTGCCCTCTCTATGTCCAGTGCTCTTTGGCTCTATATTTTCCATGGTAACAAACTGGGCTCTGCTATTTACAAGTGAATTAAGAGAGTTTTTGAAGGATGGGGAAGAAGCCTAAAGTTTAGCCTGAACTACTTTGCATATGCTGGCCTTTGAGTTAATGAATTCAAATGGGGAAAAGATCAGATTTTGTAACAAAGGCACAATCTCAGCTGAGTTTGAAAAGTTCCAGTGCAATATCCTAAATTGCAGTTTAAGGTCTGTATTGCACAGAAGATATCCTGCTTTTATAGGCAAATTCATTTTTCTTCCAGTTTTAAACTCAGAGTTATTTATAGTCTGATTTTGAAGGTGCTTAGGGTAGGCTGGAGCAAACTCCGTAAGGTGGCAATGAGGGCCTTTGAGCCCTACAGCTCTGCAAAGCAATAGGGAGGTACAAAATGTATTCTTTTTCTTTTTAAGAATCAGAAATAAGTGGGGAATGAAATATTTCTGTTGATTAATATTTCACTTTGAAATGAATTAGGAAGAAACTGTGAATAATGTATTTTGATTCAGTCCACTGATGCTTAAAATATAATCTTGGTAAAGTTTGCACTTATCACTGTGCATTTTAATGTTGTATCTTTGGTTTTCCAGAGCCCAAAATTAATTGTATCCACGTACACATGGACTGTATGTCTGTTGCATGTTTTTGTATACACCTTTAAATGTTTAACCATCTTATTTAGTTGATTTGTATATTTAATTTCACTTAAGTTTCTCAGGCTGCTTTAAACTTTCATCAAAGTACCACACTCCACTTTTGACCACACAACTAAATGAGAGCAGGCTGCAAATGCTGCAGTGGTGGCCAGGCAAAATCAGCAGCATTCCTCACCTTGGAGTTCGCGGATGAAGTTTTTTGTACATTGAAAGCATCTGTAAGAGATGTTGAGGCAGAGCTCTCAAGCAAATATAGCTGCTTTTTAGCTAGGAGTGAGGATGGGGAATTAGCTGTTAGTGGTGGAGGCAGCACCACGGTCCATGCTGGCTGTGCTTCACCACCTGGCAGGGCTGGAGCGCGACTGTGTTGAACACACAGGGCACCAGTAGTGAGCAGGTCTGCCTCTGAAAGTTCACCAGCTCAGCCAGAATCTAGAGGAAACGGTATTATCTCCATTTTACTAAAGCTGAAGGAGATCAACTTCATATGAGAAGTCTGAGACAGAACTGCCTATAAAACCTAGATGTCCTGGTTTATCTTTCCAGTTCCTTTAGCAAAAATTTTCCCCTGATAAGGCAAAACAGTAGAGTTGTTCATCCCACTGGCAACAAGACAGCATCTTTCCTTTGGAAGAAGTGTGATTCCTCAGTGATCAGTAAAGACAGTATAAAATCTTTCTGGTTTAAAATATACTTACTTAAACTGCTAAAGTTCCTTGGCTTAGAAAGTTACTGCCAGAGACTTTTGTGTTCAATCACTGTCAGCAGAGAATGGATGGAAGTCATAATGTGCAATTCAGTGGCAGGTGTAATCACCGGTGGTTAGATCTCCTTTCTTGGAAGCCTTTAATTCTTGCATATCTTACCGTTTTCCATTGGTATTACTTGCTTTCCCAAATTCCTAAGGTGTGCAGGTGCAAAATCGGTTATTGTTTACTCTGTATTGTTCAAAGGTTTAGTGGTGCTTTATTTAGTGTATAATTGATTTAATAATACATGCACTTTAATTTTAAGTGGGCAAACTGCTCTTTTTCCCTGGCACAGTTTTCATTAGACAGAATACGAGTAGCATAAGCAACCCACTGCAACACCTGCTCCCCCCTTCTGCAACCTTACAAGAGTAAACGTGGAAATGGGTGAGTTTCTGGTTGATTACAACTCCTACAACTCACCGTTGCATGCACACAGTCATTAAGAGGAACCTGTTAGCTCACAAGCTCTGCCGCAGGTGAGAAATTAGGCAAGACTGAGGTAAAAGGACTGAACAAACAGGAGATAAAATGAAGATGGGCTCTTCTTTGTGATTAGAACCAGTCACTTGGAGTAAAGATACGTTGATTCATATATCTTGACAAATGTGCTTATGGGTCCAATGTAATTAGAAGCTTCTACATTGAAAGGAGATGGTACCTAAATGCTGAGGGACATCTTGAATGTTCAAGCTGAAGAAGCTTCAGCCAGTTGGAATAATTGTAATTTAAGTTAGAAAAACAAAAAGTAAATAATGTATTTTGATAAGGATCATAAGAAAAAGGACAAACTCTGAAATCTGAAAAGAATCCTGGAGAACTAGAAGATTAATCTGGTTTTACTTAGTTTCTAATTTGCAGCCAAGAATTTTCCAGTGTGTTATCAGAGCCTCTTTTTTTAGCAATCCAATTTTCAAGCGCGTTGAAAATCCTGTTTGCTTTGCTGAAAGCCCCAGCTTTGATAACTGAAGTGTTAGAGATAGGAAGAGATCTAAACAGGAAAGCAAAGACACTGCAGCGATCTGCTGAGGAAGGCTGTGGTATGTAAGAAATACCTTGCATTTTGGGTGGAAGGCAGATAAGGCAGCAGTTGGATTTGAACACTGGTATTTTGCCGTGTAGAACCTGAAAGCTTTTTGAAGGACCTGATAGCCTATGTGACACCCTCAATGCCTAGTCCTGCAAAAAGCCAGGAGGAAGAGGTTTGGGATGAATGAGCTCCAGAAGATTCACTTGTAAAGGTGGAAGTACTTCTCACACTGTACTTCAGCACGTAATATCCTCCTTGCTGGCACAGATGATGTGGAGACATTTTTCTATCAAATGCTTTCTGACAGTTCAGATGCCAAAAATACTCAAGTGGCAGAATGCAACTGCAATTACGAGCAGTGTGCTTGCCCCAGAGCCTGTAAATTCTCTCATGAAAGCCTAAAAAGCCCATTCACGTTGTCTAGAAATAGCAGCAATAACCATGGTAATAAGTTCTTCTCTTTGTTGCTGTGGTTCAATTCTTTTCATGGGCTGAAAAAAAAAAAATAAGCACCATTTGATTTTTCTGTATCTGCCACTATTGTAAGGAGATGTTTCTGTTCTCCAGGAGCAACAGTGCTGCTCGGAGCCCTGCAGGAGCCTAGTTTCCAGGTTCTGAGGGGAAATTTAGATCCCCTTTCAGACAAGGTTGAACCCACTGTTGTGTGGGGGCTGTGGTCTAGAGGAGACTGTGTTCTGAAGGAGGGCGCTGAGGAGGGAGGCACCCTAGGGAGCTGCATGGCCGAGACAACAGGACGCTTGCTGCAGATTCAGGTTCTGCTAAAGCCGCCAAACATTTTAGTTCACATCATGTCACTCCTCTGCGACTCCTTATCCAGTCTAAAGTGAGCCTAATAACTTTTACCACTCTTGTGGTGTCAGTCCACATACACGTTGTCTGTGTTGCTCATGTATGCTCAGAGGTATTCCTTCATTTTTCTCCTGAGCTGTAGTGCAGTCCATCTGGAGAATGCTGGAGTTGGAAATTTTTTCCATCTAGAGTAGGTTTGCTCAGTTTAATGTGGCTGAATATGCTGTGATCCTGCAAATTATTCCTGGGTAGATTTCTGCAGGGAGCACTACTGACAATAATAGGGTCTATTAAGATTTAAGATACGGCCATAAGGAGCATCATGAAGGACTGGGATATAGGAAATGAATAAGAAGTGGTTATGTGAGGCAGCTTCTCTGTGCCAAGTTGCTCACATATGTAAGGGATTGCAGCATTACTGCTCTAAATCTAGTACTTAGAGACTGCGATTGAGTCATATGGCCAGTCAGCTTTGATGCTTGTTAGAAGCAAGAAGCATGAATTTAGACTTACTCTCGCTGTTATTAAAGATTATTTTATCCTGTAAGATTGTTGTCATGGTATGATGCTTGAACAATTTACAAATGTAGCTTCAGAATATAAATGCCTTTGCTTCTCTAAGTTTTCTGAATCAGAAGCATTGAAGTTTTCAGCAGCTATTTATCGGAGCACTTTGAATGATACAATGTTTTGCTTATTTAGATTGAATTTCGGAGACATTCTGAGTGCGAAATACTGGAAATGACTGTCATTGAACACAGAATTTATTCTGAAACACTAGTTTTCAGTGTTGTGGAGTGTCCTGAGAACTTTTGTGGGGAAAAAAAGGGGTGTGGGGGGAAGCACAGCAATGTTGGCTTTGCAATTAATAACGTATTAGGGGGCTACAGGGATGCTGAGGAGGGGCTATTCGTTAGGGACTGTAGTGAGAGGACAAGGGGTAACGGGTTTAAACTTACACAGAGGAAGTTTAGATTGGATATGCGGAAGAAATTCTTCACTGTAAGGGTGGTGAAGCACTGGAATGGGTTGCCCAGGGAAGTTGTGAATGCTCATTGCTGGCCGTGTTCAAGGCCAGGTTGGACGGAGCTTTGGGTGACATGGGTTAGTGTGAGGTGTCCCTGCCCATGGCAGGGGGGTTGGAACTAGATGATCTTAAGGTCCTTTCCAACCCTAACTATTCTATGACTCTATGATTCTATGCCTGTGAGTCTTCTGGGCAATAAGGCCAGCTGGCACAGAATGACCCACATCCATACCATTGAAAGTCTCTTAACCTATAAAACATTCCCATAGGACTGGGAACGGTGCCAGTTCTCAAACTGTGCCTAAGTTTACGTGGGAAATAATCATTGGCACAGGCCAAAATTGTGCCAGGGACCCTGATAACAGCTTAATAGTATAAACAGTTGTGGCATAGGAGCATCCCTAGACACTGCTGCGCTGTTAAGTCTGGGCACAGCTGGAATCACAGGTACAGCTGCTAAATTAACTTCCCAGTGCTTTTAAGGCCGCGTACAAATAGGGTTGCTTTGTTGCAGAGGGTGTCCCAGAATGACACCGCTGCTTTTGCTGAAAAGAAGACTTCATGTCTCACTGAAGAATATTAGTGTTGTTTTTTTCTATAAATCTTTAAAACCTACCAGCAGTGTAGCCAGATGCAAGTATCCTCTGACGTTAAGCTCTAGTTCTTCACAACAATGAAAATCACTAGATTGATAAAGAGATATTTCTTTAAGTCTGGAGTTTATTTAGCGAGAAGATATTACCAATAGATCACTATGCAACAGCAATGTTCTTTGTTAAACTACTGACGCTGTGTTATGTCAGGTCTTACTTTCTCCTTCATACACTTCACCTTTTCCAGTCAACCAGTACTTTAACTCCAGCCTCAATACTTTTCACAAGAGAGCATCTGAGTAGGGAGACCAAGGAGAGGTTTGGAGTTCTCTAAGGCAAGATGTTATCATAGTTGTTAGAGATGTTTCTGCACTTGCTATGTAAATGACTTAACATTTCGTGAATGCAAAGTAAATCACTTCTCTTATGTTGCTTGGGTTTAATCATTTTTGATTCTTGGTTAGTGTATTTCATAACCAAAGCCTGAATTTTTCATTCTGCATTTGTCAATGAAGTAACAACCTTGTTATGTAGGAGGGAGAATTATGTGTGTGGAATTTAGGCTGAGCTGTAAGCTCCTAGGAGAGCAAGAAGCTATTAAGACATCCTGAAACCATACATAATACAATGCCCTATATTGGGGTCTCTGACAGAGGCATGTTAATTTATCTCTGTCCTGGCAGATGACAGCTCTGTTCATCCCGTCTGGGGCTTCTCCGAAGCAGCAGAGTATTATTTATTTTTCAAGTACATCAAGTAACAGATTTTCTAAGTCTTTCTAGACAGGGTGTCCCAGACTTTGTTGTTATGATTGAATCTAATTTGAATCCACAATGGGTACCAAATAGCAAAAAGTGGTATGTTTCATAGCAAAACCCAAGCATGGAGCTATGTGGAAACAATTTAAGATGAGTCATAGCGTAGTTAGTCCAGTGACCTGGATGTGTTTCTAATCTTGTTTTCCCAGAAACTTGGTTTCTGCTAATTTTTCCAGGTTGCAGAAGAGTAAATCTTTCAGAAGCAGATCTTCCATATGATGCATCCCTCACATTAAAGCCTTTGTATTTTCTGGGGTATACTGTGATTTTCTGCTTTTGCAAATTTTCATCACGTTAGGTATGTGATGAACATTCTGGATCTGAGATCGAGAAAAGTCACTGTTGAGCAAAACACTGCCATTCAGCTTGGAAAATTATTCATTCAGAGCCTGTGATTCTCCTGTGAAATGAACATCTAAAGAAAAGTAATTATTAGATGCAGACTTAAGATCCCTGTTGGCTTTTTGAAGGTGAAATCTTTACGACGGAAGGGGAAAACTAACTTTCCATTACTGCTCAAGAATACCTATGTGCTCCTAGTCATCTTTATTTCACCCAGTCTGCAATTCAGAAAGGTGGATTCAGAAGGTAGAATTTGTGAAGATTAGTACATTTGAGGTACTTATTCCAAGTGGTTTTAGCAGTATTTAAGTGGGCTTCACAATGAGTTTGTGTATTAAAATGAAAATTAAAAGATTTTTAGATAATAGCACTAATGAAAAAGTATTGCCAAGAAGCTATCAAAGGGATCAAATGTACTTAGAAGTGTCATGAAACGAATATTAAATAGAATACCAGCGCATGTGTAAAGGCAGCCCAGATTCAAATCGATGATACTTTTGCTAGTGTAAGTGGATGCCATTGCAGTAAAACTTTTATAGTCTAAATTTAACCTTCTTACCCAGCAACTGTAAAGTATTTTTTACCTTTTATTTTGGAAAAACAGTGGTTCTCTTCTTGCAACTGGTATTGAATTAAAATGACAACCAAAGCATTCCCAGCCGTGCTTTGGTAGGACAAAGCCCCTTGCCTACAATAAAGTGAATGAAATGTGGGAAACTGAACATTTGCAATCTAGAGGCTGACAGTTTGCATTACAGAAAAGAAATTGGTGCAAGTTTTATTGAAGGTTGTTCCAAGTAAAAAAGTCCTTGAGGCTGTAGGCTATGAATCAATATCTTCAAGGAGTTTGGGTCTGTCTTGGTCTGTTGTTGCTTTGAGAAGTGGCTGAATTTGTTCTAGCAAGGGAGAGGGGATAGATGGCTTTTATTTAAAAATGCCATGCATTTCTGCTAGTTTATGTTCAGATAATGTAGAATTATACAATTATGTTAACAGTAGTACAGCAATGCCAGTGTATAAATACGACTTCTTGATAACTCTTACAAGTTTTTGGGTGACCAAAGCAGGCAGCTGAACCACCTGGAACTTCACATCTGTGTGCTAGGAAAGGTAAATGGGCAGAAATACAATGAATGTCTCTGGCAGTATATTCTGGGTGGTGCCATCATCCCCTCTTAATCATAGAGGCAGATGAAAAGTGATTCCTTCCCAGCCATGTAAAGGGAAAAATGACAATTTAAATGTACTGTTTGGGGGGTATTTTAGTATGCTCCACTTAGAATAATGAATTTTCTAGTGTTTTACTTTGTCACTGGTTTCTTTTATTTCATTAGTTCTTTAGCCAAGCAAAACCTTGGGCTGCGTGAGAAAGAGACGACTTAATCTCTGCCTTAATTCATTCCCTTGCCTTAGCAGACATAGGGTTCCGGTGCCTCTCTGAACGTTTGCCCAGTTAGGTGCAGACTGAACCTGGTAACAATGGGGTTGGGATTCCTGTCTCAGGCAGACAGCTCTGTTTGGCCTCAAGACCGCAGGGTTTGTATGGCTTTCAATCATGCAAAATGCTAAACTGGCAGTTACTTTCAAGTTCATGCCATAGCGCCAATTCCCTGCTGCTCTACACTGTGTGGTTTCATAGCTGCCCTTTGTATTTGATTTCTTCCAACTGAGCTTCATTTGTTGACAGATTTTGAGATTTTCGTGGTTGCCCTGTGCATTTCAATGCACTGTCCTGGCCTTTGGTCTTGAAATAATTTAAAGCATAATGAATCATTATAGTGCTGTGTGATAAAACCATGCCGAGAAGAGGGAACCAAAATGGAAGAATGTGTTCACGAAGTGTTTTGGAACTGATTTGTTCCCCAGCAGTTTCTAACCAAGTGCTCTGTATGACCGCTGGTAGTCCCGTTGTTCTCTGCAATGTCTCTTCCAAGGCCAAGAGTGGAAAGAGAGCTTAGGTTGGGCAATTGGGTGGCCTCAAGTGGGCTGTTTTTTCCTCCTCTTCTGTCTGCATGCATTCTGTATCCTTTTAAATCAGATTTTTCTTGTATAACGTAAGTCCTTCCCTGCCCTTTGTATAGACTACATTGTATTAATATCCACAATGTACATTACAGATATGACTGAATAGCAGGTTATAACCACAGTGTTTGGTAAAATATACATGTATGTGTATATATATATGTATATGTATTTAAAAATAGGATCTCAACATTGTGGTGTTGTGGAATTTTTATTTTGTTTTGATCAAAACCCAGATGTGACTTGAATCCTACAATGTGCAAAAGGCTTCAAACTCATGTTAGTAATTTTCTACAGCTTTTCATTAGCAGCATTTTTACTGCAGCTAATAGGGAAGCCAGGATGTTTTCAAACCTTGAATAAGTTGCAGTGAAGAGGGTATAGGGTTTTCAGTCATTTTAACAACCTTCTCCAGTGTTAAGACTGGAACACATTGTCCTTTTGTGCATCAGCCAGTGTGTATGGCCTGCTCATTTGTGTTGCTACCACAGACTTTTTTTGCTTTCTCTTCATTGTTTTATTAAACTTTTAATACTTTGAATTGCCTTTAATTTCAGTGATGCTGTTCAGCATGAAAGCTGTTATCCTAGAATCGTGCTCTCTTCATAGCAGAACTGGTGGGAAATAATTTTGTTCTGCACTTTACATATGGTAATAACAGTAACACTTGACATTTGCTCTTCTTTGTGGTTATTTTAGATTCTGTACAGCAAGGCAAACAGGCTGTTGGGTCTGGTACTGGTCTGTAGTGGGGCAATTAAACTGCTTCTGCTCAGTCACATGAGGATGCATGGCAGTGGTTGTGTGAGTTTCTCAGTATCCTTGTTATTCCTGAAACGTCTGATTCTGTATTGGAGAAGCTAGAACAAATACAAATCAGTCCCCAAAGGAAGTTTGTATCTTCACATAGAAGAAAAGGGTGAAACTGTGTCCATGTAGCACATAATCTATGTATCTGTATTGTGGCTATTGTTACTGGAATAATGCGAGGCTCAAGGTACTTGGTTCTGCATGGATAATGTTGGAAGATATCTGGTAGTTCATTGAACTTATCTGAGCAGACAGGTGGGTTTGGTGAAGAAAAGAAAGGCACAGTAAGTTAAAAAGCAAGATAACTTTATTTGGGGTATTAAAAAAAAAATCCAGTCTCTTTTAGACAAAAAAAGAAGAAAAAAGAAAAACAGTCATTTAAAAAAAGGTATTCTTTCTATGTAAAGATTGTCTTTCTACAACATCATGTGCTTGTGTGTCTCACACCTTCTGTCATTTACTTCTGTAGTTGCTTGGTACTTACACAGCAAGAACTATTTTTCCTGAGTTTTCAACCATTTTATCATGCATTAGCAAGAGGAGCATGACATTTGAAGCATGGTCCTGGAAGGGTCCATAAGAATAGCAATCACTCACTTGGCAGCCTGGAGCTTTCTAAAAAGCAGCAGGCTAAAGGGCAAATCTGAACCACTGATGGACCTCAGCGTAGTTAAGGAGTCTATCCATTAGCCTTTCTTGTCACTCTGCTCTGCCTAAACTGTAAATACTGGATAAAAAGAACCATGTCTTCCTAAAACATCTGTTTGGTTTTATATTTCTGAACTATTTTCTCAATGAAATTCTGGAAGTGATGACAAGCCATGCTGTTTTCATCTCTTCTCTTTTCAGTTCCCCCACAACATTGTGACACATACCATATTTGAAGTATAACTGCAGAAATGTTTCCTGTGATATTTGATTGAGAATTCAGTCTGAACTCAGAATTTGCTAAGCCTGCTGCTTAGGTTAGGTGAAGGACTTGGAAGAGGAAGGCGTTGGGTACGATTTTCATTTTCAGGGCACATAATACTCAGAATAGCATTTAATGGGAGCTGAAGGGATGGCAGTGAGTCCGTTTGTACAGAACTATTTCAGTCATTTCTAATGATTTACCAGGAAGGAAAAACCAGGGTGGAGTTGGCAAGCTTCACAGAGTTTTAAGCTGTAAACTGCAAAAGAAGAGAAAATCCATTGTGAGGAATTACAAGAAAAAAAGGTGTAGAAGACACCATCCAGAGACGTCTGATTTCCTTGTGCTGGCAACTGCAGCAGGCTGCTGTCTTTAATGCAGGCAGCTTACACTGTTGCTCTGATTCTCCTCTAGCTTTTGCAGACATAACTCATTTGACATTAGTAAGTTGCTGGAATAGCTGATAGAAGAACTGAACCGAAACATGTCAGGTGTCTGGCTTCCCCTTGAACATCTGTAATCCCCTTTCTTTTTTTATGCTCTAATAAGGGAACAAAATGATTCTAAATTGAAGAATTAATAGTTTTATGTTTGCATGTGTGTGTTTAACAGTCCCGGGTTAGTTCTTTGTTATTGTCCAAGTCAACCTTCTCCCGATCTTAGGAATTCTTTCTGTTGTATGAGCTGTAGTGCTTGTAGTATTGACCAGTTTTTTCTTAAAGCAGTCAGGCTCAATTAAAGGTGAATTCTTGTTAAAACAGGTTGTTGAAGGGATGCAGAAGTGTTCGAAAGCTTCTCCTGCATGTATGTTGTTGGACCCAGAGAGAGTGCCTAGTCCATTTGTCTTGTTCATAAGAAGACCAAAGCTATTTGTTGTGTTTCTTTTGGAAGATGAACTGGTTTTGAGTGGGGAGGAAGGAAGTGTGTATATATACATGTAAAGCAAAAAAGAAAGTCAGATGGGTTGAGAGAAGTGGATGGTTTCTTAGCTTGCATTGGTTTGCCCATGTAATAAAGCTGGTGAGAGTAATGGCCTGTGCTTTGGGTGTTGCAGTGGTCCTTTACTTCCTGTACTTCTATAAAAAGGGTTCAAGCACAGACTTATTTATGGCTGCTGGACAGTAAAGCTGCTCAAATCCTTACAAAATCAAACCTGGTGGTCAAAATACCCATGCCTTGACCAGATCGGTGACTTTCAAAACAAAATGCAAGTCCTTCCTGTTGCTTTGGCACGGATATATTTATGTTTAGTGTATCGTAACTGCAGTAACTTGAAAGTAACTGCTTTTGTATTGAGAAAGCAATGTGGCTTTCCTTAGAAACAGATTTAAATGTGATATTTCATAGATAAGCTATGATGCTTGGCAACACTGTTTGATGTGCAATACTCATTTTTGTCCAGAGGACTTATTTCTGCTCCGTGTCTTCCACTGAGATATGCATATAAGCAGCCCTTTTGTGTTGTTTATTTCTCAATTAAATTCTCCTGCAAAATCTCTTTGCTACTTTGCCTGAAAAGATAAAGGTGTTCTCCAGCAGGAAATCTTATTCAAATTGTAAGATGCGTATTTCTTGCTTCCTTTTCAGTAATGTCTGATTCATTTTTCTTCGTGTTAATGAGTTCCTTAGATCCACCTTTTGATGGAAAATCACAATGTGGGGAGAGAAATGTTATTATAAGACCACTGCAGTAATTGTAGCCCTTGTGTCCTGAACTTGATTCTCCCCTTTGCATTTTGGCTCTGTCTGTTGTATTTATTTGCATTTTGACAAATTTCTACTGTATTTTCACTTTGTGCAAATGAATTGTCGTAGCCATGAATGCTTTGCATAAATAGCTTATCATTTCATTAAACTCTGATTCATAGCTGTTACTCTGGAGAGTTTGTATTCTTCAGCCCTTCTGTTCAGTAGACACTAATCTGCTAGGCAGTATGATTCGATCATTTATCAGATATGTTTTGCTCTTGGTTTACTGCAGCCAGCCTAACTGCATTCTCAGTTGTATTTTGTTTGGCTGTTAATTTCATTCTTTTTTTGCCTTTTTCTTTGTTGTGTTTTTTTTTTGTCTTTTATTTATATATATAAATTTTAGATGGATGTTTTTGAGTGGCTTTATTCTTTGATTATAACAAGTGTCATTGTTATTTTTGGATGCTCAGGTATGGATGTACTGCATCCTCCAATGAGCAAAAGATACTAATTTTTCCGCACGTGCTGTTGCGTGTTTAAACACTTCGTAAATATAGTAGTAGGACTTTTGTATATGATCTGCTTGCACAGGTGATGGTGACCTGGAGTTCCATGGAAGGAAAGGCTCAGGGCTTTGCTCCCTAGGAGCGAAGTGCTGGTGTCAAAGGGGTTGCTGGCTCTGGGGCAGACCATTGCACACCCCAAGCAACTTCCAGCCTCCACACCCATGAACTGCAGTGGCTGGGGTTGATTAGCACCTAATTCACACTCCTCTGCAATACTGGAGTGGTTTCCTTAAACTGTTAATACCTTTAAAACCCACTTCTTACCTTTTTTAATCCCTTTAATTCTACATGGTGGATATATTGGAGAGTAGTCTGATGGTCAGATGAGGCTGTGGCCTCTTGGCTTCAGGGGATGTGCTAGCTTTCAGACAGCGAGTGTTCCTGCCCCAGGTGTACTATCCTAATGGTGACCCCTAATGGTGTGTACAGTGCTGTTTGGCTTGTCCTTCAGTGAATCTAGGCTTGCCCCCAAAACACCTTGATAATGAGTGTTTTCATATTCTGAATACTGCTTAGGGGGGTATGAAGTTAACCCACTTGGCTGAATTTGGAGCTGCTAAAGCAGAATTATGCATTTGGGGGATTTTGCAGAATAGTAAAAGCAAACAAAAAGAATCCCAAAGAGAAAAACCTATGATGCAGTTGATGTTCAGAGCCATACAAGCTGGGCCTTAAAGTAGATGTGATGCGGAACAGCATTAGAGGAAGGGGATCTTTTTTATATTGACATTGCTGTGTTTGCAATTACCCCTTGAGTCCACGAGAGCTAAGTCAAAACTGAGACACTTGCTTCGCTTTCTCAATGGGCACAAGATGCCGTAGATGCACATTTGCCTTAGTGCAGCTAGTTTTCCTTTTCCACTAGATCTAGATCACAAGGAATTACCTTGATAAGCCATGGAAACTCTTTTTTCCCCACCTTTTCAGACAAATTGCATTTTTCTCCCTGAAACACAGATGTTTGTGGGTTTTTTCATCATCGTTGTAGCTTGACTGTCATGGTGGTTCAAAATCAGAAACCAAGCTTCAACGAATTGATCTTTCTCTCTTTTGATCTTTGTTAATTATTTAAGATTTCTAACACTGTATGGAGCTGAAAAAGCCCCTGAAACAAAACCCAACCCAGTTCCTTCTCTTCAGAAAAAAGGAAAATAAACCTTCCCTTTTTTGGACCCAGAAATGTCAGCATTGACACAGCAGAATGAAACTCCGGAAGAATGAAACCATGTAGCATTATGTGTAAGCACTGTCTTTTTCAATCCCTACTGGTACTCTTGAAATCACTCTGAACTGGTCAGGCCATGCATGATGTTAGTTTTAATTAAAAATCAGCATACTAAGCTCCCTTTGATTTTTCCCTAGAATGATAGAAAACCACTGATGTCTCTGTGTGCTGTTCACCACCTCCTCGTGGGATACATGCACCTTTTTCTTCTAGACACAGAATTCATAGCTGAATTCACTAGCTATTAGGACGCAGATGAGTTAAATGAGAGGAAAGGCAGGCACCCACTGCCTGTGCCTTCACACTGACATGAGAACATGCTGTAGGTGATAAAGGCGCCTTATAAAGAGCTTTAAAACCAGTGGTGTAGCCTTGCACACTGTTCTAAGCAGGAGGCATTTAAAAACTTGTCAGCAAATGATGTAAAGAGAAGTTAGAAGAAAAGGTTGTGTATTTTTGAAAGCTGGAAATGCAGGGAGTCTGCAAAAGGTTGATGTCTGTGCCTTCATGCTGCTTGGAGAAACAATAACAGCTAAATGGGTTATAATTCGCTAGTCTGATGCAGCCCCTTAAGCACATGAGCAAAAGGAAGCTTCAAGTCTTTTCTCTTTAAATTGTAGATAGAACACATTAATATTCATTTTGTTCTATGCCATCATCTCATGTTTCAACCCTCCAGATAATTAAGACAATAGAAGATAAAATTTTGTGCTGTATAAAATTGCATTCAAGCCTTAACAAATAAGAGATTATTCTGTCCAGTAAACAAAACATAATCATCCTGGCACCCTTATGAAGGAGAGCCTAAAATAGAATCCTCACTCTTTATAGGTCATATAAAATGTCATCATCTCTTTCATTATCTGTACTGTTTGGATGAAAAAGAGCTGATTAATTTAAAAGAACCTTGGCTTATTTGCCAACAAGGTTGTTTTCTCATTGATTGCTCGGAAGTCTAGTTCCTTTGGAAGAGGTTGCAAATTATGAGTAAATCAATTGTCAGCCTGTGTAGACACGTCTGCTGCTTATGTGCTGGCTGTGTAGGCTTGTGTGTACATGGTATTTTTGTCCCAACTTTGAATGTACCTTGTTTGAATGAAGCTTATGGGTCTGGGCAGAGGTGGAAAGGCAGCAACAAGTATCACAAAGGTGCAAATCTTTGAAGCTTCTTTAAAAAGCATAACTATCAAACAGGCTGTGTCTTAAAGGAAAGACCAAATACAAATACATGTAAAACTAAACCAATGAATTAATATCTATGCATATAATTTTTAAACTCGAAGTGTGCAAACCCACAGCCTGTCAAAGACACTTGGTTCATCAGGCCAGACTGGCTGCACTCGCTCAGAAACAGAAGCAGAGTTTACTTCTAGGAACCCAAGGGCCTCACCATGGGGCTTTTTAGTGGGGGAGTATGACTGGCACAAACCTGCGGACAACGGCTCAGCTCATCCCTGGAGGGGATTTTGGGTTCCCTGTGTGGATTGTTCGTCTGTGGCTCCTGGATGCCTGTTGTGCATTATGCTAAAAACTGATGTTATAAAAGAAACCCCAATCCTGCTGTCTTCCCATAGTTCCTCCTTTGTTAATCTACCATGATTCAGACTCTAAAAGCAGGACTGTTCAGGTGGGATCAGTGCATTATTCTGGATTGCTCCTTTGATAAATAGCTATTCCTTTTCATGCTATTTGTCTGACACCTTTTCTTGCCAAGCTGGGAGGTGCTGACCCAAAGTCCTTTTAAGTCAGCAGAAAACTCCCAATGACTTTGTGGAGGTAGCTTTCCAACCATCCCAAAGTAACATAGAAGCAGAAACTACAGTGACATTCGCTCAGCAGAAATACAAGGCCCATACTGTGCTTCCTTGCATCTCTTGCTAGATCATTTTAGACCTCAGCAAAGTGTTTTTCTCCTCCAGGAGCAGATGGAGTGCAAGGGGCACTAATGTACCTGTGTTGCTTAAATAGTCTTTCAACTTTGCAGGACTTCTAGAGCTTTGACTGTGCACCTCCAAAAGTGAGAGAAGTGTAAAATGAATTTGAGGCTAAGCTGATTAGAGCTTTCCATTTCAGAATCAGTGTGAGACCTCCATCCAAATGCATTTGATTAAGCGGGACTGAAAAATGTTTGTTAGCAAACCAGCTGAGAAAGTATAAAGTGAGCTCTTCGAAGTAATAAGAATAAAAAGTTAAGGAGGAAGAATTAGTATTTGGACACTCAGTGCTGACTTTTTATTGCCTTCTGTGGCATGTCTTGTCTTTAGCTGGGTGATCAGAACACTTACCAAAATAATGTAAAAAATAAAGTGGCTGTTGGTTTTGTTGGCAATGACGCTAATACTGGTGCTTGAGCATTGAGATTGCCTGCCAGAACTGCGAATCAGTGAGAACCATGTGAGGCTGGAGAGCTGACACTTACCGAACAAAAATGGGCATAAAGCGTGGTGAGGTCTACTTGCAGCCTGCAAAATGGTAAAAAGCCCATGAAGCCGAAGCCAGCAGCAAAGCCTGATTAAAAATTTCATCTCTGCTTTTCCTGTTAATCTTTCTCAAAAGCCCTTCACTATGGATATATGTGAAAGCCACCAGGCCTGCTGCTGGAAACAGTAGTGTAACAGGAATGAAACTAGTGGGTTTTTTCCCCTTTGAATTTTGGGAAAGTGTTGTTTTGACCATTTCTAGTCTTTTGTTTCCTCGTTAATTGTTTTTAGTTATGAGGTGCCTGTAGCTAAGTAGATGTGCTCGCACAGGGGAGGCCTTCCTTGCAAGAAAAGCCCTATACTTCCTTTTTTACCAAATCAGAATGTATGAAATGTCATTCCAGAGGTGCCAGTTTTTGGTGTTTTCAGAACTGAACTGGTGCTTTGGCTCCCTTTTTGTTTGCCATGTAAAGATCTAACTGCAGCCTTCCATAAACCCCACTTTGAGATTAGTGTGCTAATTCTTATTCCAGCAGTATGATTATTCTAAGGATTATAAGAAGGGGACAGATATGAAGCATGTGGTCAGAAAGCTTGACTGGACTGAGCTTGGAAACTAATGAGCCAGTGGTCAGGACCGGGGTAGCCTGGTAAGCTAAGGCACGATCTGAAAAGGCACCCTTAGAACTATGTCTGATATCTGCAGAAATGTCATGTTCCTGCAGAATGTCTTCACTTTGACAAATGCCATTTTGTGATCAAAAGCATTCCATGGAAAATGTCTAACCCACCATACGCTCAATGTGAGCTTTTCTCTTTTTATTCCAGTATTACATTTTTCACCAAAAGAGACCATGTCCTTTTAATTCAGTTGCAGAACTGTTCTGCTTTAAATCTGAAGGAGCCATTTGTATGCTGTTTCTTTGTAATTAAAATTCTTATCCCCCAAAAATATGTTTTCCATTAAAAATTCCTGCCCTGCACTAAGAAGTCTAAATCTTGTAGCGATTGTCTCTGGAAATATATATTTTGCTATATGCCCCATATAAACATTTATTTCCTGCTTGAGAATATATGGTTTTTGCCATCTGTAATATTCATATTTGTTTCTTGGGGGGAAAAGTTAGGGCGACAGAAACATGATACAGGCCCTCCTGAACACATTAAGAAAACAAGACCTTGTAGCCAAGGCAAAAAAGATGTTTGTTACAGAGTCTAGTAAGCTTTTGCATGTACTTTTCTTCTTTTATTGCCAAACTTGCTTTCTATGAGGTATTAAATTTATGTTGGACACCAAAGGCATTCAAATTTATGTGGCTTTTGGTTTTGAATGTGAGTTTTTCGACATTGTAGCTGCTGTCCTTGACCAGCCTTTAATGTGGTGGTTACAGAAGCAAAGGGTTGCTCTACATGGAAGAGACAGGCTGAACAATCAGAGCATTTTTGTTTTATGTGACTGTATGTGGAATAGTTAACAGCAACTTGCCCTCATTCACTTTTCTTTAGCTGTCAATTTGAGTTTTGCTAATAAGATATGGTGTAGTGCTTTATTAGACCTCATAACAAACTGGCCTGCTGTAGTTCTTGATTGCTTCAGCCAACTCATTTATTCTGTCAGTGCTTTAAAATCTTATTTTAGAATTGAATTTCCATTTCCTGCACAAAAGGGAGGCCCACGATGCTGTGTATTGAACTGATTTCACAGCAGAATCAGCACGTTAACACTTTCCTTTTACCAGTGAGGCTTTCTGAACTTGTGTAAGGTCTTGGTCAGCTGAGCAATTGGAAAGATTTAGCTCGTTGCACCATTTTGCTCTGAACTCTTTTAAATTGCTGTTGGATCTCCTGTTCTTCCAGATCCTTTACCTGCGTGTTCGCCGCTGTCTTTCTATACTAGATTTCCAAGGAGTAGCTCAGGACATAATGGAACTAGATTGAGTCAATCTCTCTTTAAACTCAAACATGTTTTTTTCAAGGAAAACATTTAATCTTGATGTGATGTTTTCCAGGGATGGAGAATATCCTCCAACCATCAGCAAACACTTCCAATGGTAGACTAAAAATAAACCAGGAATATTTGCAGCTAGAATAATTAACCAGAGCTCGTCCAGCTTCTTAGATCTTCTTTTGCCTTTGTCAACAACATGAAATTGAAAAAAGATGCAGTCGTTTTCCCTATGAGCCAGGTTGGTTTTTTAACCAATGTGACCTTCTTTCTCCAGTTCTGTGGCTTCTTGTGCCTCTTGCAAAGTGTGCTTCAACAGCTCCCAACTGTTAAGACACATTTTTCTGTTCAGATGTTTTTACCCGAGCAGATTTAGCTCATAATTATTTTCAGCTTTGAGAGACTTTCTAAATCACAAAGCCTGTGTGATTCCTTTTTGTACTGTATGTTAGTGGTTTGGTGTCTCTTGCATATATCCACAAACCTGTAACTATATATTAAAACCAAAAAGGGGTCCATCTCAAGCTTAGTTGTGCACTCTTAGAAAATAATGGAGTAGGAACAGAACCTTTACTTGATATGGCAGGACCAGAGCAAGTCTTGTTTCTGGTTCCATTTCTTGGCAAATCTTGTATCTAGGGTATTGCTGGAGCAGGCTGGAAAATGAACCTGTAGCTCCATGTAAATGAATGTATTGGGAGGCATGGGGAAGGTAACTTTCTTCTATGGTGAGACACTGGTGCACCTGGATGTGCGTCATCCAGCCATAGCAGCGGATGGACTGTCAGTTGGCACATGCTTTGGACAGGGCTTATGACAGACACATTGTGATTTTTAGCCAGCATTTTCTATCTGATAGAGAAAATAGAAGAAATGTCTATTTGTGAGTTAAAAATAAAGAAAATAGCATTGAAATTCTAATGTTTTGACAATGGCGGCATTTAGTGTGTGTTTACGGCCTGACCATCGCAGATTCTCAGCATTAGATTTCATATATTCAGTACCTCCGGAAATCAGGCTGTTAATACTGACATACGCAGGGGCCTTCGAGGGCTCAGCAAGAAACTGTGACACTGTGATTAGTATTCAGAGGTGACCTGGCTGGGCAATGGAAGCTTGTCCCTCCAGCAATCAAGGAGGAACATGAAAAGCTTGACTGCTGAAGGAGTTTGAGGTCAGGTTTAAAATAAAGCACTAAAAAACACTACTCATGCTTGAAGTACAAAGAAGAACAAGCAAAAAATCAAAGAATATGAGTAGCTACTCAGAATTCCCCAATGCTGGCATATATGTCACTTTTTTTCCCCATTTTTCTGGAAGAATCAAATGCTGTATTTAGGCAATGAGTTTCAGACTTTGCAAATATTTTCCTAGTGCCATTCTAGAAAATGAGTTTGTTGGCATATTGTTATGTGGGACTTGTTCTGCTAAGGCATTGTAGTGCCGTCTGTTTCTCAAGCTGATTTGGCTTTTACAGCTCAAATATTATATCCTACTTTTAGAACATATGGTAACTCCTTTCAGGAGACATTCAGAGAGATGCATCTAATTTCCAGAAATGGATCGTTGCCTTTGTATGAAAGACTGCAAGTGCTTTTCATCTTGATTTTCCTGTTCTTGCTATTCTGTCTAGACCTCTTTTTCCACCCCACTTCACCTTCTGCTGCCTACCATAAGCCCTCCCTGCATCCCAGAAAAGGAAAAGCTTGCTGGCAGCTTTCGGAGCAAAGAAACAATGCTCCCTTATCCAGGTTGCTTCAAGCACCACAGTTGTACTGAGTAGGTGTTGGTAACGAATGCTGTTATGTGGTTCCGATGCAGGCTGTGCTTTCCTGCTGGAGTATTATGGGAAGGTTGGGTTGCTCACATAGCCTGGCCTGTGTTCATTGAGAGAAAGGCTTAGTGTAGACAGGGTGTGAACCACTCAGCCTGAATCTGTCAGAACTGCTCATGGAAAGAGGCTGCATCCCATGCCCCTCTCCTACAATGGTTTCATTCTCCATTCACTCTGGATGCGTAGGAGGTTTTTTCTTTTCTTTTCTTTCTTTCTTTTTATTAATAAAAAGCCTACGTGGCAACATCAACGATTCTTGCCAGTAGTGACCGCTTAATACTCCTCTTTGCTCTTCCTTACTGGAGCACTCAGTGTGAAAGCCCCAATACAGCAGTGTCTTTGTGTGCAAGACAAAATGCCTTCTTGGAGGAATGTCACTGCTTCCCTTAGTTCACCTCTGGGTCTGGCTTTCTGTAAAGTTTTTCAGAGCTAAGGCTTTGCTCTTGGCACTTGGTTTAAGGTCACTGCCAAGAGGAAGCATTTATGGACATGGCTTTAATGTTACAGCTTGATTGTCAGCCAGTTAACTTAAGCCTCTAGTTCAGCACTGATACAGCCACAGAACTGTCTTAAGTATTTAGCGTGATGCTAATCCAGAATTCATTGAAAACAGGTCTAGAGGATGTTGCATTACTTTGTTCTTTGCACAAGTACCTCCCCTGTCTCCCACTTAACCTTACGGTGTGTGTGACTGTTAATCAGTGTTAATGGTTTATCTTGGAGTTTTTTCATTTTAGTAGGAATATATTCTGTATTTGTCATCTCAGCAGGTCCCTTCTCTCACCTTGGCTCATTTTGTTCTCTGCTGCCGTTGTCGGAGACCACCTGAGATGCAGGCTCTCTCCTTGTTGTATGTCTGGATTTTTCAGAGTATTTTTGCCTTCACATTTGTTAGATTTTTCTCTCCTGGATTTCTCTGGGGCAGGTGCAGTTGCCACTTCCTCTGGAGAAATGCTGTCCTTTCCTCAGTGTCATGGTGCTACAGGCTCCATATGACACAAAAGACATTGCATGCTTGAAGAGGGGAGGAGAAAATGTCCTCATATTCTTCTTTATGCCTTTACTATAAGGTAGGACCCCACTGCATGGAAACCTGTTGTAGCCTGCAGCAAAGCTGCAGCAAAGATCAACAGAATGAGGTTTTTCCTTTATGTGGACACAGCTTTAGCAGCATGCATTCTTGTCACCCACCAGCACTGTAGATGCTTGACCTGCTCAAAGAAAGAAGGAATCCAGGGCTGTAGATACATTTAAACTATGCTTTTGAAAAAATAAACTCAAACCTCAGTATTTTGAGGAAGAAAATAATAAAATAGGTTTTTCTTGAGGTAGAAAGATCTGATTTCTGCCATCATTCATGCAGTAGCTTTTGAGTGACTGAACTATGCCTATCAAGGCTCTCCTTTGAATCTCTACAGAAAGAGAGTTTAAGTTGGCACATGCTTTAATATTATAGTGGTTTAAAGCTTCAAGATGTATTTGTTTAACGGGATGCTGTGAGACTCTGCCTTTTTTTTCCTTGTTCTTTGAAAACCATTGAGTTGTTAACATTAGACAGACCTATAGGACATCCTGCTGTCAACCTTTATCTGGGATATGACAATAATCGATATCTTTCCAGCAGGCACCATCCATGACAGACCGTGCTTCCCTTCTTGGGATGCTGTCATGGCTGCATGACCTCTCTCTTTTCCAGGTTATGGTTATCCTGGGCTGTAAAGCTGTCAGAAGGTGAAGGAAGGTGTCTTCTGTAGGAGCTTTGAAAAATTCAAGGCTCAAGCTTGAAGAGGCCAAAGAGAGAGAAATGCTGAGCTTTCAGCTGCATGTGCTGGCATTGCTGATCGGAATTTTGCGGGGGGGCAACAACAGCTTATTTGTTAGAAGCACTCAACATTTTCAGGCCTGGTGTATAAATGATAATATTTCTGCTTTTCAGCCTCCACGCTTGAGCTCTGTGGTTTTTTGGAACTTTTCAGCCAAATCGCTATTTGTTTAAATTTACAGTAGAAATATCAATCACTATCAATGCACAGAAAATAAGGTGGAGTGCCCTGAAAATACAGTAGATTAGGTTAGGTATTCGCAGAATAGTTTCACTGGGGATTTATGGCCTGTTAAGTGCATTTCTGTAGGAGCAAATTCTGAATTACCACTTCAGTGCTGGTTCATTCACCCATGCAGATTGAGAGGGATACCAAAAGGTAGTGTGCCAAGAAAACTCTTGCCTGCTCCTGATTCTGAGCACGACCTGAAAGTTTTGAGTGAATACATCTCCTTCCAATTCACGGCTTCCACCTAAAATAATATTTGAAGAAGTCCTGTTAGTAATAAAGTAACAAGTGTTATTCATTCTCCTGACACGAATTACTAGCTGCACTGAAGTGCTCTCTGCTGATTCAGCAGCTAGGGCTGCTGCTGGAGTCTTCACCATGCTCCATCAAAGTTGAGCTTTATTGCTGTGTAGGTGGTTCATCCTGTAACCTTGTGCAATTCTTTATAGCATAACCCTCCAGCTTAACATAATTTCCTTCTACTGGAAGGATTTTGCAAATGGATGTGGCTTTGTTGTTCTGAGTGGCTTTTAAAGCGTAAAATTTAGCAAGTACTTTATGTTTGACTTCAGGAAGGTAGGGGAAGGATGGGCAGTCATTTTGCTTTGCTTGTGGTATGGATTTGTTAACAGAAACATCTAGGCTGTGATTTGAGCAGTTCATCTAACTGGAGTCTGGCTATAGCAGGCTGGTGTGAATTAAAGTAATATACTGATTGGGACTGGATGTCGTATTTACAACAAAGATCCAGTTTGTAGCCTCAGACCAGTAGTTTTCATCAACAGAGACTGTCCAAATTAGAATGGAAAGAATCATTAACAATACAGTCGAGGCTATTGAAGCTTTTATGGGGAACATCCAAACATCTGAACTCTATGGGGGTGGTTTGTATCCAGCAATTAAAGTTCATTGTTTCTTTTTGTTTGTTTGTTTTTAATAGAGGGAAAATAAGAGAAGAAAATAGAATTGGAATCAAATCAGGTGTCTGCTGAGGCATGTTAATTGTTAAGATGAACTCCCATGGCAATGTTTAAATACCTTTTTAGTACGCTGAGCCATAGAAAGATTTTAAGTTTACTTGTGTTAGGAAAATGTGGAAGCAATTAATTTAGTGACATGTTATGGGTTTACCAGGAGCCTTCATTTCATGGGTGGCTGGAAGATAGGACCTGCCTAGATTATATTGAATTTAAGAAGCCACCTGAATTCTTAAGGCTTTTAAACTGGATGGTTTTGCTTTTTGATCTTATTCGAACTCTGGCCAACCATGATGAATGTTTTCTGTCTTACTATATATTCTTGTCTCTTTTACCTCACAAGAGACCTGAAATAACAAACGTAGGTACTGGACTTTATTTACTTATTTACCTAGTAGCTAAAACAAGAAAGCAAACAAAACCATGATGTATTTCACCTCTTCTTCCCAGCACCCTCTTGACAAATGGCTGTTGGAGCAGTGTTAAACTGTGACCCTAAAGCCACAAGCGTAATGAAACTGTGATCTGGCAGATGTGACAGACTCATCTTACATAAATCACTCTCTTTTGTCACTGCTGGCATATGGCCAATGAATCTTCTAGTTATTGAATGGCTTTTATAGCCCCATTATTTATAATCACTCTTGGACAGCAGCTGGAAGACAAGGATGGGACAGAATGAAATGATATAGCACAAACTATTACCATTTGTCTAACAACTGCTGGAATGAGGAATATTTGATGAAGATGTGGTTACCAGCGCAGTCTTGTTAAATGACAAAAATCTACTCAGCCCTCATTTTGTCTTCTGAGATGGGCTGCTGCCTACTGGACCTTGCCATGAAAATTATGATATTAATTGATCCAGAAATAGAATACAATCTCTGCAGACATTCATAAAATGTGTAGTGAGTATCAGGGCCACTTTGATGTGAGGACTTGAGGAAAATCCATTGCAAGCATTTGTAAGACATAGTGGTGATGCCCTGGCACTACTGTTGTGCCAAGTGCTGCATGGAAAGGTTTTAATAAGTGGCTTCTGATTCTCAGGAGCCCTGTCTACACCCCACTTTTTAGTGAGAATTATACAGCAGATAGAGAAGTTGTCTTTAGTTACTTTATTTTCACTTTCCTAAAAAGAAAGTGTTGAGAGTTTTTTTTTGTTTGTTTGTTTTTTTTATTTTTTTTTTTTATTTATTTTCACACTAAAATTTATTTTTATTTATTTTTTTTATTTATTTTTTTATTTAGGGATATGATGGTTTTATAACCAGCTTCATTTAATACACTTTGTAATTAAGGGGAGCTATTTTGACTCTAATTATAGCTGAGTCTGCACTGGGTCCTTTCTGCTGGGCAGAGCAGCAGCTTTGGAGAAAAGAGTGTGAAGTGATCCAGGCTGGGAGGCCAGTCAACTGAGGCTGCAAAGCCATGAGGTGCTTTAGAAAATGTGAGCTTCAGATTCTCTGCTCATGCCTCTAAATGAGGCAATGTTTTTTTGGGGGGGAGATGAGGATGTTTGTTTTTGGGGTTTTTTGTTGGTAGTTTTTGGGGGTTTGGCTTTTTTGCTTATCTGCTGTTCTTCCTTTTGTAGCACAGAAATAAACCCCTGCCAACCATGACAACTTATTAATGTCTGTTAAATACCTTCAGATAGAGATCTTCAAATGAAAGACAGTGTGTTGTAATCAGGGGGTTGTACTGCAGATCCAACATGTGCAATCTTTGTGTCTTTAAAAAAATGAATCCTTCCCTCCAGATGTAGACATCAGGGTGAGGAGAGCGGGTCTTAATCCTTATGACTCTGTTGCACTTTTATCCCTTTAACCAGGCCTTTCATTGCTTTATGGCCCTGTTGTTTTGAAATGGTCTTTGTCTGCCTGCAGAGAATCCCTCTGCTAAAGATGCCTTTAAACAGAGATCCCGATAAGAGGAGGGGAATTCTGTGGCAATTCAGGAATGGAAAATGGATTTTTCTAGTTCAGATGCTATCGGTTACTGTCAATGTAGCAATTCTTTACAAAGAAGGGTAAACCAAAAATATATACTAGTGTAAACCTGCTTATTAGGAGTGTAATATAGGTCAGAGACCACTTTGTCCCAGGCCTGACTGTGCCTTGTCTTTGCACAAGCATCTATGGGCTCTGCCAGAGTGCTGCTATTTATTAGGATTATTTATGGCTGTCTCAAGACATAAATGGGATAAACCAGCTGCAGTAATTAATATAAACATAAACTCTAAAATGCTCATTTCTGATTGCAGGAAACGTGAGTTCAAAATCCATCTTCAGAATGTACATATTGCACAGTTCTGGCACAGACTATCTACCAACTGGCAGGAAGGTGCTGTCAGCCCTGCAATGCTCACACTCAGCTTTTTCTTGAAAAAAATCAGATTTTGCTTGGTCATTTATGCAGTTTGCTTTCCTTATTGAAAACCCATAAATCCCGTATGTCAATAAGGCCAAGAAGCTTTGTCGTCCGTCCCCCCCCCCCCAAGGTCTCCACTGCTGCTTGCTGGTGGTAATGCTTCGGAAGAGATGGATGTTCTTATGCAGCAAAGACAGCATTAGATGATCTTGTATACAGCTTTCTTCCCTGCAGAAGCTGGAAATCGCAGCAATAAGCATCAGTGCATAACTCAAAGCATAGTTTCTGTAGTTGCTTTAATGTTCTGGAGGACAAACATGTGACAGAGGGTTGTGGGTTTGACAGAAGTGCGGTTAGAAACAGTCAATACTTTTCATTAGTCACAAAAACATCTAGGTTACATATTTATCGACACAAAACCTACAAGCAGTTTATTGTTTCTCAGAGAACTGTGTGTCAGGGCCTTTTTTTCCCCTAGGAGATGTTTTGCTTCTCCCTTTGGGTTTGTTTTTGCTACTAAAGTATTGTTATGATGTAATGGTTTGAAAGATGATTAATGTATTCCAAAATGCACTATAATAATTAAGAATAATCGAGAATTCAGCCGTTCAGTGAGTTGCCCTTTGTTTCATTCAAAGGTAAAGAAGGATTGAGATAATAGCATGGAAACATCTCAGATTTGGAGTGGTACTGCAGGGAGAGAAGAAGTAGAAAGTTGATTCTCTGACTCTGGAATCACATTTCATTAGTGGGGGGAAAAGGGAAGGAAACGTGCAACAAGAGAACAAAAATCTTTGAACATGTTTTACTTCTAAAACCTTTAAAATACGACTTTTGGTGAGTTTATTAGGGAAGAATTTTTCTGTTTGCATTTTCTTATATCTGGTTTTCTAGAGCTAAATTTATCCGCCTAATTTTTATTACAGAAATAAAGTGAATTTTTTCTGTGTACAAATAAATGCGCTTCCAACATATCAAAGCCAGCAGGAAGGAAGAGCTGAGCACTGACTCTTAAGACCCCTATCTTCTCATTTAGAAACGGCTGTTCCTGGGTTACATCTTTTGTTCCTCCACTGTTATCAGTGTAGGATCTCTTTACATGCTTTCAGCAGAGAAGAAAAGAAAGGATCTCAAAAAGGGTAAATGTAAGATCTAATCTCCTTGAGAACAGGGGAGCATTTTGAGGGGTAGTAGGATACTTCTAGTCAAGGCAGCTCAGCTCATCTCTAAGGAAACTGGAGCCAGGTGTTTTCTTGAGCACAGTTTGTACATGGAATAAGACTTCACAAAGGGATGACTTCTGTGTGGCCCTTCCACCCAGCCTGATGGTTGTTGGTGTGTGAACAGAAGCCATCAGAGGGTGAGACTTCGTTTCAGAGGGAGGGTGCACAAGCAAGGGATGCCTCTGAGGGTCTGAATTAATTTTACTGCTATAATTTGCACACAGGAGGTTGCTGGAATATCACTGCCACATCCTTCAGATTCCCAGGAATTGCAAGTGCCTGTATTTTGGGCTCCAAAAGAATTTGTCAGAGCTTATAAACTGTGTCTAGCACTAGAATCTATTACATGGCAATACCAGGCACATGTCTTCTCAATTCTGAGGAGATTTTTGGAAATGATAATCAGAGTGGTAGATAATCAAAAGGTAGAGAATCCAGCGTGGTCCAGGCTGGATCCTTCTGGCAGCTTCCTACATGGAGTTGGTTTTTGTGTTCAGCTCGTTTTCTTCTTCTGTGCTCTAGAGTGAGTTGCATCAGGTAAACCTGCTTTTGCCTAAAGCTGAGATTGTCAGGGCTGCAGGAAGCCTTCATTTCCATCAAGAATTTGCTGGAATTGAGCAGCAAAAATGTGGCTTAACAAGCACTTTTTGTTGTGTGGTTGGTTTCTTTTTTTTTTCCTCTATTTTTTTTTATCTCCATTTAAGGTAAATGTAATAGAAATGAGCATCACTGTGAGCTCCCGGAGGGGACAATCATGTGAGTGTAAGTATTGCTATAGCCCCTATTTTTGCAACTGCCATCTTGACTAGTGCATCAGTGACTCAGCTGGGGAACCCCACCTACTGCATAAACCAAATAACCAAACTTTCCAGCGGGGGCTGTAATAGACTGAGATGTTAGATGGAATGGGCACAGAGGGGAGTTAAAAACACATATCATCAGTAAATTGCATATTTTGTGTGGTCAAACAAGCCTTAGTTCAGCAGAGCTTTCTCACCTCTAGACATTACGATGACATTAACCATTGAATCACAAATCACGGTGTTTCAGGAGAAAGCCAATGTTATGTGATGCATGCAGCTCAGTACATTAATTTCTTCACTGTAATAAGCCCTTGCATTAGGTCCAAACTATTTGTCATCTTTGCTCTTTTTGCTGTGAAAAAACACCTTTTCTTACTATCTCTTGTTCAAAGAAAAATACAGACTGTTTAGTTAAAAGATGAAGAGATGCCTTATTATTTCAGGAGATGCTCTTTTTTTGGTCCCCAGTCTTAGAATCATAGAATCATAGAATAGTTGGGGTTGGAAAGGACCTTAAGTCATCCAGTTCCAACCCCCCTGCCATGGGCAGGGACACCTCCCAATAAACCATCCCATCCAAGGCTAAGTCCAGCCCCTCCTTGAACGCCGCCAGGGATGAAGCATTCACAACTTCCCTGGGAAACCCATTCCAGGGCCTCACCACCCTTACAGTAAAGAATTTCTTCCTCAGATCCAATCTAAACTTCCCCTGTTTCAGTTTGAACCCATTACCCCTTGTCCTCTCACTACAGTCCCTAATGAAGAGTCCCTCCCCAGCATCCCTATAGGCCCCCTTCAGATACTGGAAGGCTGCTATGAGGTCTCCATGCAGCCTTCTCTTCTCCAGGCTGAACAGCCCCAACTTTCTCAGCCTATCTTCATACAGGAGGTGCTCCAGTCCCCTGATCATCCTCATGGCCCTCCTCTGGACTTGTTCCTACAGTTCCACGTCCTTTTTATGCGGAGGACACCAGAACTGCACACAGTACACCAAGTGAGGTCTCACAAGAGCAGAGTAGAGGGGCAGGATCACCTCCCTCGACCTGCTGGTCACACTCCTCTTGATGAGCCCAGGATACGGTTGGCTTTCTGGGCTGCGAGCACACACTGCCAGCTCATGTTCATTTTCTCATCAACCAACACCCCCAAGTCCTTCTCTGCAGGGCTGCTCTGAATCTCTTCTCTGCCCAACCTGGAGCTGTGCCTGGGATTGCTCTGACCCAGGTGTAGGACCTTGCACTTGTCCTGGTTAAACTTCATCAGGTTAGCATCAACCCACCTTACAAGCATGTCAGGGTCCCTCTTGATGGCATTGCTTCCCGCCAATGTATTAACCAAACCACACAGCTTGGTGTCATCGGCAAACTTGCTGAGGGCGCACTCAATCCCACTGTCCATGTCACCGACAAAGATGTTGAACAAGACCGGTCCCAACACCGATCCCTGAGGGACACCACTCGTTACTGGTCTCCAGCTGGACATTGAGCCATTGAGCACTGCTCTTTGCATGCGGCCATCCAGCTAGTTCTTTATCCACCAAGTGGTCCACCTATCAAATTGATGTCTCTCCAACTTAGAGACAAGGATGTCATGTGGGACAGTGTTGAACACTTTGCACAAGTCCAGGTAGATGACATCAACTGCTCTACCCCTGTCCATCAGTTCCGCAGCCCCATCATAGAAGGCCACCAGATTGGTCAGGCAGGATTTCCCCTTAGTGAAGCCATGCTGGCTGTCCCCAAGCACCTTGTTGTTTTTCATGTGCCTCAGCATGCCTTCCAGGAGAATCTGCTCCAAGATTTTGCCAGGCACAGAGGTGAGACTGACTGCTCTGTAGTTCCCCGGCTCATCCATTTTCCCCTTCTTGAAAACGGGGTTATATTTCCCTTTTTCCAGTCATCAGGAACTTCACCTGACTGCCATGATTTTTCAAATACAATGGACAGTGACTTAGCAACTTCATTTGCAGCTCCTTCAGGACCCACAGATGGATTTCATCAGGTCCTCTGAAATATAAGGATGTGTTATGAAACCAAACATCTAAAGTTCAGAAGATCAGCTCTGATACTGGAAAACTGTAACCCACAGGTCTACCCTAGCCCTCGGAGTGCCTCCTATGTGAAAAACCATCTTTATAGTGCAATAACCAGAGGTCATTTGTTAGAAGATGGGTGGCTAATCTGCTCTTGGAGTGAGAGATGTTGCTGGGGTAACTCAGGGAAGTGTGTAGAGCCAGTTTTATCTGCCTTTATTTCAGCTTTTGAGCCATTTCTGTAATAAGCATTTTTGTCCTTAAAAATCTTCCTTCTTTTAATAGCTGAGCTTACTGCCTGAGCTTTATATTCTTTAACAAGAAATTTAGTTTAAAAAAAAAAAAAAAGAACATAAATACAAATACCCTATTTATTTTCTGGAATTTGGTGTAGTATTTCAGATTAGGGCATTTTGTGTTTAGTTTTGGCTTTTAATCAACATTTCAGTTAAAATGTTGCAGGACTGCATTAGGCAGGTAGACCCTTCCTGTCCATGGTCATTTAATGGACTGCACTCTCATTTGTCTGGAACCACTGCTGCCTCCCAGACCTATGTCCAGCTGCGCTCCGTTGTAGTATTATTCTCCTTGATTTGCTTTGCAGTGATTCCTAGAGGCTCCAGCCAGGAATCTGCAACTGTGATGCTATATTCAGTGTCAACCAGTATTGAGATGATCTCTGCATTACATATTCACAATCCAAAAAATCAGAATGCGAATCATAACAAGCCACAGAAACAGCTGCAGTGGTTCAGCCCAAAGTCCATGTAGCCCAGCATTCTGGCTCCAGCTCTGGCCATAAATAAGGTGCTCAGCAAAGGAAAGGAGAAGAGCAAAATATTTGATATTCCCCTACTTTTTTTCCTCGATCTCCCAGCCACCAACTTGTTTTCACCTACACCCATTTTTGCAGCCCCTAATGGGTCTGTCTTCAAAGTGCTTTTCCAATCTCCCCTTAAAGCTCCTCAAGCTTCTTGGACCCTCAGTGCTCTCCAGCAAAGAGATCTGCCAAAGCCTATGTGAACTACTGCCAATGTTGTGTGGGTTTCAACCAAGCTCCCTTCAGCTTTCCATGGTGTCTCCTGGTCCTTGTGTTGGGAGAGCCAGTCCCCGTCTGCTCTTTGGGGTGTGTTGGGGACCAAAGTCCACAACAGGCCGTAGCATCCCAACCTGCTCTCCTAGTCTTTGTACTGCAACTGCTCCAGACTTTGATCATCCTGGTTGTGTTTCTCCAAAGCTTTTCCAGTGGTATTTTCCTTTAATTTTTTAGAGCGTAAGAGTTTCTACCCGTGTTCTCAGTGTGTTCTTGTGTGGTTGTTTTTGCTCTTCAGTCAAATCAATGTTGATCTTATCCCAGACTTGAAAATACTTCATTTCTGGGAAAAGACTTCAGTGAGTTGCTCCAGTTCATAAGTTCTGCTACAAGAAAGGCTTTGCTATTCAGCCAGTATCTGTGTTCATTAATAGCTGTGTTACTTTTTCTTTGTTTTTCTTCTTTTTTGTCTGTTTTGTTTTCAACTCATCTTTATTCCCACACACTTCTGAAAGTGTTCAAAACTGAGTCAAGTAACAAATAGATCGAAGTCAAAAGCGTTGCATATTATTCTGTTGGTTTAAAGGACTTTGGGTGCTCTTAATTCCTTCAATCAGTTATTTTCTAACTCCTGCTGTGTGCTTGGGTAGATACCAATGCGAAGTATAGCGCTTGTTTGATTTTGTGTCATGTTCAGCTGCATTAGTACCTCCAGTGGGAGCAGCCTTTGCCTTCTGTCTGTCTGCCCCACTCACCCTCTAATGAGCTGCAAAAGCAATACTCTACCTTTATGATTTTTCTTCTTTTTCACATCATCCTTCTTTCTCCATTTGCTCAGACAAAGAAGTGATAAAAGGGAATGATGATCCGTTTAACACCACAGGAAGAAAGATTCATTACGAGACAAGAGAGACCTCTTGTTTACAGCGAGTTATTTTTGGTAATTAGCCATTTGTAGAGGAAGATGAGCCTCCGCTTGTAAAGTCAGCGTGCCATAATTTAGGGGACTTTGAATGGAACTCTAACATTTGCCTGGATTGGAAATGTTAATTGTGTGCATTTAGGAATAAATAAAGGGCTGTTTTTCTCTTTGCAGGAGGCAGACTGAACAAAGACCTGCGGCACTATCTTAACCAGAGGTTTCAGAAAGGATCACCGGATCACGATCTGCAGCAGACCATTAGAGATAACCTTTATCGCCATGCTGTGCCTTGTAAGTAACAAAACACTGACCCAGTGGATTGCATGTTTCATTTCTGGCTTTTTTTGAGGCAGTCTTCATGTGGCGGTGTGCACATAGGGTTCAGGTAGGGTTGATAAGGAAAACAGTTCATCCCTGAACTCTGCTTTTATGGTTACCTGTTTGGCATCAGCTGATGGTGATGCTTACTTTGGAGAAAAAACCTTTTAAACCAGCCATTAGTTAAGTGCTTGCCATAGAAATAGTCTTCATTAACGGCATTATGGTGAGTGTTCTTTTATTGGTTTGAAACCTAGGAATAAAAAAACCTGCTTGCATTTTGGTTTCCTTAGCAGAACTTTATTTCTAATGCTTATTTAACTTGTGAAATTTAACAGCCTTTTATGGCTGTGTGCCACTGTAGCAGACAACTGCCACTGTGGGGAGGTCACCCTCAATTCATGTAGGAGATAAGCAGCAAGAGGTAGCGAAGCTGAGAAAGAAATGCTCTTTTTCACTCAAAAACCCCACAAGGAACCAGAAGGAAAATGGAGATGTTTTGGAAGGCGTTAATCTCTAGAATTTCGGAATCTTTACTCAAAATGAGACTGTCCTTGCAATTTTGGGAAGATATGCAAAGAGTGAAGAATGATCCTGCTTCATAGCGCTGCTGTTTGGCATTCTCCCTCTGCCAGGATATGCTATTATAAAGAAATGTTTTTTCTGCTTAACTGGAATGAGCTGTGGGAGTAATGGCATGCCTTTCAGATCAGGCTGGGATAAGAACTGATAAACATCTTAGTTATAGGATACTGAGATGAGAAGCCAACTATTTTGAAGTTTTCTATCTCAACATGAATCAGAGTTTCTTGATCCTGGTAGACTTCTCTAAGTGTTGAATAATGATGTTGCCACTCAAAAATCAGTATTTGCCAACAAATATCATATAGCAGTATGTAGAGCAATAGCCATTTTCAATCTAAGTGTTGCATGCAGGAGAACTGTGTAGGACCACAGTTAAAACTGCGGTAGCCCTGGCAAATGTTGATTCTTCAAATGGTAGATGCTGTATATCACCATTGAGTTTATTCTCATTTTATCGGGGGAAAACAGGGACCAAATTACTTTCAAAGTGTCGTGCATGGACTTAAAGAGTAAATATAAATTATTGTTTTCTGTTGAACACTTCCATTTTCCATTTTGTCAATGTGAAATATGATTAGTTTTCAGTCACCTAACTTGCCAGGCTGCAGGGTTTTTAAGGCATACGGTGAAAAGTGCCTTCTAGGAGAACGCATGCAATGTTTGGATTGGGAGATGCAATGTTGTGATGCTAATGTCCTTCTGCTTGTGTGTTCTATTCCAATTTCTAAAGCAGGAAATAAAGCAAACGAGTGTAAGTTCTGTGGAAACATTTGGGGCATTACCAAGGTTACATTTTGAAATACTTTCCTTTGTTTCTTTTCTCTGATTTATTGAACTTGATGGTGAGCTAAACTGCTTGGACTCGATAAAGACTTTTGGTTTAAAATTAAGAGCAATGGAAGTGATTCCTGCTTTTTAGAAATAACTGGAGGAAACGTCAATGTATTAATCAGATCATCAGTACTTATGATCCATTTATTAAACAAATGGAAAATGTAGGAAGTGGAGTTAGTTACTGTGTGTTTCCATACTTTTTTTTTTTAAAGCAGTAGCATTTCATTTTTAATTCATGTACTATGAGGATGGTATCAGCAGTAGCTTTTAAGAATGATGCTAATATTCGTATGTGAATCTGAATGAGACTGCTGCATGCACGGCGGGTTGGGATGCTTTACAGGTCTGGAGATTAATCTAGCTGTACACTCATATTTTATTCCTTGGTACACGTGACCAGTAAATCCAGAGCCCTGGACCAATCTCAAGTGCTAATGGATTATGAAGCCTTGTATTTTGAAAATGGAATTCCCTGCTGATTATGTGGTAAATGCGAACAAGAGCACAAGGTCACTTGGACTGAACATGCTTGGCTTGACAGCTGCTTTTTGTTGCACTAATATAAAAGCTAAATGAAGTGATAATTAGTAAATACAAAGTGGAGGAAGACAGTGTTAACCAGTTCATCCCCAGAAATTCTAGTAAGAACCATGTGGTTAAGCTCTGACTAGTTTGTTACAGGGGGTGAGAAAACCCAGAGGGCTTCTGTTTCCCACACAGCCACGTGCCGGTTGTGTGCTTGGCTGACTCGAGCACTGAGTTTTAGTTTTTGTAGAAGATAAAGGTCAAGTAGAGGAGAGGAAAGATGCAGAACATTTGACTCAACCTCTTTGTTTCAAATTGCAATGACACACTGCTTAAGCATCATTTAGATTTTTACTTGAGGGAAGTTGGTTAAGAGTTTGCTTTATTTTCTCCTGAACAGTCAAGGGTAAGAAAGTGGGATGATGTCTGCTCCCAAAGGGGATATGAGCATTGCCTAAATGGGTGGACACAGGGATGGTTTTCCAAGAGGCTGGAGGACTTCATCCCTAAACTTGGGAGCCATCATGAAGGAATGAAACCTTGAAACAGATCCAGAAGTGAAGTGTTATTGAAAGAAGTAGGTGAACCACACAGTTATTTTTGCAAGCTAAAGTCTTCCCCTGTTCCTCAGTGGTCTCTACCCCCCTCCAGTGGGCTTCCTCTGAGTCTTCATACCCTCAGCTCCATCCTCTCCATTTTCTGCAAAGGTCTATGGTGAACAGCAGCAGTGACAAGCTTCCAGGTGTCCTTCAAGTTTTGTTGTTGTGCTGTCCTGAGTGCTCTGCTGTTGCTATCACACCAAACCCATGGATTTGTTTACAGACTAAAAGCATTCTCCTCTGGAATTTACAGCTTCAGCATCGTAATCTAGGACTGAGCCAAAGTAAGGAGGAGAGGCAGGATACCTTAGTTAGGTATTTGGAAATGCTTATGAAACCATGCATTTACAGTGTGCAGATCTTTGAAAGAGTTAGTGTAGTTCAGCCACTGAACTGGCTTTTATTTCAGCTGAGCCAACTATGTCTTATTTCCTTCACTTCCTGATGCTATCACTTCACTCTTAACTTCATAGGCTGGGTCAGAGCCCTTTTTTTTCTGCTTAGGAAAAACACAGCATCTTAAACTTGAGCAAAGTTATTCTCCTTATGTATTCAGATAGATAACTGTTTGCATTCCTAGCATGTACAATCCACTGTCAAAACCAGATAAAAACTCAAATGCATCATCCAGATTAGCAGGATGTTGGTCCAGTCTCTATATATCCCCTTTGCCTTGTTTTCTTTTGAAGCACCACATTTTTCCTGTTTTCTGATGTGCCTAATGAAGATCATCAGAAATAATGCTCTATTTGTGGGCTGGTTAATGGCTCCATTGAGCTTGGAGTGGACTGAGAATTGGCAACCATTTCTTGATTACTGATTGGCCATGACTGTACCAAAAGTGCTTTGACTGATGCAGAGACTTTGCCCAAAGCTTATTTTTAGTGTGAATTTCACTTATTCCAGCTCAGTTTTGCCAGCCTAAACACTTAAAAGCCAAAAAGCAGGTTTGCCAACCGTGTGAGGCATCTTGCTGGGGCACCTTGTAGGATGTCTGAGTCCACCTTTGTTAACTGAAGTTGATGGGACTTGCATGACATCTGATTTGGGGGGAGGCTGAAAGTCCGTGATGTAGCATGTGTTGACATCCTGCCTTTAGGTTTCAGAGAGTACTTTAGGAGCAGATCTCTCCCCCAAAGAGGACTTGTATGTGTGAAGATTTACTTAATGTAAAATGCGATTAGTAGGAAATACGTGTAAGAATATATCCGTGCAATTGTGTTAGTTGAGAAAGATACGTGATAGCAATTTAGTGCAGCAGCATTTCTAAACCACTGTTCACGGAAGGCTGAAGACAGGATTATCTTCCTCATTTTGAAGTGATGGTAGAGTACTAGCCTTTTGTCTTTACTGCTTATTCTCAACAGCCTGACAGCAGTTTTCTTTTTAAAGTGTATTGAGTAGAATCAGAGAGGAGATATTATTTCCATAAACGCTTATCTCAGCATGTTGGTTTGGATTTGGTGTTTTAGTTGGTTGGTTTTGATGTGTTGGTTTGTTGTTTTTCAGTTTCTTTCCTCTGAGCACGCTTACTTGATTCTCCTCTTGTTTCAGTCCCATGTGATACACAGTGGCAGCTATGGACAGTCTGACACCAGTACCTTTACTTGCCACAACGGTATAGCTGGTGCAGGCGTGACTGTAATAACAGATCAGTGGTCCCCTTCTTATTCACCTATAGTCTTTATTTGTCTTATTTCAGTACTGTGCGACTCCTTTCTTTGCCAGGCTTCAGAAGCAAAACTCTGGAAAGTACAAGGTCTTTTTGATGGCAGATGAAATGAGGCCAGTGTAATGGTTAGACTAGAGTAAGTCTTAGATGTCAGCCTAGAGGCTGTGTGTCAATCTCTTCTTTTTACCTGCTCTTCTGGATTTTAAAACCTCAGGAAGTCATCATTCAACAGTTGATTCACTTTCCCAAAACAAGTACATGCCCTGAGATTAATTGGGTGGAGATTTCAACGTTAGAGATTTACCACTTTCATTTCTGCTGTCTTTTCTCTCACCTTCCCAGAGTTTGATCTGTTCCTCTGTCTTCAATTACAGAACGGCAGCTCCAACTGTTGTTGTTATTCTTACAGGGGATTGTGGAGCAAAAGAGAAAGAAATGGATGAAAATCAATAGTGTGAGTGTTGAGTGATCTGTAAGGAGCCTTAGAAAAAGACAAGGACACCCAGGCTCCCAGCTGGCTCAGCTACCCCTTATTTCAGTGGGAAATGTAAGAATAAGTTTTTTATTCCAAGCAATCTGCTGGTGCAAAGGAAAAGTCTCCTTAAGGAAAACCAATAATGCTGAACAAGGAAACTCTACAGTATTTATGGGACAATCTTTAGTAAGTGGATGTCGATGAGCACATTAACCCTCACTATCTAATTAAATGTTTTAATAAATAATTGGACTACCAAAGGGTAGTTTAGTTTCTCCAAGAGTCGGATAAGCTGCTACCTGCATAACCACCATCATCTGCAGCAGATGAAGGACTAGAGAGACTGAGTAGGCTGAGGTGTGATGGAACTGCTGTCAAAGATGCAGACTTAGGTGATTTCCCAGGATAGCTTTAAAGCCCTGTAGCGCTGGGCTCCCTGTAAGTATTCTGAACTTCAAAATGAATTGGAAGAAGGGATATGCAAACCTGCTTACAGAAGGTTCTTTTCTTTAGAATATTGAGCATCATACTGTATCAATGTACTGGGAAAAGTTGTTGGAGTGAAGGAAAAAGACCTTTATGCTGCAAATGCATGTGTTTTTACATGTGGGGATATTTGAGTCACAGTTTCAAGGTTATTTTTAGTTACCAATTTTTATTAAGGATAAATAGAATCACTGACAGTGCACATTATTTTTCTTCACAGGCAATAAATCATCAGTTTATGTACACAAATGTTCTCAGAGTTCTCAAAAGTCTTCCAGACCTGCAGCCTTCTTTATTATCCAAGTACCTTTTGTTGCAGTTCCTTTCCTAGAGGTGTAATTCTGCTTTTGTAATGAGAAAAAGTTGCATTGTCCATGAAATATTCATTGGAAAGCCACACCGGTAAGGTGATGAAGAGCAGACTGATCTTTTTTTTTCCTAACACATGAAACATAATTAATTGTTTTACAAGATTTATGGTAGGAAAAAATCTTAAGTATATTTTAAGTAGCGTCCTTATCAGTAGGGTGCAACATAGAGGTACCGCAGTATGTAACAGTCATTTTTCTTAAGACTGTTTGCTTGTGAGTTAATCTAACTCTGAGGAATGAGGCATATTTTCCATGCCAGCTAATTTTTTACTTTTATACTTCCTGTATTTAATTTTTCTGTGTTTCCAGCAGGGGCTGTATTCTGAGCACAACCGGTGGATTTAGAAAACCCTTGTAGCTGTGTTCCAGGGAGTGCTACAGAATTACAGAAGAGTCCCCTGCAGTTATCAGGGATACAATTATTTCACATATTATTGAAACGTGATTTCACTTTTGAGAGAGAAATAAATGCCCTGTTTGGGATAACAGGGCCAATATATCTGTAGTTTAGTTCCTCTCCATAGACAGTCATTTGTGTTTAATCTAAGAGACTTCGGACCTTTTCTTCCATCTGGTCTGTCCTTTCAGAGCAATAGTGCCTTTTGTGCCACTGGATTGGGTATTGGGTATCATTATTATTTTTTCTACATTTGGAAATAAATACACTTACAATAGCAAATACCTCTCCATCTGCTTACCCATTTGTGAGGAATAGCTTTTTTGTGTTTCGCTGTACACCCGGTTGAAATTGCATGAGGCACCAGAGAACACTACAAAGCAGAAGAGCTCAGCCTCGTAGGCTCTCCCATGCCACTTGCCAAAGGAGATTTGGGTAAGAAGTGTGGGAAGAGATTACATTGCTAGTTTTCTTTGTTAGTCCCCAGTGTACTTAATTTTGTGGGGTTTTTTTCCATTGCAGTTGCTTTGTACTATGGCAAAGCATCTGCGAGTGGGTATTTAGTTAGTGCAAACAATGTCTGTGCATATGTTTTAAAATGTAAAGGTTTCTAAGCTTGTGAGTCTCTGGGAAAGCTGAGAGTAAATCAGAGCTGAGAGCAGGTACTGCTGTTTGGAGGTTGAAGGGGTGGAGGTGAATTGCCCCACATTGTGTACTTCAAAACTGGCTCTGTCCTGCCATAGTTTTTCGTATGATGTCTCGGGGTCCTGATTAGAGCTTTTGTAATGTCCCAGCGTTTGATTTTATTGAGGCAGTTTGATTTCTTTTCAACTACCATCATGTATCTGTTCAAGGTTTACAGTGTATTGATTATGCTACCAGCCGAGAGAATGAGTGTTCCAGGCAAAGGGAACAGTTTAAATTGAGGAGAAGTTAAATGCGTAGCTGTTCTTTAACCTGTTTTTCCACTCATACTTGCATTTGTGATTCACATTTGGTATCTCATGACTTACTCCCTGTAGAAACCACCCATCACTCTGTATAGGTATGTTTGTGCTTGGATGTGTTGATGTGTGGTGGTTTCACAGTTACAAAAGCCTATGCTTCTATCATCAAAGATGCCAGTACTTACAAGAGGACACCTAAAAATCCCATTTAAATGATATTATTCTTGTCCAGTGCAGTACCTGTAGTGTACTGTGGGCAAAACCAGTGGCATTGCAGAGGAGGAAATGCCAGTGTGATTCCCACTCATGTATCTTGCTGCCTTGATAGTCTCTGAGCCCAGGAAGTCAATGGCAGATGCAGCCTCCTGATGGTTTGATGGGGATGCAGACTTGCTACATTTCATCTTCAAACCATTATCTTTTTTTTAACATTACCATGCTTCTTCACATAAAGCATGTTGTATTTGTCCTCTAAATCCTTTCTCTTTTTATTTCAGCAGAGGGGAGATTAGCCGTGTAGTCATTTATAAACCTGTTTAGATTCTGCTAACTGGTGTTCTTTGGGGAAAGCCATACCCAGTACCTTTACTAGGAGTAACTCTGTAAATTACTCTTCATTGATTTCCTTCCTCCCCCACCCTCAGTGAACAAGAAGATAGAAAAAAATAGAATAAATATTTCCAGTTGTGCCCCTGTTGAATGAGAAATAAATCTTTCCTATTAGTTGTAACGGCCTAGATGTATCCTTTTCTTATAATGTGCTCTTGGATAATTAGAGCTTTGAGTTATGAAGTCAAGATTCCTGGGTCATTGCCAGAACAGATTTGTTTGAGGGGGACACTAGTTCCTTGAATTCCTTTTAAAGCGCTTTGTCATGTCCCAGGCTTTATTTTGATAAATGGCTCTTTGAAAGGCTAATGTATCTTCAAAATGAGATGTGTATCACGGAGTAATCAGGTGGATGGTGATCTAGCAGTTCTACTTGCAGGGTCTTTTTGGAGATGAAGATGGAGGAAAACATCAAAGACCCGTGGAAGCTTCACCTGTCACTGAATTATATTTCATGCTTCATCATTCATTCACCACCTGCTCTTCTTTAAACTTCAGGTTTAACATTTCATTTACCAGGAGAAGAAAACAATAAACAAATGTTGGTAAAAGGAGATCTATAGGAAGAAGCAGTATTGCTTGTTACATAAATTGATACCTCATTCTTATTCCAGACCTTCATGGCAACTGCCACTGCGGTATGGATTTTTCTACCAAATTTAAAGCTACTTAATGGGAGATTGTCATATGCTAAAAATGTGCAGGTAACCATTGCTATATTAGGGATTTGAAGTGGCAAACCTCAGAACTGAGTGGCTGGGGCAGGTGATGGGGAAAGGAGGAACTCCAAATTAAGAAACAGCTGCTTTTAGCAAACTCTTCCTTGAATAAATGAGGAGATGGATATTTATAAATGCAGCATTACCATCTCCTGCTGTTCATAGGTCTTGAATTAGCAATCACAACCTTGAAACTAGGTATTTTGACTTTTCATTTACCTGTTCGTTTCTGAGCCCTTAATGCTGTCTTTGTTCATGTTTTACTAAGGTATGGGGGTTTTGCATTTTCTGGTCAGAGGTGGCAAATTCACGAGAGTTGAAAATGTACTTGAACATTGAGCAGGTTTTCAGCTCTTCTAAATCCAGGTATGTGTTGCAAGACATGCAAGATATTTGAGGTAAAACCAGCAGGACAGTGCATGGCAGTGCAGAAGGAGGAAGGCTGAACTCAACCGTGGAATAGAGCTGGACCCAGTTCTTCCAGGAATGTAAACATCCCATAATGTTCATAAATATCTTTCCCATTTTTGCATTCCCATAATTTTACTTATTTATTTTCCTGTCTCACTTCATCTTCTGCAATCACCCAGTGTTTTCTAGAAGGGAGCAGCTGATGAGATGTGGTAGTGCTGCTCCTGTGTAACTAACCGCACAGGAGCATCACATTGACAGACATTCTGTGAATCGCCCACATAATAGAACATTGATGATACCATTAAAGTGGTAAAGTTAATATTATAGCACTATTAGATTTCTCCCTCATTAACTCTGCTCTGATAAACAACCTCTGGCATATTTTGAAGGCAATAGTCACCTTACGATCACTACTGCTACTCTCTATCTGGCATTTCACGCTCCTCTAGATTTATAGTTCTTTTGTCATCTAATCTGTACTTACTCCTTTACTTTTTTCTTTGAATTTGTGCCTACAAGCAGACCCCTTCCTGAAGGGCCCTGGATGTGTAATTAACACTTCTCAGCAAGAATAAGGACATCCTAAATTCAATTTCTGAGATTTAGGACAAAATCAGTTTTAACGAATAAAATGGACCGAGTGTTCAGGAAAGCACGGTGCCGACTTCCAACAGTGTTTTAGTGCTGGGCACTTTTAAAGGGTTGGAACAGGGTAATGCTTGTGGCAGTTGTTGTGTTCTTCGCTTTTGCCAACAGATATCAGAGCAATCTCTGCAGATCTTACTGGGGACGTAGGGGATGAAGAGGGGACCAAGCGGATGCTTGTGGCAAGGGGATGTGATGGGTGTTGGGCACAGCCCTGCTGCTGCACGTCTGGGAGCTGGAAAAGATAAAGAACTGTTTTTTCTTGGCTGTGTCTGTCCAGCAGAGACAACTTCCACTCTTAAAAGTTAATCCTCAAGCAGCAAAGCCATGAGCTGCAGCTTATCTAAGTAACCTTAGCTCATCTCCACTGGCAGAGAGGCTTCCATGGAGGTATTACTTGCCTCCTTGTTTTCCTAAGTGAGTCATGGCTTAATTAGAGCGCTGTCTCGAGGAGAAGGTGGTTTTTTTACATCACCTACCACAATGTAAAAGTGGAAAGCGGCACTGAAACACTGACCCTTAATCTGAAGTGCACCATCTGTGTTTTGTTTCCACATCTTGCTGAGTTTACAGTTATTTGAATTCACAGTTTGTTCCCCATTTGCTGTTCCCACATGGTAAGTGAATTGGATCCAAAGCGTACTGATGAAAGATTGAGGAGTCTGTTGGAGAGGTTTGTCCTTACCTACAAGATTGCTCTATCTCACACTTCTTCCACCCTGTGAGGTAAATCCCAGCTGTAAAATCTTGTCTCAAGATCTTCTTTCATGGTGGGAAGTTGGGGTTGCTGTAAGGACAAAGACTTCCTTCCCCGTCCTGAAGTACTTCATGGCTCACCTCTGACTTTCTGCTCAAGAAAAGGTAGAGAGTTCTAAAGAGTATTTGCTTTACTGTTCCTCTGAATTTGTGTGGATGCTTCTCCAGTGCTGCTTGGCATTGGAGCACCACTTTTATTGAATGTGTTTTCTTTGTTAAAATGTTTGGATGTTAAAATAAGGCTGGGTATAATATAACGGAGGGAGCTGTAATTACAATTGTAACAGTTTTTCATGGTGCAACTTTGAATTACTCTCGTTTTAAAATAGACAAACTGCTCAAAACCAGGTTGAATTTCATCTGTTCTCCTTTGTTTCATTTTTTTGCCTACCGAAGCAACCATTTTCTTAAGACATAACTGTAAAAAAAAGATGTAAAACTTAAACATGTCATATTTCAAAAGCAAGCCATTCAAATGCTGAAGGCTGTATAAACTTAAATACCTTCTTTGGGTTTTGCTGTAGACCACACAAGCTCTGAGAAATTGATTACTCTGGTGTTTGAAGGGGCTTTCATGATGCAGAAACAGAGGTTTGCATTGAATTTCCTTCTTTGTGTGTGGGACTTTATTTTGGAAAGAGAAAAAGCCTTTAAACCCCAGATTGAAAATAAGTCATTTCATTGTTTCCTTCCCCCCCTTATAAATCTCATGAAAGAGTTCATAAATGATGGAGGAGATGCATCTCTTAATAAATGTAAAGTAAAATGCTCCATTTATATTTTTAAAGAAGAAGCTTTAGTTTCTGGAATGTCCCATTTAGGTGTTGCCTCGTTGAAGTATCACATGGTGAGAGTTTCAGTGTGGTTTGTGCAGACTCATTTTATTTTGTGGGCATGAAGATGAGAGATGAGGAATTAAGAGTTATTTATTTTCATATTGCAGACTTGAGATTTACTGTATGCAATACCCTAAACCCATCATTATCAAAGGCTTTGAGCTTCCCTTGGGGACCATGAGCTGACCAGACACATACCCAAAAACCAGCCTAAGGCTCAATGAGGCTGTTGTTGAAAGACTGATAAGGTGAATCTTGAGCAAAGAGTTTTTATCTCTTCTTTTTAAACAAGAGACATATAATGGTCCAGAACCTTGGCCAGATAGGATTTGCATGGAAATATTTGTGTCCTGTAAAACTGTTTTATATACTTATAATCAGGCCAGCCTCCTGTTCATGTGTGGCCATTTCTCTTATAAAGGTAATAAAAGGTTTGCTGTCTGTCAGTGATGATTTGCTCCCACCCAGGTCAAACACTTTTGGGAACTGTGTACTTCAGTAAGAGGAGCTGCAGTATTTATGCTGTTGGGTTTGGTAGCAGAATAGAGATGATGTTTTTTTCCTTATGTTGCCTGTCACTCACACGTGCTATAAACTTGCGAGCCGTCGCGTTCATCCACACCTGCACTGAGCTGCTTTGCAAGTGATGGCTGTTACCTGTTGTGGTTCAAAACCTTTGCTTGTTAGAGCAGCAGCAGCGGGTGTTGTCCCACCATGACATGGTCCATGGAGCGGGTGGCCGGGCTGGCACCACAGCACCCATGCCCACCCCACCAGCACCTCCCATGCAGTCCTCAGGCTCTTTACATTTCTGCCTACCTCGGTGAAGCTGCAGAAGCCCCCGTGAAGCAGCCAGAGCAGGTTTCCTTGCAGGGCTGGAGTCCCCTGGGATTTCAGTACTGCATCTAAGCAGTCCTGTCCTTTGAGGTATGTGGAGAGCATCCGAGACAGACACCTGCTGGCTCTGAATCAGTCAGGTGCTTTCTCCAAAATATCTTTGGCCCCTGTTGCTGGTGTTTACTTTTAAAGAGATAGAGGCATGTGTTGGCTGTAAGAGAAAGGAGCAGGAGAAAAGAAACAAAATCATTGCTGCTGTCTCTGAAATCCCTGCAGGTTTAAAAAGGGAGATGAAAGTTGGTGCTTTAGGAGAAACTTTAAGCTCTTGGGACAAGCACAGCAGAAAACAGAAAGATGCTCTATATTCCATCTGATGGTTTGCAAAAATGAGTGCTGTATCTCCTATGGAGAGAGATAGGAATACACATTCACATATTCCCCCCAATCTTGTGCCTTGCAAACTAGGACAATACCATTTTGCACTTCCCTGGGCATATTCTCAAATAACTCCATGAAGATGACAGAGAAATAAAAAAGGTGAGGGAGAAAGAAGGGGGGGGGGGGGAATCCGCCTCCTGGTATTTCAGCTCTCCAGCATACACAGGTGCTTTTTAATCCCTCTGGCCTACATATTCCACAGCCCCTAGGAATAGAGGAGTCATGATGTAATGCTCTTTCCCTCACGCTCCCAGCTTAAATACAGATGGAAATTGTTGTCATGTGTTAGAAATGTCACCAATAATATAAAAGGCAGGCTTCTGCATTCTCCCTTTTGCGCTGTCAGCTGCTGCTGCCAGCTTATTCTTCCCTCTCAAACCTATTGTCATGTGGCAGAAACCCTGATGTAAGTAAGCTCTGTCCTCCCCCTGCTTATGATCCCTGCATTTTTTATTCCCCTCTGCTGCAGTGCTGAGGATCATTACATACCACGACTTAAAGACAAGACCTCACAAAGGAAGGATTAATCTTGTATTTGTGCTTGAATTTCGAAGGACTCAGGCAAGTGAGAATGTTCTGTTGTATTCTCTTTCTTTCCTAGATGCTAGAGAAATGAAAAGCAGCAAATGTGATAAGCAAGGGCTGTTCTTCCCAAGCGAACCCAGAGGTTCCTCAGCCGCAGGTTGTGCGTGTAAGGATGGAGTGGGTTGTAACGGGAGGCTTGGGAAGGGAGCTGTGGAGCGGAGCCGTGCAGCCTTAGCCCAGCCTGGGAGGACAGATGGCTAGTGCTGCTTTTTAATTCATCAAGCAGGCTTTACGTGAGGCCCGTTGGCGAGCGGGTGTGCTGCGAGAAGCGGGGTCAGTGGGCACGAATAGGCTGAGATCAGGACCAGATGCCTGCCGAACAATGGGGCTTTTGAAAGAAATGCGGGAGGAAGCGTGGCGCTTGCTTTGTACAGCCTCCGCATTGCAGGTTGGAATGGGGCAGCTCCTATTTAATGAAGTGCATTCCTAAACGTGGTCGTCAGCCCGGGCTGGGAGACAAGGGGACATGTCAGAAGGGAGCTTGTGGGGCTGGCGTGCCGGGGGGAGTGATCCACACTGATGGATCGCCCCGAACAATGCAGTCTTAGTGTTGGATGGGAAAACCCATCAATACATCCCTGTGCATATTAATGCGATACAGCAGGTGTTGCTAAATGTCTGTTCCGGCATTGTTCTCTGGCGGCTCCACTGAGGAGGGGGCAGGAAGGAGACCTCAAGAGGGATGCACTCATCTGGGGTAGAGAAGGAGCTGCTCCCGTGATGCTGGAAGTGAAGCAGGAGGCGAGAACCGGCCGTGTTCCCTCTGCTGGAGTCACGGCGTGGGGCAAGGTCCTGGCCTGTGCACTGAGCTGGGCAGTGGTCCCCTGTGCTGGCTCTGGGAAGGAATGAGGGGACCAGGCTTGGAGGGGCTGATCACATCTTAAAGGCATAGCAGGGCCAGGAGGGTCCTGTTTTCTGCAAAACACCCCCAAAACTAAGCAGGTTTGAAGGCTGGGAAGTGATTCTCCAGTGATCAGGTTGGGTCAGCAGGGCAGAGGGCAAGAACTGAGGATGCAGGGATGGTGTCTCAGTTAAAATTCAGCAGTGAAAGAGTTAAAAGAGGCGTAGATTTTTTTCAGCTTCTCCAGAAATACATCAACTGTGAATGAGTGGCAGAGGCTGTGTGTGAATTGCAACAAACAAGGCATACAACATGTGTAAAAACAAACAAAATGTCTATTTTTGCATTTGCGCATATCCTCCTGTATCCCTCCTTGAGATAGATTTCTGTGTTAACAGAAGTCACATCCCTAAATATTTACAGCCATGTTAGCCAGCGTAATTCTTGCAGGCTTTGGGGGTGGTGGTGGGGGAGTGTATGTAGTCTGTCATTATTGTATGTATTTCTTAATAAAAAGACACCCATTTAATTGCTGTCATTGTGTTGTCTGCTCCCGTTGTGATTTGTGACATGCTGTACTGTATTTGTCAGCAGAACGAAAGGGGTCTTTGTTCCTTATTCGTGTTATGGCACACTGCATCTTTCAGTGAAAACAGGATATTTGCCTTTAGAGCTAACTTAGCTGGTGATCTGTGCCTGCTGTTACCCTGGGAAGGGTTTCTGGGTTTTCCCAGGAGTTTGAGGAATTCGCAGGCAAGGCTTGTATTCTTTGTTTATTTTTGCGTAGCAGTGTGTTAACAGGGATGAAGAGTCGTCAGCTTCATTTGCCCACAAGACGGGTAAAGCATGGCCAGCGGCTGAGGCAGCTTCGCATATTACGGCTGCCTTTCCATGTATTCCTTGTCTGGGGATGAACGGCCAAGTGGACCATGAGCTAGGATTTAGTCCTTGTGTGCCTTTGACCATTTACTGCTGTGTAAACTGCCAACAATCAGAGAGATGAACCAAGATTCTGTAATACTGACGATCTTCTGTGCCTAGTGAAAGGCTGGCCAAAACCATGGATTAATAAAGGCAGTAACTGAATTGGCCTGCTATGACAGTGGTTGGTTGGGGATGCCAGTAGCACTTGTGGAGTGCTTTCCAGCCACCGGTGCTGGGTTAGGTTACAGTATCGTCTGACATCAACAGCCTTATCAGTTACTATCTATTTACTGTTCTTTTCATGCTCTAGCCACTTGGGTATCAGTCTGTGTGCGTGTGAATGGGAATGGTTTACAAGTGTAGCTGCTGGAATTAACAGCCAAAAAAGGATCCAAATTTAAGGCAGTGCTTGCCCAGATGATTAATAAGACTTATCCTAAAACATTGCGTGAATGTATGGAGCTCATTTTTAAATTGAACTACCAAGTTCAGCAGCTTGAGCTTTATGTTGTCAATTCTGCTTATTTTCTACTCTGCAGCGCACATGGGGAAGTGGGAAAAATGCTAAGCCAGGCTCAGGAGGGGCTGATGTGAATGGCTTTTCTATTAGCGGGTCTGGCTCAGTGAAGGGGGTGACGCTGTGTACCTGTTGCTTGTTGATGTGTGCCTCCTGTGCAACGTGGAAAATTACATCAAAGAGTAACTTTGCTCAGGAGAAAGCAAGGATTCGCCCAGTGGTGCAGAAGAGCAGGGAGTATTTTCTCCCTTGCCAGCTTGTTTCCACTTGTCATTGCCGGCTGCTAGCTCCTGTCAGATGGAAGCAGGGATGGATCCACATAGATCCAAGAATGATGCTTCACTTCCTTCTGGGAAACTGCTGCAGAACTGGCAAGAAAGAGCAGAGGCAGCTGCTCCAGGAGCACTACAGCTCCAGTTGAATTTCTTCTTTTATACACTCTGCTAATGCAGGTAATCCAACCTGCAATTTGAAGCTTAGTGTCCCTTTTGTCATTATTGACAAGCCCTAGCACAAGTGAGGCTGTCGTAGCAGTCAGAGTGTTGCAGAAAGAAAAAAGCAGTAATGAAAGCCATTAATTCAGCAGCAGAAGCTGATTAGATGGTGCTAGGTTCTTGACTCTGTATCTGACAGTAATAATACTTACCCTGGGTTTCAGTCGTTTAAAAGTTCATATGCTGCAGGTAAGGCTCTTGCTGCAGTTTGAAGCTTGTGTATCGACACTTTTCTGACAGCTTTCCATCCCTTCCAGTGCACTGAGTCTTTAAATGGTTATGCAAGAAATGTTTCTGAAATGAGTGCACATTAAGTCATTTTGGTGAAGAGATGCTGGGTGCTGTGGTGTTCAATAAAGCTTATTCAAAATGTGGTGCTATTTTCAGTCAAATTCTGCTAAATCCTGTCCTGACTATTGTGCTCTTGAATATTCTGGTAAGCATGCTGACTGGTTCACTGTGTTAATCCTGTATGGTCCTTCTGTCTGCAGCTAATCCTGAGCTGTTGCTGTTCTGTATACATGAGTAAGATTCTTTCCCCCCCTCCCCTTGATGATATCCAGTAGAATTCCAGCTGACTACTAGAAGATAAGAGATCAAATATCCTACTCTTCCTTTTTTCTCCTCAAGTATGAGAGCTGAGTTTCTTCTGCTTGAAAAACAAACCCTAGAGAAGTATCCTTGATCTGTTGTGCTCTGTCTGAAGGTGCAGTAGCTCAGACTCTGCAGGATGGCTTTGGGAATCTCTGCTGTAGATAAATCTGGAAGAAAAGGCATGTGCAAATCAAGTTTCTGAATTCACATAGGTTTGATAGAATTTCTGTCAGAACTTCTCATTAATTAGGGATGAAGCTGATAGTGATGGCTGTAGTTAATATTATTTCCCTAATATAAAGTTACTGGATTTTCCTAGATTTTGTTTTTCAGGTTGGGTCTACCTGTGGGAGATGTGCTTTGGCAAAATCTGTCCCTTTCTAGTGGAAAAAGTCCTTTTCCCTTAGGACAGTTAGTACCAACTCTAAATTACTACTCGATCACCTTACAGATTTGTTAGAAAAGCTTATGGAAGGAAGGGCAATAGTTGAATCGTGAATTAATTCTCCCTACTGCCACTGATTTCATCCATGGGACAGACATTGGATCTCTGTATAATAAGATTAGGTCATTGAGCAACCTGCTCAAAGGTTTGGAACTGGACAAGCTTGAAGGTCCCTTCCAACCCAAGCCATTCTATGATTCTATGAATATGCCCTATATTGCCATGGTTGCATGGGATGTATATATTTGGCATATGTGTGTAATACAAGTGCTCTCGTTTTGTAATATAAATTTGCATCACATTTGCATTTAACTAAGATCAAAATATCATGAACTGGAGAGTCTGTGGTAACTTAAGTAAAACTTTTTCTTAAAAGATGTATAATATTTAGTTGATGTAAAATGTCAAAAACACCCACATCTTTCCTGGGAAGAGATTGAGTATTTTATTTTCTTTTACATAGGCTTTCAAAGGATTCATTAAGAAAATTAATTCCAAGAAGAAAAAGAGTTGACCCCAGCACTTTGAGGCCAACAAGGCAAAATTCCCAACATAATCATGCAGTCAGCCCTAAGAGGGCTGTGCCTGAATGACTTTGCGATATGTTTTCTGGAAATATTCAATATCGAAACAAGGAAAAAACTGGTAGATGAATAATGTAGTCCTGTCAGCAAGCGAGGTGTGGCTGTGGGTATCACTTACTGCATTGAAAAGTACCTTGGTTTTTTCCCTACCCAGAGGCAGTGTCCCACCTGGAATCAGCAGTGTTACCGCCTTCTTCATTTGCCTGAGGAACCTTTTGATCCATTGTAGATTGGAAATTTTCATCTGTTTGGAGGGTTTATTATGTTTTGTTTTCATTAGGGCACAACATTGACTTTTAATTCATTGAAGAGAAGATGAGAATCAGGCACACAAAAATCAAAGCTCTGAAAGAGCAGTGTTACTGAAATCAGGATATATTGCGGAAAAAAAAGTATAATTGTTTCTCTCTCTTCCCTTGTTTGCACCCTCTCTGGGTACAGGTTTTACCTTTGGTAGGTTTATTGGTAGCATTGATAACAACCTTGGTGTTGATTTTTAACATCAACTTAAATGAATGGTGGGGAACAGTTTAATAATAGTCATGTAGAAGATGCTATTGGAAACACATGTTTTGTCAGCGCTGCTTTGGTGATTAATAGCGTGTCATGTCTTTTATGGTGTACTAACAATTTGGCACCAGAGTACAAGCCCTTGATAAAGGTGGGGAAGTGTCTGGAAGAAGAAAAGGTCTCCTCTTCCTCTCTTTCTTACATGGACCACAATAAGAACCTGAGGTTTGAGGCATCCTGAGGCTTGGGCTGAGGAAATGGGATATAGCAGTGCAAACTACTTGTGTGGTGATGTAACATCAATGGCTGGTTAAAGGTGTACTTTGAATGTAGTTTAGTTGACAAGTGCTAGCATCCTGGTGTTAACGAGGCAGTATTTTAAGATGTGATAATCTGTCATCCTAAACTCTGAAGGGAAATCAAGGGTTTACCACACACAGATGCACGAGCAAAAACTGTCCTTTGCCTTTTCTGTAGAAAGACTTTAACTTCTTTTATTTTTGGTGAAGACGAAGTCAACTCATTTTGAGTCCTAATCAGGAAGTGATTCAGAGTTTGTGCTCATTAAATCCTTCCCGTTACTCCTGGGACTGCCAGTGAGGATGTTGCACATCACCTGCTGATGAGATGATGTTTTTGTCAAGGAGATGAATACCCCAAAAAGTATTCTCACAGTGCCAAACCACTGGGAAACTGGGAAGGGTCTAGAAAGCCACAGGGAGGCTGGAATGTGAGTACTGGAGCTAGTTTAATCATCACTATGTGAAGCAGCTGCTTACCCATTAGAAAGAACTCATCTTTAGTCATACGTGGTTTGGGGGACATGAAGGTTGAGCCCCGCTCTTCTCATAATTTGAAGTTTCAGATTTTCTTTGGCTTAATAAGGTACAACACAGAGCATTTAATTCCTCTTATCAGATCCTTTAGTCATTGTTTGGATGGATCTTTTTCATTTCCCCCCCCCATTTTTCTCTTTCTCATACTTCATGTATTCTATTGTTTTATTAGTTCAGTGGCCTTTCTGGGTCAGTGCAGTCTAAGTAGTCTGACTTTTATAAAGGTTTTGGTGACTAAGTATTAGTGACCTCTATTCATCTTCCTTGTGCTTCTCCAAGACAGTGCAGTCTGATTTTGGGCTGCACTGTGCTACAATATCACTTAGTTCATCACATGATGAAGCAAACCTCATTTCTTCTCTGCAGATGAAGGCACCTCAGTAGATCGTGTTGCCGAGTTTCTGCTTCAGTGTTTGGCTCATTTTTTGGGGCATTCCTTCTTGGGCACTACCTCTGAGGCATTTCTCTAACCCAGCCTCTACCTCTTGGTCAGAGCTGAATTAGTATGGGTCTGAGAAGAATTTCGGGCACGGAGGTTAGGAAATCTCAGAGTTGATACTGCCATAATTTGGCTATTTTAGATATTATACTTTGCCAATATCTGGGCAAGTCTTGTCAAGTAGAGCTTTCTTGCTCAAACTTGCTTTCTTCTTCTGGTAGCCCTCAGCCTCGCTTGTTGTTCTCTGCTTCATGCTAAGTGAAGTGAGAAACAGGTTTTAGGAGTGAAATAAGAATGTCCAACATCAGGATGGAATGATTGAGAAATACCTGCACAAAGAGGAACAAAAACTGTTCAAGCAACCTGGACTGTGGCCTCTGGTAGTTCAGGAGAGCTTAAACTGGAAAGACTGCATATTAGCAGGCTTTTTTTACTGTATAATGTTGTAGGCTTTTTTAAAAGGCAGAAGGGAGCAAAGGAACAACCCAAAGTTTCAAAGTCCTACCTCCCTCCCAAAGTTGAGAGCAAGCTGTTGAGGAGGGAGATTCCGTCCATAGTATTTATTCAGAGTTTGGGAAACTTGGAAATGGGAGTTACTGAAAGTAGAAGCAGGTAATGGAGTGTGTGAAATGGGCTTTTCAGGTGTCTGCCTCTGACACACACACACAAAGCTTAAATTTCTAAGCAAGGGGAGATTTTAATGCAGCCTAGATGTTGCTTTCTGCGTAGAACTCTTTGCATCTCTAGCTGCAAAATGGCACACTGTCACCATGGGGAGATCTTTAAATTGAAGGACCTTTCTCTAATAAAAGGTCTGCTTCACTGTAAAGGAGATACTAGGGTTATATCATCTTGAAGGGCAAGCTGGTAAATGAAATACTATTATCTTGGTGTGTTCTTTTAGTAAAATATTTAAAAGTGGCTCACTCCTGGTGAATTACCTGCTGACCTGATCCTGCAGCAGCCTTATTAAACAGTTGCTGTTGTAACATTCCTTGTGAAGTTAAAAGCGTGTCCCACTGCACTAAGCACTATTTCAGATATCCCCATTATAACAAAAAGTCTTTATACAGTAATAGTGCAAACTGATGGCTCTCATGGGTGCTTTCATAATGAGGTTTTATGGTAACTGTTCTCTGATCCCTCTTCTCCTTTTACCAGTGTATCAAATTTACTCAGTTTATCTCCATATTCATAGGACTTAAGAAATTCTCTCCTGCAACTCCTCCAGTATTGCAAACACCATCACTTCTGATACAGAATGAGTTTACCAAAACAAAGAGTGGCATAAAATGAGGCTATCTTTGCATAGCACAATTGCTTGGGCTGGTGTAGCTTAATGAGCTTCTGCTCATCAGCTGAGCTGCTGTAGCTGACTGGGTACGTGCTCCTTGCCATGAGCAAATGCAAGGTGAAATTAGTTAGTTTAAAACCTTAAATTTTTGCTATTTGTAAGTCTCAAACTCTGCTTGAGTACTGGGGCACTCCTGTGCTGATGCATGGCCAGTGATAACTTGATTTCTTTTGGTCATCTGTCTATAACTTGAGAAGAGCTTTTAAAGCAAATATTCCTATTCATCATATGGTGGTAGGCAGCTGCCCTGGCTGGTGCTGCTTGAGGTTGGCAATGCTGTTACAGCAACAGCAGTAACAGAGATGTGACTTAGCACCTGAACAAACAATTGCACTTGTGCCTTGGGCTTTGAAACTGTATTTCTTGGATATTCTTGGGTGGAGTGAAAGAAATCTTAAACTCCTTTGATATCTTTTGTGACCTCATACCTAATTACATTATATTTTGATAGCTTTCCCTCAGCAGTTCCTTATTTTACAAATACACATTCAAATGAGCCTGATGGTATTATATTTTGTAGGCTAGTTATCTTACATTCCTGACCATCCCCTTGGTACTTGAATCTCTTCCTACAGAGAGTCTTCAGCGTATTTCAAGAACCTGTGGTCTGCCCTTGTCACTGAAGTAGAAAGCATGATTGGGTTAAAACCTTCTCTTTTTCTTCCTTGACTCACTTGTCTTCTCCTGGTTTGACTATGATTGGTTTTATTCTGATGTATATATAGGGAATAAGACACAGAGGTGGTTGGAGGCTGCCAGCTCTGGTTCTGTGATTTGTACCACTTAGGTTCACCAAATCCCATCTTTATGCATTGACACCTGTGGCAGTGGGTTCTGATCTGGCATCAGATACAGCAAGTTCTGTTAATAGGAGAGTGTTCTGGCTGGGTGCAGTGATTGATCCTTCTGCAGTTTCTCTCAATCCTGAGGATACTTTTTGCCCTCGGAAGAGCTGTTTTGTCAGGTGTTGGCTGTGTTTAGAGGAAAAAAAGGGCAAAAAAAGGGATAAATTTTAAAATGTTACATGAAGCAACAGCAAGGAGTAATCCTGCTTTCTGGAAAAATGCCGTAGGAATTGATGTGGCCTCTCCCTTGGTCTCTGCTGCTGCTCAACAGCCTACAGACTGCCCAAACTGTACGCAGCAGTAGGACCAAACCAGCTGGTGTAGTCAAAGTTTCTCTAGCTTAAGACTTTATTAAAACTTGTTTGTTGAGCTCTCCTTGCAAGCCAATACGTACCACCGTAGGCTGACTGTGAGGTCCAGTACTATCTCAGTAATTAAGTGCTGGCATCCTAGAGCACAGTGGGCTTCATAGGCAGTCAGCAGCTTAAATGCCACCTGATACTAAATTCACCAGTCTTTTTCACCATTCTCCAGCTGACCCACAGTAATGGCCATGGCAATTTCTGTATAGATGGTGCCTAGTGCACAGGCACTGCTCGGCTGCTTTAATTGCTGATCTGTTATCTTCCCCAAAAGACAGGAATGAAGAAGAAAGGCAGCACTATAGTTAAGCAGGTTTTTGCCCAGCTCTATCAGTCCATTCTCTAGAAGACTTTTTGAGTTTTCAGTGCATCAGGTTGTGATGATTGACAGGGCAGCTCTGTCCCTTGGGCAATGAGAAAGGCACAGGGTGTCAGGCCAGCCTGTAAAACCTGGCTAAGACCACAATAGAGATGTCCTTTTTTGATGGAATGGCCTAGCTGCTGTAAGGAAGGGAGCAAAAGGGAACAGCCAGGAGATGGGAGATTTGGGGCTTGGTTTTGCTTGTGCTGCTGTTGAGCTTCAACCTGACTTCGGGGCAAAAACCTCCATTATCCACCACTATGTGGAAGACATGTTACTTGTAGGGTCCTAGTTTCATTAGAGTGCCTCATGCCTCCCCGAAATAGAAATAATGGTGAGAATTCATCCCTCTTTGCCTTATTTTCTCCCATTGTAAGTTGAAGCTAATGATATGCTCCTTTTCTAAAGCTCTTTGGGATCAGTAGATGAAAAGCCCCATGTAATTATTAAAGTGCAGCTTTTATGGTGCTGCCTTTGGTAGGGAAAAATATATTCACTTGGCAAAATATTGTGTTGTAGGTGGAGCTTTGGAAACCTGACTTTCATTGTAAAAGCTAAAATTAAAAAGGGTGGTTCTGCTGTATATTCTCATACCAAAAGCAGGCCCATGTTGAGGCTGCATGAAAGCTTTCTGCACCACTGGAAATGTCTAAAAGGAAAAAAAAGGAGAGCAAACTGAAGCAAAAGAAAGGCTGGTCAAAAATAAAATGAAGTAAACCCAGTGATGCCTGCAAGTGCCACTTGTCTGTGTTTGCCTATGCATCTCTGAGTCCCAATGTAACATCGAGTTCTTAGCACTGTATGCGCTTCTGGCCACATCGTTTTCATGGCCATTACGTTCAAATGCTTGTCTGTTTCCTGAGATGAAAGAAATGAGAGCTCACTCCAAAAAAAAGAACCCTGCAAATTCCAAAGCAGCTGTGCTGCATGCAATTTGCCTGGGAAGTATACCTCAAAATACCAAAGTAGTAGAAGTACTTTGAACAAGGCAGAGGCTGATCTGAATGCCTCATTCATTGTTTTGTCTCAAGATTGTTTTCATAGAAAATCTTTCAGAATGTTTATTTTCTTGTAAAGGCGTGCATAGAACTATAGATAAAGACTGATTTGTTTCTCTGCATATTATACTGTCAAATGGAAGCTGAGTGGTTTAATACCAAATGGGAATTCCCATTTAAATCATGCCTATGTGCTTTTTATGTTTTTACAATAGATTCAGTAGCTAATCATCACCTAAATTGGCTTTCCTAAATAACATGCCATATTAGATAGTCTAACGGTTTATGTGGAAAATGAGAAGCAAAAATGGTGCTGCATTAAGTCAAGACTGTAATACTAAAGTTAAAAAGAAGATGGAAAGTTATGCCACATTTGTCTGCCCGTGTACGCTCAGCCTGGCTGAGCACATGGATTTATTGATTCCCAGAATGCTGTAATGTTTGATGGATTTGACTAATTCATTGAAAATCTAAAAAGAAAAGTAAAGAACATATGCCATTATATGCATAAAATAAAATATATGCTATTTTTTGTAGCAACATCCAAGCTGCAAGGTGACATTCTTGCTCAAAATGCCAGAACGTGCTATCAATACTCAGACCTTCATTTCAGTTAAAGCCTACCTGTGTGCAGATTTTTGGACTGAAGGAGGATAAACTTGTGACACTGTCGTCACGATGGGATCATTCAAATAATGGAAAGAAAAAGCTGTGGAAATCAATTCTTTTAGTCTCAAAAACAATAAAAGCATAGCATTTCAGGGGAAAAGTCTGCTTTCCCATGCATTGGGCCAGGTTGTTTGTGCTCACTATTTATCTTTTTCTCTCTAACATCAGATGTGTCTAGAACAAACAGAAAACTCTGTCCATCACCCAGATGGAAAGAACTAATGCACTACAATATACAGCTCAGCTAGTATTCATATGGTCAGCCCACAGACAATGATTTAAATGATCCTAAAGCCGTTCTTTTTGCAAAACAGAGTAGTAATACTAATAATTTTTAAAGAAGGTATTTGTTAGACTTACACGTTGACAAACTTTTGGAGTTATTTTGCTATGGAAATGTTTAGAAGTTCCTGTGAAATTTGTGTTATTTATTTGGATGCCCAGACAAAAATGCTCTGCTAAATAGGACCCCAATCAGTTACAGCATTTGCAAGTTACGGAACTGTGGCCAAAAGGAAAGTCCTGCTTCTGCCAAAAGAATACTTAATTTAAAAGAAATGTAATTTTACAGGTAGTTAATTTTTAATGCAGACAGGTGCCTTGGTGTTTAAAATCTGCCTTTTATTGGGCAAGAGATACTGGAAAATGGAACAGCTATAGAGAGCTTGTGGAAACTTGTTTTAGAATGAACAGACCTGCCATTTCAGCACTTGGTATTTCTTTGGTGTGCTTACAAGCAGCTTTGTGTGAAGAAATGAGGGGAAAATGTTGCCTTTACAGCCAGGATGCATTCAAGGTATGAGTTTTCCAACTATAAATTGTTTTAATTCACTTCTTGGAATTTCAGAGAGAACAGTTTTGTTTTGTGGGTACGATAGAGACAGGGCACTTGCGTTTGACCTAGTCTCATAGATTTCAGGTGAGTGTTGGATCAGGGCTTTGTTGCTTTATTGGGGCTGTGCATGATGCTTTTGGAGTAAGGAGGAGGAGAGTTTTCACCACAAGTGCTGCTGTACAGTGGCCCCTCACCAGTATTATAGTTTGGTTCAGGCCACTTGCTACAAGATTCCCTGAGTTATTCCAGAGGATGAGCATCCTCTGACTTGGTGGATACTCAGTCAGTTCATTTTTAATGCATATTCATCAATTGGGCTTTAATTTGTTTATTTGCTGTGTTACTTATTTGATGGGGAAGGTTTCTTTAATGTATGCATGTGGTTATTTGGATAAAGAACTGCTGCTCTCATCCGGTGGCTGACAGCACTGACCCCTCAGGACAGCACTCCTCACTCTGGAAATACCTCAGCCTTGTAAATCAGGAATTTGCATTAACACTAGCTAGATATTTAAAAGAACAAAGAAAGAGTCCTCTTGAACCTATTAAGTATCTGGGCTTTATTTTGTTGCTTTACTACATACAAAATAGATCCTGACAAGCTTCTGAAGGGATGAGTTGGATTCTTCCAGTCTTTGAGACATCCAAATAATTCAAATATGATCTTAAAAGGTACTGTGTTGTTAAAGTTCAAGTTATAGTCGTGATGGAGGAATCACTGGGTGAAACATTCTTTGCTTGTCTTGAGAAATCAGACTAGATTGTAATAGTGGTGTTTTCTTAGAGAAGAGATTCTTTCCTTTGGTTTGTTCTAAACTTGAGTTGTAACAGCAAATAATCCTCAAGTGTCACAAGAGAGGCCTGTCTCCTAGTTTAACCTCCTCAGCTGGCATAAATCACTGCAGCTTTTTTTATGTCAGGTCACAGGCTTGGATAAACATATTTATTCATATAAAAGCACTGAATGTTTTGAGGTTCATCTATGACTAACTGAAACTCTTTAAAAATAGACCAAACAGCGGAAAGCTCTTGAAGTGTTTTGTGATATCGTGTTGACTTCAAATAAGTGGGATAGCCTCAGATTCCTCTTACAGTTGGTTCATTTTAATAGATTTTTATCCTCTTTTCTTTCCCTAATCAAAACAAATGCAGCTCACCTCTGGTATGAGGTCACACAAGTGCTTGATGAGATTTGCTAATGCCCATGGTTATAATAACAGGCATGGACCCACCTGACGTAAAAGGCCTCCTTTTCACTCATCCCTGCACGCTCAGGTTGCCTGCTCACGTTGGGACAGTCCAGGATAGTCTTTGGGCTCTCTGACACGTAGTGGGAATCACTATTGACTATATAGTGAGGTTTCATATGCAGGTGCCTGTTACCTGTTGAAAAACATCTAATAAAGGCTAATTGCAGGGCCACAAGACCTGGCATAGAACAGCTTCTTAGATGAGGCTCCCCTTTAATTAAGGATCTTCCCTAGGACTAAGAATTACATTTGTCTACTGAGCTCATGTTTGTTGACGCTGAAGTCCCGGACACAGCACACAGACCAATATGATCAGGCTGTGCCAAAGTTTATTGCGCAGATAGCTCAGTATATATAGGCACTCTACTTGTCTATCATTAACACACACAAGTCTAATTGGATACATGTATTGTTCACACGGCTAAATACCAAACAGGATTCACTCAGTAACAGCTTAATGATTGGTTAACTATGACAGCATATGCTTCAAGGTTACAGTTAACATTCCTTCTCTGCGTATCTCTCTCAGTAGTTTTCCGTGCTAACTTTTCCCAAGGCTTCTGCACGTACACGAACTTTAGTAACCCTCAGGCGAGGCCTCAGTGCCTGCGGGTCACTACCTTACAATTGTCAAGCAATTGTCTGGATTGCTCACATGCCCGTTCACAGCCAAATGGCTCTCCACAAATCCCTCTTTTTGTTTTTGAGCAATCCAGACCCGATTCACAGCACGAAATAGCATACTGGCAATACACTTCCATAAACAACAAAAGATTTAAACAATAATGATCAATACCATTAAAACTGTTAAACCTTGTTTGATTAGTACTCCTAGCCAACTACTAATACCCCAACCTTGTAACAGCTTTTGAAACCAGTCCCATTCTGAGAGTACTTGTAACTTTTGCACTCATGAGAACCTAAAGTGTGTTTTTTGTAAGCAAGCGAAATTTACAGTCCAGCTCAGCAACCTTCTTATCTTAGCTCCTTCTTATCTTCCAGGCCTGCATTCTTGTTTCATTAACTGTCCGGGAGTTGCTTCTTTTCCACAGTCGGCTGCACAGAGGTAATCAGGAGTTACCCCTGCTACATGGCCAGCTGCACATACTTGCTTTCATTCAGAGCAGGCATATGTCCATTCTCTAACAAGAAATCATCCACATCTCCCCCTTTTCTTTTCTTGAATGAGCCAAAGCTGTTTTACCAGGTTTTCAATCATACCACGAATACATTGCAAAATACAAGGTACAATCATAACTATGGTCAAGATTACTACCAAAATCATTCCAATACCTTTAATCAGAGATGTGAGCCAACCATTAAAGTCCCAAGATGTAAGAAGGGCATCTAACCAAGGAATTTTATCGTTCTGATAGACATCGTTAAGTACTTTTGCATGCTTCCAAACTTCTTCAACATCTTTCAAGGTCTTTCCAGACTGATCAAGATAAGTACAACAAGATTCATTAATTAAAGTACATACTCTGTCTACTTGAGCTGTTAATATATCTAAAGCCTTACAATTCTACAAAACTATATTTTTAAAGAATTTACTTCTACTTGTATTAACATAGTCACATACGTATTGCCATTAAAAACAGCATAACAAACTTCCACTGGAATCATTTTGCACACTTTGCTTTAGTCTTGCAGTCACATTACATCCTTTGTTACATTCTATAACTTGATATGGTTCTGGTCCTTTCCACTCATTATCATGTAGGTCTTTATGTAGAACTGGTGGTTTGGGCAAGGAATCATCTGTTAGATGTCACAAATGCTGTATTGCAGAAAGAGAATCAAAACTAGACAAATTTAAAAGTTTTTGTACAAATTACGCTTTGCAAACTGTTTGAAGAAAATCCCTACATTTCCCTCTTTTTTTTTTTTTTTTTTTTTTTGTTTTTATTTTATATATAATACCTGCTTTAGACGACCCTACTTGAGCAGAGGATTTGGACTAGATCGTATCTCCAACATATGCCAACCACAGGCTGCTTGGCCTGCCTTTCTCTCCTGTATAGTTCTCTGATAACAGGAGAGGCCATCCCTCACATCAAGGTCTGGCATGGCATGTGTCCCCACCACTCAACGCCTGCTGGGTTGCAGCCAGCAGCGGAGCTAAAGGTTCTTCTTGGTGGCAAACACAGAGGCCAACCCAGTCTTGCCCTTGACTGTGATAGGAGGTATTTGGCCAACGTCAGTTGTGGCACCTTGTTGTCAGTGCAGAGGTTCACCTGCTTCATTCAGTAACAAGTCACTACTATGGCAAAGCACATACAGATTTACGTTAGCAGTATATATATACTACAGGGCGCAGCAGCATGTTGAAGATGCTAGTGGCAGTGAGGGATCAGCCAAAGAAATTTCTTACCAGTGGAGTTCTCTCATTCAAAGGCTGGATTGCTCACATGTCCGTTAACTGAAAGGAATGCTTCCACAATACCCTCTTCTTGTTTTTGAGCAATCCAGGTTTGATTTAGCATTCTGTTTACAAATTTCTTCAGTATAGTAAATACAATGGTGCAAGCAAACAAAATTAGTAATATAATGCCTAAAACCTTCAAAGCAATAATTATCCAATTTTGAATCCAAGTCCCTATTCCCCATCCTGAAAAAATGTTGCGGAGCCAGTCATCTAAAGGATTCACATCTTGTTGGATTTTTTGTGAGTGTCCTTTTAGATAGGTCAATTGTTTGTGAACGCTCTTAGTGTGATCAGACAGATTCACACAACACATACCTTCAAAGTCCTCACAGCCATGACCCTGTGCCAACAGCAAAAAGTCGATGGCTGTGCAGTTTGCAGGAGGGAGTGTCTTAAGCTATTTTGATCCATTAATAATTCTTCGAGAACGGCAGTAGTTACATTAGCCTGCTTTTCTGCCCAACAAGCTAGCTGGGCTGCTGTTCTTAGGGCATTTCCTGCAGCCGCTCCAGGGACAAATAGTGACAGAGCTACTTGAGCAGCTCTGCTCAGTAGTTGAACATTGTTATTACAATCAGGGGTGAGTCCTATTGATCACTTAGATCTAGAGCGGAGAATATGACTAAGATTACTCAATTCTGTAAACTTTGGTGCAAAAATAGTCAGTGAACCTAAATAGCATGGCCCTCCAACAATGTCTTTTGGTATTCCTTGCTATGCCCTATCCCCACAGATTAAAAAGACATCTGGTGGTAGGGCCTTGGCAGATTTGTTATTCCAAAGGAGGGGCACTGACCAAGGTGTATGAATAAATCCATATGCATTAAAGGGTTCCACGGTGTCACCCATATCATTTATTCCACAATAACCACCTCTAAACGAATAAGCATTATCTTTAGGTGAGACATCTGGTGAGTGTATCAAATATGAGCAGGATGCATATTTACATCCAAAATTTAGGCAGGTTTCTGTCCAGCCTTTTGAGGCATTCCCAATTGCTTGTGACGCCATTAAATTTAATTCTTGTGGATCCCAAGGGAGTATTCTTTTTAATCCAGATATCAATTCTGCTGAGCAATTTGCAACATTTGTCGACTTACTGCAATTGTTGGTTGAAAATGCCTTAAAGCTGTTCTTATTATACCCAGGTATTCCTATTAGACATGTTTGAAATGGATCTGTGGCTGATGCCATAGCAAGACAAAATTCCGACACCCCATTCCCACTGGCCCATGTTACCCACAAATTTTTTCTAGGATTAATTTCGTGTAACAGAGATACAGAATTATATACAAAGAGCAAAATTAACAGCTTAACCACTAACAGGTTCTTAATCATCACTGACATCTTCTGCTGTAGACGAGATGCTTTCTGCTGAGTTTCGCCAGGCCGTATCCACCAAGCCGGTATCCACCGAATGCCTTGATCTGTAAGCAAACATATAACCTCTTCCTGTTAGCTTAACTTCTGCGGGTTTTGCCTTATCATCTTCTAGCTGCTGCTGCAAATTTGCATGCTCTAAGATCTCTTTTACAAGTGACAAATCCATACAATACAAGGTGTAGTTTCTTATTAGCAACTGGCTAGTAAGTACAGGTGGTGTTATACACAAAATCACAGCCTCTAATAAGAGCTACTTTACATGCACACACATTCAAGCTCCTGTAGCTAAGGCATTGGGTTTTTCCGCTTGTCCATCCAGCTCATGACAAGGCTTGAGAAACTTTGCAGGCAGCCTCCATGGACCTGTAGGTAGAACACAAATATATCCCTTCCCCCATGCCATCAGTTCTCGAGAAGTAAGTCAAGCTAAAAATGATTCCTTAAAGCAAAGGCATTCTGATGAAACAGGAATGTGAAGCAGATGCAGAAGCAAACTGCACCGTGTTAACAGTCAAGGAGTTTGCTGCGTCATTACCTTTTTTTTTTTTTTCCTTTTCTTTTCTGTGTCTGCCACCCTGGTGCTGTTTGGGTGGAGGTTGGTAAAGCTTGGATTCTCCCCTAGGTTAACTTAAACACACTAAGCAGGACTGCTCAGCAGCAGCTACAAAGGCCTGCCTGCCCAGCAGCTGCTACAGCTGCCAGCCTGCTGAGCAGCAACCATAAATCTCTGCAGGGAGCACCACTTTTCTATTAACCCTTTCTTGCCCAAAATGTTAATCTGCTGCCCATTAAAAACTTTTACATTAACCCAATAACAAAAAATACACAGAACACTGTCTGCCCTCAACAGACACACACATACACACACATTCATGGGATCCCACAAACACACTCCACACAACTACAATATGTGAAACACAAAATGCAGACAATCATTACTCCCACTACATGGTTACACGTACAAAACGTAGTGCAATGACCCTGTGAAGACAATCAAGAAACCAGCTCCAAGCAGCATCATCGCAGTGCAAGGTGGCAGGCTCAATCTCAGCGGGCGTCCCCGCAGAGGCTCTGCCTCCCTCACATTGCATGAGGCTTGGGCTTTTGTACTGATCAAAATGCACACTTATTCCAATGCAGGTGGCCAGCCTACATCGGGAGAAGTGGCCAACAGTATCTATAAGGGTCTGCAAGGGTCGATAGAAACACAGACGTAGTTACATTTGCTAACTTTTAGTACATGAATATCACAGACAGACTATAAGCACACAATACATCTGCATCCCCCACCCATCTTACTTTTCCCTTTATAACTGCCCATTTATCATGGGGATCTGGGCGATCTAAATCAGGCTTCTTTTCCGGATCAACAGGTCTCGGGTCAAAAGGACTATCCAGGTCAGCATCAGAATTATCAGGCATCAGAATCTCAGGAGCAGCAACAACAGTCTGATGAAAATGCACAGGCTCCTCATTAATGTGTTCTGGAGTTTCAGTGTTATCAAGTGCAATTAAAACATTTCCTCCCGCAGGTTTCAGGTGATCTGAGAGTAGGCTTTTTCTCGGGATTAACAGGGTCTGGGGCAAAAGGATTGCCTTCATCGCCATCCTCAGCCTCTGCAGCCGCGGCAGCAACTGGCGGAGGTTCGGAGGGGTGGGGGGGGTGGGGGTGGGGGGATTTGGGCTCCACTATCTCATTCTTTGACTTAGCCGTGTCGGAGAGCTGTAAATTTGTAAGTCCGTCATGAAGTGTCTGTACTTTCTCATCTAACAATCCTGTCCATTTGTCCCACCCTTGACGATCTTGAGGACCGGGCTCTGGGGGGAGGGAGGCCAGGGGCGGCGAAAGTGATAAAGGAAGATGCAAATTCGTATCCCCTGGCCCATCCATCGGTTATTTTTTAAAGAGTCAGTAAATAGTCTCCACACAGTGGGGTATTAACTTGCCTCCTTGGATCCCTTACTTACCTCTTCCCACAGCGTTGCTCCTATTTTTTCCCAAGTTGCGATTTGAAAGGCAGCATCCACTGAGGGGATTAAATCCTTTCCCTTTGCTCCATACAGCAAAGCCTTCAAGGCAGGCTCATCATAACTCACTGCTCTCATAGAGAGAATGTGTTGGAGGAGCTTCACCACTTCTGACTCTTCCTTGGTCAGTGTGGACCCCCTCTCCTCCCCGGCCGCTCACCTGATCAGGGCGAGATTCCCAAACTTTTTGCGCTAGCGACTTCCGAGTGCCGGGGCAGCACCCGATATCGACCGGCTTCTGCCCCCTCCTTCCTGTCGGTCTCGTCGGTTTTATCCAACGCCGATCTGAGGGTCCCTGTTCGGGCGCCACTTGTTGACGCTGAAGTCCCGGACACAGCACACAGACCAATATGATCAGGCTGTGCCAAAGTTTATTGCGCAGATAGCTCAGTATATATAGGCACTCTACTTGTCTATCATTAACACACACAAGTCTAATTGGATACATGTATTGTTCACACGGCTAAATACCAAACAGGATTCACTCAGTAACAGCTTAATGATTGGTTAACTATGACAGCATATGCTTCAAGGTTACAGTTAACATTCCTTCTCTGCGTATCTCTCTCAGTAGTTTTCCGTGCTAACTTTTCCCAAGGCTTCTGCACGTACACGAACTTTAGTAACCCTCAGGCGAGGCCTCAGTGCCTGCGGGTCACTACCTTACAATTGTCAAGCAATTGTCTGGATTGCTCACATGCCCGTTCACAGCCAAATGGCTCTCCACACATGTTGTTTGGAGGATCCCTGTCCCTGGACTTGCAGTCCTTGAGAATTTGGTGCCTATATTGGGATGGTGCTTGAACAAGTCTTGTGCTAATGGATCTTGGATCTGAGCCTGTTGGTTCTGGGCTTTTTCTTAATAGAAGTTAGTGCTAATTTAAACTATAGGTAGCTCACATGGTTGGGATGCAACATATAAAGGAGACAGACTGAGCAGCTTCAGATGAATATGAGGGACAGACAGTCCAGAGCCACTGGCACCTATGAAGTACGTATAGGGATCAAAAGGTTCCCCTTAAGCTGAAATTCAGTTATGTTCTTCTTTGTGAATTAAAACCATTTTGTGGGGCAGACAATTTGAGGTGGAAACTGAATGCAAGAATGTCATTGACTCGTGCACTGGACAAGTAGATTATGGACCTCACACATAGGCTTGAAAACATTTAATTTTTACAATCTCATTATGTAAGGAGGCACAAAGCAATGTAAAAGACTCAGGGCCACGCTCACAGCTGGCATAGATGGGCATAGCACCGTGGATTTCATAGTAGCAACACCAATATTTGCTGGTTGAGATCCTGGCCTTTAACCTGTCATCAATCTCATAAAATCGAGCTGCTCCAATTACCACGGTGTCTTTCAGAAATATGTTTGCCTACGACGATAAAGCTGAGTTGGATCGTGGAGCCCACACAAGTCAGCAAACACTTTGCAAATCTGAGTTAAACCATTTGTTTGCCCACTTAAGGAGAGGTTGTCCACGGTCATAGTATGTGTGGAAAGACAGCGGGGGAGTGAGAGGAACAACTGAAACATATGGCCAAAGTCAGCTGTCTCTTTATTCCAATGCATCAGGATAAGACAAGCTGTTGAACCGATGAGAAAGCTTCTTTATATATATACACACACCATGTTTCAAGATTAAAACTGGAAGGAATTCAGTTCCACTGATCTTGCATTTATATTCGAATGAAGGTGTAGCAAACTGTTAAACTGAAAGCATAGAAAAAAACCCTGAAATTCACCCTCCCCAAATCCATAATAGCTGCATCATTATGTAAAAGAAAACAGCAATTCCCTTACCAAAGTGTCCATAAACTGAAACTTTATCAATACTTCCAGATGCTCACTGACTTTATGGTACTCTTAAGTTCAATTGCGCTGATATAATGGATTGTATTTGCATGGAACAAGGTCTTTTCAGAATCAGGTTTGAGGAGCATGCAAGCACAAGAGAGGGGTGACATAAATTGAGTCACACTCTTCACTGCATCGTGTTGATTTTGACCTTGTGTTTCTTGAAGAAAAATGCGGAAGTGGCATTTTCCCACTCTATGACCTCCTGAATGGTTAAATTTGAGAACTTTCTGTACTGCAGCTGCACTCACTGCAATTTATGCCCTTGCAGTGGCAGTTCCTGTAGTTTTTAGCAAGAAACATCAGTTTATTATTTAAATTTAAGGCAAGAGTTATAATTTTGAGCTGTATTCCTTGGGCTGATTCTCCACCAGTCAGTGGAAAGAGGAGTTTCACCATTAGTTTCCGGGTGAACAAAAAGGCCAACATCCAGTGGGTCTGAAAATCCCTATTTGCAATGAATCCTTAGGAGGAGCTTGCTTGTCTTTGAAGTCTTTTATCAGCAAAGGCTTTCTGCCCCCAGAATCTAGTATTTGCTGGTTTTATAAGCTGTCCTTGCAGGATAAATTAATCTGGTTGTCCCTTGCCATCATGAATTCAATATACCTGCTTTGTTTTGTGAAATGCCGCCATCCACAAATGCTGAAGTACCAGTAACATTTGACAACACTACTGCACCACTGTTCTCTTCCTCTTCTCCCCCAGAAAACTCAGGCACCTCCAGGGATTTCTTACCTGCAAACCAAGGTCCCACCTCAGATCCAGGGATGAAAAAAGACGTAGATTTTTGTCATCTTTTTTCAGTTACATGTGTAAATGAAGGTACCTGTATGACAGCCAGTGGCTGTAACACAGCTTGCTATAACACCAAGTGGCTGCGACCCAGCTTTGCCTTGAAGGACCTTCTGAAGTGTCTGCAATGAAGAATGCAGAAAGCCCATGTTGTCACTGTAGCATGGTCAGCATTCCAGGTCAGAGATAGTGATCTTGTTCTCAGTGCAAGGGACCAACAGCAATTACCAGCCTCCTAAGAGAGACAGGAATTTAAGAGCATATCTTCCAGTCCCTCAAAGCTGCAGATGTTTCATACGATGTGTGGATAGGGTTTTCCCCTGAATTTGTGTTTGATTTAAGACTGTGCTTTTGTATCTGAAAGTGTTGCTAAACATGACCTGACATGACAATATCAAAGGAATTGTCCTTCATATAATATAAAATATAAGTGAATCTTTTGTGGAAGATATATATGATTATTTTTGTCACTGAAAAACAGGATTGTGACAACTTTTAAGTGGGGATAACTGAAAGTATGAATTCTCCTACTTATTTGCACATGCAAGTATTGTCAACAAGACCAAAATCATGTATATTTTGGCTTCTGTTGTTGGTTTTATGTCTTATGTGCTTTTAATAAAAACTAATGGTCCTACATTCTCATTAGATGGGCATATTTATGTTCTAGCACTCAGTTGGGAAGGAAGGATTGCAAATCTTTATTTATAATGGAGAAATTTGTTTGGCATTAGTGCTTATGCAAAACAGAGCTCTGCTTTTGGGAAGTATTGACCAAGTGATCAGCTACTGCAATGAGTTTAAATAGAAAAATGCAAAGAAATGAAGACTCTAACTAAAGGACAAAGACAATTTTGTACAGTCAGCATTGGGATTGCTGTCCTGTCTCACCTTCTCACCTAAAGGAACACATTTTCTTTTACATTCTCCTGGTGGTCCAGCTGCAGTTACTTTCTGACTTATATCAATATTCTGCAAACCACTTTGGGAGCTATAGTTCACCGAGCACCTTTTTAAGGACCACCAGATGTAAAGTATAGTCTCTCGGTTCACGTGCTGGCTGAGAGAGCCGTGCTACTTCATGTAGTTCTGTTTGAGTGTATTCATTGCTTTTTGATTGGCTTTCAGTAGCAAATCATGCCTGGAAGTACATTTTATTGTGTTTGTTGCACCACATAGGACTACAATGAGCAATTTTTCTAATGACAATAGTGTCACAAATTCTGCAGCCGGGGAAATGTAAATCACTGTGGTTTGCACCTATAAATTCCTTTGTTTAAAATGATGCCATTCATGTTTGCAAAACAGTGGCACAACTTTGTTCAGTACTTTCTTTTCATAGCTATGTAGGAGAGAATAAAATATGTAGGCTAACTAGATTGTGTAGAGAGAGCTAAGGTGCTTCACAGGATTAATGAAAACAGTGGGGTTTTAGTGCATGTTACTGGGGGCTTTCAGCTGAGACAGCTTTTTCTATGCATCATATATGCGATACTTTTGCTATATTACTTAAGTATTTTTGGAAATTGATGGAGTGCTAGCATTGGCCAAAGCTCTCAACAATCCTAGGACCTGCCAATTCCTTCCTGGAATTGTGTTTCTGCCTCAAGTACTCTCCTGAGTGTTTTAGGGTTTTTTACATCTTGCCTCTCTGAAGTGATAGTTGCTGTCAGAAATCTAGACCTACATCAGTCCTAGTTTAGTCTGTGTGTGTGTATAAATATGATATAGATATTTATTTTTCCATTATTTTGAAAGATTCTTAAAAGCGTTTCTAGGAACTGCATAGCTCTCCGCTTTTCTTTCTCTGGCTGAAGTATTCCCTTTTATTACCATAAGAAAATCTGTAGCTCTTCTCCATTACTGTGTCATTTAGTCATTATAGGCAGATGAGTTTCTCTTTTGAGAAGTGCCTTAAAGATGTTAAAGTGATAGCATTACAATTTAAAACCCTTATGACACTGTCTGTTCAGTAGAGTACTAAATCATGTCTTCACATACGAATGAAAATCAAATAAAGCTTTCACTTGCTTGACAATTGTTGCAAAATATAGGAAAATACTCACGCTTTCATATAGTAATGACAGTGTGATCTCAGTGAAGTTCAGAGAGCAAACCCTTCTGTGCACATAGGCAACATTTGCTTTTGGGATCCATCACTATTTCCTAGACCTTTTTGGCAAAAAGATAACAAAGGTTTTTAGTTCCCATGCCATTTACCACAGTGTCACTTGAATGATTTTGATTATTCACATTCTGAAACCCAAAACTACTTTGTCAAAAAAGCCCAAGCTTCCTAACTGATGGATCAGAAACAAACTGAGAAGCATGAAAAGGGCTGGTTTGTGTTTTCTTTCTCTTGTGCTTGATGGCATGGCTGACATCTGCATGGTGCTATTTAAGAGGGAAGTAAGAAATGGCTCGTCTGTAGTTTCATCTCTAAATGTCAAAGCTGTAATGAAAACTGTACAGCAGATGCAATTTCACAAAATCAAGGTCTCTCCTAGAGCGTTAGACCTGAAAATAGAGCAAAATTTCATGGCTGAAATGCCATCATCAGGGTTGAAAGTGTCCTCTGTTCTCTTCTTCCAGGTAGACCAAATGCTAATAACTGCATGCTCATTAATTCTCTAATATGTGATGATGAAGACAGGATAATAATTCTTCCCTCTTTATTTTTTCTCTTGTAGTTTCTGAAATCCAAGTTTCTGTTGGGTTTTGTGTATGTGCACACGTAATCAATGCTGCAAACAGCTTAGTCCAAGACCTCTGTAATAATAGAGGAATAACTGCCGAATACGACTTGCCTTTTTAATTATCACTTCAATCATGGTTACTCAGCATTTGTAATGGCAATTGATACATTAATTGAGGCATAACTAGGAATTATTGAGTAGCACAAAATCCATCACGTTTACTTAGCTTTTATGACCCTTGGGAAAAAAACGCACCTGTTTTTTACTGAATTATTGTATCCATGATAATTAAGGTAAAACTGGGTAAGATGTGGCAACTTCTGATGCCAGATGCAGTCTTCTTTCACCCAGTCTGCCAGGCCAGAAGATGTCTAGCCAGCAGTATTATGGGTGTTTTATGGGCTATGTTTAAATTGAAGGGACTTGATGAGAAGGTGGTCTTCTTCCCTCCATGTGCTGTGTCATGAGAAAGAGTAGGATCTTCCTGGCCAGGGGGATGTTGAGACTTGGGGGCAAGCTGTCAGTTTTCAGGCTCAAAGAGCAATGTCTTACCTTCTACCTCTGCTTATCATCCTTGAAAGGCTGAGCTCTTGCTCTTGCTTTATCTGCACACATATCAATCACGTACATCCCATAGGCACTGACTCTGGGATCTGCCTGCAGCTTTGAGCAGGACTTGTGCAAGCTGGCTCTCTCCTCTGCATGACGTTTGCTGAAGCTGCAGCTCAGTTCTATAGGTTGGATCCTCTGCTCCTCTCATCCTACATATGTAAAATCCAGACGCTGGTATGCAAGGTGTTGCAGGGACCACTGACCACTCGGGCACTTTTGTTTGCAAGTTCTGGGCTACAGGCTCCAAAAAATGAAGATACCTATTTGGAAATTAATGCAAGAGCCCTAATGAACCTGTATCTGTATGTCTTTTCTGATTTTTCCATTCCCTGAGTCTATTAGCCGTACGGTAGCATTACTTGCTGTATATTCATTGTTAGTGATGTGGGACAACTGGCAAGTGCTTTGTTTTTCAAACATTAGGAAGGATGTTGTCTTCCTTGAAAACCATTCCAGTATCTCTCCATAGAGACAAAAAGTGAAGGGGTCAGTTCCTACACCAGTTTTTCTCTAGTGGCTCATGGATAAAACTGATTACTTGCAGGCCCAGTGAACTTGCATCGCTTGTTTGATTTGAGTTGTATTGTATGAACTGAAACAAAAACCACATCCAAACTGCTTTGGAATGGAAGACTTCTGCTAACAGTTCAATCTGTTTTCCTTGTTGTTGTTTCCATGTAATGAAAGGATAAATATGCAAACATATTTACTTCATTAAATTTCAACAGTGCCAGGAAAAAGGTTCTGTCTAGGGATTGTGGAAAAATATTGTGAAAATTAGCTCTACACATTTTGCTTTCAGTCAACTCTCTTAATTAGGATCAAAGTACTGCAATTTCTAAAAGTTCTCACTGCTTCTTCCCACACATTTCCATATTTCAGAAAGATGCAGTTAACTAAGTTTGAGGTTGTTGGTAATGCCTATGGGAATGAGGGTTCAGGGACTAATAGCTGGGTACCAGCAAACCCAAGGTGTCCGAAACTGGTAGGATTAGTTTTAGAGGGAAGTCAGGCTGGGCTGCCCCTTGGGGTGGTCACAGGGATGGGAATGGGACAGCCTATCCTGCTTGCAGGTTCTCTTCTGGGTGTTGGTTATGTGTAGTTTCTTCTTCGCTCTGATAAGCTGTGAGATTGCTGCCTTTACAATTGTGAAAACATATCTTTTTGCCTTGTAATTAGCAATGGGATACTTGGAGAAGAAGTTAAAAATGGGTAATAAGCTGGGCTGGTGCTTTCCACCAATAAGTTGTGGTTTTTGAACTGAGCTCAATACCAGATGTAGTCCATAAAGTGGTGGTTGTCTGGAAAGGAAAATGAGGCAGAGAAAGGTGATGTGCAATCCCAGGGCTGGGGACAGAGCTACCACACCAGAGTTATCACGCACAGAGGGGCTCACGCTGTGTTTCATCTGGCTTTCCTCTCAAGCATGAAGACATTTCAATTTTAAGCAGGTACATAGTTATAAGAGGATGTTGAGTCAGCTTAAAAATCATGCTGAGATAAATAATTCACCTCTATTTGCACTGATAACACTTAAAATTCTAAATACTATTTTTTCTGTGTTTGGGTGGATTTATGTAGTTGATGTCGCTGTGTTGCTTTTTCTCAGTTCAGATGCAAGGCCTTACTAGTTTCATGCTTTGATATACATTTTACTTCCCAGTTATCATGCATTAAAAGGCCACAGCATTTGGATTTAAAATGTGTGAACTTCTCTAGGTTCATTGCTGTATCTCTGGTGTTCAGGCTGTTAGTCAAGGTTTGTTAGAGTTTGGTTTCTAAATGTAAATGCTCTGTGCTTATAAATCTGACACAAAATACTATACAATGAGCATAGATCTGACCTAATTTAATCACATTGGAAAAGTAGCAGGAGGTTTATTTTGCAGAAGTGTGAGCTCTTTTCCTTCTGCTGAGAAGCCTTTGGCAATCTGCTGGTCCATTCTCAGCAAGACAAGCTTTGCCTTGTAATTCACAATGGTTGGGTGAGTTATTGGATGCATCAGATACATGTTTTCCTGACTTCGAATGAGTGACAACAGTGTATCAGGATGGGTCATGGGTGAAGAATCGTTATTACTTAACTGTAGGTGCCTTGGAGCAGGAGCCAGTCTCATTATACTTTGTTAGTACAGCATCTTCCAGAAAGCAGACCTGGTCTGTATTTTGGCTATAAAACAAGTCCTACTGTAGGCTCTCACTACTCTCTACTCGCTTCCTTGCAGGTACATGCAACTGGCTGCAGAGCTACAACTGCACCAGAGGAGAGACAAAAAGCATAGTGTTGTGGTTTAAGCCCAGCCGTAAATCAGCCACACAGTTTGTTAGCTCCCCCTTTTTTCCTCCCCCCGTTCCCAGAGGGATGGGGAGGAGAACTGAAAAAATGTAACTCCCATGGGTTGAGATAAGAACAGTCCAGTAACTAAGGTATAACACAAACCACTACTGCTGCCACCAGTAGTAATAATGACAGGGCAAATAACAAGGGAAGAGAATACAACCGCTCACCACCCACTGACCGATACCCACCCGACCCAGCCGTGATCTAACTCTTCCGGGTCCCTGCCCCCAGTTTTTACATCCTGGGCATGACGTGCTGTGGCATGGAATACCTCTTTGGTCAGTTTGGTTCAGGTGTCCTATCTCTGCTTCCTCCTGGCCTCCCCTCCTCCCTGGCATGAGACTCAGAAAGTCCTTGGTCAGAGTAAACATTACTGAGCAGTAACTAAAAACATTGGTGTTATCAGCGCTGTTCCCAGGCCAAAAGTCAAAAACACAGCACTGCACCAGCTACTAAGAAGGAGAAAAATGACTGCTACTGCTGAACCCAGGACACATAGACATACTTTTGCTTTGAAAATGAGGTAATGGGAAGAGCCTGGCTTTGGTACCAGAAGTCATCCTCTTTTGCATCTTTTGAAACTTCACGTTTATTTGAACCAATCTTGTGTTACAAATGCCTGATGGTATTGTCCCCAGGTTTCTTGGGACACTTGTTGGTGATGTAATCTGTCTGGACACCCATAGCAGCTACCAGCATTCTCTTGTTCTCACTTCTAATAGCTGTTTTGGACATGGCTGCTGATACGAAGTGCTGTGGTTTGTGGGCTTTCTGGGGGGGTGCGTTTGGTGTCTGATAGGGAAATGATTTTCTTGAAAAGTGCACACCTATTTGATTAACTTTTAAATAAAATTCAAAATCAATTCACTTCTCTCTTTGGATACAGTTTAATGGAAGGCATGTAAGGGGCTGGTCTAACTGCAGTTTTCTGCAGTGAAGCTGGGGTGCATTTGTACTCAGAGGATTTCTAGGTGCAGGGGGAGATTTGCAGCTGATTCAACCTGCATTGAAACATCTGGCCATGCATGCATGCCTCCTGTCCACATCACACTTGTGTATTCCCCTCAGCTCCTGGGGTCACTGGCCTGGAGAGCATAACCAAAGCATCATGGTTGACAGCTCAGGCGCCACTGGTCCAAATCTCAGTGCTGTCCTTGCTTAGCTTCTTGGTTTTAGGAATATAACCTTCCTTCCTCTGAGATCCCTTGCACTTCTCTTTTTTAATAAGTAGGAAGGTTGCTGTTTGGTTCTTGTATAAAGTGTATTGAATTCCAGAGAGTCCATGCTCTACTTAAGGGCTTGCTATAACTTGCTATTTCACCAGAGTGTAAACAAAAAGAATGAGTTATTTGATGTTTGGTAGCAAACCGAAGAGAATTGCCTTTAGGTTGAAACAATAAAAGAAAGAATAAATGTGTATTGCATGTTCCTAGGTAATAAAAATTAGACTATGTGGTTTCTAATCCTCAGCCTGATCTCTCCTGTGTTTCAATTAGTAAGAACAGCTCCTACCCCAGCATACTATTTTAAGACAGAATTAAAAGAACCGGTTGCAGGTGCGTCGTCAGTCAGTCTGCAGTAACACAGGCTGGGTGGTCAGCCTCTGCGTTCTGAGCAGTTTTCAGCTCCTGAGCAGTTCAAGCATACTGAACTGCAGTGTATGATGGCCAGATGGGATGGGTGACATGGGTGCAGGGAGGAACCCAAATCCCCAGCTAGGAGAGGGGTATTAGCAGTGGGACTGATGTTTGAGGCTGGCTCTATGGCACAAAGGAGGAGGACACATCGTGCCTCTGAGCTGCTGATGGGACGTGTCTCATGGCACGTGTCGTTTGGTACGTAGTTCACACATTAGCAAAGCTTAGTTGTTGGCAGTGACATGTGAAAAGTCTAGTTGTGTTGTACCGAGGCAATGCGCACTGGAAATCATTGCCTTTATGTGGACCTTATGAGCAAGGTATTAAGTTGTAGGCATCAGTTAGAAACGAGGAGCTGAGTGGGGTAGTGAGGGAGCTGGGAAAGCAAACTAGCTCCCTGTTTCATCTTTGCTTAAGAAACTATTCCTGCTCATGTGTGAAGGATCTTAAAATCCCACCAGGAAGGAGATATTCTCCCTGGCTGGGAAAGCTGACGTGGTGTTGAACAGTACCGCATTTATGGAAGGAGAATGGTCTCACCTTGGAGGAATGAGCCAAGCTCATGGTGCTTTGCAGTCACGTAGGTCCAAAAGGGCAGAGTATGTGGCATCTCAATCACCTGGCTTGCAAGCTTTTATTATTATCATTTTGTTGTTGTTGGCTGAGCTCTGTGCAGAGTAGATTGCTGCCAAATGTCCTTTATTACTTAGGAGAAGCATCATGCTAGTTTAAAATTAATGACATTTTAGAGCTGGTCCGAACGGACAGCTCACCTTGGCAGACTGGAAGCTGTGATCTGAATTACTTGGGTTTAGGTTTAAGTCTACAGCACAACTTTGCAGTGGTCATTAAAATGGAACAGTTGAAAGTGAAGTAAATTGCATAAAGTAGATCTTTTGATGTCAGTCGGATGTGTGTCTGAGCCTGGCTCACGTTAACAGCTAGAGCCGGGAGGAGCAGATATGGGTCCATGGAAGGAGGAGCTTGTAGCGTGTAATGAAATGAGTTGCGACTGTGGTTGTCACTTTCTAAAATGCTTGTTTTATTCTTTTGCTTATCTTTAAAGAAGACATGAAGATGGGGAGGAGGGAAGGCAGTTTTGTATTCCTCCTATTTTTGTCAGCTCACGGCTTTCTGAAAATGTCAGACTTACAATTTTTCCTGCAATATTGAAAAGTTAGAATTTATCCTGATCATTTTGCCTGCAGGGTTTTCCCTGGAGTTTGCATCACATAATTTTGATTTAAAATGATCCTTTTCTTAGGCCTGTAAAGAAATAGGAAGGACCAGAATTACAACTACGGTAAATCTGTACAGCTCCCTCGGCAGGTAGCAGCCAAGCACTGGGTTGTTAATGTGGATGGTGTGCATGTACCCATGTCCTGCCAGACCATAAAGCCAGACATCATTTTCCAATTCTAGAACGCTGAATCAATGCTATGAAAATGATGTAAGGCACAGGGAAGTACAAACCTCTGTCTGGCCACAGGTATTTGTAGGAATTCCCCTGTGCTCTTGAGGACCCCGGAGTCTCTTGGCTTGGTCCCCCTTTGCTCTCATACTCTCCTTGAACATTTCCAGTGTTTCCATCTTCCATCCAAAACCAGCATTGTTGTGCTTATGACTCAGCTCTTCCAAAGGAAAACCCAGTTGCTTATAGTCCCTCCTCACCTGTGGCCATCTCAGCCCAGATCTTTTCATCCCTTGTGCTTGTGTAAAATCTGCGTGGCTGCACTGACAGCAAATCCACTTCCACCCCTGAACTTAATGGCATTACTTTACCTGCAAGTATCAATTTCTATATTACTTGTGTCAGTTTTCCTTATGTTAAAGAAACATTAAACACCATTACCATAATCAGACATGTCACTGGCAGTGAGCATACCTTCAGAGGTGCCTCAGCTGAGTGCAATGTGAGCTGCCCTCCAGCTACGCCGAACAAAAGGTTGTGTGTTAACAATATTAATGGCTGCATGCAACCAGTGCAGATGAAATCAGGCTTACTTTTAATCAGTCTTCAGGGGTTTCATGTGCTGAGGCTATTTGTTTATAGCAGAGGCCAGGTTATGCCAGAATCTATTAAGCACTGGAAAAATGATCAGTCCTTTTTTTGCTTATTCCTAATGTGAGAAAGAGAGGCACTCCATGGCAGGGAAATAAACCTGAAATGATACTTTGCAGAGCACCTCTGCAGCCTGAGCGAGGCTGGGATACAGCGATAAACACTGTGATGAAACTGTAAAAGATCCTTTTAGCATCACTCATTCTACTTACATCTATAAAAACCAGAACTAAGTGCTCTCTGTGTGGTGCTCTGGGCACCGTGTGTCTCCTAAGGGTGAGAAAGGGATTTTTCAGGTGTAGGTAAATACAGCATCTCATAATTTGCTTGTGGGTTGTGCACTGGTAAAATATTAGTTATTGACCACTTGGGTAAAACACTTCCCTGATTCAGTACAGCAAGTGCTGTTTCCTTTAATAGAAACCTTTATTTGGAAGGAAGTTTGCCTTCTTGCTGTTTTGTAGTTATTAAAAGTGTTATTTACTATATATCAACCAGAATCTGCTACTGTATGGTACAGGGGCTTCCTTTTAAAGATCATTTTTATTATACAAGTCCATGGAGAAGTTTGAAAATGAGAAGTTTTGATTTGGTAACACTTTAAGGATTTTCATGCTTCTGTTCTTGTGAGACAGACAAAAACTTCCCACTGAAATGTGCAAGTGCACCAAGAGTCCAAGGAAAATTTCCATGTTGGACTTTCTCAGAACTAGACCTTTTCAAGATCTATATTGAGTTCACTTCCATTTATCAGTGAAAATATTGCTGTTCAGAGATGGTCACTATAATACGCGCCTGCAGCCATCCCGGGTGAAAGCAAGAAGGAATATCAAAACATTGTGGGTTTGGGGTTTTTGTTGTTTTGGTTTGGGTTTTTTTTTAGTCTGATAGTAGTTCTGCAACCTTATCTGCCTGGGCTCAGTACTAGAAGAACTCATTGAAGTTTTAGGCCTGGTTTATTCAGTGCAGATTAAATGACCTGTTCCTAAAGTCAATGAATCTGAAGAAAAAAAGCAGTGGATAGCAATGCATGCAGTTGATTACGGTTTCCGGATGATGGTGAATATTGTTTTCAGAATCATGCCTCATTCAGGCACCTTCGTGTAGTATCCTGAAAAAAGCCAGATATGCTCTCCAAGGACACGCATATGTATTCCTTGTTTAGCAAGACTACAGATGTGAAGGACCAATTCACAGATGACACAATGAACTGAGATCTTCCTCTCTTTGAGATGTTTGTTTGCACTACACTGATCAGGCTTTTACCTTCTTCCTTCCTCTCTGTCCTGCCTGAAAAAAGCAAATACAGTGAAGTGTTGAATTAAGAGTCTGAGAGAAGTTGGGAAGCAACCAGTTGTGCTGTCAGCCAGCTTCAAAGGGTGAGGGTGGTTTTTTTCCTCCTTCTGCAACACATTATCTTGTAGATATGGGCTCCGACTGTTTTTTCCCTGAAGTTATGTTTTAAAGCTGCTTTATGGTTGCTTCTATCTTTCTCCTCCCTTCTTTCCTTTCTACAGAGTCTTGGCCAACTCCAGGACTACCTGGTGAGCATTAGCATTTCAGCAGGAGGCTGTGAATGCAGAGGCGTATGGGTTATCCGCACCAGGGTAGCACTGCAGCCATCGCTGCTCTGAGGGGGTGCTTCAGTAATGCTGAGCATCAGGGCTTCTGAAATCCCTGGACAGAAAGATCTTGAGGGATTTTATAGTTCCCTTAAGTGATCAAAATCTCAAGGAAAAAAATGACTTATTAATCACTTTATCCTCAAATTATTTTAAAGAAATATGAAGTTAAATCCTAGCAATGCTCTAAGCTGTCTTTTAGACAGGACAGTAAAGAATGAGCTTCCATTTTCACCTATTCAAGGTGATGAATTGGACCCTTTTTTCCCTAATGCCCCATATCCTATTGCCATCAAGGACAGTGAAAAACTCCTGTTGACTAGAATGGGAGAGCAGTTTGGCCTTTTATGAAGGCTAAAATCTAATTAAGCCTGAAAAATAGGTCTTTGGCTAACTGTACTTTACCCTGCGGGTATCACACCTGGCCTGCATATCTTTGCATTGTGCATACTCTTCCTGCCTGAATTTTCAGTAGCTTTTTCCCTGTGCCCTGAGAATCTGGAGTTTGAGATACTGAGTGGTGGGTCTTGCTCAAAAGGTAGGGAAGGTGAGGATCCTCACTCTGGTGAGCTGATCCACAGGAGAGGCACTGAGGGTGCAGCATCCTTCACCTCCCCACAGTCATGTTGATTGTGCTTGTATTTGCTGAACAAAGCAAAAGGGAAAGACTTCCTGTCCTATCCTCAGGACTAAAGCTGTACCCCAGGCTGTGTACTGCCCACTACCCCAGCTGCTTGCTTGCATATGCAGTATAGACTGCCCTTACGCTGGATCATGGATCATAGTTCCAATGTGGGATGAGGGACAGCAATGCGCTGAGCTTAATAAATACTCTGTAATGCAATCCTGAAGTGACCTCAATCCTGCCTCCTGCTTCCTCTCACCTTTCAGGAGAGGTAATGAGTGAGCAGAGATGAGCAAAGGGGTAGTGCCAAACCTCCCCACTCAGACAGGAGCAAATTAAAGATAACAGCTTATTGCTGAGACTGGAAATTGCAGGCAGGGAGAGGAACAGCTTTACCTTTCTGGATTGACGGAGGCCCTGCTCCCTCCCTGCCCCTTCAGTTCATGCTTTTATGCTTCATTTCTTTCCCCAAGTTTAAAATGAGTTTATAAAACCATTCCAAGAGCTTTCCATACTACAGTCTTACCTTTTTTGAGATGTTTCTTACTGCCTACAGTCACATTCAGACAGTGGTCCTGATTAAAGCTTTATTCGTTCTGGGTATCATCAGCCCTACAACATTATGAAGCTGGGAATGGCATAGGATGAGGTTTGTTTCTTTATTACTCTTTACTCCCTCTACCTTTTATTCTCTTCTCTCTTTTCTTAAGCCTCTGAGGAATTTCGGGAGTAAGTTCAAACTTTTCAGTGCCATAAAAACACTGAGCTCCTTTCCCTTTTTAGAATAGGAAGAAGGTTTCATGGAGTTTTGTATGTGGTTTGTGTGCAATGGCTCCAGGAGCCAGGGTTTTAAGCCAGCTACACAGCTGGCTGATCTTATCCCACGATGTGTATCTATTAACCCTTTTTTTGGGTAAAGCTGCTTTTATTTAAGCATCATACCTTATCAGTGTTTCCCTTTGGTGTATGCGGATAGCTTACACTAACTCTTAGTTGAGAGCAAATGCTGACATGCAGTAGGCAGCTGTCAGCCATCAGCCAGATTGTTTGGAGAACTCTTCCAATTAACTGTGCTACTTTGTGAAGGGAAAGTTTAGATAACCAATGGAAACTGTGTTTATCGGATATATATATGTGTGTGTCTGTGTATTTATAGCATCCCTTCCTATACATATTTGCTTCCTATGTTGGTGGGGGTGGGGGAAGAGGAAAAAGGGCACTGTTATTCCTAAAGATAGACTGGGGAGCAGGGAGGAGAGAGAAGGGCTCAGCGCTTCTCTCCTTTGTGCAGTGGTAGACAGATAGAATGGCTTTTATAAATGTTTTCTTTGTGTTTAATCCAGTGAATCCCACTCATGAGTGTATCTAAGAGGCCTATGCTTCTTGTGTGCTGTGTCCACCAGGTTTGTTCCCTCCTCCCAAGGATGGCAGACCATGAGTGCTGATTGCTACCTCGTTAGAGCTTTATTTCCGTGTGTGTGTGTCTATTTCTATATGCGTATTTTAAGATGATTCATGGTGGAGAAAGGAGGAGGAAAAAAGGGGCTTTTCACATCTTCTTTAATAAAACAGCAACATTGAAAATTCATGGCTTTATACAGACCAAGGATGCACTGGCTGTGGTCAGCATCTCTCTGCTGGACTGTATCAGGCTTCATCCATGGTCTCTGCCTGATGCTTTGTGCTTATTAGAAGCCTGAATGACACTTAATTTCAGAGTGACACTTCATTTTCAGAACTAAGTTGATTTGGAGGAGATTACCCATCTTCAGATCTTTGTGTTTGGATTCTAATTTATTCTTTCCCTTTTTAGTGGGGGGAAAGATAAAAAAGGGGGGAGAGGGGGGAAGAAGGCTTTTCCCTTTAAAGTAAACCCATTCTCGGGCTTTGCCTTTTCCCCACATCTCATTGCCTTGCTGGGGTGAAGCGAGGGGTCCAGCAGCGTGTGCCTGTGCTGGTGATGTCCGGGATCATGTGGTTTGGTTCGTGGGTGCTGTGAGCCCATGTTTATCCAGGGCCATGTGGAGGTGGGCGGGTGCCTACCCGGGGACAGGGGGACAGGAGAAGCCGGGCTCACACAACAGCCACACTGTGAATAGCCCACATTGAGTGAACTGTCTAACCGGACTAATTTGCTGTGCCTGTGGGCTCGATAAAAGAAGCAGCTGCTGGTGAGGGCTTGCTCAGATGCATGTAGATGAGGCTGTGGACTGCCAGAAGGATCCAAGCAGATTTTGATTTTCCTCCTTGCTGCCTTTCTCCTGGAATCCCTTCCTCCGGCTCCCGTGAAGTTACATTGATCAGGTAAAACTGTTTTAGTTCCTCCCTGCCTTTCGTGCTCGCTGGCCAGCGTGCCTGCCTTGCGGGATGGAGAGCTGAATGAACGGGGCTGTGCTGCAAGGGTGGCGGAACAGCTCCCGTTAGAACAGGCACACATTTTCACTGCTCCCTGCAAGCTGGCAGTCGTGAGGCTTTGAAAATTGTGCAGCCATGTTACACAGCCACAATTATTTCCCTTCCTCCCCCTTCTCCTCCCCGTTTAATTTTGCTGTGATCTAAATAAGGCTAAGTCTGGTATTTCTCGTTTGCATCTGTCGATGCACCAGCCAGCCATGTTTTTCATGTGATTATGTGTGCTGTGTGGGTCTTGCTGGGAACAGTAAAGATGTTCACTGTCCTTTTGGTGTCAGGTCCTTTACATCTTCTCCTGGGGGCGGGGGAATAATGGGAATATATCTGTAGCATGCAGCATGGATTTTTGGGGAAACAGCAGGTTAAAGGGCTCGTTTGGAAGCAGGAAGATGATGAGAGCTGCAGGCTCCCCACATCTCTTCACCCACCAAATTTGATTGTGTTAAAATAGATGTTGTCCCATATTTTCCCCCGGCCCCCTCCCACATTTGCATCTATTTTTTAACGTGTTGATTAAATAAAGCTATGGCTCAGCTGGAGAAAATGAAGAAGAAAAAAGGATGAAAAGGATGGCCTTTTGTGTTGAGCTCTTTTGTGCGGCTCACCCACCCCCCTACAGCTTCCCGGGGTAGTACCAGCAGCCTTTAGTTTAACTGGCTGCTGCCTGCAAAAACAGCCTTGCAGAATTTGGGGGGGGGGGGGGGGGATGGAAGGGAGAGTGGGAGCTCAGATGTGTCTGCTTGCAGTGTGAGAGAGATGTTAAATGGGATTGAGAATCTGCAGACTGGAAAATGCTGCACAATTTAACGGAAAGGGTATTACCTGCAGGGATTAACCCTATTTACTGACAATCTCTTCTCTTTCTGCTTCTTCACGCTTGCTGTGTAATAGCTGTGGAGTTTCTGCAGCAAGAGCCTGGGTGCTGTGGAGCACAGTAGTGATTTTACTTGACACGATTAAGAAATGCCCTGTAAATGCCTTTAAAACCTGGGTGTTTCACTAGTCCTGGAAGGAAGCATTGGAAGGTGGTGTTGTCCCTCCCTGCAAGATGGGTTAATCAGCAGGTTATATCTTGTGAACTTCTTCGAGTGAGTTTGGAATTCACTCACTGTGAATATTTTGCCACTTTTCTGCACTTTAAGTGCTGCCATTCCCTGTGTGTCTTTGCACTGTTATTCCTGTAAGTATTGCCGCTTTTGGTTTGCTGTTTGGGAGTAATGGTTCCTGTGGTCTCTGTTACTGGAGGTGCTAGGTCTCTGAAGGAGCCCTGGCTTCTCCTTTTGCTTGAGAAAGTGCTTATTTATCCACACATATACATATAGATAGACAGATATCCTGCCTAAATGGGGGGGTTTAAGCTGGTCCTTGCCTGCATTGGAGAGTGGAGCTTCTCTTTAATATTAGACCCTAGTTTTAGACTTTGCTGTTGTACAAACCTAGGGGAACACAATACCTTGAGCATGCTCATCCGCTGGAGAGCAGAGCACTTAGTACAGTGGTGCTTGTATTGCTGTGCTTCCCCTGGATCTGAAGCCCCTCATCTATGCAAACTCAACCGAGTATATGAATTTGGCCCTACAGTATCTTACAGGCTGATTGCTGTTGTCCCCCGCAGTCAGAATTGAGCATATTTCAATGTGCCAGTAGGACTATTTGAGTTTATAGATGCATCTAAGAGCTGATTTCTTCTGTCTTCCTGTAATAACTGTAATGAGGCTTGCAACTGGGCAGCTCTGGACCCATATCATCCGCCCCTGAGCAAAAATGGGATTGTAATCATGCAAATGCTTCCCAAAGTTTCAGACAGTGGCATGGGTCCAGACTGTTCCTGGAGAGCTCTGAACCCCACCTCAGCAGCCTGAGCTTTGTTGTTCTCCCAGGATATTGCTGCCAGATTAATCCCTTTTCTTGTGGGATATGGGCTGAGCAGAGATTGGCTATTGTCAATGTGAATTATGGAGTGGATGAGCATGTCATCTGTTGCTTTTAGTGGTATGTGCTATAAAATGCTTATACAGGCAGTTCAAATAAGCTGAAAGACGATAAATCTAAAGGAATAAAAACAGTGAAAATTGTGAAACTTCAAGTTGCATATGGGCTGTCTCAGCAGAGGGGGATGCTTTGTTGGGATGCGGATGCGTCTAGATCAGCGCGTGCAAACATGTCTGACTCGGTTGTCACTAGGGCCAGAAAAATCCAACTAACAATTTAGTAAGCACCACCAGCAGCAAACCTGTTGGCTAGAAAGACCCTTTGAAATTCCTTATTTCTGGGTAGTTTTCCAACTATGATTTTTTATCTGCCTTTTCTTGTTTTTCTCCAGGATGAAAGCAGGTGAACCTAGAAAGGAAGCAGTGGGGTGAATTGTACATAGACTATTGCCAACCAGCATGTAAAATATGAAATTATTAAAAAAGAAGAAAGACCTCATCTGCCTTGAAGGCATAATTAGGACTGTGGACCAGATTTCTGACAGAGGAGTGGTTTTCAGCTCAACACTGTCCCTTTTAAGCCCTCATTGGTTTGCTCAGCAATGACTGGTGTCTGGATAGATACATGATTGGAAGGCCACAGTTTGCAATATGAGGTGCTGGTTTACAGCTGTGCCTTCACAGTGTATGTAAAGGACTGGTCTTCATGTTCTTCTGAGGTTTTGTAGGATGGTGAGAACGTCATGCCGTTTTCTTAGGTTTCATTGCAAAAAGGAAAGAAAAAGCTTTTCAAGATATTTCATAGTAATAAGTAAATAAAAAACAAATAAACCATCCATGCTGCTGCCTAAAAAGAGTTTCACCCATCGTATGATCTGCTGCATAGGTTGTCAGTCTGCTTAAATTCCACAGCAGAACTGTGACACCATCTGTTCCCTTTCACTGTGTGCAAAAAATGGTTTCCTTTCATTAGCATTAAGCTGCATAAAGAGACTGGAGATCTAGAAATATCCCAGTCTTCCACTGACACATACCTTCTTAAGACAGAGTTCATTACAGGCATCATCACTCGTATTCCTAAGAGAGAATGTAGTTTTTGAGTAATATGCTATAAATGACTGAATAGCGGGGGGGGGGGGGGGGGGAGAAGAAGGGGGGGGAAGAAGAAGGGGGGAATTAAAACCCACACCATCCATACATTGCAACAAAACCAGAAAGCTTTCTGAGATATGTTAAGATGATGTTGATTCAGAGCAGCCGTCTTTACTATTGCAATCCCTGAAGGCAGTAGGTCTGCTGTATGCCAGTGTTGATATGGGAACTGGAATGCAGTGATTGCCTAGATGTGGGACAGACCCCCACTGTGCCCGTCCTCAGTGACTGTCAAATTTTAAGTTACTGTCCTCTTTTCACTCTAAAGTTAGATTAGGGACCTCTGCGAAGTCCTACTGGCATCCCTGAGGATGTACCTCTATTGCGGAGTTGTGCTCAAAGTTATGCATTTTGCTTTCATTGTCTCTTTTCATCAGTCACACAATTTTGTAATGTTATTTTCATGCTAGCACGCTGAATTGTTATTTTCATGCTAGCACACTGAATTGTTGGTGTGGACACAGAGATGTGTGTTCAGCAGTGCCCTGTTGCTGGCTTGTTTTCTGGCCGCTCTGTTAGGATGACTTGGTAAATAAAGCAAGGCAGGAGGAATCGACATCCTTCTTCTCTGCAATGCTATCTATATGTAAATCTGTGGTGCCATTTTTTTCCCTTTAAAAGTTGAAAAGCACTTTCAGTTCCAGTTTAATGATTGCTCCCTATGAATTACATGGAGCAATGAGAGAGGTCAGCCAGTGCTGTCCTGCGGGAATGAAACCTCTTTTTGTTGTTGTTCCACGAAGCTGTGGCAGGTAACATTGGAGATGCAGTGAACGTAGAGTGAAACAAGGCACCAGAATTACACCGCATACCCAGTGGATCGCAGTCATGAAATATTAATCAGGCACTGCAGATCTGCGTTGTCATCTCCTCATATGAAAGAAGGCACATGGCCCCACTCCACCCCTTCCCAAAGGTCCCAGCATTAGAATATTTGTTGGCTGTGATTAATAAAGGCACCTGACTAAGCCCTTGGTGACAGGAAGAGACTCTCAGCATTTTGAATCAGGTTTAATGATCAAACTTTGAAGCTTGATAAGCACAAGCCTACACGGGTACAGCATATTCGGTTGAAGCCTATGCCAGCTGGTGAAATTCAGTTCCTTGGATTGTGACTTGAAAAGTGGTTTTTCCCAGGTATCTTTTAGCAATTTATTTTTCCTTTAAACCCTGTTAATTCTTCCCATTTCTCTTTTTTCAGCAGTGAAAAGAGCAGTGTTGCTCAGGTACATTGTGAGGCTTCAGTTCTGATGACATTTCCCATTTCAAACCAATTTAATACCACCACAGCTCATTCTCTACAAGATGGCAGGAATGAGTGAGTCACCGAGATGTAGGAACTTTGCTTGCCATGCAGTCACAGGGCAAGACAGAAGTGTAGAAGGGAAAGAAAGAAGTGTAGTAGATACACACGGTTTCTCGGATTTGGTGTTGTCAGAGCAGCTGGTAGTTTCTCATTCGGCTGTTTACTGAGGGTATGCTAGTTCCTTGTTGAAAAAGCAGCATGTCCTGAACCTGCAGTATGGTTCAGCTGGATATTTTATTCCATATAAAGAGATACTTAGGTCTGTGGGATGCTGCTGCGTATGGCTTGTGTGCCTACAGCTGGAGCTTACTACAGCCGTGTCATGATAGTGGTGAATGAGAGCAGGTACCTGCAAGTGGCTACACTGTGCAAGTAGCAGGAGCAACACAAGTCCTTTGCAAAGCAGTCCTGATGTGGGGAAATGCTCCTCTGAATTGTTGCCTAAATCACATTGCTTCAAGTCATGGTTCTTAAGATGACCTACCAAACTATGAAATCTAATTCGTGACAGCAATTTATGATACAGTGTATAAGGCAGTGATTGGAGATACCGTAAGAGGAAGCAGGACTCGTTAAGGTTCGAGATGCTGGGCTGCAGTGTTTGGTTATCACAACACAGCGTTTTTCCTGTCCTTCGTGTAGTACCCTGTCCTGGTGCAAAAGTCCCCATGAGGAGTCTGGAGGGCAGTTGAGCGTTATGCCGGAGTCTGTGAGCAAGCTGCATCCCACCACCTTGGCGATTGGTGGGTACCCAGGATCCGGTGGAGTACCAGCCAGCAATGAATGGTGGATAGTAGAAGGAAGCTTAAGAAGGGGTAAAGCCATGTTGCTGAAATGTGCCAAATATCCCTAGATTCTACACTGAAAAGAATCTGATTTTCCCCTTCCCCCCAACTAGTGTGTGTGGTGTTGTGTCTTGCGAATGTATTGAAAATCTAAGTTAGAGCTGTGAGCAATTAACACATTTCCTGAGGATGCATAGAGAGAAACTGAACTTGCATGTGATCTAGCGCAGTTCTGCCTTAATAAATCTTGGCTATGCCTATGATTTAAAATGGTTTTCCTAACACGCAACCATGTTTAAACTCTGCTGGAGGTCTGGTTATATGGAGCTGATGCAGGCTGCTTACCCTCCTGTATTCAAGTAAGTTGCTGGGATGCTGCGAAGCTTCCCATTGAAGTGGGTTCAAACTTTGGTTCGAATTCAGAGTGGCAGTTTTCACCTTGAGAAATGTGCTTCACCTTCTCTTTAAGGAGATGCTTTTAGGAAACAGCAAAAAAAAAAGCAATGAGTAGAGTTGAATGGGAAACAGTCATCTTTCCTACAAAGGAGTTTAAGATACCTGGAGTAAGAATGGCTTTGTAAGTTCAAGACCCATTGCAGTTTTTGTTGAAGAAAGATGAGACATAAATGGAAAATTGCTCCCCTTGCAGCCAAAACACATGCTGGGGAGAGCATGGGAGAACTGCCCTTTAATAAACTGGTTTGGTGCCTCACCATGCTCTGGAGCATGGAAAGCACATCGAGTTCCTGCGCTGCTCAGTGGAGACCGGATGTGTACAGAAAGGAAAAAGACGAGGCTAACCTCTGCAGGAGGTGGGAAACAGCAGGCAACAGGGACTCTTGAAGAGGAGGAAAGGGTGAAAACGAAACGAGATAGAGTAATGGTTATGATCTGGGGAACATTTTTCAGGTGTGAGAAATAAAGACAAAGAGGAGGAAGGCTCCCAGGCTTAAGCTTCAGAGATTTGAGATTGGGTTAGAGATTGATTTGAGATTAAAATTGTGTGATCTGAACACATTGGTGACTTTTCTCTGTAATTAGAGCTCCTGATACTGTCTTGGATGCTGCGCATACACTAAGACCTCATTCAAAACACTTGAACTCAGGTTTTAGTACTGTGCTGGATTGGGGCCACTGTGATAAATACACATGTTAATGATTTTCTAGGCTTATACTTAAAATTCAGTGCTTGAAGTTTGCAAACTGATTGTGCAGATTGCCAAATGAGGTCCAATTACTCAAATTTAGATGAGCTTTGCATAAAACATACAAATGTGTTCGATGCAGTATTCTGCTTAGGTCTGTGGTTTCATTTCAGCAGGCTTATATTTGCATGAGTTCATTAGAATTGGTTTCATGTCTTTCTTTTTTGCTAGCATCGCTTTGAAAAAGTGGTATTTAAGCTGGTGAAAAATAGTAAAGAACAGGCTTGTAGTTATAAAATGAAACTAAATTAAGTCATGCAGCACTGCTGTGGCCTGTTCTAAGAGGGAACTTGAGAGCTCATTACTGTGCCCGAAGTTCAAACTGACCACTTTCTGTCAAAGGTTTCTACTATATCAGTCAATTAAATGAGACCTACTGTATGTGTATCCAGTCTCTGTGGTTCAGTTGTTGATTGGTAGGGGAGAAAAACATTTCCACTTCATCAGGACTGCTCTTGGTTTGTATTCTAATTAGCATTTGTTTTTGTTATTGAAAATAATAACTTGGACAAGGAAGCTCTGCTCCTCTTGTGTTTGTTAATCCTTGGGAAAAGAAGTGAGCCATCTCTCAGGCTGAACAAATGAGAACATCTCCAGACAGACTAAAGGCTTTAATGAGGTTGTTACCTCTGTCTTAAGCCACCCGACCCTTACAGAAAGGTGATGGTCTGGCATGTCCTGGAGCATGCAGACATGCCTACTTGTCTTTATTAATGGCCTTGTTTATTGCTGTACAAGGTATCCAAGTGTCAGGGTAATATTTATGTTTATTAGAAGTACCACTTAGTGCTTTGGTAAGTAATGGTTCATTATTTGGAAATGATCTTATCTAGTTCATGCTTCACATGTGGAAAAACACATTTACTTTGCATGCAGAATCACTGGGTTTTTGTAATATAGCTATACACACACATACCACATGTGTATCTGTATTGACGTAAGAATAAGCTATCCATGCTGTGAATCACTACATTTTTAAATAGCAGTTTAAACAATAATCTCCAGCGGTCTCAAAAAAGCCCTAATGTTTTAGTAAATTGGTAATGAGCTGCTTCAAAAGTGTATTATGGCATCTTAACAGCAACTTGTAATCAAGATTGTGAACCAGTTTTCTCTTGCAATCAAATTCTGACCTTCTGCTCTTGCCCAACTTTCTCCAAAGCATGGTTGTCAACTTGAAATTCCTTGTGTGTGCTGGGGAGGAGTTGTTCCACCTCTCCTAGTCCCCCATCAAATGAGGGTGATCGCACAAGGTGTTCGCTTTCATTCTCCTGTTTTGTCAAGACAGCAGTTTTGCTTTTGAAGCAGTGTTCTGGCTCTCAGACGAAGAGAAGTATGTCAGAAGCGATTTTGTATAGGAGAAAATATTAGTGTTTGGTTACCTGCCGTGGCAGTTACTCAAGTATTTTTAGAGTTGATGAGTTGTTTGTAGGCTGTAAAAATGGGTGAGACAATTCTGTCTGACTTCAGTAAGCAATGCAAACCTTAGGTACTGCTTGGGTGTGGTAGTCTAAACGCCTTTCTATAGTCTCTTGGCTTGCAAAAAATAGCCATGAAAATAGAAACCGATCTCTGGAGAGCCCAGGGTGTCCTATTGCCCCACTACTTCCCATTACAACACTCTAAATCTTTATGTGCTGGATCTGCCTTTGTTAGTGCAGCCCTTTCAGCATAGGTGCTTGTGGGCCATGCACTTCTCCTGCCTGGGAATGGGAACAGTAGCTCCATTATATGTGGAATTATTCCTGGTGAATGCTAACATTTCAGGCACTTCCTCTGAGTGCCATGGTGGTGTCAGCATGAGTTTTTGCACGCGGAGATGTGAGTTTGTGTGGAATGCAGTTATATTTTTGTTTCCACATTGTCACAACTGAACCAGGCAAGGCAGTCTGGGCAGCAATGTCTAGCACAATTGGTTCTCAGTTGCCTTCTCCATGAAAGCTGTTGCTTATTCGTTTCATTTGTTTCTCTGCTGTATTTCAAAATAAAAACCGTAGAAAATACAGACCTCCAAGTGATAATTGTGTTAAGTTTTGAGGCTGACCTCAGTGACAGAGCTGTGAAACGGAGGGTTGTAAATAAAGGCTGCAGTTATCTTTGGGCTGTAGTCTTTTACAAGCATCTCTGCGTTTTCACTCAGTCTGTCACTTCTAGCAAGGCACTGACTGCATCAACTTGAGTTGCCTCATCTAAAGCATGATATTGCTGGGTTTTAACCTCCCTCCCTGAAATGCAGTGAAAGCTGATGGGACAAGCAGTGTGTGTTGCCTGCCAGCAGCTGCGTGCCATGGGACAGCCTGACTCTATTCCCTCTTTGGGACCTCGTGGAGTCCCGCTTCCCCATCGCTCAGCAGCAATGATGCATTTGCGCTCTGCGGGAGCCGAGGTATTTGACACCTCTGAAAAATGGGGCTTATATCAAATAGCCTGTTCGAGCACTTTGTAAAAATGAAGTCTTTAGTCCTTGCCATATAAAACAAGACAGCAAACTGAGGCAGAGGCGGGAAAGCTGAGCAGACAGGCAGCTGCAAAACTGTGGAGCCTTCCTGAGTCTGGGCTGAGCTTGTTCTGCCAGGATGATGCCCTGCTAAAGAAGCAGGGAAGGCAGTAAAGGTAAGCGTGCCTCTGGCTGCCAGGGGAGACCAAAGAAAACAGTCACTAAAAAGAACATTTCAGCTGGACTCTTCTAATTAGAAGTGTTCTGAGGCTTCCCTTTGCCTTTGGAGGTCACAAGGGGCTGCCAACTGCAGCTAGTCTGGCCAAAATCAATGTGATGGAGGGTAACATGACTTGCAAACCGTGTTTTGTGGTGCATGGAGGTACGGGGGGGAGTTATGGTCCAGACAGGATGACATCTTCTGGGTGTCACCTTGGTTACAACTGCTATGCCTCCAAGAGAAGGGTGGATTTAAACTGGTGTCAATGTGTTAACTCAGGAATATGGTTCCTGTGATCTCCACCTGGAGATTTACTAAGCATTACATGTGTTTGTATTGTCAAGACTGGAAATATTTCTTGATCTTCCCATTTAAGTGAGATCCATCAGCTCCATCTGTATTTCCTCCAAAGCTTAAGCAAAAGTAACACCACCACTATCTGCATTTCCAGAGCTAGAAAAATGGGCCATTAGTGTCATGTACTTGAACACAGCAGAGGATGGCCAGATTGAATCCAGCTTAGAAGATAAAATACTATGAATGCTCATGGGTTTGTTGAGAACTGAGTTAAACATTTACATAAAAATTCAATCTGTGGAGCTCTTGGAGTGTGGCTTAATGGGCAAAGCATGGGAATTAAGGTACATGGGTGGTGGTCATAGATACGTGTTTCTGACCTTCTTTTGTAACCTTGGGAAGCTTTTCCTTTTCTGTAAAATAGGGGTAACAATACATCCCTGCTTTAGTAAAGTGCCTTTAAGTGTACTGATGAAGTGCTACATACAACCAGCCCAGGATAAGAGCATTTATCTGATGCATCAGTTATTGCTGTGCTAAGGCTGGCTGCTGGAGGAATAAACAGGACCTGTTCCCCTGCATTAAATGACTGCCCAAGTTCATGTCTGTTCTGTGTTTAAAAATGCAGTTATATGTTTTAAGACGTAGTTCTTTACAAGTTTTGTTATTAAGCACATGTGCCTTTCATAGTGTCATTGGGACCGTAAAGTTTAAATGCTGGATGCAGAAAAGGGAGAACAAGAAAAACTTTTAACCTGTGCATTATTAGAAATCCATTTCAGATGATCCCTGTGGAAATGTTACTGATCATTTAGTTTCTGAAGGCAGGCAGTAACTAGTCATGATTTTCTCAAGAAAGGAAATAATACGAACTGTGCAAAGCCTAATGAAGGGGAAGTGGTTGATTTGTTGTGAACATTTATAGCTTTCTGATGTGCCTTGGGTTTGATGTTAATCTAACTGTGCAGACTGTGTGTTGGGAATAATAGAGAACCATGGAGGATGGAGTAGTTTTTGGAGTCCATAAATTATTATCTAGTGAGTGTAGGTTATAGCCTTGATAACAGCAGCACCAGTTTCTTTTAAAACTTTTCCAGAGTTTTAGCAACTTTAATATACAAAGTTATGACATACAATAAAGTTTTTAGAATAGAGTTGTATCCTGTACAAGATTGCTTCAAGGAGGGCTTACTTTAAGCCTCAAGAAGAGAGGTCAGAAGAAAGCCAAAACATGAAAGAAAACCCAGCCGATGTATTCTCTCATTTGAATTCTGATCATAGCTTTCTTTAGTTATAGCAGAGATACAATGGCAATGCCACTGCTGTGTTTGCTGCTACTGCAGAAACTGGAATGCCACATAAGACCTTCCATGCTGGGAATGATCAAAAGTCCCCCCAGGTTTTTGGCTTGTCCTTTGGTCTTAAAACGCCTTTTGAAGAGAACATATGTGGAAGAAGTAAGAGCAGAGGACAAGATGCCAAGGTTTCTGCCACGGTGCCTGACTGCTGCTGATTTTCAGGAGCAGCTGGGTACAGTGGGAGGTGAGCACCTTTGGGCAGCCTTTGAGATGGCTTCCAAAGCTCTTCTCTGCAATTGGCTTCGCTACACATTTGTCATAAAATCCTTTTATTTTCTTCCTAGTCTTCGTCTTTACAGGGGCACATGAATAGTGAATTATGCATGATCCGCAGGTTGCTTCCATATTGACTCCAGATTAGAAAGAAGCAGCCACACTGCTCCTAAATGACTTTCCTTATTGGGGGTACTGATGCATTCTTTTGGGGAGAAGCACTGCAGCATGTACCAAGCTGAAAAATGTGCCTTCGATGTCTCTTTATTAACAGGAATTAACATGTAAAAAAGGGGTTTTAAAGGTTCACTATATAAATTAATCCTAGACTTCAGAGGAAGAGTGGCCTTTCTGTGTGAAATATGCTTTTGTGGTGTAAAATATATGTTGGGGTGTGAATTGTATAGCAACTATGTGGTCATGGTAACTGAGATACGTTTATCGTATATATTTGAAATCACCATCTCAGCTGGACTTTGAAGGAAAGGAAAACAAAAAAAAAAATGGTCTCTGGCAAAAACAAATTCTTCTTTCCTGCATTCTTTTACATGAAAATTAATCTCTTACATGACATATTTTTAATGGCACACAGCTGGAAAATCCTCCTCCTACAAAATTCAGCCTCAGAGCTGAGGACAGGATGGGAGTGGATTTGCCTTGCACCAAGCACAGCTTTTCTAGATGCAAAGATGCTGGGTGTTTAAAAAGGTTTCCTAGAGAGCTTGAAAAACAAGAGCTATATGCTACTGAAGCATGGAAATTTTTACTTACCCTATGAGAAGCCCACGTTTGGACTTGTGGAAGAACTATGCAATCAGACTTGAAAGCTGTCACGCTTAAAAGCTCTCTTTTTTCCTTTTAGTGTTTTATTATTTCCTGCTGAGTTTCTATATCAATGCAAAAATATGTTCCAGTATAGTGCATGTATTTTTGTTAAACCACTCTTTCTAATTCTCCTCTGCACCGCTGTAGAAGAAGGAAAATCTGCAGAGGGGTTCAGTAGACCACTGCTGAGAATGTCCAGTGTATCTCCAGGCTGGCTGTAGTGGATAAGGATTATTTGTAACAGCTGATGAGTCCCATTCATTTTGGGTTTAGTATGGCTTAAACTTAAAGGTAAAGAAGACAGCTTATGCACACCAGACAGCAGATTTAAATCTCTCATTGTTTTTTGTTCTTGATATAGTGTGAAGAAGCTCAGGAAGGGCACCTTAGTCATGGCTCAGAGCTGTGCTGGGTGCCGTAGACACTCAACATGAAGTCAATGTGCAAGTTTACTCGCAATAATTTATGAAAACTTGATGTGGAAAGGAAGGAACTCTGTGGAGCACCTTCTTGGACAGTATTTGGTGGTTCTGGTGCTCCAACAAGTGAGTCACTGTCTTCTGGTTTTAGAGTGTTGTCAAGGAAGAAGACTGGGAAAGGAATGTGTAGTACTGATGGCTTCTCACCACAACTGTGTATCAGTGTTTTATTGTAAGCAGAAGAGAATAGTGTGAGGATGGAGAAAACACTGCTTTGGGCAGACAGATGGGGTAAGTTGTCAGTGGAACATGAAATAGCAATATATAAGAGAGAGAAGCATTTATTTGCTTAGTAAGGCCTTGTATTAACCAGTGTTTAATGGTCCCTCTGGTTTGGAAAGAGGAGTTCATAGATTCCAGGTTGGTTTTCTCACCATCTCATGGACTCCCAGTAAGCCGGCTGCAACTGTCTATAAACATAGAAGCAGCAGAAGCAAAGGTAGAAAGAGGTTTTGTGCTGTAGCTCTGCTTTTTCATTGCTTCTGCTTGAGGGAGATTAGGATTTTCCCCACCTTTTACCCTTGGCACTCTTCCATGTTGTTTTTAATTGCAAGGCAATGTGGTGCTTTTCCCTCAGCCGGAAGAGTTGTCGCATAGTTCTTTTGTGCAACTGAGGCAATAAACTGCTGTATTAATCCCTTCACACAAAGGAATAAACAATAGCAGGACTGTTGCTTTTACCTCTCAGATTTCTACTAAATAGTCCAACTTCCTGAAGACCTTGGAAGTGGGATCCTGAAAGTGGATTTAAGTCTGTGCCTTTCCTATTATCTTCTGGCTGACATTGCACCATTTGGGATACTGAATATAAATCTCATTTGCAGTGTAATTCCTAAAATGTGGTCTTATTTGGAGGCAAGCTTGCTGACAGACTTTGTGTCTCATGTACCTAGTAAAGTCTCATTTAGGTGTGGGAAAAAGAGCAGTCACTTTGCTCTGCTTGCATCCTGAGCCATATGGCTTTTTGTGAAATGCTGCTAGATGCAAGCTACCTTTCTTCTCCAGCAAGATTAAAAGGAAAACCGTGTGAGGATTACCCGTTTGGGATGGTTAGAGGTGGGATGTTAGAAGCCCTTCAAAATTCCCCTTCTCATCGTTGCTTATTTTGCCAACAGTACAAAGCGTTGCGCAAACACCGCAGCAGATAAAGGGAGTTTGGAAATCAGAGACCCAAAACAGTTTTTTAAAGTCACGGTTTTTTGATCTTTTAAGATTGACACTGCTTTTACTTTCCCTACACACACTTGTAAACATCAGCCTGGGAAAGCACTTCAAGAGCAACGATTTCAGAGACCCCACATAAAGGTTGTAGGCTGGTGATTCCCCAGCGTGCAGAGGAAGACGTTGCACTCTTTATTTTCCTTTTTCTGCTTTAAAATGTAAAGTCTTTGTCAAGAAGATGTTGCAGTTCGAAGCAGTCAGGTGAGATGCAGAAAGTGATCATTTGAACGCGTTCAGCCCAGTGCAAAGGTAAGGTGAAGCGAGTTTTCCTCATTTGTTTCACCATGCTTGCAATAGAGTAGCTGGTCTAAGGGGGACTCTGCATTGAAGTGCCTCAATACAGCTGGGCTATGGTTGATGCTAAATGGTGGTAGCTGGATCTAAGCACTTTAAACTCTCAGAAAAGCTCACATTTTGTTATTTCCTTTTATTTTTAAAAGCAACAAAGCTCGCTTGCAATGTAAATACTTGCTGGAATTTAAATACACTTAAATGCCAGAACAGAGCAATTTTTTAGGTTAACAGTCTTTGCGATGTTGGTGGCAGTATTTCTATATAGGGTTCTCTTGCAAGCCAGGCATAAAGCAAGAGTGCATGAAAAGCAGAAACCCAGCACATTTACAGTGGAGAAGGCTGTAACTGTCCCTACTGGGACAAGGGGCCCATCAACTAGACATCTGTTCTGCTCTGCAGAGGACACTGCCAAGGTTGTTTGTGTCTGCAAATTGAGTACGTTGCTGATGATCTTTAGTGAAGTATTTAATTTCAAGATGAAGGAAGGAGCGAATAAACTACTTTATCCCTTGTCAGATCTCTCCTTTGTGGAGTGCAGCCACTGTACTCCCAGTTTGGGATTGGTTCTGTAGGGTTTTAATTACAAAATTAGAATACCGCAATGATTGAACTCTGCTCAGGAGCAATGGATATCATAATTGTTTAACCAGAAGGAGAAAAAGAAAGGGAAAAAGTCCAAATCCTAAGATTTAATGTGGGTCATGTACAAACTGAGTATATTATAATACGTTAAAAACAAGGTCACTTCAGTATTTCGACATTTCAGGCGGTTCTGCAGTATTTCTGCAGTCTGGTTGTGCTACCACAATTTCCCAGCTGGGCCAATATTGCTACCATGAGGGAGAGAAAATGCCAAAGCTGCATGGAAAACTGTGAAATTCTTCAAGGATTGGCTGCCAGAGTAGAACGGGCTTTAGGAAGATTTGCTTCTAAGAGGAGACTTTCTGATGCTTATCTCAATGAACTGGGGGGCCAGAATTGTAACAGGATCAAGAAGTGATCTAGGGTGATTCTTGAATGCTTTGCATGTTTTTCCACTGTTAAATTTGACTTTTTTTTAGGTGTGAAAGAATAATTTCCTTTTTCATGAATATCACTTAAAACGTGTGAACTCCAAGCATTGAGTTGGTTTGCTGAAATCAGGGAACAAGAATTGTGTATGCGTGCATGATTTTCCTTTAAAAACAAGAGTGGATGAATTCCAAATTCAGAATTCATAAGAGGCTTCTTAATGAACACAGATGCTACCCAGAGGAGAACTTTTTCATTCCAAATTATATTGCTGAGGTTCTTTAAAATAAAACTTGACCTACATGAGCAGTCCCACCAAAAATAGCACACCTTGCAGGTGAGTTCCGTGTGGGTTTATCTTCTAGCAGATTACTGTGCTGATGGCAGAATTTCGTCTTTAATAATGCAACGGAAATGTGATGTTGAAGGAGAGTGCAGAGGCGTGGGAGAAGAGATGGAAGAGGGAGAGGAGGGTGGATGGGCAATCCTTGGGGTAGAATGAAGAAGCTGAGACTGTCAGGTAAGTACAGAGAGGCTTATGGTGATAAGAGCATCAAGGAGGGGTTGTCACCAAAATTCAGTGCCATTGAGGGAGCTCGACTGGTGACACTGGGTTGGTTATTCTCCTGCGGTCACAGTCATCTCACCTGGCTGCAGGTATCCATGTCTGAGTTCCATTCTAGAAGCTGTTTAAGGACAATGAAGAGAAATTGATACCCCTAGAATTCATCTCATGATAATATGACTGTTGGCCAGAGCAGTACTCTGGATGAGTGTGTTTGTGGCTCACCATTGAGAGCAAAGGGAGTCTGAAGAATGAGTTCAGTTTGAGTTGTCTACCTTGTCAGCCTTGAAAGCTATGTGAGGTAGGTGCTACCTCCAGGACATGACCCAAGCCCAGCTGCAGACAACTGCTTTCTTGGAGGAAGGACATTAAGGACCAATGAATTCACCCTTAAAAGCAGCAGCATGACAAACACTCAAGTGGCAGAACAGCAGTAATGTTTCCAGCAAATATGACTGGCTGCTCTCCATTTGGTTAGGTGCTAATAAGATGGCTTGTGTTGCATTGTTTCGTGAGGTGGTGTCAAAGGCTACAGAAGATCTTGTTAGTAGCTGCTGGAGGACTATGATATATTCTGATTTTGTTTTCCCTTCTCCCAGAGGAAAAGGGTAATTTAGTACTTTTCTCCTGGGAACCAAGTGCTGGAATAAAGTCCAGGGTCATGAAATCCAGTGGCCCTGTGTCCTCAGGCAAACATGTAATATCATCCCTTTCATAAACTGATCAAATATTTGATCTCACAGAAACCCAGCAAACCACAGGCTATGCTGACAAAAATAAAACAAGATCTTGCAGGGGAGAATGCAGCATTGCTCTATGCCTTTCGCTACCTCTTTTGTTTGTTGTTTTATGCAGTGTGGTGTCTGTACTCAGGGCTTTACTGAAGCTGTAAATATAGGTTTAAAGAGAAGATTTGGATTTGGTTTGTATTTGAAGATCTTTGTGCTGTCCATGGTAATTCTCACCAATCTCCTCCTGGCTTTGAAATGCCAGTCATGTTTGTAAATGGCTTGAAGATAATTGATGAAAGAGATGATTTGCATGAAGAACAAAGTAGTGCTGAAACTGTGGCTGAGACCTATCCACACCTTTCTGGTGCTTGGGGAAATTTAACATGAAAAGGGGAAAAGGGTTTTTGTTGGGTTTTCTTCCTCCATTTGCCTTTGTTCCTGCTCATGGAGGACGCTTATGAAGCAGAATTGCTCAATTCCCAAGTAAACTTTGAAAAGTGATCAGTTGGTCAAAAGTGTAAATAAACTGTATCAAACTAAGTGAAATAAGGTCCTAGAATTGATTTTCCTTATTATTAGAAATCACCTTTCCTCATTACGCTGGAGAGGGGTAGCTAGCTGTGTTCAGGTACGTCCTTGCAAGAAGGCTGGAGTGCAAGTTTCTGGCGTATACAGCAAAGTGGCTTGTGGTAATAAAGATGGACGCTTAAAAATAGACCTAAATTGAGAAGTAGGTGTAAAGAACTGTTGGAGGTTTAGGGCGGATCACAGTTTTCTGCATGTTTTCTTTTTTTAACTGTAAAAGAACGGAGCAGTTGCACACAGTGTAACAAGGAGAACTCATAAAATACCCACAAGGAAATTTATTCAATTCCTCTAAGAATTTTATTTCTCTGAGGGTAGTTACTATACATAACCTTTGTAGAGAACTGAGGATCTTCCCAAAACCAAACTGGAACAAAACTCCTGGTCCAGGAAACTTCCCCAACACTAATGTCTGGAGGAGAGCTGATGCCGATGTGCTGTTCACAGCACAGCTGTGTGTTCTGGAGAGGCGAGGATGCTTCTCCGGAGCATCAACACGCCGCAGACGCTGCGAGGGGCGGAGGCAGAGGTGCGGGCAGCAGCTGAGCTTTGCGATCTCTCCTTCGCATCCCTCTCTGCCTCCAAGCCCCTTGCCGTGGTGGGGCTGCCGCCGGCATGCCTTTCCCAGGCGAATCCCTCCCAGGCACCAGGTCTGCATTGTCCGCTCCTTGCTTGGGAAGGTTTCACTTGCCTCATGGTTCCTTCTTGGTTTGACATCTCTTCTTGCATCCGTGTGTTGGGGGTGGTGGCGGAGATGCAGTCCCCCTCCTGCTGCCATTCATTTAGCTGTGGTGCTGACAGTCCCTAGTTGACAGCAGCTGATGATTGATGTCCAGGTTGGGAGCAAACAGCTGCTGATTTGCTTATTACTGTTTCATCTCCTAACCTTTTGGAGCATTATGGGAATATTTATTCACCTAGCCACACTTAATGGCATTTGGTGCAGCATTTCTGCAGGAACAATGAAGGAGTGGTATCGTACAGAGGTAGTTTAGAAATCCTGTTCTTACTCTTTGTATTTATTTACAGATATGGGGAAAGAAGTGAAGAAGATCTTGCTGTATGGGGGAATGGAAAATCTGGCTATTTGACTAGGAGCAGTTACAGACATGGGTGTGCAATATGTTAATAAAGTAATTGTGCTATGTTGCTATAAAGAGGATGGCTTCATTATAAAATTCTTGTTTTAATACTGTCATTATAGCAGATGTATAGCATATGAACTCATTTGCATGCAGATAAGGAGGCTTTGACAGCTTGGTAGCATAATTACTGCGGAGCATACAGCTCGCTGGTGCTGGGAGCTGAAGCTGTTACTGGAGGGGTGCTCGTGGGACTAATTATGTTGGCTTTGTTAAATTTAAAACAGTGTATAGCCAGGAAAGAGCCCCCTCTCCTCTGGTGTTGTGTACAGTAAGTTACAGAAGCCTTGAACCACTGCAGCCATTTTAAGCCATGCAAATGCCTGGATCTCGGCACCTCCCAAGTAGTGGAGTAATAGACTTTTATTTAACCAGAGAGCCTGTATCAGCCTTCAAACAAAAGGTTTTCAAACTCTGGTATGTGTGTATATTGAAGCTCAGTTAGGTCTTTCTGCTAAGAGAACAGAACTGTAGCTGCAGTAACTCTGTTTTGTTTAGGATGTGATGAAAGCAGATGCTGAATATGCAAACTTAGACTGGTGAATGGTTTCTCTTCCCTCTCCCTGGTGTGCCTATTGCTTTGCCTCACCATCTCTGTGTCTCAGTGATTTGTTTCCACTCAACTTCAAGCATATTTGGGCTCCTTTTATTTTTTCTTTGCTTTCACTGTGTCTGCAGTTTTTAAAGATCTTATTACTGAGGTTCCTTTATGGATTTCAAAAGATTTAATTCATTACTAGGCCATTATAAATTGAAGACATTTTATTTTGCCAGGGAAATCAAGACAGTGTCACAGGAGATTATCTTCCCCCCTTACATTTTCCCCCCACTACTGTCAGATTTCCTTGCAGAGAAGGGAGGAATTTGTGAATGCACAGTTGACTTTGATTGCATAAGCCAGAAATTGATGAACAGTGTGGGTTTATTACAATTCCACTAACTTTAAAAAGAAATACACATGAAGTTGGAAGTGCCTTAGGGCATCAGACAGATGGGAAGCCAACCAGAAAATGTGCATTCCCTCCCTAACCTCTCCTGTGGTGCAGTAGGTGATGCCAGGTAGCTGGGCAGGTGGGCGGTTGTGCCCCAGGGAATGGAATAGTTTTGGAGAGGAGGGTGGGAAGGAGACAGGGACAGGTTTATACCCAGGAATCGGGGCTGCTACAGATTCTCGACCATCAGGGAGGGAAGAACTTGTGCTGCTGGGGTGCATGGGGCATCTTGCTGGCAGCAGCCAAAGGGAGCACTGTTTTCCCTGCTCTACTGGTGACATGGCAATGAGGGACTGGGTTGATTCGCTGAGTGAGGATGATGCTCAAAAAGGTACTGTGACAGTCTTATCGATCCAGCTCCCTGGAAGTTTTATCCCTAACTCAGCAGAGCCTGACCGTTACACCAGGAGGGACCTTGTTCTGTGTATCTTCAGCTACCACCAGCCACTGTGCTCCTGTAACCACAGCAAGCTCACATGGGGCTGTTGGCATTGAGGACCACTGAGCCACTTACCTCTTCTATCTCATGCTATGGGTAAGGATGTTGTGCTCCACTGTCTTAATACGTTCACCCCTTCAGGGTAAATGTTGCACAGCCCCTGTATCTATTTTATAATATGCTGTGCTACACAAATATTAACTTACACCTTTTTTTTCTTTTATGCTAAATATTTACCCAGGTATTTTGTTTTGCAGAATTAAAGCTCATCCTCATATGATCTGCTTGCATTTTGTTAATCTGGAAATATTAATAGCCTGCTGGCATTACTGCTGATTTGCAGTTTATGCTGTAGAGTGAATTTAGTAACACATTTTTGGAATGGTTTGTTAATCTTATCAACATTCATTATGCATTTATTAATAGTAATTAGAGCCAATCACAGTGTCGCATTTGGAACTTTTTGTATCAATCAAACAAGCATTTTTTTGAGAAAATTATCATTAAATGGGAAATTTAGTATGTAAATATTTAAAAAATTGGATCTGGTAAGAGAAGAGCTACAGGAAAATGCTAAACCTAATGAACAGTTTTCATCAATAGTCTTGTCTCTTCCTTCCATTCCCCCACCTCTCAAAGCAAAGGAAAAAGAGGAGGAAGGAAGAAAAGAGCCTGTCCCTCTTTAAACAAAAATTAGTCATTGAAGCAGTTTTATTGGGCTTTTTTTCCATATAATATCAGCAATTTCAGGGCAATTTTTTCAGGTTATTCAGTTAAAGTAGTATCACAAATGTGTTGTGATTTTTTTCACTTCTGATGCTGAGCTTGAGATGCCTGAAAGGTTTTTGACTTTTAAGGGGTTGAGAAGGGACACAGTCTTTTGAAAATCAGTGTTCTGTGCTCTCTTGACTGGGTGCCCAGTGTCTCAGTAATCAAACCTTTCCTTGCCATCTCTGCCACATGCTCCTCTAGGTAACTCACATGTCCTTTTAGCACAAGTCCTGGATGAGTCCTTTAGATCACTTGCAATCACATGAACAATGAAAGGAGTAAGAGCATCTCTAAGGATTCATGATTGGACTTTGTTGTTGTTTTCTTACCAGCTCTGCTCCTTTAGGCCTGCTGTTGCCACTCAGGAAACAGATTATCCAGCCCTTCTCTGATTTCCAGCCCAATCGGAGGTTCCTCCTGCATCAGCAGTGCTTATTATCTCCAACTGTACATAATTACGGTTGAGAGGTTGCATCACCATAACTGGATAACGTCAGCATCTGTATCACAGCCCCATACTTTCAATGTCCTGAAATATGGATATAAAAACTCACTTAGCTTTATAGTCTTTTCCAGTGGTGAGAGATAAAATGAGTGCAGTCAGCCTTTAACCAGGTAGAGAAACCCAGAACAAAAAATTCCTCCTTGGGATGTTGGTTGTATAAATGCATTGTTTAACTTGAGCTTTGCTGGACAGTGTGCAGCAGTTTGCAGATTTGGAGCAATAAACATTTATCTCCTGTTTAGAAAGCTTGTTGCTAACTGGGGCCATTCTATGATTGTATTTTTGCCAAAGCATTAAGCATCTGAATGTCAAATGTCACAAGTATTTACTAAGGGTAAGGAATGGCTCCTGCAGAGCTGTTCTACTTCGGGAAGCATTTGAGTATACATATTTAACGATGTAATATTACAGTTGCATAAAAACTTTTATATATATTTAATCAGTTATGAAAATGGTACTTCATATATGATCTGTTTTACAAAGGTCAGCTTTTCACAGTTGTTTTTCCTTTAAGTTTTTAGTAGCATTTTTAACCCTTTTCCTCACTGCGCAGTCTTTTCCTCCTGTTACCCACAACCCCCATGTGCAAGACCATGAATTAAAGGCAGGAGGCTGGTATTGACCTGGGTCCTTGCAGTGTGACCCAGCCTGATGATCTTCAAAAATGCAATATTGTCTTTTTCAAACAGGTGAAATGCATGAGACTTGGTCTCTATTTAAGAACTCAGATAAGAGTCCTGCTCCATGTTCTGCAAGTTATCGTATTCATGCCAGCGGAGCGAGCAGTGACAGTTGCAATGCTCTGCCTGAGTTTTCGCACACTTCTAATTATAGCATACAGCGCTGTAAACTCCAGAGGTGATAATGAAGCCCGGAACCATGTGTCAGCAGAGCTTTGAAGGGGTAATGCATTCCTGTTCTGCACTACTGGTCCTTATTTGTATGTTTGTGGGAACCTAGACTCATGCAATCATGTATGTCTTGCTTATTTTCACCAAGCCAAGAAGTGAAACATGATGAACAGTAGAGATGTATAGTTTTATCAAAGTAATTGGGTGCTATTTGGTTTCCTTTTGGGAGATGCACAAGGAGAGAGGCAAGGGCAGGAAGCTGTGCTTGTAGATCTTCATAAAACTTGTTGCCTACAAAGTGATGACAGCTCTTTAGCACTCTGATATCTGATGACAAACTCTGCTTCTGAGTTTGGGCAGTAGGAAGTAAATGACCCCTGTAAAATAGCCTTATTTATATTGCACAAATTGAGCGTTTACAAAATCAGGATGTGGAACATGTGGAGGTGTGCAAAGTAAGGGAGGGATGGAGGTGGGCTAGAAACTTGCCCTAGGCTGCTCTTGGTGAGTGATGAAGGCCCCTTTTTTCAAGAGGTGATGAGCATAACCGTGGTATTCTGTGATGCTTTCCTAACTGAGGTATGAACCCATCATGCAGACCTTGATGTGTTCTGCTCCTTAATCTTATCATGTGAACCAAACTAGCTCTGAGAAAGGGAGGTAACCAACTTTGCCCTTCTCTAAGAAGAGAGAAAATAACCAGGATTTAATCACTAAGAACATCTTTATGTGTGGGTGGCTTGACAAGTTTAAGTAGACCTGCTTCTTAATGCAGATAAATTAGTGCAGTCCATGTGACAGATTCAGTCTTCCATTTGCTTTGGTGTTGACAAGAACATGAGGGTGCAGGAACTGGCATCTTCTCTAGCCACTAATACTTAGTGAAAGAAGTAAGTAGAAGCGGCATAATGGTCCAGTGCTGCTGCAAACAGTGTGGGAGTGGTGTTCCCACCTGAAGTTCTTATCCCTGCTGATGAGAAGGTTGAGGCTTTATCCCAAGGTCCAAGTTGTGCACCTGAAAGATAGACTGATCCTTATGGATGCATTGCATGTGGGCCAAGGATACTTTTCTACGAGAAATGCCTGTAGCTGAGCAATTTCAGTTTCCAGGAGAAACTCACGGCGGTTGTCTGCTGCCTTTTGCTCTAGGCTAGAAGGAGCTGAGGAAGGGAGAAAGCTAATTTAGCAGAGGTTTAGCAACTAACATGCTCTGCAAAACTTTTAGTGTGTTTTGGGGGAAATCTGGCATAACTTGAGTTATACAAAAACCAGGAGTTTTTTCCTTCTGATCTCACCTGTCCCTCTCCAAGAGAGGGACACAAATTCTGTGTTTGTGAGGGAGGGGGGAATTCCTAACCCCAATCACCAGGCTCTTCTATTATAGTCTCCTGATGCCAGGAAACTGCAACCCTGCACAAAGCAGAATGCTGAAGAGTACAGGCATTTTGGTTCCTCCATCTATCTGTGTTTCTAAACGCGTTCTTTCAGTCATCTGTTACCAGCTTTTATCTGCCTGGACCATGATCATCACACACAGCTGTTTCCATGGGTATACAGAATATCATTTAAAATTAGTTGGTATTGTTTAAATCCAAATGCAACTAATGAGGTCCTCCAGGCTGTGCTGTCTGAAGGGATGCTGTGAGGATGAGCCAGCGGTAGGAGGTGGTGATGCGCAAGTCTATCCAGGAGGGCAAGGGGCTTTTGGGAGTGAGGAGCAGGTGGGAGCTGGCTGAGCATGTGGCATCAAGCTTGCCTGTGTGGAAACTCAACATCTCACACTTCTCAGTCTTTCATCTGCAACATGAATCTAAGCCTGCATGTGGAGGTGAATGTGTGGCTGTCTACATTGGTACGTGTTGATCACAGGTTTGTAAATGTCCTTGGTTGGGTTTGAATTTGAGTGTTGCGCATAATCCAGTTGTGCAACCTCTTGCCCTTGGCAAGCTGCAGCACCTGCCCTAACAAATCCATAAATACTTGGCTGCTGAGCTCTGTCCTCGAGTGACTGCAGTTGTCGATGTGCACTTTGTAAAAACTCATTTAAAAGAGGCACGTTCTAAACAGATGAATGAGTTGAACTGGATACCCTTGAAAAAAATCCTGTTCTACCTGCACACTTTACTACACCTGTGACATAACTTAGAACAACTTTGCCCTCCTGAAATTTCTACTACATGATTACAGTGTTGCCAGCTCTTGTGATTTGCAGGCTCAAGAGACCTTTAAGGAGGTCATTTCGTCCATTCCTCTACCTCAAGTCAAGAGTGACTGTGCCAAGGCATCACCCTGAAAGATGTGATAGCAAGAGTTGGTTTTCCGTCCTTCATAGTTTCAAAGAGAATGACCGTTAGGATCTACTAGTTGCTACAAGGGATTCTTCATTGATAGTGGTGAACAACGGTGGTAGGTGCTATTGGTGGACTAGCTATGTAGTTCAAAGCTTGCCTTTTTCGTAGTGGAGAGTGGGAAAGGGGTTGCCCTGAAAATTAAAAAAAATCAGAATAACCATTTATATGGAACATTACAGAATTATTTTTTTTAAGATGGTTTTCCGTTTTCTTTTGAGTCTGTCTTGATTTTAAGGAAGGGAAGGAATGAGCTGGTTTGGAAAGCTGTGCTGGATACTTGGATTGCTGATGCTACCAGTTGTGCCTGTAATGAGGCTACTTTCTCTCTTGCAGTAACCTCATCTTCTGCTTTCTTCCAGCCCAAAGACAAACTAGTTTTACAGTGTTTTGGCATTGACAAACCAAATAGCTAGGTTGGGGTTATGCCTGCTACTGCAGAGGCAGCCTTCCTCCAAGCTTGCATGTTCTGATGTTGAACTCTCTTAAAATCTACCTGTAAGTGTTCTATAACATATAGGACTTTGCAAAACCTAGTTTTTACATAGATATTTAAGTATCACTCAAGGCCTTTGCATGGGAACGGTGTATGGAAAAATAGGATGTCATCAAGCAGAGATGTCCCATCAGCCAGTCTGTGAAGCTACTGACCTGTGTCTGTAATGCAGAGCGTACAAAATAAACTTCCTGTTAGCAACCCATTTTTATTTGCACTACTGTTAGGGCTGGGAAGAGGGACAGCAAATGCTGGGTGGTTGAGAATAGGTTGCTATATAAAGATTGTGACTAGGGGACTATTTTCTATACTGTTCTGGATTAATTCATTATTATTTGTGAATTCACACATTGTGGTAGTTCCATAGTCATGGTTTCTAAAAAGATTGGGAGTAGTGTAAGCCAAAGAGCCTGCAGATATTTTCAGCACTTGAGGTTTCACTGGTGTTTTCTCATGGCCACATGTCTAACTCCCACTGGTGCTGATGGGAATTGCTTTCACACACCAAGTGGGGAATAGACCAGGAGATTACTTACTTATCTTTGAGAGACACTGCTCTTGAAAGACTCTTGAAAGACTCTTGAGCACCTCCCGTATGAAGATAGGCTGAGAAAATTGGGGCTGTTCAGCCTGGAGAAGAGAAGGCTGCATGGAGACCTCATAGCAGCCTTCCAATACCTGAAGGGGGCCTGTAGAGATGCTGGGGAGGGACTCCTCATTAGGGACTGTGGTGAGAGGACCAGGGGTAATGGGTTCAAACTTGAACCGGGGAAGTTTAGATTGGATCTGAGGAAGAAATTCTTTACTGTCAGGGTGGTGAGGCACTGGAATGGGTTGCCCAGGGAAGTTGTGAATGCTTCATCCCTGGTGGTGTTCAAGGTGGGGTTGGACATAGCCCTGGATGGCATGTTTTAGTGGGAGGTGTCACTGCCCATGGCAGGGGGGTTGGAACTGGATGATCTTAAGGTCCTTTCCAACCCTAACCTATGATTCTATGATTCTGTATCTAGATCTGTGACAAGCAGGAGTCACAAGTGGCACTGTTTACTATGAATGATGTTGGTGTGTGCCCCACAGAAAAATACCCACTTAGGTTTGCGATAGCAAGAGACTCTCATTAGTTAAATAAGCTTTCTCAGTCTTAGACTTTTTAAAGTAAGTTCATCCTCGTGCATTTATCTTGCAGAAAAAATTCTGAATTCAGGCTCTCGCTGATCAATGTTTGCATTAATTATGAACAAAAGGTTCAGTTCTACCAGCCTTTTTCACTTTGAATGCTGCTTTACCCTGGGAGGAATTGACTTGCATTATGCAGGTTGGACAAATTCACCTACAGCCTGAACTTCTGTAAAAGTCTCCAGGGAAGGTCAAGTTTCTGTTATTTTCAATAATAAATGAGATTCCCATTGAGTAAAATGATCCAGGAAATCAGCTTCAGCTCTCTTGAGTAACAGTTGTGTGGCCTCTAATGGAGGGCTGGGAAGAACTGATGGAGTTGGAGGAGAGATGGATCTCTCTGAGAGCTTCAAGTCTTGGAATTCCAACGTGGTGGAGCTGGCTCCAGCGAAACACGAGTGCTAATGACTTCTTATGTGTTTAGAAGAATGTCTTGGAGCTGTGATTTTTAAATACACTTGTTTATAGTATTGACCTATCTCAGAAAATTGTTGTAGGTGAACGAGCTACAACAGTAAGAGGAGAGGATGGCATTTGTAGGTCATGGACAAAATACTTTGTCACAACTCAGTTTAATGTCTTAACTTCAGCCTGTCTTTCTGCCAAATGGGTGTTTGGAAGCATTAACAATTGCATTTTCCCCTTCAATTCTGGAAGTAGGCTAATTTGGTTTAACAGCCAGAGAGGAAATATAATAAAATGATAATGTTTTTTATTCCTCTAGAAAGGCTATCCTCTAGGCTGCTATCTTGCAAAAGCTTGAGCACTCGTTCAACACGAAGCATGGAAATTGGTCTTGAAGCAACTGGGATACTTGTGTGCTTTGAACTGACCAGGGGATTTTCAGTGTCATTACCTGTTCCATGCCAGCATCTGTCCAGTGAAGTGGTTTCACTTGCATCGCTGATCTGGAGGATTCAGCACACTTGTTGAAGGATAAATACTTCAGGCTTTGAAAATCAGTGCTGGAGTTTAGGTTTAAACCTTTTTTTATTATTATTTAGTAAGGCATTCCCTGCTATATGACATTCTTGTCCCAGAGAAAAACACTCCTTCTCCCCGATAATCACTTGGCTGTCCTCTAAGCCAAATACCATATAGATACTTTGATAGATTTTAATCTCAGTGGTTTTCTACAGCCTAAATCTGATCGTGTGTTTCCAGGCATGTAATGATCTAGTAGCATGAGAAAGCAGATTTCTGGAGAAACTTCTCAACAGATCACAGTGTTCTCCACCAAACCCTCTGTAAACTGAGGAGGATTTGTGATGTTGAGGATTACTTCCTAATCCTCAATGTGATGCCGACACAGGTACAAGATAAAACCTGGTGTTGGTTTCGTTTTCTTTGTCAGGAGTTGGAGGCGAGACAAGGAACAGCTCATTTTGCTTGGGCTGCCAGACAGTTGCAGGAGGATAATTTTTGTGTGTTGTTTGTTTATGTTGGATTCAAACCAGTGATAGTGGGGATCTGGAGCTACTCTGGAATTACTCAACACAGTGAAAACAGGAGCTGCTAGTGTTACGGCTCCATGTGGTATCTTGTATTGTCTGTTGGCCAGACAATACCAGAAGGGCATTGGTAAACCAGCAAATGAATTTTAAATGACATTTAAAATTGGGGCACTTGCAGAAAATGATTTGCAAGAAGCTGATAAAATGACAGAGTATGTAATATAACGGACTGATTGTTTTGTGTGAATGCAGAGCTATAAACACCTACACAGGAACACTTAACAGAGGCAAGGTGTAACGAGAAGTAATCAGATGAAAGGAAGCAACAATCATTTAAACCAAACACTATGTCATTGCCCCCAGTTTAAGCACTTGAGTATTTTATAGGGTTGGTGCTTGGCTTCAGAAAGGCTGAGTAAAGCACCCTGTGGGTGTATATCCTATGAAATTCATAGGTGATGACAAGATTGGGAGGCAAGGTTTTTATTATTTGTGTATGACTCAAAATGTAATAAAATAAGTGGAGAAGCCTGTATACATTATCAATAGTGTGACAGTTAACTTTGCACTGCAGAGATGCAGAGTTACGTGCTACCTAACCAGCAGGCTTACTGTGCCAGGGAATGCTTTGATTAAAAGTGAGGAAAATGTATTGTAACTTAGGTTTTCTTTAGTATTTTATTACACTCGCAAAACTACCAGGATTAATACGCTCTTTCTGCATTAGAGTTGGTGGATGTGAAATTTACAGCAGAGGAACTGTAAATAATAAAACATTGTAATAGCTTTAGTGAGGTAAGTAAGGAATGAAAATTAATGTATTTGTTTTCTTCTACATTTTAATGCTTGCAGTTATCAATAGGGGTGAATCTGAAGCTCAAACAGTAATCAACTTCTCAATATTTGGCATTTGTCAGCGTCCTGAGCAGTTACTTAATCACAGCGTTATAGAAAGTAAACCAGGAGAATGTTTTCAACCAGCTAAAGTGATAGCAATCATGAAGGATTAAAGCATGCTGTGCATACAGATCTACTGGAAAAAAATACAGAAATTGGTAGCAGTTAAGAGCAGGTAAAATTAAGGGACAGGATCTGTAGGGAAGAGTCCCTAAATGCTCATATTGTTGGGTAGATTTGCTGTCTGCTCTAGTCCTTCCTTGAGTTTTGCAGTAAGTGAACCCATATGGCCACATAACTGTGTGTTTCTATAATCTGCACGCTTCTTGCTATTGCTGAGGCATTTGCATTTATTGGTCAGTATCGAACAGGAAAATTGCTAAGCAAAGGTCAAGAGGATTAGTCAGGGAACAAGACCCATCTGAACTGGGCTTATGAGTGGGCAGAGCTAGAAATTGAAGAGGCACAGGAGACTCATGGCTTTCCAAGAGTGTGATGAGGTTATCACAGCTGGAAGTCCATTAGGTTTATAGCATTTTGGAGCTCTAGGCTAGGGGAAAGAGTATACCGTGGAGACAGTATCTCCTGTGTACACTGGTCAGGGAAAAACACGGGTTTAAATAGCTGTATTGATGTCCTGTAAAGTGTTGTGGAATGGTGTTCTGTTGTTTTGGTTTTTACAAGGAAATATGTCTCAGAGTTTCTCTTTTCAGTAGACTGGATGGGTCACTGAAACACACTTCGGGCAATGCCTCAGAAAATTATGTGTGTTTTATGTGACTCTTCCTATGGTAAAATTTTATAGAGATTAAACTAATGAACTAATCTAGTTTTAGGCACATGCTGTTAGATGAGGTGTTTTACTAAGACTTTTAGCTGCAAATTAAAGGTCTGCTAGAAGGGCAATTAAAGGCAATGGAAAGTTTTATATCACACCCAACCAGGGATGACCCACATTGTGTTATACTTAGCAGTACAAACAGCCTCGGAAGGCAAACAGCAAGGGAGGTAAGCAGTCTTTGTTGAAGCAGCTGAGCTATTGCACATCAAATAATCTCCTGTTTATTACTATGGCTTTAAAGTGCAGAATACCTTTTCATGGATATATGTGCATGTATGTGTGCAGCTGTCAAAAGCAAACATTGTCTTTGAATAAAACCTGAACTGAAATGCCACAGGTGTTCAGTCTGGGGTGGATGCTCCATTTGTTATGAGCTTAAATACAATGTCTGATCATAGAACACATCTGAACCCTTGAAGTAAAATAGAAATTGCAGTGTCTTGGGTTTGGGGATTAACATTTTTTGATACCCAAGTTTTAAAGAAAAGAGGTAAGTTTTTCCTTCCAATAGTTGTGGCAGCTTGTGTAGTAGTGCTGTTGTGGGGAACAAACAAGTGGTCTTGCTCATGAGAAAATCTACTGTTAATCTCACTGTGAGAGAGATTTACACGTGTATGGATAACAGTAGTTTCTGATGTGGTTTTTTGTTCTTTCTTTGGTTACAATAGTCGCATATGTTGCCCAAACAAGTTTTCAGTATTTTATTGTAAGAATTCAGTATAAAGCTGGTCATTGTGTTCTTGTTCACTGTATTTCTGCTTTAAGATTCCACTTCTTCCACCAAATTGGGAAACTGCTCCAGTTCTTCATGGTGGGTGAGGTGGACTGTGTGCAATGTTCCCAAAACCCTAGAGTTTTCCTGGAAAGCCAGTGAACTCAGCTTATCTGACTTGATGGTTTTGCCCTGTGACTTGGAAATTCATCTTGCAAGAGTTTCTAGTATACGCAGTCCCGACTGCTGTCTCAGCCCTCTTCTCCCAGTCTTCTGTCTCCGACATTAAGCAAAAAGTCTAAATGCAGTTTGGTTTTTACCTATTCTATTATTCTACTCAAATAATGCCCTACTCAAAACTCGTACCAAGCCACATGAAGGTCCAATAGCTCATGAAGACCAATTTTTAATGCTTCACTGTCACTGACATTGGCTCAGCCATTCACCCAAGCATGACAAGGAGCTGATGGGTGTTTTGTTTCTCAGCAGCTGAGTGCCTCCACTGACCAGTTCACAGGTTGATTTTGATGCTATCCCTTGACTTATGAAACTCTCAGACTGGGCTACATCTTCTCTTTGGTAGTTTCTAATATGAGATACCTTTGCAAGTAGCCATGAAAAAAGCAGGTATAAAACAAGATTGGTTGTAGCTCTGCCAAACTACTTGCTATAATGTTGTCATGGTTTAAGCCACTATAACTCACCCAGTTCGCTCACTCACTCCCCCCTCTTTCTTCCCCCAGCTCCCAGAGGGATAGGAAGGAGAATCGAACGAATGCAACTCCCATGGGTTGAGATAAGAACAGCCCAGTAACTGAGGTATAACACAAACCACTGCTGCTACCACCAATAGTAATAATGACAAGGGAAATACGAGGGAAGAGAATACAACTGCTCACCACCCAAATCCAAGCCCGACCAAGCAGCGAGCCCCCCTTCCGGGTCTCTGCCCTCCATTTTTCCATCCTGGGCATGTCGTGCTGTGGTATGGAATACCTCTTTGGTCAGTTTGGGTCAGGTGCCCTGCCTCCGCTTCCTCCCAGCTTCCCCTCCTCCCTGGCAGAGCATGAGACTCAGAAAGTCCTTGGTCAGACTGAGCATTTGAGCAGTAACTAAAAACATCGGTGTTATCAGTGCTGTTCCCAGGCCGAAAGTCAAAAACACAACACTGCACCAGCTACCAAGAAGGAGAAAAACGACTGCTACTGCTGAACCCAGGACAAATGTGAAAGTACAAATAAGACAATGAGGTATTTGATTAAAAGTGCTGTTTGTGTGGGGGCGACCCTACATCCCACATCTCCTATGACTTATTTCAAAGTAGATTTTAATACCTTTGGCTTGTGGTATTCAATATGGATGTGCACATTCGCACGCAATAGTCATCTTAATCCACACTATGCTTTTCCGTAGCTGTTCTGGGCATGCAGCATAGAGCGCTGCTGTGCCTTTGTGTGCTAGGGCTTGAGATGACTGACGTGGGGCAGCCCCTGAGCGAGAACTGCAGCGATCAGGTTAGGCTTGGGTTCAGATCATCTGGAATGAATGCTCTATGGGATTAAAAATAACCAGCTAATAAGGGTGCTCTGTAATTAACCAGTGTGTGTATTTCATTTACTTTCCTCAGCTTTATCCTTTTCAAAGGGGAACAGAATTTCTACTGAATGTAGCTAGGGCAATTTTCACATAGAAGAAAAGTGGTCCTTTTGAAATAAAGGTGTGTGTCATCATTGAACGTTATCTAGACTTCTAAAAATGTATATATGAGAGAAACTGAGTATAAATGCAAGTATCTAATCACCATGCTAATTTACTTTTAGCTAATTCAACTTCCCATAAGTCACATACACACACAAATGGCAATTTTCATTCACTTCTGTGCCAATATTTAAAAGCAGAACATTGCAGTGCAATCTCATTACTACAGCTTTATTGATTTATAAAATTACACTTTATTACACTAATCCATATATTAGAATAAGATTGTGTGTCGTTACAGCTAAGGTCTTCTCACCGAGGAGGTACGTAGTTTGCTTTTTCATCAGTAGCTCACCGTTTAAATTAGTGGATGTCATGCTGTTGGACTCCATGAACACAAGATTAACGGCAAACTCATTAGTTCATGAAGTTTAATCTTCTTGGTGGGTGTCCCACCTCGTGGGAAATGAGAGAGATTTGGCTGCAGATGTCTGGTGAGGTAACAGCAGTCACTCAAAGAGAGGGATCCAGAAGGCGAGCTGCTGCTATTGCAAACCCAAGAGCATTTATTTCTTATGTTTTATTTGATGACAGAATGCTCTTTTTTGCCTTAGAAGCAAGCAAATAAATGCTCTGAAGGACACATGGAGAGGCTGTAGCTGCATTAGCAGCTGCCGCACTGCAATAGTACCATCGGTGGTACTTTCCCAGGTCATGGAGGTGCTGCTGAATCTGAATACTTGGCATTGGTCCTTAGGTCCTTTTTAAGTGGCTTTCTTGGGGAACATGTCAGGGTTTTTTACCTTTACTTCTTCTAGTCATCAGGTAACTATCAGTATCTTATATTGATATTACAGTCAAAAGCAAACTGCCTCATGCTGAATTGGCTATATGTAGTCATGGCATAATGTTTGGTGACACATACAGACAAGCTTGCAAAGCCCCAGTGCAGCAGCAAGTTATTTTTGTCCCTATTAATCTTTTAGGGCCTGATCCTGATCTGCAGGGTTTCCTAAATCCCATTGATTTCTCTAGAATTAGGCTCCTGAAAACCTTGGAGAGCCTGGGTCTGGTTGATATTGTGCTCTAAAATGGAAACAAACTCACTTTCTCTGCCTCAAAATGCTGTAAGGATTAATGTGTTGAAGATTATCAGTGTTCTTACTCAGTGGCAGTTAAGGCCACAGAAATACCCAAAATAGATTTAAAAGGGACAAAAATAACTTGGTGCCCGGAGGGTATACAGATCTGAGCTGTTGCTGTGTGGCTTGGCTGAATCATTTCCCCTGGGAGACTCCCGGCAGTCAGTACTCCTTTGAGAGAAACGGACCGGGAGATGCAATTGGATGTGGTGCCTCAGAAAGAGTGAGGGTGGCTTTCACATGCACTGAGGGTTGACCTGCCATTACTTGTGTGTGTGGCTGGCACAGTCCTCTGAGCAAGAGGAGAGGGATCCTCTCAAGCTGCTCCTGGAGGACCCAGCTTTGGGACCTTAGTGTGGCTGGAAAGGCTGGTGTGAGGAGATAGTGAGCTCTTTGTACAAATCCCTTCCACCTCCCCCTGTAGAAGGAAAATTACTTTAGACCACAGCCACAGAATGCATTCCTCTGAAACGTGTCTGTAGAAAGACAGGTTTGCCTTGGTCAGCTGTTTTCTGGGTTTAATCAGTCATTCTTGCTGACCGTCATGACAGAAAGTTGCTTTCAGAGCTGCAGTTATCTGTGTGGCCAGGAAGAGTCAATCAGCATCTGTTCCTGTGCATGCATCATTAACAGAGCTGTAAATTAATTTCTCATGACAGACCACATTCTCCTTTGGACTGAATTTCTACTCAGCTGCCGACACACTGAATGCTTGTCATGTTCTTGTGGTTTATAGGTATCAAGTCACTGGCTAGTGAAGGGACAGACATTGAAAATCCCAGAATAAGCTTCCCAAGTTGGGAGCTTCAGGAGAAAATTGTATTTATAAGTTAAGCACGTTTTGGTTTGTGACAGACCACACCTCTCTGAAACCTTCCTATTTTCATGTAGTTATAACTGTAAATTGCCTATTACGATAGGTAAGTGGGATCACACGTGTGTATAGCATATAGTATAACAGTGTCCAAATACAGTTCCTTTTACTGCTGTTGGAAAAAAACCTGTAGCCTCAGTTTGGATAACCCTGGAAGTCAGCGAGATGCAGTAGTTCCGTGTGCGATGTTTTCTTAAAGACAGGTTTCACTTTATTTTTTGTTCATGTAGATAAGGCTGCTTCTAATACCGCGCTGCAGATAAGCTCTAACTTAAGCTTGGCTGCTAATCAGGTTCCCTCTTCTGGAGACAGACCAGGTTGTCTCTGTCTATTCCCTTCTCTGCTTGCTGTTAGCAGATCTGTGAGGTTTGCCCTGCCTTGCAGTTATCTGGCGCCATAAGTGACAGATGCAGGAGAGCCAAAGCAGGCTCTGCAAATTATCCTGTGACACGAGGGAAGAAGGTGACCTCTAAACACAAAGTAGAAGGAAGGGGGCTGTTTTTCTACCATGTTTCTTCCTCGGTAGAGGATTTTTTCATTGTAGGTGATGAGAGCAGACTCTTCTTGCTGAATGAGAATCTGACTCTTGCTGGATGACGACTCAAAGACTGAAATGCCAGTTTTTGAGAGCAATTACAAGAAAAGCATCCTTACTTCTAAGCCACCTGCAAACAGCCTCTTGGCAAAGCCCCACAACAGCTTGGCAATGCAGCTTCATGAGTCAGTAGTATCTCTGCACACTTCACATTAAAACCTTATTTACTACACTTCTGTTCCCTGTTAGTAATCATCCATGCCTTGAGTTTGTATAAAATATGCTTGTAGCAGCTATATCATTACTTTGAGTGTACAGCTCACACGTTTGTTGTCAAATGGAAATGGTCATTGAGAGATAAGAAGCAAATGACTTGGTTTTGATCGGCTATATTTTGGTGGCTCATTAGATTATCACTGCCAGCCAGTGGAAGTGGATAAGGAGTTTGTAGAAATCAAGTGTTTTGAAACTGGGAGATGTAGGTGTTCTGCACTGGAGAGGTCAACTTCTAAATGACTTGCTAAGGGCTATTTTGGTATACGGTAACAGAATTACTGCTCAAGAACTGTTACAGTTTTAACAAGAAAGTAATTGAAGTGACTACAACCCCTTTGAAGTCTTATTTTTAGATTACAATAAGCAAGATTCTGATTAATTTAGCAGCAGGGCATCAGTGGCTATTAACAGCTTAACATGAGACCCTCGTAGATTGATAAGGAGCTGAACAGCCCCTGAATCACATATTAACAATCTGTCCAGACTATAATTGAGGATCATGTTGGGTAATTGTCAGTGTGGTTGATAGGCAACACAACAGCAGCAGTTATTTGTCTTTTAAATGGGCACTTAAATTATTCAGAATGCCAGTTGATAGTCATCACTACATCTGAGCCACAGCTCAGTTATTGTAGGCATGGAGGACAAGATTTAATTTAGTTAACTGAAGTACAACACTGGGCTTTGCTTGGGCAAATTTGTCTGTGTCTAAAAGCAGTTTCTCAAGTTTGGTCTTCAGCCCATGATGAAATCCCTCTTCTGTGGCCCAAGCGTTAGTGGTGCATCAATAAATTGGGATGCAGCTAGCTTGGATGTAATAACCAAGCCAACACCTGGTATCGGAGCCACCCGTGTTGTATGTTGTATTACCTCCTCAGACCACAAGAGAAGGTGAAACCTGCAAGGCTAACCAGTAGCTTTGGGGGTTTTTATTTATTTTCTTACGTCTGCTGTGGTTGCAGCAGATTTGAGCAATTACTCTGTCAATTTAATGTCTCTAGCTAGTTTTGTATGTTGTGGGGCATTCCAGCCAAATAAGGGTGAAATTTTATGAACCATTAAATGTGCAGAAGGAGTTGGTAACCACTCAGTTTCTCCTCCAGTTCCTTCTTCTTGTAGCATTAGCAATTCAGAGCTAGTCACACAGTGCGACATAGCTCAAATTAATTAGCTAAATTGCTACCTAATGGCAATAAGATTTGATGCCACTTAATATTTCAGTGCAAACGTGGCAGGCAGGTTAACGTATTGAAATATGATTGGCTTGCCTTTTCTAGTGGAGTATCTTAACTCTTGTTTGGGCTCTACAGCACTCACTGTGCTCAGTTAATTCCGCCATTAGCAGTGGTCTGACCTGCCGTTAGCTCTGATAAAATGTGTAGTAGCCATCTCTTTTAGTGATGACCATCCTGCAGTGAGGATGCTGAAATGCAGTTTAAAGGGAGGACACACACGCACACTATGCTCTGTACATAATTAAGTCACATTAATGATGGGAGACTTAATTAGATTTTGGAGTTTATCAGCAGCCTGCAGTGGTGTTGGGCTGTGCACACACACACTGTGCAGTAGTTGAGCAGTTCTTTCAGGCTGTGGAAGGGCTCCCGGTGGAAGAAGATGCTGATCATTTGTAGCGTCCTGAGCCTGGGAAAAGTCATTGAGTTTTGCTAATGCCCCTTTTGGTTTTCTTTTCTTTCCCCCTTTCTTTCTGCCGCCCTCTCCCCCCACCCTCCTTGTGAAGCAACCCTTCTGGCTTTGTTGTAAGTGTGGTTTGTAATCATTGTACACATCCCAGATGGTTCATGAAAACTCTTTGAAATGCCATCTGCCAGGCGTGTGTCCAGCCGGCAGCCTGTCATTCTGCTACAAGAAAAACGGAGGCGGGTTTTCCCTTCCCCCTGCCTTTCTGAATCGCATTCAGTAACACTTGCTCAGATGTGAATCAGGATAACAGCCGGAGCATCTGCAAGCAATCTTTGCTCTAGACAGCAACATGGAAAGTTGTTGGGTTTTTCGCCTTTGCCCAGATAAGATATCCTAAGCAGTGTAGGTTTTATTTTCCCCTCTATTCGCTGTCTGGTTTTGTTGCTGAGGACCCACGCGAGGTGACAAATGTTATCTCTGTGATGTAATGTTTTTCTTTTATGCGGCGACTTGGCGTTTCTAATGCATTCAGCCTGTGTTGCAGGCAATCGCGCTGATAGCGAGCACATCTGCGATTTTCCGACTTGAACATATTCAGGAAATTAAGAACACTGAGATGAAACAAATAGATCCATTAAAATGGCTCAGAGGAATTATGGCAGAGATATAATTGTCATGTCAAATAGGCAGCCAGCGCTAGTAAACTGCTGACTGCAATTTCATCGCTATAAAAATTCAGAAGGAAAAAAAAATATTAATAAATATTCTCTGTGGAATGATAAAGAAAAGAAGAAGGGTTTAAAAAGATAAAGTAAAAAGAGTCCTGAAGTTCCCTGATCTTTGTGTCTCCTGAATGTGTCTTGTCAGTTACTGTGTCCCGATCTTTGTCATTCGGCTTGAGTACCGCATGGCTCAGGGTGACATTTGACTGGTTTATTCATTGGATGAGGAGCACTACAGAGACCCATTCTCACTTCCATTGTGCTCCAGGCATGGGACAGCTACAGCACATCACTGGATATACTTACTGTTGAGGCTTTTCATTCTTCTTCCTTCCCTCTCGTGTGGGTCTGGTTTAGGGAAACCTTTCAGTGGTTACAGCCATGATGCTCTAGTGAGGGTTCTCACTGCCTGAACAGTGTTGGTGCTCAGGGAGGAGATGCTGTGGCCCTTCATCCCACCTTGCGGGTGCATGCACACCCCTTGCATGCCAGGGAGAGATCTGTGTGGGCATTGCCTGCTCAGCTTTGCTGCGTGCCTTTAGATGAAAACAGAGGAACTTGGGAAGAGAAGGACATGCGGTGCAGTTCCAGTCTTTCCTTGATCTAGATCTGTGAAGTACATCCATCCTCTGTTACAAACCACTCAGTAAAAATCGCTGCAATCTTACTGTAAAGATTCAAGAATACAAACACTGAAAAATCAAATCTTTTCAATTAGTAATGATTAATTCTGCTAGTAGGGTGAAGATACCCGTGACCATTTCCGTCTCCTTTTTTTGCCTTTCCTCCTCCTGCCTTTGCCCATTCATCCAATTCCAAGAGATGGAATGGTAGAAAAAGCACAGGAGCTTATAGACCAGAGAAGGCTGACGGTAAATAATTTAAGAAGAGTGACTTTCTATTTTGAATCAAGGAATGGAGGATGTTAGAGAAAGTGGATGTCTGTCAAGGAAATTAATCTAGTGATAGTCTTTCAAGGGTGTCACGCTGTCATGACTGACCTCTTGAACACTCTCTCAGATGAATAGGGCATAAGCAGACTTTCCGCTTCCCTGGCACTTGAGGAAAACATTTGCCAGATGCAGGCATGGTAAATGCTCTTTCAACTTCTGAGAGCTGGAATCTTCCCAATTAGTTTCCGGAAGCTCAACTCCTTCATACTCTTTTCAGTCGTTTTATAGAGGGTTCCATAAGTTGTATGCACTGATAAGGCATAGCCCAGGGGCCGGAGGAGTCCCACAGAAGTGAGAGATCATGCTTCATTAGATGTTGGGTATGGTTTCTACATCTCTAAAGTTATTCCCAAGCCAGCAGATTGGTTGCAGCCACAGCACATGGACACTTCCAACGCTCTAACACTGCTCTTTCTTCCAAAGTTCAGTTTCTTGTACTGTCTGTAAATCTGTCATTTATGTTTATTCTTGGATGCACAGAATCCAGCCATCTCCTATCCCCAGAGTCATGGAAAATAAAGGCTATTGAACAGAAATTGGTCCTTATCAATTAAGCTGTGCTCAGTGACCTAAAATGCAGTGGCCCAAGCCACCTTAGCAAAAAGTCATGAAATGACTCATCTTATACCATGCTTCAGAGGGCTGTAAATTGGTCAGAAGGGAGAAGAGTTTCAGAGCTGGCAGAGTAGAAGTGATCAGAGCCCTGTTCTCCATGGATGCTATTTAAATGGTCGAGTGCTAGAGAGAGATTCAGTGTGAATTATTGCTCAAAAGAAAAGGTATTTCTTGAACTGAAATGAACTTAGAGGTGAACTTCTGTGAGAAGAGTTTGCAGGTTGTCTCCTTGAGTGAGCATGTGTGAATGGCGCATCAAAACTCTCAGGGTACATAAATAGAAATAAAATATTCAGACGAAATTAGGGAGAAAAGATCTTATTTCTTCTTAATATTTTAAGACTATTTTGTGAGATAAAGTGATGTCAGAAATAATGGTCACTAGAAAGAAATTTCTTTCTCTGAAAATACAGTCTGCAATTTTAGCGAAGCTCAAGTATGAGAGTTTGTGTTAATAGCAGGAAGGTAATTGCTGGCATATTCCCAGATATCAACCTCTTCCAGCTGTGCTCCTGCATGTGAAATGGGAGATTTCTTTGCCAGGCAGCCTTTCTGAGGATGTAAAAAACATTGGATTTGGGGGAAACAACTGGTGTCAACAGCTCAAGATCTGTCTCGTCTTGTTTTCACATGAGCTCCTAACTTCTAACTGAACTCTTTTGACACTTCTCTGCCTGGCTCACAGAGCTGTATTTTACAGACACTGTTGTATCTTTATGACCATTTTTGACTGTCCCTTTTAACTCTTGGTAAGAAAGCAACTATATTAAGGTGCTAATTTTATCTTTCAGGCACAACCCGCCCTCCAAGAGAAGGAGAAGTGCCTGGTGTGGACTATAACTTTCTGACTGTGGAGAAGTTTCTGGAGTTGGAGCGAAGTGGGACCCTTCTGGAAGTAGGAACTTATGAAGGTATGGAACCACAGGCAGTGAAAAAGCACTTCAGATAACTGTGGTAGCACACCAGACTTGCATCACCCTCCCTTGAGTTAACCAGCTGAAGTGAGGACCTCACTTTCCTTCTTAGTGCTCTACTTCCTTTGTCTCTGTGTAACCTGAGAGGGAATCCCGATATTGCTGTGCTTTTGCCTTTTCCTTTCAAGTTGACTACCTCTAAAGACTAACGTCAGTAGGGCAGGGATATCTAATATGAAATCCAGTAAGGAAATGCTGAGGACAGACAGAGAGGCAGTGAGGGAAGATGCATCTGTTCTTTGTATGCACTATGGCTCATCTCCTGTTCACTTGTTCTCCCCTCCTGCTGTCTTTCTTTCCCTTCATTTTCCCTAAGTACACATCTTTCATCACCCAGTTGTCTCTCACTATGCAGCTACATGGTGCACTGCTTTTGGCCTTTTTTGTCTTCTTTTCTCTTGGATAATTGCTTCTAACTTCAGTCATTGTGTTGATTCTCTTTACAGCACAGCTTTACAAACAACAGCACTGAGACAGCCAAGGGGCGCTGAAATGTCACCAGGGTGATAGCAGGGAAAAAGAGAGCTTTGACTTCCAGAGAAATGCAAGGCAAATTGGCCAGATTTGTGTAACTAAACCTGCAATCTGTATCCCCTTTACATTGAAAATGCCTTTTTTGTTTGGGTTTTTTGTTTGTTTGCTTTTTGTTGCATTTTTATTTTATTTCATTTTATTTATTTTTTTTAATTTAATTTTTTTTCCCTGAAAAACCTTCAAATGTAGCTTTTGAGAAGACAATAACAAGAAATGTTACAGGTTTGAAAGTACTTCAGCCCATTCATGTCATATTTTCATTTGCAAGAAGTTCATTGGGTCTTTCTGTAATTAGTAGAAGTTGAAAGAAACTTATTCTTGCAGCCATTAATAAGAAACATGAAATACATTTCAAAATATGACCTCCACGTAAATAGCCGATGGGCTTTGAAACGTAGTCATCAAATATGAACGAAAAAGATTGTGAAACGTGGGTTTGGTTTTCTAGCTCTAAAAATGTCTCCAAACGCTATTTGTTTAAAAACTCCCTTGTAGGATCACCTTTAAACCTTGCACTTATTCACAATTGCAGTGTGAAACCTGGTTTGCATGAGGATGCTAAATGTATAACTTGGTTTCACTCCTCCACCTCTTCTAGCTGATTAGCAACATCAGCACCATTGTTAACATTCCAGCAGCAGCACTTCTGCAAAACGACCTTTTTCCTCTCTGTGTTTCTAATTATAACACTAAATTAGTTTTCTTTGTCATGGTGCTCGAAATAGATCAGCAAAAGCAGCCTCGCCATTGCTTCCTGATCCTGATTGTATTTGTTCTGGTGACCTTTCCACTTGAAAAGACAAAATGGGTAACTGCCTGTAAGCTGGCTCCTGGGACATGCAGGGAATTGGTTTTCAGGAAGTGCTGTACCCATCTGGGATAGTTATAACATGGTTGTTTCATTGCTTATGTGATTACATGCAGCAGCAGCTTAACTGTTTAGATTTCATGTGTTGTTGCTCTTCTGAGTTGCTGAAGATGAGGTTGATTTCTCAGAAGTCTAATGCGTATTTCATTTCTGTGGGTGGTAGAAGTGTCTGCACTTTAAGGGAATAATTTGTCAGAAGCGCTGAGAAGCGTCTTTCCTTTCTTGACATTGGTGCCTCTGGTGCACAGTGGTTCTGGAGAGCTGGCCCATGGAAGGAAAAATCGATCAGAATAAAGCAAATGATGATGATGCATGTGTACACGTATGCATCGAGACACATTACTATTTGATTGTAATGTGAAATAAATAAAGTTCATTTTTCACTTACAGCTTCAAGAAATTATTTTGCTGCCTTCTGAGATTTCTTTAATGGCTTTGTTGTACTTTTTTGGAAATCTGATTTTACAACCGTATTGATCAAGACAGTGTTAGGCTTGGTTAGCTCTTGGGAGATGGGGTGATTCAGTCTCAATGCAGCGATTTTGTCTATAAAGACCACAAAGTAAGTTAGACTTCTAATATCCAAATCTTAAGTTTATTGCCTACCTTTATACTCCTGGATTCCTTTAATTATAATTTGGTTTATGCTGCATTTTGCTGCCTTCTTTTTTTTGTTTTTATATAAATTTTCAGTGCACCACCATGAAGTCGATTGTATTTTTGACCCTGCCAGTGATGGCTTATTCTGAACGAGAGGGATGGAACCCCCCAAAAAGGAAATAATCTTCTCTCTCGAAGAACAATGAAATAATAGCTTTAATGCATGGCTTTTATTATTAATAATGCTACCTATTGTTCTGAGTAGGAATCAATTGCAAAGACAGGGTTGCTTTTGATTAGAACGTAATTCATAGACTCATGGAATGGTTTTGGGTTGATTTAGGTTTTCATTAGGTAATTTAGAGTTGAAGGAAGGGGAATGCTATGAAATGGAGCATAGAGATGATGAATGGGGAAGTTCTTGTGTGCCCAGCAGCCAGCAGCTCACGTGGCTCAGGCAGGCTGGTGGTTTGGGGTCAGGAGTGTCCCAGGGTCCCTTCTGGCCCTTAACTTGTAAGCATCTGCATGTGGTGGTGCAGGAGATGGAGGTATGCCCTGTATTTGTGTGCTCTGTTTCAGCAGCTGGAGAGGAGTTCTGACCCAAGTGGTTAAGGTAAAGTTTTGGCGCTGCTGGATGACATTTGTTTGCCTCTTGAAGGCATAAAGCCACCTGGATGCTGACACTGTCACTGGGGAAAACCTTGTGGGAGAAGACACAGCACAAGCATCTGTTTAGTAACAGTTACTGAAGAGAACTTCTGGGGAGAAAGATTAGAAAACACGGAGCCATCATAAGAGGAGTAATACACAGGACAGGACTGATGCTGATATGGATGCTATTGATGTGGAAAAAAAAAGATCAGAAGAAGAGAACAGCTGGAAACCATAAAAGAGTAGGAGAGAGTATCAGGTTTTGAAAGAATAACCTGGGTTTTGAAAGGGCTCTAATTGCAAAGAGAGAAATTGCGAGCTGAATAGGACAAAAAAGGTGTTGCCTACCTGCTGGGCTGCACAATGTCAGTATTATTTGTTCTGGTGCACAGCAAATTGGTTCCTCTGGGCAGTTTTGATTGATATCCTGGTGAATGCAGGCATGGCAGTTGCTTTTCTGGTCATCTGTGACCTCCCTGGTGTGTTCTGCACCCAAAATGCTCCAAAAATTGTCATCGGATAGCACAGGACGTTTGAAAGTCTTAATTCCTTAGTTTTCAGTTCCCATTTTAACATGGTGACTTTAAACATAATACCTAGAAACTTCTGGGTTTTTCCCCTAATGCAGACTCATGTTGATGACATGAATCCAGGAGCTGGAGCTGAAATCCTGGAAGACCTGCCCAAAGCTGTGATGCTGCCCCAGTGTTGGTGCTTTTGGCACCACGTCTGCTGGTAAAGCTTCACCCAGGATGCTCAAGCTAGTTAGTAATTACCACTGACAATTAGGAAGGGAAAAGTCTTTTTAGATTGCATGTTGTTTAGGTCTTTGGTGGGTAGGAAATCATGATAATTGTAATCTGAGGCATTTATTGACTGCTCTGTCAGGGCATAAAATACTGATGGATGCATGGAAGTAAGTGTGTAGATTACTAATTATTTAGCAATTATTCCTGCATTTGAGTTGTGAACTCTCACAGCGACCCCAAGGGAGAGCAGAACCACGACTTCTAGATTTTACTCCCATTTCTTCCCCATCTGCTCAGTGGCTTTGGGCAGATCAGATAACTGCTCTTATACTTCATGTTGCTGGCCTGGAGAATATTAAAACAACACTTATTCCTCTCTTCATCAATATTTCATCAGATATCTGGTGCCTGCAGTTATCTGCTATTACAAATAGGAGGGAGAGAGTGGAAGGGATGGTATTTCAGAAGGCTGTGCTGAATGCAGTCGTGGAGATGAGTGCTGTGCAGAGGCACATAGGGACATTGGTGTCGTGTCTGAATTTTGAATGGGGGGTAGCTGTGTCGCTGGGGTCTGGCAAGGCTGTGTTAATGAATGCCTGCCCAGCACTTAGTGATCCTCAAAAGAAAAAGTGCTGCACTTTATAACATGTGAAGGGTTATTACATTTTAGAGTATTATTGTCAAGGCATCATCTTTCATTCTCAGGGCAAGTGTTATGTGATTGCCAAGAGAAGTAATAAGTAATCTGCATTAGTCTCATGACTAAGATGTAATGGGGTGACCTGCTAACATTTTTAAAGTGTATAAAACTAGCTACTGTAGACAGGGTCTTTGATTGTGGGACTTAATGAGTGTAATAAATTATCTTAAGAGTGCAGTTAGAATTTCAGCTGAAGTAGAGAGGTGTGTTCAGCAACATGGTTCAAATTAAGATGCCTTTAGCCTAATTTCTGATGTGCTAGCTCTCCTTGGGTTTCTCTGCAGCAGCCCTGTTCCCCCAGCGGCTTTAGCAAAATGGCTGTTTTTTCTTTGCTGGTCTTCTGGTGTCTTTGGAGCCTGTGGGTCTCACCAACTTGGTACAACCTTGATACGAAGTCTGTGTCTGTGGAATGCAAAACATGATAGGAAGATGGGGTGAGAAAGGGTGGCAGATGCTGGGGATGTCCATGCCGCAGAACAACATGTTCTGCTTAATGAGATAAGATCCACTTATTATTGTTTCCGCACTGCAGATTGACCCAATAAATCATAGCGGCTCCTTTAGTACCATTGCAATGTATCATGTCAAATATCCACGTGTTAAAATCTGTGCACTGCAGAAAGATTCCTGTTCCATCTTTGGCTTTTATACTTTGCTTTTTTGTTGCTGTTGTCATGATTTTTTAAACCACCAGTATGAAAAGGCTTTCTTGAGCATGCCCACAATGATCAGTGTTAAGCATGAGTGTTGCTATACTAAAGTGTCATCTGATGACAATGCTTCGTTCTACAGCTAAAGTGGTAACTGAGTAACTGTTTTTCTCAAAAAGCAAATATTCAAATATCTAATACGGTTTTAGAGTGCTTTAGAATTTCCGATGGCATTCCTGATCAGCTTCTCTGTGCACTTTCTCAGTGTGAGCTCTGTCTGAAATTGTTCATTAGCAGTCCCACTTGTCATTGTTTTGGATGCATTTAAAACCAAAAACGTTGGGGGAAAAGGTGGTTCCCAAACACCTCTGGCAAAAAAATATATGGTGAACTAGTTGGTTTTCTCCCAAGTTAGTTTTCAGGGGGTATTAAGGGATTATTTACTCTCTAACCACAGTCTGATGAAGTGCTGAAGGCTGTTCGTACTAGTCCCTTGATAGGTGGCAGCCAGGCCCATTTTGGCATTGTTTCTTGGTACTGGATGTTCTCAGGACTCTCTAGAAGTGGCTACTCCTCACTGGTGTTACCCAGCTCTGGTGCAGCTGTGCATCCTTTCTGTACCAGGAGGCATCTGGCCTCTTCGAGCTGTGGCATTTCCTTGCTGCTGCAGAGCTCGCTACCTTCTGGAAAGGCAAGGTGTTAGTGTGACACATCCTCGAGATGGAAGTATATATATAATTATTTTAAGTATCTGCAAGAAGAGTTATATATTGCAATGGCTTGACGTGGTATTGATTCCTACAGCCTTCTGCTAGGTAGGGTGTTTTCCAGCTGCTTCTCCCTTCTGCATAAACCTGAAGGAACCTGCATTCCTTCCACTTCTCCGTATAAATCATGCGCAAGCACATGCTTATTTATGTTCTCTAATATTTTTTATCTATTTGCAAGTGGATATAACTGTTGCTGTAATTAAGCTGGGCTCAGGAAACACCCTGAGCTTCTGTAGCCATCTCATGCCTCATAGAAGCACAGAATGGTTTGGGTTCAAAGGACCTTAAGATCATCTAGTTTCAACCCCCCTGCCATACTACCAAGGTCTTGCTGCTTCTGTATGTCTTTGCTTTGTTTTAGAAATTTTTCCATGCATTAAATGTGCTTAGATGCAGCTGTACATGAGCATTAACAATAGCATGTGGCAATACCTTGTGATATCCCAACATAGGAAAAATCAGGATAAATGAGACTGATTTGATCTGTAGGTGACTTTCTGCTGTGCTCGCAATTGCCTGTAAGGACAGTAATCAGAGTGTATGCTAAATTTCACTCAGAAAATTAAGTATGCATATTGTGACATTTTGACTAATTTAACAAGAAAGCCAGTCCAGTCTTTCAGTTAACCCCACCATTAATAGCTGCAAAAATTGACAGAGAATCCACTATTTAAAGCAAATTGTATTTGCATATATTGCAGGTTAATTTCTTGGAGATCTCTTTCATTGCCTGTGTTTTGCTTCCGATCCAGATGCTGTATCTGCAGCCTCCTCCTGGTTGCCTGGATACTCTGACTTTCCTCAAGGCAATTGCTAATCAATGTGCAGTTGCAGCTAGGTGAATCCCACAGACAGCAGCCAGATCTGTCATCTAAATGTAGAAATCTGTAGCAGAATGCAATCTGGGAAGAGAACAGACAAAACACTGTAGCAGGAGCTCTGCTCCCAGGAATCAATTCATCCTGTGTTAATCAGACACAAGCACTCGTGCTGGATTAGATGAGCAGAAGCTCTTCTGCTAAAATTAAGGGTCAATTATTTTGGTTCTTGTACAGTGCAGAGAAGAGCTGCATCTTGGAAAACAATTGCATTAATAATTACATTTAAAGTCTTCTTGTCCAGGCCTTGCTTAATTTTGCTGCTTATCTCCGAGTCTCTTTCCCAAAATACCTACTTGTATTAAGACAGGACGCTATGAACTGCTTTTTAAAGCACAAGCTTTTAATAGAGTCCTTGTTAACACGGAGCGGTAGCTTTGAAGATCAGATGCGCTTCTCGTGGATGCAGGGTCCTCTGCACTACGCAGCATCTTCTGAGTTTCTTGGGGGTTTTATAATTGCAAAATTATGCCTTGCAGTAGGTGTCAGTGAACAGCGAGAGCTCTGCTTGGTCCTTTCCTGAGAAACAAATTCACTGCCAGGCCTGAATCTCGTCACAGCAGAAAAGCAAGACAAGTTCTCCTCCCGCAGAAGAACAGAATAGCTGCTGCAGAGCCAACACCTGCAAATTAGAGTAACTACAATATACGTTTTGGGACCGCATGCTTCAAGTGATAGAACTTTAGGACTAATGCTCAGGCTTGGACTTGACCTTGCACACAGCTTCTCTGCCTTCTCACACCTCTCCATGTCAGGTCCGCCACTCTGTCCCAACCCCAGCAGCCTCTGTGGTCTCATCTTCCCTCTCTGCAAGGTGAAACGCCTACTTTTGTATCCATTCCACTTTAGACCCTTTTAGACTGTGTCTTTGTTCTTGTTCAGTTCTGCCTGTTCCAGAAACAGCATCTTTGATGGATGGAGTCCTTTCAACTTGGGTTGAATTGCATGGTCCTTAGCAACTTTTTATGGATTAGATTCATAGTTGTTTACTTAAGGGTATCTAATTGGGATTGAGTGCGCCCTCAGCAAGTTTGCCGATGACACCAAGCTGTGTGGTTCGGTTGACACATTGGAGGGAAGGAATGCCATCCAGAGGGACCTTGACACGCTTGTGAGGTGGGCTGATGCCAACCTGATGAAGTTCAACCATGCTAAGTGCAAAGTCCTCCACCTGGGTCGGAGCAATGCCAGGCACAGCTACAGGTTGGGCGGGGAGGAGATTGAGAGCAGCCCTGCAGAGAAGGACTTGGGGGTGTGGGTTGATGAAAAAATGAACATGAGCCGGCAGTGTGCGCTTGCAGCCCAGAAGGCCAACCGTATCCTGGGCTGCATCAAAAGGAGTGTGACCAGCAGGTCGAGGGAGGTGATCCTGCCCCTCTACTCTGCTCTCGTGAGACCTCACTTGGAGTATTGTGTGCAGTTCTGGTGTCCTCAACATAAAAAGGACATGGAAGTGTTAGAACAAGTCCAGAGGAGGGCCACGAGGATGATCAGGGGACTGGAGCACCTCTCGTATGAAGATAGGCTGAGAAAATTGGGGCTGTTCAGCCTGGAGAAGAGAAGGCTGTGTGGAGACCTCATAGCAGCCTTCCAATACCTGAAGGGGGCCTATAGGGATGCTGGGGAGGGACTCTTCATTAGGGACTGTGGTGAGAGGACAAGGGGTAATGGGTTTAAACTTAAACAGGGGAGGTTTAGATTGGATCTGAGGAAGAAGTTCTATACTGTGAGGGTGGTGGGGCCCTGGAATGGGTTGCCCAGGGAAGTTGTGAATGCTTCATCCCTGGCAGCGTTCAAGGTGGGGTTGGACATAGCCTTGGATGGCATGGTTTAGTGGGAGGTGTCCCTGCCCATGGCGGGGGGGTTGGAACTCGATGATCTTGAGGTCCTTTCCAGCCCTTACTATTCTGTGATTCTGTGATTCTGTAATTGGCGTATTTTTGTGAATTACGTTTCAAATTCCAGGTCACATACACAAGTTGGTGAATTTTCTGCCTGTCAGGGGAATGTTTAATAGGAATGTTTTGTTATTTTGAAGTACAAGGCAAATTTTCCATTAACACTAGGTTTCTAAAATTTAAAAAGGAAGTTCTCTTGGCTGACGGCATTGCTGGATTTCATAAGCTGCGGGCCTGGGTAGAAGCTGCTGTAGATTGCTTTCATTGATTATGATCACTGCTTGAATTGGCAGAGGAAGAGGTGTTACGATGATGAGACCTTGTCTTATTGTTGTGATTAGCTGTTACTAAAGTCTAATTACTGCACATGATGCTAAAATGTGTAAGCTGCTGACACTCAGAGATAAGGAGATGAAAAGAAATCAACTTATTCCAAATAGCTGTTCTGTTTTTTTTCATTATTATTGTTATTTTTGTGCACTCTCCCAAGTGGCACTTCACAGTGCATGGATTAAGTCATGGCTTTGGCTGCAAAAGCTGCCATCAAACTTTGCTTGTGGTTAAATACGTTCTAAGCACCAAGGGACTGAATAACGTAAGGGTTAGTGAAAGGTGATGACACAGAATTCAGTTAATGGCATGTATGTCTGCTGAGTGCATGCATTATTATTATTAGCTATTCATTCAGTTGCTGTAGGTAGGATTCAAATGTGAATGAGAGGAAGGTGAAGCTTGGAAGCCCAGTTCCCGCAGGAATCAGACATGGGAAAGTGCCATTTCTGAAGCAGTCCTAGCTGCTTCAAATTGGCGTTTCCACAGGGAAGTAGAGGTTTTCCCATTGTCTTGATCCAGAAATCTCCTTTATTTAGGATACAGGCTGCTCTGTTCTGTCTTTGAGACATCATGTTAAGGGCACAGTCCTCAGAAGTTCAGCAGAGCTTCGCCTTAGTTCAGCACCCCAGGGAGTCCTGCCATAACATGCTGTGCTGAGTTTAGTAAGTGTTTTGAGATCCTCTGGGATGGCAGATGCTCTTGTATGTGCATGTAACATGCTGTTAATAATTACAGCTGATTGGATATTCAGTACAAATTGCACTGGCTATGAAGTTAGCCCCTTCTTTTAGGCTTTATAAGTGTTTCACAAAGCACTGTTAAAGCATATTTTTAAATGTATGTTTTTCATAAACATTGACAAATTCAGTTTGAATAAATAATGTCGAGTCTGGGTGTTTTAAAACACTTGCTGGGCTGTTCACTGCATCAGTTGTTAATGGTGAATGTTTGGTTTTCTGAGTCATAGGGTAAATATCTTTCCAATTTATAGGATTGGACATGAGTTTTGATGATTTTCAAGTGCTAATCCTTCCTACTGTTGTGTCTGGGCCCACGTGCTTTGTCTTCAAAAAAGAACTACTTAGAGAAGAGAAATAGGTCTGATTGCATCTAGTAAATGTGAGGAAAAGAGTATTCCCATTTTCTCTTATTCTCCATGCCACCTGGAAGCTGGGTTGTAGCTCTCTTCTGCAGTTTTTCGTCATGAGCTCAGTTGTTTCCCAAACCTGAATGTCCTTGTGTGAATCTGATGGAAAAGCTGTGATTTTTTTGGAGTATTGACTCAGGCTGAATCTGCCTCCTGTGGAGGAAAAAAGAAAGTTCAGCCCCAATGACTACATTTCCTATATTCTGGAAAACAAAATCCTCACATGCAGAGCCATGTTCAGGTTCAAATTCATATTTGCTCTTTGTTCATACACATTTGCAGGGATCCTCTATGACAGCACACTGTGTTGGTAGAAAATAATTATTCACTAACAGTAGTGCCAACAACCATGGCTGGTTTGAAAAGTGACTAATGATTTTGGTGTAAGCAAATCTGAAATGCTTTAGAGAAGCCTGGTTTTCTGCTGAGGAACAGCTCGCTGTGAACTGTTAGGGGCTCCAGCCTTGCTTGTTGCTAAAGGAACTGAAAAGGAGCAAAAGTCAAAGATAAAATCATGCATTTCTCTGTAATTGGAGGAGGGGTGGTAACATCTGTGCTATGTTCTTGTCCAGGACAGGTGAAAATCCACACTAGCAGCATCTGTATGTCCCCTTCATTCACTTTGTTGCACCCATCACAAGAAGATTTAACCGTTTACAACAGATCTGAAATAAATTTGCCACAAAGGAGGGATGTGCAGTGCCATATACGAAAGCTGTTCTCACATATATGGCACACACGTGGTGCTTTCTGCTTAGCAATTAACATCCTCAGAAAACACACGTTTTATCTGGGGGAAGAAAACAACAAAAAACCTCAGAAAACCCCAGTGTAGCAGCATTTCTTCAGGAGAAATGCCAAAGAGGATAGGAGGAGGGGTTTTCTGCCCATCTACCTGGCATTTTCCCTTTGCACTCTCTCCTATTCCTCCTCTTTTTGCATAAAGTACTCCTGCAGTATGTAGAGCATAAGAATCATCTCTCTAGCAGAGACTGCAACCTGCATGAGAAGCCTCCATCCCCATTAGAGGCTCTTTCCAGAAGAAGTAATTTCCTTCTCCCTATAAATTATGCATCAATGTACATTTAAGATTCCGAAATGATGAACAGAAGATGAAAGCGTTGCAGAGTGTTGCTGCTCCTATGGAGATGAATCCACGACATTGTATACAGGCTCAAACACACGTTGTTAAGACAAACCTGTGCGTGTTGCTGTCCTAGTACTCCAGCTGTAAAAGCATGGAGATAGGACCTCCTCTGACTTTTCCAGCCTCAGCTCCATAAGAAAGACTTCTCTTGGGAGGAAGTGAGTGGGAAAGACAGCAAATTGTGTCCAAAGGGGTTTTCCCAGATGGTCTCCCTTGCTCCTGATGTGTCTGGAGACCTTCCAAACTCACAGGTTGAGGCCTGTGAGTGCCGGGGTTTGCATGATCCCTGTGGTCTTATCCTAAAGCTAACAAACCACACAGCTTTGGGGTTGTAGGGGAGCTAGATGCTCTAGCGGGAAAGGCAGTTGGGTCAGCTAAAGAGGAGTTGAGATTAGCAACTAGTACTTCCAAACTGAAATAAGGGTATGTCGTTGTGAACCCTGAGTGTGTGATGGTGAGCAGTGTGTTGGATGGGTGGCACTACTGCATAAAGTGCTTGGCTAACTTTTAAACTCAGTGTCATATTCCAGCGTGTAAGTGATGTTGATGGCTTCTGCAACAGAAATACACATACATGTGTATGTAAGTAAATTAAAGAATCTTTTTTAGCCCAGATGGGGTTTCAAAGTGCCTTTGCAAAATCTGCCTTTGGCATGTGGTTTCCATTTAGTGTAACAGAGTTAATAAAGGGGCATGTACACTTTCTGGAGAATTAATATTAAAAATGCAACTTAATTATCACAGAATCCCAGACCGCTCTGGGTTGCAAGGGACCTTAAAGATCACCTAGTTCAAATCTCTCTGCCACGGGCAGTGACCCGGTTGCTCCAAGCCTCATCCAACCTGGCCTTGAACACTGCCAGGGATGCGGCAGCCACAGCTTCTCTGGGCACCCTGTGCCAGTGCCTCAGCACCCTCACAGGGAAGAGCTTCCCTTCCTTCCAGGGTTTGCTTTTATCATCCTTTCCCTCCAGCATGTCATCAGCACCACACAGATTGGTGTTGTCAACAAACTTGCTGAGGGTGCGCTCAATCCCACTGTCCTTGCCACCAACAAAGATGTTAAACAGTCTTCTTCTATCAGTGAACCTATACTTATTCTGCATTTCTTCAATGATCACTTAAACTGACAGTAAAGCATCCCAAGCACTTTGCACTGTTCCCATCACATCTGGCGAGCGCTGTTGAGATTTGCGTAACTGTGGGTGCATCTTTGTCCCGTCAGGTTTTGCTCTGAGGTCTGATTGTTCAGGTTGACCCAACTGTGGAGTTTCCTCTTCAAAGAAAGCCATGCTATGTGGTCTCTTTCCTTTTCGCTCCTTTGACAGTTTTCTTTTAGGGAGAGAATAGGTTTTCCTCTTTAAATGCAACATCTACCCTAAAAGAACCTGTATATTAAAGCAGGCCACCGAGCCTTTCATCACTTCCTTGGGTGATAGCAGTCATGAATTTTTTATTTGCTGCAGGGCTCACTCCAGATCTGCCACAGCATTGTGTGGGTGCACACACGTAAAAAGGCTACTAATTGAAATTCAGATGTAACAAGATGAAGTTTTGCTATTCACCATGACTGCCTTTTGTTTTAGCCCTTGTACACTCAGTGCACCTAAACAATGCAACCATTGTTTCTCCTTTTAGATTCAACAAGAGTAACTTAAAAGGCAAGGAATATTTCTGTGTCTGCTTTCGAGATGAAATATGTGCCCCCAAAAATGGGAGTAGTGTGTGTCAGTTTATTTATTTCCTTACTTGTGGGGAGAGACAGATTTTAATGGAACTGAAAATAAAGTCGAAATCTTGCTGCTATAAACTGCTCCCTTTTGAAGATGCAAATGTGTTTCTATTGCCTAGGTAACTATTATGGAACGCCCAAGCCTCCCAGCCAGCCCCTCAGTGGGAAAGTGACTTCCACCGATGCTTTGCAAAACCTACAGTCTGGCTCCAAGCAGTCGACTCCAAAGCGAACCAAGTCTTACAATGATATGCAAAATGCTGGCATAGTGCATACAGAGAATGAGGAAGAGGATGATGTACCTGAAATGAGCAGTAGCTTCACAGGTAAAACAAAACTGTCATGGTCCATCAGCTAGGGTACATGGGGAAAGGTTTTGGAGGGGGATTTTTGGGAGGTTTGGTTTCCTGCAAAGCTGTCAATTGCAGCCAGCACCACCTGAATGGCAGATGTCCAGGTTTCACATGCACAGTCGTGTCTTCTAAAACACCTTGTAGGGTTGAGCTGTATGAGACAAAACTGAGGAAAAGTTCAAATCCAGAAGTTCAAATCTATTAGAAAGCTCAAGGGTGAGTTGAACTGTGGTTGACAGTTACAAATAAGAAATGACTCAACCAGGCATACATTTGAAGTTAATATTGGTCCTTCCTAAATATGTTGCTGTCATTTCCCCTTCCTTGCATCTAGAGATACTGGTCACATACAATTATGAGGTATGTTCCAGCAACCTGGGTGTTGCTTGCTGCAGGAATGAGGTCCAAAGCAAGACAGGTGCAAGCTTTTCATTTTGTGAAGGCTCTGTGTCTTGCTGAACAGAGATCTGACTCCCACTGTGGCTACCATTGAGCATTGGCTGAAAGGTCACTGGAAACTTTAGCAGTTTAAAGCCAAGTGCTGTGCAGGCAGATTCAGAGCAAAATGCTATTGGAGATCAGTTGCATTTCCTGAGATATCAACTGGAAGTTTGTTTAGCTCTGAAGAGCAAGAGCTTTTCCCCATGTCTGCAATCCTGGTATTTGCTAGTCCTTAGAGCATCATTTCCTCAGCTCAGTTTCAAGCACTGAATTAATCTTCCTAGCTCCCTTTGAAGGTAGGTACTTAGCAAACAGCTTTATCCACCCCTCTGAGCCTTTCACAGCTGCTTGCTGTGGGTGCCCACCATCACTGGCACTAGGTTCTTTTTCTTTCTCTCAGTTCTTACTACCATGACAGTTTTCCTTCCCAGCCTCTAATGGGTTGTAGTTAGCTGTCATGCTGACTGCTACCTGCCAAAGGCCTAACATCTGTATAGAGCTTTAAAAGGATTTAGGCTTGGATTTAGGCTTAGATTAATTTTGGCCCTTTCTGACCAAACTGTCAAATGGCTTTAAGGGTTGTACTCTGGTTGCCGCCTGTTACCTATATGCATATTTCCAACCCAAGTCATTCCTGGGTGGTCTGATTCCTCCCAGACTGGAGTTTCTGTCTGTTTACCATCTCTTCTATAAAGTTTTGTACTGAGGATATTTTCTCACATGTCATGACACACCAGCAACCTCAGCCCTTATCACAGGATCTGTTTTTTGAGAGGAAGCTGGTGGGAGATTCTGTTTGACCTTCTTGCATCCCATCTCAGTTTGGCTCCCCTGAACTAACTTGAGCATCATTTCTCTTCCTGTTTTCCTTCGCAAGATGAAATACTGAAAGATGCAGCTCATTTGTCACAGTGTTATCAAACCCTGGCCCCTTGCCTCCATTAAATGGGCACAAAGTCAAGAAAGATTCTCATATACCAAAGTGATTCCTTCAGCTTAATTCACACGATAGTGTGCTAGCCATATTAAAATGCTCCTGCTTCCTTAGAAGACCTCTTGGTGACTTGTGGTTTTCAAACTTTGGCATGTTTACACTCTCAGTCGTCAGCTGGCGATGATGCATTTATGCTTCTTTATCTTGTCATCTTCTACCTAAAAATATTGAACACCAGGAAGGATAGAAAGCAGGCAGCTGAGGGTATTGGTATAGTTTAGATGTTTCTTCCCCCACTTCTTCTCATTTGTTATTTTCAATAGCTTGTCTTTTTGCAGTAGCAGCACACAGACTACAGTGGTGCACGAGCTACAGTTAACAACCCCCCAAAAAACAAGGCTGTTAGTTGAGGATGTCAGTTGGTCTCTAGTCTGGAAAGCAGAGGCGAGGTCTTGGCTGTGAAGCCCTTTCAGTCCCATTAGTTTGGGGTTGTGCGTGACACTGATGTCTCTGTGTTTTGCTCAGTGTGTTGCCTGCTGCAGGTACCGGGGGCTGGCAGTCTCAGGTGATTTGGAAGTACTGCCGTAAATTTTCATCAGCACTGTCAAAAGCCAGACATAGAAAATCCATTTGGTACCCACGGGGTAGTTTTAGAATTTGTCTGTTATTGCCAAAACTTCTCTGTGAAGGAATTAGGGGCACAGACCTGATTTTTGGAGAGCATTTACTGTGATTGGGGTGGAGGGAATGAGCAGCACTGTTTTATGGATACAGCTCAAAACTGCACAGATATAAGCATCAGGACTGTTTCCTTAGAGGCAGAAGGGCCAGATACGCTATAAAATACTCCTGAGTGACTTTGACTGGAAGGATACAGTGATGAGCTGTGGCATAAACCTCTTCAGACAGCGCGATCAGGAAGTAGTGAGCAGCAAACATGTGGACACGCGGTGTAGTCCTGGCATTCATTTCAATTTTTAATTTAAAGAAGATTCCCTGCACTAAGGACTTCCACCATTAGCTTGTTGATTCTGAGCTTCTGGCTACCTTCACTTGTAAAAACCTCCCCTTCTGATCATTCTTCAAAGAGGAAATTTTATTCTCCTAATCCCTGTCCCACAATTGGCACTGCGGGAGTGAACCTGTAAGCCTGCTCAGAAACCCGCTGAACTCCTCCACCTCACTGAGGCCTGGCCTCAGACAGCTTGGAAGACTTTGGTGCCTATTAAAGCGAACACAGTAGCTGATCACAGCTTCTGATTTGTGCTGGCAAGGGTCTGGCTGGCAGAGTGTGGGTGGGTAAAGCAAGCTCATCCCTGCTGGCAAAAAGACTGCAAAGGCTCTGCCCTCGGTTCATCTGTTGCTCTGTGTTGTGAATTAAAAAAGCAAGGAGGGGAAAACCGTAAGGATAAACCCAGAGAAGCAAACGGGAGGAGAAAAAGACTGATTTTGAAAACCATTTTTTTGTGCTTGTTTATTCCACAGCAGCGTCTGGTGACCAAGACGAACATAATCTGCATATCGTAAGAGAGACAGCCCCACCGTCTGTGATTGATAGCCACACCAACGTTCCCACCACGGAACCATCTCAGAACCTCCCTCAATACCTACCTCCTTCTGCCGAGGATAACCTAGGTCCTCTGCCAGAAAACTGGGAGATGGCCTACACCGAGAGCGGAGAAGTCTATTTTATAGAGTAAAGCACATTTTTATTGTTCTAATTCCATCTCTCTCCCTCTCTCTCTGGGCATAAGCAAATCTCCATGGATGCATTTTGTGTGTGTATTAAATATTTAGTGTATACGGTTATGCTGCAGAGCTGTAAGTTCTTTACTGCTTCTGAAGGGGTTTTGCCTTTCCTGATTGGATTAACATTAACATGAGTTCAAAGGCAGAGGGAATTGCTTGTTTTATGAGGGTGGTTACAAAAGCAACAGACACTTGTAAAATACGGGCCAGTTGTTTTCATGTGTGGAGTGAAAGCTCCTAATTGAAGGGGCCTCGACTTCATTTCTGGAGCCTGCCTCTGTGCATAATGCAGCAGAGAGAATTTCTCAGGTCGCATGAAGCAGAGCTGGGGAATGGAGTTTGTGTGTTGTCCTCTCATCAGAGCAAATGGGCCAAGTGTGTTAACATGCTCCAGCAGTTTGCAGGAGTAGCTCAGTGCAGAGTAGGCACAGGAAGTCTGGAAAAGAAATACCTCGTACCCTGCAGTCTTTGCTGAAGAGCTGAATGCTGTCAGCAGCTCTATGATGATATTGATTTTTTTAGGCCATAAATAATAGTCTCTAATTATACTTGTCTAGATTTATTGAGATAGGAGTAACTTATAAAATGGGACCTGTTAGTGTAAGGGATTTCTTGCACAGAGTTTAGCTGGACATTAAAATTCAATTAGCTTTTGAAACTCAAGTCCTTGGCTGCCTAAGTAGAGGAGGAGGGTGAGGAATTGATTTTGGATTTGATGGCCTGTTTAATGCAGCCTTGGGAACTGAGATCCTCTGTCTGTGTACCGGGAGCCAGTAGCCGGTTAGTACAGAAGAGCCTCCTCTGCTACTGCTCCTTCAGGCACTCCAGAGAATTATGCTGGGTAAGGGTTAGTGCCATATCCAGGGGTGCTGTCCTGCTCCATCATCAGGAGAGACTTTTGGACAGGGCCCAGGAAAGGTTCATCAGAGCAGGTCTTCCCCGGGCTGCAGTGGCACGGGAACACACCAGAGAAAGACTGGGGGGCATGAAGAGCACTGCAGATGCTCTTCCGCCAGCCGGGAGAGGGCTGCTGCAAAAAAGGCCATTTTCCACGGTACTCTCAATTACCTGAAGAGGCTCCACTGACCCCCTAATGCAAGCTGAAGTCTAGAAGGCACAATGCAGATTCTCCTTAGCTGCCTGTCAGGTGAAACTGAAATGTGCTTATTATCCCAAACACGGTATTCTGCCCCTCATTATTCCTGAGGGTGCCTCATCCTTTGATGTGCTTTCTGGCTTTAATGTATATAAAACAGCCTGAGTAATAGCCCATACAGCCTGCCGTTTTCTTCTCTGAAGGAGGATGGATGATGAGCGCTAAATGCTGCCCAAGCAGCTGGTTGCTCCCCTTTTTGTACCTATGTGTGCCCTTGCTGTCATACTTCAGCCAAGGGTTCAGCTGCTGCTGACAGCAGTTTCCCCCAAACCCAGACTCATGGCTGCTATATTTTCATGGCTGCATGTGTGTTCTCTTATTTATGCAAGACTAGCACCTTAAATAATTTGTCAGACCTTTTGCAGGAGGATCATATATATGGTGGAAGAACGTAGCCTGCATACATAACTGTCTGTCTGACATGAAAGTCTGGTAGCTCACCAGCCGCTTCCTTCCCTGCAGCACAGATTGACCATTTTGAGGATGCGTGCGCCGAAGGGGTGATTTTGTGCAGGATTTTGTGTTAGTGTGGATGTAGCACTGAATGACTGCAGTTCTGCTCATTCTAAGGACACCCTGAGCCTAGAAACTACTTAGTTTGATTTGTATCAAATGAAGAGAACAAGCTAATGGGCTGTGTGGACCCAAGCTGGCTCCGATGCCTGTACTGTCATCTGGAGCACTTCGGGTTATCAAGTCTGGGTGCTGAAGGGAACAGTGTGGAGACTGCTTACACCGAAACAGCGCAGGTCCTGTGGGGCCAGTTGTGTGTTGGATAACCTATAGCTTGTAGGTGAAGCAGTTTGGCTCCTGAGATGTTTCCGTGCTGCTTTAATTGGTATTTTCATTAACCAAAGTATCCCAGTCCCTCATTACCCTGCATGTTGATCTGGGCATGTTAACAGGTCTAACGTGACCTTGTCCCTCTGAGTGTCTGATCTGAAAGGTGTCTAGCTAAACTTTCTGTGTGTCAGCAAACCACTCTGTTGAGGGTGTTTGGTTAGCAAGGCAAAGTTGCAAGAAATATGCAAATATTCTACTGTTCTCCTTCAACCATCCTCTTTCTCAGCTAGGCTACAGACTTTCTTATGTATAAGTTGGCAGAACCCCTTGGTTCTGCTTGGCTTGCTGAATTCTGCCATTCACTTTTCTAGTCGGCAATCGATTGCTCTGAAGCATAAGAAAGGATTAGACACATTAGCTCATCCTGCCTCAAGGAGGGCTGAGTAGTAGGAGAAGGTAAACCAGGGACCTTTTATTTACACACTCGAATCCTAGGAGCAGGGCTTTCCCCTCTTCTTGCAGTAAAATGCTAGTGTGCTGGTTGGTTGTTAGTTCCTCGGGGATCGTAGCCCTCATTACAGCATTTCCAGCATCACAAGACTGTTGTGAGGCTAAGGTTAAGTTTGTAAACCTCTCTGAGACCTTGAAGGAGAAGTAAATAGCATTACTACAGTATTGAAACTTAAAACTGCTAAGCAGTGTTAAAGGCTAAGCTAGGTAAATGATACCTCAGGGACTGAAGGGATGTCTTTGCAGGTTATGTCTACAATGATATCAGGGTGTAGAAGGGGCATTATGTCACAGGATTTTCTGCGTATGCAAGTGAAATGATGGGAGAAAATAGGTTCTAGAAACATGTATTTTGAGCCTGTTTACTACGCAGCCTTCACCATTGGGACTGGCATCGCAATACTGTTAGGGGGCTTATAGAAAGGAAGAGTTGAAAGTAAAGCTGTTCAACTTCTGTCAGAGGCTTTGACAGAAGATTTTTATTAGTGTAATTAAAAAGTTCTAACTGGAAATTATGTTTTTGACTAATGCTTGGGTCAAATCCAGGCAAATGTCAAAGGTCTTTCGTAGGAACAAAGATCACTGCATGGATTAGGGAAGAAGGGAAACTTGTCATCAGGAGGCAAATAGCTCAGAATTAAGAATTAATTCTGGAATTAAGAAACAAACCACCAAAAGTTTGGAAATTAATATTCTAGTATTGCAGCTTTCATGTGCATCCTTCCAGTGAGGAATGCCGGAAAAGTGTGTTTTCACTTTTCACCTTTGTGTTTTCAATACCAAAATCCTTGTGATTTGGTTGACTGGTTTGTAAAGCATCGAATTGTAATTCTGTTTCTTCTGAAGCAAAAGTATGCCTTCAGGCCTGTTGAATAATAAAGAGGATATATACTTTTATGTCACTGATACTTCAGCTCTGTAATCTTAACAAAGGTCATATTTCCATTTTTGGTTTCCAGCCATAACACAAAAACAACATCTTGGCTAGATCCACGGTGCCTGAACAAACAGCAGAAGCCTCTAGAAGAATGTGAAGATGATGGTAAGAGATTGAAAATAGTGAAATAATAATGTATTTGGTCCATTTCTAGATGACTTTCTTCCTTTTTCCCCTTTCCAATAGCCTGTGTTCAGAAATACTTAAAAAAAAAAAAAAAGGCTTATGAGGAAGTGCGTAGGGACAATGTCCATTATGTTTTAAGATCACTGTCTGTGTATGTAAAATAGCTGTTTAAGTGGTAGATCACTTAGGAAAAATCAAAGGGGTGCTACAAGTGAGAGGCTGTTTTTGCAAAGGCATTTGAATAGTCACTGATGCTGAACAGACTCAAAGCTTTCTAACATGCTTGCTCCTTGGATCGCTGCGTAGGAGGAAAGTGACTGAGTCTCTGCATGCTCTATTGTGTTATGCTTTAACTACCTGCTTTACATGAATTGAAAGAGTTATGTTGTTGGTTTTGAGCAGAAATAACTCAATTGCCTCGCTTCTGCTGCTAAATTCTGACAGTCCACTTAATGTTATGATTGCTGAAAATGAATTCTATTTGAAGGTATAGATTTTGGCACTGAAAATTTACACTGATATGGTTTTGTATTCCTTGAGATGTTGAAAATGCAAGCCACTGTCCCGTTTAGAGCAGCCAAATGCAGGGCTGTTAAAGGAGGTGCATACTTTAGGAGATGCTGGAAGAAAAAGGCAGTTCATCATGATGAAAATGAGTGTTTGGGAAAGCCTGTGTGGAAATTTTGGTTTCTGACCAGGAAAGGAGACCTGTTCTAATGCATAATTTTGGCTAACACAATGCTATGATGGTAGACATATCTTAAAAATGGAAGGGTTTCCTTTGTCACTGTTGGTTATGTCCTTATGAAATTAGTTTTCATAATATGATTAACCTAATCTGTGTGAGTCAGCTCAACAAGAATTATGATTTTATTTTGGAAAAGAATCAGCTCAATCCCTTTTGACTTAGGTTCAAATCTGGCTTCCAGAACTGCTGTTACTACTTTTACATGTGCACTTTTTCATCCTCTGCATCCTCTCACATGTGAGGTTCTGCAGGAGGTGAGAATTTGCCTTTGCAGCCTTTGCTGCTGTGATGAAGCAGGTCACCAACATCCTAGTGCACGGTGCAGCGTACCCCCAAACCAGAAGGATGTGCAAAGCCCAGGCAAAAACCCAGCACACCGAGCTGACTCCTGCTTCAGATTCTTAGCAACTGGCATCATCTGTCGAGGAGCAAGCGGAGGGAGCTGGGTTAATGAAGGCCTTGCTCTGTGCCTAAAAATGGATATGTCAGTGGGTAATCAGAATTGGAGCAAAATTAAATAACAGCATATGCAGGCAAAGCTCCCTCCTCCTTGCAGTAAGCGTTGCTGGCAGTTTAAAGAGGAGGTTGCTAAATGTCAGCATAAGCTTTCCTTTCTCAGGAGGTGGTTTTCCCTGGCGCACAACTTCTGTCCTGGCTTTCTTAACCAGCGAGACTTCCACGGTGCTGATAGACCCAGTGATGCCAACAAGCAGCACATGCTGCTGTGGGTCGGCATGCCCCATGCTGTGCCCCCAGCCGGGGCAGGGAGCAACCTGTAGCTCCTCTGTCCAACATTTTCAAGCCTCCTCACAGAAGGGAAAATTTCTCCTGTCCTCTTTAGCAATTATAAAACAAACATTGGAATTATTAGTTTCATTGGTATTAGAAACATACAGATGATATTTTTGTATGTAATTCAGTTCACAACTTTGCAGAGTAGTGGCGTTTTTGTTTATCAGGTTCTTAAAATCAGTTAATTTCGTCTTCCCCCCACACCCTCTCACTTCATTCACTAAGTTGCTCATTAATTAATATTTTCAACATTCAGTAGTTAAACCACTTGCTTCATAGGTATAGCAGTGCTCTGCACTTTTACCGGGCTGCTCTCTTCTTGCTTTGCGCATAAGAATGATTATACTTCAGAAACTGTGAGCACAAAGGAGAGTGAAGGTTATTTTATTGCATCATAGAAGCTGTCATTTTTGGCAAGGGTCGCTGTTGGGTGTATTTCCGCTGATGTCTGTGGGAGTCCTCCTGTTTTGTTTAGTGTGTGTGTGTGAGCTTTCAGGCTTGATCCCATCCTGTTTGTGGTTTCTATAAATGTTAGATGTTGTTTCAGATTTGTTTGGGTGCAGTTGCCTTGTGTGTTTTTCTTCATCAGGATATGTGTCCCTAACAAGTTTTTGGTCATTTCCAGTTGTTTTAGGCTATCAAAGAAAATTGTAATTCATATTTTACAGTAACGGCCCTAAACAACTGTTTTGATAGAACATCTTGCGAACAGGTCATGGAAGTGGTATTTTTAGGTGTCCAAATTTTCAAAAGCAATGCCGTGGCACTGCATCTTCTGTTTGCTTCTGTCGTTCGTTTATGTGGCTGATACTTTTCTGTATTAGGTCCAAAATCATTTTTACCATCTTTGTTCTGTTTTTGTCACCATCTTTCATTTTCAGACTGCATTGTTATTATTTATAGACTAAGCAATACTTTAATCATCTGTGTCACTGTTAACTGATGAATATGGAGCAGATAATGATAAATGGAGCAACAGTGAATATTGATGGCTTTGTGTCTTTGAAAAATTACGTGATCTTTGTCCCAGGTGTCCCACTAAAACTGGCCCATTCCTGTATATGCCTCACCAGTCCATCTGGACTTTGGTGTGAGCCTGTGCTTCCAGTTAAACACAGAGCTTTGCTTCTTGCCTATCTTAAATCATCTGAGTAGTTACACTGAAGTCAATTGGACCTTGCACGCACATAAATTTAGGTACTTTCTTTAAAACCTTGCTATATTGGTTCTTATTTAGATGCAAGGTTTTCCTCTCAGATATCTTCATTAGTATTCAGGTCTGGCCTTCTGATAGATCCATGTGTTTACAGAACGGATTGTGAAGGTCAGATCTCACAGGTCTGGGGGAGAAGCTTCACTACAATGAATAAAACACATACGTATTACTTTGCCATATCAAAATGTGGCATGGAAATAGTCAACCGATACAGATTTTGAGAATACAAAACCAGTTCTTTCATTATCTACATCAGATCCATCAATATTCTGATCATTGAAGTGCAATAAATGAAAAGCTTGGGCTCGGGCGGTAGAAAACGAGTGCCGGTTCTGCTGTTTGCTGTAGGGTATTTTTTGCTTGGTGCTGAAGTTGTCTGAAGTTTTCTTTTAATTTTTTTCTGTCTCATTTACTGCTCTTCCCTTGGAGAAGAAGGGGTACACACGGAGGAACTGGACAGTGAACTAGGTAAATCATCCATCTTTTGTTTTGATGTTTGACTCCAACTGCACTGTTTTAAGCTTTTAATTACTTACTTTCTCCTTTGTATCATTTTGCATCTTTCAGTTTTTTTATTTCAACAAGCCTAATTTATCAGCAAAACTCCCCTACCACACAAAGCATTAATCTTCCCTTAGCTTCAGATCTACACTGTTTTTCTTATTGATTCAGAGCTTGAAGAAAGCTGGAGGGCCTTAATCTTCCCGTTTGTCCAAGGTTGGTTCTTCCTGGGCCCTGCAAAAGTCAGAGGCTTTTCCACTGGCATCAAAATCTCCAGGAGAAAGCTTGTAGATGCTAGCATTGAAATCAAGTTGTTAATGATGCCTTTTTATGGTGGCCATGAACATTTCCCAGGCAAGAGTATCAAAGTGTGATTTAGAAAGTTTAAGTATTGCAAAGAGTGCTTCTGCTGAGCTTGTGAATGAAACAGCTGAAAATTTTGCCTCAGTAGGTGATTTTATAAACAGATCATTTTCAATGATGTGGTGCACTTTTATTTGCTGCATCTTTTTGTGGAGAATGCTGTCTTGCTATCTAATCTCAGCGGTGCTCATTCTGTTTGTACTGATGGTAGAGGCAGTTGTTATTTCTGTTCAGCTATGCTCTGGTGCACTTGGAAAGCTGAAAGGCAGAAGAGGTTGCATAGGATTTTATTTCCACTCAGTCTATTATTGCTTTTAAAAAAGGACGATATTTACAGTTTATAGTTCTGCGTACTGGAGGATTGTATTACTAGAGAATTAACTTCTGGTTTCTGTAATGACTTGCAAGTAAGTGTATTCTGCTTCGGGCTTCTGTGTGATTGATACAGCATCAGCGGCCGGCAGCTATTTAGTGGACTTGTAACAGTACTCCAGGAAATGTTCTTTTGGATAATATGCCTGGAATAATGCTGGAGGCCTAAGTTTCAGTGCAAGAATTTGAAAGAAATGACAATGTAAAGAAGAATGTAGTCATTTTCATGGTACATTAGTATTGTGCACAGCTCAATATGAATAAGCAGCAGACCAAGTAACATCAGAAGTAGGTGGATGCACACTAACAACCTGAAAGATTTGTCATGAAGGTCTTCACAAAGAGTGACTTAATAAGGGAGAGGTTTTTAAAAAGCAAATTTAGAGGCAGTAGTGAAATGGAAATGTTCCATTCTTTCAGTCCGATATCAGGATGTAGTGCAAAGGAAGAGCTGAAAATATAGGTGCAGGGGAACTCATTATGTGATAAGCCTGACCCCAGTTCTGCAGACACTTATATACACAAGTATTCTGCTTGAACATCATGAGATGTTCCCTTTGTTTTAATGCAGATAAGCTTTATTGAGCTCACAGCCCACTGATATACTGTTGAGATTTGCAAATGTTGCAATGCAAAGAAAGACATTTTCAAATGGCTCAGCTGGTTACTGCAGCATTAGGGACAGGGCATAAAAACATATGGCCTATTCACTAACTGTACTCATCATTGGTATAACCTGGTTGGCACCAGATATTCATCTCCTGAGATTATCAACAGTTTCTGTTCTAAATATCAGGAAATTGAAACTTTGAGCATTTACACAACTTCCTGTTTTCCAAGGAGGTTTGTTGAATATGGAGTAATGGGTCACCTCTGTTTAACAGAAGCTTGTACGAAAGGACACAAAAATTTGACCTTTAGAATAGGATTTGTCATACACTTGGACAGATCCTCCTGGCCTCACAAGGAGCAGTAGGAGCTGGTATACTGAGGTCATCTCCATCTCTTTTATAGTGCAACTATATGGCAACTAAAATACCTGGTGGTTGGAGAGGTTCTTTTGTAGGAATCAGTCCATCCCTTCAGTAGAGGAGGAGGTAGGATATTAAGCAAGAGCATCTCAGTAGGAATCCATGTATTTACACCAGCTTAAAAGTGTAAAATTGGAGATTTGCCCATTGAATTTACCTGCTGACAAATGCTCTGAGTTGCCAAGAAGCTAGACTGTGCAACATGGCTATGGAGAATACCGCCTTTTGCTTTAGAGAACTGTCAGAGGCTTTTAGAAGTCAGAAAGTGCATCTATGTAATCGACAAGTAATGTGTTGAAAGCTGCAGTTTCCTCTATTGTTACTTCTGAAAACAGAGATGTGTTCCATAAACGGAAAGCTGCAGAGATATAAAACTGAAAAGATTTTGGCACAATAAACAGGATAAAAGCAAAAAAGAAATAAGCTGTTTAAAAATAGAAAACAAGTTATAGTCCAAAATAGCAAAAGATACTTAGCAGTAAAAAATGTGGGAAACTCATATTTAAGACATCTGTGCATTCCTTCTCCCTTCCCTCATTCACATTTTATTTTGTTTCTGCCCCTAGCTTGGTCTCCTTACCATTTTACTTTCAGCATAGTGCAACAAAGTGAAGGGCTGCCCGAACTTCTGCTTTTCCTGATTACATGCTAGGTCTTCATTTAGCTGCACTGAAACTCTTTAAGCCAGGCCCGCAGTGTTCTCATCATATTGGACTCCTCTGCAAACCTGAGCGTTCCCTTTGAGAAAAGACTTTCAGGATTGACCTCTAGCTTTCTGACTTCTCACATAGAATTGCGCGGGGTAAAGGAATATCTATTTCTGAAGCATTTATTTCAGATTGATCTGCTGATAAAATTGAGGAGTATTTTCGTGCCCAAGAGTTAGCACTGGCTTGCATTTAATTGTTTATGTCTCAAGGAATCCAAAGATATTAAACCCAGTAAGGATAAAATAATGAGAAGAATGGAAAACGTACCTTATATCTGCAAATACGGGACGTGTGGAGCAAAACCCATGAAAATTGATTTCATCTGATCTCCAGCCAATTCTGAACAAAAACATAAACTCTGAGTAATTAATCCATGTGTGTTTGTGTAGATTCAGTTCATCTCCAGTCTGGAGCTATTTCTATCCGTATGGCATTACAGTCGAAGACTATAAATTCAGAACTAGATCCTTGCATTTTTTCTAATTAATGGGCCTTCGTTGATTGTATTGGCCCAGTAATTGATGCCATTAATGAAAATAAATCTTTGCATTTGGTAACAAAAAAAGCCATAGATTATTTACTATAAGTCTTGATAATTTAGTGTTAAATTTTGCAGAATTATTTGGGGTATTTGAACTTGTGTTATCTGACAGTGGCTTTTTTAAAATCATTCTTTAAATGGATGTGCAGAGTCGGTGGGACCACATTTGCATAGTCCAGGCATGGTGGAGCCTTCTTTCAAGTTGACTCACAGTACTACAAAGACACCACACTGCATTGTTAATAGAATGATTATTTCAGTACCCACAGGCAATGGGAACATTGTGTTTAAATTAGTGGGACAAGGATCAGGCCCTTAAGTAATACATGCAGCTTTAATAACCCTCAGTTGGATGCTGAAGTGATTTTATTACGTTCACTAATTAAAGTACTATGTGCAGTCTAGAAAATCAACAAGAACAAAAGTGGATACATTTCCAAATGTTAATTTCGTCTTTAGAACTGTTTTTTTGTTAATTATGCTAATTGAAAAATGAAATCTGTTACATGCGATTATGGCAATATGTGTTTTTACATTAAGTGCTGTGCTGTGAAGTACATCTGTGTGCCAGCCCCACTTGGGTGAATTCCATGTGCCAGGCATTTATGTTAAATTCAGTTTGCCCTGTTTCAAGATGCACTTTTGTGTTGGGGTCATGGCTGAGCAATGCAGTGTAAACCCCTGAGTTAAGAGTCATTAAGCCACTTTTTCAGCAGTGGTGAGCATAAATGGCTCAGCCCTGGTGCAGGGGATGAAAGTTGTCTCTGTTGCTGCCATCATCTCACCCATTGCCATAGACTGGTGTTAAAATGACTCTGGCTGGTTGCCTGCATCGACTTTCACTGCAGTGCTCTGCCCATGGTGGTGAAACCAGGAGGACACTTGAGGCATTCCCAGAGAGGAATTTTATTGATTATTTGTTCCTTTAATGCAAAAAGCAAATCAACTCACATAAGCATCTTCCGACTGATTTGCTAACCCAGCACTGGTAGCACAGGTGGTGCCATGCTACGCCAGCCTTTAAAAGGAGGCTGTGATAGTTCTGAAAAGTGTTTGAAATCTGAGCTACCTATGGGTTTTTCACACTGTCAGAAAAAAATACATCGGAGGCTTCAGTAATGCTTTTTCTACTTCCAGAGCTGCCTGCTGGTTGGGAGAAAATTGAGGATCCTGTATATGGTGTCTACTATGTAGAGTAAGTGCTTTCCTCTGCAGCAGTCTGTGTGCTTGGTTGGTAACATCTCATACTGAGGAGGAGAAGGAGACCCTGATCTCTTACAGCCTGGGTGATGCTATAGGGGCTGAGAGAGGGCATCTCTGCCTTGCTATTCCTGTCCTCTGGTGGGCTCTGGCAGCTGTACCCTGGCATGGGAATGGGTTCAGGGGACTCAGGAGCACACTGGGAGGAGGGGTTTGATCTCTAGGGGTGAGCTCAGGAATAACAGGAGCACCCTGCGATTGGGGCATGCAGGAGCCTCAGCACCTCAATAAATGCTTTTATCCAGAGAACATTAGCAAGCATGCAATTAACTGAGCTTTGTCCCCTTGGTATAGTGCTATGATCAAGATGTGAGTGTGCAGAGCAGGCCACCAGTTCAGTTATGAGTTAAAAGGCACTCGAATGCATGAGCCCGTGTGACCAAACAGCCACGACGGAGGTTCTTGCATTAGGCTGTGTTGTTGTGAATAGAATTACAGGTTTAATGGGACTCTCTCTGGCATTAGAACAGCTTCTTCTTTATCTAGATGTCAGATCACTCCCTTGGGAAACCAGAGATCTGGGGTTTGTTTCATCACTGACCCCATAAAATGAATTTTTAATTATGTGTATACTCCTGTCTAGTAGGATGGCTTATGATAGCCCTCAGAATAGACATGGAATACAGTGTCTGCTTTGGCTCATTTCTGACCCTACCATCTGTGCCTAGGGAAACAAGGTTAGCAAGCTGTGTAATTAAGGCTTGACATTTATTTACCAAAGACATCAAGAATATTTTTCTGCTATTAAGTGCCATGCCAAGAGGTCTTTACAGCATTTTTTTCCTGTCACCTTATATATATATATGCCCATTAGTTTTGTGGCACTCTGTGGTGCTGAAATTAAATAAGGTAACAGCAATGAGACATGAATTTATTTCCCTTACTATCTATAAGCTAGCAAAATGGTTATAATTTGAGCATTTGTCTCTGTCCCAGTTCAGGCACTCTATTATTGCATAATAATAATGTTTATTGAGAAACAACTCTGTCATGAGGAAGTTTGTGTAATTTTTAAAGTACTTCTCTTTTTTCCTTAATTTTCTGAACATAACTTGGAATGGGAAATCTTTTACAGAACTCAGTAATTTGTTTTTCTTTGATTAGTTAAATGTTTTCCAGGGCTTTAATATTGATCTTTACCAGAAAAATTTCTGAACATAACTGTCTAGAGTGCTTTTATCGTAATTACTTGAAGAAGTGGTTGGTTGCTCATTCAGGGCTTTTATTTTTTTGATATAAAAATAACAGGACATTATTATGTGTTTTCATATAAAAATGTGGGACAAGAGACAATAAATAGCAAGTTCTTATTGGTAAACTTTGCTTTGCATAGGAAGATGGGCTTTAAGCTAATACAATTTTCTGTAAGCTCCTTCGCTGTAGTGATAGGACAAGGGGTAACGGGTTCAAACTTAAACAGGGGAAGTTTAGATTGGATATGAGAAGAAATTCTTTACTGTGAGGGTGGTGAGGCACTGGAATGGGTTGCCCAGGGAGGTTGTGAATGCTCCGTCCCTGGCGGTGTTCAAGGCCGGGTTGGACAGAGCCTTGGGTGGCATGGTTTAGTGTGAGGTGTCCCTGCCCATGGCAGGGGGGTTGGAACTTGATGATCTTAAGGTCCTTTCCAACCCTAACTATTCTATGGTTCTATGATTATATGAAATCACTATTGAAATGTTGCTCTTAAACAGCTGATGAGCATCTCATCTCCGCTACAGAGTCCCCAGATCTGCCCTACCACCTTGGCATCTGTGGCCTGGTGTTCATCATTTGGTTTCATAGAATGGTTAGTCCTCTGCACAGTGTATTGCTTGTCTGCCATGTTTGGGGCTGGGCTGCTGCTTTTTTCCTTTTCCTCTTAGTTTTGGCTCTAAGCGTCTCATACAGGTCAAAAGCAGCCTAAAGGCCCTCCAAGGGGGACAGCTGGAGTGTCACCGCACTGAGAGTTTTTCTCACTCTTTCCACTGAGAGTGTTTGCTGGTGGTTGATTCTGAATAGATTTTGACCCATTTGGAGCCCAGCTTTTCAGCAATAGCCTGCATTGCCATGAATATTTTTAAGAACCCCTATTAATAATGTGCATTGATGAAATTGCTGCCAGATGTTACCAGATGTTGGGGTTTTCTGTTGAGGCTTTTTTTGGGTAACTTCAGTAAGCCAGGGAATGACTGCACCTCTGGGAATCTGATTAAAGCAGGGATGATTATAGGCCTGTCTTTTAAAATGAAATGAGACAGAGCCCCTTTTCTGCTGCAATCTCATTTTCCACAGATAGATCACTACTTTAATGTATTTGAAGGAATTAGCCATTCCTACTCAATACATCATATCAATACTGGAATCTGCTTGTTTGCCTATATACACTTTTTGATGCAAGTAGGCAAGCCTTACATCACATGCGCTGCTGCTGGATTTGTTTGGTGTTTTACTCCTTTCCTCAGAGGAGTTTCATTCCTATCCATCATTCCTGCTTGTCACATAAAGGGTTTCCTAATTTATTGCTCTGTTTCATCTCCAGCCACATCAACCGGAAGACACAGTATGAAAACCCAGTTCTTGAAGCAAAGAGGAAGAAACAGCTTGAGCAGCAGCAACAGCCACCTGAAGGTTGGCACCACAGAGGGTGTGATGGTCGGGGTTTTCAGGAGGGAACGTGCCCTTCCTCGCCTTGGCAGCACAGTGCCAATGTGTTTGTACTTCCCTCCGTGGCCTTAAGCATTTAAAGGCAAAACAATGTGTGTAGGAAAGGTAACAAAAGCCCTTCACATAAGACGTGGCAAAGGAGGAAATCTGAACCACTTAAACAGAGCAGCTTTTACCCCTGTTAAAGGGGAGGCATTTTTCTTTTCTTGTCCTTTATTTCTGGAAAGTTTCTGGGCTTCCCAGAAGCAGTTAAATACCACATTTTCCTCTTTAATCTGCTCCATCAAGTTACTCACTGTAGCTGCTATTGTTCCAGTCTGCACTGGGACTCATAGGCTTTTGAAGGGACGAGGAGTGGGCATTTACATGTACACTAGAGAAATCCCTCTGCATGAGCGACTTCTTAACACAAGACATTTGGATGAGATCAAGCTCTGAATCTGAATTAATTTCATTATTTTCAAACACTTTCTTTGCCCCATTTTTATTTTCTTTTATTATTTATTTTATTTTATTGAAATGAAATGCAGCCCAACAGCAGTGAGGGGCTTGTGGCATTTTGGTTTGTTTTGGTACCTTCGTAGCTTTCACAGCAAGTTATTTAACAACAGTTTCCAAGGAGAAAATAATTTAGGCTTCAATATTCCACTTGCAGCACCATTTCGCACAACATCAGCTCTTAGATGCTGTGAATGCCATGGAGAATAGATTTCATATAAAGTCAAGATGACTTAGAAGCAAATCATGTCCCTAGTTTGAGTGTGAGGTAGGGTGTCCCAGCAGACGAATCAGTTGACCTGGACATAGAGACTCCTTCAGAACTGGCTTTTAGACATCCCATTCATTTTATTCCCTCTGTCTGTGACGCTGTTTTCTCTCTTATCATGCTTCTCACACCTCCTCTGCTTGAAGCCCACGCTCCCAGTGTGTGTACGTGCAGGAGCTCATAGTGCTGTCATGAAACAAGTAACATTTCCCTCTCTGCCCTCTCTAGAATGGACAGAGGAGTGTCCATCTCTCCCAGCACCCGCTGCTCCAAACCATATTTCAAACAACCAAGAGGCAGTTCGGGAGGCACCAGTGCAAGGTAACAGCCTTGTTCAACCAATTTAAACCAATTGTAGAAGTGCAACAAGGTTTTTCTCCTTGGAATGAAATTCCCTCAGCCACCAGCAAAAGAAATATTTCTATGACTGGTGTCACATGCCAGGGCAAATACTGCAGACCTGCTTTGAAGTTGTACTTGTGTACAAGTACTTTGGGCTAGTACAGCCTTATTTATTAGTGCCAGTGGCCTGGGTATAGCCAGTGTCTCACATACCAGTTACTTGTCTTAACTTATCTGACAGGACATGAATCACCCCGAATTTGCAGCATGAGCTGAAACATTGCAAGATCAGGTTGCCGGCAAGGGCAGAGTTTCACTTGTACCTGTTGCAATACAAGTACCCTCTAGTTACATGTGGTTGTAAGTTGGCTTCACCTTTGTCTACACCTAAATCACATAGCAAGCGAATGCCATTGCCCTGGTAGGCAGGAACCAGCGCCTGCGGAAAGTAAGAGGGGGGGAGCCTGGGTGGAGGACATCATCCTATCAGAGTTTGGGACAGCCATGGGGAGGTTGTCCCTTGGAGCTGGAAAATAATCCCATGCTCTGCAGGTCAGCCATGGTCTTCAAAGGTGAGCTCAGCAGGGATGCTGTGGTCCTGGGCAGACACTGGCCTTCCTTACGGAGACATCTGTGAATGCCACCTCTGGCTTTTACACGGCCAGTCTGAAGCAAGGGCTGCCCGAGCATCTGTGCATGGCAGTGCAAAGGAGCTGTCATGCAGGGGTTGATGTTAGAAGCATCACTCTGCTCTCTACCCACTCCCAACTGACAGCCACTGAAATGGTGCAGCAGCATTGCAGGACAACATTAGCCTGTCCCAGCACCACTCTGAGTGACATGTCCTGGTACCCACTGATGACTCCTGCTCTCTTTCATTCCTTCCTTTCTCAGTGCTGCTCCCTTTTTCTCTCACTCCGCATTTGCAGCAACTATTTCCGCCTTCCCTGTCCCCCTGCTCTATGCCCAGGGGTTTCAATCTCTCCTACTGATAGCACTGCTGGTGGGGATGTGGGCATGAGTTCCCCTCCTTGTGCCCCTGCTCTCTGGGATTTTGTAGATATACTCATTTAAAACATGATCCCCTCCCAAGTGCTGTAGGTGGGATGTAGCCTATGGTGCTGTTGCCCTGCTACTGCAGGGCAAGTTCACCCTGTGTCTGTAGGCAGACACCAGCAAACTGTGCTTGTTCCATTTGCCTTTTGAAGCAGAAATCAGGACCAAGCCCCACTGCACGCTGCCTCTCAGGCGTGCTTGTTACTGGAGATGTTGGGTTGCATTTTGATAGTCAGGCTTCTTTTGCAGCCTGGGGTCTGAGCAAAGATCTGCCCCTGATGTGCAGGATTTCCGTGTTCCTATGCTGCCTTTCAAAGGCAGAAGGCTGCAAGTCCTCACTGCCCTCTCATGAATAATCTTCAAAAATACTTCTTTTTTATCTCAGTCGCAGGCTTACAAGTCTCAAATCCCCTCACTCTCCCTCAAGCTCTCCTGTCTGAACAGAGGCCCACGGCAATGCTGTCGAGGCTTTTGAGATGCACACTGCTGATCCTGGAGCTGTCACCAGAGGGCTTAGTGGCACAGACTTCTACCCTCTAAGCATTAACAACAATTGAAAGTGCAAAGATGTTTATAGTGTTGGCACTGTGAAGTACAGCAACCAGGATTACTTTTCTGAGCCTCTGCGACATGCTTTGCAAGGATGCACTTTTGTCTTTGGAGCGCCTCGCTCCCTCTTAGTCGTGCTCCCAGGGAGCACTGACAGTCCTCCAGCACAGCTGCTCAGGTCGCAGGCCGCTCTTTGATCCGTATGTACTTCACAACATCAGTGCTTCATCCACAACAGGCAAGGAGCAGAAAGGAAAGAGGAAAAACTTCAGTGTCTGAAGAAGAACATCAGTGTCTTCCCCTTTTTCATGGGAGCAGATCACAGGGTGATAGTGGTGGTGAGAGTTAGGCTAAAGGGTTATGGAGTGTCTTGCCAGAGCTCAGAAGTTGCTTGCTGCTTGGTGGGCTGGGAGAAGGCTGTGTGGTGAAAAACGCAATGATACTTCTGTCTGCAGAAACTCTTGCTGCAGACTCCTGTAGGAGGCATTTGTGCTACCCCTGTCCCATCATTCCTGAGATGGATATCACCACTTCAAGACAGAGATAAGACACATATCTGAGCCAGCGTTGCCAGCTTTAATATATTCCATCCTTTAAAGCAGCATGTTTTCGCCTTTGTAGCCTTGTGGCTTTGGTGTGCACAGGCACAGCTAACAAAGTGCCAGCTACTGAGGGGTTTTTGCTCACTTCATTTGCTATGTGATTGGATCCAAGGAAATGGGTGGAGTGTGATGAGATGAGAGGATGCTGAAGTGCAGTTCCATCCCAACACACCACTGTGTTTGTCCATGCACTTGTTAGAACAGGGAGGGGCAGAGGAAAACCAGATCAAACACTATCGCATGCCTGTTTATAGATTTTCCAAACTTCCTACGCAGGAAAACCTTTTTTTACACGGAACCCCTCCGAGTTGAAAGGGAAGTTCATTCACACCAAGCTAAGGAAAAGCAGCAGGGGTTTTGGCTTCACCGTCGTTGGAGGGGATGAGCCGGATGAATTTCTCCAAATCAAAAGTTTGGTGCTTGATGGCCCTGCAGCACTGGATGGCAAAATGGAAACAGGTACCAGTGCTTTAAATGAAAATTGCCACCACCGCTTTGCTTTATGTTTTTATAGCTGGTTTTATGTGCAACTCATAAGTGACTGTGGTCCTTGTCCTCTTTTTGGGGAAAGGATTCAGCTGTCCCATCTGCGAGCAGGGAAGTGAGATACCTTGAGGGACATGTTCAGAATCTTATAGCAAGGCACTTCATGTGCTGGAATTTCACCTCAGGTGTCAAAATATCCAGCTGGAGCTCTCCCAGCTCCTGCTGTCCGCATGTTGAGTTGCAGAGAGGAGCCATCAGTTGTGGGGTCCCACATCGGGCTGCAAGTTACTGCTCCCCACTGTGGCAATGGCTGCATTAAACATGCCTGTGTTGCAGCCCCAGTGTTAAAAAGTAAATCATAACTTAATTAATTCCTAGATCTCAGGCTGAAGTATGTCTGAGACATGACACATGGCACTATATATGAGCAGTTGGTATTTGAGAGCCATCTGTTATAGCTCTCATGTGTCTCAGTTTTGTTTTCTATCACATGTCAGTGTAGCACAGCATAACAGTGAGAGCTGGACTTTGAAATGGTTGTTAAATGGGCCATGTACCATTCTTTCAATGTATTAATTTTTTGCATGAGCCGATTTCATCTTCACTTTCATAAACATTTATGTACAGAAAAGGCTTTATGCAGTGAATCCACTGTGTACAGAGAATTCTTGCTTGCCCAAGTATCACCACTTCCTTTCCTTGCAATGATACTTAAATGCTGCTATTTGCCTATGGGTACTGTGGATCAGCTCGTGGGCTCTAGTCCTACATTGCCAGGGTGCACAAAACATACGCGTTTGGTATATGTCTGTGTCCTCTGCAGGGGACGTCATAGTCAGCGTGAACGATACTTGTGTGCTGGGGCACACTCATGCTCAAGTGGTGAAAATCTTCCAGTCCATCCCCATTGGTGCCAGCGTGGATCTCGAACTGTGCCGAGGCTACCCCCTGCCCTTCGATCCCGATGATCCCAACACAAGCCTGGTTACGTCCGTGGCAATTTTGGACAAAGAGCCGATCATTGTGAACGGGCAGGAGAATTATGACTCTCCAGCAAGCCACAGTAGTAAAACAGGGAAAGTAAATGGCACAAAGGAAGCGAGACCCAGCAGCCCAGCTGAGGTCTCCTCCAATGGACCCCATGGTTACCCCAATGACACGGTCTCTTTGGCGTCTTCGATAGCAACACAGCCTGAACTCATAACTGTGCATATAGTGAAAGGGCCTATGGGCTTTGGGTTTACTATAGCAGACAGTCCTGGTGGGGGTGGCCAAAGAGTGAAACAAATCGTGGACAGCCCAAGGTGCCGTGGCCTAAAGGAGGGTGACCTTATAGTCGAAGTCAACAAGAAGAATGTGCAGAGCCTCACTCACAACCAGGTGGTGGATATGCTGATTGAATGTCCTAAGGGAAGCGAAGTCACGTTGCTGGTGCAGCGAGGAGGTAAGTCTTCAGAACTGCTTTGTAATGGTTCTTCTTGACATTTAAAAAAGAAACGCATGCCATTGATGACCTGCTCTCCTAAGCTGCTCTGTAGAAATGGTTTATATCCTGAGGTGTAGGAACTGCCCCAAGCTGGCAGTTACCAGGTCACATAGGCGGTTACAGTTATTTGATGCTGAACTGGGGGAATGTGCATGGTAATGTACATTCATGCATTCTGCATTCTGGTAATGCACTGACATTACCAGAATGCACGTACGTTTGTGCACTCTGGTAATGCACAAAAGGGTGGTATTGTTACACATATGGTTACACCTTTACATACATAGCAAACCCTGATCTCATGTTCCTAAAAAATTATTTTAAATAGGACATGGACATTTCTTGAGCTGTTTTGGAGATGGGAAAGGCCGATAATACGTTTTGTACTTTGCAGTGTTCAAAATCAGCTATCCAGTGACTCTTCACTGTGGAAGGGTTACACCTGGGGTACAGCTGGGAGTGAAGGAGAGAATTCAAACTTCTCTAAGTTGTAAGCAAATTAAATGTTACTTCTGGACGTGCTTATTTGCTGTGCAGTGTGGAGCTGAGCTCATTTTTGGTTGTATTGCTGAAAGGCAACCAGCAGGTACAGAAACCGTACTTCAAGCAGTATGTCTACCGCCCACATGGGAGCATGGATGGTGGGTAACCTGTCAGTGGGGTCAGTCCTTCCACAGGGGCTCTTTCCCTGTGCATAGTAAGTGTAAAGTGATCCGCAGTAACACACCCCACCTCACTTAGCACACTTAGTCTGTGGGCTAAAATTACTGGAAGAGTTAGTGTCAAGATGTTGAGTGCAAAGCCCAAGAGCAGAGGGGTCAGCCCTTCATCTCTCGGCTCTAGCACTGGCGGCAGGAGTCTGAGGGGCAAAGCCCCAGCAGTGATTTTAATGGCCCATGCAGTGATTTTTATGTGCACATTGGTGCTCTGCACCTTGCAGGGACCAGCACAGAGGCAGACGAGCTGAACCAGCAGGTGCTGAACACAGCCCCCAGCCGGCCCTGGGAGGAGCGGTTGATGTAAAAAGTACTTTTCTGATGCCTTTTCTTAAGCGTTTGGAATGTAGTAAGTTAGCAACAAAAGCCAGTCTGCTTTAATGGGGGATGAGTTGCTTCCTGGATTTACAAGTTGTTTTTAAAGACCTATTTCAGAGAACTGAGGACATTGATTCTGCAATGAGCAGCTCTGGAGAAAGCACTGCCTTTCTTTTACTTCTTCCTTTCCAAGTGCTTACTGTGTTTTTGTAATTTAGTAGTAAATGAAAAAGTACAGAACAGAATATGTTAAGAATTTTCCAATTTTCAAAGTGTGAGTTCCTGAAAGACTTTCAGTACTGGAGAGGTTTAAAAAATGCACAGCGTTCTCATGATTAATATATGTATTATGGAGAAAATATGGTTGGAAGAAAAATAGCAGCTATTATTAATCCTCCCAGAGAGCGCATATATATCTGGTAACACCATACATTAATTATTTGAATTGTGGTTGACATTTAATAATCCTCCTTATGCCTTGAAGGTGTAATGAAAAGATTTGATGAGGAAATAAAAGCATAGTTTTAATAAGATAGTAAATAGTTCCCTGGTTATCTTGCTGAATCTCTCTCTCTCTTTTCTTCTTTTTTATTAAATTTAATCAAGATACCACATGTGGAGCATTTGCTATCACCTTCCTGGATAGATACCATATCAATCTCCTTAAACTGCCTCCCTCCCTCCTTCAAGGTCTTGACGTTTCTGTCTCAGCGCAGAGCACTTGCGGTTCTGAATGTCATGCTCTCGTGGTGCAGGATGCAGGAACTGTGGTGGCCCTGCATCATTGAAACATGGTTTTCTTCATCACACCCAGAAGAAAGCTGGACAAAAAGGCACTCAGGTTGTGGCACAGAAGCCACAGGGTGCACACAGCAGTTGCCCCACAGCCAAGAGCAGTCAGGTTCGTTTAAAGCTTGGGAGATGGAGCAGGCTAAAACACAGCCAGCACTCAGTGCTGCTGTACTCAGCTCCTTTCTCCTGTTACTTTACCTTGTGTAACTCCTGCCAAGTCTCCTGTCAGAAATACCATCCCCAGACAAGGTGCCGCTGTTTATTTTGGTCCAATTATAAAAATGCATTTGGCTCCAGTGTCTGATAAGCTCCTTCAGGGCTCTTAGAGCAGCTCTTCTTTAGCTTCCCTGTCAGTTGTCCTTTCCTCCTCCTCCCTCTGGTGTCCGGTGAAGAAAATGCTCAGATGCTGTCAAGCATCCTCGCATTAGCCTAGTATTTGCATTCAGTCAAGCTTTGCATGAAGCATCCCTGCAACGCTAAGACTGGTGTTCAGAGCTGTCGAAAGGATTTGTCAGAAGTGATTACTAATCAGGCAGAAAAAGTATCAGAAAGAAATGTGTAATATAGGGGAAAAGCTCTGCCTGCTTCAAGCTGCTGGTGCACTCCCAGCAATGGGGTTTAATTGCTAAAAGCAAACCCACAGTTGCTGAGAGCAGCCAGTAAAATATTTACTGTACAGTGGATTTAGCTGAAGTGCTGGCTTATGGGAGCTGGCAAATCCTGTCTTTGCCTTTAAGTGAGGAGCAGAAGGACGATTTCAGGAAGGATGAAGCTGAAGTGCCCCCTCTGTGTGCTCGGCTGCTCACATGCCGTCTGAAAGCCATCTGCAGGACTTATACAAGATTGGGGCAGGGGGATAAATACATTAAGAGAAGGACAGTGTCCGGTCACTGATATTTTGTGTTCCAGAGGCTCCATAGAAAACTTGCCTTACCTGTGTTCTAATATATTGTATTTTTTTTCCGCTTCCTCTTGTAGAACTTAATTCTCTTATTGCTGTTGTTTTTGTGTTTCACCTGTACTTAATGCTGGATAAAACTTCCTGAGTGTTATATCATGGCTTGGACTTCAGCACTTGAGGGGTTCAGAAAGGATGAACTCTGAGCAGAGGCAGGGTGCAGAGGAGCTAATAGGGTTGCATGCATGAGCAGATCAGAAAAGCTGCTTTTGCTGAGCAAAGTGAAGGGGCAGAGGAGACAAAATTATTGTCTCTAATATTAGGTAGGACAGGTAGAAGATACTATTCTTTAGAGTTGGCTGAAGAAAAACTGGGTTGTTCAATTGTGAGTAATTGAAACTGGACATAAGAAGAAAGTGCCAACCCATTAGGTCTCTAAGTTAAACTGCAGGGCGAAAAAGAACTTTTCTGTCCGAAGGTGAATCTCAGCATGTTTGACAGCAATATACCATGGTGCTTGCAACTGCAGAGGAGATGCTTCATAGCCCAGAAGGACCATTCAAGGGCTGTTGTACTGGAAAGTAAACCAGTGCTAGTGGTTGCAAAATGAAGAATGAAACATATGTTGTTGTTGCTGCACTACACAATGTGATTACACTTTTCAGCTATTTTAAAGAATTATTATTAATAAGGCCATGAAAGGCATGCCTTTATTTTGATTATTTGTCACTGAAAAGGTTATTTTAACCTTGTACCTACCAAGTACATACTTATCTCAATAACAAAACAAACCCAAAGCTACAAAAGAAGGTAATAATATTTGCCACTTGAAATCCATTTGTCATTGAGGTCTTGTCTATGCACAGTAATCAACTGAAATAAGCAGTCCTCAGATACCTCTTCATTCTGTACAGATTCTCTTCGTAATAAAAGCAACATTATGTCAGAATAATTTCCCTTCTTCCCACGGGACTTTTATTCTGGGAACTGGGTTTATGCTGGGACAGAGGCTGTTTCAGAGCAAGTTATTCTGTGAAACTACTGTGCTGTATGTTTTGGAGTCAACAAGATCTCACATTTGTTTCAGTGAGAACATTTATGTGTCTTGTTGATGTATATTGTGAATTACCTCAGATTAAAGGGATTTTTTTTTTCCTTTTTTTGTGTTTAGATCAGTCTTCAGGTCATCCAAAAACACTGTGATAAGTTTGTGTTCAGTTCCAAGAATTGAGCTGAACAGTTTTCATGCAGGTTTGAATGGACAGTTTCCCTTCAGAGCTTTCACAGTGTCCTTATTCAGTGGAAGGTTGAAAATAGCGTAAACCTTGAGCCTGATCTATGTAATCCCCTTGAAGATGTGTTCCCACTTCGCTCCAGATCAAAGTAAAAGCATGCAGGTGGAATGTCACTCGTGTATCATATGCAAATCAGTGGAGTTTCTAACAGCTTCCCTAGTGCCAAATTCACCTTAAACTGGGGAATGGAAAGCCATCTTCTGAAAAATATATGATAAAATATATGCTAGAGTTTCAAAACTAAATGTATTTTATGGAGAGAAGAACCAAGGCAACATCTACCTGTCTAAATGCCCATCAGTGGGCTCCTGAGTATTACCCCTGTGTAAAGTCCATAATAAATTCCCTGCTCATGGTTCAATTAAGCAGAAGGTGTTTGCAGGGAGCAGTAAAGTGGAAGTAGGGAGAGGTCCGTGCCAGTAGTCCTGCTCGTTTGGTCCTTGACTCAGTGGTCTTAAGAAGGTCTTTCTGATATATATAACTATGAGAAAGATTTGTAGCATTGGAACAAAATTACAAAGCTCTAAAGCAATAAACTTATCACGTCTCCTTAGCTAGATGGTCCTTCCTTTGCTGTTCTGGTGATGCTTTTGGTATGGAACCTCCGACACTTCCCATACAGAGGAGTTAACTCCTTGTGGTGAAAGTGCATGCTAGAGTCAACTACCCTGGACTAGAAAGCTCTTTCTGTAGCCTAAAATGAGAGGACATCTTTCTTCTCTATTTATCTTGTGTCCATGCCATGGAAACATCACATAGCAATATAAAGTTTTGTGTCCTTTTCTTTAGGCTGCTTGCTGCAGCTTCAGGCTCCCCCCAGCCATGGTAGAGAGAGCTACAAGATCTTTTAGACACAGTGGGAAGATTTTACGAACAGTATATCATAACAATTTATAATTGCAAGCATATAACAGTATAATTGATGTCAGATTGCTTTTTGTGACACAGAGTATAAAAGTACAATGCTCAGGCACAAATGAGCAGTGGTGTTGGGCATTGAGTGTCTGAGCTGAGTGAAATCTGTTACTGCTGCAGGTTTCATAGGACGTCTCCTCACTTTTCTGCCCAACTACAACATCTATTAGTCTGAATTTTGGAAGCTAAAATACTGTATTTCTGCTTGTTTATCGAGATACTTTTCCCCTATGGAATTGAAGTTTTCTGTTCCTTACCAGAAGTGGTGGAAATGGATCATTTAGTAGTAAGAGCCAGGAAAAAAAAAAAGGCGGCAGTATCTCACAGTTTGGGAATTAGAGCTGCTTTTCAGTTGCTGTCCCTAATGATGTAAACCCATGGTAATTAGAGCTGCACTCAGCTATTCGGTGCAGACTTGGACTCTTTTGAACAAGCCACTCACTTCTGTTTGCCCTTTAGGCTTGCAGTGAAGAGCAAGTTGAAAGCCATGCCACTTAAGCATCTAGCTGCCAGAAGATTTTTAACTGTCTCAGCAGCTGCTGAATTAGAGAAGAAGTGAGTCCAAACTGCATTTAGGACAAAAATCACAACCTGGAAATCATCTGACCGTTGCCACAGAGCATGTTTGCCTTTGCCAAAACTTCTGGAAAGAGAAGAAAAGTTCATGATTTCCAGCAGTGTTTTCAGTTCCTAATACAAAGGGAGCAGAGCATTAGACTGAGGTCTTTGTCCCATGTTTGGATCCGTAGGAAGCCCCTGAACCTCATCCCACTAAGCCCAGTGCTGCTGGTACCGATCATCATGCCATCTTTATGGCTGGTTTTCTTACTCTACTCCCAGGCTACCACATTGTGGCAGTTTCTTCCCTCACGTGGAGCAGGAGCAGATCTAATTGCTTTCTGCCATCTGATGCGCTCAACTGGCCTCGACATTATTTGAAAATCCCATTTTAAGTCACTTCTTTTTTCCTTGCCTTACCTTCTATCAACTACTACCAGCTACCAAAGCTCCCTTCTACTCAGGTACCTCCCATCAAACTTGTTTATTGAATCTCTCAGCAATTTGTCACTCAGTATAGGTTATTTTGAGCTGTACACTGAAAAATATCTGGTATTATGGTACAAATAGTACCATCCAGAAATAACAGCTGGGGGAATATTTTGATAGCCCATAGGCACCCCTCACTAGTTAATAAATTATATTTAAACAGAGTCATAGTATGCTGGAAGAAGTGCATGTTCATCTCTAATGCCAAGATTTCTTTTTCAAGTTCATTACTTTGTGTTCCAGGATTATTACTTTGTCATTCCAGAGTTATGGATTTCCTGATTAAATTTGGGATCTCGTTAAGTGTTTAAAAATCTGTTTCCTATTGCTTCCTCTTAATTATTTTTGTTACTATTTCCTTCAGAGCGATTTGCCTGGGAAGAAGGGAATCGATCAGTAAAGTTTGTAAGTTGGCTTACGAACTGCATTAGAAATTGTTTTGAAAAGATTTTGCAATGTAGTGTTTCCATTTTCTGAAAATAGACAATCCTAACATAAATCTAGTGCTAAAACTTATGACTAGTGTGCAGGGAAGGAGCAGGTCTAGGGGGGAACCTTTAGTTGGGAGTAGCTGCATCTTTTTTTCACCAAACCACCACTGTTATTCTCTCTGTTAAGTTGAATTATATTCTAACAAGGCCAGAAAAATCTGATGAGACTTTAAAGCAAGTTTGATGTCACATTTACTATTCTCTTACAGCCTTTTTCTGATGAGGGACTAGTATATCAAGGAGCAGATACAAAACCCAGTTGAAGTCAGGAAAAGATGAAATAAAGGAAATGTTACACATTTTGGTATTTTTAATAAGAAGTTTGAAGTTCACACCCTGTATTAGAATTGCTTATGTGCATGTATTTCAGTCTACTGCGCAAGTTAATTTTCCTTTAAATAGCTCCAGAGTGTTAGACATACCTTTTTGGGACAGCGCTGTGTATTGTTATGCAGCACCATACACTGATCACTAGTAATTGGTTCTGTAAAGCAAGCTAGCAGGAACTTGTTTGCTCTTTGTGATAAAAATAAGCCGAACTTAACATTTAAAATCAGGTCGTCTTATAAATAATGGAATATTTGGGGATTACACAGTGTTTTTCTCCTTCAAAGTGCTTTACAGGTGTTAATCTTAGTGACATTAGCTGTTTGTTGTTGATCTGAATTTGCAAGGTTTTGGGATAACTGCTTACCAAGACACAAAGGGAGAAATTTTGGTGCTGCTGAAGTCCATGGCAAGGCTCCCATTAGACTCCAGGAGGCAGCAGGGTTTCACCAAGGTTTTGGATGCCTACAAATGCCTGCAGCCTTAGAGGGTAATTGTAGGTAGCTTGCTCAGACACCAAATAGTTTGATGTGCATTACTAATGTTCATACAAATAGTGAATTTGCAGCAGCTAATGAATTAGCCTTGCCAGATTGTGCTGGAGCTTCACAATGCAATGCATCCTGTTGAAACAGTAAGCAACAAATCCAAATATCAACCTCACAAAGCCCAAGTGCTTAAAAACCCTACATTAAGCTCCCCAAATTCCAGATATAAAAATACCACATCAGAGTTCTTTCTGTCTTTTTATTTCAAGCCTCTAGTAGTCATATCTAATTGCCTTTTCTAAACCATGGGAGACTAAGAAACTCCAAACAAAGCACATTATCATATGAGCACCTGATTCCAAAACCAATAGCTTTGTAATATTATAATGCTGATAATAAAGGAGAATGGGCATCGTTGGTACAGGGACATTTTAATTGCCTGCAGAATTTCCAGCTCTTGCTGGTGTGATACATGCGAAGTGCTAACACTAATCTATTAGTCTTTTGAGGCACAAGTGTTTTCTTCTCAGCTACCCTTCATTAACTCCATTTGCACTGATTCTCTTCTAAAAATGAGTAAGCAAATGAAGAGATGCCCATGAAAGCTGCTTTTGGGGTCAGCATTAGATTTACATCAGTCACCCTGCATTTTTATGGCAGCATGGCCTATCTATGCTGTAACTTTTGTCCCCCAGGTATATGTCATCTGAGCTCCAGAGTCTCTCAGATGGGTAGCACAGGATAGAACAGTTGTTGATTTACAGTTTGGCATTTTGTTACATATTTTGCATTGATTTCAAGGGCTGAGATAATTTCCTAAAGTTGTGAGGTATTTCACGACACACACTTTAAGGCCAGGAGGAAATCTATACTGTAATTATTAAGGAGGTAAAGAATGAATGTATTTGGAGTACCAAAGTGGGATCTGCTTTGCATTATCTCACATGCTGACAGCACAATAGGGGTGCTGTGCACGTTGCGCATGGCTGCCTTTCTGTGACAGAGAATCTAGATCTGCTGGAAAATCAGCAAGAAAAACTAAAGCATTTGCTGAATGGTGGAAGAAACAAATGGCTGAAATCTTCCCATCAGGATGTTTCATTGCATGAACCACTTTATCTCGCAGAAAGCAGTAGGCTCTTAGAGGAGCACAAAACAGGAGGTTGCTTAGCAAATGAAAGATGAGAGCTCTGTAATTCTCCCCAAAGGCTTTGTTTAATCCTCCCTAGATTGATAATTTCTAAAGTTGGCACTTTTTTACCCCCTTATGTTTTGATATTAAACATGAAGTGGTATAAGTGGAGCAACTCGAACCCACACAGTGTTGTTTTATATGAAACGTGATGTGATGTAACACAAGGTGGCACAGCAGAACCTAATACTATGCATTAGATAAGGCAGATTTAGCTAGAGATGTGCCTCCCACATCTTCATTGGGATTTGCACAGCAGGAAATGGGGCAGACTTAGAGCTGTGAAAGGAGGGGTTTATTCCACCCAGGTTTTTCTCCTACCATTACATACTGCCTGTGTGGCATTTTGGTGTGCATGTACTTGTAAATAGTGAGTTTTTATCAGCCACGTTGCAGGTAGGTGCAGTGGCTGTTCCTCTGATTTGACATTATAATAACCTAGTCATAACAGAATTAATGAGGTATCAGAAATCCAAGAAAGGTCTCTGTTTATCACTGTAATTAAATGCATTTGGGAAGTCATTAAAAGCAATAGCAGTTGGGCAAAAGTAAAAAAGAAGGGTGGCTTTGTAATGGACTAGTAATAGCTTTGTTCTGAGAGGGGTTGTTTTTAAATATCCATCCTCATGTCTCTAAGTTTCTCTACCCTGAATTTAATTTTTTTTCCCATTCTACAGTGGGATTTTGTTTATTCATTTGTTCTTGTTTATTTGTTCTCGTTCATTTAGACTTTTTTTTGTGATAGTGATAGCAATTAGGACAATACCAACTTTAAGACCCTGTTATAGCTGTGTCTTTTGTGCCAGAAGGCCTGCAGTGTGCCATGAGTTGGATGTAAGGAGTTGGCAGTGATTGTAGACTGGATAGATTTGGTAGAGGAGGCTGAGTTCCTGGGAGATGACACAAGTGGCTGAGGATGCTGGGACTGGGGGCATGTGAAGGTAATGCTGGTAGGAATGTGGCAGGTGAATATCAGTCCCCAGAGATTTTGACTCCATCCTTATCCTTAAGGGTTAGTTTCTGAGATGTACAGTTAAATACTTGAAAGTATGCAGAGTTACTGATTTATTTTAATAGATAACTGTATTTTAAATTTAATAGTTTAATGTTTTGTGAAAACATCTGCAAAAACACTGTCCTGTAGTAAAGATTTTCTGTCTTGGTGTGCCATGCGTGCATGTGCACCCTTCAGGTCTGAATCTGGCTAAGCATTCCATAAATATTACCTTATTATTAAGAGATGTTATTTGTTAATAGCATCATCAAACTGTTGCCAGGAGGGCTTTATTTGCACGTGTCCTCTGTGCAGTCTGCTCTCCAAATATGAAATACTGCCATAAGCCACACAGGTATGAGCATGTGGATTTACACCTTGTAACAGTGCTGTGGTAGGTCTGAAGGCAAAAACCCTCGCCAAGCAGGATAAATAATGATGTGACAATAGCAAAATATGTGTTTTCCTCTACCAGTGGCACGAGGTTGGCCTTGAGGTGCTGCTGTACTCTGTGGTACCCACATGGCCATGCCATGGGACAGCTGGATGAGGAGAGGTGTGTTGGGATTGGACATATTCAAAATTGCAGCCTCCATGGGACCTGATGAAATCCATCCACGGGTCCTGAAGGAGCTGCAAATGAAGCTGCTAAGCCACTGTCCATCATGTTTGAAAAAACATGGCAGTCAGGTGAAGTTCCCGATGACTGGAAAAAGGGAAATATAACCCCGTTTTCAAGAAGGGGAAAATGGATGAGCCGGGGAACTACAGAGCAGTCAGTCTCACCTCTGTGCCTGGCAAAATCTTGGAACAGATTTTCCTGGAAGGCATGCTAAGGCACATGAAAAACAACAAGGTGCTTGGTGACACCCAGCATGGCTTCACTAAGGGGAAATCCTGCCTGACCAATCTGGTGGCCTTCTATGACAGGGCTACGGAACTGAGGGACAGGGGTAGAGCAGTTGATGTCATCTACCTGGACTTGTGCAAAGTGTTCAACACTGTCCCAGACAATATCCTTGTCTCTAAGTTGGAGAGACATCAATTTGATAGGTGGACCACTCGGTGAATAAAGAACTGGCTGGATGGCCGCACGCAAAGAGTTGTGGTCAATGGCTCAATGTCCAGCTGGAGACCAGTAACGAGTGGTGTCCATCAGGGATCAGTGTTGGGACCGGTCTTGTTCAACATCTTTGTCGGTGACATGGAGAGGGGGATTGAGCACGCCCTCAGCAAGTTTGTCCATGACACCAAGCTGTGTGGTTTGGTTGATACACTGAAGGGAAGGAATGCCATCCAGAGGGACCTTGACACGCTTGTGAGGTGGGCTGATGCCAACCTGATGGAGTTTAACCGTGCCAAGTGCAAGGTCCTACACCTGAGTCGGAGCAATCCCAGGCACAGCTCCAGCTTGGGCAGAGAAGAGATTCAGAGCAGCCATGTGGAGAAGGACTTGGGGGTGTTGGTTGATGAGAAAATGAACATGAGCCGTCTTCAGTGTGTGCTTGCAGCCCAGAAAGCCAACCGTATCCTGGGCTGCATCAAAAGGAGTGTGACCAGCAGGTCGAGGGAGGTGATCCTGCCCCTCTACGCTGCTCTGTGAGACCTCACTTGGAGTATTGTGTGCAGTTCGGGTGTCCTCAACTTAAAAAGGACATGGAACTGTTGGAACAAATCCAGAGGAGGGCCACAAGGATGATCAGGGGACTGGAGCACCTCCCATATGAAGATAGGCTGAGAAATTTGGAGCTGTTCAGCCTGGAGAAGAGAAGGCTGCGTGGAGACCTCATAGCAGCCTTCCACTATCTGAAGGGGGCTGTAGGGACTCTTCATTAGGGACTGTAGTGAGAGGACAAGGGGTAACGGGTTCAAACTTAAAGAGGGGAAGTTTAGATTGGATAGAAGGAGGAAGTTCTTTACTGTAAGGTTGGTGAGGCACTGGAATGGGTTGCCCAGGGAAGTTGTGAATGCTCCATTGCTGGCGGTGTTGGTCATAGCCTTGGATGGCATGGTTTAGTGGGAGGTGTCCCTGCCCATGGCAGGGGGGTTGGAACTGGATGATCTTAAGGTCCTTTCCAACCCTAACTATTCTATGATTCTATGATCCCAAGAGATTGTGGGAGGTGCCCTAGAAATACAGCTTGCAAGTCATGGATTTAGTGGCTTGTGGAAAAGGGTAGGTACCTTCATGCATATCCACACATATATGCTGATGAATGTGAAGAAAAAAAATATAATACATGTGTACACACACACACTTATCTATGGAAAAAGAACATGGAATTTTCTAATTACCTTCCTGTTCTGGTGTTTACCTTCTCAAATTTCTGAAGTTTCAGAAACTTGATGTCTGTGTACGTATTTGTTTAAATATTAACAGAAATTTTTCATCAAAGCATTTGACTCCAGCAGCTCGAGCTGTAGGAAATATTCTTCTTTTAATGAGATTCAAAATAAAAATATAAGGACTGTTGACATGCTTTCAACTAGAAGTTAGATGGGTAATTGTCACACTAATTCTCAATCTCTTTATTATTGTACTGTTTTGGCATTGCCATATGTATCTTACTACATTGTTAAATTTATATTTTTTGTAGTAATTAAATAGCATTTTATTACCCTATATCTCCTTTATCACTTCTAAAATCAATTCTCATTTGAGATGCTGAAAATAGACTGAGGCTGCAATTACCAAGGAATTATATAGCATCCTGACCAAAAATGGGTAATTGAGGCTAATACAATTTAACATTTGTCCTGGGTTCAGCAGTAGCAGTCATTTTTTTCTCCTTCTTAGTAGCTGGTGCAGTGCTGTGTTTTTGACTTTCAGCCTGGGAACAGCACTGATAACACCGATGTTTTTAGTTACTGCTCAAATGTTCAGTCTGACCAAGGACTTTCTGAGTCTCGTGCTCTGCCAGGGAGGAGGGGAAGCCGGGAGGAAGCAGAGACAGGACACCTGACCCAAACTAACCAAAGAGGTATTCCATGCCACAGCACATCATGCCCAGGATGTAAAAACTGGGGGCTGGGACCCAGAAGAGTTAGATCAGTGCTCTGTCGGGCTGGGTATCAGTTGGCGGGTGGTGAGCGGTTGTATTCGCTTCCCTTGTTATTTCCCTTATCATTATTATTATTGGTGGTACCAGCAGTGGTTTGTGTTATACCTTAGTTACTGGACTGTTCTTATCTCAACCCGTGGGAGATACATTCTTTCAGTTCTCCTCCCCATCCCTCCGGGAGTGGAGGGAGGAAGGGAGGAGGTAGCTAACGAAATGGTGGCTGATTTACGGCTGGGCTTAAACCATGACAATATCTTTAGAGCATCTAGAACTGAAATTCTTGTTATTGACGATAATATACTATGCCTCATTATTTTTTTTGCCAGTGCCAGTGGGTTAATAATGCCTGAGATGATCTCTTGTAAACATTGCTTTCTTAACATTAGCACCGAACATTAGCATTAGAAAAGTGGCAATTTTCACTGTATTTAGTAGTTACCAAACTTGTTTTATGGCAGGGCTATATTCCTGCAGTGTAAATTTTTCTGTCGCATAAAGCTAGTATTGCATAGCTAATTTTTTTGCTAGTGCAGTGACACTGTTGTTATGCAAATCACAATGACAAGCAGAAAAGTTAGGCAGGGACAAGGTAGGGGTTTTCTTTTTGATGGTGCTCCTTATGCCTTCATAGGCTTGCCTCTCTTGCTGCAAATTATTCTGGTGTGTTTTCTTGTCCATTCTCCAGTCTGGAAAAGATCAAGTTATATCTGGGTTTTTTTTCGATAGAATTTGTCCTTTATTAGAAATTCCTTGCCAATGGACCATGCAGAATCAAGGCGATTGCTTTGTCACCACCAACCTCCCATCTCCTGCCCCACCAGCAGCACTAATGGCCATTAGCATTAATTATTTAAAGTTCCTTGTTTTTCACACAGAAAGCAGCAATGAGTGTGCAATGCTAGGTATATGGTTGTGTACCCCCTGACTCCAGTACTTTACCCCTCATCTTTCCAAGTGTCTGTTTCCTTTGGGACAGTCTTTGGTTTTTATTCAGCAGGGTTTAAGTAGCACTATTTAGAAAGCTTGGTGCTGTGTTTTTTGTCCAGGTAGGAACATTTTCTGTGTAAATGTTAACCTTGTGACACAGCCTGAAATGTTTCTTTACTTGTGTTTTTATTCATCTCCCACTCATTTTCAACTGTTGTGCACTCTGGGCTGCAGACAACTTAATGGCTAAACCAAATGGGTGACCTTTTCACTTAGGATGGCCTATGGTCCACAAAAGTGTCCAACAAAGACTGGAAGTGTTAAGCAGTCATAGGAAGTGAAGATCAAGACACAGTTATTCTTTTCCTTCATGTGCAAAACCACTCCAAAACTGAAAAATCTTAAGCACCAGCCACAGGTGTTATAAGCAACGGATAGGATGACAGTCTGGCTTCTAGGCTGGCTCTTAACAATTTCAAGTGCCTTTGTCCTGTGGGTTGCGCAAACTGGTACTGAATTATTCCAACTTCAGTTGAAATCCCATTGAAATATGTACTCTTTTTTCTTTGGTGGTAAAGTGAAGAGTGTTCATGTCAACTGGCCTCCATGTAACCAAGCTCTTCAGATGGGTTGCTTGGATGACTCCTGTGGCACCTAGAGATAGGTCTTCCTTAAGACTCAACTTTTGATCATTTTGATCCACTGTGTCTTAAATGCAGGGCTGTGGAATAGAGCATGATGTGTCTGGTGTCAGTTTAGGTAATTTCTGAGCATTTGTGGCCTTCTGAGCTCTCACCACAATCAGGCCCCGGCTATGGTATGGATTTGTAGCCACATGTCGCATTCTTCTTTATATGCTCAGTAAACCAGAATCTGTGTTGTGGTTTTCCCATGTTACTTTGGGTGCATAAAGATTTGAGAAACTGTTCCTGTAAGAATTCAGGACCACCACACATTTAGAAACAACAGCACCTGTGGGCATAGTTCTGTCCATGGGCTCTTCCCTGAGCTCATCATAGTTAGGTTTAGAGATCTTACAGCTTCTCGGCTCCAGAATTTTTACCACACAGGACTGCAAAATAGTAGGCCAAATAATATGAAATAAGCTGGCTTGTGGTCTTGCTTCATGGACCACATCTCTTACAACGTAATATAGTGTTATGCAACAGAAATACTGCTCCTGATGGGTAATGGAGTTAAGAGTGCTGAAGTCATGGTACAAAACTTGCTTAATGATTTGCATTTTTTCCCCCATGTTACAAAATGTAGTTGAGCAGATGGATGCAGCCAGCTGTACATAGAGCTTTAGGGAGTACTGGAGAGAAAAGAGAGAGGAGATTTTTGTTAAGATAAATGTGATAATCTCTGTGATAATTACTTTAATTTAGATCCCCGTGTCTGACTCATTTTTGACTAACCTTGCATGAAGCCTTTCTTGCCTTGTCTGTGAATTTAGTTTGATTACAATACCTTTTTCTTGTGCTTGTGGATTGCTCACTAATCACTGATATTTTTCATTAAGCAGTTGGTTTATTACATTGTTATTTAGAGGGGAGTAATTTGTGTTTTCTAATTAATTTAATTCCAGGCACATTTAGTAAGTAGCTACAATGAGTCCATTCAAGGGGGTTTTAGGTCATATTGACATTGTTTAAGAGATGCAGTCATTTGTTTTAAAGCACTGTTAACTCTGTGATGACAACAGCCCTGTTCGGTTTCTTGACTTTTGCACCTCCCAAACCCCCTAAAATTAGAAGAGGCATTTCAAATACTAGTGAGAGATACCCATAAGCATTAAATCACAGAGGAATTATATTGCAAATGGGTCAATATAAACTGTTACTTTTCCGTTATTGGATTTGAGGGCACAGTAGCAGAGAAGCCTTTTGGCTTCTCTTAGCCAGGGACGTGAATGCTGTTAGTGTGACCGCTAAACAATTAGACAATGCTAAAGAGATGCAAACTGGATGTTAAGTCCATGTTTGGCCACTAAAAAAACTTGCAGTGAGGCTTCAGGAGAAAAGAGGGCAGCCAGGAGGATGAGGGTACCAAACATGACATGGCACAAGCGATGGCCTAGGCGGGACATGTTAATGTGATCAAAACCTGAATGTTGTAAGTCATAGTCGTCACCATCCCGAATTCATAGGTTTGGGCAATTGTTTTTGCCCGAAGCTTTTTGGAAAAGCTCAGTATTTTCTTGCTAAGGGTGCTCCGAGGATTTGGGGGTTACTCAAGCACTTCATGTTCATGAGTGTTAAATACTGCATCCATTCCATCACCTGAGCATGAAAACTACACATTATACCTATCATTTGGTCTCTTGGCCTGCTGCGTCGAGGAACTGGAGCTTTAAAACGAGACCCTAATTAGTTGAATGACTAACATTTCGATAAGAATACAAGCAGGTGCTTCCCCTGACTATAAGCCTGTCCCATGACAAGTTACCACCATTTGTTAACATGTTCTGCAGTCACTTATTTTGGTAAAACGTCAATTACTGCTTGTTCTGCAGCAAGGTCTGGCACAGAGCAGTGACACTGTAAGATTCATTGGCCTCTGAAGGACCCGCCGAACAATGGCCTTGATGTGTTTTCCATTATTTTTCTACTGTTTTCTATCTCTTTTGCATTGGAACAGACAAAATCAATGGCAAGCTTAGCAGGAAAGGTTTATTCAGTGGTTCGTACTTAGTCAATTTTAACATTTAATGCTTGTGATGCAGAAAACTGAATTCTGGTACAATTTGAACCAACAGCCCAGCTGCAGCTCTCCTTTATGATTTGCAGAGAGTATTCAGATTGCTGTAAAATGCTTTCTGGCTCATGGTGGTCTGTTCAGGGTGCGTGCGTATATGGGGATCTGTTCTACCTATTGATTTAATAAGAAAGAGCATCTCTTGGAAAGGAAGAGTAAACGTGTGTTCGTGCATGTGGAATGGGAGGAGATAAAGGGGGGGAGACTCTCTGTGTGTTTATCTCTGTGATAAGTGATGCCTGTTAAAAATGGGACTTGCCATGAACGTTTTTAGTGCTTTCCTCTTTAAGCATATTATACAGACACAATGACCGTCAGCAGAAATGAAGCTGTGGTCTAGATTGTATAGTTCAAACAGTTTTGATGTTTCATTGTCCCTCGATCAGTCAGTGCCTGGAGGGGTATCGGCTGCAGGCTGGGAATACAGAGCACAGATATTCCTTAAAAGCTGAAAATACTTCATTTAAAATACTCGTCACAGTTTGCATCCCAGTCTGTGAGCAGGCAGCAAAGTGAGCTCTGTTTATCATTTTTAATTGTGGATCTTCCCTATTCAGAGCCGGCATCTCCCATATTACCTTAAAATGAGCTGCTTCCTAGGCAGATTTGCAATTCACTTGCATCACTTATTTTAGTGTCTGTGCAAAAGTTAGATGAGGGCATGGGTTTTAGCACGCCCAAATGCATAAGCTAGAAAACATAATGCAGCATAAATGCTACATAAATCACATCCTAAAGACAAAAGCAGATTTCAAATGTCTGAATTAGAGCGCTTAATGTGGAGTGTAATCTGTGATTTGGTTTATGTTTGTTTTCTGGAGTGTCACACTGAGCTAAATATGGGGAATTCCCTTGCCTCCAACTGTGGAAAAAAGGGTGTTTGCAAGATGCCCACAAAAGAGCTTTCCCTGTGTCGTAGGTAAATCCCCTGAGCAAGTGTGTCCTTTGCTGCTGGGAATTGGACTGTATGCAGAAGTAGTCTATAGAAATCCCACTTGAGTTCTTTTGCTCATCGCAGAACAAGTAAGAGCCTGCTCCAAAAGGCAAAAGTGTCCTTGAAAAAAACCCTGGTGCCCTCCCAGTTGTTTCTTCCTTTGCATCAACTGCAACCTGTGCAAGCCCCCCTTCCCCACCCTCCCTAACATGGGAGGGTCAAGACATTTGCAGTGCTGCTTTCAAGCCTGTCAGCTCTCTGAAATTGTAACTAATAGATAAAATCTCTGACTTCAAAGATTTAACACTTCGGATGGACAGGAAGGAAAACAGTGTGTTTTGTCAGTAACAGTCATGTTTTTAGGGGTAAGAGCTTATTCCTCCTCATGCATTTGTTCCCTTTGCCCAGCCTGCACCTCCTGGCTCAAGCCAAGGCACACTTCCCTTTCAAAAAATCAATTTTCTAGAGAAATACTTTTTAAATATCAACCTGTTTCCTCTGCACCACGGCGATTGGTCCAATACAATCGCCAAGCCATCGCGTCAAAAGGAAATAGCCTGCGCTTAATTGTAAGCTAAAGTCTCTCGTAATACAGGAGAGCATTTGAGATTCTGCCCAAGCGCTGGGTTTCGGCGGCTGCTGAGGGCTGTGGGTTTCTCTCCCAGCCTCCCGGCTGCTGCAGCACAAGTCAGCATAGCTAATGCAGATAGAGCTCTCTCCCCCCACTCCTGTCTCTCTCTCTCGCTCTGCCTGTGCTTTGATTCGATATGAACAGACTGGTAACTCCGATGCAAGAGCGAAAGCTGACATAACTCTGCAGATGGCTACGTTCGGATGATACACCTAGGGAATTTTCTTTCAGGGAAGGTAACGTTTAGATGCTAATGTTTGTTTTTCCCTTGTTGCCATTTTTCAGGACTGCCGGTCCCAAAGAAGAGCCCAAAGTCGGTAAGCACTTTTCAGCTACTATCGTTGTGTGTTTGTCTGCTTTGAAGGAGAAAGGCATGAGTTGGGCTTGTTTTCTTTGTGGGTCTTGATTGTTTTAAGTTGTCTTTCTATTGCGACCATGATTACCTTGCACGGCTCCTGCTGCATGGGGAGACGAAAGAGGAAGGCAGCACAGAAGGGGGACTTGTACATAAAGCCTTAGGTTTACAGATCCTCTTTCTTGACAGATGAGCTTGTCTGTCATTTAACTTACCCTCAGAAGAAAAAAAAAGCTATTGTTTCCTTTTGGAAAGATGGGGAGGCTTCACCTTCTGGCCAGATACCAATTCCTGTCGGGTGCTTATAGGCACCAACCTTTACCATTAACTCCCAGAGTTTTCTCAAGTACCCTTGGTTGAATTATTAACAGAATGGGAAAGCATGTACCTCGTCAAGAGAGACAAAGCATGGACAGAGCATGGTTATGGTTCCCAGGGAATACAGTTAGGTGTTCGGATGCTTGCTCTGGAGGCATTTTCATAGTAGGATTGTGCTGCAGGTGTGAGATTCCTTATTTTAAAAAGCCCCAAACCAACAGAACAGTATATTCTCATCCCTCTGATCCTATTTCCATGTAAAACTGCTACCTGGATGATATGCTAGCTAATAGCATGGAAGCTGTGATCTAAAGTATCATTAAAGCTCTGTGCATGATATTGGGGAAGAAATTAATGTGCTATTTGTATGCAAAAAAGGAAATGGTTTATTTTTAGAGGAAATGGAATACTTAAAGCCTGAAAGTTTCCAGTTATCTGTTGAGAGGGAGGGGAGAAAAAGAGAATTCTCTCCGAGTAGCTTTGGGGAAGCAAAGTGAGATCCCTGCTGTATTGTAAGTGCGAAACTTCACTGACAGTCCCTTTTGGGTGCCAAAAACTGCAGCTGGGCACAGCCCACCTCGCTGCAAACCTGGGCGAGAGGTTTATGCAGGGGCTGAGCAGACGGCTCCTGCTTTTAATGCGAGTTCTCTGCTCATCCATAAGAAAGCCCTGAAATAATTAATGTGATTCTGATGGCTTAGGGCAGCGCTGATTAAAGTCATGTGAGCCCAGGCCTCTACCATTGTCAGCTCGCATTAATGTTGAGAGACAGAAGCGCGGGGTGTGCTCCCTTCGCAAATCACAGACATGTCAGACCCTGCACATTCGCTTCTGTCATACGTGGAGATTATTTCAGCCTTTGGTAAAACAGAAGTGAGTGTGTAAAACACATAACGTGTCTGGCACCTTTCTTTTCTCTGCCTTCACTTTTTCCCTGGTTGGAGCAGGAGTAGCTGCACCCGATCCACACTCTGACTTCTGTCATTAAACCAGCCCCGATCAATGAGTCTCAGTCTGTTTCAAAGCTTGGAGGCTCCTGCTTTGCCACACTCACACTCGGCATCAGGTGAAGCAGAATCCTGCGTGTCACACCTCTCTGGTTGTCAGCAATGCACTGTGAAAATCTGAGCAGCATCTGAATCCATGTTGGGATAATCCTGTCTTGGTGAACAAAGGGACTGCTTGCAAACAGGTGTAGCCTTGCAACAGCAGATTTCTCCCCCACTATTTCCTTTGAGGAGCTGGTCAGCCTTGGAAAAGCAGTCCTATTCCCTTGCGTGCCTCTCCTCAACCCCTCTCACCTCGCTCTAGGGTCCCACCAGTAATTTTTACTACTGCCTTAGGTGGTGCTGTTGCCTCTAAAGTTCAGGATTCACAAAAAAGCAGAGCTTCTTACTTCCCTTGCTTGCGCATCAGATCATTTGCATTGGCAATTAGCAGTGATGTTTTACACTGCCGCATTGTGTGGCAGCTTTAATGGCCAACTGCTCTTCAGCGGGACAGAGTGTGGTAGAGTCCTTACAGCCACATCTTCATTTCCAGGCATCAGTGATAGGCACAGGTTGAATGTGGAAACCTGGAGCAAAGCACCTTGGGGCACTCATTTGCAGAGGAGGAAGCTGTCCTTGGGCTGTCTAGGATGGATTTAACACTAGCACTTGTGTGGGCAAGGTGATGTTCAAAAGCATGGAAGCAGTGGTATTGCCAAAACCTACCTTCCTCAGTGTAGTTGAAGGGCTGCTCCTTGGCTCTGGGGCAAGGGGAGCCTTACTCTCTTGACCATGAAGACTCCATGAAGATGGCTGAGCTGTCCCCAGGGCTGCATGGGGACAATCTGCTATGGGACTTAAGATGAACATGCTGCCCATTTCCCCCTCTCCCTTTGCCCAGTGCAGGGGTACTGCTTTCCAGTATTCCTTGATTAATCAATTTGCTGCAGTTAGAGGACAGTGTACATCCAGGCCGGGAGCAGTTGGCCCAGCCTTAACTTGTGCTCATTCTTTGTTTCTTCTGCTGCATCAGGGAAGACGCAAGCTCAGGTCTCCATCCTCTTCTGCTTTACTCAGCACAGTGATAAGCTCTCTTGTTACCTCATCTCCTTTCCCAAAGCGCGGTCGCATTCCCGATTTACTGCCAGCAGCTGTCTCTTTCTCAGACAAGCCCTATTTTTAGCTCTCAGTCCCAATCCTGTATTCCCAAAAGGACAACCTTAGGCTGTTGGATTCCTCCCAGCTGAGAGGAGGTGTTTTAGCCCCTTGGAGAGGTTTGTTAGTGCTGGGGCTGTGGCACAGTCTGGGAATACATTTTCTGCCTTGAGCTGTTTCCCTGGGCTGTATTTTTCAGCCTGTGTGTATCTCCTGATGAGTTTTGTGCTTTTTCTTAGTTTTTAAGGAGAGTTCTTCAACCTTGGTGAAAGAGCCAAATTAGTAAATCACGTTTGCAGCTGTACTTGGGACTGGGCACTTCCAAGTTCTTTCTTCTTCCCCACCAAGGACATTCTCACAGCAGCTCCCTGTGCAGCTTGTTTGTTTTCTATTTCTCATTGATTCTTTTTCAGATGAAAATGGATGATGGTTTTGCACTGCCCATCTGGGGATATACATTTTCAGTGTGCAAATGCTCTAGTACAGCGATTTCCCCTGCAATTATCCTGATACAAAATGGATGAAAACAAACTTTTTTTATCTAGTTGCTTGCATCAAAACACTCCACAAGGGGGCAAAGATTTCCATTTCCAGCTCCTTTCGCTGTGGCTGCCAGGAGCAGCTTCTCCAAAATACTTCAGGGTACAAAATCTGCAGCTAGATCATCAGAAAATGGGATCACTGCAGGGGGAAGGAAGTGCTAAGCTCTTCCAAATATCTGATCTTTTCTTTTGGGCGTAAATAAATACATTGTCAGCATAGCTGAATTGTGGCCAAAAATGTAATTCTTGTGCGCAGCCTGTCCCTGACAAGGGACTTGTCACATATTTTGGGTAAATAGGCAGCACTTGGGGCTCTGCCAGTGTCTTATTTTTGTCAGGAGGAGAAATTGCTTCCACAGCATGAGTCTACAACACATCCCTCTTCATCCCAAGACCACTTTTCCCCCTACCTTGAAATGCAGTGGGAGGAAACCACAGCAACTCTTCCCTCTTGCAGTTTTATGCCTGGAGAATCCCGTGCCAAAAAGCTTTGGTGTCTGTCTGTGCCGCAGGACATGGTTCCTGCCACCATCGCCTCTTCTGTGGCGGTTTCTCTCTGCCTGACACAGACGTACACAGCTGCTGCTAATGATTAGTGTCCCATCTCTGCCTGCAGCCACCTCTCAGCTGTGTCATGGGCCTCAATTGTTTTAGCAGTCACTGTACAATATAACATCCAATTACTCTTTCATTTAGCATCTACAACAACTGATCTCCACTATGTGGGGTATCTGTAGCATTTTCCAGGCATTTGGAGACTTTTCTAAGCAGTTTTCCTCCTGTCTCCTTTTGAAACATAACAGCTTCAAGCTCTCTGGCTCACCTCACCTTTGCTGTTTTCTTCCCTTCCTGTAATCAGAGGACAATGTAGTGCTCAGTGTGGGCTCACTCAGCCTCTCTGCTGAGGGAGAAGCTGCCCTTCAGGTGGGCAAATGCAGTGCTTATGGCTGAAAATGGGATTTCACAGTGGAGGGAAAGAAATCCTGAAAGGCTGAGGTGTGCCCAAACCCTGACTGCTGCTACCCCCTCTCCTGCAGCAATTGCCCCTGTAGCTGATGTTGGAGATGTTGGAGAGCCACACTGATGTTCCTACTAACCCCAGCCAGGGGGGAAAGGGGAGCAGGAAAAAACCCACCTTCCCAATACTGCGTTTTCTTCATCTTAGGCTTTGCAGGATGAGCACTGTGAAGTTTCACCAACAGCGTAAAGAAGCTGGCACAGGGCATGCATCTCAGACCTGGGACTAGAGTAGGACATGAGAAGGTCCAGCTTTCCCCATATTCCTCAAGGCCAGGTTGGATGGGTCTTGAATAACCTGATCTGGTGGAAGGTGTCCCACCTAGCAAGCTGGTTAGAACTAGATGAGCTATAACTGTTCTATGATTCTGTAATTATTTTGTCATAGCTGCAATATAGTACCAAGATGGCTGTTTGTAACCCATCACCTCTATTTAAGCGTACAGTCTGCTTAAGTGGACTCAAATTAGTCATCGTGGTCTTTATTTCTAGCTGCTTTTGGTTAAGAGTCTTTCTGGAAAGCTATCTATTTTTATTAACATCTCTGGAGAAGACCATAGAATCTGGAGGGTCAGGGGTGTTTTTGCTGGCTTGGGTAGTTCACTGCCCCATGCTCTTGTAGCTACTGTCAGAAGTCAAAATGCTTCCAGCGGTCTTGCTTTACTTTGCACTGAAAAATATGATCAGCATTTCCGGATGAGGTCTGAACTGCTGGCTTTGCAGTTATCTGTCACCAAACTGCCCTCTGTTCTTCTTGCCCTGATTTAGCTGCATTCCTGCCTGTGTGTGGGCCAAGTGAGCTCAGCAGTCAGATGCAGATCCAGGAGCATCAGCCCCAAAGCTAGGAATGAGGCAGGAGACAGAGAGACCATAATTTCATTGGCATCTGCTCAGTTCATCTCCTGGGACAGTGCCACCTTTCCACCAAGGCACAAACTGCTCATCCAGGCGGTCCCTGCGACAGGGGGCAGGGCAGTCAGACACCAGCAAGTCCTGATGATGATGATGATGATGGTGCTGTGTTGAAGCTGCTACATCACATGAAAATAAGTTTGGCCCAAACCTTTTTGGAATCATCTGGTGATGTGAAAGTTGATTAATATTGTCTTGAATTAATTTCAGTACATATATTCATTATTTCCATGATTGTGTTCTGCTTTCTCTGTTCCCCTCTTCAACTCCTAAATAGAGATGTTTCAGGCTTTCTGAAGGCATTATTATTTGTAAAAACAGCTGTCCCTTTGAAGAAGTTTTCCCCTATTTCTTGCAAAAGGTCTGTGTATTTACAATGGCAACTCTACTTCAATGAGAGGTGGTTTTGCTTGAGATATGCTGACGCTTCCATTTGCAACCCAAATACGAATCGGAACTCAGTTTGTTCAAAATTTAGATCTTTCATGTCATAAAGTGAGAGCGCTTTTTAAAGTTCCAACTTTGCTTCTTTTTAAATCAGAGTTTTCAGAGAGTTCTCAACATTTCCCTAAGGGCTGAATAAAGCGTTACATTTTAGTCCCTTCTGTAAACCAGCTATTTCCAGTGAGATTGGCCTGAAGTTTCACAAGATACTTGTAGTTATTTTAGTAGTTTGGCCAAACAAACAGAATAATCCAGATGGCTGGGCTGAGAGATGGAAGGTGTTTTTTTTTTTTCTTCCTTTCTTTTATTTTCCTTTATTTTTAAGTTACAAAGGAGTGATTATCCACAGCAGAGATGTTTTATAATGGCTTCATTTAAAAACTGAAGGGCCACATGTGAATTAGCTTCTTTTACCGCTTAAAAAGTTAAAGATGTTTGAAAGTGGTTCAGATATTTGTAGTTGAAAGTCTTCAGTTGGGTAATCACAGCAGGTATGCTTTGTTCAGAATTGCTTGAAAGGACAAAAGCAATTTCATATTCTAGTCGATCGAGGTGTCATTTAAAAAAATACTGTTCAGTGGATTAACAGCTCGAAGGGTTTGCAAGGTCGAAGTCATTTGGGCTGTTCTATTTAAACCTAAGAATATGTGCAACTTAAACCAGAAAAGACAACTGTTCAGACTCAAAAAGTGGCACTTCTTTATGATGACTTTCTCCTCTGTAATGAATTCAGCCCTACTGTGATGGAGTGCTGGCCACCTAAGGTCTTGTGTTCAGAATAGAGGAGGGTGTGCTTCAGCCCTCCTATGCAGATCTGCTGTGTGTTTGCCATTGACTTTTCTCCCTACCTCTGCTTGGGTTTCTATGGAGAAGTCCCTGGAAGCAGAGACTCCTGTTGCAATGGTTTCAGGTATCCCCTGCCAGCAGAAGGCTTTATATTTTTGTGAGAGGTTGCTTGGTACAAGTGGCTGACCCCCTTTAACCAGGAAACTGTGGATGTTATAAAAGCAACCTGTAGGATACTACTTTTCCAGCCACCCTCTTCATCACAGCAGCCCAGGGACGTGCCAGTTCCCTGTGCCAGAGCAGGTGGGAGACTGGACTCAACCTTAGTGCTGACCCAAGGTCAACTCAAAAGCCTGAAACTAGTAACCTCTAATGAGATTTAGGTTTGTTTTATGTGTGAGATAAGGAACTGCATATTTTTTTATGACAAATGACTTTGTTTTGCATATCTCTTTCTGTCAGTCTGCCTATCAGAATCTGTCATCGGGGAAATGTAACTTCACCCAGCATTAACTGGTGGCAGCAAAACTATGATTTAGATATTTACTTATGTGCATGCAAGAAACCCTGATCAAAGAAGGGAGAAAAATTGATGGAAAACACCCACTCAAGGACCAATAACCGTCTGTTCCCTCTCCTTCCACTCGCTTTCTCCCCTACAGCAACCACTTGAAAGGAAAGACAGCCAAAACAGTTCTCAGCACAGTGTCTCCAGCCACCGCAGCGGGCACACTGCTTCCCCAGCGCACAGCACGCAGGTGCTGCCGGACTACACCACTGCCGAGGCGCCGGCTGCGGACCAACCCGACAGTGCTGGGCAGAAAAAGCCAGATCCATTCAAAATCTGGGCCCAGTCCAGGAGCATGTATGAAAGCCGACGTGAGTATGAAGCAGGTGTGGTTGCTAAGGCTACGGCTCTGGCAGCCGCTCTCTGTATATTTTGTTTTCAAAGAACTGAATCCTTTAGGTTTATGTTGGAAAGAGAAGGCTTCAGTTTGTTAATTTGGTATCTTGTCTATGATAGCAACTTGATAGAGGGGCAGTTTCCTCTCTGATGAGGAATGAATTCAAATCATCTCTAGGAAGGATGAATACAAAAAAGCCCTTTAAAATTAAAGGCCATCTTTTCCCCTATTCTTTTCTATTTTGTTTTTAAATTAGGCTGGAGGAGAATTTCCAAGTTTGTTATCCAGATCCCGAACTCCGTTTTGAGGTTAAGAGTAATTGTTTGATATGCTTAGGAATTTCAATAAGGAGGGAAAGTATTTAGTTTGCTGAAATTCATATCAGATGCTTTCCAGCCTCATCCAGGGGAGGAGAAAATCTAGTTGAGCCATTTTACTCTGACCAGAGCAGACACTTTAGCAGAACAGATATCAAATGCGTATTGTAAGTGGCTTTTATGGCAATTAATAATCAGCACACTTGGCTAATAGTTCAGCAGGGCTTTGACTCTGCTCCGAGACTATAAATATGTTTTCAATCAGTTTCTTCTCTGCAAACAAAATAAACACACTGGCTTTGCTTTAATTGTGTTGCTGAAGAGGATCACATCTGTAAAAGCCTCTTAAAGAAAGAGAGTATTAGGTTCATTTTCAAAAGCAATAGTTACTTTAGTTACAGAAAAAGGAGCTTCAAAGTCTTGGTGCTGTAAGAATCACCTGGAGATTGACTTTATTGTACTAACTGGAAATAGGTAAAACCAGTATGAAATTACCCCAGAATGAAAAATGGTAGGGCTGTTGTGTTTTTTTTGTGAAATGAATCATTTTATTATCTTATGTCCTGGAAAAAATCAAATCATGAATCACAGTTTCTTGGCTGAAGATGCATCGCTTTGGATTGAATGTCTCAGCAATGCAGTTTGTGGGTGTCTCGGCTTCTGTGTGCTACTTTCCTTCCCTTCTCGGGGATTGGGTGTACTGACCCTGTGGCTCTTGGGCCAAGTTGTGGTGATCTGCAGAGAAGTGCAGTAATGGAAGGTTCACCTACATCTCATTGAAATAGGGAAAAAAGGGGCAAGAGCTGAGGGATGGTGACTCTTCAGCCCTGCAGAGCTGTGGGCAGAGCTCCTTCTCCTTCTGCCCGGGTGAATGAGGCTGAAGCTGTCCCATAGCACCAGCATTACTGCTGCACAGCTCACGTGGTTCCCATAGGCACTGTGCTGGCATTGCCTCTGACCCCCTTCAGCTCCTTAGCTAATTTCTAATTAGCTGTTTAACTCATACTAATTAGTCATTAGTATCAGCTTAGTAGCCTTAACTTCTGTCTGTCTTTCCCAATAAACCTGAGGCTGAGCAGGAGACATCCTGAAGTATACAGGCAGGTGGTTGCCCTTCTGTGTCAACCTCCAATACCATGTGCTAAGTCCTTCCTCTTTCCTCAATGGCTGCAGGTATTTTGTAGAGGCTTTATCCTTGTCTGTGATCAGACCCCTTCCAGAAGCCTTTTCACTGTCTTGACCTGCTGGTTTCCCACACCCCATCTCTCCCTGTGCCATAATCCTCTCTGCTTGGGTCTTTTGCTGCGCTGGGATCTGCTGTGCCCCTTCAAATTCCCATTCTATGATCCAGCATCTCTGGGGTTGATCCTCATTATTGCTTCAGTTCTTATCTCCTGCTCATTCTTCCAGATGACCCCTGTTGGAGCATCTGTGCTTTTCTATCACCGTTTCATCGCATTGCCATTTCCTTGCCAGGAAGGTGTTTTTTGAGATTTCTTGGTTTCACAGACAGAGGGGTTTTGGAGTATGGCAGAAGCATGGTATGGCCATGTCTCCTCGTTAAGTATGTGCCACTATAGAAGTATTCAAAAGCCTATGAATTTCTGATCCTAAGCTGTAGTGAAACACATTCTCTGAGGATTAACTTGCAGTCTTACTTAGTGACATGGCTTTGCTGTGCCTAGTGAAAGGTGAAGAAAACCAGGAATGACCTGGTCTAAGTGAAAAGGCAATTGGATTTACTGTTTCCTGTCACAGTCTGATCACGAAGTGCGACTGGTGGTTTTATTTAGAGGTCAGTGGTCAGTTTCTCCTTTGGTACCTTTCATCCCTCTCACCACTCTCATGAATGGAGACTGGATCACAGCTGAGACCTGGCACCTTTTCTGCCCTGGGAGCTTGGGGGGAGCCACCATGATTCTTTATGTGTTTGGTCTGCATGAAAATTGGGCAATTGGTGGCTGCTCTGTTACAAACATGAATCATCCCACTGAGACTTGCCCGAGCACTGGCTGTGTGGCATTCGGACCACTTGTAGGGAGCTCTGCTGACATGGAGTATCAGAGGGTATGGGATGAAAAAGAACATTTTCTTGACTTCAGTTTCACTGTCTGCTCCACATGTACTGTTCTTCATGTTTCACTCAGCTGCAGTTCAGTTTAACTCCAGTGCCTTCTTTGGCTGGTGGTGATATAGTCATATCACTGCTTTCTTCTTTACTTGAGCACCCATTCCTTTTGGCTTTGGGACTAAAGTTAGCATGTCCTCTCCCATGACATCCATGGCTTTTTGTTCTGCATGAGCAGAATTAAAGGAGTATCTAATGCACAGCAGGAGGATGCCACCCTAGTGCCAGTGTTGAAAATGGCTGGTGCATCCAGTAGATGAGGCTTTTGTGGGTCCTGGAAGCCCCCACTGCCTGAGGAGCCCCAGCTCAGGTCTTCCAGCTGTATCTGCTGCCCAGTCCAGGGCTTGCTCTCCATTGATTCATGGCCTTCAGTTCTAAACCTGAAAAGGATTATAAAGCATTCTTATGAGAGGCAAGGTTTTGAATCCTCAAGTGGAATGAAAACCAGCAAGAACCCTTTGCGTTGAAATATATGATGGAATTAAAAAGAAAAAAAGACAGAATTTTAAAGCATTAGATCATCTTAAATGTTTTATTCCATTTTTTGGTGAAATTGTTGAGTGTAAAGAGAACAGGCTGCAATTTTTCAAGTGCGGTTGACACAAGGAAATGAATTCATTAGCCCCAGCCCAGACAGCTTTTCTTATATTCATCTAAAAATAATATTATAAAGAGGTTTTTTTCAATATATGAATACATCTTCTGCAGGATGTTTCTTAAGAAGTACTGAATCTATAATGAACACCTATTGCCTTTAATTAATATCATTCATTAACATTAATAATAACAATAATATAGACGTGGAAAGCACAGGCAACATTTTCATTTTTTAGAATTGGTAAATTCTTTTCTTTGAATATTCTTTGGATCAGTACTTCATAAAAATAGACTATATTTGACTTAGGTGACTTGTCTCACTGAAGCCATTGGTAGGGCAGAATTTGGTTCAAAAGCACCAGATAACCCACAGTTCTCTAAAAGCGTGTATTTTTTATTTGCCAGAAGCATCTTAATGTCAGGAAGTATTCCCATTCCATGAAGGAGAACCACAGACATTGCCCGGTCAGGGGAAGAGTAAAAAAATAGAAGAATAATTAAGCTAGAATGAATAATGCCGAGCTAAGCAATGGCTCCATAGCTGTGTCTGGACTCTGATTCAGTGGCAGCAGATGAGAACTGCAGCTTTATTCAGCAAACGCAAGCTAACGTTCCTTCACATGCAGCAACCCTGGATGAGGGGATCCAGCCTGCGAGGTGCTGAGTGCTTGGGCTCGTGTCCAAGGAAGCTGATTTTCAAGCTGTAAACCCAAAAGGACTTGGGTGCATTAAGGCTAAGGCTGAGCTCAAATGCTCTGCTGCAGTCTGGCCCAGAGTTGCAATTCTTTGCTGGATTAAGACTTTTGAGAATATAACTTTCAGTTAAGTAAATCTGGAAACAGATCATGTGGTGGCGATAACAAATGCACTCTGCTGGTGCTGAGTTTTAGCTGCCTGAGCTCCTCTTTATGTGTAAGTCATTGCTGCTGGTGGTAGTTGTGTGCGTGAATCAGAGAGAAGGACAAAGGTTTGAAAACGGAAGCTGTTCCAAGAGCAAGGAATGACATACATAAAGAGCGCTCAGTGAGAGAAACAGCAATTGGATAGTTTAGCTGAGAACCGCTTCTGAAATCTCACACTGTGTTATTGAAAATGTATTTCTATAATATGTTTTTTATTTTTCAATGTATTATTAAACTTCCTTAAAGATTAACACAATCTGTTGTCAAATTTTTCTCATGTGGCCTGATTGCTTTGCAAAATACCGTATCCTACATATGGCCATCTGTCAAAACAGCAGTAACAGAATGAATTAATCTGAATTGCAGATGTGTTAATGAATCCCTTTGAAGGGCTTAAGTATTTAATTAAAAGTAAAGCAGAACATGATAGATAATTTTTAAAGCTTTTAAAATATTCTAAGTTATCATTAATATTTGAATTTTATTTTTGGCCCCATAATTTATTTGCTAGGATTTTCTCTCCCCAGATCTAATTAAAATAATACAAAAAAATCTTGACCCCAGCGTGTAGCACTCACTCACCCGCAGCTCCATAGAATTAAAAATATTTGCACAATGACACCAAACATTAGATACTTTCTCCCTAAGATAGAAGAGAAAAATACTCTCAGGAAATTGCATCCGCCTTCTGATCAGGCTGACTTAAAAGACGATTGTAAAAGCCCTTTGATAGGGTTATGTCCTTTTGTTGTATTAATAGGAGACAGTTACAGTCATGTACTTGGGCACACAGATGTGTCCATGCCCTTGGAAGATGTCTTGTTAAAAAGGGCCACAGGACTTGCAGCATGTTCCAGGAGTAGCAGAGGCTGCGGAGCTGCTGTGGAGCTGGTAATGGGCAGACTGGTTTATAGCTCAGCCAAGGCATTGTGCCTTCCCCAAACCTCAGCAGCAGAACTTGGCCATCTTGTTGAGAACATACTGAAGACATCTTTTGAAAGTCTTCCATGCCACCAGAAGGGTAGATTAGGAAAACGACAAAAGGAAAAGACAGAAAAAATGGAATTCTCCTGCAGTGGGGTAGTTTAGAAAATGGCTTTCCTGCAAATGCAGCACCTCATTGCCTTTGTGGCTAAATCACAGGACTTTTCAACACTGAAACTCACCATCAGCTTCAGTGAGACTTCTCACTCTGAATTTCAGATTTGTCCTTATATACTTTGCTGAGTCTGGGCCTTAAAACTTTTATACTTTGCCAAGCTGTGAGTCACTGAAAGTGCTGCTGCCTCAAGTGAGCTGGGGACTGAAGCAAACTCATACTGGTTGTTTTTGAATCCCTCTTGTGTTGATCCAGTCAACCTGATGTTGCGCTGGGCAGAATTTTTTTTGTACAACATGTAAGATAATTGTTACGGTTTGTATAGGAAAGTTTGATTAAAATGACCTCTAATTAAGCACTGTGTTCATTGTTCATCACATGTATTTAGAATTTCTTTTAACATTAGAAAATTGGAAAATTGTGTCGTGATGGTGAAAATTTTCTTTTGTAGAAAAATATTTTAAGGTGTTCTGAGAAGAAAAAAGGTTTTCCAATATACCTGCATGCATGTGCATAAATGTATAAATACATACATGTGTGTGTATTACATATCCTCATGCACACAGCCATGTGCAAATAGATGTGAGAGTTAGTATGTCGTAATCCTTAGGAGCTGTAACCTTAGCAATTTATGTATGAAAGCCTAACATGAACCTTACAATCAAAATGAATTGAATGAACTAACAAGAAAGCAGATACATTAAGCTTTGCAAAACTGTAAAATTAATATTACAGCTATGTCACCTTCGCCTGCAACTGGACTGAGCAAGGGTGAGAGAGAGAGAGAAATCAATTCCACAAGTTTTGGAGAATGTAAGACTGTGCCGAGAATGTATCTGTGTCTTGTGATGTCTTGTTCTGGTGTCATTGCTGCTCTGTGGCGGGGGGCTCTTCATCCCCAAGGGAGTCTGGCAGGGCCATACGCCAAGGTTAGCCACGAAGGTGCAAAGTACTTGCTTTACTGTTTCCTGGCTAGCAGCAGATTTCATAGGCGGTGGTGGGGGTTTATCATGTTGCTGTTTTGTCCATGAGTTTTCCCAGTGGGCTGTGGCACTCACCTCTCCTTCCATTCCTCCTCCTGGCCACAGAAGAACTCTTCTTACCACTTTTGTGACGCTCTCCAAATGTTCTGATTTAATGCAGGATGAGCAGACTGGCAAGTTTTACTCATCTGGGCTATGCAAATGAGAGTTAGACATACTTGAGATCAGTTCAAGGTGTAAAGATGCAATGAATGACTCCTGGAGGCCATATTTTCATTCCCTTTCGATAAAGTTTCAGCAACCACCATGAAGTTTTCCCTTTAAGTAACAAATGTGGCTCCTCTGAAGCGTTACCAAATAATGGAGAACCTAAATTAATTCTCCAGTGTTGAGAGCCTCAGGGTCCCACCTCAGCTGTAAGTAGCATGGAGGAGGTGGATGGGGTTTTCTGAGCTGTGCTGATGAATCACTGTACTAAAGAGCTGGCACAAAAGGCGGTAAAAGGAGTTTTGTTCGGTTTGTACTCGCTCTGTATAAATGTGTGTTGTCTTTATGTTTGTTGTGTCTGTGTTTCACCTCTCTGTAATCCTTCCAGTGAAAGCAGCGTTGCATTAATGAGCTCACTTCTTTTGAGATAGACTTGTCTTGGTTTTGTTGCTTTGATTTGACACTGCCGTTACACCTTGGCTTGCCATTCCCTCCAGCGGCTGTTAATTGGCTAGCTGGTACCGAAACCAGGAACATAACGCATCATTCAGTGAAACGGGAGAGTTGACAAATGGGAAGGTTTTGAGAGATGCCGAGGAAATCGGCCCATGCTGAAGCTTTCTGCAGAAGCCATTTTGCCTCTGACAGATCCAACACGCACTATTAATTGGTTGGGGCCAAACTTTGCCAAAAAAACCCTTCGAAGCGCTGGAGAGATGCTTTGAGTGTGTCTGCTCTTCACGCTCCTCCTTGCTGAAGGCAGTGACAAACACCAAATAACTCATCTAAGTTTTGCTGTTGTGCCGCACGTCTGCATGGTGTTGATCTGCCTTCAGCCAGCTCGCCTGAACAGATGAACCATGCAGGCTTCCAGCAGGTTCATCTCCTGATTGTTCTGTACTTGTAGCTGGACAAAAATTAGCCTCTAGTTCAGTAAGGTGTTGTGCATGAATCTAGCTTAGTTTATGAATGCAATGTGAAAATATAGGTAAACCCAGTTTGAATGAAAATGTAAAGCAAACATCTATGCCTTAGCATTCATCTGTTCTTCAAATTTTTAGTATTCCCAGGTCTTAAATTCGTATTATGGCTTAAACCTGTTGAGTCAATGAAGTGAGAGCATCAGTGCTACCCAAAATCTCAACACTCAAACCCCCCAGATGGCTAGAGTCAAACCTTTGCACAACAAGCACTGTCAGTGTAAAATGCAGTTAGGACCCCGACTGATGCTCACTGATGTCGGTGGAAAACAGCCAGTTTATTGTCTCCTGTATACAGAAACCTAGATGATGTGTCATTAAACATGTCGCATCCCGTATCTGGTTTTGCACTTATTTAAATTGCATTCCTACTTTGGTTTCTTTGCTAAAAATGTAGGCATCTGACTTGTAAAGGAACAGCTTTTTTATCATTAATTATAAATGTTGGGAGGGGATCTTTACAAAATTAGTCACTGTTACAGATCCTAACCAAGAAATGTTCAATGAACCTGACATTGTCTTCTGATACGATTTAATGTTAGCAATTAATTTTGTATTTTTAAAGAAGGGATGAAAGCAAGCGTGAGTAAGCTAATATAAAACATTACTGTTCAACTGCGCTTCAAGGTTAATACTTCACTGTATGTAATATTGTAAAAACCTTGCTGGTGTTCCATACTGATGAGTAGTAAGGTTGGGCTTTTTTAAGTTTCCAGCTGGTTTTATCTGTTAAGTGGTTTTACAAAGCCTGTACATGAGTGAGTGAGAGTCAAGAGAGCTGCATTGTTTTCAGTGGAGCCCTTCTGTTTCACACCAACTGGAGATCTGTCCTATAGTTATTTAAAGCAGTGTCAGTAGACAGATAGCAAACTATGCTTGTGAAAGTTAATTAAACAGTAGAAGTCACAACAAGTGGCTTTTTTGTCTCCCATGAAAGAAGAAGCAGCTGTATTGTTTCTGGCAGAGTAATTCTCTGTTGTACACATTTATTTGTTGGAGATTTGGAAGAGGCTTTTGCACTGGGTAATGATGCTAATATTAATGAAAGGAAATATTGTCGTGATAAACAAACGGCAAGTCACAATTAAACACCTAGAAAGTGGGAACCACCACATAGTTTTTAGTAGTGATTTAAATAATAATCCTCTAATATTTAAAGCTGTTAATGTTCTTAATTATATCACCAGGAGTAAAATTGTGCAGCAGATCCCTTTACATGTACATCAGAATAGTCCTGATTCAGGTATAAAGGTGTGTGGTTTTGATTAAAAATTACAGTTTTCCTTCCTTCCCTTCAGTTCCAGATTACCAAGAGCAGGATATCTTTCTATGGAGAAAGGAAACCGGTTTTGGATTTAGGATTCTAGGTGGAAATGAACCTGGAGAGCCTGTGAGTATATCTAGAAGTGGTCATGTTTTATCTCATGGTATCTCCCAGAATCACAACAGTAGCGTGAACAGATATGCAGAACTATGCTGTAGTATCTCTGTTAAAATACCTAGTGGGCAATGCATTTACATCCTGCGCCTCCTCCCTACTCTCCCTCCAAAAACCAAACTAAACCTCCCATAACTGAAATGGGTTTGGCTTCCCCTGCTATTCCTTGTTTTTGTTATAGCCCAAATGAAAACACATAGGTCTGAAATTGCCCGGGACCCTGAGGAAAGGCTGTCCTGCTCAGGTCTGCAAGTATTTTATCTTAGTGTATCACATTTTCTATTTGCTCAATTCTCTCCTTAAATTCACTTATCTTCTTTACCATAAATCTAGTACCTGTGGAAGGTGTCAGGCTTTCTTGTGCTGCACAGGTCAAAGCTAGATAGTGGCAGCATAAATTTCCACGTTTCCCTGCCAAAATTATTTTTCTCATTTATGGAAAGAGAGGCTGTGAATTCCTCTCATGTTAGAGGAACTCCACAGAACTCACTGAGTTGGTGGACGGATGAGTGGTGCAGAGTTTGTAAACCCTAGAGGCAACTGAAAAGATAACTCAATCTCTGCTTTCGTGACAAGACCTTCAGTGCAGAGCCATCTTCCTCTCTGGTCACTGTCTGGTCGAACACATTTCCAGAGGCTGTCTGTCATTAGAGTGAAGAGAACACCTAAAGAAAAAAGATGTCAGTTTGTTACTATTTCACAATATTCATGTGGAGCTGCTGTCACAGGAGCAACTTTCTGGACCTGCAGACATCTGTCAGTAGTTTCTTGTCCCTATTAAATTGGGTCTAACAAAGTGCCCTTTGCTTCCAGCTGGCTGTTGAGCTAGTTCTTATTTATCACTGTATTTCTCTCTCTCTTTCCTATCTCCTATTTGTGCTAATTCATCAACAGATTTACATCGGTCACATTGTACCGCTGGGTGCTGCTGATGCTGATGGCCGCCTGAGATCGGGTGATGAACTGATCTGTGTGGATGGGACGCCTGTTGTCGGGAAATCACACCAGCTTGTTGTCCAGCTTATGCAACAGGCAGCCAAACAAGGTCATGTCAATCTGACTGTCAGGCGCAAAGTGGTTTACACAGGTAGGCTGCAGTGCTGCTCTGCAGGGGCAGATTTTCCTGCCAGGCTCCATCTGTTCAAGGAATGGTTTAAAGGAAAAAAGCTCTTTGTAATACTGGGAAGACTCAGGGGATGTGCTGTTGTTGTTCCTCTTTTGCCTGTTTTTAGTCTTTTTTGTTCTTGGTTCAAACTTAAACAGGGGAAGTTTAGATTGGATATGAGGAAGAAATTCTTTACTGTGAGGGTGGTGGGGCCCTGGAATGGGTTGCCCAGGGAAGTTGTGAATGCTCCATCCCTGGCGGCATTCAAGGTGGGGTTGGACATAGCCTTGGATGGCATGGTTTAGTGGGAGGTGTCCCTGCCCATGGCAGGGGGGTTGGAACTAGATGATCTTAAGGTCCTTTCCAACCCTAACTATTCTATGGTTCTATGATTCTATGAAATATGTGTCAGATATATTGTTTCCAGTCAGGATTCTCTCAATCTCAGTTGCCTTCCCCAGTCTTTGTGAAGGTTTCTAATAAAATGGGGAACTGTCCAGTTTCAACCATTTTAGTTTGCCTTGTGCCTGGCTGCCTGTATTTCCTATTTACTTTCCAAAATAACCATGCTGCCTGATAGCCACTCTTAAAGTGGCAGTGAGGGAAAAGATGCTGAAGAGTCCACAGAAGAGGAGGCAAGGGCAGAGAGTGAGTGAAGGCATTGGTGTGTGGCGACTGATGTCTCAGACTCAGGAGAAGCTTCAAGTGAGGTTGCAGCATGTAGCTGACTAACTGAAGGATGTGAAACTGTAAGTGGCAGGTCAGATTGGATGGGGCTTTGAGCAGTCTGGTCTAGGGGAAGGTGTCCCTGTCTGTGGCAGGGGTTGGAACTGGATGAGCTTTAACGTCCCTTACAACCCAAACCATTCTGTGGTTGTATGATTCTGTAGGGCAGGGTCTGTGTGGTTTTTGTACTAGAGAGATTTCTGTGTGCTGCATTATGCTAGGCATTGGGCACACACTGAGCACGTCTAAAAGGAGAAAAAGAAGCTGGCAGAAAGACAAAGATGCAGACAGAAGTGACACCACTGCATGGTGACACCCAGATTAGTGGCAGAAAGACGTCCTGATAGCAAAGAAAATGAAGAAATGATTACATGTGACCTTATACTTAATATTGGGCAGTAATACTGGGGTGCTTCATTTTCTCATGAGCTTTAGGAAGCTCACATGGGAGATTTGCTTTAGCTCACTTATTCCAAATAAAGGGTATTATATAGCTTTTCAAGTTTAGGAATCAGAAGGAAAATAGGCATTGATGTACTTCATCCTAAAGATAATCAAATTAACATTCAGGCTGAAAATTAGGCCCACAGTGGAAGTTAGGGCTAGAACAGTACCTGTAAAATAGCTCTGTATTCTTATCCAGGACTGAGCTTCTTCTGCACAGTATTAAATAACTGTTCACTCCTCATTTCTTTCCTTCTTTCCATTGTGGATGAAATGCTGCCAAGGTTATGTCTCTCTTCTAATAGCTTCTCTCTCATTCCGGACTAAGGGCTGCTAGTGTGAGAGAAGCTTTAGGAGATGAGCTTTGGGAGGAAGAGGAAGAGCAGATTAATTTTGGTACTGTTTTTGTGTGTGATTTTCTTTCCAGTTTTACAGCCTCCAGGCTGGAAATTACCATAAAAGATTTAGATGCATGGCTGATCTCTTGGTATTTCATTCAGGGGCTTGTTACTCCAGACCAAGCTATTTCTGAGTCATTGCAAATGTGGACACTTACTCTAGGATAAATTATTCAGGATCCATTCTTTTTCACCTTATATTTGCAGGCTTTTAAATTCCAGCATGACTTTGTAGCGAAGCCTGTTCCTGAATTTTGGTCCCTTATTCCTCCTGTCATCTATATGCCAGTAGAAAAAGACTGTTCACCTAAATGGTGAATCTTAAGATTCATGAAGGGGAAAGTATATACTGCTGTAGTCTTAATGTGGAGAATACTATGTATTTTTTACTTTTAGTATGTAAGCGCAGACAGGTGCTTCTATCCAAGAATTGAAAGTTCTTTTTCTTTGGATCATGGGTTTACAGGTTTAGATTTTGTTTGGCATCCATTTTCTTCTTGTTGCTTTTAAGATCTCCCACTTAACTTTGATTCACCAAATTGGAGAAGTGACCTGATTAGTGGAGGCAGCCATTCAATAGAGACAAGTGCAATATGCTGCTCTCGTCTGTGCAAATGGACTGTGGAGAACTGCCTCAGTAACAAGAAGTGGAAGCTATTGTGGGCCACAAGCTTTAACCTGAGGTTGGCTCAGGGGAAGGAAAACACTGTGCTGGAATGTAGGCAAGGGGAAACTCTCCTGATTTCCCAGCAGATGATGGCTTAGCTGCAATATGGTCCAGCACTTCAAGACAGACATGTTTGAGTTGGAGAGGGCCCAACTGGAGGGAGTCCAGAGGACCGGTGAGAATGAGGAGAGCTCTAGAAAACATGGTCTGCAAGGAAATATTGAGCAAATTGGGACTTTTTAGCCTAAAGCAGAGAAGGGGGAGAAGATGTTAAACTCCCCAAGATTATAAAAGACTGCTGCAAAGAGGAAGGGAGTAATATATTCTCCATATGCCTGCTAGATAGAACTAGAAATAATAGCCTTATGTTGCAGCAGGGGAGATTTAAGTTAGATATTGCATCCAATAGATTGCCTAGGGAGATATTTAACAGCTGATTAGACAAACATCTGTCAGGACTGACAGTAAGTATAGTTGGCCCTTACTTGAGCAGAGTGTGGACTAAGCAATTTTTTGAGGTTTCTTCGAGCCATGTAGTTGCTGATTAGATTTTAAAGTAATACCACTTTCAACTGATATTAAACATTTGTTCAGTATTAATGTTAATAATATTTAATGGTTTCCCCCCAGCTGTGCCAGACTGTACAGATGAGAGTTGCTGGTTCTTCCATCCAGAAAGGCTTGGTTCACAAGTTGTTTTGCTTTAGTATGTGTGTATACTATTACTTAAGGTCACATTAATCAAAGGTAGTCGATGCTACCCAACTGATGGTATTGAGTTAAAAAATATAGAAGTGTTGAGTGTTGGGTATTTGATGTTACTGTCACTCCTCATAGTTGTGCACACATACGTGATTGCACTGTATAACTGAAGTGGGGATGTGACATCTAAAGGAGGCACCTCTGAACTAATATAACCCACATTTAAAATGCCACAGAGCATCCAAGCATGCAGCACTACACTGGTTTAACCATACTGCTGCTAGTGAAAGGCTTTGATTGCATGACCACTGGAGAGAATGTGTGTGCTCATTGCCATCACTGAACAGTGCTGGTGGTGGTGACATCCGAAAGAAGACAGAGCCCTTGGTTCATTATGGCCATGATTTATAGATTAAAGCAGATGATTTGCTTTTTTGGCGTTATTTTGTTGTTATTTTTTTACCTTGGATGGACGGCAGTTTTTAAGCATTGAATAGTGCAGCCGGCTCAGTCTTTCTTTTCCCTCCCCAGTTCCCAAGGCAGAGAATGAAGTCCCATCCCCAGCCTCTTCCCACCACAGCAGCAACCAGCCAGCCTCACTGACAGAGGAGAAGCGAACACCGCAGGGCAGCCAGAACTCCCTCAACACAGTCAGCTCGGGCAGTGGCAGCACCAGTGGCATCGGCAGTGGTGGTGGTGGGGGCAGCGGTGTGGTCAGCGCCGTGGTCCAGCCCTACGATGTGGAGATCCGCCGTGGTGAGAACGAGGGGTTTGGCTTCGTCATTGTCTCATCAGTGAGCAGGCCAGAGGCCGGAACGACGTTTGGTGAGTCTTGGGGTTGTAGCAGCACGCCTCGAGTGAGATGCAGATCTGAGCACTGCAGCGCAAGGAGGAGAGTGGGGATCTGGTTAATTAAAAGTTGTGAGCGTGCCCCGATATGTTTAATTAATAGCTTCGTTGGAGGCTGAGACTTGGTGGGTGTTTGCCTCTTGGGTTTTGTTCACCGAATTGAGAAAAGCAACATGAGAAATCCCAACTTGAAGAACAAAAATGTCACCAATGGCAGTTCCTGATGCTCCCCAAAAATCCTGTTCTCCCTGCTAGCTGGGTGCCTTTCTGGGGTTTGCTTTCAGAAGAGCATCCAGGGATGCCCCCAGTGATGCTGTTTGCCAATGCAGAAATGGGGCAGATGCAATGAAATACATCTCCCTGTGGTGGAATTGAAGCAGTTGATTTTAAAGCAGTAATGCTTAAACTGATTGAATTCTCTTTGGCAGTCAGGGTTACTCTGATCCTCATTATGGAGTGAGCATGCTGATAGCTGGAAAGTTTTAATTAATAGCACTTGCTGGTGAGACATAAAATGGAGAATACTGTTTAAAAACCAAGGATGTTTTGACATATTCCACCTCTTCCTGAATCTATTTCTTCAGAGCAGGAGGACGTCACACTTAATATCATGGGGGTGGGGGTGGGGGGGGAAGGAATGGCAGAACGTGTGCCTTTGCCATCTTTGCACTACCTCTCAGAGCAGGGTTGTGTTTTACAGACATAATGCATTGCAATCTCCCTGTACAGCTTGAGTATTCCTGGCGCACACAGGTGCATGTGGCAAGAAGTGGCCTTTGCCTTTATATTAGGCTCCTTTCCTGAAATTTCCTGTCATTGCCCATCAGTAATGCCCTTACTAATGCATCAAGGGAGCATCACCTCCTTTCCTGGAATTAAGGTAGAAGAGACCATTTCTCACACAGTTCTGGGCAGTCATGGCAGCAGGGATTTCAAGGGTGAAATATCTGGTTTAGACCCAGTTTATTGAGTTCTGTCAGTTCTCAGGTGCTAGGCTACCTCACATTGTCCTTGCTGCTGGAAACTGATTTTCCAGAATAGGTATTTTGGTGCCAGAACACAACGGTGCAATGTAATATAGATTGAACTCAGTCTAAACCAGAGAGAGAGAGATTTTATCTTCTAAAAGTATTTGCAAACATGTGTAAATAACTTTTACTGTATGAAGACAGTGCTCTAACTCTTTTCTGCAGAGGAACCTTGACCTGAGGTTGTAAAAAGTTGTGTTTGCTTTAGCCCAAGATACTCACTAACTGGAAGTTTTCTGTGCAGGGGCTCCTCATGGGGATCTGTTGATCTGTGACTGTTTTTCCTTTAATTTTTTTCAAGTGTATTCAGCTTTTCCCTAATACTCTGCATGAGATGTGCTCTCTCTGCTGCGTGGTGCTTGCTTTGGACCTGCTTTGTAGTTTTTTCTTTCATGGGTAGTGTTTAGAGATGGGCCAAACTGGCTCTAAAATTCACCTTGGTCACTTTGGTGTGGGCTCTGTTACCTCTATATTCAGTGGATTGGATAGAGTAGGAACTCATACCCTCAAAGCAGCTTTTAAACTGGATGGGGCTATGTATTGCCTGAAAGAGAAGCAACAGAAGGCGGGAGGGAGGGGAGGATAATAATCCCCCTATCATTTGCAACTAAAATTAACACTTTCTGCCAGTTTTCATTGCATCTTTCCAACCTTGTTCTCTCACCTGACATTCCTTTTCTTAGTTTTTTCTTCTTTATGGTCTTGCTAGTGTTGTTCTGTGTGCAGCAATGTATATCTCTAAAACTACTAACCAAATAAAGACTACAGCACAGATTGGAAAGTGCATCTTGAGGGTGAATGTATTGCGGATCCAAAGTATGAGATGACCACTCTGTGCACCTTATGGTTTAATGATATGCCGTGTGCCTGCAGGGTTCTTGCCCATGTAAAAAAGCAGTACAGAAGCTCAGTGGATGTATCTGAGTGGAGCTGTGTATCCCCTCTGTTTCAGTTTTGCATTTTATGGACAATGCTGTGTTTTTAGGACAAACAACTGCATGGAACAGGAGTAGAATTTTGTCTCCAAAACACATTCATCCTAAAGTGCTCTTGCTGTGTGTGTGTCAGACATCTCAACGGTTTTGTGTGTGGTTTTAGAGGTATTTAAATGAGGAGGTCCTTCTTCCTTCCCTGCTCCTTTCTTGGTGCCGTCTAAGATCATGAAAGGGGAAGGGTTAACAGAGCCTGAGGTGGATGCCTGCACCAAACAGGTTACCTTTGTCAGTCTTGGCCCATCTGTAGTGGTCCTTTACCTTCCTTGGTAGTACCTTTATTCACAATAGAAGAAAACTGTTGCTTCCCCATGCAGTGCTGATAGGCGGATCTTTGTGATAGAAAGGGAGTTGCACTCCGTCTTAGGCCTAGAACAATTTCATCTTTCTAAATTGAGAAAGAACAAAACATTGGCAGAAGCTTGACCTGCAGTTGACTTAGAGAAGGACCAGAGAGGCTGACACCAGCATAATCTTGGAGGAGGACGGTTGTGTTTCCTACAGTTTCTTTCGTTCAAAAATAAAACCAGGATTTGGGTTATGATGACACTGCTGAATGCAGTGGTAGTCTGTAAAAATATCACCATCTATTAACAGAAATCAAGGTGGGGGAAGTTTTGAGTGATTAACAAAGCACCTTGTCCAAAAAGTGAAGTATTGTGGACTCGTACTAGTTGATTGCCAATGTTTTGAACACTGGCAGCAAAGCTATCCTATAATAACTTTTGCTTGATGCATTAATTAATTAACCCTTAACCTTCTCTTTCCCTTTTCAACCCTTTTTCTCCTTTTCCCCTTCACCATATTCCCACGTATGTAAACAATTAAAAAACCAAAACAAACCAAAACAAAAACAACCCCCAAACCAATACAAAAGCGGGAAATGCATGTGTGGCCATGCCTCACAAAATAGGTCGGATAATTGAAGGCAGTCCCGCAGACCGCTGTGGAAAGCTGAAAGTAGGCGATCGGATCTTGGCCGTGAATGGGTGCTCCATCACCAACAAGTCGCATTCAGACATCGTCAACCTCATTAAGGAAGCGGGAAACACCGTTACCCTGCGCATCATTCCAGGAGATGGTAAAGTATATGTTTCCTGCTGTTTCCCTTTTGCTGGTTTTGTCCCCTGGCTTTTTACAGTCTTCCATAGCTTTGTTTCTTCTTATAGAAATAGGAATTCTGTTTTTAAACAGAGTGGTGCTGATTCTACCTTAAAAAAACAATATTTCATTCTGTCTTGTTACTCCACGCAATTCCGTAAATTTGATGCCTATCTCAATACCCTTTGATTTGATTCTTAAGTTAATAATGCAGCTTTAGAATATTTGGGAATCGCTTGTTAATATGTGGGATTCCTGAAGCTTTGTGTGTACACAAGCAGGCTATAGAGTAAAGAGACCATGGAAAGGGATAAATACTTTTGTCATGTTTCAAGCTGCTTGAAAAAAAGATTTGGTTTTATTCTGGGTGAGTGGCTTTGAGAGCCAGCTCAGGACATCTTTAAATGACTGTTAAATGGTGATGGCTCTAGTGCTGCTGTGTGCTTGCAGCCAATCATTGTAAGAGTTACCCTAGGATAACAGTTACCCTAAGAGTTATAGGATCTCACTGTTTCAGATCAGAGGGTAAGTGCAGGATCCCTAATAATATGCTGATACTTGGTACTGGTTTCAGGCCACTGAAGCATTTAATAAAAGCAAGGATCTGTTTTATGTACCAGTTTCATTGAATTGTTTCCTAGCTGTGATGCCAAGTAGGAACAGACCAGGAACTTATGTCATGGTTTATAGTGAGAACTCATTAGGCAGAAATCTTTTTACATTGCTCTCTTTTTAAGCCGAATCCATGGGTATAAGATTTGATGGCTCAGATAATGAGCATTTCTTAGAGCTGTACAGGACATTATTTGCATTCATTTAAATGTGGAGAAAGTGTGATTGAGTTTGGAAGAAAGGTTGAGAAGGTATGGCTGAATTGAACCTGATACCTGTAAAGCAGAATGAAGTAGTTAAATGATGTTATTTGTGTGACAAGCATTCAGTAGTTGCTAAGTCTCATACTTCCTTGTCTGAAACGTGGATTTGGTACCCCACAGAGCATTATGCTGTGTTTAAGTATAGGATAAAAGTAGGCTAGCATGAGAAATGATCTGATTATAAATTATCTCTGGTTAGGATGGTCTGTTTTGCATAAAGACTTTATTTTCCTACTGTTTAGTAGCTACCAGGTCAAATGGTGTATGATCCTTTGCTGCTTCCAGCAAATTGAGTGTTCATGATGCTAGAATGGCTGTGAAGCAGGCTATCATCTGAGCTGGCCTGCACGTGCCAGTTTCAACAGGTAAACTGGCAGAGGAATTGGTCATTGCCTGTATTTTTTGTATCTGATCAAAATGAAGGAAGGTGAATCTTTGAATAAATAAGCGATTTTGGTTTTAAAGGCAAAAATACCCAAGAAATAATTTCTCAATGGTTTAAGACTTTTTTAAGAATAGTATAGCCTGCTGACATGAATACTTAGCCAGTCTTGTGGTACAAATGCATGTACAGAATACCATGTTCAGTTGCTTAGTTTAGAATGGAAAACTCAACCTGTGACTGACATCACGTATTCCTAAAGAAGGTGGAGAGCTTTAATTTAGGGGAAGAGTCAGCTCTTTTCTCTCATAGCATGCAGGCTTCAAATCTTTCTATTTACTGTCCCTTCGGAATTCTAGGTCAGGTTGCCAACTTTGCGTGGTATTACCTGTATTTAATTTCCAAAGGCCAGTAAGACCAGGCAGTCTGAGAGATTTGCTCTAAACCCCATGAGGTATAAGAAATTGGTCTCAATCTTGTTCTCCTTTTATTGTCTTGGGGTGCTTTTGTTGATTTGTTGTTTTCATTTTGTTGACTTATGGGTGCTTTTTGGTCTAACTGTACTTCAAGGTATGTGTGTGTGTGTGTGTGTGTGTGATAAATCTGAAGCCATGCGTATCAGATAAACATGCAACTAAGGCTTGTCACAAGACTCACAACCAACTCACACTGCTAATCTATCTAACATTATTAAAAACACCAAGGGTTTTGCTTTGTAACAGGTCTTGAACCAACTCATTGCAGGATTATGTGGGCAATGAAATTATGGTATTTTAACATGCTACCAGTTGATGCAAGGATAAAGAGAGCTGAAAAATCACAAGCTTAGATTAGGTATTTAATTGGTGTCTGGGTGTTTTAGGACAGTCCAGGGCAAGGAATCAATGAAATAAGTAGGATTTAGAATGTACAATTGTAATTCTTCTAGAGATATTATTTTCTCTATATGTGTTCTGTTCCAGTTTTGCATCCTGAACCAGTATCTAAAAAGCTAGAAAAATTATGCACAACTCCTGACTCATGGGATAGGGTGGGCTAAAGATAGATGCAGTACAGTGGTGTGAAGATACATCTGTACCAAAGATGTGTTGCTGCTTTACTTGGTATTCTTAGTATGACCTACTAAAGGGTAGGAATCTTGCATTCTCTTTGAAGCCCATCTTCATCTCATCTCCAAATATTTGTGGAGGATTTCAGAGGCTTTTGTTCTGGATGAATGCAGAACACTTAACCATATTTTGGGGCCTTCTTACGGAGGAGGTTTTATGGAGACTGATTTTAGCGAATGTCTTAGGGAGACAGGTTTTAGCATCAAGGTATCATTGCAAAGTACACAGAATTGCTCATTAAAATTAACAGTGTAACCACACACAGGGACATCTCCTTCTCACGCAAGCCAGCTGTCAGCAGCACATCCTCACAAGGGTATGTTTTGGTCATGGCAACCCTGAGGAGTGCAGGCAGACCCTCTCTTGCTCTCCGAGCCACTGGGCACAAGCCAGCTCTGGTCTGGAAGATGTTACAGCTCCATATGCTGAGGGTTTGAGCATGTTGACTTGGGCACAGTGCTGCAGGCAAAGGAGCTGCGCTGTCATTGTACCCATCTGCTTAAATAGTTTTCTCTTTCCCTCTCCCTGAGTTTCCCTTGACATGTGCTAGCTATAGAAAGGAAAAACCCTTCACCTTTCCCCACAATTAAAATAAATCCATGATATAAAACAAGTTCCCAGGAAGCAGGTAAGCCCGTGACGACCGCCTCTCCTTAATTTGGGAAAGAAGCCCTCCTATTTCTCCAATTTTGTGTTACTCCTGGGCCCTGTTTAATAACAGCTGATTTCTCCATAGTCAATAAAATTAAGTACCAGATGCCTGGAGCTTAAGAAGTAAACAAAGGCAGGGTAGAAGACCTTGTAATTTTATGCTTGAGAGCCAGATGTTTCCACCCGGGTTTTGTTGCTGCTGTCTGACGGTGGGGTTGCTTTAAGTGGGAATGGGACTAGAGAAATCCAGTCAAGAGTCAAGGTGCAGCGTTTTGACTGTGCATTCAGTTTAGATTTTGATCTTGAATAGTGGGTCGTGGTCAGTATTTTGTAGTTATCTGTAATCTGTGGTCCTCTCCTTGATAGAATGGGTATAGGCACAACATGGGGTCTTCACAATGTGAAGAACTGTTCCACAAAGGAGTGAGTGCCGGCCGCTGCAGTGACTTTAGTTGGGAATGCCATGCCTAATGAGTGGTCTTTCTGTCGACTGTGCCCATCATTCTCTATATGTAACCAATGTAACTGCTCAACATTTCAAGAGGTTAAGCATGTGTCACTGACTCTCCCTCTGAATTCAAACTCCTGTGTGAGGAGAAGGGTGTTTTCAGGAGCTGCTGACTTCCGGAGCAATTCAGTATTTGAAACTCTTCAGTACTAATTTTAGTTCAGGATTGATACAATATCCATTTCTGGCAAATGGGTTGAGTTCAATATGCAGGAGTTCCAGGTCTTTCCTCCAAAACTGTGTCGCTAATATTTGGCTAAAGGCATTGACATGACCTTAATTTTAGGCAGAATTTTAAATGAGTTCTGGGTTAACTCTGGTCTTATTGAAGTCTATGATAAAGCTCCAATATATCAAGGGGACCGTTTTGCCATGGCGTGCTGTGGGGGACACCTGGATAGTCACTTTTCAGTTGTGCATACAGCAACTCTCACCCCAGTTTTGTGAAACAGGAGAGAGGACCACTCCTGGAAGTACCTCTTGCCATGCATAGAGAGATACTGGCATTTGCACAGGCTGGTGTTGGGCTGAGAGCCCTTTACCATGGCATAAACTGAGGTTTGAAGTTAATCCTGCTCTCGGTATTCTCTCATTGAGCCCTTTTGTAAATGGTTCCCAAAGCTGTTGATGCATTTGGCAGTGGTAGTTCCATGTCCCTGCTTGCAGCTTTGAGTGCTCAGGCAGCAGTGGGTTATATTTCAGAGATGAATATCAGTACATTTCGTGTTTAGCCACATTCAGTATCACCTTGTGAGGTGTTAGATAAAAGCCACGTCTCAATCCTCCTGAAAATTGCTGTTTCTGATGGAGGAAGCACTCATAAGCTTATAATCCATGGAATAGTTATTGCTACTATAAAATTAATCTACCCAACCTACCATACTTGGAGACTTTAATGATTGGAATTCATGTCATTAGACAAGAGACAAAATATTCTTCAACTCTTCTTCCACAAGTCAGTATTCTGAGTGTGTCTCATGGTCAGAGGTGTTTCTAATTCCAGTTTTCCATTTATATTATTTTCCAATGGAGTGTGCAGTTTCTTGTACATAATTTCTGTGGCTTAGCTTAGACTTTATCCTGTTAATTTTTTGATTTAAGACATTTGAGCCAATCTCAAGTTATTTAAAAGCAACATAATAATGTTTTCCAGTGATATCCCTTTGCAAAACTTTTCTCCTCTCAGTGAGTAACCAATGGTCTTCCCTCATAATGAAAAATAATTTATTTTGCAGAATCCTCCAATGCTACTTTATTGACCAATGCAGAAAAAATTGCTACAATTACAACCACACATACTCCTCAGCAAATACCACAGGAGACCAGGTCAGATTGTTTTCCTTGAGGAGAGCATGTTGGCATGCTCTCTCTTTGGTTACTTCTTGATCATCTTCACATCCCATGAGCTGTATTTTTCCTCTCTCCCTCTTTCATGTGTTACAGCAGGAGCAACACCAAACCAAAGCAGGAATCCCAGTTTGATTTCAAACCGCCCCAAGCAGCACAGGTAAAAAAGTTACCTTTTTAATTGTTTTGTTTACCACAGACTGTTGCTTCCAATCTGCCTGTGGGCTGTGTTCATATATTTCCCTTGAAAATTCCTCCTGGGAGGCTGTTCTCCCTCAGTCTGTTTGCTGGAAAAAGAGGAATTTGCTGATCCGTTTCTTAATACATGTGGCTGTTTTTTCAGCTGGGAAACATTTCCACCAGATTCTCATCATGACTTTTAGGGAGAGTTAAAAAAAAAAAGCTGACATTTTTACAACAGTAATAATTTATGTGTTTGTTTATTGAATTGGGTATTTTGAGGGGCCTCTCCAGAAAGTACTGCTGTGTGCAGATGATAAATACAGAGGACAAAAAAAGAGGAAAATTTAATAAGGGGCAATAGCTGAAGTGTTCCAGCTTTTGTAGACAGCATCTTATTAGAGCATTTATCGATCTCAGTGTTAACTTCTGTTGCCACTGGCCATCCAAGAAGTAACATCTTCCATTAAAGGCTTCAAAACATCCCTACACTAACAGCATTTGTGAATAACAATGCACATGCTTCTGGGCTTCTTGCAGAAGAGTAGAAAAGGCAAAGCCAGCACAGTGACATAGACTCATCCCAGGTACCATCAGGCATTTAACTAAAGCCTGATGTAACAGAGGTGCCTAAAAATGCATTGGACATGGCAAAGCCCATTCATTCAAACAGCCCCTCACAGACCACCGCCAGCACTCCAAATTGCACGGTGGGATGTGAGGAAGCAGGAAATCCTAGTCTCTGTGTGAAAACTCGACTGATTTTATATTTTTAATTACAAGTAACAAAAATAACAATGTTGGTCGATTGAATAATTTCAAAATGAAAATAAAGCAGCATTTAACTTTTTGTTCATATGTTGTTTTCCCTCCAGCAGGACCAAGATTTTTACACTGTTGAGCTGGAAAGAGGAGCCAAAGGGTTTGGCTTTAGCCTGCGAGGTGGCCGGGAGTATAATATGGATCTGTATGTGCTGAGGCTAGCTGAGGATGGTCCGGCTGAGAGATGTGGGAAAATGAGGGTATGTAGAAACAGATTTAAAAACCATGTTTCTTTGCAATTAGCTACTTCCCTGCCTGTCCCTTGCAGGCACACCTTCTGCTGTGCCAGCTAAGAGGAAAATTAAACATTAACTGAAAGGAGCAGTGGTTCCTATTTACTTCTGTCTGTGGCTTCTGTCACTCTTTGCATGCCATCTATAGCAGTATGTGTGCATTGGAAGACTTCACCCCTTTGTTCTAATGCCGGTTTCCAAATTCTGCTACTTAATCTGGCTTTTAAAGCCTGACAGAGATACATGTAGCAATGAAAATGGAATAGCCAGTCTCATCAGCTCTTTTAAAAGCTTGATAACAGCCTTGAATAGAGTATTGAAGTAGAGCCTCCCACCTGATCCTTTCTCTGCTAGTGGGCAGAGTGGGGAGTAATGTAGTTTTTTGATTAGTATTAACTGTTAATGTCACATATCAGCTAAATTATAAGCATTATAACAAGGGCATATGTTATCAAATGCCTACAGAAAAACAAATTGCCAAGTTTTATGTGCTCCTTGCTGCTCCAAGAGAGAATGCATTATAATCTGTGTCTTTTTCTTCTCCAGATGTATCATGCAAAGGGCATTTTCAAAATTATTTTGCCAGGAGTAGATCTGTAGGCCCAAAATTTTTTGATGATGAAAATAAATCAGTGCTGCCCTATGGAAGTCAATGCTTTGACAAGCTCTTCCAAGCCCTGTTTTCCTATCCTGATAAATGATTATATTTACAAAAGCAGCTTTGCTGGTTCACAGTAGGTATCTATATCCAAGTGAGAAATGGACCTGAAAAAGCTATTTGAACATCCCAGTTACAGCAGACTGTAGAACAAACAACGGCTTAGACCAAAGACTTTGTAAATAATCAAAATAAAATAACACCAGTTTTAATGCAGCTCTAGCTATTGAGCGATACAGTAATGCAGTGTGGTTTTACAAAACAGTAATGAAATCACAGAATCTCAGAATGGTTTGGGTAGGAAGGGACTTTAAAGCTTACCCAGTTCCAACCCCCTGCCATGGGCAGGGACACCTTCCCCTAGACCAGGTTGCTCAAAGCCATCTCCAGCCTGGCCTTGAACACTGCCAGGGTTATTTTGAGACCTCAAGATTCCCTCTTGTCTTCATGTCCCTCAGGGCCCCGCACACTGTTTATTGTGGACTGTGACTGGACGGAGTTGGGCACATTTAGCTTCACCTGGTGTATAGTTGGTCTTCCACCTTTGCTGTGGCCAGTGTCTTGTGGTGTGCTGGTGGCAATTGTCATGGGGGCTTGTTTGTAATCTCACTCTTTTCCTTTATTGCATTAACAGATTGGAGATGAAATCTTAGAGATCAATGGAGAAACTACCAAGAACATGAAGCATGCTCGGGCCATTGAACTGATTAAAAACGGTGGCCGCAGGGTCCGCCTGTTTCTGAAACGTGGAGATGGCTCTGTCCCAGAATATGGTGGGTCAAACTATGAAAACATTCCTTTCTTCCCTGGCATCACTCCGTGAATGATTTGTCTCAAGATCTGAAGCGGGAATTCTTTTTTATTTTCCTTTCTCACCAGTGTCTTACCAACCTTTGCAACATACGATTAATTGCCTCGCTTGTGCTGAATTCTCTACACATTTCTCCTTTTGCTTGCTTCCATGGACATGGGGCACAGTGTAAGGCGAGATCATCATAGCAGTGGTTTTGGTGATCAGAGAGGAAAAGAAAACAAAACAAAAAAACCTTATTGTCCTGTCCAGCCAAACAAGGAATGTCATTGAACTGTGCCAAACTCTTTCTCAGTGGCTGAATCGTTGTTTCAGATCTCTACTTCTAATCAATGCAAAAACTGGGATCCTGAGTTATTATTCTGAAGAAGTGATTTCTTTTTTTTTGTTAGGTTTTTCTCTTAGTTCCTGTCTGTAGCCATAGACATGAATGCCGAGATGGCTTATGAGATTTTTTGCCTTCCCTTAGTATTTATGTAAATATTTATAAAGTTATTTAAGAAAAAGAAGAAAAAAAAAAAAAGAGCTTTACTGCAAAACTATATTAATTTGGCCTCCTGAGCCCTTTTCTCCCCCATTAAACTGTCTGCTAGTTTCAACTAGTTAATTTGTAAGGTCTGGAAAGGTGAGGAGGTTATGAAAAGGTGCTCTCGGTCCTCATTTCTTACTAAGAATTGCATAGATTTCCTTTTCTTCCCCCGGAGGTTGGATTGCTGCGTGGCTTAACTTAGCACACTATTTAAGATTATAATTATGTCTTATTTATTTGAGATAATTGTCAAATATTGTGCCCTCGATGGAGGGCTACTCCCAACCAAAGGTCTGTGAGGTTTCTATAGAAACTGATGATTGAAGGGATGTCCTTTATACTTTTCTCCCCGTATTTGGGTTGTTTCTGTGTCAGTAAGTTCTGTGTTTATCATTCAGTCCATGTCCTAAAACCAGAAACAAAACCCTTCTGCGCAATCTATGAACTAGATTTTCTTTTCATTTACTGTACCACGTTGGAGAGTTTCTGCTCACTCTGTTCATTATTTAACTTTAAATGACCAGTTCAGAGTATAACAAACAAACAACTGAAGTGTTTAACAATATGGAAGGAAAGTTATGGGTTTACACTTCTGTAATATAAATAGCACACCAGAAGGTTTGATGATGGCACTGAAATTCTGTAACGTTCTTTCTACTTTTGTCTCTTCCTATACTCCTTTGGATGTACAGTACTGTATCATATGCTAGACTGCATAAATACCCTGTAAATTAAGTGCTTCACTTCTCAAAGCATATGTCTGTTGCACTGAGGATGGAAATCCACCACCAATTTTCTTTTGGCTAATGCTAAACCACTAAACATTCATTCTCTAAGCAAGGATTTAATATACAGGGGTTGCACTACTGTAAAGAATATCCTTGTAATGTTTGGGACTCCTTCCTCTCCTCATTCTGTTCACTGCAGTCGCAAATGGTTCTTCTAATAATGTTAAGTTCCAATATTTTTCTGACTCGATTGGAACGTGCTTCTCTATGAGGCTGTATATTTTTGTAATGAGTTTTGTACTTATTTTTAATGTTGTGGTCTCTGGTGGACTTTATTTTTCATTGTTGTTTGATTGTTAATGTTTTTTCTATGACATTCTGTGTCGCTGTTCCAGCTGTCTTTTAGAATGGATGCTCTCGTTGTCTGGGTTATTGAATCACCTCTTAGATGTCTCTTTATGTCACAATAATAACAACTGCTGTCTTTGCAGCCTTATATTTGGGTGAAGCCTAGACAATCTGACTGGAAAAATAAACTTTCTTTATTCTAAGATAAAATATGAAGATTTTTCTTTCTTTCACCTTTATTATAGGGAATCTAAATTTTCTACTTTTCTCTTTCTCTTTCTCTTACTTTTCTTGGTGCTGGGCTCTTCCTTCCTCAGCGATGATACCTCCTAATATCGCTGCATGTATGAGAAATGACAAGCTCGGGGAGTCTTGCTTCTACCTTATGGGCCATAATCAAACTACGGTTTGTAGCTAAAATCAATACTAGGTGTTTTTGTGCTGTGGCCTAATTCCCTCACATTGCTTTCCGCTTCGCTATATTTTATATGTATCCAGCAATTCATTCCGAGCACTCTGCGTCCCCTGAATTGTAAGTACACCACAGGACACACTTAAACCTTGTGCAATAGCCAGGTTGCTGCAAGCCATGTGCTTACAGCTACGGAAAAGCGGTGTGGTCCCCGAGCTGCTGCCTGAAAATCCTAAAAAGCAAAAATTCACACGTGTGTCACAACGTGCGTTTCACCTGGAAATCACCAAAATCATGGCCCATGCACACACCAACCCCCCCAAGCTAAAGGAATGGAAATGCCATCAGATGGGAGATGCTTTGTGTGATGTCAAATGAGCATGTAGCTTGTTTGGCTTGGGGGAGGGAAGACAAAAAGGAGAAAAAGAGGCAAACAATCAATCCCCACAAGTGTTTGCGAGGGGTTTCAGTTATTGCCACTTGCCACCAGCACGGTCCACGTCGAGGTGGGTGTCTTGGTGTGAGCAGCAGGAAGCCTGCAGGAAGCGTGGCTAAAGCCAGGCAAGCTGCTGTGCAGAGGTTGCTTTTAAAAAGAAAACAGTAATATGCAAATAAAAGCAACACTCATGTTAAGTCTGTGTAGCTATTTTAATGTTTGCTGTGTCTATAATGAATCATTCATAAACAACCATTACAAATAACATGAGTAATTCTAGCTTAGCTGCAGCACAGGACTGGTTTTTAGTCTCAGGGTTGATTTTTTGACTCTGCTTTGCAGTTTGTCTTGCAGAGGTAGCTCAGCCTTATTTTACCTGAAACACTGCATTAAAAATAAGGAACCGGAGACTAGGTTTTAATCAAAGCCATCCTACATATTACAGTATCTTTCCATTGCTTTAATATGAGAAAATCATAACTTCCGTCATCGTTGTTTGCATCATTGTGGCAAAAGCAAAAAATCTACCCTAGGACTTTTCATAACACGGGAGAACTAAGTGAAATTAAGTAATGTCTTAAATGAAATGGAAATTATGTTATTACAGTCTAATTCTCACACCTTGAAAATGTTATTTTACGAGGTGAAAACTTAATAATCAATTCTATTTTCTGCACATTTTCTGCTCCTTGAAACGAGGCCTCCCACACCTGGAAGGCAGTTCTTTCAAAAGACTTGAAAGAAAAAAATCATTTCCTAAAGGCCCTCTTTATTGGAAACTGTTAAAAAAAAACCAACCAACAACCTGAACTACAATATTATGGGTTTTTTCCCACTGGAAAGAAAGTAACGTGACTGAAACGTTACGAATTGGGCTTGGGAAAAATTGTAAAATGCCCCATGACCAGAAGAGCATAAAGATGATACCAGCTTGGACCAAAACACAGCTAACGAACAGAGCAGCACCAGTACTAACCTGTAACTCTCATTGTTCACAGTTAAATTAACAAAAGCTTCGGTTAGCCTTCGCTGACTGCTTTAACAGTTGTTTGTTTTTGTCACTAATGAAGTCTGAAGAGTGATAAGTGGTGTCACAGCACCACGGAAGGCATCGGTACCAAACGCTTTGCTGTTATTTTCTTACAGACCCCAGCAGTGACAGGAACAGTCCCGCCACAGGTTCACAAAATGTATCGGAAATGAAACCCGTGCCATCCGACCGACGGCAGCACCCATCATCGGAGTCCAGTTATCCACCAGACCTTCACAAATCATCACAACATGGGGACAAGCGGACTTACGTTAGAGACCTAAAAGGCAGCAGAGAGTTTAGCAGACATCCCAATGAGCACCACACTTGGAATGGGACTTCTAAAACCAACGACCACGTGCCAGGCAGGAGGACGGAGAGGTCACCGGAGAAGAGGCACGAGAGGCAGCCGGAGAGGGCGGTGGTGAACGGGCAGAAGAGGAGGTCTCCCGAAAAGCGCAGGGAAGGGACGAGGAGCGCTGACAACACTTTGGAGAGGAGGGAGCGACACGAGAGGAGGAGGGAACTCTCCCCAGAGAGGCGCAGACAGCGGTCACCCAACCGCCGGCGGCGGTCACTGGAGAGACTCACGGAGCCGAGGAGGTCACCGGATCGGAGAAGAGAGAACTCCCTCGACCGGCGCGCCAAGTCATCTGACCGGCGGAGGGAGAGGTCGCCCGACAGACGGCTCAGGGAGGAGCGGGTCACCCACCGGGAGAGGGAAGACCCCAACTGGAAGCACGAGCCGAGCCGCAGGCACCCCCCCGAGCAGCGTCGGCGGCCGTACAAGGAGTGCAGCACCGACCTCAGCATCTGAGGAGCATCTGGGGTCCCCATCGCCTTCCCCATGCCATGGGAGCCGAGCAGAGAGTGCAGGAGCTGTGAAACCATCCAGCTTTCGCAGGCAAGGAGGCATCCGGCACCTGATGATCCTACAAACCTTTTATGCAGATGAAATCTTATAACAAGAAAAAAAAGTGTTGTGCCTGATGTATAATATTAAAGAAAGTATTTTTCAGTGTATTCTTTTTTTTTTTTTAATTACTTGCCAAATGTTGGTCCTAAAGGATTATAAAATTTTGTTTCTACATTCTTTGTAGATTTCTTAAGAATAATTCCTCTATCGGGCTACTTTCCCCCCCTCCCCAATCTAGTAAATGGGGGTAGCCAGTAATATAATCTAGGCAAAAGGATTTTATGACCAAGTTTGAATAATTTGATCCAGACTGTTCTCTAGTGACTCACTGCTACACTGTATGTAGAAATTTTTTTAAGGGTTTGGGGGTGGGGAAGGAAGAAAATTGTTCATCTCAGTAGGAATGGAGCACTCCTGCTGAAGGAATTAAAAAGAGAGAGACAAATGTTCCTAAAATTGCAAGAACTGTTTGAAGAGACTACTGTTTCAATGAAGGATATTTATAATAATGATAAAAAATAATAAAATAAGAAAAAAAATTAAACACAAACCACACAGCACAAGATGATTTGCGAAAAGGAATTTCTAGTTTGTTCCATGAACAGTTTATACTTTCAGGCCCCCTCTACAGGATGCGTGAAGGCAGAAGGACTGGTAACCACCATGCCTATGTCACCCACTAACGTAGACTGTTGATCTCTCATTAGCCTCAGCAACATGTAATGATATTTCATTAAGGCAGCCGTCGCAGCCCTACTCATCTTCTAGATGTATATGGACAGCAACTTGAGCATGCATGGTAATGTTTGTCTGCTTTGAAGCAAGGGAAGGGATTGGGATCCTGGGACTTGGCACAATGCGGTGGGAGCAAAGTCCTCCCTCTCGGAGCAGGTGTGTTCCTTCTGCTCGGGCAAAACCAGTGGGCTTTTCTTACTTTGCCAAATTCCAAAAGCTTTCTCTTCTCGCTCTATATTTTTTATTTTACTGCTTCATCCTTTACTGGGACAAAAGGAGTGCACTTGCTGGGAAAAAAATATACGAAAGAAAAGATGTATCAGAGAAAAAAAAACATGTATCAGAGGAAAAAAACACAGGCAAAAAGAGGCAATGAGTGGGACAACCTGCTTGTAGAAGCCTATCCATACTGGTTATATGCTGTAAATTTGAATCCAAGAACAGCAGCAGAAAGGAAACCTGCAAGTTTCTAAGTTGTATTTTTAATTTGCAAGTTGTGTGGTAAGTCTGCTGTAGTACTGGTTTAAGATTTTAATGGATTACTGCCTAGCTGAGCCAAAATGTTTGCTGTTACTGTTGGACCACTAAAGTAAACTGCTGCTTTTTACAGTGCATTGGTGTGTACATGTATACTGTTTCACATTTTCCGTATGAACACAAAACCATTGCAAGTCTATCACTGTTGTTGCCATGGTACTGTAAAAACAAAACCAAGAAAGAAGATGGCCGATCATTGTGTGTACAGTTTAAATTGTAATTAATAGAGCCTGTTGAAAAAAAAACAAAACTGTTGCCTTTTTCTTGTATAAAAGAGGATTTATGACAAAATTTAGCTGTCAGGAATGTGATTTAAGTGTTTATATTTCTGAAAATGGAACAAATTGATTCAGGGGATATATTTTAATGTAAACTGAATCAGGTATGTAAAGCTGTTTTAAAATGGGAGACTGTATAAGTAATTCTAAAGCTTTTGTTGGTTTGAATATCATTTCTTTCCTCATGGTGGGCCTGCTTATATATTACTAAGCACTTGTATGCAGTCTATGTTCTTCAATCATCATTTCCTGCAATGTGCTATAGACAGAATGCTCTTTTCTGTGTTGATGAAAAGCAGTATGTGGGCCAATCTTTTTTATAAACCACTATGCATATATAAATACTACATTGTTCATAGCTTTATTTGACCTATTGGGTTTATACATTACACTAGTATGAGCAGATGTGGACTTACCCAGTATGAGCTTCTTTCCTTGGAACAGACACTATGTATATGATGTAGCAACAAAGAAGGAGAAAGTCTGTGAATGCTATTTTTATTATCAAATAAAGTTTTCCATACAAAGCACACATATGAGTGTAGTGATAAGATAAAGGAGGAACCACAACTTGTTACTTACTCATTCCTGTCTAAATTAGTAAGCTAAGTTACAGTCTCTAAGGGCCATCCATTAAATATGTATTAATCATCCATTTAATACATAGTAATTATTTGACAAACCTTAAAGCAAAGGTTCCCAGATTTCCATTGTAAAATTGTCTTCCTCAAAATAATCAGGAGTAAGGGTTTAGGTGCAGCTACTCAACTGCTGTTGTTGAGATTGTTGGTGTCATATATATGGGTTTATGTGTGTATATACCTATACATACATATATATACATATCAGCACGACTGTCTGTCTTCCATCTCTTAGTTCTTAAAATGTGTAAGGACCATAACTTAAGATTGCAAAACTGTTTGCATAGGTTTTTAAAATAACTTTAAATATTGTGTAGTTTATCAGGCTCCCCTCATATGTTTTCCTGATACTTCAGCAAACCTGATGGGGATCCAGGCAGCTTGAGAGTCGCTGGTAAATGGTTTAACTCCAGTCACAGCATCTGCAGAGGGATTTGTCTGATGAAGTCTGAGTCTCCAGAGGTATGGATAGGTCACTAGGAAAGAGTTTGGTTATTGTAAGTTTGAATCTTTCATGAGCAGTGATGTTTTACTCTGAAATTATACTGCAATGCCATGCATTGGTTCTGAATTTGTATCTTCTACTGTTACTACTGGTTTTACTCTCCTTGTTCATGTTAAATGATAGTTTAAATGATCTGAGAGAGCTGATTAGGTGAGTCTCCAGCTCTTGAAGTGTGCCTTTGAAGTGCTGAGTCTCAAGCTGAAGAGGATATTACATAGTTAATATTGAAATTACGTTTTACAGAGATGTTTAATTTAAAAAATACTGCAAGTTGACAAAAAGAGTTCTTCTGGATGCCTTGTCAGTGGTAGCATCCTTTCTACTGCTTCCAAACCCACTGAGAACTGGAGCCGTGCTCTAAAGCATGAGCATTGCAGCTTCATGGTCCTTGGTGCAGCCTTTGATAAATTCCCACCTTACTTCTGATGATAAAATATTTTTCAAAACTTCTAAAAATGAAAAGCAACCCTATTTTAGATTGTAACTTGGCTCATGTTTTGTCGAACAATGTTCTACAACCATGGCACTGCCAAAAAGGTGAATTCAAGTGTGTTTCTGATGAAGAAGTGAAAAGTTTAAGAAGTGGTAAGTGAAAAAGCTTTGTAAATTGATATTGTTAGGTTTGGGGTTTGTTTGGGGTTTGAATTTTACATCTTTTTATCAGTGTTACGTGGTCAGGGTCCTGTGCCATCAGTGTGCGCAGTCCTGTCATTTGTGGAAGTGATGATTAATACCCAGGTGTGAAAGTTTTTGACTGCAGAGGGGAACTTGGAGAGTTATGTGGGGCTTGATCTTTTTGGTTAGAGTAGCAAATAACTTGTAGGTTAGCTGGGCTATGTTTACATTTCATTCAACTCACTCCTCTTGAATATTCATTTTTTGGCATTTGAGCCAGTGTTTACTTATTAGTGATCTTGTGTTAAACCCATCTGCTGTGCTGTGCTTGTTTTATTACCGGAGTAGTAATTACAGATACCGTTCTCCTCCTCACTTTGACACCTTTTGTTACAACAGGCTTTCAGCTCTGTCTCTTGGCTGTCTGTTCTGCTGAAGAACATTATAAATGGCTCATAATGTGTTCGGTTTATTTGGCTCTCATAAATAGTACCAAGAAAAGATGTCATTTATGACCCACTGCTGCCGTCTGTAAATGTGTGCTGGTTAGGCCTTTGGGATTGTGTTTAGTTAGGATTTATTTTTAAAAAATGAAGAGTAGGAGCTAAAAAAGTATCCAAATTTACTTAGCAGTTGTTGTAAATCATGTGAGGCTGAGATGATGCCAGTTTCTGTTTTGGATGTGATGCTAATCCATCAGCATTGCTTCCTGGGTATATAATGAAGAGGCAGCGAAGTGTCATACAAATGGAAAATTGTGGGCTTTCAAGACAGAGAGGAGTATGAAATATGTGCTACCAAAAGGGCTGCTGCTTAATGCCTGGGGAAACTCAGTGCTTGGGATTGACCATGATATAGCAGCCTTCCAATACCTGAAGGGGGCCTATAGGGGTGCTGGGGAGGGACTCCTCATTAGGGACTGTGGTGAGAGGACCAGGGGTAATGGGTTTAAACTTAAACAGGGGAAGTTTAGATTGGATATGAGGAAGAAATTCTTTACTGTAAGGGTGGTGAGGCCCTGGAATGGTTTGCCCGGGGAAGTTGTGAATGCTTCATCCCTGGTGGCGTTCAAGGTGGGGTTGGACATAGCCTTGGATGGCATGGTTTAGTGGGAGGTGTCACTGCCCATGGCAGGGGGGTTGGAACTGGATGATCTTGAGGTCCTTTCCAACCCTAACTATTCTATGATTCTATGATTCTATGACAGTCTGACACAGAAACATGAACTTCAAGTGATAGATTGCTTTTCAGAAGTTAAGGCATATGTATTTTTTTTTTCCTTACTGGCTTTATTGACATGATCTCACAGCAAGAGAGTATTGTACCTGTATAACACACTGGGAGAAACTTGGCTTCTCTTTTGAGAGCATCTTGTTCTCTTCCAGATTCTTATAAGAGGTTTTCAAACCAACTGAATTCTTGGCAATTAACACACATGTTGCTGCAATCTGAAACTCGCCCTTTAAAATGCTCTTGTAAACAATAAATAGTCATTGAAGTTTTAAAGTGCAGTTATGACTGGGGACACGGTGTTTCTAAAACATTTCAAATCATCATGTTTCTTGGTATTTCCAGGGTCTGGGAAAGGGAGAGAGCAGACATGCTTCTTCCCAGGTGGAATTGTGCTAACTGCAGGATTTTTTTCCAAAGCAAACTATCAAATTATATCAAAATGTAGGAGGTTGTCTACAGAATTGTGTCTGAATTCTCAATTAAATATCCGTAAGTGGGTAGGGCCCTGAGCACATCCTACCAGCTAGATATAAATGCCATTAAAAGCAAGTGAAGTTTATGCATGAGTTCAGGCTCAGGTAGTATTTACCCCCTATTTCAGCAGAACTTTGCATATCTGGGCCTAGAGGCACCAACAGATGAGCTCTGGCAAGTCAGCAGAAAGTAACAGATTTTCAGGCCCTTCCACTTCAAATATGTTTGCATAAACCCATTTTGATGATGATAATGTGAGCTAGAATGATGTGCCCTTCACTGAAGCAGCAGAGATGAACATCCACCATCCATGTTGCTGACTGGGCAGATGAGGAGGCTGTTATCCTCAGCACATCTTCTTTGGCAGCATGTGAATTGGAAATCCTCCATTTCAAAGAGTAGCCTGAGCCTCAAGATGTTGAAGTTGAAATGGAGGTAGCTTCATCTCTTCGAGGAGTCTCATTAGTTTTAATTTTGCAGCATATAATTTTTTAAAAGAGAACTATTGAAGTTTCCTGCAGCAGGAAGGAGAGAAGAGCAGAAAACGGTCTGCAGAGAAATAATTAGCTGAGCATATACTGTAATCATACTCGAGCAAATCCAAATTGCTGGCATTGTGCCTCAGTCAAGGTCACTTGTTCCATTCTTCAGTTGATGTGACTTTGGTGCTGACTGTAAGGAGTCAGGCTTGTATGCAGCGGGAATTCCACCTTGCTTGTGTGGCTTCTGTAGACCAGGCTTCGTCTCCACCCCCGTGGCATTTATGACCAGTCTTGCATTTCCTTTCTTTGCTTTGCACTTGTTACATACTTCAGTCTTCACATTTCCTGTCTGTCATTAGAGGACTGAGCTTGTGTGACATTAGCTTGCATCTGCTGTGAGCTAAGAGTGTATGTGTGGGTGTATCTGTGGCTGACCTTATCTGCAGTAATTTCTTGAGTCAGGAAAACTGGATGGTGAGACTGCCCCTCCAAGCCTGGTGACTCCCATTAGTATGAATGAGATTCATTGAGTTAGCTGTCTGGCTTCTTTCTAAGGATAGTCGGAGACAGGAATGTCTGGGGGAGGAAGTTGGCTGAGGCTCATTCTGTATGTGCTAGAGAAAATATTGATTGGATGTGGAAGCAACTTGGAGTTTCTTGAGGAGTCAGGCTTTTGTTCCTCATAAATGAGCTGGTTTTTTCTCATTGTTTCTCAGTAATACTCTTCTGGATCCTGTTTTTGCTTCTGAGACTCCAGTTTGCTTTGGGGACCCACAGGGAACTTTTCTCGATTTGGTCCAACAGTTGTTGCCACTGCTTTGAAGTGTTGAGTCTGCTGGCAGAGCCTTTGTCTTTATAACCTTAGAACTGCAGTGTGTAACTCAGGGATAACTTCCAAGAACATGAGGCAGTTTCTCTGCTGTACAGCACAGCACCAGACATAAGTCAGTATGTAGCGGTCCTCCATCTCAATGGAAACAGAGGTCCTAATGACAGGCATGAAGAGCTGAGGACAGAGCATCCTGAGACAGCCAAGCATTGCTCTGTGAAGGTGCACCATAGTACCATGTCCTTTGGGTTTCCAGATGTGACATGAAAACTAAAAGAAGTAGTAAAATTTGTGTGGCTGATTCACTGTACTGAGCTCACTATTCTGTGAAATGATTTACTGAATGGCAGGAAGATGTTCAAAGATTCCCGTGCACATTATTTGTATGGTATTAATAACAGCAACAGAAAGAAAAGACCATAAAAAAATGCATGGCGTATGTTTTCTTGTCGTGCTTTCCTCTATTCTTGTTGAGGATGAATCAGACATCTGTTTTCCTTCTTGAGTCTCTTCTCTGGTTGAAAGGATAACTTGATGAGACAGGTGGTTTTAGACAAAATGCTGGGGATGTCAGAAAGAAATCTTGCTGGAACCTCAGATGATCTTGAGGTCCTTTCCAACCCTTACTATTCTATGATTCTATGATTCTCAGAGAGAAAGTCTAAATCAGTTCTTCAGCGGTCCTTTGAAACTATCATTTTATACAAATGGTACTTGCTGTCACTTAATAAGCATCTGCTACCCTGAAAAAGGTTTAATTCTTAATCAGAGAAACTGCTAACTGCACCTTCCTATCATGCACAGCACGCACTGGCCCAAGCAGTTTCTTTTATTTCATCTGACCCATTAACAGGACTGAAAGTTGACTATTGCTGAATTTCCTTGTGCTTTTGGGACAGTTTGGTCTGGAAGTCTTCATTGTGCAATAACAATGCAAGAATATGCAAACTGTAAACAGCTCTGAAGTGCTTAACATGACAACACACACAATTGTGATTGTCTAGCGCCTGTGTTGAGAGCCTGGAACAAGCCTGTGTGCGGGACCCCATATCTGCAGGGTGCATTGCTGTCCTGCTGGCTGATGCCTTCCAGCTGCCCATGAAGCTGGAGCATCTGGGGTTTGGGGGCAGCTGGGCTGCATTATCCCAGCACTCAGTGCTTGAATTGGTGGGCACACAGCTCTGCATTACTCCTGAGTGCCTGTGTGCATCTCTGGGGCATCCCAGAGCCTGAAGGGAGCTTTCCTCCCTGAAGATCTCCAAGCAAGGAGGACTGCTTCCTTTTGCTAAGAGCAGAGTGATGAACATTGCCATTCCGTATGACACTGAATCAACTCAAATATTTTACCTTACAATTCTGCCTATCTTAGAGATTAATCTTGATTTGTAATTAATATCAGTATTTATGATCATTGCTTTTGCTGTTATATTACTTCAGCATATTGCAAAAAAAATCATATCCCTCTTCTTACTGAAGATTTCATTCATCAGCCTGACTCCCTTATTCCAATTATGATTTAATAAAGATAGATCCTTCTAACACAGCTGCATGGTATTTCCAAGTTGTTTATCCTTTCCATGACTGATGTGTTCTACAGTGATGAAGTCTAATGATTTCTTTTCAGCAAAATTTCTTCTATAAAAAAGGTGCACTCTAATTCAGTGAGCCAAAACCAGACACACGCTGCCTTTAGGTTTAGATGTACTTTACTCCCTGCTTCATTGTTAAAGATTATTCTTAAGGATAGCTGTTTGGAGGGATATGTCAAGTGAAATTCATAATAGAGGACTGAGTAACGAGACAAGTAGCCTGCTGTGGGCTTCGTTAAAAAGTGTATATGTGCTTGTTCGCAATTCTGCCCAAAATGAGGTTTGGTTTTCAGTATTTTTTTATATCTGTGTTTTTTCTGCTCTGTGGCATTCATTTTGCCTTCCTACCTGAAATCTTGTATAGCTCCTAAAGCCTCATGATTTATATCATTGTCTTGCTGTGTCTCTTTCGATAAAGTAGCACGCGGTTGATTCCTTTATTTTCAGCACGCTACTTGTCTTTATCAACTTTTACTGCAAACCATAGCAATTCATTCATTCCCAGTCTCTGGTTCCTACAAGGTCTTGTACTAAAGGCAGGGTGTTGTGAGATTTGGAGCTGCATTTATCACAAGCAAAATGCATCAACAGTTTTATAGCAAAATGGAAAAGTTGGGGAAAATCATGAAAAGCTGCACCAGCAGATTTTGTGCATCAGGCTATTGGCCAAAACTGATTTTCCAGTTGTGCTCAAAACCAGAGCAACTTTTGTTTGTGTGGGGTCCTGCCAAACCCACATTAATTGTATTTAATTTCATTATTTGGAGCTCAGATGAAAATGCTTTTCAAATAATTAGTTGACTGTAATGATGGAGATCCTGAATCAGAAAAAAGCTTTGCTGAGGAAAGCACACAAGCATATGTGTGAGTCCTGTAGAAGTTGAAGGATGTAATAATTTAGTTGAGAACCTTCCTGAGCAAGGTTAGGAATGTTCACTGGAGTCATAACCACCAGCATTGTCTCAACCTGTGCCAGAAATAACACCACTTGTGGTCTTCTGATTAATGGTTTGCATGGTGTCCTGTCCTTAGCTTTTCTTCTTAACCAGTCCGACAAAGATCTCCATGTCTTGAGATTTGTTCCACATAAGCTATTGAGTGGCAGTGCCCCTTGTGCAGTATGAGTGCATTCAAAACCTGGTTGTATCTTTGTATTCTATTACTGGTTCCTCCTTGTGATGTCTTCTCCAAGTTTCTTCTCTTGCTCTGCTTGGCGGTGCTCATGTTCTCCGTGATGGAAACCGGCTGTTACACAAGGGTCATCCATTCATTTAGGACTGTTGGATGAGAAGAACATCTCTCTTGTGATTGCTGGTAGCAAATATTTAGAGGGTTTATATTTCTTCTTGCCACACGTTCTTATGGGGCCCTATGCTGGGCAATATTCCCAGCCTTGCCATGATGGTATTTCATAGCTCAACCACAGGTGTGTATTCAGACTCATAGGACGCATTTACATCATGGGCATCATCAGACCCTGATAGAGGAGGTTCAGTAATAACTGGAGGACTCAGACCAGAGCACTGTGCCACACGTACCCTTGAGAAAGACATCTGTACTTTCAGTGAGCACAGTTTTTATTGGAATTAAGGTGCCAAAAGGCAGGTATACAGAACTGTGGGGTGATTGAAATGACATAGTGTTTCCATAGCAATGAAGTAGATGTGTACTCCACAAATGGTCTAGAGTTAACAAAGAATCAAGAGGAGAAGCTGAAGTTTGAGTGTTTTCTGTGGTGGAAGTGAAGCAGAAATGCTAAGGGAAAGGCAGATGTTGAAACAAAGATAGAGCCAAGTACACAAAATTCCGTTTTCATAAAAATAAAACAGCAAAAAAGCCAGCCTGTCAAAATGATAGTCAGGGTAGCATTTAGCTCTCAGTGACTAAGTTAGGAACAAAAAGACTGCAAAAGCCAAGCAGAATTGAAAGGTAAACAACTGAAGAGAGTTTTCTGCTCAAAAGACAGCAAGAAGATTTTCAAATCTTATATTTTGTCAAAATGTTAACTTTTGGAAAATTTCACTTTCCTATAAGGTTGTACAAAACCCAAACAAACAAAACACCTCAAAACCCCAAATAGCCCACGCTTCAAATGTTACTCTGCTTTTCCTCTCTTGGTGCATCCATAAGACCTGGCAATGAAATGTTTCAATGTAATCTGAATATTAAAGATAAATCAGCAGAGAAGTACTGAGGAAACAGAGAAAAGCCTGGACTGCTTTTCCTACACATTCTTGTTTTCTTTCTTTGCATATTTAGCTGGGTTAAAACTAGGTCAGGCTCTACCCACCATGTGCTGTGACTGTGACGTTAGCCCAGAGCTGCTTCTGGCTGCTGTCAGTTTTCAGGGCTGGTATGAGATTTCTGGTGGAGTCAACAAGCCTGATCTTCCTCTTGCAGACTATGGTGTAAATCAGAGTGACTGCAGAGGCAGCAGAGCAAGACATGGCAAGGGATGCAGAAAGCATGTGCCCGGTACCTGTGGACACTGAGAGAACCAGCCGAGACTGATCTTGAAGGACCAGAAGGTTCTGTTGTATGAATAGTATTCACTTTAGGGCAGCGGGCTGGATTGCAGCAGAGGTCATCACTTTGGACAAGGGTGGGTTTAACACTCCTCTGCTGGAGAAGCAGACAAAGACTTTCTCATTGACATGGGCAAAGGTGGGGGGACAAGATGTGTGGACAGGGGCATTGGCACTGATTTAAATAGGAGTATTCCAGTCAGACACCTCATCTACCCTTACTTCAGAGAAAACAGAGCAGATATTCTTCTCCATATCAAATCACATACACATCAGCACAGCTGCCTGCCACTATTCAGTGGCCTTTTTGCTTGAGTTAAAGACTGTTGCTGGCAAAGAACTGAACCCTGAGCTGGGTGCTGTGTGTCAGTATGTTAGCATTAGAGATGAAACACTTTGTGCTAAAGAGGCAGAGATTCCTTGTGGAAGTCTGGCTCCCAGCAGTAGAGATTCACCATCGTAGTAGCAAGGGTCAGCCTCAGGGCTGTTGCCACCAGTAACTGAAGCAGCCCAGTTCAGTGGGAAGGGGAAGGTTCTGAAGGGGTGGGGGAAGACAGCATGAGCCTGGCTGCTGGGAGCAGTCTTGTCATTTGCTGCTCCTTGGTTTCTGACATGTCATCTTACTGGTCTGTCTTACTACCAGCATCCTCTCATAGAGAACTGCCCTGTGTCACCATGTTGGGTGGCATGTTACTCCCTGAACCTGATTACGGCTTTTTTTATACTACATTAGAGTTTAAAGGACAGACTAAAGTTCCTTGGGTTTCTGGAATGAACCCATCTTTACAAGGAAGAGTAAATCTTAATATGCCAACACTGCAGCAATCCATTAGCCCTGAGAAACGGACCTTTAACAAATCAGGGTCAATACTGACAAGGTGAGAGATTTCTTTCTTTTTTTCCTTATTCAGAAAGACAAAATAAGTCCATGGGAAGGAGGCCATTCCTCAGCATGTGTCCGAGAAACTCCAAAATAAAATGCACCCTGTAATGCTTGCTTATTGTAAGAAAAGCTTGGAGAGGACACAGACTTGGGGTCTCAGGCTAGTGAGAATGTACCTGCTCTTTTTTTGGTGAGTATTTATTCATATTTTGCCCATTTTGGCCTTTCTCTGGTGATTAATACATTGAGATTGTGTTTCCAGAAGGAAGGATAATCACAGTACCTCACCCCCCAGAAGTGTTGGTCAGGAGGTTGCTGTATTCACTGTCTGGAGAATTCCCTTCTCCACATTCGTTGTGTTCTGATCTCAAGGACCTAAAATTAACTGGTGTGAAGGCTCCAGTTTGTTTTTATTCCTATCATCCAGAACAAAATGGTGGATTTATTCTAGAATATCCTAACAACAGCAGGATGCAGGGAGGAAGAGGTAGCAGTAAACTTGAGAGGAGAGTAGTCCAAGTGTCTCCTTTGGTTTTGGCTGAGTTGAGTGTTGAAAGAAAAGCACTACATCAGCCAATACTTTTGTGTAAAGGATGCAAGATGCATCTGTCATGCTTCACAGGCTGCAGAGCTATTATCCTTGTGAAACGCAGAATATTTCACTAGGAATATTTAAACCATCTCTGATCTGCAGGATGTTGTTAAAATGGGCTCTTGGGCTTAGCAACTGATCAGCCCAACTGTGCTGAGCAGGGTCGCTTGCTAAGCCCCTGGGTACAGCAGGGAAACACACACCGTGTCAGCGAGAACTCACTAAATCCAGACCTGCAGCATGTGCGTTCACTGTGGCAATCAGAGTAGGGTAAGGTTGTTGCTGATGGTGGCACATACTTGAAGAACTGATGGTAAAGCTGCTGCAGCTCTCCAAATCTGGGTCCTGCAGAACAGCCAGGGCTGAGCTAAGCTTTTAGAGACCTTCCAGCTGAGGGCCAAGCAATGGCCATCCAAAAGCTAGAATGCAAAGCTCAATGTACTCCCACCCAGCTGCCGTGCAGGGTTCACATCAGGACTAATGAGATGGCTGGCACAGAGGTTGGAGGAGAGTTGCTCATTTGCTGTGCTTTGTGCTAAGGCAGATGTGTTTGGCAGCAGTAGATGTGACAGTCCTGAGCAGATTCTCACTTCTGAATGTGCTGGTTGCTGTCTTAGAAATGAGACACCTGCAGTTTATTATGTATTCATGCACACATGTACACAGTCCTCAGTGTGTGTGTCTTCAGGATTTCCGGCATGATAAACACAGCCAAAGACTGTAGAGGCTTTTTCCACCGTCAAACAGGTGAATCTAATGGGTTCCTTCAATCAAGATTTGAATCCATCAGATCACCTGCCCTTGCCTAAATGCAGTCCGTACTCCTGGCTCTGGGTAGCCCTTAGCTGTAGCTGAAAGCAGCAGCTATGAACTTTGGGGTGCTCTCCCCATCTCAGCAGTCTCTTCTGGTAACAGCTGGTTGTAAGTCCTCTGTGGCTTAGGGGTGAAGGGGGAGATGGCTTTTCTAAACTGCTCGATTCCATTGGGTGAGGGTGTTTTTCCCACATCGTTTGTAACAGTTCAGCCTTTGAAGAGGGTTGCTCAGGATTAGACAGGGAATCTGGCATCGAGCTGAGTAGGAGCTCCTCAGCCACTTGGCACAGAGAAGGGGAAGACAGATGGGCTGCCAAAACTCTTGTGAGGTCAGTGTGCAGCAATGCCTCCAGCTGTCCTTGTTGCATATACTGGTGGCCAGCACCATACAGCCCTATGCAGACCCTTTGGTCTGGAGGTGGGAGAATTGGAGGATGCTATAGGCAGTTGTGAATTAAAGGGACCCACCTTCGCAGGTGAAAGGAGGCTTCTGAAAGTACAAGTAACCTCCCACCCGTTTGGACCTGACCTGCAGGCCGTGTCCCTGGGGTGGGGGGGACAAACCCACCCTTGTGTTGGGTGTGGGGGTCGGCATGTTGGCTACACGTTCTCTATCAAGCTCTTATGTGTTTACGTTGGAGAGCTTGAAAGAGTTACGAATCTGCTGAGCGTGTATCAGGCTGAGATGGAGAGCACAAGAACAATCATCATTGCTGTGGCAGCTAATATATTATGGCTGCCTTGCCAGGTTGAAAAGTGAATGTGATTTGTCTGTGTGTTTGCTTTAGTGAAGTATAAGAGACTGTTTTGCTTGCTCAGGTGTTTTGAGTCTTTAAACTCTGCCTTTGTCTTCCTGGGTTTAGGAATTAGCTTCTAAGTGTTTGTGCATTCCTCCTTCTCAGACTGGCGGCTATTTGTGCATTTGTTCAGAATGAAACAGGTCTGCTGCATGTGATATTACTTCACGCTTTTGTTGATTGCTTTCCTCCTGCTGCAGTTTTGGAGGGGAGGTGGCACAAAGAAGCTGAAGTAGAGTTTCTGTTTGAGAGGAATGAGGTACAGAAGTGTGCTGTTTATTTAAGAAGCTGTTGCCATGTTTGTTAAAGCAGCGTTGGTTTGAACAGATCTCCTTCTCTAAGGAAGGAGAATAAAAAGAAAACATTCTAGTTCAGGTTAAAGGACTCACAGGCAAGAAAAACACCTGAAAGGCAGACCGAATAGGTGCAAACAGTGGCATTCAGAAAACCCTATAGTGGCAAAAAGTTTGGCGTTGCTTCTCAAGTAAGCTGTCTTTCTGCTGATGTGACTATCCACTTCTGGAACAGAACTAGTTTGCACCTGGCCAGTTCAGACCTGGGGCACAGAGCCTAAGTCTGTCAGTCCCCATCCGTGCAGTCATGCCCTTATATGACATTAACACCAAATGTGCAGCTCATTATGATTTTTTTGAGATAATTACTGAGTTTGGCACTGACATAGTAAGGACTTTGTAGGGTACCTCCAGACTTTGCTCCTGCAGGGAAAAGGAACCATTCCATAATAATTCACCATCTAGTTTGCCTATAGATGTCACAAAATATTCCTTCTAAATGAATAGTGGGTGAATAGAGGACTTCATTTTTCGTTTCTTAATTCACTGGGAATCCATCGTCTGACAGCTGTGCTGTGAAATGACGAGGTGCATCCCTCAGAAACAAGGCCTGACAATCCACTCAGCACCCAATTTGGCTTCACTGCATCTGTGCAGTTGTAGTTGTTCTGTTATGCAACCTCTGTGCCTCTACCCACAGTCTGTTGACATTCATTTATTCATTTGATTTCAGCTTCGCATGCAGGAACCGCTGTCATTTCCATATTACGAAAGGAGGCTGGGAACATGTTGACACAAGGCTTGGGCTTGTGTCTGTGCTCGGGGAGCAGATGGGGAAAGCTCTGTGCTCACCAAGAAAAAGAGGGTATTCAAGGACATCTTCCTTTTGGATAAAGGCTCTGTTGGTAGAGATTATGAGAAGTAGAACTTCTGTTCCATGAGAAAGGCTGGAATAAACATTTTGTCCTCTTTTTGCAAAATAAAATCCCAATTTACACAGGTAAGAAGAGGCGAGAACTTTGCAGTGTTCAGTAGAAATAACCCAACTGTTACTTCTGAAACAAAACTGGACCTGAAGGGCCAAGTAAGAAGTAAATCTGCAGCTCTGGGTGCTCCAAAGGGCCTGGGATCCAGTGTCCCTTAGAATAAACAGTAGAGCTTTTGAACATGGCACTCCCAACTCTGCAAGACAGCCAGGAAGTTCCAAAGTCTTACTGAAAAGCAAATCTTCCAGTCTCTCTTCCCTACAGTTCGGTGCCTAGAAACATCCGCTGTGGTATGAGAAATGGACGGCTTGCAGCAGGCACACAAAACAGATTTAGGAGTGATTTTTGGACTAAATGGTTTCACGTTTGCCTGGGGCTGCAGCGGAATGGACTGGATAGTTCTCACTTGATTTCTCACTTTACTCATCAATCTAGCTAATGCTTTTCAGTCTACATCACCTACATTTGGCTTCCCCATTCCTAATTTGATCTATCAGCTTGACACAAGAAATGTGATGTGAGTACATTTCTCATTTGTATTACAGGATAAAAGCTGTTCTTTTATCACTACCATTTGGAGAGAAGAGGTGGACAAGCCCTCCACAAAGAGGTGAGACCAGCAGCTAATCTTTAATTTTCTGGGGTTGTCTGCTTGTTCTGAAGAAAGATGGATCTTGGCTGAGTGACAAAAACACAAAACACCTATTGAATAATCTTCTACAGGCAACAAAGCTGCAGTGATAAGGGAAAAGAGAAGCTTCTTGCAGGGAAAATGCAAGTCACCTGGAAACACTGACTCTACCTTTCTCACATCTTCATTTGACTTCCTGTCATGAACTGGCCAAAGCTCTGAAAGGATCTATTTCATCTCTCCACGGAGAGGAAACCTGCCTCCTCATAATTTTTATCCGAAGTAGTTATGCTGTAAAAATGTGATTACTGCCTCTGCAGCAGTCGCCTGCTTCTATAATGGGATAATTGCAGATAAAGGTAATGTCTTTTTAATTTAATGTCATTATTAGGTTGCCGGTAGGTAAATGTATAGGAGATGGTTTAATAAAGCAGTTTGAATTTTCCCATAGCAAGCTGTTGGAAGGACATATCAGATATGAGTGAATGGCACAGACTTAATCGATACTTGCAGAATTGCTGCAGAGATTAGGAGGGGAGGTGAGATGTGATGTCCTGTCTCTAGCTTTGCTGCATTAACAGATGGTCAAGGCTAGGGCTCAGCCTGAGGGTAGCACTTTGTTTATGCTGTTGAAGCAAGACTCAGGAGCTGTGGTTTCCAGGCCTAGCTCTGCCAGAGACGGCTGTTTCTGAAGTCAAGTAACTCTTGTGCCACTATAAAGTGAGACCAAAATTATTCCCTTGCCTCCTGCTCTGGAAAGGCATTGATAAGAAATGGTTTTTGATTGCCTGTGGGCATTGGGTGTAGCTGTGCTCTGTTGATATCTCCTGGGCTGACTAAGGACCAAACCAAATGCTCAGCAAGCTTGGACTTTGATATCCCCCTTCCACCAATGGAGGAAAAGATGCCTTTTGCTTAGTCTGTCTTGCATTGTTTGATATGAAAGTTCAGCTGCTACGTTCCTGCTCTCTGCTTGCAAACTCAGAAGCTGGTGACGAGTAGTGTGGTTACAGCCGGTCTCTCCTCTATAGGGTGAGTAGCCTAATCAGTGGAATAACAGGAGCTGCTCTGATACAGGTAGGCACTGCATTAAGAAGCTGGCTATTAGTCCTTGGCTCAGTGTGTTTAGTCCACAGCTCTTTTTTTATACAAAAGGATTTTCCCCAGCACTGAAGGCACGAGCATTTCTCTATTATTAAATTTCTGCTTCACTCCCCTCATTTGGAAAGGAAGGGACGCAGAATAATGCTGGATCTCCAGCTCCTTCACATCCCTTTGATTTCCCACATTGTCCAAAAAACTCTGTTCTCTCAGTCAATAGCATACTCAGCCCTTCAACCATGCAGGGAGCATCAGCTCAGTCATTAGTCTTCAGATATTCAATTCTTTATGCTGTTTTTTCTCTGCAGTTTTATATCTGGCTTACAGCCATACACATTTCACCTTATGGAAATCTTACCCAGTGTGCTCAGGCTTAGTGGAAATACATGCTGTTTGCCAAGCAGCCTTTTCAGCTGCTTTCTTTCAATTCATCTCTTCTTAGAATTCAGCCCCTGACTTTCATACCAGGTAGGATTGCAGCAGGCAAATCCTGCCAGATTGAAGTGCTGCATCCTGTGTACGTGGAAATAGAATCATAGAATAGTTAGGGTTGGAAAGGACCTTAAGATCATCCAGTTCCAACCCCCCTGCCATGGGCAGGGACACCTCACACCAAACCATGCCACCCAAGGCTATGTCCAGCCCGGCCTTGAGCACTGCCAGCGATGAAGCATTCACAACTTCCCTGGGCAACCCATTCTGGTGCCTCACCAACCTTACAGTAAAGAATTTCTTCCTCATATCCAATCTAAACTTCCCCTCTTTGAGTTTGAACCCGTTACCCCTTGTCCTATCACTACAGTCCCTAATGAACAGTCCATCCCCAGCATCCCTATAGGCCCCCTTCAGGTATTGGAAGGCTGCTATGAGGTCTCCACGCAGCCTTCTCTTCTCCAGGCTGAACAGCCCCAACTTTCTCAGCCTATCTTCATACGGGAGGTGCTCCAGTCCCCTGATCATCCTCGTGGCCCTCCTCTGCACTTGTTCCAACAGTTCCATGTCCTTTTTATGTTGAGGACACCAGAACTGCACACAATACTCCAAGTGAGGTCTCAGGAGAGCAGAGTAGAGGGGCAGGAGCACCTCCCTCGACCTGCTGGTCACACTCCTTTTGATGCAGCCCAGGATACAGTTGGCTTTCTGGGCTGCAAGCATAATAGCCCTGAATATGGGGAGAGAACAGATTCTTCTGCCTAGAATGGGGCTTGACTGTGATTGAACTCTTTAAGATAGTGTTATTATCATAATCCTCATGAATATTTGGATAAGAACAAATTATTTTAGACTAATATTAGTAAAGAAAGAAGTTTATTTATGATTTGTGGCTCAAATATATAATAACAAATTCCATCTGACCGTTTAATTTATGCCCATGGCACAACAAAGAGGGCTGCCCAGCAGCAGAGAATACGACATTTGACTTGGCAAATTGCAACATCATGATAAAAGGTGATGAATGTTATTTAAAATGAAATTGCCATTTGGCACAAGGCAGGTTTGGGTCAGCTCTGACTGCTGAGGAGATGTGGGCTGGATGTGAAAGGCACTTGCTGGTGCTGGGTGAACTGTAAATGTTTGATGACTTCTCTCACCTTAGGAAAAGTGCAATGCCAGCCTGTCACAGGAGCAAACTTAATTGCTCTTTGACAACATTGTCATTGTTGCCTGCTTATGCATCGTGGCACTGCCTTCCACCCCCACCCCTGCCCTCAGAGCTCTTGACATTGAAAGCTATTGATGGATGAAGTTGTTTTGATTAATTCTAAATCTACTTGAACCTTATGGGTTTGAAAGTTCAATGCTGGTGTTGCTGAGTTCACATCCTGAGGGAGAGAAGGATGATGGCACAAGGAAAAGGAATTCCAGTGGGAAAAACTAGTGGAAGAGAGAGAAAGGTGGTCAGGAGGGACATCAGGACCCAGCTGGTAGTGGGAAAGGATCAGAGGCAGAGCAGAGAGTGGGAAATTAAATACAGTATGTGTGTGTGGGCATGTATTTGGCTCATTCTTAAACTGTACTTAGCAATGGTTTTCCTCTCACCTGAAAAGTGACTTAGTTAAGAAAATGAAATCTGTTTTCCAAGGAAAAACACAAGTTATACATGTGATGGTCTGAAAAAGCTGATGAACTTGATCCTATGTTCCAGAACATGGAAACTTAAGGGTTTTGTCTTTTGAAAGAAATTATCCTTTTCCTCCCCACTTTTTCTTCCCCACTTTCCCAGGTCATGCAGCCGAGAGAATGGGATTAGCAGAGAAACTCAACTCTGATGAATGGGGATAAGGCAGTTTTGGACCTGAGGGAACTGAAAAATATCATCAGACACATGCTGGATTATATAAGGTCAGGTGCTGCATAAGACTGAGCTGATCAGTGCCACATGCCGAGAGACCATCCACTCCTGCAAGGGGCTGCCTGGGAGAGGGCTTGTGCAGCCAAGCAGAGGAGGCTTGGGAGAAACTGAGATTACAGAAAGCAATCTCAACGTTGCTTTCAGCATCTCTTCCAGAATATGAACTCCCTTTCATCACCATTGAGAAATATTAATATCTGCTTCACTCATTATCACACCTGGATGGCTGAGAGCATCTAATAGAGGTCAGAAAGGATTGTATTTCTTGGTTTCCACTTCACTGGTCAGGAGGTGGCCGGTATAGATGAAACATGTTTACAAGATTATATGGTGATTTGTAAACCTTTGCTCAAAGCACTGCAACTGAATCTGTTGTACAAGTGAAGCTGATCACTGAAATCCAAGTATTTGACAAATCACTTTATTGCTGACCTAATGAGTTCTTCATGACAAGGAGATTTCTGCAGCAGCTCGTTCAACAAGCTATTTTCTACACTGGTGGTAAGGGCTGATGAAATGGCTACATACAGAACAACTGAGGAGGTATGCCACTTCTCAGAGATTAACTCGATTGGTCTCACTGTCAAACACCAGATGGCCTCTCTTTTGTAAAAATGAAATAAATAATAATATTCAGACAATGGCTTAATTCAGATTTACTTCATTAGCTGCTGATGTCACTGCTTTCCACCTTATTCAAATAATTGATAAGATTAATGTCTTTCCTTCCCGAGAGTCTCATTCTTTCAATTAATTGTAAAAGCTTAAATTAGGGGGAAGGGGAGGCAAAAATCTCTGAACTCACTTTGCTTTTTTCCTTCTTGCAGAGGGGAGTGTACCAGGGAAGGTCTGGATCCATGTGGTTCATGCATGCTACCACTGCCAGCCCTGTGGGGCTCCTCAGCCCTTTGCCCCATGCAGAAAATAGCACTCCTACAAGGCAGACCTGAAGATGAGGGACCATCATGGCCTGCAGTGATGCTCCTGGAGCTCCATGGTCCCTGCTTGGCACAGGGATACAAGTCTGCAGCAGCAGATCAGGAGTGAAAACAGTATTATCTACATTGTGCCTTTAGCTACCTAGGACTTGAAGCACATAGCAAAAGGAGCTGGTGTCTTCCCAGCTACAGAAAGGAGAACTGAGGTGGGCAGCCAAAGTGACTGTTTAGCTACCAACTCTGCCCTGTCATTTCACCGTGCCTTCTGTCCTGTGTCCCCTGCAATGCTGGAGCCCATCCTCTTGCACCAAGGCCCCTTTTAAGACTTTGGTGTAGCAACAAGCTGGAGCTATTTGAGATCTTTAAAAAACAGTATCTTAAATGACTAATTATGGTGAGGTGACTCACCATAGTGCTAGTGCTTCTGGGCAGAGCTGTACCTATAATATCCAGTCACCACTACAGTTGCTAAAAATGAGGAGGAAAAAAAGATTAATTTTGCTGAAGCTGGAAATTTTCCCCGATCAAGTCTCTTCTTATTTCACTGTTAATCTTGAAGTATTACATAAAGTTTGGGACTGCAATAACTTCTGTGCGGTTGGATCCGAGATAATTAAAATGAAACTCTTTCTTCTTTGGAGACTCTGTGTTGATCTGGGCAGCTCAGAGTCATCTCATGGGACCTTCCTAAGGAGGCATCTCACCATGCTGGCTGCTGTGTAGCACAGGGGACTTTTCCAACCCTCCTTGGGTGATATGCTGACCCCACGGTGTCCCCCAAAATCAGATGTTTCATTAGCTTTCTCTGCCTTTTGGGGCTATGTTTTTGGGGTTTGTTTTCTCTTCCTTCCCCCAGGAAAGTTCACACATCGGCCACAGTGGTCAAGATTTGGTGTGTCACAAGTATTTTGGTTTTTTTCTTTCTGCCCAGGAGTTTCTTTGTGCTGAACAAAGACCTTTAGTTTTCCATGGGACTTTTCATCAGCCCCTTTCAGGGCTTGGAGGAAGAAAGACAGAGCCATGACTATGTCCATTAGCCAGCATCTTCATGCGGCAGCAGTCATCTCTATTTCTATAACACCTATAGGAGCTATACATTGTTTAAAGGCTTTAGAGGACAGGTAAGAGAGAAGGAGGCAAACCCTCCTGGCTGCTATAATTCGGTGTTGCTCTGTTGACTTGTGACCCAAAGCATGCTAACAAATTGTGCGTGTCAGAGGCAGTAAGTGATCTGAGTACAGAAGATCACTGCACGTCATTTAAAATCAAAACGGGTTTAAAATATTTACCAGGCTTCAGTCAGTTTGCAGGATGACTTTTTCTTTCATGGTTGGTAATGGATATGCACTTGGATGTAAAAGCCTCCTAATAGCCACCATTTCAGGAAGTTCATTCCACAAAGGAGTTTGAAAGCCAGACTCATTTTGCTCTACTGAAACTTTCATTGGCACATGAACTGTGTTCTTTAAACAACTGATGCTGCAGGCAAGCTCAGGCTGCTGGGACTGTTCTGGGTTTTCTTTAAAATGGCGACAATCAGGCTATCCAAGCTCACACTAATGGAAATGGATTTAACTCAGTTATTTGTTTTACTTTCTTCCTGGTCTGCCTTCTTGTTTTGTTAATTTTCTTTCCATTTAACCCTTTGCTAACTTAAGCAGTGGTGGTCAGTGCTTGACATCTGCGTGCCCTTAATTGTGTATTGACATCTGATTGTAGGAACAATACATTTGTTATAACAGCTAGGAGAAGAAAGATGTGTGACATTCTGGGGGACAGGGATTGTAATGAATATTAGGCAACCAGTTCAATTCCCTATTGAAAGTCACGACATGCATTATCTGCTATCTCATCGTGCCTCTGCAGAGCTATCAACAGCTGTGATTTCACAGGTGTCAACTCATACAACTCTGCAACTTCTGATTAACAGGATTTCCTCTTTGGTTGTTAAAGTAATAACAAGAGATACCCTGTTGAAGGCAATAGAATCTACAGCACTTCAGTTTACTGTTTCCCTGAAATACATCTCAGCTTATTTTCTGGCAAAGACATTAAACACCTCACTCTTAATGCCTGTAATCAGTTGGAGCTTTATGGGCTGCATCTCACCAAACATAAACTGGGTAAGCTCCCTTGATTTCAAGGCAGACTTACACTGAGACTTTGGTTCTGTTTTAGCTATTTAGTATTTTGTCTCTGGTGGGACCTGGAGTCAGGCAGGGCTCTGAGGTAGACATGCTGGGACTTTCCTGTAAACTGAATACACTAAGGACATCAAAGGGGCTTTGAATTATTAAACTGTCTCAGCACTGGGTGTCTAGAACATACAGTGAAAAACAACTTTTGAAAAGGATAAACTTTGATCTGATTAATGAAAAAAAGGGTTCAGAAACCAATTTATCCCCAATCTTATACCCTGAGTCCAAAATACCTAAGTCTGATAGTGATCTACTAAGTGATACTCTGAGCCTCTCCTCAGCAGGACAGAATTTGCCCTTGTGTTATCGTTTGCCTAATGTCTTCCTGAAGATTCCAGCCAGCTCCATGCAGATACTTCTGGGTCCCGGATGCACTCTCCTTCCCACCATGTCCTGTGGAAGGGGCTGGCATCAGCTCCCCACCACTCCCCATGCTGTCTCAACCCTGCCTGCCACGTCCAACCCCTCTGCCTGGTCCTGCCATACTGCCCAGAGCATCCCAGCTCTCCATGGAGCAGGCTGGGTGCCTGGCAGGCAGCTCACACCTTAGAATCATAGAATAGTTAGGGTTGGAAATGACCTTAAGATCATCCAGTTCCAACCCCCCCTGCCATGAGCAGGGACACCTCCCACTAAACTATGCCACCCAAGGCTCTGTCCAACCCTTCTCCTAAGGCATCACCTTGGGGCATGACAGCTGTCACAAGTCTTTATAAGATGGCAATGGATCCCATCATGAACAGTGGGATTATTACTGAAAGCCCTAGATTAGGCTGGTCAGTAAATCATTGCCTTGTGTGCGTTGAACTCACACGTGGCAGTAGTCATTACCAAGAGCACCTCTGCCTTCTAACTTGATAAAGAATATCAACCAGGGTAGAACCAAGAAAAGCAATCTGGTCTTTCATAGCCATTCTTTGGAGTAAACTCCAAAAAAACCCTTGCTGTTTAGCTAGGAACTTGGTAATGCAATGGAGGTCTGTGTCACAACCGCATACTTGGGAGACCCTGAACATGGTCTTTGTCTTGTCCCTGTAGCAATTCCTTTTCTTCTGAAAAATGAAATTACTTCTCTACCTTATATGGCAAGATGCTGGGTGATCTGGGCCAGAGTCTTTGCTGGACCTAGTGTAAATAATAAACCAAAACTGAAATCTGATGTTTTGTGGTCCAGCTCCAGTATGACTGTCTGTCTGTCAATGTGTATGCATGTGTTTGTCTGTCTATCTTGTCCTATGGCTAACTACTACACGCATATATATCAGTCCTGATTCACAGAAGTATTTAGTACCTCACAAATCCCCCCTCAGTTCTGGACATTTCATCTTTTTTGCTGGTGTTTTTGGTGTAAAGCTGACAAATAAGCAGCTAAATCCTCCATTCACTGGCTGCTGTAATCAAGCACCTATAAAAGGAAGTGGTGAAGTTATTTATATTTTTCAGAGTGAATAATTCTTTCCTCTCCTTCCACATGGCAGAAAAAATGCTCTGGTAATGTAGAAGCTTAGAATTTCCTTTGAAAGTGCCTCTAGCTGACTTACGAGACAAATGAATACAGTCCACTTGCACTAAAAAAAAATGTTTTATAACCCGTCTATACAATGAAAATGATGTGTGAGGTGTGAATATTCTGGATTTAAAATTACATCCATTAAAATCTGTGAAAGAAATAACTAAGGAAAATGATGCGGCAAGCTATTTCTCACCTGACCTGGGGCTTTGCAGTTCATCAACCAGCCAGCTTAGTGGTCCTCTTCTGCTTCCCAGTTCCAGCTTATTTAAGACCAACATGCCTCAGTGAACGGCTACACACTGCACCTTCTTAGATTAGCACTAAATGAGGTGTTTCCACTGAAACTATACTTATTTAAGCACTAAGGTCAGAATTCTTCAATATCTGAAGTGGCACCTCAGGGGCCTTGATGTATCTGTGCTAATGTCCTGGAGCAGGCTGGTAGGTCCTCTTGGAAATCAAGGAACCCATATCCACATACTGCTCAGGAAATCTTTCTTCATTTTTATAAGGGAGAATTGACTGCCAGTTTGACTCATTGAATGTTAGGTATTTTGGACCTCATATACATACACAATGGTTTTCCTACGAATTAAGTGAACATTTCCCATAAATTCTTTGCCTTTTGTCTATTTTCCCTTACCTTGAGAACTGCTCATCTTCATGTGCTTGTTTACTCAGAAGATGAAAAAGTACCTTTTCTTCCTAGTCATCGTGTATGAATCTACAATAAAAATGAGGCATATAAACCATCAGAGACATAGCTACAGGCAAGAAGCAAAGTGAGCTTAGTGACCTTGATGTGCATGCTTTAGTTGTTATGGCAACAGGCAAGTGAAATCACTGTTGCTAAGGCTCAGAGAAATAAAGCAATCTCAGTCACTTAATGGTCATTATTCTCTAGTAACTTAATTTTGAGTTTGCTACAAGCTAAACTACAAAATGAGTCAGCAAACAATACAAAATACTTAGTAGAAACATGAATGAGAGGGGTTTTCTTTTCAATGCCTTTCCCCTGAGCCCCTTCAGTGATATTACCAGTAGTAGACACAGAGGTTTTCAAGCTCTGGGTGAATCAGGGAGATAATTCCCAGCTGTTATTAGGAGCCATGCTGTGACATGGAGTGCAGTCTTGAGGCAGGACCAGTGAATGGTGGGTGCTGACCCCCTGGACAGCCAGAGGCAGCGTGGCCTCAAAACATTTCCCTTTCTTGTCTAAGAATGGTGATTTACTTGTATTTATGAACAATAAATTATAATACTATTCCCAACAATACCAGAAAGACGAGGTCTTTTTCTCCTCATATTGATTTATTTGCTTGGTGGCAGATGTTATATTTTACTCTTGCTTGACCAGAGCTGAGGTTTGGCTAATCTCAGATGTGTGAGGACCAGACAGAAGTGTAGTTAGATTGGGTGAAAAATAATTCATTTGGCCAGTGATTTTAACAGTAAAGATCCCTTTAAGAAATTCTAGCAAGCTCGATGTTGGAATCCAATTTTTGGGGATGAATTTTATAAACCTTAAGCAGGTTTGGGGGTTTCGGCAGAATAGAATATTGTAAAACTTCAAGAACAGCACAAGTGTGCAAATTCAATGTCAGTTTTCATTGAAAACAGCAACAAAAAAGCCATGAAAAATCTTCAATACCAGTAACATTCATGGAAATTGAATGCACACAGTGGGAAACCGTAGTTGAATTGCTTTTTGCTGTGAAAGCGAGTATCACCGTATGTTTGGAATATCGCTGTTCCTGAATTCTTTCATAGGCCAAAACCGAAAAGGAGAGATTCTTTCCCTAAAACAAATACACAAAGCCTTCCATTACAGGCACACCATCACACCCCACTGAAATGTCACTGCAGGCTCAAGTGTCCCCTTTTGTGGTTGTGAATTAGTGAAGATTTTTCCAAAGGCTAATTGCAAACCCCCTTTGATTCCCAGTTAATTTCCAGCAAGGCTGGATGTGAATTTGCAGTTCAAGCCTCTATATTGTTCCAGAAAAAGCAGTGGCATTAGCAGCTGAAAGCAGTCATTATGTGTTTGTTCCCTCAGAAGTCTGATTGCTCATCAGGCAGAGCAGAACCTTGTACAGGCAGAGCTGGATTGCAGCGCTATACATATGTATTCCTTCTTGAAAATGGACACAATCAGGCCATTCATGTATCCTGCCAAGATGCCTCTTGGTTTCAGATGCCCTGGGTGATTGCAGGGAAGATTTGCTCCTGTGTCTGTATACGCTGGCATTTATCAGGATGGTCTCCACTGACATCACCAGTATTTTACTGAAATGTATGTAGATGAAATTGGAATCAATCCTGAGGAAGAAAGCCAGTCCTATGGAGGAGGTTAGGATTGCTGCCCCCAAGTTCATGGGGCTTTGAAAATGTGCCTGGCACATGTCTGTGATGCTGGGCTGCAGGGATTGAGATGAGTGCTAGGACTCGCTATTGTCCTTCGGCATTGCTGCTGGCCAGCAGGGTCTGCTGGCACCAAGCAGAGGGCTTTCTCTGCTCAGCTGAATGTTGTTAAGGTCATTCTGCCGTAGGAGAGGTGCTCTTGCAGAGTTGCTTTTCTGGGACAGCTCTGGCACAACTGCATGTTTGTTGTGAACCCATTTCTTCCTCAACTCTGAGTGAGCTGAGGATGGTACTGCTTTCTTTTCACTGCCAAGGAGGATGCTCTAGGGCTGATCCCCACCTACTGATCCTGTGAGCCATGCACTAGCACCTCCCCAACAGCTAGAGCCGAGTCCTGGGAACCTTGTGTCCGTGCAGCTCAAATCCAAGGAGCGTGCGTACGGAGTTAAGAGGATGTTTGAAAGATGCCACAAGCACTATCTGAGAAGCTACTGTAATATAATAAAGTAAGGACACTGGTACTATCATTTTCTTTCTGAGTTTTGCATCTTGTTTGATGCCATAGTCTACAGATCCTTTCTCTAGTGTGCTAAGGACTTTGCTATAATTCAACACAGGGACTTCAGTCCCTCTCTGACTATCCTGTATCATGCTGGGTTTGGAGTAATCCATCTAGTGACATAAATTGCTAAGGCTCTTCTTATATCCAGTACTCTTTCATCTGCTTCTTTGAAACTCAGACCAGCTGATTGTTAGCGGGGCTTCCAGCAACTACATGTAATTAAAGTATTCATTTAAAAAATTGATTATTAAATTAAAGGGTTATTGAGAATGTTGTTGCTAAACAGCCAAGCAGATGATTAATCAAAGCTTTGCATGAATCTCCAGAATAGCAAAAACAATGATGGTGATTGCCACTCTCCTTGACACGAACTGCAGTATATTCCCATCCACAATGTAGTTTTCAGCTGTATCATCTGAAGGGAAAGAGCTGCAAGAGATCTAGCCTGTCAGTATGTGGCTGAGTAGCAAATAAGTTCAGTGATGCCTTGGCATGACACGTGCATGTGTTTTCATTGTCTGTACAATTACGTAGGTGAATATGAGAGTCTGAAATGGCACATGAAGGTATCAGGAAAGAAAAATAGGGTTTTTTCTGTTTGAGGGAATGGAAATGAATTTCAGCTGAACTCTTGACTTATTGAATTCTCTGCCTTATTCTTTTTGCCTTTGAAAAACCCTTTCCTTCTTACTTCCTTCTGCATCCTTCGGCAAGATATCCCCAGCCAATGTGACTATCTGTGGCAGGGATTTTATTTTCCTGATCAGCGGCATCAGAACTGCAGTGATTGAAGTTTTACGGCATTTGCTGATTTAGTGGGGTTTTTCAATAGTGTATTGTGCATGAGACTCACCTCTGCAATCGAAATGTCACTTGGATTCAATGTGGCCACTTTTGGGGAGAGCAGAGGCCAGAAGGGTCAAGTTCTGAAAAAGAAAGGAGTAAAGAAACAAAGAACCAGTCATGTTCAACTGCTTGGCAAAAGTTGGAGGTGTCTATGAGCAGTAGTTCGAACATTCACAGCCTCCATTAACTTCCCTAACACATTGCCTTCTGTTTCAGCTAGAAAGCACTTGCAATTTTCTCCGTACTGTTCCGAATGTTGTAATGGATACAAGGTGCAATTATTTTTGTGTATGCTTATAATAAGAGGCAGTTAATGCTTAAAAACCTTTCCTCTAAATATAAAAGGAAAAAGGACAAAAGGTAGCAAAAAGGACCCATGTTCTCACTGCTGGATAATGTGGGTGCAACAATGATGCAAGCTGTGAAAGGAAGCCTATGGAAGTGGTGGGAGTTCATCCACTGTCTTCTGGATCTGCTTGGCATTTTCAAGGGGATTGGGCTGCTTCCTTGAGAAATGTATTCTGATTGCAAGAATTCAGTTTCCCTTTGAATATATCTGGGATCAGCTGCTGGAGCTTCAGTGCTATAGCCGACACCAGAATCTGGTTGGAGAAGCAGTTTATGTTGTTAGTTGTGCTCTGCCTGTTTGTGCACATTTAATCAAGATCTTTGTTAGTACCTCACAGCTTTTGTTGGTTTTGCTGTGTGAGGTGCTAAAAAGGGCAGCAGAGGCAAATAGAGATTTCATTTAAAAGCTGGAATTGGTCTTGAATTAACAGAAGAATCCATATAAATCAAGTCTTCTGATCATCAGTAATTGCCAACACGATTTCCGTAATCACAATTAATAGTGTCCTGTAAAAGACTCTTGTAGAAAGCTTGTGGCTCTTGGGAATAGTTCAACTGTTTTGTCTGTGCTGTTTGCCAGAAGGACTGTGGGTTATTTTACTTGTTTGACAGGGTTTCAGAACACAGGCAGTGTGAAAAATTAAAATGACATAAAAAAGCTCTCTTAATTATTTGGTGCCTTTGATTAGAGAAAAATGATGCTTTTGTTGGTCCCTATTTCCCAAAAGCAGCATTCGGGGAAAAAACACTCAGTTTATTGATGTAATAGTGAGCATGCTCTCGCCTCTGGGCTTCACCTCTGCCTGAAAGCATCTCTAACTGGGGAGGGAGCCGTAGCCTATCCCTCTGCATCATTCAGTCTAAGGCTTAGTATAGTCACGAAGGATGTCAGTTCATACCAGCCATCATATGGCCTGGAGGTGAACTTGTCTCTCACTGTAAATAAGCATAGAATTTACAAAAAATCATTAATGAAAGAGACGCATTCCTTTCTATGCCAATGAAATAATAAAAGGAGGTAATAGGTGATGGACAATACAGAGGTCCTGGGTTCTGTAAGACCAGTAAAAACAAAAGCATTTCCTGAGGAGTGCTTTTGATGTGATGGTTTAAACAAAGAAGGAAGGGGGAATTGCCTCCTGCTGCCTCAAGTAGAATGAGGATAAGATAGCAAACCCTCTCTCCTTCCTCACAAAACGTATGGACAGGACATCCCTGAGAATGTCACATGGAAGGAAGGGAGGATTTGCTTCTCTCCACTGAAGGTGCGGTGTGTTGGCCTCAGTTGTGCCTTACACCGTACAAAGGCTCTGGGAGCTTTGAGAGTCTCAGACCACTTGAATAATGCAGTTGCGATGTTAACCTAAGCAACCTAAAAATTGCTGCCCGGCCTCTATACCTTCCCATCGGCAGAGAGCTTGCTAGCCTCAGGCCCTGCCTGCACTGGAGAACTGTCCAGAGGAAAACGTCTGTGGCATTGGCAATCATGTTAGCAGTGAGTAATCAATCAGCTCCACTTGCATAAACAGAGAGAGGGTGCAATTGATTACTCCCAGCTCTGCTAACAATTGCAGTACCAGCAGGCCTCAGGGCTTTAGGGCTTTGAATGGGCTAAAAATTTATATTTGCTATTTGGGCCTGCTCACCTTTCATCCTACTCAGAAAGTTAAAAATAAACGAGCCTTTTGGTACTAGGATGCTTATGAAAACAACCTTCTCGAATGCAACCCATAAGCTGTCTCCAGTGAATAGTTTGCTGATGCAAAGGGGAGCTACTGACGCTGTTTTCATGTACATCTGCAGCTATTCTGCCGCTGCCTTCTGCATCTGTGCCAAACATGGTCAAGAGTAAGTGCTACAAAGAGGGGAAAGAGCAGTTTTGTGTTTGTGTAACTGGTGTCAGATTTGCCTGGGGAAGGAAATACTAATGACACTATGAAACCACAGTTTGTGCAGTTTATCTCAGCTATGCCAGCTTTATTCATAGCATGATTATGCTGGAAGTACTTTGCAAAATTCAAGGGAAACGTTCAGGGGAAGGAACATCTCTGGAAGACTTTGCTTGAAGGTCTGAAAACAGAATCTGCCTCATTTCTTTCTTGCCTGGCCACCCTGTAGGATGGAGATGTTGTGAGAGAAGGGAATATGCTCAGTTCTTTTCAGTGGGAAGAAAGACTGAAGTTTTCAAGGGGAAGAAATGCATTAATGTTGTTGTAACCAAGACAGTGAATTTGTTGACAACTTTTTGAACAGTTTTAATATGGGTAAGTCTCCTCTGTATGGCAATAGCAAAATGGAGATAAAGCAGCTTTATAGAGCTGCATGTCTTCCCAAACAAGATTACTTGCTTTTTAAGTAGCTCCTGTAGCTCAAATGACACGACTTGATTGGTGGCAAACTTCAAGTAAATCTCCCACCTCCCATTAAGTTTCATTCTGAATCGAGTGCCTGCTCAAAGCAGATATGTCTTCACTGCACAGTAGTCTGGGGAGTGTCTCTAATCTCTTCCTCCTCTAAATTCAATGCGTTTCACACTGCAGCTCAGATGCCATCCTGCAGGTTGGTTACTCACCAAGGGAAATCCCACCTTCAGAGGGGTTCATACCATGAATGCCTCAGTGGGGCTGGAGCACATCGAGTCTGAGAGCAGCAAGATACCCCTGTGAATAATAGGATCTCTGCAGACACTCTCTCCCTATTGGTCTTTCTCTCCCCTCCCCACAGATTCCTGGTTCATTTCCGCTGTGGCTGTTTTAACTCACAGGCTCTTGTTATCCAGCATCATGTTTTGGAATAAGCCTTTAAATTCACTTTCGCAATGTGAACATGTTGCTCTTTGGTTACAGCTCAGCTGATACATCTTTTCCTAAGTTACAATCAAAATGCTCTTCAGTGTTACTTTAATTAAAATGGTGTGTTAGCACTGACATCCCAGTGACAAAGCGCAGTCAGAGTTTAGCTGATTTAATTTAAATGTCTAACAGCAAAGGAATTATCCAGAGTAAATCCAAACCCTGTGTCACTCTGACCAATGCTTCATTGGTTTTGAATGCAAAATTAACTTATCAAAGAGCTTGCCAGCATCCAGACATTTGAACATCTTTAGATCCTTTAATATTTTTTAAACATTTCATTACTTAAACAAATGTATGAAGAGTATCACAGCTTCTGTATCAAATGGGACTTCAATTCTACGTGCTTAGGGAGTGGCTCTGCCCTTCTTATTAAGGCTGGATAGTGACTTGTTTCTCCAGCTAAAGTGCTCAAAAACAAGATCTAGAGGGCAAAGTGAAAGTAAATAGCCTCTTCTATGTCTTAGAGTAAGCCAGAGATTTAGGAAACTATTTTTATTATGTTGTAAATGTTTTATGGCACTGGACTTTTCCATGCAAAAAGTCTCACTACGTTAACACTGGGGATTTAATGTAAATCATCCTCAGTGCAGACTGTAAATATACACAGGGATGGAGTAAGAGGATGCACTGAAGTTAAGCACCAAATATGTGAAAAAAGCAATTGAAGTGATCAGAAAAAAGCTGGAGTGAGGACTTGGCCCATTGGACTGGGGGCACAGGACCATTGGTTTCCTTCCCTGGCACTGCTTAAGGGGGTGTTCTGGCTTTGCACTGTGTTACATGAGTTTGGTATCTTGGGCTCCAAGACACTGATTGTGCACATCTGAGAGATGGCAGCAGGCTGACTTTGGCTTCCATGTTGGCTTGAAAGACTTCCCAAACTGTGCTGTTTCAGATAAGACCTCACTGCGGAAGCAGATCTGCACCCCAGAGTCAATCTGGTTTTTCGTACTGCATCAGCTATTCTGGTAGGAGGTGCTTCCTCTCTGCAGAGTGTCTCTCTTTAAGAAAAGTGTGTTTGCTGGGTGTTAAATTGCAGGAGTTTACTGTCCTGTTGTGTAGCTGTGACAAGGGCACTGGAGTTTTCCTGGAAGATAAACCACTGAATATCAACAGTCAGAGTGTGTGATGGAGGAGACACACAACCTGATCGTGGTGTCTTTACAAAGCCTACTAGCACCTTGTCTGAGCCAGCATGGCATAGCGAGGGAATAGTTACATCACTGTGCTGCGAACAAGAAAGCCCAGTGGAGATAATACTGAAGTTACTTTCTTTGTCATGTTTCACAGCACACTTTTTTAACAGCATCGCCAATGTTCGTACGTACATCTTCTGAGTGAGCTTTTCTCCTTGGCTGCTTTTCCCTAGGGTATATGGGAGTGTAATGCCCTGTCAAGAAAGTATGCGTATGGTAAGAGTGAGACTCGCTTCTTTTGGGACCAAAATGAACTTCTGGTTCAGCCCTGGAGGAAGAAAAGAGCAGCTATGATTACATCTGGATTTGGGGGATCAACAGACCCCCAACATCGCACGTGAGCACTTACCACCTAGACCAGCTTGTCCTATGACAGCATTAAAAAGGAAGGTGGGCACTGCTCTAAACAGTCAATTTACCCCTTAATGGTGGAGTGTATTGCTGGTGAGGTCCAAAAATCTGACAATTATAGTCATTCTTTAATTGTAGCTTGAATACTCGAAAGGTTAGTCTGGTGTTTCATGGCTGGCTACCTTGTCTTTTAATTAAATGCCCATCAACCCTCTTTGATCTGAGAAACAAGAGTTCCTAAGATGCAGAGTCACTGCTCTGCCCAGGTAATTCTCAGTAATCCAGGTTGTCCCATTATGCAGCTTGGAGGCAATTTAAATTGAGGCTGTGGGTTGCTGTTGGGCTCCTGTCTCTGCTAAACTTGTTGATTTGCATTCCGAGAGGATCTTTCAGGAGATAATGGGATTTGTGAGGAAAGTTGATTTTGCCTTGTTATCCAGTGGGGGAATAACGTCACCCTCTGAACAAGAGGCAATGCAGGATGGTAATTACTCAGCCAGGTGGAAGATAGCAGGGAAAGGGGGAGGCACACCTGCTTAGCCTGACCAGCCCTGGATTGTTCCCTGTTATAGAAATGCAATCATAGAGTTCCTTTAAGCAATTCCCTGAGGCTAAGAAATGGGAGAAAATAAACACCCAGTCCTAGGCTGCAAAAATCAGAAGCACAATCACAGGAAATCATTAAAAGCTTTGACTTCCTGAGATAAAATTCCGATAGCTTTGTGTTCCTTTTGAGTGTGTTTTCTGAGGATTTTTGCCTCCTTGATCTAAATGGAAAGCTTCTTGTGGCACTCTAACAAGAAGGAATTTCATCTTTTCTTAAAGTTATGGGTTTTTCTTGACATCACCTGAACTGAAGAGCTCAAGAACCCTGAGTAATACAAGGTTCATCATAAACTGTTTTCAAGAACCTATCACCCCAAGGCATCCTCTGGTCCCTGGCTTGGAGGCCCTGGGCCCTATATTAATGCACCTCTTGAACTCTTTGCTTTAAGCTTCCCCCAGCTCTGATTCAGTGTTATATAATTGACACGTGTGTGTACCTTCTATGTGCATCTGAGTGGGATGTTACTGGAAGCTGATGTACCCTGGAGGAGCCTTTGAGGACCAAGCAAAGATGCAGAAAGGAGGAATGGAATAACAAGAGTACATGGAGTAAGAAGAGAGGAGAAAGAAGGAACCAGAGGGGTCCTGGGCAGTGGGAAGCAGGGCTGAGGAGCTCCCAGCAGCCATGGTCTCTGCCCCATTTATTCTTCCTGCCCCCTCCTCTTAGCCAGATGTTTCCACCCTGGCACTATGCTGGTTACCCTTCCTCACTCCCTTGACTTTCTTCAGGTGTATCCTTGACTGTGCTTCTAGCAGTTCCTAGGAAATGCCCTCCTTTTCTCCCCACACTTTATACTTTCCCAGCTTGAGAAGCACTTCATAAAAATGCATATGAGGCAGCAGAGCCCAAAGCAAGCTTAGACAGAGACTATTTATACACATAAACCCATAAATCTGCATGCCAAGCTGTTCTACAGAAATGTGGCTATTTTTTTTAGGGAGCTGTCTTATTTATCCATTCCTCAGGATAAATTCTCTCACCATCAGAGCTCTGCAGCCCCTGCCCCGCAGGTCAAGCTCTCTCCTGGAGGAGTCCATCCAAGGGCCATTCAACAGGAGCAATTGAATACCTACTGAATTTCAGTGTGTGTCATTTAGTGTATATCACAGGTTAGTTTGCAGTGATGCTTCACACCTCCTCTGAGTGCTGACTCATAAGGTGCACTTAGGGCTACAGAAGAATGCTTGTTTGATAAATGGATGACCTCTTTATAAGGCTGACCCACCCACACAGAACCATAAAGCTTGTTTTGGTGATAACTACCATGGCTGACTTCTACTGCAGCATTATACACTTGTTTTGTGCTGTTGGTAACATTCCCTTAGTGTTAAGCCTGAAGTGTTGCTTTTAAGAATCAGGTTGAGTGTCTTCACCACAAAGTAAATTAACAATTTACCAAGTAAATTAACAATCAGCTTTGTTCATTCTGAAACCACCGAGGTTCCCTGCAGGTCTTCTGCTTTCATTTGTGTGCAGTGGCAGCTGGATCTTTCTCAGCCTCTCAGACGTAAAATCTCATTCTCCTCGTCCTCAAGAACTTCCGGAGTTTCTCCTCATGGTCAGTAGGACAGAACAACAGTCATCACTTACATGAAAAACTGATAGACATTATTCACATAAGCATTTGCAAAGCATACCATACATAACAGTAAGTATAGCTTAAATGATAGTTAAAATGCTTCATTACGTTGGTTAGTCTTACAGTTAAATCATTCGTAAGGGATACTATCACCAGAGGCTGTCAAAGATGAGCTCTTTCCTTTTATCTTGAAACCCAGATTCTGAGTTCACTAGTGTCTTATTTTCAAAGGTATTTCAAACTTGAATAACTCCAAATATAATTGTTCTTACTTCTCCATTAACAGGACCTTTATGCCCTTTTGTTCATGAGAGCAAACCACAGCGTAACTCTGATGAGATCTTAACTGGCTTCCACCATACAAAATGTTCTCATGTATATTCTGTAGAAACTAACATACTTTTTGATTAGAAGTCAGAAAGACCTCATTGATTTCTGTTTGTAGACTTTGGTCAGATGCTAGTGGTAAAGATAACCTTTTTGATTTAGTCAACGCTTCTAGCAAAAACATACTAATACCCTTCGCAATGAGAAGTGGTAATGAAAGCAAAAGTTCTCCTAAAGACTTAAAACTTGCTGCTGGACTAGAAAAACAACTTATTTGATGTTCTCCGTGACCTTTCTCATCTTTTCATTTCAGAGCAGGGAAACTGGGCCTGAAAGAGCTTTATGACAGTGGGTTGTAAGTGTTCTTTGTGCTGTAGCTTTTCATTGTGAACTCAAATATTAAAAATTGTTTATGATTACTTCTGGTATTAAATATTAGAGTGACAACTACAATCACTCAACTTCATCCCATAAGCATAAACTTTTAAGATATTCCCTACCAAACTCCAGTACGGATTTTGACCTGTCAATTACCAACCACAATGCAGCCACATGACAACAGTCCAGCATAAACAAAATCAATGCTATGGATTTCCCTTAGAAAAGGGAAAGTTCACTCAGGGATGGCTCACAAAGGCCTAAAAAACATGATTGCAGTACTAAACATTTCTATGATCAGGGTTTTTTTCTCAGCAATGCACTGCATGATGTTTCTCTGATTTGAGCTGAATCCTATCAAGAATAATGGGTTTAACCGCCAGCTTTCACACTGCAGCTGTAAGAGATGGTGACCACCTGATCTTCATCCCCACACCTTCTAAAAGAAGGAGCAAGTTAAAAAAGGCCAAATGAGTTCTGTTTGGGGCTTTGAAAGCCAAAAGCTTGGGTAGATAAATTTTTGCATAGTGGATTTCCAGAAGAGAGAAAGGGGCACTGAACCTGGAAATGGTGTGTGTTGAGGGCAGCTTAGAAAAGGCTTTGGAGCCATGGGGTAAGTTTCAGTGGTCTGATCCTTTTTTTTTCTCTTAAAAAACCTGGGCTTCATGTGGTTGTCACTGCAGTGGAGCCACCTGACCCATCAGCTTCCCCTTAAATGAAATAACTTCCAAGGGTCTGAATTGGGACACACTATTCAGGTCAGAAGTACTGCTCAATCACCAAAGCCTCTAATAGTGAGGAAAGATATTAAACCCCAAAGAAGGCAGTAAATGTCAACACATGTTTTTTCCATGCAGGCAGGGTAATACCAGAGACTCCTGATGCACACAAGGGAAGGCTCTGTATTGCAAATGCACCTGCAAACACATGCACTTGGGCTAGGGAGACCTCAGGACAGGCTCTGGTATATGAGAACCATCTCCTGCAGGGTCCTTTGTGGGTCATACGCCCTCCCTCCCTCCCCCCAGTCTCTAAATTGAACTGATTTGAGTATTTGGAGCTGGTAACCACAATTGGCTTTACAGATTATGTTTTATAAAAGGACGACTTTTTGGCATGAGTGTTGCAACTACAATTCACTGTATAGGTTTTCTCAAATTCTTCCTTTTGTAAATGTCACATCCACTAGCACAATTAAATGATGTGTCAAGAGTAGGAGAAACAAAGCCCCTCTGAGGATACTTGCCTTTATCCACAGGTGGCAGAAGGAGGCTTATAAGTATCAAAGACAACTCATTTAGACCTGACCAAAGGCAGGCAAGATGAGTACCAACCGACCAATAAAAATGCTGCCAGTCTCTCTCCATCCTTATTTCTGGCAGAGCTACTGCTGCAAAGGAGTTCTTCATGTCAGTAACCTGCCCCAGGAACTGACAGGCACATCAGTTCTTTAGTGCACTATCAATACTATCTAAGCGTTGACCCTATCTAAGCGATGGAGGTTGCTTTGCAGACTTTACTGGTTAAGGGTGGCTGATCATCTTAAAAGTTTGGCTTATCATTGCACACCATGAACACTTTATATTTTACTAAGGAAAAAATGTCAGTTGTAGATACTGCTGATTTATAAATGAGCTGATCTCAAAGGAGGAGGGTCTTACCTTCCTTTTTGGCAGCATCTTGATAAGTGTCACAGAATTGAAAAGGTCATAAATCCCCAAACTCAGACCCTGACTGAAAGACCTGAGTGGAAAGGAATGCTCTTATTCTCAGTTCCTTAGGAGCCTGCTGGATATGAAATTCACTATGAAAAAGAAGATAATAACATAGCACCATTTGTATTTAAATGCATTTTGGAATGAAGCCCAGGAAATCCCCAAGCTCCCCTAGTCAAACACTTGTCCACTTCTTCACAGATTCCGTGCTCTGTGAAAACACTTGCATTTTTGTTGTTGTTTATCTTCATGCCTTCTTTTCCTAATTAGGTCTGTACCATACAGCTTTCAGTCTGTCACGTTGTGAGATACAACTGAGATGGTGCATTGCACGGCAAAGGCGGTGGCTGCAGCAGTCTGAGGTGGGTGATGGAATCCCTACAGAGGCTCTGCTTTGATTAGCATTGTGTCAGCTAATTCAGCTCTTCACACATGACCACGTCCCTAATGCAGACTAGCCGTTTGGTGGACATCCGTCATTAAATTCTCAATCCTTCTCTCCTGCTCTTTCTTACATGCTGCAATGGACAAAATCATTATAAATGGAGCATGAGTCTCTTATTGGTCTGCCTTTAAGGCTCAGAGCGCTCGGGCTGTGCTGTGTTCCTTAATGTAAAAGGAAATTGAAAGGATGGGTCAAGCTCTCAACAAGACTTCCCATTCCTCAGTCCTCACAAAATGAGGATGAGATCGCTTCTCCCCTATTATTCCCAGGGGGAACATGTTCTGTCAAATATGCAATTTCCTAAAAATGGGGGATCCCTGTTGACTTGGGGTGCAGTATTCCTCTAATGCCAGAGCAGCCTCGGTAGTGAGCACATAGCCCTACAAATTGCTGTGGCTTTTTGTTCGCCTTGTTCTTCATCATCACAGAAAGTGACTCTTCACTAGTTAACATTAGGTGAGGATTTCATCATTGAAACCTGATGCTTTAAGATACTGATGCTGTCTTTAATTTGTTAGTAAAAGACTCTGCTGGCTTCTCCTCCACCTTGTTTTCTTTTGTTTCTGCATCTTTGGTCCTAAACTCAACAGTTTGCATGTTCTTGGACTTTGAAGAAATTCATTAAATTTTTCTGTTTTGAAAATACTGCCACACTGCTGTCTTTTCCTTAAAGCTTTTAACTGTTGTTAAACATTTGGCCTTTAAATCCTGTTTCTGAAACCTGATTGAGCTCACATGTAGCCTTTCTATTATCTGAAGCCTGTGCCCCCCATTTTGGCAAATCAATCATTGCTATTCCTGCTTCGGAGCTGTGGAACAGGCTGTCAACTGATATTAATCAATCTTTGTCATTGCCCGTTTCCAAAAGTCATTAACATGCTCAGCCTCACATTATATTCTCCAGCAGAAAAATAACACATTGTCAACTGTACTTTGTTACGAGTTACTACACAAGTGACCTTATTGATTGCATGTATGTAACAGAGGTTTGTATTTGAGAACCTTCAAGTTTCTGTGTTTGCCTTTATTGTGTTTCCACTTTATCTTTTTTATATATATATTACCTTGTTTTCCATAACAGGCAATACAGCTGTTTCCAAGGAAATGAAGACAGCTGAGGAGCTGGTATGGACATTATAAGTAAATGAAGATATCAAGTACATCTGACTGCTGGAACACTAGGAGATGATTAATGACCCTTTAACACACTAAAAAAAGGTCTGCCAACATGCAGCTGTTTCTGTTGTCACGTAGTAACACTTTAAATTCCTATAAATGTGGCCACGGTGGAGTTGGCATGTGTAAAAATCTTTCTTCTTAGCCATCAAGGCTTTACAGGTGCATTTCTCTTGCTAGTTATTCTTCACGGCTCTTGGCAAAGGCTGACAATATATACCTCCTTTCTCTTTCTTCTTTTCCTTTTTTTCTCAAAGAACAATTCAGTTTAGAAATGCCTTTGTACTTATTACTTGCCTGGCTTTGTTGTTGTGTGTTTTTAGGTGCCAAGGAAAGAAGAAACGTATCCTTTCCAGGCTGATCCCTGCTGTTGGATGCTGTGGTCTCCAGAGCAACATAGTGGATGTCACCCTGTGGTGCAGTGAGGGGCTGATCCTCACAAGGAGCTGCAGCCCATCTCAGCATCCCCAGCTCCTGCAAAGCCACAGGGCTCCCAAACTCTCCACCAAGACATTAATAAGGAAAACCTTCACAGGCTCCTGAGCACAAAACCAATCCAGTTCTGATGACAGGTCTGGGACCTCTGAAGATGGAGCTGCAGGATGCTTTGCAAGGACTGTGTATTTCTTCACTATCAGGTGAACATGGAAACTTGAACAGTGTTGAAAGTTAGAGCATTTCTCTAGCGAGGGGTCTCGGGGGTCAGCAAAACTCATTCACTGCTGCCATAGGCAAGCACACCATAGAACCCTTTATAAATGGAACAGTCTTTACATTATAGCTGTCTATTTGCAAGGCTGAATCAGAAGTTGGTCCAGACCAGGATGTTTATAACATCATTTCCAGACTAAATTCACTCTGGGCAATAATAATGATTTTTGGCCTTTGTACTGGCTTGTCAGTGTTTTCTCACAGTCCCCACTGTTGGCCCAGATCACACGTGCACTTGGAAATAATGCAAGTCCTTGGTATAGGCAATGGAGCACAGGTTAGATTTCCAGTGGTTTATATTTGATAAACTTCACTGAGTAAAAAACTTCTACCATTCTTAAGAAGTAGGTATCCTCACTCCCTTCCATTTCTAGATTGCCTTAAGGTGTAACCTCAGGAAAAACACATTACAGGCTCAAGTCCTGAGCTCATGAATACTACTCTTATGGCAGTAAGTTCAAGATATGAAACAAACTCTTAAGAGTTTGGCTGGATAGTGCAGCAGGTAATGGGAAGCATTCCAGGGCACTGCTGTTGAAAAACCCTTTCTAGCAGCTGAGGAACCACAAACCCCCATAGTACAGGTTGTGACAGCAGACACCTTCAACTGGAAAAGAAAATACAATATTAGTCAGGGCTTCCACAGCCCTTCAATATGTCATTGATTTTATTTGGACTAAATCTCAGGCAGGTCACTCTGCTGTATTCTCATTCAATGCTATAGTTTGCTCTAACTGTTTTTTCAGAAGAATCAATCTGGATAATACAATAAGAATTTTGGTAACTCTGGAAGGAATTTCTGCTCCCGAATGGTAGAGAAAGAAAAATGCAAAAGTTTTAAATCAGTTCACACCAGGACACCTTAAACTCTGCCCAGTGAAAGCTTTGCAACATAATTTGTCTTTCCTGGGAAGTTTTATTATGAATACTTAGTAGGAGATGTCAACACTGAAATATCAAGGCTCCTGGTCAAAAAAACTTGTGTCATCTTCTCTTATCTAGTTTTTATTTAAGCAAACGCACGCAGGAGTTTCTGGCATGCCAGATCCAGCCTGAGTTGGTGACAATAATAGGTAGTTGCCAGCAAGCCACTTAGTGCATTTTAATAATGTCTGAAGAGCTTCCCAAATCCTCAGGCATGTCTCTCGCTAACACAACCATTTTCAATATTTAATTTGGATGATGCCAAGGAAGACTGCTGTCCTCTTCTTGCCAGCCGAAAGAATGTGAACAGGTCTCACAAGAACTGGAGAGACAGCAGTAGCGACCTGCCTCGATGGCAAGAGGGGACAGCCCTTGTAATCATCTGCTATCACAGTGAGAGGGGAGCAAAGAGCTGGGTTTTGAATCCATTTTAGAGGGTTATTTTTCCCCCTGTAGCTTTGTATTGTAGCAAATGAGCTTCAGCCTGTTTCAGCCAGTGTAACTGGTGTGGCTTCAGTGATTACATATTTCATAGGCCATTGATTGAAGTGCTCTTACAGTCATTTTCCCTTCTGAATGAATGTTTATCCCCTGAAGGCTTCTTCAAAGGACCCAGGGACAAAGGTTTCTCCTTAAGAAAACATTTTTGCAGGTCCACAGAAACAGGCTTGCTCTGCATGCCAGGTAAGCACGTACTTAAGCACGTTAGAGATTACGGGATGAAAACATGCAGTGTTCTGTACATGCCTGAGTACACGCCTGAGTGTTGCAGCTGGATAGGAACAGGCTGTTCTAAAACGAATCATAAAATGATGCAGGATGTCCATGTCTGCATCTTGGCACCTATTTTATTTTCCTTCCTTTTTTTAAACTCTTCTGCTTAAGCAAGTAATCCATTAAATAGCAACACCCAAGAAAGAATCAGTATTGTGTCAGAAAAGCACCTTCTCCCTTGTGCCATTAGATTTCTTTTCTTTCTCATCTGTGAGCATGATTTATCATTTCTTCCTCTCCCAGTGAGCTCCTAATGCCTTTCTGCTTGAGTGCCATGGTTACTGCATTGCTTCTACTGATTTTAGAAGATAAGTTTGTTTTTTTTTTTAATGCCCATTTCTGTCAGGTATTAAGTGCTGTCCAAGGCAAGTCTGATAAATAGTGCAATAAAATCAGACCTGATCTATGTTCCTTCTGCAGAAGAAAGAGGTGATATTTGCAGCCATTTGAATGGTGGTGTAAAAGCATAGGGTGAGATCCCGCAGTACAGACTGTGTGCTTGCGCATACTCCTGTTCCTTCGCATTTCTAGGCTGTCCCATCTATTCTAGCTCTGTTTCAGGAGCTTGGGAGGGCAGGCAGTGGGTTGTGTGAGGTACACAGCAGCTGTACCTGGACCACCAAGGGCCAAGACTGCATTGGTCAGTGTCCTTCAGGTGGGTGAAGCAGTGGATGACTTTGGGGATGGGAGGAATAGGATGTCTTCTCAAAGTTATAGCAGTATTACTGAGATCTTTATCCCCAGCAGAAATGCTGTGCTGCCCATTAGACCTTGTAGATATCTATCTTAATACATCAGGCCTCATAAATATGTATCTTGAAAATTTACTCACTATAGTCTATTGGAGACTGTGTGGAGGGAAAGCATCTAGCTCCAGACATGCTACTGCTCATGATTTCTGAGCTGGTTGTAGTTATTTCTAGGTAAAACATTAATCATGATGGATTGTTTTTTTAATGCTTGGGATATGTGAATCTAAAGAGCTAAATTTTAACATATTATTAATGAAATGCTGATTCCTGCCATTAACCAGTGTTTTAAAAAGATTCAACACAGCCTGTATGAGGCAAAGTGCTGTCATAATAGTGCAGTTTTCTATTTGTTATCTTTTCCAGTGTTCCTCCACCTTGAGTTGTGGTTATATTGTTATATTCCTTTCGATTTTATTACTTTAACCAGTCTTTTTAATTTCCCTGCCCAGAGTGGATGGGCAGCCAAGGCTGTGCAAGACATCCATGCTTTGAAATGACGAGAACTGGAAATGACTTGACCTCTTTGGATAAAATACCATAGGCATTGTTTCACAAACCACTGAGATTGTTCTTCCCTCCAATTAAAAGATGGGGAAAATATCGCCTTAACAGCAAAGGACCCTTATGTGTTGCAGCACAAGAGGGCAGTGTTACGTTGGATTGAATTGCACAAGGCTGTGATTAGCATGGGAACACTTGGTGGCTTATTAATTTAGCCTATTTGCAAAGAGGCATCTGCTCCGGAAGAGGCAGTGAGTCCAGCTCCTACCTGGTGGAAGAGGTAGCCAAGCTCATAAACTACCTTCATCAGCTGGTTCAGTGTCAGCTGCTGTGGACACTGCTGGGCAGGGCATGTTGGGGCACAGGTCTTGCTCAGAGGTCCCAACAGCCACTCTGACCCTCATGGTGTGACTTCCAGTGCCTGTTTCTGCCCACTGAGATTTCTAATCCTACCTTTGGCACAGGGCTGCATTGGTGGCACTTACCTGGAAGCTCAGCAGCTCAGCTGTTTCATTTTCTCCATCTGGGTTTAAAAGGGCAGGAATGTCAATCCTTTATCAAATCCCTCCTGGGATTTGATCCCCATCCCTGGCATGGCTGGAGATAAGATACCACAGCTCCCTCTGTCTCTGATGGAGCTGCTGGTGCATTTGTGCCATGCAACATCACCCAGTATCCATGGGAACAAACCAAGCTGTTCCAACACAGGGGCTTGGTAACCATATAGTATGTCTATAAAAGACAACTCCATTGTCAGTCAGTGCCTTTAATGGGGCAATAAAAGAGAAGAAGTTACTATATATATCTATTATGTATGGAAAGAGCTGTGAGTGTATAAAACTGGGCCCATTGTAGGAGAGGATCTGGTTCGAGACCATCTTAAGAACCTGAACATGCACAAGTCCATGGGACCTGATGAAATCCATCCATGAGTCCTGAAGGAGCTGGCAAATGAAGTTGCTAAGCCACTGTCCATCATATTTGAAAAATCATGGCAGTCAGGTGAAGTTCCCGATGACTGGAAAAAGGGAAATATAACCCCCATCTTCAAGAAGGGTAAAATGGATGAGCCGGGGAACTACAGAGCAGTCAGCCTCACCTCTGTGCCTGGCAAAATCTTGGAGCAGATTCTCCTGGAAGGCATGCTGAGGCACATGAAAACCAACAAGGTGCCTGGGGACAGCCAGCATGGCTTCACTAAGGGGAAATCCTGCCTGACCAATCTGGTGGCCTTCTATGAAGGGGCTACGGAACTGATGGACAGGGGCAGAGCAGTTGATGTCATCTACCTGGACTTGTGTAAAGTGTTTGACACTGTCTCACATGACATCCTTCTCTCCGAGTTGGAGAGACATCAATTTGATAGGTGGACCACTCGGTGGATAAAGAACTGGCTGGATGGCCGCACGCAAAGAGTAGTGCTCAGTGGCTCAGTGTCCAGCTGGAGACCAGTAACGAGTGGTGTCCATCAGGGATCGGTGTTGGGACCGGTCTTGTTCAACATCTTTGTTGGTGACATGGACAGTGGGATTGAGTGCACCCTCAGCAAGTTTGCCGGTGTCACCAAGCTGTGTGGTTTGGTTGATATGCTGGAGGGAAGGAATGCCATCCAGAGGGACGTTGGCACGTTTGTGAGGTGGGCTGATGCCAACCTGATGAAGTTTAACCATGACAAGTGCAAGGTCCTACACCTGGGTCAGAGCAATCCCAGGCACAGCTCCAGGTTGGGCAGAGAAGAGATTCAGAGCAGCCATGTGGAGAAGGACTTGGGGGTGTTGGTCAATGAGAAAATGAACATGAGCCGGCTGCAGTGTGCGCTTGCAGCCCAGAAAACCAACCGTATCCTGGGCTGCATCAAAAGGAGCGTGACCAGCAGGTCGAGAGAGCTGATCCTGCCCCTCTACTCTGCTCTCCTGAGACCTCACTTGGAGTATTGTGTGCAGTTCTGGTGTCCTCAACATAAAAAGGACATGGAACTGTTGGAACAAGTCCAGAGGAGGCCACGAGGATGATCAGGGACTGGAGCACCTCCTGTATGAAGATAGGATGAGAAAGTTGGGGCTGTTCAGCCTGGAGAAGAGAAGGCTGTGTGGAGACCTCATAGCAGCCTTCCAGTATCTGAAGGGGGCCTATAGAGATTCTGGGGAGGGACTCTTCATTAGGAACTGTGGTGATAGGACAAGGGGTAACGGGTTCAAACTTCAACAGGGGAAGTTTAGATTGGATATGAGGAAGAAATTCTTTACTGTAAGGGTGGTGAGGCCCTGGAATGGGTTGCCCAAGGAAGTTGTGAATGCTCCATCGCTGGCGGTGTTCAAGGCTGGGTTGGACAGATCCTTGGGTGACATGGTTTAGTGGGAGGTATCCCTGCTCATGGCAGGGGGGTTGGAACTCGATGATCTTAAGGTCCTTTCCAACCCTGACTATTCTATGATTCTGAAAGTGTCCTTCCAGAGACTGGAGTGATGAGGAGAGGAACTTCTTTCCACAACACAAGCAGGGTACCAGTAACCAGATCACATCCCTAGAGGGTTACCAGTAACCTGGTCTTTCACAGTGTGGTCCTGTTTTACCAGCAGATCTGTGGCCTCTGGAGCTCCTTTGTCAGCCTCTGGCTTTTCATGAATGATCTGAGAGTATGGGTTATCTCTCCAAGGAGCATGGTGTTAAAAGCAAATGTTTTATGTGTAACTGTGGTGGCTAATCTTGAAACATGCACACCCAAAGTAAGGGTTGAGCTGACACAAACGCAATTTGTTTGTGTCTGGAGGCTGGTTGCTTTGTGCTCTCTAGTTTTCTCGTGATTGTATCATGCTGTCACGGTTTAAGTCTATAAACCCATACAGTCGCTCTCTCACTCACTCCCCACTCTTTCTTCCCTCCGCTCCTGGAGGGATGGGAAGGAGAATCGAAAGAATACAACTCCCACAGGTTGAGATAAGAACAGTTTAGTAACTGAGGTATAACACAAATCACTACTGCTACCACCAATAATAATAATGACAAGGCAGATACAAGGAAAAGGAGAATACAATAGCTCACCATCAAATATCAAGCCCAACTATGCAGTGCACCCCCACCAGTGCCCCCCTCCGTGCACCCTCACCACCCTTCCGGGTCTCTGCTCTCCGTTTCTACATCCTGGACATGACGTGCTGTGGTATGGAATAATCTCTTCGGTTAGTCTGGGTCAGGTGCCCTGTCTGTCCTTCGTCCTGGCTTCCTCTCCTCCCCTGGCAGAGCATGAGACTCAGCAAGTCCTTGGCCAGCCTAAGCATCGCCAAGCACTAACTGAAAACACTGGTGTTATCAGCGCTGCTCTCAGGCCCAAAAATCAAAAACACAGTGCTGCACCAGCTACCAAGAAGGAGAAAAAATGATTGCTACTGCTGAGCCCAGGACACATGCCTGGGAATGGTCTTAGGCCACTGACATAAGCACAATGCTCTGACTCTGAAACAGAGGCCACTAAACAACTCATCAGTGCTTCACAGTGTCTCAGCCAAGCCTGCCAGACTCAGCTGGTGCAGAGTCCTAGGAGATCCCACTGCAGGCTCAAAGCCTCAGGCACCATTTTTTGACATACACAAAAGATCTTGTTTTAATACGAATTAATTAGCAGTTTAAATACTTGCAGGGTAGGAAAACCCCCACGGGGTATACTCGTTAAGGTTTCTTTACACATTACCTCCCAAGAGGACACAGACTTTCCCTTACTTTCCAGCATCTCTCGCTGCTTCAGCAATAACTCCAGTAATTGTATTACAGAGAGTACTGCAACTGCAACCATAAAATCTTTCCAGTGCTCATCCATTCCCCTGTGTTAGATAGGATTGTGACGGGCAATAATTCATCAGAGTCTGAGGTTATAGTGTCACATATTCATGCCCTAGGTGCCTTTAAGCAATGACGAGGTGATAATGTCAGTGTAACCACACATCCTGTTTGCATTATTTATTGCTCTCATGAATGACAAATTTGTATTTTAAAATGGATGAGACATTTATCTGCTGTCCCAAAAAGCTGGATTATGAATGTGGCATAATCTTATCTCTAGGGCAGACATTCCTTTTATTATTGGTATTTAATAAAATAATGTGTAATTAAAGGAAAGTAATTAACCTATTTCTAGGAACTTTGTATCTTGAATAAACAGCCAGCTAATGCAGCTTTAAGTGTGTTACTAGGAGTCCTGTCTGCCAAAGCATCTTCTGAGGCAGGTGGTCTACATTATAATGTGGGAGAGGAGTGCACATGGTACTGCAAAATGGTATTTCAGGGGTTTTAATTTTGGAGACATTTTGTAAAGGGGTATTTTCTCTTCCTATGGGGTGACCAGATAGTTGGGGCAGGGGCTGAGGTGAGAGGACTCACAGCTGAACCCTGGTATGGCTTTACAATAGGTTTAACAGTCCTGGCAAATCTCTGAGGCCCTCACAAATGGGGTGACTGAATGGGACAGGAACTCAGTTTTTCTTATCTAGTGACACTCATCAGAAACTCAAGGTAGCCAACTAGTAGAAGCAGTAAAAGAGTTAAGTAATGCTGAGTTATCCCATCATCAAAAATCAGTGCTTGCAATGTGGGCTGGCTCCCCACTGACACATGTGTTCCGCATGGTGTGTGGCTGTCCCGTGCCACGCTTGCTGCAGTGTAGGATGCTTTGCTGGAAGCTGCTCTGTCACGCATAGCAGGAGAGGGCAATCACATAAAATCCATTGAGTCCTTTGTCACTGTCCCATATTTCCTCCTTTTTGAAAAATGAGACTAGTTCCTATCATTTAAGAAAAAAACCCAGTCCCTCCTGGTGGAGCATTTTCTTTCAATAGCAGAGCATATTGTGGAGGCTAAGAGTATATATAGAAAGACGATAGGCATTATGTAGCAGCAAAAGAAATTGCAAGTAGATATATGGGAAAACTTCTTTGTGAGGGATGTGGTCAAAGGCTAGAACAAGAGACTGTGGGATCCTGGAGATATTCAGATACTCTACATGAGGTCCTGAGCAACTTGATCCGCATTTGAAGTGAGCTCTGCTTGGAGCAGCAGCTGGATCAGAGACCTCCTGCGATGCTTCCTGATCCAAATTACTCTGAATTTGGAAGCTGATCAGCTCTCCCACCACTTAAATCACAGAAAGCGCTTGTCTGGCCCCTTGGGATGGGGCCGAGCCTACGGGAAGCCAAGTATGGGGAGCACCAGCTGGAAGATGTATGGCAGCTTTGCTGTACCTGCCCCAATACAGGTGTGTGCTGTGCTTCTGGTACTGCCAAGCAGAGCAGCCTTTGGTGCATTTTATCACAGCGGTTCAAGGAAATGATATTCAAGAGAGTGTGCAAATGCTGAGGATGCTGGGAAGCTGTTCTGACATCTGATGAGCCACTGCTCTTCTGCTCTAAAAATGCTCTGAATCTGCTTATCCTTTGCAAAGTGACACCAGTATGAATGTGTCTGATTTTGTAGTGTGGTTTTTCTGTAGGTATTCAAGCTGCTTTGGGCTGCGTGACTGTCAGAGATGAGCCTCAGCTCCTGCTTTGCTGTCATCCTCAGCATTCATAACCATCGCCTGAGAGGCTCTGGAGAGTGGGAAGCAAGCCCTGGTGCAGCTCCAGGTGATTGCCTTCCTCTCCCAGAGCCGCAGCACACGCTGCATGAATGTCACCATGCAGTGATCATCATCACTGCACTGGATAGCCAGGCAGGTAAGGAAGGCTGTGCTTATCATTTAAATGAGATGTTGATTCATCTGAGGTTCACAGTCCTGCCATGAGGTTAATTACTTTTCTTTAAATAAACATGGCAGTGAAATCTTCCATTCTTTTCTTTGGTATAATGATAGAAAGCTCAAGGAAAGAAAAACACGTATGAATTTACACTTCACCATTGCACTACTATGCCTGCAAAATATTGGCCCTAGTGCAAATGCAGCTAAATTGGAGTTGCTGATGAAGTGGTCATATGGACAGCAGACAGCTTATTTGCATGGAGAACAGTTTGACCATCAAACCATTCCTCGCATAACTGAAGTCTAACCAGTTCTGCAGGCTGGAGAGGTGGCCACGGTAGGATGAAGGTGCCATTAAGTTCAGACAAATGGCTGTAACCATCCAGAGGTTTTGGTGGTTTATGGGTGTGCAATCTAAGCTGGGTGTGCGTGGGGTGACAGCACCCTCCTTGGACCCCAGCCACTGCGAGCTGAGCGTGCTGCACGGGGTGTCAGCTGGCTGGGGATTTGCAGTTGCATAATGGGATGGAGCACGAATACAAGTCCTGATATCATCTCTGGAGATAGTGTCAGAACTATGTGACACCTTATCGATTCATAACACATTCGCTTTCAAAATGCTCCACTTGAACCCAGAGCTTTGGGTGCGAAGTGGTGCTGTGCAGCATGTACAGCGCACTCAAGGTACCTATCGTGTGCATCAGACACCAAATGCCTTGCCTGCTATCCAGTCCAGTGTGAGGTGGTCCCTTGCAGCGCTGTGCATTTGGCTATCTCTCCTGACTTTTCCTACATGAAGGAATCACTGCAGCTTTTGTATGGCTCCTCCAGCACTGGCTCTCACGAACCCTCTCTGTCTATCACCTTGTACTTGTCCATGACACATCTCCGTTCCAAGGTCTCAGAGCAAGAAACCAGCCCAGCAGAGCTGCAGGAACAGCCTGCTGCCTTGTAAAGGAATAAGAAAAGAGGGGGAAATAGTTTTCTGCAGTGAGCTCATGTTCTGAGAACGGACCATGGTGGTTTGTTGCTAACACATGCAGACATGGCTGGGGGGGGCCGGGGCGGGGCACTGGGGATCCCCTGCAAACCCAAACAACAAAGCAGTTTACAGTGGAGTGACAACAGCAATTGCACCTCATTTTGCTGCTTGGAGATCAGACATCAACCAGCCAGCTGTTAACACTGAAGGGTTTTAACTAGTCACAGTGCTTTGAAGTCTTTTTCTGAGCTCTGAGTGTATTTTCTTAGAGGCTAAAATATACTTGGAGTGCTGTGTTGTCATTGCAGTGTTCAGCCCTGCTGTAGGATGTGCCAGTGTCCCAGAATAGAAGGTATATATATTTGTTGAGGTTTAGTTTCTGAATGAGCGAAACATCAAGCAATTGCCATACAGCTTTTCTCTGAGTGATGCTCTTGTCCTTCTAGGTTTGGGTGACTCTGACACAGTCTGTATTGGCTGAAGATTAAAGGGGAGAGGGAGACTGTGAGTCTGGTCCTTCCACCCTGTCCTGGCAAAACAAAGCAAAGAGAAATGTGACGTCCCGTGCGTTAGGTAGGTGTGGAAGCAAGCAGATTGAGGGATGCAGGCTGCCCTCATGGACAGGGCTAGGCTAAGTCCATCCTCTCAGGCTGCAGCTCATGAGGGAAGGAGAGCAGAAGGGGAACTGCAGCTGTGTCTTGCTGGGTGTCAGAGGGATCCTGGTGGAAAGGTTGGCAAAGCACCCTGAGGATTTCCTGCAAAGGATCATAGACTTTGGAAGGCTTTTAAGACATGTCAGATTAAAGTGCATTGTGAAAGTGGGGCTGGTTCTTGGGACAAGGGTGTGCTAGAGTCCAAAAATGCTCAGCTGAGGTTCCTGTGAATCTCCAGCCATTATCTCCTCCCTCTTTTGTGGTGGGACTTGGTCTAAGCCCATACAGGAACCATGTCCCTCATGGCCTCAAAAGCTGTTTTGCAGAGGTTTTACTAGGCTCACCCCATCCACATTTTCACCATCACTGCTTTATTGAGCATTCACTGCAAACTCCTCTGTCCCTGCAAAGGGCACCCAGGCCAGAGCAATGCTGGGGATGTCAGGAGCTGCTGCCTATCCCAGGAGCCACTTCCCTCACACTTCAGCATGTAGGCAGAGGTGAAGCCAGGAAAGGAAAGAAGATGGACATGTAAAAAAGCCAGACATGGTTTCTGCCCAAAGGCCAGACAGAATCAATATGTTCTCACAGAGCATATTGCATCTAATCAGTGTTTTCTGGTGGAAAATTTCTGATGTGCTTGAGACCTAAGGCTGGATTTATTTGCAAATGCCTAGTGAGTGATAAGCAGGTGATTTAGTACATTTGCTTTTCACTGGAAAAAGAAATATATTAAGGCTAGTGTGGGTTTTTATTTCCTCTGTGATGCTGGGAACAGTGACTGCCCAGCAGGTCATGGCAGAAGCTGTGTCTGCTGTGCTTCTGGGCCAGTTGCTGTTGGGTTTGTTACTGGAGATGGCAAAAAATAACCACTGTTAATTAGAGTTGGGGAGATGCCAGTTCTTGATTTGGAATAAAAGAAAGTGCTGGCAATTTTTAGGGAAAGCTTTTTCTTGCAAAACAATTCACAAGGCACTAGATCACAAATCTGTGGTGCTTACAGCAATAACCCCCCTTAGCTAGCTGGGAAAAAAAGCTTCTTTTTTAGTATGTATTCAGCTCCTTCTAGATGAAGAAGTCGAACAGATTTATCAGCAGAATGAAGAGCCTTTCTTCGCCTTTGTGCTGGATTCTGTATGCTATTGCAAACTGCTTGTTTGTACAGTAAGCTAAAGAAAACTTCTGTAGCTTGAGAGGTTTAGAGATTGCAGATTTTGTCTTGTCCTGGATCTGCTCAAAATATCCCACATGAGGAAAATGAAGCATTACAAAAAATTCCTGCTTTGCATAATAAAACCACTGCAGAAACTGTTATTTATACACAAGTAAGTAAAAATCAAACCAGAGTCAAGAGGACACATTTCAGCTACATGGAAGTAAAATGATTTGCTAGCTCCCAGATAACAGCAATGAGCTGAAGAAGAGCAGTTTGCACAGAATGTGTCAATACAGTCGAAATACCAGTTTTTGCAGAAAATAAAGCAGCAGAAACCGCTAGGAAGTTTTGTATGGCTGCACAGAGGGGTTCGCTCCTGACGGTCCCTCTGTGGTGACTAGCAGTGGGATGGAGGGAGGCATAGCCCACCCATGAGCTTCTACCTCCTGTTCTCCCCCACCACCACGATGAAGGGTCCCAGTAGTTCCCCAAGACATGGGGAGCCACCAGGTCTAGGGCCATGTTAGGGTGCCCTGTGCATGGTCCCTAAAGGGCAGTGCATGCTTCCACATCCCAGAGCCAACCCAGGGCTCATCCTGCACAGGGGTGGCAATGCAGGAGCAGGGTGCAAGGGAAAAAGCAGCCAGACGGGGAGGCAGTGGGGTTGGAACGCGATGATCTTAAGGTCCTTTCCAACTCTAACTATTTTATGATTCTGTGACTTGGGTGTTTGATTTCCACCTGCATCCCAAACACTTGTGTGTGAGCCTCAGCCTTGGCAGCCTCAGCAAACTGCCTTACGGAGAGGCCCCTTGGTCTGATGGAAGAAGCTCTCCTCTCCCCAGGCCCTGACATGTGCCAGTGCTCGATAAATCTTACTTGATCCAAATTTACTACAAGGCACTGTCTCTTCGGAAGGGCGTGTTTACTTTCCTTCTGGCAGTGACCCAGCAACACAACACAACTGCACAGAATTGCAAGTGCAGTGTATTAAATTATTGCTGCTCATTCGTCTGACGTGCGGGATGGAAGTTATAACTGATCCAGTTTTCCATGGAAATTTTATTGCGTTTAAGTAAATCTAATTGAGTAAATCTTATCTCTGCACAGGGACTGCTTGTCCTATTGCCTCTCTATCACTCTGGGATTGTATTAAGGTCCCTCACTGTGTTCACTATATGTACCCTTATAGACCCATGTCTGTATCCCAGTTGCAGCAAGTTTTCTGTGACCTTTTCATTCAGCATTCTCCTGGCTCCTCAGACTCTGAGTTCTCAGGTTGTTTATGTAGGCCCCAGTAAACTCAGCTTTATACCTCCTATTTCAGTCAGGCACTAGGCAGTGATTACTTTCTGCATAGAGCACAGTCTCTTCTCCCAATTACCACGTCTGCTGGAGCTTTAAAGTTGATGATTTTATGTTGTTGGAATACAAATTGATCATTAGAAATATTAATAATGACTGCTTGACTTTATAATTAGCCATGTGTCTATATTACATTCAGGAGCTGTTAGTCTTCAATGAACATGTTCCAAATAATCCATTTATATTTAAATAAATTGACATGCAATAGCTATCTTAATCAATCTAAATCTAATTCCTGTTTAGGAGCTTCTGCTTTGACACTTAAATTTTATTTAGGACAGCAGCGGTTGGGTTTGGTGGACCATGAGGTTTGCTTGGTATTTGGAGCCCCAGAAGGGCCAATTGGGAGAACAGACAATGCTCCCTTTCCGCTTTCCTGTTCTTCAGCTACAGAAAGATAAAGATCATGATAGTGGGACTGTAATGTTGGTGGGACAGAGGTTTGGATCTTCTGTCACCAGCATGAATTATTAGATGTCTCCAGCCATTAATAAGATTCCTTGCATATGAGATCATTAAAAATTAACTTTAAATTTTTCCATCCATAAAATTTAATATTATCTGTTAATATTTATAATAGCTTGCTGTCAGTTTGTTGGTCGCTTTATTGATTTACTAAGGTAAAGGCTCTCCTGGCCTATTGTCACACCTGATGAAGTTTCAGGTAACACACATGAGGGAGCTTCATAGCCATCAATGACAGTGTGCAGATGAGATGACTGCAGAGAGCTGGGAACTTCAAGCTGAGTTCGAATTTATCTATTTGAGGCAAATACTTGAGTGTGTGTGAGCAAGGAACCACACATGGCTGCCAAAAATCAGTTACTAGATTTTAGTGGGAGAAGGAATTGCATTTTTATGCCTTTATGGACTGTCAGCCTTAATCGCTCCTTGCTCATTTGTGTAGCTATTGAGGAGAAGACCATGCTGTTTCTGGAGATGAGGACCAGTTCTCAGTGGGTGTAACACTGCTAAAGCCACATTAGCACTCCAGGATTGAGGATCTCAGGTGAATTTCTCTCTTTGGAGGTTTAGGTTTTTTCACCAGCAGAAGAGAGATGCCCTTTTTATTGAGCACGATCAAAACCTGAGGAAATTATTCCTCCCCAGAGGACAAGAGTGGGTGTGAATCTCTCAGCAGTGAGCAAAGACTGCGAAACCCCATCAGGGAGTTCCTGAAGGTGATGAAAATACTGTTTTCAACAGTTTTGTAATATGCTTTTATCCCCATGAACCTCCTATCAAAACAGTCACACACAAAAACACATCTCGCTGCAGACTCATTTTTCTGTCTTCTTCTTAGTGAAAATAAATAAACAAAATAATAACAAAAAATAAACCAGCTTATGAATGCCAACAGAGATTGCTAAACCTGCAGTGCTTGGGGGTGTGTTGCACGCTGTGCTGGGTGCGTGGCACACTGTCCCCAGCCCTGGGGTGTCACTGAGAGATAAGTCAGATAAAGGAAAGCAAAATGGAGGTGCCAACATGGATGTGGCTGGCAGGTCAACCCCGCCTGAGACCTGGGTTAGTTGGGATGGCAGCAGATGACAGGAGACATCACTTTTCTAATTACGGGTGTTTGGCTGCAGTGTCCTGTCTGCTGCTCTTGCTTGAGGGCACCCCAACAGATAGATGGAGCTCTGTCCTTCTCCAGAATGAGAAAGGTGCCTTGCTGGGCAATGCTCCCAGCTCTCAACGACTATGTAGCATGAGCAGCACTGGAGTTGCTGGAAAGGAGTCGAAAACCTGCCAAAGCTCAGTTGGGATAAGGACAGAGAGCCCACGTGGGGCTTTGTTAATAGGGAGCTGTGAGGGGTTGCTGAACAAAAGGACTTGTCCTGCAACGGTACAGTAGGCAGGGAGAGATTGGGTTTATTTGACTGTGTTTCATCCACGTCTGAGAGGGTTTATTCCACTTTGAAAGTTCCTTTATTCTCATTTGTGCTTCTACAAAACAGCTCTGGTGTTTCAGGGCTCCCGGGGCGTTTTTGTGTGCACAGTGGAGAGAGGTCCAGGTTGGGGCTGGGATGGGTTCCCACCACATTCCTGCAGCCCTGCCCAGTGAATTTTAAACCTCCTATAGCCCAGATCAATATCTAAAATCACTGCAAGGTGCCACAGCAGGTGAAAAGGAAGGGTGAAGGGCAGCAAGAGTTTTATTCAACTTTACAGGTGGAAGGAATTGGTTAGGTGAGAATGGCGTCATAATTCAAGGAGTGGAAAAACCCCAGTGGCTCTGCCAAATTTAACCCTGGCATGGAGGGAGCCTAGGAATAATACATGTTTTATACAAGTTTTCACTGTTAGCTTTCCCCAGTCAGATTCTTTATCTGGTGGGGTTTTATTCACAAAAGCCTTTTGATGTTACCTTTCATTTTCCCCAGTCATTCTCCCTTTCCAATGGCCTGTTGTTGTCCATCCCTATTACCTGGAGCCATTTGTGTGACATCCCTTCTTACTTCTTAAAAAAATTCCACTTCCTCTGCTGAAGGATGGATCACCTCCTATTTAAGGTCAATGGAAAGATTTCAATGAGCCCTACGCTGGAACTGAAATTGTTGCTTCCTTTCCGATTTCTCAGTATGATATTTGCCTCCTAGCAACCACCATTTGCAGGCAGTGGTACAGCAATATTAAACACTCGTTTGTGTGCCGCAACTGGCATCCCAGTGCATCCCACAGAGCTTTACAAAGCACTCAGCGGTGTCAACTCACTCCTCTTGCTGTAGGTGCAATTTAGATAGCAGCGTTACACAACAAGCTGAAAAGCAAAGGCAAGTACTGTCCTACAAGGCTGCAATAGGAAGATAGGGAATGTTGTGGGCTAGATTAATACCCCAGGTGTGACAGAAGTACCCAGAGGATGTTTAGGGATCACTTGTGAGTTTTCTGCCTAGAACATCCCAAATAGCCAGTAAAACTCTATCTTGGAGCTGCACTTTGTGCATCAGCTCATCCCAGGTGCAGCCTTCCAGTCCTGCTTTTTGACAGCTAATTTGGTGCTTTTTTCTGCTTTTAATTACAGCAATTCATCACATTCTCTGCCAGCTCATCCTCTTTGATGTACTGTGATGGTGAATGTCATTTGTCCAGGTAGGACAAGGTGAAGTTTGCCTGCTGGGAGCAGTGATTTTTCCTTAAGGGCCTGGTAAATGCTCACAGCTGAGTGAAGTCTTTGGGTTATTTTGGCTCCCTTCTTCTTCCTTCTCTCCTATTTTTGCATGTTAATTCCATATGTTCAATTTCTGATTAGCCAGATTGCAGCACTAGTGGCTCTATTTGGGGAAACTCAAGATCGTTTACCTTCAGCTGTATTAGAAGAGAGCTTGTTCCTGTGGGGCTGGAGAACTAACACTGTTCATGCAGCTCCATCAGCAGGACATTTCAAATGGGTATTAGTGGTTCAGAACAGCCTGGCCTTCTTAGCTCTTTGTTAAGGACCTCATGAAGACAGATGTCTCACAGGGTTTGAATGAATAACCTCCATTCTAGTGTATCCTATTTGTAAGTTGCCAGTGACTCTTCCTCATTTGTTAGTCACTAATTTAAGATCTGAAGGACACCTCGTAATATTGGTGGGGTGATTCAAGGTTATTTAGTTGTGGTGCTTCGTGAGCATCTCAGCTTTCATTAAAGGAAAGGAAAGAAGTAAACATTAAGTCCACCAAGCAATTCCAAAGAGAAAGATGAACATACAAAGTTGGAGGGCCAAAATTCAGAAGGCGGGTTAAGACTCTGCCACATTTAAAGCTATGTTGTAGTTATTATTTTTAGATATTATGACATTTTTAACAAATTGTAGTTATTATTTTTAGATATTATGACATTTTTAACAAACTCCTGAATTTTTAGAGCCTGGAGCAATTCAGTTGGGAAGAATTACAGTTTTCAGCTGCAGCACACCTTTGGAATCTTCCCTGGTTTAGCCAAGAGAGAAAGGATGCGCCAGGGAGCTGTCTATGTATGTAAGGTTTTTGTATGCAGTACATATACATATTAGCACATTAATTTTACTTTAATTGCTAACTGGACAGTTTGCAAGGGCCATGTCTATAATCCAGGAAGTTAAAAAGTTTAAGAGTAATAGCACAAATATACTGTGCGTTTTACTGGCTCAACAGTCATAACATCCGGATCATATAAAAATGGCTTTTTAACAACAACCGCTTCTCCCACAGCAATTAAGAACCCATGAAAGTTGAAAGATGATGAACATCACATAATTGCTTTGTGCAGAGTCTAATGAGACTATTTGCTTGGTAAATAGAGTATTTTCTTTCTTGAGAATAGAAAGAATAACCGATGATACATATTTATAAGTGAATCTTATCTTTCTCCTGTCATGGAGTCTTCATCAACAAACATACTTCGAAAAGAAAGGTACTCACATTAGAAATTCAGCTTGTTTATTATCGCTTAATAGTTGTACAGCAGTGGTGCTGAGAAGAAACAGTCCAAGGTCTCGTGCTTCCCATGCTGAATTGCTGGATGTTCAGATCAGGTTATGGTAAAAATCCAGGTAACTCCAAGGGCGCTTCAGTATCCAAATCTGTCACAAAAAGGTGTCTGGATGTCTCCCTATGCAACACCTCGATGGCCATGGGAGCAGAAAGAAGAGCACGCAATCATCTGTGTAGGCCATTTCATCTGAGGACGTTGGTTGAGCAAGGCACGAGAGCTTGACACTGCTCCTCATGCCTGCTCCGGGAGCAAACCCTGGAGTAATGCGCCATGAAGCAACAGAAGCAATCTCAGGGTTACATATGGCTATTCTTTGCTACTTGCTGAGTTATTTACTGTGCTTTATCATCAAAGCATATTGGTTTGTGTCAAAGCACAAGTGGTTTGTGTCAGGGCAGCTGGTAAGTGTGTGTATCTCGAGGTATGAGTCAGCTACAAACATCTTTCAGCAAGTAGTTTTTTTCAAGGCTTTGTTCTTCAGCCTGATTGTAGACAAGTTTTAACGAAAGACACCAAACAATTTCTTCTGTAGACAAAAAGAAACCCCAAACCTGTCTGGGCAGTATTCCCAGCTATCTGTATTTCAATGTGAAGCACATCTTTGGTGCTGCTGTGATCTCAATTTGCTGCCTGCAAGATGCCCCATGGAAGCATCATGGTTTTGGGGAGAATTCTGGAATCTGGAACCATCCCAAATAATTCATCCTCCATTCACTGCCTTACATGATTTCTGTAACTCCACTTAAGGTTCCTTATATGTGGGGTTTGGGGGTGCATTTTCTGTATTAATTCTAGTCACTACTGGAGTGACCACTTGTCATGGGTTCTGGCCATGACATGAGCTGTGCATGTGCAGTCTGAACCTGTTTTGTCAGGATGGATTGTACAATGTACTCACGTAGGATATCTTGTCCAGCTCAGTTGATGTGTGCTACGATAATGGTCTGACTGCAAGTAAAATAATGTGAAGATATATATTGATATTTCAATTACTTTTTTAAATTGCATTTGCTGAGATCCCTGTGCCTGACTTGGGCATTAAAGTATGGATTGTATCTGATTCTGAGAACACATCATTTTGTCTGTTCAGCGCACATAATAACTTATACTTCCATCCTTGGGTAATCGCCTCTGCTTTAAAAAGTGACCCTAAATTGTATTTACACAATAAATTAATGTTCATTTCTTACAGAGAGAAAAACTGCTCCAAGGAATCTGTGGAAGTTCAACTTTCTCTGTTCTTCCTCCATGGTCTTGATCATCAATAAGTAGCTATGAGCGCTCATGGGACAGTGCAAGGGCTTCTCACAAGCTTTTACAGCTTTTTTATGGCTAAGGTGTCGAGGAACTAACAGTTTGAAGCAGAATCAATGGTGGTTGTAAATACGTCTCTTAATGTTGCTATATCTTCTTTTTTTTTTTCCCCAGGAAATGAGATGATGGCAGAACAGAGACTCCTGAAGAACCTCCTTTTGAAGGCAAAGGTGGCCTCTTCTCAGCAACGTATTAATGGGTATCATGTGGACAGCTGCTGTGACTGCAAGGCAAGTATTTTATTTAAGGAGGAAGAATTCCTCCTTGTCACCAGTGAAAGTTTTAAGTGCACACGCAGTGTCTCATGCAGCACAAAATACCACTGTGTTCTTTCCTGGGGCATATGCTTACATAGGATTTTCTCTAAAGAAAATGAGGGGTGAATGTCACATACCAGATGTCTTCTTAAACATGCTTGCTAAACAAAGTCATGTTAATTCATCTGGGTTCAAAACAATTTCACTTCCAGGATCAGGGATTATTATTTCACTGAGACTGAATAAAAGGTGCAGGTCTTAAAAGCAACAGCTATTTCTTTTAGTGATATTCCGGATGGAAATTGCATTCTCTTCTTAAAGGAAATGGAATTAAATAAGGCATTATGAGTGTTGCTGACCTATATCTGTGCTGAGACCAGGGACATAGTAGAACAGAGCGAGAATGGTTTAACCTCTGTCTACTTGATTGTCACACTGAGCCTGGAATAGCAAATGCAGTTTTGCCTTTCACATCTCGGAAAGGATGTTGTGAAACTGGAAAGGAAAGAGCCAAAGTAAAGCTACATGGGCAGGAAAATGTGCTTTGTGGTGTGAGATTTACAGAGCTCAATCTGTTTGGTTTATCAGAAAGATTTCAGCCTTCATTTGGTTACAGTGTTTATGTATCTTCATTAAAAATAGAGTTTATAGGTACTATTCCATCCAGTGCCTACAGACATAGCAAGAACCAATGTCCGAGAGTTAAACTAAGAACCATTTATGTTTTAAATAGCACACACATTTTCACTGTTGCCATGGTTAGGCACCAAGAAAAGTGAAGAAAACGTGAAAGAATCGTAAAATCACAGAATGGTTTGGGTTGGAAGGGGTGTTAAAGCTCGTCCAATTCCAACCCCCCGCCATAGGTAGGGACACCTTTCACTAGAGCAGGCTGCTCAAAGCCCCATCCAAATAGGTCCATTTTGATGCCTAAGATCATGGCAATGAGTTTCTTGAAAGCATGCAAGCAGCCAGTCTCTCTCCCGCAGAGCCACCAGACGCGGATCTCCACCATAGGGGCATCCAAGCGCCCATGTGAACCGTCTATATGTCCATCCACGGACCACGGCCGCATGGTGTGCACTGGGTCCAGCTCCGCGCAGGCTGCGTTACAGCAGAGGGTGCTCTGAGCTCGGCTTGGCGGGGCCGCATTCCCGGGAGAGGCAGAGGAGTTTCCCTGCAAGCTGTCCCAGGAGGAGCGAGCAGGCTAATCCAGCCGTGCAGGCATTTTGTGGTCAGCCTTGTGAAGGATCTTTCGCCTGTGAATTAAATCACTGTGCAAATGCGAGGTCCTTGGGAGCCGCCGCTGCCCGGGGTTCCGCTGGGAAGCTGGAGCAGGGCTGTGTGTGCAGTTCCCACCGAGGGTGGTTATGTAAATACCGCTCTCACGATAGTTAACTAACAGTATTAACTCTGCTGGGAGGCGGAGGCAGTACTCCTCTAATTTGTCCTGCGCGGTCCTTTCCCCACTGCACTGTTGGCGATGGGGCATTCTTGTACCAAAGCTCAGACAGGGTTTTGAATCAAAATAATCAATTTTAGAATATTTCTCATTTATGTTTCCTGTTTCCCTTTTTTTCTTTCAACTTTTCTCACTGCAAAAAGGGCAGGGAGGAACATGGAAAAAAAATACACGGCTCATTTCCCGGTTTTGTTTAAAAATTAATAATAAAAAAATAGCTGGAAAGCTTTCAAGAGCCCTTTCACTGCTTGTGAAAATGCTCTATTTCAAAATCAGTATCTGGGCTTGGGGGAGAAGCTCTGCAGTTCAGTCCAGCCAGTTCTAATAGCCATTTTAAAAGACTCTTACTATTGAAACTAAGGATGGAATATCACCTTCTTCCTGAAAGGGGAAGGGGAGCAAACTTGGGTGGCATGTCAAAGGAGCATGTGGGAAGCAAATCACTGTTTATTCTGTCTTCCAGAGGAGCCATCCTGCAACATGGTGTTGAGGACGAAGGAATAAGAGGGGATCCTTGCAACAGCCCCATCTGCTGCAGGGCCTGCAGAAAAACGCAATGGGGTGGGCAGGGAGAGGAGTCACTCTGCCATAGCTGGGTTTTGGGGGTCCTCTTTCCTCCCATAAGAGTGCTGCATAATGGTGCTGGATTCCTCTGTGGGAGCAGTAGCATAAGCGTGCTCCTTGGCATTTGGAGGTGCGCACACTGTCAGCTGTGGTTTGTTAGTCATTCTGGGTTTCCTTCCCCTCCAAATCTTCAAGGAAAGACTTGGTATTTACTCTCTGACATTTTATTTGCTAAAGGACTCTTCTTAAAATACCGTGGTTCATGTACAAAATATTGTTTATGCATAAAATACCACTGAGGCTCAATTGGGTCCTGAGTTGACCCCTGCCTACCCCTCAGATCTTCCAGCTTCTTATTTGACCTGACAGTGTAAGCTCCTCCTCTCACACACAGTACACAAAGCTTGCTTCCCAGTACACATACCTAATTTGTAGCTAATACTGTCTTTGTGGCTACTTTAATAACAGTATAGATTTTTTCCTAAATGAGACACACATGTGACTCCTAAGCCGACATTTCTCTGTTTCAGATTAAGCACATTTTGTTTTTCCAAGATGCCACATCATACATAATTTTCTATAATCGTTTCTATTGATTTCATTCTTAGCCTTCCATCAAAACAGCACTGGAGCAATTGAGGAGCAGACTGTGACCTACCTTGCAGAGAAGGAAAGGGCATGAGGAATCTACTTATGTCATTATATTGACCTTCTGCTTTGTAGGTAATAACCTTGGGCAAAAGGAATAGTATTAGCTAAGGAGTACTGTTTCCAGGGGGTGGGAGTCCTGGCTATTTTCTTCCTTGCTAAGGCTCCTAGAAAGCATATCTCTCCTGTGGGACACAGTGCTGCTTGATTGTACCATCTCCTTCCAGGGCAAGCTGGAAATTCAGAAGATGCCTGTCACATTCTTGCAAGGCCGCAGGCAACGAGTACAATAAGGACAAGCCCAAATCTTGAAGGAGAGCAAAGTTAGAAGTCAACCAGCTGGAACTGAAAAATTTCACTGGCTCAGCTCCAGAAAGAGTGGTATGTTTTGGTGTTTGCGGAATATCCTCATGTTTCTTACCAGGACAAGATCATGCCAGAGCAAGTTTATGATGTGGAGGCATCTCCTGGGTTTGACTGCAGCAGAAATACCTTGTGGTTTCTGTCCATCTGCGTGAGATTAGGCAGTCCTGGAACACATGAAGATTAATAATAAAAATAAAAAGCTTTCTTTCTACCCCCCTTCACCTCCTCGCACTGAGACGATTTAAAGATTCAAAATCAGTTTGTATTTGGGCTAGAGATTGGAGTTAGGATTGTAATGTTTCCATTTAGAACAAGGAAATTGAACTAGAGCAATTAATAACAATATGGGAAAGTAAAGACTGAGACAGTCACTTGAAGCTTGCATGCTTAGCTGGGGAAGGGGAATTCTAGAAGACTTCTGTCTTTTACTGCCTGTGTAAGTTTTCTATTACCAGCTTTCAAGTACAGAGAGAAGCAGTTCTTTGTGTTGTACTGCTTCACCCGGTGCTATAAACCCATTCATTTACAGGGAGCGGATACTTAATTATGAATCCCAAAGTGTTTTGCTGACTTGTACAAACTGTGCACTCAGGCCTATTTCATACAGCCATGAAATGCCATCATCCCTCAGGTGAAACAAAGCAACTCTTCAGCAGCACAAAGCAAAGCTGCACAGTAATTTAGGAAAGGAAGTGAAGAAAAATGGCTTCATTTGAAACTGCAGGGGGATTTTAACTATGCAGAATGCAATTACCAGAACTGGAGTTTGTCCAGGATACTGGGGTTAAGACCCTATCTATTACAAAAGATGCCACAGAATTGCCAGCATCCTTCCCCTCATTTCCTATGTGTTACTCACTGGGCTCCTGAGCACACACTGAAAGAGGCCAGTCCTTTTTAGGCTGTGAAAAATGATGGGATCTCAGGGCAAGGTGCAGAGGAAAAACCACTAATTCTCACTGACCAGAGCTTCCTCTTTGAACGTGGTGCAAAGGGCTTTGTACTAGAGAGGGAAATGAAGGGCTCCTAGGTGTGTGACTCCATCCAGAGCCATCAAACCAGGGCAGCTGCTGCTCTACAGTGTAAGCTGCTGAAATAGCAGCGTGGTTTCACAATCTAAATTTGGATGTCAGTACTTTAAGCCAGAAATGGGCCATTTCCTGACCAAGTTTAAGCAAGTTAGACTGAATATCTAAATACTTTTTAATTTGGATCAGAAATCCCATGTTTCACTGGAAGCAATAAGCCAAGGACAGTGTCTCCAGCATCCTGGCTCATAGTGAAGAGCAGCATCGCAGCACAGAAAAAAGACTTAAACCTCACCTGTGTGATGCCTGTTAGGAGCAATCCTGAACTGTTTGAGTTTCGGAGAGCTCCTTGACCTCCAGAGCCCAGCTCTTTTCAGGCCCTCTTCTGTTTCTCAGTTGTACACACAGTCCTGCCCATTGTTTAATAACTTCATCTGATAAATAATTAGAGCCCTTTATCTTGGAGCATTTACACCCCAGCGGAATCAGAGAGAAAAATTAGATGCCAGAAGCTGGTCTTTGCAGGAAAGAGGACAAGGGGAAAGCCGAGAAGCAAAGCCTGATCCAGGTAGGGGTGCATGGAGTGAGCATCACGTCCCAGGACTGCCCCTGCCTTCCCTCTTGCTGTAGGCAAACAAGCATTGTTGGTTCTGCAGGGGAGGAGGAGAGGCAATATTTGTTCATATATATGTATATTTTTAACTCCCACAAAAATACTGATTGTGAAACTTTGGAAGCAGCATTTTTTAACTTGGCACAAAAGCTCAAGTGTGTGTGGAAAGCTCTCAGCTGATTTGTGAGGTACAAAAGCCAGTGTTCATCACTTCTATTTCTGGGCATTTAACTGATTTAATTAGAAGTCAATAAGCCCTGCCTCTTTCTGCCTAGAGATCCAGGTATTAGGTGTGCTCAGTGCTGGAAGCATCTAGCTGCCTTATATCCCCTCCATTTACTGTTCAGAGTGTTTAGGTCTTATCTAAATGTCTGTGGTTAGATACCTGTAGCTATCATTATTTTCTCAAGGCTGTTGAGACAGACAAGGAACCATCACAGAAAATGCATGATAGAATCTGGTTGCCCACTCACAGGTTCTGAGGGAAAGGTTAGCAATTAGTAGTGAAACCCCAATAAACAATGCTTCAGTCTTGTAACTGCAAATCTTTCTAATAGAACCTGCCTGTTTCATGCCCTGCATCATAAATCAGTGCCCCTGACGAGTAGGCTTTGAATGGCTGGACCAAAATAATTAATCAAGATTAAATCAAAAGCAGCATGCTGCATGTGAAGGCAGTGGTAGTCAGGATGCATTCCTAGGAATGAAATCACTTCGAAGTGGCTTATAAATCTGGGACGTGGCTGAGGTTGATGGGAGGAAATGTGGCTGGTATGGATTTTCAGGTTTTATTGTGCATGGATACTGCATACAGTTAAGTCTTCCTGCTCGTGCAGACAGCATCAAATTTCAGACTGCATGTATCTTGCATCTTCATCTACCAAACATGATAGGTGACGATGCTGGGCTGACGGAGTGCTCTCGCACCCCTCCTGCAATGGTATTCAGGAGATTTATACCAGGAGAAAGGCAGAGAGGACCCCAAACAACAGAAAGAAACCGGGGGAAATCAGGCACCATTTGTGATTTCACTGAGTACATGATGGACATGCAAAATCTGGAAAAAGAAACATCGCTGGGGTAGAGTTTTACTCCATTTTAGCTGATATTCTCCCTTGTGTTGCCTGAACTGAACCCTGTAGGTATTTTCAAGCAGATTGGAAGTGGCAGTGTCCTGATAGCTACGGTACTGAGCATTGTCCCAGTCATTGAGTGTTTATCCAGTTTTTCTCTTGTATTTATTTATTGACCATTCATGAATCAGGACTTTTTCTTCACAGACACTGAGCTAAAGCTGCATCTGTGATGCAACCAGGAGCAATGCTCAGGAATACAAGAATATACACTTGCCAGCATGAACAGGAAAATTAAATAATCATCAGAGATGGTCTATTTATCTAATGCGAAATAATGCTCTATTTCAAATTCAGCCTTAATATACTCTCTTAAACCTGTCCAATATATTTTTTTCCATGTAACATTCCTGCCTGGAATATTTTTCAGCTTATTTTCTCTAAATCTTCTCCAGGGGAGCAAAGATTTGCACATCATTATGTCAAAAGCCCATTGAGGATACACTACCTGGAAATTTTGTAAACCAGATTCATCCTCTGGCTGTGAAGGGGAACTGGGCTCCGAGCATAGCTTTACAAAGGCACCAAAAGCCAGACAATACCCAGAGGTTCTGCTTGGTACTGGCAGTGCCCAGCAGAAAATAGGAAGGTACTGAACTGTTTGTGGGTCCATCTCTATAGTACCTAAAGTAGACATTGCCAGAGCAATATAAAATCTCCCCAGAAGAATGATAAGGTGGTAGCTGAAAAGTGATTCATAAGCTCATAGAAGAAGCAGGGCTGGTGCTAAGTGTCTCAGCATGACAAAGTCACCTTTGATATAGTGCTTGTACACCTATTACTCAGTAACGGAGCACGCCTTGCTATCCTCAATTCCCACCTTTCAGCATGTGTAAAGATTTCTGTTTGGGATAAATTTTAACTTTCAAATAGTGAATAATATCAATTTTCTTGGAATTCTGCCTTTCAGCAAAAGAACAATAACCTGAAATTTTAATATCCTTCATCATTCAGCAATAATGCTGAGAGGATTAATAGTAATAGCTATATTTCATTTTTTTTATAGCAGGTTGTAAGGGAAATGAATGTTCTGTGTCAAATGAAGGTCACTCTGACCACCACTTGTTCTAGTGAAACTTTAGTGCAACTGGTGCTCTGGTTCAACTTTAGGTAACATCATTAATAAGGAAGGGGAAAAAGCATCCTTAAAAATTCTGTGTGCAAAAAACCCTGCAGTGGCCAAGCAAAAGCAATAACACAGTACGAAAAATGACATAAGAAACAAAGTAGTTGCTCTGCTGGCTCATTTAGAAATACTTCATCCTGACCTGATGTTTCAACTAAGGGAAATACAGGTTTTTCACCTAAGCTTGTGTTCCTTTTTTCTGATGAACTCCAACCTGACTGAAAAGAACTCAAGTAACCCAATTCGGTATTTCTTCTCTCTCCTCCCTGATGGGTTTTGTTCATGCTGCTCTGGAGGACAAGCACTGAGGTGAGGTGAGACTTGCGGTTCTGGGTCATAGTGGCCTTGGTGGGACAGCGGAAAGTGCCACAGGCCACAACACAGCACAGGGAACCTGATTTTAAGGAATTCTGCTGGATCTTGTATCTTAATACTTTTCTTTTTTCAGCACTTGATGTCTGCCCAGTCTGGGGCTCAGGATAGATAAGTTCCCAGAGATGTAGCTGAAGAAGGAAAGGGGAAGCATCCCCAGGGAAAACCATGAACCAAAGAAGATCCCAGGTATTTCTGCTGTGGAGTTGGGAGTCTCTCACCCTGCCATATCAACTCACTGTTCCTCAGAAAGCATTTCGCTGCTATAAACATGGTTCCAGGTCCTTCTAAACACAGCTCCATTGTGGATGGTCACACCAACATCTGTGAGAGCTTTTGGGGCAATTGTTCCCACTAAATACCTATGAAGACTTTTGGGACAGTTTTTCTTCCCCCTGCATAAGTAACCTTATAGACAAACTCCTCTGTTTCCTGTCTTTGTCCTGAAATTGTGTGTATCTGCAGTTCATATCAACTGAGTTCCTCAGCTGAGGCCAAGGTACTTGAGTTGATTCCTCTTCCAAACCCAACAGGCGCTGATAGAAAAAGGGGCCACAGGAGGTTCTCATGAGTGCCTAATGATCACATGTGTTCTATAGACTGATGAGTAGGTTTTAAATGGAAGAAGAAAGAGAGGAGTTGTATGTACTTCTCTCAGTCTAAGGAAGATGATCAGTGGAGGAGGACAGAATATATTCAGTGCTGCCAGCATCAATTCTCTGCAGGATGGTGAGTGAAGCCTTCTGGCTTTACAGCTCTTACTTTGTATCCCGTTGCTGAACTAGCTTGAATTGTGTGAAGCCCAGTTTGGGATTAAATCAGGTCAGTTTGTGGCTGCCAGCTTTGGATTGTGTTCCAAAAACTATGCCTTCTTTTGTTTTACTGAGTATGTTTTTGCCTGTCCTGCTGCTAACTAGCGGTTTTATTATAGATCCTGTTGAATCATAGGCAATAGGGCAGGGGAGGGAAGTGGAACAATGTAGTGGGTGTGCAAGAATAGAAATGATCCTTAAAATATGTTGGGGATGGAACAGCAAGGCTTATAAGAGGATAGCAGTTGTCTCCTTATCTGTAAGAGTTTTTCTCCACCCAGAATCAGTCTTGAGAATCTTCCTGCTTCTTCCAAAAATAAAGGCCTTCTTATATATCCAGAACACTTCACTGCAATTTCATGTCCTGTTTGACTCCTGGCTAATAATTTCATCTTTCATTTCCTCCTATTGTTCACCCTGGCATGCATCCTATCTATTATAAGCCCCAGATAGCATAAAGTTGTGGGGTTTTTTAGATTTAGGGAGAGGGAAATAAGTCAGCTGGCTCGCAGGAAGGCTTTTATAGAAGCACAAGTTCTGGAAGCATTGCACTGAGACTAGCATTAAAGACATAGTTCCGTGGAAGAAACCTTGAGTGAGGAGACAGAGCAGCCCTGGCTTTTTGTAAGAGCTGTGTTACTGGCATAGAGAAGGTAATTGGTCCTGTAGAGGACTCTTGCAAAATGGTGCTTTGTGGACACAAAGGAGAAACGTGAAGTTTTCACAGGCACAAATTAGCTGCTGGATAAGTACTCATGGGAGCTGGGCTTTTCTGAAAATCTCTATTGAAAAAGTTTGCTACAAATCAGCATGTTTGCAAAATTAAAATGTCTGTAAATGTGGCTTTTGCCTCTGTGTCTGTATGCAAAGACATGCTTCTACAGAGTCTGTCAGCTGGACTAAAGTATGTTTCCCAGTTGGATTGGGCTCTGCTATGTCATATCTCAAGGTCTTGTATTGCTTCCCCACCTTCCTTCTTCCTGCTAAGAGAAACAGCTCTCAGACTTTATCTATCTTTTGTCTTGTGAAGGCGGATGAGAATCACCAAAGTAGCAGCAACACCAGAGCTAGGAGGCTTCTGAGAGTGCTAAATGTGGTGTTGCAGCTCTGCTAATGAGCCCCTTGGATCTGTTTCTTTTCCCTTCTATACCTGTACCATAACGTTTTGCTTTCTAGGGTGCAGAAAGTTGCCTGAGTGCTCTTTGGCCGTTAGATAGGATAGGATGATGAGGCTTTCTGAAGGGCATATAAAACTGGTCCTATTGGCAGAGCTATAGAGGAAGTGGAGGTGTCGATACTAGGATTTTATTTGCACTGGTGCTCCTCATTTGTATCAGTGATAAAACATTTATAGCTTGTGGGAGATGAGATACTGCATCACAAAATTTCTCCAGGAATCCCAAAGCATAAAAAACCCCTCTACAGATCAGATTTAATGTCGGAGCAGAAAATCTGGGTTCTATCCTGGATTGGCAGACCTGCCTCAGTCACTGTGGGTTTTGTCTCCTTGCTCTGAGCTGTAAAAAGATACCTTGCAGCCTGTAATGCAAAGAGCTGGCTATGTTTTGATGTGTAGAAATCAAGGTTAATTAGAGAATATTCTTACAAATCACAGCTTTTCACCGGACTCTTCATCTCCCATATGCCAGGGCTCTGAGCTAGAAGAAAGACTGATGCTTTGTAGTCATCTCCTGCCGTTATGAGTTCAAACATTGTAAGAGCAGCTCTACCAGTCCCAGGGAGCCTGAAGTTGTTCTTGAGGGCATCTTTCACAGGTCACCTCATCTCCTGCACAAATTGCAGTTTGTCTGCCTTTTCTGAAGAATTTTTCATGGAACGGCTGTAGGAGGGCTGCTGGAAAGGAAAACTTAAGCTTAGAAAAGGAATAAGAACAATAGGGATACAGCAGTAGCTCTCCCAGGTCAGTCCAAGGTTGAGCATCATTTGAATGTGGGATACCAATACTAGATGAAATGGTGAAGGCATCAGAAAAAAATGGAAGATCATAGAATAGTTAGGGTTGGAAAGGACCTTAAGATCATTGAGTTCCAACCCCCCTCCCATGGGCAGGGACACCTCACACTAAACCATGTCACCCAAGGCTATGTCCAACCCAGTCTTGAACACTGCCAGCGATAGAGCATTCACAAGTTCCCTGGGCAACCCATTCCAGGGCCTCACCACCCTTACAGTAAAGAATTTCTTCCTCATATCTGAAGTTTCAACCCATTACCCCTTGTCCTCTCGCTACAGTCCCAAATAAAGAGACACTCCCCCAGTATCCCTATAGCCCCCTTCAGGTATTGGAAGGCTGCTATGAGGTCTCCACGCAGCCTTCTCTTCTCCAGGCTGAACAGCCCCAACTTTCTCAGCCTATCTTCATACAGGAGGTGCTCCAGCCCCCTGATCATCCTCGTGGCCTCCTCTGGACTTGTTCCAACAGTTCCATGTCCTTTTTATGTTGAGGACACCAGAACTGCACACAATACTCCAAGTGAGGTCCCAGGAGAGCAGAGTAGAGGGGCAGGATCACCTCCCTCGACCTGCTGGTCACGCTCCTTTTGATGCAGCCCAGGATATGATTGGCTTTCTGGGCTGCAAGCGCACACTGCAGCCGGCTCATGTTCATAATCTCATCGACCAACACCCCCAAGTCCTTCTCTGCAGGGCTGCTCTGAATCTCTTCTTTGCCCAACCTGGAGCTGTGCCTGGGATTGCTCTGACCCAGGTGGAGGACCTTGCACTTGGCATGGTTAAACTTCATCAGGTTGGCATCAGCCCACCTCACAAACGTGCCAACGTCCCTCTGGATGGCATTCCTTCCCTCCAGCATATCAACCGAACCTCACAGCTTGGTGTCATCGGCAAACTTGCTGAGGGCGCACTCAATTCCACTGTCCATGTCACCCACAAAGATGTTGAACAAGACCGGTCCCAACACGGATCCCTGAGGGACACCACTCGTTACTGGTCTCCAGCTGGACATTGAGCCATTGAGCGCTACTCTTTGCGTGCGGCCATCCAGCCAGTTCTTTATCCACCGAGTGGTCCACCTATCAAATTGATGTCTCTCCAACTTAGAGACAAGGATGTCATGTGGGGCAGTGTCAAAGGCTTTACACAAGTCCAGGTAGATGATATCCACTGCTCTGCCCCTGTCCCTCAGTTCCATAGCCCCCTCATAGAAGGTCACCAAATTGGTTAGGCAGGATTTCCCCTTAGTGAAGCCATGCTGGCTGTCACCAAGCACCTCGTTGTTTCTCATGTGCCATCAAGATAGTTACGAAATAACCCATGATATGCATTTTCCGTTAGCTAGTCTATGAAATGCATCTTTTTCTTGTCTCTGTCCAAAACACTGTCAATGAATTCAAGTCTATTGTAACTTGGTCTGAATGTATGTTTTCATACTACCGAGGGGATAAATGCTCATTTCTCTGTGAAGAATTCTTAGGGCTAATAATGAGGGTGGCGTGATAGCTCTGTTTTACAGCAGGTGCGTAAAGCTCTTTGAGGGATGTAGGGATAAGGTTTCTTGTGGTGTATGCTTTGATGACTTGCAGAGTGATAGTTCGCCAAACCAATGTGCTGTGTGTTGTCAATGACCTGTGTGTTTCCAGCAGCTCCCTAGAACTTGCACTTGCTGTGCTGTCCAGGCGTAACCTTGGGTCTTACAGCACTTCCACACGCACTGGTGTGTTTAAGATTAGTGTGCACAGACATAGGCCTGGCCCCGCAAATGCTGGACTTTTAAAGCCTTACTGTTCTGGATTGTTTTTCACCTGTAACTGTGTTTTGGATTTGATGAGCAGTTATGATGGTAACCAGGTTCTCGCTCTTTATGGAAAGGCAGCACTTCATAAATACTGAAATCTGCTCTTTCTACATCTGTGCTGGTTTCCTACAAACCTGGAAATGAGATTATGTGGCTGCTGTCTTAAGCCTGTAGCTATTGAATAGCTGTTGCCAACAGATTCATCTGAAATACATAAATAAGGAGAGGAATTCCATATGGTCTGGGAAAACAAACAAATACCACACAAATGTGGCGCAGTGTTTCTGAAGAGGAGGAAGGTGTTTGTTTGTTCTTCTTGCAGCATGAAGGTACTGCAGTGTTGCAACTAAAGCTCTATTTATCTTCAGCTTTGTGTCTGCTCCTTGGCTTCCCTGGGTTTGCGCCACCAGCACCTCTACCTGTTGTGTGCTTGTGACTGAGGTTCCCTGAGTATCTCTAATGCGATATATACAGTGGTTTATTATCAATGACACCTAGCAAGGAGAAAATGGACACAATCTCTGTTTTGGGGCTGCAAGAGTTTAGTTTTCAAACAGGGCTGATATCTTAGTACAGTCTAATACCTCTAATGGGCCTGGAATTTCTGTACTCTGGCACAACACTTGTGAAGGCAGCTGGGTTTTCTGGCTTGTATGAATTTTTTCCCCCTTGATCTCTGGTAGGATGAGAGATAACAAATAGGTAGTTGGAATAGGTAGAATATAAATACCTGAAAAGAAAGAAATTGTGGACATTCAAGTGCAACAGTTTCTTAAAGGATGATGTGGGACATGGAGGAAATAACTGCAGGAATTTAAGGAACATCTTCTAGGTATTAGTTGACTATAAGTGAGATTTAGTTTTATGTAAACCCTAAAGTAAGCTAATATAGCTCATGAATACAAAATGGGTATTTTTGGACCAATCCCTTTCATGCAGGTACTGGTATAACCTAGTAACAAGAACATGATTCTGAACTTTGCAGCAGGATTCCCATCAGCTTTGGATGATGAGTTTGATTAAATAGTAAAAACTCCAGCAATGGCAAGAGCACAGGGTTTTCTGAAAGCATCACAGTGACACCATCCACCAAGAGATGCAGGAAGACAAGAAGGGGCCAGGAGAAAGGAAGGCCTTTCAGAGAAGAAGGTAGAAAAGGATGTTTTTGGAGGGTAACTTAAAATGGAGCAAAAGGAAAGAGAGACCAAGATCTGCAGTGAGTGTGTTCTGCATGGAAAGGTTCAATGGAAAGGGGTTTTATTGTTGTTCTGTTGTTTGTTTTTTTTTAAGTATGAGTGGAAAGTCCTTAGTACAGCTGTAAAAAGCTATCTAAATCCTTTATAAAGGAAAATTAGTTGTCTCCCTGCATAACCCGAGGAAAGGAAGCCTGCCAATGAGAAATTCCTGGAAATGTGACAGGCCAAAGGAAAAAGCCTTATGATGAAAGAAGCAAGAGCTGGTGGGTTGTCCCCACCTGGGGCTCCCTGAGGGTCCCTGGGGGTTGGAGAAGATGTGCTGGTTTGAAGCATTACTGCAACATTTCATGGCTCTAAATCATCATGGGAACAGGTCAGTGCTGAACATGTGGAGACACCAAAGATGACCAGAAGTCCTCTCCACCTCTTCTGTTAGTAGTCTGTTATAAAGAAGCAGCTAGCCTGAGACAGCAAAGTGTTAAAAACAGCAGGAACTCCAGGCAGTTTAAACATTATATTATTCTTACATTCATTATATTAAAGAATCAATTATTTACTAGTGGCACCGGACAGAGTACATGAATTCTCTGTATCAGAACAAATGCAGTGATGCAGTCTAGGCTATTTTTAATAGTAAAGCTTTGGACACAGTGTGCTGAATCCAGTGTGTCTCATCACTATGTGTGTCATTCAAAGCTCTTATAAACAGCCATGCTTCTTCAGGAGTCAGACATTAGGCAAGCACTTGGGTAGCACCACGGAGCAGTGACGTAGCAATGTGATAAACATTCACAGAGATCCAAGTAGGGCCTTGAGATGGCTAAATATTTGGCAAAACAGATTATGCTGGAAGGAGAGGTTGTTGCAGGACTTGGAAAGCTGTATCAGCTGTGCCGGTAATGTGTAAGAAGCTAATTCCCCTGAGCTTCCTAATTCTCAGTGTCTGCGTGAGGTCTGTGCTACTTAAAATAGGAGCAGGTTGCTGAAAAACTCCTTCAGCAAAGGGTATGGATTTCTTCTGCTACTTGCAGCAATAGTAGAAGAAACTCCTGCAGATGTCAGGAGGCAGCTGTGTGAGGCAGGATGCCACCTTTTCCTCCTGCCTGTGTTGGCTGCATGGGGGAGAGTTAAACTTGTCTTCCTCTCTCCTGCAAGACTGATACATTCAAATTATGCATGCGGGAATGACTGCATGAAAGCCTTGCCAGAGCTATAGAGGGAGCAATTTTAATTGACAGTGTGTTCTAGTATAAGCTGCCCTGGGTTTTAAGTACCTGTACTTCTTGTGTAACAGAAGTACAGCTCAGAACCTGCTTCCTTGGAGACACTGCATTACAGCTTCTTGTGGCATTGCTGGTGCAGGAGGGGGTATGGGTATTTGAGGGTGTGTGTTCATGGTTTAGGCTCCCTATTTCTCAAATGTGAGTTCTAGAGCTGACCTGCAATGCAACACAAAGAACTGTAAGGAACTAATGCAGCTGATGCGGGACCCCAAAATATATATATGCATATATACAGTGACTTGCTTCTTGGGAAGCTACCTGTTGTGGATCCTTGGGGGAGAGGAGCTGGCAGGTCCTGTAGAAAGGCAGTACATCAAAGGAGGGAAGAGTATTTTGTATATGCATGAGACATAAGCACTTTGTGTTCCCCATGTTACCTCTGTGCAGGCTGCAAACACTTTACAGCTGGGATAAACTTTTTGCGGGTTTGTATACAACCGTTTAGTGGGCTCCTACCTCCAGCTGAAGTGGAGAGGCAAACTGATATATGAGCAGTGTCAGAAAACAGGCTGTCTAGCTGACCTTCAAAGTAGTGGTATTTAACAGCAGCAACAAATGCACTGACAAACCACTGGAGAAATCACACAGAACATGGAGCAGTAACTGTATGATCTAAAGCCAAAAGGGCACCACAGAACTGATGTTCAGAGCCTGTTCCATAGTGCTTTTGTCATAATCAGTTACAAGAGCTCTATTCCCACCCAGCTGATGCAATTCCCATGGCTGTCTTGGCAGTACTTGAGTTACATCCCGCCCCAAGGGAGATGACCCTTGCTTCACTGAGAGGCGGAATAAAGTCCCTCTCAGGATTCAACAACACTGTTCCAGTTTGACCACGTACTTTCTGGTAGCTTGCTGAGGTCATGTGTGTTGACTTACCCTATTCCTGCGTAATAAAAATTGGCAAATGTCCTTGGAGAGAGACCATGACTCTGCACTTACTGAGCAGCATCAGAGTGCTGAGTTGTGCCTCTTGTTTCAACAGCTCACACAATGCTGTGGCTTATTTCCACAAGCTGGAGCAAAGACAGATGCAAGGCAAAGAGGTCAGAATGGAACAGGAAAAAGGTGCTACCTCCTGCCATGAAAAGCCATCCTAAACAATTCATCTGGGATCAGAAAGGCCACGTTTTAGAGTAAATAAATGGAGCCAGTATTGACAGCAGTTGTTTCCTACCAACACAAAGAAGGGAAAAGACAATGTGTTCTTGAAGCGTGTCATCATCAGTAAGGGATTTGTTGGTGGAAGTGTAACTGTTGGCTTACAAAATGTAAAGATCAAAGCCATAGAGACAATAAATCAAATCACAAAAATGCAGGAAGAGAAATAATGGGAAATCAGGTTTGCAGAAAGGAGGAGGGAAATATTGCCTGGGGAAGAAGACAAAAGAGAATAATGAAGAACATGATCAAAAAAGAAATTAAAAACAGGAATTCAAGATGCTCCTTTTCCCATTAGATGCTCAGATGAAAATTTAAAACAAGGTGTTTGGGAAGAAAGGTAATGAATGAAGTGGGGAGCTGGGGTGCTGTCATCAAAAGAGTAAAAGCTTTCTAAGAACTCTAGAACTCGTAGATGAGAAAACTTCTCACTTACACTGTTGTCAGCCTCTCTTCCTCATCTCATTCCTGCAGTGTTGTCACTCAATCTGTCTGGAGCACTGATGATAATGGAATAAGGAGGAGGAAAATAAGAAAGAGCTGAACTTTGGCCCTGCATATTATCACAAAAATCAGCACTTCTGAAATTTTCTTCATGGTTTTTTTCCCCAGCAGAAAGTTACAGACAACTTTAAATGGAAACAATTGAAATACGATGTAGCTAGAACTTCTTTCACACGCTGCTCCCCAAATAGAGCACTACACAATGCCACAGTATCATGCTTCAATCTTTTTCTTTCAAATGACTTTTTTTCAGCATACGTAGCGTGGAGAATCTCTACAAGTCAAAATGGGAATGCTGTGCGCCCTGTGTGGCTTTGTTTTGATACAGGGAAATAAGAACTTGCACAAGGAGAACTCTGCTTTTGTAGCTACTGCCCTTAGTCCTTGAGGCAGGTTTCTTTCAAGGGAGAGCTGCTGCTGTTCCTCAAAGAATCACACAAGCTCTATTGGCATGGAAACCATCACAAAAATACTTTAAATATTGAGAATTAAATGGCCATTATTGTAGGCTCAGAGCACCTGAAGATATTGGCTACATCTCATCCAGTAGCCTGATTTAGTTTTGGGAGCCAGCCAAATACTTGCATCTCTTAAGGCTTCAAAAAAATACGAGCTTTTGCTATGGTGCTGTGGAGAATGTGACAGTGTTTCATAGGGATTTGTCTGAATGAGCAATCCTCGGAACTGACATCACTTGAGAGTATGGCAGCAGGGCCTGGCTGTGCTGATATTGGCAGAAAAACGGAGAAAGCTCCCAGGAAAATAAGTAAGGTGTTTTCTGTCTGGATTGACGTTGTGGCAATTGGCAACAGCCCATTTGAGAATGAATAAATCCAAATACTGACTGTGATAGAGGTTTTGAGATACCTTTTCCCTTAAATAAAACTCTTTGGTTCTTAATGAAACCTATTACAAAATCAAACATTTTTGTTTGCCTCTGGAATAACTACTGAGGTACTGCAAAGGGGACGCAGGAAAGGACTTGCATTTGCTGCGTGCGACTCGAACTTCAACAGGATCTAGATCAGCTCAAAACCCAGAGCATTCAAAAATTCAGCCGGTCCTCTCTTCTGTCACTTATCCACCATGTGTTCTCTGGTGTTTTCATTTTGTCAAATACCAAAGCTTTGGTGTGGTAAAACTACCTGTGGTGCACTAGGACTCTTCAAAATGGATGGTTGGTTTTTTTGGATGCTCTGAAAAGACCATAAACTAAACTTGACTCTTTCTCCATATATTAAGCTCAGCTGCTGCTTCCCTTTCCGATCTAATCCGCAATAGGCAGTTGTCATATCCTGAATACTTCTCCAGCTGGATCTCTCTGTGGTTTCCATAAAAAGTCAGGCATTCTTACTGGAGAAAGACAATAAACGCATAAATCTGGCAAGCTGTTCATTACAGAAGGCTAAATCCTCTATCCTCCATCCCATGATAAGGTCTGAAAGGTTACAGCAATGCCCCAGCACAGATTGCATCTCCAGAATATAAGCACCACAAACTTTGCACTTTCTTGAATAAACACTACAGCTGAAATGTGAAAACATTTCTGCAGATGCTGCAGCATCACTGCAGTGAGAGAACAGCACCAGGTTACTGATTCAGCTTAAATGCTTCTTGCAGAGCCCGCATCAAAGCAAGGCTGTTTTATCAGTTTACATACTTTAAACTGAGTTTATTCCCTGCGTAATCCTCCTCGAGGCACTCTGGTGGCTGGGCAGAACCATTGCCAGAAAGTGTCTGCTTCCTGCTCTGCAAATGTAATCTCTGCTTCCTCTGTTTCTGAGCCGGCTTCTGTGAGATTTTGTATGTGCGCTGTTGCTGAGCCTGAGAGAGGGCTTTTTCTTTTTTTTCTTATGATGAAAACATGGATTTTGATTTTTAAGGGGTTCCTGAGTTTAGATGGAAATGGCTGGTTTGCTCCTTTGAAATCAGTGTCATCTCACTATGAAAGTGCACTGGAACAAGGGACATCTTTCTCCATCTGCAGAGGATCACGCTGGAGCTAAAAAGCTCCTATGTTTTGCTTGACTGCAGGTCAGCGGCACTGCACTTTAGCCATCTGTTCATCTGTCCCTCCAGCTGCAAAATAGCCTCAGTAAAAGTGATTAGCTGAGAGCATTTTGAGACCAGCTCATCTCTACAAGCCATGTCTGGCTTTAGATACTGTAGTTTAATGCAGGATTCCTGCAGCATGATACCCTTCAAGATCTCTCTTCTGTTTCTGTGCTCCCCTTCTGATATTAAGAGGGACATCTTATAAAGGCAACTTACTGCTTGAACCAATAGTGAGGACCATAAGAAGAAGCTTATTAACTGTGCACTTGCATTGATTACAGATGAAGCAATCCTTCTTTTGTGAGCTTCGTGGGATATGTATACCAAGATAAGAATGAAGCTGGTTTAGGATGTAGGTGAGGTGTGCTCATTGCTTTCAAGGGTGTGAAATACCTGCCTCAGGTGGGAAGTCTGCTGCAGTTCCTAGCACAGCAAGCATTTTGTGTATGAAGGCTTCTCTCCTGTGTAATATTCACAAGGCTGAAGAGCTGGATGTTTCTGTTGTTTTGCTTACAGTAAAACTTGAGCAGTGTAGACTGAGTCATTCTTAGGGATGTGCTTGAGCACTGAGCAGTGTCTTCTGTGGTCTCTTACCCCTATGCCCTGTTCCCATGACCAGGTTGACGTTCCACATGGGTATTTTGGCTTACACAGGATTAATATAGTGGATGCCAGGAAATAATGCTGCCTACGAGAAATAGTGTGAATATCTGCTATTACCTTTATTTCCCACTGGTGATGAAGCCCTCAGGTTTCGGTTGCTGTGGGACTGGACTACTATCAGCCACCTCTGGCTCTGCTGAGAGTGCATTCGTAGAGTCATAGAATAGTTAGGGTTGGAAAGGACCTTAAGATCATCCAGTTCCAACCCCCCTGCCAGGGGCAGGGACACCTCCCACTAAACCATGCCATCCAAGGCTATGTCCACCCCTGCCTTGAACGCCGCCAGGGATGAAGCATTCACAACTTCCCTGGGCAACCCATTCCAGGGCCTCACCACCCTTACAGTAAAGAATTTCTTCCTCATATCCAATCTAAGCTTCCCCTGTTGAAGTTTGAACCCGTTACCCCTAGTCCTCTCACTGCAGTCCCTAATGAAGAGTCCCTCCCCAGCATCCCTATTCAGAAGGTGAGAAGGGAGCTCCCTTCCCCTTTCTTGGACTGGGGGCTGTCTTCATCTCTGCTGTTGTTCTTCTCACCCCTACTGCCACCTGAATTGTTTCAGTCCAAAATAAAGCTGCTAACATCTCTTTTTACTGTGCTGGATAAGCCTGTGTGGCACTTTTGACAAGAGAAAAAAAGCACGGCAATTCCTTTTTGGACACTTTGTTCCTAAGCACAGGAAGTTGTAAAAATGCTGATAATGAGCTAGTTCATTCATAGCTGATGCCAGAAATGATTGCCTTCTGTCGAGGCACCTCTTAGTGAAAAAGAGCTGATGATTGAGAAAGGCAGAGAGTTGTCAATTCTGACTCTTTCAGTTACTTTTTGCCTTGAAGTCTGTTATCTTCAGCTGTTCCCGTTGGAGCAGAGTAGGTAGTCTTGGCCAGGGCTGGGCTTTAATTGCTGTTTAGTAATTAATAATACTTATCAAGTGCCATTTCTGTGTTGTGGTTTCTATGGATCAAATGCCAAAGGGTATTTTTCTGAGCTGTTGTAAATAGTTGACATTTCAGCTCCTATATTATTAGTAAGGAATTCTGAGAAATATTTTCTAGATGTATTTCCCAACATCACAATAATTTTATACTTGCTTCTCAAGATGCAGAAAGGTGCAGTAGTCTATGGAAGAAAGCATCCCAAAACAAAAACATGATTCTTAGAATTAAAACACCATACTACTTTAATGAGTAAAATTTAAATCAAACCAAGTTATGGGCATGTGATGGTACGTCTCCCAGCAAAAACTTGTATTGTGTTTTGGCATTCAGCATAGGGAGACAAGGATTCATTTTCTTGAAGAGCTTCCTTTATTATGTATTTAACATACTTGCGGAAAAACAAATTATTTAGGGAGGTGGATTTTGGTATTAATTTTACTTTACCATCTTTGGTCCCACCCACCGATGAATCTGGAACATCAAGAGGTTTGTCATGACTTCAGGGAGGATGGTTCAGGGCTGTTTCTGGTTACAGTCACATTTGGGAATCTAAACAGTATTACAGGGCACGCTGGAGCATGGGTTACTTGCAACAAGGTCACATTGATCCCTGCTTGTTTCTTTTATTGCTACTTCTTTCATTTTTGTGGGTGTTTTTTGGAGTGGCCTTGACTATAAAATTGCTGTCAGTTCATTCCCTCTGTGTTTGGTTTGTCTCTTCCCTCCTGAGACTTGCAGTGAGGGTCATAACAAATTGGCTGGAAGAGTTACAAAGGGTAGATGAAGTAAGGAAGTGGCCCTGTAAGCCAGACTTCTTTCCAGGATCCTGTGTCCTCCTTGAGTTATCAGCTGAAGTTGCATGAAAGCAGGAAGCAAACTGTACAACGTATAACCCTGACTCTAAATGCTACTGCTTTCTTATTCACCTATATATAGTGGGGAAGAGAGCTTGATGGACTTCCGGGCAAAATCATTCAGGACACTTTTCTGGTAGTCGCTTTACCTTCTTAGAAGGGCTCTGGCTGAGCTGTGAGGCAAATGCATCTCATTGTGACTTTTCCATAGCACACTTCCCTCTATCTTTCTAACATTGGTTTTAGATGGATGCTCTTCAATGCAGGGCAGATATCTCAAATAATGCTTTTTCAGTCACAGCAAAAAGATGATAGTCTTCCCAGACAGGCTGGGGTTCTTGCTGCCTCAAATCTGCTGATGCAACAGTTAAATCTACTCCATTACTTTAAGATTGACAAATGGCAGTGAAATTGTAATGGCTAATTTGACTTGTGTCATGTTAATTTGGTAAATACCATTTATGTAACTCTATCCAGGATTGTACTTAGCAGCATATGATCTAGGTACTAAATGTTTATATACCATGATGTGTTGATATTTGTTCTGATCCTTTTGTACTGAAGCATGAGATTTAGAATATCTCACTTCTTAAAAACCACCTGTGCTTCTTTGCATTATTGGGACGAAAGGATTAGAGGAGTTCTTCAGTGTAAAATGAGTTGTAAAATTCATCTTGGCTGCACAGAGGGATTTGGAACTGGGGTCTGGTCCAGCCCTCTCCAGTGTTTTGCTGTAGAAGTAGATGCAGAACAGCTAGCCGCTGGGGAACAGCAAGAATCTGCTGTCACTCCAGCAAGCTCTGAGAGACTCTGGGTCCTCCTACAAGCTCTTACTGGGTCCCTGAAGCTGGTTTACACTTCTATATCCAGCTATGTTGCAAGAAGCAAAGGGCTCTTTATCCTTGACAGTCCACACTGATAAGGACAGCCTGCTGCTAGTGAGCCTGTTTTTCAGAGTAATGAAGTAAAGCCAACAGAACTGGTGACAAGGTCTTGCTTTTCCTAGGCAGGATTCATCCCAGGAGATCTTGGTGCACAGTAGTCAAGAGCTCTAATGTTGCCACAGCAGAATAACCAAGGGTACTTCCTGGCTTGTGAGTACTATGGAGACTTTTTTTTGTAGCCTCTAACAATGGCTTTTAGGTGGAGTCATTAGATGTGGTACAAGTAGCTTAATGGTCAAATCTTAGTAGCCTGTGTGCATGCTATACTGTGGTTGACAAAGTGGTGTGATCCTTGTTAATGCACAGGGAGTTGAAGTGCTCCTAAATGTGCCTTGCATATGTTTTTAAAATAATTAAATTGCAGGACTGGATTATCCCATAGGGAATATGTCTCTGCTCAGAAAACAAATTGGGATGTAATTTTACATATACTGTGGATCTTGCTTGTGTTGGTTTTGTGCCTCTGGTGATAAGCCTTTTCAGTTATGCGTAGCTTTATGCATAAATCTCTGTACATATGCCAGAAGAGGCATACACTTCTGTTGGTGCAGTTGCTGGGTTGTGCTGATACAAATTTAAGCAAGGCTTTTCCATGTAAAAAGGAAACGTGTGTGTATCTAATAAAATTCTGTCCTATTTTATACTCTGGTTCAGCTCCAGTGAGAGATGCGACTGATGTCAGGCTTTGGCTTTGCTGTGTGGGTTTGCAGGAGGTTTCAGCAGGGAAAGGCTTGCCACTGCTCACTGCAGAATTTATTATTCACACAGCGAAAGACATTCAGTTAGAAGTTGTTTTTTTTCCCTTTGCTTCATGTTTCAAGGCAGTGCAGTTGACAGAATTGACTGTCCCCCATTAATGGAATGTGAAGCTGCTGAAAGCAGCTGGAGAAGGAAGAGAGCTGGGAAATCTGCAGCCCATTGGCTGCACTAACTACACTGAGAAACATCTGCAATGCCAGTCTCTCAATTCTGCTGGATATGCTTAATTATTTAGAGCAGAGCAAGCATTTGAGTCTGTTTTTCTTTCTTCCTCGGAGAGTAAATGCATTAACATTTTGCTGGTGATTTGTACAGATAAAGTAGCTGTTCCAAGTGCATTTCATGATGCAAGATGTGCTTTTGGAGGCTTTCAGATACTTCAGTGAAGAACACAAAATGATCTTGCTATTTCATCAATCAGTGTGAAATGCTGCCTGTGATTAACATCTCCATTAAAAGTAACCTCTTGAACTGCTTGAATAAAAAAATGCTTCAAGTGCCTCATATGGGTGCATTAAAAATAAAGTACTGATCAGTGCAATGTAGTGCCAGGGTCTGATGGTTACACTGGAGATCAGGCTGGGGATAGTGTTGAACATAGGGTCTATTCCTTTAAAGAAGGAAGCAACCAGGTAGGAAATGGTATCTTTTCCTGGTTATAACAGCTTATATATTTACAGGCTTTGTGCAGTGGAAACTACAACTATTTGTCATAAACTGAAAAGCACATGGTTATAACATCTCAAAGTAACAAGGGGTTCTATAATATTTTAGGAAATGTTTCCAGTAAATCATACATATGCATATCACCCATGAGAGAGCAGTATCCTCTGGGGTTTTAATCCCAGCTTGGATGTTTGTTTTCTTTTGGCTTAGAACAAATACTTTGACTTTTCTGTTAAGTTATTGTGTCTGAGTCACTGTCTTCCTTGACACTAGAGTTGTAAAGACATATGTGGTTTTAAAGAATATCATGTTGATATTCTGTAATGTTAATTAAGGTACAAAGGGTCTACAAAAGACCCTTGTACCTTGTCAGGTACAGCTGTTTATTTGTTGTATATTTGAAGCACATGCACCGGATAGGACTCTTCAGACAATAAACTGTACTGAAGTATCATCAATCACACAACTTTGCATATCCCCGCAGAAAGGGGCTTGAGGTCAGTCTGCATTGCTCTGCAAAAGCACTGACCTGACCAGGTTACAAATGCAATTCGCTTAAAGTAAAACATACGACAAGAAATCTGGTCATAGTTAGAAGTGACCGAATAAAAATGTAAACTATGTTCTAAATTGCTCTGATTTGCATTTGAGAAGAATCCACTGTGGATTCTCTGGTGTGCTCTCCTGCTCTTCTTCAAAGCAGCAGCCCTGTGGTGAAGTGTTCAGCTAGAGGGCACAGTAGTTATTGTCTGGAGTTTGAGATGAAGAAACCCTTAGGGCAGATGCACCTCCCCATTAAACACAAAGTACCCACGCTCCTAATCAACTCCTCTGAAGTTACCCATGTCCTAAACTGGTTCTCCAACAGCTGAACAAGCTCTTCATGCAGTGGTTGCTTACGTTCAATGTTTTTAATAAGCAAAATGCTAATGTTTTGGAAAAATTAGCACTAGATGGTAATAAAATGGTGGGTCTAGTTGTTTTGAGCATCATGACAGCAGTTTATCTCATTTGAAGGCTTGGTCCAGAGCCTTCTACACTGTTGGTGATGACACCAGCAGTGTAATGCCATGAATGTATCTCCAATTTCACTTATTCGTTTATAGTAGTGTGCTGAACCTGAGATGAATGAGGAGCTGCAGCATTCCTTGGATTTGTTGACTTAATCATGCGTATGATTTCTTTTACGAAGAGAAACCAGGTGAGGCTCTGTGTAACTGACTTTGATAATTGAATGTTGGAGGGAACATTGCTGGCTGGAGTGTCCCCCTGAGGTGTCAATGAGAGAAAGCACAAGATATTTTGTACAGAAACTGTGGTGAGAAATAATCATGGAAACATTATCATTTGAGCCTGCCAGGTGGTGAAAACAGACTTTCCCTTCCCTCCCTCCCGTTTTTTCATTATCACAGGTCCAATGTGAAAGTAGGGGACCAGCCAGCTGTGAAGCAAGAAAGTTTTCTGTGGCATGGCTGTTTCTTCTGCATCCAAGCTATGGTCTTGGCCATGCACAGAGGATCATGGCCATTTTTACAGCAGCAGAGAGGATGTTTGATTGCACAGCTCAGGGATGCTCAGTGCTATCCAACCTTGCAAGGATGGCTTATCTAAAACCTATGGGGGCAAGCGCTACAGGGGAGAAGAAACTGATTTCAATGTCCTGGACAATATTAGATTAGCAAGAAGGACTCCTTTCTTCCTTTACAGAATCCTGCTAATAAAGTGAGGAAACCTGAGGATCTCATAACCCATCTGCAGGCAAAAGAATTCTTGCCTCTCTCATTTGATCAATGGAGTGAGAGCTGTGATCAATTATAGAAGTGCAAGGGTGATGAAAATGAGTTTCATTGGAGATTTGCCTTCATGTTCTTTTTCCCGCCAATGGTGGGGGAGGAGAATGGATTGGAGAAGAATATGGTACTAATTTTATAAGAAAGAAGCAATTAAAAATGAAATAATGAAAGCACAGCTCTTCTCAGACATTAGGGGAGTGACTAATTCAATGGGAGACGTAAAGAACATATATAGGACTGAAGGCATGCCAGTGATGAAGCCAGGCGAGCAAAGAATAGGAGGGATACTTAGAAGAGTGGACACTAAAGGTGCATGGAAATGTCTTCAGGAAGGCATATAATTCAGGAGAAGAAAGCCTTGATTAGATTAATTAGAGAACCACTAAAGTCTGAGTCAAGACACCAAGGGCAGGCACTGGTGAGATGGCTCAAGGTGCCACCACTGCAGTATGAAACATTTGGCCAAGAAGAAGAGCTCTGCTGCTCACCCAAGCTCTCTTCTAAGCACTGAATGTAGTGAAACTTAGTTCTAGTTGTTCTGCAGGTTACAGGGTTCGAGTATGAGAAAAGGAAAGGTATTAGCTAAAAGCTGTTTTCTCCCCTGCCAATCTTCCATTCACACATAATTTCTCCTGTATTCAGAGAATGAGGGCTTTGGAAGGCTTTCTTCTAGTGTTCATAGTCTTTGGCTCTTTCTGTATAATATGAAGAGCTTGTCTTGAGTAAGGCAGATTGGCATATGCAGCATTAAATCAACAACTCTAGCTCAAATAGAAATGTTCTACTGTATTTGTTCCAAATATCTCTAAGATGCTAACTTCAAAATGCTTAATAAGGGCAAGTTTTAAATAGTGGAGCATGGTAAAGGTCTATACTGACAGAAGGGAAAAAAGCACTTACGAAGAGAGAAGACCTGTTAAAGGAAGATCTCAATTTCTTTGTTTAGAAGCCAAAATTTCAAGAGGGGATTGATCTTGAGTTGTTTCGGATTAGGTTTGATTTCTGATTAATCTGTTCCCTTCTCTGTGCCACAAAACACCAACTCTGTTTAAGTCTTCTGAGTGATGTTACAAAATAAACATTTCAGTTTGATTCAAAGGGGTTAAACAATGTGGTCACACTTGAAGACTCCATATTAAAGTGATGAGAGATGTCCAGGTCCACTTTCCTCCATAATTAAAGCCCTACTTGAATAAAACCTGAAAGGTTGTTGCCAGATCTCTTCTTTCAACCTTCTTTCATTACATTTGAGGTTCAGGTTTTGTATAAACCTTGGCAGAAACTTGAGTATCGCAGTTAATTCCAGACTATATTTGTCAAATAAAAACGAGCATGGCTGGGCACTTCTGGCCAAGTGCACGCTGGGGTTTTATGATTTTGCAATGGGCACTTCAGTCATCAGTTGTGGTGTCCTTTGAAAATTAGCTTCTCTCTCCCTTTTGTCCCCAGAATTCTGGATGCTTGTAATATAAAATCTAAATATTTCTATTTCTGTTTCAATATTGTACCCAAAGCTTTCAACACAAATATTTTATTTCTTGTTCATCTGGTTCTCACTCAAATGTGTGAACTTTTTTGCTATATTTGCTTCAAAGCAGCAATTTTGAAGTAAAAGCTCAATTATTTTGTAGTGGATGCTTAATCTAACAACTTGGCCAAGCTGATATGCTTTGTTCATGACCACATTTCACAAGATCCCACAGAAATAAATCTATCTCCTCTACTGTGATTAGAATCTATTTCACTTTTTCTGCTGTATGACCTTGTAGCAAGGTGTTATCAGCCAAAGCTATGTTGTTTTATGCCTATTATCTTGTATGAAATCCCTGACTGAGGTTTATCGAACCTTGCCTCCTGTTCCAGCTCTGCCAGGAGGAGGACTTCCATTTATTTGGAGTGCTCCAAGCAGTGGAAGAGACTGGGCTGAGGAATTGTTTCTAAGCAGTTACTATGCTGAGTATTAAGTTAGCTACTACATACTGAATTTTTGCAATGAGTGAAAGGTATCTTCAATGCTGCTTTCTGCAAGTGTGGATTATTCCCTCTGTTTGCTGGGGAACGCAGATGACGTGACATCTCTGGAAGGCAAGGTAATAATCTTTGAAGTCAGATAGAAAACTTGGTCTATCTGCTGAACAGAAGGGTATCTGAATGGTTTGTTACTGCTAAATACACTAAAGGCATGAAACACAGGCAGATTACAGTGGTAGGGTAGGAAAATCAGCTAAGAACAGCCTTTTCCACTGATATAAAAATAAACCCAAATAATTCAGGACAGGTATTTGTGAACCATCTGAGTGTACACAACTCTGAAATCTTCACAGCTGGGATGGACTGGGGGTCCTTGCCATGATATTGCAGTAAGTCACTGTGGGCTCTGTGCAGTACTTGATTATCTCTGTGTAACTTGCTATAAAGACTGCAGAGACTCTGCTTTTCTCAGATGAAGTTTTCCTTTGTCTGTTTCAAAAGGCTGAAGCACAATGTAGGGCTGGTTTGAATACTCTATCCTGAGGTGAACTGTGCTCTTGGGAAACACCCTGTAATTGTACCCAACCACTGCTGGTTATTGTTCTGTAGTGGCCATGTGTGCTTATGTTTTAGTTTAACTGTGTGGGTGCTATAAGATCTATAGAAGTTGGTAATCATACACTTATGGGGGTGAGAAGCACAGTTATTTAGCAGTTTTGAGAATATGATTTGCTTGGTGTCAGATATGTCTGCTACCTTTATAAGAGTTGTTGTGTTATGTAGTTATTTTTAATGCTTGAATATTCTTACTGCCTCTAAGAAGAATGGACATGGTCTCTTCTTCGTTTTCTTTCGTTAAAACCTTACCACTAATTGTGGAAGGGTGGTTCATGAGCAGGCTGGAGCTATTCCAATGTAATATAACCCTACCAGCCAAGTATCTACAAGAGTACATATTTACTGCAAACTCATCCACAGACTGTCTCTAAAAACTGATTCCTGACTGTAAAGGGAACAAAACCAACTGTGAATCAATAGAAATGTTCACTTACACATAGCATTAAGCAGGAGCAAATACCCAGATTTGTCCTCTGGAGCAGTGTGGATGCCCACTTGAGGGAAGGGGTTTTCCAGCCTGATGGAGCTGATGGTATGTGGTGGGAAAGGAAGCAGTGCTGACATCTGGAGCCCACAAATGGGATCTGAACTGGGGGAAGAACTGAGTCTAAGTTTTGATACTTTAATATTTGAGGTTACGAACTGGTGTTGGTAGGGAGTGCCTGCAGGCAGCTCTGCACGAAGCTGCTGTGTTGAGCAATTAAGCAAAAGCTTAGTGTTTGTTCCTAACATTTTTCAGTTAGACTTTATCTCATATTGTTATTTTGGAAATGTTTCAATGCTAATCCATGGTTGATGTTGCTGTGAACTTAAAACCCAAACCCCCAAAACACTTGATGGCAGTGCATAAGTGGAACTCACTCATGTTAGGCATTTTAAACTTGTTTCACTGCAGTTTATTTTTAGTTAGTTAGTTGTGAAAGAAGGCCATACCCAAGCTTTCTACATAGGTCACCTTAGGCACATCTCTTTTTCTCTGCTACTTGTAATAACTGCTAAGTAATGCTGTAGGTACCATGGAAAATAAATAGTGCATGTTTAATTTTAGACTTAAGTATGACAATATAAATAGAAAGCAGTGGAAAAAAAGGTTGCTGATTTGGATGCTGAGGGCAGTGTAGCTGAGACAGTTCAGAGCTAAGCAGGGAGACAAAGCCCAGTTGCTTACCTAGAGCAGGGTTTGTATGGCATGACTTAATGCCTTTTCTTTGGACCTAGGTTGGCCTAGCCTGAGCCTAATTCACTGCTCCTGAGGAATACCTTAAGTGCTCTAGGGGCACGCCACAGACTGTTTTAATAATCCTGTGGTCTCAGAGAAACAGAGTTTGGAGACATGCCAGGTTTCCGCTATGTGACTCTTCTCTTAGGAACTTGCACAGTAACCATGTATTTAAATTCCCAATCTGAAACCTTTGATACTACATGAATTTTTATTTATTTATTAAGTTCATTTTAGCTTAAGCAGTCACCGTGCTGCTAATGGAAGCTATTAAATCTTTGGGCAACTGGAGCATCTAAGACTGAAGTTTCCTCCCTTCCTGCTGCAGCAGACGACAGAAAACTAACTTATTAGAATGGTATTTTCTTGGTTCCTGTGTGTGAATGAAATAATGCAAAGTGTTGAATAACCCCATCTATGGGGGTTGCTAGAGGAGGTATTGGAAAAACGCAGTGCTTTGCTTTCTGTCAAGTGTTCATCTTTCTCTGTGCAGACCTCCTAACATATATGGAGTAGTCTCAGCTTGAAAAGTAGTATCAGGATTCTCCAGCCTTTCTCTTTGTGTGCGTTGTTTTTGTGTCACTTGTATACCATGTTTTTGCTTGGGACCATGTGGTTTATATGCTGCCACTAATGCTTTGTGGGTGCTTGTTCTCAGCACTTCTATTGATGAATTCTTTTGTTTTATTAACTTGCATCTACAAGGCAAACTTTGATTTTTGAGGTCGAACTGATTCCACTGGTCACCTTATGAGAGTTCATGAAAGAATCTGGTTTGTAAGTCAAACAAGAAGTTTGTTCCCTGATGCTGTAATTATGTTCTCCTTATTCAAAAGCTTTTGCACCTTTTTTTGATGACACTGGTCTGAATTTGTTTCACAGATGACTTGGGGCTTTGCTGTAGAACTTGTGAATTATCTAATTAGGTCTGTACAAACTGTTCTTCTGGAATAAAGTGGAGTCACTTGGTCTTTGAGGGGTTGTGCTGATGAAGTGATTTACATCTTTGTTTTTAGGACTTCGGATTAACAAAGCAACTGAGTAAATGCTAAATTTCAGTAGGTGTGTAATTAGTTTTTTGGGTATTTTACTGTGTGTTACAGTACTGCAATGAAAAGCTCCCTGCATCTTCTCTAAGCAGTGGCAGGAAAGAGGTGTTTCCATAGTGGGATTCACTGTCTTTCAAAAGCCATGTATGCAAGATTTCTCTCTGCAGTGCCTGACTGAATCAGGAGCACAGATAGCTATTTTACACCAAATGCCTTGTATTTAAGTGGCTGAAAGTGGGGGGATTCATCTCTGGCTCTGCTGCTCCTGTGTGGAAGAAGGATTTCAATTGCAAAGGAAGAATGCTGCTAAACAGGATTAAGAACAGTAGTATTAGGGCCTAAAATGTCTTCTGGACTGATTATTGAAAACCACAGGGATAAACTTCTGGTGATTTTAATAAGGTAATGTTCTCTTTGTAAGACCAGCTAACTCCAGCTGAGCCTACTGAGGTCACCTTACATCTAGGAGAATGTCTGTCTATGGAGGGGGAGTGGTGCCCTGAAGTGGAGAGAAAAGGCTGTTAACTTGAATACATGTAAAATAAGTAGGACTCTGAGTACCCTGTTACTGACTTCAAACTTCTGTATGTGCAGCTGACGGCACAAGTCCAGAAAAGCTCTGCTTCAGGTAGGCATGCATTTGAGACGTAAACTAGTATTTAACGATGATGAAGATTGACCACCAATGTCCCTCACTTTCTCCTGCCACAGCATGATGTAGTCTACATGTCGTCTGCTGTTTCTGTGATTTAAACTCTGCTTCCTCCACCTCCTCACACTCCCCTCTTGCTGTCAGCGGTGGCATTTTCCAGATCCCTTCCAAGGACTTAACTCACATTCTGAGCCTGAGCAGTCCTGCCTCTCAGGCTTGCGTTAAAGCGTCTGCCTTGGGTGGGAGATGATATACAGTAGTCTGCTTTATTTAGAGGAATGGTTTTTTTTAATGAGAAATCCCCCTAGAATTTCCCCCAAAGAATAGTCTGGCTGCTGTACTCACACATCCCATTCCCCAGGACACCCGTGGAAAGGGCATATGGATTTCTCATTGCCCCACGTGAAAAGTGTTCCTGGTGAACGTAAATTTTCTGCTGCAGTTCACAGGTACATTTGTATCTATGGTCTTTTTGTGTGGTTTGGAGTGCTGCTCTGCTTTCTACTCTGAAAGAGGGGTTTGATTTATTGCAGTCCTCTGTGAAAAATGGTAATACATGATTTATAAGGATATTCAGACAACAACAATGATTTCCCAAGTGCTCATTTAAGGGGAAAAAAAGGGTGGAAGGGGAGCTCAAGCTGCCTGATAGATTCAAGGCCATCTCCACCGTGGCCAGAATCTTAAGGTGTGGGTGCTTGTGGGAAGATCTGAGAAAGAGATGGGTTTGTTGTGCAAAATTTGACAGAGGCAGCCCATAAGCACTACAGAACCCTTGGGGAAAGCTGTAACCCTTTATACGCCCTCCTGAAGGGGCTGAGCAGACTGTGCTCCCCTCCTCAACAGGTACATGTGGAATTCAGACCTGGATCATGGCATTTGTGCTCTGGAGTTAGCTTTGCTTCTGACTCCCAGAGCAAATGGTTTGGGATTTCAGTCCTTGAGGTTGAGAAGAGCTGTTGCACATTGATCAGTGGTAGTGGTGGTGGCCAGTAGTTTCCTTCAACTTGTGTTTCTGATAAGGTCTTCCTTTGTCTTTCTACTTAATTCCATTCGCTTGGTGTGCGAGTTGGTGTCAGGATGAAAATGGATGTATGTCCTTTACTCTGTCTCCCTCCTGCCGGCTCAGGTGGTGCTAAGGCCTTGTCTGAGAGAAACAGACTCCTTGGGGTGAGTGAATACCTCCGTAATAAAGATGAAAATATTCTTTTATTTTCCCTGATGCCAAAGGGGTGCGCTTGCAACTGCAGCAGGCAGTCACTGCCTGATCCTCTGACAGTGCCTCCTTAGTCCAAGTGTTTCCTAAAAGGAGGCTTTTGGCTTCAGTGATGTATTACTTGTAAAGATAAGGAATTGTGGCCTTTTCTGTACTGACTAGGCATAGCAAGTTTCTTTTAAGAATATTTCATTAAAACTTTACCTGTATGCGCTGCAAACTGCTCCTGTCATAACTATGTCCAGATGTGTCTTTAAAGTTGTCTTTATCCATTGGTTTTGATAACCTTCCTTGGCAGCTTACCTTCTGTGCTGAACGCTGTATTCATTATCTTGAGGAGTTTTGCTCGAGTGCCTGGGTCTCTCCTGGTGTTTTAATTTTCTTTAGTGAGAAGCACAATAAACTTGGAAACACCAACTTATTTCATGTTGTCCAGGGATTTAGATTTATAGTTCTCTGGTTGGAGACCAAATAAGTTAAAATAAAGCCCAGGCATTTTGCCTTATCTCCCTGGTAAAACACTGTCTGCAGGAGCTGAAGTCATCCTCTTGTTTATGCTAGTTTAGTTATTTGTTATTCCCCCAGCCTTTTCTATTCAATACATCCCAGCCTCTTGCACAGTGAAGCTTTTTCCCATGCTTTGATTGAAACTTCCTCCCATTTCAGCTGTGCTTTACCAAGAGGACTTTGTCCTGAGCAGTAAAGATGAAACTCCTCAGTGATAGTTTGCGAAGCCCATGCTGAGAATTCTTGTTCTCCTTCAATTACAGCCTTCCAAAGGAAGGCAGTTGGAATGGCACACACACATCATCAGTGCTGTGTAAGGCGATGGCATCGCTTGGGCTGGAGTGACGTCCTTTGTTAGTGCACCCTCTGGACCTATTTGCATTCATATATACAGTGAGAAATTGTGAGGACTTCATGATAGCTATAACCAGCAAAGCTTCCAAGGAGGGGATTCCTGGGGGCCTGTGATATTTCCAGTTAGGGAGGCTTGCGTCTTGGGTTTGGGGTTTGATTTTTGTTTTTCTTGGCAAATATTATCTGCAAATACTTCTATAACAGGCTTGCATTTTTATTTTTTATTCTGTTTTAAAGGCATATTTTGAATTCTCATCAGTATTTTTCTTTATCTAGTGTCACAGCCGCAGATAAAGCAAATGTGTAATCTTCGGTTTTTAAATTATCAGCAAACTTTGGCATTCTATTTTCCTTTTCTCCTGATGATGTACAAATACCTATAAAAAAAGGGGAGCTTTTCCTCGTTTTTTTCTTATCAGAATCTTTTACCTATGGTTGTTACTGCTTCTAACTACTTGTTGTACTCTGTAGATGAGACTGTTTTGCATCAATGTACTGGTTTGGGTGACCTGGATGTGGCATCTCTTTGGTACTCAGAGCTGGACTTGTAACCGTAATCTGTCTCAGTAATGACACATCAGTTCCAGGGCAATTCTTAAGCTGGATAAGGGCCATGCAGCATCTTCCTGCTACCTCACATCTGTGGCTTGCAGCAGTACTTAAGGGAGCTGGGTTCAGCAAACCACATGCCTACCTCATCCTTGTGAGATGTAGTTTCTGGATATGTTTATTGTATCCTATTCTGTTTCTCTGATTAAACTTTTGTCCTGGGTTCAGCAGTAGCAGTCATTTTTCTCCTTCTTAGTAGCTGATGCAGCACTGTGTTTTCAACTTTCGGCCTGGGAACAGCGCTGATAACGCTGATGTTTATAGTTACAGCTTAGAATGTTTGGTTTGACCAAGGATGTTCTGAGTCTCATGCTTTGCCAAGGAGCAGGGGAAGCCGGGAGGAAGCAGAGACAGGACACCTGACCCAAACTGACCAAAGATGTATTCCATACCACAGTACGTCATGCCCAGGACGGAAAAACTAGGGGAAGAATCCTGGAAGAGTTCAGTTCACGGCTCAGTCGTTGGGTGGTGAGCAGTTGTATCCTCTTCCCTTGTATTTCCCTGGTCATTATTATTATTGGTGATAGCAGTGGTGGTTTGTGTTATACCTCAGTGTGTGTGTGTGTATATATATATATATATTGGACTGTTCTTATCTCAACCCGTGGGAGTTACATTCTTTTGATTCTTCTCTCCTTCCCCCCCCCGGGGGGGGGTGGGGGTGGGAAGAGGGAGGAGTGAGTGAGCAAACTGCGTGATTTATGCCTTAAACCACGACAACCTTCTTCTAACAAATCTATTTCTGATGTGAGTGCTACCCTCTTGCATGTGTTCTTGAATATTTTTACATTGTTAATTTTTAGTTTTGTCCAGTACCAGGCCTATTGCTGAAAATTCAATGCCTAGGGATAGATGTAAAGTGAGTCAACATGGGTGTTTCAATAGCGACTTTAGGCATAAATCCCTGATTTCATATCTGTTATATTTTCCCTGACAAGAAAATAAGACATTAAAGGAAAAGAGTAGGTAGGAGTAGAATTTAGGTGTAACAGTTCTTGATTGCATGGAAGGTAAGAATTTCAGATCTTACGAGATATTGTTCTCCAGTCCCTCCTTTGCCATTTCAAATGAATCAGCATCCTGCTGATGATGCACTTCTACTCTGTTATTGCAAGAATCATCTCAGTCAATCAGAGTTGAAGTATAGTAATATGTAGATAGCAGAGAAGGATGGGAAGTGCTGCCTGTGTCAGGCTAAGGCTTGGCTGAAAATCTGTGCTGCCTGTCCCTGCCTTTTGATGTTCTAAGACTGAACCTTTATGGGTCTTTTAAGCGCTGTTAATGCCAGTCTTGTTCTGCAGTGCAGAAAAGTGCTCACTGCAGACAGCACTATTACACAAGCCATGCTTCTGCTTGAAGCTTTGCCCATGGTACTTCTGTTCTCCTGCTTGTCACTGTGGCCTGTAGTGCAGTACTGAGGCCAGAGGATGGAGGCAGATGCAGAGCAGGTAGCCTGCACTGCCACAGCCCTCAAGCAAGGACTGCACTGACTGGTGTTATAGGTGAACAGTATGTACGCTTGTAGGCTTTTTAGAAAGACATTTATTTGATACATCTGATCCTCAAAAAAAAAATATATCTAAAAATAGTTTAAAAATGGCAGAAGTATGGATTTCTTTTCCATCGAGTTATTGTTGCCACCAGAAGAGAACCATTTTGTTACCCATTGGAAAGACTGCAAGCTTGCAAATGGACTAACCTAAATTGTGGCATTGCTTTTGTTATGTAAGGTGATTTTCCTGTTTGTTGCAGTTTTATTTTAATTCCAGCTGTGGTCTGTGGGTAAAAAAACCCCAAACCAGTAGATTTGCTTTGTGATGACTACAGTAAAACCATGGCATAAAACTCTAATATTTATACTGCAGTAAATCCAGCAGTTGCTTGTGAGGCAAATGTCTTATACTCTGATGTGGACCTCCAAGCATAAGAGAGCCCTGATAACCCCACACAGCAGGGAGGATTAAAACTGGGAAGAGAAATCATTGGGCCGCCCAGACTAATGACCTCTGTCTTCTGCATACGCTGCAAAATGGGGAGCTCTGGCATCCTTTTTTCTTAATGATAAAAGAATCTGACTCTTTAATCCTCTTCCTTTAATTACCTTACATCTGTACCTTGCTTGATTTGGGCCTTAATGCAGCAAAGCTTTTTAAGCATGATAAAGTGTTTTCCTTAATCAGGAGTTCTAATTCAAATATTCCCAGAGGCCTTTCCTCCCTGATTTGGACAGTGTTTCCACATTTCCAGACAGAAGCAAAACATGGTATTATTTTTGCCTCCTTGGCATACATTGCAGAAACCTCTCTTATCAGTTCTTGAAAGCATTTTGGCTCTTTTTCTTCAAAGCATGCTGGCAATAAAGCTGATCTGATAGATAGGTACAGTCAGGACAGACTTTTCGATAGGGCTCAGAAGTAGCTGCTCACACTGAGGGTGCTCCAGGGTAAGCAACCATGCCCCACTGCCTGCCCAAACTGCTGTGGTGATCCCTAGAGCTCTCATCATTCTCCTGCCTGCTATGAACTGGCAGCAGCTTGCGTACGGTCATGCAGCCACCCACCTTTCCTCCTCTTCCAAGGCAAAGGACTGATTCTTCCTGAGTATTTGCTTTAGTTTTCATCCCACTTAAAAGCTCTTCCACAAAGTTGATCTGCTCTTTTGCCAACCAAAGTTTGGTTCTGATCATTCTCCTACAGCTGTACCAGCCAATAGCCACCCCTCTCCTGTTTTGCAGCACTTTCTTTTTTATTCGGTACCAGGCTGGTTTCTACTGGACTTTGTGTGGTAGAGTCATTTCTCACTGCCAACAAATGCTAAGCATGTTTAGCTTGTTTCTGCCTGTTGGTATGACCCTCCCATGTCTCTGCTCTGCTTCATGATCTTTCTGCTTATTCTCTTTCCTGGTCTGCTTCTCTAGCTAATCTGCTCCTAAGACTTGCATGCATTCGCAGTCAGGAAAAGAATGTCAAGATGCACAGAACTAATGGCATTTGCACTCAATAGCCATGTTGCCTCTGCTTCTAAGCAGTGTTTTTTCTCCCACCTCCAACTTTGTCTTCTCTATTGAGGCTGCAGGGCAGAAATCAAATCTCTCTCTTTTCAGAGAGGACTATGATTTCAACTGAGCTTTACAGGCGTCTGCATAATACAGAGTAATATTTGCTTTAATTTAATTAACTATTAGTATTCTCTTGGTGTGTTGTGTTCTGATGTGAAGATTTTCTGTTGCTAGGCAGCTTGCTATTGCCGAACAACCTGATGGTACTGACGAACAATCTCTAGCCTTTTAAGAGGGGTAGTTCAGGTAATGCTGAAGAGCGTGTCCTGATGTGCAGCATATCGATTCCATGGTAAAGCTGGATAATTTATACCCCTACAGAATGTTCGCTATGAGGGTCTGATTGCCTTTAAAGAGAGCATTATGAATCTGCTCAGGTTTCATAAAACTGTTTGGGTGTTGTCCATGTTTAAGATTTTATTGGTCATCTTCATTGTGACAGAAAATGGAGTTTCCCTTTTATTAGGCTATAATGGTGGCTGGTATATGTCACACCACTTAGTAAAAAAATAAAACAAAGCCTACTTTAAAGTTGGAGACTGCTGTATTTCATCTTTCCACTGCCCCAAGGAAATGCCTTAAAATTGCTTTACTGCTTTTGAAAGAAAAATGTTCTGGCTGGATCTGGAACTGGGCTGTTGTATACCTATTTCACATTAAAGAAGCTAAACTGTAAGGAAGAGCTGCTTCTATGCTTATCACAAATCTGTGGCAGAGTGCCGTGGGTTATAAAGTGCAGATGAATGCAGAGAAAGTCTCTTTCTAATAAAAAGTGTGGAAACAATTTCTCTGCCTCTTTATCCATTCACTGGCCTGTGGGCATACAAGGCAACAGAGGGCATCCCAAGGTAATTGATACAGTCTGAAAGAGCATCCAGAGTGATAGCAGAGTGTGAATGTAGTCATGCTCCACATCTGAGAAGTGTGGCACATCCCTAGATTTACAGTCTGCAGCTCCAGAGGGCAACTTAGATTTCTCCCTAGTGCTCAGATTCCTTTTCACATTTGACATTGCTGCAGCTTGTGCTGAAGTTGAGAGCAAAGCCCTGACTAAAGGCCACAGAGCAGGTTTGGTCCTTTATCTTCCCAACCATCAGGGTGGCTTCTTTCAGTTTGCTCCCTCTAGACAACAGAAAGCACTTTGGCATCCAGACAGTCTTCTTTCTGTATCTTTCTGGTATTTAACATGTCAGCTCTGCATCTCAGCTGGGGCTTTGAGGTGTTACTCTGATAGCATCATAATGTAGGCAAATGGGCAAAGGATTCAGGGCTCAGTAGCTGTTTTATCTTGGGTTTGGCCACTGGCATCTGCCTGCATGTGTTTCTGTTGCCTGAATCTCATCTGAGCCTATTGCAAGTGCCCTCTGTTTGCTTTTTGGGATTCATGGGACACATCACTAAATTACTTCTGCAGGTTAATTGAAGAAGCTACATGAGTTCAGGCATTAGGATGAGCTGAGCACTAATCCCCTCTGTGTGTTTTGAAAGCCCATCTCAGTATCAATAAACATGCAGCTATTCTCCCCTTTTAAATAAATATTGTCATAAAGTGCCCAGTCCTTGCTGGTATAGATAGAGCTTCTTGGGCTGTGCTGTGATAGTGTCTTTTAGAGGAGGACACAAAGGGGCAAACCATAAACACAAAGAAAAACACTTCTATAGAGCAAGTCAGATTAAAATCAAGCAGGTTGTGGAGGAAGTGGTGCCTGGTTTAGTGTATTTTAATTAATCTATTTTAGGTTTGCATCACTAATTAATCTCTTTTATGGTTCACATTACTGCATGCAAGCATGTATTTCTAATGTGATAGTTTGTCCTAACTGCTAGCATATTCTTATACAATAAAGTAGTAATTTCTGCCTGCAGTTGTTTTCTTCGAATTTCCAGTCTTTCAGTGACTTACATGAAATGCGGAGGAGCTGTGGCGGGAGACAGGAGGCTCTACATGATCAGAAATAACTGTGAAGGCCAATAACTGGAGCTGTGGGTCATTCACAGGTTGTGATCCAGTAGCATCCTTGAGCAAAAGACTTCCTTTAGGGAACTTTAACTCTTTAAAAACACCCTGTCTGATGGCAAGTATTTGCAAGAGAGTAGGTGTAAGTTTTGTACCTGTACCAGGGCAAGGGATATGTGATGGGTTTTACAGTGGATGGAGATATCATAGTGCACATTTACAAGCTACAGGAGTGAGTCAGACTAAATGTGGAAATGTCAGAACTGTCTGTCCTCCTGGATGTTGTTATGATAAATTTAATCTCCTGCAATCAAGTAATTGCACAGCCCTGGAAGGATCCAGGGTTGGGCAAAATGCTTTGAAATTGATCAGTTTGCTGTGAAAAGAAAACCCTTTAGAGGTATTGCTTCAGCTCCACATCCCTTGGGTATCTTTTCTTCTGCTCCCAGATGTGTTACCTGGTGTGAGGTACAGGACAGGAGTTGGTCTTTAGGAACTGGAATAAGCTAGCTTTCAGAATTAAAGGCTTCAATGAATCAGACATCATTTTAAGCCTGCTTGTTGGGGGCTGCCTTCATTCTAGCAAATGAATGCGTCTGTGGCTGACAGATCATTGGATTAAAACTGACATACAATATTTTATCAACGGAGAAGGAATGAGATTGATGCACACATCAGTCTGGGAAATCTGAATGCAAAGACTCTGTTTAACTGAGCAGTAGGAAAAAGGAAGTGTCTGTATTTCTGACAGGGCCTGTAAGAGGCTTTGCAGGTCCTGAGGAATCGTTGATATCTAACTGGAGAGAAGCTGAGAAAAATGAATTGCTGCTGTGCAAAGGGAGAGGCCTTTTCACTGCCAGTGGTGTGCAGCATGCTGCCTCCAAAGAAAGAATGAAAAGACTGAGGCAAAGCATGTGGGTGAGACGCATGACAAATTAAACCTCTGGGTAACCCTGTGTCAGTAAATCACTTGCCCCCAAACACTTGTACTTCGTTCCTCAACATGCCATGAAATTGTGTGAGAGTAGAACTTTATACTCTGTGTATTTGAAGTTGAAGCCTTATTGAATTGCATAAAATACACTTGAGATCTTGGGAAAACTCGGTAGGGTCATCGCATAGCACAAGATGTACCTGAATGTGAGTCAAAACATCCCGTGGTTGGGGTGAAAGGGAGGAAACACCTTTTGATATGGCAGTTGGGATACACCAGAAGTTAGGCATATGTTACGCTGAACTTCAATCTCTGTGGAAAACCAAACCAAGCTCCAGCCTCAGTTCTTCCGATCTGTGACTAGTTGCGACCTTCTTGTGCAATATGAAGTTTCTTTTCAGACCCTTAATACATGATCAAATAGTGTACTTGTGAAAAGCCCCCGTTATTTACTGAATAGTCGAGATGACTCTTGTTATACAGTGGTTACAGGTAGCGCAACATTCCCAATTACATTGTTTATGTGCTGGAAGTCAACCAGAAAGAGAACTTTGGACAAACTGTCCTCTGCCTCACTGCTCAATCCCACAGAGAGCCAAAACCAGATGCAGCCCATGTGTTTGGATAGATTTACTCCTTTGCTCTTCCTTTGATAGAGCAATCTGTGTGTGTGTGTGTGTGTGTGCACATGGGTATTTTCATGCACAGGAAGGGATTTGGTGCCTCTGTTAATGCTGTTTTGTTTTGGACCTGAAAAGAGATGGTGAGCTCTAAAATGGACACAAAAGTACAAACATTCGTCCACATGTTGCATTTTTTTTTGACAGTGGCTGCTCAAAAGTCCCATGTTTGAGGCATAAAAATGTGGTTTCCAGCTGAAGCTGAATTGCAGCTGTCGCAGCTCTAGCTGAGCTGCAGTCTGTAGCATTACTGCTGTAGACTCCTGAGTTTTTTCTGCATGCAAACAGTTCTAGGTAATCACATGCATTTCCCAAATGCTGTTAAATTTCAAATCCAGATGCAAATTCTAGTAATGTTGCTGCCCTTCAGGCTTCAGCAGAGCCACCAGCTACAGCCAGTTGTAGCCACCTGTAAAATGAAATGGTGCAAGTAGCTCTACTGGTTATGAAGTCTTTTACCAAATGGTTAAGTTTTGATGTGTTTGTGATGCAGGGATGCCGATGAAGGCTGGCAGAAAATCAAACGGATGAGGCAGGGAGGCACAGTGCTGGGCAGCTGCCCCTGCACAATCAACTGCATGAAGTGTGACCCACCGCAGGGAAGGGGAGTCAGACAGAAAGATGTCCAAGCAAAACTGTGCTTTGGGGTTTGCACGTTTGACTGTAAACTGAATAAAGTGAACTTCTCTTACCAGTAGGCATCCCCGAAACATCAGGGATAAGGCAAATAGAGGCAGAGGGGGCTCTGTCTTAAGAGAGTTTGTAGATGAGCAGCAAATGGGTGCAGCCTGGTTTGGACTGGGTTGCTTTCATGCACCAGAGGCAGGCTCCCATTCCTGGACCTCCCTGCCAGGCTATAAGTTGAGCGCTCATGATTGTTTCTCCAGTGAGTACCGGAGCAGCCTTGGGGCTGTGCCTGGAGAGCTGCAAGGCTAGTGACCTCCAGCTCAGCTCTGGGATTTGATCTCTCTCTACTGTGGGAGAAGCTTTGTCTGGTGTATTTTGTTCAGTCAGCACAGAAATGTGCACAGCTGTTTTTTTTCCAGCCTGAGACCATTCTCATCTTTAAGTCTTACTGAATAAATGAGATATTGTTTGCTAGTTCTGAGAGCTGTTTGTTAGTGTAAAAACAAAACCCACCACAATTCCTTTCTCTCTTTGGAGCAAAAAAAGCCAGTTGAAGTAACAACTGGTTTAACACGATCTTGTTTAAAAAATGTATGATAATTCTAATAAATGTTTAACATTTCAACAAAGTTCGGCACACGCTCCAGCAGTACTGCATCTGTGTTTCCTCTGCTCTTTTTTTAAGCTTGGCATACAAAGTACCATTTAAATACCATGGTGAAAAGGGCAAGCATTCAATTTAATGCTATTGAAATTATTCTGGAATTAAACCCTGGGCAATGTATCTCAGTTGAGCAGTGTTGCATGTAGCCACATGCAGCTAATGAGCCATCAAAGGCAATGCTTTAAATTCCCAGTCATACAATATTCAGGTCCTTTATTTTTGCTGTCATAACACAAATCACCAACCTTTATTCTGAATCAAACGCAGGTAAAAGGAAGAAAATAAAAGACCCTGAAAAACAAAAGGAATGAGGAGGGAGTGTAACTTTGTGGTTAATTGGAAAGAAATTTGAAACAGCAGTTGGGGTTTCTTTCAACACCATTAATCACCTCTGCTGGAGCATCCTTCACAACCCAAGCTTTTCTTGTCCTTGTTGCTATTTTTCCTCTCCAACATGGTACAAAATGTGCATACTCTTTGTTGTTCTTGAAAGCCATTTCTTGCATGCTGTGGTGGAAGGGCTTAGAGCACAGCCCGTTACAGCTCCCTTTGGTCTTGGTGGGGGCTACAGATTTTCTGCCTTCATCTGGAGCCCTGAACTTACCAGTTCTGGCTCTCATCAGGGCTGGCTCTGCCCAACAGGCTGCATGGGGAGATGCTGATTCATTTTCTGCATCATTCAGTGCAGCAAGGCTGAGACCTCAAGGATGTAACACAATGAAAATAAGAAGCTGGAATGAGAGGGTGATATTTGTGTATAGAATCAAGGCAGCGGTTCTGCCAGCATTTCCTTCCCCTATCTTGTTTTCTCCCAGGCTAAGGTAAACATATGCCACAACTTTGGATTCATGCTGGTTGCCTGCAGGCTGCTTACTGGCCAGTGTAAAATGAGAGGTGGCTGTTAGCTAGCTCCATAACCATGGGCATTCACCTTGCTAAAATCCTTGAGGTATCTCAAGGAGGAGGAGGTTCTGCTGAGGGCCACCTGGGGCTCCTGCAGCCTTTAAGCAAATGAGCAGTGCTAGGTATGTATGGAAACCCACACTTGGCTACTTTAATTTTCACAGGGACTATGGGGAGGTCAAAATAGGTTATCCCCAGCCTGGTTTCGATTCATTCAGGCTGCTTGACAGCAAGACAGCTGAATGGGTGCTGTGTGTCTGTGATTATTACCTTAAGTTTTCAAAGGTGAGAAATCATCACTGCACATTAGCAGGTTGGTAGCTAGCTGTAAAGTGAGGGGCTGTACGCTCCATGTGTGCCTTTTTTTTGACTGGTTTGTGTTTTGACAGCTTCACGGGGTAGGTTTTTAATAACTGGTGTCAGATATCAGATATTAATTGCATAATGATGATAGAAGCAAGAAAACGAACAACTAAGAGAAGCACCCTTTATGTTAGGCAAAAGACTTTCGTGGGCTATGAGGCAGAGCTTGCCTTAAACACTTGAAATGCCCAAGGTAGTTAAAAGGTGGGAGCAGGTAAAGGTTGTTACTGTCTCTACAGCTGCATCGGCATGGCACAGAGGAATTAACTTATCTCGATATATTAAGGAGGGGATCACTTAAACCCAGCATTACCCACGGAGGTGTGTTTGAATGCTATGGCTCAGTGTCCCCACTCAGCTCCCATGTACTATGAAGCCAAATGTGTATGTAGATCACATACACATGTGAAAATGTGCTTGTTTGCTGCAGTGCTCTCAAGTGGTGAGTGAAGAAGCTGAGTTGGAATTTGTAGCTATGATAATAAAAATAATTAATAATGTAGTAAGCAGTAATGAAAAATGCTTAGGAGATTGGCAGATACATCTGTGCAAGTCCTTCAGCCTGATGCATTAACCAGGGTATTCCCAAGCTCTTACAGTTTACCTCTGCAATGTAATTTTTGAGCAAACTGTTTGTGCCTTCTTATTAAAATGTTATCATCAGTTCTCACTAATGGAGTGGTTGAGAAGTTATCATGTTTACTGAGCTTTGAATTTGCTCTGGTTTTGATCCTTGGAAAATATGACTCAGATTCTATGAGATATTTAACTTTCTGGCAAAAGAGGTATAGAAAATAAATCAAGCTTTGCTATTGTAATTACAATAATGTTTTCTACTTGAAAGTATGTTGCCTGTATGTTTATGTATGCATGTTTATATAGCATACACAAGTCACTGGGATTATTTTCCTATAGTGGAAATTCTATTGATGTCTTAAAAGGCATCAGTGGAGACTGGTCATCTTTGTATTCAGCATACGTTAGTGTGATGAATAGAGATATTTTCCCCATACCATTGCAAATATTTATACACTACACACCACTGCAATTTACTTTAAAATATATTTTCTCTCACAGGGGTTTCCTCTGTTTATCATGGTATTTATCCAACTGGGAAACACTGAGAAATGGGAATGTGTTAACAGCACAAGCTAGAAGGATACAAATCATTCTCTTTCTGCCCCTCTGTGAGAATAATGTGAATATTTATAGATCTGGAAAGCTTTCAGGAGTCTTTAATAAGCGAGAGCCAAACCATTCTCTTTGTGCTGATGCCATTACTTGCTTTGACCTGAACATCCATCAGCTGGGAGTTGTAGTACCAAGGCAACTGAATCAAATCCATCATCTCTACTTAAGCCAAATTTCTGGGGTTTTTTCTATTAAAATTGCAGTAAAACAGGAGCAGAGGCACAAAGCCCTCCAAGGGTAATGCTGTTCTCAGCACATGGCAAAAGGGACACTTAAATGCAGTCACCTTGGGGAGTGGGAAGCATGTGGCTTCTTGCTTTTAGCTTGACTGTGAAGTCGCATGGGTCAAACACAAGACCTGCTTGTCTCACACAGCTAGTGGTGTGTTCCCTGTGCAGTGTTTAGTCTTTGCAGTGGCTGCTTTTTGCCAAACTGTTTCATGTGGAAGGTGGGTAGGGCTTTATGAGAAGTGAAAGCACACTAGTAAGACAAAAGAGGAGGTTCCAGTGAGCTTCTCTCACTTATTGAAGCCAACCGATGGAGTGGGGAAAGGAGGAGGGTTAACACGATCCAGTGAGAAAGCAGAGGGCAGAAAAAGCACTTCAAAGCAAAGGCTGAGCAGGGGTCAGAGCTAGTGTCAGGTCCAAAGAGAAATGGAGAGGGGAAAACCTGAACTCCCTGTGCCTTCCCTGACAAAGAGAGTGGTGTTGGGCACTAGAGGGAAGAGTGAAGGCTGGCCTAAACGGACACGCTGCAGGGAAAAGATTAGAGAAATCTGAGGAAAAGAAAATTGATTATGATTTAACAAAATAAGAGGCAAGCAAGGTTATCTCATGAAAAAATCAGTGAAGTCTCTCTTGTTGCCTTTTCTGAGTTTCCAGGAACAAGGTAAGAGTAGAGCTCCAGAAGGTGAGTGGGAGTGTGTGTGTCTTATAAGAGGAGATGCGAGGTTGGCTCATTCTTCATACAATTCTCCATGTAAAGGTCATATTTGAGTCTGTTGTTATTGGCTTTAGGATTGAAGGCCCAATTCTGACTCCTCTTCTGTAATACAGTACCAACCTAAATTAAAGCTACAGGATAGATCCTCAGATCTTTATTCATATACAGGCAAAACGAATCAATAAAACATATGCAAAGATTCACTTGGGGTCATGCATCCTATAAAGCTTTCCAGAAGGTTTAGTTCTACTGTTGTATTTTGCCTGAGGATCTTTTTGGGCATGAAGCAACTATATCCTACAACAGTCCATGGCCATACAAGAACTGTAAAAATATACTATATATAATACAATACTGTTATAATTGCTTTGCCTGCTAATAATGGAGACAAAGCAGTCTCAAGCAATGAACAGAGAGCAGGAAGATGGACTGTAATTGCTTCAATCTGTGTTTAATTTGGGGGGGGATGGGAAATAAGTGTCAAGTATGACTAAATATGACATATGGAGATGTGCTGGCTGCACTACTGTCAAATTAGACAGCTGTTTGCTGCACCAGTGTGCACTCTGAGAACAGAGTGTAGGACCACCTCAGTGGCAGGCATAGTAAGAATTGTCTTCAGGAGAACAGTGACTAGCTGATATCAAAGCAGAGAAGAGCTTACTATTGACTTGTGCTGAAGCACTGGCCCTTTGCCTGGTGACTGCCAAGCTGCTTGGCAAGCTGTCAGGGAGTTTGGGTTTTTTGGTCTGCTGGCTCAGAGCCTTCCAGCCGTTCAGACTGCTCGTGGCTCCGGTGTCTGCAGGTTTAGCACATGTCCCAGCAGCTGCTTGGGCTGAGGGTACCCAGCTCCATGGTTTCCTTGTGGAGAAGCCAGCAGTCTGGCAACCTCTGCCGTGCCCTCCTGACAGCCTGGGAATTGGCTTGGGGGACACCTGGGTCTCTCTCAAGTTAGTGGGAAGGGGAGTGCCTGGCACTTTGAGGGACCGAGAAATGGGAATCTCAGCTGTTGCCTGATTTGGAAAAACTCAATATTGTTTCGATGAGGTTTTTTTCTTGTTTCCTGCCTATAAAGAATGCTGTAATTTCCAATCTTTTCTCTAAAACAGAATGATGATTTTATTCCAGACTCCCCATGGACTAAATTTCAGTCATTGTACCCTCAGAATTAATCAGATTTTCTGTTGCACATCCTTCCTCCTGACCACAGCCTCTGCTTTTCTGTGCTAGTCCTTTTGGCTTCAGGGTTCAGTTGCCTTCATTGTACATACATTGTAAAATAGTTGCTTTGTCTTTTCCAGTGTTCAGAGAAGCTTTTCTTGTCACCATTTTCCCAAGGGCCAATTTAGATGCTGTTTTCTCTTTGCTGATTGTTTCTGTCCTTTTAATAATCCTTGGGCACAGTGGAGCCTGTCTCTGCTCACTCCTCAGTCTCTGCTGCTGAGCTGCAGGCTCCTTTTTCTCTGTTGCCTACCTGTCTTGTTTTGAGATTCCTGCCCTTCCTGCTGTCCTATTGCCATCACCAAGGCTGTCCAACTTCTCCCCTCACCCTGGAGCAACCCCAAAATACATTGAGCTCTTAAGAGAAAATTCTGAGACAGGGACCAAACTGACACAAATGTCTCAAGACATCAGTTGCAGTAAAAGTTACCGAAGGAAGAATGGTGGTAGAAAAGACTGGTTTCTCCTCTCATTGTGATGATTTCTGAGCCAAAATCTCAACAGGGAGTCATACTGTCCCCAGTGAAAAGGCTGCTATATTCAGCAGGTGAAATACATAAACATATAAGAAAGGTGCTGTGCACCAATGGTTTGTGGTGTAATTTTCAATTATGGGGAAGTCAGGGAGAGCTCTTTTTTGTTTGTTTTGATGTTGGGGAGTGCTAGATACACACAGCAGGAAAACAGGCTACGGGCTCAGAGCAGATGCACTTATCTTTGGGGTTACTCCATGTCTTGAGCCTGGGAAAATGCCTTGGGTGGTTGTTTCATCATTTCTGTGCAGGCAATAGCCTTGTCCAACAGCTTCAGTTTGCTGGTGAGAGCATCCTGGCTCAGCTCAGCCTTCTCTGCCCTTCTTTGCTCACAGGAGAAGCAGTACAATGCTCACGAGACTCACCCATGCCCTCAGTGATGTGCATTGTTCTGGCACTGCCAGTCTGGTATCTGCAGTAACTCAGAGCACTCTTAATCTGTGGCTTTTGGGAGCTGATGCGGTTTGCACCATTAGCCATGTGGCAGCATGGGGAGAAGAGGATGTTCTGAAGATTCTCAGCTGTATCAAAAGAAGGAAAAGATTTGGTCCAAGAAGAATACCCCTCCACATGCTATTAGCAAATACAGTGATTATGTGTCCTCCATTTCAGGGGCTCTGTGTTACAGCATTTTGGAATTTGGATTAGTAGTTCAGGTTGGTGTGCCATGAGTGCCACTTCTCACACTTTGGTACTATTTTTAATCAAACTGTTAGATAATAATGCTTTTAAAAGAAACTAAAAACACTTCAGGAGAACATTGAGTCCTGAAGTACCCCAAACAACAATGCTGCTTCAAATTCCTTCTCTGTGTGTGGTGAGGAGACCAGGAAAAGTATGAGACTTTCTTTTATGAGACCTGAGCCACCGCCACTGATGAGAAATAGAGTAAGAAGGGTGGAAGGGAGTCTATAACAACATAGAGGCAATGCTGCTGTCTAAAACTGGCCCTTTATGTAATCTGGGATGTCAACAACACTTTTACTGGAGTTTATTTTAATGGCTTTTAGTAGTTATGGCTGATTGGCAGCAGCGGGGCTCGCACCATGCCTTGGAGGGGTAGTCTTGGCGTTGCAAACCTTCACACCCTGCCACCAGCGTGCCCCAACTCCAAGGGGACCATGGCCAAGCCCCGTGCCCTTTTGCTCCTTGCTTTTCCCTGCTGAGCCTGGTGAAAAGACCTTCAATTACTTCCAATTGCAGTGACAGTCGGACACCCAGGAATGAGCCGACCGCCTCGTTAGGCCACTGAGATGCCCGTCAGTGGTGGCTGCTCCCTGTCACAGCTAACCTGACTGGCTTCTGCACAGTGATGGCTCTGCATCTCCCCAAGCTCTGTGTGAGCAGAGGCTGTCTTCCCAAGGGAAGGCTGGAGACTTCTGCAAGGCTTTGAATGGCCCCACTGGCATCCATGTTCTTCTCAATCCTGATATGTGTCTTTGCTTTACAGGGAGCAGTGTTGTATAGAAATGAGTGGTCCAAGGACAGATCCAGATGAAATTGTAACCTCTAACATGACTACACCATGAAGGAGCAATCCTTTTTTGGTTTTTATATTGTACATGCACAAAAGCCTTGTAGATGCTCTAATACAGGTTGTGTTTGTTCAAGTTAGACAAAATCTGGAGTTTGGTGGATTGGCCAAGGGATGGATACATATTCAAGCAAAAAAGGGATGTGGGAAGGTGAGAAGTTGGAAGAGGAGGGGTAAAATCGGGTTGTGTAGAAGGAAGCTGGGATGATCTCCCATCCTCAGGAGAAAGAACAGCACTCTAGTACTTCTAATTACTCTAACCAAAATCATGGCTAAATAGGTTTCAGAGGAGCTGGCAACAGGAACCAGGAAAGTCTAAATAACCACAACTTCAAAAAAACTCCAGTTCTAGAAAGATTAGCATGTCCTTCAGGGAATGGCAACACTCAAAACAGCTCTCCTCCCTTCATGAGACATATCTACACAGCTCTGATTTTCATGCTGTAGGACTGTGTTACTGAAATTGGAGAAAAGTCTATAGGATTTATGAATCTTGTTTCAGAAAAAACTGGATTTTGCCCTTGTTAAGAGCAGAATCTTTGTTTCATAAATGGTTATTCCCGGAGAGTACAATTGCACATCCCATACTTCCAAGTAAAAAGCTTCTTCTCCGTGTCTTTGTCACTTAAAAGTTGAAGAATGCAAATGCAGCTTTGGGGTATCTGGGTACGAGCTCTCAATGTCTCAGCATGGACATGTTAATCCCATTTCTGATAGCCTCCGAACAGCTGTGTGCCTGCTTGCAGCAGCTTCCTAAGATGTAGTTAGAGACATTTCAGAAGGAGTTTTCCCTGTTCTTCTAAGGCATTGGATAACACGAATGCCTCTTACAATGGTCTTGCTCTAAATACCCTTGAGGTCACTGGTTTGCGATTCAAAAGAAGCGGTAATAAAATGCCCATAGAATGTAGAGGCTTTTTCTCCTCCCTGCCAATAAACTCTTGTATTATTTACGCATTGCATTCAATTAGATTTCCTTTTATTGTAACAAAAAAAGAAGTTCAGCTGATGTGTTCATTTAAGCAAGATGTGTCTATTTTCTTGTGTAGAAAAAAAAAGGTGTCACTTGTTTGCTACTTAATTTTGCTGCATCTGTCCATATTCTCCAGGAATGAGCTTCTCAGTGTAGTTTGATTTGTGTTCTTGGCTGGTTGTTTTCTATGACCTCCCTTCTATTTCAGCCTGGGGGCAACAGCAGGCTTCCTGTGGAGATTGGTCCATGTGACGTAGTCTGTTCCCTTCTTCCTTCTGTCATTGCGTTCTGCTCTCACTTCTGTTTCTTCCTTTGTAATGGCTGTTCAAGGAGGATGGGTAATTGTTGGACCCTCAGTCCAGATTGTTGCAATTCATTTTAGATTTGCTGTGTACTGCTGAAGGAATGTGAGCAACATTTGTTATTGTCTATTACAATAGTAGCCGGAGGCCCAAAGCAAACACAAGGATCTTTGTGCTTGCCATCACACAGGCAGAAGTCCTACACTGGGAAACATCAAAATGCACAAGATGGGCATTGGGTTAAGGAATGTCCAGTCACTGAGGTTTCCTACTTCTTAGGCAAGTTGTATCTTGGGACTGGATTTCACTCTGTGGAGCTGCAATAATGATTTCCTCTGTCTATGTTGTCTTTAAATCTGTCATATGTGAAAAGTTTGGCTATTTTAGTGTTAAGCAATGATAAAGAATCTTTCACTTTGCTTTTTTCCTTTTACATCTCCTTCTCTCCGAGGCTGTGTTTCCATGCATTCACTTTCTTCTCATCTCCCTTTTTTTGCTTAAGCACAGGCTCACAGCAAGTCCATCAATCCCAGACCAGCCATTACATTTAATTTTTTGCCTCTTGAGGCATCGTTTACATGTGTAGCAATGTCACCAAGCTCATTGAACTTGCTTGTTTAAAACCTGTGCGATGGCTCACATTTACAGATGGAAAACTGGCTGAAATGCCTTTCAAAGCATGGTCAGAAACCTGTGCTTTACCTCCCTATTTTATTTAGGGGAACAAAACTTAGAGCAGTGTGTTCTCTTCTTTTAGAAAGGTTTCACCTTTTATGTTGATCTAGGCTGTAGGGCACTTTTCTTGAGCACGAGTTCTTGCATCGCAGGACTCAGGGCAGCCTGAAGCTCCAGGGGTCTGGAAAAGCTGCCTAAAGAATGGCTTGTACTTATGAGTTTCACCTCTACAAAAAGCTGCTTCATTCTCAGCAGAGACTAAATAAAAAGCATTTTATACTGTAGAACTTCAGTCCACATGAGCAGAGAGTAAAAGATAGTAACTTTAGGGTAGACCTAGTGATCGAGAGACTGTCCCAAGCAAGATGAGACAGAAGATCACAGGAATTAAAGGACAGCTCTTATTGTGTGCTAGTTAGCTTCTACTGCACACTCTGCATCTTTAGCTGCCAAAAGCTCAGTAAGCTGATCATGTTCCCACCCTGAGGAGCTGAACTGTAACTTAAAATGATGACTATTCTTAACACAGAAATTTCACAACTTTTATGTTAATCATCTTCTGTGTCATAATTTAAGGCCTTTACGTCTCAAAGCTGCATTGAGGTGAATCTAATGAAACAGTAGCAGTGACCAAGAACTTTATAGTTCTTTTGGTAACTTGGAGATGTGTTGTCAGCCTAGCAAAAACTGATAAAACACAAAAGGTAAAATAACATCTTTCAATTCTGAAGATATCAGCTTTGTGTTTAATTCCAAGAGTCACTTTTAAAAGAGTATTTTATCTGCATTTATATATTGAAATTTATATATCAAATACTATGCTATAGAAACATGAGTGAATGATACCCTTACTGTTTTCTGGTTTTTTGTTATGAGGGCAAGAAAAAGGAGCAGAAAGCTTTCCCCCATTTCCATCATCACTAGCTGTGAAGCCTCAGTACTGGCAAGAGGTGACTACAGGCACTGTAGCACTTTTGGATGTAGAGAGAGGAGTCCTGTATGGGAGAAGGACCCTCTTGCGCTGCAAGTTGGACAAAGCCTACAAATAGTGTATATTTGACCTGTATCCTTCTGCAGAAAAGAATAGACAGAGTTCTTATTCCAAGCACAGCCTCCTTCAAGACTCCATGGGTGAACATGAGCCATAATTGGTGATTTCACCTGTAAAACAACTCAGCTGAAGAGCAGGTTCTTGGCTCACTTTTCTCCTAGCATACGGGGTCCAGTTCACTTGAGGTAAAGAACGTCATTGTTCTCTGCCAGTGGAGTGCTACTCCTGGAAAAACAGGGTACACCTGGTTACCAGAAGAGCTTTGATGGATCTTTTCCATCAGTTAGAAACTACATGAAGAGCTTCATTTTCCAAATCTAGTACAGAAAGTGTATGGAAAACATTTGAGAAAGGCTGCCTTGCAGTTAATGCTACTAAACTTTACCTTAAAGCCCTTGATAAGGGCTGCAATTCTGCATTAGCTAGAGATGTCATGAGGACAAAGCCAAATGTCAAGAAGCTCTTAGAATAATGCAGTAATGCCTTAGGTACGTTGTGTCTCAATAAGATGTATTTTTGTCTTTCTGGCAGTCTTGCACAAAACTGGCAAGTCAAAAAAGAAAATACAGCACTTACAGCAGACCCAACCAAACCAATTACGTTTCTATGTTGGCGGTGACATTTCAATCATATGTGTGTAATTTCAAATATTTGTGCTCCTTTTTGATGCTTTGAATGATTAGTTTTGTTACTTCATGAACATCTCACTTCTATTTTGAGAGAACCAGTATCATGCAGACCTCATACACATAAGGAGCTTTACAAGAGGTTTTGACTCTTGGAAATAGCTCCTTGTTCTCTGACTGAATCCAGTTGCTTGGGTTTTCAGTGTTTAAGTTCAGCCTTTTGTGTGCAAATCAGCCCTGCTGATATAAAGAACAATTGCACAAGAATATTTGACCATGCAATCAGTCCTGATGAGTAATTTTCCCTCTCTATGTATTGTTGATATATAAGGGAAGTGAAATATTTTTCTCTTGTCTGCATTATTGTTGCCGAAACTGCATTAATTTTTTTGGACAAAAACGTAGCAAAAGAATGTTTGTCACAAAACTAAGATATACTTGTCTACCCAAAACATGTATGGTGAGCTCCAAGGCATACTTGACTGGGAGTAGAGTTGCAGATTATGCCCCATGCCAATAACCTACTTTGTACAAAGACAAGGTTTAGAAATGGAGCTTTTCAAGGTCTTTCCGGTCATATAAATAGCTTTTTGTCTCTGACAGATATGATGATACAGAATGTGCTTTTGTATCTTTCAAGGTATAATAGGACCTTGCAAGGTATAACAATATTTGCTTTTTTGTCAGGGTTCTGTGGAAAAATACTATATTGATGCCTGACAATTGATATGAGAATACTTATTTTTATATAGTGACATTATCAAAAAAAAAAAGGCACTTTCAGGATGTTATAAGAATTGCTTCCTACCATGTTGTTCCATCCCTAATGTTTCTTTTCAGATTGGACATAGGAAGAACACGCAACTGTGGTTACCTAATGGTGCCGGAAGAGCACCATCCGCTTTAACCTTTTGCTGCATTGTTAATGGTAAAGTATGAATCATAGTTATTGCTTGGTACATTTTCATCATGCTGTATGGTGATTCGGATGTGCGTATCTGTAATTAATGTGAAGGAGTTGCATGGCTAATTCCCTGTGTGTACTGCTGACATCCTGTCTGCAGCTTTGTCCCTGATCTGTTACTTACGTGTATCAAACAGACGATTATTGCATTACATCCTTGTATTATATGAATAAAGCCTTGAACTTTGTCCTTTGCAATATTGGTTCAGAGCAGTTTTAATTCAATTTAAAGAAGCCTGAGTGTTAAAATCATTTGAGGCTTCCTTACACACCTTAAATGTTGGTGGGATGATTTCTGCTCCAGAGAAAGCACTAAGGCTAAGAAATTGCCTTCTAACTTTTTGTCATTGATAAATGAGTGCATGTTTCTTCAGATTGAAACTATGCAGGAAGTCCTTTCTGGGCAGGGAGTACTCATACTCCTCTGCTTTGCAAGGCATCATGGATCTACAGAAATTACTAGTGTAGTATTTTGTTTATTATATCATCAAACAATTCTGAAACAATAACCCTCCTCAGGCAAGTTCCTTCCCTTGCTGCAGGCAGATCTGCAGCAGTCTCTTTATTTTTCCCCATCACCATATCTTACAGCTTACTTAAGGTTTGTGTCTGCGAATCTTCCCTGGTAAAGCTGGGCTGGCTCTAGAAACATTGTAGTCCATTAAGAGAGAGGCCAGCTCACAGGTACCATGGCGTCAGGAGCCCATAGCACCAGGAGGAGTCTGAGCTGTTTTCTGTGTCCCCGTCCATGTTGTGCTGTTTTTATCATCCCAATATTTATGTCAGAAGTAGAGGTGAGCAGGATGCTTATGTCTCAGAGAGTCTGAACTGTGTCACTGCTGAGCTTCAGTTCCCCACTGATAGAAAATGGGGATAAAGGTGCTTAATTATCTTCTGTGGATATTGTGGGATAAAGTCATTAAAGATTTGGAGTATTAGAGCTAGACACAATCTGGCCTTTATTAAAATCATTGTGATTGTAATGGCGTTATTACCTCTGTGCAAATCGTACAGAAGTGATTTTTGTTATAATGGTGGAGATTCAGATCCTTTAATTATCTAGGGCAATTCAAATTAGCACCACAAATAACTGCTAAAAGTTGAGACTACATGATGTGAAACATAATTGATTTTGAATATGTTAGGGCACAGCTGATGTTAAGTCATATGCAATATTATTTTCTCCTCTTGGATGTTCAGCAATGCTTTTAAGAGAGATATGATTTGTACCATTGCTAGAGATTTTGGAGAGCAGAAGCCTGAGAGAAGCAAGAAAAGGTAAGCAAACTCCCAGCTTGCTTGAATTTCTCAATTATTGCTACTTTTACCTTCCCTTGTTTAATTACAAGTGGCTTTACATGGATTTTATCGTATTTGCAGATTTTAAACTGGGTGCAGTTACAAAGTCAGAATTAAGACTTTGTTATTATTACTTTTCAAATCTGTCCTATTAATAGAGAAAAAGAGATTCCTAGCAAACATCCATAGGTGTTTTTCTGGGAGAAGCAGAATAAACTTGATGTCTGATATGCTGACTCCATTTAGATTCTCTCGCTCCACTTACCTTTGTACAATTATGTGTAAGCAGTGATTGCATGAAGCGGCCTGGATTCCAGATAAATGATACGCCTTTGGCATACAGGAGTTCTTGTAAATAATTTAAAGCAAGGCATTCTTCCATGCTTGGCAGAAGAAGGATACAGAAAGCTTTTGTACCTCAGTTGCATCAAATTGAATATTTCTTTAATCACCCTGGAGAAGAATGCACTTGATGACTGCATCCTGCGAGTTCTTCTGTTTTTGCTCTCGGGTAGACCTGGTGGGTAAAGGATGGCTCGACTCCACACCACTGCTGTCACAGCCACCTCCTTTCATCCAGCAGCTCTTCTCCCTTGTGCAAGACCTGCTCCACTGGAGTAGTAATTGTGCACCAGTCAAAAGAAAAGAATGTGAGGAAATAGCCATCAATAACAAAGTTGGCAACCCCCTGCAAGGAGAGCTATTTTCACATGAAAATCTTCATCAGAGAAGTAATGAAGCCTTGCTTCATTTCACATCTTATCAGGTAATTGCATAGAAGGTGATTTCCAGGTAAGGATTTATTATTTCTTCTCTGAATGTAGGGTGAATATCCACTATTTAAAACCAGATAAAAAGCTCTGCACACTGCCCGAGCTGTCAAAGCACACAGCACAGAAGTTCAATGTTTCTTTTTTTCCTAATAAGACAGTGCTAAAAAGACAGTAACTCCTATATGAGAGATTATTAATCCTTCACAAGAGAGAAACCGATGAAAGCCTGGGACTGTTTCTGTATATGGCTGCACAGTTATGTATTTCATTTTGAAGGCTATTAAACAAATCTGAACCTTTCCCTCCCCTTTTGCATTTACAACAGATAGTAAATGTAAGGCCATAATTAAAAATGTAGATTGTGCTGTCATCAGTTTAGGCGTTTTCCTGGGGAATCCCACATTTTTTCTATTTTAGTATGCTCAGTTTTCACTCATAAGCTCCAAGCTTAGAGTAGTTGCTTAAATTATTCTAGTCTCAGTTGTCAGCCAGAAAGAGCAGAAAAGGAACCCTATTCTGCTGGTGTTTTTAATTGGCATGGTTACATTGAGTACCAGAAAGCTAAGAGGAATTGCAATCTTTGTTCTCAGTTTGTGAACCAATTTGACAAATGTCACTTTTTCACTGGAGGGCTCATTTGGAAACTGTTTGGTCAGTGGTAAAAAAGGGGTTAAACTGCTACCAATGCCTTCCCTTCAAAGAAGGAGTGATAGTGCATCTGAGTGAGCATTCCCCTGGTGTTTTGGTGGATGGTGCTCAGTACACAAGGGATGAGCTTTTCCCAGGCAGGGGAGGCAATGCTATTATGCAAGAGCAAGAAGAGCTCGTCCCACGTTTAAACCAGCTACTAGAAAGCGACGCGTGACATCCTGACCTGACAGGATGAACACATCTCATTCTACTGAGTTCTACAAGCACGTGGGGGCAGAGTTTTGCCATCCTATTTTTCATTGAATCCACATGTTAGAGGCTTCATTTTTGACATGGTTGGCAAAATCTCTAGCTATATGTCCACAAGAAAAGGTGGAAACACTGCTTTTCCACCTCCATCTGGATGTGAAGCAGTTCAGGCTGAGAGCTGTGCTTTATCCACTGAGGCAGCTTAACTCCAACTCGGAGACGCAAGTAACAGGGGACTTCCCATCTGCAAGCAGTTCGCATCTGGTGGGATGCCTGTGCCCATATGTGTAGACATACCAAATGTAAACATGAATCATGTTAATTTTCACACATTTGTTACAGCTTCCACTGCCTCCACAGAGGCCTCCCATCGCTGCCCTCCTTCTTGATCTTGCTGGGAAAGCCTGGATTTATGGCAGTGTAGATTGTTCCTTGGCTTCATAGTGGGATGCCAGAAGTGGGGCATTAGTATCATTGCAAGTGTCAGAGAGGCAAGCCAGGCTGGGAGGTTCAGTCTCATCAACCCACGTTGTCATCCCAATTCATCAGATGCTGCCACAGAGAACAGGGAGAGCAAGACTAATGGAAGGGGAAAGCTCCTTTAAAGAAACATCCAGGAGGTCATAAAATGTTTCTCAGATTGGGGGAGGGATTTACTTGTAAATCCCTGCTTTCCTGCTCACAGTGTCCCCTGGCATGGCTTTCTAGATGAGCACATTCCCGGGATGCGAAGTGGTCTGTCTGCCTGGTTCGATGCTTGTTCTTTTAAACCAGAACCACAGAAGAGGAAAATATCAATGATTTCTCATGTGTACTAAATGCACGTTACAATTATTTATATTTTGCTTCCTGTGTGTATTTGGAGTCTATTTAAAGCAGCAGCACACAATGCTCTTCTAGTGTAGCAGGCAGGTGGTCAAACATCAGGAGAGCAAAACAAGGTGGGGAAAAATCTTGACTCTGTGCTTCCATCTGTAGATCCTGCGGAGGTTTCAGGTGCCCTGCAGCAGGGTGCAGTAATGTGCTGGGCGGTGGCTGTTGGGATGCTGGGACCAGGCTCTCCTTCCTGTGCGCAGGCGAGCTGGGACAATGGCCTGGGTCTGCTGGTGAATCAGTGCTCCGGCTTGCCTTGCAATCAGCGGTGCTTGGGAAGCGAGCCACCTGCCCCACTTCCTCTGATTTAACTGATTTATTTGTAAGTGGAAAAGGCTGTGAGCTCTGTTCCTTTTTCTCAGGGACTTTGTGTCCTTTAGGGATCCCTGAAGGCTGCAGTATGATCAACTCCAGGGACCCTCCTTTGGGAAAGCACATCCTGGTATCTTCACTCAGTACCATGCGCTAAAGGCAAGGCTATTCATGAGATACACATGGACCAAACTACTGGGCAGCATGGCAGAAACTCCTGATGTTATCTGGGCCTCCTTCTGCCACATTCCCAAGGAGAGCAGTAGAAGCTGTTACTGAACAGAAAGGCAGGTTCTGGCTCTGCTGAGTGTTGTCTCCTGATTTGCATTTGGTGACTGTACTGGTGCGGTCCTGGTGAACACTGAGGCTGTTGGGCTGGGAGGCAGCACAATTGGAGTTAGTTTGATCTGCACTTTTGTTGATATCTACAGTGTTATATACTGTCTCACTGCACATTTGTGACCGCACACTCCGAATTTGCTTCTATTGAACTTTTTTTGTAAGACAAATGTGAATCTAAGGTCCAACTGTTGACCAGTGGCACATCTTCCATGGGGTTACTACTCTCCAGAGTAGCATTCGAGATGATCCCAAGCTGTGAGCCAGAACAAAATAGTCCATCCAGATACCACAGATGTGATTTCCAAGAGCTTTGCTTTGTAAATCAGCTTTGGAAACGTCAAGGTGGCCCAATGTGATGATGCTTTTCTATATTTTGAGATGTATTGTGCTTGTGCTCTTCATTCAGCCATTACCTGGTCTCCATCCCATACTATGCTGCTTCATGTAAAGGTAGCTGATATAAGTTCTGGCTAGGTGCTGTGGCTCTGGGCCCACTGCTGTATCCACGTGAGATGTTCCTATAAGGTGATGCTGTTTCTGGGACCTGAAGTGCTTTGTCTCTGTGGTGCAGCATTGCACTGTGTAGACATACTAATTGGCTCTTATGTCTGACTTGGGGATCTTCAGCAGACCCCTGCATTACATGGGTAGGCATGCCTGTATTTGCAAAACACTGGTAATTTAGGATTAAGTAGAAAACTAAGGAGTGTGTGTAAGCTCCTTTCTTAGAGAGATTCAAGGCCTATCCATGCTTATCACCCCTCCTTTTATTCTACTCTTCTCTGCATATGTACTAATTCACGTTAGCACCTATTAATCCATATGTTTCAACTTGCTCAACGTCCTCTTTTGTTTCCAGATTAAAATAGCTTCTGGGAGGTGAATAGCTTCTGGTTCTTTATCTCTCACTTAACTTTTGCCAAACCAGTGGTTCTCAGAGAGGAATGTCAAGTGCTTAAGAATTAGTTTTAGTCAAATAAATAGCACGGCACTACATGTATGGGAACAAAAACTGTCTCTGTGGTGTTAGGGTGGATTTTAACCGTATCTCCAGTACCTCTTCTTTCTATGAGGAAGGAAAGGGGATGCTCCCAGAGCCATATAACCTATTGGGTTCTCCTGGAAAAGGTGCACACCATTTCACCTCTGCAAAGGTGTGTGTAGGTAATAGGTAGGACCATTCTCTCCAGTACATCCTTCATTTTTGTGTGGTTATCACTGTCCGCAAAGCAAAGCTCTGTAGATGTAGAAGCAAAGGCTGGACTGAATCTAAAATTCCAAGCCTTACCACTTGTGTGATACTTCATCCAGATTTACCCAGCTGCCATGACCAAAATCTTGGTGGTTTTTTTTTTTGACATTTAATTCTTTTCACAAGGTCTGAAGCTTTAGCCAAAGAACAAGCCCCAGAGGTCTGTAGCCACCCATCTAAACTCAACAGAACTTATTCTGTACTCATGGTCTTTCCTCTCTCAACCTCCTCACCTTATTTTTCAATATCCTCATAAATCTTTACTTCAGCCTTTGTTCAGGAAATAGCTAACAATATAATACAAACCATGTAAACAAGGCATCCTTGCACAAGGTCAATGTATGACTCTATTTGTGGATATTTCTAGCTCTGATAGTTTCATTCTCCTTTTTTGAATACCTTTTTTTGCCTATGCCTTTTCTAGTGTTTGTCTTTTTCCAGTTGACAAGTGTAGGGTTTTATTCTGGTTTTTACAATTGGCTTTCCTCATTAACTGCCTTATCATAAGCATCACCAGCCGTAACATTCATAGTGTTAGCAGTATGGTGTGGGGAGAAGTATGTATCAGCTAACCCATATTACCTCACAGAGCTAGACGGCAGGGTGAAAAAATATTGCAAGTTCATGTTTTCAGAGCTTTTTTTCCTCAACTATTTTTCAGGAATGCAGTTAACAAAAAATAAACAAAACTAAAACCCCATCTCTTAAGTGAAACTCTAAAGTGGCTGAAATCCAGAGAAGAGTGAACTCTGGCTCATCTTGCACAGGGAAGCCAAGAAGCCATGCAATCTTGCACGATTTTCTTGGTAAGACTGGCTAGAGTCAAATCAAAAAGGGGAGAGTACACGAAGTCATGCAATTTATTGCTCCATTGCAGGTTCTCCAGAAGAATACAATACATTGCAGTAATGGTAATCAGAAAACTAACTTGAGATCTATGCAAGTTCATGCTGGATACCAGGTGAAGACTGGTCCAAACTGCACTAAAAGACTACACAACCACATTTTTTCTGCTAGTACAACAGAACAGTTTGGATATAAATTAAAAATAACTGCAGTTTTATGGTCCTTGTCAGTTATTTACAAGCCTCTTGAAGTATTTCTTTATCTGCCTTTCTCATAAAAAATTAGGCAATTACATAAAGAAGTCTGAAGCTGGAAACACCAAATTGTGAATCATTACTGGATCATTACATGGGAAGTGGTAACAAAAGGAAAGCCAAGAGAAAACTCAAGGGTTTTTCATCCTCAGGAAATCAATTTTAAATGAAATTGAAATCAAGGCCTTTAATAAGTTTAACATAATATTGTGGAAAAAGGCTGTTGCACAACAAAGAGGCATTTGCAGCCTGAAATTCAACTGCATGCTACTCAAGATATTTCTAAACGGGAACGAAATAATTACTGTGTCATTGAACTTGTCACGAAACTTTGTATAGGGGAATCTTTCATTAGGGAGAAAGAGAAATGTTGTCTGGAAGTCAACCAATTCAGAAGGAAAGAGGAAATGTTTCACTTAGATATTGTTTGGTAACATCAATGTACACGCATTCTTTATTAACTTTAATTGCACAGTATATATATACACACAATGTTTTATTGATGCATCTATAATACAGCATGAAAATATATTGTTATGTAAGAACTGCATCACAAGAAAATATTTTGGGACCAGAATAGTCGGCGGTTTGGGGTTTTGGGAGTTGTGGGTGGGTTGTTTAGCTTTTTTATCCAATTTCGATATTGATCTGATCTATTTATTTATTTATTCTCAGTCACCAGAAGAACACATTTTAAGATGCTTAATGTTTGGGTGTTTTTCAGGGTGAAAATTGAAGCTGGGTTAAAAAAGCGTTACACTCCTTGCAAACCAAATCAGCATTCAAAATGTCTTCAGCTTCTTTGAATGTCAAAAGGGAGTGCTCAGCAAGACTCGGGCTTGGCCCTGATTTTATAGCTTTAGGTAAGACTTTTTGATATTGCTTATACAAACCTGGTAAGGTCTGCAGAGCATTGCTCCAGAGGGATAGACATCCAGCAGATGCAGATAGAATGAGCCACTGGTCCTCAGAACTGAGCTGTTGGTCCTTTGGTCCCCTGTTCTGCTTGTGCTCTATAAAAGATGAAATCAGGAAACTAATGCCCACACTTGCCAAAAACTGCAGTCAGATCACAACAGGCAGGACTGATGGCTTTGATTGCTGAATGCTTCCCACAGTTCTCTTCTCTGGCTGCACTGCTATTAATCAGAGCAATGGGCTATCATACCTGGGAATATACCTGCCACTTAAATAAATGTCCAGTCTTCTTTTTAGTTCAAGTATTTCTTCTTAATAATTCATGTCAAAGCAGGGCAAATTGGGTGGAAAAGAGCCTATTTGAACTGCCTCAGGTTTGCTCAAACCTAGTGACTCTTTTAAGGACACCTCTGAATCATGTGCTTTGTATTGGTAAGCCCTAAGAATGTGATTATCTTTGAGCACATATCTGAGTACCAACCTGAAGGATGCGACTTGGGAACCTAATATCTTCCAGACCTTAAATGTGCTGCAAGGCAATGAATGACTACTTTTTTCATTTTGCAGAGGATGAGGGAACTCTAAGGCAGTCACCATAGTTCAAGAGATGTCATTCTTGATTTGGGTAATGAGAGGGATGAGAACTCAAAATTGGTGCAAATGGAGTAGTAGGTCACCAGGTCTACACAAAATACAGCTGAAAAATGTATAGGTAATAATAACAGCTGGCACTGGAAGGTGACGTGCCATTGTTCACAAAAGGACAAGCTATAGCAAATTTGAGTCATGAGAAGATGAACCTTGGTGTTACTCAGGTAAATTATTAACATCTGTTTCAGAATATTCAGCCTGGGTTCAGGGCCAACCATATCTTTTCTAATGAGGATGTGAGCATTTTAACAGTAATATTAAAGTACTTTCTGTATGGACTCACACCACTTAAAAAAAGGTAAAGTTGAGGAACCTCTTGCCATCTTACTGAGAGGTGAAGGTAATAGAGATGCTGAGCAATAGAGGACCAATAATTAATTTTCCAGTTTAGAAATATCAAGCAGCTTCTCAGAGTAGTGGTAGTTATCTCCTTTGTTGCCTTGGGACTGATTTTGAAACCTTTGCTCTCAGTCAATAAATTGGCTTCACTGTATTTGTTGCGTGGAAAGGTCTGTTATGAATTTCAGTGGACAACTTGCACATTTCTAAGGCCCCGGGAGAGAATAAGGACCCATTATGCAACATGCTGTTTAAACATGTAGCTGGTGCTTACAGCCTGAGTAAGTGAAAAAAGGAACAGAAAAGTTCAGTTACATGCAACAACCCCATGAGAAGAAGCGGCATTGTCATGGTTTAACCCCAGCCAGCAACTAAATACTACACAGCCACTCGCTCACCTGGTGGGATAGGGAATAGAATTGGAAAGAGGCAAAACCCACAGGCTGAGAGAAACTGTTTAACAATTGAAAGTAAGTAAAATATAGTGAAAGGAAAAAGAGAGAGGAATAAACCCAAGAAAGACAAGAGATGTGCAATGTCATTGCTCACCACCTGCTGACTGATGCCCAGCCCATTCCCAACAGTGATCGGTGGCTGCTGGCCAACTCCTCTGGCCAATTCAGAGGGATACTGTCCTGGCTGTGCTCCCTCCTGGTTTCTTGTGCCCCTCCTCATTGGCAGAGCATGGGAAACTGAAAAGTCCTTGGCTTAGGTTAAGCACTACTTAGCAACAGCTAAAACATTGGTGTGTTATCAACACTATTCTCATACTAAATCTAAAACACAGCACTGTACCAGCTACTAAGAAAGAAAAGTAACTCCATCCCAGCCAAAACCAGGGCAGGCAGTCTGGAGTCAGCCCAGCTCCCCCGACTTCTAGTCCATTGCCTTTTCTACTGAATGTTGTTGTACTGACATCTTGGATTGTGCAAAAAGTATTGGATGATATATACCAAATGGGAGGCTTATCACAGTTATCTCTAAGAGTCTGGCACCAGAAGGAATTAAAAAACAGGCATAAAATTATAGACACATGGCTGTATCCTGAATATGTCTGTTTAACGCAGTAATGTATAACTGCTTGATTATTGACAATGCAATCCTCATGCTGCTACTCATCTCCACCTGTCTCAATATACACTGAGATCGGTCCCTAGATTTATTTCTTGGTCTCAGGTGTAGCAATTAAAGAAATGTTCTGTATTGCTGAGAGCACCAGATGTGTGCAATGGAGCATCCTATACTGACATTTTACTTTTGATAGTTCCTTTGGGTACACGTTAGCGTCTGGTTTTATTTTTCTGTTTATACTTTATTTTTCTGTTTTATGGAACTGTTTTCTTGATGGGGTTTTTTAGTTTCTTGCCTCAGAGGATGGCTTGGGGTAGCATGGATTATGGCACAATAGCAATAAGTGCTGTCTCCTGTTTCTATTTTCAGTTCTTAAATTCATTCGAAGTCCTTCATTTGAAACCTCTTACATGAAATAAGAGTGGTGCAAAATCCAGGCTGATTCTGAAGCATGCATTGTGGATCATGATGATACCTTCCTGAACCTTCCTGATGTCGTCTTGATATCTCTTTTGTCTTCCTAGACCTGGAACCAGACTTAAGTATATGACAAGGCTGTTTCAGGAGCAAGGTTTTTCAGCCACTGTAGTTGCAAACCTCTTTTCACCCCCAGCCTGGAGGTGGTGGGCACCTACAAGGGAGCAGATGATTTTCTCTCAAGGTCTGTGTTTGCAGATTTTCCCCTCCAGTCCGACTTTCAGCTGGTTCTTCCCTGCCAAGTGGAACAAGATGCTGGGTTGTGAAACTCAGTGTGGGTCAAATGACAAAAGGCTGGAGTGCAGCAGCAGGCATATTCTAATGATTTAGAGAAATCTGATCTATTTTTCTCTGGGATGTTTTGTACCAAATTGAGAGTACCATGATGGACATGACTGGCTGAGATGAGCCACAAATGATGTTTACTCTTGTAAGTAGACTGGAAAGTCTTTTCTTACCTCTGCAAGTGATTATCTTCTGAAAGGCTGGAATTTGACTACTTTGGCTACAGTATGAGCATTTTAAATGTTGTTCAGTGTGGTGGATGCTATTTATTCAAAGTAATACAGGCAATGAAAACACAGATTTTCACACTCTTATTATTTATTAGAAGTGTCAGGTCTATCATGATACCGTGACCAGCTGAATTCTAATATGGGAACTCCTTATCTTGCAAAAACCTCATTTATTCATTTTTTCAAACAACAGTTCAGGTAAAAGCATGATGAGCAAAAGATTAAAGCTCTGTCAGATAAAAAGCAATGCTGCACTATTTCAACTATCCTACTTTTGAAAAGATAATGAAATATGCATTAATTCACACAGATAACATAAATATTGAATAACCATTGCAATGGATTGTATTAATAGATATACAAGATGAATAAAAACATGTTTGATTTACTTCTCTGCTGATGGTGCCAATGGATTACAGGGACTAATCTGTCTACTGCAATGTTACCCATCAAATAGCTATAACTCAAATCTTTCCTTTTTCTCCTCCTCCCAGAAAAACAAAGTAGTTGTGATAAATAACTGTGCTTACATCATTTTGTTTCTCTGGAGACCAATCCTGATCTTACCCATCTAATCTTATGCACATGAATATTTCTATTGATGAAGGTAAGAAAGTTTTTCACTCAACTACCAGTGCATCTACTTGGGCATAATTTGGGCATAAATTTGGTGTGAGAACTCTTGAAGCGAAATAGGACCCAGGTTGCCACTGACTGGCAGTGAGATCAGGTCCCATGCTGCCCTCTCTCCTGTCTTGTAGGGATGAGCATTTTGAGGATGGGGGTTAACAGGCATTCCTATCTACAAATAGCATTCCTACTCCTTTATGCTGACATGAATAGACCATTTCCTAGGAGCATAGTATAAAACTAATTATTTGAGAGATATTAATGTTAAAAAATTCCATGGAGTTCATCTTCATGGAAGACTCCTATTACCTGTTATCTGGCTATAGATCAGGGATCCAAGATGTTGCAGGTATGTTCTCTTGCCCTCTTCACCGTATGGCAAAAGCTGTGTGTGGTCAGATCAACCCTTTCTCCTGTATTACCCTGCCAGTTGGCTGAGGAGTGCTGCAAAGAGCCCCTGCACCCCTGGCCTGGCTCTTGGTGCCTATCGCTTCTCCTTGGTGCCAACCCCTTACAGTAACATCCAACAGGTTGAGAATAAGTGGGAATGATGTTAGTGGGAGGTTTTCTCCTGTCTCCATGGATCCAGGGTGCAGTGTGCTTCAGGGATCCAAAGCTTAAGGATACAATTTGATATTCCCCTACATGTTTGAGAAGTGATAAGTCATACCCTCCATTTTGATTAGTTTTCTGCCACCTCCAGTGGCTTTTCAGATCACCCCTAGTGAAGGAATGCCCATGAGGTGGCATTAGAGATGTGGCTCTAGGAAATATATTACCTATATTAAAATGTGCTAATTCAGAAATACCTTTGCCACCTTTTTGTTGCCCTTGCTAGGGAAAAATACTTCACTTTAAACTCCAGCTAACTGATTACCTGCCAGTTCTGAAGCTGAGCTCTGAAATAATCTGCTCTAAAAGCCAACAGAGACGACTTATGTTTGGGCACCTCACAGGCAAGCAGGGAGATGAAAAGCCGAAGCCAAATTTTGACAAACAACTTGGAGTGTTTGACCAACTCTGCACAGCTGCTGCTGAATGAAGAATGCAGGTAACATGCTGAACGGAGACAAGAGGTGATCAGCAGGGAAGGCAGCTTTTGTAGTTGAACTGAGCACTTTATATTCAGGAAAAGAGAGGAAATATTCTGAATTACCTGTAGGAGGTGTGCCTGCTTTTGGTAATAGACATACCCGGTTTATGCATTAATTCCTAACCAGTCAGATCCTGTACTGATGTGCACTGGAATCGCTCTGAGATCACTGGAGATACACCCATGCACAGCACCTTAGTTTGAGTGATTTCATCCCACCCATTTAAACATGTCTTACAGACATGTTTGCAGAGCTGAACTGAAATATCTCTGCCCCCTCCAATTCCTGATCTCAGGCAATGATGTCTCCTCGTAAATCCTGGATATGATAGCACCAGTGTGACCCATCACTTCATTACATCAATGTGCAAAGCTGTGTATAGTACTGAGGAGAAGTTTATCTGGTCAGAATGGATCTGGTCCAGGAGCAAATAAACTAGTTAGGAATCTCATTATCTCTGGGCCAATTCTGTATGAATTACGGCTTCTCGATTCTCCTGATGCCAGCTAGTTCTACTCTGCTGTTTTCCCTCCCCACACAGGAGGTAAAGTATCTAGCTAGCAAAGGCATTTTGACTGCCTCCACCATTTACCTGATTTCACAATGATGCAGGAGAACAGACTTGAATTTTGAGTCAGTTTGGGTTGAAATGTACCATATTCACTGTTGTTTGAGCATTGGCTCTTTTGGTGCATGCCAAGCTTGTTTCAGTGGGGATCTGCCTCACTGCCATGGTCAGGGGGAGTACAGTGGATCCTCAGAGACCTCCCCATCTGCCTCATCAAGTGCTGTCTGGGAGGGGCAACCTGATTTGTGATTCCAATGAGGGACCCTTGTATAGAGCAGTGATTTCTTGGTGACCCAACACAGTGGGCTTTTGTACAGCATTTTTCCACCATCAGCTGGAATGGATTAAAGCCAGTTGGTAGGTCAGGCTTTAGGATGCTCTGCACTGATTCGGGCGTGAGTTGTAGGGAGAAAGAACCATTTCTCCCATTTTAGTTAATAATTCAAACTTTTCTTTAGGATTGCTTTCCAATGATTTCAAACATAGTGCAAGGCTAAGAGAGAACAGCTATTTTGTTTAGTCTGAAATGGTATATATCACTTGTTTATTTCTTCAAGGGCATTAAGGTTTTCCATGTATTTACTTAGTGGCTTATATTTGACTAATGCACATCTTTCAAAAAGGCTTTCAAACTGCATTCAATGATTGCTGGAATTTCCTATGTTTTCCAAAACATTAAAAATTACATCAGTGTGTCAAGAGCTTCCCCTGCTATGATTCTCCTAAGCAAGTTTTGCAGACGATGGCTTTAGCAGACATAACTTATGTAGGTACTCACTAAGGTTTTAAAATATTTGATTTGTCTTGAATGTTCACTGGAATTAATATTTCAGACCAAATACAGGGCTGAGATATTTACTGAGCCCTTTTGTCTGTTCTGCACATCTGAGTTGTCATTTCCAGGTGGGTTGATACTTGTGTATGGGAATTGTAAAGTACAGTGGCTTTCAGCAGGAAAGGAGATGTAAGGGGAACTCGTGGGCGTACATCCTCAGCTGCAGCATGGTCACAGCTCTTGAGTTACTGTTTTTGGCACATCTCTTTAGTCTCTTTATGGCCTTACAGAAAGATAGCTGGATGTTTCATCCTGCTCCCTCCCAGGTGTGTGCCTGCCTGATCCTTTTCTGATGTGCATGTTCCTGTGCTGTAAAATCAGAACCGGTGAAAAGCTAACTTGCTTGTTTAATTTAGCTTCCAGCCCTTGTCTTACAGGGGAATTAATCCTCTTCCAGGAGCTAAGGACCAGCTTAGCACTGGTAACTGAGTAGCAGGTGGCATCTTCAACATCACCTTCAACAAAGTAGTGCAGAAATTAAAACAAATGTCTCTTATTACAGAAAACACTTTGAAAATGAGTGTAATGTTTTAGCCAGCCCCCAGAGCTTGTAGCATGAATGACATCTAGTGTGAACCCACAGTGAAGACTGCAGTGTGGAGCTCCCTTCCTGGGCTTCTGTTACACTGCAAAGTCTTGGTCCATGGAACAGGATTTCCTAGCATCAAATATTGAGAATAGCATTGAGAACAGCTTCAGAGCTCATTTTGAGGAGTTACAGTGCCATTGCCCAGAGGTGGAGGTGAGTACACCCCAGTCCTGCCCTCCTGGCAGCCTCTATGAGCAGTGAGGGTTGATGTCCTGCTCCTACAAGTGAGGATGGGAACTACCAAAACAAGTCATTGGGTTAAGAAACTATGCTCTAGACTTGTACCCAGTAATTGAGCTGGAAAGTTCCCTTTCATTGCAGTCACATTAATTCAGTGGACTAATTTCTAATCATGTAGAGGGTTAGAATTTAGAATAAGTATTTGGCTTAATAAAGAATTTTGATTTTAGAGCTGTGCCCTTTCTGTCATATCTGAGAATAATGCTGTGTAGAGAAAAGAGCTTATTTCCAGGCTGGTATAAATAGCTACAAGGGAAAAGTCTCTATTAGGTGCAACTGGTAAAAATCATACTTTATCATGCAACAAAACATGTTCTTCTTCAATTCTTCTTTCCATTGGTAAGACAATTCTGTCCTGTGCATAGCAACATTCAGGTTGTGGAGTGCTTTTGTTGTGCTTCCTTCTTAAGCAGCTGCGAGTTAATCTGTTCAGGCTCTTGTCCTTTTGTCAGCTGTCCCTTAGTGATGAGAACCCTATGTGTATTTTTACAACACACATCCATGGGTTTTTTTTAATTTTCAAATTGATATTTCTCTCTTCTTTAAACTTGAACACACATATTCTGGGATGATGACAGCCTGAATGTGTTTTGAATGCCTAACATAACATTATGTTTTCTTATAAATGAACCCTTACATAAAAATAACAGAATATTGGCAGTGAATAACTCAACTGAAGAATGTCAAATCACTAAATTGGAGAAATTACTAGGTAGACACCTGGAATTGGAGCTTCTTGAGTAACAAAGTGGCTTTTGACAGCTGTAGCCTTTTTTGCAGGTGCAAAATATAACATTTTTTTTCTTTCTGTTTTATCTGCTTTACATCACTTAATGACTGGAATATTCCAAGTTGGGAAAAGAAGTGGGAGTTGAAAGAACAGGAAAATTTGTTTATTCTCTCCCATATTATGAGCAAAAGGTGTGTGTGGTGGGATGTGTGTCTGACTAATTCTGATCTTGGAGAACATGGAAGCAAGTTAAAAATAGCTCAGCTGATTATTTGCTGATAATATTTGCACTGTTAGATGCACCAAGTACCTTGAAATCCAAGGACTATTTTGATAATATTTCCTAAAATATGCAAGACACAATGTAGCTCTACTTAAACAATTACGTTCTTCTGGATATTGTTGTTCAGAAGCAGCATGACACAAAGCATCCACTAAAGAAGTTCAGCAGGTGACTAAAAATGCTATGTCCTGTTTTCTCCCAAATCAAATGTAAAAATAAAACTCCAAAAGAAATGCTGAGGTATATGGTGATGTAAGCATGGTTTAAATGTATTCTTTTAGTTAACAAAAAATATTAAATGCAACCTCAAAGCCACCTTTCTGTGCAATTAAACATTCTAATTAGTTGTCAGTCTCTGAGAATAACTTTTATGAATATCTGTTAGAAGGCACAATTGCAATGCAAATTGAGTTACTTAAATTGTTATTTCCTGGTTCTGATTTAAACCACAATTAAGAAAACTGATTTAAATCAAAGTGATATAAATTGGTCCATCCTGCTTTAAAACTAATTAAGGATGTGCCTTGAAAGCATGCTTGTATCAGTGCTCTAACTTAGTGGCTTCTTGGTATCACTCAAGTCTTAATAAATCACAGGAAGAGATGGAATTTTTATTTAGCTGAGCAGTCTCAATCTCTGAATTTAAGGCCACTGAAGAATAGATTAACATTTATAATTACTAGGTTGATCAGTAATGCAAATTGAAAGTGAGGATTCCAAAACAAATTGACCTTTGCAGCACATCACGCAGAGACAGACAGTGAAAACTTTGAAAAGGTTTCACTTGCCCTTGAAGTGGTTTGTCACAAATCACTGTATTCTCTGTGGTGCTTTATTGCTCTGCAAGTAACCTCTGGAGTCACAATGTCCAAAAAATAAACTGTGATAACCGAAAGAACAATATGGACTGTTTGAGGCTGGCAAATCACTGTATGGGTTATCGTTGGTTTGTGTCGCTCCAGGCAGACTTGTATATTTGGGGACTAAGATTAGGATGTTTAGACTAGGGCCAAATGGGTTTATAATTAGATGTGTGCAGGCTCTGACCTATTAGTTGAGGCTCACGCTTCCCTGCATCTACCCTCCATGTTTGATGAGACTGTGCTTTAAAGCAGTCAATGGAAAGAGGAACTTCTGTACCTACATGCTTTAAATCTGCCTGCCCCATGCTTTGCTGAGAACATTTCACTGCTCCAGTTCACTGCAGTTCAGTCTTTTTCCAAAAGCTGTCCCTCTTTGGGATGCCACATGGATAGAACAGGACAGTGTGTCAATATGGTCTGTGTTCTGTTTATTTGTAAAACTAACAGCTAGATCCCACCTGGAGAAAACAGCCATACGTGATCAGCACCTACGTATGTGTCATGCTCCTCCCTGGGCAGAAAAGTGGTCATAACTGGAGAAGACTGAATGGATTTTGATGGCACCACATGAAACCTGAGCAGGTCTGAGAGACAGTTCCTTCCATGCTTAGACACCTACAGAGATTGGAGACTGTCAAAGGCAAGAAAATGTTGCAGACATTCATGGAGGGATGTGTGGGGAAAGCATGGGGCAGTCTAAGGCTGGGCAACCACGGAGGGAACTGAAAGTGCAATGGTATCACCTATTAGAGCAACCAGCTTTGGTCTCTTCTCTTGCAGGTATGTCAACTCTTGGAACGCTCTTCTCAATCAACATAGCCCATGAGGACTCCAAGTTCACTGTGATGTTGTTCTAAGGAACAGGAGATAAGGTAACTGTGCTGCCAGTATAAGCATGCATGATACGTTTCTGCTGTGATCTGTAGGCTCCCTTGAAAATTGCTGTTTTCACATCTACAGTGCTTTGCCCAAAACTTCAGTTCCTTTGGACAACCTTTATTGCCTTCAATGTGTGTTGCTGATGACTGAAGTAGAATGCAGAAGAAATGTTCCTCCTTTCTCATAACTTAACTGAGTGCTGCCAAAGTACTTTAGCAGAACTGAGTAGTCAGAAACCAAGGCAGAGTACATGACCCATTAGTCCGACCCTGTGGAAAGTATTAGATTATGCATATCCTTTGTCTAACAGTGAGCTATTGCATAACTTGTCTATAAGTGGACTTACATGGGGGGAAACCAGTAGTATTATCTCCTGATCCCAGGGCTCCGGAAGGATATAAATAGGGAATGCACAGTGGTATTAAAAGACTCCTTCTGAACAGAATACTTTGTTGTTATTGCTGCTGTTGCTAAGTTTATAAACAGAAATGAAACTAAGCCAAGCTAAACTAAACAGACTAGAATAAACATAGAACTGTGGCAGCTATTATCATCACCAATAACTGAGAGTGAATGGTATTTCTGCTAACGGGAAAGCAAAACGAGGGAGGTCCCTTAAAGGTGTCCAAACTTGAGCAGCGGAAATGCAAATTGTTTTTCTCTGTAGTTGAGCATAGGTGAACAACCTAGCTCCTGATGGGGCAGTACAGGGTGATGGCACTAGTCAAGGCTCAGTGGTCGGCCGTGTGGTGCACCCACAGGCACTGGCATCAGGCAGGTGAGGTGGGGACAGACCTCTCCTTCCTGCCAGGGCCACAGTAGCCACTTCAAGCTAAGATGCTCTTAGCTTCTGTCATCCAAAGGATGGTAAATGTGGGTGGAAGGTGGAGAAATGCTGCTGTGGCGGGTATTGATAAGGCTACTGTGTGGTGAGCCAAATACTTGGAACATTTGTAAGAAGTTTTGGCAGACAATACGAGATGCAGTCTGGAAGAAACAGGTACTTGTCTGTCTGTCTTGTTCAGTGGTATTTGCAATAGCAGCTAATTAATAGGTGTAAAATTATTGCTCTTTTAATGCATGCAAAGATTGCGCAACTCACACAGACATTTATTTCAACATGCCATGCTTTGCATTGCCTCATTTTTTTCTTACCTAAATACACTGCAGTTTGTTCAATAATCTCTCCCTTTCCCCATGTTCTATTACTTGCTGACTAATTTTAGGGGTTTTTTCCCATGAGGGGAATGAAGTATTGCACATGGACTTTTTCCAAAATCAAAGCTCTTTGGTATGGTCGTTTCTGGTCTGTCTTGTTACTGATATTTATACAGATGTACTGACAACCCCAAATTTATTGCAATATTTATTGGACTGAATTCGAGGTTATTTCTAATGTAGTTAGAAGGCTATTTATTGGACATGTCACAATATCTATTTAACACTTCTCCAGATGTCTAGCTGGGATTATGACACAAAACAGTATTTATCATATGTAATCCAGAAAATGTTACAGGAAGAGTAAATTCTGAGCAAGGAAGACATAACCGTCTGAGTAATAGAAGGACAAAGATCAAAGATGTAGTTTTAAACAGCAATTCTCAGCCGGGCTAAGGGAGGGGAACATTTAGGATATGAGGAATTCCAGGTGCAGATTTGAAATTCTTTCAAGTGCACCAGCACTCTGCCTAACAGCTGACCTTTCCCTCATGAAATGGACATTTTTCATTTAGAAAAGGAAATGAGAATCATCTTCTTTAGGTTTCCCCCTTCCCCTTTTTTTGGCACTGATTAAGCAGAGTTAAAAGTTTCTGTGGGATCATTTTCAGTAGGGAACAATTTAATAAAAATCAACCATTTCACAGGCAGGTGTTACTTTGACATTCTTATGCTTCATGTTAAGGTGGTATTGACTGTTTTGTTTCACTATGATGGATTCAAGCAACAATGTTTTTTCCCATATTTGGTGTTTTTTTAGCTCTATGTTTCACTGCTGTGTGATCAAGACAGTTTTTTGCACCATCAGGACAAAAATCTTTAGTGTTCATTAATAGATATGATTCCTTTTAAATCAGAAAATTAATTCTTATATTGAATATCCCATGGAGAAATCTGGATGAGGGTTGCCTGCAAGGAAGAAGAGATTGTAAGGGCAATAACTGACCAAAAGAATAATGGATTTCCTTTACAAAATAGTTTCCTGTAATCTTCACCAAATGCAGATACTGCAGGAAAACTAATCCCCATTTTCATATACAGACACAGGCCGTCTTAAATATTTCACCAAAAAAAGCCAGTCTCGTAACCTCTGTTTAACAGATAGACCCATTCCTGTGGGAGGATGCGGAGGAGAGAGGAAATGAGGCCAGTGTAAGGTTGTGCAGGTGTGAGGGTGAAGCTGGGTTTCCATTCCTCATGAAGGTGTGGTAGGGGAAGGATGCAGTGTGGGGTTAATGGGGTGGTCCTCCTTTTTCTCAAGCTTCCTTTTTGCTCTTTCTTATGGCAAAAGAATGTTTGCAGACAGTGTCAGCACTACGCAGAAGCAGCAGGCCCCATCCCAGTATTTGACTTTCCAGTCTAATTTGAAGTTGCCACCCCGCATCCCATGGGACTACTTTCTCTGCATATATGTAATTAGCTCACTACAGGACAGCAGCTGTTGTGGACCAATAAATATGTGTTTATCCTTCGCTACTTACAGATGGAAGTGCTGAAATACTCCAGTCTTTAGATACTAAAGCCTTGAATAATTAGGATGAGATGTTGAATAACATGGAGGTAGGACATGGAGGAAAACTTTGTCCCCAGATCACACATGGGCTGGGAAGAGTTTTAATGATGATTTTTTAAAGAAGGTAGCTGCCAGCTAAATTCAAGCTAATGCTGGTGAGAAATTACAATAGGCAACCCAAGGAATATATGGTTTCTCAAATTCATTAGCTGCCCACAGAGGATTAAACAGCATAACTAAAAATATTTACATAGGAATTAGTGTTCAAACAGAATGGGTTATTCTGCTCACACCAAACTTTAAGGGAGGTGAATTAGAGAGGATTATTAGCATATTCTAGTTTTTCCTTCCTTGTAAGATTTGTTGAAAGACATAATAACGTAAAGGAGCTGAAGATTCGTGTTTCCATAACGGCTGTATCTGAACTCTCCTGCCTGTGAAATTTATCCTCTGCGGGCGGTGATGCTGCTGAATATTTCTGATTTCTTAGCCATCCTGTTATTCCCCTGTAGGCAGATCTTTTGAGTATGGATATTAACCTGCAGTCCTCTCTTAGCTAAAACATTCTGTGGCTGCATTGCACCTGGGCAAGGTCTTTTACAGGGAGCAAAAAGCAACATGCAGAAGTGATCAGAAATGTACTCACAAAAATTCATTTTTACTCTCGCTCGTTCACTCTAATTGTTCTCTTAAGGCTTGATCCGGAGTGCAGGGAAATCCAAAGGGGCTCACTAGGCTGTGGGTCAGGTTTTCGGGTCACCTGTACATGGCAAGTGGTGAATAATGAGCAGCATGTTACACAGTGCCAGCTCCTTGGGTCTTACCCTGATGATGGAGGTAAGAATTTGGCTTAAGTGCAGTCTCAGGGCTGGAGGAGAGCACAAGCTGCTCTTTCTACAGTAAAAAACAATCACAGACCTTAACGATCAGCAGTCTGGTGTGTCCCAGTAATGCAGTTGACCGTGCCCTGAATAACCAGTGCAATCTGTGCCTCAGAATGTTTTCTCTGTAGAGTTAGCTCTTTCATGGATGGCAAAGGTCAAAAAAGTTGTTGGAGTCACTGCAGGGACTTGATTTGATAATAAATACATTTCCATGTGTAACAGTGAGTACTGTGATGGCAAATTTGTCCCTCCCACTAATATAAACAGGCTGGAATCAATACAAGTATTTTGCAAATAGAACTGCATAAACTGAAAATTGTAAAACTGTTTAGGTTGGACTTTATTTCTTTTTCTTTTTTTTTTAAACTTAATAAAACCCTTTAAGCTAGTTGAAAAAGTTTGCTCTTGCGGACAGAAATGTCCTTCTCCCTAGTATAAATTAGGAATTCAGATGGGAAATAGGATTTGGAGGTGATTGTTATCCTACCAAGCTTTGCCTTGCTTTGTTAGATTTAAAGGTTGTGAGAGGTGGTTGTTTTCTTTTGTCTTTCTTATAGACACCAGCATGGTATGACCTGAGACGAGGGGTTCTCAACATCATGATAGTAATCTTGATAAGGGTTTAGGAGCCTCTTGGTCAACCCCAAAACTCCCACCTGTTTCCACAGTGACAGAAACAGCCCCTTGATGAACTGTCAGCTTCTAGCACTTAGCGTCTCTGAGGGTACCCCTTCCTGGTGTTCCATTGCTTTCCATAGGTTGGTTCTACTGATGTCACAAGGATCTGGAAACAGATGTGTAATTACCAAGAGTAAGTCAGATTAGTTCCAGGCTTGAGCATTTCTTTTTCTGCCATGGATTAAAGGGTTAATATATAACTAATTTCTCTTTACTACTTTCCAAAGATGTCAGCCTTTCTACATAAATTCCATTGTCACTCATCTAATAAAGCTCCACTTTGTTCATAATTTACTATACCTTTCAATAAGCATTGTAATATTTGTGCAGGGCAAGTATATAAATCATTGTTGCCCTTCTCTACTTTTTTACTTATCTGGTTCTTTCAAGGTCACTAATCTACCTTATAGCTTTCATCTGGTTTAAATATTCTGCTATTACCTTTTACACCTCACTTTCTCATTCATGCCCATTTAGATACCTGCAGCTGCATCTTCTCTAGTAGCTAATGATCCATATTTCCTTGCTAAAGATTGCTATAACTTCACCAGCAGTAATGATACAAATTATATGTGTTAGGGTTCATGCGTACCTTTTTGCTGGTTAGAAAGACCGTCGTGTGATTTTTGTTGTTATTGACCATCTTTTCTGCCTAGAATATGTAAAACACAGAAAAATTACATATATTCAGTAAAATATCCTCATTTTGACACGTGTAGGTTTTCAGTGCCCAGGTCATGCTGAGAGGCTAATCAATCCCTACTGACCTCCAAGAGCCTGAAATGTAGCTGGGTAAGGCCCAGTCCAGCAAAGCACTTAAGGATATCCTTGTGTAAACATACGATCAGTCCTATTTTCAGTGCAATTTGGTGAGAAGTGCATTTCAGAGTAGAGCATCTCAGGAGATGCTGCTTCTTGCAAGTGCTGCGCAGGACCAGGCGGTACCAGTCACAAATACAAGCTCAGTCCAAGATATCTTTGTATTCTTGCACTGGGCAAAGTAACTCTCTTCAAGTGTCTTGCTGGTGGGGACCTCCCCATGCTTTTGGGGAGGCTGTTGCTGTGCCCTTTCTTTAGAGTCATAGTGTGTGAGTGCGAGCCCTTCTCCTCTGCAGCAGCAGTGAGCTCTTAGGATGCTTGAATTTCTTTTGCCTACTGTCTAAGAGACAATGAAATGATTTAGGAGCAGGTAGAGTAATTGTCTAGGTCCTGCAGGACCTGATAGCTGTGCTTGTTGTGTGATAACTGGAGGGATCATTATACCTTCCGGCTTCAGAAAAGCCAAGTGTGTTGCTGCCACGGGATTGTCATTTCTATACTGAAAAACACGGGTGGAGTTCTGCTGCGGTGGTTTGCCAAGAAGCAAAACTGGGACAGTTATCACCATGGTGTAGAAGAAAATAGGGCTAGAAGGAGGTCATCTCATCCACCCTTACACAAACTGCTCCTGGCACATGTTTGTCTAACATGTTTCTTTAACCCCTCCAGCAGTGGAGGTCCCCCAGCCTCCATGGGTGACCTCATCCACTGCCTAATGACCCTTGCAGCAGAGAAGTTATTCTAGCACTGAACTTAGCTCTCCCTTGATGCATTTAAACCTATTGCTTTTTGTGCTTTCCCCACAGATGTGGATAACAATGCCTTGCCTTCCTCTTTCATAAACCTTTTACATAATTGGTAGACTGTTATCATGTCTCCTCTCTGCCTTCCCTCCTCTAGACTAAATAGCCCAGATATGAGGATGAAAGCTGGAACTGGGGTATCTGGGAGAAAGGAAAAGGTGTTGGAGGAGGAAACCGGAGAGGGATTAATCCTGCTTCCTTTGCTTACAGGGATGAACTTTTTCCTGCTGGAGGATGGGGAGCTGTGGGAGGAGGAGATACAGTGTGCAGTGCTGATGATTCACGAACGCAGCTCCGTGAACTCCACCTGATTGATGGGACACTGCATTGCAGACCAAGGAAGAGGGGCTTGGGCTCACCCTTTGCTGAGCTGCAACACTCCTATCCAGCTTATGTGCTTAGGAAACAATGCTTTAATATCTTATATTGGCAAGGAATATATCCAACTCACATGTCAGCTCCTGTGAGATGTATCTGGTTGAGCTTCTGTGTATCATGAAAGCTGTTCCTAGGTGCTATGTGTGTTATACAGTCAGATAAAATGACAGTATAACACCATTACCCTGCAGCAGCATCCAGGCAGCTAGCTGTGAGCTGTGCCAGACAGCAGGAACCCTCTCCTCTGATAGCAAAGAGGGGTTTCTGTTTGGAGTGTTGCCTTCCCTACAGCTGTGTGCTCCCCACCCATGCACAGGATGGAAAGCCACCCGCCACACACGCTGCCTACATGTGTTTCCCAACTTGATTGCTGTTCATAAAACCAACACATGGAACAGGCAAACACCATCTGATCCAAAATGCCCCAGGGTGTATTATGTCAATGTCACATACATTAAGAAAGTACAGCAAGCACTCAGAGCGACTTCTTGTGTTCATAGCCCTGTTCCATTATTCACGTCTGCTGTCAGAGCTGTAGCACGTACGCAGCTGTTGCATCATGGCTGTCATAACCTGGAGGAAACAGAAATAGCTCCCTGCCTGGAGACTTCCAGAAGCACAAGGTGGGGGGATAACATAGGGGAAAAAATGGTTCTTCACCACTGAGCGGTCCCAAACAGCTTCCAGTGACGCTTTTTCTTTGCTCTAAGCTCTCCGAGAACAGCGCGTAAGGTGGAGCTGTTTTCCCTGGACTCCTGGCGACGTGGGATCGCAGGTTTATTTACATCAGAAAAGGGCCTACTTGAAGAAAACAAAGTGTTAGCGGCTGTTTAGGACAGAGGGAAAGTCTGCGGCACAGCGAGCAAATTGCAAGCTAGCTCCCTCGCAGCTCCCCCAGTTGCTCATCACTCAGATGTTAAGACTCTCTGGTTCAATTTCACAGTAAAAAAAAATCTTGATAAATTACAATCCAATTAATTTTTCTTTAACTCTTCTTCTCCCCCCCTTCCTCCCCAGAGTGACTTTGAAGATGACATTTGTATCCCTGAATGAAAACCACATTTGCCCGATCCTGTGAAGGGAGGAGGCAGGGGTAGAAAAGAAACCCTTTTGTTCTTCTCCTCGTGGTTCCCCCTCACCTGCCAGGGCCAAGCTCCAAAATAATTCCTAACAGTTGAGGTTAGCTGGGGTCATCTAGTCCTGGAAAGCTGGCTCTGAATTCCAGCACACATTTGATTTTCATCAGCAGCCATTTTCATCTAATTCCCCCAGACTTCAGGACTGCGAGTGTATCTACAGGTATGCGCTTATGTAATTGAAAGGAAAAAGAATAAATCTGTTTTGTCCTAAATCTGAACCCAAATGGCATTGACGGCAGTGACAACAGTCATGCTTTTTAAAGCTAAGCAAGCCCAGGAATTGTTTTGAGGATGTACTGGGGTCTTTTAGGTGTACCCTGAACAGCCATGTCTATAGGACGTCCAAGAATTGTGAATCTCAACAAAAGGAGGGCTGCCTCCTCTTTCCCTGATTTCCTGTAATGGAAAAAGATTGCCCTGTGCAAAGGGAGTTTAATGTATCTTGCTGAGTTTGCCGGGACCTGTCCTGCTTGTTTACGGAAGGGGTGTAAAGAGCATCCTGGCAACACAGCAGAGAAAAACCTCTTTGAGTTCTGCTACTTCAAGACAGGAGGATGTGGTAGCAACAGGCTGACTTTGAGGGAAATGCACCTTCCCAGGCATGAACAGGGACCAAATGGGACATGTTGGGTAAAATTGCAGTTGATTTTCTTTGGAGTCAGTCAGTAGAGATAACAGGCTATTCTTCTTAGGGGAGTTTCAAAAAGAGTTCCCCATTTGGCCCTAAGTATTTGTGACCCAAAGATAAAACTCCCCATTAGTTCTGCTGTATTCTTTACCAGAAAGAATTTCTCGAGCATCTTTACTTTTGGTGATGTTTGCTTTAAGACCATACACTTTTTATTAAGAAAAGGCTTTAGCTTTGCTGTTTAGCCAGTTGAAATGAGTAATGAAAATGTTATTTGTATGGGACAAAGGAAATATTTTCTTTTAACTTATCTCATCTTACTAATTGATTACAAGGAGGCTGCTTGGATGTGTGCAGTATACAGCATCCAGTCCCTCTGCTGGGAGCAAGGCTTCAGCCAAGCTGGTATAAACCATCCCATGGGACAAAACAAGAGTAAAAGCTGTATTTAGGGCTGCTTGTCCCATAAAGCCAGTGTAGCCCTCATGAGGAAATAATTTGGGTTTCTGTAAAGAAAATATATTAGACATTTATGTGGAAGATGAAACACTACGGAATATTGATAATTAAAAACATAATCTAGAAATACAAATTAAAAATTATGTAGAGAAAACTCCTTCAAGGAATAGGTATTTTCTGTCGTTCAGATATCACTGAACACACCTGCTAGCATGAAAACTACTTACTATTGATGTAAATAACATAAATCCACAGTATGTCTGAAATCAGAAAGAGAAAAGGCTAATATAAAGGTTTGCAGTGAATTCCCTTGGGATGCAAAAAACCTCATTTGAAAGTGAGTTCAATATAATAATCTTCAAATATTCATGGCTGAAATTGTTTCCTAAATGCTGTTTCCAAAATAGATGTCACAAGACAGCAAATACTTCCTGAGCTGCCTTCAAATCCATGGCAAATAATGTTGTTTCATATAAACACAGAGAAAATGTGACATCAAAAGAAGCTAACCCGGGGAAATCATCCAGGTCTGTGTATCAAGGATGGAGAAAAAGAGAGAGAAAGGGCTTAAACAGGAAAGCTGGAAAAGCCAGCTTGGAGACGCAATGTCATTCCCAGCTCACCAACTCATCCGTGCGGTTTGTGTGGTTCTGATCTATTCCCCCTCGGCTCTGGCAGTTGCTCTTGCTGCTGCCTGCTGCCAAGAAGTAGGTCAGAAACCCATTTTTGTCTCTATTTATTCTTCTGTGGTCACATCATGGTCGCTTGTCCAGCGTGGAGTTGGGAAAGCTTCTGAACGGAGGCTGAGGGACCAGACTGCTGTACTGAGCAGGGTGACCTGTCCCGGGCTCCCTCCATAGCCAGCGGCATGAGAGCAAAATGATGTCTCCAGCAGCAGGGATTGCCCTGGGGATGCCCATCTCTCTCTGCTTGCTGGAAAAGGATTCTAAGGGAATTGGGGACTTACTCTGTGGTTAAATATTTAACAGGATGAATCTGAGGCAAAGTGTGTGTAATGTGCCAGCCCCACCCTGTAAACCTGCATCCGAGCAGTGCAGAAGGTTTTGGTGTTAACCCAGCTCTCTGTGGCCTGAATTACAGAGTGGCCTTGCAAACACTCATGCTGAGGTGGGGACGAATTGGGCTGTAGGGCTGAAGCAGGAAGCTAGGGATGAAGCAGAAGGCACTGTGTTGCGGCTGCTCCAGAGCTGAAAGCTGTCTGTTTCTCCTGCTGTCCCCCAGGGCTGGTGATTTTATCACCTCTGCTTGCTGACATCCTCCTTTCCTCTCTAAGTACCAGCTGGCCTCTTTTCCCAACTCTCAAATTGTCCAACTGATTAACACAACCCAGTTAAATTCAGTAATTGTTTTCAACCTGTACTTACCTTTGAAGTTAGCTGCAAGATGTGCCAAGAAGCTGCTCTGATTTTCCCACTCTATCATCTAGAAATTAAAGAAAAATTAAAATAAATTAACCTGAAGATTCTATCTCAACTCAGGGATTTGTCGTCTTTGTATCTCTGTCAGGAATGCCAAACTCCTTGCTGCCCTGCCCCTCTCCTGTCAATACAAAGCAATTGGCAGGGATGGTGTTTTTGCCGTCCTGGAGCCCTGTGACCTTTGGAGGACAAGTGATCCATCTCCCTGTGGGAGACTCTTGTATTCTGCCACTGGTCAACAAAATACTGTCCTCAAGTGAGCAGTTTTACAAGTGGCAAACCCATTTATTGCTTCTGTCTCAGAGCATGGCACTGTCCTGAAACTCAGCTTTGTCGTTTGTCACCAGTGGGGTGAGTTGCAGGAGACAGATACCAAGCAAGCGCATTAGTTGTAATGTGGACCTCTAATTATGTCTCTCTAAAATATCTGCAGGGTCCAGTCAAACAGTTCTACTTTATCTGAGGGAATTGCAGTCTCTGTGACATAAAAACAAACTGCAAAGCCGTTGCCTCATTATTCTGCTTCTAGCAGGTCTTGAGTCCAGCTTTTCAGACCATTTTTTCCCTTTTCACAGTGCATTCGTCGGGATTCCCACTCTGGAAAAGAAGATCAGGGCAAATGGGGACTGAAGAGAAGAAAAGCTGACCCAAACCTTTGACCTGAACTTAACATAAGGCCAGATGAAACCTTAGAGGTTTGTAAATGTTCATGAAACGTTTCTACGTCTTGCTTCCCTCTCCTTTATCTTCAGTTTCTTTATACTTCCACACTTACTGTTTCTAATTGCAAGTCTAATATAAAGCCCCACTAAATTAATGGAAAGGCTCTCACTGGTTTTTAGAGGCTTTTGATTCAGTCTCCCAGAGAAAGGAGATAATTTCTCTAATGAAAGTGCCTTTAAACTTAAGAGAAAACAAAACCTGAAAAGAGATAAGGAAAACCAGAGGTCAAATGCAATTTTCCAGCCAGCAGCACACGTTCTTGATCTGAACCACGCCCATGAAATTGATATGGGTATTGTTAACCCAGGAAAAAAAATCACTGCAGAGAAACAGCGAATCACGGTGAACTGGTTTAATAAGCTATAATGGTTTAATATATATTATATTTGTATATATCGTATATTTAATAAAATACAAATGTTTAGTAAGCTGCAAACCCATAAAAGGACATGGAACGGTTGGAACAAGTCCAAAGGAGGGCCATGAGGATGATCAGGGAACTGGAGCACCTCCCGTATGAAGACAGGCTGAGATAGTTGGGGCTGTTCAGCCTGGAGAAGAGAAGGCTGCGTGGAGACCTCAGAGCAGCCATCCAATATCTGAAGGGGGCCTATAAGGATGCTGAGGAGGGACTCTTCATAAGGGACTGTAGTGAGAGGACAAGGGGTAATGGGTTCAGACTGAAACAGGGGAAGTTTAGATTGGATATGAGGAAGAAATTCTCTACTGTAAGGGTGGTGAGGCCCTGGAATGGGTTGCCCAGGGAAGTTGTGAATGCTCCATCCCTGGAGGTGTTCAAGGCCAGGTTGGACAGAGCCTTGGGTGGCATGGTTTAGTGTTTGGTGTCCCTGCCCATGGCAGGGGGGTAGAACTGGATGATCTTAAGGTCCTTTCCAACCCTACCTATTCTATGATTCTATGACATTTTGCCAGTGTTTACTGTCAGCTTGTGCTGTAGAAAAATACAGCTGGTAATCAGCTGGCATTTGTGACCTGAAGTTTCCATTTATATGTGTGAGATTGAACCTTTCCCTTGTTACCAACACTGCAACAGAAATGTCAATCCTATGAAAACTTTATTAGGAAAATAATACTCTGCTGCTGATAGTTTTTAACTTTCTAGGTGACTTTTGTCAGAAGGGGGTAGAAATGTGATTGTTTATAGGGCTTACTATCGCCTGAGCTTCCCTGAATGAAGCGTTAGATGGTCAGAATAAAAGCATTCTTATCCAAGTTATATTCTGGATTCACAGATGAGGGACTTGTGGAAGGCTGGTGAAACCAGCTCAAACAGAAATTAAGACATGGCTTTTCTTGGAAGGCTGTTGTTACGCTGTCATTTAGCAGTGACAGCTCCGATGGATTGGTGTTGCTGGTTCAGAGCCTGGTCTCTTAGGTACTGTCCTGCCTCAAGCTCCTATTTTGCTCATACAGATTGAGCGTTTTGTGTGTGCAGACTCGTATGGCTGCATGTTTTACTTGTGAATACATGCACAGCTTATCTACAGAATTGTTTCCCAATACTTGTGTAACAGTTCTGATTTTCCCAGTCACTGGGTAGATACACACAGAACGGCATGTGCTCCAGAGGCTGTTACTCAGTCTTAATAGGAAACACAGATGTGGGAAGTGGTCCTAGGAAGGTGCTGCTAATAAGCAGCCACTGGTTGTTCATAATGTTCCTGTAAATGAGCATTATTTTATTATTATTTACATTTTTACAAATTTTACATGGAATAGGGTTGATTTCTTTGTCATGCTTTGTTTTCCATAGTTTTCTTGTTTTTTCCTCTTTGTCTTTTTTCCTCTCGCTCCTACTAGGTTTTCTTGCTGAACTTCTCCAGAGTTGTCCTCACTAACAAGTCTGGACTGTCTGGTGTCTGCCAGCAATACAATTGCTGTCTTTCTTGGAGTGCCTGACAGCAGTGATGGCACCACCTCTCTGTGAGACCCTGTGCTGGGGATGCTGAAAGGCTCACTGCCTTCAGAGCATCTGCTGGGTGACTTTGTCTTTGGAGGTTTGGCCAGTTCTGTCCATGCAGTAACCATTGTTCAACTCCTAAAAAGAAATACAGACCCTGACCAAAAAGTGCTGGCTGAGGTCTGTGGACCATCCAGTGGAGGGAATCCTTTGTCCAGAGAGATCAGGGACAGAACTGATCCTATTTGTTTTTTTCACCCCGAGTTAGAATCTCTTCTTTATAGAAATCATACAGGGCATGAATGCCTGGAAATGAAGCAAAATGTACCAGACATAAGCTCAGCACATTCTCTGTAGTTCGGTATTCTCTGAAGACTCATTCGTCCCTTTTCTCCTTTTAAATATTTCCTCTCTTCTTTCTGGCCTGATCTTGTTATTTGTTTCATCAGCCAGTTGTTATCCAACTCTTGGCGGAATATCAGGGAAATCTTCCTGACCATGAACGGGAAGGGAACAACGTGAAAGTTGTTCCCATGAACTTTCTTAAGGGAACAGTGACAGCTTCTTTACTTGGGACAGCTGAAAAGAAGACAAGACCAGATATTGTCTTTGCTGAGACAAAGTTTGTGAGAGCTGTGATGTGCTTTGTGGACTCAGTCGTGTATATGAAGTTTGTCCTGCTGGGCTTTCCTTTGGTTTTTAACTGCACTGAGGTGTGATTTCTCCCTCTAAAACTTTCCTGACTGCTGTGATTGTGGTCAAGTAGGCAGTGATGGACAGATGGACTGAGACGCTGCCTGGTGGGAGCTGAGCTCCACTTGTGTGGCTCCATGGAGGTGGGTCTTCTCATCTAGGGGTGGAGATGCCTTTCTGGCTACAGGCAGCCCAGGTGGTCATTAAAACAAGCAAGCCATGTGCTTTCATCTCTCCTGAGTACACAACTTCCTCAACCCAGATGAGATGGGCTGAGACCCAATCTGGGCCTCAGTAAACTTTTCACTTTCAGCCTTTCACTGGAGGTTTGACTTTGCTCTGGGATTATCCTCTCATTCAGCTGCTTTTGGGTTCTTCTCTGCCTCCTCTCCAGCTGAAAGCTTATAGCTGAGCTGCGCAAGTGTGTCCTAACTTCAGAGCAAGCTCAGGAAAACGCAGACTCCCTTGGCAGGTCTCTGACAAGCCTGTTACTACAAGTTCACCCCAACCGGCAATTCTGGCAACCGCAGAAATCTGCATGAAGTTCATATTAGTTCAACGACAGCTCATGCTGCAGGAATTCAGTAGCTTCTTCTAGCTGTTTGAATCTCAGCTGAAAGATTTAAGTGCATTTGCCATGCAGCCTCTCTGAGAAAGGCACGAAGGTAGGTGGGCAAGCATTTCCTTTTCACAAATACCATGGCGTGACTGAGTTTTAGAATGTCTTCTGACAGGATTGGAGATTATAAGTCCTAATACATAGTTGTCATCTCTGCAAGACATAATAGCATCTAGGTTAACTTCCAAAACAGCATAAGACATAGAAAATATAGTTTATATGGCCATTTTCATTTCCACTCGCTTGATTCATAAGGTTGTGCAAAAATTGCATAAACCCAAATATTTATAAAGCCTTTCTTTTAAGATAGTTTCTAATGCTTCTACTGTATGTATTAAAACACAGCCTGTTCCAAAAGCACTTCCCCCCCCCAGTGCATTCTGTACATTATAACATCTTCAATATCTTCAGCTGCTATAGAGGCTTTGCAGAGCTGAGGATGTTCATGCCGACTAGATTCTGTATTTTTGTTCCTCAGGTTTGTCAGAAGTCTTTTGCTCAAAAAAAACCCAACCCAAAATCTGTATTGGTCAAATTTGATTTCTTTTTTCATCTGGAAGTTGAACCAAATTTCAGTGGCTTTTTAATGCATGGCATTATGCAAATATTAGCAACACTGCTGGCATTTTCTGTCCTCTTCCGGCTTCTGATAAGTTAACAAGGATTAATCATTGTCTCACCCCTTCAGCTGGGGGAATGTCATTTAGTCTGGCCGAAGACTAATGAACTAACCCCAGTTCTTGACTAGATCTGGAGCGAGGCATTGGCTTCTACAGCTCTCCACAAATTTCTGCAGTGCAAAGGTAAAAGCATATCCTATGACCTGGTCTGGTTCCTGTTCACTCACTACCTAGTGATGTACCACCAGCTTTTGGAGCAAGACCGCCTCTATCCTGCTGGAATGGGCTTTGCAAAGAGGAAGCAAAACTCCTCCCTGGTGCTATGCAGAACAGGCTGTGGCTTTTCAGGAATGACCATGGGAAGTGGCATCTGTGGGAAGAGATGGCTCCTGCCCAGCCCTGGGAATGGGAGGCATGTCCGCAGTGGGAGGCAGCTTCACAGGGTTCCTGGTTCTCACCATTGAGCATTGTTCAGAACAAGCGAAGATGCTGTATATGAATGTAAAGCTTAATTTGTGATTTTTACACCCACCACATTTCTTGGAGTTGACATTTTCTGCAACTTTAGGGCTTTTTATCTCCAGGCTGTGTTATTGGGGGGGGTTCTTGTTCACTTTATAGAAAGCTAACTTCCCGTGTTTTTTCCTTTACATAATAAAACAGCATGCAAGCAAATTGACCCACGCTTTAGCCAGAGCAGCTCAGTAATGCTGCTGTAATCCTTTACTCAAAGGTATACAAACCTGGAAGGCAGTGGGGACACGTGTTCGGTTGGTATAATGTAGCACAGCTGCACCATGACATTGCTTGGGTGGATTCTGAGAAATCTGGAGGAATTCCCTGGGGAAATGTGGAGTTGGAAAAAAAAGCAAACCCAAACCCTGCTTCATCCACCGTTCCCCTTTGTGCCCAACAGTGAGAGCAAAGTGACTTACTTTTCAAAAATGCCTTGGACCAGCTGTAACTGAACAGCGCATGGGCTGTTTCTTGCTCCTGATAGTGGCCAAAATGTTCAGGTCATTTTCCAGATGGGAGAAAGTTAGAACTAAAGAGACATAGAAGACAGAGGGAGGAGATTCAAGGCCACAGGTATTTGTGTAAGTGCAGTCTCATTCTTTCTAAAATTTCAGCCTTTTGTGATGACTTTATAGGTTAAAATAGAAAATATTTTTCTGCTCTCCCAGCAGTACTGAGAAGTTCCTTGCTCCTCCTGCTCTGCGGCAGAAGAGACTGCATTAAAGTCTCTGCAAGACTTTGGCATGAGGTAGGTAGTGCTCACCTCTGACAATGAGATTAGCATGAGATGAGACGGTCACCCTTTTCCTGAGAATTTCCAGCCAAACAGAATAGTTGTGTATTTTAAGTCATCTGCAAGTGGGCTGCAGTATGGACCACTGGCAGGCACGGGATGAGGGGTGTGCAGAGGTGGCAGGATTATTGTCACCTCTTCCTCTACCATCATCAGGTGTGTGACTTTGGCACGCATCGCAAGTCAAAACCCTGAATGGTGGATTTTGGCACATGAAGCAAGAAAATCAGAGCCAGCTGGGAAAAAGCAGGTAATTGCCCCAGAGAGGCATTGATGGCCATTCCCCGTTGGTTGGAAGTTTCTAGTCTAGTTTCAAGGACACTGATTTTCAAATCTCTTTTCTACTGGGCATGTACATTTGAAGTTAAGTAGCAGAAATAAAAGCTGGCACAAGAATATATGCTTAGCCACCTGATTCCTATTGTATACTGCAATTATAGTAGCATACACTTTGGACTGGCAGCATTTTTCAGCAAGAGTACTTTAGAAATATTAATCTCATATTGGCTGTTTGTGTTGAATATTACCTTATTCAGCAAGTGATGTGAGCCAATATTATCATACTTTTATAGACATCAAAACAGAGAGAAAGATTAAGTGATTCACCTAAGGTCAAGCAATATATCCAAGAGGAAACCTATTTAAGCCTGGGAATTACTGACTCCATGTGATTGAGAAGTGTGGGCAGTATTCCTGAGAAACTAGTATATGTGCACCTATAATAAATTAGAAATTATACTAACTTTGGATGTTAGTCATTCACCAGTATGAGGGTCATTTTCATTGCATTTTATTGCGGAAGCTAGCAGGGCATGGTACATACAGACAGCAATAGCCAGATTCTGCAAAAATGTCACCATGTTCCTACTTGTGCAAGTCCATGGACTTCAGTTTCTTAAAGGAGAGATGGATCTTCAGTAAGTGATTGGCCATTTGCCATTAATGGAAAGGGATTAATACAGATGGGACTATTTCCCAAATATGGGGAGAGGCTACATGACGAGGAACAGGAGTTGTATGTCTGTGTGTCTCATACAACAAGTCTGGAGGTCCAGCTTCTCTGAAATTAAACACTGCTGGTATAGTAATTTTAGGAATCTAATTATCCCTTAGTTGAGTAAATTTCAGGGAAAAAAATTTTCACATTGAAAAATTGACTAACAATAGGCCTAACATATTTGTACATGAGTGAAAGGAGAAGCCAGGCTTTTTGTTCCTGGACTTTCTTCTGTTATATTGCATTATGAATACCATTCAAGAAAGCGACCTCCGCAGAATAGGTCTAATTGGTACCTAATTATGTTTCAGCAAAAATGAGCAGAGTCTCGGATTTTGCTTGGCTTGGACGTTTAAAGGCAAATTATAAGTTACATAATAAAACAACAAAATCATTAAACATTCATTTACATGTTTATTTTGCTATAAGAAATGAAATTTTTATTGGAACAGGATTAAACAGAGGTTTATGTGCTTGTATTCCCCATAGCCTTTTATACACCAATAATACAGCAATATTCATAAATCATACCAGCGTTTTTGCATTTTCTCAGGAGTGATCTAGACAAGAAACCCTTAACAACTTGCTGAGAGACTTTGAAATTAAATTCAGCTGTAATATCATCATGACTAATTTATGGCTAGTTCGGTTGCTACAAAGATACATTTAAAGAAACTTCAGTACATGTTGAGAATAAAATAAAACATGGCCTTAGTATCACGTAGTTATTATAGCAGAAGGATTTATTCTATGTTTTGTTCCTTTATCGGACATGGCAAACCAGTCTGCTCTTTGAGAGGAAACTTCATATAATGAGACATGTAAATATTAGATATAAAATCAAACCTTGTATAGTTACTAGACTCCATTATCTTTGACATCAGATACCTTTGTGTGAGTGTGTATGAGCACACATGTGCATTCTATACGTGTATATGTATACATATATGTGTTCATGCATGTGGTCTCCACTTTAGAATAGATTTCATAGTAAAATATGGTTAAGGCTGAGACATACATTATCTCGTGCAGTTTGAACCATGTTTCTGAAATGCCCAACGTCCCCGAAGACCATTTTTTGACCCACTGCAGCTTTTGAACCTCCTGCAAGGCTCATTATGGCAAATGGAGATTGATGACAAAGTGCAATGTTTTGAAATTATTAAAGGTAGTTGGTTTTCTTTTAATTTCTTTTACCACAGGATGAAAAATGATTCTTTTTTTTTCACAGTAATTATATGTCTGACTTCTCAAATTTTATGCAGGTGGAAAACTCCCTCTGAACTCTGTGTGCGTTGGGACCTAGCTCATAAGAGTCTTGCTTTATCCCACTTCAGCTTCGTCATCACCTCTTTTTTCAGATGTGGATTTCCATTCTGTCCTTGCTGGTTAAGACCAGTGAGTTATTTCAGGCTTAAATTAAGCTAAAATATTTCTTGGTCTTTTTCTTTTTGTGCTTCTTGTCTTCAGGTAAGTGTTTTTCTATTGTTGAACCTTCTAGGATATTAGTTTTCTGTAGGCGACCTTCTCCAGGACTTCTTGTCCTTACTGACTTCTTTTGTTTCTATACCCAAGAAACTGACTAATGACCGAAGCACTGAGGGGCCAAGCCTCCCAAGATCATCTTCCCAGCCACTCTGTGTGATGACATCTTGACTGCACGTGGAGAAGCAGTTTACAAAAGCCCCTACAGCTGCCAGAGATCTTCACCATGTCCCAGTCACCCTGTTGTCACATCACTGCCTGTGATTCTGTGGCTCAGTGCCGCAGTTCTGATTTCATGGGTGCCCTCCCAATACCACATGTTCAGTGACTAAGGTGAACACGTCCCTTCTAGAGGAGAGCCATGAAGATGATCAGAGGGTTGGAACACCTCTCCTATGAAGACAAGCTGAGAGAGTTGGGCTTGTTCAGCCTGGAGAAGAGAAGGCTCTGGATGACCTTAGAGCAGCTCCAGTGCCTAACTCCAGCAGCTCCAGAGCTGACTAGAAACCTGGAGAGGGGCTTTGGACAAGGGCCTGTAGGGACAGGACAAGGGGAATGGCTTCAACCTGCCAGAGGGGAGATTGAGATGAGCTCTTAGGCACAAGTTCTTCCCTGTGGGGGGGCTGAGATGCTGCCACAGGGTGCCCAGAGAAGCTATGGCTGCCCCATCCCTGGCAGTGTTCAAGGCCAGGTTGGATGGGGCTTGTAGCAACCTGCTCTAGTGAAAGATGTCCCTGCCCATGGCAGGGGGCTGGAACTGGATGAGCTTTAAGGTCCCTTCCAACACAAACCATTCTATGAAATCAATACTGATGCTGATGCTCAGCATTTACTCTGTGCAATATGTGCCCTAGGGGTTTATAGCTGAGGTTTCCAGGTGATGCTGCAGAAACTTTGGGTTTTTTCCTACTGCATTCCTCTATGCTTGGGATTTACCCCTAAAAATAATTTATTATTGATAGAAAAAACCTGCTTCTTGTAGAAAAACAGGTTGTAAGGTGGTTGGATTTGTTTATGGGCAGTTGTTTTCAGTATGTGGATTGATCACACAGCTGATACTTGCTTTTATTTGCTCATGTCTCTCTTGATACAAGTTCATCACTTCCTTTTTATCACCATTCTGTGTAGTCAGACAGTGATTTTGGCGGTCCAGTAATTTCCTGGAGAGCAAGAGGCAGCCGTTTGAAGAAATGCAGGCTCAGGACTCTGAAATTTCAGCTCTGAGGGGAAAAATGGTTTTGTTCCTTTTCACTGCAGGCCTGAAGAGGGACTTTATCAGAATCTTCTTACACTTTTCACTGTGCATTTGGTCTTCTACAGCCCCATGCAAGTGCTCCCACCTTTCACTGTGCATGATAACAGGAACTTAGAGATTGTCACAGTTGAGGCAGCCAAAAATCACACACACATGTTTTCGATGACTTAGTAGGAAGAAAAGATAGATAGGTCCTTTATTACTACAAACCACTACTTATATACCTTTTCTAGCACACATGTCTTTTTAGCCAGTGGTTAATATTAGTTAGCAATGGCACATTATTGATGACCCTTTACTGCATTACTAAAGTCCATTGTTTTGCCAAGTTCTCCCTTTGTAGTTAGTTACTCCCCTTATCTGACTCGCTCCTCCAGATGCCTTCTGCTTTCCCATTCGGATGCCTTCTACTTTCCCACTTGGATGCCTTTGGTGCCTCATTTCTCATGGATACACTTTAACATCTTCAAGACTGAGTTCTAACTTCATGTCTTCAGTCAGTGAATCCACACCTACGGTAGCCCCCCACCACAAGAGATCTGTGGTGTGTTGATTGGTTAGAGATTTGTCAGAGTAAAAATTGGGACTCTGCCTCCTACTGTTTTGATACCTCTGTGTATCTCTCGCAAGGCACGACAAGGTGGAAGGGGGATGGGTAACATGATGGAAGCCTTGCAGGCATTGCAATGTGGAAGGGATGGGTAACATGGTAGATGCCCTGTGGGCACTGTCCAGCAGGGTCCTGGTACCTGGTGCTGCAAGCAGCAGCCCTGGAGGGCTCATCTCAGGCTGTCTCTGCACTGTGGGCAGAGGGGCTGCAGCGGCTGCTTCCACAGTGCTTGTGGGACCACGGGTGGTCATTGTTGGATGTCAGCACTCTTGTCGAGCATCTCAGCAAGGGCTGGGCTCAGCTGTGGCTGGCTCTTGGGTGTGCGGATGTAGCCCTGAGCTGGAGTTGTGCTGTCTGCGGAGGTTCACCAGGCAAGGTGCTGATCCCAGGCTGGATCCTCTGCCCTTCGCACAGGGGGAGAGGCCATACACACCCTTTGTGCGTGTTTTTCCTGCTTCGGCCCTTGGAACAGAGACAAAAGGTTTCAAGGGTGGGTTTGTGTTTCCCTGTTGGAGTTACTGGAGCTGCTGAGAGACAGCTGATGACTCCTGCCCTGCCTCTCACATCTCCATGGCTGCAGGTGGCGCTCAGGACGGTGAGGACCAGTCTGACCTCCTCCGCCTCTCCTCGCGCCTCACTCTCCCCTGAATGGGGCTGCCCCTGCACACCTGATCACTGCATAGGGCTCCCTGGAGCAGATGTCATCACCAGCACTCTTCTGTCTCCACACTGATATTTATGCACATAAACACTTTGTTGTTCTGCTGGTCTTGTAATGGAAAGAAAACCTCCTGCTCCGCTGCTGTTTGCTTTCTTTTCCTGGTGCTTGGCCATGGTGGCACAGGAGAGTCTGTTGCTCCCAGGCCATCTCCTGGAGGTGATTCCTCTTTGCAGTCCTGCCCTGCGCCCCGTGTGATGGGAGACAGACCTCCAGGGAAGGCGCACTGCTGCATTCCCCCCAGGGAATAGCACTGCTCTTGCTGCTGAAGCACCTGCTTTGGGCCTCTCTTCTTTCTGGCAGAAACCATCCTGTGCTCTCCTGCTGGCCTGGCCTGAGGCTGGGCTGGCTGAGTGCCTGGGGCAGAGCACCGCTGCCCGCTCAGCCTTCTGAAAGGTGAGGCTTGCTGTGGTGTTTGCCCCTGAGGCTGCTTTGCTGAATGGCCATTGCACAGGTGAGTATCCATTGGAGGGGGGATGCATCTCCTCACCAACCTTTTGATGCTGTATGTGAAGGGTGGGATCCCACAGATGGGCTCTGCTCTGCCTGGGGGACCCCAGTGACCTGAGTGACCCCACCAGGGTCTCTTCCAGCAGCACCCCATGGCTCAGCCCAAGACAGACACCAGCTTAGCACAGGGATTTCTCATCCTGTTCCTAGTGACCCCCAGGAAAACTGTAGCTGCATTTCAAATACCAGAGGCTCTGTTGGTTCCTTCCCACTGTGGGTTCTCCACTGCCCCAACCTTGGCCAAGGGCAGCAGCCTGGATGCTCTCCCCAGTGTGCTTCAGCAGCCCTGCTGGTCCAAGCCCCCTTGTTTCTATGGAAGGCCTTTCAGGTCAATGAGTCCCCTCTCCTCCATATTTGGATGCATGTCCTGGTGAGAGATGGGTCACTGAACTTGCACCAGGATGTTCAGCAATGACACAGGCAGCTCTGCTCCAAGTACCAGACCAGGATGGCTCCTGCTCCCAGCCATGGCTGAGGAAGCTTGGGCACAGGTCAAGCGTGTACAGGAGCCTGTGGTCCATCTGAGCCCTGTGCGGGGCTGCCCAGCAGAGCACTCACCCGGGGGAGTGCCCTGGGAGGATGTGCACTGTGCTGAGCTCCGCAGCCCATCCTGTCGGTGCATGATGTTCACAGTTCAGTATGACTAGTGTTCCATGCTTCTTATAGCAGCTCCAGTGCCTAAAGAGGCTATAAGAAACCTGGAGAAGGGCTTTGGACAAGTGCATGTAATGACAGGGCAAGGGGGAATGGCTTTAAACTGACAGAGGGGAGCTTTAGATTAGACATGAGGGCGAAATTCTTTACCATGAGGATGGTGACACTCTGGCACAGGATGCCCAGAGAAGATGTGGCTGCCCCATCCCTGACAGTGTCCAAAGCCAGGTTGGACAGGGCTTGGAGCAACCTGGTCTAGGGGAAGGTGTCCCTGTCTGTGGCAGGGGGTTGGAACTAGATGAGCTTTTATGGTTCTTACTAACCCAAACCATTCTATGAATCTATGTAACGCCCACAGCAAGTATTCAGCCAGTAGAAGAGTGAACCAATGTGCTTTGCTGTTTAATATGCAAGGGAAATGAGTTGCAGCTAAACTCGTTGCATGCATCTATTATGTGAAAGAAATATTGATATTTCTGTAAATCCACCAGGGAATTTATTAATTTCAGCCTCCAGCAACACTGAATTACCCTGGTGACTGGTGCAATTTGGAAACACATACAGCCATAATGAAAAAGCACCGTCGTTTCCTGTAAAGTAATATAGTGGTTATTGCTGATAGTTACTGCCTTTGTGAAATATTAACATGTGCTTGTAATGCAGTCATGTAGCAAAATTATAGGGAACTGTAGAATGTTACTTAGCAACACTTGCTAATGCTGAGGGGGTAATGAAGACATGGAGTAAAAGAAGTGCAGAGTATATGGGAGTCATAAAATAAACTCTGGTGTGACTTGAGAAGGCTGTTCTGAAGATAGAGATGTTGTCTCTCTTTTTGCCATGTAAATATGGTAGAAGAACTTCAGAGCTGATTTGAAGCAGCACATTTGAAATATCTAAGTACCAGAAATGAGCTTTACATTGGGGTTTTTCAATAGTTGCTGCTGCCTGGGAAAAGCATCAGAATTGCTGGGCTTTTGAAGATGCTCTCTCTGTCATTCCAAACCCATCCTAAGGCACTAGCTGGCCAATTAAAATAATCTCTCTTTTGGAAAGCTAGCAAAGATTCTTCCTACTACATCCATTTTGCCCATTCATTCTTTTTCATAACTCTCTCCACTGTTAATCAAGTGCCTGTAGGCTTATCTCAAGAAAAGGGTAAGGCCATAAAAATAAAGGCAGGCTTTTCTTGTTACAGATGAGCCTTCCACATGCTGGAGATCTGTCTCAGACACTTATCTTGGTTTATCTCCACCTGCTTAAATTGGAAAACTCACAAAAATCCATCTCCTATAAGATTTCCAAGGTTTCTTGATTTTGTTTGGGTCAGAACTGCCACAAGAGATGCATTTCTCTGAGCATATCTGAGCTACTGCAGGAACAGGGAGTACTGGGCTGTGCCACTTAAAAAAACCCAAAAGTTTTCTTTGAAAAGTCACCAAATTTTTTAAGCTTTAATAAAAAAAAACTAGCCTAGTTCAGTCTGGGATATGGGAACTGCCCTGATTTATTGGTGTCAAACAAAGTATGTTTGGGTAGGACAGTATTCTGTAATGGAAAAAGTGTTAGTGGAAGCACTGCCTACCAGCAGGGCTTGGACTGGATAAGGACCCAGCCTTAAAAATTGCAAGTCTTTAACACTAGAGAAAAGAACATTTGCTAAAAGGGTTGTAACTAAAAGGCTGTGTCTTAGTCCCTCAGATAAGGGTAGCTGTGAAGTCAACTCAACAACATCTGGGGTTCTGCCGACTAAATAATAGATGCTATTTGCCTGCTTTGCGCCTCATCCTGGCCCAGCAAAGCAAATTAAATGTCTCATTTCTATCCCTGCCAGGAATATGGAGTGATGGTTTGGGGAATATTTCATAGGAGAAACTTTCTGTATACCTGAATTTAATAAGAATGTAATGTTCTCTAGTTGGTGGCATAGCTGTTTCCTGTTGTCCCTTGATCATGCACTTCTTTTTGACTTGTAAATGAAAAAGCCATTTTATTTTGACTAAGTTCTTCTTCTTGCATGTTTCCTTACGCAAAGATATGCTCTACCAGAGCATTGTTACCAGGGACTACTCAGAAACAAATGGAAAATCAAATGCGCATGAGTGGTGATGCAGAGGAGCCAATCTTGCTGTCAGTAAGCCAGTCTGTTTCAGCCCCCACACGCCCCACCAAAACAAAGAAAATCATGATCCTTCTGAAGCATTTTTAATAGGAGAACCCTGTGAAAAGAGAGACCTTACTGAGACAGCCACTCATGCCCTTCCTGAAACCACCATGTTCATTTTCTCCTCAAAGCATGCAACTGAAGTAACTTTTGGCTTGAAATCTGTTTTGACCCTTTGAGATGCCATTGAGATTACAGCTGAGGCCCTCAGCAGGACAAAATTAGTATCAAATACAAATTTAATTTGGTGAACTTAGGATAAAAATGATATGGAAAAATCAACATTACAGGAAAACCCTAATATGAAAAATTACACTGGAATTCGCAGAGTCCTCTGCATCTATACATATTTCTTCTAGCAGATGTTCTGCCTGTCCCACTTTCAGGCAAAACTACTCTTGATCAAAAAGCTCCAGACATGGAGAAAAGGTGGTCCTCATTTTGTAACTTTCAGCAGTGTTTATTTTGGGTGAATAAAATTGTCTTCTGTCTTCAGATGTTTAATGATTATTTGAAAGCAACTTGATGAATAGAAGAGCGTCTACTCCCACTTGGGGCAAATGTATTTTTGGAGTGATTCATAATAATTAATCTTTGTCTCAGTGGAATGCATTAATTTCTCCTACTGGTGGCGACTGTACTTCTGTTTCTTTTCCTAAGTTAGATGGTTCTGCTCCAGAGGCATATTTGCTGATTAAATTGGACCGCGACTGGGTACTTAGGTTATGTCACTATTACCCAAATGATCTTTTAAGGAACACAGAGTACTTGTTTTTGTAGATATTGTGTGCTCCATGTTTAATCACGAATCTTTGTAGCTTGTTATTTCTACAATTCAGATTATTGCAACCTAAAAGCCTCTCTGTCCTTGCCAGTGCTCAGTGACATAAAATGAACTCATGTATTAAGAAACAAAAAACACACAAAACTTGTCAAGTTGCACTGAGGGATGGCAAGAAAAAGAAAACATGCTTTACGATGCTCTGGAAACCTCGTCAGCAGCGCAGCTATAAAGGGAAATGTTGTAATTGGCTGCTGTTTTCCATGTAGGAGAGCTTTACTTTTGACAGTGCTGTTACCCACAGCAGTACCCATGCAGCTGGGGGTCCTGGGTTGCGGGTGGGTTGTAGATGCATAGTGAGAGATGGTTCATACCCCAAAGAACACCTAGTGTCAACAGAGGGGAAGGGGAACACAGCACAGGAGGCAATTCCCAGCATTGCCTGCTGCTGCTCAGTGGGATTGGCCACCAAGCCACCTGTTCAGCCTCATGTTTGCTTCTCCCGACCGTGCCGTGGGTTGTACAACATACCCAGGGTCACTTGTGGCTGGCCTGGGGGCTGCTGAACAACTGCAGAGCAGCGTGCCTGTTGCCGTTTTCTTCCTGCTGCCTCCTCCTCCCGGGAGCCAGGGGTGCAGCTCGAGCTGGCAGGGCCCCTGCAGCCCTCAACGTGCTTGGAGTTCCTTTTTTAGTAAAATGGCTTTGTCTCAAAAGCGCTGTGGAGCAAAGCCTGTCCCCGCTGCCCCCCTCCTTGCGCTCAGTGCGTTGGAGGTGCCAGGCTGACGTGCCAGAAATACTCCTTGTCCTCAGAGACTGAGCATCCCGAAGCCTGTCCCCCAGCCCAGCGCCTGGTTTACCCAGTAAGAGCCGCCTGCCACTCCCTGTAGCAGGTCCCTCTCTGGTGAGGGCTGGTGGCAGCATTGTTCCTTTGTTCATTTTAAATGTGACATCTAACGAATGGACAGATGCCATCCACTCTTTTTTTTCTTGGCCTGGGATAGCAAATAACTTGCGTGCAGCTGTAAAACACTGCACCCAGGGCAGGATTTTGCTGGCTGCGGTATGAAAACCTCTGCACAGTATCATTAGTTCGTTCCATACTCAGCTTTGCCCTTTTGGCGCTGGTCCTGAGCAGCCCACACTACTGCTCCTGAGGTATGGCCAGGGTGCTAGGAAGGAAAATGACACAAAGTGGTGATGGGGGTAAGTACCTTCATCTGTTGTTGCTTTTGGACGTGCTCCATTTCCCAGTTCTGATGTCTTCTGATTTCAGAAAGGGCTTTGGCTCTGTTTGCCAGTATTCCATCACATAAACAATTTACTTGTCCAGATATCTCCTACAGGTCAGATGATAGCTTGGGGTGGGGGTCCCTGTCTCTTCCAGAGCCCATCTGCATCTTTGCCAGCATATGGGACAAATGCCTGTACACAGTTTCCGTGGCTCCTGGTGTGAGCCTAGGTGTGAGAGAGTGTCTCTGATTTGAGGAGATAAAGTGCTGCACAGCAATACAAACCTTGGTGATGCGACAGTGTTTTGTTGGGTACTGGGGCAGGTTTCTTCTTTCTACTTAGTTATTTTTAATCTATTTCTGTACATCTCCTGCCACCCTGGATGGCTCTGCTCTAGTTCCGTATCCTGAAGGAAGGATGTTACCTGTCAGATTTCTCTTTCTACATACTGAGAAGTGAGTCTGGGACTTCAGAGTAAGGCAGGATGGTTCTATGATTAAGCTCATATGCATTTGAATGCCATCCTGCCGAACTGGATTTGGTTTCCTCAGTTACCCAAACTAAACTCTTTCAAGATGATTATTGTGGTTTTGGCCAAGGACTGGTGTTTTCAGACATTGCATATTTCTAGTTGCAATAGATATAAGAGTTGAATTTTGCGTGCACGGTGTAAAGACCTCTGAGAAACAAGTTCTCTGGACAGTTTGGACACCCCAAAATTAGTAAAACCTTTTTACTTTATTCTGAATATTTCTCATCCCTCCCTATTCTCACAAGATGTGATTTAGCTGCAGGAATACTTATGTTGCTTTTGGACGACCTGATAATGAGAAGTACATAAAATCTATGAGGCCATGAACAGTTTTGTCTTATGTGCTCAAGTCAGGTACGGTGCAGAGCATTAAACAGCAAGTAGAAAACCAAACCTAAAACCATTAAAATGTACCCTGCCCTCTGTGCAAATGAGGGGCAGAAAATTCTTTGGAAAATCGTTGGGAATAGAGCAGCTGTCGCTGAACTCCAGTTAGTGCAAAGATGGTGTTCATATGAGTCCTTCTGTGTAGATAAGGTCCCATTTCAGCCACTCATCTGACACCAGATGACACTGGGTGTTATGTTAGATGGCGAATAGAGCTGTTGCTTACTGACAGAATGACTTCTACTTGCCTTGAAGGATGGTGACATCACTATGCCCTATATTAGAGGTTGAAGATGGCTGATCAGTTTCTACATCCCCAGACCTTGCTGGGAACCTGAACTGTTAACCTGAATGCTCATTTTTTCTATGTTTTCCACTAAAACAGTTTAAAAGCATCTCTGTTACTGTGGATTCTTCCTTATTTGTCATAAAGGGGGAAAAACACCAAACAGGAATTAACAATAGGATTTCTTGGTGGCTTCAGTCACTCATTAGGAGGTTTATGATCAGGCTTTGGGAAAGCATTCCTTGAATTATTTTAAGGTCCTAATGATAAAAACCTTGGGAAGGTCATGCACGTGGGGGATTTAATACCCATTCTGATCCATCTGGCATTAGATTACATGCAGGGAAAGAGCAAAATCTGGCAGTAATATTCATCTCCATTAACCCAGAATACAGGCTGATATGATTATAGCAGAGAAAATACTCTCACTATTTCATCAGGAAAAGCTCTTAATAGACCTGAGCTAAACTGGTTTATAAAACTGAAGGCTTTCCAAAGCATGAATCTTGCCATCCATCAAGTGCATTTTGTTTGGCTTTTAATATAGACTTCATATCTCTTTAACCTTGACAGCTAATACATTAAGGTATAAAATATTGCTAGGGTGAAAGATAATGTTTGCAGCTCCCATTTCACTCTGTGAGAGCAGTTTTAGTAGTGTAAGCACAATGCCTGAGTAGACCCCATTCATGATTTGCTTCTACCTCTTTCTGAGAGCATCAATGGGACCATGATCTCAGTGAAATCCTCGGCAGAACTCCCACTGATGTTGGTGGTGACTAGATAACTTCAGTTAAATCATTCCTCCAAGACCCTGGACCAGCTATGTGTTTAAGCACATGCTTGGCCTTGAAGCCCACTGGCTAGTGAGGGTGTTTGGTGCAAACCCAGTTAAGACAGAAAACACTGGGGAGAAGGTTGCTTCCCATTCAGATTAACTGACTTTCACCCTAACTGCTGAGCAGGCTCTCTTCAGCCTCCTATGATGTTCATTACTTCTTGCATCATTTTAATCTGGAGAATGGCTTCTCCAGAGATGGTGTCTCTGTGCCTTCCAAGTTTTCCTCTCCTCTTCCAGCTCAGTGCAGTGATCGCAGTCAGATAGCGCTCGTCCTTCAGCCAATGTTATAATTCACTTACTGTATGGAAAGCAAAACCATATGGAAGACAAGAAAAAGGCCATTTATCTTTAAGTGTATTGAGATGTGAACATCTCGCATTAAGGCTTTAGTTCAGCCAGGCTTTCTTGCACGTGTTGCTGTCATCTCTTTCTACTAGAACAGAGATGGATTCCTGCATCAGCCAAAAGGATCCTCTTAGCTTGTCATCTGGTTTGTACTTAGCATGGCCCTGCATACAAAAGCATTCAAAGGAAAAAAGAACAATATTGTGTGTTCTCCTTTATCCTGAGAAGCTGCCTGTGCCAGCTTTCCCTTTGGAGACTGCTATCTAATGAAGCAAACAGCATTCTGAGATAGGGCTCTAGTTCAGTAAATGCAATGTGCATCAAGCTTGGCAAAGGAATGTTTGATCTATGTTAACTAATTAGACTCTTCACCCTAAATGGCTGAGAAGGGATGATATTATTCAATTAATAGCTGCTTTAACAGGGGACACTAGAGGACAGAGTCATGGTAATGCTGGCTGTGCAGCCAGTTGAGGGGCAGCAAGCGCAGCACATGGCCCAGGACACTGCTCCAAAGTGTCCTGGTGCTTCCTCAGCTGAGAAAGACCTCTAACATGTAAGCAGGTATTGAATGCTCCTTATCTGATACTGTCTCCCAGCTTCCTTTCTGCAGTTCCCACCAACAAAATGAAATGGCAGCTTACTTAATTTGGGGTGAAAGCCTCCGTCTATCACTCCCGTGGAGAGCAAGAGATAGGAAGTCCTCTGAGACGCTGCTCTGGTGGATGTACTGCCGTGTCTGCTGGTACATTTCTGCTTTCTTCTCTGGGGTTGTAACTTATTCGCTGACGGATTTATGCTGCAGTTGGAAACCAGAACCCAGGACAGCCTGTTCTCTGGCTTCGTGCTATAAACATAAATACACTCACATAGCCATTTGTATCTGGTTCTTTCTATCTGCACAAGGATATTACTATCTCTCTAAAACAGTCCTGAAGGGGAGCAAGAGACTGGTAACAAAAGTCCTCAAACGAGAACGAAAAGGAGCAAAGAGCAAGAAGCTGCTATGAGACCATGCAAGAGAGAGCAGGCAATTAATGGCAAGTATCAAAGTGGCTGCTGGAAACTGCAGGTTTTCCTATGAGGCCTCGACTTTTGAGTAGGAGCTGCCATCAGATATCATTAGAGTCACCTTGGTCTGAAGTGTATTTTTAATATGGAGAAAGCTTTTTCCCATCTCCAGTTTTGAACCTCGCAGAATGAGTTGCTCAGTTAATGACAGGCTTCTAAATTAACTCATGCTATGGAGCAGCGAAATGAGTAACATGGATTAAAAAAAATGCAAGCAATTATGGTTTAAATAAACCTCACCTACTGTGAAGAAACTACCTGAGAAAAGATTTCAGCAGTATTAAATTCATCTTCCAGACAAGTTATCCCAGCTCTCCTGTGTGAGAAACTGGGAACCAGAGGGTTTGCAAAGTGTGGGAAACACTGAGTAATTTCAGGCAGGCAATACAAAGATCTCAGCTGCTTTCATGGAGTCCTTATGAAGTCCTCATATTTGGGCCCGGGTTTTGTTGTTACATTGCCGCTAAATGCTGAGGGTCTGTTGACTATGCAAGACCCCACATGTGGAACAAGACAAGGCAAATAGGGGGTGAAAAAGGGAGGGGGGACAAAAAACAATTGAAAGGTGCTTGCCTGATAATGTGATGCTGCCCAGAGAAGCTGTGGCTGCTCCATCCCCAGCAGTGTTCAAGGTCAGGTTGGACCGGGCTTGGAGCAACCTGCTCTAGTGAAAGGTATTCCTGCCCATGGCAGGGGGTTGGAACTGGATGAGCTTTAAGATCTCTTCCAACCCAAACCAAACCATGCTGTGATTTTTATGCTGGTTCTATGCTTGCAGTGTCTAGAAAAAATCCAGATTAACCCCTGCTATGTATTGTTCCTGGACTTAGCTGAGTGTAAATGCCTTTCATATCCCGTTGGCCACAGTCATCCTGAAGAACCCATGGTGCTTTGCTTGTGTAGGCAAAACTACTGCCATCTTTCAATCACCACTCAAACTATCATATTTCGAATGATTCCAGCTGTTCTCCACGCCCTCAGAGATACCATCAGAAAGCAGTGGCTTACACTGAGAATACTTTAATGATATCAAAGGGTGTGGAAGGAGGCTGCTAATTAGTAAACCCTTAAGGTAAGAAGGTATAAATAGCCCTGGAGCAGGGAGAACAGATCCAAATTTTCAGTCTAACGTTGTCTTGGGATGAAAACATTACGTGTAGACTGATTCCTCTGGAGAAGAGTGATTGAACTTTCCTATTGAGCTGAACAGCAGGGCTTGTTTTGATTGATAAAGCTCCTTGTCAGATTGAGCAGCATATTACAATTTATTGAGCCACCTGCCAATGCTCAGCCGGCAGCAGCAGTAGCAAGAACTTAGTCGGGGATGAGCAATCATTTCAGAGAGGAATTGCTGGTTTGTACTTATTTTAATAAATCAATAAAATAGCACCATCTTCTAATTTCCTTTTGCCAAAAGCTAAAATGCTTTTGGGGTCCAGCCAAAGGGCAAAAATGGTGATAAGCAGCTGAAATTCATCAACTGAGCATTTGCTAGAAAAATAACGCCATGCTACCCAGCGCAGTCAGGGCAGAAGGGAAATGTGAGGCCTGGGAAAGATGGAAATTGCAGCATTGCCTGTTCTGGATCTCAAGATCCACATCGCTCATCTTGCAGCTCTGGTGACAATTCATTCTCTGTCTTCCAGCACAACTGAAACTGGCAAACCAGTCAGCTGCTCTGAAACGGCCGTCCTGTATTTTGACACAGTTTACTGTACTCTCCACACTTTGCTTTCTGTAGGGATTACTTAGGGGTTTTTTTCAGTCTTATGCTGTGTCTCTTGAACGCAACACAAACCAGCCGCTTGCAGTGGCCTGACAGCGCTATCACCCTGTGATAAACTTAGAGAACATGGTTTTAAAGCAAAGGCTGCCTTAAGAGGGAGAAAAACACAACATCTAAACCAAGCTTCCCTTCAAAATACCAGCCCGGCCATACGCTGGATTTGCACAGCTGTTCCCAAAGGCAGGATCGGGAGCACTGCATGTAAGGAGTGCTTCTGCAGGACCACACAAGTTTACTGCTATTCTTAAATCCTAGCCTTGCAACTGGGAAACTCCTGCCAAGTTGTTTGAGACAGTGGTACCTGGGAAGCATTATATGAGTCTGTATTGCATCATGAGAACCTTGTTTGCACTTAATTAGACATCTCCCTCCTTCCCTTCCCCCCAGTTTAACAAGCGAGACACATGCTGCATCTACAAAGTGAGAAAGAAACACAAGTGTTAAGTCGAATCTGACAGCCAGAAGCCTAAGAGCAGACTTCAGGCAAGATCATAGAATCGTAGAATCATAGAATAGTAAGGGTTGGAAAGGACCTCAAGATCATCGAGTTCCAACCCCCCTGCCATGGGCAGGGACACCAGCAATGAAGGTCCTCACAGTTTAAACTGGTGAAAGTTGGTGCTGTCTGTAGCAGTACCTGAATATCCCATATATTCTAATGCAGCTGGGATTCAAACAGGCTGTCTTGCACTCCTGCCTCCTTGTGCTGAAATGCTGGTGGAAAGGTCTTGACCTTCCTTCTCTCCCTTGATCCCTTTCTGTGAGCCCATCTCTCAGCTGAAAGCCTGGACTTTGTCTTCACAGGCCTCCTGCCAGTTGTTTTGTGTGGTGCTGATCATAATAGCCTTACCCAAAACATGTTAAGATTCCTTGCAAGGATTACCCTGCCTCTGTATTTGGGGCAGTAGGTTAATAGGCACTGGTTGGGCTAACAGATCTTCTTATGCAGATTGCTCTTCCAGGGGTGGGCGATGGAGAGGCAGGAAAGCCTCTGTAACAGCAGCATCACTGTGCTGTGTTTAACAGGAGCAGATCCCCTATAAACAGATGCAGCTGATAGGTGGGCTCAGATCCATCACCAGCTAACACCCATCTGAAACCCAGTGTGTTTATTCCCTGGAATGGCTGGAAGACAAGATATTCCTGTTTCAGAGGGCGATCCCAGGGTGTGCTTATGACAAATGAGTGAATCAGTTACTTTGAAGCGATTCATTGGAAGCATGGGTTTCCAGGAGCATTTCTAACTTGGGCTCATTACTCGCGGACTTGCTGTTGTGTGTACTTATGAGCTTTACCCTTTTATTCTCCCCTTATTTACACGTCAAATCCCCCATCCCCTGCCAAGACAGGAAATTTATTTTCTGTTAACATCAGGCCATGGTAATGCAGTCACTAATCTGGCACAAGCCTGGGTTGCTGTAAGGGGGTGACCCTCTTCCCACTGCCCTTTTCCCACCATCTCACTCACACTGGCTCTACAGTTCATGGGTCTGGGCTTTAATAGTGCAAGTCCCAGAAGGTATGATGGAAATGTTTATCAGATGTGATGTAGTTGAGTGAATAAAGTGAATGCTCCCTTAAAGTGTAGAAAATGCAAACTTACCAAGGAAAGTTCCAGTTTACCTGGTTCAGCAGTTTTGCAGATAGTGACTGTTGTCTCAGCTGAGAAATGGAATTCCTTCATATTTTGTATTGACTGTTCATCTGCATAGAGCCGCTTGACAAAAAGTTTGAGTTACTGCGGATCACAGGCTGCCTCTGCACAGCTCCTCTGTATGATGGCTTTCAGTACAAAATGGAGGATCTTTTGTGGTTTCACTTTTAAACTTGCCTAATTAAATCCATCACTTAATTAGGCACTGGATTTAAAAATGGGAGAAGGGAAATATATGCGAGCAAAGTCACACTTTGACACTCTTCAAGATTTCCAGCATCTTTTCAGATGGACTTAAGTTCATTCTGTGGAAGAATCATTAACGCTTTTTCATATCCATTCATTTTAATGTTCATTAGAACTCCAAGCAAACATTGGGATGCTTAAAAAAGCCTCACCAGCAAACAAAATGACCCCGAACCAATAGTTCAGCTTTCCTGTTTACTTTGACATGTGATTTGAGCACAATCTTCTAAACGCACCAAGGCTAGTTGGTGGTTTGACTATTTGGCACACTCAGAAAATATACATGTCTATCTTTGCAGCTGAAATGTGAGTAATTATTGCAGTTAAATGGTTTATATGCTGAGAAACACAATGTCTTTATATAACACAAAGCAGTGTTTGCAATGCCTGTTGGATACATTAGGTGAAAAAACATTCCTTTTACTATGACTATAATTGATTTCTTCCCTGTATAGTTCAAGGAGGTTATCCCACATTCTGTTTTAAGTGTGTTTCTAATTTTAATGAGGTCTCTCGTTTAATTATATGTCTGTTTTAATGACGTGTGAACCCCAGTCAGAAAAAGCTGCTTTACGTGGAGATGAGAAGGGGGTGGGTTGTGACTCCCAAATCTTCAGGACCTGTGTCCTGTGACCAAGCTTACCTGCGAGGCAATAGCTCAGGTTTCCTCTGTCCTGGAAAAAGCACCAGGAAAATGATCACATGGACATCACTGCTTTTCATCTCTCTCCAGAATATGGTGAACTGGACAGTACGTGGAAGTTTCCATGATTAAATTCCTTTTGGAATTGGGAAACTGATATTCATTCACATTCAAGGTGCTTTAATCTGATTGTGTCATCTGTCTGTTTAACTATGCAATAAACTGTGCGGGTCAAGGAGTGTAAAGCGTAATTCTGTAAAATAGCTGTGCTATGAGGCCATCCCTATACCTGATGGTGCTTTTGCTCAAACTTTCTCTCAGGCATTGAATTAACCCTGGTTTTCACATTAAAACTAGGAATTATTCAGCAGGGCAAGATCTCTTACCTTGTATTATAGATTTTTCTCCTTGTGAGGGGTAGGAGCTGCTATACTTCAAAGTGAGTTTAATTCAGCTGCTACACTGCAGACACTTGTCAGAAAGAAGGCTATTTTAATGGCTTGAACAAAAAAGGAATTACTGAAGCTTCATGGAAAGCTGTTTGGATCCAGCTGGAGTTGGAAGTCTGGAAGTGTCTGTCTCTGCAGGACCCTGTTGGACATCACTTCTGGTTACACATGTGCTGAAGTATTTTGTGGAGCCGGGCCCTCAAAGCATGCAAAAACACCCACACACTTCCACAGACTATCCAGGGACACAAACACTTTCCATTCTTCCTCCAGAGAAACTCACCCTGTCCTCGCCTCGCTGAGGAGTGTAACTTCAGCAGCAGAGAACTTTGCTGGCATTGCTGGTGTGGGAGGAACAGACAAAGGCATGCCTATAGGGAAGCATCAAATGTGGTGGGTTTTCCTCTGGACATGTTTCCTGAGGCAGCCGAAAGATTCCTGGATTCTTGTTTTATTACTGTTACTCCAGCCAGAATCTGCAGGCAATCTCATCCCAAATCGGCTGCATATAGTGGGAGCTATGAAAACAGCATTTTAGAGGGAACATTGTTTTCTTAAAGCAAGAATAAAATTATAGTCTCTTGTGATTAGGGAGAAATATGTATTAGATGTACATAAGCATATGTGTTGCTCTAAGATAAGGCAAGAAAATTAACCATGACTCTTAATCATGCTGCAGGTCTGAGGGAGAATGGACAGAAGCTGAATCCTGCATGGATACACTGATCGAACAACAAAATGGGTTAGGTCAGGGTTTTCTTCACTTGTGCTCTTTGCAGGTCACTCAGTAAGAGCTGGCCTGCAGCCCTGCTATTTCCACTGCTGCACTGAGGATGGAAGTGGAGGTTTTGCTGTTCCATGAGGCTCAGAAAGCTGGGGACAGTCCGCCCAGCCAGCAGGAAAGGGAAAGTTCCCCAGCACAGGGCTGTTTGCTGCAAACGTCATCGTGAAGCAAACCTCACCATGAAGCAAATCCCGAGTCCTGCTTAAAAAGATATGATTCGTCTTGCTTGAATTGGTTCTTTCTATTGTTTCATACAGTTTGTCTGTGCCTTCAGGCATGCAGCTGATGCCTGGAAGGAAGGATGCACCTCCAATCACCCAGAGCCCTGATTTGCCCTGTGTGTGTCATGCTTGCTTCTGCTTGGCACTCATTTGTTTCAGCACTTCCAGCCTGGTCTCAAACCTTCAGTCTTCTTCCCTCAGTGGCTTGAGAGTGGTTTTGCTGAAGCAGATTACAGGGTGAAGTTGCCCTGAGTGCAAGCCAGCAGTGCTGCTCCATGGCAGCTGTGCAGGCGGTGGCATTGGCAGCAGGAGGCATCATGCTGTGTCCAGCCCCAGCCTCAAACTTACTTCAACAGGAACTGGGGGACTGGCCAGAAAAACACTTGGCCTTGAGTGCTTCCAGGGAGGATTCTGCATACACACTCAGTTTCTGCCTGCCTGCTGGCCAGTGTAATCTGCATGTTGATGAATCCAGCCTATGCCGACTTGAACAGGGGTTTTGTCTAAAGTTTATGTCTGGTTTTGGAGAGTACCTGGCTGAAGAGTCCTTCTTTCATTTGGAATAAAAACGTGTACATTGAGAGATGCAAAAGATATTCAAGAAATGCACAAATCATTGTTTGAGGCAGGCTGAGCAGTGGGACTGAGTTAAATCATGGATAGCATCTGTTTTGATTTTGAGGATTTCTAAACTGTGTAGTTACACTAAACAATTTTGAGTAAAGAAATCTTTCCTTGGTAGCTTCCAATTTATCCCTTTGCTTGCTCAATCAGTATTGCCGTGCTCTGCCAAACGTCAGCGCAGTTATGTGACTACAGCTGACAGTTTCAGCTATATCAACCAATGCTTTCTCATGATGCAGTATATATATATATATATATGTATATATAAGTAAATAGATTCAGGGACAATTTGTCCAACAAGAATCTACAGCACAGAAGGGATTCTGGAGTCATCTTCAAAGTGTATGCTGATATTTTTAAAATGACCTATGAGTGTCCCTCTATTTTGCAAGGAGTCCAGAGGGGTTTTCAATATGATAGTTAGGTTATTAAATTACTGTTGGAAATGTGGAGCTGACCTCCAGTGGCAAATATTTCTGTGAAAACATTGGCATACATTTCATTTGGTGAACTTTATTGTTTCTTTTCTAAAGTCAAAATAAACTGTAGAAATACATTGGATGAGGCATGAAAACAAAATAAGCCTATTTTGTTGCATTGTCTGATAAGCAATTCAATCTAACTAGTAACAAATGTTAGACACAGCTACTTTTAGCAGATATTTGAAGTCCAAGATGCCTTTGAACTTGCACATAAAATGAGATGAAGTTACCATCCCTTTTCTGCTGATTTTGACTAGTGCTGGTGAGAGACATCCGCTTGTACCAGCATTTCATTGCACAGTGCTGACAGAAATGTGTCGCATTCAGTAACACTGCGAGGAGGTTTCCGGGGATGGACTTAGGGCTCAGAAAGGCAGAGTGAGTGGCAGGAAGTTGATGGAGGAGATGGACACCCAGAGCTGTGATGCTTCCCTGTAATGTATCTGGTTTGGAGATCTGCACAGGAGAGTCCATCTCAGGTCTGTCGTCCTGATGACCAGATTATACTGGCAAGAGCTCTAATCTGGTGAATGCTTCACTGTTTATACAAATTAACTGCTTCCAGCAGAAGGGAGCCAAAACAAAAAAGCCTTTAGTGAGCAGAAAAAGGACTTGAACCTGAGCCTCTTGCACCGAGATGAGTAGTTGCATGCATCTGTTTTAAATGAAAAAGACAGTTTTGATTTTGACCATTAATAAAACCAACCAATGGGTTCAAACTTAAACGGGGGAAGTTTAGATTGGATATGAGGAAGAAATTCTTTACTGTAAGGGTGGTGAGGCGCTGGAATGGGTTGCCCAGGGAAGTTGTGAATACTCCATTGCTGGCGGTGTTCAAGGCTGGGTTGGACAGAGCCTTGGGTGGCATGGTTTAGTGGGAGGTGTCCCTGCCCATGGCAGGGGGGTTGGAACTGGATGATCTTAAGGTCCTTTCCAACCCTGACTGTTCTATGATTCTATGATTTCTCAGTGCTTTCAGGCTCCTTATGGAGAATTTCGATTAAGCCCTTCAATAATGACCTCAAAATTTAAGGCATTTTCCTTATGACCTCCTGAATTTTCAGGCTCAGAGTGCTAGAATAAAATCTTTACAGACTCTGCTGCCATAGGCTATGTGACACTGTTTAACCAGATCCCCATCTCAAAAGCAGTGCTAGGCCTGTCCTCCACCTTGCACTGAATAAGCCCGGTCTGATTACTGATGCTGTAATCATCTTTTTGTCTCCTGGTACCTTTCAAGACAAATTCCTGTATCTGGCAATTTTCCTTGGCAGAAAAGCCCCAAGGTCCAGTTCTTTAACCCCAAAAATTCATGCTAGAGTAGCATGGGTCTAGTCATTTTTTGACAGTTCATTAACCCCCAGAAAAGAAAAAGATATAATAAAAACCAATGGATAGCAGAATAGCAGAGATATGTTCTAAGGACAGGAAGTGTTATTTTTAAACTGCTTCAGAGGGTTAAATCAACAAAATCCTTAACTTAAAAGTCCCTGCAGACTCCATTCCCATCTCTTTGGAAGCACAAGGTCTGGACAGCATTCCCAGGCCAGATCACATATCCTGCTTTCTGAGCTGGGACTCCTTGGACGTGCCTGTGGAGTGGCTGTGAGCAAACTGGCCCCTTTCCACACCTGGTTTCTGGTGCTATGGCTCAGTCCAAGTCACATCCAGCAGTAGTGTTTCCACCAGGTATTGGACTCTGCAAATAAAAGCCCTCTTTGATAATTCACATTAGCACAGTGCAAGAAAACTGGGAGGCCAGATCATGAGATAGATTAAACTGCCAAATAACAATTACAGTGTAAACTAACAATTAAAATGTAAAACAACAATTACAATGGAAAACAGAGCTTGGGGGAGGAAACATCAAGGTCTACAAACCAAAGCTAAGATCACTGCTATTTGTGCTGCCTTTCCTAGTAATGGAAAAATGCTGAGATGATTCTAAAAGCAAAATAATAAAACATGACCCAGGTCAGCTCCCTGAATCCTGATGTTCCTGGTGTGTGGGAAACAGAACTGCATCTCTGTCATGCACTCCAATTCCATTTCTTTGCAGCAAGGTAATCAGCAGTTTTGTGGTCAGAAGTTAAAGCTGACACAAAGTACTACCATTCTGCAGATGCAAACAGAATGTATTGACACATACAGGGCCCTATGTTTTACAGTCACTTAACTGCTTTGTCTCACCTCAGGAAAACATGCAATTTGCTCATTGTTTTGCCATGTACTCCATAGCATTAAGAGGAGTGATCACTGATAAAATGGTAATAACTAGAGGGGGAGTGCAGCTCCATTTTCTCACTTCAGCTTGCCAAGATGTGGGGAGCTGACTAAGCACTGTCCAGGCTTGGAGTGGACAGAGAGCAGATCTGGTTATCTTATATATTGAGTGGAAATACCCCGAGGGGGAACTGCAATCTGAAACTAGCTCAACTGGTTTGGCACAGAATGTGATATAACCTTCACATCAATAGCATTACCCATGAGATGTAAAACCAAGGCCATGCTATTGTATAAAATCATTCTTCCCTCTGGGCAGAAATGGATCTTGCTTCCTCGCTGCTTGCCAGCTACCCAAGTTGGTTAGTAATTGTTTGACTTCATGCTGATGAATGAATGGTAAAACTGAACCAGAGCTGCAGAACACAGTTCAAACAGCAAGATAGAAAGGATGGATAATGCACAGAGAGCAGTGTGCAGAAGTGAAATGTGAAAATGCTGACAAATGACAACTAAGTTTCTAAATGGCAAGAAAGCAACACATGGAATGGATAAAAATTGAAGTGAAGCATAGAGGGGATAGCACCATGTGGCCTCTCTTACCACGTGTTGCTGATTTTCTGGACATTTGAGGGTAAATTTTGGGGTTTGCAGTTCTGCATCACTGGTGGAAGTATTACCCTTTCCGCTCCAGAGCCAGCCTGGAGATCTGACTCTGTGGGCACACTGCCAGCCTCACTGGAGACGAGTCAGCCCTTTGGAGCATGCATGAGTTGGGCTTTGTAAAGCTGGCGGGACTTCTAGGATTTTTCCTAGTCTCTTCTATTATTCTTCCACTGAAGTTTAAATATCGCTTGATTTTACTGGATGTTCTCATCAGTTTTGAGCTGGGTGAGTTTTCTTCTTAATAGAGAGGGCAAAAGGCAGTTAGCACCTATGGAGGAGGAAGGGCTGTCTGCAGGAGGCGCAGGTACCTGGTGGGGTCAGACCATGGTCTATAAGGGATAGGGGAAAGAAACTTTTCTCTTTTAAAAGTAATATGTCTAAACCTCTGAAAATTAATGTTCTGTTCTGTGTATTTTGTGTAGCAGTGAAAAGTGAGGGCCCTTTGGCTCATAGTTGTGACAAGCGATATGATGCATTAGCTCCTCTTTTTCCTGCAGAGAAGAAAATTGAATCATTTTATGATTCTTTATGCCGAGATGGAGCTGTGGTTGTCCATGTGGCACAGCAGCTTCTCCTGCAGGCAGTGCCGTGGATGTCAGTAGGAGCGCTTCTTCGGCATGGGATGACTCAAAACAACCTGTAACCAGCAGTAACCTGTAGATTTGGGGACATTCTGTGTTATGTTTCATAGTCACACATTCAGAGTTTAAAGGCTAGAGGGGACCCTTAGATCATCCATACTAGCCCCCTCCTACCTCAGGCTGCTTAACCTCACCCGTCCACCCCTTTGTGAAGCAAGAAACCTGTATTTAGCTTGCACATGTCTTCCAGGAAGGCATCCAGTCTGGATTTAAAGATACCAGGAGACAGATGATCCATCACTTCATTGGGTAGTTAATTTCAAAGGTTAATCCTCCTTGCTCTGAAAATGCAATGCCTTATTTCTCATCTGAATTTGTCTGGCTTTAGTCCCTAATCAGTCATTCTTGCTGTCTTCCCTCATTCTTAAATAGCCTTTATGTGTCTGCTATTTTCTCCACAAAGTTTCTCCTTTCCTGTAGCCCAAGCATTTCTTAATCTTCAAAAGAACGCGCTCTGTGTATGCTGAGCAAGCATTGAGGTTACTGTGCCCTCCTCTCCAGCGAAACACCTCCTGCCTTTCTATGTCCTTCAGAAGTCAAACACCAGTGTAGTCCATGGTGTTGTAGCACTGTCCTCCCTGCTCCTGCATGCCCAGGAAGGACCGTGCCCTCCTGCACATGCTTATTGGGACCCTTTTTGCCATAATATCCCTCTGGAGGTGCATGACATCCAGCCCTTGCTCTTAGTCATCTGTGCTGAGTATCGCCAAGGTAAAACTCATTTTATCTCACTAAAGTAAGCAATCCAGGTGACAGACTGCTCTCTCCATGTCTACCACACTGTGAACTCTCAGTTTGCACCCAGATGTTACCAGTGATATATTTTACCTCTAATCAGAACTTCCTAATCAGCTTCCTCATAATTTCTTTTATTGTACTCATGAGCTGCAGCAAACCAATATGCCACATGCTTTTGTAAAATATCTTTTTAGCAACAGGAAAGAATTTGAAAACCTTGAGCCAAAGGGATTATTTGTATTTTCACTTCTGGTTTTGTCTTTGACAGTTACATCTCTATCTGCTCCATCGGCTGCTGCACGGAGCAGCTTGACTCTGATCTGGGCTTGGTTCTGAGGTTATGAACATCTACTCACCAATTTACTCCATGCACTGGGGCTTTTGTGAAATGGATTCATTTAGAAGTTTAATTACTGGAGATTAAATATATGACAGCAGAAGTAAACTGGAACATAATACTGATGCTCAGCCAACCCTCATGCTGCATATTGGACTTGCTCAGCAAAACCCTATCAGATTTGTAGAACCACCATTTACCTATGGATATTTTCAGGATGCTGTTTGCAAGAGCTGGCTTTTTCTTCTGTGATTTATGTGATGTTGGAGGGACTTGTGGGTGTTGGTCAATGAAAAAATGAACATGAGCCGGCAGTGTGCGCTCACAGCCCAGAAAGCCAACCGTATCCTGGGCTGCATCAAAAGAAGCGTGACCAGCAGGTTGAGGGAGGTGCTCCTGCCCCTTTACTCTGCTCTCGTGAGACCTCACGTGGAGTATTGTGGGCAGTTCTGGTGTCCTCAACACAAAAAGGACATGGAACTGTTGGAACAAGTGCAGAGGAGGGCCACGAGGATGATCAGGGGACTGGAAAACCTCCCGTATGAAGATAGGATGAGAAAGTTGGGGCTGTTCAGCCTGCAGAAGAGAAGGCTGCGTGGAGACCTCATAACAGCCTTCCAATATCTGAAGGGGGCCTATAGGGATGCTGGGGAGGGACTCTTCATGAGGGACTGTGGTGATAGGACAAGGGGTAACGGGTTCAAACTTAAACAGGGGAAGTTTAGATTGGATATGCGGAAGAAATTCTTTACTGTAAGGGTGATGAGGCACTGGAATGGTTTTCCCAGGGAAGCTGTGAATGCTCCATCGCTGGTGGTGTTCAAGGCCAGGTTGGACATAGCTTTGGGTGGCATGGTTTAGTAGGAGGTGTCCCTGCCCATGGCAGGGGAGTTGGAACTCGATGATCTTAAGGTCCTTTCCAACCCTGACTATTCTATGGTTCTATGATTATGTTAAAGTCCTAAAGTCTGCATCTCCTTTCTACGGCCTTGAAAAAGCACCCAGCTATGGATTAAAGACAGTTAACACTATATCCATAGTGGCCCTTTATGCAGTTTTCTGCAAGATGCTTTTCCAGTTTTATTTTGCTAACAAAGGCATAACAGGCATAGGTCAAAGCCCACTTTCAGCTTTACTGTGTCATAAAAATTTATGATAGTTGATGGGGAAGGACAAAAATATATTTTTTAAAGGCTGTGCAAAAAAACCCTAAAAGATGGTAAAAAAGAGCTATAAAATGATTTTTTTTCCAAAGTATTTTAATTAAATTTTGTAATAAGCCCAAGAAGTTACATATACTGATTGTGAGGACGCAATCTGTGACAACCAAGGCACTTCTTGTTTTCCCCAGACTGCTAGTGACTGTGGATGGACCTCACCCTTTGTCGTGGTTTAAACCAGCTGGCAACTCAGCCATGCAGTTGCTCACTCACTCTCCCCCCTTCCTCCCCCCCTGCTCCCGGAGGGATGGGGAGGAGAATTGAAAGAATGTTAAGCGCCTCTTCTGCAGGGTTTACCGGCACCTGCGCGCCGGTGGGCTCCTGATGCTGGAGCTGCAGCCCTGGGCCTCCTACCGCAAGCACAAGGGGCTGACCGAGACCATGTACTGGAACTACCAGCGTATCTGGCTGCACCCAGAGCAGTTCCCGTCCTACCTGACCTCCTCCAGGGTGGGGTTTGACAGCTACAAGCTGCTGGGGACCCCCAGGCGTGCGGCCAAAGGCTTCCAGAGGCCCATTTATCTCTTCCACAAGGGCCAAGGCAACACCCAATGTGGGGCTCAAAGGGTTGAGATAATGACAGATCTTACCAGAGTGTGTCTAATCGTATTTGTGATAAGCATTCATTGTTTTGGATTAATAGTCACTCATCACAATGCTGATTTATTGGCTCTCAAAGTTGTTGCTCTTGATCTCATAGTTTCAGCATGTTGTACCTTACTTACAGCTGGTATTTGCTGTCTTAGTGTTTATCGGCTGGGGGGCTTGGCCTAAGGTTCTTGTTTCACTGTACTTTATGATAATGACTTGTAATACAATAGACTCATTGATCGTGAAACGGATCTGGCTTGTGTTCCCAGTGTGGTCAACCACCTCTATACCTTGGGAGGTATATAATAGGAGTGCTGAGCAATTACACATCTTTTTTCCCCTCCTTGGGTGATCAGCCTATGAGGGAGACCTTCCCACCAACACTAGTGACAAGTACAGCAGCTACTCAAACTCTGACTGCAACAGATAACGCAGCTACTTCAACTCCAAGCACAGCAGCTACAACAACCCCAGCGACCAGTGCAGCAGCTACTTGAACTCCAAGTGCAGCAGACAGCGCAGCTACTCAAGCTCCAAGTACAGGAGCTACACCAGCCCCAGTGACAAGTACAGCAGCACCATTTGAGAGTTCTGAAGGTTCTGAATGGCCTTTGGGTACCCTTGAGGCCTGTCTGCTGGTTGTAATGGGGATCACCGTGTTGGCACACATACGGAGTGTGTTTTATCCACAACCATATCATCTGATCTCAAAAGTTAAGCAGCGTTGTGTTTGGCTCTTGTCTAGGATTAGACGACGAAATAGGAGGACCAAGAGTTTTTTCCCAAGGCTGGACAGTCAGGAGTGGCAGGGTGTGTGGGACAGTATGGGCGAGTATCTAGTCCACTGGGCCCCTCCAGTGCTTTGGAAGCATTGGAGATGGAAGGCAGCTGTATGGAGTCCCCAACGACAAGCTGCAGAAACTGCTGAAGGGGAGGGTGAATTATGTTGGGCCTGGTGGGCCCATGACACCTCAGGCCATCAGGGCAGAGATGCAACATACAGATGGACTCATGATTGAGGGGTGGACTTCGTAATGGACACTATTGCCCAGGTTATTCAGGAGTGTGAAACGTGCTGCAATTAAGCAAGCTAAATGAAAGCCTCTTTGGTATGGAGGACGATGGCAGAAGTACAAATGTTGGGAGTCCTGGCAGGTTGACTATATCAGAATCTCTCCCCTCCTCTGAAAGACTGTTACAAGAGATGGAGCCTGACATCATGGTCCGGATGGTCTCAGCAGCTTTATAGGGATTGGTCCATGCGCTAAGGAATGATCTCTCTCTCTCTCTCTCTGTGGATGTATATGTATGTATATATATGAGATAAGAGTGATGGTATGTTGAAAACATGGGATCTGAGCATGATGCAAATGGTATGGAATAAGGGGTGGGTACTGTCCTGGGTTCAGCAGTAGCAGTCATTTTTCTCCTTCTTAGTATCCGGTGCAGCACTGTGGTTTTGACTTTCAGCCTGGGAACAGCACTGATAACACCGATGTTTTCAGTTGCTACTCAAGGACTTTCTGAGCCTCATGCTCTGCCAGGGAGGAGGCAAAGCCGGGAGGAAGCAGAGACAGGACACCTGACCCAAACTGACCAAAGAGGTATTCCAGGAAGGGGGGGCGAGGGAGAGAGTGGCTGCGTGGTTCTGAGTTATGGCTGGGGTTAAACCACGACACCCGTCCATTTGCTTGACTGCTTGCTTGATCTGAGAGCAGCTCAGGTCCCAGTCTCTGGCCGGTTCCCACCTGTGAACATCTTACATGTGTCCACACTTTTCCCTTGGGATGTGCATTGGGTGCATGAGTGGATTTGCAAACCAATATCTACCTGCGTCTGCTGCAGAGGCTGGGAAGAGTGAGTGTGGCTAACACTGCTCACCTGCTGCAGAAGGGATGGGGCAGCTCCTTGCCCCTGAACATCTCTTGTGTCTGATGGAGGTGGAAGGGCTCCAAAGGCACATTTGGAGACTCCTCCTCCTCAGGATCATAGAGTGACACTGAGATGTTGCCTTGTTCATCCACTATGAAAGACCAGCTGTGTCTGGAATACTCCCTATAGACACCAGTCCAAACTAAACCCTGTTACTGAGAATTTTCACCTGCCTAAGGATGCTCTCCAGCATTTAATGAGCATTATTGCAGGGAGCAGCCCACAGCTCACCCACCTGTGGTGGAGCATTAGGAGTATGAGCTGGCAGCATGAAGCTCCTTAAAAGCACTGATGATTCAGTCCTGTCTGCTTGCTGGCCGAGGAGGCTTCCTGGAGGTGGTGTGGACTGCGGAGATCCTGTCCTCTAGCCCTCTCTTTGTGGGTGTTTTGCAGGTAGGTGTGAGACTCTCTGTGCGCCTGCAAGGTCCCTCATGAGAGGGAAGAGTAAAGAAGCAAACACCAAATTGTACAGGTTGTTTCCCTACTATCAGCGTGGTTGTGTGATGGTTTTCCTTGCTGTATGCAGATGGTTTGCTCTCATACTCTCAGACCAAGGGTGCTGTACTCACTGTTCCTGGATGTGCATTGTTGTGACTTTCTACTGCCACTGCTCAGGGGTAAGCAGTAAGCAGGGAGGAGGTTTGCAGAGTGCATTTAGCTGCTCCTGTATTTCCCGATACAATTTTAGCTGGCTGTGTCTGGGCCATTCTTTTCTTGCTTTGCCTGAACATATAGGTCTAGCAGCTGGTGCAGGCACATGTTGTAATACCCCCACTGATTTCATTAGCCTACACTGATTTAAATCAATATAGGAATGGTTTTTAAATAAAGGAAGGGGGGAGGCCAGAATGGATTTGTCATGCTATGCAGAGTGATGTGCTCAGTCACAGGTCAATGCTGGCACTAGCTTGGATTAGAAGTACAAAGGGCTAGCAGGTCCCTCTTCTGAAAGCCGTGGTTTTTCTGCCACGGCTATGGTGACACAGATGGACCTTGTGCTCTGCATGTGTGCTTGCATGTTATGCACCCCTTGAATAATAAAATACATTATTTTCTGGGTCTGCAATTAGAAAATCCTGACTGCTTCCAACATTTTCCAGCAGTTCAGCTAAAAGCTAATTTTGAGAAATGTGGAATCGACTGCTGTACCTCTGGATTCCAGAACACATCTCTCCAAGAGATGCCTTTCTGGAGACAGCAGTATACCACAGCCCTAATTTTGCAAGGAGAAACAATAACAGCATCCTCATACATCAGGGATTGCTCTTTCATGTGGTGAGGTCAGCACCACCCCCACTGCTCCATAGGAGATTACACTTCAGTTACAAAGCACCAAAAGCATGAAAATAAATCACTGCTTTGTGCTGTCCAGTGGGTCAGAGCTGGGCAGCCAGGAAAGGCTTCAGCCCCCTGGTTGGGGGGCTCCCAGCACCTCCCCAGCAAGCTAAGCCCTGACTGCAGACATGCTTTTATGGTGATTTTTAATACAGTTCAGCTTTCCACTGTAGGTTTTGGCACCCACACCCCATTGAGGCTCTTGCGTGCTGCTTGGTTCAGCACAGATTGCTGGATTGGGCTGAGTTGTGACCTTTTAGTGCTGGGGTGGCAGCTGCTTACTCATAGACTCTGTGCAAAGGATGCAGGATCACACTTGCAGTCTTCATGGCTAAGAAGAGCATGAACTTGAAGCATACTAAGGGCAGCTGAAAATAATTACTTTCTAACTGGTCTGGTGGAGACTGGCCCTTAGAAACCATTTCATCTGTGTAAGTTTCCTATACTCAAATGTATGATGCGATGAGCCGCAATACTCCTTTCTACAGTTTCATGGTCTTTATGTCACTGTGTTTTGAACCAGCTTTTACAGTTCACATCAATATGCCAAGGAAAACTTCCTCAACAAACACAGTTCCTGCATCTGTGCAGAAGCTGGTTTTCAAAGTTAAGCATCCCTGCTGTTTCACGTTTTTTTAGATGCCAGCAGTGATTAGACATTACCATGGGCTAATTGCTTGTACAGTTTCAGTTTTTACCTTGCAGCTGCCTTGAAATTTACAGCTGCAACAATACGAACAAACCCCCTGCTCTCAGCAAATACAAATTAGTCAAAAACAAAACAAAACTGCTTTTTCTTGTGCTTTGTTTGCAGCTATTTATCGCAGAATGGGAGAGCTGCTCACGCTCTTCCATCTGAACTTTATAAACAGACATTACCCAGGTCTATGGCAACATATATTCAATGTCAGCCCTGAGCTCAGCAAAGGCGCCTTCTCTGCTCAGAGAGAAATACTTGCGTTTACAATTAGTACTGTGGATCTCAAGGGTTTTCTTTCAATGCAAGGGATGGTAAACTCTTTGTTGACAGGATTTGTGTGGCTCGTGTTTTTTCGTGTATTTGATGCTGCTGTTCAAACCAGATTTATGCAAAAGGAATTCTATTCCTGCTGTAATGACTGCAGGTACACCTAGGAATCAACAGATAGGGTTGAAAACACGTTGAGGGAAGTAGCTGAATCATAAAATAGGGTTGGAAAGGAACATAAACTCATCTAGTTTAAAGCTCATCATGCTGCAAGTGCTGCTGCTCAGCTCTGGACTGGGGCATGTAAGCTATGGTCTGGAAGTGTTATGGACACTTTTTTTCCATGAATATCTTGTGTGGTTTTTAAGGGGGAAAAAAAGGCATGTACCCAGTGGTGACTCTCTGGGGCAGCATCGTGCAAGGGTTAATGTCTTTGTCTCCAGAATGAATTTCTGTATTAACCAAGCTGAGCGACCTTAGGACAGAAGCGTGTGGACAGCAGGTTGTATAACCTCCCTGTGGCAGAGCATCTGTAGCTGACATGACATGTGTTTCCAGCTTGCCCTGGCTTCAACGAGTTCCCCTGGCCCAAGCATTGCCACCCAAAAGAGCAAGGAGGAATCACCTTGCTGCCTTGTGTAGATTTTGGCACACCGTTATTAGATTCAGATGCTGGAACATGTGCTAATGCTGGAGAGCCTACATCATGCCTGCGGATGTTTGCTAATCCCAGATTTCAGAGCCTCCTTGGTCTTGCCAGAACATCAAAGCTTAGCAGAGCATTGCAGCACAAGGAAATTACAAAGGGCAGTACATGGCAGGTAATGGATTAGGGTCTTTCAGAGGACTGAATGTTTGGATCAGTAAAATGATAGGTAATTATGAACGGTATGGGACTTGAGATGGTTCCAAGATTCATTTATGTCTAGCTGCTTTTTCTCATCAGCATTTCCTGTCCCTTCCCCAGTATTCCTTATGGGCAGCAATGCAAGAGGCCAAGCGGCTGCCTGAGAGGGCGAACCTGCTGCCCATCTTCTCCTTTTGTTCCCATTATGGATCTGCTTCCAGATGCTCTTGGGCTCGACCCTGCACTGATTCCAGAGGCTGCTCTGCTGTTAGCAGCTCTTAATCTTGCCTGCTACAAAAAACATATGGCAAATTGGTCCTTCTGCCCTGTTTTATGGAAACAAATCCCCAAGCAAAGATCAGCACTTGAACTCAGACACGCACGTACTCCCATGAATGCTAGTGAATGCCAAAACAAAACTAGGAATAAGTAACAAAATCTGAAGCCACTTTGGTAAATTCTGCTTTTAAAAGCATATGTTTGAGTAATTGTAAAAAGGTGTTTAAATAGCCTGGGTCAGTTTTAGTTCCTAATTCTAGGAATGGCCTTAAAACAAAATGCTAAGCTGCTGTTTACTGGACATGGACAAAGTGCAGCCTGGTGAAGCAGGGAAGTAGATGGTTGTATTGCATAGGTTGAGGGGACTATAAGTTAGCTTTTCTCTCTCCAGGCATAACCAGAGCCAATAATATGCCACTCAAAAAGCTGCTTGAAGTGTTGATGTGCTGGTGAAAGCTGGGTGGGTCTGTAGCAAGGGCTCTCCTTCCTTCCTGGCTCAGCAGATGCATGTGCCCACTGGTTGGGCTGCTCAGGGGCAAAAAAACACGCAAGCTGAAGGTCATGCTTTTGAAGTGTACTAACCTGCAACAGCTAGTAAGGCCAGAACACTCTGTGCTGTTTAAGGCACAATTTCTTGGTGCATTTTCCATCTAGCGTGACTTCTAACAAAATCTGTAGTCCCTCTACTTTCTGATCTCTACTTCTCTAGAGCCACCGCTGCTCCCACCTCTCCAAAACCCCTCACTCTTTGTGGACTCCTAAAAATCAACAGGAACTCCAAAGCAATTCCATTTCCAAACAAAAGCCATCAGCAGAGTTCCCCCTCCCGCCCCCCCCAGTCCCGAGATGTTACACAAGTACTGTAAATGCTACGGGGAAGGTTCCATCTTATTTCCGCATGGGAATTCTTTGGCTGTATAAAGATTCAGGATTTACTATGTAATCCAGGTACCTTTTGATTTGAGCTGTGGCTGTGTTAGTCACACAGGAGAGGAGGTAACATATTTCACTGGAGCTGTTGGGAATTGATTGTGGCCAGGATATGAGAAAATGTGGCTGTCCCTCACCTGCCTTTTCATTGCTTTCCTCCCTCCATGCTCCAGTCTCTCCTAACGCATGGGAAGGCATTCAGTGGCCTCAGGAAAGCATTTGTGTGTGTGCTGTGCTCTCTCTGGTGACTAGGTAATACCTCGCTACTGTTAGTAGCAAGTACATTTATTTCCTTAGCCAAAAAATGGCAAAGCTCAACCTGCCACACTGGTGTCTCTAAAGCTTTGACCAGTAGGTCATTACAATATCTGCACCCCCGAGCACCAGTTAGTCTGTTTATTGCTTTTCTTCCTCTCTCCCTCTTTTTGTCACGAGCAAGAAATAAGAAACTGTCCTTTCCCCTACTTACCTCATCAGGACTTTAATAACTGAAAGCACATTTTTGGCAATTAATGTTGGCAGTCATCAGCATTTCTTTCTTTTTTTTTTCAAACAAGTCTGAACCTTTGCAGCAGCCTCAACAAAAAAAGAGGTTGGGGTTTTTGTTCCCCGTCTTTATTTTTGGAAGCCTGTGCCACTGTTGTGTAATGTTCTTGAGTGGAACAACTTTCTATACAGCTAGCAAAATAAAGGGGTTTACAGCTTTTCCAGCTGTTTTCTGTGATGCAATGTAAACAGTAAGAGTGATAGCTTTCCTTGGAAAGGCTCTGTGCAAGCCATATGATTGGATTCCAGCATGATAAGGTTAGGCTATGCTGTCTGCTGCTGCTTGTTGTTCTTCTCAAATTTCTGAGTCAGCAAAAACAGCGAGGAGAAAATAGGCAGCTATCTTACCATCGCCCATTTTCATTCCTTCCCCATGCCAGAAGGAATGCAATAAAATTGATGTAGGGACCTAGAAAGTTACTGAGGAAGTTTTTGTGGCTTCTAGAAGGGAAGTTCTGGGCTTTGTATTGTGGGGAAAAACCCTCTCGTGGCATTTCCAGCAATAAAAACTTGCAGAATAAGGGAGATTTCATGCCCGTGTGTAAGGAGAACCGTGCAAAGTAGAGGCCTATCCGTCATCAGTAGTAGTCATAAGTTGCTTGCACTGGCCCTTGCTGTGAGGCACTCTATGGATGGATGTAGCCATGGGTGCTCTGGTTAGACACCAGGCAGCTCTGGTCTCAACTGAGCCTGTTTTTTACCCATCCGCAGAGATTTTTTCCTTGTGAAGGTACAAAGCATATGATTTCACCATCGTGGGGAAGCTGGAAGCAGGCACAGGGTGAGAGAAATGGAAGGAGGTAGTGTACCATTGAGGTTGATTTGATGCTGCTGGCCTGAGAGCTGTGCTGGAGTAAATCTCAGTAGACCTCAGAGTTGGGGGTAGAAGCTGAGCTGGAGTCAATACAAAGGCATGGAGCCATAATGCCATCCTGAAATAGTGCCCAAATGGCAATGAAGCACCAGATTCAGATGATGAAAATGCATGGTTTTAGTGTCTGAGGTAATAACCTGCTCTGTTACTGAGGCAGTGCTCTCCATGTGGGAGTGAGCTCAATAAATCCTGCCTGCAAGAGCTGCAATTGCATATGCTGATGAAGCATGAATGAAGCCAAAGACTTGAGCTGAAACATCCTCTGAAAACGGATAAATCCTTCTAGAGCTCAGAATCCACTTGAGAGCATCTTGCTGAGGATAAAACAAAATGAGTCTATTTCTTTAGTCATAGGGCTGAGCTTTCTAAAGCAACCGTAGCCTTTTATTAAAGCCAAGGTCAAGCCATCGAGGAGGCTCTGTACTGCTTCAGCTCCCACTGAAATCCACAAGCCCCAGATACCTCTACACACATAGCCATCACATACCTGCAGATGTTGCAGCTGTAAAGGTACATTTCTTGTGAACACTGTTATTTTATTGTTGAACTTCAAGAGGAAAAATCAAGTGAAAGATGGCAATGCTGCCATATCTGATTGCACTTCTCTGTTACACTTTATCCTTCCATGATCTCTTCAGCTGGTGAGAAATGACAGGGTCTGATGATGGTTTTGTGCCAAGCGAAGTCATCTGAACCTGAACATAGCCTTCCAATGAGATTTTTAGTGAATTACAGAGGTGAGGTTTTTTCCCTCTCTGTTTATGTGCAACAAGCCCTCTCCTGCCTTCTCCACGCCTGTCTTTTTCTATGGCTGCAGCGTCTGGTCATGCCCTGCTCCACGGAGAAGAAGCCAGGCATGTCTGAAATGTTTGTAGCTGTTGTTGCCAAGGGACAGGAGGAGGCTCGTTGGGTCTGTGAGCCAAACTGTTAGCTACTGAAAGTGTACCAAGGCAGGGGCTGCAAATGTGCAGCGACAGGTCCCTTAGCGAGAGGGCTGAAGGCAACAATCAGCAACTTCGAAGCAATTTTGGGTCGCTCCTTTAGGCAGACTAAACTAGAAGACAAAGTAAGTTGATGTCAATGGTGGGTAACCATGCAGCTGAGAATAGAACAGAGAAATAGCTCTGGTGCTTTGATCTAGCTGAGACCACTGGTATTGATCGATGCTATCAAGTGAATTGTGAGCAGGATTCAGCAATGATGCTTATCACAGTCTTTCCCCTGAAATCTCAGATTCCTGTTGAATCAACAGCTTCAGGAAAAAGAGACTGGTATGAAGAGCTAGGAGAGAAACAGGCTTCCTGTTCCCAAAGATTTTCTAGATTTCAGAGATTTTTCAGTTCTGCATCAACACGGGGCCTTCCAAAATGATCTACAGAAAAAAGACTGAAAGAGGCATATTCAGGAACAACAGAGAGCTAGAGGGCAAGGCCAGGTGCGTGGGCTTTGGGAGGTGCAGCTTGCTCTGAGTAATGGTGCAGGCTCTTGAACTTGATTCTCCCACATTCCTGACAAGCTGCCCAAGTAGGCAATTCCTTAACCTCTGGTGAGTCTCTTACCACAGAGTAGGGCCTTTGCTGAGGAATACTGGCCAGGAGCTGCGAAACCTTTCTTGAGCAATGTCTCATCAGCATCAGTACATTCTCACAGAGTCATTTCATGAGCTGACATCTCACAGGGCAGGTCTTTCGCTGGCTGAGTCCCAACCTCTTCCAAATACAATATTCTAACAGGCTTAGCAGCAGCATAAACACAAACTTTGATGAAAGATAGGTAGTCAAGCAAATATTCTAATACCGCGTCTTAGGCTTCAGTGGTGTTTTCATGGTATCATCCAGTAAGCAATACAGCAGTTTCCTGCAAGACTGCTTGAGCTTCCCGTCATGTACAGATACTGACTGCAGTGCGTTGGGATCTGTAGCTAATCGAGAGATGCATCAGGACAGAAACCCTCTGATTGTTCAAATACCCTTATTCGCCTCTGCCTCATATGCCTGTTCCATGCACAGTACAATTTGTTTTAGCCTGATACCAGCTATGCAAGGGAAACTCACTTGTACACAAGTTTCTTGGAGCAACTCCTGCAGCTCTTTTAGAAATGCATAGCTATGGGTATTCTGTCTTTGAACCTTTCCAAATAGGTTTGAAATAAATTCTGTCATCAACTAATGATTCCTGCAGTGTTATCAGAACAGTGTTGTTAATGTGCCACTTTGTTGCTGTTCTGCCCATAACGTCAAGATTTTTAGTGTTCGTGTTTGCCTAAAAACCTCAGTTTCTCTTTTTCAATATACAATTTTCAATCTTCATGGTAGGCTTCATCTTGGGTTTAAACATGGCCTTTAAGTCTCTATATCCAAAAAGCTAAATAGAAAAATCCCCGATGTGTTTCATTTATTTAGTTTTAATTTTGTTTTTTAAGGAAAACCGTCGATTCTAAGCGCCTTGCTATTGCGAAAGACTAGCAACGACCAAGGTTGCATTACTTGTATCACCTTTGTATCAAAAAGAAACTTGTGCTACATTAAAAGCCATATTGTTTAAAATTAAACTTAATGTTATTACCATGGAAAATAGAAAGTTAAGCTTCTTTGCAAATACAGTTTACCAAGACAAATCCCAGGCCCTGGAAATCTCCAGTCTAATTGCAGCACAGGTTGATAATGGAATGATTAATACTGAGGCAAAAGTGCAGATCATTAGACTAGGCATGCAGAAAAGGTTTTTGGGCTAAATTACAGCTAATAATTATAAGCATATTATTCAGGGACAATGCAAGAGAACCTAAGGATGGAAAACTTCACTCAGCGATGCTTTGAATAGGCATGGGCAGAGGAAATACGAGTTGCCAATGCTGGAGCTGTTAAGGTTACCGTTGTTGGTGTGTCACCCTGGGACCCTGAGCAAGGGACCTGCCCCACTGGGGACAATGCAGACCGCTCTGTGGATGAGAGCAGGGTCATGCCCTCCAAGAGAAAGCTTTGCCCATTGAACTGTTCCTTTTTCCTTTCTAAATCATTGTTCTTTAGTATCTCCTTCCTGCAGAGGCCCCTGGACTTTGGCTCAGCTGGTGAAGGGTGGGTTTGTAAGCCAATTCCTCCACCAAGTACAGCCTGGGGCCTCTTTGCTGTCGCTGTCGTAAAGTCCTGCACAAACTGGCACCAACTCTCCTGCTAACCAGAAGTCTGATCTCTCCTTCCAGTGAGGGGTAGCTGAGCTTTGAGTCTATTTGTTAGTTTTGGCAAGCTCAGTAATTTCTTTAATCTTCCAATATGTCTTTTTCCCTCCCTCCAAATGACTCTGGATCCTTTACTAGAAGGATGTTGTAAATCACTCCAGAACCTGGAGGGAAGAAAGTTAAGACACTCATCCAACTTCTAAGCATGCATCTGAAATACCTCTATTGCTCTAACTGGTATCAAGGATGTTTTCACAAATTGCACTTTGTTTTTAGGAAATGGACATGAACTTAATAGCTTCCTTAGTGCTGCTTTTTTACTCCCTCTAGCTGGTGCATATATTCCTTGACTCTATGCAGTGTGGCAACTCAAAGTCAACTGCATGGACACCTGTAGAAACTTGGCCTTGGGTGTACTCATGGCCTCTTGGCAGGCCTTCTCCAATGTATCTGGGATTGAACCAGCAGTAATTGACTTTCAGGAAAGGACTAGTAATTTCCCTTTCCAAGCTGAGTGCCAGATTCTGGCAGGACACAAACATCTGTGCTGGAAGAAGAGCAAGGCTCAAACTTGTCTGTCAACTAGGTCTGCATTGTGAGACAGTTATGCAGGGCAAGATGATTCATTTACCTTACTTCCTGCTGGAGTTACATTTAAAATCTTGTTATATTCTTTATTTGGAGCATGATAGTTCCAGGCTCTATTTAGAGTGGAACACAAGGAGCCATAGCTCCGGCAGCAGCACTCACCCTGAGACCACAGGCTGCATCACCTACACCTTGGTGCTGGTCAATGCCTGACTCCATGAAAAGCTGGACCTAGCACCATCTTGCCAGCAGGAGCAGACCAGGCTGCTTGGCTGTAAAATGTTCTCCAGTGTCTGTTCTAGCTGCAGGTGGTGGTGACAAGCAGCTCCCTGGCTGTGCATTAAACCCAGCACCCCTCTTTGTGCTATTAAGTGTATTCTTCTGGGCTGACTAAATTACCACTGGACATCTGTAAAACACATTTATGTGGCTTGAAGGTTTCTGTAGACAAAGACGGGTTAGCTCTAGCTACCCTCCCAGTTTAGCCCCAGGGTATGTTTCTGCTGTGGATGTCTCCAGTGACAAACAGCATTCCAGAGTTAACAAAAGGCAAGAGAAGCATTTTTGGTCTGTGTTATTCATTAGTTGCTGGAAGCTTGTGCCAAACAAATTCTTATTGTTACAGTTAATTCGTGTGTAGATAGCAATGGATATACCTCTGAGAGCAAGGGAATTGTGTATATAGGAACCCATCTCCAATGGTTTGTGTTTTTATGGCTTTCCATGCACTGCGCTGAGTATTGCACATTATTAATACGTATGCTATCTGATTGCTGAAACCCAGGGGGATACATTTGCTTTTCCTCATTCCTCAGACTTGCAAAAGTGCATTCATATGTTCCAGTTTTGTCATGGTTGCTGGCTTGATTGACTTTGTTGGACTATTCACAATATTGTGTTAGGCATATATGCTTTTTGGAAGGAACGGAACCTTATTCTGACTTTTTTCATAAAGAAAAAACTGTCATAGCTTTGGGACAGATGCAGTTCTTCTGTTCTGTGTCCCTGCAGTGCATAGTTGTGGATTCCTCAGCCATGAATCCTGTACCTGTATACTGCAATTACTTAAGGAATAACTACAAAATAGCTGTATACAAAGGCAATAGAGCACCCACGACACACTGCCCTCCTGCACAAAGATATAGATTAAGAGCTCCTTTAGACAAGTGACAGTGCTCACTGCACAGGTGTCATGCATGGATTGTTACACTGAAATGCATATACTAAAAAGTGTGGTAAATATTAGCAAATTTCACAAGTTTCTTATGGTGCAAGTAATTTTTCTATTTTTTAAAGACCATTCAAAAAATATAAAGCACCAAAACCTTTCCTGTTGGCGGGGGCCTCTTAAAACTGGGAATCAAATTTACCTGCTAGCAACAGCTAATACTTGGCAAACAAATGTCTACTGAGCCCATTTGCTGAAGTATTTATGCCTTGCTCTCAGTCTGTGTATGAAATATATTGCTAACATAGCACTAGTCTAATTTAAAGCTGGGAGTGGAGCCACTGTGTATAGCAGAAGGCATGAGTGGGGGAAATCCAAAGATATTATTTTCCAGGCCATATTTGTTTTTAAATCCAAGACATGCTGCAACCTGGTTATTCCAGAGAGGGACAGGAAAAGGGAAATTTCTCAAGAAGTATTGTTATGAACCATGAAGATAAATCACCTTTTTCAGTGCTGGCTTAGCAGTAGTCAAAGAAGCTGTAATTCCTAAGCAGGGAAGGAACTTGGTGTAACCCCTGTTCTGCATGCCAGCCGTTGGCTGTACCAGCAAAGCATTTGTTTAAAAGCTTAGTTCCTCCAATACCTAAGGGAATCCTGGTGAAAGGGAGCACTAATGACATCTGAAGTTACAAACGTGCTATTAAAAGCAAGCCTGTAGTTTAAAGTTGGCAGTGCATGAATCTTTTGTGATTAGAGGAAGAAGAGCAACAGATAAGAAGATAAAGATATCTACCAGAGCTGACTCACAGTATTTGCAGAGCACAAAGGAGAAATGGGGAACTATGCTGCTACAAACAGCCCTCACTTCTCCTGTCCTCTAACATTTCAATTGCTTTGAGTCATGACTATGCTTCACATATGCAGTTTTAACCACTAAAGGGCCAAGCAGAAGCTGTGCTCATTTCTGGCCATCCAACTGGGTTTGAGTTTGATGCTTGTAGGAGAAAAACACAAACAGCCCTCTGAGAGCAAATTCCAGAGACATCCTATACTACAGGTGTTTACTTCTAATGCTGTGATGCTCCAAAACTCCAGGATGGGGCTGAACTCCTTTGGGAAGGGAGCATACCATTGCAGGAGGATTCAGGTCTTTCCCAGTTTTCACACACCACCCCAGTACTGCTGTGGGACAGCCTTTTGATGGACACATTATCTTTTACAACTGGGCAAAGGGGCCCCTCTCCTGGAAGAGATCTCCTGGGGAGGTATTTCATCTGCCATCCAATCCCTTCCTACTGGCTAAACTCAGTCAAAAGGCACTGAAGGATTAACCCTTGAAAGTCTGGTTCTATTCAGGCATTTGGGTGACTTCGGTCAGCAATGGCTTTGCAGACTTCGGGCATAAGCAAGCACAAGATGATGTCTTTGATTTTGCTCTTTAGTGTCCACAGCTGAAAATGAGATCTGAAGTGCCAAAGAAATGAGAGCAAAAATAGAGAACAGAAATGTGTAACTCATCTAGGGTACTAGACAGTGACAGACTATATAAAATGTTATTGTTCAACAAACACTGTCTCTAATAAACTCCATTTACTAGCGTTAGCAGCTTGGCAACTTGGAAACCCCAGACTCCAGTTAAGTAAGGAAACAAAAAGCAGAGCCATATGATGATACCCATAAACTACGCAGCTGGTTTCTGTTTTAAAAGATATTCATTTTACTTTCCATATTAAATAAAGCTGCTTAGAGTGCAAAAAATCCCATATGGCTTTCTGGAAAATGAGAACCAAGTTCCAAAATAAAAAATCCCTGTCTGCATACAGCCGTTAAAAAGAAAAGTGTGCTTTTTCCCTAGCTAGCTACTGTAACATCAGAGATGAACGCACCTCAGTGGAGCAGGAAGTGGAGAGACCTTCTGCTTCTGCTCCCAGGAGACACTTGGACCTCTGGAGATGCTGCAGTGGGAGCTGTTGATGTCCAATATGACATGCGTGTAAGGCCAGGTCCTGCATCCCTACCTGCCATGGATTTCAGTAGGAATGGATAAACCTCAGGGTTTAGCATAAAAGCTCTTTGCTCTTTTATAACAAGTTGACCTTCTTAACATCCTGATAAGTGCAGTTTGACCTCATATACCTGTTTCTGGTTATACCCAAAGATTTCTGTTTAAAGATGATTTACAGACCCATAAAAATTGCTGTACTTTATAAATCTTATGTATATTTGTGAAATGAAGATATATGAAGTACTGCCATATTTGTTTGAAAGTATTTAAAGCATCCCCTAATTAAATCTTCAGTTCAGCTACTGATGACAGTGAAAGAGAAGGCTGTTAATTTCGCCTTTGTTTTGGCCAGCCTCCTTCAGTATTTCACTTTCAGTGCTTGTCTGCTTTTTGATAATTGTATTACATACAAAGTCCTGGAAAGCTTCCAGCTCTCTTATTGCAATCAGCACACTAGACACCCCCTGACAAAACACATTTGTGGCATTTTCCTGTCACTATTGCCAGTAGTTGATTCTGCTTGTGCTTAGTGGTTACATGTACCTATGGCCAGGTAAAAATAGCTTAAGTTCTCTTAGCATGGTTATTGTATTTATAACACTACCATGTGCTGTCAGAGTTCTGCTCTGCTGGTTTCTGTACAGACACAAGCTGCAGGCCCAGGGACACGCGTACAAGGGTGGTATTCTTGTGTCATAGACTTCTGAGGTAGGCTGGAGAGTAAAATCCAAGTTTAGTTTGGCTTTTACTAATGCTTCTGTGGTGTTCTCATCTGAAATTTCAGGTTTGGAGCCACCTTTCCTGACAGTGTCAGGATTCACAAAGGACGTGACGTGGTAGCCCCACGTCATTGCTGTCCTGGTGGGGAAGTTCTTTATACACAGCTGTTCTCATGGAATCTGACAGCAGCTTTAGAAACATCCAAATGATGCTTTACTGAGGGTTTTATAAAATAATTTTGAATGTCGAGAGTAATTTTCTTCTCTCATGTACTGTCATAAGCAGCCTTTGAAGAATAACAAAACAATTTAAGCAGCAGCACTTAAATTTGGGAAGGAGTTTTGGCAGACTGAATAGCTTTAGGAAGCAAATCTTTCCAGAGACCAGGATATAAGTAATAACATGTTTATACACACGTGGATTAATATCACAGAGATAAAAAAGAAGTCAGAGAAAGTTGTCGACATTGTCCATCAGAGTTGGAGATCATCGGTGAACTGATGCTCCTTCTATGCAGTTCTGCACATTGCTTCAACTCTCCCAAGTCTTTGCAGGATTATAGTGTCATTTACCTTGTGCTCCCAGCTATGAGGGGAGCAAGAAGCCTTCAGGGTAGGTGGTAGGGAGATACTGATTGCAAGATTCAGTCTGTGGATGGCCCGGCTGGGTGCTGAATGGTGGTTGAAGCGAGCCTGCAGATGGGTTCCTTCATGAAGAGCTGGTTTGGGTTAACAGTCCCAAAGCCCTCAGCGCATAGTACATGGGCTGCAGTGGCAGCAGTCAGCTCATCCCCTGCTAAAGAGAGAAGTGGAACTGTGAAAACACAAAGCAGCACCTCGGGCGCTGGAAAGTGGAAAAGGCAGGATGGGAAGGAAAGAGGGATTCAGCCTCCCAGGACAACCAGATAGAAAGCCTTCTGCGAACTTCGTAGTAAAAGGCGGGTTTGCATTCAGAACTGGCAAGATGAAACAGTATCTTCTTTCTCTGTCATAGCAAGGAGATAGGCACAAGGTAAGCAGGCTGCTAGTTTTGGGAAGTGAGCCCCATTTTCTGGATCTGCTGGCCAGGGGTCACGTTGATCTCAAAGAGGAGGTGAGTGACTTTTCAGCTTCAGTGAAGAAGAAATGAGGAGGGATTCACTGGAGTGTGCAGGGCTACAACTGCAAGTCTGGAGACAGAAAATCTTGCTAATTATGGATCAGGTTATTTATGAAGTGGGGGGGCTGCATCTTGCAGGAGACAAACAACTCTAACCCTAGAGAAATGCCTCCTGAGAGACAGCAGCCTGGGAGATAAGCAGAGAGATCCCATGAAAGGAAAGTAAATAAAACAGAGGAAGCAAATGGCAAACAGATGCTGTCTGAAGGCATGAGCATCCTGGGTCACAGTATGCCCTGTGGAGAGGTCATGTAAAAATGGTCCGTGTCTGAGCTGTGGTGCAAAGGTGGGGAGAGGAGCTTTGCATTGTTCCAAAGCTTCAATGACATTTTAGCGTGAGCTAAAAGAAGAAAACAGTACAACTGAAGATGCTTGCTGTGTAAATTTGTCAGATCCAAACTCAATTAAATCCACGAGGCAGGAGAGGGCTGCCAACTATCCAGCCACATTCACACTTATGTTATTGAATCAGCCACCTCTTTCCTGCCAGCTGGGCTGTCATCTGATAAGCAGAAAAGAATCAGGCTGCAGGCATACAATAAAACCATTCTGAAGGCAGTGGTGAAACACAGGCTGGTGATAGAAACCTCCAGAGCAGGTGAGGTTACCACTTGGGCTTCATGAGAGCTGCTGGCATAGAGGAGTGCCACCTTCAGCAGTGCAGGAGGAGGCATGGACGTGGCTGCAATGCAACACTGCAGTACATTCAGCTTAAGGGAAGGACAATGTTCCCTCTGCACTTTACCTGGGGCACAAGGCTTTGCCAGACCTTATTCTGCAGAGGTTGATGGATTCAAGGAGAATTTTGTTTAGTCTTGGTGGAGCCATTAAATAGCGAACTGGCAAACCTTCAAAGAAGCAGCATTAATACACCCATAAAAAAGCCAACATAGACTGGATCAGCAGCCACATAAAGGAAAAAAGAAAAGAAACAACTTCAGGAAAAGCAAAGAATGGCTTATCTAAGTGGAAGAACCACACAACTGAACACTGGAAAGAAGTTTGTCACCACTATCAGTGTCTCGGGAGGGGCCAGCCCATCTACCCAGAGTGAAGCATCCTGTGGATTAGAGATCAAGAGCTGCTGCTGGCATCCTGAGCCAGACAGGAGCAGCGTAACCACCAGTTCAGGGGAGCTGGCTTTCTGAAAGACAAGCAGGGAAGAGCTGTGCTCAAAAGCCTGAAGATAAATTTTCCATAGATTCAGAACCCTCCTTCAGCTTCCTGCTTTAAGTCTTGGGAGGGATGGTATAAATCAGCCTCAGATGAAGACAGGCTGAAAGATACATAAAATATCTTAGGGTATGAAGCCAATAACAAATCAAAATAGATCAAAGCAGGGAGCTGCTGTGTGTAACACAGACTGCTGCACTGCCCATTCAAAGATTAATTCTGTTCTGATTCGGTCATGGACCTGTCCTTGCCCTGGCTGCCTCTGTGTCTCCAGGCCTCCCTCTGGGATACAGGTCTCTCCTGCAGGTCATTGAAGGCGCTGACACATCCCACGTATTGTTTTTAACCAGGTTGAGGCTGCAACCAAGCGGCTTCCACAGCCACTCAAGAAAAGCCTGACACTTCTGAGGAATATGAAATGCATCCCTTCAGGCTCCTCTGTTTCTGCCTTCTTAAGACTGAGCCTCAATTTGAACACATTTGAGCAGCCTCTTTTTCTATCATGCTGCCTCCAAATGCAACTGGAGATTAAAAATAAAAGGTTCTGTGTCTGCTCTCCAACAGGGAAGCAACAGTTTTTACCCCAGTGCAGTGGTACAATCTGTCTCAGATGTTAGCCAGTCGAAAACATGACGCCTTTATGGTAAAGAGTTACAAAAACATGGCGTGGGATACAGCTTATTTTTAATGGAAGAAACATGACAGATATGGTTTACTTTTCTTTTAGGAAAACTACATGTATTCCCTGGGAAAGGGAGAACCTGATCAGAAAGGAAATGAGAAGTGGCTCCATCCCAGGGTTCAAACAGGAACAAACCAACCCCTTTGAATATCTGAAAGGGGCCTATACAAACCCAACAGAGACTTCACCTTTCTCCTGAGCTCTATTTGAGTAGAAAAGGGGATGTTTTCTTTGTACCTCCCAAGTTTATGAGTTTCCTTCAGCCCAGTGAAAGAGGTGATGTATTTTGAGATACAGCTTTTTCAGAGAAGCCCTGAGAGATCACGAGGTTTGGAAACAACACTTGATAGAGACCCAAAAGAAGACTTCCAAGTACAGCATCACCCCATGAAACAGCACTGCCACGTACCAAGGAATATGATAGGGAACAAAGAGCCTGGGGAGGGGGGTAAAGGAGGAAAATAACGAATGTACAGGTCTTGAAGGAAGGAAAGGAACAGCCTGAACTGAGAGGTTTCAGTGTATAGAAGGTAACAGGAGAGCTTTGGGGAGAGCTCAACACACCTTGGAAGTGTCTTTATATGTCTGATCCAGGCTGAGTGACCCTGTAAGGCAGTTGGCATTCTTGGTAGGATCTGATGGCAATGTCATTTAAAGAGAAAAGAGCTGTGGCCAAGTTCCAGACGTGCAGGCTCACCAAGGGCTTGCACCTGCAGTCTGCTATATTATACATGCAGTCACTGTAAGCACATAAGCAGATTAAATGCAGACCTTAGGTGTACCCTTGGCTCATGCACTTCCAGGCAAATGGTCGGCACTTCTTTAAACACATTGCAATGTGTTGTAAGTATGTAGTCCTGCTTTCATTGTGCCTTCAACCACATCTTTTTCATAAAGAGTTTATTTCACTACTTAACTGATATCTAACCCTGGTGGTAGAGGGAGTACAAGTTGCAACTGGCTGTACCGATCATACTGACCTTGCTCCATTACCTCTCATTTGTGCAGCCCTTCTGACACAGCTGTGATATTACCAGGCTGGGACTTTGCTCTCAATTTTCATTGTAAGTGTGCCAAGATGGCTTTTCAATGCTGTGCTTTAATCATGTTGCATCCTTTAGCATTAGTGAAACATGGCTTGAAAAACATGTCCCAGTATACATCATGATTAAAGGACCACCTTACCACCATTGTACTAAAATAGGTACATTCTGAACTGGTACAAATGTTGGGTATCTTACTTCTGGGAAGTAGACCTGAGCATCTGAGTTGTACCAGATACTGTTCGTCCTTTGTATCCTCACTTACTTATTCTATTTGCTCTTTTCGTTGTGCATTCCCTACTGCATTAGTACTATGATGATGCTACCTAAAATTGCCTCATCGTTTGTTATTGAATTAAAAGATCATCAGGGCATTAAAATGTTATTTAGTAGCTGCTGTTTACACAGATTGGTCATTAAAGATTCCAAGCTCCATTTAGCTCAGCGCTTACAAAGCAACTCATTAATCTAAGACTGCAAGGCCTCCCATTCAGCAAAGCATGTGCTTACATTCCATTAAATTCAGAGTTTTAGGTTCATCATTTTGACTTTTGCCATTGTTCGTTAGACATTGCAGCTGTTTCTCATGGTTATTGTAAATGACATCTTTTCTGATGCCACAAAAAATCCGGAAAATATCATCAAAGTCAGCAGGTTGAAGGCCATTTTAGAAACCAGTGTCCACCCAGCTGTACCATAAATGAGCTTGTATTTACATGCACAAACTTTATACTTGTGAGTGAAAGTCAAAGTGCGGGCTGTTCATTGCCATTTTAGAGGAGGCAGCAAAGAGGCAATGACAGCGATACACCTTGACCACAGTTGATTCCAGTGTCACCTTTCTGCAAGGTTGAAAAAATAAAAGCAAGTCACTGAACACCTGCATCACTCATTGTATTATTCAATGGAGCTTTCTGTGTTGGCTGCTTTGTTTCTCTGTCTCCATTGATGCTATCGTAGATCAATTGGCACTACTGCAAATGTTCACAGCTGTCTACAAGATGTTGGTGAGTGCATCGTGTCAGTCAAGCATGCTATCACCAAGGAGATGAATTTATTTCATTACTCAGGAAGACAGTTCTGTAATGTGACCTAATGAAATAAAATCTTTCAGCAAGTGTTGGGATCATATCCATCAGTCTTCCAGTTTGACTAAAAAAGCTAAGCTTGGACTGATATTTTATCATCTTAACAGTTGCGCACTGAAATTTTAATAAAGTGGTCATGAGACAAATCTTGTGGCATAATATAAGCAAGATGCTTATTAAACTTCAGATGTATAGAGCTTCTTACTCACATGTCTCCAATCTGGCCAAAAGAGGGTGAGTTTATATATTACATGTATGCATACATATAGAGGTATGTTTTGTAAGAATTACAAAATAGCATTATACCTGTCAGGTAAGGTGATTATTATTCTCTGAGTCACCTAAATGTTTCACCCAAAGTGATTCCAAAGTGTGCTTCAGTTCACTGCTGTGCTTTTGTACCTTGTGAAACATGGACAGGCTGAATCAGTTGCTTACAGTCACTCTGGCTTCAGGTCTTTTTTGTATCTATTTATTTATGTATATATGCATATAGGCTGACTCAATAAGCCTATAGCTCAAGCTGGCAACCCCTGCTCATGCAAAGTGCTGTCCTTTTAGGCCTTGCTTGCAGGTGTGCTGAGGCAAGCAGAGATGGGGAGGGTGCAGCACGGCCTATGGCTATAGATAGTGCTGCCCACTTATAGCCCCTCAGTGCCCTTTTGCAAACCAGCTCTAACAGAGCAAGTGGATCTTTTCAGATTCAAAGGAAGATCAAGGTGCTTTCACTCTGATTAATATTAGTCTTGCTGTTTCCTCTGAGAGGAGAAGTTATAGAAACTAGCTGAAGGTTGTGGTGGCTCCTTTGGGTTATAAAGTGACCTGTGGTACATGAGGCTGGGGTGAAAGAGGTACTGCTGCTCTCTGGAGAAAGATAGGCTACCTTATACTCTTTCTTGCCCAAGGACAGATGATCTGTGTATGTGTGTTTATCACAGGGAATGAATTTGTGCATGTATTTTAACTTAAACTGTTGATGGAATTGGAAAACTCTGCCCTATTTTGTTCTTCTAAGGAGTCTTTGCAGAAAGTCTCAGGTTATACTTCCTGAAAAAGCGTATTTCTTGTTTTTTCTTACTGGCGTTTTATAACAAAAGCAGTAGAATATATCCTGTTGAATGTTATATTGACTTACCATAACAGACTGCCTGTTAAGTGTAGCTCGAATGGAGTCATTACACCCTCTATCAAGTTTCAGAAAGTAGTAACCTTCAATTATGTCTACAGAGACTTGTTTTTCAGATGACAGAATAATTTATCTAAGAACACTAACCAGATTCATTTTGATTTAGTCCTAACAATCAAAGAGAGCTAAGCTACCCAGAGCAAAAGCATTTGACCAGCTATGAAACTTCAGCTTTTTACAGTGCAGCCTAAATGCCTTTATATAGTTTGTTCTATGAGACCCCTGCACAAAAGCATATTACAAGCTTATTGTTGTAGTTTTTTTCTTGAGTGACAAGTATTACTTGAAATGATAGCGCATCAAGATCAAGTGCTCTCAGCATTTCTAAGTTTTTTGGAAATAAAGTAATAGAAAACCTAGGCAATGTGTGTATGTCAGGGAAGTATGAATGAGGAAAAAGGAAATTGGCTCATTGAAACTATTTTGCTTTATTTTTTAATGCAAGTCTGAAGAATGACTCCTTCCAAATAGCGGTTTCCTGAATGCCATAAATCTTTCTGTTTTGGCAGCCTGTCTTAATTGTTACTAGCTTTGAATTATTCATTCAAAATATATGCTCTTAGTAGCATTCAGTTGTGATTCTCAGTCTTCACAAGACAGAGGTGTGTGGTTGTGTTGGTAGCCTGGGCTCAGCAGAGATATATATGCGTATAACTTTCGCAGTAGCCATGATTCACAACCCAGGGCTGTTTCGTAGCCCTCCTCAACAAGCTGTGATGGTGTACTCTGTTACTGGAAGTGAATGTGCGTTGGAGGGGGAAAAGGAGATTTGTGGAGTAGTTTAAAGAGGCAGACTTCAAAATAAATGAGGTGATCTGGAAATATGCCCTTCTAATTTACGCTGTGACTGCTGAAAAAGCAGCTGAATCCCCACACCTTGTGTGGATTTCTTTCTGCTTTGCACAGGAAAAGCACCGCAGGGAGAGTTTTGATGTTCCAACTAAAGGAGCAGAGCTTTCACTGCAAAAAACAGGGCACAAAAGGCTCTTGGAAATGGGACTCATCTTTGAGGGGCTCTTCTCGTAATACAGCAGTTGGTGTGGATGAAACTATTTCAAGGCTTTTCAATAGTTTAGGCATTGTACAATTCCTTGTCCTAAGAAAGAAGTTATTAGCTTGGGTTCTCCTCTTCTGCAGTTACTGAGGTAGCAAAGGTGTGTGAAGGTAACTTAACCCTTTCCTCTTCTTTTGAAGTTATTTCTCCTTCCTATAGATGAGTAAGTAGCTGAAAGCCTGGCTTGCCATGGCTCTGGCATCAGCAAGGTGGATAGATGTGTCCCATCCCTTGGATGATGCTCTTCCCTGAGCTGCTGTTCTCCTCCCACAGCTGCCTGTTCTGCCTTGAAGGTGCCACCTTGCTCATGTAGATTGGCTCTTGTTCATGCACATCCATCCTTTAAAGCTCTCTTGAGAGTGCACAAACAAGGAGCTATCTACTGATTATTTTTCAGTGTGTGCCGAAATGAAATATATATTCCACCATGCATAGTTCACGTCAGGAACTTGCTTTGACGTAACAGTTGAGGCAAAGAGCTCAGTGGGAGTCAAAGGAAAGCGGAAAATGAACAAACCCAAGTAAAGATTCTAACTTAAGCTATAAACCAATGATGGACCATATGAGGTCAGAGAAAAATATTTCCCAGCACAGCTCATGAATAGTTATTGATTAGGAGTGTTATAATCTACACAGTAATGCCATGGATGATATTTGACTTGAGTGGACATTAATCTGATGGTAGAGCAATGCTCTTGTTCTTTATCCTGTGCAATAACAACAAAATTGATCAACTGTCTTAATACACACTTGAACATCCATGTTCTGAGTTTAGTCATTTGTAATGCTATCACACGTAATTATTGGTTATGCTACTGAGTTCTTTAAAGGTCTGTCAGTCAGACTTAACATTCTTTTTGTGCTGACTGTCATGGTTTAAGCCCAGCCTGCCACTCAGAAACCATGCAGCCGCTTGCTCACTCCCCCCACTTCCTCCCCCCGCTCCTGAAGGGATGGGGAGGATAATCAAAAGAATGTAACTCCCATGGGTTGAGATAAGAACAGTCCAGTAACTGAGGTATAACACAAACCACTGCTGCTACCACCAATAATAATAATGATAAGGGAAATAACAAGGGAAGAGAATACAACCGCTCACCACCCGCCGACCGATGCCCAGCCCGACTGAGCAGTGATCTAACCCTTCCGGGTAACTTCCCCCAGTTTATATAGTGGGCATGATGTGCTGTGGTATGGAATACCTCTTTGGTCAGTTTGGGTCAGGTGTCCTGTCTCTGCTTCCTCCCGGCTTCCCCTCCTCCCTGGCAGAGCATGAGTCTCACAAAGTCCTTGATCAGACTGAACATTTGAGCAGCAACTGAAAACATCAGTGTTATCAGTGCTGTTCCTAGGCTGAAAGTCAAAAACACAGCACTGCACCAGCTACTAAGAAGGAGAAAAAATGACTGCTACTGCTGAACCCAGGACAGCTGACCTACTTAAAACTTTGGTTTAGACTCTCAGCTGCATTGCAGCAGCTGGTGTGCCATCTGAAAATCTAGCTTCCTTTTTCACAGTCCCTACAGAAGTCCCTGTCAGAAAGGTCCCTAATTCTCAATTATGTTAGCACTCCTTCTTGCAGTTGAAAGAGAAAGGGGTGAGGAAGGCAAGGTACTTGGTGTTCTCAGCCTGGCTGCTTTTATGGCTGAAAGCAGGGAAGTTTGAGTCCCCACCCCCATGGGACTTCATTAATACTTCTTGCAGGTGAACTTAGCCCCTCACAAAAGGGTTCTTTGTATTTTGTCTTTAACCAGCTCTTTGTTTGGGCAGATATCCAGTGAGAAAAAAATGTCAATATTCTCTGTTGAATCAGTGGCATTTTCCTGCTCTAAGTTTCAAAAGAGTTTCATAGACAACATGGTTATAATTGGGTGTAGAAATAACTGCATGGGATAGATACATGAGGAAGAAGTACAGAATTTACACTGAAAATGCAAATTTCTCTTAACAACAAAAAACTAGATGTTAGGGGATTGTTTAAAAATAAGCCACAATTGCTTTGCCCAAACGGATAAGGGCCTTACACAGATGAGCAATTACAATTCTTATTTACAGTATGTGGTAATATGAAAATAGCCAGAAGTTGCCCTTAAACCTCTGACCTGATGCCAACATTTTTGCTATGTGAATGTGGCCATGTAATAGAGGAGAAATGCAGAACTCTCTTAATCAGACACGCTTTCTGAAGAGTAGAAGTTAATGATGCATTTGGGAGCGTCTGTACTTGTGAATCGCTGCTGGCAGGATTCACACCACTTGTTCTGTGGGATGGACTGGGACCACCAGCAGCAGCTCTGCATTTGTTCTGTGTGCAGAAGTTTTCCCGATCCTCCAAACCACTGCATGTAGGTCTTGTGTTAAAGCCTTAAGCGGCTCAATTCTGCTCACTCTTCTTCTGGCCCCTCTGCCAATAGATGATCACTCAAAGAGCATTCTACTGGTAATAACATCTGGAGAGAGGCTGAAAATGGGCAGATTTTATATAAGCTTCTGATTAGGCTTGCAAGAATAGAGGACAAATACTGTTCAACATAAAGCTCTCTGGTGCCATCATGTCTCCTGTCACCATGATATCTGAGCAAATAGATATAGTGCATATAGATACAGGCTTTGATACAGTTACTCTTCTAATGCAGATGGCAGAGAAATAGGTAGAGAAATTCTAGCAGTGTGGCATTAAAGCAGCAGGAGTCACATCCAGATTCATCAAAATATTTCAGTACCTAATTGAGGACAGGACAATGAATACAGCAGTTTAAATGTGAGATTAGATGTCTCACTAAACGTGCCAGGACAGATTACTTTCTCTAAAACAGTTTATAAATGACTGTCTCATCCTATAGGTGTTGCAGTGAGGTTCCTCTTCCTTAATGCAGATATTAATGCAAACCAATTTGTTTTCCCCTGGTAAGCTTGTCCTCTATAGTTACGAAAGTGGAAGGAGGAATAAGAAAAGTGCTATCCTAGGCTAGTTTTGATTTCTGAGTTTGAATCGACTGTCTCCTCCTGGAAAGACACCCTGCACCTAAGCATGTGATGATTTCTTCCTTCCTCCCATAGAGAGAATGTGCAACAACCTTGGTAGACACCATTGCACTTCATTTTGCTAATGAAAAGCTTGTCTTTTTCTAAAGAGCAAAAAGAGGAGGAAAAATAAATCTAAAAGCGACCCAAATGACTTGCATTTACTTCATCTCTCCAGAATGTAAACTAAAGTGAATCTTTGATGTTACATGCACAGATGTGGTAGTCGACATATCTCATGGCAGGCACCAAGCGAGAAGTGACGGAACGGCAGGAAGCTGAGTAGACCACAAACATCCAACGCTACGGGGATGCCCTGGAGCGGCAACCTACACAAACACAAGGATCTAACTCCACTCTTACTGAAAGCAGTGCTTTCCAAGATATGCTAGAAAACTGGGTCTGTGCTTGGAGTATGAGTTTTAGCTGGGGTTATCGATGCTAAAGTAAGTCTTGGGGCCAGCAGTCAATGTGCAGGCACCCATCCAGACAGAGGTGAATCTATTGCAGTCTGCCTGCATGAAATAAGATGTGATATCTGGGCTCTTTTTAAGGAGTTACAGATTTTAGGATAACCAAAAAGCTAACATATGTCTGTTGTTTGCCCATGAATTTAACCATTATTTTATTAGCTAGACAGATACTACTATTTCACAATTTATTATGCTTTCTGTTCTTGGAGTATCTGTGAGCAGGGAGGATGTCTTCCTCATGTCATACAAATAAACTTTTGCAAAAAAACTATTTCAAAGGATATTTGGATTTAACGACAGACTCCTGACTCCACATATTTTATGCTCAGTCTTAACATGGAGTTTAAATTAACCAGTTCTCATCAGTTACATCCATATTTCAGGTCTGGGATTTGAATGTGCAGTGTTAGAGCTGTCTTGTAAAGGGGTCAAAGTAGGAAACTATAGACAGAGATTTTGAGGGCAGTGTTGCATGAGAAATGAAAGAAATTGTGAAAGTCTATATTCAGCAAAATGCAGCAAAAAAAAACCCAAACAAAACCATTTCTTAATGGTCCAGCAGAGCTTGGTTCTTCTCTTGCTGCAAAATGACTGCGTTTGCACAGTCCTTCCATTAAAATGTGTGCTCCACCTTTGTGTTGTTCATTTAATTCCCCTTTTGAATGCTGAGTGGCTTTGGTAGCATTGTCTCGTACCATGTTAGCAGCAGTGCTCCATCCTCTGAATGATTTCTGGAGCAATGCTAGAATTTACAAGCTTAAAATTCTTACTGCAAGCACTTATGCAGCAAACTACAGTGGAAAAGTCTGACTAGAACAAACTCATTTCAGATGCAATCATAATGTTCACAGGTGATGTTTATTTTTCTCATGCTGTTCTCTCCATTGCATGTGTGCTTCCCTGTGTACTGCTGTGATGAGATGCTAGCATGCTGCTTAATGAAAATCCAGTGTTAGACCCGTGCATGAATAAGTTGTTATATATGGTGGATGTAGTTGGACTCTGAGTGCATCCATAATGCTACTGTCCCTTGTCTTCAGTACACTCCTTTAGTTTTTGATGGGTTTGATGTAGACAGTGGGTTGTTCTAATTTCTACAGACTTGACAGTTTAAATATGAAGTTCAAGATATTGCAAAAAAAGTGTATAAAATATGTGAAAACTATCAAGAGATGTAACACAATAGCTGTTAAATGTTACTAAGTAATCACCGATATTGGGAGGGAGAGGGAATATGTCTCATATCTGTACTGCTGGGAGTGTTCCCAGTGGCAAGTCAGAGGGGACATGCCTGGGACAATGCACTGTTTCTAATCAGTTATACAAATGTTGGTGAATGGCAGCAGATTTATCATCTGAAATTATTCCCTCCAAGTAGACTTCTTTTATTATTGTAATACCAGGAAACTAGTCTTTTTTTTAAAGTGCTTTATTGAAATCATCTGGATATACTCTGCCTAATAAAATGGTAGTGTGTGGCTGCTGCACTTCCTGTGAGAAAGAAGAGTTAATCAGATATGCACAGACACTATAAAGGGGAATGGAAGTTGTATCAGTTGCTGTAACATAATGGAAAATATGTTGGATCCAGGTGTCAGTGGGTGTAAGATGGTTTAAGCATCGGGCTGGTCTCTGGAGCCATATCCACTTTCACCAGCTGAAGATGGCATATTTGTGTTGCAGTTGCTCACATGCTCTAGACAAACCGAGCAGGAGCACTGGTACAAGTGTTTCGGGAGTTATTTCCCTTGCAGTCAGCAAAAGCAATATTTGGAAGCTGGTTTGGGTCAAAATCATTCCAAGTGAGACTCTTGAACGCAAGCAGCTTATTGTCTGCCTCTAGTAAAGCAAGATGTGGTGCATCACAGGGTGCTTTGGAGATGTGCTTGTCCGAGCCATCTCGGATGACTTACTGTCTGATCTGTGCACAGAGCAACTTTGACTTTCCTGTACAAGAGAAGCAACTGTGGATTTGGTTCCCAAGTCTGAAAGGGAAGAAACAAAGCTGCTATTCAGGGTGTCTGATTTTGCACTGTGCAAGCAAATAATGGCTTGCCCACATGTCACCAGCCATCTAAAACTCCAGGGTGCTCCACAGAGGTGCAGAGAGCTCTGTAGAGTCACTTGTATGGTTTAAGCCTGTTTTAGGAAAAAACTTCCTTCTTGGTTGTTCTGTGTATGCTATTGCAGTTGTCTCATTGCAGTGATACCCCACAGCTCACTAATCACGCACTAAGTGACGTGGCTAATACAGACTCTGTGTTTCTCATCCAGGGGCAAATATCTGCTTACTGTTTTGATTTTAGTGACGGTTTCCCCCCCACACCCTGAAACTTATTTGCTTCTCTGACTCTTGCAAAAGAGACATCTGATTAAAAATGCCTTACTCCTCCCTCAGAGAACTGTTTTTTCAGTGGATGAGGAGGAAGAGAGTAAAGTTAAATTGGTCAATGCTTTTATGCAGATCATTTCTTTCTTTACCTCCCAGAGATAGCTGGGAAAAATTACTTTGCTTTTCCAAGAGCCAAAAGTTAACATTGAAAAATGAGGACATGGTCTGCCCGAGTATTCTCCTCACCCTGGTACCTGGTGGATAAAGTGAAAATGCTCTCAAGGGGAGATTCATAGAAGACCAAAACGATGAGGACTCTCAGAGCATGAGGAGACCAGGGTGCAAGGCAGGCTGATATGGAAAAATGTGGTGTCTGGCAGCGAGATAACAGGACTTGTGTCTGTGGCCAGATTGGTTTTGATGAATGACCAGCTTAGTGACTCACTTCTTAGCTATCTAAAGAGATCCCAGTTAAATAGTGCTTATACTCAAGAGTCTTCCCTCTCCCACTGTGAATTCATGGCTGGAAAGCACTTGAATTAGCTCTGTCCTGGGTAAAATTTTGGTTTGGAAGACTCTCTTTATATCAAAAACATATTTTTCCTGTTTGAAAGAAAAGAATTTCCAAAATGACTTTTGTAACATCAGTCTTAAATAAGCAATAGATAATGTGATGCCCTCTGTCTGGGCTAGTACTTGTCTTCAAAGGCAGGAGCACTTAAAATGTAGCAACGAATGGGCCATTCACTCGTTTGCACCTTTCTGGAGACGCATACATTAGCAGTCAGTCTGGAAATGTCATGTGGTTGTGGATTCTTGCTTTGTGCTTATTTTGCCTTATTTATCCCTTGCCCAGGCCGGGCTGGCAGCTGCCTTTGGGACCTGATTACTTAATGCAGTGGTTCCCAGACATGGAGAGCAGCGTGCCCGGTGAGAGGGTCATTGAGGAGGGACAAGTTCAGGGATTGTCTGTGACTTCCCAGCAAGGCAGAGAATAGTGAATAAATGGCTTGCTCCCTTTTGGATGCTGACAATGAGATGTATTTTTTCTTTGTCTGTGATTATGTCAAAGCGTAAAAACAAAAAAGTCTCCCCCATGTTACAAAGCCCTGTGAGAGTAATGGTTACTGCGAAAATCCTCCTGTCTGGTGGATCTGTCTAGAAGTCTAATGGTTTGCCTGCATGAGGGCATTCAGGTGACATAATACAGGGTAATTCAAGTGAATTTAAAAGGGTATTATGCTGCACTGCCTTGTAGTTGTGGTAAGACAGCTTCAGTTCTGGATAAAGGTATCTGCTCAGAGGTCTGCTGCAGTCTTAACTCATCCACTGTGATTTTGCTGTGTGTCCCTGCATAGCTGAGGAGGGACAAGATGGATCAGCAGGCAAAGGAAAGTGCTGCAGCGTCTTCTCTCATCAACTGTATTAATTTAAGCTGCTTCCTCAAGCCAATCCTCACCCACCTTTCAGCCTCAGTCCTGATGGCCTCCTACAGTTCCCTCCCCCAGAAGGTCTGCTTCATCCTGCTCACTCGGTAGACCTCGCAATTGTGGAATTGCGTGGACTTTTTTTATGGTTAAGTTGAAGTCCTTTATGCACCCATGTGAATTTGGCACTTAATTTTTCATGTTCTTGAACCATGTCCGCAAGCCTCTGGGTGCCGGTATAAATCTCTGCGATTTTTCCTCTTTTTCTGGTTTCTAATTGTGCAGAGGTTTTGTTTCTGACTTGTGAGCGTTAGGAGAAACAAGCTGCAGTCCAGCTGTAAGCTGTAAGCTCTGTGCATTTTTATATGACTTTATTCAATAGCGCCCCTGAGTAATACAGTGCTTGCACTGAACCTCCAGAGCTTGACTCCTGCACACACACAGGCAAGACAAAATACCTGTGGAGAGCAGTTAACTTTTGAGTCCCGCTTCAGGCTAGTTCCTCTGGCTACTAGGGACAGAAGGGCAGGCAGGACACAAGAGCTAGAGCAGTCACTCTGCTTTTATTGGTCATTTTTGTCCTGTTGAAGACAAACTATTGGGTTTTTTTGGCATATGGGTGATATCTGACCTTTATGGACTGGAGATGGCACAGCTAACGTAGGGGTCTCCCTCTGCTCCGAGTACAGCAAATAACCAGAGAGGAGGACTCTGATTCAGAGCCTAGGATGAATCTGCCTTCTGCAACCTACAACGGTCCATCAAAGAAAGGTTTCGGGGTTGCGGGTTTTTTTGAGACTACTCCCAAGCAGCCATCTATAAATCTGCTCATAAGCGGAACACATTTGATGGTGTCTAGAGAATGATTTAACCTCAGGCAAGTTATGAATAGAAATTTCTATTAATGTACGTCCCAGCACTTTGCTAGCTGAACTCACTGGCAGTGGGAGCAGGCTCTGAATCAGCTTGAGTGACAAGAGTAAAGTGGTTCTTATTTAAAAAAAACCTAACAACAAACAACTTATTGCGTGGTCTTTGGGAAAAAAGCTACTAATTCAGTTGTATTTGTTAACAGCTTTGCTGTTTTGAGCTTTTCCAGCATCTTCCTGTGCTCTGCCTGACCTTTTGTTTTAATTGAAATCAAGGGATGCTGTATTTCTCTCTCACTCATGGCTAGCAAAAATGTGAGGCTTCAGAGTCTATGCACACTCCATCACTTGCTCAAGGGGCTGCACTGTTCAAGTGAAGTGTACTAAAAATGTAGCCTCTGCCTGTGGCATTGACTCAGCTTTCCTGCTGCCTATCAAGAGCAACCATGCTGCAGCAGCTGAAACAGTTGGAATGGGGAAAATTCTGCTGTAGAGAACAGGGGGAGATGCTCTGTGCTTGGAGAAAATTGAAATATTCAGTTATGGCTTTCACTGTGGGCTCAGAATTGAAAATCTTGTTCTGGCATTTGTGAGAGGTGTTTCTTCTTTTCAGTGTATTGTGGAGATGTGCCTTCTTTTTCTATGTTTTAACCTGCGTTTTGGCTCTCTGTCCATTAAGAGGTGGTGCTGAGACAAATTTTGAGTGATGAAAGTCGCATCCTTCTCTGCTGTGAAAATTATTAGTCTCTGTTCAACGAAAAATCCCTTTTTATCAAACGTGCCCAGCCAGAAGTTTGGGTCGCTGCTATGGATTTGGTACACGAGGGCTCACAAAACATGCCACTCCATCCTCACTATCTGTCATGGGCAGTAGCTCTGCTTTTGATACTCTACATATCGCAGTCTTTATCTGTGCCTCAGTGTTAGCTCTGTCACTTGGTTTTCAAATGGGAACACATCTACTCCCTGGAAAAGAAATAGGAGATATCGTTCCCACCAAATTGTTCCACTTAAATGACTCTAGAATACTTGCAGAACAGAGAAGTATCTCCTATTTTGTATCCCTTTAGACTAGAATTAGCTTTTGCCTACCCGATTTCTAATCAATGGCTCACTCCGTCCATGCATTGCCATCTCTTTTCTTTTCATCTCTGTTTCATCGAAAGAGGAATTTCTCGCCATACATTGCTTGGAGTGTGATTGCTACATTACACCTCAATCCTACACTGGAATCCTGTCAGTCCGTTTTTCTTGGACTGAGACTACATAAATTCTGGGGATGTTCATTTAGATCTTCTGGTGCAATTGACTCTTGTACCATGTCGAGGAGATCAGATTTTGGCTGTTAAGTGGCTGATCTGGGAGGTGCTGTGGCAGAAGAAAGAAGCTGGTCCCTCAGGCAGGGTAGATATCCTTTCTTATCTCTATTTAATGAAGGTGGGTCTGACTTTAAACATACAGAAGTCTAGTGAGGATGTGAAGTGACTTGCAGCTGAGCCTCTTCTTTCCCTCCTTTCGCTCATTTAGTTTGAGCTCCCACATCGTTTCATTGCCTGAAAAAGAAGCTCTTGCGATGCTGGAGCATGCAGTGTGGGTGGCTTGAGGAAGCAATGCTTGTTTGCTCCCAGATCAGACAGGGATGCGGGGAAGTAATGGTAGTAAATGTTTGTTTTAAAGCAGAGATCTTAGGTACTATTTCCTTCCTTGTTATTATCTTAAGAGAGGTTAAACAACACAAACCAAATGACAATGTATCACACAACCAAAGAATGTCCCGCAACGTGCTCTCAACTGGAGTGCTGGGGAGTGCTGGAGTGCAAAAGCCAGGAGATGCTGGGCTGATCTCCATGTGCATGGCTCTGCTCCAGTCTCCTCCTCTTCTTCAAGGAAAAGGGGAATTTTAGGGGAGTGCCATGTGTGTGGCAGGATCAGCTCATGATGTACAGATCCTCTCCAACTGCTGCCCTGGGGAGTTGTGTTACGCAAAGCTGGTGTACAGTCATCTTTGTCTCCTCTGCCTATATTTCTCACAATGTAGCTCATCCTTCACCTCTGCTCCATCTTCACTTCAGTAGCTTGTTTTGTTCTCTTTGGTGATTTCCTGAGTATGTTTTAATTGATCCTGCCTCCTCCCTTTCTTCAGTTTCCTGGCTACTGTTCATCTATTCTTCATGTACAAACATAAATAAACAGCTGAAAAGTGGTACAACTGCAGGTCAGAGCTCAGCTAATGCTTTCATCTTCAAAGGGTTCAGCTATCTGGACCATGAGCTGCAAGTCATGCCCACCTTAAGATGCCTTTGGCACCAGGGCAGATGTATTTGTCTACTGGGTAGGATTCTAGGTTTTTCCCCCTCAGGTTCAAAGGCAGGGCTGTTACCGCTAGAGCCACTCACCACTTGGAAATAATTTAATGTGAATCGTTTTCCCTCTGTGCAAGATCTTTGTTACTAGAATGAAAGAATCAACTTGGTTTGTTTTTTTCTGTCTTCTGAGAAGACGGTAGGAGTGATGTCTGGGTGTTGTATGCACGTTTGGTGAGAGGCCATTCTCTGTGCTGTTTCAAAGAGGTAATTACAATTGTAGCTTATAAATCACTGAGGAGGTATAGGACTGTCCCTTCCTAATGCGGCTTTTTGCAAATGAGTGCTGATTATGGGCTTCCTGATGGTGTAATTGTATCTGGTCTGAACTTACCACACAGATTGCATACCGCTCTGATTATGTATTTGCCTCTCTGAGGCTGCCAGATACGTACAGAGAAGCATGTGAGAGCTGACCTCCAGCAGAGGTTCCTATAGTTGTGGTTTCTTTCCTCTCAATCCCCTTTCCAAGCAGTGGTACTGCTCAGACAAAGTTCACCAGCTGAACTGACTCAGCAGGACAGAGGACAGTAGTGCTTGGGTACAATTTACCCGGGGGGAGGGTATTTTAGCCAGTTTGTTTAGGTAGTCTAAGTGGCATCAATGCTATGAGGGGATCCACTAGATTGTAGCCAAAATGCAATAGCTCGTGTTGTATTAATAGACCCATGACTACTAATGACTCTTGAAGTATTAGACACAATAGACTCAAGTTTGAACTTAATAAAAATCTGGGAGCAAGTTGGCACAGTCAGTTCTAGCTGTGAAATATCTGCAGTTGTTTGAGCATCATAAAAGTATCATGACTCCACAATGCTAAGTGATGGCTGCTCACACAAATTGATGCCAAGGAAAAAGCTGAGCTGTTTTGCTCACAATGTTTCCTCCCCTTACAAACAGAGGAAGCAGTGGCTTTGGGATTAGCACCACTTAATGCAGCACAAGAACAATGCTATCTATATTTTGGGCTGCTAAAAATACTATAGGGAAAATAATCTATTGCTGGATTTCTTTGAAATTGGCAACGTGGAGCCAGGTCCCATTAAACCCACTGGCTCTAGGACTGGGGAAGTCCTTCCTCTGGTTGAGAAGTCTGCATTGAGCAGTTCCCTCCTCTGCCCACACTCGTCTTCCTGTTGTATGTTCCTAAACCATTTGGCTAAAATTGGTCTGATTTTCCACTGAATAATTCAAACCAGAATGAAAGGGAGCCTGGCTTGTGTTGGTTAGGATGCTCTCCTGGAAGTGGAGTTACTGGAAATGAGGTGTTTGGTGATATTTTTTACATGGTATTGTTTAAATACAGGATAAATACTTAAGTTAGGCTGCCAGATCCTGTTGTGATGGCAAGGTACCCAAGTGCTACAGTACGTTTAGCTGTCTAAATGTTTATCTATTTAAATCTAGTATGGTTCTAGTAAGACTTTTCTAAAGTATCCAGAACACCAGAAACGCCAGCACCAGGGGTATGTTGGCATTTATAGATCACGAAAAGCTTTTTACAGTTTGCGTTCCTAAGCTGTTTGTGAAAGCAGACTTTAGATTCCCAGGCACCCTACTTGTAAGTTACTTTAATATTACTCATCCTGGAATAGGGCAGGAATTCAAAGCAAAAGTTCCTAAATTACAAGCTTATGCTCTAATGGGAAGACTGCAGATATGTTTTACATTCCCAGTTGAGAAAAGGGTTGGGGAAGAAAAAGAGTCTTTTAAGAAGGAGGAGGGAAGGGGAAGAAAGGAAAACCTTTGTCCAGTTTGGTAATATTTGGTTGTTTGGGGGGGTTTGTTTTGCTGTTTAAATCTTTCAGATACAGACAATCCATAGAAGTCACTCGTAAAATTCACATAAAGATAATAATTTGGCCCATCTAAAGAAATGTTATATCACATCACTTGTAAATTGAGAAACTCTGTGGTATTGTTACAAAATTCTCATGAATATCCAGTAAATAGTCAAACAATGCTGTTTCTTCATGTCTGAAGTAAGCTTGTTAACTTTGTTTTGAACTTTAGCTATAAACTTTAAAATAGGTTGTCTGTATGTTTATGTGACTTAAGTGTCTTTCTGCCATGAATTTTTCCATCTTAACTTTCTCTGACAGCCATAATGCTCGGAGAAGGGATTATATTTAAATCTACAAGTTGAATTCGGGAGAGATCTGGGATCAGATTTAGCCTCATTACTCTCACAGCTGCTCTGTTCCTCAAAATGCCATAGTCACATATGCACAGCTTCAGGGATTTCAGCTCTAGCTTCCCATTGCGCCTATGACCATGACGGATTTCTGCCGTCATTACTATTTGATAGTGGATAGGGATAATATGACATTTTCTCTCATGGAATCGCAGAATAGTTAGGGCTGAAAAGGACCTTAAGATCATCAAGTTCCACCCCCCGTGCTATGGGCATGCTTGGTGACCCCAAGTATTTGCCTGTGTGCTCCATCCAATGTGGTCACTTGCTGTCACTGGCTGATGTTGGATATCCAAGTAGCCATCCCAGCATCTTGATTGCTCAAGACTCAGTGTCCGGTGCTCATATTTGAATAGCAGAGTTGCCTCAGTCCATCTCTGATGCTTCAGATGCTTTCTTGTGTCGGTAGCTTCATGCAGGCAAAGAGCTGGTAGAGACACAGTTGAGCAAGGAGGATGTTAGCCTCTGCTATGTATGATTTTGCCAGCATTGTGAAATCAAGCCTTTAAATTGAGTGCTGCAACTGTGCCTCATTGTGAAACCAAGCATAATATGCTCACATTCGTGCTCTGTGTTGTGATGGAAAAGGCAATATATATGAAATTGCCTGGCTTTGTGTGCAGTTCCCAAAATCTTTTCTTACCCTTCACACACCTGTATTTTTTCCTGCATCCAAACTATGTGGTTTTATGTAATCCAGGAAGGAAACTTTTCCATAGGGAAAGGTAATACATTCAGTCTTACCTATAATTAAAAAATAAACCAAAACCAAATATGCTGCAGAGCAGAAAAGAAATCACTTAGGTTTAGAGGTTAGGAAGAGGGTAAGGGACTACACGGCTGAAAAAGCATTTGCATTTAAGTGTACATTTCAGTATGGAGGTGATGTTCAAACAGTTCAGATAGATAGTTTCATTGTGTATTCAATTATCCCAAGTCATGAGAAACTAAAGTGAGCTAGTAATTACCTTCCAAGTATCCCTCAGTGCTCCGAGTAGCACTGAAGTAGGCTTTAATGGCTCATATGCACTGTATGCCTCTCAGCGTGACAGCATGAGTTTGGCTTTGCTGTTGTTACAGTCTATTTCGGTGTGTCAGTAAGCATTGGAAACTGGAGACAGATAAATCTTTCCTTAAAATATGTAGCTAGCATGAGAGAAACAGAGAGAGTCAAGCACTTTGTGAGCTGCTATCGTAACCTTTTATATTCATCGGCAGGGGAAATATTTTGGGGTACATGAAGATCATGATTACACTGTAGTGCACCAGTTCTATCGTATTAAGTAATACTGTTCTTCACAAAACCTCACTTTTCTACTCCTGTACGTCTTCACTTTTGGCACTTTACCAAGGTTGGGGATCCTAGCTCTGATGTACCCTTCCCTACCAGTGGTCCATGTTTTCTACCACTGCCTTCTGGTTTGGGATGAAGTCTTATTGTAAATTGGGCTCCCACACAGACATCTACACTTCCTTTCCCACTGCCCTGATTTGGGGTGATATTCTTTAGGTCAGATTTTAAAATCCACTGAAAAACCTGGTGTGCCTACTGATGCCTAAAGAGGGACTTTCAGGACACTGTGCATCTTTCAGATTTGGTTTATTTGCATATGTCTCTAGAAGGGAACTAAGTTCCTTTTGAAAAGGCAGAGCCAAAAAAACCCCATTTGGCCTCCTAGGAAAGATTTAGGGTTTGCCTTTAAACAGCAAAAAATCAAAAGCTTTAATATAAATAAATCTTCGACTTCACCAAAACTTGTTTACCGTTAAAGCTTAGCTCTGAGCTTGCCATTACAAAAGCTGATGTTGTAAGCATAGTAGAGCCCTATAGCACATAATTTAAAGCAATTTACAGTACTGAGAATCTAATAAAGGTAGCTGACAAGATAATTGCCAGATTATATGAATGCTTTACCACCACTCTCGCACAAATGCTCTTTAATTATTTTTTGGCATCTGAGGAAAGGAAGAGAAATGCTGAGTTAATGGGCAACATGTAATCCATCTGTGTTTGTTTTGGTGCATCCTGGATTTGTGGAAGATACTGACAAGAGATGTTGCCTGGGGTACAATGACCTTTGTGCACAGGGGAAAAAATTGCCACTCGCTAGACTAATAGTGTAAAACAAGAGAGTTGCTTGTTTTTGGATTACGACCCGGTCACCTAAAGCATGTGGGAAAAATGTGTTCAGATAAAGGCTACAAAATTGTTAACACTTTTAATTATGTTTAGATTACAGAGCATTATACAACTAGCAGTGTCCCTGTTATTGAAAACCTTATCAGCTTCCATTCAGTGAATGACCTCACTAATAAAGTGCTTCATGGAATTTCTGCATGTATTTGTGCCTGGTGTTTGTCCAGCCACATCTTGCGGGTTTCTTTCCGAGGCATCCGTCTGATCCTAATCCCAGCCAACAATAGCCATTTTATTCTATTCTACTCGATCACACAGTAATCAAAGAAATTATTTCCTTGCTGTCATTATCAGTGCCTTTGTAAGCACCGCATGGATGAAAATAAGAAAAATATTTCTTGTTCAGACACTCATCTGAGGTGTTATTCAGCCACTTGTCTGTTACGCTTTATCGATCCATTCAGAAAATGAGCTCAGGTTACAATGATATGGAACTCTTTAACAGCATCATCTGATGCAAATTTTTTTAAATTAAGTTAGTCTATTTTGTGAGAGGTGAAGGTAAAATGTTCTTCATTTACAAGAATACCCTGTTTAAAGCTTGCTGCTTCAGACGGTAAAAACAAAGGGCTTAATGAAAACTGACTTAAACTAGAATAGGAAATACTGGTCACACATTTCTTACAGATAGGACAGACAGATGAATAATTCTTCTTGTGAAAGATGGTTTGCTGACAGTGCAGAATCCCAGGTCTATGTGGCCATGCATCTCTCCTTGATTTAAGCATTCAGCATCCCCAAAGTACTCTGTGGAACCAAATTAATCTGACATCTTACAAACCTGAGTTGGAGGTTTGGTACTGGAGAAACCATCAAATGGGGTGGTGGGAATCAGTGTCAGCATTCATCATTGCCACTTTAATGTGCCAGGGGAGGGAGCACAGCAATAGAAGAGGAGAGCAAGGAGGCATGGAGAAGAGCTTGGAGGAGAGGGGATTAATCTTGTGACTGTGCCATAGCCACATGCAGATCACACTCCTTTTCTGTAAAGAAAGGGTGACATCATGCACACGTGGAGCTGGAGACACCTGGCACAAACTTGTCTGATATCTTCTGATACCTGGCACAAGCAGGTTCTTTGGGAGAATAAAAGCAGTGATCCTCTCCAGTTGCTCTATGAAGCAGAGAAGTGATGACAGATAGTACATATCTGCTCACTGAGAGCTGGTTGGAAATCCTCTCCTCCCAGAATCCAAAAGCTTGGGCTGTTCCTTGGCCCAAATCTATTAGTCTAGGTTTCCGAGTGAAAGCTTCCAAGGAAAACAAAGCCTTGCTCTGAGGTGTTATTTGAAAGCCCTGATTTTGGCCTGTGGGGATGGGAATATACTTGGAAAAAGTTTTGAGTGGTGATTGTTGTTCAAAAGCAGATAGGAGAGCTCCACCTTCCCCCCACACCCCCCCTTCTCTTTCTTCCCCTACTTCTTTCCTCCCCTGCCCCTCTCAGACTACTTTGTTGTTTTTCCAGCAGAATAAGGCAATCACATATTCAGCCACCATTGTCATGCTCTTTGGAGAGATGTAGAATGTGGGATGGAGAAAAAGAATAGTAGAATTTCAGATAGTTGTTATATCTGGAAAAAACAGGCAACCCATTTAAGAGGATTTGTGTTCACCACCCCAGCAGCTACCAAGGTGCTTTTCCCGGATAGGAATTTTGAGACCAGCTTCGTACTCAGTTTTGCCATTTCGTACTCAAATCCAATTTATTTCCACTGTCATCACTGGCATCAAAGGGAAATCTGGCTGCTTCTGTGTATTTGCTAGCATGAGAGCAAAGCCTTGAGCTCTCAAACCAGCATATGCCTTTTTGAGTACAGTAAAGGGGTGCGTTTGAAAGCATCATATTAGCGTTTTCTCCAGCACAGAGTGGCTCATCCTTACATTAAGCTTTTATGCTCACAAATGCACGGCTGAGGAGTATAAGCTGATTTTCCAACACTACTGATCCTTGGGGGTACTTAAACATGTGCACTCCATGGGCACCATTGTATAATGAACAATGTAATTACAGAACCTTCACCAGAACACAGGCACTGAAGTGATCTTGATCTGCAAGCATCGGCTTCTGTGATCATTTTGGTTTGCAGACTCATCAAGCTGAGCTGTACTGCAGTTAATGGTGAACAATAAGAACAGGTTATCACCCTTAAACAAAACTCATTCCTATTCATTTCCTTTATTCCTTTGTATTTTTAGCCAATCAATAAATGAGGGTGAGACAAACATGTCCTTGGTGTGCAAAGATCTACAGAGGGTGAAATAAGTACTCAACAGAGAATCTTCAGAGTTACTTTAAAGGTTTGTTACTTCTTCCCACACACAATTTCTACTTTCATAAATCCTGTGTTTTCAACAATGTTTTGAACAATCTGGACATATGCCACCAGATTTTGGTTGAATTTCTCCTCCTCTTCTTTTATGAGAAACACAGTAAGATCAACAGGCCATGTTTTTACTGAGCAATTTTGTGTATCACTAGTTTTAAACAACTTTCCGATGATGAGTGAATAATTTCTCATGATATTTTTCTTATCTCATGGGTCTCTGAATCAGATTTCACCCCTGTGCAGTTAAGAATTCGAGCACACTTCACTAAGGCCTAAGTAGGTGCTTAAAACTAAGGGTGTAAGCATGTGTTTTTCTCAGATATAAATGACTGTAAATCTATGCTGCTATTATTTTCTGAAGGGTCACATGTGTGTCACTTTATTCAAGCACTGTAGAGGTCCTGAGGTCTCTGAAATCTCTAGCACATAAAGTTAACCTTGGGTAAGTGGTTGTGGCATCTTGTCTTTGGCTTCAAGAATAGATTTTGTAAGCATAAACATTGCCTTTCTTTAGTGTGCTCCAATACCTGCTTAAAACACTGTTTGCGTGAAATTCCTAGCAGAGAGATTTGTTAACAAATTACCCTTGCAGAGCGGCAAAACCAAAGCAAACTCATTTGCAGGGCAGATTAAATGCACACAGGGTACTACACACAGCAGCCATCCACTTTTTACTGTCAGCATCTTCATTTTAACATAATAGTGAGTAAAATAAAACATCACAGGGCACGATAAAAGCTAGGCTAGGATATCTCCTTGTCTCTGGGGAGAGAGTAAGTATGAAGACTCCCTTCACTGATTTTCTATTTAACGTTCATGGTGCTTCGTGTAGTTATGCTGCTAGCAGGTAGAGTATCAACTGATTAAAGCTCTTTCTGAACAATTTCTCTTTTGCTGTAACTAATAGGCATAAATATTTACTCTGTAGTTATCAGTAAAATATGTTTTTCTATAAGAACCAATAACAAACCTATCCCCTAATTAAGATGTGAAACAGCCGATAGCATTCATAAAAACATTTCCCTTTGACAGATAAAGAGAACAGAACAGTGCTGGTTTCACTTGGACCCTTCCAGAGAAACAGGAAAATAGGAAGGGAGTTAGGAACTTTATTCTACATGCACTTTGACTCCCACATTGTTTTCTGCTCAAGATTATAAGCAATGTTTAGTTGAGAGGCTTTAGATTTGTTATTTCAAATGCTGTAGGGAATGAGTATTGAATTAACATTCAATATTAATCTTTGGTGGTACATCAGAGGCACCTCCAGCTTGTGCCCCCCAAGCTAAAACCCGTTGCAGCCACTGGAGGTATGCAACCTTTCTGCTACTCAAAGATCATTCAGTAAAAATTTCATCAAATACTCAGCTCTTTTTGATGTCTGCCTCTGTGGTGCCTGTCAGGAGTTGGAAAGATAAATTGGTATCAAATAACTACTGTTTGGATCCAAAAGGCTTTTAATGGCTATGTTCCGATCCATAGGAACTGCTCAGGCATTCTTTAACAGTAGTTAATGAACGTGTATTAGTGGCTAGAACAAAATAAAGTCAAGGCAGGCTGAACTCTCGCAAATGGTTTGTAAATCCTAAACACAAGATCGATTCTGTTCTTAACGTCATTCAGCAGGGTTTAAATTGGTATGTGAATGGGAATGATAGCAAGATGGCTTCGATCAGCTGTTGTCTCATGCTTTTGAGAACAAGCAGACTCAAATTCAAAGCATCTGTTGCAAAACTAAATGAATTCTGGTTGAAGTTTATTTCTAGAAAAGCTGTCCATTGGGGCATTCCTGCAGTAAGTCGAATATTTGTTTCTACTGCGAGACATAATTGCATCTGCTGTGTGGTTTTGATTTCGGAACATCTGAGGGCCAAATTTCTGTTGTTCTAAGTGGGTATAGCTGTTCTCCTTTCTTTTGTTATGGAAAAGTTGGCTTAAGATATCAAGCCATGAGGGAGATTTCTTGTGCGGACAAGATTTTGGATAGGTTCATTTTTTGATGGGTTTTGGAGTTTCTTTCCTTGTGGAGATAGGGTCAAACTGCAAATAGAATGCAGACAGAAATAATGTTCTGCTGTGGCTGTTAAAAATGCTAATTTAAATATTTTCCTTAGTTTTTTGAAAAAAAGATATTTTCCTTTGCTCAAGTTTCCATTTCCTTTGGGCACATTAACATGTCATTTACAGCCTAAACATTTTCATTCAACATAGTGCCACTGCGCCTTGTTGGGAGCATGAGAGCTTGATGCTCTGGTCCTTTGCTGTGCACCAGGCTCCTGACTGAATTGACATCCATTATGGAGAGGAACACAAACTGTTCCTCTGTCTGATTTCCACTGAGAGAGATTTGGGGGGGGGGGGGGAGGGGGAGGAGTTGGGGGTGGTTTGGGGTTTTGTGGGGATTTTTTGGGAAGAAAATATTTTATTTTGATGTATGTTTAATCAATGTCCACAGTAAGGCCTTTTGTTCAGCAGTAATTTTGCCCTTGAGGGAAGGGTTATATATGGTGTTACTTCCATAGTCTCCCAAAGTATCTCCACAAAGCTTCTCTAATGTAAATTATTGCATGTTGGAGAAGGTTTTTCAGGGAACATCAGGATGCGGACGGCATAGGCACACATCCCTTTGCACACCTCATTGCTGATGCCCCATGCTCTGTGGATCAAAATGTGGCAGTGGTGAGATACCTTCATAATGTTATAATTTTCATGCAGAGGGTTTGGGGCTTTTCACGATTTTCAGCCTTTGTTTCTTAGTTCTTTGTCTAGCTACTTGGTGCATGAAATAATTGAAATAAATAATGAAATAAGCCACATTTGGTTTGGACATCTATTCAGGAGAAGGCTTCAAGTTCAACTTTAAAACTGTTTAGTTTGTGTATGAGAAATTTTTTCCCACTAGTTTACTTTGGCCAATAGCCCAATAAGCCTTAGTTGTATCCTGGCCAAGATTTTTCATGAAGCATCAATAATTTACTGAGTACGTATGTTCATTTTTTTCCCATGCGACTACCTTTCTCCTGCAATCCAGCCTGGAAAAGAGACTTACCACTAGCATGACCTTGACACTTTGCACATTTCCTATACTTATACTCTTGGGTTCTTCAGGAAACCAGCACCGGTAGGTCAGCATACAAAACTGTGAGTAAAATGCAGCTTTACAGTTGTACAACTCTTATATGAAAATCATGATTTAAATAAATAAATATGGATGTTGGATGTGTGCCAGAAGGCAGAACAGAACTGGTTAGCAGAAATCTTAACTGCTTCATTAGCCTCGATAATGTGTGCTAGTTGAAGCTTCTGGAACTTAGAAACCGATTTCTAATCACAGTCAGAAGTGAGGAGCTTAACTGAGGGACCTGTATCAGCTGCCTAACTCATCCCTGACCCTTATCAGGGAGTAGATGTGACCAGGCTGAAGAATTGGATGTCTAATATTTGCCAGAATGTATCTGTCACCAGATTTTATTATGGGTTATAGTTGTCATTCTTCAGAATAGATAGGCCACCCTTCAGTCTATGTTGCCTGCTGGAAAGCTTGTGCCTTTCAGTATCAGAGTTCAGCAAACATTGGAAAGGGTGGGAGAGGCTGAGAAGGATGCATTTGGGGGAGCTATGTGTAAAATTTTCATTGTTAAATCCCCATTCAGGGGTGCTTTCAGTGTGGAGCTGAGTCCTAAAGACTGATGTGGATTGGAGAAGTTGGTTTCTACTGAATGAGGTTATACAGCAAACGTCTTGTGGAACTGCTTACCTACTCCTCAGGCCCAACTATGTCAAATATTTCCTTTTCAGTTTTTCATGAATACTTATTATTGACAGAGGATGATGGATTGATTGCTTATCTTTAGAGACACAGCAGCATTTGCTGTTTGGTCTGACTTGATGTAGTGATTTGTCAGCATGTTTGCGCTACTTCTTGAGACTGGTGAAAGTGCCAGCCAGTGAAAATAAGATGAAACCTGCAATATTTTTAATGATGTGTTTCTTGACCACTGATGACTGTGTGTAGAGTGCTCAAATTTATTGCTCTGAGTACTGAAGACCCACTTCATATTGATTTTTAACCAGAAAACTGAACATGCTTTGACTTTCAACAGAAGACAGGCAACCCAGGAAGAATACTGTAGTCCTCAGCCCACTGATTTCTTTTCCTGACTTCATCTTCAAAAATCCTGTCCTTTGCTGTTAGAGTTTCCCAGGAAACTCATCCTTACCACACACTCAGGTAGTGTCTGTGAGTTACTTACACTGTATACGATTGCCCAGCTTGAAGCAGACTTTCCAGCAAGGGTGGAGGGCTCCAGCTGCTTAGGTCCTTTAAGAAGTCTTAAATTTGACAACCAAAAGTCATGTAAACAACTTAGTCATTACACCTGAAACTCTGTGCTGTTGATCAGTCATTTAAAGTAAAACCAGTTCCTTGTTTCTGGTCAGGCTGTGCATGGCTACAGGGGAGGTACTGACATTCTGCTTGTGCTCTTGTGTAGCCATCCTCAACACCTTCTGGGTCCGCACACTGTGATGTGCTTGCACAGCTCTCACATGGTCCTGGGTTGGAACCTGTTTTCTCTCTTTCCGAAATAAAAACTGCTCCAGTTTCTCTTCCTGTTTTCACAGGGTACTGTGTTAATATTGGGAAAAAAGATGGTTGCTGAAGAATACTTGTGAATGTGAAACAAAAGCTTTCATGGGTTTGGGTTTTATCTTAATTACTTAGACATTTTGGATTGGAAGTTTAGTAGAAATGAACTTCACTTTTAAAATGAACAGAACTGCTTTTTCCATAGCTGTCGACTGAATACTCTTCGCCCTGGATCTCCAAGGGCTCTTGTGAATGTCTTGCTTCCCAGCCACCGAGTGTGATTGACCAAGAGCCAAGATCTATGGGTCAGAGTCACTATATTACTTTTACCTTCTCGTCTTGAGTGACTGCCAGGCAGGGTGCAAATGGTTTGAGGTAGCCCCACTTGTTGATGTCAGGACATCATTTTGTACTTTATTGCCTGTGGTGTAATTCTCCTTGTATGCTCCAAGTCGCTGGTCTAATTCTTTAGGAATCTCAGTCTAATATCAGTGGAGTTTGGAATCTGTAACCTTCCTTATTTTGTCACGGGAGGGAAATCTTCTCTTTCTCTATGTATTAAGAAAACCCCAAACAAACACAAAACCCATTCAAAACTGCTTTGATTGCAAATGCTACACAAACATTCTGAATAACAATGTGATAGATGAAGCAGAATAAGTCATTGCAATTTCTGAGTTCATATTTGGTATTCAACATGCAGCAGGAAGAAGAGACTTGATAGCTTTTTTCACTATTTTCTTGAGGGCTGTCACTAGCAATGATAAAAATGACAAGATGACAAGACCACATGTGCACTTAAGGGAAAAAAAAAAACCAAAACCAACTCAAACCATGCAGGATAGTTCAATCCATAGATTTAATTTTCATGCTCTTGCAGTCTCTAAGGACTTGTATGACTGACAACCTTAATAGCAAAAATCTGGATCCAAGGGTCTTCCTCCACTGACCCAGTAAACCTTTGCCAAGTCGTGATGGTTGCCTGATGCACAGCCTGAGTGTCAGCTGAAGAAAGAGAAACACCTGGGATTCAAGAGCTGAAAAAGACATTTAAAAAGGAAATACAAGCTGAAGTGGAAGAAGGTCACAGGAAAAGAGCAGAGACTGGGGTAGGTAAAACTAATAGCATGGAAGAGCAGACATCATCAGAGATGAGGCTTCTCCTGCCTTGTGGATCTTATGGATTTCCAGCCTGTGTTTTGTCACTAGTGATATCATCCTATTGTGATGCTGCTAGTTTAAGCCTGGTTCTTCTCTATATGTCCATTGTGTAGCAATGCTCTGGGCAATGGGCAGTCTTCTACCTCTGAAAACAGTGTCATCCTCATCTGAGTGCAAGCACCAGGCAAGAGGATGCCGCAGAGAGTAATGGCTTGCAGGAAAGAAGGCTCTGCTGCCAACTGGGAATGCCACAGAACTGATCTTCAGATTTGAGATCCTATTTAATGTGATTTCCAGCAAATCTTTAATTGAGTTCATGATTATGGCTGACTAGCATTCTTACAGCGCTTTTATCTGGATCTCTCAAGTCTCACCCCATAAAAAGTGCTTTTTATGAAGATGTGGACTAGCCTACTGCACAAGTGACACATCACCTCCTGAAATCTAATAGAGCTGTCACCCTCGTGTTACTGTTGTATCTGTTAAAGCCATCAGCTTAACATCTGTTCCTCTGTATTTTCTACATCACAAATCCACCCTGCCAACTCCCTCCACCAAGCCAGGTTCCCGGAAATGCTGCATTTTAAATGCTTTTAGAGTGGGAGGGAAAAGGGAGTGTTTCTTCATTTTTCAGTCAGCTGCATCTGATAAAACAACGATTTGTAGCACTGGGTAACCCCAAACATGTAAAAGCTGGTTTGCAAGCCATGCTGCAGTGTTATAAAAAAGACTGGAGCTCTTCAAACCCCATTCGATTGGAATCACATTGGGCCCAAATTTGGCAAGAAAACCACCTAATTTCAGCACTGAAATCTGTAACAAACTGGAAGTAATTCTCCATTAGCATGGAATTCATATAAAATCAAGGCTTCTGCCTCCAAAACTGAATTACCCACAACAGCGCAAGCTATTGTTGCTTTTAAGAGCAGACATTCAACACTAAGTGTGGCCAGTTCCAGGTGTTCAATGTTGTAATGGGGGCCAGGATTTTTTGAGACATTTGGATATGTTAAACAGCACGTTGAACTCTTCCAAAAAATCTCATCCTGTCTTGGCTGCAATGGGAGGGATTTTTGCTCCCAGGAATGCCCAAAAAAACCCCGCAAACAGAACAAAAAACTGACCATTTTTTTTCTCATTCTTAGTTTTTTTGTGAAGTCCATTTTCTGACAGGATCCTTGTATTTAGTTTGATGCTGCCCACAGGAAAGAAATGCAAAGAGCTCATGTGTCTGGACTAGCAGCAGAAAGCTGGAGAAAACAGTGATGAAATGGAGGGATCAGGAAGGGGAGCAGACTGCAGGGCATGGCTGGAGGAGCTTGCTCAGCAAGTACCTCTTCCCTGCCGCACTTTGCTAACAAGACTTCATCATATCCACATCAAACAGAATTTCATCTTCTTCTACTACATGAAGAGCTGTGCACATTGCTATTAAAATCAACCAGGTTTCATGGCATTAGCTGTAGGCTTGCAAATGCAAAGTAACCAGTTGTTTTTTTGCCCTTGTTTTGATGCATTATGCAGGGGTTTTGGCTGCTCCTTCCATAGGGGTCACAAACCAAACAAGCTACCAAATACTTCTGCAAAGTAATTAATTTCTTCAGTACTTCTAAACTCTCAATGTGCAGATAGTGCGTTTCTGTTAGTTTATGGGCTATACCTGACTGTGGGGCAGTTCTAGGTTAGAGTCTCTGTCCGCTTTCAACTTGGAGTGAGTAAAAAGAGAAAAGCATCCTTTCCTATTCTAAATTTTACTAAAGTGTTGTGGTTTTGTTTTTTTCCTCACATCCCTTTGCTTAGACATAGCTGGAGAGTCAAACCATGTGCAAAGGTGCTGTATGTTTAATACACTGCTATTGGGATTGACATGGGATATGGAGTGTTCGAAAGTTCATCTTGAGGGAAAAGTCACAGTGCAGGTAGTTTATTAGATGTGATGGCTCTTGATACCTTGAAAAACTCACCCTGTTACACCTGCCAAGAAAGACTGTCTCCTGGAAAAGCAAAGGCAGTTTATCTCAATAAATACTTGGATACAGCGTAAAGCACACTTGCTGGCTGGGTACCTGCAATCAAAATGGGTTAAGACTTAACTGTGTGTGTCTGCAGCCTGATTATGTGCTACTGATAAACTTGTAATCAAAGAAGTAAAACTCTTTTGAAGATCAAAGGAACTGTTATTCACGTGGATGAGTACAACATATCTGATTGCAGTCAATGGTCTAGCAGCATCTTGCAGCAGCAAATAAAAGCAGGGAAAGAAACAGGGGTGGTTAAGATGGATGGATGAGGCTTTAGCAGTCTCTTCTTGGGCACTGTGACCCAGTACTAGAAACAAAATATACATTGCTGCAGTCAGCATATATCCAGTTCCTCTTCTAAATTGAGTTTTCAGTCTGCTGGAGAAACCTAGGTGGATAGTGAAGCTGTCAGGAATATTTTGTTGTGTAAAGCCATCCTGACTTCTTGAGAGAAAGGAAAGCTGTGCTTTCTTTCACTGCTTCTCATTTTCCATTGCAGACATGGCCAAGAACCAAGAGGGGGGAAAAGAGTCTTACTCAGCTAAGACATCTTTCATCCTTATGTTTTTCAGTGTTATTCATGCTTCACGGCTTAGGCTTCATCCTAGTACTAACATACTTTCTAGCGTAGTAATACTAACAATTCAGAGCTTTCAGTGCTCACTCCTTCTCAGAGGATGCATTCACAGCATCCCTCATCAGGACCATAACCCTGTCTCTCTTCTGAGGTCTGGGAGATGAGGGGAATTTCTGCAGACTCTGGGCACAGAGTTCAACGAGTCCCAGAGACAAAAGTAGCTGCATGCCAAGAGCAGTGTTGATGGGGTGTGGAGGAGTTTGATTAATGCGCTGAAACTTAAGCTGTGTCTGCCAGAGGCTGGTACCAAAATACCAAGAAAAGTTGCAACAAGATACATGTTTCAGAAATGCTACAGATGGCCTCCTGTTGGCTGGGTCACAGTAAGGAGAAACTTGCCTTCTTGTATGTCTGTCCAGGCCTGACATTATATTGCTGGTAGATATCAAAAAGCATGAGAGAAAGGATAAATTGAGTATCTGGCAGCAGGGATTTCCCCCAGAGAGACCTGAATAGCAACCACAGAGCAGGCTTTTCAATCTGAAGCAGGTCAGATGCACTAAAATGTGCCATAACTAATCCTTCCCTCATATCCTCAATCCTAGGCCAAATTGTCTGTACCTGTCAACACCTCCAGGAATTGTGGTGTAAAGGTCTGTACAATAATCCCAATCTTATCCAGTCCTCATGCTCTCTTCTTGCGATCCCCCTCGTCTTTCATATATTCCAGCAATGGATTTCCCAGAGTACTCCTGTCCTATTAATTAGACATGCTGTCACTCTTTGTCTGCCAGAGAAACTGTGTGACACTTGAAAACCTGAAGGGGAAGAAAAGAGTTATTTCTTGATAAATGATTTCTAAACTAAGAAATGTAAACAAGTGAGTCAAAAGTACATCTTGGGGAAGAGGGAGGCTAATTCGAAGACACAGTATACTGCAGATTTTGGCTGCACTACGGTGTTTGCTTATCACTGAATCACAGAATGGTTTGGGATGGGAGAGATATTCAAGATCACCTTCCACTAGAGCAGGTTGCTCCAAGAGTCATCCAACCTGGTCTTGAACACTGCCATATCTTCCCTGGGCACCCTGTGCCAGTGCCTCACCACCCTCACAGGGAACAAGTTCTGCCTAAGAGCTCATCTTGATCTCCCCTCTGGCAGGTTAAAGCCATTCCCCTTGTCCTGTTCTTTCCTGCCCTTGTCAAAAGCCCCTCTCCAGGTTTCTTGTAGCCCCTTTAGGCACTGGAGCTGCTATAAGGTCTCCCTGGAGCCTTCTCTTCTCCAGGCTGAATAACCCCAACTCTCTCAGCCTGTCTCCTGATCATCTTCATGGCCCAATGCTTCATGAAGAAAAAAAATGTGATTATAAGAATGTTCTGGTCTTGCTATTTCCTGGGCATGTTGTGTTGTGGCTTGTTCTTGCTGAGGTTGAATGGTATCATTTTGATAGAGTGGGAAATGGGCTGGTTGGCCGCTTCTCTCTTAGTTTTCACACACTCCGTGTAACCAAGGACTGACTGAAGCATAATCTCTTGGCACAAGGGTATAGAGACAAAGAACTGTTTCAAATAGTTGACATTTCCGTCTTGACCATGGTTTATATCTGATGTAATTTGGAGGTTTATTTTTATTAGAATCTGAATAGTCATTTCTGATTATCAGACTGCATAGATCAGAAATGATACTTCAAAGCTGAAGCCATGCAGATTGCCAAAGGTAACACATTGTCTTTGCTTACTCAGGTTTTCAGTGCTGAACTTATTTGAATTTGAGCTGAACCATGGAATATTTGTTTAGTTTGCAACTGTTGTCCACCCATCTGCTTTAGGTTTTGCTTGGTTTCAAGAAGGGTTGGATGGTTTTGGCTTTTTGGTTTTTATTAAGGACATTGGGTACATTAATCCTCTGAAAAACCAAAATGCCCTCAAGATTAATTACAGATATGGGTCAGCTATTTGCTGCATTCTACCCATATGAAGCAGGTGTTTGGATTGGCAAGTCACCCAGAAGCAAGGGAAGGACTTGGTAGATGAGAAGCAGCACCCTTTTACTTCATTTTTCTTTGAGTTTATGGTGAATCCAAGCTCTATATTTTATCCAGGAGTCAACTGCAAAACAATTCTCACAGGAATGGTTTTACAGAGTTATGGAACAATTGAGGTTGGAAAATAAAATTGCAATCCCTGTACAAAGCATCACCATCTGCTTGTGCGTCTTCATCATAGCCACCCATGAGATAGCTGGAGAAAGCAATTACATGCGCCCATCCTCAGCTCTGTCTTTTCCAGGCTGAAAAAATGCCATTCTCAGTCTGTCCTGTCCTCCAGCTGCCTTGGCTACAGAATATTTGTGTCTTTCCTGACTGCGGTACTTCAGAGGTAGCCTTTCTATGGGAATGCAGGGTAATAATCATTTCCCTGACCTGCTATCTAAGTTCTTGCAAGTTCAGTTCAGTATGTGGTTGAGTGCCTTTGATGGCTCAAACCCAATTCCTGCCCACCTAGACCCCACTTCCTCCTCTGAGAAGCTGCTTCCTATTTAGATAATCTGCAGCATGCATGCGGATTATTGCTTCAGGTACAGGAGTTGGCACTGACTTTGTTGAATTTCATGAGGTTCCCATCCGTTGACTTCACCTGCCAGTCAAGATGTAACTGAACAGAGCCTTTCCCTTTGGCATATCAGCCATTCCTACCAATTTAGTATCTCATGTGAAAATGTTGAAGGTGCACTCCGTCCCAATGGCAACGTTGATGTTGCTAAACACAGTGACTCCAATATCAAACTGTGAGGAGCTCCATTGATGATCAGCTGCCAGCTGAGCGTCAAGACCCTGACCACTACTCTCTGAGCCTGGCAGCCCACCCGTTGGCTCCATACATCTCCACATGTACCCTGAAAGGCTGGCTTGGGTTAGAGGACAGTACAGCCAAGATCCAGAGAAAGAAAATGGGAAGGTAGTGAATTCCCAACTAGAGGACAAGCATCATTTGTTAATGGCTTTCAATGGGAGGTGGTGATCTCACTGTGTTTTCTCTTGGGGAAATCTCCTTCAGTAGCATATTTTGGTGTTCCTGAGACTTGAAACCCAGGATTGTTTTCCTAAGATCTACTTAGCAAATTAATAATGCTTCCAGCAGCCAGCAGTGCTGCAAATTTCATACAGCAGGGAGCCCTCTCATTAGGTAGAAGGGATTCAGACTACAGAGGTTAAATCCAAGTGCTGCAGTCCCAGGCCAGCATAAAGCTGCTCTTAAGAAGAGTTTGTTTGCCAAATGCTGATAGACTTCTGTCTTTTCCTCAACAACTAAACTCTTGTTTAGCTTTATTGCAAATGTTTACTTTTCTGCTGGGATTTCAATAAAAGACCCTTGTCCTGCAGCAGCAGCAGCAGCAAGTCATCCAGCACAAGAATGGGGTCTGTAAAACTGTCCTTGTTTTGTGCTTGTAAAGTTCTTTGAGAGAGAGAGAGCGCACTACTCATCCTGTGTTTTGCTTTTGGAAGGAAGTTAAGCATACATTATTTAAGTTATTCGTGTTATTGTTAGATCACCGGGACAAAGGGGCTGACTGGTAGCAAGCATAAACTAGTTGAAATATATGATCTTATGAGTCTATTTCCTAAAAGAAAAACCCAACCCTAAAACAAACAGGAAAAAGGGGGAAAATAAAGAGTGAAGATTAGTCATTAGGTTTGGAGCTGCTTTGATTTCTGAGCTGTCTTTTTTTCTTCTGAGCTCCTATTAGACTCTTGCATCGCTTGCATCCAGTCCCCAGAAATAAGGCCACTTATTTTGTTTCTCTAACATAACTGTTGATCTTGAAAATTAAATTCTGCAGATAGATCACTGGTGTATCAGGCCCACAGAGGAGGAATGCATCCAGTAGTTGGATTTGCCCTGCTTTCCTGACGGCTTTTCCTTCAGCTACTGCATGGTGATCATCTCCCCACCACTGAACTAACACTACAGCAGCACTGGACAGGAGCAGAAATCTGTATTTTGAATTTCTATTTGATTTCTCTGTTTCAAGGTTTAAATGGCGTTGAGTAGTGAAAAAAGCAAGCTTTAAGTCCAGGACAGGAGCAGGTCTCAAGGTCTGCAGATGCAGTCCCAGTACCTGTTGGTTGCACTCGGTGCTCATAGTTTCTGTGACGTTTTGATAGCTCCCATAGCATCCAGCCCACGTGCAACACCAAATTCATCTCTTCCTCTGCCTCCTGAAGAGGGGGGAGCCACAGAGGCAAAACCTACGGGTCCTTCCCTTCTCCCCCACTGATGTTGACTAAATCATGAGAGAGGGATTAAGCAGACCAGTGAAACATTTAACCCTGCTCTCACCACAAGAGCAGTAGGGTCCTGGCATGTTTACTTAACAACTGGGCATGTGCATCAAAGAGGCTGGTATGTGAGAGTGGGAGTGAGGCGGAGTTTAACAAGCAGCGCTTAATCCAGTTAGCTCTTGATACTGATGACAGGGGCACAACTTGGAACTAAAGAGTTTGTGCTCCAGGATTTCCTTTACAGGCCTGTAAAAGTGATGTGTTCCCTCTGGACAGCAAGCGTTAAGGATCCTTTGCTGCTTTTAGGAAGGCAGCAGTGCGGCTGCACGTTTGTATGGTGTTCCCACAGCCGTTCCCACTCCTCCCTGGAGCTTTCTGAAACCCCTCTGCCTTTTGATAGTGGCCCAGCTCCCCAGTTCAGTGCCTCGTCTTTGTGCAGGCACCACAGAGTCCTCACTGGAAGGGAGATAATACTTCCTGAAGTGCTCATTTAGCGCAGCAGGAGACAGGCAGCCAGCAGCATCCACACGGGTTATTAAGCTGCACTGGAGAGAAAGAGCAAACTGCAGAGTTGTATTAGTTTTATGTATTATCAGCATTTGTAAGGTACCTGTTGCCTTAGTAACGAGGAACAATGTATATAGCTTTGAACAGGCAAAATCACCCTCTGGTCAGGGAAATAAAAAATTCATGGCCTCTCCTCCGGGGCCACTCCTCCTGTGCTTGGGGAGGGGAGCTTAAGAGACAGAAGAAACTGAGCTGGTTGTTATGATCATACAATCCCGGTTTCTGTTCATTCACAGCTCCTGGGAACCCTGCAGAGCTGCTAACAAGCTGTGCATATATTGAGAGCGCATAGGAATATGCTGGAGGCAGGCGGGACAGAGAGGACTCATGTAACCCAAAGCATGTGCAGTGCCTTTCAGTGCAATGGGCTTGGAGTTATCCATAGCTGTCCTTTAGGTGTCCCTCCTGCCCTCATCTCTAGAGGATCTGCCTGGCTGGGAGCATGTTAGCAGTACTTCTCCTGGCCCCATCCACCCTGGGAACTGTACTGTTTCTGTGTGAGAGCAGTGACTGTATCTACTATTTGTGTGGCAATTCCATGTGCTGCATCGTCCTTATTTCTCTGAGTTTAGTATTTTATCATTAAATGGGAATAACGGTATTACTCTACCTCAAAGCTCCCATAGGTCCCACAGTAGCAATTAGTCCTCTAATGTGAGCTGAAGAGGTGAATGCCTTAAATGCCACTAATGTATGTAGGTCTGAGTGCTGTGCACTTGGGAGCTCAGCACTGGCATAGTGTTCCTACTGGGGTATAGCAGGGTCGCGCCATCTCCAGAGCAGGGAGCATGGCCCCAGTATATGACCCTCTGGACTTTCAGATGCTTGACATTTGATATTTCCTTATGGAAAACTAGTCTGCTCTGTATAAATACTATAACAAGATAAACATTGCGCTCAGCATGACAACCAAGAATAATACTGCAAGGTCAACTTAAAGGCTGGGATGGGTTCAGAAGACAATGACGACTTTGTGTCAAAGTCAGGGGAGACTCATTTCACAGGTCCTGGAAGTCACAGGAGATAAAGCAGCACTTTCTATTGCACGTGGGTCCGCTAGCATGGGCTTGTTCCTTTTATTTATTCTATATGCTGGCTAATGAAAATACAGTTATTATTCTTACGCCTGTTTGCAAAGGGAAATGAACTGATGACAGGATTTTAGTGCCTTTTCATGAAGCAAATGGGTCAGGTTTCTTTATTTTTGCCACTTTGTGCAGTACATCTGGTCTCACAAGTCTGAGCTGCAGCTCAACATCTATATAGGCAATTCAGAGCCTTGTTTTATTATCTTCTAAAGGGCGATAAAATAAGTCACAAAAATCTCCACTAGGGTGAAATAAGAGGTGAGATTCTGATAGTTGTAAACCAGGCAGCCAGAGAAGGCAAATTCAATTATTTGTGGCATTGCAGGTTTCTATACGTGGTAGGCAACAGCACTAAGTTTACTTTGTTTTGGCTTGACACATCATAATTGTTAAACAAACATTAAAATAATATCATCTATTACTCTTCCACCTTCCAACCACTCTCTTTGTTGCATCAGAAGAGATTTATCTTCACCCTGTATCAGCCACTACAGTGGTTACTGCATCTGTTACCTTGACTATAATTTTAATTGCCTATAGATGCTGCACCAATCTTCTTTCTGACGCTGAAAGATTTAACAGTGGAGTTAAGCTCCAGAATCGATGTTAACAAGTCTTTATTTGGGACTATTTTATTTAACAGACTCTCTTAGCTACTAGGGGTGATTTACAAACTGAGCTTCACTGACCGTCTGGAAAAACAGACAATTGGCAAATACATTTCTTCAGCTAGTAATGGATCCCTCCTGATTGGGAATCGCCCTGGCCTCTAAGTCATGGTCACAGCTCCACCTGCCCCAAAGCACTGCTGCTGTAACTTTTGACCAGATGACTTATTGCGCTCTGAAGGGCAAAATAAAAGCAAACTTCTTGTTCAATACGCTTTAAAATGTGGCAGCAGAGGTGGAAGTAGCTGATTATTTGCAGTGCAGAGCCTCTTCCCAAGTCTACCCAAGCTGATAGGGTAGTTTTAAATGTCCCAAGTAATAGGAGTCTGAAGCAAACACTGTAAAAGATATGGTATGGAACAGTTAGGCTTTGATGGAGACATGGCTGGCTAACCTAACAGGCATTCCTTGGCTTTAACAGCCCTGCAACAGTGTGCAGTGATTTAAGTTCAACATGAAGGTTTCTGCTTTAAAAGTAAAGGGGGAGGGAAATTGCATTACCATTCTGTTTCAGCAGACAACGTGCCATTGGGATCGTACTCCCCAGTGAAAATGCCTTAGACACAATCTGTCTATTCCTACCCATCATATTTCTCTCCATGCCAGTGGCTGGATTTTGATACACAAAATCCAGGCTTTCTGGCTGCAGTGGCATTTGGAAAGGTGAAATCCTGCAGCTGTTAGAGAAACTCGCTTGCTCCCGATCAGAAAAGTAGATGAGCATTCTACAGATGATGGGTTTGGGCAGTAGTTCTGAAGTGACTCCACTCTGCTTTCTTCTACCCTCTGATTTGACTGCTGTAGATGCTGTATGTACTTCACGGAAAATGGTATAATAAAGGGTTATTAAGCAATACAAGTGTGTTAAGAAGTGCTATCCACAAATCAGTATAAAATATTCCAGACTATTATAAGATCTTATTACAAGAAAATTGAAGGACTTTTCATCAGTTGATTAACCAGCTACGAAACTGTGCCTCTTATTAAACTCTCATATGATGCATTAAATGCACAGTTGAAAATGAAAGGCAGCTAGGCCATTTATCACGAAACCAAATGGCTGATGTGATAAAAAGGGGGTTGTGCTTTTGTGTGGGGATACTGCCAAGAGGAATAGGAAGAGCAGTCCCAAAAATGGGAATGCCACATCATGCTTTTACTCCAAAACAGAATCCTGAATCTGCCCTGTTAGAAAAATCTATCGCGGGGACTTGAGTGAAGTATTATCTAACCATCTGAGACACAGCCCTATAATTCATGGGTCATTGACACAGTAGAGAAGATCAGTTCTGGCTATTGTAGCAGCAGAGGGACTCTTAATCCATGGATTATTAACGTGGAAAATTGAGGGGGCTGTTACAGGCTTGTGGTTTATTAGACTATTGTGGATTTAGGGAGCTTTAATTTGAAGATTATGGGCACAATGGAGTGCAACAGATCCCTTGACAATGTAAGTGGCAAGGCTTTTGTACAGGGGAAAGCTTCTGCCTGAATTCTGGTCTTCCCCATCCCACAGGATACTGCTTAAGGAAACACTTACGGGGCTGTAATCACCTTTGAAACTCATTTGATCAAAGCAACTCAGAAACCCACTTCTCCGAAGAGAATGTTCCCTGAGCTATCCAGTCTGGAAATTATTTTGTTCTAGCAAGGCTTTTCTTGCTAGCACTTGATTTGCACTCAGCATTGCTGTTCTGCCTTGCCAAAATCTGATGCTATACATCATTAGGTCCATGGGATGTTTTGCAGTACTAGTGAGCTGACTGTATGTCACATATTAGAGAAGACTAAGAAGTAAAACCTTGGTCTTTCACTAGCAACAGTTTTAAGAAATACCATCCTCCCCCTGATCACTGAGTGAGCTTATCTGTGCTACCTGAATGGAAGTAGCTTACTTACCTTGAAGGTCACTTCTTACCTTGGAGGACTAAGAGAGATTTGAGGAATTTGTGGATATGGAGAGGCACAATGAAGCTTGAACACAACCACAGCTCAAAAGACAACCAGCCTACTCCAAAAGCCAATCTGGAAGAGTTTCTCCATTGCCCAAGCATCTTTTATGTTGCATATTCTCCTTTTATCCTATTCTGTTCCAGAAACAAGGAAGAGAACCAGAAAGGGTTGGGCTTAGAGTGTGGTGAGGGAGACTTAGAGTTGGCATTGAGGTCAGCTTTGTGACTGCAGTGGTATTTGAGAATGGAAGGGCTTTGCCTCTGGAGGGCATGACCATCTGCCACTGCAGTGTCTGAGCAGGTAAACCATCTGCTGAGAAGGTCTCAGCAGTGGCATGCACCACTGCAGAGCAAAGGCATGAACTGGACAAACTTCCCTCTCTGTTCTCTGATTTATGTTTGCAATAAAAGAGGGAGCTATGAACACAGCTAACAAAGCAGCTGGTTGGATCAAGGCTTGATGTGTCTTCTGTGCACATGCTTCTCTCAGGGTCTCTGTGCTTGCACAGGTCAGATTTGCAGCTCTTCAATGAATGTCTGTGGCTGTGGGTGGATGGAGGGAACAGGGAAGAAAGCCAAAATGCCATCTGTCCATGGCATTGTTTGTTTTATTGCACTGTTGTCCAGAAAAAGTATGATTAGGTCATGGAGCTCCTTGACACTGGAAGCTGAGGAAGTTGAAGCGTGAACGGGATCAAAAGGAACTACACAAATCCATGGGTAACGGCTAATAAATGGCTTTTGAATGAGGGCTCAGACACAACGTTGGGATGGAGATTTCTGAAAATAAGGAGGATGACAGGAGGAACAGCCATGCTTGTCCTCTGGTCTAGGCTATCACCCTAAACTGGGTACTGCCTACTCTTTCTACTTGGTTTCAGTTTAGAGCCAGGCAGAATCTTACAGGCTTTCCCAGGGAAAGGACTAAAGGAAGAAGACATCTATAGGATATGTGAATTGGGGAAGGGGAAGTGAGAAGGAAGTGGGGAGGTCCCTTCAGCCAAGAGAGGAGCAGAGAGGTGAAGTGAATGCTGCCATTTATTTGCCCAGTATCAATGGGATAGTGTCACAGGCACTACGTGATGGCATTCACAGCGTGAGGACAGGCTGAAGTCAGCAAAGCGGTGTTCCTTCTGTTTGTCCCTACTTTGCAAGAAGCGAGGAGAAAGTATGTGCAGGACTTCAGAAACTGACTCAAGAGTTTCTAGAAGTAACCTTGGGCACTAGGGCAGTCCATATCCTCTGAAGCTCCAGTGTGTAACAAAGGCTTGGTTTATATACAAAGTCCCAGTAGTTGTGCAGAGCTTTGATTAAATCGTTGTAAAATTGAGGTACTTCACTAGCTTGAGCAATTATTTTAATTAAGAAAATATATATTTACTTGAAATAAACTCCCCTTTCTCAACTATACTTATGTTACACAGATAGCTTGGTTTATATTTAAATAGAAAATGTTTAATATTCAGCCTGGGAATAGTTGTTTAGCACAAATAACTATTTCTTCAATATTAATTTCCACTTCAAGTATTTACATTTGCTTGCTTTCCCTCCCTTCTCCTCTTCCATTCCCTCCCCCCACCAAAACGTACTTAGATTTCCCAGGGAATATAAGTGGTTTAGAGTAATGCAAAACAAATGATAGATTGAGTGTATTTGCAATGGCCTTTGAAAACTGTCCCAGTGTCCAAAGACTGCTCAGTTTTATTTCTTTAAGTGTTCTGTGCTTACTGCTGCAACATGTCATCTACACAGCCAGGAAGTTGTACAAGATATACAAGATCCAAGCCAACAGGATAAAATCCAAGTGATCTTTTAGCCAGCTTTTGAAATGCATACTATTTTGTGACCCGGAACTCCAGAAATTAATATTAGCTGAGCGGTCAAACACAGATGGTCCATATGAACTTTTCTGTGTGACTTCGAATTTGACATGTGAAATGTTTTATATAATTTTAAAATATACCAGGGTTTTGAGCACTGTGCTATTTAAGGAAGCACATATTCTTGCAAAAAACAAGGACCTTCTGAGAAGTGACTGTATTTGGCTATTTTTAAGCAGCTTTCAGAATCATGTAATACAGTTATTGAGTTAATATTCCAAGCTAACCCACGGATGTATGAGCAATAAGATATTCTGAAAACATAGGTTGTATAATATGCTCAGTTTGAAGTTCACAGAGTCTTAGAATGGTTTGGGTTGGAAGGGACCTTGAAGATCATCTGGTTCCAACCTCCTGCCATGGGCAGTAACACTTTCCACTAGACCAGGTGTCTAGTAGATGTCCTACAAACTTGAAGATATTGATGCTTGGGTTTGTGAAGATAAAAGTTGGCTACAAACAATTCTGCAAACTTGGGTCTGCAGTCAGGCATCCAGGTGTTCAACGTGAAGCTAGGGATGTGGGCTGAGGATCTCGCTGGTAATGGTGCAGAATCAATACCAGAAAGTCAACTCATGTGTACAGACCTCTCCAGAGGAAGAGTCCTGCTTCACTAAGCACACCTATCTGCCTCTTGAGCCAAAGATGGCTGATTTTGGTAAGTGCTGTACATGCCACTCCATGAAATGGGAATGCACCTTTTAATAGTGATGTGCTGGACACCAGCAAGGGCTCTGAAGCCCTAAACTCTAAAGTAGAGGTAATCTTTCCTTTGACTTCAGCAGATATCTCCCACAAGTATGCAAGAAAATGTTTGTCTTTATATCAGCAGTAGCTTTTCAGTTAGGAAATAGCGAAAAGTCACAACTTCATTTTCTTCTGAGCATGGTTCTGAATGAAACATAACTGAATAACTTCTATTTGATACTTGCACTCCCTCAAGATATTCTATCAATTGCTTATTCTCCTAGTCCTGATTAATAAAGTGGCTGATTTTTGGTAAACAGCTGGAGTGAAAGGGGTATGGGAGGTAAAAACACAATAAAACCAAGGGAAGTGGGAGGTTCTCCTGGTCAGTATATGAAGGAAGGAAACACTGAGTTCCTGGAGCTCTGGGCATCACTCTCCCTGTGAGAGGATTGTGAAATGTTTTGATCATTTGGTTGCTAATGTTCAGAGTAGAATCATATCCTAGTTGTGAGTTTTTTGCCAGCAGACAAAGCTTTCCTACTATTGAGGCTGAAGTCTAGAAAGTGTAATGGTCCTTTTTGACACTCGCGCTCAGAAGGGGTACCTGGGGCTGGTTTTTGCACAAAGTCTCTACTGTACATGGTGAATAGGTGCTCCCCTTGCCATTGCTGTGTAGAACACTGAAACTTCTCCCCAGGAGGAATAGCGCTGCCTGGACAACTCCTACTCACACTACTGCTTTCTTCTGTCTCATAGCTTTCCTGTACAGCAAGGTCAGATAGAGAGCCATCAGGAGGCTGCTGACACTAATTCAGAGCAAGCCTAGCCATTTCTCCTCAGCTTTGCCAAGACAGCCATCTCTGCTATGGAGAGCCAAGGTGGAATTTCTTTCTTCACTTGATCAAAGCAGCCCTATTACATCCTTTTGGAGCTTTACGTATTAGCATCACATAACATCTCTTTTCACTTAACTACTCCATCCATTTATTATCCATCCAAATGCTATCTGGCAGTGCTTTCTGTATTCAAGGTTTTTTTGATCAGTAGTTGTATCTGTTGTTGGTCCAGAAAATGTCAGCTTTCATCTGTCCTCACTCTCGCACGGAGCTTTTCCTTTTAAACCAAAATTGTTGTTTAAGTATTTAAACGTGTATTTGTTTAAGTAGCAAACTGGTGCGTCCTCTACTCATGTCAAATTTCACTAGACTGCATTTCTCTGGCTTTGCTTGTCTCGTGGCTCAGCAGATAACATATTAATGGCCTGCAAGAAAACCCAGCAGGATGTATCCTGGAGAGAAAATGGACTATGTCTGGATTTCCTGATGGTCCTTCATTTGGATATTACTTGTGAAGATGTTAGAACTCTCATGGAACAAATACAGCTGCTTCTTTGCATGTACTACATCCACAGGGAAAGATCACCCATGGTCACTCCTCTTATATCAAAAGTTGCTGGCATTTCCTACAGGAACGTTAAGTTCTGTGGTTTTAGTCTGATAAATGGCTGTCATTTAATGCTCCAACCAATCCTCCTAGTAACTACAATCAGCAGGGTTCCCATGCTGTGCATCAGTGATGGTTCATGAACTTGCTTCAGTAACTTCCCATGAGCCATTGGCAGAGTTGACACAGCTGAAGTAGACAAGTCAAAGTACAATTATGTAGTTCTGTTGGGTTTTTTTAAACCTAGTTTCCTAAAGTGAAAATTTCCACCATCACACTGTAAGTCAGACTCTGTGCCTGAACACACTGCTAAGCTTCATCCAAATTTGACAGACAGATACGTCAGCAATAGCAAGATAAGCAACTGAAGAAAAGAGAGATTAAATTCATGCCCCCCAATCAGGAACAGAAGTTGCCTTGTAATCTCAAGTGAATCTCCAGATCCCACAAACTACTCATAGGAAAAGTATTCCTGCTAAAGGAGATGTTCTGATCTGATTTTGTGTGTTACTACCCAGAGACTGGCCCAACCCTGAGCCAGGGAGCCAAAGGAAACAAGGCTTTGCAGGTTCTGTTGCTCACAAATTGGCTTCTTGTTAAACGTATTCCTAACTTCACCGTCAGAGATGCGTGTGAGCCTTTGGTGTTTGGTTTTAAATATGCAAAGATGTTTTTTCCATTAAACATTGTGCAACTGACCTGGAAGGTACCTTTCCAGTACTTTCTTTACTAATCATTCTTGAGCACAGAAGGGAAATTGAACCTGAGGGCAGGGGGCACAGAAAGCTTTATTGCATTAGATAGGATGGCAACCTGAGAACATCGCTGGTGTGGAACAGAGGCATGTATAAGATTAGAATACAAACATGTCAGATTCATATAACATGGTGAGATGTCTCCGTGGTCCCAGAACTCTGCCTGCGACATTGATATTTGGACTATAATGGTCCTCTGAGTGCTGAAAAAACATTAGGCCTGTTGCATGGCAGGGAACACCCAGGGGCTGGTTTTCAGCTCTATAGTTTTAGTAGACCCTCACAAGTGACAGAGGAAAGGTGTTGGAGCTGAACCCCACTTTTCAGGCATGAAGCTCTCCTGCAAGTCTGCATGAGCATTTGTTGTGAAGTATAAAACAAGGAAAACAATGTTATAGGAGCAATGATGCCATATAGGCTCTAGGTAGGACTGCCTAGCATGAGGACAGTGGTTCTGATGATAAATATTTCATAGATCGTTCATGTCTGGTAAAGGTGAGCAGTAATGCATGAAAGTTTCATATTCCTCCATCTATCTCCTTTTTGCAGCAGTCTTGTTTGCTGGAGGGCCTCACTGTCCCGATCCTTGCTAATGAGGGAAGAAATCACTGGTTTTGACATTTTCTAGATAGGAAGAGCTGAGGCAGAGAAAGCTACATTTGTTGAAGTAAATTAGGACAGAAAAAGGCACACACAGCAAGTCTCAAAATTCCCCCCCCCCCAGACATCCAGCTCCCCTTGGCACCATGCATTAAAGAAATCCCTCTAAGTTTTCTATCTGCATCTTTGCAAACCTAAATCCCTCTGAATGTCTGGCACTAAATCATCCACCCATGGTTACAGAACGAATTTGAAGTACCACAGGGAACTGGTCCTTCTTCAGTAACAAAAATGGGGTTTAATTGCTGGCCTTTCCTTCTCATGTGCTGTGTTCCAGAGAGTTTGCCAGCTTCAATTGGGCATGTTTCAGCTGCCAAATTCTTTGTTGAGGGAAGATCCCAAACTGCTTTGCAACAGGAAAAAGCATATATATGAGTATGCATCAGTCTATGTGTGTATATATATTTAAAAACATACACAGTGTGTGTATGCATATGTTCGTATACAATATAGATTTACAGTATCAAGCAAAGAAGAAATGAGAGAGCGTCCGAGACTCTCAGCTCTCTTTTTGAGGAGAATTGTGCCTGTTGCTAGTGGCTTATTTGAAGTGCAGGTGCTAGGTTGCACATTGTCATCTTCATGTGCTAAAACATAAAGATGGCAAATGAACTCTAGTAAATGCTGAGTGGCTTTTTCCCTTGTTAACTTGTTTAATCTTTCCAGTAAACTCCTTCCCACCAGAAGCTCAGCTGGGACTGCTTGCTCAAAATTATTTTGCCTGAAAAACAGGAACTGAGCCTTAAACCCACTATTAATAAACAGTTTATTTTTTACCGTGAGGCATCCAATGTAGTCCATACATTTTTGTCCATTTGATTAAAGACACTCACCTTCCCAGCTGTTTCTCTAATCAGCTTAATCTAAAGCCAATAAATTCAATGGGTGCTTTGCCAGTAATGTCAGGGACCTTGGTGCAAGCACAAACACTTTCAGGTTCCTTCCCTTGTCACCCCGAGTGTTATCAGGTCCTGATTTGTCCTGAGATATGCTTGAACTTCTGGGGTCTCTGCTTCATCACCAGCAGGCTGTCCAAGGTGGATGCTGCCATGCCTGGCCCACCTCTTGTCTTTATACTTTTTCTTATTCCCCTTGAACTCAAAAGTGGACCTGTAAGATATTAAAGTAACTTAGGTACAGCCCTCCTGGGGAAGCAAGTCCAAGCAAGTGTCTGGCTACGTCAGTGGCAATGACCCTTCAAGCTAACCCATATCCAGGATCATTTCCTATGAAATGGAGTGGGATGTTTCAAGCAGCTGGCTGGAGAAAGGAGTTTCTCTGTGACTATTACCCAGAGGAAAAAAAAATTAGATATCTCATTTTTAGTCCTTTCTACAGCTGGCTCTCTGAGTCTTCCTGGTTCAGGAGTAACCAAATGAGCTCATGGAAATCAATTCTACTGAGGGCTATGAAACACAAAGATACCCACCCTGACTCCAGAAATCACCCCTGAAGTTTGTTAGAGAGGTTTTGGGGAAAAAATGAGATGAGAAACAGAATATAAAAGTAGCTGGAAATGCCTGGGTTGACAAAATACACCCCGCTTTCAGTGACCTGCAAAAGAGGGGAGAGTGGGTCGACCTTTGTTTATAGAGATGTGCCAAAGATGTATGTTCTTCTTCTCTGCACTTTGCCTTTAATTCACTTCTATTCCCAGTCATCATATGCATGGCCCACAGGAGCTAGATGTACAATGCAAGGCGTGAGCCCTGAGAGTAAACATGCTACACATATGCTCCAGTGGCATCTGTGACGTGATTCAAACGGGGGTAAGAGAGAGCATGTGATGTCTGCAGGTAGGAGAAACCAAGACATGTCAACAATTACAGATAGTTAGGAATTATTCTGACAAAATACAGAACGCGACCAGCCATCTCTCTGTGATCTGCTCTAATTTTTTCAGTACCCAGAAAGCTGCCTTGATGCTCACTGTTTTAGTGTGTAGCGCAGACAGAAAACGGATGAAAACGCTCCTGTAATGTTTTTTCAAGCACCTGAGCCAGCTCTGCTCACCAAGTAGCTGCACTTTCGTGACCGTATCATCTGCGTGGTGACATCAGCACTGGTTTGCTATTAGATAACACTTCTCTGAAAGGGAAACTTAATCTATTGGATTACTTTTTCAAGTAATGGGGGAGGGAATACAAACAGGGAAGCTTTGCAAGGCAGAGTTTGTTTTTACTTACGACGTCCTTTAAAACAAAGATTAACCATCTGCTCAGACAAGTCCTTGTAGAGCTGAGATTCAAAACTGAAAGTAACAACCAAGCAGAATTGTGTCAATAGTAGAAGTGACTCGAGAACTGTGTCACAAGCTTGAGGCTATGAGAAATCTGCTTTGCTACAAGAATCCATACAGCTTGAGTGCTGGATGTTTTGGGTTAGTTTCCCCTTTTTTGAATTTTTAATGTTACTAGCTTTTGCAGTTGAGCGGTTGGTTTGTTTGATTATTCCCATGAACCCTATAAAAGAAAACTTTTTTAGTTTGGAGAAAGCTGAAAGAGAAAGATGAAGGCAGCCCCTCTGTCCTCAAAGGTAGGTTACCTCCAAACCACTTGATCTGGTTTGGGATTGTTCCCCCTCAGCAGCCCTGCCCAGGGGCTGTTTCCATAAGGCAGGACCACTAACAAAAGCCTGAAGGACTGTGTTGGAACTAGGGACATACTTTGCAGAGCATCCCCTTCATGCACTTCAGCAAAACCAGAGCCAGTGCCACTTGACTGAACTGGGTCCTGTGCTTGTAGATTTAACCTCACTTTCTGCTACAGTCTCCTGATATGTAAAGAAAGCAAATTCAAGTGTGCCACTGTGTTCACTGAGGCAGCAAACTTGGGTGTGTGTGTGTGTGTGTGTGTGTGTGTGTGTGTAGAAAATTCCCCTCCTGCAGTTCATGGTGTTCTTCTAAACTATTTATAAATTGGTCTACTATAGGATGGCTTCACTGTTCTCATTTTCAAGGCTTCTCTCAGATCTGAAAGTAAAGCCTGGACTGACTCCCTCCACTTGAAATAAAGAGGGGAAGAAACTTAATGCTGTAGGCAGGTGGCTTTAACGCAGTAATTCCCAGGAACATTCCACCCTCATGCATGGTGGGGGCAGAGCTCTCAGCTCACTTTCCCTTTTGCTCCCTCTTCATTTCCCTGCCTTCTTCATTAGCTGATGATAGTTGTAACTTAGAATCATAGAATCATAGACTAGTTAGGGTTGGAAAGGACCTTAAGATCATCCAGTTCCAGCCCCCCTGCCATGGCCAGGGACACCTCCCACTAAAACATGCCACCCAAGGCTATGTCCAACCTGGCCTTGAACACCACCAGCGATGGAGCATTCACAACTTCCCTGGGCGACCCATTCCAGTGCCTCATCACCCTTACAGTAAAGAACTTCTTCCTTATATCCAATCTAAACTTCCCCTGTTTCAGTTTGAACCCATTACCCCTTGTCCTATCAGTACAGTCCCTAATGAAGAGTCCCTCCCCAGCATCCCTATAGGCCCCCCTCAGATACTGGAAGGCTGCTATGAGGTCTCCACGCAGCCTTCTCTTCTCCAGGCTGAACGGCCCCAACTTTCTCATCCTATCTTCATACGAGAGGTGCTCCAGTCCCCTGATCATCCTCGTGGCCCTCCTTTGGACTTGTTCCAGCAGTTCCATGTCCTTTTTATGTTGAGGACACCAGAACTGCACACAATACTCCATGTGAGGTCTCAGGAGAGCGGAGTAGAGGGGCAAGATCTATATCAGTAGCACCCACATGGATCACTAGAAGTCGGTAATAGTTGGTGGGACTTACTAGTGCAGGCAGCCTCTGTGCAACATCCCTGATCCGAGTCCCTGGTAGGCCACACACCTCCCTTGAGACTGGGTCAGGCCGACAGATTGGTGCCTCTGTTCCCTTCAGAGTAGAGTCCCCTTCTACAGCGACCCATCGCTTTTTCCTGGTAGCGCCAGTAGTGATCTCCTTTGCCAGTGCATCAGCCGGTTGTTCATGGTGGGAGTGTGAATCCCCATCAGCTCCCTGCAGGACAGCAAAGCGGTTCTGGGTGGGGACAACAGATGTAGGAGGAAGCCCCTTGCTTTTAATTGCCCTCTTCCTCCTTTTTTTGTTGTCTTGTTGTTGTTGTTGTTTTGTTACTGTTTCCCAGCTTCCTGGGTCAGCGGCCTCCTTCTTTCTTCCATGAGTGACAGTGGACGCTGGAGGCCCCTGCACAGTCTGGTCCTGGAGCAAGCAGTGCTGCTTCCTCTCAGCATCCCTGACATCTTTCAGCCTACTGACAGCATCCCGCAGCTCAGCCCCTGCTGCAGGAGGACCTCCACCAAGGAGCACCAACTGCAGCCCTGCCCACTGTGCACCCTCCCCTCAGGAGAGCAGTGCAGGCGCTCTGTACACCCTGAGCTCAGCGCTGCATCCTCCCCTCTCATCGGCTCTGTCTGGGTGCCCACGCTGGCACCGCCGGGGCAGCCAGAGCAGAGCTCCCAGACCGGGCCCTGCTCATAAGGTGAGCACCCACCACCCCGCTCGCTTCCCCCCACCAACTGCCTCGCCGCGCTCCCTGGGGCGGGTTTTTACCCAGTCAGGGCTGCACCGGCTCCTCCTGGCACCGCCCCCTGCGAGTCCCTGCTCGCATCAGCTGAGCTGCCGGCTCCTGGGCGAGTCCCGTCGAGGGTTTGAGGCTCTCTCGGTGGCTCTGACCCCTCTGAGTTGGGGCTCCTGGACGCTGAGCTTCCCCCCGATCAGGCGTCGGAGGCGGCCTCTCTCGAGCTACTCACCTCAGCAAAAAAACTTCCTGTATCCTTTTAAAGAGATCCCCCAGCACATCATCTGGGATTCGTGAAATGCAGAGGTCTGGTAAGCTGCACAAATGGCCTGCACTTGCCGGTAGCCCTGGGTAAGTTTTCAGCTGAGTTTATACTTCATCTCCCTCCACTCTAGAGACAAATAACATATGGCCCCATTTTCTCCAGAAAAACTTGCACCAAGAAGCAACAATCTATTTTGTGAAGGATTATTTTTTTGCTGATTGGGAGGTGTTTGGAGATGACAGGCATCTGATCTCATCTTAAGCCTTAAATTGCAGTAAATAGTGTATTTTTTTACTTCATCCAAATATAGGACATTATCCTGCCTTTGAGTTAACCCTTTCAATGCTTGTCTCAGCTGAGTGCTGCATGCCAAAGGTATTATTACATACTGACACTGGACAAGAGGCAGCACAGAGCCATCAAGTCATGTATGAAACAGCGAAAACACTAAATAGGATTACATGACTCATGAGACACAGAGAATGAGAACCAGCCTGCTCAGCAGTCTTTAAGTTGTACTACATATATGTAACAATCATTTTGCTTCTGCGTGGGGCAACTGAAGGACAGGGCTGTGAAACAGCCCAAGATACATGCTTTGTGTGCATGGGCATAGTATGCAAGGCCTCACTGCCTTCCTCATGCTGGCATCCAGGGGCTGGGAGTAAGAAAGAGCTCAATGTATATTTTCTTGAGGTCATAACATATCCGAATGAAGAAAACACGGCTTTGAATATGGGTGTGAAAAAATTCACTTCTGAAATGGTAAACTTCTTTTGTTGTTAAATAATCAAGAGCACCTTACCCTCCCATATCCACAGCACCTGGCTAGCAGCTTTCTTCAGGATAGATTGTCCTTGACTCAAATGGTATATTTACTTTGGGATGGGTTTCTAATACATAGAAGTTTCTAGGTGTTCTGAATGTGGGGAATGTAAGTGTTCGGTTGGTACGCTGTGAACTTAAACAAAGAAGACTTATAAGACTAAACATTGTTTTATTGCCTATTTAAGACTTTGAGATGAAATGTTTGTATAAAAAGAAGATGCAATATGCCAAGACAGTGGTTTTATTTTTGCTATTACTAACACAGTGTTACAAGGACCCAAAAGGTCTCTGTAAACTCTCTGCTCTGACTAAGCTATGAATTAAGGCCAAGATGAACTTCTTCCAGTAAGTCCCAATCACTGAGGCAAAGCACTCTTCTTCAGAGAGGTGTCTTGGGCACTAAGGGTAGAGGTGGTCTGATCAATACCAGAGCTAGTTCATATACGTTTTTACTGATGTGTGGTCTTTTAACCCAACAATAATGTGTGCAGGTGTAATTTCTTTTAGCACAGAAGCACTAAACAACTAATTGCTTCTGTCCTTGGATGTGTTCAGCTGCTTCTTGTTCTGAACATCCCACAGGCTCAGAGGGGTGGTTTCTGTGCAGGCAATAGCAGTTACCCTGGCAAATAAGTGTTCACCCTCTGTTTAGAAATCTAATTTTCTTCCCTTGTTTGTTGTGGAAAAAATCACATGGCATTCTTGTTACAGAATTCCTTTCCTGTGTTTTGCAATTATCTTGGGCACAGCAATTACTATTGTACCAGCTGTAATTCTTGCAATAGGTGATCCTAACTAACCATTGCTATGTGTCTTGTGAAATTCCAGCACTGGTGAGTGTGAACCCCACCAGAGCTTTTATTATGGATTTCACGAATTTGTTAGGTTATGTATATTGTAAGGCTTTGATGTGATTTACCTTAATGCTATAGCAAAGTGAATTGCTAAAATTATTTACTTCTGAAATCTGATCTTTTATGTAGAAAAGTGCAGTTTCTGGCAGGTGGTGAGGGATGAGTTTCTGCAGTGTATTTTTCAATTGCTTAGCACCTCAGCTGAACAGCACAGGTTTTAGTTTTATACATCACTGAAAAAAACTTATAAAACAAGGTTCATGAGAACTATCTCTGTGTTTCAACAACTGTTTTAATTATTACAAAAGCATTTATTTTAATAACTGCCATTTCAAAGTTATTTTTTGTAGCTCTATTTCAATTATAGACACTAGTTCTATACATGTATTCATAGGAGACCTTAAAAGTTGAATTTCCTTTTATATTTCTTTCATTTATATTGATTAAATGTCATACATTAAATAACTACCCATTAACATCTGATTTGCCCATTAGTAATTACTTTGTCATCCTCACTTCCTCAGGCTATTTTCAACTTTAAGCCACTGTTAATCCGTGACCCTTAGTGCTTTCGTCTCCAGGTCTGAATTATATAAGTATTATGGAACAAGGATTGAAATGAACTATTCTTGGCTTTATTGTACAATTACAGTCAGCTGATTGGCTTTTCTATTTCCACTATCTAAAATAATAGAGTAAATTTAATTCTTTCAGGAAAGAATCGTAAGAATTTATTAATTTTATTTCTTTTTTTGTTTTTCAGTGTGGCAAAGCCAAATATTTCCAAGAAGAAAGTAAAAATGGAGGAAATTAGCAACTGTCTGCTTTTCTGGATTTTCAGGATTGCTGCCAAACGGACACAAAGACAACTGAAGCAGGAATGTACCCCGCACTCTGCAGTGACCACTGCAGTGGTAATTGAATAAAATCCACTGAGAACAAAAGAAAGGCACTTTGGTCATGGAGCTGAAATGGAAAAGTAGATGTGTTTAAAGGACCTTTTTGTACTGTGTCTCCTCAGACTCCTCCTTCCATGAGAACTACCCAAAAGCAGAGCACCTGCTGAATGTCAGGTTTCCTTTTGGATGCAGGAGCACAGTATCACACAGCATGGTCAGGTCTCTAACAGGCCAGGGGGGCCAGTTTGCTATTGCTCATGTTCCAGGCAAGCCATTTGATTCTTGCTTGAAATGCTGTCTCTAAGCTGCTTTTGCTGAATTGCTTACTTTCATGAAAGGTTATAATCAAAAGGCCAGACTTCTGGAAGAGTTTGGCTTCCTTATATGATACTGGTTTCCAAGTGGCATGTAAATAAGGGGTCACGTTTTCCAAAGGGAGGACTACCCTAGCATCAGTGCTGTGAGAACTCTGATTTGCAGTTCCATGGATGTATTTAGGGGGAAACATTACTGTCGGACTGAGTCAGTGGCCTAAATTCTCCTTCTTTTATCCGTATAACCACATGAAAGCTTGTGCCTCCTATCCACAGAGTGTGCATGAATAATTTGCTTGGCATGACACTGCAGCTTGCTAGCACAGTAACTATGCCTTTGTAGGCTCCATATGTCCCTTGCGTGGGACCTTTTCAAATGATATAAAACTCTGGTACTGTGACCAAAAAGAGAAAAGCCTGGACAATGATTTCAGAAGCAACTGGGAGTGACTTGGAGCTCATGAAAGGACCCTTGACTTCAGTGATGTTGATCCAAGTTCATGACACTGGAGAGTTACATCCAGACCTTTTGGAGACCCTGTGGTCTGCAAAGATTGGGTTTTTAACCACTGCAAGGGAGTCCTGATTTCCAAACACTTCAGAAACAGTGGACTTTTTAACTGTACTTCTTGAAATATGCTCAAGAAAGAAGTGTGCACACGCATTGCCTGTCCCTGGCCTCCTCTAGGCACTGAACATTTTTGGTGTAGGAGAGTTCCATGACGGAAGCGTAAACCTTCTGTTTACATCTATAAACAAGGTAAGGTACAAATTGCTGCAATACAAACTTCCTTGCTCTGTCCCTCCACTGACCTCAGCTACAGATGACGAGAAGCCTCCTTTCTCACAGTTGCAGGGTCTTTAGGACAAAGTTTCAGCCAGCAAACATGCTTGCAAGGTCTTCTATGTGAATTTTTCCAACTGCTGTGCTACTCATGCACCATGGGACTCATGGCTGTGACATGGGGATCAGGCACCCCCACTTGCAAGTTGCTCCAGACACCACCAACCACAGGGTAAGGTGAGTTGCATTTGCACATATCTCCTGAAACCAAGAAATGAGCCATGGGCACTTTTGCTGAAGGGCTTTGGTAGCAAAGTGCATTCTCGTTCTGCATTCCAGACTGATGGCAGTACACGCTCCTATCTTCTGGACAGCTCAATCCATTCTTCATCTAATCATTTCTTTGCTGGGTCAGATAAATTGGTTGAAAAATATCCAAGTAAACCAAGTATAATTAGATTAAAAAGCTACTCAAGCATTGTCTTATTTTTCCAGATTTTGGTGGATGCAGAAAGAAAAAGATCTGCTGAGAAGAGAAGAGCTGGTTTCTAGGCAAACGAACCTGACTCCCTGGTGACCTGGACACATGGTCTGAAGGAAGGACACAAGGAGAGGGCTGGGGCATGAGGAAAGTGAAAGGGATTTCTGCTCTTGGTAGCTGTAATTATAGCTCCATGCACTGAGAAAGCTCACAGCCCTTTTTGCTTAAAGCTCACAGCCATTGGCAACCCTAGTCTGGCTGGATACACATGCCATTGATACTGGGGAGGGCTGTTTTCAATCAGAATTTATTAAGCTGGGATTCCTACAGCCATGTCTGTTCTGGGAGCACAGTGGAAGCCAAGCTATCATAACTGGTATCAATGCCAGAACACAGGACAGTGCAAGGTCAAACCTTTCAACACCAACACTGTATTTGCAAAGGGGGAAGAGTTCCAGTGATGTTTGTATTTCCCCAGACAGGACTTGGGTCCTCTCCCCCTGGAACAGCTCAGCAGAGGACATCACCTCTGGCATGAGTCACGCAATGGCACATCCTCAGAAGATGGACTGGTGCTCAGGTATGGCACTGCTTACAAAGCTTACCCTGTTCTTACCCTGTCACCATTGAATGGTCACTGTTGGCATGCCCTGGAGATGGCATGGAAATAGCCATAACACAGCAGTAGTTCTTATGCATTTAAGCAATGCAGAAGCTCCTCTTTTGTTCCTTGTGCTGTGCAGTGAGTTGCAAGCAAGTGGCTTAGGGATGACTGTGAGACAGAAGGGCCACGGAGATGGCTCTTGGTTAGAGATGTTGTAGAATCATAGAATGGTTTGGGTTGGATGAGGCTGCCGAAGCAGCAGAGAGGTGGTGACACTGGATCCCTCCTGATGCTCTCGGTATAAGCATGTCAGATCTTGAAAACTGCTGACTCCTGTCTCAGAGGCCTATTTTCTATTCACAGTGGTGTTCAAAAATATTTGGTGCAGTCAGATATGCTGCTCTAAACCAGATGGTTTTGCATACACATAACCAGGGCTACAAAGTTACATTCTCAGTATTTAGAGGCATTAATTCATCCACAGAATCAAACAGGATAAGGTGGTATTTGTTTTGATTAGCCCAGTATTACACATCTGTTATAGGAGTGTTCTTTTGGCTCTTGGGGTGTTTGACTTGTGCGTGCTGGGAGATGCCAGCATGGCTCACCAGCTATGATGGTCTAGGGCTCTCAGCCATCATCAGCCAGCATCTCCCTGTCCTGGTGTCGTACAAACACAAAAGTCCACTTTTGTTGCTAGACGAAATGGCTCAGATTTGGACAATTCTCTGTTTTGAATACGGGCTTTGAGTTACAAAGAGCCATGGGCAGGAGCCTGCTATGAAAACAGTATAGAGAAACAATGCTGCTGCTATGTACGAGTTTTCCCTCTCCCTGAAACAAATGCTACTCCTAGCTGGCCAGCCTGCATGGAGTAATGCATTAACTGAGTGTGATAAGGCAGGGGAGCTCCAATACCGGCTCCATTTTCAGTCCTGTGTTTATTCTGCAGTTAGCACAATGGGGTCTTGGTCCCTTGGTAGGCCCTGTCATGTCAAAACAATGTCAGTTAAGTCAACAAATCCATTCATGTTACAGTGATTTCCAAGTCATGCTTCCTCCCTTTAAAAATGCTGGATGGAAATGTCAGGGGTATTTAAGAATTAAGCTGATAAAACATGGGGAGAAAAATGTGGGAACAGCTGGCTCACAAGCATGAGCCTGATTCCCATCACCAACATTCAGTAATGCTATTTATATTCTAGTGTATGCAGAAAGCAGAGAGGCCTGAAAAACATTGCATGTATATCCCAATATTCATGCATCATGAGACAGGGAATTACCCCTTTAGCAGTGCTGCCATGTCTCCAGGCATACAAAACATACTGTCCATGTCACATCTCCTCAGGTCTGTCATGCACCTGCAAGTGATGAGGAGTCATGGTTATCAGGAAGGTCCAAATGGTCCAAATCCTTTAACTATCTCTGGGTAACACTTCTAGCTGGGAAAGTAATGTCATGCCCTTACACTGGGTGTATGTGAGTTCTGTTCTTGGTGTCATCAAATTCAGCCCCTGATATTGTAGGTAATAGTGCTATAGTCCTTATTGCAAACTGATCTCACTTTGTTTTAGGAGTAAGTGTATGAAAGCAGCATCTAGATTACTAGCATGTTGTTTTCTCTTTCAGTCATGCTGCTTACTCCTACTGGCATCCTTATGGATCCTGTCACAGTTCATGCCTCCTTGCAACCAAAAGACAAAGTGAGGCTTGGTTTTAAAGTCTTGGGAATTTTGAGGACTGATCCATGGTTTTGTGTGCTTACAAGATTAGCTGCTTACTTTATTAACCGAAAGCAGAGAAGTCATATGAATAAGTGATGAGAAATACCTGCTTGTGCAATGAATAATTCATCAGTGAAAGAAAGTGCTGCAGGATAGTACTTGGGATGAAAACTGCATAATGTCAGTCTTCACGAGTTAATCTGCTACCTATAAAGTTAAAGAAAGGGATTTCTGCTTTCTGTCCTCTCTTCAGGCAGAAAACAGAGACAGAAAAAAACCTCCTCTTAACACTGTCTGCCTTTAGAAACAGCCTACATTTCAAGTAATTAAAACTGATGATCCTGACAAACATTCGCCTCCAAAGAAATAGTCTATTGTAAATGTAAACTCTTGAGATCCTTCCAGGCATACCAGCGCAACTGTCTCCTAAAAATTCTTCCCAAGCCATCTGGTGCCTTATCTTTGTAGCCAAGCCATACAATAACTTTAGAAGAGGATTGTTGCTTTAGTCTCAGGACTACAGATTCCCTTGGAAATATCACAGCTAGCTCTGAACCCATCAGCAGGCAGCTCTGGCTGTGTGAATACTCCACTTCTTTCTATCAGGACCCAAAAATGTCCAGCTGTGGTTCTCTGGGGAGATCCCTTCCTCATGTGGTTTGCAAAGGGGGTGAAGGAGAATGCTGTGCACTTCCAAACAGGGATTTACACTCCATTAATTCTCTCAGCCCAGCCTGAGTGTCATGACATGAATGTGGTTACAAAGGCTGCAGCCAATTCACATCATTCTTGTAGCATTCCCTGTACCTGCAAGGGGAACGTATGGGTTTCAGGTTTGCTCCTACACAGCATTTGCCATCAAAAAAGGTATTTAGTGAGTTGAGAGGGCAGGAAAGCATGGAGCACAAATGGCTGATGGAAACAGCTAGGGAGGGAAAGGACATTTCTGCTTCAGCTTTGCAGATCATCCAGAGTTTGCTCTCCCCTGGTTGCACACCACTACTTCTGAGCCTGCTCCTTAACATCTCACCTAAACTCCATCATTTAAGAAACACTGAATTCTTACTGTTAAGTGCCCTATTTTGGTTGCAAAAGCAGAGCTTGACAATGAAGTTAAGTAACAAAGCCAAAGCTGCAGGCATCTGACAGCAGAGCACTGATTCAGGTACAGACCAGAGTAAGGGATCTTGTGTTAGCTGCTCAGGCACGACAATGGCCATCACGAGAAATAGGCAGGTTGTTTCAGCCGTGCACTCTAAACAGTGCGTGTCTGAAAATAGAGCTTGCTCACTGCTCACTCATCCAGGGCAAACACAGCATAGTTGGGGAAAGACCAAATCCCTTTTTAGATCTTGCTTGCATGTTTATATGCTGACTCTACACTGCTCTAGTCTGTTCCTTATCAATGCTGCTTTCAGAGGAAACGAGGAAATTGGGTGCAAGAGTGTAGAAGCACATGTAGGAGAGCTCTTTCCTCAGCACATCCTGCACTCAGCAAGCCAGAGACTTGCTGGAAGATGCACCTGCAGTATGATATTTAAGCAGTGTCTCTTACTCCTTTAGCATTAGTGGAACGATCCCATATAACTGCTCTGGTTTGGTGTACCTTCTGCTGTGCTAATGATGTGATGCCAGAAGTTGTGCCAAGTGATGGAGCTACTGTCAGATTACCTCCTCCTTCTCTGTGCCAGTCTGCATCCAGCTACATGGGCAGCATTTTGAAGCTCCCTGATTTTCAGTGCTGCACCTTAGAAAGAAGAGGTATTTTTCAATTAGAGAGAAGTGTTGTTTCAAGCTGTTGCATCTTGGTAGTGGAATGCTGGCTGTAATATATGAATGTCAAGTATTAATAGGCACAATGTGATATTATAAAATTGCTCCTGCAAACGACAGAGGTCCTGATTCTGCACTTCTTCAAGTAGTGGAAGTTTTGTTGGTGAATTCTGACAGCAGCTGGATTAGGCCTAAAACATTCCCATTTATTAGCCATTGAAAAATTTTCTGATGTTTTTATAACTGGTGCAGACTTCCTACTGCTATACAAGTGCAACAACATCACGAAGACTTCCCACAGGAAGATGTCTTTGCTTTTAGCTGGCTCCTTTGTGGTACCCGTAGGGAAATCAAACAGCTTAGGGGAAAAGAACTTGGTATAGAATTCCAGACTGGTTTGAGTTGGAAGGGACCTTAAAGCTCATCCAGTCCCAACCCCCTGCTATGGGCAGGGACACCTTCTGCTAGAGCAGGTTGCTCCAAGCCCCTGTGTCCAACCTGGCCTTGAACACTGCCAGGGATGGGGCAGCCACAGCTCCTCTGGGCACCCTGTGCCAGCACCTCACCACTCTCGCAGGGAACAAGTTCTGCCTAAGAGCTCATCTCAGTCTCCCCTCTGGCAGGTTAAAGCCATTCCCCTTGTCCTGTCCCTACAGGCCTTTGTCCAAAGCCCCTCTCCAGGTTTCTTGTAGCCCCTTTAGGCACTGGAGCTGCTCTAAGATCTCCCCTTCAGGAGCCTTCTCTTCTCCAGGCTGACCCAGCCCAGCTCTCTCAGCCTGGCTCCAGAGCAGAGCTGCTCCAGCCCTCGCAGCATCTCCGTGGCTTCCTCTGGACTCACTCAAACAGGTCTGTGTCCTTCCTGTGTTGAGGGCCCCAGAGCTGAGCACAGTACTCTAGGTGGTGTCTCAAGAGAACAGAACAGAGAGAATCCCCTCCCTTGACCTGCTGCTCATGCTCTGAGGATGCAGTCCAGCACACAAGGGGGTTCTGGGCTCGAGTGCCCATTGCCAGATCATGGGGAGCTCCTCATCAACCAACACCCCCAAGTCCTTCTCCTCAGGGCTGCTCTCAATTTAGTCTCTGCCCAACCTGTATTTGTACTTGGGATTGCCCAAACCATGTGCAGGACCTTGCACTTAGCCTTGCTGAGGTTCACATGGGCCCAACTCTCGAGCCCATATCTGTAAAGCTGCTGAGCTTTTTCCCTACTCTAATGGATATTTGTATTTTATTATCTCTAAAGACAATCTACTATTTGGGGAAAAGAATGGAAACAACCCTCCTAAAATAGTTTTACAGCTTAATGATCCCTGCAATGAAATATTACATTGTACACTGAGACTGCATGCAGGTTTCAGTGAGAGGGTGGAACTGAACACAGGGTCAGAACACCGTGACTGTGTCCTTATGCCAAACTGCCCATCTCAGTCTCCTTTTCATGAGGTGATGGTGATACCTCACAAGGCTGTTATGATAATTAGCTTATGTGAATAAAAGTACATGGCTTGAGGGGTAAAGTTTTTTGTACCTGCAGAACTTCCAGTGTTCCCAGATTGCCTTTTGGTGTGGGATTACAGAACATCTGTTCTGTTTAGTCCTCCTAGTATTGCTGTTAACATTTTGGCAAAGGCACCTGGAACACAGCATAGATGCATATGTACATAATATCAGAAGTCAAAAGGAGTGTATTCAGGTCCTGTTTGATTTATAGCCTGTCAAACACAAAGAATAAACCAATCTTGTGTTTAGCTTGATGGCTTAATTTGCACAAAAATGAGAAGGTCCAGAATTTAGTGTTTCTTGGCTCAGGACCTGCCCCAGATTGCTACCTGTAATAAAAAGGGTAGGGGATGGGTTCTATAAATGCTCTTCAGGCCAATGGAACTGCCAGGCTGCAGCGAGACCCAGAACTTGGGCTACTCTGAGCGTGCATTTTCCGTAAGGCAGATAAGAGGTGTAAGCAAAAGTCTGCACAATGCTGGGAGCAGGGGAGGGGCGAGCTGGAACCAGCAGTTTTAAGTGGAAACCCTCAAGGGATCATTATGTCCATCCGTGCTGACCTGAAGCCGAAAATCCCACACATTTGCAGTGTCTACGTGGGCTTTGCTGTTCCTCCCACCCAGTCCCTCGTTCCTACTCATTTGTCTGTTTTTCAGGGTCAAAGTTGTTTCTAGGCAAATGGAGAGTTAGTTTCCTTTCATGTGAGCTGAGTAATATGACTTGTTTGCTTTTCCTCCTTCACCTCCTGTTCCCAAATGATAGTTCCCCACCCAGGCGAGGAGCAGGGGTGATGACTGCAAGGACAGGGGTAGACTTGCATCTCTACTGCTCCCAGCTTGCTCCCACAGGACACAGCTCCTGCTGCAATTGACTGGCTGGGAGGACATTTGAGTTGCACAGTTTGACCCAGAGGAGGGCCACGAGGATGATCAGGGGCTGGAGCACCTCCCATATGGAGATACCCTGAGAACCTCAGGGCCATTCAGCCTGGAGAGGAGAAGGCTGCATGGAGACCTCAGAGCAGCCTTCCAGTATATGAAGAGGGCCTACGAGGATGCTGGAGAGGGACTCTTCATCAGGGACTGTAGTGATAGGACAGGGGATAATACGTTTAAACAGGGGAAGCTCAGGTTAGGTATAAGGAAGAAGTTCTTTACTGTGAGGGTGGTGAGGCACTGGCACAGGTTGCCCAAAGAAGTGGTGAATGCTCCTTCCCTGGCAGTGTTCAAGGCCAGGTTGGAACAGAGTCTTGGGTCTGTGCCTAGTGTGAGGCATACCTGCCTGTGGCAGGAGGTTGAAATTTGATGATCTTAAGGTCCTTCCCATTCTATGATTCTATGTGAGCAGAACACCTTCCTAAACCGAAAGAAAGGCAGCACGAAGTATCCTTGTTAGGACAGATGAGCAAGAGAGGCTGAAATCCAGTCTGCAAAGCTGCTAAAAGGAAATGGAATCTTTCACTTTTTGTCCACAGAGATTAAATGGGAGGAGAAAATGTTGTCTATCTTCAGTTAGCTTGTGGCATTGAAGAGCAACCATCAATGGAAACAGTCTGCCTTCAGGGATAGTTGTTGAGCAAGAGAGTGGATGCAGCAGATAAAGGAAGATGACACTTACCCGGAGAGGCTCAGCACCAAAGAACAAACATTAGTGACTGGGGATTGCACACAGGGGGGAAAGGAAACACTAACAGGAGTGAAAAGAAGTGCAAAAACCTCAGGAAATCTGGGTTCCTGGAGTGTATTCTTGCAGCAGTGTGCACTGTTTTAAATCTCCTGCTGAAGTTCTGCTGTTGTGGTCAAGTTCTCATTTTGTAATTTAGAGAAGAGGCATTTGCAGCTCAGCTTTTGCAGTATTTACATAGGTAAGACTTCTGGTGTTTTAAGGAGATTTTTCCATGGGTAGGTATGGGCTCTTAGGGGTTACTTTTGACAGGGTAAGAACTTGAAGTCTGCACAAATACCATACCGTAAGTGTTAATAGATCCTTCCTAATAGGAAAGTTATTTGAATTTAAGATTGTAGCTTAGTTTCTCTAAACTCCATGTAATCAATTTACTTATGCTTCAGCTTTCCTTCTGCACTTCCTAATTGTCAGCTGTAAAGATTCAAAAGCTGCACAACATACAACTCTTATGTGTATCAGTGGAAATGGCACTGTAAGTAAGTAATGCCATGGTGCTAGAGCGTGTTTAGGACTATTGCAAAGTCAGGATTTGGTCCTGGGAGTAAACTTCAGTCTGCTCCCAACTCTGCCCCATAATTGAGATCTAATGAGTCCCTCCATGGTTCAGCTCCCCTCTTCTGAAAGATGGAGGGGGTTTGTCTCTTGCCTATCCTCATGTCTGTATGTGCCAAGGTTTCAGATCAGTGAGCAAGAATGTGAGGATGCTCCTCCTCAAGACAGCCTTACTCCATTCAGCTCAGTGCCAACAAGAACAGGGTCCTACCCACCCAAGTCACAGGTAGGTGCTGCCACTTCTCACTCTGTGACAGCACTTGAGCTCCTTTGAACCTCACCTCAGAGCCAAAATAACTGGTTACCTTGTAGAAAACTAAGTTGAAAAGTCATTGATAGGTTTTCCTGTGTCAGCAGCTGAACAGAAGCAAGGCAGCTCCCATCAGCACCAAACCTGGCATGAAGGGATGCCGAGGTTGGGAGCAGTTGGATGCGGGATGTGAAATGGAGACAGTGGCTGCCTTGGGGCACTCCGCAACCCAGATAAACCAGCAGCAGACCTGTTTCCCAACACCATCCTGATCTGAGGAGATGCGGGAAAGCTGCACCCCTCTCCCCCAGGATACCTGCAGGACTAGCTCCACGTAAGCCTCCTCCCCTCCCCTCTGACTCAGCTCTAATGCTATGCTCAGCTTTTCACTCTCCTTCCTCAGGCAACTCTGTTCACTTTTCCTCACTCCCCCTTCGCTGACTGGCAGCTTGATATGGCTCAAGGCACACAACAGGCAGAGCTGGCTCACCCTGGCACTTTAAGGATACCTGTCTTCACCCACCTGAGCACGGGATACGGGCTCCCTCTCCCTCGCCATGACTTGTGGGGCCTTATCCCAAGCACTCTTATATCCCTCTCCCAGTGAAGTCTGAAAGTTTGGGGGACACATGGAAGTTGTGGGAAGGTGTTGGAATGCACAGGATGCTCCCACTAGCCCAGTGGAGCAACACTGCAGCTCAGGGAACAGATATTACTTCTGCTGTGAGTTAAGTCATTTATTTGATGATGAGACGGAGAAAGCATGAAGAATCAGAGCGAGAAAACATGCCTGGAGGGGATTTCTGGACTGCTATGCGATGATGTTGAGATTCCCCTTTTTGTTCATCCAGCACCCCAAGGACCTCTGTGGCTTTTCCGACTCAGGACACAGCTCAGTGTGGGACGGGTGGGAATGCCCATGCTCTTTCATGTCGAGACAGGAAAGGCCATGCAAGCCAGGGGTTTGCCTGGCAGCCCCAGCAGGCTTTGCAGATTGAAGTTATTTTAGAACAGTCTAGTCTTGCTTTTCCTCTGAGGGTTTCTTTCTTAACATAGGGGCATGAGTACACAATTAGCTACAAGGATAGGAAGATGTTACTTGTGCAGCCCTTTGTGTAATTAAAAGCAAATCTGGTCCAGGTCTGCTCATGAGCAGATGAGTGTATGGAGATACAACCACATTTGCTTATAGAGAAGAGCTGCTCCTGGCAGAAGACAACATGTACCAGAATGGGCACATCACTGCTCGTGCACACCCAGAGTAGAAGCAGGGGGATGCCTCTCTGCTCCTCAGATCTGGGGGACCATCAGACAGCCACAGCCATGGTCACACCAGCCTAAGACTGGACACAGTGAGAAGTCCCAATGCTGCTCTTGGAGCTGGCTGCACGTGAGGCAACTGAAGTCTGGAAGCATCCCAGCTTTGCCAAACCCCTGAAGCCAACACAGGTGAGTTATCTTATTGTAAGCACCCAAGACTTGAATTAAACACGGTTTGTAAGCCGTGGGCGCAATGCCACGCTGGAAGGTTATGTGCCATTATGCCTTGCCCTAAAGGTGTGATGACTTGACTTGGGTCTCCACCAGCATGGAGATTCCTGCACTGTGCCCTGCTGTGCAGAGCTGTGGCTGAGGGCCTGCCCAGGAGCAGTTAATGACACATGGCTTTGCAGGTGATGCTTTGCTTACTTTGAGTTTTATATTCATTGTACCAAATTAATAATTTACTGCTAATGGTTGAGCCTTGTTAGGGCTTCACCAGTTAGTTTAGAAGAGCCAGAAGGTGCTGTTTGGCCGGAAATGGATTCCAAATTGATGTATTTTAAAGCTTTACCTTGCTGCAGCAAACACTCGTTTGTTCTTTGTCCCGAAGTCAAGTGAAGAAAGTGAACAACTTAAAACCAAGGTTTGGGGTTTTGGTTTAAGGAAGGGTAGAAGACAATGTTTAATTACATTGAACTCAAAAGGATGTCTTAGATTTTAATAGAAAAAGTCCCAAATTGTAAACCAAAATAAACTCAGATAAGGAAATAATCTTTCTTTTCCCTCAGAATGCTTGAAAGGAAAATCATCAATTATGCAAGAAAGCTCGGCTCTCCTCCCGGCGAGTGACAGGGTCGCTCTTCCCCCAGGACCTTGCAGCTCTGCAGCAGCCGGTGCCGCTCTGCCCGGGCCACTTTGTCTTCTGAAATCCATCGGTGAGGAGCAGCGGGGGCCGCGGCAGAGCCCCCCGCAACCCGCCCCATCCCGTCCCGCCGCAGCGAGGGCTTTTCTTGGCGAAAACCTGCGATTCCGGCATTCCTCGGGAATGAAAGAAAGTGACATGTTGGAAGTGGGGGGAGAAAGAGAGAGGAAGGGCTGTCCCTTCTCCTGCAGGGCGGGATCTTTCCTCTTGCTTGATCTATGGAGCCCAGCCCCTTAAATTGGCTCCCGGGAGCGCCCCGGCCACCAGCCCGACGGGGGGAGAGGCGGAAAGCGAGGGAGAAGCAGGCAGGCGGGCGGGCGGCCGGATCCCCTGCCCCGGCCCGTAGGTGTCGGTCCCGGCCCGTCCGCCCCCCGCGCACCATGCGCGGCCCCCGGCGCCCCGCGCCCCTCCGGCCCGCCCGCCCCTAACACCGTCCGGCTCCGGCGCCTTCCCCCGGCCGCGCTCCGGGGGGCGGGGAGGGGGGAGAAGGGGGCGAGAAGGAAGAAAAAAAGTAAGGATAAAAAAATAAGAAGGGTGGGGGAAGGGGGAAGTGAGGAAGAAGAAGGAGGAAAAGAAGAGCCAAGGGAAGCGGGGAAGGCTGCTCTCCTCTGAGGACAGCGCGCAGCACCATGCAGCTGGCGCCGCTGGCGCTGGCACTCACCACGCTGTTAATCGACGGCTTGAGGATAGGAGCGAGGAGGCAGAAGCTGCACCCCAGGCAAGGTAAGGGGGTGCTGGGGTTGGGGTACTGGGGGGTGCTGGTGTGCTGCCCCCCCCTCCCAGAAGGGTGGGGGTCTTGGCCTCCCCACTCAGGGGCATGTGGTTCTCTTCCCTTGCAGCCAAGCTACTGGAGAAGCTCAGCGAGTACGAGATCGTTACTCCTACCCGGGTGAATGAGTTCGGCGAGCCCTTCCCCACCGATGTCCACTTCAGGAGGCAGCGGCGAAGCACCAGCGCTGCCTCCGACGCCTGGATGGCCGCCTCCGCCGCCTCCCCCAAGGCACACTATAGGCTCTCCGCCTTCGGGCAGCAGTTCCTCTTCAACCTGACGGCCAGCTCGGCTTTCATCGCCCCGCTCTTTACCGTCAGCCTCCTGGGAGAGCCCGCCGCCGACCAGCGGCGCCTGTACGCCGAGGCGGCCGACGCCGACGTGAAACACTGCTTCTACCGGGGGCACGTCAACGCCCGCCCTCGGCACACCGCCGTTATCAGCCTCTGCTCCGGGATGGTGAGACCCGCGTCGCGGTCCCGGCCCCGCCGGGCGCCCAGCGGCGGCGCGCCGGGGCGGAAGCACGGAGGAGGAGCGGGACGAGGGAGGGGTGGGCATTGGGATGGGGACGGCCCCTTCCCTCCTCCCGCGGGATGGGACTGGCGGCGCAGGCTCGCCCCGGTCGGGGGTTTCTTCCAGCGCGCTTTTATTTTTCCGTCGGGTTCCGGGAGCGGGTGCTCCGCGGGTTTGGGGGCAAAAACTGCCACCCAGCGGCACCCTGGCGGGGAGGTCAGCGGGTCAGACCCGGAGCGTGGACACCCTCCTCGCCCCGGAGTGCTGGCGAGGGCTGCAAAGGGGTGATGGAGGGTCCCCGCGGCGCTGACCCCAGAGCCGTTTTGCACCCCGGGGCATGGCCCGACGGGTAATGAAGGTACGCTGCCTGTCAGCCCCTCTTGGTACCCTGCTTTGCAGGGGGATGTTGGCAAAGGAATGAGCAGAAGGTCCCTCAGGGCTGACCTTTCTGGTGCCTTACAGCACCCTGGGTGCCTGTCCCAGGTATGCCCAGGGGGGTCTCTGCTGGTCTCCATCTGGTCGCTTGCTCCCCTGGGTGCATCCACCCTGGCTGGTGCACGTGTGCGTGCATGAGCATGCCTGCCTACCAGCTACTGGTCATGCATCCCAGTCTAGGATGGCTTTTCTTCTTAGATATCTTGTTTATCCGCCAAATCCCTATGTTTATAGTCACATGCAACTAGGAGTGTTGGTATTTTATCATGAGCTGGGATTTCAGTGGCTGGACACCTCCCTCTGGTCCTTATACTTTTGTTGAAAGCCTTTTTCAGGGAGAGCTGCTGTATGAAAACCAGCACAACCAGATGGAGTTGCGATGAGACCTCCAACATATTGCAGCACCATCTCCCCTTGGGTAGTGGTGGTGTGGTAAATGGCATGGGTACAGGGTTTGGTAGACATGCTTCTCTTGTGCTTCTGGCCTATGGGTTAGTATGGATTTGCATTCTGTAAGTTGCAGTGGGATGGCTGCATGGTGTAGTGCACTGGTGTTGGTGTGATGGGACCTGAAACTCACATGGGTCACTGCAGAACCAGGCACTCCCTCATTAACCACTCATTGCATTGGGTAGTCCTGCTCCATGGTTTGTCATTGCCCAAAGCTAACCCCCTGCTCCTGTCTGGTCCCTCTCAGCTAGGCACCTTCAAGGCTGACGATGGGGACTATTTTGTAGAGCCACTGCTATCACTCGAAGAACAGGAGTATGAAGAAGAGCACAATAAACCACATCTAGTCTACCGACACCGAACCCCTCCAATGAACTCTTCGTGGGACAGGCAGACTTGCGATACTCCAGGTACTCATTCTGTTATGGCTATTGGTGACTTGGCACCTATGAAAGAGAACTCATGCAGTAAAAACAGTAGGTTTGGGTGGGGCAGAAGGGACGTGGAGTTGAGGGACCCCTCTAGAAATGGTACTGTGTGAGCTAGGACCAGGCTCGTAGTGGTACTGCTGTCCTGGAGAGATGTGGTGCGCCTGTGCTTTCTAGTAATGGGTTAGAAGGAAGCTGTGGTCAGGAAAAATGTTAGGTTTCCGTTTCATCCCTGCTGAGGCTGGCAAGAGATCCTTTGGGCTGTCTTGCCTTAAATATCCTATGAACATTTCAGCTTGCTTTCTGTCCTCTCCTACATGTAATTCCTAACCATCCTAATCTAATTTGTTCTCTTTCTGAAATTCTCTTTCTGTCCTTTAAATGACTTCTTGGTCTTGCTGTGCTCCTGTCTTCCCTTCTCAAATGTGTTTGTGATTTGCAATGTGTTATTTCTTTCTAGTGGAAATGAGAAGGTCCTAACACCAAGCCTGATGGTTTTTCCCTTATTAATCACTTTTCCATGGTTCATTTTCAAAGGCCTTTTTCCCTAGTGGCCCTTTCTCCACCAGCACCATCTCCCTGACCTCCTTGCTCCCTCTTACTAGTCATCACACATATGAAAGAGCGGAAGGCTCTATCTCCCCTTCACTTGCCTTGATGAGCAATAGCCTTGCTCCTACTGTCCCTATTATCTGCAGTGGCCTCTTCCTGCTCTCTGCTTCGTTGACTTCCTGATTTTCACAACTAATCCTCTCCTTTGGCAGTAAATAACTAAGTTCTCTCCTGTTTCATCTGCTCTTTTGTCCTCCTCCTTTGGCCTGCAGCTAGATCTGCAGGAGCTTTAAAGTCTAAGCAGAGTAGACCTTGACTGGCTTCCCTTGCGCAGGCTGCAAGCCGCTCATGTGCTGCAAAGTAGGTGGAGTTACTCAGGGAGTAAAGGTACCACTGGAGGAGAAGCGTGGCGCCAAACTCAGGCTTCATTTAACACGTGTGACTCGTTTGGCACCCATGAGTGTGGATCGTGGCTGTGCTGTTGAGTTGTTGGTCTGTTCAGCTTGAACTGATCTTGCTACCTCAGAAGATGCTCTGGTGCTCTGTCACCAGCCAGAGCTGATGCACTAGGAACATGTTTTTCTTCTAGAAGACATGTGGACGCATGTCCGCATGCAGCCATACGTGCTGGGGGACAATGGTACCTCTCACAAGGCCGTCGTTGTTTGTTCTTCCAAGGGTTGCTGCTGGACTATGCCATTCTGGTTTCTCTCTTCCAGCTGTTTCTGCTCCCTTCTTTGAGATCAGATGCAGGAGACTCAGAACAGTTGGAAAGAAACACGGAATCTGGCACATTGCATCAGTAGCCCTTGGAGGAACGGAGCAGCAGATCACAGGACTCATTGAATCGAAGGTAGCTGGGAGGGCTCTGACTCTGGCTTGTGGACTTCACTCTGTGCCGTTATAACAGCCTGCTGTATTTCACCCCACTGTGTCATAGCTTCCATTGAGGGTATTATTCTTCTGGATCATGATTCACAAGAATAATGCTCCATCTATGGTATTATATATATGGTGTGTATCTCTCCCCTCTTTTCCAACATACTTTGCCTCTTTCTTATCTTTATTTCCTTGTTTTTCTCAGTTACTCTGTGTAGTGGAAGGAGAAGATCTTGCCTCTCACATACAAGCTTTAAGGTTCCAGATAGGTGTGACAGTCTTACTTGTCCTCCTGTCCTCTTTCTCTCCATCTCTTGCTTCCTCTTTCACCATTGTCCAAGGTTTTGAAGCAGAATGATGTATGGTGAAGAAGTCTCGTTCACTTAATTTAAGTAGCAAGCAGCTTGGGCAATGCTGAACCTTGGTATTCCCCCTGGATCTGGTGGAAAAAAGGTATCTCACATGTCTTTGGAGCAGAGGAGAAAAACCAAAATCTGGTAGCGCTCACTGTTTTGAGCAGGGTGCATCAGTCACTCCTAGCAGAGAAGAATGGTTTCATGAGAGTCTGGGGGAGCTTGTTAGAGCTGTAGGGTGTTGTGTGAACCCAGTGAGAAGTGTGAAAAGGTGCATTTGCTTTGCAGGCTTCTGGCAGGGATTGAAATTTGCTCAAAGAGGAAATTAATGCAAGGGAAATCTTTGGTACCCACCCTGCAGTGAGCGAGGGAGCCTGCATTGCCGGGCAGTGGGGCTATTAACAGCTTTCTGATAGTCTTCTTCCTGGAAATGATTAATAAGCAACACACTGGTGTGCCCTTGCCATGATGATGTAATTATAGACTTATTGCAGTATCCAGGAAAAGTTTCCCTTGTGAGTTGACTGACAGGTTGAGTAAAAGCTTTCATTTCCAGTGATCTCCTGGTGTTCAGCATCCTCAGGTCAGCTGAGAAAAACATGTATTTGATTTTCTGTAGAAGTTTTAATTAGCCATTTCTGATAACAGTTTTAGGTCCTCTGACATATGAGATTCTCTGCAGATGTTGTGAAAAAAGGCCTTTCTTCTCTGAGCGCTGACAGATATCGAATGCAAACTGTGCTCTGCATATGAACTTTCATAGCACAGCACCAGGGTCTCCTGGCAATGCATTTCAGTGTCTGGCATATAGCTCAGCCACCGCAATAAAAACTTTTGACAAAGTTTTCCTTGGGGTAACAGGTTAATGTAGTTTCAGTCATAGGAAATGGTGCAATTTCTCCTCCTTCCCTTCTTTTAGTTAGTACTGTGAATCAATTTGTCATCTGGTCGAGGATCTGGCAGAATAATTAGTTGCGCTTTACTGAATAGCCCTGACGGGATGAAGACTTGGCCAGGTCGAGAGCATGATGTCAGTAGGTGCAGCACAGCTACCACCCATCGCTTCACGATAGCAAGCTTTTCCGATCCAAATTATTAATATCCGCTTTTTTGAGGTGGAGGAGGAAGGGAATAGAAATTCTGATCCTAAAAAAAGAAGAAAAGGAAGTGGCTCATTGCGAAGCTGGAGAGTGGAGCTTTCCTGCGCCCCGCGGAGGAACAATCTGACTCCGATGATAAAAGGCGCATAGCTGCATCCTGCAGCACTGCAGGGGGCTGTGTCCCTCTGTGCTGGCCAGTACTGGGGGACCAGCAGCAGCAAGCCTACCGCCCCATCCAGGCTGACCTCCTGCGAGGAGCAGACCAGCCAGCCCTACCCACTGGTTTCCATGTGAAACCCCAAAGGTTTGGTGTGGCAGAGAGATGTCCAACTCCAGATGCCAACAGGACACTGCCTCTAGTTATCACCTGAATAAACCACTTTGGGCCACCTCTTGCACTGCATCTTGTGTGCGTTTTTGCTGCCCCTTCTTTCTCTCACGTTTCCCACGTTTTCTGTCATTGATATGTTTTTTAGGTATATTTTGGTTATTGGATTCTCTGGAGCTCTTCTCTTCCAGTTTTTTTTGGGTTTTGTGGTAGCGTTAGCGTTTTACTGAGTCGTATTCAACCATTCTGCTTGTTGGCCACCCCTTGTTCTGAGACAGATTGGCCTCCACCTGCCTGGTGGCACCAAGCCACAGTTGCCTTGTGTCCATGACTATAAATGCAAGAGTTGGGCTTTCTTGTCTCTCCAGTTCTGCTGCATGCTCAGCTATTTCATTGCTCCAGACTTTGCCAATTCCTTGTTGCTTTTGCTGTGACCCTGTTGCGGTGCTCCTGAATGAACTCTTTTGGGGCAGCTCCTTGTTTGTTCCCACTGCGTTCATTTTGCTGCTCTCCTGATCTGTGCTTTCTGTGTCCTTCCCAGCTTTGTTAGTCAAATACCTCCCTGTTTCATAATTCTTTTATATTCAAGACCCACCAGTGGCTGAGATGAATGAATCAAGGAGTAAATCTTTAGCGAGCATTAACTGTTCCCATGGCTTGTTGCTGGTCAGCCATGCCTGTCCTGAGGCTGGCGTGTCAGACGTGGGCTCTGAGGCTGCATGTGAGGATCTTGCACAGAGTCCTGGCTCCTTAATGAGAGTGCTTAAAGTGGGAATATCCACCACGGGCAAAACTCCTCATGCAGAAGCAGCAATAACACTCTGACAGTGCCAAACTAGTAGGAAGATGATTAGAGCGTTTCCTGTTTCTGGAGGAGAGCCAAGGGGCTGCAGCCAGCAAAGAGGCCTTCCAGCAATTCACACTGGGATGGTGAGGTTTTGGAAGCGGGCTCAGAGGAGCACAGGACAGAGCAGATCTGACCTGGGCAGAGCTGGCTGCCAGCAGAGGTGGGAAAGCTCAGTGACTCAGCTGCTGAGGTTGCCTTCCAAAATCCATATGCATTACCAGCACAGAGAGCTGCTGGGCACAGCCTAGAGGCTTAGCACTTCCCAGAAACGGATGTAAAAGGGTCTCAAATTTGCAGCTGGGTATTTAGCTGCAAGGTGTTAAAGCAGTTGGACTACTCAGGAGGCAGCACGTGTGTACTGCAGCTCCAAAAAGGCAAGGCTGTGTACTTGCATGGGTGAGGAGGAGAAAAGAAGCTGTGTGCGTGTAAGTTGTGTTGAAAAGGTTGCTGTAAAAAACACAAGACAAATCTGTGTCAGCCAAGTCTTGCCGCCGAGCTAGCGTGACATGGGCTTAATCAGTAATATGTCACTGATTTTTCAGTTGCATTAATGAGTAATTTGTAATAGATTACCCTTTTATAGTAAATGTAACAACCCTTCACACTGAACATGATGCTGGGGAGCCCCCAGAGCAGAGGAGTGCTGCCCTGGATCTCAAGCAAGCAAGTGGTGCTGCCAGCCCCATGACTGAGATCTTCTTTCTGCATGATAATTAGCATCAGCCTGCTCAGCCCTTACAGGTGGTTGTCATCTCTTTCCCAGTGCCACCCAGATGCAAAGAGTCATTGATGAACCCATGGCACAAGGAGGAGATTGTCCTGCCACTGTGTTCCCATGTGCTTGAGGAGTGGCCAGGTTGATGTTGATAGGAGTGGGTCTGCTGATGTGTAACCAGTGCTAAGACCAAGGAGGTGACATGGGTGGGGATGTGTTGGGGGTCTGGCACCATGGCTAAAGCCTGACTTTGTCCCTTTCCATGTATCATGGTCTCTTGTTGGTTCAAGTAGGTGATAAGCTCTTTCTCCGGCCTGAGCTGCAGTTTGAGGTATATACCCCATGTTAGGACTGGCAATGGTGGGGACCGTGGCCAAACAGGCCAGAGGTGGAAAACTTCATACTCATTCTTCGGACCACTTATACATGTTACATTCTTATTTTATAGCAGGTTTGAGGCAGAAACTTTAAATGTCCCTTTCCACAGGACTCAATGTTTTACTGGTGACTGGTCCATGGTGAAATCCCAGCTCCTTTTCAGTCAAGCTGTTGGTCTAAAGCCCTCTTGTATTTTTGCTGTTCTTTTGGACCGTTTGTCTTTGTTCTACCTGTGACCTTACTTTGGTTTTCAACTCCTCCATCCAGCAGAACTTCACATTCTAGGTGTCTGGTTTCCAAGCAGGTCTTCAGGCAAATTCTGTGCTGCTGGGTCTCACGTAGCCTTGGGATTGTGGGAGATCTGCAGGGAGGTTTTCCTAAGCCTTTGCTTCCAGGTTGAGCAATTCCTGTGCTCTTTCAGATATCTGTTTAAGCTGTCAGCTTTGCTTTTGGCCTCAGGGTAAAACATTGACTTCGTTCTTTCCCTCAGAAAAGCTTCTCATCTTGAGGAAGTGAATTGTAATTTATAGTAAGATAGTAATTATTTCAGGTTTCCTTCCCTCCCAAAACCAGCAAATGAGAGAGTTACGTCACGAGTCCCATATGCTAATGTAATTAATTCTATTTCTGGCTTCCTGTTGAGGTAATAGCACAGTAACGGCCAACTAGTACTTGGTCAGATGGGCCTGGGATGTCAAGCATAAGCTTTTCCCATACTGACTTAGGAAGAGATCAGGCTGGGATGTTTGTGCTATCTTGCTGTGTGCTGGCAAGTGAAATAAGGTATTAGACTAACTTTGGTTAAAAAAAGTGATTACAGCCAAAAATGCAGATCCCCTACTGTGGTTTTGTTTTAAAATTTTTCAATGTGAGGTACAAGTGAGGTGCATGAATTATCTTGTTGTTAGTATTAAAAATGTATGAAGTCTGATACCCTAATGGTGGAAAACCAAGATTGTGGCTGAACAAGTCATTATTGCTTGGTTATTGTTTTGCAACTTGAACATGATAAGTGAAGAGAGTTAAATTACTCTCCTGGAATCAAAATCGATGTAATTGTGATTTTTCAGCTACTTTTACATCACCTGTGTGGACATCCACTGAAGAAGGGCAGATGGGAGAAGCAGGGAGGTATCAGTTTGGTCCTTTCCATCTGTACCCCATAGCGTATACAAGTGAAAGTAAACATGCTTACTATTCTGTGACTCCTGTGATGCCCCATCCCTGGCCATGTTTAAGGCCAGGTTGGATGGAGCTTGGAGCAACCTGGTCTAGTGGAAGGTGTCCCTGCCCATTGCAGGGGGTTAGAACATGATGATCTTTAAGGTCCCTTCCAACCCAAACCATTCAGTGATTTTATATTTCTCTTTCCACATGCCTGTATTGTCATTACCTGTTGAAGTTTCTTTCTTTCTAATGGGATTTTTTTCTGATCTTTTGATCTTTCACTGAGTTTAGTACAAAGCTATGGTGATCCCAGTGTTGTTCCTGTTGGCATGGTACCTCCTAGGTATCACTAGACATGGACATGGATAACATGTTGGTGCACTCGAGGCTGTCATGCTTTGGGAGTTGAATTAAGAGCAAGCAAACAAGCTTAGTAGTTCAGGTGCTCCAGTGGCTTGCAAAGCAGAGGTCAGGTTCAGCAAGTGCAACCTCTAGAGCTCTGGAGGCAAATAGGTTTAATTAGCCCTGGCAGTGCCAAAGGCAGCAGCTCTGTCTGTTTTCCTGATGTACTGAAGTACCACCAGTGTATGTCAGTGTGCCCATGGTATATTCATACCGGTGTGACCCACAACCTGGCTCAAAAACGTGTCTACTCATAGATGAAACACTGGGATGTACTTTAGCAAACTGCCCAACCCCTTAAAGTATCAGGGTAGGTTTCAAGCTATTTTGCCATGGTGTTTTTAGTCATTCTCTAGGGCTAGTTTATTCTTGAACTAGTGGATTATGGAACTGGTATCAGTGACTTTCAGCACTGTAGCTTTCTGTCAACCATACCTTAAACCAATTTTGAAGCACTTCAATGGTCCTTTTGTGCCTTGTGGTTGTAAGGTGCAGTTATTTAGGTATTTCTTTTCTGTAAGATGATCTTGAATCATTTTCTGCCACATGGTCAGCTCACATGTTACTATCTGCTTTCTTAAAGAGGCAATTTATTGTTTTGTTCATTAATCTGGTTTCTGTCTACTGTGTGAAATTGATTGCTACTTTCACGTACAACTTTTTACCTTAGGCAGAAAAGAATTCTTTAAAGCTGGAATGCATTCTGACATACATCATCAGGAAAGGAAATGTCTGGAGCATGTGTGGTCTTTGGTGCTTGCATGGTATAAAAACAGAGTATTTTCTTACTGAGAGAAGTTGATTGGTGCTAATTGCAAGTCCATGGTTCTCAAGCATTCTGGTTCAAGCAGCAGGAAGAAAGGCAGGATCACCCTGAAAGACGTGGATGGGTTCAGCATCACCTTGAGCCTTGGCAGCTCCAAGGTTGAGTATAGCCAAAGGTACCGCGGGCGGCAGTGGCTGATTTTTGTATCAGTGATGCTTCATGCCAGTCTAAACTGCTCATGACTCTGTAGTGTTGCTTTCTGGCCTTGAAGAGTATTTTCATAGGCTACAAACACAGATTCCAGGCTCTGGGATTGGACATGGGGGACATCTTCAGCGCCATGCTGCTGGGCACAGACCTTTCTGAGCGTCTGAACATTGCTCCAGTTGGAGATCTAGGAAGCCACTTAGTAAAGTGTACATATGTAACTCAAAGGCGGGGAAGGCGAGAAATTAACAAGGTGTACCTGGGTAATGAGGGCTTGTGATCTGTTCCTGGAAACATTGCTCTTAATAGCAAAGGAAACTTCTCTGTAGAAGCCCGGTATTTTGGTGCTCCTGGAACAGTCTGGGAGGGAGCACTTTTGAGCCCATACCATAGTGTGAACAATATGGGCAAAACTGAATTACTTCTCCTTCGTATTTCTCTAATAGTGGCAGTTGTGAAGGGTCTGATATTTTACTGCATTTTCAATAGTTCCAACCGTGAAAGTTTGATCTCTGCAGTTTCTTCCAGCTCTTGCTGATGAGGGCTGATACTTTAGTTGATGTCTCTGTTAAATAGGTTCAGATTAATTTGCATTTGAGCACTTTCTGGTTTGCAGATTAGAATAATTGGGCAAACTTTCATTTCCACTCTTGGTGCAGGATATCTTTCTCTTTGGATACTGGCTGGTCCCGATCCTTCATTTCCCTTCTGACGTAGGTCACTGATCTCACCTCTAAAGCCTGTTTCCCCTATTTATCTATAGCAGCAGCTCCAATTGCGCAGCCGCGGAGCTATCCAGAGGGAAGGCAGGATTAGTCCTGCTCATAGCTCTGGTTGTCTCAGTGTGGTGCAGGTCATGGCAGTTGCTGCTCCCACGTTACTATTCCTGGTGAGAAGCTGCTGCCAGCAAAGGGATATTTGTATCTGTAGATATATTGAAAGAAAGATAGAGATATAAAACATATTGATAGAGAATTAAAGCAGGCCTAAAGCTGAGAAAAATCATTTGGTCCTGCTTAGGACCTGTGTGGGTCTCCAAGAGGAGCCAGTTTTCGTCCCATTTCCTGGCAAAGAGAGCCTGAAAACATGGTTTGATTTCAGCCAGTCTGACCTCTGTATGAAGAAGATCCATTTTGCCTCTTAGCTGTCTCTTCCAAGTGATGACAGACACTTCAGTGGCTGCTGTTGTACCAGCTACAGGCAGCAAATTCAGACCAGCTAACTGTAGCTGTAGCTTGTACTGGAGTGTTTGAATAAGGTTTGCTGCTGTGGCTCCTGCAGGTCACACACTGACTGGAGATGTGCAATAAGTAACTTCCAAACGCTGGTTTTATCATCTGTGCAGCTGGATCAGAGCAGGTCTAAGAGTGCTATGGGCCAACCACTGAGTGGCAAACTTTGTGTTAAATATCCTAGGTCATACATTCAGGAAAGGTTTGATAGTAGGTTAGTTTGAAAGGACCATGCTCCATTTCTAGCTTGGAGTAGTTGTTAATGTTATTAGCGCAAGACACAGATTATTTTCCCACCTTATGATCTCTTTTATGTCTCTTTTTTGGTGGCTGTTTTCCCCCGCTATGGGCAGCTCTCATGAACTTGGAGCTGAACTGCAATTGCTTGCACTGTCACATGTCTTATTTAATTGTGCAAATTGCTTTCTATTCCAAGGACAAGTTAATGTAGAAACGGAAAGGGTTAGAACTGTTGGGATAAGCGGTCACTCTTTCTTTTAATTTTTGGGTTTAACATAACAATAGCTACTATTTCAGAAGCAGTCCCTGGATCTGCCCTGTCATCCCTTCATGCAGGCAAAGTACTTATGTAGGGCCTGAGTCTCCCCTGCCCTCTCCCTTGGGATAGATTCCAAGTCCATTAATCAGTGGAAATCATCCATAAGTCAGCTCAGTGGGCTCTGGGCTGAGGCTTCTGGTGCAAGTGGGAAGGTGCCATCAAGGAGGAATATCCCTGTCACAGGGCTGGGTCTCCTTTTTAAGTCCCACATAACAAAGAAGAAACCAGGCAGAAAGAAAAATGGACATAGACCTCCAGCTCTGCCTAAAGATAGTGCAAACACCATTGACTAGCTTAGTAAAGCAAGCTGCTAAATGGACATTATTCCAGCAGCCTTTTAGCCATCTCTTGAATGAATATTAACTGTTGAATCAGTGCACAGACTCACCCAGTACTTGAATTATTGATTTGTAGTTTGTATGGGTTTAAAGTGTTGGTCTACCAATTGGGCTTTGTTTTTTTTGCAGATTAAAGCAAATGTTTTGTTGCTTCAACCCAACTGATTCCTTCCATGTGTAGATAGATGTTTTTCAGGTCATTTGCAGAGATTGAGAGCTTGCCAAGTGAACCATTCTTCTTCCCAATTTCTGTTAATACATTAACACAATAGGAAACTTAAAAAAAAGGCAAACCCAGGTGGAAAAACATTGCACCCTTTTTTGGTGCTGTGTGTGGCAGTAGGAAGCTGTCACTGTAAAACTGAACTTTTCTTCTGTAACATGAGAGATTTTCACTTCTGCTTGATTCAATGGCCGTGTACTGCACCATTCAATAAGGGTATGGCTGTTGTGGCCATTGTAACAGAGCAAGACATCAGCAGCATCAGGCACAGTGAGTACTGGCAGTGCCTGTAACTGCCATTAATGCTGGTGGGGATATTATGGATGTGTTGAGAGCAGTGCCCTGCCATTAGTGTTTAATTTTTTACAGGTAAATGTGAGCCATCTCTGAGTGTAGTTATATGCAAGAAAGATGGGTGAAGATAACAGTTCACTACTGTCAAAGTCCAGGAGTGGCTTTACATACAATGCATCACCGCTCACTTGTGCTTGGTTTTACAGTAACTAGGCTGGCAAACATACTGAATGTGACTTGTCCAAATAGTGTGCTGTAAGTGTTGGAGTGATTCATACCTGGAAAATAATGTCAGGTTTTGAAGGGATGATGGGGCTGACTTGGTCTATGTGCTGGACAGGGGAAGTGCACTGATACTGTACTGACACTTGGCAGTGTTAGGTTAGCAATTGGACTCGATGGTCTTCAGGATCTTTTCCAACCTAAATGATTTTGTGACACTGTGCCAGATCTCTGCAAAAGGAAAAAGGCAGTTTTTGCTCTGTGCCAGGCATGGCTGCCTGTGTTGGGCTGTGGTCCTGCACAGTGCATCAGGTTGGGGCTCTTAGAATCAGACCTGGCATTTCATGGTTTTGGGGTTTTAGTGGATTTTGAGGTTCTTTTTTGAGCATGTGACAACACTGTCTGCAAGATTTCAGTGCAAGCCTGGTGAATATCAACAACTCTAATACCTCCTGTATAACCAGTGTCTCTTTGAAGAATCCTTTGCCTTTCCCTCTTCTGTTGCCATCTGCCAGGGAGGCTGAAGGAGAAGATGCCTTAGCTCCATGGTTCCGTTTGGGGCCCTATGGAGCCATAGTGGTGGATAGTGCAGAGCTCTGCCTTCGCACTGCAGCCTTGCCTTCAGCCTCACTTGAGCTCTGTAGGTCATCTCCTCATCCTTAATGCATTTTTCCTTTAGCACTTCTGTTTTTAAGTTAGTCATTTAAAAGGAAAATTTAAGGGATTGGCTGAGGGTGCAGAGAGGAGGGGAGCTGGTTGAAGGGCTGTTAGCACTTGCTCCTCGGTCTGGTCTTCTTCTCACCTTTAAGTTTTTTGTATGCATAGTTGGCTTCCTGCACTGGTTGTCACTGAATGAGTCAGGATAATGTCATGGTTGCCCACGAAGCGATGCCAGCATAAGAACACAACCTTGCCAACACAAGGGCATTGATTAGTGCAAAGGAACTAGGGCAATCCAATTATAACCACAAATGCTATTGGCTTTCTCAAATTCTTAGCCAAATAACTGCAGGCTCTCTGCTGTATTAAGGTGGTCTGGACTGACTGTATCAAGAAGGGAATTCATAGGACTTAGTGCAGAGTAAACAGGATTTAATTCTTGAATACTGTATTGCCTATTTACACATAGGACAGAAGGATAGTATTTTTCAGATAGGTAGAAGCTGGCTGACCCCCTTTGCCTGCCCTCGATATTGGAGAATGTATTTTATATGTCCTTTTTTGGAAATCATTACAAAATATCCTAAGAGGAAACTACACAGGAAAAATAGCTAAGAAGTTTCCTATCATGTTGATCTTGTTTGAGCACTGAGTATTCCTTTGTTCCCTACTATTATGCTTCCTCTAACCTACTCAGTGGGTCAGATAAGGAAATGTGATATTTTTCACCACCATGACGAAATTAAGCTAAAGCTACAAAGACCGTGAGGGTTGTAGCCTAGAGTCTTAGATGAGTAGTTCAGATCTGGCTTTCATATTAAATGCAGAAGCAAACAGTCTCTCATGGATGAATCACACTCAATTAGCTACTTCCTATGATGAACTGATTAAAAATTAAGTGGCATCAAATAAGACTGATTTTGCTCTAACATTTAAATAATGCTATAATTACATACTAATCAGATGGTAAATCTTAATTGTACATGTTCCATATGTTTTATTTGCCCGTTCTCCCTCTTTGCTTTGTCGTCTTTGTATCAGCATGGAGTATATTTTCAGGCTGCTTTTATGTTTGGCCTAATTGAATATCAAAAGCAGTATATGTGAAACTTCCTGAATTCTATTCTTTAGCTAGTGGCAGCTGTGCTATTAGATGACCTTTACCATTCTTGTAGCACAGAATAATAAAGGGAGGGGGGGAATTGAAGCCCAGCCGTGTTATTGTTAGAGACAGAAATAAATCATATATAATTGCTTCACTATGAAGGCCAAATCCTGCCGTCCTTCATGCCTGAGTTAGAAATACAGGATTTGGGCCTTTGTTTCCTGTGGTTTCCTGGCCACCTTGGACGTGCCCAGAATCCTCACACTGTTGCTGCAGTGGCTAATTACCATCATGGGGCTCAAGTTGTGTTAAACTGAGCGGCAGCCCAGGCTCCATCCCTCCTGCATGGGCAAGGAGACAGCTGTGCTGCAGGGAAGCCTTCATGGGAATCATAGAGTCATAGAATAGTTAGGGTTGGAAAAGACCTTAAGATCATCGAGTTCCAACCCGCCTGCCATGGGCAGGGATACCTCCCACTACACCATGCCACCCAAGGCTATGTCCAACCCGGCCTTGAACACCACCAGCGATGGAGCATTCACAACTTCCCTGGGCAACCCATTCCAGTGCCTCACCACCCTCACAGTAAAGAATTTCTTCCTCATATCCAATCTAAACTTCCCCTGTTTAAGTTTGAACCCGTTACCCCTTGTTCTCTCACTACAGTCCCTAATGAAGAGTCCCTCCCCAGCATCCCTATAGGCTCCCTTCAGGTATTGGAAGGCTGCTATGAGGTCTCCACGCAGCCTTCTCTTCTCCAGGCTGAACAGCCCCAACTTTCTCATCCTATCTTCATACGGGAGGTGCTCCAGTCCCCTGATCATCCTCGTGGCCCTCCTCTGGACTTGTTCCAACAGTTCCATGTCCTTTTTATGTTGAGGACACCAGAACTGCACACAATACTCCAAGTGAGGTCTCACAAGGGCAGAGTAGAGGGGCAGGATCAGCTCCCTCGACCTGCTGGTCACACTCCTTTTGATGCAGCCCAGGATACGGTTGGCTTTCTGGGCTGCAAGCGCACACTGCCGGCTCATGTTCATTTTTTCATTGACCAACACCCCCAAGTCCTTCTCCGCAGGGCTGCTCTGAATCTCTTCTCTGCCCAACCTGTAGCTGTGCCTGGGATTGCTCCGACCCAGGTGTAGGACCTTGCACTTGTCATGGTTAAACTTCATCAGGTTGGCATCAGCCCACCTCGCAAGTGCGTCAGGGTGTCCACCTTGAAGTGCCGTTGACTTCTGTAAGGTTACTTTAAAGACTAAGAAAAGCCTTAGATGTTGGATTACATGGTGGCCTTCCACAGAGTGCTTCTGGTTTGGGTACTTGTTTGGAACAAGCCTGCTAACTCTTGATTGAAGCGGAATAGCTATTTTGACATGTGGTATTAACTTTATTCACTCCAGATTGTACTTGATGTTTTTGTCTGCTTTTCAATCATAGATCATGAACACAGTCACAAAAAGAACAGGCGGAAACACTGGAGAAGACAGTGGGCAGAAAGCAGCATATTATCTGACGTGGAGATGTTGAAACACAGTCTGGAAGTGAATTCATTTTCTGCAGATAGCAACAAGACTGGGAACATCAGTGAAAAGAAGAGCCACAAACGAACAAAGCGGTTTCTCTCCTATCCTCGGTTTGTGGAAGTGATGGTGGTGGCTGACAGCAGGATGGTTGCCTACCATGGAGCTAATCTACAGCACTATGTCTTAACATTAATGTCAATAGTGAGTATTCAACTAGGAGGAGTACATTTACCTACGGATCATTTTCTTGTCATCACAGAGCACACTTTCTGCTGTGTTAATGTGCAGTACCATCAGTTTGCCTAGGCCAGTATGGAGATAGTGCTGGGATTAGAGTAAAGTTTGGAATCACTAGTTGGAGTTGCCTTTCTTCCCAGACCCATCATGTTTCCTGCACCTCTCTCTTTCACCTTTCCAATCACCAAGCATTATGAGAAATATCACTGGCCCTTTAGTCCATGTCTTCTTTTTATTTAAGACCATGTGAAATAGCAACTGAATTAAAAAGGTACTTTGGGAAGTGTGCCTTCCAAGGGGCTGATGCTAGCAGGTTATGCAGTTTCTTGCCTTCCCTTGCTGTTGCAAGGAGAAGCAGCCTGTGGTCACCTGGGTCCTTAGCATAGTGCTGGGATTGGCTTTCCAGGCAGAGAACAAGCATTTTAGTAGCTGCTGGTACTAGGAGGCAGTAGTACCATCCCCAAACAGGCAGCTCTGTAGTTGCAGAGTGACTGGAAGTGAATATCTGGCATAGTTGTGTCACTGGAGGGATTTTCATCCTGTTTGAAGGTAGAAGTGCAGTGAATATGTGGTCTAAAACTTTCTATGTCAAAATGAGGCACTTGGGAGAATAAGTTGCTTTTGACAGTCTTGATTGGTGGCCATTGTATCTCAGAGCAGAATGATCCTGTAATTTGGTGAAACGTGTGCCAAAGCAAAAGGAAATGTGTGGTTTCTGCAATACCAGCAGGTTTGCTTCATTCTGAAATTGTGCTTCTGGCAGGAGGCCTCTCCAAGTAGCATCAGAGCACTGAGTGGGACAGAAGAGCATCTCTGGAATGAAACAGTTGCAGAATGGAAAACATGCAATGTATTGTCTTAGTTGTTTCTTTCCTTGAATGTTAACAATAATTCTGAATAATTCTGTTCAAATCAGGTGGCTTCTATCTACAAAGATCCGAGCATTGGAAATTTAATTAATATCGTTATTGTGAAATTGGTGGTGATACATAATGAACAGGTAATGGAAGTGATTTTCTTCACTTTCTGTTTGACAGTGGCACTTGTAGCGGGCGTCGTGATGAATAAGTAAATTCCTGCTGTTTGTTTCTTATTAGGATGGTCCTGCAATATCTTACAATGCCCAGACAACATTAAAAAACTTTTGCCAATGGCAGCAATCCCAGAACCACCCTGAAGGAAGTCACCTTCAACATGATACAGCCGTGCTTGTGACCAGGTGTGGTGCATATTCTCTTAAAAACTATAGCCTGTCATATATCAGAGGCTGTGAGCAAGTCACATATCTAGCTGTGGGAAATGATTAGGTTTGGATGTGGGGGCAGTGACATTTGTAATTGTGGGAGCAGTGTAACTGTGAGCTGAATTGGGATAGTGTGTCCAGCATAGCGATAGATGGCTGAGAGCTTCAGGACTGTCCAAGGTCTGCCCGTGGGTTCAGCATAGGGTGAAAAGCATTGATTATGGTAGGGAGTTGTTTTGGACTCTGGATGATGTGGCAAACCAATATGAGAAGGCCTGTTGGAGGACCAAGAATTGCTTTTGGATGTTGTTGCTATTGTGCTTGTACCTTAACTCGCTGCTGCATTGAAAATTAATGTGTCAGGTCTGCTCTGCTTTCAGACAGGATATTTGTAGAGCGCACGACAAATGCGATACTCTGGGTAAGGAAAACCTTTTCTTTGTCTTTTAATAACTTTTTTTGTACTGATAATGTCAGTTGCCTGTGCTGAACTATGGGAGACTTTTCCCTATCATAAACCTCTTTGTTCCCTCCTAGGTCTGGCAGAGCTGGGCACGGTCTGTGACCCATACAGGAGCTGTTCAATTAGTGAAGACAACGGACTGAGCACTGCTTTCACAATAGCACATGAACTTGGCCATGTGTATGTTTTATGTAAATACATTTACATTTAAATAGCCCAAGGTTTATAGTAGCTAGGGCTTGCCAGCCATGTTTGGAATTGGTACCTGCTGGGCCTAATTATTTGAGAGGAGATAAATACACTTGGGTAGAAGATGCACCACCGAGGAAGATTAAGCTGTGTTGTGATTCTGAGAGGTGGTGGAGTGCTCCAGAGCCCATCTGAGAGCAGCAGAACCACATTTTGAGGAGGATGAGTGATGGGGTACCCCAAACAGCACCCAGGCAAGGGAGGAGTGCTAACAGATGTCCCTTATTGCTGCATCTTCTCACATCTGCATGCAGATGGCAGGTCCTCAGCCTGTCACAGCTCATCCCACTGCCATATGTGGTGCTACTGAAGGCAGCCCAGCTGTGTGTGAAGGCAGAAATTTACCCAGAGCATCTGGCAGGTAATGGGGATGTGATAAGTGAGCCTGATCCCCCTCTTTAACTATTTCACAATGGGAAATCTCCTGCTGCTGGACATCCCCAGAAGAGATGCTGTCATTCAAGATTGCACCTCCTCCAGTGGAAACTTCTTTTAACTGATCTTGACTCTTTTTGAGAGTGGTTGGGAGAAAAATCATCTCAGATCATGTAGTCCTTTGCCTTTACCCGCTGCTGCAACTCTTAGCTGATTTAGCTCCAAACCACCTCATGCCTGGTTTGCAGTGGAGGTCTGTAGGTTTGAGGTGGATGAGTACTTGAGAGCAGTTCTCTCATTTTTTTAAACTCCCTTTTTCTTCACGGGGAGCTGGCTGAGACTATCTATTTTTAGCTACAGTAGTATTTGTTTAAATGAGATTTCCTGATGGAAAGTCCCCGAAGGTTTGGTGTTCCCCACACTTAACCTATGGCTAATTCCTTCCCTAATGCCCCAGATCTGCTGGAGGGGTTAGCAGTGCTCCCGAGCAGGAAATGCCTCTTTGCTCTTTTACAGGGAGCAGAGTGGGAAAGATGGTTCATTGGAGGTAATCTTAATGGGATATAAACTCCCCAGCCTTCAGACGCAGGATCACACCGGGTCATTTCCCCTTCTCCACTTCAAACAGCCAAGCACTTTAAGCCATTCTGTCTCCCCTAACATTTTTGCTGCATTTTCCAATATGTCATGTGCTGCAAGCTTCGCATGGGTTTCTGCTGATATTGATGCTTGGTGGCATTTTGTAAACCTGCCACATAAAGCATAGGAGCCAAATCCTGGCTATCCCTGGTGTGACCCTGTTTAGCCAACAGCGTGAGGGATCAGCAGGTATGCAACTGCATTAAAAAACATTTGCAGGCAATGTAGGGTGCACACAAGGGACTTCAGGTGGGCACTGGGCTCAAGACATTTGTCTCCTTCAGAAACATATTCCCCTGGATCAACTCTTGGGTCTTTGTCTCAGTTCCAGAGTTCTTGCTATTTTCATGGTGGTGGGACCAAACTCCAGCTTGCCTGTGGGATGCCAACTGTTAATGAAAAGCTGAAATAGCCTCATACTTCAGGCTCCCTCTGGCAAAATATGTGTGGAGAGCTTACCAGGGTGTTCTGTAGCTTTTTGCAGACAAGCGCTAGGGCCTGCATTTGAGGAATGCTTGCTGACACTTAGGAATATGTGCATATATTCTTCAGTGCCCATCAGCAGCATATCTAGGAAAAGCTGTTGGGTTTGCTTACTTTTAGTTCACACTGTTGCTATGCTAAATACTTGACATTTGTCACTTAACTGACTCTGCTTTTCACTGCTGTTTTTCTCTTAGATTTAACATGCCACACGATGACAATCATAAGTGCAAAGAAGATGGAGGTAAAAATCAACAGCATGTCATGGCGCCAACACTGAACTTCTACACCAACCCCTGGATGTGGTCAAAATGCAGTAGGAAATACATCACTGAGTTTCTGGAGTAAGGCCTTGCATATGCATGAGTTAGGCTGTTTTTACATGTGCATGCATCCCATGGGGTTCCTTGGTTATTCTGAAGTCCTACTGTGCAGCGTTTGGAGGAAATCACAGGGATTTGTGTGTGCACACATCCTTTACATAGAGCAGGAATGCACCCCCGCTATCCAGTCCCTGCCAGTTCAGCCTCATGATAAGCTGGCAAGGACCGGCATCTCTATGGGGAAGAATGTCTAACCCCATGGGTATTGCTTTTAAGGAATGCACGTTCTCCTCGAACCTGAAGAGTGAGTTTTTCAAGCCCTGTGGCCCAGATACAGAGCTGTGTTTTAGGAGGCAGATTGCATCTGCCTTTCTGCTCCACAGGTCAAGATAAAGCCCTGGCACTAACCCGTGGTGGGAACACCGTTACAGGAGCCCGCGGGTCAGTTTGGTGCACGGTGATTACCCATTTTGCTGCGAAGCCTTCTCATGTGTTGTGATGGGGAACAGAACGGGAGCCATGATGGCAATTCCAGGAGCTCAGTCCCTTGGGCAGTTCTACTAATCAATGATGTTCTTTCTAAATATGTACCAGTGCTTGCTTAGTGACTAAATGCAGGTCGTGCACACTCAGATATGCTTTGCCAGGATAGCTGACTGCACGGTGGTGGATGGTTGTTGGCACAGCATGGTGGTGGTGGTGGTGGTGAATGGGTGATGCACCCTCCTGTGCTTGTGTCTGCAGTAGCTGTTGTAGTGCTTGTTCAATATGTCAAATGTGGTGCGCATCTGCCCTAAGGTTAATTCAGGTAAGCAGCAATGGGCTCTAGTTTCATGGCCTCCTGTTTAACACCATTTATCTGATTTGTGTTGTAGCACTGGCTATGGGGAGTGTTTGCTTGATGAGCCTTCATCAAGAACGTACACATTGCCTCAGCAGCTTCCGGGGCTGATTTATGATGTCAACAAACAATGTGAGTTAATTTTTGGACCTGGATCTCAAGTGTGCCCGTACATGGTAAGTGGAATTACACCCTGATGTTGCCAGAGCAAAATAAGGCCTCCTGGGGTTGGGTGAATCATGGATTCATAGGCTCATATGGGTTGCAAAAGACCTTTAAGATCATCAAGTTCAACCTTTACCCTAGGACTGCCAAGTCCGTCACTAAACCGTGTCAATAAGGGCCACATCTACATGTTTTTTAAACACTTCCAGGGATGGTGGCTTGACCGCTTCCCTGGGCAGCCTGTTCAATACCTGATCACCCTTTTGATGAAGCACTTTTTCCTAATATCCAGTCTAAAAATGGGAGGTGCACAAACCATCAAATTACTGTCAAGCTTGTGAGTTAATGATAAATGCTAGGGGGATAATTTCATAAAAGGTCAGATATCTGGTAAGGTACATGGCACATATTTAATACTTCCATCTTTTCAATACCTGAAGCAGATGCAGTGTCGGCGACTTTGGTGTATCAACATCGATGGCGCACACAAGGGATGTCGTACCCAACACACACCTTGGGCTGATGGGACAGAATGTGAGCCTGGAAAGGTCTGTAATAACTGGTGGTTCCAGCCTTGTAGCTGTTTCCTGGGGCTTAGGCTGAGCATATCAGTCCAAACCATCCTATCCCAGTGATCAGTTGTATAGGGAACAGCTTCTGATTGCAGGGGTGAGAGCCCAAACCATCTTGTGTTTTACACCTGGTGTGCATGGGTCGGCTCTACCCCAGGTAATGTGATTAACATTGACTGCTTGGCATAACGTTGTTTAAAGCAGGTATTCCTTCTGGAGTGCTCATCTTTTTCAATTAAAGCCCTTGAGTGCACTCTTGAGCAAAGCCTTTGCAAAGCTTCCCTAGGCTTTTATTAGAAATGTCCTATATGGTGTGAGCAATCAGTAATTTTGTGTAACATAAACTGGCCAACTGGTTTCATAGCTTGACAATATCAGAGTAAAATATGGAACTGATTGACATTTCCTGCGTGGAGCATTTTTAGCAGTAATTCATAGAAACTTTCAATTTCCATGTGCAATGTTAGTTTCCAGCTAGCATCGTGGTTTCTAGGATAAGTATTTAGTTTTTAGTTTTCCAGATCTGGAGAAAAATAGTTGAGAGGATTTTTCTTCTTCTTTTATTGAGATACTGAAGCTTTTGATGAAAAATGAGAACTAGTTTTCATCATTTGTGTCTGAACAAAAGCATTCTCTGTGTGGATCTAATAAAAAAACCCGAGATGTTATTCTACAAGGTATAACTCAGAAATTTACTTTTCTGGCTGTTGATGACCAGTTACAGTTTTCTTTTAGAGTCAACATTTTAATTCGTAGTTTTTCGAATGTGTATTTGGGTTTGTTGTTGAGGGATGTGGTTGGAAATCCTATTCCCTGTGCTACTCCTTGGAGCCAGCGATGCACCAATGCTTAATGTTTTATGTAAAACCCACACTGTTTTGAGACTCAGGATAAAGGGAAGGCAACTGTGGCATCCCTGTGACGAGTCCTTGTGCCTTCAACTCCTCCACTGGTGGCCTTGTGGTTGCTGGAAGCTCAGAAATAACTTGTTTTCTTGAAATTCCAAAATTGGGGTTGCAATTTTGTTCCGACAAACCTGCAGTTACCCTGGGACATGACCGGTGATGTGCAAACAACTGCAATTGGGCAGATTAGCACCTCCTCTGTTACTCTATGCCATGCAAGAGGCAGTGTACAGCTGCATGGCTTTTAATAAAGACTGTGTAAGCAAAAACATTTCAGCCCATAAATTTAGACGATTTAACAAGTCTAGACAAATTAGACAAGTGTGACCTGAACTTCTCAGCTGTGGGCAGATGGGCTCTTAAGAAAAGCTAATGCAGGCCACTTGTGTTCAGGCATTTGAATGCATTCTCATAAAAAGGCTTTATGGAGTAATTCTTTTATCTGTGTGTTGGTCTAATTCAAGCTTAAGTTTTGGATCATCATGTGGCGTCTCCTTAGTGTTTACTTGGGCTTGTAAAGTATTGTGGTGCGACTGTCTCCTGGTTATCGGTGCTGTTTAAAGAATGGTAAAATAAGAGTATACGAATAGTAATCATTTCTATCTCCTGCCGTATGGCAGCAGGTAGCATATATGTTATGCATGCATGGAGCTTCACAGCACTTCTCTGCCCCCTGCTAATCTATTCAGCCAAAGTCAGCCCAAGGATGGGAGCTGGATGTGGTGAATTATCTGGGACTCCAGTGGCAAGACAAAGGGAAGGAAAGCCTGTTGTAGTATCTCCCGTCCCTGTCGTTGCTGCCCTGCTCGACTGTGTGTCTAAGTTGTTTTGAATTTGCTCCAGACAAAAATTCTTTCACTCTCTGCTCTGGAAGCTCATAGGAAGGAGAACCCTGGCAGGCTTCATAGCTTTTCTGTTGTAACTCAACAGAAAGTATTTTTAAAACACAAAAGACATGAGGATTTTGCAGCCAGACTATTCACAGTGTGCTTCCAAGAAACACCATTGCATTTCCATAGGATAATCTTGCTGTTTATTTAAAACAGCTGTTCCTTTTGGGTTTCTTCTCCCCCCTGATTTACCATCAACTCCAAACCCCCAATTTTTAATCAAGTCAAGGGATGAAGGTGGTTTCCTGGTTAATTCTCAACCAGGATGAGAGACATATAGGTCATGTCACAGTCTGTTAGCTGTGTTCATTCACTAGTTAGCTATTCAGTCGTCTTCTCTGGGTCAGTGGTGCCAAGCATGACTGTGGTTATAAATTTAGCTGTGAGCATCAACATTGCTGCGAGCTCTCCTCCACTGAGACAGCACTGTTGAATTGGTGTCATATATTTTTGTACATTGATGATAGCTGTTGGACCTCTTTGTCCCTATACAGGACGGGCATAGGAGTCCCAGCCTGCATTTTTTCAGCCCTCTGAATGCCAGAAGTTATGCATCATAAAGATTTGTCCTGCAGCAATGAAACAGGCATTTCAGCTTGTTTTATTCCTGTCCTTTACTGTGGCAGAGATTTTTTTAGGCAGTTTCTATTTGGGGACTCATATTTTCAGATTAAATCAAATCTAGGGCACATTGCGGCCTTAGAGACTACGCTCATCTCTCAGCCAACACGACATTTAGGGTGCAAGCTATGAGTTGCTCAGCTGTCCTGCAAATACATAGGCATTTGCACTTCAGATCGGCTTTCTTCATCAGCAAAGCAATGTGACAAGCTGGCCGTCATGAGCAAAAGGTGTTACATGTGCTGCAGAACCAGTGTCCTATGGGCTGGATGCACAACTTCCAGCATATCTTGATTTTGCTCTGTTTTCCTAGATAGATTTCTCCAAGATGGTTCATAAGGATGTCTAAAAAAGGGAGATGAGCTCATGGTTTATCCTGACACAACCTTGTTCCACCATTAGTGAAAGAGCTGGAGAAATGCAGTACATGAGTAAATTCAGCCCATTCCCATAAAGACCATTGGGTGTTTTCCTGCCTGAACAACCTCTGGTGCAGAGAAATATTGCAAGCGAATATTTTAATGATGCACTACTTGTTTTCTTCTGTAAGTCTGTAAATTCTTCTAATCTGTGAGCAATCAGCAATGTTTGGGCTTCCTATAATTGCAAAGATTTAGATATCCACAGGCAGATTATCGTGCCTCTGGGTTTAAATCTACTGTAGCAAGCACTGTTCAGTAGGAGAGAAGCCCTACTCTCATGGCCTTGGGGACACCTTCACCAGAAGGTGACTCTGTCCCAGATCTCACCTCTCCAGAAGTCTGTTTGCTTGAACTAGCAAACACACCCCAAATGGACACAATTTATACCATAAAAATGAGGAACAGGGGCTTGCCAGAATAATTTAAGCCAGTTTTTCAAGCAAAACAAAACAAGAATTGTAACTGGAAAACAAAAGTCTAGGCCAGGCCTTGGCAAATCCCATGTTATAGCTGAGTGAAGAGAAAAAAAAACGACTTTGGATTGAGGAATTCATTTTTCTGTTTTCTTTGCCCTTTGGATTTGGAAGTTTCCTTTCCTGCTTTGTGGGGAGGTTTGAGTTTTTCCTGGTGTTTTATTCCCATTGCCTGTCTCCTCCCCTGACACAGTGCAATTCCTACTGCTCTCCATATCAGATAAGCAGTGCTGCGAGCACTGCCGTGCTGTTCAGCACCGGTCAACAGGGAACATTCAGTGGTTAATGTCCTCAGTCTTCTTCCCATAAATCACTCCCATGTACTCAGCACCTTGCCTTCACTTCTCCATTTAAGGGTGCAGAGAAACTAAAATATGGAGGGGATAGACAAAAGGTAAAGTTCGGTTATATTTGATTGGAAAATCTTTGCCGCATGATGCATGTGGTTAAGAAAGAAGTAAACCTGAGTCTTGTCACCCGGGCTGGTCACTGTTGGTCAGCTCATAATGCCAAAACAATGCAATCCCACCTTTCCCATCTCTTTCCTTCACATGCAGCACTGCCGGTTTGGGATGTGCGTGCCCAAAGAGCGTGAGACGCCGGTGATAGACGGAGCATGGGGGACGTGGAGCCCTTTTGGGACCTGCTCGAGAACCTGTGGTGGTGGCATAAAGACAGCAATACGGGAGTGCAACAGGCCTGAGTAAGTGTATGGAGCTACGGGAAGCACCGAGGGATAAAGGTGGGAAAAGCAGCTGGGTTGCCCAAATGGCCTGAAAACCCCTTTGGTTGTCCCCAGCCCACGTGTGTTTTGCCTGGCATGGATAAGGCATCATAAGAACCAAGGAGGAGCCAGTCATAGATTTGGTTTATGGGTAAAGTGCACTAAAAAGGGATCCATTCTAAGGAGGGGGAAGAAAAAAGCTAATATCTGTGTGGGTTTCATGCCTCCTGTTTTCCAGGGGAGGCACGGCCAGAGTACAACTTCCAAATGCGTTTTTCTTTCTCCAAAGCTATGGATCAGAAAAGATGGAGAGGGGAAGGAGCCATGGTTTTATCTATTGTTCACCATTTTGCAGCTGTTCCTACAGGCCACTTTATACAGTTTTTTACCATTTCACTCCTGCTTTGGCTGGATTTGCAGCTTTTGGCTGCTTTTGCAGCTGATCCTTTATGCAGTTATATGTCATCTGGTGCAGACTAGCCAAAACTCAGCAGAAATCTGTGCCCCATTAAAAAGTGGCACTCAGAAATGATTGCCATCAGACTGGAATGCAAAATCCTGCTCCCTTTGAAATGGCAGGGAATTTTGCCGTGGGCTTCAGGGAAACAAATGTGTGGCCAGCAAAACACTAGTAATAGGTTGAGCAACTGTTATGAAAACACGCTGTTTACATAAATTGTGAACTGTGCTGGTGTTTGTTTAACTGCCTCTGTTCAGTCCACAAGAGCAAGGACTGGGCAGGTTGCTTTCTAGGGTTTCAGACATGGCGAAGTGAATGGTCAGTAGAGCTGGTTGGACTGAGGGGTTTTAAAAAGAACGGGCAGGCTCGTTCCGCCTTCTCATCATTGGTGTTGGACAGCTTATTGCGAAGGAAACTGTCATCAGTGATGTGCCAGTGACAGTTTCATCACTGCTAATGGGAGAAGGGAGTGCTTGTAGCTGCAGCACCAGTGGTGAAGTGACAGAAGAGACTGGCTCAGCACAGCTGGGCAGGTGTTGGAGGAGAAGGGCTGAGGTTAAGGGAGTAGGACAGCAGCACATTGATTAACATGATGCTGAGAAGCACATGAGCGCAAAGGAGTTGTCATCTCTCTGTGCTAAGTCAGCACACTCCGTATGGTCTTCAGTAGCCATGAACATGAGACAAAACTAACGCATTTTTCCACACACAAAACCAGCTGTGCTATGCAGATGAACCTGTGGATGCTGTCAGTGAGATGTATCCCTCTCTTCTGGAGAGGCATCTGTTTGGATTGATAGCTTTTTGTGGTAGAAAATCTCCTTTATCCTAAAGGGATTTTGAATTCCATCTTCTCTTACAGCTAGTGTTTTGTATCTTGGTGTTTCATGGGGCGGATTGCTTTGGCTGGGGTTTGCAAAAGCACCTAAATGCACTCAGCACCAAACTGCCTGTGGAATCGCATGTGGTCATCATTAATAGCAGTCGTTTTCCAGGCCCCCTTTTGAGAGCTGTGTAGCTGGCAATGGCCTTTTCTGCAGCCCCTCACAAAGCCTGTCCTAGCCCTGTCCACAGAGCTTTACACCAACTCTGTTGTTTTATCCCTGTAATTTGATGTCATAGCATGGCTCCCACCATCTGCGTCCCTATTATCACAGGGCTGCTGAGACAATGCAAGTGATGAGAATGCTGGGTACTCGCCTGTCTTTCCTGCTTATGAAAGTGCTTCAACGTTACACAGCGTTTCTCCTCTATATAGAAGGCAACAAACCCAGTCCAGATACCTTGAGTAACGTCTGAAATAGTGTTGAATAAGTCTTTTGTTTCAAAGATGATTTAGCTTTTTAAAGTCTTTTCTGTGCACAAGGATCTGGGGCAGGGTCTTGCATGCCAATACTGTGTTAAACCTGGCTTTGAAAATGACACAAAATAAAGCTGCAGCTCTGTAATGTGCTCTGACACCTATGTGGACAAGTATCTTGCAGGGATATAGGAAGAGCTGTAAGCCTCCGAAATGGCAGCAGACTGTTCTGACATACACTGAAGGAATGTATTTGCTAACCAGACCAGACTTTTCCCACCAAGATTGCCCACTTGGGAACTTGAGGCTGGCTGGTACAGACAAAGCCTACGGCTGTGGGCCGTCACATTAGAGGGTCTGTGGTGCAAGCCCTGGTTTTCAAAGCAAAGCTTAGTTGCAGAATTATTGGGAAAAGGCATATTTCATAAGATATCAGTACCAGGAGCCTTGTTTTCAGGAATGGCTTTCTGGATGGGGGACTGTTGTCTCTGGATGTGAGTCGGATCATGTCTGCCTTTTAGTCCATCACAGGAGTATCCACCTGTGCTGAAAGCTGTCTGAGCTCAACATGTAAACACGTCTATAGATAACTATGCTGGCCACTGGGAGCACACGTACCAATTCCCTGTTCCAGTGCTTCCCAGGATGCTGCAAAAGAGATCTCAGATTGATGTGTACGTGCTAGAGCTTCACAGGTTTTTCTTCAGAGGCACATAGGCAGATGTGCAGGTGAATACAAATGCTCCACAAAATGCTCCAGGGGTATTTTGTGACAGCCTGGATGTCCCCTACATTGCTGCTGCCTGTGGGACTGAGCATGTCCAAAGGATCCCCAAAAGAGTGCTTCTTGGTGAGGTGCATGTACCTGGTGCTCCTGGATCACTAAGACTTGGTGCTGCCTCAAGGTCTGCAGATTAAAATGCTCAAGATTAGTAATTGCATGTGATGCATTAAGCATCAGATTGCCCAGAGAAGCTGTGGCTGCCCCATTCCTGGCAGTGTTCAAGGACAGGCTGGACAGGGCTTGGGGCAACCTCCTCTAGTGGAAGGTGTCCTTGCCCGTGGCAGGGGATTGGAGCTGGGTGGGCTTTAAGGTCCCTTCCAACCAAAACCATTCTATGATAAAAATACTACATTTTTAATATACATAGAAGTATCCGTATTTCTTCACGACACTGAAAATCGATATTATATGAGGCTGACTTCCTTTGGGGGTCAGCTCTTACTCAGACTCTGGGAAAAGCAATTCTGCTTTAAGAACACCCTAAAGCTCTTAGGGTGCTTTGGGGCTGTTTTGCAGTGTGAGCAGTGTGAGTGTGCTTCAGCCCCAGACACTGGCTGTGGGGAGATTTACTGCAACAGTTAGGAAGCAGACAGTTTGCAATATGATGGCAATATTTAGCATCATTCAGTTTGTGGTGTGTCCATGTGTTCAATGTTATCTCAATCTCATGGGTCATGTAGAGAAAAGGAAACTATAAGGTAGCTTGGAATCTTTGGATTTTGTTAGACTTACCCTTTAAAAAGCTCTTGTATGTTCTTAACTATTTAAAGTTCTCATTTTTATTAACTTGATCTATATTGGAAGCAATGTGGGTACCATAAAAATGTTGTGATTGCAACTTTTTTAATGAAATGCTTCCAGAAGTTTGTGTAATTTAAAGCATGCAATAGTCCTGGGCTGCGTCTAAAGACAAATCCTACCCCTCTGCATTTAGGGAAGGACTTGAAGGGCCTGCACCATGGCAGTGTGTTAGTGAGGAGAGGATGCTGGCAGGAAGAATCCCATGTGTGTAGCAGGTGATGCTCTGCATCTCACCCACAGCTGCCACGATCACAGAGTGTTTTGGGTTGGAAGGAACATTAAAGATCAAGTTCTAAGTAGAAGTTGTAGGTTTAGTGGCTATTTTGCAGCAGAGGCTGGAGCTGAGCCAGATGTTGTCTTGAGCTTCTAGGGCCACTCTCTGCCTCTGTATATGTGCCCCGCAGTTAGGGCACAGTGGCTCTGGATGCTTGGGATGCTTTTGCTCTCCATTGACTCCTCTGAAACTGTCTGCTAAAGGGTGAGGGTCTCACATCAGCAGGTGGAGACTTTCCCATGCCAATGGCTGAGATGCATCTTAACTTCATCTCCCTTGAGTGCATGTCGTAGTTGGTACAATTTTTCCTTTGCGGATAATTACAGCTTTGCCCAAGCTGATGCTGGTAACATGTCATTTGGATGGCAATATGTTTCCTTCTGTATCATAATGGGAAAAGCAAAGCTGCCCAGGTGGTACTGCATATTGATGGAGGTAGGTTGTAGAAGCCTCCAGCATGTCCTCCCAATGTCGTTTAAAGTTTCAGGAGAGAACAGTAGAGATGGTGGGGGGTTTGGAACATTTAAAGCATGGTGCATCCTTTTTTATCTTATTATTGCAATTCATTATATACATAGAAGGTTGCACTTAGTCCAAACATACGAAACGTCCTTTGAACAGATAGTAAATAGCTTTTATCCCAAGGGTTCTTTCCTTGAAGTGTAGTCAAAGGTACTAGAGGTGAAAATGGGTCCTCAACAGAAAAGTGCCTTCTCCTGAGCAACTCTGATGCTATCCACATGCAGCTCACTCCTGCAGTGCTGACGGGCTGGAGTGGGAGAGGCTTTTTCAGTCCCTGAAATGAGCTGTTATCTGGTAAAGGCTCCATCTACATATGAGGACAAAAATAGCTTTATGACTACAGCCCTGAATCTGGGAGTTGGGAAATTCAAAGCCTCTTCTCCTTTCTGCTGTGGTGTGTAGTTATTTGCAATCCACTAGATTAGGCAAACCCTCAGCCATAAAATCCATAGGATCAGTGGGGTTGTGGGGGGATGATCCCATATGGGATCCCTCAGTGTGAAACCGCATCCTCAGATGGGGAGAAAGATGTTGCTCTTCTTCTTTGGCTTCTCTCACAATCAGTTTTTGTGGTAGAGAGCAATTATTCCCATTTTCATCCCCTTTTAGCATCACATATATGGTCTTTTTTTATTAGGCACCTGCACAATCTTTCCTGCTTGTCAGTCTGGGGTATTAAATACACGCACAGGGATGGATCCCAGAATGGTGTCACAAATCCTGGCTGTGCTGAATAGGTTGCAGAATTGGAGATTGCATCTCATTTCCAGCCTGATTTTGTTTCTGTAGGCCTAAAAACGGTGGGAAATACTGCGTGGGGCGCCGCATGAAGTTTAAATCCTGCAACACCGAACCATGCTCGAAGCTGAAGAAGGATTTCCGGGATGAGCAGTGTGCTGACTTTGATGGGAAGCACTTTAACATCAACGGGCTGCCCACGAATGTGCGCTGGGTTCCCAAATACAGCGGCAGTAAGTGGCAGGGGTGATGCAGATCCTGCCTCTTGGATTGCAGCATCAGGGTGATGGTGTTTGGATAACGTGCTTCTGGTTTTCCTCTCTCCTGTCCCCAGTCCTGATGAAGGATCGGTGCAAGCTGTTCTGCCGAGTGGCAGGAAATACAGCGTATTACCAGCTGCGGGATCGAGTTATTGATGGGACGCCCTGCGGCCCCGACACCAATGATATCTGCGTGCAGGGCCTTTGCCGGGTAAGTATTTTCCCTCCTCTTCAGCAAAGAGTGATTGCACCTTTGCACATCAGGCTGGTGCTTCTGCACCTTGGTCTACCCTGTTGTTGGCATGCCCTCTTCGTTTAGGTTGTAAAGACTTTTAAGATTGAGTCCAACTGTAACCTAACACTGCCAAGTTCACCACTAAACCGTGTCCTCAAGTGCCACATCTATACATCTTTTAAATACCTCCAGGGATGGTGACACCACCACTGCCCTGGGCAGCCTGCTCCAGTGCTTGACAACCTAATATCCAATCTAAACCTCTCCTGGCACAGTTTGAGGCCATTTCCTCTTGTCCTGTCACTTGTTATTTGGAGAAGAGACCAAGTCCCACCTCACTTCATCCTCCTTTCAGGTAGTAGTAGAGAGCGATAAGGTCCCCTTGAGCCTCCTTTTCTCCAGACTTAACAACCCCTTTTCCCTGAGCTGCACCTCACAGACTTGTTCTCCAGACCCTTCACCAGCTTTGTCGCTCCTCTTTGGACGCACTCAAGTGGAGGAAGTTTGTACATCTGCCCTAAGTTACTGAGGGCTGTGGAGGTCTAAGCCTGAATCCAAACGATGCTTCCTTCTATGCCCTGCCCTGATTCTTCCCGGTCAGACCCCGGAGCACTTTACATTTCCATTCACAGTTATTTTTCACACTTTTCTCTATGGAAACAATTGTTGGAGGAAGTTTTCTTTAGGGAAGGCATTGCCTGGTGCAAATGGCAGCTCTGATTCTCGCTTTGTAAGGAAGCCTTTTGTTTGGAAATGGTGTGGGATGGCCACACTGTAATTCAGCAGAAAAATGTGGGGAAGCAAAACAATTTGTCTCACAGCACCCTTTTGCATACACAGCTTTTGTGCGCCTTAATTGGGAGGTTTGTAATGTTTTAATTTGCTCTTCTAGTCTGTATTTGCTCAATCTAGTTTTTTCAATGTCTCTCTTAAAGCAAGCTGGATGCGATCATGTGCTGAATTCAAAAGCAAGAAGAGATAAATGTGGTGTTTGTGGTGGGGATAATTCTTCATGCAAAACTGTTGCGGGCACATTTAACACGGTGCATTATGGTAAGAATCTGTTGCTAAAAACTTTATAGTGAAAAATGCAGGTCTATAAAAGCCATTACCACACTTAATCTACAAAAAACACTGATGTAAAATGCAAAACCCTTCTAGCTGTAGTATATTCTATTTTATAACAATTTATGCTCTCCCTAAATGAGAAGTATCGGCTTGTGTAATGTGAGGTAATTTTGCTCATTTCCCTTCCCCCTGTAAAAAGCAAATGATATGTCTGTGTAGCAGCCTTGGCTTTTTGTTCAATCTTTTCTAGGCTATAATGTCGTGGTCCGCATCCCAGCTGGTGCAACCAATATTGATGTGCATCAGCACAGTTACTCAGGGAAGCCAGAGGATGACAACTACCTGGGTGAGTTTGCAGTCCTTGTTTCAGTCCAGAAATCTGCTTTATTATCTGGTTGTGGTGATACATCTACTGGTGATCTCTGCAAAGAGAGGGTGAAGAATTCATTTAAAGGAGATGTTTTCTTATTGAGAATTTCTGTCATGTCTACCAAACACTCAGCCTTGTCTTGTTCCTTCTTTTCCTGCATGCCATCCTTGATGGAAAGTTTGGGAGGTTCACAGATTATAAGAAATATCCCATTATAGCATCTCTGGAACTGGAGGGACTATTGAGCCTGGGTGTGGGTGGCAGCTGAGGCACAAAGCTGGGACCAAACAGACTTCCAAGTTCTGCTGGAGCCTGCTCATCACAACTTAACACCTCTCTGCTTTCACTGTGCCTTGGCTTGAGACTAAATATGGCATACCCTGAAAGACGTGTACAAAAAATTCAAAGGGAAATTGTTTGCTATTCATCTAAGAATAATAATTCTGATTTCACTGAAATTGAGCCCTTCTTTTCCCTGCCAGACAGCAATGCATAAATGTAAAGAAACACCTTTCACCAAAGATATTGGCTTGATTTAAACCCAACAAATAACTTGGCTTTTGGCTGTTGGACATTGATAGTCACTGTTTCCTCTAACCTGTGGGTATGTCTGTAGAGGCAGATGAAAATGCTTGGAGTGCTGTGTTAGATCAGTCTGCAGCACACACATATGGCTTAGGCCAAGTGCTTACTGTAACTGGGCATGTTAAAGATGGGCCTAGGTTGATGGTTTCTAGCCCATTGAAGGTAAAGGAATTCACTTGAGAAATGACTAGAGGACACTATTGTGCGCCAAAGAGAAACAGTGCTTTCAGCTTTGGCTGTCTGAAACACCATCCATGTGGCTGGACCCTTCATTCAGGCCAAAAGCTGAGTGGGTCCTCCGTGTCCTCATTCCCAGACTGGGGTCATAGAATCACAGACTGGTTTAGAAGGGACCTTAAAGCTCATCCAGTTCCAATGCCCTGCCAAAGGCAGGGACACTTCCACTAGAGCAGGTCCCTTGCATGCTCATAGCTGCACTGCATCGTTTTGAACATTCACAGCAATGAGAGATGGTGCAGGATGAATGCACATCAGTACCAAGAAAATGCTGCCGAGGTGTGATGGTTTCCATCCTGGGGGAGGGAGGTATGTTTTGTTATTCCTCTTGTCTGGAAAAATCATTCTTCCCCGTGTTGTGCCAATTCCAACTTGTTCACCCCAGAAGGAGCCCCAAAGGACTTTTCAGTTCTTCTTGGAGGGCCTTTAATCTTCTTGGGAAGCAAATGAAGTCAAATGTTCTTTAATGTTGCTTTAATATTGCTGGGAAAGAATCTCTTCATATTAGGCCTGACTAGAAGCAAATGAGAAGTGTGCATGTGTTCACTTATTTTGCAGCTCACTGAGTGTGAAATCTTGGGCCCTCGGTACTGAGAACCTAGTAGTTGCTTAACAATTTAGGAGGAATTTGATGTTGTCATCAAGTCCAAGACGTATACCTACTGTCGCAGGAGATACAGTAAATGGGAAGGAATCCTTTAATGAGTTTTACTACTGCCTAGTGACATTAGAGCCTCCAAAGCATGGAATTTAGTTGAGTGTAGTGTCTGCTTTGTGAGCATTCCTCCGTCTACATCTATTCACTACAGAGCAGTGTTTTGCTTCATTATCTCCCCTCATTCAGTGTGAAACCCTTCCCTTTGGTGTTTTGGTGCTAAGTTTGGATTTTTCAGTGCAGAGTCTTTGTAGTAATGTAGCTGTGATGGGTGAAATGGTGGGGAAACTAACTTAGGAAATTAGCTACATAATCGCATTAGTGTGAAGCTGTGCAGCAGACTGCTGTTTTCAGGAAACTGTTCCTTTTATAAAGCATTTAGGCTTTAAGCCTTCGTTGCTTTCACATACCTTAAGATTTGGAATAATAAAAAGTACATCGGGAGGAGGGAGAGGGGGAGATACTGACCAAACTCCCTATAATTACCTACTAGAAAATGACATTTGAGCAATTAGGGTTACATACATTTACCCTAAGAACACACTTGGAAACAACAGGGAAGCCACCCTATCCACGCAGCTAACAAGACATTTTGGGTAGGATTATTTCTGCAGAATATGAGGGGATACAGTGTGTGCTGTGTACTGCAGCCAGCCCCACATGCCTTTTTGGGTATCTCTCTGCCCTGGGTTATGGGTGAACTAGTTAGAAACAACTTCAAGCTTTCAGCCTTGGTTTTAATGAGTCTTTCCAGTGGAAGAAGGACAAATGTCTGTAAGAGCTCTCCTGCTCTGTTTACATCCTTTCTGTCTGAGAGTGCCAGTGGGCTTTTCCTCTCACCCAAATGAAAAGGAGCACTGAGAGCACATGATTCGTGTTATTACGTACGTATGAGTTAATTCTGCCTCTTTAGTTCTTGTTTTTTGCACCTATGCAGCCTTATCTAACAGTCAAGGAGACTTTATATTAAATGGAGACTTTGTCGTCAGTATGTTTAAAAGGGAAATCAAAGTTGGGAATGCTGTGATCGAATACAGCGGATCGGATAATACTATTGAAAGGATTAATTCTACAGATCGGATTGAGCAAGAAATAACACTTCAGGTGAAGTATATGTTGCGTGTGGAAAAGTCTGCCCAGCATTACTGGACTGAAAACAGTGGGCAGCAAAGGCTCTTCATTTATCTGCTTCATCTATTTTCCTCTCAGGTTTTATCAGTGGGCAATTTGTACAATCCTGACGTTCGTTACACGTTTAATATCCCCATTGAGGACAAACCTCAGCAGTTTTACTGGAATGCATATGGCCCATGGCAGCCCTGCAGTAAACTCTGCCAAGGTGGGTGCTTGGGAAGGCTGTTTTGTCCTGGATTTGTCTGGAATCTGAGAAGTGCTGTCAAATCCCTCTCTGATTTCTTTGAGATTCTCACGTTATGGGTGTGATTGTTTCCCTGTAGTAGTAGATAATGTTGTACAAGGCTTTGTGGCACTGCTTTGCTGCTTCTTTTTTTCAGAGCAGAGCATCTTTACAGCCCCTCTGAGCTAGGTGAGCCTGGCAACCTCATTTGCACTTGAGTAAGATCAAGCACAGGAGAAGTTACGTGGCGTTTCCTAAGGCAGCAAAGGGCATCAGGGTCTGGTTTGGGGTGTGACATCCAGTTGTTGCCCCCTGCCAGTGCTGACCCTGGTAAACACAGAGCGCCCATCCTTGCCCTTGCATCGTCTTATCTGTGTTAACTCCCTTCTGCTCTTCTTATAATCTTAACCCCCCCCCCCGTTTCTGAAAGAGATTTAAATGCATAATTAAACATCTCTTAAGTGCTGCTATAAAAGGACTAAGAGAAATAACTGATTTGATTGCTTTCCTGTATGACTCAAACAATGTGCCCTTTTTTCTGTGTAGGAGAACGAAAGAGGAAACCCGTGTGTACAAGAGAGTCAGATCAGCTCACAGTGTCGGACCAGCGATGCGATCAAATTCCCCAGCCTGACCCCATCACAGAGCCTTGTAGCACAGAATGTGAATTAAGGTGCACTCTACTCATCTGTGTCTATACATTACATCATACATTTATTGTTGTTTACTCCTCTTCCCTTTTTCCTCTTACCAGAATTCCTTTTCTTACCAGCCTGTATTAGATCTAGAAGAAAAAGAAAAGGATTAGCAGTTGGCTCTTTGTCAACCAAGAGGGATTGACATCCACCAGCTGTGTTTTGAGAGGCACTTTTCCACATTTTCATGTTTCTCTGGCTGGATTTATCAGTGCTAACTATAAAAAAGAAGAAAGAAAAATCACCTAATATTGAAAAATCTCCCTGTGCCTTGAAATTTGCCTCCGCCTGAATCAGAAATGCTCAGCACCATCCTTCAAACAGCCTGCAAAGAGGAAAAAAGCACATGCTCAAAGCAAAAGAGTAACTAAGACTTGGATTTATCACCGTTTGTTGAAAGCAAGGATTAAGTGTGGAGCAGGTTTGGGGCTGTCCCCAGACAACTCCTGGCGAGTTGGAATTGATAGATCATGGCCTAAATCATCACAACCCATTTTGCTTTAAAAAGCAATCTGTTTTCCTTTCTGGAACTTAAATATGGTGGCATTAAACAGCTCCTGGTGAAGGAATTCAGATGGCCATGTTTCCCAAAGGATTTCTCTGTGTTCAAGCCTGGGCTCTCTATAGGGGCTCTATAGGGGCTTTAGGTTGGGTTGTCGAGGTAACAGCTGTTGCCATTACAGCAGGTTGGAAACTTGAGAAGGGCAAACACAGGAGTTTGAAAGCTGGCAGGGATGTGAGGGCTCCCGCTATTCAGGAGCTATTGACTCCAAATCCCCTTGATCTTATTCTTCTCCTGGCTGTGCTGAAGTTTGCTCTCTCAGCTTAAGAGCAAGGCTCTTTGCTCCCCACACAGGTTATCACACCAGCCCAGGGGTGCCCAGCACCTCCTTCCCCAGGAGCCATCAACTCCTGTTGACTCCATGGTCTCCGACATCTCCCTGGATCAGGCCACATGTCCAGCATCTCTTGCTGGAGATGATGTGGAGCAGGGGTGAGGCCACCAGCACCATTCCCTGCTGTCCATCATGAGAAGGAAGCAGCAGCGTAGGGATCTGTGTGTCCACAGGGAAAATCTCTAATCCCCACTGACACCTCTGGGGCTGGTGTGTCTTGGAGCAAGTCACTCACTCACACTTCAAGTAACTGAAACTATTCTACAGACATCCTGCTACAGGAAGTGCCTTTCAAGGCTGCGCAAATTGTTCTTTGGTGCTGTATTTTTCAGCTCTTAGTTTTTAGAGGCCACGGTGGCACCCCTGCAAGGCACATGGGGTGGAAGGCCTTCAAAGCACTGCTCCTTGCTTGGCCATGGACTCCCCAAGGCCACCTTGCATGGTCCCACAGGTTTGGTTTGCTGCCTGTGAGAGGGACCTGGTGACAGCTCCTTTTGCAAGGAGCAGCGTCAGCATTGATTGCCTTAGAGTTTTGGAAGCCAGAAAACATTGGGAAGTATTACAAAGAGCCAAAACTTCCAGTTCAAGGGTGCATATTCCTTATTCATAGAATTGCAGAATGGTTTGAGTTGGAAAGGACCTTAAGATCATCCAGTTCCAAACCACCTACTATGGGCAGGGACACCTCACATGAGACCATGTCACCCAAGGCTCTGTCCAACCTGGCCTTGAACACTGCCAGGGATGGAGCATTCACCACTTCTTTGGGCAACTTGAGCCTAACCTTACTTGTATCAAACACCCTTTAGCACATTACCTGCAGGGTCCCAGAGCCCCACCACTGATGTTTGCTCTCCTCGGCTCAGGTGGCACATTGCGAGGAAGAGCGAGTGTACGGCCCAGTGTGGGCTGGGGTACCGCACCCTGGAGATCTACTGCTCCAAGTACACCAGGCTGGAGGGGAAAATAGAGAAGGTTGATGACCGGTTCTGCAGCAGCCAACCTAAGCCCAGCACGAGGGAGAAATGTACTGGAGACTGTAATGTGGGAGGGTGGCGATATTCAGCCTGGACTGAGGTAAGAGATGCTCAGTGGTACGGTGAGCACGCTCTCTTTCATGTACAGGGATGCGTCAGGCTGTTTAGTTCGCAAACAGCATTTGTATAAGAGTTGGCCACAGTGATTCTGTTTTCATTGCTTTCCCTGGAGGATGCTGTAGTTGAAATCAGTCTGGTACTCCTTATTTTCCTCAACTTATTTGCCTTATTACTCCTTATTTCCCTCAACTAATTTGTGCTTTTAAGGATCCCAAGGTCTGCTTTCATTATGTTAAAGCTCTGCTGGCTGTCTTAGAATCCTAGACTGGTTTGGGTTGGAAGGGACCTTAAAGCTCATTCAGTTCCAACCCCCTGCTACGGTCAGGGACACCTTTCACTAGACCAGGTTGTTCCAAGCGCTGTCCAGCCTGGCCTTGGACACTTCTCCCATGAAAGCCCAGCACCACTGCCAGGAATGGGCAGGACATATTATCATCAGTAGAGGACTTCTGAAATTTCTATCCTTATGGCTTTTAGCTTTTCCATAAGCAAGGAAATTCCTGAGTGCGGGCCTGGGACCAAGAGAATGATAAGCCTGGGGCTTTTCAGGGAGGGCACAGTGATGAGGGGATTCTGGCTAGTTAGAGGGAATTAATCTCTCCTAAAATGAGGATGAGAAAGAACCATTTGGAAGAACTGAAAGGCAATGCTTGTAAAAGTAATAATGGGGTTGTAACCCAGAATGAGTTTTTGAAACTCATTGCCATGAGCTTTTATTAAGCTTAGCAAGATTGGCATTTTAAAGGCATATGTAAAGTAACAGCCTGTTACTTAAAGTACAAATTGTTCTTCCAGAGCTTCTCTGCAGTCTTTTCACAGTCTTGACTGCAAAGGGGGTGAAGGCCGTAAACATGCTCTCAGCATAGTAGAGTGGCGGCAAGTATTTACTCAGTGTTTCTCCTTCCCAGTGCTCCAAGAGCTGTGGCGGGGGCACACGGCGGCGGCGAGCCATGTGTGTGAACACCTACAATGATGTCCTGGATGACCTCAAGTGCAGTCAGCAGGAGAAGCTGACAGTGCAGCGATGCAGCGACTTCTTGTGCCCCCAGTGGAAGACTGGCGACTGGTCCGAGGTGGGTGCTGGTCATCAGGGTGGGCTCACACTGAGGCGATGGTGCATGCAAAGAGACATCTCTGTCCCTGCTCATCCACGGTGTTTTGTTGTGCCCCAGGGCATGGTGGCACTGTGCCTCCTGCAGAAGGTCTTCCAAAGCCTGAACACAGGGAGGCTTGAGACAGGCAGCAAGGTCATTGATCAGGTGGCTGTTTCCCTCCCTGCAAAGCCACAGGGGTTAATTCCTCTCCAGTCCTGCAGTAATTTCTACCCAGTTTTTCCATGGTTCCTCCACATATTTGGGAAGAGAAATGCTCATTTTCCCTTGAGGTTGTCCTCATGAGCCCTCGCAGCTCTGGCTGTCGCTGGAGGGCAGGATTTCGCCCTACTAATGTTTTGCTCAGCCTTCTGTCTGCTGTTTATTGGCGTTACTTCTTCCACTGCTGCTGGTGTCCTTTGCAATGCAACAAAGCCACATCTTGATAGACTTTTCTCTGCAGCAGGAGCTGGGATGCTGGTGAGCAGTCTTCGAAGGCTGCTTGCCACCTTTGAGGCCAGCTGGTTCTTGGTTCCATGAATCACATTCTTTAAGAAAATAATGACAGCAATTGAGTGGGAACAGGGGTTGTTCTCTGTAAAATATCTCTTCTGGGTCGAGCTGCCATCATAAGCACACATGAGCTGAGGCCCTTAACATCCACACTCGGAACCAGAGTAAGTCTTCTTGCAAGCCTTTGCCTCATGTTGTGCCCCACAGGGCAGTGGTGGGGCTTTACTCCATGACTCAATGCAGATGGAAGTCAAGAGCCTTTGTGGTCTTGCTTTGCCTCTGCTGAAGGGTCCCAGCCTGGCTGTGCTCTCCATGCTCCAACCTCTGTTCTGGACCAGCTCCTGAGAGCAATCGTGTCTCGATAAAAGATACTCACAAGTTTTCCAGTGCGTAGGGTCTGTAAGCAATGATTGCAGTGGGTCTCCAAAGCTAGGGCGATGCTGAGCTGTTAGCGCATCCCCAGCAACGCTTGAACTTGCGCTTTCCTCCTTGCAGTGCTTGGTGACCTGTGGAAAGGGGCACAAACACCGCCAGACCTGGTGCCAGTTCGGAGAAGATCGATTAAACGACAGGTTTTGTGATCCTGAAACAAAGCCGGAGTCAGTGCAGACATGCCAGCAGCAAGAGTGTGCTTCTTGGCAAGTGGGGCCATGGGGCCAGGTACCATGGGGTTCTCCGATCCATGGGACCAGGGTGCTGATGGCTGAGGCTGGGTACTATCCCTTCATCCAAAATCAAAGGCATTAACTGCATTAATTGGCTTGCACAGCAAAGCAGCCCTCTGCTTGGGTTCAGCAGATGGGCAGCAGTAACAGTACCTGCCCTTTGTGCTAAATTTAATCTTTGTCATACTAAATTGGCCGTGATTGTCAAAAAAAAGGGTTTCCAAGGTTACACTCTTAAATCCATATTTAGGCGTGTAAATACATGGCCTAATTTTCACAGCAAAACTGCTCCCTTTGAATAGCTTTTGTTGCTTTTAATGTTTTCCAGTTTCTGGGTTGGTGAGTGGTTTTTTCCCTGTTAGAATACAAGTTTCCCATTTCTCCTGGAGTGTTCTGGCATATCCTTTTCCACAAAGCTGTTAGCTCTTGACTTAAAAATACAGCAACAAACCTAGACCAGTTGTCCCAGTAGGGCTGATTTCCCATCAGCAAAATTATTCATTAGCTGCTTGTGCTACCATGGGGCTGAACAACCGGTTTTAAAGAAGGATATGATGCAGGTTCTACCGGACTGTGATTTACTGTGTGCAGCAAAGTTAATCATTTAAATGCTCGCACTTTCATTCCCAAGGAAGCAAGTGAAGCATGCAAGGCTCTGGTGGGCACAGCGAGTTAAAACTTTGACCTAATTTAAAGCTGAAATGCATGAAGTGGAGAGAAACCAGAAGGGAAGCTGTGTTTTATTTTTGCTGCTTGTGCTGCGTGCCTAAACACAGGCTGGGCTGATTAATACTGTCTACCCGAAGCAGCTACTCAGACCCAGCACTTCTTTTTCCCATCTGTCCTCTCCAAGTGCACGACGACTTGTGGCCAAGGCTACCAGATGAGAGCGGTGAAGTGTGTTGTGGGCACCTACGTGTCAGTGGTGGATGATAATGAGTGTAATGCTGCAACCAGGCCAACAGACACCCAGGTAAACCCTGCCATCCTGTTTCCATCTTCTGACAGTGTGTGTATGGAGGTACAGCAGCTGCAGTTTCAGGGCTCTGAATGCCAGTCCATGCAGAGCAGTATCTTAGTTTTCTATGCAGGCATTGAAAAGGTGTAGCACAGCACTCTGTTATGGTAGAAATGGGACAGAGAAGCTATATTCAGGGGGTTCCATCCAGACCCTCTCCTAACATGGTTAACCTTACACTTTGAAACACCAGATTTCCAAAAAGATGACTTGTTGTGAGGGCATCAGGACTTTGTGGGACTTTGCTTATGGCTTGTATCCATGGAGCTCTAGTCATAGGATGGAATGTGTGAGGGGCTGTGCAGATTCAGAGCTGAAGCTGGTCACTAGGAGCTCATGAGCTAAAGAAGCAGCAGAAGATGTACATGGGAAGAAAACCAGAGACCAGAAGAATAAAATGAGACAGGACTTACTAGCCTCAGGGGCTGGGGTCTTAACACAGCAGACATCTCCTTTTGCTTGCATGGGGTATGGGATGCCTAGCTGCAGCCTGGGGTCTCTTGGCTGCAGGATTGTTGCTGTGTGGTACCAAATGATGGCCAGGGGCCATCATTTCTTGTCTGCTGCATGTGACAATATAATGTGCCAGCTACAGTTCCAGATACATTCTCTGGGCCAGATGAATTGAGAAATGTTGCTCCCATTGTAAATTTGCTGAAGAGACTTTTCCATGCTATGTTCACTGGTACTTGGAAGCAAACATGTAAATTCCCATTTCAAGCAAAGGATGTGTCCAGGGTGTCTGAAGGAGTTGAATAAAACAGAAAATGACCATCTGTAATCTAGAAGAGTTGTAGTGCTGATGCCCTGCCCAGCTTTAGCCCTGTGTGACGTATAGAATCATAGAGTCACAGAACGATTTGGGTTGGAAAAGACCTTAAGATCATCCAGTTCCAACCCACTCCATGGGCAGGGGCACCTTCAATTAGACCAGGTTGCTCCAAGCCCCATCCAACCTAGACATGGACACTGCCAGGGATGGGGCAGCCACAGCTTCTCTGGACAACCTGTACCAGCACCTCAGCACCCTCATATTAAAGTTTGACTAGGGCCTCAACATTTAGTAAAGGGCTGTTTTTGCTATGTCTGGAGATACTATAGTCAAGGGGTAACAAACCCACTTGTCGTCAGCCATCATTTGGCATGCACATCTCCAGTTTAAGTAAAATCACAGCAATGCAGAAATAATTGATGCCGTTTATTCAGAGCTGCTCTTTCTCTCCTGGTGACAATCAGTATTAATTTCCTTTTTGGAAATTACTTACTTGTAGGCTCATGGAGTGAAGTCATGTCTATTCATCATTTCTGTCACCAGACCTCCCAGGAGGCCCAAAGCTCTCCTGTCAGGCACTGTACCAGGGCTGAGCAGAAGGACATGACCATCCCCAAAACCTTGCATGCTTAGTGTGTGGTGAATGTGTGTATGGATATAGGTAGTCTGGTGGGCTGCAGGGAATCAAAGGGTCGCAGTCAGCTCAGTAGCTTAACCTTTATTAAGTGTGCTGCAGGTCTTGTGCAGAAGGAAGGGAGCTTTGAAGGGAGATAAAGTTGCTGATTTGCAGATGCGTGTTCATACCAGAACCAGAAAGCCTCTTAATGAACTTTCATCTTTTGCTTCAAAAACATCTGTTTTTAATGCATGGAGATGGCACATACTTAAGGGGATCCCTTTTGTAGAGTTCCTAATAAGTCAAAAGTCCACTGAGGTTCCCGCATATGAAGCCCTGGGGGTATTGATACCAAGTTTTGCTGATTCACCAACAGGACGTGAGGGAAAGCCTGCCAAACCACAAGCACGCAGGTCACATTTTCAAGACATTGTGTGTTGTTCGTAATTACATTAAGAGGAGGTGGTTTAACTGCAACATCTGCGAGTTCTTCATTTCCCTCTTTTCCCTCTTGTATTTCACATACAGGACTGTGAAATAGCAGCATGTCCTCCCCATCCAAATAGTCCTGAAGCCAAGAGATCCCTATCAGGCGTTCACAGGACGCAGTGGAGATTTGGATCCTGGACACCAGTAAGCATGTGTTTTTAATACTTTCAGCATTATTTTGCAGTAGACAATGTGATATTCTTAAGAGCATTTGACCAACTTTTTATTCCAAAGCCCTTGTAACATATATCAGGAAAGTTTCTAGTGGAGTTCTTGTCACTCTTCCCTAGTGCTCCGCAACATGCGGGAAGGGTACGCGGATGAGATACGTCAGCTGTCGGGATGACCAGGGCTCTGTGGCCGATGAGTCAGCCTGTTTCCACCTCCCGAAGCCATCAGCCACAGAAATGTGTACCGTGACACCATGTGGGCAGTGGAAAGCCTTGGAGTGGAGCTCTGTAAGCATTGCACTGTCTCTTGCATGAGAGCCCTGTAGTCCTTGTTGCTGGAAATGAATTAATTTCATTAGTGTTTCATTAGTGTTGCACTTGCCCTTTTATAAGTGGGGAGATTAAAGCTTTCTGTTGTTGGTTATTAGCAATAGCTGTCTGATTTTCAAAGCTGGAAATGTGACCATGTCTCCTTTTCCCACTGTAACGCAGTGCTCGGTGACTTGTGGTCAAGGTAAGGCAATGCGACAAGTGATCTGCATCGATTATAGTGACCAGCTGGTGGATAGGAGTGAGTGCGATCCAGACGACCTCCCTGCCACTGAGCAAGACTGCTCCATGTCTCCTTGTCATCCAAACAGCCATGACTACGGCAGGCCCATCCACCCTTTCCTCTATCCGGATCATCACCTGAAAGTGCACCCTGGAGGCAGCCTGAGCAGAAACCGTGCACATATACCAGGAGGCAATCAGTGGAGGATTGGTCCCTGGGGTGCTGTAAGTGACCTCATTTTCTTGTTGCTGAGGTTTTGTTTTTTTCCCTGGGCTGTTCTAGGTTTTTCTTAAAGTCAGCACACAGGGGAGAGAGACTTTCTCCCTGGTGTCTGCTCTCTGCTCACACAAGTGTTGCAGTAGGGCACAAGCATTGCTTCTCACACTTTATATCTCCAGGACTCAGTAGTCAGAAAGCTAATGGCATCATTTTCCATGACGCAAAGGCCAGCCTCTGCTTCTTGGACATACCCTGGGACATATACAGCTGCGCAGAGCTGTTGCCAAAGCACAGCAGAGCCTTAATGCCAGTTCCTCTCTCCCCAACTGGTTGCAACGCTGTATCATGGAAGTCCCTGGAGGGAATTAAACGCAAATGGGATGTCAAACACTGCATTAAAGGCAGTAGAGATTACTCACCTGCTTAAAACTAGGCTTGTGTTTATTTTCTTTGCTTAGTCAGCACCTAAGTCATTGCGCTGCTATCAGTAATAACGGGGTTTTGAAGTTAATAGTGTCTGTTAGCTGTATTAGACTTCTAGCGGTGCATTCCCACAGTGCAAGGCACTGGGATGCAAAATTATTCCTGGACTCAACGAAGCCATGGGCAATTGTGTCTTCCAGTGCTCTAGCACGTGCGCGGGGGGGTTCCAGCGGCGGGTCGTGGTGTGCCAGGATGAAAACGGATACACTGCAAATAACTGCGACGAGAAAAGCAAACCTGTGGAGCAGAGATCATGTGAATCTGGCCCCTGTCCTCAGTGGGCTTATGGCAACTGGGGAGAGGTGAGTGCAGCATTCATCCTGCACAAGGGAAGGCTTTCATTAGGGGTTGGCTGAAAAATGGGAGAAAAGGGGGATATTGTGGTGATGTTTATTAGAAAGGTTGGAGCTTGAAAGGCAGGCTTTGATAAATGAGTGAGCCCCAGCAGCTGCTTGGTGGTGTTTCGCTTTCCATTTGTCATGGGGAAACTTTCTTCCCAGGCAAAAGCAAATTCTATAGAAAGTGAGATTTTCTTTTTAAGAGAAGTTTAACTGAAGGCCTTTTTTTGTAATAAAACCACTGCTCCCTTCTGCAAATTAATTTGAGATGAACAATTAGGATGTTAACCTCCAGTATCAAGTTGGGTCTGGCAGTATCATTGTGGAGCAGCATGAACAGCTTTGGGAAGAGGGAAGCTTAAGTATCTGATGCCTGTCTGACAATGTGCAGCTTGTGGTGGGGGGGGATTTGGCCAGAGTGGGTTGGTTGGGAAGAGAAACAACTGTTAGGTCTCAGGAGGTGGTAGTGCTTAGCATGACTGGTCAGCAGTGTTTCTGCTACCCAGGCAGTGATCGCTCTGTCCTTTGCTGACTTCCAGTGCACAAAGCCATGTGGGGCAGGGACAAGAACACGGCTGGTGGTGTGCCAGCGCCCTAATGGAGAAAGGTTTACAGATCTGAGCTGCGAAATCCTTGACAAGCCACCAGACAGAGAGCAGTGCAATGTGCAGGACTGTCCTAGAGATGCTGCCTGGAGCGCTGGTCCTTGGAGCTCGGTACGACCATAAACTCTTTCTCTTTGTGAACCGTTTTGTGGATATCCTGTAACAACAGATCTAATTTGCTTCAAACCAAGGTGCTAATGCTTCGTGTCTTAAAACTGCACTTAAAGAGGATTATTGACAATATATTCAGAATAACAACTGTTCAGGAAGGGCTTACATTAGGGGAGCTCGAGTCCTTTAATTTAAAAGGCACTTTCTGCTAAATAGCCACCTTTGTCCATGTTATTACATTGCTCGAGTGCTGTGTCTTATGAGTCTTGGTTCTGATGGAGTTCTTTGCGTATGGATTTAAATCTGGCATTTAAGCAGTACGTTTCCATTGAAGTTAAATTGTTCTGGTATTTAATGGTAATACTGCACTGTGTACCTCCTGCTTTACCCAGTTGTGTTTTCTCTACCAAAAGCAAGATGACAGGGGAAAATCTGGACTAATTGCATCGACTCCCAAGCAAGTACAAGTGTGTATAGATGTGTGTGTATGTCCCTACCTGCCTGCACACACAGCTATGTAGAAGGACATTTGCAGTCACACCTTTACTTTTATTTCTGTTCCTGTGTATATATGAGTGTGATGTACTGTGCAAATGCACCTGTAAGCTATTCTTGTGCATCTCTGGTTCCGGAGAGCTGTTGTCTGGCCTGGTCTCCAGCTTCTGCTCTAGAAATTATTAGATCAGCAAGGTGGTGAAAGGCTTAAAAGCCCTGGGAGTTTTCTAATAACAAAACAGTGTTTGGAGCAGAGGTGTCTTCTGGTGCTCCTTTGCGGCTGGAGGAGTCTGCTACAGAGACACTTTTGTGAGGGCAGGAGCAGCCCTGAACCACAGGGCTGGCATGCTGTTGTGGGTGCTGCAGCTTTGAAACACTCCCTGCCCAGAGCAGCGCTTTCTGCTCAGCACAGAGCCCCAGTGTGCATCGGGGCTGAGCCCTGTACAAGGGTGAGTGCTGCTTGGGATGCTGCGGGTGCACTGGAAACCACACACCTGCCAGTTTTGGAGTGGCCTTCAAACAAATGTCAGCCTTTATTGCATGTTTTGTTATAAAAGCATTTGAAGAAGATTTAAAGAAAACCTTAATCTGACTTAAAAGCACTTTATATACAAAAAAAAAAAAAAGAAAGAAAAAAAAGAAAAAAAGAAGCCTGTTTGTAATGTATTGGACTTCTTTAGTTGTCAAGGTTTGAAAAGTCATCTTACTAAAACGTAACCACACTGGTTTCTCTGGGTGCCTTCAGTACCACTCCTCAATATCCTTACCATACCTCAGTGAGCTATGCAATAGCCATCAAACTGCTGAACTGGCATTTAAGCGGTGCTTCAACCAGTACAAGGGACAGTGATCTGAAATACTTCATTTGAGGTGCTAATGTATCACTTGTGTGCTGATATAGTTGGTGCTAAAAATGAGCAAGGTGAGCTAAACAGAGCTAGCGACCTGTGTGTGGTGTCTTCCCAGTGGAATTACAGCTGGGAATTGCTGCCAACCTTTTGTTCCCTGTGCTGGACCATTTGCAAGAGCCAAAAGTGTGGACAGAGTTGTGTTGCATTTTGGTGTCGCTCAGCGTTCAGTCTCTTCACAGCTGTTCAGGAGCAGGCTCCAGGGCTGCGCCCGCTCCCCTCTGTCGGAAATGCAGGGTGCAGTCCTCGTGGTTTGGTTTCTGGTTGTTCTTTTTCCACCTAGGAAAAATCCCTTTGACTTTACTCGTATTAGCCTTGGTGAATTATCCTTGCTTGATCTCCTGGGAGAGGGTGGGACGTCAGGCAATCAGAGGGCAGAGGCATCCTTCCCTGCCTGCAGCATCTCCTCCCATCTACCCATGGGGCTCCCACAGGGAATGGGCTGCAGAGTTGAGCCCCATCACTGCCACAAAGTGACTTGATTCAGTCTTACTACCGAGGTGTCCTTTGGCTCTAACGTAGGGGACCCAAGAGCTGTTTGAAAACTGAATTGTACCTATGGGGCCAACAGGGCTCCGTGTCCCTCCTGCAGACCACTCCACATGTATGTCTACCTCGTGCTACTACTGTAGGTAGTAACATCCAAATTTTACTTTCTTTAGTGTGGTATCACCCGGATTTGCTTTAGCTCTGTCGTCGGTTGCAAACATCATTCTGTCAGCTGTACATACTTCATCTGTTGGGATGGAGTGTCACTACCATATTTTTTGGTCACTTTTGAAACAAGAGTATAGTATTAGCTGAAACTTTTCAGCGGTATGGATTTATGTATTTATGTAAAAGTGTATTTATTTTTCCAATATTGTTATTTAATTTTATATAAATATTGCATACATTTACAATGTTTAATGTTAATGTTGAACAGTGAAAATTAAAGACAAGTAGAATGTAATCATAAAGAATTTGTATAATGATTTCTTGAGTCTTTTGCTAAATTAAGATCATATACCTAGTTTTGGTAACTTTTACTAGATTTTCTGAAATGCTACTGCGATGTTCCATCTTTTGACTTGCTTTTCTTTTACTTGCTGTGTTCTGTTCTCCAACAGAAACTGTTATTCTCAATAATTAAACACAGTTAAAAGTATATAAATTACAAAGTTTGGATAACGAATTTCTTGCAAGCATCATATTGGCTCAGCTTTACTCAAGTTTCAGTGAAATTAGTACCATAAAATACATACAAATTAAAGCAGAGAGAATCTGAAGGGTCCAACACCTGCAGTCCTCAGGTGAAATTCCACTGGGAATTTATGCAGTAAAGAAGTGATTTTTATCTGGCTGGTTAAGTCCAGGTTTTAGAGAGACAATAAAGTGAATAAATGGATTTTTGTATGTAAATGATAAGTGTATAACAGGGAACTAGTGAGATGCCTTGTCATTGTAATGTGTATTCAAAGAGGACTAAGAGGAGGTGATACTTTCATTTCCTTGCTTATTTAAGAACATGTATTAAAACACTCTAGATTTGTACAACATGTGATAGACCTGATCTTTTTATTAAAATAATGCTTTAGAAAACATGCAGAAACTGTCACCAGGATACAAAGAGTGTTTTTTCCTCCTCTGAATACCCTGTGGTATAAAAGCAGATCTCCATGCATGCTCTTGAATACCGAGGGACATCTTGCCATGTTCTCCAGAACAAGGGAGATGTTCACAGAGGGCATTACCCATCTCTTCACTTAAAACCCAAGGCTGAACCCATTTCTCTGGGAGCAGATCTGCTCCTTGCAATAATCCATGTGAGATTTTGAGGTTAACATAATATCCAACTGTATTCTGATACCATTTATGAATAACACGGAGTTAACTCGTTGTGGGCTTCTCATTCCTTCCGAGTTAGAAAATGGGCACAGATAAGGTAAAGCAGGTATATCACACAGCGCCCTGTCTTGGTTCAGTTGGGTGAGTTGTTTGAGCTTCAGTGCACTGGGATGGTAATCGTTTGGCTTTGACTTGTGGAAAATGGGTTGGTGGGGTTTTAAATCGTTTATTTGCTTGTCTGTTTGGGGTTTGGGGGGTTTCTCTCAAAAGAGTCTTGCAATTTCAAAAGTTATCTACTTTGGCAAGTAGTTACCATTCTTGGGTATCTAAAGTTCTAGCTGCTAATGCAATGGTTGTGAGGCTCTTTGTGCCTGCAAAATGGCAGTGTGTGCTTCCCAGCTCTTTATCGATAAGACAGAGATGCTGCTGTCCTAGTTTTTGAGGGCCTTTCTATCTAACAATGAAGAATCGGAAGCTTGGTATAAAATAATGAGAATATTATCTGGCTAAGCTCCAAACTCTGTTATTGTCAAAGTGAATTCACATTTGGGTTAGGACAACATTGCTGTATTTAGCTGGAAGCTGGTGGTATTGACAGCTTCGCAGGGCTCTTTGGCTGTATGCAGGGATGTAGGTAGCAGTGATGGGCCTTTGACCTCAGGGGAAACTCTCTGGACCACATCTGTGTCAGGGAGCTGGTGCTCAGGAATGTTAATCTTAACATTGGTGTCAGTGGAAAGTTCAGGTTATTTGTATTTAGTTCTGTCAAAGCCCCAACACAGTTTATGAAATGCCTTCCCCATTCCCTGGATGAAAATAGGCTGTTCGACAGCAATATTCTCCATGTCATTGTTCTGATAATATTCGTAGCAGGCAGGATGTTGGCTCTTGCTAAGGCAGAAGTGATAACCAGCGGCAGATTTGGTTGCAAGTGCATATAACTCTGCTGTTCTCTTCCTCTTCTGCAGAAAACAAACTTGCTGTGACAGCAGCATTACTGAGCTGCTATGATTCTTTACACATGTTTTGCAATAACAAAGCCAGCCTTGAAAATGAAGTGATAGGCATGCTGAACCCTTCAGTCACTCAGTAATTCACATTGCTTTTCCTGTCCTTCATTCACATGATGATGGCTCTGAAACTTCAACAGCAAGTCTGTATTTCTCTGTAGTGCCAGATATTATCAGAAAGCTAACAAAACCAGTCCTACCCTGAGAGCCTGTGGGGGAAGGATTAATGTGAAGGCTGCATGAATGATCCCAGCACCCACAATGCCGGCAGAGGGAGGCAGTGGGTGGCTCGCATGCCGTTAGAAAAACATGTAAAAATAGATGCCTTAGTGAAGGTTTAATAAAGCTCATCCAAACCAAAATGAGAACTTGGTAGCCTATGGCTATCCCCAGCCATCTGTCGGAAGCTGTCTCCATCTCAGAGCTGTTTACTATATGCTCAGGCTGGCTCACCAAGGCTGTTGTCCCTCCTGAGTTTCCCGCTGCCTCCTCTCTAGGATCACTTAGACATACTGACTCCAGGGACCGTCTGTTCGGTATGCTGATGAAAGGCAACAAGTTGTCTGCTTTGTTTCCCAGTCAGAAAAAGGCCTTTGACAGTGTACCCCTCTTTGCTTGTGTTTATAAACAGCAAACCAGACCCATTTCAGCCTTTTCCTATGCTCCCTGCTGTGTGACACCCATCCAGAGCATCCCACCACCAGTGCCCAGTTCACACCCATTCCAAACATGCACATCCCTGGGTCATAGATGGGAATCCACCTGTTCACTTCCTCGGCCCTTCTCAGGGCTTGTCCCAGAGGGTAAATGCAGTTGGGGTTTTTGTTCGAAGAGTTTCACCCTGTTGCTCCTCTGGGGCAGCAGTGATGGATGCTCCTGCAGCTCTTTCCTCAGCTCAGTGTCCACCATCCCTGCCAAGGCTCAGAGCCACAGTTACAGGTGGGTGAAGCCAGTGGTACCCAGCTGCCTATTAGAGAAGCATCACTTTATTCCTCTCTTGTTACTTTAAAATCTCCACTTTTTATTTTCCTTTCTATTTCGTTGTTTGCTTATCATTACCACCTTTCATTGCTAGTCCTGTTTCTGCTTAAATAAGGAGAACTATATAGGTATACTGCTGCTATCAGTTCTGCTGTCTCCTGTTTGATAGTGTTGTTGATGCTTCATGAGCAGAAAAGCAAGCACTGAAGCCCCTCAGACCCTGTGGCACCATGTGCTTAACACTGAGCCTGAACTGAAGTGCTTTACTGCATCCATTCCTCGCAGGACTTGATTTCCTGCAATTTAATGTTCAGCTGTTGCAATCCACACTCCTCCCATGCAGGCATATATTAGTCTTTGCACCCACTGTGATCTGACCTGGTGGTTAAATGTACTGTCTTTTAATCTGATAGAGGAGTAAAAGACTGAGCAGCAGTGTCCCCTCTAACCTCCCTAACCCAGTGACCAAAGGCTGGGGAGGTACCAGGGTGATGAACTGCAGAGAATGCCCTGTCTCATCTGCTCTTCCTTAATAGCCTCTCCTCTTGCTACTGCCAGGAGCTGGACCAGTGGTTAGGCTCAGGAAGGTTATTTTCTTGTGTGTTCAAACTCCTCCCCTGCCCCAAATTGATGCATCTTTTTCCCAAGTTCCTCAGTGCACCTTCCCACTCAGAGCAGGTAAATCCGTTACTATTCACTGATGGTTCCTACCATCAAACCCATGCTTCTGTCACAACTTACTATAAAATACTTGCCTTTCTCCTCCCAAAGAAATACATTGGCCGTTTGGCTGCATTTGGTATGCCTCCATGGTTGCCTTTTTACAGGTCCCCCCTTATACATTTTCTCAGTGAGATGGTCATTTTTAGGCTGTGCACAGCTGGCCTGAACTTGAACAAGTGGTGGGACTGCTGTTCAACAATGGCTGGCTTGTCTCCATGTCATCAGGTGTGGCCCATCCACGGCCGCTGGCTTCATAAAGTCTGCAGACCTGTTATACATGCACAAATGCACATGCTCACACACGCAGGAGAGAAATAAAGCCATAAATAAAAGGGCAGTAGTTGGGAACATTTGTCTCCCAAAGCGCTGTCTGTGAATGCAGCAATTGAAATATGCATCAGACTGCAGGGACCAGGTTAGAGCAGGAACACCAGGATGAGCTGTGAGGTTCAGCATCTCCAAGCAGATCCCTAAGCTGGGAGGTCTGTGTGTGGTTTTGTCCATATTCCATATTCCCACTGTATACCCCAAACTGTAATCATTGCTGTTGCTCAGATCCTAGGGGTTGTAGCATTTAGAAACAAAGACATGTGACGATGAGGGACACTAAGCACAAAGATATTTACTGTGTTTCTAACTTTCCTGGTGACTGATTTGTGCAGTCATTAAGGAAAAATGATGTAGTCGATCTTGTTCCAAAGGCACTTACTGCTCTATTCATGTTTTAATTTTTACTAGCTCGCAGGGGAGGTGACTGAGCCAGCAGCATAGATGAAAATGTGTCTGATGCTCAAGACTGTCTGCAGGCTGGCAGTATTTGATCCCTACTGCACTGAGACAGGATTTGTCTTTATAAAACCAGCAGCCTACAAACCCCTGGTGTGCTACACACCTGTGAAATAGGGCTGGCATTCCTCAGAGAGCTCTGTGGTTCACTCCATCCAATACTGAAAAATCCCATTCTTTAAATGGAAGTTATAAAATGGCATTATAATACAACTGTTCACTAAAATGTGAAGTGTCAGTTAGCCTGGGCTGCTTGCTGCTTTAATTGCTACTCTCTTTAAAGTGCCACAGCATGGAAAATAGGCTCCATCAGCGCCTTCCACATACCTTTATACCAGTGTCCTTGAGTAGCTCACACACCTCCTCCTGATTTGAGGAAATGCCATCTAACCCCCCACTCCCTGGAGAGACTTGCAGGGACTATTTGGGGGCTTTTGCTTGTTTAGCGTTCAAGTTCAACAGCTTGGAAAAGGGCAGGGAATGCAGATTTTAAGGCAGCTCTGTGTGTTCACAGCCCTGCTGCTTCCTGTACCTGGTGAAGTCTTTGTGTGGGATCTAACAACAGGGCGGGTGAAAGAGGGGGAGAAGGTGCTATTTACTAAGTGGATGCCATAGAAGGGGAGATTCAAGACTTCTCCTGCTGCAGTTACCTGCTTTTCTCCCATATATGTTGTGAGGTTTCCTCGATCAGGGAAATTGTGTATTGACAGGGCTTTAAATCTTGCAGGAGTTAACCCAAGATTATCCTTTTCTCCAGGCAGTCTGCGCTGCTGGAGGAATGGGCTCCAGACACATCAACCTCTTCCCTCTGCTGCAGCAACACATCCAGTTGAATCCTTTCCTTTGAGAAACTTGGAAAACTCTACGTCTCTGCTGCAGAGCTGAGAGCAGAGAAGCTGGAGCATGGAGACCCTATGTGCAATAGAGAGTCAGGGCAAGCCAGCATGGATGTTCCTTGTCACCCGTGCCCAGGGAGAGGAACTCTCCTTGAGGATGCTAGTGCAACGCCTGCTCTTGTGCCCACCAAGTGCTGCCCTCTGGGTGGGCTCCTTGGGACATTTCCGTAGGGATTCTGGACAGTGTTCACAAACCTGCTTGAACTGCACACTCCAAAATCCTTAATGTTCATGTATTTTTTCTAATCCTCCTATTTTTCTGGGGAGTCTGCTTTGATTAAGCATTTCTAAAGCTTCTTTCAAACTGCGGTGCAATGCTTTGGTGCTTTTTGGTCAGGTCTCTGGTCCAGCTCTCCTGCCTTGAATATAGAGATCACTCTTCCCTTTTAGATATACAAAAATCAGGTGTATTTTCTGACCTAGTACCAGCTAAAATCACCTAGCTGTGTGTGTTAAGGTAGGAGAGGAAAGCCCAGCTGGATGAATCATTCCCTGCCATGTTCCCAGTCCACAGACACGGATTTCTTACCATGCCAATGCAACTGGGCATGAGACCATGCTAAAACAGATCTGTGGAAGGAAAAAGGTTTCAAAGAAACCATTTCCTAAACATCTCCTGAGATGCTGCAGGCACTGGAGAAATCATAGCATGGAACTGAACCCCTGCTTTAAGCTTGTTGACTGAAGCCAAGGGAGTGAGTTACCTGCTAAATACCTTGCTGTTGTGAAGATAACTAAGTTAGTTTGGATGCCACAGAGTCTATTGCTGGGTAACACACACGGCTCAGGCATTTTAAGACTTCCAGTAAAGGTTCAGCTGGTGAGGAATGATCCAGGCTTTCCTTGGTGGTTTGTCTGCTCATGTCCTGTGTCCATGGGAGATCCCAAAGATATGGAAGTCACAGGGCTGTGATTTCAGTGTCTGATAACAACAGTGTGAGTTATAGGAAGAGCTGGTATAGACTAAAGGATGCCGAAATGTAACTGTGAGGGTGCAAGGTTGGGCTCTGCTCACCGTGGAGAAGTTTGCTGACATGCAGGAGCACAGCCCCTCACAGAAAAGGGGGTGCAAAGCTTTGTAGGGCTCTGTTGCTTTTCTGGTTTATTTCCCCCAGCATATGTTTCAGCTCAGATAGTTGGAAAGGGTGAACAAGGGCTTACATACTTTCCATATAATCCTTAATGGGTGGAAATCTAAACCTGCAAGGATTTATTTTAATTTCCTCCAAAAAGTTGCTCCTGGCAGAATCTGATAAAGCTGGTTTTAGTCTAATTCTTCCCAGCCCCCGGCCCTGCCCTTGGTGAGCTATCAGAGCATACCTATCTTTGGGAATGCGTTTGGTGATCGCCACAGCTTGCATTCATTACCTCAAATACCTCCCAGATCGCAGGCTGATGCACGGGAATAGTGATCAGACAGCATTTTCTGAAGCCTTTCACGTTGGGGGGGTGGGGGGGGAGAGTGTCCCCAGGTTCTTGCTGTTGTTTTGCTTTCCTGTCCCATGTCAAGCAGCTCCTTCAGTGCACTGTTCACAAGAAATGGAGCTGCTGTTTCTTCTTGAGTGTTCTTTGCTGTCTCCTTTTTTTCATCAGGATTTGTTCATTTGTGCCCAGGGCTTTGAGTCCTTTTGGTGCCAGACTGGCCTTGCTCCCAGCGTGAGCTCCCTGTGCAGAAGAGAAGGTCATGGTCTCCCACAGGAGGCCCAGAACCTGGGCACAACCGGACAGACATTTTGTACAAGTTTTTAAGAGCTTTTGGGGTACATATTCTGGTTTTAACCCTGCTACCAGCCCAGTGAATTAAATAGCAGCCTTTCTATTTAGAGAAGTCTTAATGAATGAGACATACCCTCTATCAGAAGGATGACCTTATTGCAGCCTTCCAATAGCTAAATGGGCCAACAAGAAATGGAGGGGGGCTTTTTCTGAGGACATGTAGTGATTGGACAAGAAGAAATGGATATAAACTGAAAGAAGGTGGATTTAGATTAGACATTAGGCAGAAGTTCTTCCCTGTGAGGGTGCTGAGGCACTGCCACATGGTGCCCAGAGAAGCTGTGGCTGCCCCATCCCTGGCAGTGTTCAAGGCCAGGTTGGACAGGGCTTGGAGCAACCTGCTCTAGTGGAAGGTGTCGCTGCCCATGGCAGGGGGTTGGAAATGGATGAGCTTAAGATCCCTTTCAACCCAAAGCACCCTGAGATTCTATGATCAGAATAAGAAATGCAGCAAGGGTTACTTTAAAGCAATTTGCATGTACTTGGTAGAACAGAATGATCTTCGTCATTGCTGAACTCTGAAACAGAAAACAAATTTCTTGTGGAAACACAAACATAAGCTTGCTGCTGTGCTGGAGCAGAGTGATGCATTGCAGGAGATATTTAGCATCATGTTCTGACCTTTCTGGAGAGAGTTGATACGGAAATATTTTTGTCGTATTTATTTAAGCTTTTTTCTTGCCTTTATTTATACTAGGCAGTATAGTTGTTTGAATGATTCAGCAGTATGCCAATCCCCAGTCCTTGGCATGTTAACAAAACTGATCATGTAATAAACATAACCCCCTTAAATCTGTGCTCTAATGCTCTTAGGAAAGTCTTTTTGTTCTTGTTCTCCGTGTAAAGCACCAGGTGTGACTGTGGCAAGTTCAGGAGATAGTGAAGAGAATAACAAGAAGAATGTTTAGTAGAGTCTTTAGTGTAATGGCTATAGCTGATTTTTTGAAATAGTATTTCTCTATTATTTTATGTGCCGCAGTCATCTTGTTTCTTGTGTTTTTTTCTTAAGAAACAACACAATGTGTTGTTTTGACACCATTCTCCATGCCTGGCCACCCTCACAGGTTCACCAAGGGGTGCTATTTGCTGTGCCTCAGTCACAGGAAGGAAACAGCATTTCAGAGCAACATTTTCCACCCACTTGAGTGGAGGCAGAGGCGAGTTGACCACAGGCAACAACAGACAGTGATCCTGGAATCCAGAAAGCTGAGTTAGTGGAAGAGGTCAATACAGTACCTTGGATACACCTTCAGGGCTGCATCCAGAGGTGATGAAAACCGATAGAATTCTTTCTGTTGACTGCAAAGAACCTTGGATGAGACTCCTGTTCCACAGAGTGCAGCCTGTCCATCCCCAGTACTTGGAATTATTTTCTGTGGGAGATGGGAGATAGCAATGAAATAAAGAAAAGGAGAAGTATGAAAGTAGCAGGTTTGTCTGTGCTACTCAAATCTTATAAAGAGGCAAGGTCAAAGCTTACCTCACTATGGCACTCTTATTGATAGATATCATAAGTGATGAGGAATCCTGATAATGAAATGCAAAGTTTCTCCAGGGTCCAAAATAAATGATGAGGCTGATGGCAGTGACTTCCCTAAGTCACATGGCATTGAGATGAAGCCCATTATTAAATTGTTTTCTGCATGTAGCTCACATATGCTTAAAATCTATGTGCCAAATAAAAGTTGGAAATACCTGAGACGAATTAGAAGGCAGTTATGAAGTAGTCTCTTTGCAAAGGAATTTTCGGTGTCTGATACTTGGCTACATTAGATTATTCAGCCTCTCTTTTCTGTCAGTGCAAATAAGATCGTAACTCAGATGTGCATGAAAGCAAATGGGTGATCTAGATCTAAAAATGCTCACTGCCTAACTTTGATTTATATTGGAGACAGACACAGAAAGTATTAATTCCAGCATCCTGGGAATTACATGTAAGTACTAACAAAATTAGGCAAATCAGGCCTCAGCCTCTGAGTGCACCAAGGTATCCATGCAGTCTTCTTGTTTGATCCTGAGACAAATGTTAGAATCAGGCACCACACTAAAGTTAAGCAATTTGAAGATGGGGGATAATGACTTTGGAAATGACTAGCACTGTATTGTTTGTGAGATTGAATATTTATCAACTAACTTCAGGTCCCCAGAAATATGCTTGCGTTGGTGCACACTGTGGCTATTCTTCCTTTAGAATAAGTATTATTATAAGGATTGAGAGTAAGTATATTATTCTTTTAGAATAAGTAATGGATCCGATACATTTTTCAAATTAGAGAAAAGATGCATTAGGCTGTACCTGCCTGGGATATGTGGGGCAAGAGAGAGTCCTGATCAAGCCTGTGAATTTACTGTTTAGCTTTGGCTGTCACAGTAAAATGCCATCAACCTGCATGGAAAGCACTTACTGAGGAGCACTTGAAATATTGCAGAAGTATCAGTGCTGCTGCTTAGTCCAAAGATAGTAAATGGATGAAAGCATTAGAAGTTTACAACTGGGTTTGGTAGAATTTGACATTTCCTTCTTACTGCTGACATTCATTGCCTGGGGTGAGATGTAGAAGGAGTGAAAAAATCAACTTCTGATGAAATTTGAAGGCTTATAAAAATAGGATAACATTATCTCAATTTTTTTCTGTTGATGCTAAAGAGAAAAAGTGAAGTTTGTGAATCTGGGTAACTTGTGAAAGTCTTACTTTAGGACAAGGGACAGCATTTCCTCTGTTTCTCAGTGCAAGGTTGAATGTTGCTCGTTGGGGTTTTTTTGCCTATCATCTTGAAATTAGATCTGGGCTCAGGGAAACTCAGAGGTGGCCATCCGTGCCCCAGGCTGGGCTGGCTTCCCCACCTCTCTAATGGTGGAGGAGCATCATTACTGGCCCTTAAACCCTTATTGATCACAAGGGAGGTGGGCTACCTTTTGTCAATCTGTAGTATCTTGTAGCAGAAGAACAGCCCTTTCAGGATGTTGTTTATACAAGATTTTAAGCAGCAGTGTCTGGTCTGATGAGTTACATCCATTTCTCTCCACGTTGCTCTGAACTTTTCCATTTTGGAGAAAGTTCCTGCTCTCTCAGTGATTCTTTGTGGGCTGAATGAGTTGGAAGTATGGCTGTAATTTAAAGTAATCACAGCTGTCAATGCATACGCCAGTTTCTGTTCCAGATCTGTTACATATATAAATTGTCGGATTTTAAGTTTAAACATATTCATAGGCTGGGAAGAACTTGGGCTGTAATTTATTTCTTAGGAAATATACTGATGGAGTGCCTCCAAAATGAAGGTAGAAGCCTCATCTCTGAATGTTTGATCTGTTCTGTACAGAAATCAGAACATTTTATGTTGAGAGGTGGTTGAAATAGCATGTTTGTGCTCAAGGATTAAACCAGGGTGCTTATGACATAGCATGTAATGAAGAAATTGAAGCTGAGTCTCTAGGTGCATCATGCTGAGTAAGAGGCTTGTTCTACATGGAACTGTCATATTAAATTCTTGTCGTGATTGCAGACCCCTTTGATTCCTAAATCTTGCGGAGGAGACTAATCTGAAATCAAAGTGAAGTTTTGCTTGGGGTTTGCATGCCAGAAGTGGTCACATTTGAAAAAGTTCAGTGAACCTGAAGAGGGAGGTTGAAATTAGTTGCTTCACTACAAAGCTTACAGCTAACATACCTGCTGATTTGCTTTTTGCTTTGATTCTTCAAGTCTCTGCCTTCTTGCTACCTTCTGAGTTGGTTTCAAAATGCATAAATCTAAAGGATGAGCATGTCCTGATTTCAGTCTGTTTAGGTTAAAAAAAAAACAAATCAGTCTACACTGGTAAAACAGATGCGAGCATCAGCACAGCTCATGGGAAAACTGCATTTTTCTCTTGTGCCTCATCCTTTGTGCAGTTATTCTCCTCTGTAAAGGTGTATATCACACTTTACTCTCCTGATTTACCAACGTTTGACCTCCCTTTGAACCAAGGTAAATGGAGATAATTCCTGTCAAGTTCTTCTAAGTAGATACTGAGGGCTCTTGCCTTGATCCCTGTAAGATGACTCTGCTCCTTTGAAACCACTGGAGCAATGCCAGGAATCCAGCCTGTTATCCCTGCTGAATGTCAGCTGCTTTCTCTATTTTGATACTGGCATTTTGGGATGATTTGACCAAGAATATCGTGCAATATTAAGTGCAAATGGGAATATTTCTGCCCTTCTGTATCCCCCTTAAGCCTTGTGTAGGCTCTGGGAACCTGGGGATGTGCTTTTTGGTCCAGTTACAAGAAAATGCACTGGGTAGCCACGGCCCATGTATAACCATATAGATGGCCCTGCATTAAAGCTGATCTGTTGTTACTTTATATTTACAGTGTTCTGTCTCCTGTGGAAGGGGCCAAAAGCACCGCAGTGTGTACTGTTTGTCAAAGGAAGGGAGGCATATAGAAGAAGATTATTGCAAGCACCTTGCTAAGCCCAACATGCAAAAGAAATGCAGAGGGGGCAGATGTCCGAAGTGGAAAGCAGGAGACTGGGGACAGGTGAGACACATTGTATACCCGTGTGCACCCTTGGATATTCTTCCTCCATCAAATTGGTTGGAAGCTCCTTTTCCCATCACTTCTGTCCTCTGGAGTTTTTTAAGGGTGAAAAGTTTTGGGTGAGATCCTTAGGTGGTATAAAACAGTGTAGCTTCGTGGACAGCAGTGATTTGTACCAGCTGAACATATGACAACTTGCTTTTAGTGTCTATCTGAAAGTCAATTCCTTGTTGTTTATTCTGTTTCTGCTAGTAGAGGCATTAGTAGATAATATTAAAGAGAATCTGCTACTTATTTGTGTTTTTAATATCGTTATTATTTAAAATGTCACATCCCAAGCAAAACCTTCCTTAGTTCTGAGAAATCTGAAACTAATTTTATTATTGGCTTCCTGGGAAAGCTTAACACAGAATCAGAGCTCTTCATTAAAAATGCTTTTCTCTGCCTTTTGTTTCTTAACAAGCTCATTGCTTGATTTTGCTTCATTAAAAAGTCAGACACTGATGCATAGAGCAGAGGCTGCTGGAAATGTGAAAGTGCTTGGAGTTATTAAGCATTTTATTTGCTGAAAGCATACCTCAAATTCTTGTTTTCCTGAAAAATGATGTCTTTGTCATCATCTTGAGTCTGCTGCAGAACATTTCTCTCTCATTTTTCTCCCTTTTCCCCTCTACCTCATTAGTGTGCTAATCAGCAGAGTTATTGAAAATCCTACACTAAATAAACTGTTAACTTGTAAAACATCATGTTCTCTTGAGGTCTGTCTTCCAAATGAAGGTACAAAACACCCGTTCTCACTGCATGCAAGTTTCCTGAAAGATAAACCATTAACACTGCTGCAGGCACACATGCAAATGTTAGGGCTAGGACAGCATAATGCTGTTTAATGTCGACTATTAAAAAAGACAATAAACCCACTGATGTTCTGTAATTGTTTTCAGACTTGTACTTTTTCTTAATGCTTACCTTTGAATTCATAGGATAATTTGCCATTATGTATGTCAAGGGCTAAGTGCAGAGGTTCAGTTACTGAGGTCTGCGTCCTTTACCCCGGTTATGGCTGGGAGCACTCAGGTAGCTGTGCATAGCCCTCTGAAATGCTCCCATATTGGAAATCAAGTCAATATTATTACCTTTATTACCTGCAGGACTGAAACCTCAATTTTATACAGGAAGCTAGATCGAAAAGGAACCTGTGGCCATTAGATAGTCTTGTCATAACCCATTTGCTCCTTATTTAAAGTATTTTTTTTACAGCTAATAACTGTAAACATAATAATGTAATGGTCTGTTGATTGCGTTAGAGCACACTAATATTACTTGATACAAGTATGTGTTTTAAAATTCCCAACATTCTACCGCATGATCAGAGTTAATTTTATGCAAGTGGAGAAAGAAACCCAAGGTAATAGGAGGATGAGGTGATTTATGGCCTGAGGTAATCTCTTGTGACTAGGCAATTAAGGAATATTTGTATGCTAATGATAAGAATAGGCAGCGCGTTTCCAGGGGTGGCTCCTCAGCCCAGGTCCCTGGTGCTGGATGTGCTCAGCCAACCGGCATCTTGCTTGGGGGAAAAATAAAGGGTTAGAAACACTCGTTCTGCACTATCAAGTTGGGCTTTTGGAAGTTCTGACATGGCTTCCTTGCATCCTGATCCTCACTTGTGCTGGCGGGGCTTCTTTGCCTGTGACAGATGAAGAGTTGCGGCTGTCACACGTTCAGGGCACTGGCCGTGGCCATATGAGAGCACAGGGCTTGCATGGCTTTGCAGAAGATTTAATGCCTTATAGCCAAGGTGGATTTAGGTGCAGAACTTCTCATTAAGGCTACAGAACAAGCAGGGGTTTGGCACTCCGAATACCCAATAGATTGATCAGGTTCGAAACGGGCACCGTAACTCCGTGTCACCTTCCCCATCACCAGTGCCACTGTTGAAAAGAGGAGCCATGACCAGTTTGCTCTTCGATCCTATCAAGAAAAAGCTTTCTGAAGGTCTGATTGCCTCAGAAAGATAATCCCAAAGGTGAGCTGCTGTGAGCTGGCTGCCTTCCATCCTTGGTAAACCAGCAAAATCTCTGTGAGAAATAAGGCAAGGCTTTCCCGTAAGAGTGCATCTTCTTTGTCACCACATATGCACAGGACCTCATTCACCTTTAAGGTTTTGGAAGGTTTTATTCTTTTTCATTTTGGAAAACGAATGATTCAAAAATCAGGATTAAGAAATACAGAAATGGTTAAATTGAATCCCCGCTGGCAGCTGTGCTTCGCTTCCAGTTTTTATTCTCTCTGAGTGTTTTGTATTCAGAGGCTGGATAATTCTTTTCTACATTGTTATGAATCTACTTTCCTGCAGCAAAGCATTTTTAATACGTCTGTAATATCAGAAGGCAAGCAAAAAAGGCTTTTCCTCCAAGTTTTCAATGTGCTTGTATCTGCACTGAAATGTCAGATTTAATACGTTTGTATCTCCTAAGTGGTATCAATTATGGCCGTTTACCTTTCACTTAGCAAAAATACCAACATTTATTCTGCTGTGTGGTATTTACATATTGCAGCTACAGGCTGAAATCCAGGCTGGTCTGAAAACACAGGTAGAGCATCAGGTAGAACTTCTCTATAGCTGTGTTGGCACTTGGCAGTTTGGTGACTGACTTTCTCAGTGGGGAAAGGAGCACTCCTGGGAAAACATATGGACATTGTTGAAAGGACTAACAGGCTGCCTGACTCATGGCATCCCATAGGAGAATATATATAAGTACAGCAAGAGCTGTCTGCCCCAGACTGAGTATCTTCTGGCAGTGTCAACCAGCTGTATTTCCCCAGGGTAGACACAGGTTGACTGTTCTGGATTAAAACAGACAGGATGAAAATAATGTTAGAAACCATCTTTTCTTGCCTCTGTAATAGAGTGGAATGGTGTGATTTTGAAGCCAGCCATAAATGCAGTGAAAGAGTTCACTCCCCCACTGCAAATCCCCACACGCATTCGATCAGGGTGCAGCATTTATTCTCATGGGCTTACACAGGGGCCAAGTTTCACCTAGGCACACAGTGAAATGAGTCTATGGCTTTACCTGGTGTCATGCTTTGCCCAGCACAGATAGGGACCAACCTCTGTCTCCCCAGACCCGCTCTGCCTGGGTGTCACACACAGCACAGCCCCCGTGAAAGACCCACTGCATCGCTAGTGCTCCCTTCTCATAGCATACCCGGGCATGTGCCTTTTAGGTGACTGATAAATGCAAACCAAACGGCTTTTTGGAGCATGGTATGCATCCTGGTGTACATGTTTCTCCAAGTTTGTGGCCATTATTCAGTTTAACTGTTCCCTGTGGAATGCATAGGACAAACACAGCGCTGTTAATCACAGGGCAGCAGCACAGCATATGGGAAGCATTTGCATCACCAGTGACAGAAATCTCACTGCTACTTTCAAAAGTTACACAAAAAAAAATCCCTTCCACCCTCTAACAAATATCTGGAGCCAGGCAGATATTCACAGTCAGCTTTTCTTTGGTCTTCTTGGCTTTATGGGGCATTTGGATAGTAAAGCAAATGGAGCATTACAGAGGAATACTCTGCAGAAGAGAGAATTGCTTCCCCATTAGGCACTGCTTAATTCCCTGACTTAAGGAGGCTCAGTTCTATGGGTATTGCAGTAAGGGGCTGTAAACTTGTTTTCTTAGTTCCTGATGTATTAATAAGATTACTTATATTAATGGTTAATTCAGCAGATGGCTAACTGTAATAGCTGTGTTGTAAATACATACCTTTGATTTTTACATGCTTTCTTCTATAAATGCAAATGCTCTTTATTCCAAATCTATACAGTATACTTTAAGATCTAGCCAGGAAGAATCCATACCAGAGGGACATTAAGTACTGCTAAACATATTACAGTGTGCAGTCACAACACTAACAAATGTTGCATGAAACTAAAAGCATTTCAGTGTAGATGATAATTTGAAGATGTCTGAGAAACGGAGGAATTGGGGCTCTTTTTGCTGTGCCCAGAAGTGGGGAGGAATGTGCCCACGGTGGAATGAAAGAAATGTGAAATGCAGTTCATTAAAAAAGACATTTATTTTCACAAACTAACAGGCTTGTGTGCATGGGCATGTTTAGATGCACGCTGAAAGAAACCCCAGCTTGCATCATACCTTTACCTTTCTACCGCTACACACTTTCTTCTATATAATCCAAGTTTGCTTTTCATTAAAGTCCACTGCAGTTGTGGCATTCGATATATTTTGAGCTATTACCTTCTTGATCTGAGTGCCTGTGAAGTAACAGGCAGAGCTGTCCCTGGCATGTTGTGATTTAAGTTTAGCAGTGTGGCTATCTATCTCCAGAGGTTTTCGCAACAGAAATCCTGGCCGGGAAATCCTGACCCCACTGAAGCCCACTGCAGAAATTCCTGCTGGCTTGAGCGGAGCAGGGATTTCTGTCTGCAGAAAAGCCTCACCTGGAAGTTTAAACGCTGGCTTTAGCGCGTTGCTATCACGGCCGCTGAGTTCAAAGCAGAGGGCGAACCCATAGAACTCACCGTGACGGCTGCGACCACCACTCACCTTTTGTCCCTTCCTCCAGTGCTCGGTGTCCTGTGGCCGGGGTGTCCAGCGCCGCGCCGTGCACTGCCACAGCGGCACCCCGAAGGCAGCCGAGGAGGCAGAGTGTGACCCGTCCAGCCGTCCCCCTCCGCAGCAGGACTGCCACCTCCCCGAGTGCCCCACGCACCGCTGGGCTGCCGGCGAATGGCAAGCGGTAAGCGGGGTCCCCCCCCTTCCCTTCCCTGGGGTCGCGTCACTTGTGCTCTCATGCGTGCTGTGCAGGATGGTGCTGGAGATGGGGAGTTGCTGAGGCTGGAGATCGGTGCTGGAGGGATGGGGGTTTGGGGTTGCAGCCTGGGCTTGCCAAAAGATGAAGCAAAGGAAATGCTCACGTGTGCTGGCTGGAAGGGGGAGCTGAGAAATACCTTGATAGGGTTAATATAGGGCTTTGTACTGCCCTGTGTTTGGCTGGGACCTATGCAAAAAGTGAGCAGGTTTGGGGCAGGGCAGATTTGGGTCTGTTCCTGGAGGCTGAGCCCTGCTGTGCTGCTCCAGCAGTGAGCCCTGTGCTTCTGGGTTTGAAGGACTGGTAATTCCCACTTTCCTGCCCCCTTACCCCAGCTCCTTTTGCCGTCTCTTTCTTTTCACTGAGCTCCTGATCCATGTTTTTTGTCAAGCTGTAAGCAGAGCTGAAATGCAGTGTCCCACAGGAGATGGTGCCCACTGTGGCAGGCTTTGAGTATACAACAGGTTTTGGCAGAGAGAGCTCAGACCAGGCACCAAAATGATGACTTTAGTTCTGGCTTAATTCAATTTTTAGTCATCCCTTCACCAGTCCTCGTCCATCTCTGTCCTATTGTCCCAGGCTCTTCCCAGGGACTGCCAGCCTTGGAAATGGGAAAGGTGATGGAGCTGCCAGCTCTGGGGAGCTGACTCCTGTGTCACACACCTGCAAAGGGGCCACCACTCCCATGGAGAGGATGTCCTCATCACATAGGAAGGAAGGGATTGCACATCATGGGCCCTCCATGGGGATGCAGGGGGTGGAGGGGTCCAGCATTCACTGGCAGTCAGGCTGCTTTTATATTGCTCCTGCACGGCCCAGGGAGGTCTTGAAGTTGAATGAAATTGGCTCAGGTTCCTTTGCCTGCTGAGACACTGTAAAGAGGCCATGGTGTAAATGCAAAACAGGGCCTCATGCTCCGATAACAGAGGATAGAGAAGTGTTGCTGGCTTCCTGCTCAAAGCCTTGGTGTTCACAGGCACATGAGAGCCTGCCCTTGTTGTGTCACTAAGGAAAAAAGAAACAAAAGAAGGGGGAAGATAGGAAAAGCAAGTTTACTGATAAGAGAAAAAGCATCTCACAGGTACAGATGCTGTGCAGCTTCTCTGCTGCAGCAAGGAAAGAGTCAAGGTGAGGTCACCGCCTGCTTTTCTCTCATCCTTCCTCCTTCGCAAGCTATTTCTTGGCTCCTCACTGTGCCAAGCACCCCAGGCTGCAAGCACTTGGGTGCATGACATTGTCTAATATCCCCTAATATACCAGGCACCTTGGCCTGGTAGGAGCAGTGTAAATAAGTTTAGCTTGCAGCATGGTCTGGTGTGAAGTGTCCCTGTCCATGGCAGGGGGTTGGAACTGGATGATCTTAAGGTCCTTTCCAACCCTAACTATTCAGTGATTCTATGATTCAGAGCTGAGCTGATGGCTCAGTGGTACCCAACAGAAACATCCCAGCCTGGAATAGAAATGTAGGAACAGCCCAGAGGGCTCAAGCAAATTCCTTGCAATGAACTTTTGCTTTTACAGAGCCCATTAAATTTCCTCAGTTAATAAATTTACAGGCGGCGAAGTAGGTCAGCAAACAGCATGCAGTTGCAATCCTTACCCAATGGTGTGATTAGCTCTGAAAAGCCATAGCTCCTACCCCATCATTTTGCTTCTTCCCTTTACTTTTACAGCTTCTCAAACCAGTGGCAAGAGGCCTCTGCCTGCCTCTACCCTACCAAGCCCTTGGTGGGAGGTGGATGCTGACGTTTTCCTCAGCTTCCCAGCACTGGGAAAAACTTTACTGTGTTACAGGGGGATTTTTTTTCCCCTGGGGAGCTTTGCTAGGGGAAAGCTGGACTGGAAGTTTCCTCACCCATAAATAACCATTAATAGAGACATGCAGGAGATCCCAAATGTGAGCTCTGCCCTTTGGCTGACTCCAAGCAGTTCTGAGCACTTCTTACTTTGTTCTGATGTACCTGGTGAAAGAAGGTAATAGCAGCTTCTCCCCAGCCATAAGTAGGGGCTACACATTATTTATAGTGAGGAGGCAGAGACTGCGTTAGTATCTCTGAGCAGGGAGCAGCAATGAACCCTAATTGATATGAAAGGCAGGATGTAAAATAACATCCCAGGGCTGTCTTATTCTTGATTTCTTATCTTTAAAGGGAATCTGTAAAGATGGGGGTTTGTATTGTTCCTTTTTATTGTTATTTTTAGGAAAAATGTTGGTCTTGCCAATGAAAGGAACAGGGAACTTACTGGAAACCATTTATTGCTCTGTTGGTGTATCACCATTAATTAGCTGTCTTCAATGCCCACACCAGGGAGAAGAAACTCAATAGAAAGGGCCTTGTTAATGTCAAAGTAAAACTCAGACCATGGTCACAAAGAAAAGGGAATACTGGGGAGATAAAGGGTTTTTTTAATATGAACCTCTCTGGAAGCTGCAATGCAGTGCTTGAATCTTTGACATTTGCCATCTGGGGGAAAATCCTTGTCTGGCTGGGATTGCACAGTTACCCAAGGCATGTTTGGAGTGTTTGTGGCTTGGGATTTCATTTCATTTCTATGTCAGATTTTGATTTAAAATAAGATGCCAAAGAATGCTTTTGCGAAGCTATGCCTTTGGGGTTTTTAATTACTATTATTACTCTTTCAAAACAGTTGCAGAAGTGTTTGAAATTGTTCTTAATTTGAACTGCCAGGAAAACAATTCAGAATATGGGAAATGAGGCAAAAGAGATGAATACTGTCAAATGCCTGAGCTGCTTTTCAGCCCTTGCTATCAATAGCTTTTATACCCTGGCTCCTCTGTTTTGTGGGAGATTTAGATCAGTCATGAACATGAGATTTCATACAAAATCTATCACCATATTAAAAGGAAAAATAGCCTTTTCATGCTAGCTGAACTGTCCACTTCCTGCATGAATAATGTTTTATAACCTTGGGGTGGCTGATTGGAAACTCTGCAGTGCTTCTCTTTGATTTATTTTATGATGGCCTTGCTGTCTTTGAGCCATATTTAATATCTCAATGGGATTAATTTAATTGCCAGTTATACCTAAAAATACAAATAATCAAACTTTAATTTACTGATGATGATGAAATGCACAGGGGCTGCCTCAAGTTTATTTGGCCATGCAACCATTATTTGCAGAGAAACCCAAGGCAGGCTGGTGTGTGCTTGAAGTTGTCAATCTCTCATCAGCAACTAATGATTTTAAACAGGCATGGGCTTTTGATACGATAAGTCTTCAAAGCCAGTGTCAAAAGATGCGTTGATGGCATACAGATTGTTCATCCTTTTAAAAATAAGCCTGATCCAATGTACTTTGCAAATTTAGGCTTAATTATACATTAAAGGGAGGAGACAAAATCAGCCTTGTGTCTTCCTAATCCTTGCAAGGTGCCTCCTTTGAATGTGAGCAGCAGAGGGCTGGAACAATTCACCCTGTGCTAATGATCGTGTGCTGGGCTGGTGTACCCCAAACCAGAGGCAAGGCAGGCTCTGAGCATCCCATGGCGCCGCTCTCATTGCTCTGGAGAGTCCCTTGTTGGGAAGGAGCAGGAAGGTTTGGGCTTAAGCTGCCCCTGAAAGGGAAGCTACGTGATGATGGAGCATAATGATTCCTTATTCGCATGCATAAACCCCTTCCAGATTTTACTTATATAACAGGGAGATATCAGAGAAGGGCAAATATAGCACAGCTTGTTTACTGTCTGGGGAAATCAAGCTCCTCCAGTGCCCATAGGTTCACTGTGTTTCAGTACAGACCTGGGAGGAGCTTCCACTCCAAGGACTTTTATAGGAAGAGAGTAAATAAGGTTGAAAGCACATGAAGCCCTTGGGGCCTTCTGGCAGACTACAGATTTTGCAGTGTTGACTGTTGCCTGAGAGCTCCTAAGTTATTCCTTCAGAATAGATGCTGCTTTGTGGGACTGCCTCTCCTTCACCGTCCCCCTCCGCTTTGCTCAGTTACTAAACACTTACAGCCAAGGTTGCTGTGACATTCCTGGTTTGCTGCTCCTGCTATGGATTGATCTGATTTTTCAAAGTCTTGCTTCTGACAGCTAATTATGGAAAGTGAAGGCCTGACAGTGCCTGTGCTTTGCAATTAGCTGAACCCACTAAGATCTTGCTAATTGTGGGCCAGTCAGGAAAGCAGGAGTTTCTTTGGGGAGGCTGGAAATGATGTTTGGAGGGTGAGACTCTAACTAAATTAAACTGGGACAGTTCTAGGTGACTTCAAGCGGTGTTTCTGTACAAATAGGGATGGTCTGATTGAATGTTTTATCCTTTTCCTAAGGGGAAGACATTCCTGCACGTTGCATAAAATGATTATTTTCATGCATGTTTCTCCTTGTTAATCCAGTTACTTGAAAGTGTTAGAAGTCTATTTCAGGATATAACTAAGAAAATAGGGTTTTATCCAGGCAGCTGCTTGTACGCTGACTTTGTTTTACGTGTTTTTTCTGTAAGATGCTCTCCAAGCAAAGACCGACTCTCAGAAGCACAGCCTTTTCCAAGATGAGCAGAGAAAGAACCAAGTCCTTAAAGTCTCCAGAAGCACCCGGGGAGCAGCTGTGCTCAGCTAGCATGGGTTGCTCTTAATATTGCTTAGGGCAGCGTTGAAAAGAGAATAAACCCATAGGGCTGCCTTTGCTGCAGCAGCTGCAGAGATGTGCCCCATGCCATGGCAGGGCAGAGTGCTGCTGCTCACCCGCTGGCAGGGACATGGGAAGGGAACCCCCCACACCAGCCACACCAGCCACAGCCAAGGGCGTATGTTGGAAGGGCGATGGCTGGGTTGTCATTCTTCAAGCAGCTGTATTTACTAGAGCTGAAATAGAATCACAGAATGGTTTCTGTTGGAAGGGACCTTAAAGCTCATCCAGTTCCAGCCCCCTGCCATGGGTAGGGACACCTTGTGCTAGAGCAGGTTGCTCCAAGCCCCGTCCAACCTGGCCTTGAACACTGCCAGGGATGAGGCAATCACAGTTTCTCTGGGCACCCTGTGCCAGCACCTCACCACCCTCATAGGGAAGAACTTCCTAATGTCTAATATCTTCCTAATATCTATGTCTCCCCTCTTTCAGTTTAAAGCTGTTTCTGCTTGTCCTATCAAATGCTGAGGATTGGCCCCTTTTCTCTTGCTGCACCTCTTGGCCTGGCATGCCCATCCCTGCATCTCTTGGTCCCATCACTGGACTCCACATCTGCCCCATCCCAATACTTGCTACCTCAGTTTCTCTTCTTTCCCTACATTTGGAATTTGCTCCAGAGGATGGGAGCAGTTTGTCACTGGATGCTCCCTCAATGCCCAGCATCAAATTTGGCCTTGGGTGATACCAATGGAAGATGCCAACACGAGCACAAAGCTGTCTACTCACTCAGGCTGCCAGGAGGGCTTGCTCTGGGTGTGGATTGATTTGCTAAAGTCCCTGATGTGTTGCATGAGCTGTTGTTTGTTGAAAACAGTGCACGAAGACATGCGGAGAAGCATCCCGGTACCGCAAGGTGCTCTGTGTGGATGAGAACAAGCAACCGCAGAACAGCGGCTACTGCGATGCCAGCAAACGCCCTCCCGAGATTGAGAGCTGCGGGCTGCCACCTTGTGAATACGTCTGGATCACCGGAGAGTGGTCGGAGGTGAGTCCCTATCCCTTTCCCTGCATAGGGGATGTGCTGCTCCACACCAGGCCACGCTCCCACCACCGGCCTCACTGAGATATCGCACCCCAAATCAACAGTGGCAGGGCAGCGCTGCGTGGTGTAATTGTTATTTTTGGGGTTGTTTCAATGTGCAATTTCCCTGCTGGGGAGATAGGAGCAGGGCTGTGGGAGAAGACCAGGATATTAAAGACTATAAACGCCAGCATGCTCAGCATCCTGACTAATATCTAGAGGCAATTTTCTTCCAAAGCACATTGCCTCCACCAGGCACCCTCTGTGGGTTTGTGCTATTTCATTTCATTTATTTGATGTTATTCCCACCCCCTCCCAGTGAGCTCCATGAGCAAGGGTCTGGGTGAGCATCCAGGGGGAAAGGTGAGCCTGGATGTGACCGAAGGAACATCCTTCCTTGGTGTTGTCTCTGGCATTAGCAAAGGCAGCAGGTTCACTCTCACTGCTGGGGGAGGGCTAAGCAAGGAAAGCAGATGAGTTTTCTTTGTGGCATGCTCTGCATGCGGGAGGACCTGGGCTAATCTCAGCCTGTTTCCTTCTGCTGCGAGTGAAGGATTACTTTCCACTTGGAGGAGCAGCAGAGGGAAATTACAAGGCAGCTGCTGACACAGCACTGATTAGAAAGAAAGAACAAGCAAAGGGAGAAAAAGAAAACAGGCTGGGGCTGAGGGGGAGGAGGAACAAACCACCCAAGATAGCGCAGGAGGGAGAAGCGCAGAGATGAGAATCTGTTGGAGAAGTCTGGTCTCCTGGGTGGTTTTCTAAGAGAAATATTAAGGTGCTAATATCAAGCCCTGGCTGCCCCTTGCCCAGACACCCACCTCTCCCTCCCATCTCTTGTGACCCCCGACTTCAGGCCCATGAAGACACAGAGGTGGGCAAAGGCTCACAGAGCCAGAGCTCGGCTCTCCCCAGCTCCCACTCAGCCTGTTGATAAAGAGGGCAGGAGCACTGTCTGCCCTCTAGTTACAAGGAAACTCTTCCCTTTTTGTCTCGTTACTGGCAAATAGCTGCTATTCAGGGTCAATCTTGACCATTTTCTTTCTCTGTTTATCCCATGACAAAACCCAAACCAAAACAAAAAAGGGAAAAGAAAAAAAAAAAGAAAAAACAAATAATAGAAGCGCTTCTGAGTTCCCAAGAATCTTCTGCACCTTTCTTTGCCCTTAGGGAGACTTTCCATGTGCCCAGGAGCCAACCTGGAGTAGGGAGTCCTGGAGAATCTGTAGGGGTGACACAGAGAGGAACAGGGTATTCAGTGTCAGGCACTGGTCCACTTGTAGTCACTCACAGTACTCATGGCTGGCTTAAATAGTTACTAATGATCCCTCAAGCTGTCAAGCCTGCTTTTGCTTGCCGTTTTGGGCAGCCTTCCCAAAGCATGCAGTGCTAACAGGCAGTTCCTCTGCCCGCAGTGCTCCATTACATGTGGGAAGGGATACAAGCAGCGCCTCGTGTCCTGCAGCGAGATTTACACCGGGAAGGACCACTATGAGTACGGGTACCAGAATACAGTCAACTGTCCTGGCACGCAGCCACCCAACATCCAGCCCTGCTACCTCGGGGAGTGCCCTGTCTCAGCATCCTGGCGTGTTGGCAACTGGGGAAGCGTGAGTTTGGCAAACTTCCTTTTGTAACTGAAATCATTGGAACAAACTTGTTTTTCCTTACAGCAGGAGACACAGTCTGAAAGTTTGGTGGGAAAATGCTTAAAAACTGCATAAATGAATGCAATGAATACCCTCGTGCAGCAGCAGCCCTGGTGTGTGTAGGGCTCCGTGCTCCAGATTGAACCCCATCATATGAGGGAGTCCCAGCAGCTACCAGTAAATCATGATCTCAAGTTTGAATGTGGCCAAAATTGGTGGCAGTGTTGATGGTCATGCTGAATGCTTAGTCAGAAAGTGGAATCTTTGCCAGAAAAGGAGTATTTTGAAAGTGTGGTGCTAGAGGGATTGATGGGTAGCTGGCAACTAGGGTTGATCTCGTCCATGTGTATGAGCAAGGCTCGGGAACCACCTATAGGCCAAAATGCTGGTAATTTGAGCCTTAAAAGGATTTTTCTTTCTTCCCCCTCCACACGACCTCATCCTTATAAATGCTGGAACAGGGCAGGGGAAAGAACTTAGCCTTTCTGCTAAAGTTATTTGTGTTGAGCCTCTTTTGGGGGCCTGAACTACAAGATCAGTCTTTAGTTAAGGTGATAACATTTCACTTCTTGGGCTCCTGACATCCTTTGAAATGTGGTGTTCCTCCCATAAATTTGATTTATTAACCCAGCTCAGGCATTTGTAGGAATTTGTCAAACCTTTACAAGGCAACAAGGGTCAAATCAAGCAAAACGTAGTGGAAATTGTCAAAGTAAATGGCAGAGCCATTTGAAACCTGAGTTGCTCCTGCTCCATAGGAAGCTTCAGATCATCCCTGAAAGTCAAGGCAGAGGAGTTACAGCAAAGAGCTCAACCTCAATTGATTGGTATTTTCCAGCAGAATTTCAGTGTAAAATGTCCAACTTATTAATACAAGTTCATTGCAAAGAGTATCCATTTCAGAAAGCCAGACCTTTCTCCTCACTTCAGGATGCTGAACATCCCAGTGACTACTATGTGCCATGACCCTTCTCATCTCTGATTTTCAAAGGGATTTAATGTAAAATACCAGCACCTTTGATGGACAAAGAGTCCTGCTCAGCTCCTTAGTTAAGTTTTATGGATCTGGACCTAATGAAGAATAAATGACAAGCTGTGAATATCGTGAGCCATTGAAGACCTTCTCTTTCATGGTGTGCTTCTTTAGACTAATCATTTCACAACAGACAAGCAGCATCATTTCCCTGGTGGCCCAACCTGGTACCTGTAGGAAGAGCCAATTTTCAGTTCTCCAGTACTTGAAAGAATAAGCTGTGGAGGTGGAGCAAGATGCTCCCAACTCCTGTAGCCCATGCTTAGCAGCAGCTAACTCAGACAAGCTGCTGCTCTGGAGCTCCAGTAACTTGTGCAGTTTCAGCATATAGATTGCTCTTGATTTGGGCTGTTTGAAGATGACAGATTTTTGCTGTTTGCACAGATTTTTCCAGAGGGTGAGGGGAGAGAAGGTTTGGAGGCTGTGGGTTTTTCGGTGCCGTATGGATAGAAAGTACTAATCCACATTGTGTTTATTCTGAGGGCCCTGTCAGCAACCCAAGCAACGTCTACCAGCCACCAGGAGAGGATTTCTACCATTCAGGCCTTCTGGTGAACATTTCTCCCTTGTATGACCTTCCTAATGTGAAATATAAACAATTTCATGAGCACATGGTTCACATTAACCAAATGCCTCATCCAGTAAAGTGTGCTAAACAAAGTACAGTCATTTTCTTGAAACAATTAATGACGATAATAATGAAGTGGTTAATAATCAAGAGGACTACTCATTTGTTTAAAATTAAGTCTGGGTTTGAATACATCGCAGGATCAGGGTCTTTGCTGCTGTCTCTTGGTACAAGGGAAACAGTCTGTGCCTGTACTTCTGAAGCCCAGAAACCCTGGAGATAAAGCATGAATCTCTGTCTTGCAGTGCTCTGTCACCTGTGGAGTTGGAGTCATGCACCGCTCAGTGCAGTGCTTGACAAACGACGACCAGGTCAGCAGCTTGTGCCATGCAGATCTGAAACCCGAAGAGAGGAGGACATGCCACAATATCCATGACTGTAAGTCTGCAGATTTGCCTTTCTCATGGCTTCAACATCATTTGAGGGAAAACCCCTCAAACTAGAGATATGCAGCGTTTCCAAGCACTGGGAGCCATCCAGCTAAGCACTAAGGCACTTCAGGAAAACCTCTTATGAGATAAGCAAGGTGTTTTGATGCTTTGGATGCCTCACGGTGTTACAAAACAAATGTTGATGTGCAGTTGCTCAGTGACTACAAGTGTTCCCGTTTTGTTTCAGGTGAATTACCAAGGAGTTGCAAGGACATTAAAAATCTCAAAGGTGTCATTGAAGATGGCGAGTATTTCCTTCAAGTCAAAGGGAAGACATTAAAGGTGCATTTCAGCAACAGATTGATAGTTAATGCATTTCCCTAAGGTGCAAGAGGACCCTGTGTGTGCTTTTCACTCCTGCTCTTGGATTTTCTACCTTTGGTTTTCTTGTCCATCCCTTTGCACATGATGCCTGACAAAACTCTGGCTTCTCTTTCTCAGGTGTATTGCTCTGGGATGCAGACTGACAGCCCCAAGGAGTACGTGACCCTTGTAAATGGGGATGCAGAGAATTTTTCAGAAGTGTATGGATACAGGTAGGAAATCCCTTAATCCTGAGCTTCACAGTGTTTTTATTTTCCATGGCAATATTTTCCGGTCATGAGTAGAAAGGGTTTTCTTTTGATTTAGATTGCATAACCCGACTGAATGTCCATATAACGGGAGCAGACGAGAAGACTGCCAGTGTAGGAAAGATTACACAGCAGCTGGGTTTTCCACCTTCAGCAAAGTAAGGCTGGACCTGAACACTATGCAAATAATAAGTGAGTAAAAACAGGGCCTTGCCATTAAAAACAATATGTTTATTTTACACAAATGTAGCTGTAACTAGAAGCAAGCAGTAGTACTGTAGTGAGCAACATTCCTGAGCTCTCCTGTTAAACACTGCTTTGAAACTTGGTCACTTGTTTGCTGCTTTAAGCTCAGAGACTGCAACTTGAGTACCTCAGAGATGCTCATACTGATTTTCCATAATATGGAAAGACATTAAAACAGTCGCTGGTACATCTGCTGTGCAGAATGAATATTTGCATGCTCCTGGCAGGCCAGTGTATGGGGCTTTTTAAGGACTTTATTTCATTTGGTCTCCTATTTTCAGATGTGACTTCGAAGGCTTAACCTCATTTAACGCACATGCGTGTCAGGGGATCCCAGTGTAGGGGGCTCCTCTGGGGTCAGGATGCTGGTCCCTTTGGGCCAGGGTGGAGGAAGCTCTTGACAGAGACAGATGATGGGGAAATAACTTCTGTGGAGAGTGATGGAGCTGAGGCCCTGGATTTGCAGGGGCACAAGGGAATGTAGCTGTGCAGTATAAGTGATACCTTGTCTCTCTTATCATTCATGGGAGCTGGGAGCCTGCAGCATCCCACAGGGTCATGGTTTCAGTCCCACTGACTCCAGGGATACTATCAGTTTCCATCAAATGATTTAAAAGCACAACATATTGTTGGGGATTCATTCAGCATCTAGCAGAGATGTTTTTCAGTGAATCAAAAATCCTTCCTTGTAAAATGACTCTTTATCTGATAAGGGTTTTTTTATCACTTAATTTTCAAGCCGTGAGACCTCCCAGTCTATCAGTCTGTAAAAAGCTACTAATAGTCTGTAAAAGCTTCTAGGTAAAGAGCTCAAAAGAACCACCCTTGGGAAATTTGATACCAGCTCCCTTTGAATTTCAAAAGGAGCTGGGCACCTACCTCTGTCAGGCAGGAGCTATCTCACATCCCCATCTAAATGAGTCTTGATTACTTCACATCCCTCCAGAGCAAAATACCCCAATTCCCTTTGAAACCCGGACCCTGTGCTGAGGCAGCCAGGAGAGCACTGAGATGGTTGTTTGCCTTTGTTTAAACCGGAGATCTAGGAGGTTCCATGGCTTTCTTGAAAGTGAGGAATTTTCTGATGGAGAAATAAAGCCCAAGTCATGGGTTTGACTTTTGTTGTTATTTATACCTAGGCCCTAAATCATCAGTGTGCTTAAACTGAACCGTGACGTTTGAGTGTTTAAGTGTCATGTTAAAGTCAGTGCTCACATCCTGGGAGTCATATGTGGGATGTATAGAGGGATTTAATATTAAAAATCCATCAGTCTTAAGATTAATGTGTGAAACCAGCTTTAGTGAATTTAAATGTTAGCAAAGAGCATATTTACACTTGTGTTGTCTCTTCCCCTGCATCTTTCTTTCCGTGTTATTCACCAACTGTTCTCCACAGCGACTGATTTACAGTTTGCACGGACACATGATGGACGACCTGTTCCTTATGCCACTGCTGGGGACTGCTACAGTGCAGCCAAGTGCCCACAGGTATTTCACAACAGCATTTCATAGCAATTGGTGACATTTGTTATGTTCAGGCCCTTTATTAATTACTGCCAATCACATTAGCTCAACCTTGGTGAGTGTCACATTCTCATCTTAGTGATTGGAAGCTTCATTTTGTCCATGAAGGAAGCACCTTCCATTTTCCATGAGGGAAAATGTCAGGTCATTATCAGGCCAGTGTTGGGACTGGCTAAGGGACATTCCCCTGGGCCTCAGTCAACAGTAAAGGAGAAAAGGGTTTGGGTTGGAAGGGACCTTAAAGGTCACCTAGCTCCAATGGCAGGGACACCTTCCACTGCACCAGGTTGCTCAATGCTCTGTCCAGCCTGGCTTTGGACATTTCCTGTGCATCAGGGCAAATCCAGCCTGTCCCAGCACCATGAGGTGCTGGCCATAAAAGTATGGAGCTGGGCACAGGCTAAGTTACCTTCTCGGAAGCTCTAGGAGGTGATGTAGGATATCTATTCCAAGCCCAGTTGCTTGGAAAAAAATATGCTTTCTTCAAAGTCTTTAGGAGACTGATTAGCAGTTTGTTACAGGTGGATTTGTCCCCGTCCCCAGCACAATTAGCTTTTGTGGAGCTGGAGGATGATAAGTGATACGTTTGGGGCTGGAACTAGATGATCTTAAGGTCCTTTCCAGCCCTAACTATTCTAGGATTCTATGTTTGGATAGTCCAGGCTATCAGGTGGAACACATTTGCAAAGAGCATTAATCAAGGAGTAGCTGAAACGCACGGTAGAGGACAAACCTCTCCATCTCCTTCCCTCCCTACTTTCAGAGCTGGCGCTTTTCTGTATAGCTCAGCAGCTTAGGGATTGACTTCCTACCTCAGGAAGGCTCATGAATGTTAATATCCATTTACCTGACCCCGGCAGTTTGATCCTCACAGAAAATCAGGATTCCCAAGGCAGCAAGTGCAAGGAGCAAAGCTAACAAACATCTGGTACCATGCATCCATGCTGGGTTGTGGGTCAGCCTGGGGATGCGTTCAAATGATGCCTCCTTGGGTCCTAAAACAGGCAGGGCTGGGGTGTGCCATGGGGCTAAGGGGAAGGCCGGGGGGCTGTGTATTGGGTGCAGGCGTAGCCCTTAGTTTTCCATCATCTTGTGGATTTAGAGATGGGGTGGAATGAAGTGAAGGACACTTTGAAGAAATAAGCAATGGAAAGAGTTTTGATTTTACTGAAGTCCAGAGGGGGGAAGCCCAGTGGAAAATAAGGACAAGTGTGCCCTCTCCAGTTGAGGAGGGAGCAGTTAGAGCGGCTGCAGCTCATCGCTGGGTACCTTTCCCATCAGCTGTCGGATCACGTCAGACTCTGCAGTTTGCCATGGAAAAGCCAAGAATGCCCTCAGCCGGCAAACCGCGAAAAAGCAGTGAAAACCCAAGACAAAACCCCTCCTTTCCTGCAGCCCCCAAGGAGGAGGAAATTCCCAACCTGAGACATGCTGTGATTCAAACAATATGTGCTAATCACGGTCAGAGCAATGGAAGACATTTAAAACATCGCTGGCAAGATCCTGTTGGAAAAGTGACACTATGGCAAGCCACGGGAGGCCAAAGCATGGTGTTTTGGGCTAACCAGGCTCATCTGCTTGCTTTTTAGGGTCGCTTCAGCATAGACCTGTACGGGACAGGCCTGTCCTTAACAGGAACAGCAAAGTGGCTCTCACAAGGGAATTATGCGGTGTCGGAAATCCAGAAATCCCCAGTGAGTTGTAATTTTCCCTATAGTTATACCTGCTCATAAGGCTTCTAATTGCCATGTTGTGTTTCATGGTAACATCTTCCAAGTAGACACTAACAAAAGAATAGCATCTGACACTGAATTGTTGCCTGTAAATGCATGGGGAGAGGGGGAGCTAGTGGCTTTAACTTGATGTGAGTTGTTGCAATTAATTAATGAGCCTGCTTAACCATGACTGCTGTGGGGTAGCCATATCCTTAGTTGTCTGAGATGTCCAGCACAGGATGTATATCACACAGCAGGCAGGACCCATGCGGTCAGGGCTGCAGAGCAGGGATTGACTTGCTGCAGAGGGTCTGTGGGCCGGGCAAGTGCCCTCAGTAGGAATTGTTCCCAAAAGGTTGCTAATAAAGTGAGGAGGACATGGACTGTCCCACTGGGATGGGCTTGTTTGCCTGGGAGAGACTTGAGTCCTCACAGCTGCATCGCAGGTCCCTGTCCCCTGCATCTACCTGTGGCTCCACTAACCTGTGTTCTCTGGGTAAGCCAGACAGACCTTCAGAATCACCCCACACCCAAATCTGAACTTGTGTGGCTTAATTTGCCTGCCTGTTAACACCCCCATCACTGTGTGCCTTCACACACTGTTGCTTCTGTGTCATGTTCTGAAATTGGAGAAACCCAGGATTGCTTTTTTGGCTGTCACTTCATATGAGTCATCCCAACTGCCCCTGTTAAAGCTCTCCAAACTTACGGATGTCACCGTAACCATTTCATAGAAAGCAATGTGCAGAATATCCTCTCCTGTACTGCTGTCAGTATCCCTGCCTCCGGGGAGCCCCATGAGCCTCATCAGTGCTGGTGCTCTTAAAGGAGAATTAAATGCTACTGGTCCAACCACATTGCAGCAAATCGTCCTCCAGTGCAGGTAGGACCAGCATAGACCTGGCAGCTTAGTTCTGGCAGGTGCTTTGCTGTTTTCCCTTTCATAAAGAAGATGCAGCCGACTTGGGGGTTGTGGAGAGCAGGCAGCACCACAGCTAACAGAACTTACAAAACAAACTTTAAAGAATAAGGGTCAAGGAGACAACTCTTACCTCCATCACCCACTCTCATCTGTCAAGTGCTGTTCCAAGGGTGTAATTGCCTGCAGGATCAGAAGAAAGGCAGGCATCATGAGAAGAGATGATAGCAGCCTGCTGCAGTCACAGATCAATAGTGTCAGGGGCAGGATGGAGCTCATTTAAAAATAAATGCTTTGTGCGAGCTTGTCCTGCACTTAGGTCCAATTTTCTGGTAACTGAGGGCTGAGTTCCCCTCAAGGACTGTCTGTCCATCGTAATGACCAAGAGGAGAAAGGCTCTGCAGAGGTGAGATGAGGAAGGTCAGATGGAGATGTTAATCTCCTGACTCAAGACTAGAGTTGCATCGTCCTTGCTGTGCTCTCCTGGAGACTAGGCTAACCCCAGGACCGCTCCACATTTTCCTTTGTCTTTTCTGGCTTTGGAAATGCAGAAATGAGGAGGGACAGCACCTTAGCAAGTGACAAAGCCTCACCCTACTGCTTTCCTTCTTGTCTCTGCAGCCACTCCAGACCTTTTCCTTCCACATGGATGTTTCTTGATATCGCCTGCAAATACCTTTCCTGTGCCCTTCACATGCTCAGGCACAGCTGAGAAGCTGTTACTGTCTAGATGTGGTTTCGCATGAGCTGAGTTTTCCACTCATTAGTTATTCACTGTGGGGCAGTTTGGAGAAAGCAGATACCCTCGAGATACCCCTCCAAATGGTCTTCTCCTTGGGTATCTTTCAATGTAATAAATCAAAACTACCCTTTCTTATTTGTGTTCACCATCTGACCTGGTAGCACTAAAGAGAATTATATTTGCATATATTTAAATAAAACATTGATTTCATAGATTGATTTAGACATGATTTGTTTTCCTTTCAAGGCATTTTCTATTAAAAACCCTGACTAGAATAACCCAGATCCAGCCCTTCCACAGCATGATGTTCCTGAGCCCTTACCTGAGATGTCATTTCTGATTTTGCCTGCAGGATGGTACCAAAGTAGTAGGAAAATGTGGCGGTTACTGTGGGAAGTGCACTCCATCATCTGGAACAGGCCTTGATGTTCAGGTGTTATAGCCATGGTAAGTTTCCTGCTGCTTCTGCATGAAGGGAGATCTTTCCCAAAACATCCTAAAGGAGTAGGTGGGCTTCAGAAGATGATGGTCTGACTTTAATGTGCACCTTGTCTGTATTTCCTAGGTTGTCTGCAAGCGGAGATGAGATGAATGAAGGATAGCGATGCAATACCTCTGCCTTCCACTTTTTTATGTTTATGTGTGTATATAGATCGCATATTCTTAATGTACAGGTTAATATTTATGTTTGGAATTATTTATTTTGATTTAATATTTTTGTACGTAAAATCATTATATTAAGGCTGCTTTTCCTATTTTTATTTTTTATTGTTAAATCCTGCAGTCAAACCACTGCATTTTGCGTACTCTACATTATATGTAGCATTATGACAAGTGATACTTTATTGTCACTGTATTCAGTTGTTTACTTTCAATCAGTAATTTTCCTTCAGTTATGGGCTGCTTTTGCCCTCTATGGTGCTACACAATCTGCATAGGGGTATTTTTGGCATTTCAATCTGTCTTTATGTTAAGGAAAATAGACAAGATGTGCTTAAATTTTATTTTTAGGGATTAGGCTGACAGCACTCGAGGAAAACATGACAATGAATACAGTGCTAGTTGCATTAGCAATCTTTATCTTTTAGGTATGTTTTGAATTTCACATGACCTCTGTGGCCAGTGCTTAAAGTACTGGTTTGGTGCTAACATGGTATTTATTAATGCTCTGTAGTTTCAGTTAATCCAGTGCCTTTATCAGTGAAAAAGGGAAGAAAGCAGAAAAATTGTCGGGTTCAAATAAATTAAGATCTACCCCAGGTTTAGGAAAATTCCTGCAGATGGATCTTCAGCTCAAGCCCCTTTTTCATAGGGCTCTGAAGAGAACTTGCTTTTTAAAAGCCGTATCTTTGTCTCCTAATTGCATGTGCCACTGTGCTTCCTGCTCCATCTGGAAGCGGGGTATTAACTCATCCCAGACAGGCTGGTCAGCCCATATGTTTCCCTGGGCTGTGTGCTGAGAAGTGATGCAGGTTCTTATGGATGTTGTCGCAAAATCCTAACGGGAAGCTGAAAGCATCCCTGTAGTGTTATCTCCCCTGGGGCCAGTGTGGACCGCAGGGGATGTGGGACAGCAAGCCCAGCCAAGCCACCCCTTCCTCTTGGCCAGGGGACTCCATTGCAGGCACCTGCAGCATTTCCCCTGCTTCCTACTCTCTCACAGACCATCTGCAAAGGGAAGCTTCAGCCTTATTTCAACAAGATCACTCTGTACTTACAGATAACTCTGCCCCCCCCTTCAAAAACAAGCTGCTTTACGCCTACTTATGTATTGCTTCGGATCTTCCTGGTAAGGCATCTGTGCTCCTTGCCTATTTGCCACCATATGTACAACCAGACCTTCAGTATTGGCTTTTATATATATACATATATATATGTATATATAAAAATTGAGGCGCCATCTCCCATAGGCACCAAACGCGGTTGTGCAATGGTCCCTGCCTGTACATAGCCCACTGCTGATGGCACGCCGCCTTTGTGCAGAGCTTCGTAGCACATTGAACGGGGGTGATGTGACCAGATTATTTTTGTAGTCTATGACTATGTCCCTTATCTCTTTCTCCACAATTTTACTTAGTGATAGGAAGATGCTGCCCCTTCGCCTTCTCTGTTGGGGCAGACAGGAGCACAAAGTACAAGGAAAGGAAGCTTTTCAGCACAAAATTGCCAGCAGTTTGGAAAACTGAAGATGCTTATCTGCTACTTCAGATAACTCTTTCAATTTTGGATGCAAACAGTTAAAAAACGCAACCTCAGGATCTTGTGTGCGTCTTTCGCAGAGCTCCCCAAAGGATGTGTAATCAGTCTGTTACAAAACAGTTGGATAAATAGGGATAAACGATCTGATCCCTGAATTCATACCTCATGTGCACTGGGCTGTGTTCAGCCTTCAGAGTGAAACCTGTCAGACAGCCTGACAGTCGGGGATCGACACATCCATGTCAGCTGGGAGACATCTCGCAGGCGAGTAGGGCTGTGTTACAGTCCAGCAGCTACAGAACTGATGAAAGGAAAGGGGAAAAGGGAATGGGAAAGGGGAAAAGGGAAAGAGAAAGAGGCAAAAAGGGAAAGGGGAAAGGAGTAGTAATAGAAAAGGGATTTATTTTTAAATGATAATTACTTATGTATAACTTCTGTAGGGGAAAAGGGAAAATTGCACTGTGAACTTTAGAAAGAAACAGTGGTGCTTAGAAAGTACAGGTTTATATTTTCTCTAATGAAGTGAATGGCTATTTATAAAAAGAGATATTATTTTGACCTGTACACATTCATTTCTACCATATAGTTTCATAGCAGCTATTAACAGAGCAAGTGAAACCTAAAAGAATATGAAATAAACTACAAGGGAAAAAAAAAATGATAGAGCACTGATCCTGTGGTTCGTTAAAGGGCTTCATTAAATAGGAACAGACTTTGAGGACATTAGGCATTTCTTGTTCAAGAAACAACTCTGGGGGTTTTATATCAATGTCATTATTTTTCTACAAACTGAGATATTTTTGGCAAGCACTTTCCTGTACAGTGTTTCTTTACTTTCTGCTTATACTCAAAAAGAAATGAAAAGACCCATAAGTCATGTCTGTATGGTCTTTCTGCATTTGCCATCGTATTTCAATACATGTGTGCTATTATACAGGCAAAATACTTTGTACACAAGGGAATAATACATTGAATGGTAAACATTCCTTTCTGTGCTGGTGTTTATTTCTAAGCTTTGGGTTCCTTGTTTCATCATCCCATATGAAGACATACCCCAAACCCACAATGGGGTCTGTGGACCAGGGACCATCTTGCAGAATGGCCCCAGCCATCCACTTGTGTCCTGCCAGTTGGATAGACTGATGCTTCCCGATTTCTTCTACAAGAGGAGTGATCTGAGGTACAAAACGTACATAAGCATCTCTCAGAGGTGCCCCGTGCAGATGGTGACTGGCTGGTGCTGCCATCCATGCGCCAGGGACATCCCTTTCCATGGGACAATAAGAGAGCCAGATGTTTTTGAAGGATGAGCTGGGATGCTGGACCTGGCCCACATTGCTGGCAGTGCTATTTAAAGAAATCTGCAAAAATAATCAACTTTTCTAAGTTTGAAAAAAAAAAATAGTGTCAAATCTACAAGAAAATTCAGGTAGAAGAAATTTGGGTTGAGAGAAAGCAAATGTGGGGACCAAATGTGAAGGGCACCCAAGTGACAAACTACAGCAGAGACTTACATTGCTTCTGCCCCAGAGGCTGCAGGTGAGAGTGAAGAAGCTGCATTTTTCTGTCCTCCCTTGTATGTTCCTCATGCTTTGCCTCAGAAAAGGCAGCAGATCTCTTATGGCTGGCAGATCCAGCCTTTTTCAGCTTCCATGTTTTCCATCCAAAAGGAGAGAGGATACCTTTCTCGTGCTGTCTGAAACAGATGCAGAAAACAGAACAGGTGGTATTTGAAAAGCTTGATTTCTTAGTTTAAACATCTTAAAGGTGTCTTTCTTTTCTATCGTTTATCCTTAACAAATGATTACAGAGATTTAAAATGTGGGCTGCTGTGGAATGAAGCCAGCAGGGAGTCTGAATCATACTTAACCTTCCGGTGCTGTGTAATGAAAGGGTCATTTTAATACTTTTGATGCTTTGATCCAGTTATTCTATGAAAATTACAATGCTCTTCTTCAGCTTCATAGCACAGCCTAGCAGGACTAATTGGTCCAGAGACTGAGGTGATTGCTTCATCTCTTCAATGTTCTCTTCTGCCTCAACAATGGGCATTATTTCCTCTATGGAAAAATAAAATGCATTTTGTTGAAGACTGTTGGAAACACAGGAGCTAGTCTTATAACAGGACAGCTGGTAGAAAACCTTCTTCACCTGCATAGCCATGCTTTGAAACATGGGGAGAGGCAGAAGAGACCGAAGAGGGCAGTCTGGGCTTGAAAGAGTTTTCCATCGAGGCACTTCCAGACCTGGACTAGTGAGTCTTTCCAACACAACTTCTCTTCCCAAACAGATGATTGAGGGCTAACTTGGAGAAAGCATTTTTGCTGGGGGAACAGCATTGAGGTGAGGCAAAAATTCCACACAACCCAGGAGTCATTACCAGTTGAAGCAACTCAATCCACGTGGTAAGTTCTCACATCACTTGAACGCTTCAAATGAAGAACTCTTCAAATGAAGTCTTTTTAAGAAATACCCTTAAGTTCATCCAGCAGCCTCTGACCTTAGCTTATGGTCATTTAGTGGGAGGGGATGAGTCCCCTTTGAGGAATAAATTCCTGGCAGCAGCTCTCCAGCTTGCATCATGCAGGAGGAAGGAGCCAATGGCCCAAACTGGTGCTTGTCAGTCTCACGCCAGTATTTTCCAAGTATTTTTGCCTGTGCTGGAGTAATCCAGGCAATTAGTGTTGTAGCTTTCCAGAAGGAGGCTTAGTTGACAAGTTTCTGACCTCTCTTCCCAATAGCGAGATGAAGAATGTTGAGAAGTTATTTTTGGCCTTCATGGAAAAGCCTGAGTTTCCACTTCAAAGTTGGTTTAATTTCTGAGCTATTTTATATTACCAAACACAAGGCACAGATTTTGAAAAAGCAAAATGAGAAGAGAATAGTGTTTTGACCTAATCCATGTGCTTTTTGTACTTTATTTCATGGAGTTTTTTGTTTGCTTGTTCCAATTAAAAAAGACCAACACACAAACCTGTGAAATTTTCCATTAAATGAGTTCTGCCTCCTCTAGCTGTAACTATTACTTCCAAAGTGTTTAGAGACACGATCTGTTGACTGTTCATGCAGGTACCATTTTAAGCCAAGGGAAGGTAGAAATACATTTCTCCATTATGAAGCTGATTCAGGTTCCTCAAGGCAGCAGCTGGATATGAAATGCAGAGTCTGAGGCCACGCACATCGATCCATTTCCACCAGGAAAACCTCAGTTCTGCTGGGAGCAGAAGAGCCCAAGTGGTTTCCACATTGCATCTCCACACAGGCTGAGGTGCATGCTTGGATTTAATGCTCCCGCTCAATCTAAGCCATCGGCAGTGATATCAAGCTGCAGTTACTTACGCATTTGTAGTAGTCAGTGTCTCCATCTCTGAGAAGACAGTGTGAGAAGTGCCAAAAGTCTGGAGTAATCTCTGAATACAACACCCTTTGTATGCAGGGCTGAGGGTGCAAAGGGAGGCAGGGCTCTATGCATTTTCTCCTTTGATATTATTACTCGGCTCCATTTATATGCTTAGAATTTCTTCATCCTTCTTTAATCTGCAGCCACGCTTCAGATGAGCAATTAAATTAATCAGGTCTTTGCTGTATTGTCCTTTACTAATCCATCCTGGCCACCTTGGTGACCCTCCACTTTGAAGCTATTCACTGCTCATCGCCTGCCTTTGTCCACCTCCATGCAGAAAGGAGTATTTGCTGTGAAATGCTTTAATTGCTCAAGGTACCAGGGATGGCTCCCTGGAAAATGAGTGGCAAGAACAAACGTGTCCAGGTTAGCTGCTGGCAAAAACAAGTGGGGGGTTATTTGCTCCCGTGCCTCTATAATCCCCCCCGCCCCAGCAGGCGTGAGTGAAGCTGCCTGCAGCAAAGGATGAGAGCAGGTACCAGATGCTGCCAGGGGCTGGAGCTCTGGTCTCATGCATGGCTTGTGTTCCCTGGATGAAGTTGTTCTAACTTCAGGTCTGAGGTTTGAACGGTCCTTTGGAGCAGGGGCCAGATTTGTGGTGCTGGGAGCACACCACTGCACTTGCCCCTGAGGCTGGTGCCTTACCGCAGCTTAGCTAGAAGAAACACGTATCCACCAGTGGCAACCAAGCCCTGCTTGAGAGAAGACAGCTACAGATAAAACATACCCACATTTAGCTGAACCGGCAAATAACTGAGCTCTGAAATAATAAACCACATATGGCGTGGGCCAAGCTGATGAAAGGAGGTGTTGTTCAGCCACGGAGGTTTGCTTCATGCGGGGAATAACATGATGAGTCTGAGCCTTGCCTCGTCAGAGCAGGAGCCAGTGGCCTTTCTCCTCATCTGTGCTGGAGCTCAGCTGCTGAAAGACTTGTCTGTCTTCCTTTCTCCTTCACTTCTCTCTTCCTGGGGGATCCCTAACCATACCAGGTCTGTTCAAATGTCTTGGGGAACAATCCACCGGGATCAGCAGCAGATAATCTAAGGGAACCTCAGACAAGGGCAATAGACTGCTCTGCTGCCTCTATCTTGAGCTGCTGTCCCTATCCAGGTGGGGCAAATGGAGAGATGATGTCCTTTTTTGGAGTTATTCCTGGATTCTGCTGACTGAACTACACAAAGTGGGGCGTCTTCAAGTCCTGCCACCGGCTCTTGAACATCCACAGGTTCACTGTGCTCTGTATGTGAAACGCAGTGGGTGTGCCTTGTGCTGGTGTGTGGCTCACCTGGAATAACCGTGGAATGCTGCATGCCCACTCTGGGAGAAGCTGCCTTGTTCAGGTGCCTGAGATAATCTCATAATATCCTCCTCTTCATCAGCCTTCCTCCACATTGTGCAGGTGGTGTGTGAAGCTTTCCAGGTATAACTTGCTTTCAGATTTCATTAGTTTTTCCCATATGATCATTCTTAATGGCCCGAGCATTTCAACATCCTAAATGTACAGAAGCATTTGACTTGGGAGTATTGAAAGCTTTAGCCAGAAGGTAGAGCCTGGGCTGTTTGCCTTGGCCAAATGGTATCTCCAGCAGGTAAAAATAGCACAAATGTAAAACCTGACAACATTGGTGGCCAGAAGAGAAACCATTTATAGCATCTTGGGGACCTCAGGCACAGTATTCTGAATTTTCCTTTCCACAGCTACCTAAGTTCTGCCTGATTTGAGTGCCGTAACCACTGTCAGTCTGGTTTTGTCAGGTATCTCACTCCCCTATTTATCTGCAGGTTTCAAGCTTATTAAACACTAAGAAAAAGGCTCTTTTCTTTTCCCTCCATGAGAAAAGAAAATAGAGCAGATTTAAACCAAAATGAATAAAAGGATCTTTCCACCTGTGGGATGGCAGATACATGATTAATGTGAGGGACTGAACAGCACCTGCGATGCTTCCAGCAAGCAAAGGGAAGGATGGCTTTGCTCCCAGCAGCTCACCTCCTGCCTTGGCTCCTGGCAGTTGCCTCTCTGTGAGTTCCCCTAAACAGGTTTGGTTTTTCTCATCTTCAGGAATGGTCCTGAAAAGTGGAGGTATCATGGAAGGAGTGTGAATTTACATTGTGAAGTGAATAATCCTGCTGAACCACAGAGCACAAGGGAGTGAGGGCTGGGGATAGCAGAAAATTACTTGTTGCTATAGCGCAAGGAGGTTTCGTGCAAATTGGCAGAGCCCCAGCTGATTGCTTTGTTTAGCCTCAAATTGAGAAGCATTAAGGAACCGCATGAACCGGGGCCATCTACCACCCACCTCTCCTCAGAGGGAGGTGAGGTAGAGTTGTGCTTGAGGGCTCTGGAGCTTGACAGCAAGGAAATCCAGCTGTGGGGAAAGCTGCAGCACTGTCATTTTGGGGAGTTACAGTGAGGATGAGGAAGGGGCTGGAAAAGTGGGAGGGATGGGAGCAGGGCAGCAGACAGGATGCACTTGGTACATGGCATAGCCTATGCTCCAGCACCAACACTTCACTGCGGGTCTCTCCAGCACCCAGTTTGTGAGGGCAGAGCCGTCTTTTGGATGGATAAGCTTTATGTATCCCCTTGGCTCCACATTCCATACAAGTGCATGGAGTGGGACTGGGCTGCAAGTTTATATTGGTGTGGACTCCAACTCCCAAATGCTATTTACAAGGAAATTGAAGCCCGCCCTCAAAATTAACAATAGATGGCTATAAATCTTACTCAGTTACCTAGCAACTAACACAATAAAATCCTAAGGTTAAAAGGAGAAGGGTTGTTTGGAGATACCTTGGGGAGTACATAATGGCAATTTGCATTCCTGGGTGGGAGGACAGAAAAGAATTTCCTGGGATATTTACAAATCAGTGTATTGATGAAGGAAAAAATGTGAAATTACTCAGTAGGGCTTTAATCAAAATACCTCAGAACTGACAAATACAGCAAAAAAATAGTAGTCAAATGGCTGTGATAAAGAGCACTTGGAAAATGTATGGTGATCTGCAGAAATGATGGGAGGGTTTTGTTAAGTTGCTAAGCCCACTTGGTGACTGTTTCTGACATCTGAAGTGTGTGTTTTGCAAGCTAACAGTGCAATAAATGTTCAAAGGGAATTTGACCGGTATGTGCCTGATGGAATATGCCCTAGAAAAGCCTACGCAGTGCAAAAAACATTTAAAACCAAAGTAACATAGCATGATTCATGCCGGCCTGGGTTCCTGTTATGCACAGCACAGACTGAAATTCCATATCCCCACCTCAAACAGGGGTTTAGGCACAGCCTTTTCTGCCTGCAGTAACTACAAATCTCAAAGACGGAATGAGCAGAAACAGTGAATTGTTTCCCTCCTAAAAGACCGTCATGGGGGCACGTTTACCCAGGAAGAAGGAGGCTTGGTGGAAGAGCTATGAAGTAAAATAGATGCCTGGTCACTAGCATGCCCCTTCATCAGCTGTGGCACTTAGAGGCATATTTAAGCTCTCCTTTTGTTGTTGAAGGGCTTCAGACAGTAATTGCCTAATAACAGTCAGACATTTATTACCTTCAGGGTGCTGGATGGCGACAGGCTTCGTGTTGAGTTGTAATTCAACTGCGCAGGCTGCTAGCAGGAGAAACCATGAGGAACAGCCAAATTCACCTTGATATCGAGGAGGGGAGCAATGTATGGGTTCAGCAGACAAAATAGGAGCTGTTTTCTGTCTTACTCCAGGGTTTTCTGTTGGTGGTATTGCTGTCCCAGTGCTGACAGTCAGGGGTAGGCTGTAGGAGGCACAAGGGTATCAGAGCTGACGCTAAGAGCACTCTGCAGGTATTTTGGAGGTGATTTCTTAACATGAAGCACAGATTGCAGGATAGAAGAGCTGGGGGCACTTTCCTGGAAACACTAGCAAATTTTCCTGGCTCCATACACAAAAGTGTTGTGTCTGCCAGCTAACTCCCTTCCAGAAGTGCTGGGCCAGAGCTGCAGGCAGACTCCATAGTCTTTGGTGGGATGAGTTGTCCCTATATTTCCCAACCCCCAGTTGCAGCTACTACTGTGGACATGCAGCTCCTCTTCCTGGGTAGTAAGAACTGTCCACTGGGCTTGGACACAAGTGACTTAGTGCTCCTATTGCTCAAGATGATGTCCCAAAGGGGATGGAGGTCACTGGGACAGCTGTGTCCTAATAGCATCTCCTTTCCTCCACGTACAGCGGTGAGGCCCACTACAAATGAGACTCGTCAGAGCTGCGAGACTGGGGACAAACACTGAGACCAAGCAAGCAGAACAGCTCTGCAGCAATATGGGTTTGTTCTTCCCACCTTCTGCTGCCAGAGGCTGAATTTGCTTGAAGAAGTGTATTTATCTGATCAGGAAGGCTGAGCCCATGTCAGCCCCTGCACAGCTGACCATGACGGAAAGCTAACGCAGGAGCTTCATTTTATACCTTTCCTTGAGCTCTTTGCTTTTAATCATAATTATTTCTGCAGTACCAGCTACAATGGTGAGCAGGAAAAGAAGAGCATCTCTGTCATTTCCCTCCTCTCACTCATCCATAACTTCAAAAAGGAAGGGGGCCCATCTCACAGTGCATGAATGGAGCAGACTGGGGTTTAGACGGGTTTAGTCATGGGAAGGGCTGCGGAAAGTGTCACCTCTAGGCAGGTTTGGTTGAAAGACAAATGGGAGGGGAAGATGATGTACGGAACAATTTAAGTGACAGCAGAGACAATAATTTGTCAGACAAAGTGTCTGGCATATATTATCCATGTGTGTCTGTTTCTGAGCCTATTTGACAGCAGTATATGACACCCCCTACCTTCAAGCTGAGTCTGTCTCTTTTAAGAGCAAGATCTACATGTTTCTAAAAGCAAACCTTCAAGAACCCCTTTTGAAAGGACCTTTTGTGGTGGCACAAGTAGGGCTGGAGCTGTGTTGCTGTCCCCTGCCCAGGGGTACATGCCAGGATGTGTGCATCATCCCCTTTGAACATGGTGAGAACAAGGGAGTGGGAGTTTATTTCCTGAGAGATCTTTACTCTTGGCAGCTTTTCTGGGGGAGGAAAGAGAAGAAGAGTGTTCAGGCCAGTGAGATAATGTTTCCCCTCCCTTTCCCAAATACATCCCAGAGATGATGTTCTGGCCTGGCTGTTTCCTTCTGTAAATGCAGCATCTGAGCACCCCTAAAATGTGGACCAAGACCTCCTGACTGGCCCTTCATTTGTCCTGGATATCTTGGGCCAGAGGGAAACTGCTGTTTCCGTGAGACGTGTAGAAACCTAGAAGTCACTAAGGACCTGATTCCATTGGAGTCTTTGGTATATGAATATTTTATGGCTCTGGGTGGTACATGATTTCCCCAGACCCCTCCCAGACATACCAGGATGAGAGCAGCGAGCACTCCCCTTATCTGCATCTTCTGCACTCCCATGCTGAGCTCTTATCTCCCCTCTTCTTTCACAGAATCATAGAATGGTTTGGGTTGGAAGGGACTTTAAAGCTCATCCACTTCCAACTCCCTGTCATGGGCAGGAACACTTCCCAGTAACACACTGGTGCAAGCTGTGATGCTCAGAGCCTTCCCTGCCTCTTGCCTGTATATTGAGACGCCCACCAGAGTCTGCAGTATCTGCTGAAGTAACGCTGGAGGATACAAGCCATGCAGGGTAGCAGGAAAGTTCCAAGGAGAGCTAGGGATGGAGGGAGGGGACCAACCTGCCTGTTTAAAGAAGCAATTTAGGACCTGCCTCTTCATCAGAAGACTGGAGCAGTGATTCAGTGCAGCCACACCTCCAAGGAATTTACCCTCCGACTTCGACTTACTTTTGCTGTTTTAAACTCATAGCAGATGTCCTCACCAGCCCTGTTATTGAGGGCATACAGCATCTCTTGCAACAGCAAAGCAATTAAAAAGGATTTGCGGGTCACCTTTAAAGCATTTCCCACAGCACGTTGAATCTTGTTGTAAGTCCTGTATCCAATAGTGCTTTTATTTCGGCAGTTTTAATTGGAGTCTTAAATATTCTGAATCTTATGCAAGATACCCAAAATGCTGCAGGTTTTCAGGCTCTCTCTTGCATGATGCTTGTTCCCTGAAATCCCATTGACCTTCAGTGGAGTTAACAGTAACTCATCACCCTGATACTACTGGATCTGACATTAGATACAGCTTATAGGTAGAGATATTTTAACGTGAGGTCAAATCTGCAGCCAGTTGCCCACTATGTGATGAAATGTGTGTGTATTTAAGAGATCCCATCCTCCCTCAGGAGCTTATAGCATATTCATGCACCACTGTATGAGCTGAGAACTGGGAGAGGAACCGAGAAGGAAAATGATGAGGAAATTTAGCAGATGGGAGCAATAGAGGGAAGCTGGAGGGTTTTGGAAGGGTGAAAATAGCAATGACAGAAAAACAGAGCCAGGATGGATGTCAGTATTTTCCAAATGACATGAAGAAAGCCTGGGAAAAAGAACATTCCATGATAAAATTCCCTGTTTTTTCCCTCTTCCCCCCAGCATTTATGGGAGGAAAGGCTGAAAATCTCCCTGAAACTTTTTGCCTGAGACTCTTCAAACCACGCAGCTCCCAGGCTCATTTTTGTCTCCAAGGGAGGAAGATACAAGTGAAAAATCGAAGAAATGGGAACTGATGGGGGGGGGGGGGGGGGAATCAAAGCATTATGTATTTAACCAGCTGTGAGGTAGCAAGGCAAAGGAACAAAGAGGCAGGCAAGGAGGGGAGGGAGAAGCAGGGTCTGTGAACAACCACAACCCGGGGTGAAGCTGTGAAATGCTAATGGCAAAGCTGCTCCATCCCCACTGGGGACAAGTTCCTGAGGCCCTCTGTGCTGTGTGAAGCATGTTTGCTGCTCCCCCTTCTCTCCCTGTTTTTTTCTGCTGTGCCTTGTGCCAGATGTGCTGTTTGATTGCAAACCCCCAGGGGTACGGGCTGGTTGTTGGCTGTGGGCATCCCTTTGCAGCACACTGTAGACCTAACAGGAGCATGCTGATGTGTGGTGTCGTGGTTGCCCAATGGCCCCCCGTGTAGCTCAGGAAGGAGCTCTGGGCTCTTACAGGTGTTTTGTGCCCTGGTCCAACATCCCGGGCTGCAAACACATTTCACACGACAGTGTTTCTCTGGCATCCTAATCATGTTCGTGGACTAGAACTGTTCTCCATGAGCACGGGAATAAAAGCCCAGCAGGAACCCGGGCTGTTTGCTCCCTGCCTTTGCTCATAGCAAAAGAAGCCCTTCTGGCGTGCTCAGAGCAGTAACTTCAGCGCTGCAGAACCCATCCGTGCGCCCTTCATCCCTGTTTGGTTAACACCCGTGCTCCGGAGAGTAACGAGCTGTCCGAGCGCTGCGCTCCGGAGCGCGGCGGGACAAGGGGGAGTCGTTAACTCTGGAGCGGAATGATGACAGCTCCAGCAGGACCCGGGAACCGTCGGCCTGGGTAGGGGAGCGGCCAGGCCCTCCCGGGGCGGCGCCTGCCGTGCCGAGGGGCGGGGTGAAGGGGCGGGAGCGCTGCAGGCGGAGGGACGGGACGGGGCGGCCGCTGCCGTGCACTCGGGCTGGGCTGCGCTCGGCTCCGCGGAGCGCGGCGGTGCCATGTTCGGCCGCGGCTCCCGCAAGCGGCTCTCCAGCCGGTCGGTGAGTACCGGAAGCGGGGTTCTCCTTGCATTCCCCTCCCTGCCCCGCTCCAACCTGTGGATCTGCCCCGCCGCCTGCTGGGGCTGCGCCCCCGGTGCTGTGCGTGTGAGTCCCCCTCCTCGCCGCCCTCCAGTGCCCCCTTCCTCCGGGTGCGTCCTTCTCGCTCCCTCCCCTGCCCCTTCTCCCACCCATTTTCCCCATCGGTCCCTCCTTTCTTCCGGGTGCGTGGCCCCTGTCCCGCAGGCACCCCCCGTCCCGCAGCGGAGGGGCCGGGGCTGACTTTCTCGGTCTATTGCAGCTGACGGCGTCGGGGAAGCCAGAGCGGGGCCAGCCCTGCAACACCTGCGGGGACCAGTGTCCCGGCTTCGCCCTGCACAAGTGGAGGTAAGGCGCGGAGAGACTCCCGTGTCCACTCGCCCCGTTCACCCAGAGGGCAGCGGGATCTCGATGGATCTCGCTCCGCCTCTCCCTTCGAAGGGATTTGTGGCTCGCTTCCAACTCTGTGCGCATCTGAGGTGTGAATGTGGCTTTTTGGGGAGCACTCGTGTTAATCTTAAACGCGTTCCTCACGCTGGCCGGTGCTCTGGATGGGTGGGTTTGCCAGCCCTGCCATGCAGCGCACAGGTCTGCCCTTGCCTGCCGCTGTTGTGGGCCGCAGGAGGATCCGGACCGGGACTGGGATAACTGGTTTGCTAATTACCACCTTGCAGCCTGTCTGCTCCCCGCTGCGGTCAGGGCCTCATCCTGCTACCCCGGGTTATGCTGGGGGCCAAAACCGCCATCACCTGGTGGGGACAACCTGTGCAGGGTGGGGTGGGAAGGGGGGATTTGGCCTGAAAGGGTTCTGTACGATTTGCACCAAATCACTGCGTGGAACTCCTGTCTCCCCCCATGGTGGGATTTATCACCCCTATGATGCCAAGCAGAGATGCAGCTATTGAAATGGATGAGGGGTGTGTAGGATGAACAAGTATTCTTGTCTGTTTCTGCTGTGTCTCTTTACAAGCCCAACAGTGCCCTGACCTCGTACTAGATCTGCCACTTCTCAGTGCATTGTGCTGCCAGAAATGAGTTTCTGCTTGTGGGCGATCTGGGACAGGGCGATGTTAAATCTGGGCTGTGGGCTCTGGGAGTTGGTGCACAGACTTAGTAGGCCATGGAGCCCCTGGTGACCCTTTAACCTGATTTTATAGGGTTTACCCTTTTCTCCAGCATCTGCTATGCTTGATGCTCCTCCAGGCTTCTGTCCTACTCTCAGAGCTGCATCCTAGCAGATTAAAAAGTGGGTTCAAGGCAAGGATGGGGATTGATTTATTCCCTTTCAGTTGTACCTTAAGCTTCAGCCTTGCAAATCGTCATTTCCTGATGCATTTACTCTGAGGGGTGGTAGGACGGGGTCTGTGGGCTGAGGTCTGCCCTGAGGGATGCGTGGTGGCATATGAGGCTTCACTGTGGTCCCCAGCCTTGCAGGTGCTGGTGGCACATCCAGATTCATTGTGTCCCAATACAGACCTTCAGAAGATGAAGGTGTAAATGTGTCCCTTTCATCCTGGGCTGTGGGAGCTGTGGTCTCCTGACACCCTCCCAAGGGTGAGTCTGCCACAAGTGTGTTAATAGATTTTCAAGGTCACCCCTGAGTTGTCTTCTTTCCAGGGCTTATAAATGGTTTCCTGAACTGTCCCAGGTTACCTGGAGTTGTTGCAGAGCAGCTTTATAATGCTTAAAAGAGTCAAGGAGAACTTTCAAATATAGGGTAAGAAAATCCATGGTCACCAGCACTTTCTCCTCTGCTTACGAGATGCTGTGGTTTGTGTTTCACTGTATCAGAGCGTGCAACTGTCCTGTGGCTTTTGATGAATTAAGTGAATTTTGGTTGCATCCCATCAAAGGCCAAGTGGCTCAGCAGAAGAGGCACCCAGGTACTTGGGAAGGTTCAGGTGAGAGTGGTGTCGTGGCTCTTTCCAGGTTGTGTCTTCTGCACTGACACACTGTGCCACATCCTGCAAAGCCCTAAGTGCAGGCGGAGGTGGAGTAGGATGCTCCAGCCTGTCAGGACCACTCGTAGCTGTCTCCTGGCTACCCTTCTGTGAGGGACCCCTGACCCTCAGAAACGCACCTTGATTTTGGATAAAACTTCATGGAGTCTACCAGCAGCTTTCTCTGAGGAAGGAAGGGCTACCTACCCTGGAGCAGAAGGATGGGAGCCCATTAGGTACCAGTGGGAGTCAGCACCCAGAGGCATTGCAGCTCCAGGTTTGCACCCCACTGAGCCAAGTTAGACCTTACACCAAGTTACCTTACGCTGGGGACTGGACAGGCTGGGAGCTCTCCTGCACACACACATTTAATTGCCTTGATATAAGAATAATTAGACAATTAAATAAAGACAACCTATTTGCCAGAACACAGTTGAGAGGAAGCACATTCATTTTTTACTAACTACTGGTCTATTAAAGCCAGGGACATATAAGAAGGGCAATTATGAATAGGAGTTTTGAAGGTTGAAAACGTACTCAGGAGGCTGTGCCCTGTGTGGTATAACCAGCTCTTGCTGGGGATGCTCACCACCACCTTAACATGCAGAATGGGCTTGGAGGAAAACAAGGATTTGTGAAGAGATTCATGGATTAGGGGTGCAAACCCTGATCAATTAACCATTAGGGATCTGTAAGCCTTTTTATAATCCTTTAATAGTAGAGTTTTGTTGATAAATGTAAGTGGGACCTTTCTGCTTCAAAGATGGGAACTGGTGATATGCTTTAGGGAGAAGGAAAAGGATTTATAAGCTGGCAGGCACTGAAACCATTGCTGATATAGCACTGTCATGTACATAATTCTGCAGGACTGTGCGTTTTCTAGTTACCTGTGATTTTAGGTGTGAGCTGTGCAGCTACTCTGTCAAGCAGGCAAATGGCTTCATTAGACACCAAAGGTTTCTGTGCCCGTACGTTCCCTTAAAAGCCACTTTTCTCCGATTTGAGAGCTGACTTTAAGCACTGATTGAATTGGGCATTCCTGGAAGCACAAAGATGCTTCCTGAGCCAGGGAAACCACTCAAAAATGAATTGTGTTCTGCAGAACTGTTTTCTTTTCAGAATCAGACTGCTCTCTGTGCTGTAGGTGATGTGCAGAAGGATGATGAAAGCGTATTGCTAAGTGACTGAAAAATGTCCCTGGTTTTAGAGTTTGTTTTTTGAATCTTCTGAATTATGCTCTGAAATTATAATCTCAAATTTGAGTGAATTATCCTGTAAAAGTGATGGCATATTTGATACTATTTTGGTGGAAGCAAGGAATTGGAAACACCCCATGTTACAGACAGTTAAGCTGGAGCTCTTGTACCACCTGTGTGCCACAGACCCCTGCCTCTTGTAGTAAGGCAGAAATTCAATTTTCAGTTTTAAATTGTTTAGGCCCGAAGAAGAGAAGGTAAATGGCTTGTGAATGTGTGAAAATGAGTGGAAAGAATGAACATTGAATTCCACCATCCTTGGGTGTGTAGTCTGCGAGGACGTGGCTATTGAACTATAACCAATATAGCCCCCCATTTCTGATGGCCTGAACAGCAAAGTGACTCCTTCCTCTAATCTCATCCCTTTATTTTATGGTAGGTTGTTAGTGAAGTACATAAGGACTGCAAAGTTCATGTGTGTGGGCTGCGGTGTGAAGGATGGAAACTGGGTGTACATAACCAAAGCCTCATTAATAACAGGTCAATACTTGAAAGGTGGCTTTTGTGTGGAAAAAGTGAAATCAAATTCAATAAAAATCTTGCAGCTCCTTAGGAGCCCAGTTGCTGTTTTCTAATCAGATCTGCATTACATTAAACTGTGTGCCATTCAGCTTGTTAACAAGCTTTGGCATTAAAGGAAGCTGTCACTGGAGTTTGGTGAATGAATAGCCATTAAGAGTGTCTTTTGCATAATGTCTTGCGGAGAAAAGCCTTCGAGGGAGGTGGTCCGGGAGGAGGGAGGGAATTTATAACCTAGTCTTGGTGCAATTAGTGTGAATAGGCAAACTGTGAAGGTGACAAATGGTTGGCAGCTCCAGGAAGGGAGCGAGTGGCTTTTGCTGCTGTTAAGCCTCCTGTGAAGAACTAATTTTGGATTTACTCTGGGCAAAGCAAAATTACAGCCTTAGTACTGTATTTAAAATAGTGGATCCTTCGTGTTGGGAGATTGGCATGTGTTTAACATACAGAGGCATGGCTTGTTTGCTCCTTGAGAAAGCCTTGCAAAAAAGAATGATACTCTTGCAGTTCAACAGACCTCGCTGTTCCCTGTTCTCTATCCAAAAGCACCAGCTAAAACTGTAGATGGAGGAGACCTAGATCTCAAGATGGTATTTGCGCTCTGGTTTGAGGAAGGAAGATGTACCACCTGGTTTGCAAAGCCTGCAGAGGCAGTGGTGTGCGGCTGATTTCAGAGGGAAGGCATTCAGATGCTGTAGCAGATAAGATAACTTTAAAAATAGCATCTGAAAACCTTTGGAGAAGTCTTTGTTGCCATAGTTATTCTGGTTTGCAGAAGCATTTAAATAACAGTAATAAACATGACATAAAGACTGGTTTACTGGAGTTTCAGTTTCAGTGCGAGATGTTTTATATCTCTTCTTGGAGTCTTGTTTTTTCTCACGTATGCCGTGTAATCTGTCCCTTAGAATCACGTTTTGGTGGGAAGGGGTCTGCTTCTCTTCATGCACTGCTGTCACACATCATGGTCCTAATATCAGTGATGTGTATTTACACAGCACTTGGTGCCTGGCCGTTACCTTCCAAGGCAAATTTATGTGACTGTTGACTTAATGCTCCATATTAACAGGTGAAGTTTTGATGCCTACAATTGTTCTGAGCATTTATGTGTTCCCGTAACTCAGCATCCCAGTGTAATGTACTGTGGCCAGTGCCGCAGAAGTTTGATCTCATTCAGCGTTGTTGGATCTTGCACCATTAGCAAAGAGAAGCTTTTTAGGAGAGACCACCTGGGGAACCCAGATGGTACAATGTCACCCAAAGGCTTGTGATTGACCACAAAAACCTATGGGCAAGGCTCATCTGATGGACAAGAAAAGAGATGTGTGTCGTGAGATGGTGACTTGGTAAATTAGGGGGTTGACCAGAACCCAGAGATGTTTGGGATTGCTGGGCAATGCTGGGTAAGTTGCATTACTTCTTTCTCTGCCTTGTTGACTGTAGGCAGGGAGTTGCTAGTGGCAGTGGATGTTTGTTTTCTTTTCGTGTTTGTCCTGTGCCCATTGCTCTGGATATATCTGCTCATATGTGGCGAGCAGTGAGAAATTCTCCCTGTGTTTGCAGCCTGGATCTGCATTACCTGGCTCTGGCCCTGCCAGCGACGGAACATTGCAGGAGGCTCAGTGCATATCCCAGGCACATTTGAGTCTCTGGTTTGATGCACAGTGCCTTAACCAAAGAGCAGAAACAATGATATTTGTAACACAGCATGTGAGCAAATAACGCTGAATTCTGACGCATATGTTTCTTTTTTTTTGAAGTAGAAAAAAAAAGTACAGATTATTGCTTCCATATGTTTTCAGCGTATTTTGTAGGTTATGTGTCTTTTACACACACGCTCCCAGTTTTTCCCTTTCATGAATAACATGCTTTGTGCTTCTGTCTCCTTTAAGATTCAGATATTCCACACTACCCTGCATGTTTATTTGAAAGGCTTTGGAGATGTGAGAATAGCTATACCTTGAATGGATTCATGGTTGCATCGCAATTGCAGAGAACCGTGCCAGGCCTGGTGGGTTTTAGCTAGTTCTTCATTTTGCAGTGGGGAAACTGCTGAAATAGGTAAAATTCAGCTGGTGTGGTCTGCTCCAGAGGTGAATCTCTGACGAGAGCAGGCTGCTGTCCCCAGGGGACCTGTGCCTGTCCCCAGGGGTGATAAGGAGTCACCTGTATTCAAGGATGCTTTCACCGTCTGTAGGGGATGCTGGTCTCGTCTGCTGATTTTTCAAGCCTTTCACAAAAGGGTTAGTGTTGTTAGCTTGGGTTTAGGTTTTGTTTGTCATAAGCAGCTCAGAAAGGAGAAGTCATTCTCTCAGGTTACTCATTGACAAAGTCAGTGTCCTTCAGCCTCAGTGCCCAGGGGAGTTTGGTATCCATGACTGCTGAATCTCAGCTCAGGAGGATGCAGGGCATGGACTTTGCTTGGCATCAGTGGCTTCAGCTGGCCTGTTTACTCACTCCTGCATGATTAAGCACTTGTATAAGTGTTTGAAAAATCAGGGTCTACTTTTTCTTTGCATTTCCAAGCCCTGTGGCAATAAGGAAGAAGCAAGGTAACTAGTGAATGGCTTATGCTGCTCTCAACATTCCCACAGCATCTCAGCTGAGGGGCAGCCAGGCCATCGGGACGGGAGTTTGGGTGATTGTAGTGTCAGGATCAGCTTTGTTCTGCCCAGGGACAGTTTATGTTTTAATAAATGTCAAGCACACAGTTGAATTTAAGGAACTCCCAACCCATTTTTCGGCCTGTCCCTTCCATGTCTTCATGCCCTGCTGCTGAAACAGCACTTAGAACAGCCGAGACTGATAAGGTATCCTGTTTGTGTTGGCTGGGAGACACGATATGCACATTAACAGAACATTACAATATTGGAGGCAGTGCTGTCTCTGGCAAAAAGCCTAAAATGAATTCTTTAATTTTCTGTATGCAATGTACGAAAGAACAGGTGAGGTATGTACTTGTTTCCGGGCAAGCCCGCAGAGCCTGTTTGAAGTCCTTTACAAGCCACTGGGGATTGTATTGCAAGAACTCAAAGGAGCTTGAGACGCTTCTTGATTAAATTTCAGCTGAACACAGAGCCCTAGTCTGCAGCTGCTTTAAGCAGGGTTGCTCTGCTGCTGGGCTGTGCCCTGCTCCATCGCTGGCAGAAGCGGGAAAAGCAGACTTTCCCTAGAGGAAGAGCAGTGTGGGTAGGTTTTCTGTCTGTTTTGAAGCAGCTTTGTGCAATTCTAGTTTTGGGAATGGGGTGAAAAACCACTAATAAGCTGTTGTGGGTTTTGGGGGTTTATTCTGTTTCTGGAGTGATGTGACTGACACTGATGAGGGAGGGGGCAGAGCAGACAAATACCAAAATTTACCATTTTACAACTAAATGAATCTTTTTAAAAGTTTGTGGGGCGTTTTTGCGCTAAATTTTTGGGACAATGGCTACAGCTGTTTCTTGGTATGCAAAGAGTAAAATGTTACCTGATGCGAGCAAGTGGGGTTTGCCATCCTGAAAGGAGAATGGTAGCTGGTAAGTGCTTTCCCCGGTGCCTCAGCCATGGAGCATTGCTGCTGGACACTGGCAAAGCACAGCTTCTTCACAGAGACTTTTGGGATGGAATTCCCAATGACAGACCTGCAAAGCTCGGAAGCAGGTGGATTGGCTTGCAGTGGGACCCATTGGTGCTGGAGGCTGTGGTTATGGATTTGGGTGCTGCATAGCATGCGATTTACTCGGATGTGGTGAACTGATTTAACAGCTCAGTGCTGCTGGATGTATAAAGTCCTGAGCTTCTTATGCATCACCCTAAGCCCAGAGTAATCAGTTTTTGAAGCCTCTGATGAGAGGAGGCTGGAGGAGGTTGGAGATGAAGGATCTCATTGGTCCCATGGCACACTAGGCTGAGCTGTCTTCCTTGCCTTTGGCATCCCCATCTGCTTATTGAGTTTTGCTGCCCTGCCACAAGCCTCATGCCTCCTGCTGGCTCCACAGGAGTGCACAGCCTGCTTTCCCTGCAGGATGCATCCCACCAACCAGGGCATGCAGTATGTGTTCAATGGGGAGGGAAAACTACTCCTTTAATAGAGGATTTGCAACAGGCCTTTGTCACAAGCACTGTATGGCATGAAAGAAAAAGCTCCTAGCCACCAATTTAGAAAGAAAGCCAAACTGGGTGGATAAGGGGTGGTATCCTCAATCCTCAGCCGGAGGACCCCCATGTGCTCTCCTCTTTGTTGCTCTCCACTGTAGAGGTCTCTCCAGTGCTTTCAAGAGTGTTTCTTTGGTTTTGTTCCCATTCTGTTTGTCTTTAAAAAGTCAATCTGCAGCCTTTTATTTTCCAAAGACATTCTCCCCACTCCTTCCACACCCTGCCCAGTAATCCATCCTTAGTGCACCAATGAGTCATTCTTCAAATAATCAATTGCGTTTTCATTGTATGTCTTGTAAGTCTATCACCAAGCTTAAGTTTGGCCAATAGTATCAGCCTTTGACAGATGGTTTTGCAATTCACGATGCTTATTTGGATATTTGCCTTTTTTTTCCCCCTCTGATGAATAATCTCCCAGCCAAGCTGGCCTGGGGACTCTTCCCTGTGCACGCAGCATCTCTGTGGTCACTATCTAATGTCTGAAGAATTTGTAACATTAGCAGAATGAAGATAGGCTGAGAAAGTTGAGGCTGTTCAGCCTGCAGAAGAGAAGGCTGTGTGGAGACCTTATAGCAGCCTTCCAGTATCTGAAGGGGGCCTATAGGGATGCTGGGGAGGGACTCTTCATTAGAGACTATAGTGATAGGACAAGGGGTAATGGGTTCAAACTTCAACAGGGGAAGTTTAGATTGGATATGAGGAAGAAATTCTTTACTGTAAGGGTGGTGAGGCACTGGAATGGGTTGCCCAGGGACATTGTGAATGCCCCATCGCTGGCAGTGTTCAAGTCCAGGTTGGACAGAGCATTGGGTGGCATGGTTTAGTGGGAGGTGTCCCTGCCCATGGCAGGGGAGTTGGAACTCGATGATCTTAAGGTCCTTTCCAACCCTAACTGTTCTATGGTTCTATGAATTGTCTGATGGGAGGAAAACTAATTTCAAGGCAAGCCTCCTGAGCATTGCTGTGAAGAGACTTTTGGTGGGCTGTTGTGTCCTCACAGGCGTCAGTGCAGAGCCTTTCTGAGGTTCACCAGTGCTGGGGCCAAGAGGTGAATATAAAACTCAGGATGCTCCTCTCTGCTGCTGGAGGGGCCATTTCTTCCTGCCTGTGGCTCTTTGCTCCCCACAGGGCCCTGATGCTAGAGCCTAACACTTGGTGAGCTAAGTATTACAATTATTATTCTTACCGCAGAGGCAGGCACTTTGTACTCAGCTATCGCAACAGATATTTCATCCCCTATCAATTGCCGTCGTGCAGATGCTGCTGCCGTGATGATAACAGACATAATGGCTGCTCTCGATGATAAGGGGAGTATATAAATATAATTATTGAAATCCCTGTGCAGAGCCTGTGGATGGATGGATGGAGGAGAGACCATCTCCCTGTGAGGGGTTTCTCTTGCTCCAAAGCCCGTCAGGAAGAGCAGGAGCTGCTGGCAGCTGAAATGGGAGCTGCTTGGCCACATCTGTGAGCAATTAGTGAATGATGTCTGTTTCCCTCCCCCTTCTTTCCACTTTCTTTCCTCCTCCTCTTCTCCTTGAAGCCAAGCCATGGGCTGGGAGAGCTGGGAGGAAACCCCCAGTTTGAATTTGAGATTCTTATAGGCAGCTGATGCTTGCTACGGTCGCACCCTGATAGCAGGGTGCAGGTCTAAGGACCCAACCCAAGCTTGCAGGAAGCCTCCTGCAGCCAAGGAGCCAGATATTATTTAGATCAAGCTAACAAAAATGTATTTCTATGGCAGCAGTAACCATAGGAAACCTCCCCAGTGTGTCTCGGGTGGTTCCTGTTTCCTTGCCTTTAGCTGTTTGCTTTGCCAGTGAGCAGTGGTGACGAGTGCTCCGTGCCATGGTGACACCAGGAGTGGTGGGTGAGCCCGGCTGTCCCCATCACAGGCTGTCCTCAGGGGCTCAGCAGCCGTGCTCCAGCATGCATCGCTGCTCCTGGGTTTCTCTTGCACTCTGGCTGGTAAAAGGATGCTTTCAGAGGCTTCTTTAGACACCTTGAAGTCTCAAAACTACCTTTTTACCTTGTGTCAGCTCACAAATGCGTGTTTGATCCTTAAATACCCAAGGCATGAAAGTGAATTGGCTCCCAGGGTCCAATTCTTCTTCCTTTCTATAGCGTCTTAGAAAGATGCTTTTATATTCCCTCTGGCTCAGCTCGTGATGCTTGGCCTTCAACCAAGATGGGGAATCTAGGACAAGAATCCCTGAGAAGAGCAAGATGAAAAGTTATAAAAAAATACCAACATTTTGTTGAGGAAAAAGTGCCGGTAAAAGATTTCATTTAGAAAAATAGAGTGTGATATTTTTGGTCAGCTTCATGTGGGCATATTTACAGGAGGGCATAAGAGGAGGCTTGTTTTCCTGGGTATTGCCTCCTCTAGGAGATCCGAGCTGTGAAGTGAATACAAATGCTGGAAATGGAGAGGTTTTGCAGTGAGTCACCGGAGGGGATGTGGAACCAGTTGTGCTGGTTGGCAACCAGCTCATCCGCCAACAGGGCAGGGTGGCTGTGTGGAAGCACCCGGGGGCTTAGGCATCACTGGAGACTGCACCCATGGGTGCTCTGGCCCCAGGGCTGTGTGGAGATGCCGCAGCTTTGCAGAGCAGATGGACCCTGCTTGCAGAGCCAAGGTGTTGCACAGAGATGAGTTAAAAAAAGACATCTTCTGCAAGAGAATGAAGCAGGGGGGTGGGAATACATCATGATACCAATAACTGGGACTTGGATGTTTGCATACTGCATGGTGCTGCTTCATCCTCCCCAAGTTGTCGTGTCAGGGATTGGGGGTCCTTGGGGGAAGACCTGGATGGTCTTTGACCCATCTGCCTTGGATGGATGTGGACCTCTTTGCAGGGTCGCTGATGGGTTTGTTGTCTTGTAACCTGCCCTGGCTCTTTGCAGATGATTTGATCCCTGGTTTTGCAAACCCACAACCCTACAGAGGTCAGGCTTTTGCTTAAGATGATGCAGCATTTGAAGAAGTGGCAGCGGGGCAGGGACAAGGCTGATTCCCTGATTCCCTTCTTCTTCTTGCCTCCCAAACAAATGGGAATGCTCATGATGGAGCTGTGCCCATGCCATACTGAATCTGTGTTTGGTGCCATAAAGATCATGTGCTGGAAATGCAGCCCCTCTAAATGTCAGATTTGAAAAGAGCTGGGATGTGCGAAGACAATAAAAGTTAATATTCTGAAGTCGGGATTGTGCAGCGTAGCTTGGATTTTCAGTATCGAGTGCATAATTTATTACAAGATGTAGCAGTTTCAAATACATGCATTTGAATATGTTTTAATATTATCTTTCCTTCCAGTAGCAGGAGCGCTGCTGCTTTACAAAAGAAAAATTATTTCATGTTGCCACGTGATAGTTTCAGCTTGTACCTCTAATAGAGGAGCGATGTGCTGAAGTGTGAAGGCTATCTGATAAATGCCTGCATAATAAAGCTATATTGTTTGTTCTGATTTCCCTTTGCTATTTTCAAACGTATAAATAAAACATTTTCACACTGTGCTCTGTGCAGTTCCAGCCCAGACTATTTGCTTTCTGCTGATGCAGCCTGTAGGAGATAGGAATCTTTCAGTCTGACAGGAGAAGTCTAGTGGCATTAGTCCTGCGCATTGCACTCCAAGTGATCAGATAGAAGTTGAATAAATATTTTGTCTGAAGTAAAGTTAGAAATATTAAATAAAAAATTGTTTAATTTTTATTGCTTTCTTCTAAACAAAGAAGCATTTGTCTCTGTGTACAGCAGAGGGCACTCGGCATCACTGCTGCTTGGGGCTGTCTGAAGGGCAGAAAAAAATCACTGCGCTTTAATTTTGAAGAAATAAAATACTCTGTGTGTAGATTTGCTTATATATGTGTGAGTGTGTCTATAAAAAGACACAGGGTAGCATATATATAAAAATAATCCCAGCACATAATATAAAATATAATATTTGTAGTGGTTGCTGAAGTTGGATGGGGCGCATGTTGTGTTGATTAATGCTCAGCCTGGTGTTACGTTAAGCTTCAGAGGGGATTGAGGCATGCTGAGAGGGGAAAACGAAGAGGCCCCAGCTAGTGAATGGTTGCAGGCTTCATCTTCCTTGCAAGGAGAGAGTCTGGAGACATCTTATGACATTGGGAACTATCCCAAGTCAAGGAATTATCTTGAAAGATGGATAAAATTGGGGGGCGTGAAATTATGAGTTGTGCTGCTGCTTTTCCAGGAGGAACATCTGGGGGCTGGAGGGTTCTGTGCTGGAGTTCGAATTGCTGTGGTCTGGTTCCTGGCAGAACCAACCTGGTGGAATTGCAGGGTTCTTGTGAAAGTCTGCGGGATGGTTCTTACCCTCCCTTTAGAAGTTATCTGCTGTTTAAGGACACCTAAAACACTGAGTTTGGCGGATGAAGCAGGAAGCAGCCCTGGCCCCAGGGGCAAGGAAACAGGGCTGTGTGCTGCCAAGAGCATCATTAGTTGGAATCACTTGTTTGCTAATGAGGTACCCCATTCCTGTAGGTACAGAGATGTCCTTAATTGTCCAAAGCCAGTCATAACAGCTGGAGCCTCTTCTTGTGTAATAGGAGTTTTCTAATAGAAATAGACTTATTTTTTCTTTCTTTCTCCCCTCCTCTAGATAATTGCACAGACACCACCAAGATGTGTTTCTCATTGAACTCTCAGTGCACCTTGTGTTTTTTTCAGGTGCTCAGCTTTTGACTTCACTGTGGTGCTGTTAAAAGACTTAGGGCAGCTGGATTTTGTGTTGTTTTCCTGGTGAAACCATAAGGTACCATGCTGAATTTTCATACTTCAGTCATTAATTCAAGAGGAATTTGGATTTCCTCTTGTCTCCCCCATTGAGCTGCTTGGATTGGGCTTAATCTAAATCTCTCAAAGCAGTGTTCCTGCAAGAGGCTGGAAGTGTCAACACTGTTGTATAAAATATGGGGCCAGTAAGAAGAGTGAGAGGGCATGTGGTTCAAGATAACCAGTTTATGCAAAATACACAGCTGGGTGGATTTTGCTGCTGAGTATTTGTGGACTGTAATGATCAGAGAAATATGGAAATGTTGGAGGGGCTTTATAATAATGGGCGCTAATTAAAATGAAATGGATTTGGGTGGTAGGGAGTAATCCAAGATTACAGTAGTAAGGCTTTTTCTTAAATAGGCCCTGCTGTTTGGGAGGGCAGCAGAGCTCCTTGTTACACGGGATTGTGGCAAGCAGCGTTCACCCTTGCCTTGTTATTTCACAAGAGCTTGGGACAGCTAAGACATGAAATACATGAGTAGTTTCAAGGGTAGAGGCTGGCCTGTGTGCTGCTAAACACCTCACTGGGATAGAAATGCTGTTGTCTTGATGTGCTTGGATAATTGCTTTTCTGGAGCTGGGCTCTGGGAAAGATTTGTCCCATTACAGTGATTCCTCGTGGCATGTTTTGGAGCTATAAGAGCAGCCTGGTCCTGCCACTACCAGATGCTCCTGCCTGGGCTGTTGGGCTGTGAGGTACTGGGGAGATGCTGCTGGGGATGATCTCTTGCAGCGCTGGGACTGGGGCCGAAAGCAAGATAGCACTGCAGGATCCTGGTTCTGCCCCACTGGCTCCAGGTTTTCAGGCAGGAGCCAGGCACATTTGTGCTCCTGCTGCTTGGCTTTTCTTCTCTTGTAAGGCTTTATTGGCCTTTTTTTCAGCACTGACCATGCCAGAAAGCACTGGACTTAGCACACCAAGTGCCTCAGGCACCCGTCTCCTTGGGAAGTAATGGTTATGAGATGTTTTGCAGGAGCTTGTCATCATTACAAGAGATTTGGCAATGCGTAACTCGAAAGGCTACGCTCGTGGGCAGCCCAGCCTTGTGCTAGAGGCTGGTGAGCCTTAGGACTCACCTTAGCCAATGTCAATAGAAATGAAACTACTTAAATACACAGTTAAAGTATGGTGTTATGTTAGCATGTGGACCTCCATGCAAGATTGTTCTTTAACTGTAGCCATTAAAGGACCCCCATGGAAGAGATATAGGAGTCTGGTAAAAATATTTCCCAGTCTTAACTGCTTGTTTGCTGCCAAGTGGATTTTGGGCTGAGGTGAAAGGCACCTGGGCTTGGGATAGTTCTGTCAACTTTGCACCTCCAAAACCTTGTAGGCAGTAAGCAGGTTAAAAAGATGCTGTGTGCTTCCTTTCAGGTGATGAAATCCAGCTGCCCTGCCTGCTGGCTTTTCTCTTCTGTGCTGTCATGCAGGGTGCCCAAGCTGTGGTAGCACAGAAGGTTGTTACCAGTGGCTAGCACATTGTGGTTCACGTCCTCTTGGGCTTTTCCAGATAATCCAGGAACTTAAGTGGTTCATAAAAGGAGCAAGTAGCCAAATGGACCAATAAAAGGAGCTTGTGGAAAGGCCCAGTATACTTTATAAAGAAAGAAAATGGATCCTCTAACGCGAGGGTTGTGTCTTGTAAAAGTTTGCAGGGCTGCTGGCGCTGTTAAACACTGGGTTTCTGCTCCAGCCACTTGCAAGCACACACAGTGACTATCTAAACTTTCTTTGTGGCCTGAGCTCTTCCAACTTTGGGGTGAAATCCTGGCCCTGGGGAAGTTACTGGGAGACATGCCATGAATTTCCCAGGGACCTGGAAAGCAATGCTCAGTGCAAGACCTGTGATGACAGCCATCTAATAAAAGCCGTCTGGCCTTTGTGCAGGGTGTTTTAGGCAAGGTAAAAATACAGCTTTGCATCTTCTTAATGCTCTGTGATGGCAACAACTACAGCTAGAAGGCCAAAATTTGGCCCAACCATGGTTCTCACTGGGAAATGCCCTTGTGTGATCCAGAAAAAGTTAAGCCATTTGAATGCGAGCGATGGATGAGTTTGCAGTAGCGGGACGGTGCGTGCACACCCGGTGTTTCTCACCATGGTAACCCCACGAGTGAAATTTCAGCCAAGCACAGAGGGTAAGCACAAGGCTGATCAATGATTTAAATCCCACCTCCCAAGCTGTTTAAAGAGCTCGTTTAAGTGGGCACATGAGCTTGGGTGCCCTGCAAGCTTGAGTTGGTTTTATGCACCATCCATAGCTGCACGTCTCCCTGTGCTGCCATGAAGCCTGTAGGATGGGGAGGCACAGCATCCTTGGAGGCCAAACCCCTTTATATTGTTGAATGCACAGGCAGGGAGTTGCAGAAAAGAAGAAAACAGGTATCTTGCTACTGATTCAACATTTTATGTATCTGTGCACAGGAGTATCCGCAGCTTTGACCTTGCTGCTACCTAACCTGCGAGATTTTGAACTAAATCTCTTTCGTATTCTCCTCGTGCCGTTTGGATTTGTTCTGATGTACTGCTGAGATGTGGTGGTTTTCAAGCTAGGCTTGAATTTCTTCGCTGATAAAAATTTTATATCATTCTTCTATCTTGGCCCCAAAGGGCAAAGCTGCAGAGCTCAGCTAATCTTATGAAATCCGTGTCATTTTTTGAGCTGACAGTTCCTGAGGATGGTTTCTGCTGCACCCAGACTTTACAAATGGCTCGAATTCCTGATTTTCAACCTGTAATTAAAAACTGGCTCTAAATCCAGTCTCTCAGCTCCTGAGTACTGAAGAGGGACAAATTTTGTACTGTCCCCTCTGCAAAATGACCACAGAAAGGATGCATGTTGGTGCGTGGCCTTTCGCTGAGCCAGAGATGGGGTGACCAGACTGCTACCAACTCTAAGAGAAGGGTCCAGGTTTTAAAGCAATGGCATTACATTTCCCAGTCACTGGAAATCTTCATGGTTAAGAGGGGGATTACCTTTGGAGATGGCTTGATCATTGCCAGCTCTGGGAAGCTGGATGTGCTGAGCTCCACTCCTCACTTGGGATGCTCAGCATCCCTTTAGCTATGTGGGAATGTGATGGTGTCTGCTGTCATGGATAGTGATGCTGTGGGGCTGGATGAAGTGCCATGCTTGTGGCTACTGGGGCCCTTCCTATGAGCTTTCTTCCAGCAGTAGAAACCAGCCTTCACCTTGGAGCTCAGCTGCAGCTCTCACTTTCTCCATGGCCACCTTTAGAAGGGATCAATGGTTGGCTTTGGCAGGAGCTGTTTTATTTCTTTCTTGCAAATGTAGTGATCTCAGCTGTCTGCAGGGCTGCATGAGGCTCGGTATTAGAGCTGCTTTGATGTCTGTGCTGATACATCTTAAGGCAGCTCAGAATGATTTTATACAGTAGCCCCAAGGTGCTTGCACAGAGAAAAAAGCACTTTAGAAATGTAAATTTTGTTTGAGGACAGATTTTTCTCTCTCAATTCAGGATGAGGCAGTGAAAATGTAGCATTTAATTAAAGTTTGTAAGGGTTTGGAAATGAATTGCTATAAACATTAAAGACATAATCAAATGCCTACCTAATCCCCACCTTAAGGGCACATTAAATGCAGAAAGAATAGAATGTGTTGGAGACTAGGATTGAAAAGCAATGAGGATTTGGGAGCAGATCTTTTATAGCTGGAGCTTCTAAATTATTTTACTTTAAGCTTAGGGATTTAAATACCTACATGTTATAGATAAACATGAAGCAGCCCAATTCTCGGCCGGCACAGCTGTCATCATTCTACCGAGTCATTTTAGCTACAAATCCATGCAGCATGGTCTTGTGACATGCATTACAGTGTGAGGTCTTGTCCTGATGGTGGAAGAGATGGGAATCAGCCCTAGGTTCATCATCAAGTAAAGGACTTCTCCTTCTTGGAAGCTGTTTAGGGAAAAGCCCCTGATAGGTTTCCATTACTGGGAGAGAGCAGGGTGAAGAAGGGGACGCGGTGTTACACTGTGTCAGCGGGGAGTTGGGCTTCCCTTGTGGAGCTGCCTTCTGCCTGCTCCAGCTTCAGTTTCAAAACTTCAGTGAATAAAAGTGAAACAATCTTTTATCCTGAAAGCCTCAGACAGCAGGAACCAAATGCTGTTAGCTCTCTGGGTCTCCAGAGAAAGAAAATCTGGGCGTGTTGGAGCTGCCTGGCTCCATCCCCATCTCCCTGCTCTTGTCCCTGTATCCCTGGGAGCTAGGCATTCTGAAGAGCTGGCTTTCCCCCTGGAACCACCGAGCCCTCTGTATGCCCTTTAGCAACCCATTATCAGCAGGACCACACCATGGTTTTGTTTTGCAGTTAGTGATATTAGGTTTTGTTTGGGTTTGGGTAGAAACCAGGCTGCCTTCTGTGGTCTTGCTTGTTTAAGACATTGTGATTGGTATGGGAATTGTGGCTGCCCCGTGCCTGGCAGTGTTCAAGGCCAGGTTGGACAGGGCTTGGAGCAGCCTGCCCTAGTGGAAGGCATCCCTGCCCATGGCAGAGGATTGGAACTGGATGAGCTTTAAGGTCCCTTCCAACCTAAACCATTCTATGATTCATTGACATTGGAAATACTTCTCTTGGTGGAGGAAGAGCAGTGAGGTATCACCAAAAAGCCCAGCTAGACTCACATCTCACAGTGCTTTGCTGGGATGGTGGCAGCAGAGATTTGTGTTGTTTGGGACTGAGGCTTGGAGAGGTGGGATGGGGAAGGGCTGCAGGGAGAGGGCTTGCATGGGCACCAGGGCTGGTGGTGATGGTGACAATGCTTGGAGAAGCAGAGGTGGTGGTGGAGGATCGCCGTCAGCCATACCATCAGTGAACCAGCAAAAGATCAACTCATTCTCTAAATGGAAGTGGAGGAAAAGAGCTTGGGCGAAAGGGAAGTGGACAAAATACCCAGTGATAGAGCCGAAAAGTGCTCAGCTTAAGGGTAGAATTAGTCCTGTGGCTTATGCTGCAGGGCCCCATGGAAATGGGGAGATCTTTCTCTTTCTGTTGAATTGGGCTCTATGCCAGGTGAAAGAAAACATTTTCCCAACACCAAATGGAAAAAGGCAAGGCAGACGTCTTAAATGAACTGTTAAAGGAATAGAGCCGTGAAAAGAATACGTTTGCTGTGCACTGGGGTTATGCATTTAACAGATTTTTCACTAGATGTGACCTTTGCAGTTTGCAGACAGGGCAATCTGCTGCAGAAACTCAAGTTGTACCAAAGGCTGAAGGCAAACACTGGGGTATCATCGCTGTTCCTGTGCTTTGCTCAGGAGGAATGGGCAGTATCTCTCTGTCTTCCTCCAGAATCTTCCTGCATTTCTCCTTTCCCCTCTAGCCCTCTTTCTACAGATCATTGGCAGCCCCGCTCGTGCTTTAAAATAACCCAGGCTAAAAAGTGCGATTTGCGTTTCAGCGATTTTTGATTACACCCACATCCTTTATTTATTGCCGTTTAAATCGTCTGTGTTAGCTTGGGATGTGTTTCTTTTGAGCAAGGAGGAAAAAAAAACTTGACTCTGTTGCTAACTGTTGCTAAGGGAAAGGAGATATTTATTCATCAGGGCACTTCTTCAGCACTGTGAGGCTGGTAGCCATGGAGGAGGGGTGTAAGGAAAAGAAATGGTTATGTGTTTAAGCCCTTTCTCTTATTGTTGTTGGATTCTTGCCATATCTGCTGATGGTCAGCAGATGTCTTTTTCTCCCCTTTGAGCATTAATGCATCTTGGATTAGAGGTGCAGCTCGGGTTATGGTGCAGGGCAGCTGGTCCCCAGGGCTTGATGTGAAACCCAGGGGGTCCTTGTATGGATCTGCAGGGCTTTGGTGGGTCCCTGCTCCCACAGGCATTATGAGGCTCCCATGTTTTTCCCTCAGGCTCCCCAAAGAGGCTTTCTAGTCCTTGGCTTCAGCATGTCCTTTTAAAAGTCCCCACCAAATCAAAGACGCCATGAGCCAAAAATGATGCACGGGGCTGCGTTCCCTCCCCGAGCTACTGCTGCTGGGGGACGTGCGGCAGTGCCGTTAGCTGGCTGTCACCAAGGCAAGAGGTTTTCCTTTCAGGTGTCATAGCAACGAGAAAATATTGTTTTGTTGCAGATCAGATTAAAAATGTAATTTGTCTCTTTCCTGGGAAAGCGAATTGCTCGCTCATGAAAAATACAAGTCACTTTGATGGGGTTGGATACCTCTGTGAGCACCTCTGTGCGTTTCCGAAGTGAATTTAACAAATGCCCCGTGCCGCGTTATGTCCCTACTGGGTTTGAGTGTCCCGTGACCTTGAGCTGTATTTAATGTTAGACTTGGGTTGAAAAACTTCCCTGGTAAAGCTTCCTTGGTGCTCGTAATCTGGTAAAGCTCATGGGGGGAAAAACAGGTCTGATGAGTGTCTGGAAGCAAAAGGGACGGCTCCTTAAATGTAGCGTTTCTATTCTTCCTACTAAAAAACACAGACAAGCAGACAGTAATTTGGTGGTTTATGAGGTGCTGTGGTTCTTGCAACACAGCGCAGAGTGGAGAGGAGGAGGTGAGTCAGGTAAACAGGACAGTTTGCAGTAGTGCTGGGAAGAGGGGAATAACGTGACTGTCTCTCTGAGGTTCCTTCACAGCCAAAGTGTTTATGCACTTTATAAGCCAAGTGTGATTTCTAGGTATTTGGTGTCTCCAGGCATCTTTCTTCATCTGCAGCCTCATTTGTACCAGTTCGGTGCCCCTGCGTGAGAGACCACCTTGGATTGCTCTGAACCAGGCTAGCTTCCTTGAGCAAGATCACACCATCCCCAGCCTGCAGGTTGGGAGACTGAGGAGTGTGTGCCAGTGCTGGGGCCGCAATGATGGCCAAGGGTTCTCCTCAAAGCAGCGCATGGAAGCTCAACCAATTCCTGTCTGTTTCCCTTTTGGCTTATCGTATAGTAGCAATAGCAGATTTGCTGCAGCCAAACTGGTTCTCTCTTGAATTTATCTATAATTCAGATTCCTTATGGATAATGAAAAGACTTTTTGGTTGAAGGTAAAGTGAAAAATATTTTCTTGGAAAGCATTTAAAAATCACAGGCATTCTTCAGCAGAAGTGAACACCCCTGTTTCCAACATTTTTGTTTCTTTCCTGAGACATTTGTTAGCGTGGGTAATTTGTGGATGTAAGCAGCCTTTTTGACTGTGTGAACAACTCTGGCCCTGGAGCACAACATGAAGAGGGCTGCATGAGTCTGTGGTGCTTTGATTGGAAATGACCTCCAAAACTTTGGTGACAAATGGAGGCCAGGAGCTTCCTCCAGATTTTGTGGGGTGCACAAAGTCTACCTGTGGGTGAGAGGGGCCGTCCCATTGGCCAGTGTCCCTTGAGCTGCTATGTAGACGGGCATCAGCCTGGGTTGCCAGATGCAGGAGGAGAGGGAAAAGCCACCTAGAAAATAACCAGGTCCACATTTCTAGAAGTGACTTGTGGGCTTTTGGTCTTCTCGGCTTTCCGGGTGCCCAGGTCTTGGTTTGTAAGTGTGTAATTACCTTCTGCTTTTATTCTTCTCCTCAGTTTCTCTGCCAGGGACTGGGTTCCTGGGGACACAGGGCAGCTCTGCAGGAGATGCTGCTTTCCCGCATGCTCACCCAGGCAAACCTTGAGCTCTGCATCTCATGTTCATGTCAGTGTCTCCGGGAAAAGAGGGCAGAAGAAAAGGGCTTGTTTGTTCAAAATGTCGATGTTGAAATTATAATGGAAAATGCCCATTTTTCCCCATGGAAATCTGCACACAAAGCCTTTTCCAGCCAGCTCCCTCCTTAAGCATTCAGTATTGATTTGTGAAATCAAATCGGGCTCGGGCAATGTTGTTATCAGCTACAGGCTGATGGAGACAGTTGATGCCAACATTGATTTCCTGTTGCATGTGGAGTTCATGGCAGACAGCACGTGGTGTGGCACCAAAACTGTCTGCATGGTCTCTTATCACCCACTTTTGGTAAAATCCTCCTTCTTTTCCCCAGACTGTGGTCTGTGAGGACTTGCATCGTGGTAGATGGGCAGTGATGCTGCTGAGCGCTGCCTCTCCGCGCCAGCAGGCATTCATTGTGCATTTGGTTTTTTTGCCTGTGTTCATCTTCCGTGTTACAGACCTGTACATGCAGAGCAGTGCCGGCGTGATGATGGGGATTATTATATTGCTGGCATTTGTTTGTCTTCTCATGTATTTGAAAAAGCAGCACAAAAACATCTATATAAGCAGCAACATCTGTTACAGAAGCCTGGCCCAGGCAAATTGCTGCTTTAGAAAGTCAGCACAGATACTCCTGTGATTCCCGTTAGTGCTTGCCGGAATCACATCATGCCCACAGCGCTTTATTCCAGCTACCATAGGTGTGTCTTTTTTTTTCTCTTTTACACCCACAGCAAATGCTTAAAATAAGAGCTCTGTAAAAGGGAAAAAATAACTGGAGTTTATTTTCCTCTGGAGCCCATGGCGCCCTGGAAGTTGCTATTAGAGGTGAAGTCATCACAGAGGAGGCTGTAACCCTTGGGAAAGGGTGTGGGCAATGCTGCTCTTGCAGAAAGAGTGATGGTGGTGGTGGTGGTGGCATGTCCCAGGGCAAGGGGACACGGGTGCCAGTGGGGAGACTGGAGAAGCTCCCATCTGCCTTTTGCCCACATCCATCACTTTGTCCAGATGGAGATGGAGTATTTCAATGTGCATCCCTCCTTTGGTGCAGTGGCACTGGGAGCAGAGTGGATCTGCCCCAAGCTCCACCACGTCTGCATCGCCATCAGCGCCATCCTGTCTCTGGCTTGCAGTGCCCAGATCACACCAACAGCTGGAGTGGAGCTATTCTTTCTTTCTTATTTCACATAAAACAGAGTTGGATCCTTGTTACCATGGAAACCAGCAGCCCTAATTATGAAGAGTTTGATTCACTGGATGTGGAAAGATATAATTCTTCTTTTTTTTCTCTAAAAAATAGAAATAAAAAAGACATATCATAAAATGAGAACCCCATACCTGACGTAAGGTTAATCTTGAGTGTCTTCTGCATAAATGGTATCCCAGGAATAAACAGAATGCTAGTACTGCTGTGTCTGTAATGGTGAGCCAGGCTGGGATCAGCAATACCACCCTTTGCTACCCATCACTTGTGCTGCCTTCAGGCCAACAACACGGAAAACAAATGAAAGTCATTGCATTCTATATGATTTCCCTTCTTTTTCCCCTGCTCTTCCATCACGTGAAGCATGAGAAGAGGAGATAAAGCCAGAGGGCAGAGGTGAAAATATCTCCTGCTGGGAACTCCAGATTGCAGCCAGGAAAAGAGCTCAGCACCGCTTGGTGGGGGAAGGACTAAAGTCTGTGCAGGGCCCATGAATAGCCCCATTGAGCAACCGCTGGGCTGGAAGTTAAGCGGTGTCTTAAGTGCTCTGCCAGATCTGCTGGAATTCACTCCTTTAGCAGACAGTGGTGAAGCAGCGTTACAGTTTACATCAAAACAGGATGCGGGTAGATGTATAAATACTGTATAAAGAATGCTGTGTCTTTGCAAAGTGGCCTTTGCAAGTGGTCTCAGGGTTCCTCCTCCTCCTCATTCTGTCCTTTGAGGGAAATCAGCTGAAAACTGCAAATATTTGGGAGTATTTTCTGCCTTGGCTTTCTGGTTTCTTTTTCTTTAAGCAAGGCAAGGGAACCATCCCATGCAGGTCAGAGCACCGGTTGTATTTGGGTCAGGAGGGCTACCAGGGAGGGGGGACAGAGATTTGCACATGGAATTGATTATTTTGTTCCATTTTTAGAATGTGCTTACTGTGGTTTAAAACTCAAATTTGTCTTGTAACAGAGATATTTAAATCCTGGTCTGGAACCGTAGCTAAGAGGAGAGCATTTAATACTTGCTAAATCCCTATTTCAAATAAACATGTGGGAGAGTGGCTTTCTGCTTTATTGGTGAAGAAACAAAGCTGATACTTTAGAATATATCCAGTTAGGTTCCTCTTTCACATGAGGATAAATACATTACGGGCTGTGTCCCTCTAAGCATGCAAAGCAGGGACTGTTGAGGGGGTGTTTTGGTGTAACTTCATCCATGTTTGTGACATGAGCTTTTTACAGCTCTGGGTGTGCTTGCTCATGAGTTGGGAGTTCCTTTTCCACCTGGGAATGGCTTGGATGTTCTTGTTGTATGGCTTCATGGCGGGAGCAAGACTTACTGGGTTTATGGTTAGACTTGATGACCTTAAGGGTCTTTTCCAACCTAAATGATTCTATGATTGCCACCCTTGGTTGGGTCAGTGTTTGCATTGTGTGGATGAGAAACTAAACTGTGAAGGGTTGGAGGATCACAGCAGTCCAGCCCAGGGAAAGCCTGGGCTGTTCAGTGGTATCTTTCCATCGGCTGCATCCTGCTGAGGCATAGGCATCCTTGGCTGGGTGAGACATACCAGTCCCTCATCGGGATGCTCCTCCATTGGAATAAGCAGTTCTGAACAACCTGTGCAGAGGGGCTGCTTCCGTGTGGGAATGCCACTCTGTCTGTGCCAGGTTATCATTCTGATGTGTTATTGCATTTCACTTTTGCAGGGGTGATCAGTGCCGTCAGCCACTCACCTAAGGCCTGGGGGAATAATTTGGGAAGCAAATGGTGTTCCCATTTGTAGGAGCAGAATGGTGCCCACACCCTGTGTGTGTGTCAATGGGATGAGGGAGCTGGACACCCTGGGGATGCTCGTTCTGCAGATGGTTTCCAGTTGATGATGTCCTAATAGCCACGATCATGGTGCAAGTCATGTGCTTAAAGATGTGTACACGAGTGGTTCCTCAAAGGCAGCAGAGTCTACTCCTCTGCTTGATACTAGGTGTGTGTTTAGGTACCTTGTTGCACTGTAGCAAGAGCAGCTAACCCCTGCCAGGACTTCAGCTGGACTCTTTGTGGATTGAAAGAATGTTCCTGCCTTTTAAATACCTCAGTATTTTTACATCCATCCCTGGTTTTAAAACTCCATCACCAGGGGATAGCATATCCATGTCTGACAGCTGTAACCAGGTAGGAATTACAATGTCTTGAACAGAATTTATGAAACCACAAATTACCTTTTGCCTATTGAAAATTAAAACAGCACTCGTGGTTGTGCACTGGCACAAAGGAACCACAGTGCTTTCTACACTGAACAGTCACCATATGACTGATATAACTTTTTAACTTACATGTACCCCGCCTCACATTTGGAATGTGTAAATATATATTGTGCATTAAAAAAATTATAAAAGCCAATAGGCAGGAATAGCACATTGAAATTTATTTTACATGTTTTCCTTAGGCACAGTTAGAGCCATATGTTAAAATAAACTTTAGCAATGGCAACAATTCTTGTTTGAGATTATATCTTAATAAAATAGTATGTGGGTGGTAAATGCAAGCAGATGCATTTCTGCAGGGGAATCGGGATTCAGCTATTTTATCTGGTGTTTATCTAAACCATCCCCACTGAGCAGCTCCCACCTGCATCCCCTGTGTTAGGATGTGGTCCCATTCCCACTGGTGCCAGTGGAACATCTCCAGTAGGGTCAATGGGCTGTGCTGCTGCAAGGGTGCATGTCCTGTTCTGCCTGTGGCATAGATGGACCAGGGGATGAGCTGGTGCACTGGGAGCATGGTATGGGGCTGCTCCTGTGAGAGTATCTGTAGAGCTCCTGCATCTCCTAAAATACTTGATAGATGTGGTTATGAGAGAGCAAGGCAGAGCTAGGTGTGTGAAACAGGCTGTCATGCAACCAGGGCTGGATGAAGGCACTGGGAGCATCCGACCCTGCTCTCCAGTGTGATGTGGCCCAGCGTTGGAATGGTGAGAATGATGGGCAGGCTGGGTGCTTTAGGCTTTTTTCCACTGGCACTGCGTCCAGAGCTGGTACTGGTGGAGACAGCCAAGGAAAGTGTTCCCATCCACACACACACAGCCTTGTGGTGGAGATGGTGGGGACCACAGGAGCTTCATGTGTCAGGACCTGGCAGCAGGTGGTGGAGCAGTTAGGACAGGACAAGAAAGATGAGTGCTAACTGAGTTTTCATGCTCTGCAAACAAACTCCAAACCAGACTCATTTCCTCCTCAGTCAAACATCCCCAATCTGCTGTAACGCCTGAGGGCATGAGAAGGGCTGGCTCAGTGTTCACCACCGTCATGGCTTTGCAGCACGAGGATGTCTTGCTGGCTCCTGGAGGAGCCTCGCTTGAGTAAAGACTGTCAGGTTCATCTTCTGCTTGCTTCAACTAGATCAGCTGGAAATAGGTCCCATGGTACTCTGGCAGATCAGGTGTTTCCTGATGCTGTTTCACCACTCCTTGTTCCTCATGGACATCATTCCTGTTAACACAAACAGGTTTCCAAGCACTGAACGGCTCAGCGTCTTGATGTGTATGTTTACCATTGTGTGCCTGTGCCTGTGTCCATCCTTGTGTGCCTAAAGCACCCTGCAGTGTACCAAAGTGGTCTTGATGCTCACATGGAGAGTTATCCAGGGAGCCAGCAGTCTTTAGCCTCTCTGGTATAGGGGCTGCAGTGTGCTCTTCTGTACATGGCAGTTTGTTTTTCAGATAACACTTAATTTGAAGGAATTGGGTGATAATGGGGTGCTGGCAGGTCAGCCTGGTGCCCAGCGCTGTGTGTTTGCTGCTTTACGCGCTCTGTCTCTGGTTTCATAAGCCTGAGCCACCCTCTATTCATTTTCATATCCTCTTACTTTTCTGTTCAAGACTTCAGAGAGCTGTGGATGAAACTGTTGTTTCTGGACACATGTATACAAATACACATATTTTTAAGCAGGAGAAAATAACGGGACAGCTGTACATTGGGTTTCATGAAGGGTTTCTGGAAAGCACATCAAATGGTAACACCAGTTTGATGATGAATGCTGGGAAGTTCATCTCCCAATCCGATACAGATGGTCCACTCACTGTTTACGTTTTGAGGGCATTGTTTCATGTGGTATTGGTCTGGTCACTTCTTCAAACACAGTGAAGGCCAGGGCTGCACTTCCATGGTGTGCCCGTGCCTGGTTCTGTCGTTTCTAAATTGCCTTGCACTGCTGCTGGCTTTTTTGGCAAGTGGTAAGGAGAGGAGCATGTGCGTGGGTTATCCCTTGTATCTGGTGTTTCAGCCTTTCTACCCTTGAATAAACAGGGGTTTGCATTTTGACAATGCTTTCCCCCTAACTCGAGGATCTGCAGTAAATTGCATTTTCACCTGTAATGTTCTGCTGCTCTCTCCCTGTTGTGATACTGGTGTAGTGAGGTGCAGTGCAGCAGTTGATGAGCAGCTATGTCTGGATTAGGCAGTGAGTGATGCCTTGGTGTCACTGTCACCAATCCAAGGGCCGGGAAGGGGACTGACTCTACCTGGGGTTAGGTTGGGGTGACTGTCCTCGTGCCATGGCCCCTCTGGCTCCCATCCCTGTGCTATTTATCTTCACTGCTGATCATTTACTTAGCTTTGCATTTATTGAGGGTTTAATTTTGTCAGCCTGTTTTAATTGGTGGGGCTGCAGCGTTGTTGTGCTAAACTCAAGACAGATGGTGCTTAAACAGCGACCACACACAGAGACCTGCATCACTGGTGCTGGCCGAGCAGGTCCCGTGTGGACACTGGTGGTGGGAGCTGGTGCTTTGCTGTCAAGGCAGAGGGGCTGTGCTGGATGCAAGGGACAGCATCACCCCTCCAGCACGCCCATCTCTTCCTTTTCTTGTGTCAGAGTTTGCCAGGCCTGGCTCCATCACTTTCATGGGCTGCCTGTCACTGAAAAAGCCCTTTTAGCCAGCAGGAGAGTGTGGGAAAGACCTCATAGAGTGATGGCTGCAGCGATCCCTTCCCCTTGCAGGCAGCACAGGTATCAGGGATGGAGCCAGGCAAAGGCTTTCTAATAAGGCAGTGTAATGCCTAGTTATTAAGCATTGTGGCTGGACGTAATTAGCTCAGCACAGCAGTTGCCATGGCATCTGGCACATGTTGGCATGAGCACCAGGTTAGCTCCCTGCCCAAATGCTCAGCCAACTTGTTTCATTGCTTGGAGCCAGGAGAAAGGAGATGTCCCCAGTCCTGATCCTGAAGAGCTTGTGGCTCCTCAGCACAAGGAGGAGGGGAGTGCTGGGAGTTGAGGAGCCCAGGGAGGGGACACAGGGGTGAGTCTCCACCAAGAAACCTCCAACCATGTGCTCGGCTGCAGCACCTTCCTCAGGACCCTTCCTGGAGTCACACTCTGTCCCGACCTACGTGGCTGTGCCAGTTCTCAGATAATCATGGTATCAGCACTCTACCAGCTCTTTCTGGGGGTGAACTGTGGGCAAGGAAGCTGTAATACTAGCTCCAGTGAGTAAAGCTCCTCATGGTGCTTGCAGGACCCTCTTAGAAGATACTGGTAGAGGTGAAAGGGAGGAGCACTCCTAACTGCTTTTGCTTTCGGGTTTATGCTGGGAAAGGGTCTGGAGCACAAGTCTTATGAGGGGCTGAGGTGTTTAGCCTGGAGAAAAGGAGTCTCAGGAAGACCTTGTCACTCTCTGCAACTACCTGAAAGGACGGTGTAGCCAGATGGGGGTTGGTCTCTTCTCCTAAGTAAGAAGCAATAGGACAAGAGGAAATGGCCTCAAGTTGTGCCGGGGGAGGTTTAGATTGGATATTAGGAATGATTTCTTCACTGAAAGGGCTATCAAGCACTGGAACAGGCTGCCCAGGGAAGTAGTGGAGTCACCATCCCTGGGGGTACTTCAAAGTACAGCATGTAAGGACATGGTTTAGTGGTGAGCTTGGCAGTGTTGGGTTTACAGTTGGACTCAATGACCTTAAAGGTCTTTTCCAACCTAAATGATCCTGTGATAACTTGTTCTCTCCTAAAGAGAATTACAAGGTCTTAAGGGCAGAGATACCACTGTTGACACACGTTTGTGTGATGCAAGCTTTGCAGCTGGGCTTCGCCTGTGGTGTAGATGCCCTCTCTTCTGTTGGAGATGACGGGCAGAACATCCTGAAGTGATGGTCTTGCAACCAAAACCAGGTCTTGGTGACCTCAGACTCTGAGTTGGAGGCTGCGATTCACGGGAGCCTTCTGCTGAGATTAGATTTACCCCTCAGATTTCTTCAGACTTCTGAAAGTTGAAGAGTCCGGTGTTGAACAGACCTGTCCTCTCTTGTTCCTTCCTGCAGGAAACCTGATGGTCAGTGGTTTTGTGAGCTGCCAGGAGAGCCGTGTGCTGACCGTGTGAAAGCGCAGGGTTTGTGCTAAGGCTTTCTTGTCTCCCACGTGGAAATTGGTTTGCAAGTAGAAACAAAGAACCTGGGAATGGTTCTGCAACTAGAAACTCATCTGTCTGTGACTCCAGTGGGATAAAGCAGCTTCATGCCTTCCTTAGGGTAAATGGCAAGGTAACAAATGCTGGGATCCTGGCAGCTGGATTAAGGGTGATTGTCATAGGATTTTAGGAGAATTAACATGCAGTAAAATCAAAAAGAAATCCTAGGAAGCTATAAGAAGCACAAGAGGAGAAGACCCATCCTGTCCATCTTCCTAATGGCTGCATGCTCACGGGTGATCTGGTCTAGTCAAAGCAGCTTGAGAAGTGAGAGCAGATCCAGAGCTCTGAATCTCCAGTGAGCGCATGTGGTGGGGAAGGCAAGGAGGAGACGTCTTAGGGTGTAATTCACCCAGTGTGAAATAAAATGTGATCCCAGGTTGTTGGCTGTGCTGCAGCCAGGATGCTGTTACGTGCATTTTTATGAGGCATTTTATCTCGAAGTGCCTTTTCTCTCGAGGACCCTTTAAAGTTGATTTTCACATCAACTTGTTTTAATAATTGCATCATGTTTACTGATTCTGGCTTGTGAACTTATAACATCTGAATGTTGTAACTGCGAGGCAGCCAGCCTTTCTGGGGAGCCTGCATTGAATAAATGCAGTACAGAGGAACAGATACAGCCAGTTAATTAGCTTGCATCCAGCGAAGTGACTCACAGGGTGTTCATCCAGGGAGCTGCACCTTACTTTGGGCTCTGCCCCGGGGCGGCTAGAGGAGAGGTTACCTTATTTCCATCGCCTATAAGTCTGCTTGTGTAGAAAATGAAAAGCAGCAGAGTGGAGCTGATGTTCAAAGGTGAAGCCCGAGAGCCTGAAATCTCTAAATAGGGAGAAGAAATAAATGGGGGGAGGGAAGAAAAAAGCTTTTTGTTGAAATATTTGGTACGCACAAGTAGTAACACAGATGAATAGTGAAAGAGTTGAGTCATTACTGAAGTAAATAGGGATTAGGCAGGATTTGGAATAATTTTTCCTATGGATTTTTGTTGTTGTTGTTGTTGTTGTTTGGTACCAAACTCGTATCAGTTGCCCAATCAGTCATTCAGGGAATACCGTTTTACTGGGAATATTCTTTATCATCACCTCAGCAGCTGATCCGTGCTACAAATGGGTTACCATAATATTTTCAAGCTGTAATTCGACTTCCCTCCTCTTGTAAGGCTCTTTTTGACTCTGGAATGAAAGGGCGACACAAAGCAAAAAGCTCTTCCAACTTAACCGCAATCTGACATTTCCAGTCAGGAAAATGGGCCTTTTTAGACATGTTTGGAACTTACAGAAGATGACTTTGCATTTTTGGATGGCTCACGGTGCATGGTGAGCCTTGACTGGTGCAACAAGATGCTTAGAACTCCAGCAGCATCCTGGTAGCAGGCTGGGGTTCACTCTGATTTATACCCCATCAAACCTTCCCACATTTCTCAGCATTTCTGCCAAAATGTGGGTGCAAAGCTTCACAGGCCTCCGTTCAGGCACTGCACTTTGTGCTTGCCTGTTAATAAACAGTATTTACATAAGTAAGAGGGTGGAATATTGCTTACAGCCTTCGTTGGATGTAGAGTAGCACTCCAGCGATAAACTGTTTATATCAAAGAGGAAAATAATGTTTTATTGAAATAGATAAGCAAATAGCTGTGTTTGGCAAGCAGATGTGAGAAATGGAGTAGCAATCAAACCCTGGAGTAGGAATAGTAAGTAAAATAGTGTTCAGGCTGTTTGGTGTCCTGGTTACTGTCTGCGTTTGGTCCAGCATCCAGAGATGGGAGGTGAGGGACCTGGTGACCTGTTATATGGGGGTTTCTGGTGAGAATTTCAACCCATGGTGACCAGTGAATCAGTGACAAGCAGGAAACATTTCAACAGCTTTGGGAACAACATGTTAATGGCAACTAAACAGGTGTCTAATAACGTTAGGGTGGAGAACAGCATTTTTCTCCTAAGATCTATTCCTCCAACACACTAGTGCCAGTTTGTACTGTGATGCTTTACTAACATGATTTGTTACTGGCCTTGTTACTATATGGCCTTTCTAAATGATGTTTTTATTAATTCCAAGTGTTTGTTTGGTCCCTTTCGAATAGCAAAGGAAAGAGCCAAGTCTGACAATTTGAGTTTGACATATTTATTGAGATGTGTGTACTCTGATTATCACTCCCCAGCTCTGCAATGGGTTTGTTTACTCTGAATAGGGGTTTATGTACTGCACATGGAAGTACTGTAAAAATTAAAGCAACTTGACATTTGTTTTCCTTGCTGTATGAGCTCCAGCCTCACAATCTGTCCCAGCCATGCAGAGCTGGGAGAAGAATTCAGTGGAGCAGAAGTAAGGTGTGGTAATTGTCATTTAAATCCTCTTCTAAGGTAGAAAGCCCTGTTCCAGGTCGATAAAATACTTTATGGTCAAAAAAGGAATCTAGGTACAAAAGAGGCACAAATTAAACACTAGTCAGCTGTGTAAAGTCTGCTTGGAAAAATGTAAGAAATATATATGTGTACTTGTACTATAGGTATATTATATGTATACATACTAGTCTTTTTATTCTATTTTATTTACAAAGAGAGCTTTTTTGCACTCTCTTTTTATGAGTGGTGTGGTCCCATCTGGAAACCATTCTTTCGGACATGCATCCTACACAATAGATCACTATTTTGGTGTTTAATGCGTGCAGTTCCCCCGAGCATACAGTATATCCAGGCACTGGATATATTTCTTACCATCTATATTGCTTCGTTAATACTGCGCAAACTGACCCTGTAGCTGTGCAGATGCTTTTGTGTGGTTGGTGTCATCTCCTGCGACCAAACAAAAGAGCGTACCAAGGAACCGAAGTCGCAAATCTGGGCATGGAACGTGCTTATGGGGCCATTAACCACCATCAGCTAATTAAAGTTGGACTTCTATTTTGTAACCTTCTGACCTGACAGATTGCTGGAAGTTTTTGTTTTGTTGGGGTTTTCATCTCTAGAAAAAATCAAAATAAGCTTCAGGTTGAGAAGTCTGACGAGCAGCATCCTTCTGGGATGGATGAAGACAGCTTTGCCAGCCTGTAAGGTAGCTGTGTGCTGTCTGCTTAGATATACTTTGGAGGCAGCTGGATGGGGATTGTGTGCTTAATTTGAGATGCTCATCTGGGCCCTCTCTTGGCATCTGGGCACTACACTGATTTAAATGAACCCCCAGCTATTCTTCTTAAGGTGGGAATGACTTTTCCCAGTGTAATAAAAATGGGAACATTTTCTGCTGGAATCAGATAGGAGAACATGGGAAGTTCCCAGTGTGGATGAAAGTGTGAGGGAACCCCACTCCTACTCCAAAAAGGAAACGAGAAACCCATACGTAAAGTGTATTGGAGCTGGGAGGAGGGCAGAGGGGTGCATGGGCTCGACCTTGCTGAAATCCAGCAGGATTTGTTACTGCAGTGCAGAAGTGTTTGGGCCTTTCTCCATGTTTGTCTGGGAAGACTGATGTGTGCCCGAGGAACCATAGAAACAACAAATAATAGCAGCAGCACTAAATGGCTTGCCCTAATCAAAAGCAGACTGTTGTGGTTCTATTTGAGCGCTGTCATTACAAGAAACTCTGTAATGAGCATTTTTTTTTTCCTTTTTCATTTGCATCATATTCCCTGTATTAACATTAACAGACTTCCATGGAGCCTGAGGTATTTACCAAGTCGATGGCGCTGCTTCAGTCTTGTGGGAAGATTTTCAGTTCTTATTTAAATCACCCGAGACAGTTATGCTAGGCAGATTGGAAGCATGAATTGCATGGAAAATAGCGTGCATAAGCTTTGCTGTCAATGAGGTCTATAGTCCTGTACCTTTGGAGACCTAGAGCATATATATATATATATGTATGTATGTATAAAAATGCATAAAATACGTAGTACGTATATCATATGTGTACTGATTTGCTGCGTTGTGATTGTGATGTCAAATATCCAGAGCACAGAAGGTGAAGATAGAGCATCCTTCTGCTATCACCAGGTCAGGCTTTCTTTTCCTCATTTGCTGAAACCCCCCTTGTAGGAAACTGAATTTTGATAGGTGATGATTTGGTTTACTATAGGGTAGTAGACTTATTAGTTGAAGTGTAAGTTGCCAAGAGTACTATGGCTTTTTGGAGGGGGAGAAAATGTATCTCAAAGACCTGTGTTGACTTTCTGTGTCGTGCAGAAAAGATAAAAGCTGAAATGCTTTTCCTGCCTTGATTTTAAGAAGCATTGGTGAAAACAGATTCTGCTGTGGCATTAGTTTAGTTTGCAAATGAAAAGCGTGTTTGTGGTGGATAGAGTCCATCCCTTGTTGCTTGTCGTAGAAGCAACAGTTTCTCCAACAGCTACTCAAAAGCAAACTGTCCTCCAGCTTCAGCCTCGCATCTCCTGGAGGTGTTAGCAGGGATCACATCTCCTTGTGTGTTGGTTACATCAATGGGTAATCACACCTCACTGGTGCATTGCATGGGTGAGAGAGCCCTTGCACTGTGAAGGTGATGGCTGAGGCTCTGATGTTAGGTCAGTAAACCTTTAAACACTAGCCAGGAACTGTGAAATAAACTATAATTTTGGAGCATCATAAGCATAGTCATAGTGGTATGATACACTGCGGTGAGGTACAGTGAGCAAGCAGTGCTGCGAAGAGGGAGCCCTGTCTGGAGTAAATCACGGTGGCTAGACCGTGGGTGCTTGAAGGCTTGAAGAAAGCCTCTGGAAAGGATGGCCAGTGGTGTTTTGCTTGTGCCTGGGGACAAGCCAGCCCTGCTGAGGGGCTTCCCAGAGGAACTGAACTGAGGAGAAGGTAGTGCCCTGGAGAAGTGCCTCCTTATTTCTCAGAACAAGTACAGTGTGGTGATCCAGGTCAATTTTCTGTAGGTTAAAGCATGGAAGAACCAGGATTGTATCCTTTGTCAGAAAACACAGCATGCGGAGAGCACGTGATATCCTCCAGTAAAGCATAACAATGAATGTTTAAGGGAACATTGCATGTATTTTAATGGCTTTTCCCAGGTGTGTCTGTCCATTTCCTGCTTATGTCTGATAGACCTGTAAAAGCAAGAAGACTCAATGAAACCATATATACAAGCAGCATGGGACTGTCTAATGAGGAAGGACAAAGCTGGTCTGAGGTTTCTAGAAACAAAACTGTGAAGCCAATTCAGGATTCTTTGGTTCTGGTTAACATTTTGTATCCCAGCCAGCTGAGCACTGGTGAGAGAGCAGGGCCCCAGGCTGGAGTGTGATGAACAGGGTCTTGATTTATCCCTTGGGATGGTTGTTTCTCCGAAGAGCATCCCATGTGGGAGCAAGCGAACCTGAGCCGCAGTGGCCACCTGCATCCTTGTCATGTTTTGATGGTGCATGAAATCTGTCTGTTATTTGTCAGCCCCCTTAAGCTAATAGGACCATTTCCACCTGATTAGTTCCAGGAAAAGAGTGTTAAAGCAAAATCTCTTCTTGTTTCTGCAGTGCTCTGTGGTCATTCCATCTGCTAGATCATCCCTCATCAGCTGAGATGTTGGGTCAACTCTCTGGACCAGTGCATCTGTACAATTTAGCATGTGTTTTAACTGGAGATGAACATTTTCATTTTCAGGTCAAGAGGTACCTTATTTAATTCAGTGTTTAGTTTTCAAGGATCCAGAGAGCTCTCAGGTTTGGAAGACTCAGTCCTTGTGTCAGCTTTTGTTCTCTTTTGGCATCCAGATGTTAATTACGGATGAACCGAGCAGCAGTGCTGACGAGCCTGTTTCCACCACTAAATGCATATGAAGAATAAAAGAGTGTCTTCACTGGAGCGAGCACACACTCTGTTTATGTGATTCCACATGCCTTTGAAATCAATGCACAAATCCACATGTCACCATGACACGTTCTCAATATATTTAGCATATGTGCTGTGGGAGCTGGAAATAATGGAATCAAAGTGTAATTCAGAATGCAGCATTGTTGGTCCAACATCATTTATCGTCATCATTGTCCTTATCATTTGTGATTTTTACTGTGGGCTGCTGGTGGGCAAAGGATGGCTGCTCTGTGAATGGCACTGTTTGTGTGTTTGGCTGCAATGCAGCTGTTTGGGGCAATAACATGAACTTTGAAATTCCTTTTTCATAATATCGTTTTTCTGCTGTTCATGTTTATGGCAACTTGGAAGTAGAAAGCACTTTTGCACATGATTTTTTACATTGTGGAGAAGTGGTCCAAGAGTATTTGGTATTACCAAGATGTTTTTTAATGGGAAACATCTCTGTAGATACAGACTCAAGTTTTCATAATTGCATGCTCAGTAACTACCAATTGCATGCTCATTTAGGCAGATGCATCCCCACCCATTCCCTTCACTTTGTGTTCAATAGGATGATTTGTTTGGTTGTGAGGCATGGAGAATTTAGATTAAAATAAGGGAATAATGAATGTTGCAGAAGTTTGTGTGTGCTCTGTTTAAGGTACAGGAATTACTAACTGCTTTTTCAGACACCAGCACAGCCCAAGTGCATGACTATGTGATGAGGCAGTTCATTTCTTATGCTGCCTCTTCCTGCATGCATGGATGTAGCCAAGGTCTGACATGTGCGCAGTTATGTACACAGTCAATACACTTACCCCCTGGGGCAGAAGGCTGGACTGGGGCACCTTGCATGAACCCTCTTTTTGGGCTATTCTGATCTCATGAGACCCTACCTGGAGTCCTGCATCCAGCTCTGGGGCTGCCAACACAAGAGGGACTTGGAGCTGTTGGAGTGAGTCCAGAGGAGGTCACGGAGATGCTGCGAGGGCTGGAGCAGCTCTGCTCTGGAGCCAGGCTGAGAGAGCTGGGCTGAGTCAGTCTGAAGAAGAGAAGGCTCCTTAAGGGGAGATCTTAGAGCAGCTCCAGTGCCTAAAGGGGCGTCAGGAAACCTGGAGAGGGCCTTTCGACAAGGGCCTGTAGGGACAGGACAAGGGAGAATGGCTTTAACCTGCCAGAGGGGAGATTGAGATGAGCTCTTAGGCAAAAATTGTTTCCTGTGAGGGTGCTGAGGCGCTGGCACAGGGTGCCCAGAGAAGCTGTGGCTGCCCCATCCCTGGCAGTGTTCAAGGTCAGGTTGGACACAGGGGCTTGGAGCAACCTGCTCTAGTGGAAAGTGTCCCTGCCGGTGGCAGGGGATTGGGACTGGATGGGCTTTAAGGTCCCTTCCACCCCAGACCATTCTGATCAGTTGGTTGAAATACTGACTTTATATCTGGTGCGCACATAGTTTTGCAACAGTCTACTAGTTTTATACTATTCTTTGCTCTTGAAAAGAGATCTGCAAGGTGTTAACCATTCATCAGAGGTTTGCTATTGAATTCTGTGGTTGTTCAAAGTTCCCAGCAGCTGTTTGCTTTGAATCTTCCTGATGTATATTGCAGAAATCACTCTCTTCTACAGTAATCATTATAGCAGGGAATATCTTGGCCCTGGCTGCTTTCTATCACCATCCGTTATTGCTTGGGTTTGTGTGTTGGTGCACGAGTGTTTCAGCCACCTGCTGATACCTCAAATACAGTTTTGCATACAGTGAGCCGAGTCCTTTTGAAATGCTTCTAGCAGTGCTATATTTATCATAAGGCATGAAAATTAAGTCTTTTACTATACTGTCCTTATATGTCATAGCCTTCTGTTGGGTTCTTAAAAGCCAACTGTGCAATTCACAGTTGGGCTGTCAATAAAGATGCCCGGCATTTTCCTGTGGTGGCTGTAAAGATTTGTTTTGAGCGTCTCTCTGGATTTCGCATGGTTTGATAAATGTGCTTAGTCTATCATCCCTCCCTCTCTGTTTCCTGCAGTGATAATGGACTGTAGAAACTTTAATAAGCAAATTCAGACCGATCCATCGAGTAACAGAGTTGAAAGGCATCGCATCTTTCACTTGGCAAACAGATGCAGGATATTAGGGCTGTGAGTCGCAGACCTGCGTGAATTTAATGGGGAGGTTCTCATCATTTCCAGGGCCTTTGCCTAGAGCTGTGAAATAAATTATCTTCGTTAATTTTAATATTTTATGAAGTCTTTGCAAAGTAATGGCATTCTGGGCAGATGAATACAAAAGCTATAAAACTCACATGCACCATATGCTGTATGAGCACCAAATGGGATGCCTGGGATTCTAAACATCAATATCATTTTAATGTTGGCTTCAGCAGTGGTTCATGACATACCCATCCCTGATGAGAACCTCAGTAGTGTGAGTGGCATTACTTCAACATGCATTTGCTCTATGCAACTGGTTATTTGACTAGATTTATGAGAAAACAACCTATGTGGTGCTTGGCTGTTTCAGGCTGCGTAAGGTCTACATGGTGTCATAGCACAAGCCTGGGCTGCATCCCCCCTGTGGTACTTTGCAGAACAGGGTTTGCATCAGGCTGCATCTCACCACCATGTGGTGAAGTCTCATTCATTCTCTGTTAAATAGCTGGGCTTAATTACACCAGGTTGGTGCTTTGGTGCAGATGTGAGTTTTTGACAATGCTTGCTTCCCATGCTAATGAGCCGTCTTGGGTTTCTGCATTAAATCCACCCGTACTTTTTGTCTTCATGCTTCAGGCTCCTTTCATTCAAGCAGTCCTGGTTAAAAGCAGCAGTGCAGATGCAAGTATAACGATCTTCTCTTAGTCCTCCTGATTCTAAAGTTTATTTGGTGGGAGGTGTTGTACCCAGTCAGCATTATCAGGTGCTGCTTGTGTACTGACAGTATTAAACAGAACTATACTTCTGATATTCCTACAGAATCTGTGCAGACCTCTCTAGAAAGGGGTCTGCCAGCTGAGTTTGGGTGGGTTGGTTTGTTTGTTTTCCTTGAAAACCCTGCCAGCATCAAAGCTGTGCTGTGCCAGCATAATCCCGGGCACTGCTTGCTACCTGGCTCTGCATTTTGCCCTGTCTCTCCTTGGATGGTACATCTGTTCATTTATCTCAGACCTATCCATCACTTGTTTAGCCTGTCTCACTGTTTTGGAAGGGGGATGCTGCGAGGAGCCACCCAGGCATTTTGGTTTGCTGTGCCCCCCTGTAGTGCCTGCATCCTGCATCCCACGGCAGTGGGTCTTGGGTCCCTGTGCTGGCCCCAGCAAGGCAGCCAGGAAAACTTATAATTACCTTAACGCACTTTTAACCAGGAGGTTATTCTGCAGCTCATAGAATGGTTTTAAAAACCCTGTCCCGCAGGCTTTCCTGTGTGCTGGGTTTTAGCGCCATTAGCAGGGAGCACAAACTGTATGTATTTTTCTTCCCGTGTTCCCTGCTATTTAACCTGACAATCTAGTGTCTGTAAAATGGCCAGTGCTCTTCCTAAGGCACTAATGCAATTTGTGTTAGATATTTAGTTTTCAATTTATCAGTTTATCAGGTTGCTGCTTTTTCTCTATAAAAACAGGTCTTGTGCTGCAAAACCCCTGCAAATACATTTGTTACTTAGAACAGAGAGGATTAGTTGTCAAGTTATGGTTTTATAGGAATTGGCACACAGGGCCTGAATCTCTAGCCCAGTGAAAGTGTAGTTGCTGTTAGACAGTATTTTGTACCCTTTGCTGCCTGATTTCCTAGCACTGCAGATGCCCAGGGAGGGTCTGAGCAGAGCCTAAGCCCTGGCTGTTGTGTACATACCAGAAGGAATCAATCACAGTAGTCTGTATTGGCACTATTAGCTTGTGTTCTCCTCTTGGATACCTCTTGAGAGAAAAGCTAAAGGTCCCTAAAAACCATCTAATCAAGGCAATCTAGGAGCAATTAAAAGCATGCAGGTGTCTGTGCTGCAGAGTAGGTTGTGGGCATTAATGACTAAAGCATTAAGAAACTAACAGGAGAAAGACACTGGAACTGTTCAAAACAGATAACACCTTAATGGATAAGAGCATCACCTCCCGCTGCCAAATGTGCCTGAAGCCATTTTCTGCCTCCTGACCAGATGGAGAGGTGTGAGGCCAGTGCTGGGAGGTGTATGGGCATCACATGGTGCTTGTTGGCTGTCTCACTCATCCCCTGGGCATTCCTCATCCCGTGGGCACCCTTTCTAGGCAGAGGCTGCCCCAGCAGTGATCCCCTCCTCTCCAAACCTTCTAGGTCTGAGATAGGAGGGCAGGAGACAAAGGCAGGATTAGGCTTTGTGATGGCACTGCCATGCTGCTGATGCTGGGCATCCCCCCAGCCCCGCAGCATGCCCTGCACTGGCAGGCAGCTCCCTAGAGTCAATAGAGTTATCGGGAGGGATGAGGCACGCTCACGTTTTGCCTTTGGTGTTTGATATCAGGGTATTGCTTTAAATAGGTTTTCTTGATGTGATTTCCACTCTATCCTTCCCCTTTGGGATTTTGGTGTGTCTGAGGCAGGCGGAGCAGGTTTCCTAGGAGAGAGACTGCAGCGCTGTGCCTACTCACCCATTGCTGTCCCTGGGAGCGTGTCAAACGCTATGTCTGCTCCATGGCACGGCTGAGTCACTCAGCACCGTGACTTCCACCCTGGTGTTATCCATCTACAGTGCTGGAAACCTCATCAGCCTGAAAGAGTGTGGGGGCAAAATAAAGATACAGCTCTGTAAAGGGCATAGGGGTGTCACTGTGGCCAACCCACCAAGGCTGAGGGGGATTCAGATCTGGTACCAATCCTAGCCATGGGCTAAAGCTATATTATGGGGTGCTGGGAGGAAACTCTCCAGCAAGTGATGTGGTTGCAGGGAAGAGAGGAGGAGGAAGAGGATGAGAAGCCATACATGGGTCATGCAGCCCTGGCTGCCCCCAGAGCTGTTAGTTTGTCATCTTTCCCCTGGTCCAGAGACACCAGTTTGGGTGTCTGTTCCCAGCTGGCAGGGCACTGAGGGGTTAACTCTGAGCATCTCTCTGCTCAGCAGAAGGACAGCAAGCCCTAGCAGTGCTTTGTTTTTATATCACTTGGCCAGTACAAGAGAAATGATGTCAGAGAAACCATCTTCCAGTGGCAATGTGATTAATTCCTTTTTAAGGGAAAAATAAAAAGGTTTGAGTATTTTTCCCCCCTTTGTTTTGCTATTACCAAAGATGGTCTGACAATAAAGAACCAGTGATTAATTGCACCAAAAGAAATATAATAGACACCTTTTCTTGGCATCATCTGTATTTTGTGTGATTTTGCTGTTATCTTGTGGCTCAATGCAGAAAAAATTATCTCTGAGGCTGCTGGAAGGGATATTAACTTCCTTTTCCTTATTACAGATTGATCTTTGATATCTGCTTTTCTCGGGAGCAATTCTATTCCCACAAGTGATACAAGCCTTCTGCTGTTTCCCATACAGTGCACTGGAGTAGTTCAATACCTTTTGGAGCCTTTATGGGAACATTTAATAAAGATTTGATGATTGCCATATTTTGGAGGTTACATGATAAGAGAAATCATATATGGTTTTAATAGCAGAATATATATATCTGTGCTATTGATTTCAGATGAACCAATATTTTTCTAATATGGCAGAGAAACGGTACCTTCTTTTTGTTGTTTATATCCTCCAGAGTGTGAATATTTTTCCGTCTGCGGTTTCCAGTAAAATGGATTTTTTCAATCCCTCTGAAATTTCTGCCTGAGCCCCAGCAATATTTGCTTAAGAGTAATCAGAGTATTACCCAAATCTCTGTTCAAAGCAACAGTGACCTAAACAGTGGTAAGCAATAATTGGATTATTTTCATAGATGTAGGAAGATTCACTGTAATAACAAAAGAAGAAATACCAAGTGATAACACTACTTGTCTGCAGCACTGTAAGCCGCAGCACTGTCTGCAGGATAGTTTTAGTGGCTTAGCATATTATGAATACTGAGTAAGGAAGGCAGAGACTTGGGAAATAAACCCTGTCTTGTAGTTTGGGGTGATGCATGTACTATGAGGGGGTTCTTTTGGTGGTGATGATGATACGTAGAATCATGGAATGGTTTGGGTTGGAAGGCTTAAAGCTCATCCAGTTCCAACCCCTCTGCCACCGGCAGGGACACCTTTACTAGAGCAGGTTGCCCCAAGCCCCGTCCAAGCTGGCGTTGAACACTGCCAGGGATGGGGCAGCCACAGCTCCTCTGGGCAACCTGTGCCAGTGCCTCAGGACCTTCACAGGGAAGAGCTTCTGCCTAAGAGCTCATCTCAATCTCCCCTCTGGCAGGTTAAAGCCATTCCCCCTTGTCCTGTCCCTACAGGCCCTTGTCCAAAGGCCCTCTCCAGGTTTCCTGACGCCCCTTTAGGCACTGGAGCTGCTCTAAGATCTCCCCTTAAGGAGCCTTCTCTTCTCCAGGCTGACCCAGCCCAGCTCTCTCAGCCTGGCTCCAGAGCAGAGCTGCTCCAGCCCTCGCAGCATCTTCGTGACCTCCTCTGGACTCACCCCAACAGCTCCACATCCTTCTTATGCTGGGGGTACCATAGCTGGACGCAGGTTTCTTAGCAGTGCTGGGTGCAGGTTAGCAGCATCCCCATGCACTGTGGGGCTAATGCCAGCAGGATTTCTCCCAGAGAGGCTGAGCTGCTGCAAAGGCAAATTGGAGGCTATTTGGAAGAACAAATCTATACCAGCACAGTGTCGGGTGAGCCTGATTGCCTCACTCTCTGCTTTTAATTGTAATAAATTATATGGCTCTGCACGGCAGGGTGCCGAGCCTCTTGGCTGAAACTTGTGTAATTCATGTAAGTGTTTACACAAAAGCCAAGTAAATGTTAAGCTTCCTACAGATTTCAGTATACATGAACCCTTGTTTGTATTCAGTTTGGAAGGCTGGCAGAAGCAAAGCAGCGCATATGGCTGTGCCTCTGGGTGGGGGACATGCGTGTATGTGAATTGTGTGTTAAAAGATATATTTTATATAAAAAATATGACCTTTAACTCTCCCTGGGGTGGGTTTTGCAGTGACCTGTCTGGTTCCTGCCAAAAAACACAAGAATTCTGTATAATTTTGGCTTATTAAGAGATGCTCAAGGGCACAAGGGAGTTTTTGCTTCTTGACCACTAAAAAAGAGAGCGTCAAGGCTACCGGTGTTCTTTGAAGTCCTCCCGTGTGCCCACATGATGCTTCTAATTACTGCAAATGAGCCTTCTGCAGCACAGGCTGGTGTGTAATTCAAACCAGTCCTGCTCACCAGATGGGATCCCTCCCAAACTAGACCTTGGCGATGTCTGTCCCCATGGCAGTGACAGGGAGCATGTCACACAAAGCAGGATAACACCATGGTCCTGACCTCTCATGGCACTTGTCTGTGAAGCATTGGTCCCTTCAGCCTGCCTGTGCCCATGCACATTCAGAGACAACCCTTGGCTCTAATACAGTGTCTGGCCGTGCAGAGCATCAGGTCTCTTCTACTCCCTTTGACCTAAGAGGAGCTGAAATCTGGGACACTGCACATCGGCCAAGCTCTTGCTATTGTGCTGATGGGGCCGGGTTTGCTTTGAAACAACAAAACCAAACCAGGCTGTTAGAGAGTTTGCATGAAGACATTCCCTGGGCACAGTGCAGCTAGGAGACCTGTATACCTGGATGTCATTTTACTTTTAAAAAGCATGTTAAGGGGCATAACGACCTCACTGCCATGCCAGTTGCATGTTTAAGAGTATTTAATTGTTCTCATTCCCTGTATACAGCTGTTTTAGTGGAGAGAGAAAAGGAGGAAGGGAGTCTGTGTAACTGGGAACGATAAGGATGCTGAAGCAGGAACCAAAGTGTTCATCTTGAAGCATCCCTGTAAGTTTCCTTTCCCAAAGCATCCCATTACTCAAGGAACCTGCAGGCTTTTGGACCCCTTTCCTACGACGAGGAGAGGTGGCTTCTCTTCCTGTTGCCTTCTGAGGAGCCACAATTCTTTCCTCTTTTAGACATTTCTCTTCCTGCTGATGAGGGGGCTGTGCTGTGGTGATGGGAATGCTGCCTCTTCTCCACTGCTCCCAGGGGCTTCTCTTGTGCCTGCTTGCCTCGAGTAGTTTTAGCCTTTTTACTGCTCCTGTGCAAGGAAGAATGTATAAAAACAAGTAAAAGAGAGAGGAAAAGAAGGGGGGGAAAGAAGGGTTTATGTTTCACTGGCAGTGGTTTTCTAAGGATCCCTGATTATTCAGCAGCAGTGGAAAAAACTGCAGAAGATGTAAATAATCTTCAGGATTATGCTAAAGCCAAGCTTCAGTCATTTTCCTGGGAGGAAAAAAAGGCACGAGGCCTGTTCATTTAATAGCGATCAATCAGAATTTCTCTAGGGCTTCTTATATTTTCATGAAAAGGATCAGTTGTCTTGAAGAGAAATGGTAATTCTGGTATCTACAAATGCCCTTTGGTTGGGAAGTGCCTGGTTCAGGTTGGTGTGCTGCTTTGATTGGGCTTTTTCCTCCCATTTTCTTCTTATGATACTATTGTACATTCACATCCACCGTTACACGCTAGAATGATCAAAAGCAAGGAGCTGGTTTATCACGAGATGGCGAATCATGGCTTGCTGTGCGGTGTGGGCTGTGTTGAGATAAAAACACTACGTGATTTTTAGCTTTCCTTGTGTTTATATTGGGTGCCAGAGGTACTTGAGTGATTTTGCAAAGTGTGTATACATAGCAGGCAGGCTTCCCAAAAAGTCATGCTATCTCTTGAAATCTATACAGGATCTTACAGACCCTGCTGGGCTTAATTTCAGACTGTGGAGTTTGTCATTCAAGGAGGGAAAAGTGGATTTGGTGTGTCCTGTATTTAATCAAGTGCAGCAAAAAAACTATCACAGGCACTGTTCATCTTCACAATTGTTTCCATTTCAGTTGTAGAAAGACCCTGCCCTGGTAAAATAGACTCGCTTATTGTGCAGATCTGATGCACCAAGATTATGGCTCCTGGTCTGTGGGGGCACTGCCATATGGATTTTTTTGGTTTATGGGGTTTCAGTGTTGAAGAAGTGCCAGGAGCTGGGGATTTGGGGATGCTTGGAAGTAAGGGAAAGTGCACAGTGTTCTATTGCAGCTTTCAAAATACCAGATGTGCTGCAGAAGCCTGAGATCGCTTGAGTTGCCAGGGGATGACAGGGTTTGGGCTGCTCATGCAGGAAGAGGGACTTTTTACAAGGGCATAGAGTGACAGAACAAGGAGGAATGGCTTTAAACTAAAGCAGGTAGAGAGTGGTGAGGCACTGGCACAGGGTGCCCAGAGAAGCTGTGGCTGCCCCATCCCTGGCAGTGTTCAAGGCCAGGTTGGACAGGGCTTGGAGCAGCCTGCTCTAGTGGAAGGTGTCCCTGCCTGTGGCAGGGGGCTGGGACTGGATGAGCTTTAAGGTACCTTCCAACACAAACCATTCCATGATTCTATTATTGTATGATGATCCACATACAGCTTTTATCCTTCCCTTCTATCCACCCTCCTGAGAAGCCCATCCACAGCAAAGAGAGGTGCTCATCCCATTCATGGTGAGCCTGGGTGTGATTAATCAGTTGCTGGTACCAGGCATGGTGGGGGTCTGAGGTCCCTCTCTGCTCTGCTCCTGCTGCATTCCTCAGGCTCACTGTGGTAATTTCTGTGGACCGCAACGCCCAAGGTGGTGATAGTGGGGTAAAGAAGGGAAATGTTCACCATAGCTCGTGGCAAGGGACCACATGGTCCAGCAATGAGCATCTCCCTTCTGCCTGCAGTACGGCTGAGATTACACTTCCCAGCAGGCAAAGCTGCAGCTGAAGTTTCAGCTGTGGGAAGCCTGTTGACTGCAACTGCAACCATTTTAATGTTTAATGAAGACTTGAAGAGACATCATAATCCACCCATCTGGGTCTCAGTGGCAAGTGGGTAGTTTAGAGCATGCTCCAGCTGCTGCAGCAAAGCAGCTAGTGAGGTGCCTGGCTGGCAGCAGCCTGCGCAATGGGGATCTTTACATGTGTAAATGTTGGGCAGACAGGCACAAAAATCCTAGCCCAGAGAGTGGTGTTAATAAAGATGCCTGGCTTTGTACCAGAGATCCCTTTGTGTGGTGGGGATGCTCCGATTTATTGGTGCACGGGCTTGTTGAGGTGGGACCTCTCTTGGGTTTCATTTCCAGCAGCCTTTAATTCAAGGAACAGTTCCTGTCACTACAGATTCAGGCAAAGAAATGGCTGAGGGAGAACTAACTGATGTGTCCGAAGCTGCAGGACGGGAGTGGTGGTATTTTCCATAAGTTGGAATGATGCATTAAAACAATAATCCTCCACTTCCGTTTCTGAGCATCCTGGCAGTCTCATAGATCTGTTTGCTCCTACAGTAACATATTCTTCTTCGGGTTCACACATGCCTGGGGTGATGGCTTGTGAGCTACTCTGGCAATGCTGAAGAAAACCAAGAAATAAAAGCTTGGAAGGGGGCAGGGAACAGATGTGATGCCAAGTGGAACAGCTCTGTCTTCTCTAAGAGAAATCATCTGAACGCTGAAGGAAACAAGGCTCCGTTGCGCAGATTAATGTGCAGTGTTTGAAAGCAGCCAGGAACATTTTATACACACACACGGCAAGGCTGGAAGGAGCTGAGCGGTTCCTCTCTGCAGAAGCCATTCCTTTCCCTAAGAGGGCATTTTAAAAGATTATAGGAAAGGAGGGTACAAAGGTCTCTGGGAGCGCTCAGCCGCTCCAGTGGTTTAATTGCCTGAATATAGCACTGTATAGTTGGGATTAATGTGAGTATTTCTTAATAATGTGTCACCTTGTCAGGAGTTTGAGGGTCAGGACTGCAGGGCTGCACAGTGCTTGCAACTGGAGATCTTGCCTTTCCTTCTGGTTTTTATTATTACAACAGCTCCAGTTAGCGCATATTGAAAGGAAGATGTCATTAAGTTGGTTTCTTCTTTTCTTCCCGTGCAACTAGAGGAAAAACTGGAAAGGTGAGGGGAAGGATTGTCTGCAGACATGGCAGTGATGGCCGTGGTGTGGGTTGGCTCATGGGTCCACAACCAGCTTTGACCTGTGCATTAGGATGCGCAGAGTATCAGCATAAAAATGGTGAGCTCAAATCTAAGCAAATCTGGCCAGAAAGCAAATAAAAGAAGTGATTTAGCAGTGCTCGTGATGGTTTAAAAGGACCTGAGACCATTAGCTGTTTTACAAGTACTTTACAAGTGGCCTTACTGCCTTTTATCTCTGTGGGTCTCCCCTGAGTGACCACCAGCACTGCGATGCCTGCAGGGAGGAGGCTGCCCTCCTGTGCCCTGCTCCCAGGCAGGGTGATGTCTGCTGCTGTTATTGAGGGTTATTTTGCTTTTTCTTTGTTTTTTCTCCTTTTTCCTTCTTCTCACCTTCCCTCCCTAATTCCAGAGGGGGCTCTGGGAAGCCCACCTACTTGATCAGCAAGCGGAATTGCCACCAGCCCTAATGGGATGCACTCAGAAGAAGGTTCCTCTTAATTTCCCCATGCTCCTGCCTGCCCCTACCCCCCTCCAGGAGTGATTGCCTTTATAATCAACATCACCACAGAGGAGAGGTTCTTCTGCCTGGAGACACCGCAGGGCGATAAGGCTGAAGCTCTCTGTATAGTCATTAGCGGCACAGAAGTGAGCAGCAAGCACGCAGCTGATAAAAGTCTCAGTGAGGCATTTGCTCCCGTAATGATTATCTTTTATGCATAGATAATACGGATAGAGTTGCACTTCCAAAGCCCACTGTCATCAGGGTGGCGTGAGCTGACCTGTTAATCATAAGGGAAATTAATGGGAATTGCAGGTGGTGGAGGCTCCCTCTCCACAGAGCTGGTTCAGGGCATAGCCCTGGAGGGGAGTTTAAAAAGAAAGCAGTGTGTGTTGTCCTTAGAGCTGCAGATAAAGTGGCTGAGAGTCAGTCCCCAGGGAAGAAGGGGGCTGCGGAGGGGATAAACTCCAGGAGTATAAACACCAGATTAACAGCCTAATTCTGAGGAACATGAGCACTTGTGCATTTTCATTGCATCCACTTGGTAATCAATGGAGGCTTTTAATTTAACCAGGAGGAAGAAGAGGGAGACCAGGATTTGCAGCCTTCGTGCTGGCTGTACCCAAAGAAAACCCATGTGAGATGGTCATGTGTTACCCGTCTTGATGGTGCTCCTGTGGTATACATTGGTTTAGCACCATTGACTTGAATCGAAATTAAAGAATCCCTGCTGATGCTTTACACCAACTGAGGACCTGTTTTGCCTCCAGATACTACCAAACAGCTACTAGATACTTCACACAGCATTTCCTCTGGGTTTTCTTTTTAGGATAAGTTTCCTTTAAAATGCCATATATCCATGTAGCCTGCAGAGATTAAAAGAATAGCTTATCCACACAGAAGACCCATAAAGTCCTTGAGTATGCTTTATACTGGTGCTTCTCAAAGGAAGGGATGATTGCATGGTCTTAAATATCCCAAATGTAGTCCCTGCATGCCTGTACATGTATACACAAGAGCTCTCTGAAGAGCAGTCAGAGAGGCTGCTCAGAGAGATTGTCCTTATGAGTTTATGAAGAATAACACAGCAAGTTGCCCTGAAATGCTATTTCTGCATTCAAAATGCATGTGCAGTCCAGAGTTTGAAGGGAAGGACCGCAACTGTTGAACAATCCTGTTAATAAGAAGCATTTTGGTGGGAAGAGGAGAGCAATTATAGAATGAGTCATTTCTTCTTCAGCAATAAGAGGAAGTGGCATTTGGTCCGTTCCATGGTTTTAAAGTCTGTTTACCAGGTTTGGGACTGATCTGATATGAAGGTTTTCTGCAGAATTAGCAACCAGCTTGTACTTCGGGAAACATGATGAAGTCATCCTTTTCCAGGGCATCTGGAGAAGAAGGCCCTCAGTGAAGGCAGTGTTCTTCCCCAACACAGGCACTGGTACCATGGGCACTCCTGTGCAGTGCCAGACAAGGGGGAGTTTTTCTGTCCATGTCAGCTCCCTCTAGCAGTGAGAATCCCTCTGGATTCCCCATTTTGCCATTGAGCAGTGATGGTCCCACTGTGGGGAACAGCTCAGCCAGAGGAGGGTGACTGGTGTGTGAAGAAAGGGCTATTTTGTGAGCAGCTGAGCAGGTGCTTGGAGCTGGACATCTTATCTGGCAGCAGTGATGCTGCGGGGTGGTACTTCCCTTCAGTGTCACAGACCAGCAGCATGGATTGGGACCCAAAACGTGCAGCCTGAGCACATTGCAAATGCTATTGCTATGCAGACACAAACCCTTACCTGCAGGTCTCCTACATGATTGTAAACCACAGGGTGAAAGCCTCCATGCAGAATATCTGTCCAGCAAAGGGGAGCATCTCTCATAAGTGCTTAATTTCTTGTTGGGACCCTCAGGATGTCATTTAAGGATCTAAACCAGGAAAACAAGTACATGGCACTGCTCTCTGCTGTTGCTTGGCTGAGGCTTGCTCTGGGTGGCATGTGGTTTGCTCTAACTACATGTTTGTTATGGGGAAGCTCAAAAGGCCTCCATTTGCCATCCAGTGTCTAGTGGTGAGGTGCTACTGCACACCTACCAAACAACCCAGGGAGAAGACAGCAGTGATGAAAGCTCAGACTTGCAGGGGAGGGTGGGGAGAGCATATTTTGGGTAGCCTGTCAGTCAGCTTGACACTAATTGGTTGCAGTAAGTAATCGTTCTCCATGTAAATTAGACTCCAATTTCCTCTGTAGTCTGTCTGTTTGCTGTGTGGGCTTCAGTGTTTAATTTCTCACGTGGCAAACCTGGTTTATAAGCTGCTTTTGTTCTAGGAGAGCCAAGCTCAGCCACCCCTGAGGCTGCCCGCGCTCCTCCAGCCCCGCTCGCGAGTTGGAAGGTTCTTAGATGAGCACTGCCAAGTTCAGAATAAATTCTTCTTTTAATGTGTGTTTTGATTATTTTTGTATTTAAAGCTTGCAACACTGGGGGGTTGAAATGTGAAGGGGCTTATTGGGCTTACAATGGGAATACCCCTCAGAAACTCTTTTTCTGCATTTGCGGAAGCCGTGCTCACTCCTGTATGAATAGACCTCATTGAATCGCTGGCCTTTGCAAAGGCTGGATGGAGCAGCTTGCCCACATCTGGATCCTGCTGCCTGTCCACCGGGACACCTGGATCACATACTGCTAGCTGTATGTGTGCATTCAAAGCTCACCCAGGCCCGGGTTCTGGAGCTGCTCCAGGGTTGCACATCTGTAACTGAGTGCAGAAATGCGGAGTTGCATCAGGGGCTTTTATCCCTGTTGTTTGCAGATGAAGGGAGGGTCTCTGGGTCTGCAGTAGGGAGCTCTCTGTGGTGTAGCTCTGTGCTTCCCAAGCTGCTGCCAATAGCCCCCAGTGAATCCTCAGAGTCAAAAGTGAGTGCTGCAGTCAAGCATCTACATCTGAGTGCAGCAGGGAAAGATGTGTCTCTACAGCTAATGTCTGCACCAGGCTGGGGAACAAAGCAAGGAAAACCATATGTGTCAGCTGGGCAGGCTGTTTTCCAGCAGCGCTTTATGATTCAGTAAGAATACTTTGTGAAATTCAGTACAAGTTTAGGAGCCATGTGCTAACTGGTTCTATAAACCTCTGTATGTGATGCAGTCCTGACCCAGATGTGTCGGTGTACTGTTAGGCATTCTGATGAACACTGGGCTTATTGGCCTGTTGATATTTAACCTTGCTGACTTTGGATCCAGCGGTACGTACTCGGAGTTGCTAGTTTTCTGTGCTGCACTCACAAGGCTGTGGTCCCCTCAAAGTGGGTAGATAAGAAACTCTTTTGGGAGAAAGAGGTGAAGCAAATTGTGCGTGGGGGGATGGTTTTTATTGCTTCTCTCTGTGTGATTTATATATTGACAAGGTAACTTTGCTTTCATTCTGCTACTCAAAATTGGAAGGGATGTTGACTCCATGGAGAGCTTAATTTGGGTAAAGGGACAGGATTGGATTAGGGTTTACGCCTTTCACCAATAGGCTATGACTGTGATGGGCGTCACTCGGCAGCTGGGCAGCAGCCGGAGCCTTCCTTCCCTTCCCATATGACGGCAGCACTGGCGGGGTGCAGGTAGCGATCCGGCACGGGCACTGCTGCCGGAGGATGCACCACGGGCCACGGCACCAAAGGCGCTCTCCTCGCCGCTCCCCACCCTGCCCCTCTGCCCTTGCCCACTCCATGAGGGTTCTCCACTGTGCCTGCTTAGCCTGGGTAAGTGGTCGCTTGCTTAGTGGTTCCCGATTTATAGCGTATGAAAGTATAAGCTGCTTTAATGCTGTACAAATGTTTGCGTTGGGAAACGAGTTTCCTTTCCGGCTCTGATTCCTGCCTGCCTTTGCAAGCGCTGGTTCTCCCTGCAGGCAGAGCGCAGGGGCCACCCCCAGTGCTGGGAATTGCCTTGTCCCCTCCTAATATCTGACCCTATGGACATAGTAAAACTTTTCCTTGATGCAAACATGACTTTTCTCACCAGCCCTTGAGCTGTTCCTGCTTTTTTCACTCTGAAAACCCCTGGAGAGTAAAACTCTGCAGGAGGCTGGAAATAATCTTCAGCCCTGAGTTCCCAAACTGCGTCTTCTCAGCTGTTGCAGGGATTTGTGTGGAATGACAAAATGTGAATTTTGGACCTTTGGCACCTGTGTTTAAAAATAACCCTTTATCCTGCATTGACTTGGGATGTTGGGTTGGTTTTGTCTTTGTTAACTTAAGTTCAGGAGAAAATGTCCGGTTTTCTTTTGAGGCAAAAACAAAGGCATCTTTTAAGTGAAACAAAGACTTTTAAGTGCTGAATCCAGTTGCTTTCTGATGCGTTAGAAATTAAGCAGATAGGAGGCTGTGTTAGTGACAAACTATGTGCTTGGTTGAAAACAAGGATTCATTCCTGCTGGAGAAGGCAGAGGATGCCTGTGCTCGTCAGAGGTCCTGGGGCTGTTTATGGAGCGGGGGTGTTTAACAGCATCCTCTGTTTGCCTTCATTTGTGTGCTTTAGGAGCCCTTCTCTCTTCCAGCAGATGTTTTATCAGTGCAACCGGTGGAGTAGTTAGAGCGATGTGGCGCTGGGATGCAAGCCCCCCTTTTGTGGGGGTGGGTATGGAAATCACAGAGGCCATCCCAGGAGCAAAGTCAACACAAGACGCCAAAAGCAAAACACATATGGTCCCAATGTATTTGACTTCATTTCTGCAAAGGGGTTGTTCTACCCCTGCACCGAAACCAGGCAGGGGCTGTGTCCTGAAGAGGAACCCTATGGTGCTTCTCACAGTGAATTCCTCTCAATGTGAGAGCCATTCCCTTGGGATTTTTGTGGTGGCAGCAGCTGGGAAATGATTAAATGATCTGTCTGTGGGAAATTGCCACATCTGAGTATATTCCTCAGTGGCTTTGGCGCACGGAATGGGGTGACATGAGAGCTTTCCCCCTGCAAAGACTGGGCTGCCCAGAGGTCTTGAAGGCTCTGGTTGCATGAGCGTATTTTTTGCTCTGCTACCATTTAAATGAAGGCAGCAACGTGCTGGTTCCTCTAATGATCTTGATTAAGTTATCGGTTATTTCCTTAATTAGCTACTTGATCTTCTTACACCTTAAGTGAGTGAATTTGTGCACTGGGGGGGGGGGGGGGGGGGGGCGGAGAAAAAGCTCTTTTTTTTTCACTTTTAAATGGATTTTTTCCACTCCAGAAGACAGTTGTCACCTTAGATCAGTAAGGGAGCTTAGATGAGCTGCTTCCCTGATGGTGCCACATCAGGGGCCTGTGAGATAGTGTGTGACCAGGGACCATGCCAGGAGACTGCAGCATCCTACTGGCCACTGCAGGTCCTTCACCAGCACAGATGCCTTGGGGGGGCTGGAAGTGAGCTGCTTCCAGAGGCTGAGCAAACTGGCACCATTACTTTATATGTGGATGTGCTGACCTATAAATCCAACCAGCCATTTCAGATTGGCCAGGGAAATGTGGCAGTCTTTGCAGATGCGATGCCAAGTTGGGTGTTGTTGCTTTCCATGGACTGGCTCTCCAGGCTGCAGTGGATTTTAAATGAGGCAGTGTAGTAGTACGTTTATTCCTGGCATCAGTGTTATGCAAACAAAATAACAGAATCCCAGACTGGTTTGTGTTGGAAGGGACCTTAAAGCTCATCCAGCTCCAACCCCTGCCACGGGCAGGGACACCTTCCACTAGAGCAGGTTGCTCCAAGCCCCTGTGTCCAACCTGGCCTTGAACACTGCCAGGGATGGGGCAGCCACAGCTTCTCTGGGTACCCTGTGCCAGCGCCTCAGCATCGTCACAGGGAAGAACTTCCTTATACCTGATCTGAATCTCCCCTCTGGCAGGTTAAAGCCATTCCCCTTGTTCTGTCCCTACAGGCCCTTGTAGAAAGCCACTGTCCAAATTTCCTGGAAGCTGCTCTAAGGTGTCCCCAGACCCTTCCGAATGTGCTGTTTGAGTGTTAACTGGGCTGGGAATGGAGTGGTGTTTCAGAGCCAGTTCTAGAGGATAAAATGCAGCTTTTAATCTCAAGTGGCCTTTACATTTCCCATGCATTAGTGTACAGCGCTGCAACAGTGTCTCTGCACAGCACTACAGAAGCGGCCTCACCAGTTGGCACCAGTTCTTCACCAGTATTTGCCCACGCACCACCATTTGTTGCTTTCTCTCCCATATCTCAGAGTAGAAAGACTCAGATTTTTCACTTTGGAGGCTCCTTGTGACACATGTAACAGCAGCCTGTGCTTCAGACAAGCCTATTTGTTCATGCCTTTGTACTGTTTATTATTCTTAATGATATTCCCCTTGTTAGCCTTAGCTTCACACCCTTCCCTGATGCAGAACTCGCTGAAACACGTATTGCGTGATGAGCCTGCTTCCATATATAAATTGGAGAGACAGAAGTTGGGACTCTCCCAGCTAAAATAGAACTAAATGCTTGCCCTCCAGTTACATTTTAGTATCTGTGCCAAAAAATTGTGTATTTGGGAGGAATTACCAAAAGTTCTGACACATGCAAGCCTTATTCCTTTGAGTCTTTTATATTTTTAGCAGTTTGGCATGAATTGGGACGGTACAGCTTTCCTCTCTCATATGAAACTTTTCCCATGGCCCATGTAAAAGCCAGAGCATCACCCCATGATGCAGAGCTGTGGGGAGCCACACAAACATGTCTCCAGCACCGCACTTGATCCAGCTGGGATGTGCTTGGATGGCAGCACTCAATCTCATGTGTCATGTTTGGCAGCATGCACAGACCCTATAACCAGTGCTGCCTGTGTTGGCTAGTGCTGGACACTTGGCAATACTTTTGTGGTCTTGGGTGATCCCAAGGAGAGTTGCAGCTTTTGGTTTGGTTTGGTTTGCAAAATAGCTTCTGAGATGAGGGTTGGTGGGAAAGGCTGGAATATATCAATTCTGATGGCTTAGAAAACAATATCCGAGTATTTCTATATCATGATTACCATGACATCGTGAATGTGAGGCAGATCTTGTGGTCAGCTGTGCTTTGGACACCACGGGTGAGCATCACGGATGTAGCAATACCAGAGCAGCAACAGTGACACCTTTGGGTGTTCCATGTTCTGTTCCATGTCTGTCCTGGATTGTTTCTGTAACCTCAGACAATCATGGGCATCGTCCAAGTTTCAGATGGGAGAGTTGCAGCTCCGGGGTTGGTGTAGGAGCAGAGTCCAGGGATGCCTGTGTCACGGTGTGTGCAGTGTGCTCCTGTTGTGGCCGGTACCTCCAAATGCAATGGAGTAAGACAATAAAACCAGGCTAACAACTGCATTCAAAAAGAAAGTATATTGCTGGCTTGTCCCCTCTGCTTTTCTTTCCCTGCAAATCCTGGGAGGTGGTACCTGAGATTAAATATTTGCTCTGACTGGGTTAGATTTCTCTTTACATTCCTTGGAAGTTTGTGTTTGGATTTTGCCCTCTTGCTGTTGGTTTAGGCAGTGGTGTTTCCAGCAGCTCGGTCGCATGGGTATAGTTCCAACTGTTGGTATTTTGTGCCAAGATAAAAATGAAAGATGGGCCTGAGGAAGGAAGTGGCTATTTAATCACAGCAGGGCTCACAGGAGAATGTGCATTAAATATTTATAAGGTGGCATTCATTAACATTTTTACTGTGTGGTGGACTGGGCAGTGCAAGAAAAGTGTCAGGAGAGTTGGAGTCTGTTACACAGCCCTAGTCCTGGAAAGCACTGCTGCAGAGGAAAGGCATGAACACTTGCTTTGTTAGCCCGATGTGTTCCTCACAGGTAGCGCTGCATTTGGAGCTGCAGTAGTAAGCAGGATTTCAATAGCTTCACTTAGTGAAAATACTCACAGTAAATATTTTAGGTCTGGTTTTTCTTTCATGTCTTTAGGTGAGTGCAAGTGACTGACACCGAGCCCCTGGTTCGCAGGCAGACAATTAGAGAGATAAGCCTAAGTGACTTCATGTGTCTCCTTTTTAGATTGCTGAGTTGCTGTAAAGGGCTGGGATTAGCAGAGATTGAGTTCTCAGGGCACTGGAAATTGGCTGCGGCGGGAGGTCTTGTCCAGCATATGCTGCAGGTATCAAGTTATGGAGTGAAGTTGTCTGTGGGCATGAAATGATGCCAGGAAGATTAAAACTGCTGATAAAATGCTATTAATGCTTGTTTCATTGCCAATACAAGTTATCAAATTACTCTGGTGCTGTAAATCTGAAGTGTGTCTTATGTTTAAGTGAAACTATTTGAATGGTTGCAATAGGTTTATTTTACTGGCCATTGCATCCTCAGATACAGGATCATGACAAAGGATGTTTAACTTCCCACAGCATAAGTGGAAGGTCAAAGCAGTAGCAGACAGATGAGTTAAATATTTCTTTGAGATGAGACAGCATCTTATGTCACATTTTAGGACACCTTGTTTTAGATCAGGACGCTGAGCCTGACACCAGCCCCAGGCTCATGCCACAGGCTGTACTGGTGGCAAGGTCTGTGATGCTGGTCCTGTCCCATGCCATTACCCACAGCAAGTGACATGCTCAGTTCGGGCTGCGCCGTCAGGCGCCTTCAGGTGAGATGAAGTTCAACTTGGTGTTACTGTCGCTGGGAGACAGTTTTGTCCTACTTCTTAACAAGTATAGAAGGGACTTACGCAGCTATGAGAGAATTGCCTCCTTAACCTGAATGCCTATTGGATAAAATCTAATCTTGACTAATTAACGAATAGACTCACTGCAGATGTCTCTGCAATCCATTTGTCATAGAATGGTTTGGGTTGGAAGGGCCCTTGAAGCTCATCCAGTTCCAGCCCCCTGCCATGGGCAGCGACACCTTCCACTAGAGCAGGTTGCTCCAAGCCCCTGTGTCCAACCTGGCCTTGGACACTGTCAGCGATGGGGCAGCCACAGCTTCTCTGGGCACCCTGTGCCTCAGCACCCTCACAGACCTTCCTTATACCTGACCTATATCTCCCTTCTGTCAGGTTAAAGCCATTCCGCTTGTTCTGTCCCTACAGGCCCTTGTAAAAAGCCCCTCTCCAGCTTTCTTGTCAGCCCCTTTAGGTACTGGAAGCTGCTCTAAGGTCTCCCCAGAGCCTTCTCTTCTCAAGCTCTCTCATGAGCTGTGTCCCAGCCAGGAGCTGGGGATGGTCAGTGCCACAGCAAACGGCTCATGCTGCTCTGTTGCTTTGACGTACTGTTTGTCAAGGACGTACAAATATGTTTCTGTGCACTAGGAAGTTAAAGAAATCTTTGTTCTGGCATCACATGCTGTGGTTTTTAACCAGTTGGTGCAGTGTTTGTTGACATCCTGGTCACTGCCTGTTTGCAGTCACTCCTGAGCTCCCCTGCCCAGCCTGGCTGGGGCTTCGTTCTTTCACAAGGGGTTAAATCTCCTCGATGTAAACATTTCCTGCTTTCCAAGCATGTTACTTGTTGTCTTCATGTTCTCAATTTCTTAAGCACTGTAGGAAACTGTCCCTTGCATGAAGAGCTTAGAGCTCACACCTCCAAACATCTTCCCAGTAAATGCTTTCTCAGTGTCTAACACCCACTAAAAAACAGTGGGAGCTGAATCCTTGACTACTGCCAAAATATCCAGATACTCTGAGCATCTGACTGCTTTCCTTGACCACCTCTGTTAGAACAGGGGGTAGTAGGAAGGAAGTGAGAAGAGCAATCCCTCCTGGAGCATGAGCACCAGGAATGAGTCAGAATTAATCTGTGTCTAAGCCACAGCATATTTTGCAGCTTAGGACCCGTAGCCTGTCACATAAGCAACTTTGCAACCCGTGTTGGCTGTGGATGATGATCCAACCCCTAAATCTGGTGGTTAGGGATGCCTGGTGCCTGGTTCTTGTGCTGGTGAGCTTCCAGCAAGCAGCATTTTCACCTAAATCCCCAACTGATTTCAAATGAGCATCCTCCCCCGTAACTTCTCCACCATTTTAAATGTTTCCAAACCAATTAACTCTTGGTAGTACAAATAATCATTGCACTCCAGTATACGGTATCTGCTTTCCAATCCTTTCAAATATTCTCCTATCGAGACAGCTGATTTGTTAAACCACGGCTGCTTCAGCTTTTGGTGAGCTGCAGAGCAGCTCTTCTGTACTACATACTCAGTGCCAACTGTCTGCAAATCTGGCGGGGATGGGGACAGGTGTGTTTCAAAGGAATGTATCTTAGGGATGCGTTGGAGAAGGATGTCGGACATGAGCCCACCCAAGGAGGATGGATATATACGCCCAATGTAAATCATTTTTGTCATGTTTTGCCATTTCTTGTAGAAGAGCTCATCTCTGAGACTCCGGGGACTTCAGAAAGTTGAGTATGGCAGGTTTGCCTCAACATGGAGGTGACAAGGTTTTGTTCAAAGCCATGTGCGAAATCATAGTTGCCGCCGAAACTAAACCCAGTTTCATGTCCCTGCCATTAGCACAGGGTGCTGCTTGCTCAGGTGAAGGTGGAGAGGCTGGGAATGCAGTGAAGTGGTTTCCTCTGCTTCTTGCATGGAATGCAAACTTCACCAAGTCAAAACTTCTTTCAAAGCAGAGATGTTACACCAAGTGTCAAAATCCTTCTTGGCCATGGGTTTATGCACATAGCAGCCGCTCAGGGCGGGAAGGCAGCTGCCAAGCTGTGATTGCTGCTTATTACACTAATTATAAGAGTCTCGCCAGTATTGTGAGCTTCCCGTCTCCTTCACCCAGCTGTCTCTCTGGTCATCCATGGTTGCCCATCTTTTTGACATACATGCTTGAAGTGCTTGGTACCACAGGGAGCCCAGCTGCCCTTCCCCCTCTGCTACCCTGCACTGATAAAAGGGAATGCTTACAGTTTGCACAGAGAAGGAATTTGGGGGATTGAGCTGTTTGCCCTGAAATAAGGCCATGGAAAGGCGAGATGTTGCCCCAACTCCGCATTTACAAGGTTCTCAGCCAGGTGAGCTACGCTGGTCTGGAGCATCCCAACCTGTTTGGGATGGAGGGAAGAAGATACTGTCCAGCACTGGCTTCATGGCCTTTTTCCTCCATATTTTGGGTTTTTTTGCCCTGTACAGTGCAACCAGTCTAAATACCAGTCAGAGCAATCCCCTCCAGTCTGGCTATGCTGCAGGAAAGTTTCCAGCTCTAATCCAGTCCGCTGTTGTCCAGAAATGTCCTCACCTCTCTGCCATGGGAGCCTGACCCCCAAGTTGCTGTTCTTTTATTGCAAGGATACACTGTGAGTTAAATGCTCAGCAAAAAGCTCCACTCCCTTGGATGCCCACCTGGTTTTTACTTCACTGGGGAGGGGTTATTCCACATTGCAATTGCTTTCGGGAACAGCCCCATTCCAAAGCAGCCAGCAGAATGCTTTCTGAACCAGGAAACAATGGGACTTGATACATCTCTAGCAGCAGTAATTGCTTCTAGAAGGCTGATGTGTTTAGCCTGCTCATGTTTAGCAAACATGTTTGCTTCGCCCTTTGAAGATAATGCTGCGTGCAGCACAGCATTGTAGGGGAAAAAAGGGGAAGAAATGGCCTGTGGTTTTCAGCATGTTTAACGAGCAATGGCTGACAGGAGCAATAGCATTCCCTAATGTTGGTGTCCCCCCAATTAGTCATGAGCGATTGGGTCTCTCCACCCCTCATGGTACTCGAGCTGTGGGCAGGATGCCCTCATGGGCTCAAACAAGCTAGGGGCAACATGCCTGGAGGGAAGCAGCAGCCTGGCACAGCGACGCTGATGTCCCCATGAGTGTGGGGCACTCCTGAAGTACCCTGGCTGGGGACATCTGTGAGCCATGCCTCGGTGTGGCTGTGATAGCAGCAATCAGCATCTCCTTGTAGGGCAGCTTTGGCCCTTCACTAGAGGTTGTTTCTAGATGCTGGGGCTTGTGTGGCATAGAGGGATGCTCCTGTGATGCCACCTGCATGGGACCCATCAGGGAAAGTGGGAACTGGTTGGGACCCAGCGCAGTGGGGAACCAGTGCTGGAGTCAGGGACCATGCTTCTGATTCACCCTATCCTGATATAGTCTTAATTCCTCCCTGTGGGTCCTGATACCCCCGTGTTCCTCTAGCAGACAATTTAGTTGCCTTTCCGTATAGATCACAATAAGATGAAAGCATAGCCGTGTTTTACAACCAGGGGAGCAGGTTTAGAGGATGGCAGGTTATACAAAGAAGGGATGCAGGTTTCCAGCTACATTCTCACCGCGGTGGCTGCCTTTGATGAGGGCTGTGATTGATGCTGCGTTTGGAAGCAGGCAGCCATCAGCCAGTGATGTGCTGACCTTTCCCTGACGGGCTGAGCAGCTCTAAAGATCTTGATGGGGCTGGCGATTTGTGTTTTGAGTTTGATGTACAAGGCTTGACGCAGCGTGGGGAAATGGGGCTGGGGTATGACTGACAGCCTTTTCTCATTAATGATGCTGAGGCACAGGACTGTTTTCAATGGTTTATTTCAGTAGGAATGTTTTGCCCATTATAATGTAGCAGAGAAGTTTTGCTGTTAAATATCTTCTTTTATATATAGGTTCCAAGCAGTTAAGAAAAAAAGCTGAGAGTGAAGTAATTTGCAGGCCAGAAGGCTTATCTCTTAAAGGGCTGTTCAAATTAGACACTTACTTAATATTTAGTAAGCTAATTTTACCCTGACTTTAATATTTATCCTTAGGTAGATAAAGCAATGCAGTAGCTCACGTCCGGGATTATTATGGGGTTTTTTTGGTAATTTATTTGTATAAAATTTCAAACTCTTGACTTCTTTCAGGCGGCATTAAAACCTTTTAATTTCCATGAGTCGAGCTGTGTATAAATCGCACCCTGGTTGGCACATCTCTTGGGTGCTTGTGGCAAGAGTAATGAATTTCATGGTTTGTTATGAGCTACTAAAACCAACACAAACACAGAAAGCCCGTGGTAATCTCAGCATATCATTCAAGGAAGCAATTTATTCCTAAGTATGAACAAATGTCAAGCCACGATAACAAATTGTTATTACTAATTAAAACAAAGGGAAGAATAGCAAACATCTCTTGCCATTTGTGTGCAGTGCCAGCCTGTCTTGGGGATGCTGGAGCTCCATCCCGCTTCAGGCGGTGGGGAGCCAGGCTGTAAACCTCTACAGAGCCCAAGACACGTTGACCTACTCTGTGTGCTCCAGGCAGGCTACAGAGCCATGGTCGTAAGCTGGGCAGCATTCAGGTTTAAATCAAGATGCCACTTTTCATCATTTTATTGTTGAGGGTTTAAAATGTATTTAAAATTGAGGTTAGCTGGATTGTAGGAGTCTTGTAATGGATGGAGCTTGGGGTGGACCAAAATAACACATTCCAGTCCATGTGCTTGCCCTGGCTGGTTTTATATCATCCAGGTCTACTTTGTGCTCTCAATTATGACATAAACACCTATTTTGTCACCTTTCTTCCCACTGAGCAGTTAGGAGGTGAGGAGCTGGGTGCCTTCCTAACCATGGCAAATCTCCCTGTGTTTGCAAACACACTGGGTAATTCCAGACTCGAAGGGACCATGAAAGCCCATTTCTGTTCATGACCCAATAAGCAGTCTGGTTTAGGGAGGTAAAAATCAGACTTGTGTTGCTTGGCCAGAACTTGAGACTCACCTCTGAGCACAGAGGTGGTTAAGCATCATATCCCAGTCCTGAGGGGGGAGGATGCACAGCTTTTGGGTGATGGACCAGGTTGTGCATAGCTAAAGCAGAGGGGAGCTTGGTAATCAAAGGCAAGAAATACTCAGGGCATAACCAGTGACTCGAAACGCTCTCTTAGACAGGTTTGAAGCCAAAAGATAGAATAAAAACCATCTAACGTGACAGCAACTGACAGGCAGCAAGAAGGGCGGCAGTGAGGGAGTCCTGAGCTGCTGCCAAGGCACATGTTAATGCAGACTTTCAGGGTTAGTTGGTTATCCTGAAAATACATCTTCTATTTTGTGTAAATGGAAAGTTAATTTGTTGCTGATCAGAGGTTTAGATCTTTGGAGAACATACCACCAGATAAGCTGAAGATTTATGCGCTTCCTTCACAACATATTTTCAGCGAACGCTTTATTGTTCATGGAAAGGCCCCAAGAAAAATATGTCATTAAAAATATATAACTGTGTTGAGTTTATTTAGCTTAAATTACAATACCACGCTTTAATGAGGCTTTTGTAGACATCATTAAAGGACACAATTAAAAAGTGTTCAGATGAGAATACGATCAGGGCTGGCAAAGGGGAGAAAACCACACAAGCGTCCAGATTGTTGTGCGCCTTCAGTTACAAATTTGATTTGATTTCAGCGTACAAAAGTAGAAAACATGGTATTGCTGAGTTACAGCCGGAGGCTATGGAAAGCCTTATTATTGTTAAGCTCTCCAAAGCTTCTTGCATTAAGTTGATTAAAAAAAAATAGATAGAGATACAGTGATGAATTGAAATGCCATCCATGGCATGCTCCACATGTTGCATAGGAGTGTGCAGTGCCTGTCTGTGATCTGGGAGTGCGTGGTGGGGTGGGGGCAGCCAGTAGGTGATGGTCATTTTGGGGTGCCTTGTCATTGGGGGTGCCAGGCACTGATGCTCATGAGCAGCAGCACAGTGTGCTGCAGCATCAGCCTTGCCTTTGGGTGGTTTGGTGCTGACAGAGGACACGGAGGGCACAGGCCTGTCACCCTGCTCTGCCCATGCACTGGAGGATGCTGAAAGGGTCAGCCCTGACTCTCTGGGTGAATCCTTAGGAAATACTGAAAATAGTCTGTAAAATCAGCCACAGATTGGGCTGTACCTCTCCTTCTGTGCCAGCTGCTCCTGGGCTCCATGGTGGTTTAGAAACTAAATTCCTCCTTGCAGACTGCCAGCACAGATCCTTACCCATGGCTCTGACGAAAAGGAATGCCACAATGGTGACAGTAGGAGAGGGTCTGTCTTAGGCAGCAGCCACAAATAGCAGCCGTAAGGAAAGGTGGAGGAGGCCAAGGTCTGGGGATTAATGAGCTGATGTTGGTCTCTGTGCCTCTCCCTCCATCCCGTTTTTCTTTGAGGTAAGATATCCCTGCTTCTGGCATTGAGAGGTGAAGGGAGGATCTGCTGACTTGCTTAAAAACATTACAAGAATTGAGAGCTCAACCTCATTGAAAGTCCTAACCTGTACTGCATTGCTTTAGTTCTCCAAGGATCTTTCCCCATACCTTGGGCACATCCCTGTGTGCCTTCCAAAGAGCCAGGCATTTTGTCAGGAGGAGTGGGCTGAACCCTGCCTCCCTTCTCTGCTCACTGCTAACAGCTTTTTGCAATACCTCTGCCTTTCCCCTCCAATGTTTATTAAGCTGTACCCCCTCCATCCTCTTGTTCTCCTGCTTAAGCCTTCCCCATGGCCACGGAAGCACAGCTCTGGGACCATGCTGGGCATGACCCATCCTGGCACCCAGGCGGGAGCGCTGGCTCTTCGAGCAGAGGTTTCTCTGCAAATTACAGGGACGAACGTGGGAACGGAGGGGAAAAAAAGCACTGTGAGTATCCAATTCTGCATTTCTGTGGGTAGAAAGAACGATGGGAAAGCAATCTGTTATTGTGCCTGTCACTGTGAGCCAGAACGGGCTCAGTGCTGGTGGGAGACCTGCCATCCCACTGATCCTGTTGCATGCAGCACAGGGGACAGCCTTCATGCCCCCCACAGGCATCATTTCAGGGCAGCTGAGGGTGGAGCCTCTGTGACTCCCAAGGTAGCGGTGGTGTGCAGTCCCATGGCACGCTGCCGCAGAGAATGCTCACTAAATAATTCAGAAAGGCAACTTGATCTGACATTCATCGGGTTAGTAGCCCGGTGACCTTGAGGGTATCAGTCTGCTGTCACTGCACGTGGCTGTGCCATGTAGCTCATTGTCATTGGGAGAGTCAACAGTGTCACATGGAGCTCTATTGATTGATGGACAATCGATATCCCAAGGTGATAAAATACAGTGTTTATGAAACATGGGCTTTTTTTTTTTTTGTTACAATAGTTAAATTTGTGATTTGTTAAATTAGCCAAAGGGATGAGTTTATGCAAATGGCAGGAAGTTTGAAGTTGGCTGGGTTTGGATCTTTGTCTTTAAAACTAGCAGCAAAGGGCAGAAGGATGTGGCTACCTTTACAAGTAGAGTTATCCATCTCTTACCTTTGCACCTAAGCAGAGGCTTCCTGATCTTGACCTTTCTTTATTTCAGTAGCTAAGGTTTTACTTCTGGTCATTTGCTTTGTTGCTGGCAGTTGTTAGTGTCCATCCTCATAATGGTGCAAGTCCTTCATGTGACCTTTGATAATGTCCTCCACTGGTTTGGTATTTTTCTTGCTGCCTAATGAGACACCCATTTCACCTCCATAATGTGCAGAATCCATCAAGAAATCTTGTGTGCCTTCTGGAGTTATTCCAATCCATGACCTTTTCACAAGCCTTGCAGGAGGTAACGGTAATATGGAGCGATTGCCAGTGAACCAGCAGCTTTCATAGCAGGAAGGCTTATTTCCACTTTCCTAAGACAGCTGTGTGTCCAAATGGGGCAGCTTCTAAACTGATTTCTCATCTCAGAAGAGCCGGTTTGTTGTATTTAGTGGCTGTTTAGCTTTGCAAGTATTGGAACAAGAAGACTGCCAGGAGTGATGACGATTATACGTGCTGTTTGGAGATATAAAGCTCTTCTGCTCATAGCTGAGCTGTTATAAGTGTTGGTCTTAGCGAGACCGTAAGATTACATCAGCTCATGATTCTAACTCCCATTTTGTCTTTGTGGATCAATTTATACTTTAAAGTCTGCAGTTTCTGGTGTGATCCCTTTCTTGGGTGATCCACTTGGCCAAAACAGCCCTGTCAACCTTCCCTCTGAGCACGGGGCGGGCTGGTTGGTCCTGCTCAGGTGGCACTTGGAGCATTGAAAGACCCCTTATAGCTAAAGGTCCTTTGCTCCTTGGAAGTTAATGCAGATGAAGTCAGGCATTTTGCTTGTTGAAAATTAGCACCTACAGGACTTGCTGTGTGGAGGGACATGTATTCTTTGTGCCAGTTGTAGCCCTGAGTCACTGCTGTGTGCTTTTTGCAGTAGGTTTGCTGGGAAGATTGTTACAGTAAACATGGGTAATTTCTGCTCCACAGCACTTCTGCTCAGCATTACCATTTTATAAGCAGGCTTCTTTATTTGCTTTTGCCCAAGTTAGTTTTGTCTCATTTCCTTTGTATTGTAATTAATATGCCCTGGATTTAAGAGGAAAAATGCATCCTCTTGCAGCCTTGGCATGCTAACTATTGATTGAGAGGCAGCTGGCAGCCTATGCACAACGCCAGTGCAAACTGGAAGGGCAAAATGCACCACTTTAACAAGCTGAAGGCTCAAGGGAGCTTTTTCCTGCGAGTTCTACTGTTCTGTGTAGTTGGAAGGACTCTCCTTTGCATTTCAGCCATCCCCAGCAGAAGTGGAGGTGACACCGTCCTCCATGAAAGGAAAGTCTGACCTTGAGATTTTGAATGTAATTCCATATAATGAAACCTAATTTATGAGCCGTAATAATAATAATTTAAGGCATTTGAGACTGCAGGAAGACTCAAAGCTATAGTTTCTGCATCTTTCTGTGTTCTGTAAGCACAGTTAACATTGCCAGATATCAAGGGCTCCAAAATCTGGAGCCAGATCCCAAAAGTCAGGGGCATGCTAGAAAAGCGCTACATGTTGGGCAAGTTTTATTTACTTTGTGTATGTTTCTGAGTCCACAGAAACTATGTTTTATAATTTCACTCGCTTTTTGCAAATGCAGAAGCTAAGAAGTACACTCTCCTCCAGTTGACTTGAATTAGAGATTCATTTGTGACCGCCTAATTCCCAAGCAACGGGCTTTAAGAGCAGCAGAAGGGATTTGGCAGCGTAGCTCCCTCTCTGCCTTTTCTTTTCCGAGGGGAGGGAAGCATGGGGGAAGGAGTCTTCATCATCCCTGCTGGGGTGGTGTATTCCTGTGGCTCACAGTACCTGAGGTACACATAAAAGGTGCAAATCTTGCCTCTCTCGGGGTCATACGAAAGAAAATGTGTTAACATACGTGGTAACCAAAATGCCACGCTAATAACTTATATTTCCCAGAATATTTAGCCCTGCTGGTGCACAAACACACTGCGTCTAAAAACCAGTGGGGAATCAATAGCAAACGACTATAGAAAATAATTAAGAGGGCATTGAAAGCCAGGAGAAAAATGATACGTTGCTCAGTGATGGTTGCTTTAATAGCCTGCATACCTAAGAAACGGTGCCTGAAGTTTGACAGCAAGTTGAGATTCGGTCAGCATCAAATAAGGATGATAGTTTGGGGAAGGATAATTAGTGTCTTCACACCATTTTTTGGGCTGCTGGTGCAGAGCCAACTCTTTGAAAACATGCAAGCCAGAGAGAACGATGGGGGGGGGGGGGGTGTCATTCCTCTCCCTTTCCCTAAGCAGCCTACAGGATTTACTGATTCTGGAGAACAGCTGTAAATAAACGGGAGGGTGGCCGGGCCCTGGCGTGGTCCGGATGCGGCGACTTTGGCTTGCTGACATCATTGCTCATTAGCATGCAGGAGAGGAGAGCAATGCAACAGCGGAGCCCCGCGCCGCTCCCACGCCGGCAATTATTCTCCATGGGTTGCATCTGTCCTCGTTAATGCTTTGTGCTGGGAGAGCAGATCGGACATTCTCTTGCCACCTCGAAGGGTCATTTAGCAAGAGGCGGGCTGGAGGGGGGAGCTGCTGAATTCGGTTGGATTGGGAGCAGAGACGGAGAGCGCACTCCAGAGCCGCGTTTCAGAGCAGGGCAATTGAAGCGAGAGCTCAGGACGCGGGGCAGGAATGGTTCGTTATTCCGTGGCAGGTTTTCTTCGGAGACACGCCGCGGTCTGAAGGGCTCTGACAAAAGCTTGTCTGGTGGCAGGCAGCCTGTATCGGGGCCGTGGGATGTTTTATGGCACTGCGGTGCTTGGGCTGGTCCTGGAGCTGCCCACCAGCCGGATGGTGACTGGTACAACTAGGACAGCTGAGCAACCCGTTGAATTCTCTCCTCTTGTGCTGTTGCCGTCGGTGCGAACAGGTAAGAAAGTGCCTTTTGGCAGCAACTTTAAAGTTGTCGTGGATTTTCAGGAGGGATAGAAAGTGGGAAAGAGGAGGTGGAATAAGGAGCATTCTGTGACTGCACGTAGCTGCGTGCTGACTTTGCTCAGTGTGCTGTTGGTGGTGAGCTCCGAGGGGGCTGTGCTTTTTTTCCCGCAGCCTTTGCTGTTCTTGTTGTTTACAAGTGGAAAAGGTTAATTGTTAAATTGCATTTCTGCAGCTGCAGGAAGTCGGGGAGAAACATTGATGCCACCGCAATGGATTTTTCATTTAAGAGATAATCAGGAAGGCTCAGCTGGCTCCAAATAGGAAGAAGTATTATCAAAAATCCTCATCTCTCAGTGTTAATTTCTTTGCTCTGGTAAATGCAGCTTCTGGAAGCCTGGGTTCTCTGCGCACTTTCTGAGCAGCCTGCGTGCAGGCTGGTGGTGTGGCTGAGGACATTACTGTTCAGATGTTTATTGTGGTGGTTTTGCCTTCCTGAGGGTAGAGAGTTTTAAAGTAATAATCTTTCTTTTTTGATGCCAGAATGCCTCACTATAAACCAACCTTGGACTGCAACCTGGGGGAATGGTTTTTAACGCAATTGTTCCAAGTCAAATCTCCTTTTTCTCTTGTTCCTTGAAGGAACATTTTAAGCAGATGTGACACAGACGTGACCTGTGACCATAGCAAGATTTTAATCCAGTTACTCTTTGTTTTGTAGCCCTGATTCTGTGGCAGTGCTAAACACGGATTGAATCTTTTCAAGCCATTGAGGATTAGCGCCGGATAGAATGATGCCAGAATAATTACTCACACCAGATGCAGTGTCATCCTTTTAGTTTTAGCTCTCTTACCTTGTAGCTTATCTCACTTATTTTTATTCAGCAATTATTTCTCCTACCGAGGGAGCACTTACATGTCTCACATCACTGTGTTGTGTTTATAAGGGTGCCAGCTAGAGCCTGCGATAAAGATTTGTAAAGTAAAACTATCTGCCGCTAACAAGATTATATTTTGCTGCGTATTTTAATCTTCTCCCATTGCGTGTGTTCTACCAGACGCATTCGGCTTAACAAAATGACCCAGCCTTGCGCACTTGCTGCTGGCAGACTTGCTCCAGCTAAGCCAGCACGTACCCAGATGAGGCTGAAAGTGATTGCTTTCACAGGCGAGTTGGTATTGCCTGTCTCAGGGGATGCGTCTAAGCCTTAAGTTTTGAAATCATTTCAGTTTTCAGTCCTGCTCATCCTGCTTCTGAGCATTTCACCTCTCAGCCCGGCATTTTCCTTTAGGATGTATGGCCTGGGAGGTGCTCAAATTGCAGCTTGTTTACTGCTTCCCGTGGTTTCTGCTTGTCATGCTGCAAATGCAAACTGGTGGAGTCCCTCAAAATAGAACTTACAGCCCCAGGGCAGATCACTGGAAACCTGCTTAGCTTAGGCTGAGATCACTGAGATGGACTGCAAGCCTGGCACAGTGTGGGGAAAGAGAGGGGCAGGAAGATAAATGCTGCCTTGAAGAGACCAGGGTTCTGCAAACTTGAGAGGACAGTGAGGACCCACATGCTGAAGAGAGACACGCTTCAACATGAAGAGCTGGTTTGGGATTCAGAAGGAGGGCCTAAATCTTGCTAGAACCACAGGCTTGGTGGAGGTGATTAAGTTCCTTCAGCTAAGCAGCAGAAGGAAACCACCCTGTGATGCAGTTCTGCATCTTGTTAGGCTGAGAAGCCACCAAATAGTATAAATAACATCTGACCATCTAACCCACAGGGTAGGACAGGGGCTTTGCTCATGGAGGAGAGTGCTGCTGAACTCAGGCCAAAGGGAGGGTTTGATGAGGGTCCTGCTCCATCCCTGCTCGCTGGGCTCCCAGGGCAGTGGGGTTTGATTTGTCCTGTTATGGGGTTCGTCAAACCCCTTTCTAGTGTCTACGGCTCCTGTGCCTGCCCGTCCTATAGCTCCCCCTGCCTTCCAAAATCGTGAGGTTGCCTTCAGCATTGTTTGCCCACCAGCTCTGGCGCTGTTATTAAGCCTGTTCTCTTCAACCTGAAAACAAGGGGTTTGATTTCTTCTCCATGACCAGGATAAAATACATGTTTGTTATTGTTTCTGTGTGCTAAGAGGCCTTTGAGGTGCGGGGGAACCAACCAAAACAACCTAACATAAATACGTTGAGATGAGTGGTAAACCTGTGAGCTGGCAGGCTGCCTCCATCATCTCAGATGTGACAGAGCAGCCTGTTGGACATGTTTTCTCCTGGTAGGATGGATGGGAAACAGGCTGGGGCTCACAGCACCTTGTTTTTCCTCTTCTCTCTGTTCCCCTTACTTGATCTGCAGCTCACATGGGTATTGTACTTTCCCCACCTCTGTCTAACCTCTGTACTGCAAAATACCGTGAAGACTCCAAATACAGAGTTCTTTTGAGATCTGCTGAGTTATTAATATCCTTTAATTTAACCATCTCATCTTTATACGTCACAGTTTTCACGGTTCCTGTCGTGGGTTGCAGCTCACAGGAGCAGCCTGGCAATGCAGTTCTGGTCAGGAGGGTGTTTAAGCATCCTTGGGCTCTTACCAGCTCACAACGAGAAACTGGAGCCCAAGCAGGGACCTGTGTTCACTTCAGAGCCCTGGGGTGCTCCTGTGCTCCACAGAATGACTTGTGACGCTCCCCAGCTCCCACAGTGTGATTTAACCACAAGTTGGAAATGTTGGTTGGGGTTCAGTTCATGTTGGGGTGTTGTTGAAAGGTCTGGCCATGGTTTTGAGCTGTGGTCCTGGTTCCTTTTTTGCCCAAGAGGGCACCAAGACAGCCTAGATGAAGGATTTGTGGGTCTGTGCATTGTATCGTGTTTTCTTCCAGTTTCTTGGTCTCATCTGGGAGGAGCACAGCCTTGTGTGCTGCTGATTATTGTCTGCAATGTTATGCTTAAGACCCCAGACAGCAAAACTGGAAGCAGCCTGGAGACTGCCCAGGGCCATGCCACAGAGAAACAGGGGCTTGGGGACAGGGCAGTGGGGACCCACAGGCAGGCGTTCCATCTGTTTGTTGAATTGATGGTCCTGATTCACCATGAAGGCAGACCAACTTGGGGACAGCTTTTGCTCATACGTGGCTACAACTGGCAATACTGTAGATAGCTCTATTTTTCCCTTTCTTAATTAAGCAATAATAACTTTTGGAATGGTAAAGGATTTTTAAAGAGTCTTAAAACTAAAATTAGACTTCAGCCTGAGGCTGAGCATGGACAACTTCAGCCAGAGAGGAGGATTTTTCCAGGAGTGGAAATGGCGTTTGTAACAGAAGCTTCCTGGATACATTTGCAATTACTGTTGTTGGTACTGTGGAGGTCAAAGGGGACTTAAAACAAAGCAGCACAGGAAATCTAACGTGTCTCAAACAAGTGAATAGAGAAGATGGACGGGAAAGATGGATGAGAGTCTGATTTGCAACTCTTCCATCCTTTCTGTGTCTCCCTGCCTGTTGCACACCTTTCCAGAGATGAGTAGCTACTCGTGCTACTCGTGGCCGCCTGGGGCTACTGGGAGCTTTTGGTTCAAAATACAGTGTTAGAGAAGTTGGAGAAGGAGGCAGAGCTTCAGCTCCCACTGCCTGTTTTGAGCACAAAAGCTTGGGGCTCCTCTGATGATGCTGATGCTCAGGGGAAGCCCTGGTTGGGTGCTGCCTGTGGGTACCCCAAACCTCAGCTTCTCATTTGTGAAATAGGAGAGTGGTGCCCATACTGCTGTGTTCTCCCTATGGCAGTGAAGGACTGTGTTAATTTTTCAGTTAGATAAATGTTTGCCATGCCTGTGGGGTGTGGAGAAATGGTTCTGCATAGCTGGAGCTCGCTTAGGGTGGAAAGATGCCTCATTAGCTCTCAAATGAGGGGAGGAGATAACAGGCAGGGATAATAAGACGCCCTTGTTAAGAAACTCAGGGGTCACATGAGCTGCCCCAAATCCTCAGCATCTCCTGTTTCTGAGACGTCTTGTGATTTACTGGCTGGTGACTGACCCAAAAGCCTCACTGCAGTCAGAATGATGGAAAAAAATCAGGCTGCTCTATACATCTTAAGCCAAGCAGGAAGAGAATTGCCCCTTTGAGTTATGTACCCCGTCCGAGCTGAGCAGACAATTGCTTTTTTGAGGGATTCCAAATCTTGCATGTTAACATGTGCGCAAATACATGCAAATCCTTTACTACAGACTCAGCAGAGGCATCACTTGCCCCATCATGAGCCCTGGCGTTCGTGCTCCTCCTCGCATTGTCTGGAGATGGAGCTACTCCCTGATACAGCCCATTTATTTCCATCCCAGAAGAAACAACTGAGAAGCAGAGATAAGCAGCCCTTGGGGGGGGGGGGGGGGGGGGGGCGTGATAAGGGCTGTTTGCTGAGTTCCTTCTTTGTCTGAGAGGAATTTTAACATTTATGCCACTGTTTCAAACTCTGCTTTCAGTCTTGCTGTTGCCAAGAGGTGATGAGCTCTTCTGCTGCCCTTGTTTAACATAGCTGTGGCACCCAGCCTGAGCAGGGTTGGCTTCGATGGTGTTTGCTGCAGTACCTCTTGCATGCCCACCCAGCCGAGCCAGCATCTGTGGCTGGAAGAGCTCTATGGCCAGGAGCTCTTCCTGCAGGCAGGGTTCTGCTGCCCTCTTGGCCCCAAGGGAGTCTGGTCCTGCCTGTGCCACCCAGACCCCAACACATGCAGGCTGTTTGCTGGGAGATGCTCCTTTGTTGGAGCTACAGAACGTTTGCAAGGACGCACTTTGCCTTGGCTTCAGGCTGCCCTGGTCCTTCTTCCTTCATTTTTAGCTCTGCTTGTGCTTTTCCTGTTTATTCTCACAGCAGGGAGGCCTCAGCTCTCTTCAGAAAGCTGGGGGCATGCTCACAGCTCTCTCCAGAGCCTCTTGCACAGCACTCATGTTTTCAGCGTGGTTTAACTTATTGTTGGTGCCACTGCAATGATGAAAGGGCTGTGGGAGGCTCCAGAGATGGCAGAGGCTGTGCTTCAGTAACTGTGGCATACAACAAGAGACTGCCTCATCCCAGAGACCTCAAGGTCAGTTGGGCTTGTGTTGAGCTGTATGTAGTTGGAGCTGGGCTGGAAGCATGCTTCTGCATCCTAAACAAGACAGTCTCTGAAGCCAGGTTCTCCACTTGCTGTGTGGGGCCCTGTTTGCTTCCAGTTCCCCTCGTGTGCTGGTTTTCATCCATAAATGACGTGTGGGGTGTTGTATCCAGTTTGCACCATCCCCCTGCACTAGTGGATGGGTGGGGATATAACTGGAGACAGGGATTAGAGCATCCCCTAAGGAGAGGTGCCAAGAGCACCACGCAGAAGCAGCCGTTGTGAAGTAAAATACATCCATCTTGTAACTTCCTCACATGAGGCGCTGGCCTTGAGGAGAACAAACTTTTCAGCCTGTTTCTGAGCCAGTTGCTGCTTTGTACCATGTGAAGTCAATTCAAGGCAGGCTCCTCTCCAGCTAAATTTGACACCAGGAAATGTTCTTGTTCTCCTCATTTGCGTCCCGCCGTCCTGGCCCCGCTGCAGGGCAGCTCCATGCAGTGCTCCGAGGTGCTCCCCATCCTGTGCCTCCTGCAGCATGGCTGATGGCTGGTTCCCTTGCTTCTTTCCACAAGCTTCTCCACAGCTTTTTTTTACCCTGCATGCCTGAAGGTGGTTGTGCTGGCAGCAATCATTGCTTCGTTGGGAAATGCAACATCAATGGGTTTCTCTTCGACGGCCCTCAGCTCCTCAAGTGATGCTCTAGGATGTTGCTTTTAGCAACGGCACCAAAGTATCTCCAGCTTTGTGTCCTCCCCAATGCTGGAGACCTCTCTTAATCACTAGGGGAAGTACTTCCACCTGAGATGAGCTTGCAGACCCTTCTTCAACATAAGAAGGACATGGACCTGTTGGAGCAAGTCCAGAGGAGGCCGCAAAGATGCTCCAAGGGCTGGAGCAGCTCTGCTCTGGAGATGGGCTGAAAGGGTTGGGGTTGTTCAGCCTGGAGAAGAGAAGGCTCTGGGGAGACTTTAGAGCAGCTCCCAATGCCTAAAGGGGCTACGTGAGATCTGAGCTTTGGACAAGGGCCTGTAGTGACAGGACAAGGGGGAATGGCTTTAACCTGCCAGAGGGAAGATTAAGATGAGCTCTTAGGCAGAAGCTCTTCCCTGTGAGGGTGCTGAGGCGCTGGCACAGGGTGCCCAGAGAAGCTGTGACTGCCCCATCCCTGGCAGTGTTCAAGGCCAGGTTGGACACAGGCGCTTGGAGCAACCTGCTTTAGTGGAAGGTGTCCCTGCCCATGGCAGGGGGTTGGAACTGGGTGAGCTTTAAGGTCCCTCCCAACCCAACCCAGGCTGTGATTCTCTGCAATGAGAGAAAGGCTCAAGAATGAAGGCAGAATTTCTAGAGAGTGGTTTGTGTGGTTTCTTCATGCTTAAAAAACCCAAACAACAAAACCGCCCCCACTCTTCTCAAGTTGTGTGGGGCTCCTTGGCCCCACTGGCAGGTGAAGTCATTGTTGATGAAGCTTTGGTGATGGTTAGGTGAGGCTGTGTCTGTCCAGAGCCAAGCTAGCAGGTTTCCCTTTGCAGGACATGCCACTCCACCTGGGCTGTGGCTCCCTTTATATGGTAAGGAATGCAGCACACAGAGTGTCTCCAGGCTCCATCGCTCTTCCACAAGTAACAAGGGAATAAGTAATGAGCCATTGCTGGCAGGAGCAGCCGGACGTGCTGCTGGCCCTGGCCCTGCTTCCTCTCCAACACCCACCAGCTCTCCGTCGTAGTACCAGCACCCACAGCACACGGTCCCTGCAGCATCTGTGTGCATGGCCAAGATGATGCATGTGCATCATCTCACTTCTTCCCCCTCTGCTCTGAGTGCATTGAGGGGGATGCTGCTTTTTCAATTTCATCTCACATTTGAAATGTACATTTTTATATTAACTTTTTACTGCAGGGAATTATTTTTAATTATAGTGAGGTGGAAGATGGTAAAATAAAGTTGAGTAAGTGAGACCTATGTGAAGAAGTCATGGAAACCATATGATAGAAGTGGAAAGACACTCTTAGGACACTGAGTATTGTTCCCATGAAATTATATATCCTAATGTAAAGAAAATAGTTGTAATTAAAGCTGTTAATCTTGTGCATTTAATGAGGGGAAAGGAAGAGAGCTGAATGTCTCACGGGCAAGATCTTGAAGTTTGTACAGTTTGCCCAGGGAGGTGGCGAAACCCCATGCCTGGAGATGCTCGATATTTAATGGTGCAGAGTTTTTACAGAGCCTGTGGCCCTGCATGGAGACATTGCTGATGACTAAACAGGCTACCTGTGTCCTTTTCATCCTTTGTTCTTCTGACCAGGAGAAGCTATCCACTGGTGGTACCCACTTGCCTGGATGGGGCAGGAGTAAATCAGCTTCCTGACCCAGTCCTTGCACTCCTGGCTGTATGTGGTGTGAGCTGTCGGTTGGTGGTTGTGTAGGTTCTGATTGATCATGCGCCTCACCTGTTCAGTCTTTTTGTTTAACACCATTGTTTAAAGTCCTCGAGATAGTTGATTTATATCATTTTTAAAAGCCAAGACCTCCAATGCTCTCCTGCCATCTTCCATCTCCTGGAGGGGATGTGTCTGGAGCGGGGAGGAGGGAGAAACGTGCGGTCTGGTTTTTTACCCATCACCGTGCTCGTGCTCCTGGCTATCCGAGCATTGATTGTTGGGTTTGTTTCCCTTTGAAGCTTGTGATTGATATCCTGAAAACCAAAATTTAACTAAGAAGTCCTGAACCTTCTTAGAGTAGCTATCTCCAATGAACCTGGAGCTCTGGAGCTATTAATTATTCTTAGCATCTTGTTGCATATTGAGCCTGCTTCGCATTGTATTGCTAAATGAGATGGAAGCAGCAAAGGAGCAAGCAACTTTGGTGAGGCAGAGGGCCCTTGCACAGTAGCTGGTTAATTAAAGTATTCACATGAAATGGTACCTTGGTTATTTCTTAAGGAAACAGCCAGAGGCGATGCTGAGACTCTCTGATTGGACACAAACCAGACGTGAGGGGTGCGTGGGGGTCACGGTGCAGTTTAGATCTAATGAAAGGCAGGAAATGGGAAAATCTGGCAAACCTCCCTGGCTTGACTTAACGGAGCCTCTTGACTTTTGCTAGAGTGCGTTTTTTGTGCTGCAGTGGCCAAATGGAAAGTTAGACTCGAATCTGGGTCTGAGCGCTAGTGTGCTTAGCTGGCTTGGATGCAGTGGTGAAAAAGAAGGGAAGGTATTTGAAAATCACAGCCCCTGGTTGTTTAACTGTTGCTGCCTTATGAATTTCTTCACTTTACCTTATATCTGCAGTGGCAATGGTAATTTTTCACTTGATTTTTGTGTGGTACCTTTTTATTTCTGTGATGTCTTTTTTCTGCTACCCAAGTGAGACATATCTCGTTCCTCATAAGTCGGTGGTGTTTCATTAGCACAAATTGATTCAGAATCCTGTGTGTTTACTTTAAAATAGATACCATTGACCCATATTGTGGGAGAGCATTGCATTTTTATAATAGAAGCCAATTTATCACTGTTCTCTTTAACCTCCTTTTTGTGGGGCTGGGTGATGTTTTCAACCAGGTTAGTCCTTTGCTGTGAAGGAAGGTGAAGGGGTGCAATGTCCTAGCAGCCCTGCAGGTAAATGCTCAGGTTCAAGCCCACAAAGAAAACCCCCATGGACCATCAGCTGCAAGAGCAGACCCTTAAAAGAAGTGCTAAAAAGTGATATTTGCTGTGAATGAGGTTAATGGCTATTAAATTGCAACCTGTGGGCTGTTCTTCCAGTTCTTCTTGTGCTTTCCCCCAGCCCATCCAGCTCTCAGGCAGCATGCAAGCTGGTGTTCTGCCGAGCCAGGCGGTTAGGATGCTGTGGTAGTGTGACTGTGGCTTTTGTTGCCTCCCTTAATTTAATTTAGCTTTATATGTTCAGACTATAATCAATTTTTATGCTACTTTAATAAGCAAATTTATGCTATCAGCATGCTAAAGGGACTTACCGTTCATGGCTTCCCAGTCAAACCACCATTTTCTGTATTAGAGAAATGCTCTGCTGTCCTAAATTGAGTAACTGCTCAGCAATTACTGGCTGGCATGGTGATCTGCACCAGGAGGGCATGTGGCCCTTGCCCATGCTGGCCCCTGGAAAGGCTCCTCATGGTGCAGTGAAGGGAAAAGCGTTTACATATCCCTAAACATTGGGCAGCCTGACTCAGCTGGATTGCCAAGTGTTGTTACAGCAAATATGGACTTTTATTTCCTCCTTATAAGAGAGACAAATCCTGCGTTAGAAAATGCCTGAGCATAAAAAAAGGTTGAGTTTAGGATCTGCAAACCACCTGCTGGCTACTAAAGCAGGAATTGCTTTGCAGTCTTATTCAAGCACAACTCACTGGGGCATCTCCTATTTTTCCTCTCTCCTCACCTTGCAGGAAGATTTGCCTTCACTGTAAGTGCTCCCAGGAAGAGCACATTGTAACAGTTATGCCTCTGGAGATGGAGAAGACCGTCACGAAGCTCATGTTTGACTTCCAGAGGAACTCGACTTCTGATGACGACTCGGGCTGTGCCTTGGAAGAGTACGCGTGGGTCCCCCCCGGCCTGAAGCCAGAGCAGGTAAAGCTGACACCGCCCAGTTGTAACAACCAGAAATAAACTGGTTTAATATGCTTTTTGGAAATAGATGCCCCGATTTTTCTCTAGGGGAGCAAACGCTTGTTGCATCTGGCTGTTTCCAGGTGCACTATAGAGACTCAGAGACAGGTTTGGTCTGAATGAGCAAATGGAACAAAATAGAGATGCGATCCGTGCAGGACTTGTGGTTTTCTGCATCTGTAGATGTAATTGGTAATTGAGAGTGGGGAAACAAAATAATTCCAGGGTGGCATTTGTTGTGGTTGTGCAAGGGAATGGGTACAGATGTACCTACTGCTGCTTCGTTGGAGAAAAATGTGGTGGGACTTCAGTGCTCCCCAGGGACTCGGTGCTTGTGTTCTGCCCTCCTGACCACTCCTCTCTGCAGTCAGTGCAGGGCCGACAGTCAATGCTGGTAAAAGACACTGAAAAACAAGCCAAAATCTTTGGGATTGGCTTTTTCAAGCGTGGTGTTTGTGCCTTACTGGAAGGAATTGCTCGAATTGTTCAGGCGTCTCAGAACAGGAATTGAGCAGGATGGATTAGACCTCAGCATGCTGTCTGTGCAGAGCGGAGTGCACACTGATTTCTGTTCTTTGCAGTTTACATGATTCGCTTGCTTTTTATGCTGATCTTTTATGTGTTCAACTCAGAACTTAATTTGCAGAGGAGATTGCGAAATGAGCTTAGTCTTGATAATTGCTATGGCAATCATTTTAAACTGTGTAAGGAGGCTGGGAGAGGGTGGAAAGCTTTCATTCTTACTGTTGTAGTTGCTGTCCTTAAATATTGTGTTTTCCTGAGCTTTTATTCAGAAGGGCTTAGGCATTTCCTGAAATATTTTGGCACCATCCGTAGGCTGTAAATACTATCTGTCTGATTAGAGAAAATCCAGTTGTTTGGTGGTTTGGTTTTTCTCTGCTTGTCTTTACAAGCCTTGCTCAATGTTTGTTTGAAACTGCACAGCACTGTGTGTTTCATTTGGTGCCATCCAACCATGCAAATCAGGCAGCAGCCTTGTTTTCTGTCACATTCCTTATGTCAGAGGCTCCCTTTGTGCCTCCCAGGAGGTACAAGACACGGTGTATGGAGAGATGCAGATGGTGCTGAAGTATCTCTGCTGGTCCTTCATGCTGTGGGGACATGAACCAGTTGGGTTTCTGGAGTCCGGTTGGAGGACCATACCCATGCTGGTGCCACCTGCTCTCAGCATCACCTTCTGTCCAGGCATGTTGGTGGCTTCTGGAGCCCAAGCTGGCCCATGTCTCTGTAGCTTTGGGTGGACATACTGGTATTTAGCGCCAGGTGGCACCTGACCAGGTAGACATGGTTGCTGTTCAGTCCAGCATGGCATGGACAGCAATTTAAACCCACTTCTAGCATGGTGATGACATATTCCAGAAGACATGGATGCTTCTTTGATCCCTCGGCTGCTTTTTAAGAAATAGCATGCTGCGAGGAAGTTTGGGATGCTCAGGAGCAAATAAAAGTCCATTAGCTCCAGCAATCGGTACTCGTGTCTCATGCATTCCTCAGGTTAATGTATTTTTAGTCTCTTCCAGCATCTGTTCCTTGCAGAGGTCACGGTGCTCCTCAGTCACCCACTTTCTAATTACGCTCCTCTGTCTGCGTTGCTGAGCCTTTTAGCAGATTTGCCACTTCAGAGCTGTTTCTAATCACCATGGAGATGAAGAGCAGCCCTAAGCAGAGCCGAAGACAGGCACTGAGATCCTTCAAGCTAGCTCATTCAACAACCTTTTTGGGACCTTTCACACATTAGATAAGCCACTAAGGAGACAAAAGTGAGGTGTGACTACTCTGGGCTGTGAAAGAGCTATGATGCAGGACTGGGGGGTGTCCCCGGGTGAAGAATAACACCATGAATTTCTATGGGAGTTACCATGGGGTGTCATTGCACGGCTGGGAGGTGCCCTGGGATGCAGGAGGATGCCCTTTGCCTCCCGCAGGGGTACGAGGTACTTCTACAATGACTTACTGGAGCAAGGCTCCAGATAGATGAAGGGCTTTCTAGTGAATGAGCCTGGCATGCATATAGGATGTGGAGCCTCTGAAAGGCTGATGTCTGCTGTGGAGCAGCTGGTGGGCTCTGCTCTGGCTGAGGACACTGCTGTCAGCCTGGGCTAGAAATACAGATTTGCAGGCAGTGATTTGTTTTCTCCGCCTTGCGCTGTTTTGCTGTCGTGTTTCTTTGACATGAAACAGATGAAATGAAACAAGTTTTTTTTCTGCAATATTCTAGTTTATTAAAATCTCTGCACAGCATATGAGCTGGGGAGGTAAGTGGTCCCCGGAAAGACTAATGCAGTTTTCTTATTATGCTTGGACGACAGCATTCCTACCTCACTATTCTTGGGAGACAGTGTTCATGTCTCACTCAATGCAGCAATTTACAGAGTATCAGGGGGAGGAGTTGGCCAGCGAACATGGCACCGGTTTTTGGCAGTGTCCATAGATCATTTCAGAGTTTGGAGAGTCTCTTCAATTCAGAGCTTAAATTATTAAGTATAATCGAAAGGGGAATCAACTCAAACCTACACGGTCTCAGTGGATTCCTGGAGACTAATTCAGGCATCATCTGGTCTGTGGTACATGTCAACTCTTTGAAAATCATGTTGGTTACTTAATGTCCACTCCTGAAGAGAAAAAAAACATTGGTCCGGTGTTCGCTACACTGTATTGAAGAGCAGAGCCGGAAGTTATCCCTTACAGCTCATCAGTGTGCAGGACTACAAAATGCCTTACACAACAACCATAAATATTATGTATTTCTAAATATGTTTGTAACACAGGGATAAAGATTGTAATATAAAAAATGTAATAACACTGCATGAGGTATGGTAGAAATTCATCTGGAAAAGTGGCTCAAATTTATGACATCTCTGCTCAAGAAAGAGGGGTATAAACTGGAAGGAGGCTGGAAATGTTGTTTCATTGAGGAGCCTAGAAGAGCTTGGTTTGTTCAGCCTAGCAAATCAAAGGGTTATGATCAATCCCTGTGCATTAGAGGAGGAAGAGCAGTTATTCAAGCTTCAACTTTGGCACAAGAACATAGATGTAAACTGGCTCCAAACGCATTCAGGCAGGAAATTGGAGGAGGTTTCAAACCATCAGAGGTGTAAGGCTCAGCAGCAACCCTGCCAACAGGGAGAGCAACGGGTAAAACCCAACACTGAGCTCCATAAATTACAACATGATCGGAAAATGTGGTTTCTTGTAATAGCAGTCACTACATGGGATGGCCAAGAGGCTCCTGTGGGCTCTAATCCCACTTGGATTGGACCTCAGTGAGAAGTTGTCCCATGCGGAAGAGGGACTTCTCTCTGGAAGATACGGATGCAGATGGGAATGGGAGAGATGGCTGCATGGGAGTTGAAGCAGACGTTCAGGACGTGAGCTTTGACAAATGCTCTCTTTTCCTGCCTGCCATTTGATGGCCAGATGAAGAAATAAGTGTGAAAGTCTTGCACTGGGCAGACACCAGGAGAAACGTATGCTTAGCAAAGCGAAACCCCAGACCTGGCTGCAAAGACGGGGGAAAGCAGCTTCAGGAGCCAGTTTGTCTGCTGGGGCTGGCAGTCTGACAGCTGATCCTCCTTCCACTGACATAAGTTTGAGTGCAGATGCTTAAAAATAAGTACTTTTAAGATGTATTTTTCACATTTTTAGGCAAGGCATATGTAAATGCATGTGAATGCGTAGCCTTGGAATCCTGGGGCCTGTGGCTTGGAGGAATCCAAAGAGGTTAGAACATGCCAGCTTGAATTTCAGAATACAAGGGCTTTTTGAGGATTTCTGTCTTTATTGTGTCTCAATAATAGGAGCAGCTGGTTATAGGCACAGATTTCTAATGAAACAAAAGACGGGGCTCAGCTTCAGCTGCGGTGTGGCTTTCTGTATAGTTCCGGCATGCCAACATTCAAGACCCTTGTATGTGCTGTAAGAACTCAATTCCCTCTGGCTGTCAGCACTGTTGCTCTGATCAAGTCCCTTAAAAAGTTATGAAAGTCTCATCTGAGCTAAAATTAGTAGCATGAAGGTTCAGGGACTATTTTTCTCTAAGGCAGACGTTAGAGCTTGGACCTCAAGAGCTTTGCAGTATGGTGTGAAGCTCGTAGCTGTCACAGGGAATTTATTCAGGGTCTAACGTACATGTTGATTCCTGTCCTGGATCTTTTGCAAGACCTTTAGCAAGGGCTTGAGTTATAAAACCTCCGGGCTTCATCAGTTGCTGTTCAGGTCGTGAAGTGGGGAAAGGACAGCTGAGATGAACCTACATGGAACATGCATTTGCACCTTACCTAAAGATACCCATTTTCACCACCTTGGTGTAGTAGAAGGTACATTATCTGGGCCAGTCATCTCTGGGGGATGTGCGCCCCACTTATGCCTATGTGTCACAGTCAAGTGCATTTTACCTTCTCCTCCTTTCTTGAGCCCTTTAATTTCAACAAACTGTTTCACTCCACCAGAGATTAAAGCAAGGAAGTAACAAGATAGACCACAGCAACCCTGTGCTCCAAGCCTGCATAGTAAATGGGAAGCAGATAAGCTAATTTATGGCCTCATGAAGAGCTTCCTTGGTAGATCCTGATTTGGAGAGCACAGTGGGTGCAAAGCTGAGGGAACTGAAAAGGAGCTGTAACTCGTGTACGCCGGTGCCAGAAGCTGCAGCTGCCTCTCACTCTGCCCCCTTGCACACATGCACGCTGTGGTATTTTACCCAAACCCTACATTTCAGCTCATTTTTCAAAGCTTTCCAATTTCACTTGGAGGTAGCGGTGAGTCCATCACCTCCCGGGTGAACTCTTTCAGTATCGAAATAGCTCAGCAGTTAGTGACTCTTATTTCAAGGCTGGAGCTTTCTAATCCAGCCTCCAGGCATAGGACTGTGTGGAATGCTTCCCAGCTGGATGGAGCAGCAATCCTGCCCATGAAATGCTCTTTCAGTGTGCAGTCCCAGTGCTGCATGACCTGGGAGCAGCCAGGGTGGGTTAGGAGATCCTGAAGCTGTTTTCTCTGCCCTGGAGCAAAGCTGATGGAGGAGGTGTGAGTGCATCCCATGCTGCAAAATAACCCCCATGGCAAAACCATTTTGCTGTGTGTCTGTATCCTGGGTGTTTTCCCAGTCATGATGAGCCAATGTAAAAATTATTTAATCCTTGAACAGTCTTATTATTGGAAAGGGAATCAGCATCAATTGGTGGGGCATGGAAACAAAACCACTCATTCAACGTGGTTTGTTCAGTTCTGAAGTAGCTATGTGGTGGTCAGCAGAGGTAAGAGGCAGGGAATGAGCAGGGAGTGGAAAAGAAAACAGATAAACCCTGGACTAAACAGTGTAAACGTTCAAGGCCAGGTCGGACGGGGCTTGGAGCAACCTGGGCTAGTGGGAGGTGTCCCTGCCCATGGCAGGGAGTTGGAATTGGATGAGCTTTAAGGCTTATTACAACCCAAACCATTCTGTGATGCAGTGAACTTGTCCTGGAGCTTTATTCCAGTGTACAATTACAGCTTTTCCTTGTTGTGCTGTTATTCTAGTATGCTGCCCCTGGCCTTACCAGCACAAGAACAGTTTAAGTGGCAAACCCAGGGGAATGGTCAATGCAGCAGATGATCATTATAATTGCTCGTGCTCCAGGGGACCGTGGTTGGTGTGACTGTTGGTCAGTACCTCACAGCACAAAGCCCACTCTCAGATGCTTTTGAAGACACTTGTTTCTGGCTCCCTTTAATCCAAATTCAGTTTCTGCCTAAAAAAGAAAAATGATGGCATGCGCTTTGACAAGTCTAAAACTTGTGGATATACGGCCTTCATTCAAATACTGCTCTTTGATGCCAGCAGGAAGCAGTGTTTCTGTGGGATATCTTACAGACCAAGAACTGCTCCAAAGGCTTGGCACGAGTAGATGTCAACTGGTGAGCAGCAACGCTCAAACAACTCGGCTGCCGTTAGCCATGGGAGAGAAGCACGAGGAGAGCCGCAGAGCATGCCAGAACAAATAACACTTAGGAAAATGGTTTTTCCTTTGTTCCCTGCCTTTGTCCCTGCAACTCAGGAGCGGGTTTCCAAGAACAAACCCAGCATTGTGGGGCACTGGACAGCCTGGTGCTGGGGGTACAGCCACCTCCCACTGCTGCCTGCTGGCACATGGGAATGTCCATGGATCTGGGGGTGATAAGAGTCTGCTCCCAACCAGGGCTGCGGGGTCTCAAGGGGACCCTGGTTCCCTCCTGGGATGCATGCCTAGCTGTGGCCCTGCACTTAGTAACCCCAGCCAGCAGTTCCCATTCTCCTCTCTGTTTCAGAGCATCTGGCCTTGCTGCAAGGATTGTTTTGCTTCAAGAAATAAGTAAGTGCTTTGTGTGCCAATAGCCACAGACAGGAGGGCTTGCTAGGCTCGGGCCAAAGCACACTGAACCCATTTTCCAGTTTTGCACGTGCTATCATCTGTGAAGCTCATGTATGAGCCTACGTGTACAACCACTTGCAGCACTGAGAAGGTTATTTGCGTGTGGCTTGTTTGGGTATTTTCCTCTCTGCTTTTCCAAGGGAGGCCAGCAGGAATGAGAGAAATACCAAATACACTGTTTCTCTGTCAATTCTAAGCACTTGGTGTAAAAGATCATGTAATGCCTGATGTGTCATTCAAAAGCCAACACTGAGCAGGAGCAGCCCTGCTCTCCAGGGCCAGGGCAGGCTTGTCAAGCCACTGGCTGGCTTCCTCCTCCTGCAGCCAAAGCTCATAGGAGCTCACGAGCAGCAAGACAGGGATGGGGCCATGAGTGAGCACAAGCTCATGGTGCTCTACCACTGTGGTATATCCCTGGGTGGGATGGAATGGGCTGCTGGGCATGGTCCCAGGGGAAGCAAAGCTGTCCTGGACTGCGTGGCATGTGTGGGTTGTGAACCAGCTCCACTGGATGTGATAGTTTGCTATGCCTAAGCGGCGGCTGACCCACCATGGTCCATTTTTTTGGGGACACCCGTGTTCAAGCACTCTGCTGCACACAGGCCAGCACATACTGCTCTCAGTGGGCATTTCACAGCTGGTTTTGCAGTTTGTTTGCATGAAAGCCAGGCAGGATTGCCCAGCTGGATGTACCAGAGATGTTATGGCTGAGCAAGTTGGCACCCATCAGCTGAGCCACGCCAGGACACCACAAGCTGCTTTGTAGTCCATCCCAGTGGTAGAGTCATCCCAAACAGCCCGGTTTGGTGGGTGCTTTCAGTCAGAGTGTTGTACTTGGGACAAGGACAGCCAAATGCTACTTCCCAGCAGTAATTCGTGGCGTGAGAAACGTATTTCCTCCATCTCCTTTGATTCATTGATCAAAGAGATCCTTCATCAATGGCTTAAATTCACAGGTTGGTTGCAAACTTTTTCTTCTGGGAGAAGGTGTAAGACTTCGCTCACAGATACGCTCAGGTGGGTTTTGCCTTTGTCACCCGTGGAGCTTCCAGAAGCTGCAGTCCTGCCTTTGTGGGGCAGGGGTAGGTTTGTAAACTGTCAGAGTTAAACTGGAAACACACCCCAAACCTAGGAAGACTGCAGAACACAAAGGCGTTTGTAAACTTAATGTAATTACTTTCCGCAGTGCCTTTGAATAAAGTTGGCTCCACTTTAAAGGCTTTTTCCTACCCTCATTTTACATTGTGTTCTTTCCTTTCTCCTGGTTTCTTTCTTTAATTTCTGTCTTTCCCCTCCCTCTGCCCTCCTCTTTTAGCTCCAAGCAGCTGTTAATTTCCAAAATGTGTATTGGTTTTTGTTAGCAAAACTTGGTGTTTGGACACTTTCCTTTTGAAGGTGAGAATAACACCCTGGGAAGATGAATATCTGCTGTGCCCGTTCTTGTGGTACAGAGCCCGTTCGAGTGCCTGGGAGATCTCCTCAAGGCAAGATGGGGCTTGCCTGGCCGTCCACAGCACCCACAGCCAGCCCATCCCTGTGCCATCTGGGGTCTCATGACATTGTTTGGAGCCTTATTTTAACTCAGCCTGATGTTTTCCAGATTCCTTCAGAGTTTCTCCCATCCAGATGTGAGCAGAGGTCAGAGAGAAGAGGGGCAGTGCGGGGAAGTTGAGGATGAAAGCCTGGCCCCACCAGTGTCTCCTGTGTGTTAATGATGCTTGTTAGGATAAGCATGGGCGGAGCAGATCTGTTGTGAGAGGAAGCAGCAGGATGTGGAGCTGCTGTGGTCTAAGGCAGAACTATTTAATAATGAAACAGTTAAAGATACTGCACAATTTAGAAAGGAAATGTTATCCGTCCTGGGTCATTGCCCCACACTGTTATCCTTATCTGCGTGCAGCTCATGTTGCATAGCCTGTAAGTCAGTGAGGAGCCATCTGCTGGTGCTTGGGGGGTCTGGATCAGGCCCTTTGGCCCTGCATGCCTCGCTAGTTACAAAGGCTTGTGCGTGCTCCGGACCAGAGCTGGATGGAGGAGGAGTTGTTTTAGCAGAAAACAGTGACCTTTTGTACAAAAGCAAAGTGCAGACTGAGCAGTTTTAGTTTTCCAGCAAGTTAAAATTTTCTGTAGGCCTTTTCCCTGAAAAGCCAGATTGATCTGAGAATCCCCCCTTTCCTTCTTTATATTAACTAGTTCTTGAGCATCCCAACTGGGCTGTGCCAACCCAACTGCTAGCCGCTTACCTGTGGAGTCGGGAATGCTATCAGCGGCTGGCTGAGCACAGAGGCAAGGGACTCTGGCAGCCTGTGACCCCATCTCTCAAAGGCTTGGCTCTCCCATTCACGGGCTTGGGTGCATTGCATTAGGAATAGGTGATGGATGAGAGAGTGTATTTGCACAAGTCTGGGTTAGTGTCAGCCCACGGAAGTGGTGTCCTGCTCTTTATCTGCACTCTGGCTGGACCTCTCGGGACAGGAGTGGTTCGCCTGGTGCAAGGATCTGTGCATCCTCCTGGTTCAGGTTTGTCCCCAGGTAGGATGGTGCATGTAAAGGCAACAGCAGAGGAAGCCACTGAGAGGCATGATAAAAGGGTTTTATTTTCTCCCCATGAGCTGTCCTGTGGATGCTGGTCAAGAACTGGCAGCAGCCTCCGATCCATCCCTTCCATGAGCAACCCTGCAGAAGTTCCCTTTGGCTGATGCAAATCCAAAGCAAACCCTTTCAGGTTATTTCAGGCAACGGAACACAGGTTGAAGCCTGTAATATTTATTTTGTTTTGCTTTTCAAACCAAATTGCCAATCCCTGCTGAGCTGTGTTGCTGGTGTGATGGGAGCCAGTTCCTGCAGACCTGCTGAGACTAAATGGAAAACTTCCCAGTGGAAGCAGGAGAGCAGAGCTAGGCACGTATATCCCGCTGCGTCCGGCTCCAGGGAAGAGCTCACATCCCTACTTTTCGCACAGGGTTGAGTGTCTTGCAGCTCATTGCTTTAGGGACCAGAGCAGCGTGATGGAATTTGGCAGCTCTTCAAAACAAAGAAAAGTCATTTCTGGTCTCTGCCGACTTCAAGGACTCAGTGGGCAAAAAAACACCATTGAAAGGAATAAAAGCACAAACTAACCAACATGAGTGCCGGGGAAGGCTGGCAGCCTGTGAGGAATTTGGCAAGAGAAGTCAGGAGGTGTCCATACCAGCTGGGGAGGCTCAGCATGGCAGCGTGGTAAGAGGTACTGCAGCCGGGGCATCACCAAGAGACTATCAGCTTCAAGCTCTGTTATGGACTAGCTGCATGAACTCATGGAGCTGATTTAACACCATTATGCTGCAAATAGTCCTTTCCAGCATCTATGTTTGCTACCTCATGTAGTGTGTCATAAGAATTTAAGTGTATTTATTGTGCTTTGATGTCCTTGGATGAAGGATGCTCTATAAATGCAAAGTAAGTATTCTAATGTACGTAGTTTGTTTTCTTGTTAACATAACAAAATACTTAGCAGCCTTTCTTTGGCAGTTTCCGTAGCTGGTGGGTCTGTTTCTGCTATGCCTTAGCAAAACAAACTTAGGGGTTTGAAGTGGTGCATGTTCAGCGTGTTTCTCAGCTTTGTGACATGAGCAGTTCCTTTGTCATCAACCCCGCAGTTACAGGCAGAAATCTGCTAAAAATGACCCTTTCTGCAAAACCTAATGATGGGGAAAGGTGAATGTTAGAGTTGGTTTGGGGGAGCTGGGAATTGAGAAAAGCAACTGCAAAGCAGTGGAACAGCTCTGAGTGAGAGCAGGGAGTGAGCTGAATGCAGAGAAACTGTTCCTGAATAATGCCAGGTCTGGATATTTATTCCAGACTAAAAAATAATGTCTTGTTGAAGGTTACAGCAGCCTGCGAGCCCATGGGTGAGCTCCCCTGCCTGCTAGCCCTGCCTCTGTGTCCCCATATCCCCTTCACTAACAGGCACCCACGGTGGCTTGTCATCCTGCAGATGCTGCCAGGGTTGTGTGGACAGAGAGAGCTTCTCTAGGGAAAGCCAGCCCAAGTGCTGCTGTTTACACAGGGGGAGGAAAAGCTGATCAGAAGCCGCTGCAAAACATCATTCAGGAGAAGCCCTGCGAAAGCTGCAGGCAGTGCAGCCGCTCTGAGATGAATTGCTGCAGTGTCTCAGAGCCAAGGGAGCATCTGTGGGGGTTAATCCCACCACAGCAAAGGCAGAAAGCTGTGTGCACCAGGAAAACAGTTTGCATCTCTTCAGCCAAGTGCAGATTTAAGGAAGTCATCCAGCCCTCTGCTCGTGCCTGAGCATCCAGAGGCATCCAGGTCTGCGAAGGCTCCTGATCCCAGCCAAGCTTTCCCTTACCCTTACCTTCTCCTGGTTCTTCCCAAGCCATCAACATCGCCATTGCCATTTCAGAGCTGATCCTTGGCCAGTGAGTCCCATCCTGGTGCCTGGCCCGGCCCTTGGGTGCACATCCCAGGCGTGGCAGTCAGAAGAGAGAACGCGCTGGGGTTCAGCGTGTGCTTCCTGTCCGGGCTGCCACCAGGCTCCTCCAGCGCCGTGCCCCACCGCTCTGCCTTTATAATAGCAGGTTTTAATTACACCCTTCAAGACGAAAGAGAAAAAACCCGAAGCCTCCCAACAGATTTTATCTGCTGGTTATTTCCACAAATTGCTGCAGAAGAAAGCCCGGAGGGTTTTGATGGAGGTGGAGGCTGAGATAGCCGGCAACACGGAGGCTGCCGGGGAGCAGCCTTTTTAACCTCCCCTGCCGAGGCAGGTGCTGACACATCCCCGCAGCCGGCGAAACATGCTAACGCTATGGAGGCTGACCGAGCAAACGGTAACAAGCCCTGCTGCCTTTTTTCTCCATGGGCAAAAGGCAATAGAACCAAAGCAGGGCATGGATGTGTTTTCCCTGCTTGAAATCACGGGGAAGTCCTGGTGTCTGCTGGCTTGGGGGGTGGCTGATGGCTGGGCACAGGCTTGGCCAGGGAGCCCCACTGCAGTCCTTTCTCTTGCTCCATAGGTGCACCAGTACTACAGCTGCCTGCCTGAGGACAAGGTGCCCTACGTCAACAGCCCAGGGGAAAAGTCCCGCATAAAGCAGCTCTTGCATCAGCTGCCACCGCACGACAATGAGGTTAGTACCTAAAAAGGGTCCTCACACAACAAGGAGGTTAGTACCTAAAAAGGGTCCTCGGGCATCCCTCAGGGCTGCAGGTGGGCAGGCACCTCCTGGGGTTGTTTGTAGTACTTGTGGCTGGTCCCTTCTCAGCCCTTTCTGCTTTTTGGGTTTATTTACTTGGAGTTCGGTCATGTTGCTATGTAAGTGCTGTGTTTACTCCCTGCTTCAATGGTGTTGGAGGTCGGGAGGGAGTTGTTTGTTCCCAAAGTTAGCTTTCTTTAAAATCATCTTTCTTCAGTTCTCTGAACTGAAAGCATTTTCTCAGCCTGCGGAGGCCAGAGCTGTGTTGTGAGTGGCTTGAAATGCTGTTGAGATCAGCTAGAGCCAGATCCAAAGTTGCCAAAGCCTTTTTCCCTAATGCTGCTTCCGATTCACCTTGGGAATTGGAGTATATTTGCTGAGGAGGGGTTTCACTTGGGCTGAGCCTTATGAGCTGGGAGAGCCTGGCAAGCTGGGTGCTGAGCCAAAACCAGTCAGAGTAAACAAACTTTCACACATCTCACAAGAAAGATGTGAGGCAGCAGAAAGGGTCCACTCTTCGACATCCCCTTCTCACCAGTGATAACATTGGCCTCTGGTAGCCCATGAAATTTCCCTGTGTAAACAACAGGAAAAAACTCTTTTCATGCTGGTTTCTGAAGAAACCGCTCTGGAAAGTACGTGAGGGAACTTGTTTGATGTAGGTCAGATTTTAACGAGTTTGCCTGTGCGTGGCTGGGTGCCACGGGCACAGCGCGGCGCTGCCAGCACCAGGGGAGCTCCAGGCACTGGGCAGGGGCTTCTTCCTGCACACCCTTGGGCCCCAAAGTGCCTGCCCACCTTCCTTGGCAGCCACTGGGAACCCACAGCCTCCAGCAGGCGAAAATTGTAAGAGCAGATACACATGAAGGCTGCTACTGCAGCAGAGACTCATTGGAGGCACGATTCTCCATGTGTTTGGTGCATATCGGCAGTTGGCTTCCAGTTTCCCCTCATGCTCAGTTTTGCTCCTTGAAAATTCAAGTTGTGATAGGACAAGGGGTGATGGGTTCAAACTTAAACAGGGGAAGTTCCGGTTGGATATAAGGATGAAGTTCTTTACTGGGAGGGTGGTGAGGCGTTGCCCAAAGAAGTGGTAAACACTCCATCCCTGGCAGTGTTCAAGGCCAGGTTGGACGGAGCCTTAAGCCCTGTCTCACACTGCCATGGTGTAGTGTGAGGCGTCCCTGCCCATGGCAGGGGGTTGGAACTGGCTGATCTTAAGATCCCTTCCAGCCCAAAACTGTTCTGTGATTCTCTGTTGAGATGCAACCAGCCAAGAGCTAAGCAGAATTAAAATAGTCAGGAAAACGTCAGAGTTCTATAAGCTTTGGAGACATTGCATCGTTCATTGTTTGTATTCTTTCATTTTACTTATTTCCTTGTTACCTTCCCATGTAGAGGTTTGGCAAATGTGCAGACTTTACCCTGTGCTGGAAGAATAGCTGGAGTTCCTAAATAGCTCCATCATTTGCAGTGGGAAAAGGGCCTGTGCTCGTAAAATGCTAATTCAGTATTTTAAACTGTAAGACCTTTTCTATACGGAGCCTGTTGGAGAAAGCATGGAAGCCATCCATCTGAATGCTGGTCTGGTTGGGATGCTGAGGACCCAACTTTCCTGCAAACCGAGCACCTGAAGAGCAAGCTTCCTCCTGCTCTCTTCTCACCTCTGCCTCTTGATATGTTTTACCAAACCCTGCAATGACTGAAGCCCAGATAGCTGAGTTTCTTCAGCCTCCCCCAAGCCAAGGGCAGAGTTTGTTTCTGTAACCCCCATGCAGCAGTTTGCAGAGCCCCTGGAGCTGTGGGTCGCTGACCAGGGACACCCGTAACTCTGAGCATTACTGGTGTTTTTTAGGTCCGCTATTGCAATTCATTGGATGAAGAGGAGAAGAGGGAGCTCAAACTCTTCAGCAACCAAAGGAAGAGGGAAAATTTAGGGAGGGGCAATGTCCGGCCGTTCCCTGTAACCATGACGGGAGCCATCTGTGAGCAGGTGGGTAGTAACTGATGAACTGGTGCAAGTGGGGCAGCTTTTGTATCACCACTTAGGTGAAGCTCTCAGGAGTAGCACCCACCCCATGCCCCTCACCAGCTATGAGCACTGGGGTCCATAGGGGTGCATGCCAAGAGCACCCCACAATATTTCCTGTGGAGCAGTCATTTCAGCTCCTGGCCTTGTGCAGGGTGGTAGCTGTTTATATCCTGACCACAAAATGGGGATGGAAAGAGAAAGGAGCTGTGAATTAGCACTTTCTGCTGCTGTGGTTGTGAAAGCAGCTTGCTGGTGATGGGCGGCAGTGGGCTCAACTGCTCCTTTGTAAACACTAGGTTTTTGAGACCCCACCTGGAGTACTGCATCCAGCTCTGGGGCCCCCAACAAAGAAGGATATGGACCTGTTAGGGCAAGTCCAGAGGAGGCCACAAAGATGCTGTGAGAGCTGGAGCAGCTCTGCTGTGGAGACAGGCTGAGAGAGGTGGGCTGATTCAGCCTGGAGAAGGCTCAGGAGAGACCTTAGAGCAGATTCTAGTGCCTAAAGGGGCTGACAAGAAACCTGGAGAGGGGCTTTTGGCAAGGGACAGGATGAGGGGAATGGCTTTAAACTGAAAGAGGGTGGATTTAGACTAGACAGTGGGCAGAAGTTCTTCCCTATGAGGGTGGCGAGGTGCTTGCACAGGTTGCCCAGAGAAGCTGTGCTGCTCCATCCCTGGCAATGTTCAAGGCCAGGTTGGATGGACTTCGAGCAACCTGCTCAAGTGGAAGGTGTCCCTGCCCATGGCAAGAATGTGGCACTATATGACCTTTAGGTCCCTTCCAACTGAAACCATTCCATGATTCTGTGGTTTTCTGACAGTGTGGTGGCCAGATCAATGGAGGGGATATGGCCGTCTTCGCCTCTCGAGCGGGACATGGTGTTTGCTGGCACCCTCCCTGCTTCATCTGCAGCGTCTGCAATGAGCTGCTGGTTGACCTGATCTACTTCTACCAAGATGGGAAGATCTACTGTGGCAGGCACCACGCCGAGTGCCTCAAGCCCCGCTGCGCGGCATGCGACGAGGTAAGAGCCAGCTCACCCTGGCTTCTACCACATGCCGTGAGTACTTCCAATAACAGCAGAGCCTTCGTGCTGCTGATTCTAGCCAGCTGTGTGAGGTGGTCCTCCCTCTCCTCTGTTTTCCCAGAGGAAGCTTCTGGTGGGATGCATGCTGTGTTTCCTACAAGATGGTAGTGACTAAGTGAGCGCTGAGCTGAAGTAGGCTTTGGGAGAGGTGATTAATGGGCTAAAGGAAGCTGAACAAATGGAATACAAAATGAATAGAGAGAACCGTACAGAGTCTCCTCAAAACGTTTCTCAAGTGTCAATCTCTGTTTAAAAAGCTGGTGAAGGAAATTGTTCTGGCTTTTAAAGTTATGAAAGCCGTAGTGTGGAAAACCATATGTAGTATAAAATACCACATCCCCCTCTATGCAAGCATGTAATAGTAAATATCCAAGGCTGTAGGCACTTCAAATATAAAGAGCATTGACGTATGTATCCAATTAAATTTGTAGCATTACCAGTAAAAAAGCAACTCCTAAACCTAGTTCTTTGTGACTTAGGCTGGGTAATTTTTTTCATGTATTTTTTATCCCTGCAAATTCTCATATAAGTCTTTCATTCAGCTCCTTCTTTAACTCACATTTCTTCCCCTGAAACACTCAGTGCTAACTGTGAGAAAGAATAACTCAGGACTAAGAGGAACTGCAGAGGAAAAGCTTTTGTTGTGACCTGTGCTGGGGCAGAGAGCCAGGGAGCAGAGCTGGGCCACTGCTTACTCCCCTGGCTTGGCTTTGGGAGTGGGGATGTAAAGCAGAGACAGCAAGAAAGCATCTGCTGAAAACATCTGAGATGGCTGCTTCGCCAGCCTACCCTTAGCAGCACTCTGTGCCTCAGTTTTCCCACTTGTATAATGGCTGCGATCATCTTTATAAGCACACAGGCTGGGGAAGAGACAACAGTGAGGAGCTTTGTAGCTGTGTCTTCTCTCCCCCCCAGAAAGCTGCCAGTTCTTGTGGTTTTGCTCATCATTTGTACTCGGGTCCCTGTTTCAGAGACGGGTAAATGTGTTTTAGTAAGTGGCTGTCTGTTCTTCAAAAGCCCACCAGATCGATCGGTTGTATATAAGCGTGTTTATTACCCTGATCGACCCCTCCTGCTGATGGATGTGCTTAGGAGCACATTACTGCGAGCTCTGCCTTAACACTTCATAGTCCGTGCGCTAACGTGGTCCTGAGGTATTTGCATTTTAATGGATTTCCTGAAGAAGTGATGGGTGCCCCTGCAAGAACAAGAGTTTCCCATGCATCATGAGGGGGTTAGCTGTAAAACTGGGAGGCTGTGTGAGCAAAGGGGCACATCTGCTGTGCACAGGCAGGAGACAGGAAGGTTGCTGCCTGCATCCCAGATCCCATTTCTGACCAGCTCTGCTCCATATTTGTGTTTCCCTCCCCAGATCATTTTTGCTGATGAATGCACCGAGGCCGAAGGGCGACACTGGCACATGAAGCACTTCTGCTGCTTTGAATGCGAGACAGTGCTGGGGGGGCAGAGGTACATCATGAAGGACGGCAGGCCCTACTGCTGCAGCTGCTTCGAGTCCCTTTACGCCGAGTACTGCGATACCTGTGCCCAGCACATCGGTAAGTGCCACTGTCCTGCAGCCTGCAATGTGGTTTCTAGCAAGAAGAGCTGTTGCGGTAAGTCTTGACAGCAACTTGGGGCTGCAGGCAGGACTGCATGCCACCGGGGAGTTAGCACAGTAATCTATTTCGTTAAACCACTGCTTATCCCTTCTTGTTTCTTCTCTATCAGAGAGTAACCTCAGGAGCTATTGCAGCCACTGAAAGCTTTCCCTGGCCTAATATAATGCATGCTTCTCTTCCTTTAAATCCCATTTTTCTGTAAACAGCCTGGCTCTTCGACTCACAGATATTTGCAGCCAAGCTTGCCAAAGGATCGCATGAATTAACGAGCTACTGACAGGAAAGATGCTTGTTCACTAGGCATCGTTATCGTTTCTGTTAGCCTTTTCTAGTCAACCCAAAAATAGTTGTTCTCACACAGAAAGAAATAACGCACCAGAGTCAGTTTTGGTTTCTAAAACAGTGATCTGAAATATGCTTTATTCTGGGGGCTAGCTGAACCCCAGCACTTGGGGGTGGTAAGCTGGGCAGACTGGGAAGCTGCCTTGCTGCTCTCCCCAGCCCTGTTTGCCACTTGGCTGAGCATTTGCTCGTGAGTGCATGGGCAGCTCTTTCTTTGTCCATAGAGATGAGCTCACGTGTTCAAGTATTTCATAGGCTGCAGGGAAAGAAACAAGCCCGAAACAACCATTTTGCTCCTGTGCAGCAGCCAGATGGCATAGTGGGGGGAACTCAGTTCTCAGCAAGGCACTTGGAGGACGTGTTTGCTGTGACCTGCAGCACATCCTTCCCCAAAGCTCAGCTGTGGAGCGGTGAGGAAGCAGCTGTTAATGCTTCTCACATGCTCCCTTCTCTCCTGCTTCCCCCATCTGCTATTCTCCCCTCCATCCAGCCGGCTGGAGCCTGCTGATTCTCAGGTTTTGGGGGCAAAATGCCTATTTTGGTGTATATCTGCACATTTCTAGCAAAGGAAGGACTGCAGCCATCTTCATGCAAGTTGCTTGTAGTAGTCGCTGAGCGTTATGCTTAAGAGCTACATAAATCAGAGATAAGACCTGTAAGGCTTGGGGTTGGGTAGCTGAGGATGTAAGGTCCTTCCTCTGCAAGATGGCTTGGGCGCATTGGAAAAGGAGCTGGTAAAATCCCACCCACCATCTGCAAGTGTAGCACTCCTGTCTGTATAAAAGCATTTAATTCTTTATAAGGGAAAGAAAAAACCCAATTGTACCAAACCAATCCTAGTTTGGAATAAAATGGGCCATTAATATACTGTTCATTTGTAAACTGTGCGAGCCCGTGCTGTGCACACGTGTGGTGCAGCACCCCACTGTGCCGGCCAGCCCACCCTGTGCAAGGCAGTTTCTCAGGTAACCGGGGCTGTTGCCAGGAACAGCAGCTTAAACCAGTGAATGAACGTTATAATTGAAACCTCAGGAGCTTTTGCTCACAGCTCTGACCAAGAAAGATGTGCGTGCAGCAGGCATGTGCTCCCCAGGGTTTGGCTGGTGGGGGACGAGCTTGCTGCATCAGTTCCTTTAGTTAAGCCAAGGGGGGCAAGGCAGGGGTATGCACTCAAATCACTGGGGCTGGGTCTTTCTTTTCCCTTTTAGAGAAGGGGTCCCAGTAAGCAAAATAAAGTTAGGATGGTGTCGTGGTAGCAGCGAGGGATGGGGATGTTATCTGCTGTGTTGCATACTTAACCAGGGCAGCAGGAATTCCTCATTACAGTTCAGTTGGAGGCTTTTTGTTGTTTTTTTTTTCTAAACAGGCAGCATATTATTGCTTTGACTTCAAGGACTTTATGGAGAACTTCTTGCATTCCTTTGCTTTATGAACGGAAATATCCCCATTTAATACGAAATAGCTTGAGGCTCAGTTCTGCTGCCTTTCCCAGTGTTGAGTAACTCCCAAGCAAAGGTCTGCAGCCTGCAAGGAATTAGAAATGGGCTTAACTTCACACATCAGAGAAACCCTGCTGAAGGCTTTCAATAGTGAGCCGGGCTGCATGTTGCTTGTAGTTGATCATGGAGTCATGGAATGGTTTGGGTTGGAAGGGACCTAAAGGTCATATAGTGCCATATCCCCTGCCATGGACAGGGACACCTTCCACTAGAGCAGGTTGCTCCAAGCCCCATCCAACCTGTCCTTGAACACTGTCAGGAGTGCGGCAGCCACAGCTTCTTTGGCAGCCTGTGTCTGTGCCTCAGCACTCTCATAGTGAAGAATTTCTTCCCAATATCTAATCTAAATCTCCCCTTGTCCTGTCCCTACAGGCACTTGTCAAAAGCCCCTCTCCAGGTTTCTTATCAGCCCCTTTATGCACTGGAGGTGCTCTAAGGTCTCCCAGAGCCTTCTCTTCTCCAGGCTGAACAGACCCAGCTCTCCCGGCCTGTATTCATAGGGATGCACATGGTAAGTGCAGTGTGAGGTGATGTACATGGGCTGACTTTGATGCTGTGCCTCTTCCCCTTCAAGGTATCGACCAGGGCCAGATGACATACGACGGCCAGCACTGGCATGCCACTGAGACCTGCTTCTGCTGCGCGCAGTGCAAGAAGTCGCTGCTGGGACGGCCCTTCTTGCCCAAGCAGGGGCAGATCTTCTGCTCCAGGGCCTGCAGTGTCGGCGATGACCCCAATGGCTCCGACTCCTCCGACTCAGCTTTCCAGAGTGCGCGAGCCAAGGAGTCCCGCCGCAGTGCCAAGATCGGCAAGAACAAGGGGAAAGGTGAGGAGGGAGCGCGCAGCCCATGCAACCAGCTGCAGGTCACCTCCAACCGCCTCTCCACCGACGTGGACCCGCTGTCTCTGCAGATGGATTTGCTGAGCCTGGCCAGCCAGACCCCAAGCCTCAACAGGGAGCACTTGTGGAGGAGCAGGGATGAGCTCTATCACTACGGGAGCAAAATGGAGCAAAGTCAGTCTCAAAGCCCTTTGCAGCTTCTCAGCCAGTGCAACATAAGGACCTCCTACAACCCCAGCCAGGTCCTAGGCTCGCAGCAGGATTTATGGGCAAAACATTTCAGCAACCAAAAGAGGAGCTCCTCGCTGGCCATGAAGAGCCACAGTGGCAGCTTCATCCAGGACTGCAGAGAGGAGTACTACTCGGGGAGGCTTCGGTCACAGGAGAGCTACAGCGACATGTCCAACCAGAGCTTCCCTGAGACCAGAGGAAGCCTCAAAGTCCCTAAGTACGAAGAAGAGGAAGGTGAGATGCCGACGCCTCAGTGCCGCACCCGGCACCCCATCAATGCCCTCAAGTTTACGGAGGACCTGACGCCCACCGAGCAGACTCCCCGTGGCTCCATGGAGTCCCTTGCACTCTCCAATGCAACAGGTACATCACCGCTGCTCCCAGGGTACCACCCTGCGTCCATCCCAGATCTCCTCCGTGTGATGGGGTCAGTGTCACGGCTGGTGTCTTCCCATTACAGGGGTGACCAGCAGCTTGGGGACTGCTGCTCAGTGCCTGGTACCCCCCCTCTTGCTTTGCTTGCTGGTTTAGCAAATGCAGGGCCTTATGGGCTGCTGGCTTTTCCATGTTAGCTCAAAGCAAATGTTTTCAAGCTCTTTAATCCTCCCTTTTATGAAGAGGGAGGGGAAATCAAGGCCAGCTGCTAACACAGAGGCAGATTCCAGCCTTCAGCACTTTGAAGGACTGCTGTCAGCTGCCCTCGCAGGCTAAAGCTGTTTTTAAGTGCTTTCAGATAAGTCCCTTTTGCATGTTCCACAGTCTTGAGCATATGACTAGTTAAAAGAAATTCCTCCCCACGTATGCATAGCTGTTTCTCCTCTTCCCCAGTCCCCGGATAGAAACTGCAGGGGAAAGCCAGGTGAGATGCTTGTCCCGTCAGGCTGAACCCATTTCTCATGAGCACATCCCAGGGTAATATTTCTCAGTCCTCTCACCCCAAACATGTTTGGGTTTCATTCTGCGGCTGCGGGGCTGGCTGTGCATGCACGGACGTGTCTGCAGCGAGCTCTGGTCCACGGCTCAGCACTGGGGAATCTCAGTCCCCTGCAAGCTCCATCCTTCATGCAGGCAGTTTGCATTGTCAGATAGCTGAGCTCATTTGGCAGAGCTGTCGCTTGCTTCCATGTCCCTCAGGAGAAAACTTCCTGGGAAAGAGAGATGGGGATGCTGGCAGCGGGTCCCCAGAGAGCTGAATCTGAGCTCCGTGCTCTTCCCTGCCTGGACAGACAGGTTTGCTGTGCTACACCCGTGCTTCCTCCTCACCCTGCTCCTTGGTGTGTTTGTTTAGGGAAGTTGCCAGCCCTGTGCCAAGATGTGAAATGATTCCTGTGTTCAGCCAGGATCTCCCTAACTGGCAGGTAGCAAAGCAGTGGAGGGGAAGAGGAGAAGCTAATGAGCTGGAGAGGGTTTTGGTCAAACAGCCTCAGATAGACACAGAGGAAAAAAGTTGTGAAATGGTGAGGGAGTTGGGAATTGCCCTCCAAAACAAGGTTTCCATTAGCAAAGCCCCACATTTCCAAAGCTGCTTGTGTTCCTGAAAACTCCTATTGTGTAAACCCCATCAGTACAAAGAGTCTTGAACAACACCAAGTTCAGATGAGCAATCCCTGAGTATTGGAGGGGTTGTTGCATGCTTTGGAGGTGAAGTGTTAACAAGTTTTTGAGGATACAGGTCAAGAGACGCGAAACGTGGCAAAGCCTTGGTATTAGAGTGAAAATCATTGTCTTTCATTTTAGAAACCCCTTTTTAAAATGCTGGGAGGAAACCTCCCAGAGGGACCTGTCCCAGACGTTCCCAAAGCATGACTTTCCTTACAGGCAGTGCCTGCTGTAACAACTGGCTTCTTTCCTGCTTTCTGGAGCAGAGGCTCAGCATGATGAGGCTTGCAGTGAATTGAAGCAGTTCCTCCGCAGAGTGAGGTGATAACATTTTTATTGATGTGTAGGATTCTAATAACTTGCCTTCCTCTGGGACCTGGCTCAGCTCAAGCTGGAGGACACTGGGCGCTAACAGGCAGCTCCACTAGGGCTGTGTGTGCAATTATGGAGGACACAATTATCATCCCATTTAAATGGCAGTGTTTTGAGGGTTGGGATGTCAGGGTGCAGCACCCCAATGCTTTTTCCATCCCCACTGCCACTGAGCAAGCAGTCCAGCAAGCACCCCATGAAGCTCCCCCCATAAACTCTACACAAGGTCCCTTTGAGCTGCCGATGCCTCCATTACAGCTGCTCCACCTTATAAAGTGAAGTAACACTGCATCCATCTAACATTTTATGGTGTCACTGAAACTCGTTTTTCTTTATAGGGAGCTGATGGGCAAACAGTCCCTGAGCTGCAGAGCACATGTTAAAAGCTGGACCCTCCCTGGCAGTAAATTTTGCTGTGATGTTTCTATTGCAACTAACTAGCCATAGATACCAGTAGGAGCAGATAACTCACAGGGTGTGCAGCATCAGTTCCTGTGTCCCTCGCCAGAAGGCTGCCTCCTGCAAACCGATGTTGTCCCTGTAATATTTGTAATGCATTCAGTGATAGTCTCGGAACACCCACTGGATAGGTCAAGATCTTTGTGACCCAAGTGTCCTGCAAGACCCCAGGTTTTCCCTTTATCAACCAGGCTCTACTTGATCACTTGAAAGCCAGTTCCTTGTGGATTAGTAAAGCTGTGTGACACCGTGTTAATCCTGGACATTGCCCTTAAAGCACTGGACTGTGCTCTGCTGTCTCACCATGGGCAGTAGTGCACCAGCAGACACTGGAGTTGCAGGGGTAGCTTTGACCCTCCTTGTGCTCTGTTTCAGGGTTTGAATTAGATGGGAGAATCTCTACCATCCTCTAGGTTTTGCTTGTGTAATTGCCACAAATGCTGATGTGTTTTAAACACATCCACTGAAAAAGGGCAGTTTCCTCCTAGTGGAGGGCATCTCTCCTTTCCTTCCATGTTTCTGTTTCAAAGTCCCTTTTCTGTCATAGCTGAAAGCTGTGACAGACTGATCTGCTACAGCTTCTTGGAGACTGGGTTGTCCTCCTGCCCAGCATGGCCATTAGCTGGAGAGGCAAAGAGCAAAAATTATTTCCCAGCACATTCTCCAAGAGAGAGCTCATTTTTTGCTGATTTTATATTTCCTTTTGTATTGTATTTCCTTTGGCTGCTTTGGGGCTTTTTTTTTATGGCATTAGCAACAATACAAAACAGTGGATGCTGTAGCAATGTTTACCCCGTATTTCCCTTCATGAAGCAATCAGGACGATGCTGAGATGGAGTTTGTCCAGGAAGCTTTTCTCATGAGGAGGACCCTACCAGAGGTTAATCACTTCCCAAAAGATACTCAGTCCATCACAGCCCTGTTCCCAGTGCTCGTGCTCTGCCTTGCTCCACTTGTGCTTGCGCTGCCCTCTAAAAGGGTTTTGCAGGTGCTTTATGTGCTTAGCAGCTGAATTAGAAACCCAGACCTGATCTCTGCTGATTCCAGGCAGTCAATTCCACAAAATCCCAGCTGGTCAAATAGCCCAGTAATGCTAAATGTTATTCGCTGGCAACAGTCTCTGTGTGCAGCTTGCAGAGAGAGCAGGAGTACTTCGGAGGGAGAAGTCACATTGAACGGTGACACTGTTGTATGCAAAAGGGGAAGTAGATTTTGAGCATTCCCTGGGGAAAATGAGTCTGGGTGAGGGTAACAGTCTCATCTGTCGCAGGCATAATCCAGGGAAAAAGAAGACGTTGCACTGGTGCCATTACAGGGTGGAATGTGATTTTACATGTGTGGTGCATGTTTCTCCTGTCATCTGTGTTGTGAGATGCCCAAAGGCCCCAAGCAGCTTGTTTTTCCAGGGCTAGACAGCCACTGGGATATAGCCAGAAAGCAGGGAGAAAAAAAACCTGTCTATATGCACGAGTTAGTGCTGATCCCCCTACATCTGAGTTGCAGAGTGACCTGAGAGCATCACCTGGCTCCAGTCCCCTCTTCCTCTCGCTTGAGGAAGAGCTGAAAGGTTTGAGGTGAGAGGAAGAAAAAGTCCCATTTCTCAGGGCCAGGGTTATGTTTTCCAACAAAACAATGGCACAGCCTCTCCTGCACTGAGGGTTTGGGACACCCTCAGGGGTGGTAGTAAGTGGCTTGAGGTGAGGGATCTAGTGGCTGATCCCCATCCCTGTGTCCTCATGGCACTGCATCCCACCAGTGCTGCTGTTCCCCCTGGGCTGGAGAGGGGAGCTGCCCCAGGCGCTTCAGCCAAGTTATGCAAGCCAGAAAATGACACATTGGCTGTTCCAGACTTTTTCTGAGAAAAAGGAGGCTCCCAGCTCTCCAGCACACTCCTACCATCCTCTTTTCTCTAGACATGGGCAGCGTAAAACTGCTTCCAAGTCAGGAGATGGGATCCCTGGAGGGATTTCTTGTGATTTTGAGACCCAGGTATAACATTCCCTAATCCAAGCTGAGTCATTTTGAAACCAGACATGAAGACAGAGGTCTTCCATCCCAAATGACCAATGCCAAAACATTATAAAGCTGCCAGGAATGTTTATTCTCCCCCTCACCCTCCTTTTGCCACTCAGCAGGGGGAGGTTTGGCATGCTTACTGTGGGAGCCAGCCATAAGCATCCCTTCACCCCATTTGGCACATGGACACACACGGGATGGCACATGGGGGCACACTATAGAGGCTCTCAGCACCACAACCCACTCGGTGAGTGCTCTGCTTTCCCCGGAATTGTTTAGTTTCCTTCATTTCCAGTTACATAAGGGTTCTGCTTTATTTCTGCATGCCCCAAGGTCACTCAGAAGTGAGACAAGGCTGAGGTATAAACAAAGCCCTGGGCAGGCTGTTTCTCCTTCAGTTCCTTTTTAGTTCTTGGGGTTGAACTTGAAATAAACCCTGTTTCAGGGGTGGTGAGAATGTGCTTGCCCTGGTGCTATGAGAGAGAGAAGGCTCTGACAGGGATGGCTGGACAAGAGAGATCCCATCCTGTCCCCTCTTGCGTCTTTCTAGCTGCATTTAAACACTGGGTTGGGTGCAGTGTTTTGATGCAGGCAGGCACTCATCTGGAGCTCAGGTGGTGAGGGCTGTGATGCATAGGTGTATGTGTACATGATGATAAATGTAAAGGCAAAAAGCAAGAGTCAGCATAGCCTGGTTTATTTGCAATATCGTAAGTCAGGGCATTTTGCATTCCCCAGGCAGGGTGAAGCAGACGATGCTATCTGTGCAGTGGATGTCTGGCTGCAGCAGAGCCTCACCCTGTGTAAGCGGAGCTTCGCTGGGAGTTGAATGTAATGAGGGCTGGAAGCTGCTTCCCCTCACAGAGGGCTTCATTCCCAGCCTCCCACCCAGCGTACGTGCTCCCTGCGGCCCCTCTGCTGTCATTTGACAAGTGGTGTAATAATTGATAATTACTGCAACTTGCAGCCCCGGTTTAGCAAAGCACCCAGTTGAGATTTCAGCGCCTTCAAGTGCTTTGTTGTGGCAAAGTTGTAGAGGTGATGCTCATGAGGAATATCTCTGTGCCTTGTTTGTTATTTCCCTTGGCAATGTTGATGGGATAAACATAGTTCTAATAGGGATGGGGAAAGACTTCAGAGGGGATCATATAGCGTGTTCTTATCAAACCTTAACGTTAAGCAGAAACCTGATTTGCGCTCCTGGTTCTGCACTGGTTTTATATAGAATGCCTGCAGACGAGCTACAGCTTTGGCTTGTGTTCATCCAAAAGGCGTGTGTTTCCATGGCTCCAGAGTGAAATATTGAGCCTGGCAGCCCCACGCAGCGGAGAACAGCAGCAAAATAACCCACTGTGTCCACATGCGCCGTGGTGCTGGCTCCAATCTGGCCATGGGAAAGCTCCCAGCTGATGAGCCGCAGGTGCCATCTCCTCTTCCAGTGCAAGAGCCTCTGGGGCAGCTGCCAATGGGTGCACTCAGAGCATCATTCTACACAAGGGAGGTCTGGTGGGGTCAGCACATCACCCCAAGGTTTGCACCCATGGAAAGGGCTTGGTGATGGGGTAAGAGCCATCCAGATCAGGGCTCCTGCTCTCCTGGATGGCCTTGGGAAAAAGATTCTCAAGTTTCCTTGTTAGCAAACAGTCATCACTGCGTGGTGGCTCCCTCACATGCTCTTTCTTCCAGGTTAGGGCTCGCTAGGGGTATTAGCTGTGTTCCCAGATGAAACACTTCATGAAGAGGGAGCTGCAGCGGCTGTAAATAAATAGTGGTAATTCAGGAAGATCGGACCTCAGTGCAGTGGTGCAGCTCTGAAATGGCAAGTGACTGCATGAGAGGAGGATTGGTGCCACCTTCACCCTGTCCAGGGAGACCTGAAGCCACCCTATGCATGCCCAGGCCTCTGCTGCCTTTGGGTGCCCAGGAGACCCTCAGGTGCTGGAGCCTGCCCCAGCCATCCACTGTGATTGCACAGGAAGTTTTATGGTTTTCCAAGCTGAAATTTTCCTTGCGGGAGTTCGGCAGACCTGGAGAATAATGTGTTCCTCTCCTCTTTGCAAGCATTTTTTCCACGTTGGAAGGCTGTTATTATATCCCCTTCAGCCTTCTCTTCTCTAGACTAAACAACCCCTGCTCTTTCAAACTTTATTCCTAGGTTATATTTTCTAGATGAAACTTTTTAGACAAATGGTTATTGCCGTCCTCTGAACTCACTGCAGTCAGACTGGAGGGCTCCTGGCTTGCTCCCGCCATGCCTTGTTGAGGCTCTGTGGCTCCGCAGGGATGGGCAGGATCATTTAGAGAGCTTTGAGAGATTAATCTGTGCCTAACCCGCAGTTGTGATGCTTTACACCTTGCATTGATGTTAATGTAAAGTTAAGGCTTCTGTTTCACAAGGGTTAGAAGTTGCATCCTTGAGAAGTGAAGGGGGCTTTGGGTGCAGCCTCAGCAGCATGGGCTCCATCCCGCCCTGAGCTGTGTGTGCTCTGTGCTGCCATTCCTCTTATAATCAACATTTTTCCAGCAATTCTAGACCTTAAAATACGTGTGCTTAATTATAATTAGGCTGCGTGGTTGAACAGCCAGAAGCATCCCCTGGACTTCATAATCACTGATTAAACCTTGCGCCCCGAGCATGAGCTGTACATATATTACAGGCTCCTCCTATGAAATTCCTGCCCCTTGTGCTGACCAGCACTTTGAAGGGAGAGAGACAAAAGCACTCACAGTGTGTGCAATGGGCTGGCGACCCTCATCCTGTGTAAATTAAGCCTGCGAAAGCCCTGGCTCTGCCTTTCCAGGAACTGGATAGAGATGGCCATGGTGGGAGAGCCAAAACCTGCGGGTACCATCCAATGCAGATGCTGTGCACTACGGTGATGCAGCCGCTCACCCTGTGCCCCTATGAGGCAGGATAAGATTGGTCCCTTTCAAATGATGCTGCCAAAATCCATCTGCTGACACCACAGAAGCATCCTATGGTGTTTAGAGCTGTATTCCTGCACAGTGCTCTCCTTGCTCATTCTTATTGCAGTTTTCTTAACGAAGGGTTGCATAGATGTCACCGAGGGCTCATTTTCCTTGGCGTCAGCTATTGTGTGACGGATCCGATTAAGGCCACGCTTGGCTGTCAGCAGCCATGATTCACATTCGGGTTAGCTCTGCCGTCAACTCCACTGTTATTCTAGCTTTTTTGGGAGGTCTTTGTGCATGCTACCAAGTTGCTTTTCCCTCTTGGAGGTGCTACTGGGTTCCTCCATGGTGGCGCAGGAAGGACATGAGAAGCAGTGCCTGATGTGATGAACAGCATCGCTGGGATCAGGGGCAGAAGACTGTGGGTCCAGCAGGGAGGAGTGCCAGGAATCACTCACTCCTATAATGGGAGCAGGGAATGCAGAGATGGAGAACCTGCACAGAACCTGTGCAGGACTGTTTCCAGAGGGCAGTAGGCAGGTCGGGTTGGGTCACACAAAATCAGTGTGGCTTAGGGAAAGATAAAAGGTGTCAAGCTGGCTTGGAAAGTGTGCCCTTTTTGAAGCAAAGCCCATCTTTTTCTTGTTTCTCTTTTTTTAACCCAGCCTCCTCCTTTTCCTGCAGCTTTCAGGGATCACCTTTGCTTTACCTTCCATGAACTCCAGAAACATCCCCATTAGCAGCAGAAAAGCGGAGGAGCAGGGAGAAACGGCCATGGCAGCTGGGGCTCAGGAAGCAAAGCCAACTCGCGTGAGACCCAGCAGCGGCTTGGGCTCAAGCGCTAAAGCTCTCCCTGGTGCCACCGAGGGGAGGATTTGGAAAAGTTTTGCCCATCCTTGCAGGATCTGTTGATGTTTTTAAGGCTGAGTCCAAAGAAACCCTAAAGCAGCTCGTGAGTTGGGTTAGTGACAGCAGCCCTTGTTCGTGTTCAGGTTTGGCAAGAGCAGCGAATGCCAAAGGAGCTGAGCTCTTGATGAAATGTAAGCAGCTTTTGTGAAGGGGGATAAAAGAAGTTTGTTCGTGAGTTGTGGGCTGGCTTGTTGTTTTATTTAATTAATTGACAAAGTCATAAATTCCTGGTGATTGCAAAAGAGCTGTGCGTCATGGGGAAAATCCTGCTGATGGTGCACAGCTCTCTGTGTTTGGTCTGCATAGGGAGGCTGTCAGAGAGGGATAGGGAGAAGAGTGCCAAAGCAAACACTCTGCATTTGATTTGGGATGAAATGGATCTCTTTTGAAATAGCTTGCGAAACGTGTTGTCCTGAGCTTGCAGTGCAAGCGCTGACTGCTGCCAGTTGTCAAGCTAACATGGGGATAGTCACAAAATAGGCAGGAAACACCCTTAAAACAGGCCAAGGATTAGGGCAGTATGGGGTGTGTTGAGTTTCTCATTGATGGGCAGGTTGCTGAGCACACACCCCACTTCTCTGCTGTCAGGTTAAGGCTTTCTGAGCAGGAGGAAAGCATCTTGCAGGAGCTCAGAGATGGCTGGCACATGGGAAAGAGCCAGTGGTGTCTTAGAATCACAGAATGGTTTGGGTTGTAGACACCTTAAAGCTCATCCAGTTTCAAACCCCTGCCACAGGCAGGGACACCTTCCACTGGAGCAGGTTGCTCCAAGCCCTGTCCAACCTGGCCTTGAACACTGCCAAGGATGGGGCAGCCACAGCTTCTCTGGGCAATGCATTCAATGGGACCTGTGCAGCATAGTAACAAGCCTGAATTAGTGGCCCCATTTTAAGCTGCTCCTGTTGTTATTCAGTCCTCCAAAACATATCGTTGCACAGGGTGTGGGTGCTGGATCATGGCACCCTAGTTATCTCAGCATGCAGGAGGCCTCAGATTACCTCTGATGCAGAATTTTTCAGTGGCATTGCTAGTTATTCCTATCAAGTCGCAGGCAGTGTAAACATATGGGGAAGGGAAGTCGTGAAAAGCAACTCAGAGTCCAACTCAAAACACCTTAAATTGGTGTGATTTACCCAAAGGAGGAACTGCCTGCTCTTTAGGAAAAACTAAAATCATCCTCTTAAAAGGGCTCTTCAGGACAGCATCTAAACCATCGAGTTATTATTTAAAGCAAAAGCATTAGGCCAAAACCAGCCTTCTCCCCCCATCTCTACTGATAGAAATATCTCCTTCTTAACTCCCTTTTTCTGCTTCCTTTGCCTGTTCCTTGCAAAGGCCTCTCAGCAGATGGTGGAGCCAAGCGCCAGGAGCATCTCTCCAGGTTCTCAATGCCTGACCTAAGCAAAGACTCGGGCATGAACGTCTCGGAGAAGATGAGCAACATGGGCACCCTGAACTCCTCCGTGCAGTTTCGCAGCGCCGAGTCCGTCCGCAGCCTGCTCTCGGTGCCGCAGTACCAGGACATGGAGCCCAACCTGCACAACCTGGCCAGCCCCCTTGGGTACCGAGAGCGGGTGGCACACGGGCGGATGCACCAGAGCTTTGACTACGGCAGCGGGGTGCCTGGGGGCAAGCTGGGGGCACAGGAAGGTTTGAGGCATGCCCCCATGAGCGAGCGCACGCGCCGCCGAACTAACCTGCAGGATGATGACCGGCATTACCGCCCGCACCGGCCCCGGCGGTCGCGGCGTTCCCGCTCGGATAACGCTCTGCACTTGGCCAGCGAGCAGTGCTACCAGCTGAAGGAGAGACCCTCGCTTCGAGCCAGGGAAGACTACGACCAGTTCATGCACCAGAGGAGCTGCAGAGAGACAGTGGAGCAGGGTCCCCGTAGGGACGTCTACGGCCACTGTCCCCGGACGGTGTCGGATCTCGCCTTGCAGAACCACTTGGGTGAGAGGTGGGGTCCCTACTTCGCCGAATACGACTGGTGCTCGACCTGCTCCTCCTCTTCAGAGTCTGACAACGAGGGCTATTTCCTCGGGGAGCCAATTCCCCAACCCACTCGCCTCCGGTATGTGACCAGTGAGGAGCTCCTGCACAAGTATGGCTCATACAGCGTGCCCAAGTCTTCCACACTGGGTGGCAGGGGACAGTTACACAGCCGGAAAAGACAGAAGAGCAAAAACTGTATCATATCCTAATGGCATCCTTGCCAGGCACCCTGGGAGAATGTAAATTAACTCACAACCTTGCACTGGCTTAGATCATGTAAGTGCTTTTATTGTAACAAAAAAAGACCTGAAAGAGTAGGGATTTGTAAGAAGGTTGTAGACTGGCTTCTAGAAATAGTCATAATCCTGGGCACAGTGAATATATTTTGCACATCTTACTTTGGAGAAATAAAAGAACACAGAAAAGTTCACTTTAGCCTATAATACTTACCCAGTAGTTTTTCCTCTTTCTCCCAGATACTGCCACCCGTTTGAGTTCTGTTTGTCCACACGTTTTTGCTTGGTTACCACTGTTGACTCTCAGCATCAGTTTGCCAGTAGCTTTTGCTTTCCACCATGATTTTGGTTTTCCATTACCCATGTTGGTAGGTGATTTGTCTCTTGGACGGTGTGGGAGCCTAAGTTATTTCCATGATTGTTGTAAATGCAATGTAAATGAGAGTTTGGAGAAAATATTTTTGTATTTTGTAATATCAGAGGAATTTCTATATCTTAGGAGTCACTGGGAAAATGCATGCACATTCAGAGTTGTTTTCAGCCAGAGCTGACCAAACAGTACTTTGGACCCCCCTGTTTTCCATTCTGTCATCAAACTTCTCAAGTCTATCAGTCAGAGTTTGAGTTGTCATTTGTTTTGAGGTGGTTTGGTTTGGTTTAACCCTTTTTTTCTGTTTGTTTGTTTTGATCCTGGTCAATAAAGGGAACGTTTCCTGATTCATTAAGTCTTGTAGAGGCCTCGGTGGCATTTTGCATTCTGCTCACACCTGTGATTTGCATGTTACACTCCATCAGTCAGATACAGGAACCCTGATAGCTGCAAAAGGGACTTCTTTTTATTTTAATTATTATTATTAAATAGGAAAGAACAGAACTACCAAATGTCTGCAACATTGTAAATGACCAAAGCCAGAGAAGGAATTTTACACCTCTGTAGAGAAAGCTGAAGTTACTAAACGTTGAACTATTATTTGAAGTAAATAAAAGTGTAAATGGTGCAATTGTGTGATGTCAGCATGACGTTGTTTTGAGTATAGACTTGTCTTACGGTGCTCTAGTCTCCTGGGTTATGTTAACTGCTGTTCATTACCAAGTGGAAGTCTCAATATTGCCTACTGCCTAACACGTAAGAGAACAACCGCAAACCACTCCCCATGGGCATGATCCTGCCCTGTTTGGGGTCAGGGCTCAGCCCCTGCCAGCCCCATTGTGGCAGAATGTTCTATATATAGGGCTCAGCTGTATTGTATTATGGTGGGTGTGAGTTTGTTCTCTGTATGCTTTAAACCATCAGAGTACTGCCATCGCAGCGCATCCCAACAGGATTGCAAACCAATGGCAGGTTGTCCTGGTGCTTCCTGGAGAGGAGCAGGTTTGCAAAAGGGGCTCTTGGCACCCAAAGATGTGGGTTAGTGCTTGAGGGTGTTAAGATAAAGCTGGGCTTTGAGCCAACATCACCCTCTCCCCATGCACTGCCAGCATCTCGGGGTACCCCTGCACCTCCACTGAGTGCTCCTGCATCCCGGGATGAGGATCCCCCTGCAGGGATGGCACCAGCACCCCTGGGCACACACAGGGATGCCCCATTGCCTACTCAAAGCAGCAGATGCAGAAACAAATCCTGAAGATGGGTGTCTCCATACCACAGACTATTGCTAGGAAATCTTTTGTTGTTTGTAAAGGACAATGTGATAATTATTATTCCTTTAAAGAAGAAAAGCAAAAAAAAAAAAAAGGAAATTACACTTAAGTATATTTAAAAAAGAAAATGTTTTTTTTCCAGTTGGAATAAATGGAAGTATTAATCCAAAGGGAAGTCTCATGTGTATGTTTTTTGCTCTTAAAGAGAGTTGGTTAATTTTGACTAGAAAACTTGATTTTTCTTTAGCTGGTCTTACAATAAAAGCACACAACCTAACCCAGTCCCATCCTGACATGGTTTCAGCAGGCAGGGAAAGCTGACAGAGGAGCATCTCCTGCACACCACACACCTCCTTCCTCATGGTTGGTGACCCAGACACAGTTTTTGCTGTTAAAAAAGCAGAGTTTTCACCTGGTATACGTCAGCACAGCTCAGCCAAAATCAGTGCCAGGCCTCGGGCTTATACTGGGGGAGACTTCAACATGTAATTTATAAATAACAGCTTTTTCCTTAGGAAGATCACAAATCTTTCCTTGTTTTCCAAAACAGACCTGGTAAGTTGGGTAGGGGTATTGCTATCAGCAGCAAGTATGACGCTATAACTACAGGTTATTATATAATTGGCATTTAATACGTACAATTTAATTTGTTGTCAGTGATTAAAAGCACAATGAGTGTTGTCTACCAGCCCTAGTGCAGCTGAGCTGCTCTTTGTACAACAGGAACCTGGATCACTCAGCAAATAGGAAAGAAATAATCGCCAGCCTTTCCCCTCCAGCTGCTTGTATGCCTCTCCCTGGGGTAACTGAACACAGGTTAAAGACTCCTTGCAGCAGAACTGCAGCACCTTTCTCTGAGTAATTCTGTACCAAAATCCAGGGCCCAGTGCCCTTGTGCATGTTTCCATGGCTCTTCAAAACCCAGTACTCACCAGTGAGCATCTCTGCATCCCTGCAGAGCACTGGTGTGCAACCCAGCTTTAATGCAACGCTGGAATCAGAACAGATGTGCAAGAAAGTGGGGAGATAAGAGTATCTTGGGTGATGCTCCCCTCCACCAGGCCCTTCATCAGCACAATAGGAAGGACTCATCACATTTTACAAGACAATCAGTGCTCGCAAACACTGAGTTGGTACAATAAAAGTGCAAATGCAGCTTCCAAACTTGTTTCTATTTTTCATATGGGTTCCAGAAGTCCCTTACATATGGTTAAAGGAAAAAAGCCTTTTTTTCTTAGCCCATTTGGAGGATGATTAACCATTCCTGACAAACACACTGAGCTTGAGGGATGGAGCTATTCGTCTGTCAAATCTTGCTCCGTCGCCATCTGGCCCTGCTGGTTTACCCCTCTGAGCATGCTGTGGTGCCAGCACCCCATGGGAGCAGGGGGCACATGGAGCCATTTCCATTCACCTGGCTGAGTAAAGGTGACACCACCTGAAGAGTGGGAAGCATTTTGCTGGGGCCCCAGACAACTGTATTCACAGAGTCGCACTACCATTGTTGCTTAAAAAGAAATAGAATAAAGGTTGATGAGGTCTGTTGCTGTCATAATTTTCTTCCATTTAAAAAGATCTTCCTTTTTTTCCCTTTTTTCCCCCAAAAACTCCTCGGTAAGACCCACCCAGTGTGACCTCCAGGGGTGGGCTGACTTCAGCAGTACCCTGGGAATGCTGACCGTGGCTTTTGTGCAGGGAACAAAACACCCCAGTGTGGCAAATGTGTTGGCCTAAAAGCCACTGGATCTGTGCAGAGAAGCTTCCAGCACTTGAGGCTTGTTTTCTGGGGAAGCCAAAAGCCACACAGCCTTGAACCCACGCGGATAAATTACAATCAGATTAGCAGAGCCTCTGCAGAAAGACGCAGAGATGGGAAGTATGAGGTTAGAAATAAACAGAAGCATCCTGATCTGCAATGGTTCTATGCAGATAATCCCCTATTTGCAAATAGCCCAAGTGGCTCTGGCTACACAACCTGTGCCAAGCTCGCAGAAGCGAGCAAAGATGCGAGCAACCTGTACTGCTGGGGTGTGCAGGAGCACAAAGTGCTCCATGCCTTTGAAATACCCAGTTGCTCATGAAGAAGAGCCTACGAACAGTTTAAAGACAGCGGCGTTGAATGATGGTTTAATTAATGAGAGCAGTTAGATGATGGCTGAGGGCTGCTGAGAAAGAGACATATATTTAAGATCACAATTTAATAGCCCAAAAAGACCTTCCCATGCATCCTGGGGCTGGCAGCACTGAACCCAGCACTGCTAATCTGGGCTCCTGGGCTGGGAGCTGCTGTGTTATCTGATGAACTTTGCTCTTTGAGGCTTAAAAAAGAGATGCCAGTTCCTTGCATTTACATACAATTATGCTATTCTTGAAATCTAGGCTGTCCTCATTCTTCAGGGGATTCTCTGCCACCTATTAGATGGCCATCGTCCATGGCCAGGGGAAAGCTCATTAGCTAAGAGCAATTTCAGAGGACTTTATTTTGAAGGGGTTTATTTTAATGCAACACGTTTTCAACCTAGATCCTTGAAACTATTCAGGAACTGAGCTCCTGTTTGAGTACAAAAGGAGAGTTGGTAGCCAAGGACATAAAGGGCCATGAGCGAATCTCTAGAGAGCTGGGTCCTATTTCCAAAAGTGACATATCAGTGCATTTATAGCCTGTACCTAATAATAATATGTTTCTTCTTGTAAGGGCTGGGTCTTAATTCAGTCTCCAAAGTGGGAGTCACCACAGTAGTTTTCCTTTGGAGAGTCCCACTGGCACCTGCCTGAGACTCCCCTAAGAAAAACCTTTCCATTTTCCACAGCTATTTCAATGTTTTACAATACTGAAAGTTTGTATTGGTTTAGTGTGAGGTGTCCCTGCCCATGGCAGGGGGGTTGGAACTAGATGATCTTAAGGTCCTTTACAACCCTAACTATTCTATGATTCTATGATTCGATGATTACCAGGCAGGTACTGCTAGATGCTGACGTTTCATTTGTTAGACAGAAAAGCACTATTCCAGTCACTTCTAGTGACGAGAATGCCTGTCTGGACCTCTGAATAGGGAAAAAATGGGAAAGTTTAAGTTATTTGAGTCTGCTGCCTCCCTCCATTGTCACTGGACTCATGCTGTGCCGTGTGTCTCCCTCCATGTAATGGCATCAGCTTCATCCTCTCTAGGGAGGAGCAGAGGAAGCCTTCAGGTTTAACCTACCTGATGACATACTGTCCCTTTACCTCTGTGACCAAAGACCCCTTATCTACAGCTCCACCTTTCTGCTTCTCAACTTCTTATTAATAACTCAGCAAATTACCAGCTTCCCTGTTCTAGGCAAACCCAGCATTTGCTAAAGTATTCTCAGGAGACTTTTCCCATTGTAAAAGCAAATATTTATATCTGCTGCTCTTTTAGAGGCTCTGGTTATGATCAACCCTTAAGGCAAGATTTAGCTGAGAGCGCTGATTTATTAAAATGGATAAACAAAGCCCTGTGAAGCAAGTTAATTCAGTCTAAATAAAGCATTAAACTCTGAAGAGCACACATCAGATCACTGTATATACATACATATACATATATATGTCTGTATATATGTATTTATACACACACACACATATAATTCATACAGTCAAACACACTGTCCTCCAGACTGAGCTCCCATATCAACATCACCCTGGGACAAGCCTACCCCTGGCTATGTGTATATTAGGCAATGTGTATATTAGCACTGATTTTGACCAAATCCTCTCCCATTCCAGTCACAGTCATCCCTTCAGCAGCCAGCACTGCTTGTACTCCCTGCCTGTTTCCCATCTCCAAACCACCACCACAGCGATGTTTTTACCAACAAGAAGCTTAAAAACCTCAGATGAAAAAACGTGCCAAAAGAGTTCTAATTTAAACCAGTGGCTCTGACTCAGGGTTTGAGCCAGTTTTTGGCAACTGAGTGCAAGCACGCTCAGGCCCCCATCCCAGCCATAGCTAATTTCCAATCAACACAACCCTTGCTTAGATCCTCCCTGCTCGAAAGCACTTGCATCAGCTGTATACATGATTAGGGCTTTTTTTTTCTTCTTTTCTGTAAGTCAGGCTTTAATTGTCAATTATTTGCTCATGAGCACTCTTTTATGGCTGATGCTGGCGCAGACTCAAGCAGGTTTTATTTTGGTACTCAGTTTAATTAGCCTTTTTGGAAGGGCACAGCTCCATTCTTGCTGCTGATCACATATTCATTATTTACATATTTCAGCATCCCGAGTAACTCAGCACAGAAAACAAATAAATGAAGACTGAAACATATACAAAACATCTGGGGATGCTGCAATACTGTCGTCGTCACTGCTCATTCGCAATGCACAAGCGTGCCTGTTGGGAAAATCACTAATAAATTGGGCCTGATGGAGATACTGGGCTGGATGCTGCCAGATGAGCCCCCCTACATCCTCCCGCCCGTCTGCCTGGATCAGGTCTCACGTTAACCCATTGCCAAAAGCCAAAGCAGTGAAATCTGTGGTCAGTACTGGAGGCAGTAGCCTCTGGAGCTCTTGGCCCATAGCAGTAAACACAGCTGGTCAGATTAGGGCTGAATAAGCGATGTGATGACTCTTCAAAATAGTAAACCCCACCCCATCCAGCCCGCTCCATCCTTCATCAGCTCGTGCGGTTGGTGAGCAGCTCATGAATATTTAGGAAGTTTCACTAAATTCATAGACTCTTGTAAAAAGCAGCTATAAAAACAATGAGTGCAGCATTTGTGCCTCATGCTGAGCTCTGTTCTCACTGGCTCAGGAGAGGGAAGGGAGCCAGGGAGAGCTGCTGCATAAGGGCCATGGTTTGGGCCAAAATAGGCAAGACTTCGGTGGTGCCCTGTGTCTCCCTGCAGTGCCGTGCCCCTCTGCTCATGCACCACCCAGGTGTTAAAGTACAACTGTGCTCTTGGCTAAAACATGGGTGAAGTGGTAAATTTATATGTGCTGGGGAGGCCAGGCCCCATTTTGGCAGCATCTGTGCATGGAGCGGGCCTCAGGGAATGCCTCCAGAGGTGCTGGCATGGCTGGAAGGGAGACGGAAAGGGGAAAGGGAAAGGGAGAGAAAGGAAAAGGGAAAGGAAAATGGGAAAGGGAAAGAGAAAAAGGGAAGGGGAAAAGGAAGGGGAAAATGAAGGGGAAAGGGAAAGAGAAAGAGAAAGAGAGAGAAAGAGAAAGAGAAAGAGAAAGAGAAAGAGAAAGAGAGAGAGAAAGAGAAAGAGAAAGAGAAAGAGAAAGAGAAAGAGAAAGAGAAAGAGAAAGAGAAAGAGAAAGAGAAAGAGAAAGAGAAAGAGAAAGAGAAAGAGAAAGAGAAAGAGAAAGAGAAAGAGAAAGAGAAAGAGAGAAAGAGAAAGAGATAAAGAGAGAGAAAAAAGGAAAGTGAAAGAGAAAAAAGGAAAGTGAAAGAGAAAAAAGGAAAGTGAAAGAAGAAAGGGAAGGAGAAAAAGGGAAAGAGAAAAAGGGAAAGGGAAAAGGAAAGGGAAAGGGAAAGAGAAAGAGAGAAAAAAGGAAAGGAAAAGAAGAAAGGGAAACAGAAAAAGGGAAAGGGAAAGGAGAAATGGATGACCCAGGGACTACAGACCAGTCAGTCTCACCTCTGTGCCTGGCAAAATCTTGGAGCAGATTCTCCTGGAAGGCATGCTGAGGCACATGAAAACCAACAAGGTGCTTGGTGACAGCCAGTGTGGCTTCACTAAGGGGAAATCCTGCCTGACCAATCTGGTGACCTTCTATGATGGGCTACAGAACTGATGGAAAGGGGTAGAGCAGCTGATGTCATCTACCTGGACTTGTGCAAAGCATTCGACACTGTCCCACACGACATCCTTGTCTCTAAGTTGGAGAGACATCAATTTGATAGGTGGACCACTCGGTGGATAAAGAACTGGCTGGATGGCCGCACGCAAAGAGTTGTGCTCAATGGCTCAATGTCCAGCTGGAGACCAGTAACGAGTGGTGTCCTCCAGGGATCCGTGTTGGGGCCGGTCTTGTTCAACATCTGTGTCGGTGACAGGGACAGTGGGATTGAGTGCGCCCTCAGCAAGTTTGCCGATGACACCAAGCTGTGAGGTTCGGTTGATAAGTTGGAGGGAAGGAATGCCATCCAGAGGGACCTTGACACGCTTGTGAGGTGGGCTGATGCCAACCTGATGAAGTTTAGCCATGACAAGTGCAAGGTCCTACACCTGAGTCGGAGCAATCCCAGGCACAGCTACAGGTTGGGCAGAGAAGAGATTCAGAGCAGCCCTGCGGAGAAGGACTTGGGGGTGTTGGTTGATGAGAAAATGAACATGAGCCGGCAGTGTGCGCTTGCAGCCCAGAAAGCCAACCGTATCCTGGGCTGCATCAAAAGGAGCGTGACCAGCAGGTCGAGGGAGGTGATCCTGCCCCTCTACTCTGCTCTCGTGAGACCTCACTTGGTATTGTGTGCAGTTCTGGGGCCCTCAACATAAAAAGGACATGGAACTGTTAGAACAAGTCCAGAGGAGGCCACGAGGGTGATCAGGGGACTGGAGCACCTCTCGTATGAAGACAGGCTGAGAAAGTTGGGGCTGTTCAGCCTTGAGAAGAGAAGGCTGTGTGGAGACCTCATAGCAGCCTTCCAGTATCAGAAGGGGGCTACAACAATGCTGGGGAGGGACTCTTCATGAGGGCCTGTAGTGATAGGACAAGGGGTAACGGGTTCAAACTTAAACAGGGGAAGTTTAGATTGGATATGAGGAAGAAATTCTTTACTGTAAGGGTGGTGAGGCACTGGAATGGGTTGCCCAGGGACGTTGTGAATGCTCCATCGCTGGCGGTGTTCAATGCCAGGCTGGACGTAGCCTTGGATGGCATGGTTTAGTGTGAGGTGTCCCAGCCCATGGCAGGGGGGTTGGAACTAGATGATCTTAAGGTCTTTTCCAACCCTAACTATTCTATGATTCTATTAAAGGGAAAAGAGAAAGAAAAAGGAAAAGAAAAGGGAAAAGAATAATAAAAGGGAAAGGAAAAGGGAAAAGAAAAGAGAAAAAGGGAAACAAAAAAGGAAAAGGGAAAAAGGGAAAAGGGAAAAAAAAAGAAAACAGGAAAATGGAAAAGAAAAAAGGAAAGGAAAAGGAAAATTAAAAAGAAAAGGGAAAGGGGAAAAGAAACTGAAAGGAAAAGGAAACTGAAAGGAATCATGAAAAGGGGAAAAAGGGAAGGGGAAAATGGGAAGCAGAAAGAGGGAAAGGGAATGGAAAAGGGAAAGGAAAAGGAGAAAGGAGGAGAAAGAAGAAAGGGAGAAGAAAGGTAAAGGGTAAGAGTAAGGATAAGGGTAAGTGTAAGGGTAAGGGTAAGGGTAAGGCTAAGGGTAAGCCTCCTCTCCTGACACGTGGGCTTCCAGATGTTGATTTGTGAACCTGCAGCAATAGGTCGAAGTCTGCCTGGCCACACCACCCGGCCCAGTTGTGATGGTGGGGGGATTTGTTCAGAGGAAACAAGTCTTACATACTTATGAACATAATTGTTCATGGCAGAAGGTACAAAGAGAGGAAGTAGCTTTTGGATGCACAGAGAACTGGAGCAAACAAGCACCACTCCCCATGGAGGTTTAGTGCAGCCCCAGAGCTCTCTGCCTTTAATCCTCCTTGCTTGTTAACAGCCAGAAGAGCATCGGGAGAGCCTGTCTGAAGGGGAAGAAAGGAAAAGTCTCCCAGTATCACTCTCATAATTCGGAGTTTCAAACTAATGCTGAGGAGAACATCATTATTGCTGAGCATCCACTGGGTTCAGGGAGTAAAATCCCTTTTATTCATCTCAAGTGTCAGGATTTGCAAGTGCAAGAAATTTCCAAGTGCTTGTCTAGGTCCCCGTTTGTATGCAAATGATGTTGTAACATTTCTGAGACTGAAAGACCTGATTTTATGAGCATCAGTCAAAGTATCTGTCAGCCTTGTCAGGAAAGAAGTACCTTGATGCTTTCAGGTCAAAACAACCCAAAATTACTACTAGAATACTGAGGCAATTTAAAGATATGAGAAGTAAAATGAAAATTGTTCAAAACCATTTTCTCTTCCAATGAAGTTTTAATTTTTGTTTTCTACATGTAATAAAAATTTTCTTTCACAAGTGGTGAAGTTTTAAAATTAAAGAATTCAATTCAATATTTCAGTTCTCCATAAATGGTCAGTGAGCAGTATTGCATTCAATCCCATGTACAGGAGGAAACTGGGATGAAGAATGAAACAAGCTAAGGAATGGGCATAAACAATAGAAGATTGAATTGAATTGAAGCTTGTGCCAAGGCTGGGAGGCAGCAAACAAAGCTCCGAGATCAAACACTTGCAGGGATGCGGTAGCACCAAGTGCTTAAGCACGGGGTCCTCTCCAGGAGGTAAAAGTCCCATATCCTGAGAGAAAACTGTACCATTGTCCCTGTGCATGTGGACTCCAGATGTTTTGGTTAGGGTAAAAATAAGAAGAGCTGTTGCCCATGGGAATGCTTTTCCCTTGGTATGGACTTGGCCCATCTTTGGGCAAGACACCCAGAGCATCCTCTGTGTGACTTAGGTTGGCTGGAAGTGAACGCTGGTTAGCGAGCCCAAATCTGCTCACATGAAACAACCTTTCTCACCAGCAGGATTGCTGGTTCCTCATGAAAATGATTTCTTAACAACCTGCTGGAGAGCTCACAATGTCCCCCCGGGTCCCTGCAAGGGGGTGTCGCTCTCTGCTTGCCAGAGAAGGCAAAAAGGCCTCCCAGTAAATCCCCTCTCACCCCTTTCTCATCACTGAAGTAGCTGAAGTCTGAACAGCTTTAGCACAACCACCAAACAAAAATGCACGTCCATGCTCCTGGCCAGGTACTGGGGAGGACTAGGATGTGCTTGGGATCTCCTCCAAAAGGAGCCAAAGCAAGCAGCCCTTGCTCTGCACTGAGAATCCGCCTCCAGCATGGAAAGCAGATGGATTTTCATTTACAGAGGCACAAGGCTCTCCTGCACACACACATGGAGTTCTGCATCACAGCCTTCATCCTCTATATGAGGAACTGTGAGGAAATAACATATTGTAATAATGGCACGAATATATCCCTCAAGCTCTGAATGATAAGGCAGTAATCAAGCTTCACCAATGTGAAGCAAGATTCCCCAACGCTCCTTCCTAAAGATAAGCACATCCCAGCACCAGCATGATACCCTCTCCCCACCAGCACATGTAGTCTTCCAGAGATTTCTCCAATAGCCACTATCTTAAACTACAGGCAGAATATCCAGATCTAAATCATCTCCTGTTGTGCTCTTAGCTAATAGCGCCGATAACCACATTGCCTTCATTTTCATATCACATCATTTATTCACAGCGCCTTGGGAAATGAAGAGCCTCATGAACAGTGGGAGTGGATGACATACCTGCAAACTAATATTCTCCTCTCACTGATGCGTTACCATTACTTCCCAAGCAAAGGACTGAGCAAATGAATTGCCAGCATGCTGTCCAGCAGCATCCCAAGCCCTCTGCTCTCCTGCAGAGCATACACTCCTTATCCTTATCCCAGAGCACAGCACGAGGTGTAGGGCTATGTGCTTAACATAACCCTAACCTGATTCTTTGATTTCCTCCCTCAGACTGTGAGGCCCTGTATTTCAGGCTTTCAGAAGCCTGAATTACTGAGGTTTATGGCTGGCTGACCCATCCATCCCACCAAATGCCATTTGCACAAGCAAGAATCTTGGTATTACGGCATGTTGTCTTAAATTAAGCATGTGGAGTAGGTAGGTGGTAGAAAGTACAACTGGACTTTGGTCCAGTGGTGGCGGTGATTACTAACTCCAGCTTGAAAAAGTGGGGAGAAAGCCCAACTGTTTCCCTTGACTTCACCTATATTTCTAAGTTCATTCCCCAGTCCTGAATACAAGGAGGGAACATGAACACATCTTGGACAACTGAAATGTGCTGTTTAATGCCAAGGCCATTTGGTCCCTGTCACCGTCTCTCAGCTAAAAGTGTACTGATTTCTAAAAGGCTCAGGAGAGAAGAGGAAACTGTATTTCAAGTTCTTGCAAAAAAAAAATATGCAAGGAGATACAAGTTCCTGTGAGGTTTTTACCTATTTCATGCCTATTTCAGCTTCAATCCCATAATTAGATCTCCTATCGCTTCACTGGATGCTATGCCCCATTTATCCGCAGCTTTCTGACCCTGTTTCCACAACTGGTAACATATTTTCCATTACTGTTCTCAAAAAAAGAAGGATTTTTGACCTTCACTCAGATGACTGAAATCTGTAAGAACTGCTCTAACTTCATACTTCAAGGGAGACAACCGTGTTGTCAGAGTAGGATATCTATAAAGTAGAAGACAAATATATATAAATAACATATAAAAATAATATATATATAAAAAACATATATATAAAGTAGGTTGTATAAAAAGAAATTATATCCATAAAGAAGATAGTGACCTCACGGGGTCTCCCGAAATCATACACTGAGAGGGGAGCACACCCTGGAGCAGCAATGGGTGCAAGAAGTCTGACTTTGGGGCAAATCTAAGCATACAGGCACATGCGGTAGCCTTAAGCTGGTGCAGAAAGAATGTGTGCTCATCTTGCATTTAAATCAGAGTTTATTAACAGTGAAGAAGCTTACCGCCTGCGGAATGGTGCATGCTTCCAGTTAGATCCAAGCGGTGAAACTGTATTCCTAAATGCCAAGCCTAAGAATAGATGAGCTGTGTGTCAACTGCATCACCTTTTTATCTGATAGATGTTTATTAAGTGAAGACAGAAGATCTGTTGCATAAAAGTAAGCCACCTGCTGCCAAACAGCAACTTCACTCTGCCACAGATAAATGTGTTCTCAGCTAATTTATGCTAATGCTGTACTTCAAGTTGCACCGTGCTTGCCAAATCCTGAAAGAACAGATCTCTCAGTGCTGCAACACAGCCCCAGAAAGAGCAACCTCCTCCTCTGACAGGGGCATAAACACCTAGTGATGGAGGCAGCTCCCTCAGAGAGGCTCTTGGCCAGGTCAGTGAGGCCAATCCAGTAAGTAAGTATTACTGCAATAAAGCCTCTGCAAAATAGACTGCAAACCTGTCTTTGCCGTTGCCCATTGGATGGGGCTTTCAGCAACCTCATCTAGCGGAAGGTGCCCATAGCAGGGGGTTGGAACTAGATGAGCTATAAAGTCCCTTCCAACTCAAACCATTCTGTGAACCTGAGAGCATACACAACAGGCTGGACTCGGAATATTTGGGACAGATTTGGCATGGCAAACTCATCCTGTTAGCCCATCTTCATTTGCAGATGTAAATCTTGGTTTTATCTCTATTGCTCCCAAGAGCTTCACCACCTTGGTGCATGGGTCCCTTTCAAGCCACCCAGTACCTGGTCCATGCTTGGATTTCAACTACCATCTCTCCAAGCAGCAATATCACCTAGTCTTCTAATGTTCTCTCCCAGCCCAGTATCAAATGTGCAGCTGTGTCCCTGAGGAGGGATGAGCAGGAGCAGTTCACCTGGCTCACAATCATCCTTGGCATCTCCATGGCAACTCCAATGAATGCTGCACTCCTAACGGCTCCTAAGGAACCGCCGAACTCACAAGCAGCAGTTGTAATCAAGTTCTGTCTGGTCATCTCCTAGGGAGCAAGAGAATAATGCAGAAGAAATTAGTAAGAGGCATTGAAATCACTTTGAGTATCATAATTGCCACAACAGTTCCTCTGGATTAAAATTAGTCTGTTCCTTAAAGTGCACAATATTTCTTCTCTCTCTCAGTTTTTGCTCTGCTACTGCTGCTCACTGATGCCCTGCTCACATCCATGGAGGACCCCAAATGCAAGCATGGAAAATCTAACACTGTTAACCTAGTGCACCTTTCAACTGAAGCATATTGGAGGGAAAAGCAGCTGAAAACCTGCTGCAGAGTTTTGACAGTAAAAAACTAAACCCAACTTCATTATAAGACATATGAGAGTCCTGAACTTACCTTCTAGGTCAAAATCTCAGTCCTGCCCACACCACCACCTCAAATCCCCAACCTTTACCTTTCCCGCAGGCTTTTGCAGGTGGTGTAGCAACCCCTGAGGGATTTTGTCTTCCCAGCTAAGTGAGAAGTGTATTTTCCATGCGCAAGCTGCTGGGCAGCTCTCCACAGGGTCCCTGCTGCCATGGATGAGGTTTGCACCCTGAGCTTGGGGAAGAAACACACCTGCAACCACCCAGGCACCCACTTGTCCCACCTCACTGCCAGGCTGCACCTCTGAGGATCACAGGGCAGGATTTAGCCGTCCACCACTATTCAAAAGCCAAAAAGCACTTCCGTCTCATGGCTCACATCCAGCTCACTCCTAGCCTCTGTCACCGTGGTGCGAGCTCTTCCTCATCAGTCCCTCCATCTCCTCCAGCTCCATGCACCAGGATATCAGGGAAAGCAAATTTACACCAGTTTTAGGGTTAATGTGCTTGCATTCATATTCCTAGCCTTGCTTTCACATCTATAACTCATTTTCCAACATCTTCTAGCAAATTTCACACTGTTGGAAAAATGTCAAGGGTTTAATCTGATATGTGTGATACTTACTGATGCCACTAGGGAGGGAGATGATTGCATCTTCCACATCCCATCGTGTTTTTTACAAGAGTGAAAACACATCAGGAAGATTCACTGGGTTTCACTGTACTTGGTATTTGCGAAGGAATATAAATCAAACTATCTGAGGAGCACAAATAACTTTGCATATGAGACACCCAAGGAAGAGCTTACATGATCAAAAGCTTATCTTATATGATCAAAAATCCCAGTTGTATTAGATAGTCTTAGGGTATGTGGCTTTGCCGACAATGCCTGCCATGGCTGTATTTTTACTGCATCAGAGAGCAGGATCTGAAGCCTAGCACCAGCTTCCTGCAAGCCTCATGCTTGGCATCAATTGGATTAAGAGTGGAATTAAGGAGAGCAGGAAAAAAAAGCAGATGGATGAAGACGAGCGCATCAATACAAGGATTCCTCTCAGATTAACTTATTCCCTGGAATATCAGCAAGAAAACATTCCTCCAAATCTGCAAGAAATCCAGAGAGGGCTTCCACACACAGCAGAGAGGTTGGTGGCAATCTCGTGCCACAAACCAAGCAGAATGAAGCAAGCAGTAATGTTCTTTCTGGTCTAAGTTGGTTCAAACTCCAGGATTTTAAACAAAGTGGTTACAAGATGAAGTTAGAGTGTTGTAGAGCTGTAGTGGGGCTGGGGTCTCAGTGGTTGTGGGATGGCAGAGCCATGCAGAGGGGATGTGTGCCATGAAAACAGCTGAGGGGGCTCAGGATGCCCAGTGCCAGAGGGAGCAGGGATGTGTTGCAGGCTGGAGCCAGGTTTGCACAGCTCCACATCCCAGGCAGAATGCCCTTTGCTGTATTAAGCCCTTTTCTCTACCAAGGAAATTACTGCTCTAATTTAAAGCTTGGGATGTGGTGAGAAGAGGGGGAAAAAAAAAGCCTAATATTTCAGTTTTGGCCCTAACCTGAGCACCTGCAAACGCACAGCAAGCAAGGAGGCAGGGACAGGCTCTGATATGCATGGTCGGGAGGACACCCATCATAGAGCAGAGAGCACCAGGCATGTCAAATGTCATCCCAGCCTGGCTGATTCCGATACCCACCAGGAGCCCTCTTGGGCTTGTGGATTAAATTCAGCTATTATTAATGCATGACATTCTGCTGATAGCCAAATATCAATCGATATTATTGACTCCAGCAAATACTGCTCTGAGCCTATAACTGTAATTTAATTCTGCCCAGAAGAAAAAAAAAAAGAAAGAAAAAAAATCACACTGCATGAAAGCAATATTCCTATGGCTTCATTTTGGAAAGACACTCAGATCTCAGCAATAGGACTTGAAGTGTTTGTGGTGAGGAATAAGCTTAATTAGATTCATATCTGCGAAATCCCCAGCTGTTCTGCAGACAAACAGAAATATCCGAGATTTCTTCCAGCTCTATGGAGACACAAGCATTGGCTCCTCTCCCTGTTCCCCCAGCCGGAGAGATCTGCACGTATGATTATTATCTGGTGCTGTTTCAGACAATACAAGATGCCACACAACCTCTGAGCGCAGAGCAAACATCCCAGCAGTTTGTTCCATGATTACTTCCACTCAGTTCACTTCAGCATCTGAAAAATCCTTTGCTGGGTTATTGTCACGTGAAAGGCTTTCTGGAAGCTGGACATAACACACATTTATTATGAAATGAAAATACCTCATGTGTTCAGGATGGAGAAAAAATCCCTGGCTTTCAAGAAAGCTTTGTGAGCTTATTAAAAACAAGAGCTCGCTGTGCACGTCGTGCTGCCAAATGAAAAGCTCCCTCCTCTCTTCTCAGGCTTGTAAGCTGCTTTGTGTGCTCAAGACATCTTTTTCCAGTGTCCAGCACATTCTCATTGTGCTAACTTGGAACGAAATATCGTTCCATGACAGAAGGGGACCACCGAGCAGTCCCATCATCATGGGGAAGGGATCATGGGGAAGCCATCAGCAACGGCCCCTGTGCTGCAGGGAACTGTTGTACCCGAACCACGTGTCCGGAGAGAACCTGGAGCAGGAACAGCGTTGCCAAAACCACAGCTGGCCGTAAACACAACAGCTCTAGGAGAAGCGAGCCATGACTGCTCCCAAACCCACATCTGTGCTGCACCACGGCAAGCCCATCCCACCACCCAGGAAAAGGAACCCAAATGGGCCTCTCAGCACAAAGTGCCACTGAGTACAGCCCTAAGTACGTGGTGTTATGGAAATGCAGCTCTTACCAAGGTTTGTCCCAAGGTGTTGGGATTGGATACATGGAATGGGAGCAGAGCATGGAAATAGAGCCCCAAACACTAGCAACCCTCAGGAAAGTGAGGTTAACCTCTCGCTGATGAAGCCACCCACAGCAATGTGTTTCCAGGTCCTGGTGAGACACGTCAGATAAGGAATGTCACCCCAAACCCTGCTGTAGCTGGGCTGGACCTGATGGTGAGCAATACATGCTGCAAGGGTAAGACCAGCAAAGCGCACCCATGGAGATCACCTCCAGCAGACAGTGGAACAAGTGAAGGCTCTGATCAGTCATTTACCTAAAAATAACTTAGCCCTCTGGAAGGCTTTTTATTCTGGAAATAAGTGGAGTTTTTGAGCTAACTGGAAAAAGCTGCACAGAGCAGCTCAATCTCACCTATCACCAAGATCCCCCTTTCCACCCAAAGAGGGCCACACTCTGCTGGCAATCTCCCAAAGGTTTTCCCAGAACTGGGATGATTTGTTCCTACAAGGCAGAGCGATTCACCCAGAGTGGCTGCAATTCACCCTGCATTTCATCTGACTATGGATGAGATGAGCAAGGGCTACTACAAGGGTGAGTAAACCACTTCAGCAGCTTTGTCGAGCTCCTCTTGGTTGCCAGCAGTAGATAGCAGATCCCATAACCTCCTGAAATAGGACCTCTTGGTCCCCCTTGCATATCACAAGCCAAGTCAGTGGTTTCATAGGTGGTGGCATTTGGGCAGGCAGGTTGGTGGGACAATTCAGTACTGGATCCCAGCTCATTTGTCATAGCAGATCACATTCTCCATATGGATTATCTGCAAGGCTCTTTCTTTCCCCTAGTTCTTCGTTCCCATTTACCTTGCAAGCAATTAAGACTGTTTAAGATGATCACTTTGAAGCCTTTATTCCTCTGATCTGGGATGTTTGTTCCTTAAAATCTAACTTCAAATATTGTGCAATTCTGAATGGTTTCTGTTTCAGTAACAGGCTGGTAATTGTAATTAGTTTTACCACAGTCGAAATTAAAAGATCTGCTCTGAATGCATTCCTTTGAATTCAGTCAAAAGGCACTTTAGGAGCTGACAATCATTTTGACTGGAGTTTGCTGAGAAAGACTCAGATTTTCAACTTACGGGAAAGGTTCATTTTACTGCAGGGCTGAGAATCCGCTGCCTCAGAGCTCACTGGCATTGCGCAGTGCTAGCAGGAGCCAGAGCAAATATTTCTCTGGGCTTCCATTTTCGTGCAATACGGTTTAGATTACACTTAAGCGGATTCAGGAGAGGAAGCTGGGGGTGGCAGGAGGGAAGGACGCAAGTAGGTAAGAAGGAAAGGAGGCAGTGCATGGAAAAATGGGAGGAAATAGTCAAAAAAAGGAAAAAATGATGCACAGAAAAGATGAGGAGGAAATGGCAGGATTGAGAGCAGATCACATAGAAGCTCAGAGTTATAGACTGAATAGATAAGGATAATAAGGAAATATATAAGGATAATGTATCAAACGATTGCTGTCTGGCTCTTCAGGAATGGCTGTGAGTCAGTAGAGGTGGAAAAAACAGGAAAAGGGGGATAAGCAACAGGAAAACACCAAGAAGATGCTAAAAATGTTAACACATGTTGAAATAGCCAATATATGGCTCAAAATGCTGTTTTTCATGTTCGGTCAATGCTGCAATAAGAGCAATGTGTCCAGGAGGGACGATGGAGGATGTGGATGGGCAGAGGCTGCTGCTGGGGTACAGTGGGTCAGAAGCCAGTCAGGCCTCAGGGTCAGTGCAAACCATTCCCACACATAGTGGTCTTTTCACCCTCCTTTGTTCTTGCAGGTACCAGACCTGATTCCACTGCGTGTTGGGAATCCTTGCTGGGCAGTGGGTTACTTTGCACCGGGCGAAGCTAATTCTTTGTACAAGTCCTTCCATGGGTGAAGGTGTCCTCTTCCACTAGCTGGAACACGCTGTTTCTTTCAAGGCTCTGTCCTCTAAATCATTCCCATGTCACTGTGCAGAATGCAATATATATCATGGCAGCCCGCAGCACCTGTATAGTGCTAGTGAGACACATAGGAGATATGAGAATAAGAAATTGAATTGTATAAAAACATCTGCAGTCAGATTTTCAGATGAGCAAGAGCAAGGGTAGCTTTGTAAACCAGCAACAAAGAGAAAGGCTGCCTCTAACTCTGGGGATAATTGTCATGGAAACTACAAGTAAAGTAGCACAAAACACAAGTAGGTATGAAAAAGGTAGCTGAAAATAGCTGCTCCAGGAATGTCTCTTTGCAAAGGCTCTAGACATCAAAAGTCAATTGAATAAACAGCATGGTAGTTTTAGATGTTCTTGAAAAATAGATTTTAAAGGGCAAAATGGGGCAAACCAGAAAATTATGGCTCAGCAAAAAATCCAGGAGAAAAACAGCTTGGAGAGGAAAATGAATGCAAGTAAGACACTTGCAAGCCTTATTATATACATACCTATGTATGTATAGATAGATAAACTCATGCTTGTGTGTGTGATTACAGATATACAGTACGGTAGGCATATATAGTTATATATATGATCTTAGGGTCCTTTCCAATCCTAACTATTCTATGATTCTGTATATAACTATATAGCGTATATGTATGTATACACACTATTGATAAAAAATAAGCTAGCACAAAACTAACACTTCCTGCATCAAACAGAAGATGAGTGGTTTTCAGAGAGGTTAACTTGATCTAAGTCCAAGGCCTTGAGCAGGAAAGCAAGTTGTTTGATGAGTCGGACCAGTGTCTAAATGGCATACGACCAAGGATGATTATGACCAGAATACAGTGAGGGCGAGATCCAGCCACCCAGCAGCAGAATGGATGGATGCCAAAGAGCTGGAACAATCCGAACATGCACAAAACAGGGAGCTCAGCCTCTGTGCAAAAAGCCCCAATGGGGGGAAGGCAGAGTACAACCTTGAACCGACTGGGAGGTACCCTGCAATTATCAGCAAGTATTGATGGCCACAAACTGGGAAACCTTTGTCTCTGCTCAAGAGAGCAGCAAACCATAATTCACAAAGTGCCTTTTCTTTGCTGTGAGGAGCACCTCCCTGTGCCCGATGGATGGTGGCACACCAAGGGTTATTCCAGCCAGTGGGCTGATGCATGTGAGCTGCAAGTGCAGGGGAAGGAGCAGGGGTGCCAGCCCAGAAAGCAAAGCAGCAGGGACAACTTTCATGGGACAGCACTGGGAGCAGCAGGGCAGGATTCAGTGTTAACACTGATGTGGAGGTACTGTCATGCAGGTCACACTTGGAAAACATTAATGGGCAATTTAAGCACTTAGAGAGGAAAGAATTGAGCTGTAGCAAGGAAAAATGTAAGCTGGAAAATGGAAGAAGCAGCAGAATATCTGTTCTATCATTCACTAGCACACACTGCTGGTTGGGGAGAGGATAATCCCATTCCATTTCTTATGCCACATTCGAATAAGGAGTGAATAAATGGAAATAACCCTGTGACAGCAAATGGTGCCTGTGCACTATTAACTGCCAAGCAGTGTGTCTCAGCAGCAAGACAAAAGCAGGTTGGTTCAAGGGTAAGTACCTTAGAGGTGTTCCAGCATTGCATTGGGTCCATGTGAGTTGTGAGGAGTGGATTTTAGAAGCTGGTCATATCCACACCACATAAAATACAATGATCGAAACTCAAACCACACCCCAAAAGGAGGCAACAGTGGCAGAACCATCTCATTTACCAGAGGAGGTGATTGCTGCCACTAAATGCAAGGAACAGGGGAAAAAGAAAGGTCCATAAAGCGAGAGATGAGGAGGGGAAAGTCAAGGGAGAGGTGAAAGAATAGTGGAAATTGAGAGTAAATAACCCCATTTAAGAGCCAATTTTAATCAGCTACAGAAAGAGAGGTAAATGCACCCCAGCTGCAAGCGCAGCCTGTGAGACGGGCAATACCTGCCACAGCAGCTAAGGATGGATGCTGCAGCCAGCCAGAGCTTTACAGGGCTCTAACCAGACATTCCTGAAACACCATGGAGGCACAGGTTTCTTTCTGAGCAGTTACAAGATAGAAGGACACAAAAAGGAACTAATTGCACAGGTGTTTTTTACTTGATAATGTCAAATCACAGCTGAAGAAGATTAAATATACAATCAATAGTTATCCACATTGCTGTAATACCGCTAATAACACTAGCATTTAGAGAGGGCTAAACCATGCTTTCCTTGCTTAAGGCCCTTCTCTCTGACCTTTGAAGGTTTGGTCTCAAGATATGATGTAAATCATCTGGAGAGTTTTCTTCACCTCTGCTCACTGAAGGATATTCCTATTCTGGGAAAGCAGCATTAGTCTTTCCAATAACAGGAAGAGAGATACTGGAGGTACTTGGGCATCTCAGTTCTCTGCTTCCCAGAGTCATGCAGGCACCTCTGTGCAATGGCAAAGCAGCTTCCATCAGCTGAGGAGCACACAGAAATGGACTCTCAGTTCCAGATGGTTTGAATGCTCTGCACGCTTATTAAACATGGCATAAAACCCCCCAAAGTAATAATCCAGCTATTTTTACCCAAAGTAAAGCAATGGGTACCAGGGTAGTACAGCACAGGGCTGTGAGCATGTACCCTCAAATCCCACTCACTCTGGGACTCATAGTGCACTCAGGAGAAGGAAACAAGAGCTTCTGCTTCAGTTAAATTGACACTCGAGCCACTGGACATTTGGTAGATATTATTTAGGTCCAGCAACATATGCAGTGATGCCAGAGCTAAATTCCCCTGCGTGTTAGAACTTAGCAGGACGTTCAGACTGCACCCTTTCCACCAATGGGTTTATTTTAGAAGACAACAAGACACCCTTGCAGTGGTATCTGCATCACACACAACCTCCCTTGATGAGTAAACAGGTGCCTTGCTTGCTGCAAGAACGCCGTAGAACAGTTCTGAGCCAAGCGCTTTTCTTTGCCTGATGTGAAAACGACTTCTTGTTGTAAAGAGTGTAAAATAAATACAGAAATGTGGTTGTGTTTGAAAAGAAGCTGTGGAAAATACATCAATATTTGCAATCACAGCGGCAGCTGCTGCTCTGTGAGCAGTCACGGATGAAGGCGGCTTTCTCATGCATCCCATACCCATTCTCTTCACCCCATCCCCACTATGGCTCTTCCTTCCCATGTGCCTCATTCCTTTATCTATCCTGTCCCTCCATGCACCCTCTGATGCTTCCTGAACACCAGCATTGCTAGCTGGCATTGCTAGCACAGGGCACTGAAATGGAGGGCAGGACAGTGTGGGTTAGCCAGAACAGCTGAGCCTTCCCAGTTTGGATTTGCCCTACCTCAAACATAACTTCAAGGAATTGGACATTATTGAGAGCTAATAACAGCTCCCAAATGTGGTTCACGTTGACCAAGGGGTTCAGGTGCATTACAGTACAGAAATATAGATTGATGGGCAGAGAGCATAACCATATGAGACTATTGCCTTCGAAACATAGGCTTAAAAAACTCATCAAAGGACAAAAGTCACAAAGGCGCTGCAGGGAAGGCTGAAAAGGCCGAGCTGAGGAGGAAAATGGAGTAAGTCCCAGAGGACTGAAAGATTTCCAAATCCTTGCTCTCCATTTCAAATCATCTCAGTAAACTAACAACTATCACATCAACCAGCCAACAACCTGAGGAGTTACACAAGCTTTTGGCTACCAGCACATGTAACCCCCAATGAATTCCAACAAATGGTTTACTTGAAGATATTATATGTACTATAATCAATATCCAGATTACAGCAGGGCTGTTACAAGGTAAAAAAATGTAATTTGGGGCATGTAAACCCCCTCCGGTTTGGACAGAGACTGGGCAAGAGCAATCAGCACTTCTTAAAGTCTTAGAAACATAGTGAAAGGGCTGAAGTGTGTGTAATTACCAGCGAGAGGCGTTTTAGCAAAGCAGATAAAGTTAATTATAGAGCACGGGAGCATTTTGAGTAGATGTGGTAGTAATCATAGCCAACAGAGAGGTGCCCAGCCAAAGGAACCACACATAATAAAAGCAACCATGTAGTGAACGTGTACGGCATGAATTACCTAAGAGATAAAGGCAGATACAGACATACAGCTGGAGCTGGCAGATCTTAATAAAGATTTGTGGGTTTCTACATGCAATAGGATACCTTACAAAGCAGCAGTCTTTACCCTGTGGATGGTACCCCCCAGAAACCATCACATCAGCCTGAATGGGGCACCAATACTAGTGCTCCATGCGGGGAAGCAAGGTCCGGATCCAGCACCAGTCCGGGAAAATATTGACACTGCTTGTCATGGGAAACACCAGTTATGTCGAGGGTGCTGCTGCTGTGCATGAAACAGATACATCAGCGAGTTGGTCTACAGTACCAATGTTCTGAAAGGAACTCTACAACTAGGGGAAAAGATGCAGTAAAGAGACCTCAGTTTGAAATTCACCCTCACAGGTTACCTCTTGGTACAGGCCATCCACCAGTCTCCATTAAAAACAGGCAGATGGAACACAGCACCTAAAACACTAGCTTCAAGCATTAATCACTTGTGTGTGTGTATATTTACACGTCTCCACAAACAGTATTTCAGAGTCTCTTGGCTTGATGATGGGACAGGCTCCATGCAAGATTCAACTTCCCCGTGCCAGCAGTGCTCTCTTCCACTCCTCATTACAGCCATTTCACCCAGGAGCTGTCTCTATGTGTCCTGGCACCAAATACAGTGGGTTCTCTGCTGTTCAGAAAGATGCAGTCTCAGGCAGCAGCGTGCCATCACCCGCTGCTGTACCCATGTACAGGGAAAAGGAAGAGGCTCCCCTCCATTCCATCCCATCCCATCCCATCCCATCCCATCCTATCCTGTCAGTTAGATTTCTCATGGCTTTAAGATACAAATAGCTTTTCAGATCTCTAATCACCAATGTGGTTTCATTCCAGGGTAATAAACTCCCCCTAACATAGCTGTTTGCTGGAACACCCTGATTAACAGACTTTAATGCCATAAAAGACTTAATTTGGGGCTATGCAAGATGTCCTTCAACGCATCCTGATGTGCTAGTAGGGAAAGATTTATTGATTTGAAAATAAGCAGGCAAACAAATAAGAGACACGAATTGCTGTGAAACAGATACCTGGCTGATCAGATGCAATTAGCAATATGAGAAGGGTGACAAAACAGCATCAAGGAGGTGAAGAAGTGCATAAATCCAACTCTAAGGGCATTTTCTAACTGTCCTTACACTGGTGCCAGGGGTTGTCTAATGTTACATTAGACATTAGTGGATCTGCACTGGCAGAGGGCTTGAGCTTGTGCCTTTCACTCCTTGCTAACACAGACTGTAATTCCTGAGAGCCACACTTCCAGGGAAAAGAGTCATATCTTGCCAACAGTAATTACTTACAAACCCAGGTAACTTCTAGGAGCTGATTTGGAAGAAATCAACACCAAACACCCGCAGGTTTATACAGTGCAGCTGTGAGTATTGCTGTCAGCACTTCCACTGCTGAAGGATGAAGGCAAACTTGATTCACGTGTCACCTTTTCCAAAGTTTCACAGTCCTGAAAATGAAACAAAGCTGTTGGCCTTGAAGATGTCTGAGGATCACAGAGAGGTAACAAAGTGTAATTGGTGTTACTGAGGTGAGGCTCCAGCTCATGGTGTGTTGGCTGTGCGCAAAGAGCTTTTCGAGTCAGCATGGGCTCCTTCAGCCTGGAGAAGTGAAAGCTCTGGGGAGATCTTAGGGCAGCTTCCAGTGCTTAAAGGGGCTATAAGAAACCTGGAGAGGGGCTTTGGACAAGGGCCTGTAGGGACAGGACAAGGGGGAATGGCTTTAACATGACAGAGGGGAGATTGAGATGAGCTCTTAGGCAGAAATTCTTCCCTGTGAGGGTGCTGAGGCGCTGGCACAGGGTGCCCAGAGGAGCTGTGGCTGCCCCATCCCTGGCAGTGTTCAAGGCCAGGCTGGACAGGGCTTGGAGCAGCCTGGCCTAGGGGAAGGCGTCCTTGCCTGCGGCAGGGGGCTGGAACTGGATGAGCTTTAAGGTCCCTTCCAGCCTCAACCACTCTATGATTCACTGCATGATTCTATGGGCATACCAACAGCTCCCAGGACACTTCACACCTACTGTGATGGGAATTGAAGCCATTCAGCAATACCCAGGTCCAATCCCAGGTCTTGCTGTGAATCCTGATCTTCCGGCAGAGGATGCTCACAGTGCCGGGTCCTCCATGCCTTTGAAGCCCTGGAAAACCAGGTAGTGCCACCAGACCTCCTTGGAGAGTGAAGCAGAACAATCCTGTGACCTGCTGCTGGCAACCCTAACTATCGATGATTCTACGTGTGCTTTTCCCTTTGCGGGCCGGGAGAGAAGAGCCCCCATACCCAGCGGGGCTGTATGAGTGGATGGAGCAGTGGCAGCAGGGTCCCTGGCCGGTGGTCCCCAAAGCTTTCGGGCACCATTTAGCAATAGCGGGGCTTCGCTTTGCACGCTGCGGGAGAAGAAATACAAGCGCATCAAACCGACCCCGCGGAACTGGAGACGCGGCGCAGCTCTTGCTCTGAAACACTGCCACCTTGTGGCAGCTCGGCTGCAGGACACGCTGCGCCCGACCAGCCTCGCCGGACTTGGGGTGGCCTGGGTACGGCCCTAAGGGAGAAGGGCTGGTCAGGAGACAAGGAGGAACCTCACACAGGGGCATGGAAAGCCACCTTGCTCTGGGGAAGCAGGAGCTATGGCAAAATGTGTTTTCCAGCTATAGAGTTTCTGTGCCAAAACCACCATCAGGTAGAGGTGACCTCCCTGAATGCTATCAAAGCCACTGCTGGGGGTGGTGTGAGCAGGAATGCAGACAGGATTAGTGCTTTGTGGGTGCAGAGCCATAGGGAAGTCCTGAGGAGGTGCATAAGGAGCTGGCTCCTGCTGTCAGCTGGATAACCAGGGTGCATTATGCCATTTAAACAACCTGCAGCATATCCACGGTGTTTCTCTTCCACCAAGAGCATCATTTATTGTTACCAGGAGCCACCACCAGGCTCCTCTCAGCCCCGCTGCATCTTGCAGGGAAGGAAACAACCATCTGAAGTCCATTTGGTGGGGATATTCATAATCAGTGAATATTAATATTCACTGATTTGGACCATTTGAATGCTGTAAGTCCACGTGAGAATGATGTTCAGCACAAGGCCTTACTTCTTCATATAAATATTTGAGTTATAAATGTTCTCTCTGAATCTTTCACGTTTAGCAGTGAACATCATGTCTGTGTAGGCAGCTCCCTTGCTCTCAGTTATTGCTTATATATATATAAATATGAAAATGTGGGCCAATATTTAGAGACAATAAGTGATGGATGGGGTTTATTAATTAGTATTTCATTACAAAACAAGCCCCGACCTTTTAGCATGAACTGAACCTAGGGAAATGAAAACTCAGCTCCCTTTTCTCCCACAGAGCAACTTAGTTTGCAGCCAATTAAAAAGCATCAAATCCGGAAACAAGGGAATAAAACACTTTTTCTGCCAAAGTGCATAATGAAACTGTGGCTTTTACTGCCACGATGAATCGCAATGAACACAGTGACATTGACAAGGTGTGGGTATTGCTATGTAGGGTGAGAATGGCCAGAGCTGTAATAGTTATGAGTGTAAGAGAATAAGCAGCACGCCCCAGCTCTGGAGCACACTGCCCAAGAAATAGAGCTGGGGAGAAGGTTCGAAAGAAAAAGATGCAAGAAGCCTGAAAGTGTCTGTCATAAACCCCCGAATCAATAGGCCTCTGAGCAAAAGCAAAGGCCGACAGGCAAGTGCCATAAATGCTGCTGCAGAAGATCTCGGTGCAGTTTTCTGGAAAACATGAAAGCAATTCCTTATCATGCAATCAATGCAAAAGTGATTGCAACTCAAAAAATAAGAAATGAAGACCAAAAATAACCCTGTTTTTAAAGAAATAAAGGAGCTGCGCAACTTAAAGCACCGATTCTACTGTATTTTATTCTAAAACATTAGAAGTACAAGCCAATGACTTAAGTGTAGGAAGACAGGCTGAGAAAGTTGGGGCTGTTCAGCATAGAGAAGAGAAGGCTGCGTGGAGACCTCATAGCAGCCTTCCAGTGTCTGAAGGAGGCTACAACAATGCTGGGGAGGGACTCTTCATCAGGGACTGTAGCAATAGGACAAGGGGTGATGGATTTAAACTTTAACAGGGGAAGTTTAGATTGGAAAGGGTGGTGAGGCACTGGAATGGGTTGCCCAAAGAAGTGGTGAATGCCCTATCCCTGGTGGTGTTCAAGGACAGGTTGGACAGAGCCTTGGGTGACATGGTCTAGTGTGAGGTGTCCCTGCAGGGGGGTTGGAACTAGATATCTTCAGGTCCTTTCCCGCACTAACTATTCTACGATTCTATGAAGAAAAAATCAGAATCAATATATCAGATATTGGCACTTACTTGTAAAAAATGCAGCAGACAACAGTTCCTTCCAGTGGACTTCCAAATTATTCACACCCTACATAAAGAAGCCAATCTTAGGAATACACTGTGCCAAAACAGTCAAGGGAATGGTTTATCCCATGACCCAAACCAATAAAACAACCCCAAAATAGAGGCACTAGCAAAAAGCATTGCTTTTAAAACCCAGCAATAGACATCATTTAAAACCAAAAAGTGTCTGGAGGAGCCCAGTTGGGCAAGGAAATGTGGTCCAACCAGGCTGGGTGGGATGCTGCATCCCACAGGATAGCCCTGGGCACCCAGAATTCCCCTCTGCAGCAGCCCCACTCCCCCAGCACTGCCCAGGAAAACTCACATGGAAATTCATGAAGACACATCCATGCTGCATCCAGACATTCCACCTGTAAGATCTGGCACAACCAGTGTGCAGGCAGCCCCTAGTGGGCAGGGGAGTGGGGCTGATGGGGTGGGGGAACACATGGGGCCACCAGACCCCACTGCCACCCACCCGCCTTGGCTGGGCACTGGCCAGGGCCATGCTCCATACCCTGGTACCAGCAGCGTGTGTTGCGTGAGGTCTGGAAACACAAACATAAAGGTATTTAATAGAAAGATGGAAAAACGTTAAGAAAAGCTGGATAAAAAGGAGAGAGGAATGTGGGTCAGAAGTTGGGTGCGATGGGGGGTGCATGTGTCCCAGCTGGATGAAATATAACCAAAACACAGGGTTTTGAAGCCCCTTTTATTTGCTTTCTGCATTTTGAGCCACAGGCACGCTTTGGGGTGACACACGCCCCCTCCTTCCTACAATTTCGAGAACTCAGACCTGCTTCTTTGCTGTTCTCCCCAGCAAAAGCCGAGGTCCTTCGTTAGGCTTCACCTCCTGCGGGCAGAGCATCCACCAGCAAACGGGACCCAGCGCCTCCCGCACCGGGCGCTCGCAACGGCTTCCATCGGTCACACTCAGCGCCTGCAGTCGTCACCGGGCGTTCCCAACCGCTTCAACCGGTCGCACTCACTGCCTGCAGTCGTCACCGGACGTTCGCAACCGTTCCCCGTCCCCGTTTCCTGCGCGTCCGCGCAGCGCGCACACTGCGCTCCCTGCGCAGCCCCGCCGCCACCTCCCCGCCCATGCGCGCCTCCCATCCCGGCCTCCGCGACACCAGGGGGCGCTGCGAGGCGGAAGCGCGCACCGATTTCCGTCCGTCGAGGCTGAGTCACTGGGTCGCGCCGCCGCTGCCCCTCGTCCGGAGGCTTCCTGGACTCTGTGTACCCGGTCCCGTCCGTTCCCTTCCCGCAGCTATGCCGCTGGAGAACCTGGAGGAGGAAGGGCTGCCCAAGAACCCAGACCTCCGCATCGCCCAGCTCCGCTTCCTCCTCAGCCTCCGGCCCCGCGCGCCCGACCCCGCCGCGCGCGACGAGCTGATGGCGGCCGTGCGGCTCCATAGTGAGTGCGGGCCGGGGTGAGGGGAGCCCGGGGAGCCCCATTTACCTCCTGTCTGCCCCTTCCATCCCCTGTGCGTCTGTCTGTGGGGCAGGAGCCGGGCTGAGTGCCCGGGGTGGGGGGGTTGTGCCCTGTCCCCGTCCGTGACCGCTGTTGTACCGTGCTGGGGAGGTAAAGGCACGGGTTAAGTACTGTGCGGCACTGATCTCAGAGTAGAGTGCTTAAAAGGGGCCTATGAGAAAGATGGGGAAAGACCACTCAGGGCCTGTTGTGGTAGGACACGGGGTGGTGGGTTTAAACTAAAAGAGGGGAGATTGAGGCTGGATGTAGGGAAGAAATTCTTTACAATGAGTGAGAAAACACTGGCACAGGTTGCCCAGGGAGGTGGTGGATGCACCATGCGCGATTCAAGGCCAGGCTGGATGTGGTTCTGAGCAACTTGATCTAGTTGAAGGTGTCCCTGCACGTTGCAGGGGGTTGGACTGGATGAGCTTTGAAGGTCCCTTCCAACCCAAACTATTCTGTGATGTTATGAAGGGCAAACAGGAGCAGTGATAGAAAAGGGTCAGCAAAAAGAAGTGTGACAGTGCAGAAACACTGGCTTTTCCACATTGGATTTAATAGCTACCTGATCATAAAGGAGTTAGCTGGCACTGAGGATCAGTTCTAATGTCCTCCAATGCTCTGCTCTAGAAACACGCTTGCTGCAGCAATCAGCAGTAGAAGCCTTCCTTCTTTTCTTTCAGACATGGCTCCGTATTATGAAGCACTCTGCAAGTCTCTGGAGTGGCAGATAGACACGCAGCTGCTGAACAAAATGAGGAAAGCCAATGAGGAAGAGTTGAAACGTCTGGACAATGAATTAGAAGATGCAGAAAAGATCTTGGGGGAAAGCGAGATCCGAGATGCAATGATGGCCAAAGCCGAGTACCTGTGCAGGATTGGGGACAAGGTTGGTGCATGCAGAGGCTTTATGGCCTCATGAAAACCACTGCATTGTAATTCTTCTAGCTAGGCATGTTGAGCACTGAGTGACTTACAGTGCGTTTCCTCTAGGGCACAACTCAAACATGGTGGGAATAGGGGAGGGTGTTACTGAAATTCAGGGAAAAAAACTAAGTAGCCCTTGTAAGAAAACCATTTTCCATTTGCAGATGTTAATTTTTTCCTTGTGGTCTTATAGGCTTTTCTAAGGTGTTTACACAATAAAACTTGAAATCAAGGCACAGAATAGGTTTTCATAGAGATTTCAAAGTTATATTAGAATCACTTCTTTTGACCTGACTTAAACTGATTCGTTAAGATTATTCAATGTTAGAATTCTGTGGGTAACTAGGAACATCAGGACTATCAGCAGAAGACAACACAGGAACTTACAACAGACATTTGGTGAACATTCTAGGTGCTTTTAACATTCTTACAGTAGAAAATGCTGTCTTGTTAGGAGGGAGCTCTCACTGCCTTCCGCAAGACCTATGACAAAACTGTGGCACTGGGGCATCGTCTGGATATCGTGTTCTATCTCCTAAGGATTGGCTTGTTTTACATGGATAATGACCTCATCACACGGAACATTGAGAAGGCAAAAAGGTATCACTTCAGTCGTTTGAGTGCACTAAAGCACTTTGAGATGAAGTGGAACAAAAGCAATGGAAGATAAACACCTTGCTGTCAATAAATGACTAAGGCTGGTTGTGAGACAATCACAGGGGGTGGGTGGGTGATACCTTGTAGCAGAACACTTCCTGTACCTGGATTATTTTTATGAGAGGGAAGAGAACAGAAAGATTAACATTTTGTGTCATCTGTTTTCTAGCAACTGATTTGATTTGAATTTGTAGCTCACCCCCTGCTCCCACTTCTCTGTTCTTAGAAGACAGTTTTGGGTGTGATTAGCTTATACAATTGCCAGCTGAATGCAGCTGCTGCCAGTGCCCCCTAGCTGGCTCTGTGAAGTGCCAGCTTTGCCTCTGGAAGCAGGAGCCCAGTGTCAACACGGTGCAATTGTTCCTCCTGCATTTCCACTGCTAGCTTCTGTGTCCCTGTGTTTCCAGGTTTGGAATTTCAGCAGTTCCTGTAGCAAGCTGCTGTTGCCAGTCTCTGCTGGTGCCATGAGACACGAAGGTAGAGGGGACAGGGGGTCTTCCCAGTTACCATGTTTCTTGGGCCATCGCTTTTTGTGTTGTCTTCTCACAGCAACAAGAATTTGTCTCTGCCTGTGCCCCTGTTCACAGCCGGATCAGTTTTGTGTTAGTATGGTCCTTAAAATCATATTAACTTTCAAATATTTTCTATGCTGCTAGTTGGACAGCTGTGATTTGAGCAGCAAAGGCAGGGGAAATACATTGCCACAGCCAAGGCTGACAGCAGTGTTTACCTGCACATCTCAAAAGATTTGTCACAACTTAGGGGGCTGTAAACTTTTCCTTTCAGTTGAAGCTTACACCATGCAAAAGCATCTGTCCTGTCCCAAGGAAGCCACTTTCCTACCCCTCTCACAAAGCCTCCTGGACTGTGTCAGCAAGCTGTAACAGAAAACAAGTTATTCCTTCTCTAATCACATGATAGCAGTTGGTTTACTGTACTTTACATAATGCATTTACATAAGTGAATATTGCTTGTTATTCTGTTTTCAGTCTAATAGAAGAAGGAGGAGACTGGGACAGGAGAAACCGTCTCAAAGTGTACCAGGGCCTTTACTGTGTAGCTATTCGAGATTTCAAACAAGCAGCCGAGCTCTTCCTTGACACAGTTTCAACATTTACATCCTATGAACTGATGGATTACAAAACATTTGTGACATACACTGTCTATGTCAGCATGATTGCATTAGACAGGCCTGACCTCAGGGAGAAGGTAAGGAAAGCAGGTGACAATACAGTTTATCTGTTTATCTCCAGGCTGAAAGTGATGGTATTTAAACATGTTTGTTTGCTTTCAGGTTATTAAAGGAGCAGAGATTCTGGAAGCATTACACAGTTTGCCAGCTGTACGGCAGTATCTCTTCTCTCTCTATGAATGCCGCTATTCAGCCTTTTTCCAGTCATTAGGTAAGGCTCTGTTTTGGCCTACAACACTAGTTCAGGTGCTTCAGTTCCTCGTTTCAGATTCAGATTCAGACACAACTTCCAGTCATGTGTCTACAGTCTAGAACTAGAACTACTTTACGCAGGAAAGAAAAGAGATTATTTTACAGTGACCTAAAATCTGCTGCTGTTTGATTTCTCAGGCAAGCAAAGAAGAATTTCACGTACAGTGAGCCTTCTGAAAGGTCACATCTGATTAGGTGTAAAAGCGTTTTGAAAATTGCTGTGCAACACTGTCTGACCTGAAGAGCAGGATCAGATGGGAAAGCTTTGAATGTTTTTATCTTTGAAAGAAGTTCTAGGACTTGTAGACTAAAGCCCGTGAAATCTCAACCTGTAAAAGACATCACACAGAAGAAGGTTTTCATGGATCTTACCTTTGGCTTTTGGCTCTGGTTTGTATGTAAAAGGGTGACACTGAGGGAGAGCTTTTCAGAAAGCTCTTATTCTTGCCAGTTCTCCGACTGCTTGTTTTCCTTTGTGACAAGATTTTGAAGACAAGAGAATAAGATATTTAGGAAGAGCAGAAAAGAACCCTTCATTTTATGGAAGACTGAGAGCCAAGGGCAGCATTTTGCTACTCTTGGCATTACCACTAGCTGGGAACTAAAACTGGTGGGAGTAAAAGTTACTTCAGTGCCTGGAAATCCTTGTAATTAATTTAAGAGATAGTACAAGAAAGTGACTCTTATTTCCTTGCACAGCTTTGAGGAACAATGTTTCTTCAAGTAGTTACACACCAAGTACTGCTTTTTTCCCGGCATATAACAGCAGGGCCCAGCGCTTGCCTTTAGCGAGGTGGTCTCCTCTGTGCTGACAGAGGGTCTCACTAGCTTGGCCACAACATTGCATGTTATGACTGCTTCTGGTTCTAGGACTGATACAGATTATACAAACTTACTTCTCTTTGGTGTAGAACACCTGAAGTACCCAAGAACACGACATAGTTATGTCCACACTGGTTACGTATTAACTGGTGTTCCATGGTTTATCTCCATAACTGATAATTTCCATTTCTTACAGATTACTGACTCCTTTTCTTATTCTTTTCAGCTGTTGTAGAGCAAGAGATGAAAAAGGATTGGCTCTTTGCACCTCACTATCGATACTACGTACGGGAAATGAGAATTCATGCCTATAGCCAGCTCCTAGAGTCCTACCGGTCACTGACATTAGGATACATGGCAGAAGCATTTGGAGTCAGTGTAGAATTCATAGATCAGTAAGTTATTAGGCTTTTTAAGTTCATAAATGTCTCATTTTACACCTTTGAATTATCTATAATGATCCGATTATGAATAAAACCTTTGTTCTACTTTGATTCTAACCATGCCAAGTTAAGTTTCTGTGCAAGAGCTTCGCTAAAATTAAGCAAACTTTATGTTTCAGTAAAGAAAATAATTTTAGTGCAATCTATGCCAAAACTTAACTCATAACTTTGGGGATCCACGCATTTTACATACCCTACACGTCTCCTTATCTACTACTTGATTTCAAGTACATAGACTAGATCTGATGTTTTTCATTCAAACATACTCTGCAGTCTCAACTTTCTTTTCTAGTGTAAACCCAACAGATTTAGATCAGGATGAGAACTAAAGGGAAGTGCAAAATTGACTTTTACTCTGTATACAGGAAACTTTGATTCAAATGCCTTCACTAGAATCATTCCTTCATAGAGAAGTTTCATAAAAACATAGAAAAGTGTTAAAGAAATGTGAATACTGCTTGAAATACTCAGAAATTAATTAATAGGTGTTTCAAGAGAAACCAAATACCTTCAATATAAAGGTAAATGTGTTAAAGTCATACTAGTCCTTATGCTTCCCAGTAATTTATTAGTAGCTGTGACTTGTCTTACTGTTGATCACAGGAATTTTTTCTTCTACTGTCAGTAATGTGCTGTAGACCACCAGCTGATTAAGCAAAGCAGCAATTAAAACAAGCAGCATATTTGGAGGTACTGCAACGTAGGGAATTGTTCAGAGGCTCTTTTAAGGAGCTAACTGAATGGACTGAAGATACTTACCTCAGGGTAAATTGCAAGGAGGCACACTGTACCGCTGCTACCTTTGCATTTGAAGAGTAGCTGATGATAAGCTAAGTAATAAATTTCACTCACTCAACTATGACCCTTTGGCTTGAGAAGAAGGTACTAAGATGTTTTGTATTCAGATCACTAGAATTCTTGTATGTAATGTCCAAGCTTTAGTAAGATGAGGAGGAAGAAGATACCTTATGAAGATATATAGGCTGTTGCTTCAGAAACACAGTGTGTTGACACTGCTGTTCTGTAACAGCAGGTTCAGCGCTGCTGGGTCTGCAAGTTCTTGCTGAAACATCATTTAACCAACTTGCTTTTTCTTTTCTTTACCTAGGGAGCTTTCAAGATTCATTGCAGCAGGGCGATTACACTGCAAAATAGACAAAGTCAATGAGATTGTAGAAACTAACAGGTATGCTGACAGTTCCTGACAGCCCAGTTGAATTCCAGACAGTTGAATTCCAGACAGTTGAATTCCAGACAGTTGAATTCTAGACATTTATTACAGAAATGTAAGTGGCTTTGTGTAAAATATGTTCTCACTTCTCTTTTTTTTCTCCCTCACAATTCCTAGGCCTGACAGCAAGAATTGGCAGTACCAAGAAATCATCAAGAAAGGAGATTTGCTGCTAAACAGAGTTCAGAAACTTTCCAGAGTAATTAATATGTAATTTTTTTAATGCAAGGGAATGCAAACTTTAGATGTTTAAAACATTTTGGGAGTAACCTACAAATACATTGTGTAACTTGCTGTACTGTAGGTTAAAAAAAACATGACTAGCAAGAGAGGTAGTGTTTTTACTTTCCACTTCATTCTGTAAACAATGTTCTGTTTTGGTGTATGGGTCCCGGTTCAGTTATTAAATGTATGATACAGTTGGTGATCTCCTGTAATACACTTTGTTTCTTGACCTCACTGTGTATACAGTGGTCAAAGATCTGTGAGCAGGGAGAACCAGTGGTGGTTCTGTGCTTGCTTTTTAAAGACTTCTGTGGTTTAATCCAAGGCGAAAAAGATCAGCTGTATAATAGTAAAGTAGCCAAAAAGTTTAGTTGAGATTGTGCACTCCTGGCAGGACAAACTCCTGTCAGGAGAGGATTGGAGAAGGAGTAAGGATACAAGTGGCTGTGGTGAAGCTGTAATATAACCACAAAACCTGTAAGGACTGTAACTTTGAGAACACCTTTACCTGAATTAGCCTCTCCCTTAAGATTACACTTTTGCTAGCTGTTGAAAACAAAGTCAGCACATTAGCAAAGCATTACACTTGTAATTCCTTCCTCTGGTATATGTCAAACTGATGATAGGAACAGTAGAAGATCCCACTGCAGTTCAACTCAACTGACGAGATGCTGATGGGGTGGGGGGTACATCTCTTTCTCCACAGCTGCTGAGGAATAAAGCTCTCAAGCTGCTGCCATCCTGATGACACATGGCCTCTGACTGGGGCAGAGCCTACAGCAGCAGCTGTTCCCCACCTGGCTTGGCTTGAGGTTTCTTTTCTCTTCCCCAAGAAAGTCTGTGACTTAGTTCTGTTTGATGCCCCTGCACTTAAGAACTCAAGACAATGAGGCTAACACAGGCTTCACTCGGGAGAAATCTTGCTGCTCTTTTAGTGTAGCTAAGAGCAACAACAACAACAAACTAAACCCCAAAAAACCCCAAATGTCTGCTTTGTGTCAAAAATGAAAGTATTCCTGAAGATTCCTAGTGTGCTGCAAGGTATTTGCAGAGCTTTCCACTTTAAAAGTTTATTCTGACATCACTGTCCCCCTGTGGGAGCCAAGCATTTCAGAGTTTGGTGTTCTCTGCTCAGGTGGGTGAAAACGCTGTTCAGAACAGGCACATGAGTCCTACCAGAGCAAAGACCCCCTTTGACAGTTCTACCTTGCTTTATTGTGATCTCAGCCTCTGTCCTGCAAAGGAGGACTCAGGAAGAGCTGCTTGGCAAAGCTCTTTGGGCCAAGAACAGGCAGGAAAGATTCATTCCAGTATCTGAAGGAGGGCTATAGGGATACTGGGGAGGGACTCTTCATCAGGGACTGTAGCGATAGGACAAGGGGTAATGGGTTAAAACTTAGGGGAAGTTTAGATTGGATATGAGGAAGAAGTTCTTTAAGGGTGGTGAGGCGCTGGAATGGGTTGCCCAGGGAAGCTGTGAATGCTCCATTGCTGGCGGTGTTCAAGGCCAGGTTGGACATAGCCTTGGGTGGCATGGTTTAGTGTGAGGTGTCCCTGCCCATGGCAGGGGGGTTGGAACTAGGTGATCTTAAGGTCCTTTCCAACCCTAACGATTCTATGATTCTACCATTCCATGCAACCAACCTCATTTATTGAAAAGTCCTAATTTTATTGCCTTGTTTAGTAATGTTTATTCCACAAACTTATCTTTTTGTCATGAAGCAAAGCACAACTTTCTCTTATAAAGAGTATAAAATATTTTATTCACAGAAACTTGTTACAAAACAAATAGACTATATATTTCTTCTTTTAAATATCCCAAGTAATTTTTTCTATGCCATGACATTTGTTCATGTGCTATACAGCAGCCAACACAGGGTTCAGCTGATCAGATGCTCTTGATTATGTATACAAATTATCAAACTGTTCACACATTTTACACAGGAGATTGCTTTTAGAACCAGGCTGAACATGGAGCAAGATGCTTTCAAGGCCTACATTCACATTGACATTATGGAGTGCTCATGTTAAAATCATCTTTCAAACATAAAGTATCTTTGAACAAAAGGTAAAAGTGATTCTTTCCTGCTGAACAGCGAAACATTTAAAAGACCCTTTGTAAGCCCAATTCCCTCCTCCAGGATAGAATGAGGAAAAGACAGAGAGATTCCTTGGCAAGAGAACTCTTACAGGAAGACGACTGCCCTAGAAATGCCATTTGGAAATCACATCTATTTCCGAATGCTTTTGAGAGGTACTTACTTGGGGGTTTGTTTTGTTTTCCTGGATACCAACTATTTGAACATCTTTTAGATTATTTCATTTATGAATACCATACCCCCTTTTCCCAAAATGAGACTGAAACAGCTGGTTAAAACCACATTTTCCAAACCCTTGGCATTACATTAAATGCAAGTTATCAATGGGATTGTTCCATAACAAGGTATTCTAATGAAAAAAGGTTTTACAAAAGTAACCAGCATCATTCACTTTGTCATCTCATTCATTTCAGAAAACACATATATATGTATGTGTGTACATATATATGCACATATACACACACGCATACATATATACATGCACACATACATTATATAGAGGTGGAAAAAGCAAGCTCCAAAGTTTCAACTGAACATTCAAGTCTTTTAAGGAGAAGCTGTCTATGAACAGTCCAAGCTTAAAACTAGTCTTAATCAGGCACTTCCCGTTTTTCTATTAGTTGGAAACCACGTGAGACGCACACACACGGACACTAAACGGAAGAGAGCAGCAGTGTGTCACTTAGAAACTAAACGTGGTCACCTGGGAATCAGGCAACTGAGAAGCAATGCCAGCACTGACCGTGTCGGCTCTGACCCTGCGCCTGGGTTCCTGTGGTGGAACCCAACTGCAAGGATGGATCTGCTGCCAAGACAAGGGCGAGGGACACAGCTTTCACAGCACAATTTGTCTGACATTTCAGGCCCCCTCCGGATCGCACACTGCAGGGAAAGAAATACAATTTGGAATGTGTAGTCTCAATACCATAGAAAAGGTCTGACAAGCAGCAGTACACGAGCTGTGCTTCATCATAGGGTTTTAATCTGTACCCCGTCACTCACCCTCTGCCATTCAGAGATCTGGTGTCAGTTCACAAGATTAGAAGCATATTAGGGAGGCAGAGTGCAGACTGGGAATGACAAATACTGCTGGTGCCATATACATGATTTGTGAAACCACCAGTGCATAACCTAGTTGGCCACATGCTCAAGAAGGGGGATCTCAGGTTAAATTCTAACTCCTTCTCCACACACGTTGCTTTAATCCATCCACTCTCCTACACAGGAGAGCAACAATTTCGGCTGCAGCTGCCAACAAACAGGATCAGTAGGACTCAGGTAGGAAATCTCAGCATAAGCATTTCTCGAGCAGTTAGGCCATCCTGAGGAGATTCAGAAATAATTTACAAAAATAAGACTTGAGCAAGATGCTATGCCAGAGGCATTACAAAATAGCTATGAGATTCCTTCTTTGAAAGATTCAGAGCAAAAGAAACGCAGCAAGAAAGCTGTAAGACGGCACACAGATAAAAGATTGACACGAGACTCCCCAGCTGTACTCACTGCAGCTATTCTTGCCAACCTAACGTAGTGTTTGAGAGCATCGGTGCCCCATGCACGTTACACTGCGCTCGCTCCCCATGGGCTGTCAACACAGCCCATGGCACTCAGCTCAGCCCCTGCCTAGGTGTTTTCCCAGCAAAACTCAGAAGTGGACAATTCCCTCTGCTTGACAGGAAGCAGGATGCTGAGGATGCACAGGGAGGAAGCAAAGGGCAGGTAATAACCCGAGTCCACATAACTGTGACTCCCAGTCACTCAGGACACAGGGCTGCCAACTTCAGCTGGAAAGCACAGGTGCCTGCACACAGCAGGGCACAGGGTTTAGCTAAGTGTGCAGTGAGTGTTCCCAAACAACGCAGTCCTTTCCTTGACAATCCCAACTTCCAGGGTGTTTTTCTTCTATTACAAAAAGAAGAGGAGGAACAACAACTGTGTAAGCCAGTGTTTCATAGCACACAGCATAGCTCGCTCTCGCTGCGCCATTCTTCACAGGCACAACACCCTGGTCTGGCAATGTGCTGTAGCTGCTTCCTGGCACTCCTGTGATCCTGTTGCTCTAATTAGAGCAAACAAGAACATGCAGGTAACTGGAAAGACTGAACACGCATTCCAACACCCTTGACTGAGGGATTTCCATGGAAGTGTAAAATGAGTCAGGGGATTTCTCCCGAACGAGCACCACAACCCCCAGAGACCACTCCTCAAATGCACAGCGCCTGCACCACGGCCTTACCTGCCCAAATCACCACATGCATCAGTAAGGAGAATTGGGTGGGCATTTCGCAAATTATAATGAGTACGTACGTAATGACGATGTCAAAGCTGTAAACTGTCCCTTCTCCGTGTGTGTGTTAGGCACAGTGACTTCCCATGCACCCGGTACCGTAACAAAGTCAGGTCATGTTTCTAAGCTGTCATTCTGGTTAGAGAGTTTATTTCCCGGATTCCGGTGACAAGCTCACTGCCATGGCATGTCCTGCTGACCCACGAGGGGTCCTGGTGGCAGAGGAGGCGGCGCTGGCCTTCCCCAGCCCCGCAGCGGGCGGCTACCAACTCCAACCCACTCCTTGCCCTGCCTTCCAGCTCCCTCCTGCTCCTGCCCGCTCCTGCTGCCCAGGGTCTGCCAACCGGGCCGTGTTTCTGGGGTGAGGTGGGTGGGGATCCCTGGCAGGGGCCATCACTGACTCGTAATTGACCCATTACTGAAGGCCCTGGCAACCGTAACCGCATCCCTAAACGTATCCCTGCGTGCTCAGCAGCCTTCCGGCGAGGGGAGACCCTGGGCCGTGTCCAGGGCCTCCTGTGGAAGAGGGAAGAGCCTTCGAGTGCCCGAGGGCCAGGGACTGCGCTTCGGCCCGGCCACAGGTGGGGGTGGCCCCAGTCCCCAGGAGCGAGGGGACAGTGGGGTTGTGACAAGGGGGTGCTCTGGCTCAGATGAACCCCAACCCCGTGCTGGGAGAAGGAGGAAAGCAGAGTCAGTCCCACCGCCCTGGGGCAAGGAGGGCGCCGTGGGGCTCTGGGGTCACAGGAGGGGTGCTGTGGTGTGGGGGATCAGGAGGATGAGCGCGGGTGACATCGGGGCACTCTGTCACCCAGCCCTGCCTGGAGAGTGCTTAAGGAACATGGTGGAAGGAAGGAGCCCCCCAAGCTCATTTCACCCTGCAGCAAACCAGTAAGAGAAGCTGTGTGGGGCTGGGTTCCCCCGGACATGGGCAGCCAAGGGCCATTCTTCTTGGCAATCGAGAGCCAGATCCAACCTGCCTGCCTGCAGCCTGAAGAGCCATTTCCCTTCACCCGCACTTGCACTAGCCCTGGACCTTCCCTGGGCATCTGCTTTCTGGCCCCGTGTGGGTCCAGGCCTTTCTTTGCCAGTGACTTTTCAGCCCAGCACTCTCAGCTGCACCTCCAGCTCTGCACCCTCTCTCTGAGCACCATTTTTGCTGCTCCCCAGGCACGTCCCCCCGTCTGCAGGAGAGAAGGCAGCAGCAGCTCCAGGACAGCTGGCAACAGATGCACACCTGGCAGCTCTGGAAATCAGAGACACAAGACAGATGGTCTTGGTAAGAAGTGCCTTTGGCTCCTGGCTGGGGCTCAGCATCAGTGAAGGGACACCCGGTGCATGGGGGTGACGGGGCTCGTGCTGTTCCTGAGCATGGCCAGGCAAAGGCCCCAGCGAGCTTGGGTTCCCCGCAGCACCCTGAGCCCCACCGCTGCTCTCCTCCCAGCACGGCCTGGCTCTGCGTCCCGCTCTCGCTGCACAGCCAGGATGCTCTGGGTGACAAACCTCCCCTCCTTCATCCCGCAGATGTTGGCACAGTACCTCAAGCCCTCTGAGCAGACAGAAATCATCCTCATGGCCATGGAAGCCTTGAAAACCTCAGGGGCCTACAGCATCAGCATGACTGTCCACATGGTGAACATCCTCTTGTCACAAGCTGACTTCCTGCCAGAGCAGGTGAGCAGCCTCTGGTGGCACCGCTGATGCTCCAACTCTCCGGGGACTGTTCTTGTCCCACCTCTGTGCCTGGCCAGCCCTTACACTGTCTCGAGCTGCCATATCACATTGGGAATGGAAGCAGCACCCAGGTGGAGAAGCAGGCCGTGGAGAAGCAGGCAACCAACCAGTGCAGTGTGCTGTGGGTCACGGGGACTCTGCAGTCCCTGCGCTTCTGTCTGAGCTTGCTCTTGTCCCAGCATCCTTGCCTTGAGCTGATGGTTGGAGCCAGCACCGCACCTCACCAGCTCCTCCTGTGTGTTTCAGGGGCTGAAGGACACCGACGTCAGTGATATTCTGGACTATGCTGTGGAGATCTTCCCCACGTACCTGCAGAGCCAGTGCGTGGGGATGTCAAGACTGGTGCTTAGGTGTCTCTTTGAGCTCTCCGAGAGGACCAACAAGGTGAGCAGGAGTCACTGGGGCAGCAGCACAGGGCGCAGTGGTGCTGCCGGGTAACACGGTGGCTTCAGCATTTCTGGGCACTGGGAGAAGTACTAGCTCTGTGCCTGCCCAGTCCAGTGACCCATGGCTGTGCTGCGGGGAAGGGGCTACCATTGCTGGCACATCCTGACAGGGGTGCTGGCAGCACAGGCACCAGCCTGAGTGTGGGGTCTGCAAAGCCAGGCTGTGGGATGCTGAGCCCTGGGGGGAAATGCAGCGCTCGCAGCAGGGGCTGCGGCACCTTTGACAGCTTTCCAGGCAGTGCCAGGCACCCACCAGCCTGCCCAGGGGCTCTGCTGGAGAAGGGGCAGCCGAGGGGATAGCGAGGAGCCCCTGCTGTCTGTCTTTCCACTCTGTGCCCTGCTCCTCCCCTGGCTATGCCGGTGAGCACAGGCTGCTGGGCTCATGCTTGCCCTCCTAACCTGCGCTGCCTGCTGAGAAGCCAGCGGGGAGGCCGGTGTTTGCAGAGACCTGCCATCGGTCACTGCATTACAAAACGAGGTGGCACGTCTCACACAGGCAAGGAAGATCCTCACCCTGATGCCAAACATTGTGGCGTGCCTTGAGGATACGGATGACAGTCATGCCGTGACCATGGCCATCCTTGTGCTCGAAAACTTGCTCAAGCTGCTGGAGGGGAAGGCACTCAGCCGCACCCCCGGGCACTCCCCGCTTCCCGTGACACAGACGGCCCCCACCAGAGCTCCCCGCACTTACCGGGCGCCGCAAACGGCGGCCGTGCGGCAGCGGGGCGGGCAGGGAGCGGCGCCGGGCTCCTCCTGCCGGGCCACCGCCGCCTGTGCGCCGGAACCACCGGTCTCCGCGGGCGTCACTTCCGCCGGGCGGGGCCCCAGCCCGGAGCAGAACGGAGCTCCGGAATGGGGGCGAGGTGATGGCAGGGATCGAGCCGGCGGCGCGGGGGCGCCCCAAGGAGCCCCCTCGGTACCTCAGGAGCCGCTGTGGGCCCGGCAGGGCCTCAGTCAGCAACAGCGCTCGATAGAGGAAGGCCCCACCGCTGCTGCTGCGCTCCCGACCTGCCCCGCGCTCACCGCCCCCAGCATCCCGGCGTGCTGCGCGGCCCGGCACTGGGGTAAAGGTCGCGGGGCGGAGAGGGTGGCACCGGCTCGGCGGGGACGCAGCGCCCTGGCCCCGTTCTTCACCCGCCGCCGCCATGGCGGAGCAGCCGCAGCCCATCAGCCCCGTGAAGAACTTCTTCGCTGGCGGCTTCGGGGGGGTCTGCCTGGTGTTCGTGGGGCACCCGCTGGACACCATCAAGGTGAGGCAGTGGGCGCGGCGGGGCCCCGTGCGGTGCGGTTCAGTCCGCAACTGCCTGCGGGCGGTGATGGGAAGACTACACATCCCGGTGTGCACCGCGCGGGGGGGAGGCTGGATGGTCTTAAGGTCCCGGTGTACCTCGCGGGGCCGGTCGTGCGGCGGGGCGCCCTCTGTCGGTGCGGAGGCCGCGGGTCCCGTTAGCAGCTGATTTCTAGTAAACGTTAAAGTAAGAGCGTCGGTGATTTTGGCGTTGGAAGGAGTGGGGAGGCTGAGCTGATCTCGTCAGCACCGGGGTGCGGCGGGGATCCGGCCCCCTGGGACAGACAGGAGTCGGAAGCGCCCCATGGGACCCAGGATGGGGACACAGGGCAGACCCATGGAGACAAATGGGGCGCAGAAGGAGGGTGCACCCGGGCACCAAATGTGTGAGGAAGTGGAGCAGTGACACAACATTAGCTCTCAGGTATTGAGGTGGGGTTGTTATCCTGATGTCATCTCAGCAATTAAGTCATTGAATATGTTAATAATGAAATACATTAAAATCCAATCCCATGTCTTCTGCAAAGGGTGAAAGTGGTGTCAATCTCTAACATCATCATGAAGTCTGGTCACAGAGCTTATTGTGTAACAGTCATATGATCGTATCACAGAATGGTTTGGGCTGGAAGGGACCTTAAAGCTCATCCAGTTCCAACCCCGTGCCTCAGGCAGGGACACCTTCCACTAGAGCAGGTTGCTCCAAGCCCCGTCCAGCCTGGCCTTGAGCACTCCCAGGGATATATTTCATATAGAGGTATTCTCAGCATTAAAGTTTAGATAGTAATATTTAATAAAATATTGCTTTCCTATCCCGTCTCACTAGGTCAGACTGCAAACCCAGCCGAAGCCACAGCCTGGTCAGCCTTCGCTCTATTCTGGGACCTTTGACTGCTTCAGAAAGACTCTGGTTGGAGAGGTACAGTGTTAGCATGTCATCTGCAGCGCCTGCCAAAACCATCAGTTGTTTCTGTGTGTGGCAGGAATGGAATCATGTGGGAATGTTGCCCTCCTGGAGACTACACCATTCTGGGGTTACTAGTTGGACTGGTTCTAATCCAAGTTTATAGGTGGATTAGAAAACTTGTGGAATACTTGGCATCCACATTACCTCCAGGTGTATGTCTCTATTTTGTTAAACGCTTTTGGTTCAGAATAGCATGATATTAATGCCTGAAGTGAGTGTTGGCAGTTGTTTGCCAGCTTTGTTGTTGTAGTCAGTGGAATCTTGCTGTCTTTGGTATTTGGAGTTGTCTCTGGAAATGCTGATATAGGCAGGATATCAACTTCGTTGATACAAGTAGTATTTATACTTTCTTCTATAATGTGTTATACCGTCTACAAGAAGGCAGAGGAGCATTAATAGGCGGTTTTGTTTCTTTTTCTGTTTGTTTTTTTGATAACAGAGGGACAGTTATAGCAGTTTTGTTCAGTTTTCGGAAGGTGGAGAGTGGTTTTCACTCCTGAATCAGCCATATCATGTGATTGAACCATAGTCTATTTTGGTTTTAGAAAGACAGGCAGCCTTGGTTTAAAGTCTTGTAAGTGACATAGAATCTATTTTTCTGCTTCACAAGTTTTCCCAGCAGCTGTTTACCACTTGGAAGCAATGGCTGTAAAGCCCCACTGTTGGTTTACTAGTCTGAAGTCTGATTTCTAACCATTGGATCTTGTTGGGTAACTAAGATCTGCCTCATATCCAAAATCTTCTTTCATGATGGTATTAACAGGTTGTTATGCAACCAAAATAAATCTTGCTTCCCTAGTCTCTCCCACAAAGCACTGAAATGCTTTTCTAGCCCTGAATCTCCTCCGTTTTTTAACACCCCTGCTGAAGCACGGACGTTTGAGCTGAACCATAATAATAGCCTTATGACGTGAAGTTCAAAGTAGTGCTGCCTCTTGACTCCTACTCCATACTCGTCAGTTTCTACGAGGAAAACTGTTAAACGTCCCTGCCAAGGCCTTTTGTTTCCCTCTGGGGGAAATGGAAACAGGGGACTGCTCATGGGAAGGTTGAGCAGGAGCAGCTGATCTTTCTCAGCCAGATCCAGTTTCATTACAGTCGGTTGTGCCTGTAAGAGTACAGACACATACTGAGACACAGTAATCTATTTTGGGAGAGGAAAGAAAGGGGTGGACAGACCAGCAAATATTTAATTTGTGCATCTAGCCTTTATCTAGAAAGGTAACTCCTTTATGTTAGAAGAAGTTCAGTTCAAAGGCAAGATAAATGAAATAACTGCTGCTGCTGGGGTCTGCATGAGAATGTTTCCATGTGTGTAGCCTGCTGAAGGGAAACATCAGGAGTGTAAATTTGTATGCTGAAAAGGTTTTGACATGGGGAAGGAAAAAAACCCCAATTTGTTCTTGAACTCGTTTCAAATTGAGTTTGTGTGGGGCATGAAGTTGTTCAGGTTGGTCTCTCTGGCTCTTCCTTTATTTAAAGAGTGAATCCAGCGTTCTCAGGCTCAGTGTTAGGATTTTACACTACTGCATCTGATGACTTATTAATAAAGCACACTTATGAATAAGAGAAGACTTTCAACATAATCCTTGGGACTATTACTCTGTTGGCTTTTAACTTAATTTCCTCATACTTGAGATATAAGTAGAGGATGACCAGTACTGGAACAGAAGGGTATAAGTGATGCCTGTGTTTTCCAGGAAGGACAGCTTTCCCTTGTACAGCCCCTGAGCCTCAGCTAAACATGTATCATTACAAGTGAACAACAGACCCCATTATTCCTGTGATTAATTTGGTTGTATGACTGACACTGTATTACAGCTGTTTTCCTCTCAGTAAGTTGATGTGTGCAAAGCCTACACAAAACCAATTAATTCCTGTGATACTGTTTCTTGCAGGGAGTCCGAGGCTTATACAGAGGAATGGCAGCTCCTATTGTCGGAGTGACACCCATGTTTGCTGTGTGCTTCTTTGGATTTGGCTTGGGAAAAAGGCTCCAGCAGAGAAAACCTGACGACGTTTTGACGTGAGTTTCTGAGTTAATCAGACAGTTGGGAAAGGCACTCCAAGGCTCTTGCAGGCTGCTGCGTTGTTGCATGTTGAGTGTGATGTAAATTTGTCTCCTTTCCTAGGTTATAAATATAGTTCTAAAAATTCAGACACTCGTGTTTAAGTGCTTCTGGAAGCGTGGGACTGATAGCACGGGCTAAAAACAGACAGCATGTGGGCAGGTGCTGCGCAGTTCCCTTTCTACATAAGAAAGAGCCATTAAGGAACAATTCCGGTTTAGATGGGTACAGTATGAGCTATATAATGATTGCCTGCCAACAGTCTTGCTACTAACAGAAGCTATGGGAGAAATAAATTCATGGCCAAGCAGTCTTGATAGCGTTCACAGTACTTTTTCTGTTTCCCCTGTTAGCTGTGACTCTTGCTGTGTCCTTACATCAGAATATAGTAATAGCCACAGAAACGTTTTATTGCTAGTTTCTGAAGGGAGCTGTTTATGAGCAGCCCTTCTCTCAGGCATGTTTAAGCTTCTGGAAAAGAGGCAGGAAGCTAAGAAAACATTGTGTGGTTTTCTACACGCTAACTTAGGCATGAAAAAAGCCCCCCACCCATAAAGTGCTCGGTTAACTAGTTGTGATTTCTAGCTCTACAGGAACAGAGCTGTAGCTTAGCAACATTATATTCTATTATTTGTGCAATACGTAGGAGCTCTGTCAGGAATCAGGAGTCCACTGTGTTGAGCCACATGTGGTGGGGTGTGGAGATGTGGTTTCTGTTGGAGCCTTGCCTGCATGAGGACTGCCCAGGTGGTGTGAGTGCATGTGGCTCTGCAGCACTAACCACTGCTGAGACAGTGAGCTTCCTCTGCTCGGGTAGCTCAGAGGGAGCAGTGCTGAGATGCTGGGGCACTGCTCACCCTGTTTTAGTGTCCTCATGCAGACAAGGCTGAAGGGTAAGACCAAGGGGACAGTACGGACTGGACAGTACAAGGAAACAAATGGGCTGTGGGCTTATTTCCAGCAGCCTAATTGCCTCGGTTCCTTGTGTTTTATATGCATCATACCAAAGGGAGGCTTTAAAAAGCAAGCTGGAGAAGGGCAGTGTAGGGCTTTGAGTCTTTATGTGGAACTCCTCTCAAGCAGAACAGTGGGAGAGAAAGAACAAATAGATGGTGGAACTGTTGTTGTGGCCAGCTGTGCTGTGTTGTGGGTGCAGACTTGACACAGTAAGATACAGTGTGCTTGGGACATGAGGCTTAAAAATAAAGGTCAGACTCTTAGCACCATGGTCATACTCTAGAGACAGTCAGTGTGGCAGTGGTTCCCAATGCAGGGAAGATTTGGAAGGAGGCAGATAGAATGGATTCCTCAGGTTTCCCTCCATCTTTTCTAGGCCTGACTAATCCCAAGGTCAGCTAGAAAACTCAAAGCTTAGTTTGAGCCAGGAGGTGCATGTGAAGTAGGGAGGGAGGTCTGAATGGTCAGGAAGATCTAATGGGAATTTAAGAGTAAAGAAAGGTGAAAGAATTAGAAAACCTGAATAGAATGCCATCTCTTGAGCAAGTGAAGAGAAGCAGGAGGTGTGGAATTTAGTTAAATTGATGTCATCTTACTAGAGGAGGTAGCAGGAGGTTGGACTTGAAGAAAAGTTTATGATGCTTCTGTGAGGAATTTCTGTCACAGAGGCTTTGCCATGTGGAAGCAGATGCGGAATGACTGGGATGAGAGCATTGATGCTGGCAGAGGCTGGAGTGAGGGACTGAGAGGTTACAGAAAGGAGGCTCCTGGTTGCACAAGTAGGAATACATGTGGAAGCTGGGGTCACTGAGAAGTGTGGAGGAGGAAGAGACTGCTGGGAATAAAAACACATGGGGAATGCTGTAGTAAAAATATGCAAGTATAAGGAATACTAACAAATACAGTGGATATGAAAAGCTGAGTTATGGTTACTGTGGGAACCAGCATGTTGAATCCTAGAGATCTTAAATGTTTAGCTCTAATTACACATTGATGAGGCACTTCTGCACTGATAAAAAGCGGTGGATGCATTTCTAGTTCCACTACTACTGTGTGGAACAGCATAATCTGGTGATAACAGGTGTCTTTATGCCCTTCATTTTGTATGTACTGCGTGTGTCAATGTCTCTTCTGTTTCCTCGGGCAGATATCCTCAGCTGTTTGCTGCTGGCATGTTGTCAGGTGTGTTCACAACAGTAATCATGGCTCCAGGAGAGAGAATCAAGTGCCTTTTACAGGTAAGGCATTGGATGGTGCTGATCGGGATTTAATTTTAGGGGTCTTGTCTTTCCGTACCAGGAACTTCTTTGGTTAGTGTATTTACTCTGTTCTGTTTTTTGACAGGAGACAACTGTCATTTAATGCAACTGTGTCACAAAGAAGTATTATACAAACTCACCATGACAGTACAAGTACACACAGCACTCATTGCTCTAGCCGTTTTCCAGAGCACAAGCCTTATACTCTCTAGTGTTGGCACTGGCGGATGCCCCAGTCCACTTCAAAGTCTGGAAAAGTCTGGGGTTTTTTCAGTATGGAAATGTTACCTTGACAGGTTCCCAATACAGAACTAAGGAATGCATTCCAAAACACATGAAATAGTGACATGATGATATATTGGAAGCTTTTCTACACATACAAATTGAAGGTGACTTTTTGTCAGTGCAAATGTAGAATTACCTTATTTCAGTTGCTTGTACTATGGAAAAATAAGGGAGAATCTAGTCTCTGCAAGTAACAGTAAACAAATACTCAGCTTGAATGTGAGAGAGCTGATTAAGGAAGTGACACTGAGGTTTCATATGCAGGAGTTCCTGTGGCACGAGTATGTGCCCCTTCCTGTCTGGAAACACGCACATGGCTTTCTAACTATTAGCTGAATGATTGTTCACCAGCCAGAAACCTTCACTAGTCAGAAACTATCACCTTAATCCTTCAGATCCAGGCAGCTACAGGTGAAACTAAATACAGTGGCTCTTTGGACTGTGCAAAACAGCTGTACCGTGAGGCTGGGATTCGTGGTGTGTACAAGGGGACCGTGCTCACCCTCATGAGAGGTAACTGATTGGGATATCATGATGCTTCTTCTGCGTGGGGCACTTTAAGAGAGGAAGCCTGACGTTATCATAGATCTCACCGTCCCTTTAGACAACTGAAGATGCTGTGTCACCCTCCTTTCTTTTCTTGCAGTCTGCAGAGCTACTCCAATGCCTCAAAGGGACTGAGAAATAAACATGAGATCCTCAGTGAGTGAGGAAGAGATTAGATGACAGGATCAGGGGATGTAGAAAGTAATTAAGACCTGAGAAGCCAAAAGAAATGAGAGACTTCAGGAGAGGAGCAGAGAGAACAAAGAGCAAAGACAAATACAGAAGTGGGCTTTGTGTATTCCTTTTTTTTTCCTTCCTTGGAGAAGGCCTGTGACTGTCTGTTGCTGTATCATGCTGCTTTTGAAGGGGTGATTGCAGCAGTTCTGCTTTCTACCCAGTTGAGTATGGGTTATTTTGCACCAGGATGTCACGACCCCTCTCACAACAACAACAGAAGTAATTGTGCCAGACCTTGAATCCTTCATGTGTTTCAGTACTTTATTCTTTGAAAGGTGTTAGGTTGTTCCCTGTACTGGGGCAGCATTTCCCAATTTCTGTGCTTTGATATCCCAGTTTAGGAATTTGTTCTATCCTCTGCTTCTCATGGAAGTGTAGCAGGTACCAATGTAACTCTGGCAACGTGACTCCGGCTGGTTCTCCAGTTCAGGCATGAGCTAAGAGTGGGCTGTGGGAGTACCTTGAAAAAAACCCAAAATAGAATTATTAGGACAAATAACGTGCAAAACTCCTAAACTCCTGAACTGCTCTGCTCTGCTGTGCAGTAATTAAGAAAGCTTAGAGCTGTCTCATCATCAGCTTAACAGCCAGCAGGCAGGTTACAGTCTGACTTGAAAGGCTGCTTGTAGAAGTGCTTGCGAAAGAGTGCCCTGTTGTTGCCTTTAGCACCTGCTGTCCATTGGAAAGTTCAGGCTTCTCTGTCCAGAGCAACAGAAGATTTGGTTTGTAGAGGAGGTTCAGAAAGGAATCAGGATGTGCTCAGTGGTGGTGCTGAGCTGGTATTGGGCTGCTCTGCCTCTAGGCTTCCTTTTGCACTACTCATTGTCTTTGCTGTTTACCCACCAGATGTCCCAGCCAGCGGAATGTACTTCATGACATATGAATGGCTGAAGAACATTCTGACCCCTGAGGGAAAGAGGTCAGTGAGATCTCGCAGTCATCATTGCCTGGACTTCCCAGGCACTGCTGGCAAATCTCCCCAGATACAAAGAGATTTAGAGCAGTGTCATCAAAACAGATTAAATAAAGTGGTTGCTCATCTTGTGAGTTGGGCTGGTTTGGGCTGGGGTTAACTGACGACCAAAAGTGTGTTCTGAGGTTCTCTCAGATTTGAGCCTTGGATCTTATTCGCCAAGTAAGCAATACCTCAGGTGTCTTCATTTTCACCCTTACGTGTGCACAGAGCTGGAGATTTTTGTCGCTGGGTCTTTTGTTTAGTTTGTTTCACAGAGCAGCTCTTGTGTGCTGCTGAAGGAACCTGTAGGGTGGAGTTGGTACGTGTGCCCACAAAGCTCTAATTCTTGGGAATCTTGCTCAGGCTCAGTGCTCTGTGTGTGTCTGCAGCATTGTGCTGCCTTCTGGCTCTCAGCTGGGCTGCCTCTTTGTCACCTTAGTGAAAACAGATGAGAATTCACTTCTTTTTTAACTTTCTCTGGTTTTGTTTTCATTTTCCTTTCCTCCCACCCCAATCCCACCACAGTGTGAATGACCTCAGTGCCGCAAGGATCCTCTTTGCTGGGGGCCTGGCTGGGATCTTCAACTGGGCAGTTGCCATTCCACCAGACGTGCTGAAATCCCGTTTCCAGACTGGTGAGTTTTATGTCAGCTTGTCACAACCACGTTCAGTGTGGTGCTTGGGAACGGGATGGGCAGCAATGCAAGATGCCATCTGAGCACGCATCTGGGAAGGAGCGTGTCTTGAGCTTGAGACACGTGTGTGAGGAACCCAAGTATGCTCCTAGCTTTTTAGGTTGTTTGGTGGACTTGATGATGTACGTTCTTTGTGGTGGTGGTGAGCACCTACCTTCTGTTTACTGAGCCTGTAGTAAGATGTCTTTTTTTGTTTGCTTGCTTTTGACTGAGAGAGATAATTTTCCTGAGCAGATGTTGTCACAACATAACTTAAGCAGTGCTTGGATTCTGGTGTCACCTAGATGCCGTAGCAGTATGAACCTGTTGAAAATCCTGGGCTGTTAAATTTATGCTTGTGACTACCACACAGCTACTAATGTGTTTTGCATCCCTTTCAGCTCCTCCAGGAAGGTACCCAAATGGCTTTAGAGATGTGCTGAGAGAACTTATCAGAGAGGAAGGAGTCGCATCTCTGTATAAGGGCTTCACAGCTGTAATGATAAGGGCATTTCCTGCTAATGCAGTAAGTAAATTGTGATCCCAGCTGGGGTTTGGGGATAGCCACTCACAGGGAATGTTTGCAGTCTGCAGAGGAGAGCACTGGCTGCTCAATGTTGTACCATTTCAGTGAGATTGTCTCTGCAGGTGCTTTCAGCTGTTGGTATCTTGGTTCTAAAAACATACCTTAGTCTAGGAGGAACACCAAATAAACCTTTTTTCAAAGGTTTGTGTGAAAGCCTTTTGTTGACTTTCTCTGATAGTCTTTCTCTACTGACCCTACATCCAGTAGAAGACAGAAATCTGTGGTTAAATTTAGACCAGCTTCCCCTTCAGTAAGTAATGAACTGAACAGAGTAGTTGTGTCTTTTTGTGGAGGGATATAGTAGAATTCTTGCCTCTGGTCCAAGACCTTTTTTTCTTCTCTTCCTCCTCCCACATCAGCCCCATCAGGTGTGCATAGTGCTGCATTTGAGAAACAGTTTGGATCAGGTTTTTAGAATACTTACGTGTTCTGTGTGTTCTCTCTTTTCCAGGCATGTTTCCTTGGGTTTGAAGTTGCTATGAAGTTTCTTAACTGGGTTGTACCAGGTCTATGAAGACTAGGAAGTCTGGAAATGAGAGAGGAGGAGAGTGCAAGTCTGCCTCAAAGGAATAAATGAATGATCATTTGAAGTGTCAGGAATGATTGCTTGCCTAATACCTTTTTGCCTTCCTCACATTCTTTAGGTGGTGCTATGTGCCATTCAGAAACATAAGCCATAGGTCTGAAACAGAGTTAATGAGGAGTTAGAGGTGATTCACCTGTCTTCTGAGCCAATGTACCACAGCAGTACTGCTGCTAACAGACAGCTATCACCATTACACAATTACACACACTACCTTAAGTCCTTCCCCGTGCAGGCAGGGGACGCTTTTTATAATGTAATTCTTTATTTACTGAAGAAACATGTAGCTGTTAATGCTGAAAAGCTTCCTCAAAACAGTTGCTTCGCAGTGTGTACTTAACTCAGGGTGTATGTTAGCAGCTGCACACACTAGTGTCTACAAGCAGTGTCAGAGCATTCTTGTCTCCTGTAGTTTTAGTTGTGGCTGTTCCTATGTTTTCATCTTATATGCATGTAACGAAGCAAGCACAGAACTAAGCAGGGGAGGCCAGAGCTATGTTTCAGGGGGCAGGAGGTGTTACAGATGCTGTATCAGATCTTGCATGTTGATCTTTTCTGTGGAACTAGCAGGAAAAACGAATTATGCTTAACATTTGTACTAAGCTTTACTGAGGCAGCCGGAGCGGAAATGTGTTTGATCAACCTGAACTTCCCTCATAAATCCCTTTCTGTCCCACTGAAGATATCCAAATGTGACTTCAAAAGTACAGCATGGTTCATAGCAACCCACGGTATATTTGGTTCATCAGATGCTGCGTCCTGGGATTCAGTCCCTGACACTGACCTGAGAAAATTTAACAGCACTTCTGAGAGCTCCATGGCTCTGACACCAGGCGGAGTACATGAAAGGGATGCTGGCTCTGCATCGTGTCTAACTTTATTCTTGCTCCTGTTCCTTGGTTTTCTCTTCGAATCATTAAACATAATCACATTTTCACTGAGAAATTACTAATGTTAAGAAGCAGAAAGGAATTCTAATTTCTCTTGGTTTTGATGTGGCATTATGAAACTCAATAAAGCTAACTATTGCTTGGCTGGAATGGGTGCTGCCGTTCATTCACTTCTTGCATGGGTAGTTTTGCAAACGTTTTCCAGTTAACTCTGAGATGTGATTGTGAAGTACGTTGTGTTGTGCTGCCTGTAACTGTTAACCCCTTGCTCTGAGCTGTTGGATTTCTGACAGGAGCTGTGGAAATGAATGTTCTGCTCTTCACATGTTTGTCATGCAAGTCCTGTTAGGAGCTGTGTGGCACATGTGACTTTTTAACACTAAAATAACATCTTGCCCGTGGGAAGTGGTTTATGTTTTTCCAGGGAGAAGCCTGGACACAGATACGGGGTGGGGGCTGTACATGAAAGCATTTGTCTTGGTGGCCCACAGGAAAGGATGCTGAGTTTGTCCTTGGTCTGGTGCAGTCTGTAGGCCTGTACCATAAGGACACAGTCTGCACCTTTGGCTTTCCACAGGCAGGGTCAGCCTTGAAAGCTTTCCACCTATCCACTGCTGCTGCAGAAACCCTGAATCCTGCTTTCCTTCCCAATTCTTTGGAAGGGCCAGATGGGAACTTGGCTTCCCTGGAGTCTGTCTTGTGTTTTACAGAGTGGGCTAGCTCCTGCTGTGGGAGAATCCCAGTCACTTGGAGCTGCCTCCCCATTCTTGCTGAGTTAATACCGGTTCAGAGAAGTCCATAAAAGACACTAACCTCTCAAATGGTTTTAAATACAATTCTAGGTTTACTGTGGCTAAATCCAAAATAGTTTCAAGAGAACCAGGTCTGCGTTTATAGCTCTGTGCTGCCTAACCCCCAGATGCTCTCCTGAGCCCCTAACCACCTCTCCCAGAGCTCTGTAGTCCTTCTTTATGTTCTCTGGGCTACTGCTATCTATATCAGTAGCACCCACATGGATCACTAGAAGTCAGTAATAGTCAGTGGGACTTACTAGTGCAGGCAGCCTCTGTGCAACATCCCTGATCTGAGCCTCTGGTAGGCAACACACCTCCCTTGAGACTGGGTCAGGCTGACAGATTGGTGCCTCTGTTCCTTTTAGAGTAGAGTCCCCTTCTACAACGACCCATCGCTTTTTCCTGGTAGCGCCAGTAGTGATCTCCTTTGCCAGTGCAAAAGCCGGTTGTTCCTGGTGGGAGTGTGATTCCTCATCAGCCCCCTGCAGGACAGCAAAGCAGTTCTTTGTGGGGACAACAGATGTAGGAGGAAGCCCCTTGCTTTTAATTGCCCTCTTCCTCCTTTTTTTGTTGTTTTTTCTGTTACTGTTTCCCAGGTTACTGGGTTAGCGGCCTCCTTCTTTCCTGCATGAGCTACAGGGGACACTTGAGGCCCCTGCACAGTGTGGTCCTGGAGCAAGCAGTGCTGCTTCCTCTCAGCATCCCTGACATCTTTCAGCCTACTGACAGCATCCCGCAGCTCAGCCCCTGCTGCAGGAGGACCTCCACCAGGGAGCACCGAGCACAGCCCTGCTCATTGTGCACCCTCCCCTCAGGAGAGCAGTGCAGGCGCTCTGCACACCCCGAGCTCTGCGCTGCATCCTCCCCTCTCATCGGCTCTGTCTGGGTGCCCACGCTGGCACCACCGGGGCAGCCAGAGCAGAGCTCCCAGACCGGGCCCAGCTCGTAAGCCGAGTGCTCTCCACCCCGCTCGCCTCCCCCCACCAACTGCCTCGCCGCGCTCCCTGGGGAGGGTTTTTACCCAGTCAGGGCTGGTGCCGCTCCTCCTGGCACCGCCCCCTGTGAGCCCCTGCTCGCATCAGCTGAGCTGCCGGCTCCTGGGCGAGTCCTGCAGAGGGAGCAGAGGGCTTGAGGCTCTCTCGGTGGCTCTCGCCGCTCTGAGCTGGGGCTCCGGGATGCTGAGCTTCCCCCGCTCAGGTGTTGAAGGCGGCCTCTCTCGAGCTACTCACCTCAGCAATCCCACAGGTCCCTTCCAACCGAAACGTTCTATTCTATTCGAGTGACACCAGACTTGCTATGACCTACATCTGGGTCATGCTTCCCTCTTCTGAGCTTTCATAGGGTTGTATTAGATTAGGTAAGGTGCTTTAAAGGTAAAAAATTAACAAACACATCTGGAAAGATCTTCAGTGTTTGGCTGTTACAACAGAAAGTAAAACTCTCCCTCTTTAAACACCTTTGACAGGCAAATCAGCCCTTTTTTTTTTTGGCTTGTTTGGTTTTTTTGTGGGTTTTTGTTGGGGTTTGTTCTTGCTGTCATTTGTTTGTTGTGGGGTTTGTTTTTTCTTTTAAAGAAAAATAACACAAAGGAACCAATTCACAAGTTCTCCATTTCTTTTTCAGAAGGAATTTCATTCAATGGGACATCCTGTTCTCCAGGATTCCATAGCAAGAAGCAAATAAATAAAAACCATATTCAGGAATGGAAGAACTCTCCCCCAAGAAGTTTGTGATGAGCTCATTGTGTTCATTAGGACACATGAAGGACAAAGAAGGGTCTCTAATTGCCTACAGATGTCCTTTAAAGAGTGTCTGACCAACTGGCTTGCCCTCTGTCACAGTAAAACGTGGCCACCCCGTTGGACAGCAACCTGAGCACAGCACTCAGGAAGTCCACTGGTCTGCATTTTGCACATTTAAACACTTGGGGACTCTGCAGAAGACTGCACAAATATATGGTTAGAGATGATCAAAAGAAACCTGAACCACAAGTAAATCTAATCTAATCCTCCTGTACTTGACTCTGATCATCAGACACATAGAGGTGGAACAAATACCAGCTTGTAGAATTACAAAGATGCCTGAACACTACTTTCCAAATTCTACTCCTAGGGGTATTTTCATGTAGCAATTACAGTTGATCCAGCTTTAGGAAAAGGATTAAAGCATTCAAAGACCACAAGCTGAAGTGCTTTGCTTCCAACACTATCTGGAGAATACTGTAACCAAATACTGGCCATGTTCTGCTCCGGTGCAGTGCTACAGCTTCTGTGCCCAAACGACCTTTCACTTTATGTTTCTATAGAGGCTGTCACATCCCACAAACCAAACGTTCTGCTATATTTTAACATTGAAAGATAAAAATCCACTTCAGTTACCGGGTTAACAATAAACAGGAACCCGCACTCTCATAGCAATTCAAAACTTTAAGAGTTTACTCTTAACTGGGCTGCAGTAACTCCGAATCTTACACCTGCAAACAGCCCCAGCGCTAAGCTCTAGCCCCCAGGAATTACAGTGCTGAAGAGTTGCATCTGATACCCCAAGAAAAGGGAGCTCACATGGTTAAACCTGCCATCCAAGTGTTTTCCCAACAGCACCCATACCCACTGTCCAACTTCTGAAAAGGGAGTGTCCAACAGCATGCCAGGCTTTGTGACAATAAAAACATGCTCATGAACAAAAGCTTTCTCACTCACAGGCACTGATCTGCAATGCTTCCAGCTTTCCTTCTCAGGACAGATTTTCCTATTCCACACTACATTATCCCACTAAAACCACATTTCCTTTACATGCTATCATTCTTTCCCACACACCCCCACTCCCCGTTTACACAGGAGTTCTTTCTACTCAGCAGAGTGAACCTGGAAGCATACATGCTTTCGGAAGACATCAGAAATTTTCATCCCATGTATTTTCTAGCTCACACTACGTGACAGCATTCCAGTAGCACTGACCAGCAGTGGGCCTGCAAGAGAGGGATCTTACTTTCTTTCACCACTCCAGCGCTACACTTTCATGCTCCTTGCATTCCTTGAAGCAAGCCAACATAATGCTACATAAAACTTAAGCAGTATTAATGCTGTACATTATATCAGCACTATTTACTTGGTGCAGTGACTCACCGCGAAAAAGCCCCGAGCTGTCAACAGGCCCAGGAAAGAGGCTGGGATCACCCGCGCGGGACATGTCCCAGCTGTCGAAGTCTACGTACTCCTTCCACCGCCTAAACCAACGCATGTCCACCAGGTACCTGAAGCACATGGCACCGGGCACAGCGGTCCCCTCAGCGGCGGCCAGGCCCGCTCCCAAAGGCCCCACCGCCCAGAGGGAAAGGGAACAGAGCAGGGCCGGCCGGCTGCACTCACCAGGACTCCCCGGGCCTGAGGGACGTGAACAGCAGCGACCCCAGCTATGCCCGTTGCACCGCCACGTCCGCCCGCGCCCCACTACCGCCGCCAACACCACCCTCAGCCACCGCCACGCTACTACTCCAACCCCGCCGCGGGTAGATGTCGGCCCGCCTACGCATGCGCCCTGGCTGCGCCCGACGGGCTCGCTCCGCCCCGCCGCGCGCCCTCCGACCGAATGGGCGGGGCTACGCTCAGGGCCGCGGCGGGCGGGGCTGTGGGCGCTGAGGCGGTGGTCGCCATCTTGTGGTTGCCTCGTGCTGGCCCCCACGGACCGGGCGCGTCCCGGCGGCTGTGTCGGAGGCTGGCTCGGGGCGGCCCCGCGGCCCTTCCGGGCAGGTTTCTGCCGCCGAAGCGGGTGGCACAAACGGTTGGTGTGTGCTGCGGTACTTCAGTGGTACCCGTGCCATTTTGTCCGGTAACTGACTTCATGGAGCCCTCTGGCCAGGGTGTTGGCTAGGCACGGAGACTCCAGTTGTCACAGGAATAACGCTGTGAAATACGAACTCGCTCCACTAATCGAGATAACGGGGTTTTATTGAGGGACAAAGCCAATAAAGCAGAAGCAACAGCGCTGGGTGTGTGACTGTAGCCAGACGTGCGCTGATTCGCATTTGTTACAGGTTTATATACTTTCACTACTGCATTAGCCATGTACATATTCACAATTCCCGCTTATAGGTAGGGAATATTACAACTAGCTCCCAGAACTTAATACCATAAGGCTCCTCCTCTTGGTGCCTGCGCACTGCTCTCCGGTGATTGTGGGCAGCAGTCTAGAGGATGAAGTAGCAGTCTTCCTCATGTGGGCAGGGGTCTTCAAGATGAAGTACGCAGTCTTCCTCATGGTGTACTTTTCACCTTTGGGGCAGCTGGATGCCCCAGTAATCACAAAACTAGCTGAAACCAGCCATATCTGTAATTTTCCTGAGAGCTGGCAAAGTTTTAGAACAGTGTGACCTTCCTGCAAGATTTATTGCAAGCAAAACAGGAGGGGCAGACAAGGAGTATCCCAAGCTAGCAGATGCTGGGGAGGCTCTGTCTCTAAAGTAACTGATAAGGATGGTGTGAAATAATTCACTCCTGTTTAGTGGGGCCACTAAATCCTGTTACCTCACCACAGACTTACAACACAAACATTGTTCTTTATCGCCGACCTAAGTTAAACTAAAAGTACTTTAACCCTATGTTTTCCAGGCACTAGCTTTCCTCATATCAAACCCCTTCCCCCCTTCTTCTCTTTCTTTTACCTTTACAAATTTTTTTGCTATGTGACTCCATTTTGCTCAAGAGCCCTGGCCATTTTCACTTGTTGTCTAATCTTGTGTCCTTAGCGAGCTTTGTTTCTGTTATTGGAAACCCATACAGTTATACCTCCATAGCAACACCTACGATTTGCGAAAGCCAATGCATTTGTGTGTTTATCATAACACTGAGGAGTTTTTAAAGTGTCTCTAAAAAAAAAAAAAAAGGCCAAAAAAACCAACAAAGTCTACCCAAAGAATTCGTTTTACCTCACAGACAGAAAGGCAGTGAGGGGTGATGCAGGGGGCCATGCTGTCTGTGCAGGGGGGTGCTCTCCCGGAAGGCACTGTCTGATGGTGCTCCATCTCCTGCCAGCAAGACCTGGAGGGGCTGCAGCAACCCAGGTTAAAATACTAAAGGCCTTTAGATTTTTGAGAGCAGGGCAAGTCCAGTTAACACTGAAAAACATTTTGTCCTTCCAGCAAGAGTCAAGTCCTGTTACGTCTGCATTTTCCAAAGGGCAGGGCCCCTTTAGGCTTCAAGAAGCTAACACACCCTGTTAAGGCAAAAGCGGGTGTGTTTTTAAAGGGAGGCAGCTGTTCTGAGATAATGCTCATGGGGCTGGCCTCACTCTGCTACTGAATCACCTCCTCCTAACAGAAAGTGTGTTAAACAATTAAAATGGTTTCATTCAGAGCTGTCTGATTCCGTAGTAGGAAGTGACGTTGTTACAGTTTCACCCTAGTTTGGGTTGTTGTGTTCTCCTGTCTCTTCAAGCGCTTTCCTTCCAGCCATTACACTTCCTGCCCTTGTCTCCAGATGAACCTGTCGGCTGCTTGTTGTGAGAGCGGCACAGTGACAGGAACAAAGCCCTTTCAAGTACCACCCTGTTGGAGTTGAGTCAGATGTTTCCTACCTGCAGTGATGAAAAACAGTGACTAAAAGCTGTCGTAAATGTTAGTAGGTGCAACAAAGCTCACCAGGAGAACAGGATTTTAAGTAGCTGAAAACATTGAACAGGCAGAGTAACAAGGGCCATAGGCTCCGCTTGATGGCGTTTCTGTGGAATATACACTTCTGAACACCACATCTCATCAGCTGTTTCAGGAGACGTGCTTGGGTTTGGTGGGCAGAAAGGACACAAGGGAACCCAGGAGAGGTAGCTAGGGGCAGGAAGGATCATTTTCTTTGCGGCTGATTAACACTCCTGACAGCTTCAAATACCTGAACATATTTAGAGATTTAAAAATTTGATGGCAACTATCAACAGCTGGGGCGGGGGGGGGACGGGGACGGGAAGGAATAATTGGAGGGGCAGACGTTTGCTAGAAAGGGGGGACTGATATGTTACAAACCGGAAAAGCAGGGTGAGCACTAACAGGGAATAGCTGTTTGCAATAGAAGTGTATAAGCAGCGAAAGAAGTGCAGGAGTGTAGATGTGACAGACACAGATGCTCCAAGGACAGTGACCCCAAGCCACGGCAGCATTGGAGTATGCTAAAGTAGTATTTATGAGCCCGTGTTTCTCTCTGAAATCACAGAAATTGAGCTGGGCCACTTTACGATCCCTGAGGAACCAGTCGGGATTCTTCAGGTCTACCCTCAGCACTGAGCTGCCATCTGCACTGAAACATCTTCTGGTCAGGACACCACATAATGTTTGGGCATGAGAGCCTGCACGGGGGCTGCGCTCTTCTGCTGAAAGTCCCTCAGGCTGTGCTCACCACCTCAGCTTTGCCCCAGAAACCGTCTGCTCTGGAGAACACCAAAATGAGACGGAAATAACGAGGTGGGGAGGCTTTTCTCTGCGCTGTAGAGTTCCTGCTGGTGTGCTTCCCCTGGGAATTGTTCGGTTTTCTGCTGGCGTGGCTAATTTTCATCCTGCAGTCACATTACTGTACTTCTGCTGGCGTGGCTGTATCTGATCTGGAGCTGCTGTTTGTTTTTCTGCTAGCACAGCCCCAGTAGCCAGAAGGTAAAGAAATCCTTTGGCCCTTAGCACTGAGTAAACACGGTGTCAGGTGCCTTTGACCGGCAGGCTTGGCAGGAGACCCTTTCAGGCAGGGCTGCTGTTGGAACAGCTGCAGGCGTTGGGGGGCTGCTCCCCTGCGGCAGTGGGGCTCAGTGCAGGCTGATAGGGAGCGGGCAAAACAAAGCAGCTCCCATTGCCATGGCTTGAGACTGGTGAGTCAGGATTGAGGAAGTGCCACACGCAGCTCGCATCGAGAAAGGTTTTTCAGTGCGGTGAGTTCCTGCTGCCCGTGATCCTCTTTACTCCCCACATCTTTCGAAATCCTGTGTTAATGAGGGAAGTAGGTTTAACTGAAAGACATAATCTCCCAGATCGAGCAGCTTGTGCTCCCAAGCTGCAGTAGGTACTTAAAATACCCCCGGTTTTCCACAAAGCTGTACAGGAAGTTAAGAAACAGCCCGGTGAGGGTTGTGCAATGCAAGTTCAAAGCCCAATGACTCAGAGGTGGAGCTGGCATAGTTTTTTTTCCCTGTGTCTCTCCTCAGCCCGGAGGGGGTCTGGAATGTAGGTACAGTAACAAAGCAAACCCGACGATTGTGCAGGGGTGGGAAGCCACTGACACAAAACACAGACACCAAGCCCAAAACACAACAACCAAAACCTCAAATCCCAAGTGTTTTTAATTATGAAACCCGTACACTAGTGCTGAAAAGTGCTATGCCTTCCCAGAGAAAGCTTGAGTTTGTAGTCTGTGTTAGCCCTCCTTAGTTCAGCACCGAGTGCTGTTGAGGCCCTGCGAGAAGTGGCTTCTCCAAAGTCCATGGGCAGGAGGAACTGAGCCACTGGGCGGAAGGATGGCAGGTGAAATTTAGCACAGGCTCACTGTTTGCCAGGGAAAACTGATCCTAATTCCAGCCGTTGAGCAGCAGGCTGTAAAACCGGGATTGCTCTGTAGGAACATGTGTCAGCTCCATGGTTGGCATGAGTCAAAAAAGTGTTAAGGAAGGAGTAAAAAAGACAATATTGCCTGAACCCTGGCACATGGCACGTGTAGTGTCACTTGCAATTCCTGTGCCCAAAGGCAACAAGGACACTCTGAGGCAAGGCACAGTTTCCTTGGGAGAAGTGGTGGAATAGGCAGTACTCTGCACCGGGAACATGGAAGAACTGGCACTCTGTGTGATTCCCTGTGTTGCAAGGCTCTGGGGATGCATAAAGGCGATATGGGCTTCGTGTAGGATAGGGCAAGATCCATGTTGGCCTGCCACTGATGCAGATGGGATAGAGCCAGGGACAGCTCAGCCATCGAGGGAGCAGTGGCTCAGGAATAAGGGGAGTGGCAGCAGATGCTGCTTCTGTTCTTGGTCTCCCCCCCCCCCCCCCCCCATCTGCTGACAGAGACCAGATAACAAGATGGGCCTTGGCCAATGGCCTCTTTCCCAAGCCCGCTGCCAGCATGGCAGCACCAGCACAAGCTGGAGTCCCTGATCTGCCTGCCTGAGCAATTATTAACCGATCTCAACCTGTTGTTGATAGTGTAAAACCGCCCCCAGGCCATGTCTTTCCCCTGCAGGCAGTTTGTCAGGCTGCTTCTGTGCTGCACCGCCCTCCTGCTCTACCAAGCTCGAAAAACACGGGTAGGACACAGCACGCATTCGGTCTGCAAAGCTCGCAGATGCTGCTCACCCTTATGCTGCCCTGCGTTTGCATTCACATTTCCACCCAGTGATTCCAGCCTGCCCCTGTGAGCACCCACATGAGCTCAGGAAACAAGGGCCACCCAGTTTCACCCAACTTGCCCACACCGATCAAGCCCCAGCCTTAAAGCAAGTACATTTATTTGTTTGTTCAGAGAATCACAGTAAGGCAACTCAGACTTGCAGCCGCTTTCCCCAGCACAGTTTCCCAAACATCCACATGCAGCTTTTAAAAACATCAAGTACACTTCAAGAATTTGGAAGATGCACCATCAAAAGCAAAATCTGCATGAGACACTGGGATTTCTGCCAGAGCAGCAGCCCCCTGCGAGGAACACAGGCAGGCGTGCAAGAAGCTAAGCAGGTAGCGGGCACTGCGGCGCTCCGCTTTACTTGGCAACCCTCTCCAGAAGCAATTCAATGTCATCCTGGATCTTGATGGTCTCGAAGTGCCGGCTGTAGCGTTTGAAGGGCACGCCGTCCGGGCCGATGAGGAACTTCTCGAAGTTCCAGGAGATGTCGTTGCGGCACACTGGGGACCAGATGATGTACTGGGGGTTGGTCATCAGCGAGGAGGGGTCATCGTGCGGGAAGGGTAGCGCCTCTTTCAGGAAGGTGAAGAGGGGGTGCGCGTTCCCCCCGTTAACCTCGCACTTCTCGAACATGATGAAGTTGGGCTTGTACCCCTTCCCAGGACGGACGTGCTCTAGCGACAACAGGATCTCCTCGTTCGTCGCATTTTCCTAGGGGAAACAAAAGCAAAAGCGCCCCGAGCGAAGCCCATGAGAGCCCCGCCGGGACGGGCGGCTCCCCCCGCTCCCCAGCCCCGCCGCCGGCCCTACCTGATGCCCGAACTGGTTGCAGGGGAAGGCGAGGACCTGCAGCCCGCGGGACCCGTACCGCTGCTGCAGCTCTCTGAGCTGAAGGAAGTCGCGGGTGGTGGTGCCTCAAAGCGACGCCACGTTGACCACCAGCAACACCTTTCCCTGCAGCGAGCCGAGTGGCAGCGGCTCCGCAGCGCCCAGCGGCCGAGCAGACATGCCCCCGAGCCCCGCCGCGCCCGCACGCCCTCCCGCTCCTGTCGCCGCCATGGCCAGCACTGTAGGTAGGTGGGCCCTCCACCCGCTTCCCGCTCCTCGCCGCTCCGCCCCGCCCCGGACCGCCTCTTCTGCCGGTCACGGGGGGTTCAGTCAAGGGGGCCGCCCGCCTTCATCTCACCACCTCGGCCCGGCGGAGGGGTTTGCTCGTCAGTTCGCAGCTCGAATCGGCGGTTTCGAGGTCCCCGGGCACTACAGAGGGAAGTGCCGCCGGGCCTCAGAAACACGGGGAAATGAGCCCAAGGCGTCGCCTTGGCGGAGCAAAACCCCCCGGCACGGAGGCAGCACCGCGGAGCTCCAGGCGCCTCCCTGCATGCACCAGGAGGAGGAAGAGAGGGGACCAAGAAGGGACCGCGAATTCCCTTCTGCGAATTTTCCTCCACCCCTCTGAGGCTGGTGAAGCCTCGCTTTGCTGCCGTGGCTGATTTACCCCATCCCTGGCGGTTCCATTTCTTGCTGTACTGATTTAGGCCAGTTGAGGCAGTTTTAAATCCCACTCTTTTCCTCGGGTGGGTGGCTCCCGGCAGCCCCAGGTGAATGGTGCAGACTGTTGGAGTACCCACACAGGACGCATAGACCCCCCCCCCGTACCTCCGTGCGGCTTTGTGCCAACACAGAATCCTGCTCCACAGCCCACTGGGAAGAGGCAGGCCTCACAGTGACATCCATGGTGGCACCAGCAGGGTCTGTGGAGCAGCAGGGACTGGGGGCCTCAGCTTCAGCACTGCTCCCACAGGGACAGGGAGCGTTTTGCCGGTGTTTGTGCCAAGTAAGCTCCATGCACAACAACAGCCCCAAGGTCAGAGAGTGCTGATCAGCCCTGGCCTCCAGCCAAGGCCGCCTGGGCCCGAGGGGGTGTGCTCAGAGTCCCTCTGCTCGTGGCTGATCCCTTCCATGCTTGGTAGCAGGGACTCATTGCGAACTGCCAGCTGCCACTAACAGGGCATCACATAATGCTGCGTCTCTGGTCCGGGTTCCCAGGACACTGCAGGATCCTGGGGGTTTTGCTTTGGACCACTCTTAGCATCTGCCCCTGCAACTGGGAACTGAATAGTTCCTGGCTGCAGGCAGTTCTGGGGACTCGTTATCTTGCACCCTTGTGAACCTACAGTTTCTGTGGTGTGTTGCAGCACCGATAGCAGGAACTGTGCCAAGTGCCCTGAGATCGGAGCAGCTAGGAAAGGGCTGCTGGGAGGAGCAGAGGTGCCTGACCCTTGTTTGCTGCCCAGCAGCCTGACTGTTACAGCCCAACCAGCCTGCTCACCCGCCCCCCAGCACAGCAAGACACAGCAGCTTGAAGAAGAGGAATTGCTCTTTGGGGTGCCCCAGGGGCATCACCCTGCTGCCACTTCTGGCACTTGCACAAACTGGCACCGTCAGTCCTTGGGCGGGGCCTGGGGCTTCCATCTGGAGCAGGGAGTTTACTGCTGTGGCCCTGCCTAGTTCAGACAAGCATAGGTTAGGGCTTTCCCTTCCTTTGTGAGCCAGGTCTAAGGAAACCAAGCGAGCTGAACTTCCTTGCTGGCTCAGAGCTACACCCTGTGCCTGGACATGTTCTGCTGAGCCAGCTGGACTTGGAGCCAGGAGAGCCAGGAGCTCCTGAGGGACTAGGTGGCCTCAAGGGACCCCTTTCGAGATGTGTGACAAGTGGCATCTAGGTCAGAAGATGACTGTTTAACAGCAACAGCAGTAATTGCTAAGGCCACAAAACCACACTTTCTGGCCTCCTCTTCCATCTTCTCCTCACCCCTGGCACCAAACGCTCCCCTAGCCAAGGACTGCCTTTTGACTCCCAGCCTTTCCCCCGCCCTTCTCACGGCTCCTTGCCTGGCTGGGTCACTCTCCAGCAGCACTGAACTCCCATTTCTCAGGTCTGGTCTGGCCATCTGTGTTTAGCTCAGTTCCTGAGAACCCACGTGGCTCCCAGAGGCGACAGACGTGACAGGAACCCAAAAGGAGCCAGGCCACCAGCCCTTGAATGCAGAGGAGGACCAACAGCTTCACAACCTGCTCCTAAGCAGGTTCCCGCTCTCATACCAGTGGTGAGAGGGACAAAGAGGGATGGAGCTTCTGGTCATAAATAGGAGAGACTGAATTAACATGTCTGAACTCAGAGAAAGGCCCCAGCCAGGGCTGGGCACCCAATGCCAGCAGGTAGCCAACATGGAGAAGAGGGGGAGGTAGTGCTGTAGGGTAACAAGAGTTTAGATTAAAACTGGGGCAACAAATTAATCACTTGGAAGTGCATCAGCAGACACATCCCATGAGTTGGGCCTGAGGAACATGCAGCCCTTACTCAGAACCTCTGAAGAGCAGCTGCAAGACTGAAAAAATCCAGTTTTGCTCAATTGCAACACCCCACAAGAAAAGTGAACTGCAGAGCAGCGACCCACAGGGCACAGGGTGACACCCACCCAGGCAGGCCCCAGCTGGGAACTTCCTTCTTTGCTCAACACCACCACCCGGCACCGGGGGAAAATGCACCCAGGAGAGGAAAAACGAAGGGTGGGTGGGTGCCACCGCTGAGCTGGCTGGACGGTCACTGGTGTCCATGACTGGCTGTAGAGGGAGGACAAGGACCAGAGGTACATGAGCATTCCCATGGCTGGGGTGGCTTCTTCCTTATTGCAGGAATAGGAATTTGGAACACTGTCAAAGAAACCCCCACCAAAAAAAAACACAAAAGAACCAGAGTGACATTGGCATTTTGAGGACATTAATTGGATGCAGGGAGGTCCTCACTTACATGGATTGTCATGAGCAACTGGACTCTTCCTGCTCAGCCAAGCGGGCAGAGGCTCTCGGCTCAGCAGCAGCTGCTGGAAATAGCAGGGCAAGCCTGGAGGAACATGCTGCATGGAGGACCAGGGGGAGCTTCTCAAGCAGGAGCAGCAGGATCTGCTCGCCAGCAAACAGGCCAGTACCTCAAGCCCATCCTTTCCTGCAGCACTTGACGGTGCCCCTCATGAAAGGAGCGTGCCAAATGTGCTGCCAAGCACACCACCTCACACATGCTCCAGTGCAGTACACGGGGTGCATGGCAGCACAGACCAACCACCGCCTGCTTCTGCAGCTGCCCCCTGCACAGCCTCCCCCTGCTTTGTCTACTCCCATGTTCCATACAGACAGACGCAACTCAACCACTGTGCTCTGGTCTGCTTTGAGTATCAAAAGCAGCTCCTGGAAAGCTTTGCCACTCGCTACAGATGCCAGGCAGGGCGAGGGATTCCACCTCTGCTCTGTTCCTACATTTGGGAGCGGCTGTGAGCAACGGGTGGGTATCACTTGCTAGTAAACAAAAATAAATATTAAAGCACTCATAATGGCTAAGGGAATCCTATCACAGCTGTGTCCGAAATGGTACTTCTGCTTCAGGCTGTCAGATGCTGGGCTGGAAACCCAGAGTGAGGAATACAGACACCAGGATACAGGGAGCTTAGAAAACTGCCTTTATTCTATTAGTTGTTGGAAAAATGAAAACACAGAAAGAGTTTAGTTGGCTGCAGAACAGCAAGAAGTTCACAGGTCAGCAGTCTGATCACTACACGGTAACCAAACTTACACAAAAAGTTTCATTTGTTGTTCCTTTTTTCAGTTTTGAAACTGGGTCCAGCAATGAACTTAAGGCAACTGAACAGTTCAGAAGCTTTGAGTGTGAGCAGGCTGTCTTTTCTCATCCCTACACACGGCATGGGAAAAACTCCTCCTGGGTGTGCAGAGCACCCAAACCATTCACATGGGTCAGACTCTTGTAAATGAACAGGGGAAGAGGATCAGCTGCTTTCCATCCGACTTTATTTTCAAATACAGTTTCTTAAAAAACCCAGAACACCTTAACGCAGAGGTTACAAGGAACAGTATTAGGAAATCCAATCATACAAAAAATACTACATCTAAGCTGCGGTAAATAGATTTATTTTTGGTAACATACATTTAAACTGGCACTAATTACACAGTAACTAAAAGGTAACTAACATGAAACCACAGAACCCTCACTTTTCCGTAGCTGAATGGGACTTGGTCGTTTCAGAGTGATCACATTTTCAAACTGATGTTTTACACCACTGAGCCATGAAAACCAGATCTTCCTAAATGTGATGGCACTGAAGCTACACTTGATTCCACAAACAGCCATGTAACTGTTGTACTCAATTAGCATAGGACGTTAGTTATAAAGTAGTTACAGACCAATCCTCTATGTGGACAGCTTTTTCTCTTTCTAGAGAGAAGAAAGGAGAGAATTGTCTTTAATTAGCGCCTGGCATATCCTGTGAGTGCAGAAAAGGTTTGTTAGAGGAATGTTGAGGTTAACCTTGGGTGCACAGATGAATTTGATGCAGATTGTTATAAAAATCATGGTTGGCTTCTAAATACTGGTAGCAAGATGACTCGATTTTTAAATCTCTTAAGTAAATTATAGATAATGAAAAAGGCCAGTAATCATACACTAAGATTAATAAACAGCACTTCAAAATTACTCAAGTGCAGGGTGCTGCTTTGGCCATCTTCCTCTGGCCACACTTTATAAGAGAAGGCACCCGGACTTTTTCTTGCCACGCCGGGCTTGCAAAGCAGCTCTAGTGGCCATTTCAAAAACCTCCCTCACACCGTCTTTGGTCTTTGCCGAACACTCCATATACCCAAAAGCACCAATGCGGTTTGCCATATCTCTTCCTTCTTCGGGTTTGACAGGCTCCTGTAACAGCACAAAAGCAATGGGTGAGAACAAACCAAAACGATGCCAACGTGCACCGGTCTCTCCCACCTAGCTTTCTTACAAAAGCATTTCTGGATTAAATGTATATAATTAATTGGTTAATTAATAATTAATTACTCCCCTGACAGTGATCCTTTAAATAATAAAAGCAGATTTATAATAAAATCTGCTTATTTTCTCAAGATGCAGTGTGCACCTCAGCCTGGATTACACAGATGGGTGTGTGTTTGTGTACCGCACCCAGTCCCTGAGGACACCATCAGCGTTCTGACACCTCTGAGCTTGAAGGCTGCAAGGATCTTTGCAACTGAATCAACCAATTGCTTATCTCTGAGGAAACACGCAACTCTTTGCTACAACTTTTACAAAAGCCTATGGACAAATTCCCAAATTAATGTCTCCGTCTTTGTATAAAAACAAGCACGGAGAAGGAGTAAATATTCCAGGACAGGGCAGAATAGCTGCAGTCCCAAACCTGGGTTGGGGGCTGCAGACTCAATCTGAAAATGAAACCTAGTGATGGGCTCAGGAACGAGCTACAGCACCTGTAGTTACCACCTCAGAACACCTACCAATAAAACTGTTCCCTTTCACATTCCGAACATGCAAAATAATCAACATCTTGAGTTGTTCTTTACATAGGAGAGTTCTTTACACACTTGATGTGTCAATGTCTCCTAATTAATTCCTTTCTACCTCAGGGATGCAGCTCTCCAGCATGGAGAGCAGCTGACTGTCAGTAACCCAATACAGCCATTTGTATTGTGGAGAATGCCTTTTTTCTAAAAGTTGTATCTCCAAATATGAAAAGAGGAACACTCAATTAAAGGCTATGATATCTACTTTATGGTTCTTCATGGGAAGTGCGCATTATGCAGCCCACTGGAAGCTGGCAGCCAGCCAGAGGCCTATTTAATGCTCTGGCACAACCACTACACACGTCATTTACTGCAAGGAAAAGAACCTGCCTGCTTCATTTTGGCCAACTCTCGTCTTGTGTGCTCGTCATTCCTCAGGTCCTTCTTGTTTCCTACCAAGATGATAGGCACGTTGGGGCAGAAATGCTTCACCTCCGGGGTCCACTTCTCTGGGATGTTTTCTGAAAAAGAAAAAACAAACCCAGAAGTATGACTGCACCAACCCCCACTCCTGGGGAGGGGTTTTATTGTAAAGCTGCTGCCTGAGTAGTTTGAGCTTGATAATCCACACTGATGCCCTTCACTCTTAATTTGGGAATCAAATAGAACTGTTCTGGTATTGCCAGAAAAGACAAGCCTGTCTATCTGTGGTAATTTGAAGGCTGAAGGACACCTAACCTCTTGGCTTCTCTACACCTCTCAGTAGTTACTTGACAAGGGTTAGCATAAGGAACTTCAAAGAACAGCATGCAGAATCCTGAAATAGAAAGTTATGGAATATTTTGCTTCAAGAGAAACATTTATCTCCGGGAGCTAAAGATGGGCACAACCCAGAAGCGTCAGTTTTTACACTGCTTGTTCCTTTTATAAAGCAACATCAAACAATCAATCCAAACTCTCCCATTAACCATAGCGTAAATGTTGTTCTCTACACTCATCGCAGATGCACAGAAACAAAGACTCTGTGTAAGACACTTGCAGATTTGCAACTTCTCCCTATCTGCAGCAAATGAATGTGCTCATATACAAGAAACTTCTTCCTCCTGACAGAAATGCCCTGCATGACGTGTTTTAAAATGGAACTGCAAACGGAAGACTGGAGGGCTTCTGCAAGCAAAACCTTCATAATTTCTCTGTAGCAGAAGTGCTGAACAGCCCAAAACATTCAGCTTTGCTTTCAGAAGCTCTCAGACATCTGAAATTCCCTGGTGGAGGTACCTGCAGGATACATAACTCCTTTTTATCTTCACAGAATTCCATTCAGCTTTTGAAGACACATTCACTATTATGGCATTGTTTTCTTGCTTGAAAGAACCCCAGAGACAAGCATTTTGATGTCAGTTTTTATCTACAGCCACAAGAGTGGTTCTGCAGCTGTATCTGGAGTACTCAGGGGGTGCCTGCCTCTAGATGCAGCACATCTGGCATGTCACTGCTCCCTCCAGTGCCCCCAGGGACACAGGCACTGATAATGGCAAGCAGGAAAGGAGGAGAGGGAGTCAAAAAACACCCAAGATCAGACTTGGCTTAATTAACTCTCTCTCCCTGCCTCCAGGGTTCAGCGGGCCATCTTGTTCTCAGGGCAGTCAGTCAATTTGCTCTCCAGCAGCCAGGGGAGCAGCACATGCAGTGGAAGTGAGCACAGCTCACACCTTGTGTGCGGCTCTTCACCGCCACCCCAGGCAGGACCACAGCACTGCTGCCCACTGAACCTCCAGCTGCTCTGGAGGCAGACAGTGAAAGATGTTTCCAAACACAGCATCAGGTGGTGAAGAGAGAGAGAAGGATTTTCCAGATACCAAGCCAGCAATGGTTTTTCTATAAAGAGTATTTCACACCCAACTGCCTGTTCAACTGCTGCTGCCCTCAGGAGGCAAGGCAAGGAAGGAGAAAGAGCAGCTATCAAACACTACCCCAATCAGGCTGTAATATCACTGTAACAATCTTAAGGAATACTGTGTTTGCTCATTTACCCAAACTCTGTGAATTGTTGCAGGAATGGTATTTTTCAGCCACTGTGGTAGCTGCATGCAGGACTAATCCTTCCACTAACTGCATTTCTGTGCTTCCTGGACCCTTTTTGTCTCATTTCTTCCTAAGACACCTATGGGATGCAGGGTTCATCCGTAAGATAGATTAGTACCAGTCAATCACTGGAAAGAAGGTTCTTGTCAAAGTAGAGCTGGTCATATACGCACATGGAATCCATGTGCCTAAAGATCTACCTTAACATTATCTGCATTCTCATAAGAAACCTCTCACTGTCAAGAAGTAGATACGGGAATTTTTACAGAATTTTAAGGAAGTGCTAGTGGGTGTATTTCAGAAAGTCTTTGTAAGATCAGATACATTGGTATCTACACATCAGATTTATAAATCAATCAGCGAAGATTCCGGTCTTGGACTGCACACAGAAGAGGAGACCATCTAATACACAGGTTTTTGAAACGTGTCTTTCTGGAGCTCAGAAATCTTAAATCAGCCAACTCTGTTTTTCTCTTTTCTCCATGACAAGCACATGTCAGTCGCTGTAAAGCTGACTAGGAGAGTACAGATCTCCAGACACAGCTAATTTACACCACTGAGAGAGTCCCCTCCAGTGTACCTCTAAGCCTATATTTTTAACTCCCCAAGGAGAGAGCAAAAACACCCAGGTTATTTGGGGTTATTTCAATCTCTCTGGAATAAATTGGGGAGAGAGGGGAAAGGGATAAAAGCACAAAGCTAGCTTTCCCGTATACATAGAAAGAAATCTGCTCTATTTCCATGGATATAGTGTGGTCCTGAGTGTGTAAGAACCTGAAATTCCAAGGAGAACTTATAAAACAAACAAACAAACAAACCCCACCACAAAATAAACTAAAACTTGTGTGGGCCATGCCACTCAGGGGACACCTGATGTACTTGCAGGGTTCTCAGATAGCAGAGTGCAACTACAGCCTTCCTCTTTCCTTGGGGTCATTCGGGCAGCACTGCCCATAGGATGAGCACACCAGCACCTTGCCCTGACCCATCAGACCATATTGCTGAGCTGGGGCTGCTGATCTAGGCCAGGGAGCCGCCTTCCTGCTATGTGTTGCTCAAATGACGCAGCACGGCCCCGGGTAAACAGTGTGCTGCTGAGGCTTTCAAAATGTCACTTAGCATTTCTGAAGAATACAAGTTCCTTTAAGATCTTAATATCTGAAAACTATACATTCAAACCAGTATAACATTCTGAAACTAGGAGAGCTCTCAAGCATTACAGACCCGAAAGTACATTTTACAGTACAATTTCCAAGGGGAATACAGCAACACAGAGAGATGGTTCTGATTCAGTTTGTGCTCTACTTACCTAAACTATCAGGACTATCAATTGAAAAACACATAAGTATAACATCAGTATCTGGATAAGAAAGCGGTCTAAGTCGATCATAGTCTTCTTGTCCTGCTGTATCCCACAGAGCCAACTCAACCTGCAGAAGGAAAATAAGGCAGTTACCCAGATCAGGGAAGTTTTGATTCAGAAGCCAGTAAGCAAAGAGAAATGGATAAAATATTTCAGTCAGCACCACTTGGAAGGAGGAAACCGCAAGACAAACTGCTTAGACAGAGGAACTATTTGACATTTTACGTTCCATAACTCCAGAAATCCATTTATGCAGCTTATGAGACTTTATATCCATGACCAGCGTCCATTCTCTGAAAGGACACAAAAGCCACCAGCAAAAAAAGCAAGGCAGAAGAATCTAAGGGAATCTACTCCAAGGGGCTGGAAATCTCTCTGATAAGCATTCCAGGAATACCAGGTTTCAGTGAAACTGGACTCTCTTAAGTATATACTTTTTAGGATTACGTACATTTTCAATTGGTTTACAGCTGGAACCTGCACTAAGAAATGTCAGGACTGCACTTGTGCACAAAATCATTAAAACTCCACCGCAGCAGAAATTTGCTCTTTGCTTTGAAATAAACCTGATTTGTGTGCAAAGCTTCTTGCTACTAAGAACTGAATAAAGTAGCTGATGTTCTCAATACTTCTGCTTATGGTGGAGCTAGAGGAAAATACCCCTGCAGGATTGTTTAAAACCGCAGAAGGAATAACCAATGTTTAAACTGAGAAATTAAAACTATAATCAACATCTTCAGGCATTCTCTTGCTTGAGGTTCCCTGATGCGTCTTTGCCTTTGCAACAGAGTGGGCTGCTTCTTGTTTAAACTCTCAAGTACAAAAATTCCATCAAAAAAGTCCACAGCAGCTCCGATAAAGACAGAACTGGAATCCGACTGTGAGCTTGGGTATGCAACAAAACTGTTCAGTTAAACATGAAAACCAAAGCTTTAGTTACACGCATATACAGAACAATTATTCTGTATTTCAATCAGAAATACTCCTCTCAGGGTCACCTCTGGATTTGTGAATGTGAATTTTGTAGCAAATGTTTGTATTTTTTACAGAAATGTCTGTTGAGGGTTCCCTCATGTGACACTGGAATCAGCTCCTTTGCTCCACCTAAAACCCCACATCTCGTACCATCACCGTTTTGTCTTCACATGGCTTCTGAACGTTTCTGGTGGTGCTTTTTTAGGAACAGAGAGTTTAAGTGGCTGCTAAACAGTAGAGTCTTAAGCACTGATCTCCTACAAACTTCTGTTATCAAGTTTTCTGAAGACAAAGTGCTTGGATAAAATATATCTTCTAATTACAGAAAAATCAGCTGACATTTCCACCACAGAAAATGCTCAAGCTGCTCATGCAAGTTGTGTTTAGATACTGGCTGCATACAGCTGACAGGCCACGACTCCCTGATCACCCATACAGAGATGCAGAGATTCAGGCAGAAGGGAATAAGGAAGTTTGAGTAGGTGATAAGAGACAGAAATGGACATTGTACGTATTTTAAACACTAGACCTTAGAGTCTAAGATACAATCTAGGAACTGCAGAAGCTGTCACCTGGGGGGAAAACATGTTCTAATACTAGTCTCGAAGTAAATTTTATTTCACCCATTTGTATCACAGGAGATAAAAGCTCTTTTTAGACTCAAATGGCATGAACTATCGTGATTAAACCCAGAAATAATCCATGCCTGTAACAGCAGGAAATCAATTCTAACACAAGCCCAAAACTAGCTCAAAGACGTTTTGTTCCTATGGGGATCAAAACTGAGCAGTGTCAACGCCACTGCATCTGAACTAGAATGACTGACAATGTTCTGACTGCAACTGAGCCCAGAGCAAAGGCACATGTCCCAGGGAGGGGCAAAACAGGGGAGCTCAGCACTGTAAGCATCAGAACCTGCCACATACTGGACATGAGGACCCATGGCACTGAGGTCAGCTCACTGTGGCCGCAGTAACAAACCAGACACATTGAAAATAGCTGAGCTTTTGAGGTACAAAGGGTGTGCTTTGTGTGCTTCCGGAGTATCACGGCAAGTGACAGTTTTACACAACATGAACTCCCTTGTGTGACATAAATGCAGAAGGCAACCAACCCTGTGTTCAGAGAGCAGCCTTCTGAAAGCTGCCTCTCGGAGCATGTGCCTGGCATGTTTGCTTGTTTGGGAAACAAAAGGACTCAAGAGGTCACACACATTGAAAACTGATTTTCAAAATATTTAAAACTGGAATGAAATATTTTAATGGTTAATTTACTGAAGTAGCAACTGAAAACAAAGCTCGGTGAGCCATGGACATGCTTGACTGCTAAAACTTGCATTCCTTCAGACGAGAAGGACAGATGATGGTGACATGCACTACAAAAATCAAATCCCTTTGAAGCCTGTCAGTCATCTGCTCTGAAGAGGATTCAGCATGCTGCCAGGAATGGGTATGAAAATAGACTCTTTCCAGGAACTAGTGTTTGTTAATCACAATACCAGGTCCTTATCAAAACAGGGACTCCACTACGCAACTCCAAAAGCTGGTAGCTCCTCAGCATGTAGGCATGTCTTTGAATTGCTCCATCCCCTTCCACCTACTGCAACATTAAAGTTGGAATAACTATGTTTTTTAGAATCTCAACTCATATAAGATTAGAGATAGGTTGTTAAGCATACACTGGGTATGAGCAGGTTCTAGAAAGGCCAGTATGTTTTGCCAAAGGAACATGCTTGATATTTAAAAATATATTTACAATACAAGCACGAAACATTTGCATTAACTACCTACTAAGGAAGTGGAGTTGTGCATGCTATTCTGGATAAAGGCAAGCTCATTCTGGCTGTCACAGCAGTGTGCACATACCTGCTTTCCATCCACTTCAATATCTGCTACGTAGTTTTCAAAGACGGTGGGAACATACACTTCAGGGAACTGGTCTTTGCTAAACACAATCAGCAGACAGGTCTTCCCACAGGCACCATCTCCCACTATAACCAGCTTTTTTCGAATGGCTGCCATAGCTGAAAAATAAAATGACAACTCATTAACTGAGATGATAATAATAAAGAACCACTAAACTTTCAATTAATAAGAACTTCTAAATTGGGTCAACATGTCCATTAGAGACACTCACACAGGTATCTGAAATCATGTGAGTTCAGATTCTCATCCTGCTGAGAGAAACATTCCCCAGCACTTGTCAACACACTGGTGAACCATGGGGTGCAAATATAATAGGAGAGTAGACCAGCCTGGCTTTACATTTCCTGACCTACTCTAGAGTTTGAGATAGGAACATCCTGAAACAGCAAGTGAGTGAGCAGCACTGTCCAGGAGCACCTTCTGAAAAGTGCCTTGTAGGTAATCAGATAAGAGATGCTTCAATTCAAAGGCACTAACAGTTTTTTGTCATGCTGAGTTGTCTTAACTACAGAGTGCCAGTGAGCTGGACTGAGGAGCATCTGCTGCCACGTCAGAGTACCAACGGAAGGATCTCAAGGTAACCAGCCTGTTCCTCAAATTACAACTACCACGTTGCAAAGGATTTGGAAGGCCACACGCCACTCCCCAACCTGCTTTCCAGGACACCACTATTACAAGGTTAATACAGCCGGCTGTCAGCTTACATTAAGTAACGGGGGACACAGAGAAAGACACCACCTTGGTGCTCCACACAGGTATCTGCTGCTCAGTGTACTGTACCAGAATCCATGGCTGGCTCACATGCAACTTTGGCCTCAGAAAGACGGTACGAAAGCTTGGAAAGTGTCAACAAAAGTCTGGAGTCAGCGTGGGACTGGAGGAGATGATTGTGCTGGATTTGGCAATTTACTACAGTCACAAGTGGCCCAAGTAGTATGGACAGGGATGGACTGTTCATCATCACTCCCCACAAATGGAACGTGAGGCGGGTGGTACAAAGACAGTAGAAAAGGGATCAAGCCCACCAGAAAGCAATAGGCCTTGAGAACTCCAACAAGAGGATGTTATGGACACAAGAAACTTACACAGGCCTAAAAAGTACATGGAAGAAGCTTCTCATGTGAATTAAAGAATGGAAAGACCACATCTGCCTTAGAAAATCTCCATAGTAAAAGGACTTTGGGAAGCACTATATATGTGCCTGCACTCTTCTTTCTTTTCCGTAAGCATTTATTTGTGACCAATGCAGGAACAAGCCAGAGATTTAGGGAGTGACCTGGTTAGAAGAGACTGGAATGAAGACAGAACCATAACTACTTTCTTCTCCATAACATAAAACCACTCCGGGGGAAGCTGCTTAGTCATCCCATGAAGCTTCCTGGAAATGGAGCAACACCACCATAATACCTACTATTGCATGACCAAAATACCACAGAGGGAGCACCCTTCTGAGTTAACTTTTGCCACGACAATCCCAATACAAAGCTCTTTAAGAATGATGGGGGCTGCTGGCAAGCGCGGAATAGCTCAAAAAGGCACAGAAGAGAATTAAGACACAGAAAACCCATTTTCTCCTTTCCACCTCTTCTTCTGCCTTATGAAATTCAATAAAAAAGTAAAACCAACCATCTGAAAGCAACTTTAGTACTATTAGGGGGTGAAGAAGCTGTGGATATTACAGAGGTTCTGTACTTCTGCTCCAGGGGCAAACAGAGAAGGACCATTTCAGCTCATCAAGCTGCATGGGTTCAAGGACTCATAGAGCATAGCTTTGTCAGACAAAACTGCTCAAGTAATCCAAACCTATCTCCAAAGTGAGCTTATATACATGTGAATACACATGTGCACACATTCAAGTTACTTACCTTAGGGATTTGGGGTTATTTTTGTATTTGTGGAAGGTTTACAATGATCCAAGCTTTAAAAAGGTTTTCTTTCAGTGGTTTTAGATGGGTTTGAATACCTTCTATCAATGGTAATATTTGATTTTTATGGACCTGGAAATATCTGTCCTCTGTACCAAGTCAGGATCAACTACTTACAAGTTCTACCTACTGCCAGCTTCGTCTAATCTGCCTTTCAAAACTGTAATGCTAAATCCTACAAAACCTCTGAAGATGTCAACTCCTGTGCTCCACAATATTTACTATGAGAAAATTTCTCGCAGTGTGTACCCTCAACCTTTTCTGATGTAATGTAAGCCCATTACTGTTTATCCTATTTGTTAGGGGCATAGAATAGTTTATTCCCTTTCCCCAGTGCAGTTGAGAATACATACTTTCATTTAGTCTTCAGGCAAAACAATTCCAGTTTATTCAAGCCTTCTCTGTAAATCATTTTTCACACTTTCCTGTTGCTCCCTTCTGGGCACAGTCCAATTGGCACAAATCTACCAAAGCACAGAGCCCAAAAGCTGAATCCCTTATTCCACCCGGGACTCTAGGAACATTAACTGGAGCTGAAGAACTAATTTACTTATTGATCCTCCAGGATACACTGTTGCTTAAACTCCAAATTGGAAGTGTGTTTCCCTCCCCACCCTTCCCAGAAGACAACACTGTCTATACATTTATCTTTTTGTTCATAACTCCCAGATCTTTTATCTTAGGACAGACACATAGTGAATTGCTCTGTATTCACACAGCTGAACATTCTACTGTCATACTTTTATTTATTCTTCCACTGATGGATGTTCTATTCTACCTTCAGGTTCTAGTTCTGTCCTCCACCTTAATCATAGTCTTTCTCGGATGCAACTTTAATAATAATTATTTAGGTCACTGATGAAACCACATTGGAGACAAAGCAGGTGGATGACAGGATGCCATAGCCTGTCCTTCTTCAGCATCCTCCCTCTTTGCCCCTTCTGCCCTGGTGGCTGGGGCTCTGGCCCTTGGTCAGTTGTGTTACCTGCAACAGCATATAAGGTAAGTGACCAGCACAACCTATGGATAACTGCCTTTTTCTGTGGATTATCCGATCAACTCTTCCTAAATACATCTGTTACTCTAGACTTTTTTAAGCGTTCCTTGCCAGTTGAATCTCATTTTGTGCTTTGGCCTTCTATATACTTATGCCAAAGGTCTACAAGAAAACTGTAATTCTTAAAAAAACCCCAAACAGTATCATTTAAAGTAGCGCTTTCTATAAACCCTTTCCTATGAAAAAGAAGAAAAAAAACCCAACAAAAAACAACGCTCCCCCAAAACACAAACCCTTGAATTCATTTCTTTATGTATATATTTCAAGCACTTTATTTTATCTCTGCAATATATTTTTCCTGAGAAAAGCCTATCATGAAGCTCTCCCTGCCTGAATCTTTCCTAAAATGTGTTGACTTTGTACCCAACATGGAAAACCACTCTGTCAACCCAGGTGCCTTTCAGCAGTGTATGCTCAGCCACTTCCTTCCCATTGCTTACGACTCACCCCATGAGACTCTCCCCTTATCACAGTCTTTTATCTGCAGGAGGGTCTCCAGGACACCTCAAACCTCCTGAACAGTCCCCTCTGTCTAATACATTGACTGTCCAGATAATTAAAATTCTCTCATCACCAACTTCTAGAGGACCTTGCTGGACACCCACAAAAAGCCTCAATCACCTTATCTTTTCTTGGTGGCCTATGGCACTCATATACTTTCACTTCCAGAACATTACCACAGAGGAATTCCTTCTGCATAATGTCCTTGGAGGAAATGTGTTGTATAAAACTCAGCAGAGGATGCAGAGATCATCAATGACATCCTTGAAGCTTTCACTTGCCTCCAAAGCCCAAGGAGCTGATTTTGATTTGCTTACTTCAAGCATTCCCCTGGCCATGCAGCACAGGCTAGGGAAAGTTTGTTTACGGACCTCAGCACATTTTCAGGAACAGCTCAGATATAAATGCTGGGTAGACACAGACACCTCAGGATGTCAGGTCTGATCACTGTATAGATCCCTCCATCCACCTCAGAAGGAAGTCATGAAGCATTACAACCACTTGCTTCTTCCTGACATTAGTGGTTACAAACTTCTCAGCTTTCTGGTACTTGAAGTTTCTTCTCTACTGGTGAGGCTGAATCCTTACCTGCTGCCACAACAATATTCTTCACTTCTATTCAACCTGTGGATGTTCAAGGACGGAGCACTGCTGTTGAGCCTGCACCTAGCTTTCTTCTTACAACAGATTCATCTTGTCTGCATCATTGAAGATCTCCATGTGTATGGAAATCATTCAGCAGTGCTACAACGTCCCAGGCCTCTTAGCAGATATCTGGCCACAGCAATAGCATCCATAATCCATGCATTAGCATATTGACAGTAATAATTTCTTCATTTAGAGGATTCAGTGTACAGATCAGCACCTTTCAGCTAATTATTTTTAGCTGAAATAAATACATTCCTATCCAGAGGGAGCTGGAAGGGACGAGCAGGTCTGGCGAATACTTAGAAAAGCAACACCTCTGTAGTAAAATAGAGGAAAAAAATGATTGCTTAGAATGGAGCTACGACGTAGTGGTGCATATCACAAGGACAACGCTAACAGCATTCGCAGCAGTCAGGCCTTTCTGCTGCACTTTGACATGCCCTGTCTTACTTAATCAAGTGTTCTGAAGCCTTGGACCGAATTTGCTTTTTGATTTGGAAATCCAAAAGCACTTTGCCAGCCTAAAAAGTTTAATTTAATATATACAGTACTTACATTACCTGCAAGTTAGTATTTGTTGCAGCACAGCCTATCACCAGTGAGTGTGTGTCTACATTCAGAGGTAAAAAACCCCAACTATATGAACTACCTAAGAGGATATTACAAATAGACCAAATCCAAGCTACTACTACCTCACTATAACAAAACACAAGTACAACATATTCATCCTTTTAAGCAATGCTTAGAGCAGAGAGAGACCAATAAATCCAGAAAGCTGCTGCAACAGCATCACTGACAACGCACACAGAACAGTGGGCAAGAAGCATTCTACCCCACTTAGTGTAGCAGAATGGCTGCAGTGATCTTCTAGGCGAATCTGTGCTGTCTTCTGCAGCAAGATGACAGATCTGCAATTTTTCCTACTCTTAAATGAACCACTCCTCCCACCTCTTCATTTATAGGATTCTTAAAACCAGCTAGTCTGCTAGATTCAAAGTGGAAACTCTCACAACACGACTCAGTGACTCATCTAAATAGAAGAGATTCAGTGATGACATTTCCTCAACCTAGGCCAATGCCTTTCACAGGTATTACAAGAGCTTCAGCCATCATTTGCTCAATCTCACTAACATTACAGGAGGTTACAACACAAGGAGCTCCTGTTTGCTGAGTTGCCACACTAATATCCTTGTTACATGAGGCTGCTATTTCTAAGTGCAGTGACGCTCCCAGACTCATGCAGCATAAAGCGCTGCTTGTTAAAAGAATCCAGAAAATACTTCAGAAGAACGAGAAATGGGGAAAATATTCCCGCCGCCCCCCCATTTTAAATGTACTCCCCTACCCCAAGTATTATTGTTTACTGCAATGGAATTTGCCTCTTCAGCATGCTGTTTATTTTTATAAGGAAAACATTTCCAGTGCCTCCTCTCCTGCAAATCCCAAGGCCACACAGTAAGAGTGAGGATCGTGGACATGCTGTTGACTTGGATATCTGAGTCGGTTAAGCTGGTAACCAACATGCCAGGTTTGCCTGTCTCACCCTGGATCGCATCCTGGAGACAGTAATAAAGTGGAAAAAACAGCCTTTTACCATCACAAAGGCTTGCTGACTGGATTTAATTTCAATATCAATCAATTACCACCAACTTCATGCTGCCTATTGGGTCTGATGGGCAGATCTCCTCCTGCTCTGTACTTAAGCAGTTCGCTGTTGAGTGAGTTACAGCCTGGTACTCTTCTCACTTCCTTCATTTTCCCCCGCATTCAGCCAGTCCTGCCCTGGGCCAGCAGCAGGAAAAGGCCAAGGCTGAGGAACCAGAAGATGAAACCCTACTCAAGTGCCCCCCAGCCCGACCAGTCAAGCCCTGCCCTCTACCTACCAGAAGGGAGAACTGCCTCTGCACCAGGACCTGAATTCACTGCTAAAATACACTCACTTTTGTTCCAAGTTTTGACAGGGAAGAGGAAGGAGTTTCCGCAAAGACTCTAGTGATGAAGAGGACACAGACGAGCAGGCTTTCCCCACACCTTTCTTCTGACTGTTTAGCATAGCAAGGTCTGGCATCAAAAAAAAGAACTATCAAAACAGTTTGGAGTAGAAAGCACATCAGTCCAAAGGTCTGCTTTTAGGGCACTTGTATACAGTGAAGAAACTGAGATCGAATATGGAGCATCTGGGTGGGGGAAATGGTCCAAAGGCCATCAGCAGAGAATAGGGAGGGGATGAGCAAACAGGCCAGGAGGAGGATAGCAGAAGGATGTAACTGCTCAAACCTACCCTCCTTTAGAGCAGAATCCAGGATCCTCCACTACACTTTTCATTAGTTAAAGTATGTACAAACAAATGTCAGAAACAATTGCTATGGAAACGCTAGTCATGCTACTCTAAACAAGCTCCTTTGAGCATACACAAGCCTATCATGCTATCTTTTTCCACATAACCCATACAGGATGGACATGCTCTTAAATAGCAATAGTTGTGAAGTAAAGGAAACTGTGAGGCCAATTCACCTCTTACAGAGGTTGCAAAATGGGCAACAAACAGCCTTGGGACTGCAATAAACGTACAAAAAAACCAAACCCTAAGAATTACAAAAGGTGATTCAATCACATGAAGGAGTTAGAGACAATCCATGCTTGTGCTACAGGGCTCCTAAAAGATCCTGGAAGAACATGCTGCAAGTGACCACCGATTTACTGTCTTTATTTCCAAAGACATCCAGAATAGATCTCATCTGTGCAGCTGCACTGAAAGTAAAGCCAGATTAACTCCATGCTCAGAGTGGTCATGCACATTTGGCACAATGTACAACTTGAAATCAAGTGTTACTGGGGTAGAAATACAGTTTGATTACAAGCTACTGGAATACAAGCACTAAAACTAAGAATGTAGTCACTGCTATAAAGGAGACAGTCACAAAGCATGTTTTAATAACTGAAATGTACTGAATTCTGTGCAAACTTGCCTGTGGACACTTGTATTCACAAACAGATAAGCCACATTATTTAAAGCAATGCTAACAAGGCCTTTGGGAAACAACTATATTTATATTCCTTGCAGCATCCAGCACATAAAGCAGTTTGCCAGTACTGCAGCAAGATAGACCTATTTCTAACTATGGTGCTATGTGGGAGCAGTTGGTAAGGAAAAGCTATCTGCTGGGGGTTTCTGGAGGGTTACGTACAAAATTAACACTTACAAAAATTCCCAAAGCTGGCAGAGCACAGGGCAGGCCGCTGACACTGCAGTAAATGTAATCCACAGAGAAATAGTAACGTTGTGTCCTAAGACTGAAGTACAATTGAAAAACTGATACAGAAGATCAGCACAGTATCCAACAGGATTAAAATACTGGACATGGGTCATCGGTCCTTCAGGAAGGTCCTTGAACAGGGAGAGACAGGCATTCAGCTTTCTGCTAGCAGTTTATTCCAACTGTGTGTTAACCATGGTAAAGCCTGACAGGTTTTACTAGTTTGGTAAAAGTGCTTTGCAAACATAGCTGTACGCTTCCAGAGCAGCTTTAACCTGGGAGAAGTATAGCTGTGTTACAACCCCAGCTCACAAACCACACCAGTCTCAGCTAACTCCACAAATAAGCAGCTCAAGCCTCTTTGTATCACATCACCAGAACGGGGAGCAGGGGCAGCTTAACAGCATTAGGTCTTAACACTGGCTGCCAGCCCCGGTGAACCCTTAATGACTGATGTGTTATAGAAAAGTACAAAACCAGTGTTCAATAGGCATGGGCACACAACACATTTAAATCAAGCACACACTGTGTTGTTTATGCTGCCTCTATGATGGATGGGATAGTGCAGGAGATTCCTCCTCCAGAATAAAGCCTGCCACTGCAAAGCTCCTGAGGGCACCCAAATGGGCAGCCAGTGCTAGATCCATGTTGGCTGTCATGCGGACAGAGCACATCTAATCTGAGATATCATGTGAAGTCTCAAAGCTGGATTCATCATATCAAATTGCAGCCTCTGCCCTTGCCTTCCTCTTCAGGATAAATCCTGTATGCATGATTCATCTGACTTTGTATCATACGATTCATCTGACTTTGAGACAAAAATGGCTTTGGATTCTGATATATTTTCTTGATTTCTAACTATCACAGGAAAGATCAAACCATTCTGCTTTGCTCTCCTCCCCTGCTCAGCCCACCCGCCTGTGCTTTACTGGCATGATGCCTCAGCATGACCAAGCACTCCCAGAACACACAAACTACCTTTTGTTAAACACCCAAGCCACGACCTGTGCAACCTTCTACACCTGCACTGTGTCCCACAAGCAGCTCCAGCACAGACACCAACCAGTGGACCAACTTGTCCCTGCAGCTAAACTTACATTTCCTACATCTAGAGACTCACAGACCATCCTTTATTACAGGTCTACACACATATAAAAATGAGCATATTGCCTTGGGACTGAAGCCCCTCCACTTCAGCGCCTGGCATTTAGGATCAGCTTAGGAGTGGATTCCTACAGAGAAGCAGAACAGGAAAACGCGATGAGAAGCTTCTCCCTCCATGCTCTCCAGCCTCCAATCATTTTCAGCTCAGGAGCTTCCTGGGTCAGATGTGGTTCCCATGAATTTGGTAACCTCAAACAGATTTCTCTTCCATAAGCTTGTCCAGACGCCCTTTGAACCCAGTACACTTCCAGCACTCACAACATCCTGTTGGAAGGAGCTCCCACAGCTTAATTACACATTGTGTGTAAAGCCACTTCCTTCAAATTTAAGATTGTCCCTATTAGTTTGGTTTACTGCCTTCTAATTCCAAAATGGAAAGAGAGCAGTTTACCTCACTCACTCTCTTTCTGCTGCTCATGTAGCAAGACTTTCCAGACTGTAACATCCTAGCATAGATCTATTTTAGCTTTTAATACCTTCACACCTTTGACAGTAGCAGCTGGGTGATCTATCAGCTGGCTGCCCGTAGCATAAGGAATAACAAAGTGGTAGAGGTGTCACCGGGAAGTGCTTCAGCCAGGAAGGGCCATTGGAAGCCCAGCAGCACAACAGTCTGTACCTTCCCATCCCACATCATCCAGGCACAGCCTCAAATGCACCAGGGCTGGAGCAAACAACTCAGGCCCCAGGAGCTGGAGCCCAGAGGGTTTTGACAAGGCTGTGCTGTTATATCCATTGAGCCACACCCAGAGCTGTGTTTCAAGTGCAAACAAGCTGCAGCTCAGCCATTCCTCCCTACAGTTTCCTTGCTTTAACTCAAGGGCAGACTATCTTGCCTTTAAGGCAGGTGATAACAGAGTCCCTGAATGGTCTCAGGCCAGCAGTCACATTTTTTGCATTAGCAGAGGTTTATTTTGTCAGTTCCTCATTTATAGGGCCTCTGCCAGTTTCTTCATACTGGTACTTTGCATTTCCTCCAGGTGATGGGTAAGAAGTACAGCCCATATTCTCACTAGACACAGATTCATTTGAGCCTCCACTCACCTTTTAAAGCTGTCCTCTTTCCACTAAATTTAATAAGAACCATATTGATTTTGTTCTGGCTTCATTTCTAATTGACACGCAATTACTGTCAAGTGCTAACTGAAGGCCGAGATGAACACCTCTACTTAAGAACCAAACTGAAACAATGAACACTAATTGTTTCTGTTTCCCCCGGGTCCAGGCTGAGTGATGTTGCTGTAATTCTTTTCTGAACACTTTGTTACTTATTCCATTATTGCACCTGGGATTGATGCCTTAGTCTGATGGGATTATCAGGATTAAGGTTGTTCTACTTCTCTTTGTTATTACTACATATTCGCATTCTTTCAAACTCCTTAAACTGTCAAAGTATGTAAAGAGCTTTCTGAAAAAAATAATAAAGACATATATAACCCCCCTCCATTCTCAGGCCAGAGATCTTCAGAACTTAGATATATCAAACCAGAGGTGTCAGTTACCAAGCCTGGTCACATGAAGCATGCAATATAATTCAATAGGTTTTAATTTCATTCAAAGAGATAATCAAGACACCTGATTACAGGAAATTTCCCTGTAACAAGTAAGTAACTGGTGAAAGATGGGAAACCAACCAGAAGGAAACGCTCAGCTCTCACAGAAGACCATCAATTGAACCTGAACAGCTCAATATTCCTAAATGACCTGAAAAAGCCAGGAAAAATAGCAGTAATAAAGTTTACTGATGATGCCAACATACCCAGGTAATAAAGGCAAGGGCTTACAGTGATGAATTTCAGAACCTTAACAGATGCTGTGTCTAAGCACTAACATTTGAAATAGATAAATGTAAAGAGATACAAAAAGCAAAAAACCAGATTCGACCTTCTATATGAAATGACGGCTGGGAGCTGATCACTGCTGCTCAAGAGCAGTATTTTAGGGTTATATACTTACATCCTATAAAAGAAAAGCTCAACACTCGGAAGAGCTAAAAAAAATAAATAGTAAAATTCCATTTTTAACCTCTAGGAAAAAATGAACAAACTAGAAATCATTAGGCTGATGTAGGAATTCACAAGCACACCTGCATCACTTTGCAGTTGTGATCCTCCCCATGTCAAGAGGCTATAAAGGAACTGGAAATGACTCAGACCAGGGCAACATGGATGATTAAACCATAGAATAGCCTCCACATGAAGAACTATGGCTGAACTGGAAAAAGGACAACCTGGAAGTGATACAACCAAGGAAGAAAATTACTACAGACACTTGTCCAAGATCCTACGCAGTGGTGAGAAAAGCTGGGACCTGAGTGTTCAGTCTTTAAACCTGAGACAAGGGCACTCTGGATGAGCCAAGTTCAAAGCAGAGGCAGGCAGGGCACAGAGCAAGGTGTTGCTGCTTCTAACACATTTCAACTTTTTAAGTCCCTTTGAACCCCCTTTCTCTCTCAGTTACACTTCATGCTTTTAAGCTTCTGGTTGGTATTTTCTACTTTCAGTTTCAGCTTTCCTCATATTTCATCTGTAAGGCTTTCTTGCATTGTTTTTAAGTGCAAACAAAACAGATGCCTTCATTTCCTTTACAAGTTATTGAATTTGCTTTCAATGCTTGACTGGGGGAAAATATCGCAAAAGGAGGTTCCTGAAACATCATTTCTAGGCCTGTTTAATCCAAAATTGTTAGAAACTAAAATAGCAACATCTGCAACCAAAACTATCTTAACATTGTCACCGTGCATCCTGTTTTGCAAACACCAAACTTAGCAAGGTCCTCCTGGTCTACTACAAGTTTGTCTATGTTCTTGACTGTCTCCAAAGTTCACCCCTGCGCTGCTTACCTCCCTGCTTCTATAGAATTAGGAAATTATAACAATTTCAGAACTCAGGAAAGACTAATTCCAGCATTTCTCCCCTGCCCTACTCTGCCATTCCAAGTCCCTCTCCAAGGCGGAAGGCAAAGCTGGAGCTACATGGGCAGAAAGCAGTGTTTTGTCCTCAGGCTCTGGGGCTGCCATTGCTGTCCTTCCAGCCTCACTTAACATCCCTATGACTTTGCCCCTACCAACTAGATCTGTGTTATCTGTAGGCATGATGACTTAAGCGAACACTTCTTATGCAATACCGAGTCCCAAGATTACTTTGCACAAAATGAGATTAGGGCTTAATATTGAGGTAATTATAGTAGATCTGTGGATCTCCACTCATGTGCAATCTGCAAAACGCTTTGCATTTGTGCCAGGCTTTTTTTCTTCGTATTCTCTCTTCCCAGACACCTCCAGCATGTCAAAAGGGATGTGGAGCACCCACATGCTGAACAAGACAGGTTCTCCCTGGGTGAGAAGACTCTCTTTAGGCACCCACTGCTGCCCTGTACCTGGCAGCAGAAGCATGTATGGACCAGAGAATACTAACTATACCAGACAACCATCTTTCTGTACCCATAGCTGACACTACCACCTGTGGTTCCTTCTCCCACCACAAGACATCTGTACTGGTTCAGGTCAAACACCCATCAAGTCCAGCACCCTGCCTGACACATGCAGGTACCTCAGCTGATTAAGACAGAGTAAAAGAGCAAATACATTGATATCTCTGCAAGTGTATTTTCTCTGTTTCCAGCTTGGGGGTATTCTTAGCTTTTTTAATCTTTGTGATCAACAGCCCATTTGACAGCATTTTCTTCTGTGATTTCATGTGTTTAATTCTGAAGCCACATAAACCATTGTCATTCAAAGCACTTTGTGCTGCTGCATTCTGCAGTCTCAATACAGACTGCTGGAGCGGCAACATCGGTTTTGATCTAGACCAGGCTGTGCTCAGTCACATCTTTGCCAAGCTTAAGGCTTCAAATCTTTTCAAGCATCCCTTGTATGGAGACAATTTCTCATCCCTGATCATTCTTCTCAGCCTCTTCTTTGCTTTTCTGGTTGCCTTGTATCTCAAAGTCCATCTTCCTCCACATAAAACCACAGTAATCAGCATGCTCAGAACTGAGAGTTGTACAGTTACCTTGTGTCCTTCTTTATTCCTTTCCCCAAAGCCCGCACACATGCTCATATGAGCACTGTTGAGTATTAAAGTCACATTTTCACAGAATTACGACAAGCTCTTCCTCTTACGTAGCAATAATTCACTTTCACCCCACTGGTGCATAAAATTATTTTTTTCCTCCAACTTTGTATATATCAGATGAACAAATTCATCTGACATTTTGCTGCCTGTACTTCAGTGTCAGAAGGATGACCTGCAAGCTCTTGTTTTTTCTTCCCTTACTACCTCATACCTTTCTCAACAGATCATTTATGAGTACGCTAAACAACATAGGTGTAACACATATCCCGATTCTTCTCTCGTCCCAAACTTTCCTTCTCTGTACTTGTCGAGTCATTCAAGATCTCCAGTAGATTTAAGCAGCACCATTTCTCTTTGCAGAAGCCACACTGACCTTCTTCCATGGTAAGATGTCAGACCATCTGGTGACTTTTTTTTTTTTTAAATAATTAATTTTTTAAGAAAGCACTGAACTCTGTCATATCCTGCTGAATTTGCATTAAGAACTGCTACCATGTAAACCCATCTTTTCTTTCTCTAGCTTCAAGGCACTAAGGAGTTACACAGCATCATTAACAATTCATTCACTTCAGGCCCAAGTTTCCTTTGGAACCCCTGGGCAAGCAGCTGGTCCTGGCATTTTGTAACTGTATCTATCACTTTGCTCTAAAAATTTCTTTGCTGAAACTTCAAGCAGAGATAGATCTTCCAACAAGCGCTGTTCCACATAAAGAGAATTTCTGGCATAGGAACCTCCTTGGACTTCTCCATAGTCAACAGGAATATACATAAAGTCATTTAACTTTCTATTGATGGCTTCATCATCAAGTATTTTTTTCACTTTTCCACCATCAATTGGCCCCCCAGACTCCAGCACCTTTCTTGCTTCTGATGTACTTCAAAAATAATATATATAGTATTTTTCTCTATTAATATGATGTTGCTCAGAATTGTTCTGGTGGGTCATTGTATTTTTCATTCGACTTGCCAGAGTTCACGTCCTTATCTACTTTTCTGGTCAACTTCATGGCTTAAACTTTCTGAAGGCTGTATTTTTATTTCTAATACTTTCTTTATCCCAGACTGCATGCTCATTCTCATCTGTCAACATTCCACAGTATAATTTAAAATCTTCCCAACAACATTCCAATTTCAAGCACAGAAGCCTGGCTCTGCTGCGGTTTACATGGAACCCAGCCTTTCCAAACAGCTTTTGGACTAAGGGTCAAAAAATGAGCCAATTCACTCTGTCAGTACCAAGTCAGGATCCTCTAAGACGCCTTCTCATCTCACACTATTTCAACAGAGCAGATCGAAAGTGAAGAATAAAGAGCCTCCAGGTGCAAAATGTAAGAAAAATGAAATGTTAGCAAGGAATGCAAACAGAGATAACTGGTATTTGGAGAGCTGATAGTTCTTTCAAACCACAGATGTACACAAAGACAACCTTCCTTAAAACTGTGATGATGATGAGGAATCACTTTGTACGCATCCACACAAGTGATCTGCTCCAAGTGCCACAGTTCAATCAGTCAGTACACGGTCAGGTGAGACAGAACTACTTATAGTTGCAAAGCACTGCGAACTAACTGAGCAGAAAGATTGAATTCAGCCCCATTTCTGATTAAACAAACAATAAAAAAAGAAGCAAGCAAAAACACCACAACTGTCAGCGCTTGAGGAAAGAAATACTTCATATTCCTGGTGGGTGTACTGCCCAGTATCACTCAGTATATTAGTGGCTCTCCATCTGTTCCTTCTGCTAGAGACCTTGCTCATGAAGGCTGGTCAAAGACAGTGAACCTAGTTCTGATGAGTTTAATTAGATGATTCACTTAGGAAGGACTGGCTGTTAGCTGGGTGTACACAACAGGGATGGCAAACACCAATAAAAGGTAGTTTATGGACATCTCAGTTCTTTTACTGTCTCAAATGCCATTTTCAGGTGAAAAACATGGTGACAGGAGGACAGGAGAGAGTTGCTCCATTAACTCCAACTGTGCTTTTGGTAGCTTTGTTCACACTTCAGAATGAGGCAAGAAGAGAGATCACATCAAGGCCAGAAGGCATTGGACCCAACAGAGGTTTAATATGGCTTAAAGCAACAATTAACCAGAGGAAGTCGTTGGGGATATGTGCGCTTATCTTTGAGATGATCCCCAAAATAATAAGCAACTAACTCTTCCTACTCAGCTACCTCGCTATTTATACATAGTATCCAGCGTTGCAAGAGAGGAATCACACCACCAGGCAAGCAGCAGAGGATTTTCATTGTACATTCAGGTGTGTGCATTTGCATAGCTGTCCTCAGGGTTGTTGCCATTTGGTGCATTTATTTTGCACAGCACTGCTCTGTATTATGGGGTTTCACCCTTATTACGTGTTTACTAGGGCAGACTCATCACAGATCAATTTCAGATTTAAAGGGCATGCTGGTGAACCTTCACTGACATGCTAACTTCCTCAAACTCACCAACTAAACTTTTCCTCCACATTACTTAAACTGCATTTGAAGACAAATCATAAGACACCAGAGCAGTGTAAGACAGATTACACATATGTATAAAACAGATTACACATATGTACAAGACAGATTACACATATGCCAAATAACATCTGAGCCAGATTAGAGCTTAGTATAAAACGTAGAAGATAGAGTCTGTGTAGAGACTTGAAAAGAACCTAATGCTATCATAGCAGCAGGGAATAAAACGTTGCAGAGAGACTGAAGGAGATACAACGGGCTAGTGAGAAGGCGGCAGCCAAAGTCGGAGATTTCTAGGGTGGAGTGGATCACAGAAAGGGTTCAGGACAACATAAAGATGTTGAGAGAAAAAGCTGATATGTAAAAAAGTAGGAAAAATAAGAGTTACCATAAAAAAAAAAAAAGGAGGGCAATGATATTTCCAAGCTGCCCTCAAACAATCAAATTGGTTTTATTTGGAATTTGCTTATCTGAAGAGCCATCCCTGGTCCCACATCCTGGTGGCAGTTAAGATCATTTAGGATGTTTTTACTGTCAATTCCTGGCTCAAAGAACTCCCCGCCTCTGGCACTCAATTGCTGTGGCACTGGGCCAGAGCTGGAGTACGGTGAACTACAGGGGAAAATACAGAAGCTGCTCAGCTTAGCTCTGTGACCACATTTCTTTTGCCCCTTGTGTGAGGGTGCTCTTATGTCTTCAGAAATGATTTTTTTAAAAAACATGTATTTTAGTGTTAAATTATACAAATCACCCATTACAATTCACTTACGTCAAGCATTTATGCTGAATAGGCTGTGAAACATTCCAGTGAACTAATTAAAATGAAATAAAAAAATTGCCATTAGCCTTAAACATGCAATCTTGTTCCAAATCAGAGCCAGAACTAGTCTGCAGGTGTGAAACAGAAATACTAGTGCTGTGTGGCTGGAGACCTGGGTAAGGACAGGAGGAAGGCACACCAATGCATCAGAAGAGCCTTCAACACAGAAGTAAATATTTTCACAAATTATTTTTTCAGGGAGGGAGAGACTTCATGTTTCCCTAATCAAAAAAAAAACCCAAATAAAGCCACTGGAAAATCTAATACTTTGAGTCACATAAAACACTTAGGACATGTAAAACCAATTTGTTGAGATTTCTGAGCTAGCAGCACACCATTCAAAAATTGCACAGACAGCGGCACTGTTACCCAGCCTAAAGTCTGGGGCGGGGGGAAACGCATCAACAAACCTAACATTCCCTAGGTAGGTCCTAGAATTTAGCCTCCTCTGAATCCTGCACCACACGCAGGGTGGGTGGAACCCGCGGCTGACCAAGGGCTCCCTGCACCAAGCAGGTGAACTCCAGCGGGACAGAAACAAAAGCTGGATATGAGGCAGCAACTAAAACCAAACAACTCCCCGTTCCAGACATCTCGCAGAGAAGCTTAAAGGGCTATCAGAGCAGTTAAAGCATCATCTGACCGGGGACAACACTTTGTCCTGATCTTCCGTAACAACTTTAACTCTGTAAAGCTCCAGAATAAGTTTTTGGTGTTTGCATGTTTTTTTACCAAAGCAGTCTCGAGGCGCCTCTCACCGCAGACGGAATGGGCTTCTCCGCAAAGAATCTTCAGGTACCGCGTAATTTAAAGCTGGGTAATTTTCAGTCTAAGGTAGGGGTTGCTGGGCCACACGGTGTCGATCGCGCTAACAGCTCGCCGCGAACCAAAACCGCGCTCCTAGCTACACGCTGGTCCGCGCGCCCCCGGCCCGAGGAGGCCGCACCGGTAAAACCCAGCAGACTGAGAAGTTCAGGGCCGCGCTCCCAAGGGCGGTTTCTGCCCCGCTCTCGGCTCGGACGTTACCAGCGCCGGGAGCCGCTTCCGCAGGAGCCCAGCGCCGCGGCCCGGCTCCCGCGCGCGCGGCTGACGTCACCACAACAAGCTGCCAGTCAGCCGGGTCACCCCCACCGCCCGGTGCCCGCTTGTGTCACACCCGCGGCCGCGAGGGGACGGCAGTCACTGTCGCCTCGGCACCGAGCGCGGTCCCCGCCGCGGCACAGGCGGCTCCTGCCGGGAGAGGCCTGCAGAGTCGCGCCCCGGCCTGCCCGTCTCTGCCTTCCCCTCCCCCGCCGCCCGGAAAAGGCCCCGTTACCGGCCCCGGAAACTTGGGGGCTCTCGAGGGGCAGCCGGGCCGCCGCACACGCCCTCCGCTTTTGTGCGCGCGATGCCGCCCGGACGCGGCGCCGAAAGCCTCGGCCGAGCCCGACCGCCTCCGCCCGCAGGCCACGGTGAGGGATCCCGGTGAGCCCCACCCGCCGGCGGCGGCACGAAAGGAGGAGGAGAAAGCCGGAGAGCTGCCTCCCTCCCACTACTCACCCCCCAGTCGGCGAAGAGCCCTCCCCGGTACCTGCGGCCTAGCGCTGGGTCTCACTCCCGCCGCTTCCTGCTCCAAAGGCCCGAGCTCGAGCGGCGGCGAACGGAAACGGGCGGGGCGGGGGCGTGCGCGCTCACCGGCCCGGCGCGACGCGGCGCTGCGCGGCCCTGCGCTGCGCTCCCTCAGACAGGCCCCGCCCGGCCCCGCCCGCCCACGGCCCGCGCCCCCGCGCCCGCGCGCGCGCCCCCGGGGAGCCAATCAGCGCGGCCGGGCGCGGGGGCTGCCGGGAAAGAGCGCTATAAAAGCCGCGGTGCTATTTACGCCGCGGTGGTTGGGTTGTGGCGCTTTTACGTAGGGTGTGTGCCTGTGCCTTGTGGCTGTGCTGCGGGGCTGCGGCTGCCTCTGTCCCTGTGTGCGCCCCGTGTCGGCCGTGGGGCCTCCTCTGTTGGGTGATCTGCGGGGGAACGCGTGTGTGGTTACGCTGCTTGTCTTTGGGCTGGGCGAGCCTGTGGGCCAGCCACCACCTTGGAGTTTTTGATGCTGGGTGCTCGGAGGCTCCTGGATCTCACTAGGCTGTGGTAGGGAGCTGGTGTATGAGGGTGTGCTGTTTGCTTACAGGCCTTTCAGATGAGCCTGTCTGGGCTGGGAGTTGGCTCTGTTTGAGTCAGGCAAGTAAGCTCTGCTGTTAACAGAAGCTGGGCAGAGCTGTTGGAAAAAGCTGAAGAGCTGACAGGGTCAGACTGCCCCATGTCTTACTGCCAGGATCTTCTGAGCGTGTCTCTGGTGTGCCTGATGGTGAGGATTGTCTTCGTCTGGGGATGCAGAACCTCCAAAGTTGGTGCAGTGTGTCCTTTGTGTCCTGGAGGAAGATCCAGCTTCATCTGTTGCATTGTTTCCCTCCTTGCCCACCTGAGAATGTTCAACAGGTGGAGCTGGCCTTGGGGGGGCTTGGCCATCACCGTCCTGTGAAGGTGTACAGAGGGGGTTGGTGATGTTTCTGGGACTAGCTCAGTCCATGAAGTGTTACAAGGAATCTGACTTTTTTTAAATCAAGCATTTGATACACACTAACAAATGGTCTTAATGCATACTGCTTGGTCCTGATTCTCAACGGACAGTCAACAGCATGCGGGTCATAAGGCCCCTCTGATAGATTGTCCTGTGGGGTGATGGGTGCACTTCCACCCCTGACACTGTAGGAGCATCGGGACAGAAGTTTGTTTGAAGTCAGTAGTAGTGAAACTACACGTGTGGTTTGGGCACCAGGAAGGGGGGTCTCACACTGGAAATCAGTTGTTCATAGGTCATAGGTACTTTTCATAATCTATTTTTTAATTTTTACTGTCTGCTAATGTTCCCTGTGGCCTACTGTTCTTTTTCATGGCCCACTGGGAAGTTTGGCCTTTGTTTGCAGAACATTGTCAAGTCTTTGATCACAGTATGAGTGCACTCACCTTCCTAGAGTGGTACCTCCTTGCCCAAGGCAGAGGGCTCTTTGGATTTGGGTGGGTCTGTGGCCCCAGGCCTTGCTCCCTCAGGTGAGGGCTGTTCAATTGGGTATTGTGTTAATCAAAGTACTTTGGGAGCTGCTTTTTTCCGGTTTGGTAAAAAAGTCTTCATCCTGACTTTCGTATTGCAGCCAGGACTCTGTTAGGTGCCAGCTGACAGGATAAGAAGTAGTAGAAAAATGCAGCTCTTCTCACACAGCACATGCAGGATTTGAGTTAAAGCAACGTATTCTGAAGGAATTAGCTTGGTCATAAATGCTTCTTTCCCTCCTCCTCCCCCCTGTTTTTTTTTTTGCTAAGATACAAATCTGCAGGGGAAGAAAGGTTTTGTAACAGATAGCCAGGAACAGCTGAAACATCCCCGAATGTTTTTTACAGGTATTTTTATTGCAATGATACAGTCTCAAGTGTGTTTATAGTTATCAGAAAAAGCAGCAACAAAAACTGAGGGGAAATAATAAGCAGTAGCTGGTAAGATTTGTTCTCGGGGAATTTAACAAGGGTTGTATTTTTAGTCAAGCTGTACACTTGAAGAGTAAGCCTTGTTTTTGTGCCAGGGAAGTGAGAGCTTAATTCTTACACTTGCCCATCCCAAATGTTGTCTGTTACCTAACTGTATCATTATTTGCTTTTATGCCATTGACAGTTTCCAGACATGCCTACCAGCATAATAGGATGGTATATCAGTGTTGTCTTTGCTTTAGTACTACGGGCTGAGCAGTGTGAAGCACCTGTCTACCCCAGTAAGAATGTATTTGGGTGGTGGTGTGTGTTGTTTAAAATAACTAAAAATCCCCAACAACTTTACCTTCCCAGGATATTTGGAGATACAGCTCTCAAAGTCAAGAGCTTTTGTCTGAGCTGAGGCTGCTCAGATTCATAAACGATGAATGTTAGCACGTCATGCTGCTCCAAACATGTGAGGTGCCTTCCCAGGTTCCTCATCTATGGCCTAATTAAGCAAATGAAGGGAAACTCTCCCAGTGGTGCCAGTATTAAAAACAAAAAAAGGTTGAAGCAACAGAGTCCAAACCAAAAAGAGATCTATTTCTTCTATTTAGGACATAATTCTTCCTCTCTCCCCAGGCTGCGCAGCATTTAGGCCAAGTGCAGGCCCTGATGAAGTTAGGTTTTGACCTGTCTCACAGATAAAGAAGCCTGAAGGGCGAGTTCCCTATCTGAAGTCCTGAAGGAAGTGGCCACTTTGGAAGCCAGTCCTTTGGCACCCTCCTTCACTGTTTCTCTAGCAATTAACTCCCTTGTATCTCTCCAAGGTGTTGGCTTGCAGACAGATCCATGGGCATTGTGTTGATTGGTATGGATGTCACAACAGCCCTAGTAAGGGGTAGAGCTCCAGTGCTCTGGACAGGGGATTTTCACAGAGCAGGAGCTACTTTTCCTCAGGGAGAGGCAAATCCAAAACCTTTGATGTGCAGAAGGGGAGCAGGAGCTCCAAAAAGTTGATGGCCTTTAGTCAAACACAGGCTTCCAGCCATGGTTGGAGAAATGAAGCCTATGAGCCCCAGCTCAGTGCAGCTAGCGTGTGGCACTGGCACAGGTTTGCTGTGGCAGACACCTTCAAGATGGCATTGGTAAGGCTTCCCTGGCCTAGGGAGCAGCATGCCCTGCTACAGAGCTGCTGGAGGAGGAAGCACCTCTATATTGCCACTGAGAGAAACGCCTGCACAGAAACCATCTAAGTTCTGAGGAACACAGGCCTTGCAAGAACAGCCTGGGTCTTGAAGCTTATCCTCTGCCTCCCCAGATGCCGCAAGCACTCTTAAAAATCCTACAGCAAAGTGACCAGAATCCTTGTGTTCTGTATTCCCTGTCCAAGTGTGGGATTCTCCTGGTCTCCTCATGTGAAGGTGATTATCTGGATCAAAAGTTAATCTTGCATCCCTATCCAGGAATGCATATCAAGAAGTCTGTACCTCTTAGAGACCCTGGCTGGCTCTTGGGCATGACAGCAGTGACCTTTAGAAGCTCATCCCTTAATCCTAGTGTGACCCACCTTCCTCTTTCCCACAAATACATCAAAAGCAGCTCCTTGTACAGCTCTGAAAACCGTCTTAATTTTTTTTGTTGCAGGTCATTTATTTTTCTGCTCAGTTCTTTTAACTTGCAGCTCAGTTGAAAGCTGCTCTGAAGTTCAATTTGCAATTTAGCTTCTTTCACAACAGCATAGCACCTTTGCTCTAAGCTTTCTGCTGGATTTAAGTGCACAGTAGCTAAATATATGAATTATGCCCTTAGACTTAAAGTTGGCATGGGGCACAAAATATATAGTAGAGGCAACACTTATAGCCCATGCTGGCTTGTCAGCAAAGGGATCACATCAGGGATAACATCCTACTGGGGCTAAATTTCTGTATGTGATTTCAGCCTGTCGTTAAATGCTCAGTAAATCTATTGTTTTTCTTTCATGCAGAAATGAAGGACTAATGGATACTTCCTGGGTGTGAAACATGTTGGAGCTGAGCAGCAAGGACCTGCCTGTCACCTCTGAGGCGAGAACCTCCAGCCTTGCCTGAGCAGGACAGTGCCTCTGCTCTGCTCCCTTCCTGCCATCTGCTGCTGCGTTCTGGAGAAGACAGATCATAGGAGGACCAAAGCAGGACACCTGGTATGTGTTTGCACAGCTGGAATGGAAAGAAAGTCCTGGCCGTGGCCTGCTGCTGGTGGCATGGCTCACCCGCATCAGCCGCAGCAGGGCAGGGTGAGAACTGAAGCTTTAGTAGCTCTCAGTGCATTTGGCTGGGGGGTCCTGTAGCATCCTGAAACTGTCCTTTAGACTCTCCCTACCTACATGCAAAAAATGAAATAAAATGCATAATATCAGCTCGAAGTGACAATGGGACAGATTTGTAGGCTGCTTTTAGTGCTTTCTGACAGAGGAGGGAGCTGTCAGCTCACCATTGAACTGCTCAGCAAGCAGAGGTGCCCACCTGGGAGCTGGTGAAGATATTTGGATTGCCCACCAAAGGCAGATGCTAAGCCTGTCTTGCAGGAGGTGGACGCTAACCTGCAAGTGCTTAAGTCTTTTGTCTTTAATCAGAATAGTTAGTTTGGAAATGACCTTAAGCTCATCCAGTTCCAACCCCCCTGCCATGGGCAGGGACACCTCCCACTAAACCATGCCACCCAAGGCTCTGTCCAACCTGGCCTTGAACACTGCCAGGGATGGAGCATTCCCAGCTTCCCTGGGTAACCTATTCCAGTGCCTCACCACCCTTCCAGTAAAGAACTTCTTCCTTATATCCAAACTTACCCTGTTTAAGTTTTAACCTGTTACCCCTTGTCCTATCACTACAGTCCCTAATGAGTAGTCCCTCCCCAGCTTCCTTATAAGCCCCTTTCAGATACTGGAAGGCTGCTATGAGGTCTCCATGCAGCCTTCTCTTCTCCAGGCTGAACAGCCCCAACTCTCTCAGCCTGTCTTCATACGGGAGGTGCTCCAGTCCCCTGATCATCCTCATGGCCCTCCTCTGGACTTGTTCTAACACTTCCATGTCCTTTTTATATTGAGGACACCAGAACTGCACACGATACTCAAAGTATTTAAGTGCATGTATGGGGTGTTTTGCGTCTCTGTACAATGGAAACCACGATTACTAGGCTGCAGGGGCAGTGGGAGCAGCAGGCCTGGGAAGCTGTTTGGAGCTGGAACATTTGGCAGTGGGGTGTCGCACACTTTGTTGGTGTAGCAGTGCCTTCCTCTGCTACACCAAGAGCCCCCTGAAAACTGCAGCCAGTGCAACACCTTCCTACTAATGGCTAGAGACAGAGCACCTTCCTCTGTGTCTGGGCAATGCAGGCAGTCCTTTTATCTGGGATACCTGTCAGGCAGCAGAAACAGGCAAGGCAAAAGCTAGGTTAAACTGGTCTGAGGTTGACTCAAGCCAGCATGGACTAGTCTGAAGTGCAATAACAACCTGATTCCATCTGCTGTTTCTCCTGGTACAACTTGTCAGTAGCCTTCCTGCCTCAGCCAGTAGCAGTGTGACAAAGTCTTTCTTAATTACAACCCTAAAATAAAAAGAACTTCTTCATTCAGTGTTACTTTATGGCTGCATCAGTCATCTTCTGTCCAGCTGCTCAAGGCAGAGTTCCAAGTGGGCTGAATTGTGCTGGTTTGGCAGGTATGTGAGGTGGTGGTGGTGGTGGTTTGAGTGTGCAGCTGGGCAGGCTGCGGCTCTGAGTCAGGTTCCTGGTGATGTTGCTAAGTACAGTTTGCCACAAAGGTCTATTTCTACTTCATACTGGAGCTGTCTTTATGCAGTCTTCTGCTTTCAGAAATATGGCTCAGACCCAGTTCCTGCGAGTCATGCATTCATTCATTAGCCACTGGAAAAAGGCAAGTAAAAAAAAGTGGTGGCTGTGTTATGTTTGAGGTCTGGTTTCCACCACACTTGCCTTCTGAGAAAGATTGAAAGTTGAAGCAGCCTGTCTTCCTATCCAGGATATTGTGCTTTATTTCTCCAGCCATGGAGATAACCTGTATGTCAGATGACTTCATTTTGAATTGTAGTGAGACTGTGAACCAATGATTTAGTGGTGGTTCTGTTTTTGATGTGTTGCTTAGTGTACAAGAAAGATGGATTGTTACTTGGCTATGGCTAAATGTGGAGGTAATACCAAATGCTACATGAAACAGAATCTCTTTTCAGCCTCAGTCAGTCCTCTGAATCCTCTTCATCTCTCCCCAAGGTACTGGTGCTAGAAATTAACAGCCTTTCCTCCACCTCAGTTGATGCACCAGCTTGGTTCTGAGCTGGTCTGAATGAATGGTGAATCTTGTGTGTCTTGTACAGTGGTGGCTGACTCGCATCAGGTCACTTGAGCATGTATTCCAGGAAAATAACAATCAAATTTGGCAGAGAACTGTCCCTGACACTGAAGTATTTGTGAATTCAAAGCTTTTGCAACTCTGGCAATTTCTACATGCTTTCCTCTAAAATTGTTCATAATGAAATGCAGGGATTGCACCAAGAGCCTTGCTAGACTCTTCAGTTTGAAAAGAGTTTAAAATTAATCACTTGGACCGACAGGACCACTTGTTCCATGCAATTCAGCTCAGACTAATGTAGACTTGCAGAAAAACCTCCGTAATAAAAATCAAGGCATAAACTTGGGACTTCATCTTTCTGTTTCATGCTGTCTTTAAGAATTTGAGCTTCAGTAACTCAGGGAAGGGCTGTGTCTCTCTGGAAAAAAAAAATATTCCTCCAGCGATGGGCTTAATTCAATCCTTTTGTGTTATTTTTGGGAGGATTTTTTTTTGGACAAGAGGCAAATGGTGCAGGAACACATTCTTTAGAGGCATAAGGCTTTCTGTTCATATGGGAGGAGCACAGGTTTCACAGTTAAATAGGCAAAAGGCTTGCTTTGAGACTTCTGAGTTTTGGCGTGAGTCCCTGTGGGGTGTGTGTCATGGGCCCTCCCCTCTCTCTGCACAGTGTTGCATTTCTTCCCCAAAATGGGGCCTTTGCTGGTACTGGAGTGAACAGAAAAACACAGGGGATGTGCTTGGAGCAAGGGGGAACAAACTGGATGTCATGTGTGTGGTGAGTGACTGTGAGTTAACTGCTACCAGTGTGTGTCTTTGTCATTTCAATGTGCTTATTAAGGTCACATCCCAGGGCAGAAAACCCTCCTGCTCTCTCAGAACTTCAGAGGGACTCTCTAAGGCTCAGATGTGGCTAAACAGACCCCTTAAATGACAGCAAGGAGACCAGTTAAATCCCAGAACTGCCTCATAAACTGCTAAAATCTTGGGAAATTGACTTACCTACAAAAGCCAAGACAAAATATGCAACACTGAGCCAAGTAGCATCTTGTTATTTGGGGCTTTATCTCAACTCCATTTCTGACTTCACAGGTGAGAGCTACAGTGTCTGAAAAATAACCTGGTAGGAAAAGCTGCCAACTTCCAGCAGAAAATGTGCTTTAGTGGTTTACTAAAATGGAGGGGGAAGGTGTGGCATGCAGAGGAGGGCAATGCAATTTCTAGTGGTCATTGCTGTTTGGGCTCAGTGCAGGGGTTGCTCACATGTTATCCTCTGTCACGGCAGCAATAAACATTGCAATAAGAAGACAAGACACTGCTCTGTTGTGCCACTCTTCTGTCTCGTCCCCCATGCTCGTGTTAGGGCTTTGCACTCAAAATTGAGATGTGGATCGCATTTGGCATTACAGCTGAAAAAACTGTAGTGTTAAAAATATTCCTGGATCTCCCTTTAAATGGCTTCCCTCTCACTATGGCATACTTGGCATCACTGGGATTGCATTTCTGTGCTCTGTTGCTGCAAAATTAAGCCTATGTCAGTGTTAGCAGTTCAAGCTGTCTTGTCAAGGGAAAAACAGCAGCCACAGGAGCTGGTTTAGGCCTGCTGAAGAAATCAGGTCAGCCTAGCTTCTACGGGGACACTAATAAATGTGCTTGTCTAGCAGGGCTGCAGTGGTGGGGTTAAACATGGTCCAGTTTGAACTGAAGCCTTCACTGCAGTGGGAAGGGTGTACCCTGCTCTGCTTGCAGGTGGCCTGGCCTGACCTGGTTGTAAACTGGGAGTAACCAGACTGGGCATAAGACTTGGAGGTTTGAATGCAGTGGGAAATGTTTTCACCACCTCTGCAAGTCAATAACCAGAAGTGCACTCATGGTGGGTGGTCGTGCACCAGTAGGCAATGATACTTATAGGAGGGAAGGGGGGGGGGGGGGCATGCTGATGTGAAATGATGTCAGAAATCACCTGTGTGTAGTAGCTTTTATTGTGAATGCTGTGTACCCTACAAGATGAGGTAGTGGGAAAAGAAAAGGAAATATAAATCAGTGTTTCTGGAAGTCCTTTCAGATGCGCTCTCCCTTGTCAGATTTACAGCAGCTCCCACAGATGTTGGAAGAGGCTTGTGAAGTACTTTTTCAAGATATTCTTTTGCCAGGAAGGAGATAAAAATCTTAAATGAAAAGTGTCTTTCAACTCTAAATTTGGGGTGGTCATTGGAATGTAGTTCTTTACACAGCTGCCAGGGAGTTTTTTTAAAGTGCTGATCACACGTGTGCATGAAAAACAGGAGTGCGACATGGCTATAAGAAATTAATGTTGTGCTTTTTAAATCTAGCAATTAAGGCTGGGACAAATGTTTGTATTTGCTGTTCATTCTGTAGTCACTCTTGTAAAACTAAAGGGCATGCTGACATGAAGGCTCCGTTGGTGTCATTATGGCTGGGCTGCTTTGCTTTGTGGAATATCAGCTCCTGTCCGGTTAGAGTGCATTTGTGTAAGGCTCTTAAATTCCTGTTGAAATCCCTGAAGCCTGTTAGGGTATCCCTCATTAAAAGTGCTTGATGACAGTCTAAAGTGTCACTCACTGTAGAGAATAAGTTTATTGACAAGGCTACATTAGACCCAGCACTTTTTGCAGGCACAGTTTGCAAACCCAGAGAGACAGAGCGTAGGGTGTTCATGCTTTCCTTGTTTCTGTGTGGATGGAAGAAAAGAACACTCTGTGTAAACCACCTCGTGTTTTCAGCAAGAAAAAGAATCTAAACTTAATCAGGACTTGACATGCAATAGAGGAGGTTAAAAAAAGGACAAAATTACAAAAGGCTGGTTTGTAGATGTCTGTTCTGTAGCTCAAAGACAATGTAAGATCTTCCTCAGGATAAAGAAGGAAGTACATGATTGCTGCTAAGACAATGAAAATTGAAGGCACGCCCCAGGAAGAGAAATTGAGAGAACATTTCAATACACATTTCCATATAAAATGCCTTTTTCACCAGGAAAAGATGTGTATAGCCCCATTCTTTGTGTGTGATACACTGCAGTAGGAGGTATGAATATCCACAGTGCAGGTAAAGGGAGATATTTCCTTCTGGATCAAACACATACAACTGTAAGAAGCATTGCTGCTGATTTGAGGAGAACAGGACATGGCTGCAGAGAAGAGTTCCCTTCTGATCACCACCTGGCATCTGGGAGGAATTTACCAGACCTGTTTGGTCATGAGTCAACGGTGTGCACCCTAATTCCAAATGACTGGAGCTGTAAATGGTTTAAAGTGATTTTTCAGGGGAGTTCAGGGATGAATAATGCATTCCCCCAGACTCATACATGATCTTTTATTCACAGAAAATCAAAGCGATGTACAAATGTGATTGCTGGCCTTGGGGAGGGGAGTCTGAATGACTGCTTATCATTCACAGAAGCTACAAGAGGTGGTGACATCTGAAAGGAAGAGATGAAAGCTCCATCGCAATCTGTTAAATAAAAACCTTAGTATCTCACTAAATAGCTGATAAGCAGATGTGCAGGATGCTGCTCTACCGTTCAGTGCTTCCATAGCAAAAGGAGGACCTCATAGGCTACAGCCTACAAAAGTTTTTCTCCTGTAACTCCAAGAAAGTTTGCTTGTAGTAACCATGGAAATTCCCCGTGGCAGAAGTCAGTATTAAGACAAAAGACATGGCAAAGTGCCTGGAGTAATCTGTCCAATTCTATGCATTCCTATTCTAAAATATTGTTAAAGTGTAATAGATATAGAAAAGGAGAATGGGGAGTGATTTGTAAGAACACAGATTTTATTTTTTTTATTTATCCCAGCAAAATGAAGCCTGTAATGAGAAGTTTCCACCTGAAGTAATAAAACTCACTGGAGACTGAAGTCAGTATACACACAAGAAAAGATGGGTACACACTAGTTCCAAGTAAAAGTGGCTTGAGAACTTCTACTGACCCACATTCGTCCAAAGGAAGTGTTAGGAAAACTATTTACAGGAGCAAGAAGCCTGGTAATCTTAAAGGTAGCACATAGGAAATTTGTTGAGGAATCATAGGATGCCATGTATCAGACTGGAAAGGACTGGTCTCCAAACTGGAAATTCCTCCATCTCCTGCAGCTGTAAGTCTTTGCTGCTCAAGACACCGTGCAGGTGTTTCTGAGCGTTTTGTCCATCACTGCAGTCCGTTCAGTTTGGTTTGGTGGCTTGAGTTTTGATTTAGCAAGTGGGTCCTATGCTGTCCAGGTTTGTATGATTCAGGCCTGGGGTCTGAACATAAAGATGAGAATCTAAACCCTTCTGGTTTCACAAGGCAGGAGGTAGGGAAGGTTATGTGCCTGCCTGAAAAGTTCATTCCATAGCTTAAAAACTTTACATTTACTTACAAGACCCTTTTTGCTAATAGTTCCAGGAAGAAAATAGTTTGCTATTTAGCATTTGTGGCCTAAACAAACAGCTAACCATAAGACAGATCTACATGTTTTTTAACACTTTTAGATTTGTCTGAAAAGACATAAATGTCTTATTCTGTACCACTGTGAATTTTTAGTTCCTGTCACAACAAAGAAACATAGCAGAAATCAGTGGGAAATTAATTTAAACCTGAGGGCAAAATAATGGATCAATAGCTAGTCCTTCAGTGTGTCTCGTCTTCTGCTTTAGCACCGAATGGTGAAGGTCTGAAGTGCTGCCGGGCTCTTCAGGCTGCTTGTCTTCCACAGGCCTGGCTCTCGCAGGATACCAGGACGTGTGTTTGCTTGTGTGATCCCTTCCTATTGTTCTGTCGAGGTTTTCCCATCAACAGCAGTTTCATTTGAAAAAATGAATATTTCAGAAAATGTATTGATTGGTACAAGAAGTTCCATAGTGGCAAATATTACAAGTTTATGGTGCCAGCGGTGCGTGATGAGAAAGCGGAAGCCAGTGGTGGGTGTGTGATGTGGCCAAGCAGGCGAGGACAACAGGGAAACCTGCCAGAGAGCACGCATTTTACATACTTCTGCCTTGGCTTTTCTCAATGTACTGCTTCATAGTGAAGGTATGAAGCTGCTGAATGAGACCCAGATTTTAGTGGTTAGCGATACTGGTAAAACATATGTGTTAAGTATTAAATGTGTGCTGAGCAAAATAAGGGTGGAGGAAAGAGAAGTGTCTGATGGCCAGAGCTGGCAGTTAAAGGGCTTCTGAGTTCTCTTCCTCTTTCTGCCAGTGATTCACAGTATGGCTCCAGGCAAGACACGTAACCAAGCTGAAATATTTTCCTCCAGCTGCAAAAGAGCTGTAGTGCCAAATACAAGGAAGGCCTGTGAGATTTAACAGAATTTCACAGAAAACCGTGAAATCCCTGCCAGAAAGCTGCAACAGAAGGGCAAGTATTACAGTATGTCAAACTACTGTTCATAAATGAGCTCCTTGGCTTTGCATCAGAGAAAAGCAGTGCCTGGAACTCCCTCTGTGAGCAACCCTGATGAAGAGGGTTGGGACAGATGGGAACGGATGTGAAAACACAGCAGGAGAGAGCAGCAAACTCCACTGCTGCTGCATCTGGAGGTGGCTTGGGCGAGCAGGTTATTTGGTGTACCAGCACCAGAGAGCAATCTTCTGCCAACAGCACTGAAGAGGCTGGAGAAAGAGAGGTGTCAAGGCTTTTATACAGAGTGGAAGAACGAGGATGGGAATTGTGTCTGGGTCCTTCTAGCAAGTTTCTCTTGGAGGAGGAGGTAGCGAAGACTGCTTGCTCCTGTGTCATGGTTTAAGCCCAACTACCAGCGAAGTCCCACACAGCCAGTCGCTTACACAGTCCTTCTCCTGGTGGGATGGGGAGGATGATTGGGAAGACAGGTAAAACCCATAGAGTGAGATAAGAACGGTTTAATAACTCAACTAGTGAAAATTGAAACTGAAGTATAATAACAGTAACATCATCATCATCACCATTATCAGTATTACTGTGATGAAACCAACGTTGAACTCTTCTTTCTCTACCCTCCTGGTGCTCCCCCTTGCTGGCTACTGCTGTCCATGTCTGCCAAACTCTCTGCCTGGTTTTCCTTCCAGCTGGGCAGTGACAGAGCCCGACCACCCGCAGAAACCAACAGTCCCACCGAAGGGCCCAAGCGCTGCAGAGCAGCTCTGCCCAGTACCCCTACCAGCCAGGCTCTGTGCTCATGGCCGTAACGCGCGGCCCGTGCGTGCTTTGCCATCGCGGAACCTGCTCGCCCAGCGCCCGAGGGAGGAAGCCCATTAACCGGAGCCTCCGGCTGCTTCGGAGCCCGACGCTCGGCGTCACTCAGCCGGGACGCGTGCGGAGCTGCCGCAGCACAGGTGACGCTGGAGGACAACACGCTGTTTATCAGTCGCGCCCAGCGGTATCTTGGACCGGCAGCTGCCGTGAGGGGCGAGAAGCCTTGTCACGGGGGACACGGTGAGCAAGTCCCGGGGCCCTCCGGTGCTGGGCGGCAGGGGCGGGGGCACTGCCGGTCCCGCGCCACGCCAGGGGGCGCTCTTTTGATCTGCCCCGGCAGTAGCGGTCGAGCCGCGGGAAGGGGGCGTGTCCCCGCCGAAAGCCCCGCCCCCTCCGCTCCTCTGCCTCCCCGCGCGCAGCCGCCTCCTGGCGGGGCGGGGCCGGGCGTGCCCGCGGCAGAGGGGCGGGGCGAGCGGGAGCCGGCAGCCGGGAGCGCTCCGGGCCGGCCGTCACCGGCGAGCCCCGGGTGAGGAGAGCGGGGCGGCGCTCGCGTCCCTCCTGCCGGCACCGGGGCGGGGGGAATTCTCTGCTGGGGGAACGGCGGCGGGGCCGGGCGGGCCAGAGCCGCTCCGCTCCGGTTCCCCCAGGCCGCGGCCTGCTCGCAGCTGGGGGACGCCGGCCGGGCTCGGCTGGCCCCTCACTGCTGCGGCAGCTGGGCCGATGGCGGGGCTGCAGCCGGTGCCGAGGGTGCTGCCCACAGCCAAGCGGGGCCGAGAGCTGCGCCTGCCGCAGGCCGGCCGGGCCGGGTCCTAGGGCCGCTCGGGTCAGACCCTACCCTCCGTCCGGGCACGGCCTCCTGGCCGGGCAGGGACCTGGCGAGCTCTGCTGCCGCTGGCTGTGAGGAGGGCAGATGGGAAACTGCCCGCGCCTGCTGCCGGGGGGGAACGACCCATGGGAACCGGGAATAACAGCCGAAAACACCGGTTTCTCCCCTGGTGCCAGCCGTCTTCTGGGCCCTCGGGCTGGCAGCTCATGGAGAGTCGCCAGAACTGTGATTTGAAGTAATAAATCTGTGTTGGTCATAGGGAGGAGGCTAGGTGCCACTGGGAACCGGGACGGGTGTAAAGCTCTGGGCATGCTGTGGGTCAGGGGCTCCTCATCTGCGAGGCCACCCCGGAGCAGTACCTGGTACCACTCATGTGTCCCCAGGGTGGGACATGCAAGCAGGACATTGTCCACCTTCGCCATTCCTTTCCAGTGTCTGTGTTTCTTGGTGCCCCTGCATTCAGCCGCAGTTTTGGGAAGAAATCTTGTCTTGTGGGCTCCTGTGGGAGAAGCTGCTCCTCGGGACGTGCCTCCTCTGGAGAGCAGGTCGGAGGCGGCTGGGTGCCATTCAGGTGCTCTGCTGTGACTCTTTTGCTTTTGGCCTTGTGCGTTCAAAAGGAAGCAATGATGTTTATTTTTTCCTGCTGCAGCACCGCAGATCCTGCACCCCAGTGGATCAGATGTCGTGAACCGTTTCTGGGCTGAGCTAGTTTTGCAGGTGAGTAGGGTCATGGTTTGAGACAGTGCCCAGCCTGGTGCTGCCGTGGCACTGAGAGCGCAGCCGGCAGTGCTGGATCTGCAGGGCTTGGTTTTGCCATGCCCCTACTTGCTGGGGTTGAGCAGAGCTGCCCGTGGTTTCTACCAGGATGTGACTCTTTCCTCTTGCCGTAAAGCTGAGCAAGCAGCAGCCACTGTGAACAGCTTTTTTTGGATAAAGTGTGTTTAAAACACGGAGGTGAAGGTGAATTGTTTACTTCAACCTTTGCTTTCAAACTGAGCTCCCGTGCAAGTCCCAGGGGAGTGTTGCAGCCCGTCCCTGTGGCCAGATCTGCGTATTCAAGGGAGAATAAAATGCTAACAGCTCTCCTGCAATGGTTTGGGTTGCAGCTCCCCAGAGCCACTGCTCTTGGTGGGTGAAAACAAGCAGGAGGTGTTCACCAGATTGCTGTGTCCTGCAGCAAGTGTGAGGGAGAAAAGATGCCAAGTAAAACAGGAAGCTTTTGCTGGGGTTATAAAAACTCTTTTAGGTTCAAAAAAGACAATCTAAAAGGTTACTAGTAGTTCATTGCACCCAAGTGTGTTTGGGATGTTTTTTCTAGCTGGGTCTTCAACTTGCTCCGAGCTTCTCTGAGTGCTTGGATCAAAGGGGCTCCCCTGGTCAAAATACCAGGCTTGGCATCTATAAATTATGAATAATTTTATTATAGACCTCTGATCCTTAGCCCAGTGCTGGGTATCTGTTGGGTGCTCATCGCGGGGTGGTTTTCGGTCTTTCCTGGATGCAAGGCTGGACACGAGCAGTGTGTCTGGTTCTGGGAGATGGGGACAGTACCTCTCCATTTCTCGTCTATAATCACCTCATTCCCAAGAGGTGTTGAAGCAGTATAATTTGTACCTGGCGACCAATTGGAGCAGGCTGATGCAATGTGGGACTAATATACAGGAGGTTTCTGGGGTGGTTCCACTGTCTTTAGCTTCACATGTAAGAGGGATTGGAAGTGGTTGTATTTTACTGCAAATAAATGTCTTCAGAGTGATTGCTTGTCCAAGCGCTAGCTTAAGTCCCCTTCTTTGTCATCTCTTGCCACTAGTGCATCAGGAAGCGTGGAGCACCAAAGCGTCCGTCATGTCTGACTGGGTGCTCCTCGGGCTGATTGCAGTGCTGGTCATGCTGCTGCTGCTCACTGTCTTCGGCTTCGCTGTCTACTCGGGGCTCTTCACAGAGGTGGTTGTGAGTGCTGGCTCCCCACCTGTCGGCAGCATCACGCTGGCCTACAAGTTCAGGGTAGGCCCCTATGGTGAATCTGGGCAGCTCTTCACGGATGGCTGCAGCATCTCTTCGAAGCTCTGCTCCATTGGTGTCTACTACGACAACCCGCACACGGTAAGGCGTGCCCGGTGGGACCTGTAAGTTCTTGTGGTCAGCACCCGGGTTAGCAGCTCAGGATGCTCCCTACCTGTGTTTCAGGCGCTTTCAGCTCACCCTCTGTAGATGAGTACTGGGATTCACTAGGTCTCCCAGATCTGTAGAGGATGCTCTGTGACAGAAGGCACCTGAAAGCAGATTGTTTCTTGGATGACCCTAACTGGAAGGCATTGGTTAAGCAAAGCTTGCTATCTTCTCATAGCTCCTGCTGAACAAGTTATCAGCAGCATGGTGAATGTGATTATGGAGCAGAGGCCAACGTTCATGATCCCAAGGTGACGCTTTCCTTGGCAGATCCCTTGGCTGCAGGAAGTGCAGCCAAGGCTCCTTCTGGACTTGCAGCTCTGTGGTTGAAAGCAGATGGTCTCTTCAGCTTGCTCTGTCCTCATCTATATTCCTCTTGTTTGTCGTACTCTCGTGTTTTTCTGAGCTTCCCTGTAGTCCTTTCATCCCCCGAGAGTTCTTACTGAAACATCAGGTGAGGTGTGCTGAGGGCTCCTGTCTGATGCAACAGTTACTCCCTGATGCTTTTCAGGCTGAGAGGTGGGCAGAAAGCACACTGCCTCATGGCTGCCAGCAAGACCTAAGTACTCTGGTGGGTACTGTCCAGGACAAGGAGCAAACGTGCACCAGAACTTGCTGGAAAGTGAAGAGCCTGGTAGCTGATGTGAGGTGGGGGTCTCCAGATAACAGCATGTGGGCTTTTGTCTGTGGCAGACAGCCTGGCTCCCCAGTAATGCTGCAGTAGCCAGTGTGACCGTGGAGGAATGCCACGGGGAGGAGGAGGTACAGCAGAGTAGTTAGCTGCTCCATGTGTATGCTTGGGCATGTGTGCTAGGGATGGGCATGGGGCACAGTGCTGGGGTTGATAGTTCTCACCTGATGCTTCTGCTCTGGGAGTGACTGATCCTATTTTAGGAAGCCTGTTTCGTTGCTTGCAACGTGGCGCTCCCAAGGGTTGGACTTGCTTGGATGGGTCTTATCTGGGAAAACATAGTCCTGAGTGGCCTGACAGGAAGATATCAGAGGCAAGAATGCACTGAGCTTGGCAGTGGCCTCTGGAGCCTGGTGTGCTCAGCCACCTTGTGTCTTTGTATCTTGTGTCTTTGAGCTGACTTACCTTCATCCTCCAGTTTTTACTTCTGGCTCATGGGAGGCAATAAGACACTCTGCAATGCCTCTTCCTGGCCTGGGAAGGAGGGTGGTGGAGTGTACTTTCCCCCATGGAATGAGCTGGGCAGTGGCAGAGTTTGACTGAACATGCTTGGACACTTGTCCACAAGAAGTGTCATGTTTGGAGGGGGGGAGGGCTGGGAGCCATGAGGAGTGCATGGTGTGCTGCAGCCCATGTGGTCCAAGTGGCTAATTCTCCTGCCAGAGATTTGTGTCCTTGCATCGAGGTTCTCACCTGGAGTTGAGAACCCTGTGCGGGGCAGTTAGTGCTGCTGAAAGGGCTCAGCATCCATGCTTGGTGCTACCCTGCTCTGGGGATGTGGTGTGGACATGCCTGTGGCTGCCCTGCAGACCTTCTGCTTGGGCACTGTGTGCTTGTACCTGCTGTAGCTGTGATGGTATGGGAGATGGTGCGCACTGCTGGCTCCTTGCTCCTGGTGGTTCAGCAGGACAGAATGGGTTACCCTTTTCCCCTGGGAGGAAGAGGACCTCTTCCTCCTTGTTTCCAGTGCTCTCCTGACCTTGGTGAAGCGCCCTGTGGCGGAAGCTGGTCCTCCCAGAGCTGGCCACCCACCGTGGATGTTGACTTGTCACCAAAAATAGACCTTTTGTCATCAGGCAGCAGAACGTGCTCGCTGCCTGCTGTGTCCCCCTGTGTCCCTGGCCAAGCACTGGTGGGTTCTGCACAGACAGCTCACTCCAGCCTGGCTCTTGGCCACCAGCTCCTGTGGGGTTTGCTTCCCCAGTGCTGCAGCGGGAAGGGGCTAATGACCGGCAGGTACCAGTGTGGGATTTGCTGTCCTGGCAGATTTATGGCCAAAGGAGGCTCTTGGTAGAAGAGAGGATGGGGATGCCAGAGAGCATCAGCTGTGTGCTGGGCAGTACCCAGTGGCCTGAAGCATGTGGAGTACCTCAGGGTCACACCAGGCCTCGGGGCAGCCGCATCCCCAGGGCTTCCTGCTGGCTCCTGGCTCTTAGTGTTCACACAGGGATGCTCCCTGAGTGCTGCCAAACCTCTCCCAGTCATGTTTTATGTCGTTTAATGGACAAGATTAATATTAATTTGCACTTTTTTTCCCTTTTTATATAATATTTAGCAGCCCAGAGGACTTCTCCCTACTGGCACCTCTGGCAGGGACAAAAATAACTCCTCAGCGAGGATGGAGTGTGGCGGGTGGGTTTGTGCTCAGCTCCAGACAAGCACTTCTGCTCACATCTAGTTATAGGCACATGCCAGGGCCTTTTACCTGCAATCCACACGTTCACATGCTCAGCGACCAGCCTGTGCCCAGGTGTTGGATGGATGAGGCCAAAAGGCTCTCTCAGTGCAAGACAGGGTTTTGCTCCCATCAGCAGAGCTGCTGATTAGGTTAACTAATAATTGCCAAAGATTCTCTGTTGGGGCACTGGAGGGAGCAGAGGCTTTGATCAGCATTTGCCCATCCTAAAAGGACAATTAGGGAAAGGCTGGTTTTAGCTGGGTGTTTCCTTCCTTCCCTAGAAAAGGTCTTTGTCAGGCAGGGGAGGAAGCAAATCTGTCTTGCTGCTGTCCTTGAGAAAGCACCTGTGGGGCTGCACACTGTGAAATGGAAAGTTAAAAGGAGAATGGAGGAAGCAAATGTACCTGGCCCAAGTGATGCTGCCTGCTTCGGCAGCTCTGGTTCTTCCACCTGCTCTGGGGGTGAACTGTCTTTGTTCAGGGTGTAAATGGAGATTTCATTTCGTGTTTAAAGGAATTTACTATATATTCCCCTTATCTCCTTGCTTCATTTGGACTTTTCTCTAGAGATGCCTTTAACTGTTACCTCTTTCTGTCTTTGGGATGGATCTGCTTCTCCTTCCCAGCCTCAAAGCAGTGATGCTCGGCCCAAGCCCTCTCTGCAGCTCCCTCTTGCAGCATAGGAGGGCAAGAGCGAGCTGTCAGGCGTCAGTCCCCAGCCTGATGGATGCTGCTACTTCTGACAGGCTGTTTTCTTCCTTCCTGTTTGCATCTGCTGTGTTTCTCCTCCGGGATAGTCCTGCTGTGCAACATTAAAGAGTGTTTTAAAGGAAAGGGAGGGCAAGGAGTGCGGTGTTGAAGTAATTACACTGCAGAAAGAGACGTTGCACGGGCAAAATTAGGCATGAGATTGGGGAGCACAGAGTGGCGATCCCCTTGGGGGACTCATGAGGATGGGAAGTGGTAACACGGTGGCCTTGTGTGCACCCTCTTTCTCCCTCACATCATAGAATCATAGAATAGTTAGGGTTGGAAAGGACCTCAAGATCATCGAGTTCCAACCCCCCTGCCATGGGCAGGGACACCTCCCACTAAACCATGCCATCCAAGGCTATGTCCAACCCCACCTTGAAAGCCGCCAGGGATGAAGCATCCACAACCTCCCTGGGCAACCCATTCCAGGGCCCCACCACCCTCACAGTAAAGAATTTCTTCCTTATATCCAGTCTAAACTTCCCCTGTGTAAGTTTGAACCCGTTACCCCTTGTCCTCTCACTACAGTCCCTAATGAAGAGTCCCTCCCCAGCATCCCTGTAGGGCCCCTTCAGATACTGGAAGGCTGCTATGAGGTCTCCACGCAGCCTCCTCTTCTCCAGGCTGAACAGCCCCAATTTTCTCAGCCTATCTTCATGCGGGAGGTGCTCCAGTCCCCTGATCATCCTCGTGGCCCTCCTCTGGACTTGTTCCAACAGTTCCATGTCCTTTTAATGCTGAGGACACCAGAACTGCACACAATACTCCAAGTGAGGTCTCACAAGAGCAGAGTAGAGGGGCAGGATCACCTCCCTCGACCTGCTGGTCACACTCCTTTTGATGCAGCCCAGAATACGGTTGGCTTTCTGGGCTGCAAGCGCACACTGCCGGCTCATGTTCATTTTTTCATCAACCCACACCCCCAAGTCCTTCTCTGCAGGGCTGCTCTCAATCTCCTCCCCGCCCAACCTGTAGCTGTGCCTGGCATTGCTCCGACCCAGGTGGAGGACTTTGCACTTAGCATGGTTAAACTTCATTAGGTTGGCATCAGCCCATCATCCCCACAAGAGTTTTGTGATGTCAGTGCCTTCAGGGCATTCCCAGATTTGGAGAGAGCATGTTTTACGTTTTGCATGTTGTTGGGGTCCAGGATGGAAGGGGATTTGTTTCTCTTCGTGCTACTACAAATAGCTTGCTGACTCTATGCAAGTCTTCATGCTTTCATTTTCCCACCCCTGAAGCAGCTGGACTGAGTGTGCCCATGTAGGAGAGACCCATCAGCCTCTGTGTTTCTCTCTGGCTTAGTGCTGGTGGCCCATGCAAGTTGGTGGCACCAGCACGTGTGTCTGGGTGGCTGCTGGGGGCAGGTACTGGTGCAGGTCAACTTCCTTGAGGGTGTAGTGGAGGCAGTTGGGCAGGTTGTGGTCAAATCTCTTTTTAGTTCCTGCCAGAATAGCAGGGATGCCCTGCACATGGGGATGGTGGTAAGCACATCTTAACAGTTGGGTCTCTGATGCGGGGGGAGAACAAGAGACACTTCGCAGTGGCTCAGCTGGGACAGGTTTTGGTGAGCAGCCTGATGGGGTTTCTTTGCTGAAAGTCCCTGTGTCCTCCAAGGAGGAGAGCAGTACGTTCTGCACTGGGCTGTGAGCAGTGGACACCTAGGAGCAGGCACCTAGTTTGGTGTGCCTGATCATTGCATTTACCCTGGTTTGTGGTGGTCTCCTGCCTCCATGCTCAGCAGGTTGAGGTTCTGGCTGGTATTGACTCTCTCTTCTTCTGATGCTGGCTGTCTGTCCCCCTTGATCAGGTGTCTCCAGAGAAGTGCCGTTTTGCCATAGGCCGAATCCTCAGCGAGGGAGATGCAAAGCCGTCAGAAGAGCAAATCAAGCGGTTTCAGAAGTATGGCTTCAAGATCTTCTCCTTTCCTGCTCCCAGCCATGTGGTCATGGCGACCTTCCCATTCACTACGCCATTGTCCATCCATCTAGCAATCAACCGTGTCCACCCAGCCCTTGACACCTACATCAAGGTAAGCAAGCGTGGCATGAAGAGCTCTACGTGTGTTCAGTGGACTGTCAGAGGCTTCTCATGCTGACAGCTGACGGAGCTGCTCTGACGTGTCATGCTTTAATGTCTTCCCTTGGGCACTGCCATCAAGATCTCCTCCTTTTGCAATCTGGCGGGTACTTCCCCAGCAGGGATGTCCTCCCATTCGCTCCATAGGTGCAGGGGTGTCTTTTCTGCTGTTTTGTGTTGACAAGAAGCAAGTTCTCATCTGATGGCTTGCTGCTTTCCTCCTTAACGCAGAGATAAAAGCTGCTTTTCCCCTTGAGTGTCTCACTTGTTAGGATCTGGCAGGCGTGTGCCCCTTTGGTGTAATGCATTGTGCCATGAGACTTCTGTTTCAAGTGCCAGCCTCACCGATGAGGCAGCTGTTTTCTGCAGAAGTGGGAGGAGAAGTTAGAAACTTTCTGGTCCATGGGCTTAGGAAGACTTTGTTTCAAGCAATGCATTGAAATTCGTGGCCCTTGGTTGATGCTGGGCAGCTGTGGGCCGTGTTTGCCCTTACCCTGAGCAGAGCAGGTGGCCATCCGCGCTGCTTCTGGTCTTTTTCATTCCAGCTCTGCTGTTTTGCTCTGGCTGCCAGACCAGCTGCAGCACATCTGACATGGGCATCTCCAGGTCCGGGCTTTCTAGAGAGTGAGGATGGTCCTGGCCAGCTGGGCAATGGAGGGAAGGGCTGTGACCAATCTTCCTGGTGGAGAGGATGCTGGGGAGGGGCTGTGCTCAGCCTCTGGCTGATCTGACTGTTGCGTTCTGCTGCTTTCGTTTGTTCGTATTGAAACGCACTATTTATAAACTTGCTTTTCCTGGCGAAACTCCCAGCCCTGTGGGGGAACCGTGTGAATCCTGCAGCCTGTGCTGTGCCGCAGGATGACTACCCCTGTGCCAACCCCAGAGCTTCAGTGGGGGACTCTGCCGACCTTCTTGCGCACCCCAGTCTTAGGATGCTGCCTGCTAGTAACCAGCAGAGGCGTGTTAACACTGGCAGTGGGTGAGACCTCTGCTGCTCGTGTCCCCGTAGTGCTGGAGAGCTGGTGGAGAGCGGAACCAGTTCCCTGTTCTCTTCGCTCCATACTCCCTATGTCTCTCCCTGGAGCTCTGTTTTGGTGCAAGGGGTGTTGGGCCCTGCTGCCAGCCCTGCAGTGGATGTGTGGGAATGGGGGGAAGGGGCTGGCACGGGTGGGAGCGTCCGGTTGGCTGCAGGAGTGCTCTGCGACATGGGGCTGGAGCTGTGTTACTTGGGGAAAGGTCCTGGTGAGCACATCTGTCTCATGAGAGATGGGGTTGTCAGAGCAAAAAGGGAGCCATGGGTTGCTCTGGGAGCGCCTTGGCAGCATTCAGTGAGAGGGGCCGATTTTGAATTAAAATAAAGAACTAAATTGTATGGGAATGCAGTGCCCAGGGCCACGTGCAGAGGGAGGGGACACGTTTTGATCTCTGCCTCAGTCCCTACAGCACGTGTCAGGGTGCGTGCATCCATCCCCAAGTCCTGCAGCAAAGTGTGGCCTCTCTGCCCGTGTTAGACTGATAGTGGGGTTGCCTTGCCAGCGTGGGGCAGAGGGGAGCGGGTACTGTAGGTCCCTGCACACTGCGCTGTCGGGATGCCCTGGCTTCCTCTGATGTGGTGTGGGGGTCTTTGGAGGCTGTTGGCAGCTGTGCCACCAGCATCCCTGTGGCTTCTCCTCTAGGCTGGACCACCTACGTTCCTGGGGCTCTGCTGGCACTTCACAGGGTGGAGAGATGGGGAAGGAGAGAGGCGGGGGGGGGAAACTTTCATGGAAACAGGTGACCTATGCCCGCTTGGTGGTGGGAATGGGGGTTGCCATGGAGACAACTTCTCCAAATAGCATCCTTCATCCCACCCCCGGTGCCCGGCTCCCTTAAGCAACCCGAGACAGCAGTGAGACAGATTTGCTTTATTTATTTATTTCATGCTGTGCCTCCTTTGAGAAGGGCTGGGTTAATAAGAGCCACGGGTCAGGCCTGCTGAGTGTTGGGTGCCCCCACTGCCCTCCCACCCCAGCAGCAGCAGCAGGGAGGAAGCAGGTGGGATGGCAAAAGTCAGGAGGCATGAAAGGGGACTCAGTAGTAGAGATGGAATGCCAGCTCCAGTGGAGAGGAGTTAGCTGAAGTGGAGGGTGGATGCGTGGCTGCCTGTCATTGGAAGGAGGTGTGGGAGAGTGGGGATGGAGAGGGAAGAGGAAGAGACAGGGAGGGGAGTGGAATGTGGGGAGGGAGGGTGGAGAAAGCTTTGGAGATGCTGAAAAATAGGGGAGGGGAACAAGAGGAGGAGGGGACTGGAGGGGACCTGTGGGACGAAAGAGCGTCCTTTTTGGACCCTTATTTTTGGACCTGTTTTCAGCATAGAAAGTTCTCTGACTTGTCACTGTCACAAATGGATGCTTTATTTCAGCAGCGGTCTTATTGCTGTGATGTAGAGATGTCTGGTGAAGATCTTGCCCCCTGCCACAGACCCACCCCCCTTGTGGGTTTGTTCTGAGCCAGGTAACAGTGACTACAAACATGTGCCCCTGTCCCTTACTGGAGTTGTTTATTCATTAAAGTGGGGAATTATAGAATCGTAGAATCATAGAACAGTTAGGGTTGGAAAGGACCTTAAGATCATCGAGTTCCAACCCCTCTGCCATGGGCAGGGACACCTCCCACTAAACCATGTCACCCAAGGCTCTGTCCAACCCGGCCTTGAACACCACCAGCGATGGAGCATTCACAACTTCCCTGGGCAACCCATTCCAGTGCCTCACCACCCTTACAGTGAAGAACTTCCTCCTTATATCCAATCTAAACTTCTCCTGTTGAAGTTTTAGCCTGTTACCCCTTGTCCTATCACTACAATCCCTAATGAAGAGTCCAAAATTGTACCAAGTCCTATGTCTTCTCTGAGTTTGAATGAATGGCAGGGACCTGGTTGATTTACCAGTCAAGCCTGCTGTCCCCACAAAAATCAGTCATGCTTGCCAACAGGATCTGACAGCTGTAAACGTGTTGGTTGGCATTAATTATGTCAGTCTTTGCTTCCTGGTGATCTGGTCTGGTTGCAGCCATCCATTTCTTTTGCCTTGGCTCTGTCTTTGCTGACCAGCCTGTGCTTGCCTGAGTCAGCCATTTACCCATTTTAATATTGGCGGGCAAAGGCTGCTGTCTCTCCTGGAACTTCGTAGCATCTCCAGCTGGCCAGAGATCACCCTTTGACGTGCAAACAGCTTGTCAGCTGGGATTTCAGCGTGTTCTAAATGTGTGTTATCTGGACCTGTGAGCAGCGTGTTGTATCTTCTCATGGAAGAGCAAACATTTCACCTGGATCCTCTGCCCGTGTTGCCTGGCTTTGGCCTAACTCAATTGCAGAAATACTCACCGAACACTCCTTCCTTCCTGGTGACACCACCAAGGTTTCCCCTAGCTGTCGTGCATGGGATCTGTGCCATCCTTCACACTGTCCTGTCCCACCCAGCAACCCAAACAGCTTCTTAATGTGAACAGCTTTCTGTCTGTAGAGGACTGGGAGCCTACGTGTGGTCCTTTACAGCAGCCAAGCCTCAGTGCCCTTGTGAATATGGCTGCACCATGACCTTCCCATCCTGCTCCCCTGACCACACTGTCGTGGCTGCTGGCTTTGCTCAGATCTGTTGATCTCCCTGCTGTTATAAATGAAGGTCTGTGGAGCCGTGTTCCCATCCCAGATGGTTTGTACTTTAAAGGCAAAACCATGGAGCAACTTTTTTGCTTGGCTGTGTCTGGGGCTGGGGCCAGGGATTCAGAGCTGGTGAAACATTGCGAAGAGGGCTCAATTGTTGGGATGTTCTCCCCTTAAATTATTTCTCCTTGCTGATCTAGTTTGTTTGGTTTGGGCTCTGTGCAAGTGGTCCAGCTGCAGTCTGAGCGTGTGTGAGACGCTGTTGCAGCAGCAACTCCAGGGTTTTCCTCTGGGCATGCGGGAAGTACTACAGAGGCTCAGCCCTCTTTGCGGTGCTGTTCCTCAACCATACCCATGCTCATCCTCATGAACTCCTTTGGTCTCCTGTGAGCTCTGGGGAGCACCGCCAAGGCCACTCAGAGTTCTATATCCATCTCCCCAGGGAGGATGAGGAGCAGGATACCTTTATCCAGAACTTATCACCACTGATCTGGGACTTTGCTTCTTTCAATGTCTCATCATATGGGCCTTGAAGGACTCTTCTAGATGACCTTCTCCCTTCTTGCACCAGTGGGTCACCCTGCAGAATATGGTTGTGGCTTTCTGAGAGCTGGAGCTCTCCATCTTTCTCCTTCCCTTTTCTTATGCCCCAAGGTGACCACGGGGATCAGTTTGTGGATGCTTTCGAGGGGTTTGGGTTGTTGGCAAGAGAGGCCTTCAGTTTTAGCAAATATGCATTTCAATATAGGTCTGTAGAGTTCCCAGGAAGATAGGAGGTTGTCTGATGCCACTGTTAAGCAATCCTCACAAATAAAATAGAAACAGGGTGATGGTGGGGGGAAAGCCCTTGAGAGTCATAGAGGAGTTGTCATGTCTAACTCGTATTGATGGCAAAGAAGAGAGCAAAGCTGACAGTGTGACAGGCTGCTGTGCTGTGGGCTGGCAGGGGCTTGGAGTGAAGGTACAGACTCTGGGGAAAGTGTTTTGGGAGCCCTTGTGTCTGCATGGGCCCCAAGCTGGGCTGTAGGTTGGGTCACACGTGGCATTGGCACTGCGGATGGACCTCGCTGGCACGCGGTGCCCAGCAGCTGTGTACCTTGGGGCTGCAGCAGCGGCAGGTTGGGGCTGTCCCAGTGGTTGTCCCTCACATAGCTCCGGTGCAGTGTAGCTGCAGACTGGGTGGCATCTCCAGTAGGGTGGAGATGTGGCTGAAGATGGGAAGCCCTAGGAAGAGGTGGATGCTTGTGGTGGTTGGTGCAGACAGACTCCTGGTGGAGGGTGAGAGTGTTTCCTTTTCCAGAGTTTGGGGTTTTTTTCCACTTTTGTAGGGCTTTTTTTACCTCTGCTGGCTGACTCAGAGCAGGCGATTGATGACAAGCCGCCTCCCTGGTGTTGCCCACTCGTGATAGCCAGCCAGCAACAGGGTTTGGAAATGCGGGGGAAGGAACAAGACCCATCCTACTTGTTTTCCCCTCTTAGAAACAAAATCCAACTCAAATGCTGCTCTGGCTTGGTTTATCGCATGACCAAGGAAGCCCTCAACGGTGTTGTCTTCATTGCCTGTCACTCATGGTCATGAGTGCTACACAGTGGATTGAGTTATCTTTTCTCCCTTAGGAGCCCTGTGGAAGTGTTGGCTGTTTGCAGTCTGCTTCTCCAAAGGGCAGTGGAGCACAGCCTGATGCTTGCAGCATCTCCCTACAGCCAGGGAAACTGAGGCACAGGGGATGTCGCATCCAAATCTGCCACATGCTGCTGAGGTCTTGTCTTCCATTGCTGCTCATGGCCACAGGAGAAAAAGAAGGGAGAGCAGCAAAGGGCAGTGTCAGAGATGGCTTTGGGCAATTGTTTCTGATTGCCTGGGGGCTGGTGGGCACTGGGTGATGTGGTGGTGTGCATTGAGTACATCACACTCCCTCCTCTTGCTTAGGCTTTACACACCCTGTTTCTGCTGCCAGTAAAAGAGGTGATGTAAGTAGATAAGATTTTGGCCTTATTTTAGGGGAAGACAGTTTAAGGATGGGGGTCTGTAGTATGGTTGATGTAGAGGATGAGTTTTGGAATAGCTTGGCCAGCAGTGTTGGAAGACACGCATGGCTGGTGTGTACTCTCTGCCGGGAGCCAATGAAGCTCTTGATCTTGGGCTTTGCTTTGCAGGAGGAGCAGGCAACGGGTGGGCACAAAACTGCTTCAGCCCGAACCTCTCTGGAAGGTGAGATGCAGCTGCAGGGACCAGAGAGGGACCCTGAGGTGTCTCTGCATGGCCTTGGCGCCTTCACAGCCGCATTCATCTCCTGTTGACCTGCACTGACAGCTGGTTTTCAGCAGTCTCTCTCCAGCAAGGCTGCCTGCTTGCTGCTGGTTGGCAGCCCCCAGCTGCATGTCCCATCCAATCAGTTTGCATGTTCATGGGGACTTCTGCTTGTTAAATGTTTTCAGCAGCAAAACCCTCTGAAGAAGTTTCAGTCCTGCAAATGTAAGTGACCTCACAGTACATGGAGGCAAAGGCACGATGCCCACAGCATCAGGATGGGAGCTGAGCCAGGTGGAAGGGATTTTTGGTGGGCAATGGTGTTTAGCTTCACAGGGACTTTTGGACCCAGCTTGGGGTTGGCTCGTGCAGCAGAGCGGGTCCATTTAACCTGTGTCTGCAGGGAATCATGCTCCTCCTGCGCTGCTAATGGAACATATGGGGATCCAGGGCTCTGCATCATGTCTCCTGCCGCTCACAGCAAGCATTCCCACTTTCCCGCTTCTCAGCTCCTGGCCACTACTCATCTGCTGTCCGTTTTTCCCTGGTCCTTGGGGGCAGGTGGTGACTTAGCACTGGCCATGCTTCACGCTTAGTTTTCAGCTGCCCTGATGTAGCTGAACTTGTGCTGGGTATGCCAGTGTGTGCCGGTTGGCATGTGTGCTACCTGCTGCTCTGCTGTCCTGTACTTCCAAGCACCTTCCCTCTTGCAAGCACATGGCTTCTGTTTCAGCTCTGGTGTTCAGCTGCGTGGGGGCAGATGTAAAACCACAGCTCTGGCGGCAGACCTGATTTGAGCAGAAAAGAGGTTTTCTGACCTGCTTTGAGCTTTGGCAGTTAAAAAGGCTCCTTCCCTGCCTCCGCAGCTTCTTTCGTGTGTGAAATCACCAGGTTTTTCCCCAACTTCTTATTGACTGTGCAAGCGCCTGCGCCAGCAGCAGGCAGAGAATTCCTATCCCAGGGAAGTGGGTGGTGTGGGAGGCAGGCTTCCGGCCACCGTGGCCTCCCCAGTTCTAACTGTGATCAGAGAATGGGAACAGCCCGAGGTTGGAAGGGACCTGGAAAGATCACCTGGGCCAGCCCTTCATGGGAAAGGGAGCCTGGATGAGGTTATCTAACAGCCAATTGCATCCTGAAAGCCTCTGGCAATGGGAACTCTACCACATCCCTGGGGAAGCTCTTCCAGCTGGCAGCTCAGCCCTGGGTCTCTGCCATCGTGGGTGCTTTCCTGTGACATCCAGCATTTTAATCCTGTTACCATACCAGCTCCTTTTCCAGGAGGAGCATTTCCAAAGGCAGCTCCTGGAAGGAGAGCAAGCTTCAAGCATCTGCCTTCCCATGGATGCCAAACCGTGCAGGCATTCCCGATAGCTCAGTGGCTAAAAGCCTGGCTCAGTGCTGCCTGCCTGCTAGCCAGGGGTCCTGCCCTCCATCCTGGGATGAGTGGGAAGCCGCCTTGCTCTCCCAGCCTCCGCTCTGGAAAGCTGGGCTTTGCAACCCCTTAATAACTTCCCCAACCTTGCAAAATTGTCAGAGATGAGTCTGCTCAGGCACAAAGATTTGCTTCCCCTTCGCCTTTGCAGCGAGGATTAATGATCACTGAGGAAGCCGGGCTTGTTTCATACAGCTGTCCAAGGGAGCGAGAGAACCAAAATGGTTTGCCTTAGGCAGGGAGGGAGAGTAAAATACTACAGTGCTTTTCCGTCAGATCTCTTTATTGACTCAATCTGTACGTGTGCTGTTCCCAAATGTATTTATAGAGAATCCCAGAGGATGCAGCTGGCTCAAAAGGTTTTCTTTGTCATATGTTGGAGATGGGTCCAGTGCTCTCAAGCAGAGACACCATCCCAAACCTTGGGGTCTTCCCTCTTTGCCAGCCAGTCAATTAATAAGAGGATGAGATTGATCTTCCTCTTTGCAACTATTTTAGCAGGGTCCTAATGAGATTTTTCTGAGCTGGTTCTTCCCCGTAGCCCTCTGAGCCAGACCTTGCCAGCTGTGCTGGGCTTGAGAAACAGCAAAATGAACCTGATCAAATGTGAAACAGCTTCTTAGAAACACTGCTGTTTTCCAGCAAGCTCTGCTGGCCCAGTTTCCCTGGCTGTGAAGCTCCCACTTTGAAACCTGTGGAGCAGGGAGATAATACATGTGAAAGCAGTGGCATTTTTACCTCCAGAAAAAAGACCATTGTGCTATGACTAACTTGCACTTTTTCGATTCTCATTAGGTATAAAAAGGGAGGAAAGGCCCCGCTTCAGGGAGGGCTGGAGAATGAAAACGTAACAGTTTCTCTTCTGCACTGAGTCAAAATATGGATGGAGGAGTTGCGAGGTTGGGTGATGATCAGATCACAGGGATGAAAGAGCAAAATGGATTCTTGCTCCTTCCTGTGCCAAGAGCTTATGTGCCGTAGGTGAGATGCAGGCTTTGGGGCTGCATTGATGGCTGGAGCACCTGCGAGGCTGCCGAACCCAGCTGTTTGCTCTAAAGCAGGGAGTTATGCTGAAAGTCCTCAGGGTCTCCTCTTTTGGCAGGGAGATATATATATATATATACACAGACATATATATATATATAAACCCCCTGCTGTCTCTGTCTGCCTGCAGCAGCTGCTGCCCTTTGGATGCTGTTCAGGGTGATGCTGCCGTGACTGGTGGCCTTGGGCAGAGCAGCAGGATGGAGGTGTCTTGAAATGCCAGTCCAGTGCCATGGCAGGTGTGGAGGTCTGCAGAGCTGCTGACATCTTGGAGAGGCTTTCATGGGCTCAGCATGTGGTTTTCTTCTGGTCATGCTCTTGCCCGATGGCCGTCGCTCTGCCTGCACCCATAAATACCCACAGCCTTTGCAGAGCGGGCACAATGTACAGCAGACCTATGTACAACTGGTACATCCCATCCTGCTTTGAGGAGCAAACACCTGCTGCTGAGCCCTGTTGTCCTGACAGGCTGCAGAAAATCATGCTGCCAAATCCTGGCCCTCTTGAACTCCTCCGGATTTACCAGACTGGGTTCATCATTGTGCTCTCCAGCTGCCTCTGCCATTGCAGGGCTCCAGAGCAGCTTGTAGCCTGGTCTGTGAGCTCCTTGAAAGAGGAAGGTCAAGCTGTGCATAATTCTTGGCTTGCTGGCTTTTGGAGAGCGCCTGGGAGCCCTCAGCTCCAGGACTTCTTTTGTCCATTTCTTTTCCAGCATGTGGCAGCTTATTCCAGCCTCTGTTCAGCCAAACTGGGGAAAATCAGAGCCTTTAATAGAAACACTAGCCGATGTAACTCCATCACGCATGCCTTGGAGCTGGCAGGGATGACTCCAGGTTAGAACTGCCCGAAGGCAGCTGATAGAGGTCTGCAGCCTGGTGGGGATGTCCAAGCTTCCTGTGCTGCTTCCCCTACACTATCCTGGGCAAGCTGCAAGCCATGGCGAGCCTCTTTGCCTTCATGTGGGCAGGCATCCGCAGGCCATGTGGGTAGTCATCTGTCACCTCTCCACCTTATCACACAGGTGTGAGAAAAGGCATTTGTTCCCTGCTGTCAGACCACAGCAGGCAGAGAAGGCAGCGGCCTCCTGGGGAGCAGCTCAGGGATGAGTCAGGATTTGTCCTCTGTCCCCTTGAGTCGGCTTCTCTCGCAATCTGGTGCAGTGTCTGGCATTGGTAAGAGGCGAAAGGTATCTCTTACCCTCAAGAGTGGATCAGCATCTGATAGACCAGTGCCTCCAGGTATGCTAAGTCAGCATCTCATTTCTTTGTCCGCTGCCCACCTGACATTTACCTTTCCTCGACTCCTTGATGCTCTGGTGAGTGTGAGGACATGGAGACTCATACCTAAGTAGACGCATTTCTGCTGGGTTTGTTGGAGATGCATTCTCCCTTAGGCAGGGTCCCTCTGCCCTGCCAGGGCTGGTAGAACAGCTGGGGCTGTAATGTGAAAAAGGGTGTGCCTCCAACCTGGAGGAGAGGAACAAATGTGAAAGATGATGTTGAAGAGCTGCTTCGTGTGGGAAGCAGGGAGAAACTAGAAAGAGGTCTCTGCGCTGACTTGGAGCAGAGCCTGGGTACAGCTTTTGGGACAGGATCAGATTCCCATGGCCACTGTGTCCCCCTTCTCCAAAGCTCACCTTTTACAGGGGTTCAAAATACAGATCTCCTGTCCGGTGTGCAGAGAGGGAGCTGAGGAAGGCTTTGCAAGGCTTTCAGGTTTGTGAGAGCAGCCCAGCAGCAGCAGAGAGCCTGAGCTGTACTCCAGCTTGCACCAAGGCAGCATCCAAAGGGGGGCCAGTAGCTCCAAGAGAGCCGGGAGTCCTGAGCCAGCGAAAAGAGGGATGGGACTCACAGCCAGCTCCTCTGGCACTAGGACAGTGAAACAGGACACTGGGTCCACAAAATGGAGTCACTGATGGCACTCAGGGTGTGTTTGTCTTCCAGGTCACTGACATCTAGCTTTTGCACATCTACATTTTGCGTGGCTGTGTTCCTCCTAAAGCTCAGTGAGGCTCTGCTGGTCTGAGGCTGAATTCCAAATTGAATGACACCAAGCAGTATGGCTTTACATTTCAAAGGGTCTGAGGGAGCAGAAGGATACTGAGAGTTTCTGGTGCTGTGGAATAATTGGCATGATTATTTTTTGGCAGCTGTACGATGACCACCAGGTGCTTGCTCCATAGATGGATGGTTTTACTCGTTCCTCTTCTGCTAATGTGAGGAATGATAATGATGCTGCAGGGATGAAGGGAATGATGGAGCTGAGTGCACCAGCGAGAGCACGTTAGTAACCACTCTGCATCCCCGAGTCTGGCTGCTTATCACAGTGATAACTTGTGGAGGGGCATCTGTCCCTCCTGCCTTCCACATACCACGAACCAGAAGATTTCTCTGTAAAGCTCTTAGTGTCCGTTTCCCTTATCTTTGCAGCTCTATGAGGTGGATCCTAAGGCAAAAGTGCTGTTGAAGGTCAAGGATAGACCTTTAAGGCAGCTGGGAGAGTGTCTGGGAGTCGCTATCCTTGTGTGGCACTGGAGGCTGTTGCCTTTCAGATGAAACCTGAAGGGGTGTCTTGGCCCATGGGGGATGAAGGGGATGTGCCATGGTTGTTCACAGAGCATGCCTGTTTGCAGCTGCCTGCCAGCTTCATGCATTTGCTGACGGGCTCTCTTCCCACTTCATGGGATTGTAAGGCACCCCCAGGAAGGCTGGAGGGAGGGAAACCATGGCCTCGTCCCCACTGTGGGCACTGGCATTTTCTCCTTCTACTGGATGGCTGGTTGGCTCCTCTGGGTTTTATTTCTCTGGGAGCGGGTGGCAGCTCCTCGACGTGCAGAAAGGTAGATATTTATCATCTGCTGTGGGCAGCTGCTCTTCTTTTCATGCTGTGCAGATACACAGCTTGGGGTAACATCCGCCCAGCAGTACAGTAACCAGACTGTGAGTTGGCAAAAGCTTATCAAGAGGTCAGTGCTGGAGAAAGACTTGCTGTGGTACTTCTCTAACGAGCAGTTCAGGGGATGAGCAAAGCAGAAGCAGCTGCTGTGGCTGCAGGAGCTGCCTGATGCTGTGGGCTTGCAGCGGAGGAGCGCAGTCATCAGCCCCTCTGTTCTTGCATCCTCCTTCTCTCATGTGCATCTCTAAGTGCCGTGTTCACTTGTTCATCTCTTGCTTGGTTCCTGCCTCTTTAAGAAGCTCCTACCTGTATCTGCCATCAGTTGTCTTGCAAAGCTGTGTCTCCCAGTGGGAGCTGTTATGGGACCCATAGCATTGGCTCAGCTCTGGCTTTGTCCAAACCCCTACTCTCCTGCTAGCCTGGACCCAGCTGCTTTCCTGAGGTGGGACTGCAGTGACGCAGAGCAAAGTCTGCTCCCTGCCCACGATGAGCTGCAGCTGCTTGGGGAAGGGTTGATGGGGACAGAGGTGCAGAGGTGCTTCCCCAAAGTCCTCTCCATCCTCCGGGTATTATGAAGGAGGGCACCATGGTGCTGGGAAGAGGAGAGGTGTCCGCTGAGTCTTGAGGGACACGGATGAGGATCTGGGGCAGCTCTGGTGGCTCAGTGTTGGCTGATGTGCTGCTGTTGATGATGTTATGCAGGGCTGTACATGGTTTGAGGTACCCAGGAGTGCAGAGCAGTGGTGGAGATGGGAAGATGGCTCCCTGGCAGAGAAAGACCTGGAAAGCCGAGTGGCGCAGTGTGTATCTGGAGCTTTCCCAGCTTTACATCTGCACACAGGACCTGGAAAGCACCTGGCTTATGGAAGGGCAGAGTCAGGCTGGGCTCTGTCCTTGGCTAATTTGTTTTGATTTCATCTCATTATTGATCTGCACAGTCGAGCTGACAATCCTGTGCTGGTAGAGGAGCAGTCGCCAGACGGCAAAGGTTGCTGAGAGCAGCTGCTCCCATCCCGTGCTGCCTCTGTTGCCAGCAGAAGAGCCTGGCTTTGGAGGTGCTCGGCTCATGTCCCTGCTGGCAATGCCAGCCATTGCCTCCCCGGCACACCGCAGCACCATGCTCGGCAGACGTGCTCCTCTCCAGGCCAAGGTAATGAGCAACCTGGAGCCCTGTGCTGGTGTCCCTGCTGGGCTGAGGAGGAAGAGATGAGGGCTGCAGAGGAAAGGCCCAGCCCCACCTCAGCTCCCCATGTCTGCTGTGCCAGGGTGGCTGGGAAGGTAGGTCAGCAGATACAGCCGCTGCAATGGCACGTTCTGGCTCGAGGACATCTGGAGCTGTCCTGAGGTCCCTGATTAATTTGCCTGCTGCTTCTTTACTTCCCTTACCACTCCTTGCCTCTGCCTGTGTTTCCACCTCTTCCCGCATTGCAGGCAGCCTGCCCATCTTTTTGCCTTTTGCTTTCTGCCCGCCAGCGCTGTTAGTTTGCACTGGGGATTTCCTAAGGCAAATCGTTACTGCCGGCAGCGTAGGGTGGCTGGAGGCTCTGGGGCTTCGTTAGCCGAGCTCACCAGTGGGAGTCATCACCACGCTGGGGCTCACCAGGGTTGCTGGCTTTTTGCCCTTTGCCTTGCTGCACTTTTTGGGGTAGAGGTGCAAGCTCTTGGATGTGGGAGTTTGAAGGCAGCTTTCCTGGAAGCCTGCAGGGAACTGCCTTGTGTTCATTTACAAAGGTTCAAAAAGGCGCTCGTCCTGGGCTCTGGCTCGATTTTAAAACACGGAGGTGTCGCTTCACAGGAAAGGGAAGGAGGAGCAGTGAACCAAGGGTGAGCAGTGGCCTATGGGTGAGTGCCCTGCAGTGGAGAGCACAGGAAATACCCCTGTCACCTGAGGCAAGCCTTGGCCTCCCTACTCAGGAGGACACAAAGCCTTTCTCCACTGTGGCTCCACTTAGCTGATAGCTTGGAAGATCCTTCTGTCCTGAAAACTTGCTTTCTGCCATTAGATTTGCTGATGTGCCCTACTGGAGATATGCTGATGGATGTCGTGTTCATCTTGCCCATTCCTCCTCAGCAAACCAGGCTGAAAACCTGCATAGTCTTCCTCTGTGCTGGCCTTCTTTGCCTTTTAAATGAGGACAATAAGCCCAACACTAGGTCCCTGTTAGTGGGGAGGGAAAGACTATTTCGTCTGGGAATCAGGCATTTGCATCGCAGCTTTGCTCCAGGCTGCTGGTGGCTTTATCTGTGCAAGTTCAGCAAGGTTAGGTTCTTCAGCTTCCCTTTTCAACTTTCTCAGTTGCGAAGGGATGGTGCGAGGCTAAGTTTAGCTCACCGTGAAATATATTCCAAGCAGCCTGGGAGCTGGGGGCGTTGCAGAAAGACAAGGTTGTACAAGGAGGTAGGAAGGGACAGGGGGCTATTTATTCCACTGTGCCATTTTCTTCCTGGGGGCATTAATGTGACACATGTCCTGTGTTTGTTCTGGTGACAAACAAGCTGTGGAAGAGCAGCTGGAGATGCCCATGATCCTGGGAGGATGGCTTGTGGAGCCAAAGAACAAGAGGAAAGGGCTGAGACTGGAGGGACCAAGATCTCCCATGTGCTGAGTGCACCAGGTACTCCTGCTCTGTCTCTGTTGCTTTGATTTTGCCACACAAGGTTTTCATCACGGAAGGCAAGTACTCAAGCAAGTGGTGGCCTGGAGAAAAAGCCATCAAGGTGTGTTAGGAATGTCCACCTGGATGAGGAGCCCTCCAGGTTCTCAGCTGTGAGTTAGCCATGGAAGATCTTCCACCACAAGAAACAACCTGTTGTTGGTTGACCTAGAGGGAAGTTGTACTCCAGGTTGCGGCTTACTTTCCCTGCAAGCAGCCGAATGAAGACCCATGTTTTGAAGAGGCTCTTTTTACCTGCATGATGCCCCACATCATGTGGGAGGCTGCAGTGTGGTGGGCTGCCTGACCAAGGTGGGATGGGCAGGAGAACATCTTGGGTGATTGCTTTCCTGAAAGGCCCTCCCTTGACAAGAGGCTATAGCTGCTGTTCCTGGCAGCCTTGCTGAGGCAACAGGGCAGGCAAAGCGATTTAGCATCGCTCCAGCCATCCGTGATGGCAGAGATCATTACATCAACCTCTTCAGCTTTGCGATTAATGCTGAAGAAGCATCCCCTGAGGGCTGGAAGGAGAGCGTTGGTCCCCAAAGACCCGCACTCCAAAGCAGAAGCAGCCTTCTCCAGCTGCAGTCCTGCTCTCCTGCTGTCTCATCTACCTCCTTTTGTGTATGGCTGTTGACCCACACCATGGAGATCCTAGGGACAGGGACAGAAACCCAGAGCTGCTTCCTCAGGGGACAAGAGATTACGTGGATTTGCATGGATTTCTTGTCTTTTAATGAAAATCCAGTGTTTGAGCTTTTGGAGTGGTTAAAACCAAAGTCCCTTTCAGAGAGCTGGTGTGTGGCAGTGATGGGGAAGAGAGGAAGGGATGCGGTTGGGGTCTGGTAGGGGGAAGAGTATGAGAATATATCATAGAGCTCTGGGAAGCTGGTGAGAGCCATCTCCCCAGCTGGCTTTGCTTACCCGTGGTGGGTACAGGAGCAAGGCAGAACGGGAGATGTGGAAAGCACAGAGATTTTAGGAAAATTAATTGGTTTTGTAATGCAAAAGTTTGTTTCACTTCTGAAAGTCTCTGCTCCAGGACTAATTACTGCCAAATAACCATGGCACCAGGGGGGAACCAAACCCCATGAATTGTGCGTTTGCACCATCTGCTCCTTGTTCTGCAGGTAATGTTCCTGTAGTTGGGGGCAGTAAAATATGTCCCTAGAAGTGCATGGATTAACAAACCTGAGCATGTCCGGGCTGGCAGCCTTGTCCAGGGCTTGTCCTTCCCCCACACTGGAGGCTTTGGCTGCCCCTGGCTACTTTCTGGAAAGTCTTCTTTTGCTGAGACTTGCTGTCTGCCTCATCTCTGAAGATGGGGAATGCTCTTGAATGTGCTGCAGGCTTTCTTTTGCAGCTCAGGTGGGTGCTGGAATGGGAGGAGGTCTGGAGCGCATCTGTGCCTGTAGTGAGACAGGGCTGGAGCTTAGACCCTTTTGCTTGAGGACAGGATGGATTCTCCATCTCCATGCCAGGGAGGGGAAAAATGTTCATGACTCTCACAGCAGCTTCCAGCAGCAGCCTGAGAGCCTGTGCCTGGTCCTCATCAGCCTGTTCGGGGCATTCCTGTACCCACCAACCAACCTGGGCGCATTCCTTTGCCTCTTGGTTTGGCTGTGCCCGACAGCTCCCGCGGCTCTGCTGGGGCAGGGGAGCGCAGGCAGGCAGGCAGGAAAGGTGTAAATTGCGCGGCGGGCTGCCTGCACCAAGGTGAAAATGAAAACTTCTGCAGCTCTCTCCCAGCCTGCTGTTTCACAGCTCCCACGGCCCAAATCTGCTCCCTCTCACCGCCGTGGAGGGGATCCTGGGGGCTGCTTTTCACCTGCCCGTCCTGCAGCCACGGCACTGCCATAGTGACAGCGCAGTGTCCTGGTTGTAGGCAGGACGGGGCCTGCTCTGGGAAGCGGGGAATGTGCTGGTGCGGAGGGCAGGGGGGGATGTGTACGGGTGCTGGAGGTGCTGCTTGCCAGGTGCTGTATTTTGCTATCCAGAGGATTTAATATCTCTTGGTGAGGCTGCTGTTGCTGTAGTGTTGGTTCATTTTTCCTGCTGGCTGACGGAAACAGCCTTTTCTTGATTGCAATAATATCACCTTCTGTTTCTGAAACACCTCTCAGCCCAGAGGAGTTGAAAGTGAAGTGCACATGCGTGGGAGCAGTCTCACCGCCTCTGAAATGTGAGTTTCTCCAGTCTGGGAAGCAGCAGCTGATTTGCAGCCCTTGGCAGCCTGGTGTTCATGGCTGTGCCGTGTGCTGGAGCTGGCTCCAAGTGCCGGCCGTGCCAGGACGCAGGGGCTGCGGGCTCCGTATGCACCCTGCTTGGTCTGCGAGCTGAGCTGTTGGGATTTCCTTGACACTTGAGGTATTACTGGTGTGAAGCACATCTGCCTTCCTCTACCTCCAAAGCTTGTCCTCCCCTCTGCCCAAACTATCTCTTGACCCAGTGGTTCCTTCTCAGCTGCTGCCTGGCTCCTGCCCTTGGTGAGCAGCCCCAGGAACCCAGACTTCATCCCTGTCTCCCGGGGTCAGGCTGTAGCTTGGCAGGGAGGACCCTGCCGAGAAGGAGCTGAGTTCAAGGAGCTGGGTTCAAGGGACCTTCAAAGATCATACAGCCCAAACCCCTGTCATGGGCAGGGAAGTTGTTCAGTAGACCAGGTAGCTTAAAGCCCCATCCAACCTAATCTTGCATGCTTCCGATGATGGGGCATCCACTGCTTCTCTCGGCAACGTGGTCCAGTGTCTCACCATCCTCATCACTAGATATTTCTTCCCTGTGTGCAATCTAAACCCACCTTCTTTTGGTTTAAAACCATTGCCGCTGCCACTGCAGGCCCTTCTAAAATCTCCATCTCTTACAAGCCCGCTTGGGGTATTGAAAAGCTGCAATAAGCTCTCTCCCTGGAGCCTTCTCATCTTCAGGCTGAATAACCCAAACTCTCTCAGCCTTTCTCCATACCAGAGGTGTTCCAGCTCTTGGACCATTTCTATGGCCTCCTCTGGACCTGCTCTGACAGCTTCACAACTGTTTTGGGCTGGGGACCCCAAACCTGGGGTTTCACAAGAGTGGAGAAGAGGGGGAGCATCCCTCCCTCAACCTGCTGGCCACACTGCTTGTGGTGCAGAGCAGGAGGCACTTGGCTTTCTAGGCTGCAAGTCCACATTGAAACCAAGTTTGAGATCCCGGGAGGAAGCGGTGCCTTTATGTTTTTTTGCTTCCATCCGCTCAGACCTGGGACCAAAGTGCTGTTTAACCTCCAGCTGCTGTCTGGGCAAGGAGGAATGGAAACAGGGACACCACCAGTGGGATGGCCCAGCAAGGAGTCTGTCCCCTGGCTGAACTGGGAGAGTGTGGAGGGGTGCTGTGTGCTGTACAAACTGAATTGCAAAGCCTCTCTGCACCGCCTAGCACCCGTGTTCTAAGATAAGCGGGGATGACACACTGAGTGTGGAGCGTGTGAGGAAGCGAGGAGGATGTGGCACACAGTGTGCTCCCTCCGGGCCTAGCTGGTGGCTCAGTTTCAGCTCTTAATTTTAGCAACTGATTTGAGGGCCCTTCAGCTCCACACAACTTTGTTGTTTCTTTAAAATCCATAGGAGCAAGGCATTTGACCCCTTTACCGGGAGGAGGAGAGGATGGATGCCTCTGTCTGGAAGCAAGATGTGGGAGAGTCATGTTGTCTGAGCAGGCAGGAGGTGCTGGTGGGTCCCCTGAGGATCCCCCACAGGTAGCACAGGCAAGGGGAGCTTTGTGGCTGTGGGGGTGTGATGATGCTCTGCCTGGTTGCCGGGGGGGATGCTGGTGAGACCCCTGGCGAACAGCAACCCCCAGCAATGGGTACAAGCCCCCTCTGTGTTCCTCCTGGTGTGGCAGCAGAATAAATGGAGAATGGGAGCCCAGGTGCAACAGGGGGGTGGAGGGGTGTCCCTTAGCACCCCCCATTGCTCCCCCAGGGCAGGACCCAGACCCCCCTCTGCACCACTGGTGTTTTAACAAATGGTACTTGACTGACATTCAATTCGGTAGCAGGGTGGACCTGGCTGTAACCCAGTGGTGGGCTGACCCTGCTCTCCAGCTGCCTAGAGAAAATCCCCTCGTGTGGCTTATGTCCTCCAGCACCACAGGATGAGGATGGATGGAGCTGTTTGGCTGGCACCCTTCTGCTTCACTGCAGTGACAGTGGCACATCCCATTGCCATAAAGGCAGAGGCAAGTGGCAGCAATAGGCATGTTGTGCCAAACTGATGTTCATATGGCTACTGGTAAACAGCCCACAGTTTCTCTTTGAGTCTGGGTCCCCTTCTGGAGCAGGCTTGGGTCATATGCTCATCAGTTTCCTCTGGGAAGTTGTTCTCTCAACTGGAACTGTGCAGAGAGAAGTTGAGGCTTAGGCTGGATCCTGCACCACTGCCTTCCTGGTGGCTGGCATGCTCCAGCCAGTTCCAGCTTTTCAGCAGCTTAACCATCACCCATGAGCCATGCCAGGAGGTCTTGGTCAGGGGGGCTATGGGACCAGAGGGTTTGTGGCCAGAAACAGAGTGAGGAGCAGCTGCCTCCCCACAGCCTCACCAGCAACCCTAGAAGTGTTTTGGGGCAGACAGTAGGTTTGGCTGGAGTCTGAGTGCCAGCATGGCTGGGCATGGTGAGGATCCTGAGAGCATCAGCAAGGCTTGTTTGCTTGTCTCCTAACAAGATGAATTCTTCCAGCAGTGGGAGATGAAGCAGATCAAGTTGGTGTCATTTGAATTCCTGAGCAGACGAGCCTGACAGAGTGACAAAGCCAGTCCCTGCAGTGCCCCAGCTTGCCTTCTGCTTCCTGGCAGGCGCCAAGTGGCACAGCATGGCGTGAGCATCCCACCACCTCCTTCCATTTTGGCACAATTCTGCTGGGATTTTGATGACTGCAGACTATCGGAGCTGCCTCACTGTGTGACCCATAGCCCTGCAACTGTTCTCTTGCCTGCACAGGCAAGCAGGGACACCTTCCACGCGGGAAGCTGTGCCCAAACTCCTCCGTGGGCAGGCAATGGGGTCTATTCCTTAACAGACAAGCAGGGAATGTCTGACACCCTGGTTTGGTGCATAGTCCTTGTTGTCCTTTCTGATGCATGAGACATGGGGATGCTCCTTTCATAGAGGGTTGAGGCCAACCTGGAGAAAGTCCTGCAGGGAGTTGGGGTGGTGGGTGATCTGGAAACAGCCCAGGGGTAAAGACTGTGCACAGTGCTGTTTCACCTGGGAAAGGGGAGCGCAAGAGCCTTCCCCTACATAAACCCTTGTTTCCAAGAGGTTGGTGAGCAGCACCACACCACAGCCCTTAGATAGGCCAAGAAGGAGTTGGCTTCATGGGAAGCCGTGGGTCTGACATGGCAGGATTATGCTGGAGCTGCTGTGCGTGTCAGAACTGAGCTGTTGGGCTCTGGATGTATTGGTCTTTGCTGTGTGTGTGTAATTTTGACTGTCTGGATTACATGCAATAAATCCTATGCTTTGGGTGTTTGGTGAAGAGTCCTGCATAGAAATAAGCTTTGTGTGCTGCTGCTTCTGTCTTTGCCAGCCATAGGAAAGGGCAGCCTCCAGGCAGAAGCTGAGAATGGAGGTGGCACAGCATGACCTTGTGAAGGAACAAGTCCCCTTCTCTGCCCTATTAACTGGGTCCTGCTGTCCTAGCCAGAAGCCTGGCCCTGACACTGTTGGCATCCCACTGTTCACCTCTTGCTGAGCTCCTCCACGCGTGTGAGACTGCATTTGATTTGACTGGAGGGCTCTGCCTTGCAAACTCCACATCCACCTTCCTGCTCCATCTGCTGCCTTAGCTGCAGAGTTAGCAAGGGGCTTCCTCCTCAGCTGCAGAGAGATTTATTGCCTGTTGAGCATCTCTGTTGGTGTGCCGTGTTGTTGAGCTTCTGTTAATTTGCTCTCTTTACACCTTCACCTTTGGATTCTGCTCTCCAGTCTCTCCGGGTTGTTTCTTTCCTTGCAGCAGCCTTGCAGCCTTTCTCTCCACCACAATAACCCTGAGCCTGCTCTATCATATGCTGACACCTACTTCTTGGTTGCGCTTTGCTGCACCTCTGCCTGCCTCCTGATCTCCTTTGGGATGATCCCAAGGCTGATCTCCCTTGCATCCCCTTTGGATTATCTCCTTACACATTTTGTTTAATGATTCCCTCATCCATTTCTGTTCCCCTGGCTCCCCACCTCATTGCCTCTGCCCTTTCCACGAGTCTTCGTGCAGCCTCATCCCTTTGGTCCCAGCCCAGATGGGACAGCATTTCCAGCTACCACCTTGAGTGTGAAGCAGCATTGTGGAAGTCACTACTATGGCTATGTAATTGGAAGAGGAGTTGTAGCAGCCTAGATAAATTGTGGGGCGAGGGTATGTCCCAGATCTGCTCTGTAGGAATCCCAAAGTGGACTTTGGGAAGTCAGTCTTGGAGGCCAGACTGAGCGTCCAAGAGGTTTTAGACTGGTTAGAGACCTCATATTAATTTAGTGGTCTCTTTGTTCTAAGATCCTTTGAGTTGCCCCTGTCTGCATTAAGTGGTGGAGGGGCAGCTGGATGCATCCAGAAAACCTGCAAATCTTTGAGATGCCCATCTCTGGTATGTGTTGCAGGAACCTAAAATAGCAAACTGAGCTGAAGATTGGCCGATTGGCTTGTGGTTAGCAGAGCAAGTGGCAGAGCAGCACGAAGGGTTCTTGTCTGCGTTGTTGCTGCAAAAGCAGGAGTGAGATGAGCCGCCTCTGCTCTGCTGCTAAAAACAGCCCGGCTTGTTTTATTTAGTACAGTTGTGATCTGTGTGTTAGTGTTTCACCTGCCTGCAAGTGGGAACTCCGGGCTCCAAATACCTCGGAAGCCCGCCTGTGTCCCTGTGCATCCCTGCAGCACCGGGCTCACAAATGGGGCTTCTCATTGGTTGGAGGAGGGACTCTGCTGAAATTCAGGCTCAAGGGCCTTGGGACGGGTAAAGTTTCTGCTGAGTTTTGTGTTTCTGCCACTGCGTAATCTGGGGCCCCACAGAGACAGATCTTGTAGGCTTTCCAATGAAAATAGACCTGGAAATGGCTCGTGTGGGGTTTTCTCCCTGCCTTGCTTGTGCAGCATCCTCTCAGAAAGGACGTGGCTCTCCAGGTGGCCTGGCTGGCAGTACCAGGGGAGAGGGTTGGCATTGGCTTCTCTCTGTTGTGCATTCTGCCCTGTGTGGCATTTGGCTGGGAAATAAATAATTCAAAATCAACTCGGTCCATTCCCAAAGGTGAAGGGGGTCAGGAATGAACAGGCTTTTGTAAGGTCATAATTGATGTGTATATAAAGTTTGTCCTCGGAGAGGGCTCAGCACTGTCTTCGGAGAGTCGTGGAGGGATGGGGACCTTGTTGAAGGATGGGCAAGCCATGCCAGGGAGGAGGATGAGGATAGCTGTGGTAGGGAGGAGGAAGAGGAGGGTAGTCAGGGCACGGAGGAGAGGAGGATAATCAGTGTGGCTGTGGGGTTAAACAGAAGCTGCCAGTGATTGGAAAAAGGGAAAGAAAGAAAAAGAAATCCCTCTGTAGAGACACTGCCTTTTCACCCGGCTTGTACAGCCACCCCTCTGCAGCGAGCAGCAGGCGGGCAGGTGAGGAGGGGGTAGCACAAGGGGTTCAGCTGCTCACCAGCACAGCCCTGGCACCCCGAGAGCCCCCCCAGCCCACATCTTGGTGTGGGGCACACAGCTGGGGGGGATGCGTCTCCATCACAGGGCCCTGGCAGGTGTGGGGGGGGCTCAGTGTGCTGCGGGGGGAGAGGTGGGGGGAGGAGGGGGAGTTGTCTGAAATGCCAGGAATTCATCTCCCACTCGCCCTGCCCTTGCCGTTCTGAAAGGAGCTGTGTGAGCTGTCAGCTCTGGATTCTGTTAATTAGCAGAGAAGTGCTGTGCCTGCTCATGGGGCCGCGCTGCCAGGAAGAGCCGGGGACTTGGCAGGTCCATGCGAAGCAGCTGCCGGGCTCCCCAAAATCCCTCGCTGCAGCCTAAAATGAGCACACCAAAACCAAAGCTGAGCTGGGGAAGCTGTCTCCTTGGGGCTTTGGCATCTCCTCTGTGAGCCCGGCTGGTTGTTCCCCTCCGGGGCTGAACATCGAGGTTGTGATAGGGAGAGCAGTGCTGCAGTTTCAGGATGGGACCCACCGCTCCTCCCCATGCCCCCATGTCCATAGTGAATTGGATCAGCCTGCAGTGCTGCCAGGCCAGCAGGTCCATGCGGTGGGGGGCTGCTGGGATGGGGAGTGAGGGCACATCCCTGACCCTGCTGTCTTTCAGGAAAGGAAGCTGTGCGCCCACCCTCGAATCGAGATCTACAAGGAGGATCGCATCTACTTTGTGTGTCCTCTCGCCCGCCAAGGGGACTTCTACGTGCCTGAAATGAAAGAATTGGAGAGGAAGAGCAGGGCTGCTGCAGCTGAGGCCGAGGATGCCCAGACAGACATCACAGGTACCTGTAGCTTGCGCATGTCTTGAATCAGTGTCAGCCCTCCCAAAGGTGGGGTTCTGGTGCCCCTGGTGCTGCTGCCCGGCCGGGCAGAGAGGGGCTGACCTGCACCCACCTGGCACCCAAACACTGAGTCTCAGCACACCTCTTCCCTCACCCCAGGCTGAGATAGGATCTTGTTCCTAAGGTGTCACACCAGCCTGGGGAGCACTCGGGCACCCCTTCACCCTGTCAGGTGAAGGCCAAGCTGCAGTGAGCTGATGGCCCACTGTTGTCAGAGCAGAGCTGGATCTCGCAGCTTTTGGTTGCAGCTGGGCTTGTTTTTCTCCTTGTTATATATGTCTTCCTTGATCTCATCTTCATCTGTTACATATTGGGATTGCAAAGAGCTTAAATACCAGGTTGCTGTAGCTGGTGGTGGAGTTGCCCGATAGCATCTGCTCAGCAAGCTCTGTTGGAGTCTGGATGTATTCATACAGGAAGGGACCACAATGGCTGTAGGCGCAGAACAGCACTGCTATAGTAACCCAAAATGCTAGTTGCTGTTACCAGCCCACGTGCTCACATGTCTGCAAGATGCAGGAGCCGGCTAGCCGAACATTCCCAGGCACTGGAATGGGGTGGGGGCAGCCACCTCCTCCTGCCCCATGGGTCACCCACGCTTGTGTAACAGGCATGAAAAAAACGTGCCAGCTCTGCCTGCCTCCCTGGGAGTTTGGCCATTTGTTTTAACACATCTTCAGATTTGGGTTGCTTGAATTCTTAATTGCGTGCGGCGTAAAAGCAAGTCTGGGAATCGCTTCCTGGGAGCTCTGGAGTCCATTTAGTGCTGCAATGAAAAGTCTTAATTGGAGCAGTTTCGCAGCGCTTTGAGGTCCCATGTTTTCACGGTGCTCACTCAGCTCTTTGCCTTTTTGTCAGCCTTTCCCTGGGATGCCACCGCCAGCACGCCTGTGGTGGGGGAGTGCCCTGCCCTGCTGGAAGTAGGGCAAGGAAGGTCTTGTCAGTTTTAGACAGCAAATGATAGTGGACTTTCTCATGTGCGAGACCGTGGGCTGGGCTCCCCAGTGGCAGCTCTGGGCCAGATCCTCCACCACCCCTCCTAGTTACATAGATGAGCTTTTGTCAGTGCAGCCTGATGCAGTGTCATCTGCTGAGTCTGCACAAAACCAGCTTAAAATAATAATAGGTGTGAGAGGTTGGCCTTGCCTCTGAGACTAGAGTTGAGCTTGGATGTTGCACTGTGATCACCATTTGTACTGGGCACGGCAGCAGAACCAGGTCCTTGCTCCAGCCATTGGAGATGGCCAAGGACATGGCAAACCTTCAGGTTGCTTGTGCCGCTCCTGGCTGAGGGTCTTGGAGGTCTCCATGGTCTCCTGCGTCCCCATGATGTTGCAGTGCCCCAGGCTGGCACAGCTGCTGTCAGCTGGGGAGAGTGGCCCTGCATGGGGAGGTCCTAGGCTTACGCAAAGGGAAAAGGTGCCCAGTAAGTGTCCTTGTCCCACTGCCTCTGGCATGCTGATTCCGGGGACTCGGTTGCCAATGGTGCTGCTCCAGCCTCTGCAATCTAGTGGCCATTGAACTGTCCCTATTAAGCAGCAGGGTCAAAGTCAGGAGGTGAGGTGGGAGGGGACAGTTCTCCATCTTGCCATCAAAGTCCTGTATGGGTTTTCTGAGCCCTGGTGCAAGAGGAGAACCCACTGGAGGGGGCAGCCGATGGATCCCTCCTTGCCCAGCTGCTCACTGGAGACACCTTAAAGGAGAAGCCTTGAAGATGATGCCTTATGGATTGAGACTGGTCCTCCCTTCTCAGGTATTTTTTTGTGCTGGGATCTGTGCAACCATTTCTGAGTTGGAGAAAGAGAAAGCCACAATCTCTTTTCCCAACTTTTTTAGTCTCTTTGCTTACTCAAGGAACAAGCTCAGCTTAGGCACAGCATTATAGCCGAAAGGTCTTCGTGACCCAGCAAATCCCAAGGTGTCTGTGACAGCTTCCAAGTTTCCCTCCATCAGATGGAGGGTGGGCACCACAACGTCTCCCATCTGCTTCTCAGTGCAGCCCCCCCTCAAATCCAATCGCACGGATTTGGGTTATTTCTTGATCCACCTCAGCTCTGCCAGTGTTTCAAGTGGTCCTGCCCTGACAGAGGCTCAGGCAGTGCTGGGATGCTCCTGGAAAGCAGGGGTGATCTCTCCTGTGGCACTTGGCTCCTCTGGTGGTGCCTGAGCTCTGCAAATCCAGACGTGGGGCTCTGACTCCCTGCTGCCTTGCAGGGCAAGTGAGGGGACTGGGGAGGTGCTGAGCCCCTTTTTCTCTCCCTGAGGCAGCTGAGGATGCTTTCCATGCCGCAGCCTTGGCCTCTCACTCCTGATGTGGCAGCAGCTGAAGCCTACTCCCCCCTCAAAAAAAAGTACTGTAAAAAGCCAGCACTGAGAGTATGGCTTCAGAGTGATCATCGTATTCAGCAGTGCTCTGTGTGGACACAGCGCCTTTCAGTCACGGCTCACGAAACTCCCTGCCAGCAGCTGTATTATGCTTTCCTCGAATTAAAGACTTCAGGGGTTCCCAGCAGAAGGCGCTGCTGTTTCTCCTTGCCTATTGTTGTGGCTGGTGCCAAACAGTACCAATATTGGATGTGTAAGGAAAGCTTGGATTTGTTGTCTTGAGCCTCCTGACCTTGGAGTGCATCTCTGCATTCCGGCTGTCGCCTGCTGTCCTTGCTCCTGAGCTCACTCTGTGAGGTGCTGGGTGCCTGTGGCTCTGAGCAAAGCCAGTGGCTACAAAGGCTGCAGGACACGATCCGGGATCTCTGCTTTCTGCTGCGCACAGAGCAGGGTGCTGGCAGCTCTGCTGAGGACAGAAACACTCAACACACAAGGAAAGGGCCGGGGGCTGCAGCTGCCTCCATGCCAATTCCATCCCTTTGCCATCATCAGGTTCATCAGAAAGACAGGAAGCATTTTTGGAAGGCAGCTGACAGGTCTCCAGGGCACCAGTGTCAATCACGATCAGTTGGTTTGTACTTAATTATTTTCTGGGGCTTTGGCACCAGCACAGGCTCAGCGGGCCCCTGCTCCCGGCTCACACTCAGCACTCAGCTCTCCAGAATGACCCCACTGTGGCACATGGAAGGTGAAAGCAAACAAAAGCAGCCTCTCAACATGGGCCTGCTGGCATGAACACAGATGGTTTCTAAGCACATGGCTCTGCCCATAGTCTCAGGTGCTGACTTTCCTGGAGCTGAGTCTGTCCAGCAGCATTCAGGTGCAACCAACAGCATCACCCGCTGAGACCCTGTGCCATGAGGGGCACCTTCCCTGATGTACTCTGCCTCATCCCCACTTGCTTCTGTCTCCAGAGAGCCCTGCCTGTTCTGCCTGCCTGTACATCCCGAGGAGGGGCTCAGTGTGCAACTCCTGCCGTGCCTTCCTTCTGGTCTGCCTGCCCCAGCCCCTCTCCTGATGGCTTGTGTGTGAGATTCAGGAGCTGTTCCCCTCCCGGCAGCACACTGATCTGTTATTTAGCAGCAGTGGAGATTAATATTTGATTGAACAGTGGGTAAGAAAGGGTCTGTGTGCACCAAGAGGGGAGTGACGCTTGGGCATCCCTGTCATGCTGGGGCAATGCAGTCCTTCTCAGGGGGATCCAGGGATGCCCATACCTGGGATGCCACAGGGCTGAGCTGTTGGCAGTGGCCAGCTCCCTGCCAGGCTTGTTAGCAGCATGGGGTGAGTGGTTCCGGTTGCACCCACCCATGGCTACTCTTCTGGTGTTTGCTGCTTGGCTTCTTTTCTTCCTAGGAGGCCCTGGCCTTTTGGGGGCTTCTCAGCACCTCTGCAGGACCACATCTCAGGCTGTACCTCTTTTTCCCAATTAAAACTTTCCAGGTTCCACACTCCTGCAGAGTGAAGGTGAAGTGGGATGGCTGCACTGTCTCTGGGGGAGCAGAGCAGGAGGGGGTTCCACAGGATGGCCGGCACTTTGCTGCACACCAGAGGGAAGAGCCACGCTGGATCTGGGTGCTGGGCTGGCTTCTGGTGCAAGGATCGGCCTTAGGAAGCGGGATGCAGGGTTGGACAGCAGCTTGCTGATGGACCAAGTAAGGTGCCTGGAGCAGGATGGAGAAGCAGGTGCAAGAGCTGCTGGAAATCTCTGTGCCCAGATGAGAGCTGAACCTGTGCTTATCCACAAGGCACCTTCCAATGAGGCCCTGGTTGCCCTCTTGGAGCCTCACCATCATCCCTGGCCAGGCTGGGCGGCTGTGCTAGAGCCAGCCTTGTCCTGTGTGGAGGACAGCGAGGCTGCTGAAATGGGCACATTTGCCAGCTGAGGCTGCTCAAACACGATCGGAAGTGACAGAGCAGTGAAAAAGTGCCTGGCTGAAAGGAGCAGGACTTGATTTGTTGTCGCCGTTGGAGCAAGGGAGAAGGAGGTGGCTGCAGGGGTGAGGACAGTAGTGCTTTTCTGCAGTGGCAGATCAAAGCAGTGTGTAGGTCAGCTCCACCCCTGTCTTTTGCTTCCTGAGCTGCTGTTCCTCTCCTTAGGAGCATCTTTGCTTTGTGTCATGGGGTTATGTGACAGCTCCCCAGCTGAAGTGGTCCCCAGGGTAACAAGGCATGGTGATGGACAGGCAGGGCAGGGCTTGGGTGGTCAGAGTCACTCTCATCCCAGGTTTCAGAGGGACATGAGATAACCATGAATGATCTAAGCTGTCATGAAGCAGTGGTGGGAATGTGCCTTTGTCACCTCAGGCCACCAATGTGGCCAAATCAGATCTTTTTGTTTTTTGAGATCGCTGCCAGAGACCTTGCAAACCCTTAGTTGGCTTCAAGGATAAGGACCTTGAAGGCTCCCCTCCATCCACTGTAGCTGCGTGGCTTCCCAGAAGCTCCCTGCTGACCCACTGCCCTGCCGAGGTCCTGCCAGGTAGGACAGCATCTCCCACTTCTCTGCTACCCGTCCAGTGGCCACCATCCCTTTCAGCAAGCACTTTGCCCGCAGTGTGCAGAACATCCTTTTTAACTTAGAGTAAATGTAGTTTCCGTGTCAAGATGCTCCCTGATGCTGCAGCAAAGGCAGTGCGTGTCGGCAGGTGATGGGTCGTTTCTCCTTTTTTGGGGGCATCACTTGAGTGGGTGGCCCTGGGCTTGGCTTGTGCCAGCTGCTGAAGGGGTTGCATGCCATGGCCAAGGAAAGGGTGCTCCTCTCTGGGTGTTCACAAGGCAGGATAAAGCCGACAGGCCATCCAGGCAGGATGAAGCAGTGAGTACGCTGCTTCTGTGGGTCTTCCCCTCTGCTCCTTGTCCTGCCACCACTGCTTGGTCCTCTCCGAGTGGCCGTCACTCAGCCGGCAGGGCTGTGGGATGCTGCTGCTCAGAGGACTGCCATTTACCAGCAGTTCTGCTGACAGCTGCCCAGGCCAGGAAAAAAAAAACAGCAAAAAAGGGGATTTAAGGGTGTTCAGAAGGAAAGTTCCCTCCCTGGTGGGTCTCCTCCAGGAGACTGGTGGCTGCAGGAGACTGGAGATGGCTGCAGGAGCCCTGTGCCAGTGACTGAGGATGGAGCCATGCTTGCAGGAGCCGCTGTGGAGGACTCACCTCTCCTCTCTCACTTTGGTCATGACTATCTCTTTGCCACCTCCTGACCCCACTGGTGGCAAGCTGCTGGTCCTCCACCAGTGCTGCTGCCAACCAGGACTCCTTGTTTCCCTCCTGGTTCAGGGCATGGTCCTCAGGAGGGACGTCCAGCCCAGTGTGGATGAAGGGAAGTAGAGAACCCCAGCGTATGCTTCCCAATGGTGCAAGGCAGGCAGGGTGGAATAGGGAGGTGATGAAGGAGCCCACCCAGTGTTTACTGCCACTATCGTAATTAACAACATGGATCTGTGATGTCATAATCAGCGATGTGGATCTGTGATGTCATAATTAACCAGGTGGATCTGTGATGTCATAATTAACAGTGAATAATGTTTCACAGGAGGGTTTGTCTCCCAGCTGGTTGCTCTGGCAACAGCACCGAGCTGCTGGTCTCCATCTGACTCCTTCATCTCGTTGTCAGCTCCTTAATTGTGTTGTTGATGGAGCTAACAAGGCCAGGAGCCAGGGAATGGGGAGGTGGGCTGAGAGCTTTGCCCGGGCAGGCAGGGGCAGCCCCCGGAGGGGCTCAGCCATGAGAGGAGCTGTGGCTGGCAGCCGGGTGATGTAGGGGAGTGCCGAGGGTGCTGGAAGGCTCACCCCGAGTCCCACCTGCTGCTGTCCTGCCAGACTCCACAGTGCTGCAGGAGCTGGCGGCTGCAGGGCAGCCACGCAGGGAGCAGGAGTGGGTTGTAGGGGCTGCTGAAGGCCTGTTAGGATGCCCTGTCATGAGGCTGGACATACACTGGCCTGTGATGACAGCACATCTGAGGACCTGCCCGTGTGCCACCATTCCCTTGGGTGCTCAAGCAGTGCTGCAGCTCCCCATCACCCTCGCAGCGCAGCATCCCACTCCTTGCTTTGTTCCTAGTGCTGTGACAGGGGCAAGGTTGTCCCTCAGCTCCCAGACTGAGCATTCTCCCTAAGGAAGGGCTTGCCAGGTTCTCCATATGTGCACAGAAAGCAGCAGTGGGGTTGCTGAAGGAGGTCAGGGGTTGTTTGTGCCAGCTTGAAGGTGCCCTGATTTCAGGGAGCTGCTTGAGTCCAGCTCCTGCTCGTCTTAGTATGGTCACTTCTTAGAGGCCCAGGAGGTAACAAGAGGTAGGAGCTGATCTCCACTGTGACCTGATGTCTTTGAGGTTTCTGGTGGTTTTAAAGGCTGTGTCACCCTATCCCAATCTCATCCTTCCAACAGCATTCACTCCCTCCCTTTCTCTCTCCATTCCAGGGGCTGACACCCTGAGTGAGGCGAGCTCCATCAGCATAGAGGCCACAACTGACAGCAGAGACACCTCAGTGGCCACCTCCATCCTGCTGCCATTCCCGGCCAGCCGTGGCCGGGAGGAGGCGGACAACCGCAGCGAGCACAGCTACAGTGAGTCGGGAGCCAGTGGTTCCTCCTTCGAGGAGCTGGACCTGGAGGTCACCATGGACGGGGAAGGAGCCGCAGGCCTGCTGCCCGACACGGGCTGTGGGGGCAAGCTGGAGGTCACAGACAAGTGGACCAAGGAGCCCATCGCTGCTGAGAGAGGAGAAGAGTGATGCAGAGACCTGGCTGCTTGCCTCCCACTGGGGTCTGAGTTACTGGGAAACAGTTGCCTTTCCCACCTCCTTCCTCTCCAGCCAAGAGATTTCGGTTGCTGATTCCCTCCAAGACCCGCTCTCCCTCTTTGCAGAAGGGGTGTTTGGCCGTTTTGGGGATGCCGGGAGGTGGGGAGCTCTCCTGCAGTGCCTGGTGGTGCAGGGTGGATGCAGGCTGGGGGGGCAGTGAAATGCATTTGCCGTTTGTGTGTCCCTAGATACGTTGCATATTCCTTGCAGGAGTTTCAGGGGGTGGTGGTGGATGGCAGAGGTGTCCTCCCCCCATCCCTGCTGGTGCCCCTCTCACGCACAGCTTCTCTCTGCTGCACTGTCACACATTTTCTAGCGCCAAAGAGCCATGAGTAGGGTTGGATTTGTTCCCCTTTTCTCTTCCCTTTGCTGAAAAATGGAAACATCCCATATAAACCTGGTCTTCCTGGCACTGCCACAGGTGCTTTTGGGGTCTGTAATAAAGTGGATGCTTTTTCTCGCTGGTGGCCGGTGGCATTGCTGACTGCCTCTTGGCCCATCATGGTGGGGAGCAGGCTGTGGGTGGAGGCTGTGGTGGGCTGCACCCCGCATCCCCCAGCTGAGCCAGGGAGCATCCCAAGGGCTCTGCATCCCATGGGCAGCCATGCTCACACTTGCTCTGTGCGTGGGCAGCCCAGCAGAGACAGGGGGACCATCCCCAGCTTCTGCAAGCTGCAGGGTGAGCAGGGAAGGGTCCCAGTGCTGAGCTGGGCTGGGCTTGAGGGAGGTGGCATCCCCCCTCCTCTTGGGGACCTGACAAAAGGAAAGCCAGTAAAGCTTGGTCCTGGGCTGTTGGTGGGCCTGGCAGCACTGTGCTTCTCCTGCCTGTGCAATGCCTCCCTGGCATCCCATCTGTCTGGTCCTGTAGCCATGGGTTGCAGACAGAGGGCTGCCTAGACTGGTCCCAAGTCCCTGTCCCACTGCTGGGGACAAAGGCAGAGCCTGGACATCACCCTCACGGTGCCCTGTGGCAATGCTGGGTGCCAGAGCACTTCACCAGGCTGGCAGAGCAAAACCTCTGCTCCAGGAATCCTGGTGCCTCTGGAAACCCAGGGCTTGTTCCCTGGCAGCCAGATGTGGTGGCCCAAAACCAGGGCTTGGGATGGTGGTTCTAGGGACGGAGGAGTCCTGTCTGTTCCTCCGTGGTGGGGACATGTCCTCCCTGGCTTGGGAAGGTCATGGTTAGTCCTCAGCCAGTGATTGACATGAAATCGTTCATAAATATTTTGTGCCCTGAGTGATAAAATATTAAACTCCTCCAGCCCACATGGAAAAATATTGCTCTTCACAGTGTTTATCTTTGTTGCCAGTTATTACAAAACTGCCAGGCCCCCTGAAATATTTATGTCTGGCTGATGCGCCAGGGGGGTTGGAGCCAGGCAGCGGATCCTAATGCCACTTGTCCCCTAACCCCACCAAAGATGGGGGCCAGGGAGGCTTTGCCATCATCCTCCCTCAGCAGCCAGAGGATGCAGCTGGTGCTGGGGCTCACGCTAGGTCCCATCTGGCAGGGGACCAGGGGAGGTGGCAGTGCAGCATCCTCCAGCATAGCACGCCTCCAGCCCAGCCTGGCTCACTGTCCTGCCCCGGGCAGCGGTGTTGAGGTCCTCCAAGCCGGGCACCTTCCTCTCCCCAGTGCCCCGCTCCGTCTGTGCTAACAGTCTTGAAAGGAGATAGGATGGTGGGGTCTGGGTCCTGGTGCTGTGGGACCTGGGGGACCTTGTCACAGAGATCAGGACTGCTGGCAGGGGCGGTCTGGGTCTGACTCTTCCTGCTGTGCCGTAACCCTCAGCCTACAAGCACAGCACCTGGCAGTGGGGAAACTGAGGCACGGGGTGGTGCCCTAGGGCACCCCTGGCCCCTGCCCATCCCTGTGGGTCCTTGTGTCATCCCCTGTCCCATTCTTGTCCCTGAGTCAGGAGCTCTCTGGGACGCCAGCACAGGGTGGACACAGCATGGCAGGATCCTGGGCAGCCAAATGGCTCCAGAGAAGGTTTGGACAAGTGGTAGAGGCCTGGAACACTTAATCCAGCCTCTGCCCCTGTCTTCAGATTGTCCAAAGCCTTCCCCCCGAAGCTTGGTGCTTGGGCCAATGGTGAGTGCCTGGGGGCTGTGAGGAGTTCAGGCGGGCAGCGGGGTGGTGCTGGAGCTTGGGGAGGCTTCAGTGGCTTTGGAGAACAGGAGGCCGGGGGGATGTGTCCGTGTCAGGCTGGGGGAGCAGCCCCAGGGGCACCAGGTCGTGGCTGTAGAGCGGGACGAGAGCTGGGACCCCGCTTGCTGGGCTGGGACGGGGCTGGGGAAGCAGGAGCTGAGCTGTGCCGTGCCGGGTCCTGCCTCTGCCCAGCCTGGGTCTGGCCACTCCTTGCCTGCATCTGTCTGAGTTCTGTCTGTGCCCTGGCTCCGTCTGGTCATCCTGTGCCTGAATCTGGCAGTGCTTTTCCTGTACCCCACCTGCTATGGCCGTGTCCTATCTGTGCCCTGCCTGGATCCGGCCATGTCCTCCCCGGCTTTGCCCAAGCCCCGCCAGCCTCCGGCATTGCCGGTGCCCTGCCCGGCGGTGCCTGGAGCGGGCGGAGGGCAAGGGGAAACTGCCCCGGGGTGCCGGTACCGGCGGGCCGGGGCGGGGGCCGGGGCGGGGGCCGGGGCCGGGCCGGGAGGGGGGCGGAGCCGCTCCGCTCAGCTGGAGCTGGCGGAGTGTCAGAGGCGGCGGCGGGAAGCGGCGGTAGCCGCAGCTCTGAGGCATCCGCTGCACCGGTCACCGGCACCGGGTCCCGCTCCCGGCACCGACTCTCGGCACAGCCCTCAGGGCCCAGGTAAGGGCTGCGGTCCCACCCTGGCGCTCTCTTGGCCTCGGGAAGCGTCGTGCCCCGGCAGCGCCCCGGTGCCCTGGGCGACCGGCGACCCCCCGCAGCCGTCAGGACCGCGGCACGGCGGGTCTCGGCGGCCGGTGCGGGTGCCCGGGCTCGGCTCCCCTCCCGCAGCCCCGGAAGCCCCGCTTCGGGCACTGGCACAGGCTGGGCCGGGGGTGCGGGCAGGGATCGCCGAGGCCGGTCCCCATGGCTCCCCAATGGCCGGAGGAAGACGCCGGGCCGCGGGGGTCCGGGAGAAGAGCTCAGGGTGTCTCCATCCTCCCGCCCCGGTGCCCCGACAGCGCCGACCTCCCCCGGCCCCGCGCAGCGGCTCCCGCCGTCCCCGGGGCGGGAAGGGGGTTCAGGGCACTGCCCTGCCGCTGCCCCGCGGGTACCCCCTCCGGCTGATGGAAGCCGGGGACAGCAGCGGCTTCCGGGGAGCAGCCGGACCCCCGGGCGGGTTTGGGACGGGATCTGGGGTGGGTGGGCTGAAGCCATGACCGGTGGGGCGCTGCAGTGGGGCAGGCCCCCCCTCAGCTCCTCTGGCTTTCACCTCCCTGACTCCCCGCGCTCCCCCCAGAGCAGCCGAATGGTCGCAGTGGCGGTGAGCGCTGGGACAAGTGCCCCGGGGAAGGCGGTTTGACCCACGGGGCTCGCAGGCCGTGGGGCAGAAGGGAGGAGTAGGGATCCTGGCAGAGCTTGGTGGCAGCGGGGCCTCCGGGGACCCGCAATGGAGGTGTCGATGGCAGCTCGTGAAGCCGGGCTCACCTAGCACCCTGCCAGCACTCTCACCGTGCCCCATGCCACCCCTAAGGGTGCTGGTGTCAGAGGGTCAGGTCTCCTGGCAGGGGTAGGTTGGGGGCATGTGAAAGCATCGGCACCTCCTCACCCATCCTACTCACCAATGCCTTCTGGAGGGGAGGCCGCCAGCAGTGGGCAGGAGCCTTCCTGCCACGCCATGGCCGTTGGGCTGGACTTCGCAGTGCCCTGCCTGGTGTTTCACCTTCCCAGATGTTCTCCAGATGGTCCATCCTCCCCTGGTGCCGTGCCAGCCCAGCTGAGCAGCTCTGGGGACGGCCACAACCCTTCACTTCAGGGCTCACTGCAGGGTGGGTGATGCTCTGCCCTTTTGGAAGAGCTTTACCTGAAGGTGACTTTGGTCTGGCGGGTGCGGCCGGCTGCTCCAGAAGAGCTGGACCCCAAGGAGCTGGGCTTCCGGTGCTGCTGGTACCCTGTGCTGGGCTCAGCCTGCCTGATGTGCTCCATCAGTAATCCATGCGCCTCCAGGCTCTTTCCTGCTTGAGGAAGCCCTGGGTCCCTCGAAAGCATTGCCTGCCTGCAATAAAAAAGAGACCCTTCTGTGGTCCCTTCCCCAAACTTCAATTTGGGGGTCAGGTAGAGATGCCCTGAGCTGGCTGGGGGCTCACTGCAGGCAGGCAGCACCCAGGGCAGGCGCTTTGGGTCATGTAGGAGGAGGAGGTCTGTGTGCACCCCCCACCCACCCTGCTGTGCTCCGTGTCCAATGTCTGCCCACATGCCCAGGGCATCACTGCCAGCTCCAGCTTGTGGAGGGCTTGCTGGAGGGCTCCTCCAGCCAGGCATCGCCTGTTCAGGAGCACCACAAGGCCATCAAGGGCTGTCCTACTGCTGCTTGCGGAGAGCAGCCCCAGTACCAGCTGCAGGGGGGTGGCACCCTCCAGCATCACCCCATCTCCCACCCATGTGTCCCCATCAGCACCCTGCTCTGCCAGGCTGCAGGTGAGCCCCAGGACCTGCTGTGGCACTGGCACTTTCCCATGCTGAAGCAGTCTGAGCTTTCTGGGCTGCGCGGGGGTATCCTTCTCCCACGGCTCCCAGAACACCAGCGCTGCGGGATTTCAGCAGCTTCAAATGGGAAACAAACCTCCTTCGTGGTTTGGGAAAAGACGACTGCTCTCCGAGGGGACTGCATCTCCTGCCAAAACAAGGCCTGCCTGCTGCAAAAGCCTTTGATTCCCCCGCACCTCCGTGCTTTCTGCAGAGGGAGTCAGCAAACCTGGCTCTTACTTTTACTGAAATCTCTGAATTTAGTACACGGGGAAGGAAGGGGCGGTGGTGAGAGAACAGACTCTAAGGCACCACGGCTGCTGGAGCCCACCCTGCACATCACTGCAGGAGGACCAAGCCAGCAGCATGTCTCTGCTCCGGCCCTGGTGCCATGGCCAGAGCCGGGGGCAGTGCCAAGGCAGGTGGGCTCCGGGAGTATGGAATGGGTATTAAAATACAGCGGTGGCTGGGTGCTGGGGGCACAGTGGGCTCATGGCCGGCTGCTTTTGGCTGCAGGTTGGGAGCTGTTGGCACCCCTCAGGCCGCTGCATGGGTCAGCAGCTCGGCTTGGAGCTGGCCCTGCCCTGGCTGATATCCCTGCCGTGGGTGACCACCCTGGCTACTTACCTGCCTCTACATCCTAGGGGCCAGCAAGCTGCCCCCTGGCAGGCTGCTCAGCCTGGTGCTGCCACAGGAATCAGCTCTGTGGACCCCCTGCCGATGCCGGTGCATCCCAAGGAGTGATGTAAGGACCAGCCCCTGCACCTCTGCTGGTCCCCTGGGGTTTGTGTCACTTGAAGGTGTCCTGGGTTACTGCAGGAGCTGTCACATCTGCTCAGCTCACCCTTCTGTGGGGGGATCCTTGCAAAGGGAGCCCTGAGTGGGGTGATAGAGGGTTGGGGGGCAAGGACAAGCTCCAGCCCTTGCTTGCACATGCAGTGCTGGCATTGTCCCTGGGGACAGTCCCAGTCCTATCTTGCAGCCCGAAGACCCAGTGCTTTTCTCTTTACTTTTCCAGGTGCTGGGGTGGCAGGACACCCTCCTGCTGCCGCCCCCACCACCCGATGCCTGGGGACAGCCTGCCCTTGCCTTGACGGGTGGCAGCGGGTGACAAGGGGTGGCGTGGGACCCCCAGCCGGCTTCAACGCACCCCATGGCAGTCCCCTTGGCCGCCTGGCTGTGGCTGATGCACCTAGCCGCCTGCCTGGCTGCCGGGCATGGCATGGCTGGCAAGAAGGAGATCAGCATGGATGGGGACCTGGTGATCGGGGGCCTCTTCCCCGTCCATGAGAAAGGAGTGGGGGGTGAAGACTGTGGCAAGATCAATGAGCACCGGGGCATCCAGCGCCTGGAGGCCATGCTCTTTGCCCTGGATGAGATCAACAAGGACAGGAGCATCCTGCCCGGGGTGAAGCTGGGTGCCCACATCCTCGACACGTGCTCCAAAGACACCTATGCCCTCGAGCAGTCCCTCGACTTTGTCCGCGCCTCCCTCACCAAGGTGGATGGCTCTGAGCACATCTGCCCGGATGGCTCCTATGCTGTTCATGATGACGTGCCCACTGCCATCACCGGCGTCATCGGCGGCTCCTACAGCGACGTTTCCATTCAGGTACCCCGGGCCAGAGGGGCTCAGATGGGGCTGGGGGTTGGTGGGAATAGCAGTGGGTGGGTTAAAACCCTGGTAGCAGTGCAGTGATGATGCTGCCAGTGCTCTTGCATCCCTCACAGTGATGCTGTGCCCCTTTCTGCAATGGGGAGGGAATGGCAGCCCGGCACCTGAGAGGGACATTTCTCTGCTACTATGGGGGACCTGCAGCCCTGATGGTGGCCAGGATCACCTCGGGGGCTGTGGGAAGCCCCATCCACCATAAGCCATGGGAGCTAAGCCGGTGGATCTGTCCCACGTGGGGACAGGGCTTTATTCCACTCCCGGGGTTACGGCCGCAGGCGCAGCTCCTCAGCCCAGGACAATCTCAATGCTCAGGTCCACACAGTCCGCGGTGCCGCCATGCTGCCGCTTCCGTCGCCGCCGCCAGTGGGTTTGGATGGTGCGAGCGGCCTTCTGGCAGCGCTGGTGCCAGACCCTGGCCTGCCACATCCTGGCATAAGCCTGAAGGAGGACACCGGCCTTCTCCTGCCTCACGTAGTCTGTCAGCACCCGCAGGTGCTGCTCCTCCCGCTGATGGGCGATCGTGCAGCGCCACCAGGCCCGGATGAGGCAGGCGCTGCGGGTGGCCACCTCCAGCGTCCGGCGGACCAGCTGCCCCTCCACCAGGCCTGGATGGCCGTGGCTGCACCATGGATGTCCCAGCCCCTCCTGGCCGGCACAGTGCTGAGGGGAGAGTCTGCTGCAGTGTCCTGCCACCCAGTGAGTGGCTGTCCCTGGGGTCCGTTATGGTGCAGCAGCAGGATTTGGCTCATACCCAGTCCTGTGTGTCCTGTCCCGTGTGGAATGGGTGGGTGCCCTGGCATGGCGATGACACTCCTGATGTCAGAATGGTGCCAGGGACGCTGTGGCGGGGGTGTGGCAACACCGATCCTGGCAGGCAGAGCTGCTGAGCAGGAAGGGCACTGGTGCCTCTGCCGCCCAAACCCAGCCCGCAAGGTGCAGCCGGCTGTGAGAGGCACCCGCTTCTGAAAGGCTCAGCCATAGGGCTATATGGCCAGGGGAGCGGGCTACCACCCCCGTGTCCCCACAGGAACAGGCACCCCGGGTGGCATGTAGCTCAGTACCCAAAACCACGGCTCTGCAGACCCAGGGGCTTTGGCGGGGAAAAGATCATCCTCTGAGGATGCAGGCAGCCAGCGGAGCCAGCCGAGTCCTCGGGGCTACCGGTGGGCCGTGTGCTTGCTAGGATATAACAATTCTCCGGTGCATGTCACACCATGTCTGCTGGTCCCTGGGGTCCCCACATCCTCCCGGACATAGAGCAAAGGGAGCTGGGGCCAGGTGATGGATGCAGCATGCTGGTTCACTCCATGTGATTGCATGTCCCGTCCCTTGACGGAGGACCTGGTGTGTGCCTATGGCTGAGGGCACCATCTTAACCACAGGCAGGCAGGTGGTGACGTGGGCATCTCATAGCCAGCCAGGGAGCGCGAGCAGTGCTGGGGTGGCACAGGGGGCTGGCAGATCCCGCTGTGCAGCGAGGCCAGGTAGCATCATTTCTGCGCTCGGGGGCCTTCTTGCCATTAGGGGACTTCTGTCATGGGGAGCATTTGTCTGTGTTAATCCAGCCACATCTGCCGCTGCGGGAGCAGCGAGATGTGGGCAGGCTCACTGGCCCTGCCAGCGTGCTCAAGCCCCTTCCTTGCTGCTCTAAGAGCCTGGGTTTTTAACAGCCCCATCAGCAGGGCTCTTTTCCCCTTTGAAGCTAACAAGGACTTCTGCTAAGCAGATGGAAGGTGCCAGTCCTGCTGGGGCTCCCAAGGGGATGTGCAGGCACCGGTCCCCAGGCCCAGCCCTTCAGCGCCCCTGGCTCCCAGCTTCCAGAGCACTTTCCCCCCACGCTGTGGGGCAGCCGGCACCCCCCAGCTTTCTCCTTGCCCATGAGCATCTCCCACAGGTTGCCTGTGGGGGAGTTTATCCCCTTCACAGCCCTGCATCTCAGAGGAGAGTGCATGAAATAGTAAAAGAAATGAAAGAAATGAGCACGTGTGAGGGCTCAGGCAACCCTGTGAATGCGCGTCTGTGCATCCGTCTGCCAACCAGCACCTTCCAGGTGTGGGGAGGCTGCTCCTCAGCCCCATGGTGGTGCTCGGGAGCATCATGAAACGTTCGGTGTTGGGAAGGGGTCCCTGTGGTGAGAATGTCCCTCGCTGGCCCATGTCTTGAGGCACTCACCTCTCCTCCTCCATGCAGGTGGCCAACCTGCTGCGGCTCTTCCAGATCCCGCAGATCAGCTATGCTTCCACCAGCGCCAAGCTCAGTGACAAGTCCCGCTATGACTACTTCGCCCGCACTGTCCCGCCAGACTTCTACCAAGCCAAAGCCATGGCAGAGATCCTCCGCTTTTTCAACTGGACCTATGTCTCCACCGTGGCCTCAGAGGGTGACTACGGGGAGACCGGGATTGAAGCCTTTGAGCAAGAAGCCCGCATGCGCAACATCTGCATTGCCACCTCGGAGAAGGTGGGCCGCTCCATGAACAAGAAGACTTATGACAGCGTGGTCCGGGCTCTGCAGCAGAAGCCCAGTGCCAGGGTGGTCGTGCTGTTCACCCGAAGCGAAGATGCCCGGGAGCTGCTTGCGGCTGCCCAGAGAGCCAACGTGTCCTTCATGTGGGTGGCCAGTGACGGATGGGGGGCCCTGGAGAGCGTGGTGGCTGGGAGCGAAGCGGTGGCGGAGGGAGCCATCACCATCGAGCTGGCAGCCTACCCCATTAAGGAGTTTGCTGCCTATTTCCGTAACCTCAACCCTTACAATAACAGCCGAAATCCCTGGTTTCGGGAGTTTTGGGAGCAGAAGTTCAAGTGCAGCTTCCACACGCAGGACTGTAGCTGGTACTCCCTCAAGACAGGCAAGTTTGAGCCAGAGTCCAAGATCACATTCGTGGTCAATGCAGTCTATGCCATGGCTCATTCTCTCCACAACATGCACCAGGCACTGTGCCCCAACTCCACCAAGCTCTGCGATGCCATGAAGCCTGTCAATGGCAAGAGGTTCTACAAGGACTTTATGCTCAATGTTAATTTTGATGGTGAGTCCAGAGGTGGAGATGTGGTTTGGCTGCCTAACTGGAAAGGGGCGGGTTGCAGGGGCAAGGAAGAGAGCCAAATTTGACCCAAGACCCTCCAAGTCCTCCAGCCTTCCCCCACCTGGGGACCCCTGTGCCATGGGCTGTGGTTGTCCCAGGATGACAACAGCCCACTACCTATGCTGGGAGGCAATTCAGGCCTTATGTCCCTGGTGTAGAGAAGCTGGTGACCAAATCCATCGTGCTTTAGCTAGGTGGGATCAGTCCCACAAGAGACCCTCCGAGAACATGGGTCCTCAGAGACTTCACTTGCAAGCACTGTGGTTATTCACATTTCAGAGACTAAACTGGAGGGATACCCTTGATCAGGAGCCCACATAGTTTGGGGTCAATTAGAAGAGTGTCCTCTCTGACTTGGGTTGAACCCAGCTACCGAGATGTCACTGAGAGCCCCAGAGACTGAAAATCCCCACTTTGCCCCTGCAGATCTGGCTGAGGCTGCTGAGCTGTTAGGGACATGAGGAGGCAGTTCTCCACCTTTGCTTTCCTGCTCCTAACATGTGCATGGGCAGCAAGTATGAGAGTGAAGGCAGGGAACCGGTTTGACATTTGCCTGTGGCCATGGTGGCATGTGACCCTTTGAGGGAGCCCTTCCTCCAGGCCAGGAGCAAGCACTCTCCTGCCCCATGGTAGTGACCATCACCCCTTCTCCTCCCTCTAGCTCCATTCAGGCCAGCAGACACCAAGAGCATTGTTCGATTTGACCGCTACGGTGATGGGATTGGGCGCTACAACATCTTCAACTATCACCACATGGACGGGCGCTATCGGTACCAGAAGGTGGGCTACTGGGCTGAGGGGCTTATCCTCAACACCAGCCTCATCCCATGGGCTGAGGCCTCCATCCCTGTCTCCCAGTGCAGCGACCCCTGCAAGAAGAACGAGATAAAGAGCATGCAGCCTGGAGACGTATGCTGCTGGATCTGCATCCCCTGCCAGCCCTATGAGTACTTGCTGGATGAGTTCACCTGCATGGACTGCGGTCTTGGTTATTGGCCCAATGAGACCCTGAATGGCTGCTATGAGTTGCCCCAAGAGTACATCCGCTGGAAGGATGCCTGGGCCATTGGTCCTGTCACTATCTCTTGCCTGGGTTTTATCTCCACGCTCTTTGTTTTTGGAGTCTTCATGAAGAACAACGACACCCCCATCGTGAAGGCCTCCGGCCGGGAGCTCTGCTACATTCTCTTGACCGGGGTCCTCATGTGCTATAGCATGACCTTCATCTTCATTGCAAAGCCCTCCACTGAGGTGTGCACGCTCCGGCGCCTGGGGCTGGGCACGTCCTTCGCCGTCTGCTATTCAGCCCTCTTGACCAAGACGAATCGCATTGCCAGGATCTTCAGTGGGGTGAAGGAGGGGGTCCAGCGTCCCCGGTTCATAAGCCCCACATCACAGGTAGTCATCTGCATGGCCCTCATCTCTTGCCAGCTGATCATCGTCATCATCTGGCTGCTGGTGGAAACCCCTGGCACCGGCAAGGAGACGGAGCCTGACAAGAGGTACATCGTCACCCTCAAGTGCAACAACCGTGACTCCAACATGCTCATTTCGCTCACCTACAATGTCCTCTTGATCGTCCTCTGCACAGTCTATGCCTTCAAGACACGGAAATGCCCTGAAAACTTCAATGAGGCCAAATTCATCGGGTTCACCATGTACACGACCTGCATCATCTGGCTGGCCTTCCTGCCCATCTTCTATGTGACCTCCAGCGACTATCGTGTAAGAGCCTGAGTTTTAGGGGCTTTAATATAGGGCTTGATCTGAGTGGTTGTGGCCATTTGGGCCCCATGGGGTTTGTGACTAGAGATTGCATGGGCCTGGAGAAGGATCTTAAGCCACAGGCTTGGTGATGGTCACCTCTGCACTGGGGAGTTTGGGACCAGGTGAAATGTGGCCGAAGGGGCAATGAGTCCTGTGGAGAAGGCACCAACCCCCCCTTGACAGACTGCTAGGGTGAGGATGGAAAATGGACCTGAGACCTCCAGAGACCCCTGACCTGACCACAGAGGAGTGATTTCCATCCTTCAGCATTGCAACGTGAAGGCATGAGAATGCCCCTGGCCCATATGGATACTCCCCCAACCAGGGGGTGAAAGCCAACCTCAGGGCCAGCATGGTCCCTGGGGAGCTGAGCAGTGCCAGGGACAGGGGAGCACAGGGCACACCCTGCAGCACCTCAACCTGCCTGGCAAGGCAAGGCAAGGCGTGCTTGCCAGGCCTGGAGGACTCGGTGGGGGCAGTTGGAGGCTTCCAGAGAGGACCTGTGTTCCGCAGTGGGAGCAGGAACTGGGGTAGGGGTGCTGGGCTCTGGCCCTGGCCACAGCCCCAAAGCAGTCTGTTGGCAAGGCAGGGGGTGCTGCTCATGGTTGCAGGGGCAGCATGTCCCCATCAGGGCAGTGCCCATCCTCTGCTGTGGGTCCACCCTGACGGAGGGACCTGGCGTGGGGTAGGATTGTCCCTGTGGGGTGCAGGCAGCAGCCCCTGCCTGGTGAGGCTGGCTGGTGCTACAGTGAAGGCTTCATCCTGCCCCTCTCTGGGCAGAGGGCTGGTGGCAGGAGCACCTGATGCCCACCCCTGTCTCCAGGTCCAGACTACGACGATGTGCATCTCAGTGAGCCTCAGCGGCACCGTGGTCCTGGGCTGCCTCTTCACCCCCAAGCTTCACATCATACTCTTCCAGCCGCAGAAGAACGTGGCCAGCCACCGTGTGGGCACAGCTCGGTTCAGTGTGGCAGCCGCCAGCTCCAGCCAGTCCCATGGTGAGCATGGTGGGGCTGGGGAAGGGCTGGGTGGCAGCACCCCCATCCTGAAGGGGGCAGGAGCACCCCAGCATGAGTACCCTGAGCGAAAGTGGGGTGCAGGGTAGGGTATGGCTGGAAATGAGAGTGTGAAGGATGCTGTGTTCCCTATGGCTCATCCCCCTCCCAGCCTCTCACCTCCCATGCCTGAAAGCCCTAAGGCTGCAGCACATCGTGCCAGGGGGGATACTGTGCTCAGGGGCCTGTCATTTCCCTGAGGGGACATGGCCACCCCAAATACTCTCCATCCCAGCCCTGAGGGATGCAGCCCCCCAGGCACCCATCTCCCACTGAAGAGGGATGCCCTGAGGGTGGGTTGCGGCTGCCGGATCCCAACCTGCCCCTAACTGATTCCTTCCTTGCCAGGCTCTGCCTCGCAGTATGTGCCCACAGTGTGCAACGGCCAAGAGGTGGTGGACTCCACAACGTCATCCTTGTGAAGGACAGGGGGACCAGGCTGTGGTGCGGCCACCCTGCGCCTGGCTCCCTCCTCAAGGACAGCGGTGCCTGCAGCACAGTACAGACTGCTCAGGTGCCAGAGGCAGGCAGGAGGCTCAGCCCCTGCCCCAGCACAAGCCACACATTCCACGTGTTGGGTCATGGCATGTGTCACCCTTCGCTTGCACTTGAACCACTTTACGTGTCCCCTGCACTAAGCCATGGCGAACACCCCCAGACCCCTGCACTGGGCCATGGTGAAGATACCAAGTCCTTGAACTGAGCCATGGTGTATGTGCCCCTGCCACCTGCACTGAGACACGGTGCACATCCCTCCAAGTTACCTGCACTGAGCCATTGTGCACCCCTAATCCCCCGCACTGAGCCATGGTGAGTGCCCACCACATCCCTTGCACTGAGCTGTAGGGTACATCCCTGTATCTGCACCAAACCGTGGTGCCAGCCCTGCTCCACATCCCTCGCGCCATGCCATAGCGCACAACCCAACTCTGTCTCTCCAAGCCCCATTGCAAGTCACACTTTGCTAGGGCTGCACTTCCTGCTCCCTCCGCTGCAAGCCCTGTGCTGGCATACACTGCCCTCACCCCATCACCCACCCTGCTTTCCTGCTGCAGGTCCCTTCTGTTACCCAGCTGCTCCATGCCACCCTTGCCCCGCGCTTTGCACAGCTTCACCTTTTCCTCCTCATTTTTGGCCCCAGGAAAGCTGCTGAGTGCTGCTGGGCTGGGCCCAAGCTCCCTCTATCCCTCCCCTCACTGTGTGGGGTGCTGCTCCCCCCCTTCCCGGGAGACAGCACAGGAGTAGGGACAAATGCCAACTGCCCCCCCAAGATCCACGGGGGGGGGTGGCAGTGGCTGAGGGCAAGTAACGGAACCCAGGTATCTGAGCCCAAACCGGTTTTTAAGAGTAGATTTATTCTGTGAACAAGAGTGTGACTTTTCTTTTTGTAATTTATGTAAATAAAGTGATTTTGTTGTTTGTTTTTTGTTTTTAATGGATCTTCCAGAGCTCAGGTATGGCTGAACCTGAGGGAAGGGGACAGACCCTCGCGGAGGGCAGAGCCACTGCGCACCACGGGGAGCAGAGGGTAAGGGGCTATGCAACAGCCCTCTCTGACGTGCTGCTGCTCCCAGGAAGGTGGCTGCATGAAGAACACAGGGCACAGCTCCAGGGACAGGGGTTTAAGGACCTGGCTCCAGCCATACTAAGAGCCGTTAGGGCCTTGGGGGCTGGGAGCTGTGGCCCTCCGCTTCAGTGGGATGATGCAGATGCTGTTTTTAGCTTCTTTGATTCTCCACCACCGGCCGAGCCTACAGATGAAAGAGATGGGGGTCATCCTGAGCCAAGCACTGTAGGAGGAAGGGCTGCACCCCTGGGCAGGGGAGACAGTACCGGTGCTCCTGCCCAATGCCGGCCACCAGGAAGTCACCAGCTGCAGAGAACTTGAGGCTGTTGACAAAACCCACCTGGAGGGAACAAGGCAGGTGAGGGGCTAACACAGCCTCCTCCTGCCACCCAGGCAGGGGAACCCCACGAGAAGACCCCACTCCCCCCCAGCATCCCCAACCTCCCCATCCATACTAAGGGGATGTCCCAGAGAGGCTCCAGCTTCCGAAATCCCTCGCTGCACTTCCAGAGCTTCACGCTGGTGCTGTGGGAGCCTAGGGCAGAGAGAGGAGACTGTCATGCAGCCCAACTGGGCACGGGAGTAGGATGGTCCCACACGCACTCCCCAAACCCCTGTTCCAAAGCAGCTGCCACACACCTGTAGCCAGGAGGTCACTGTTGCGCAGGGCAGCCACTGCTGAAATCCAGTATGGCTGCTGCAGGCCCTGGGCATCCTGCACGCCATGTGCCTGCCGGGCCAGCACCAGCGGCTTCTTCTTTGTCACCCCCCACAGGGCGATGGACCTGCCAGGACAGCAGTGAGGGCGCTGAGTGGGGCACTGCCTGCCCCGCCCCCCCAGGCACCATCCTGGCCCTGTGCTCACCCATCATCAGCTCCCGACACCATGTGCTCCTCATTGATGAGCTGGATACAGTCGATGGAGCCCCTTTGAACAGAAGAGGCAACTGCTATCAGTTATGAGCATGCTTTGGGATCGCATTTAGGAGACAAGGGCTCCCGGGGGCATCAGCATCCCCAGTGTGCTGCTGCCTGCCCACAGGCCCTGCTCCTGCCCCAGACCTACTGGTGCCCACAGAACACGAGCTGCGACTCCTCAGGGATTTTCCAGAGCCTCACGGTGCCGTCCCGTCCCCCTGCCGTCACACAGCACTCCCGACTCAGACTGTCCAGCCCCATGATGACATCCTGGTGCCCAAACCTGGAGAAGGAGATTGCAAATTGCTGCTGGGAGCACGGCCCTTTGCAGCCTTGCCTCTCCTGGGGCCGCTGGCGCATTCCATGGTAGCAGGGTAGGTGGGGTTCCAATCCAGGTCTTACAGCGTCTCTACATAAGCATTTTCCGCCACGTTCCAGACCTTTACACAGCGGTCATGGGAGGCACTGTACAGCTGGTGCGTGCCCTTCCGGAAGGACAGGCCCTACAGACGGACGGACATGGGCACAGCAGTGAGGGGCGCCAGGAGAACACAGCTGCCCAGCCCTGCAGGCAGGGTGGTTGATGCCCCTCACTCACTGAGACAGCGTCCCGGTGCCCAGTGAAGATGTGCAAGCGCTTGCAGGTAGCTGTGTCCCAGATCATGATCAGCTTGCTCCTGTCTCCTGTGGCCTGGCAGACAGCAGAGAATGCCCAACACCTGCCTCTTGGGGACCCACCGCCCACCACAGCCTCCATTCCCTTGCCCATGTGGCTCCCAGGGACCCACTCCTGACTCCAGTGGGGGAAGGGGCTGCTTCTACCCAGCAAAGTACATCCAAGCATAAGACACTTCCCCCCCCAGGACTGCAGGAAGGATGCATTCTCCACAGCCACTTCTCTGTCGCACACAGCAACGCCAGCCCCCTCTCCTCGTACCAGGTACTTGCCATCTGACGAGATGGCCATGCAGAGAATGTGGGACACGTGGCCCATGTGCTGCTCCTCGGTGCCCTTCTTTCCCCCGGGCACCACGCACAGCTTCTTCCCACTCTCCACCTCCCCTGCAGGTAAGGCATCATCATCACCCCATGGGAGCCTCCCACAGAGCCCAAAGAGATACACGTGCACGTCCAGGGAAGGGCCAAGGGCCAAGCCACCTCTGTGGGCACCTATGGCCCTGCTGCTGGGGGAAGAGCCAGTCACAGCCCCAAGGGAACACTTGCATTTGATGAGGGAGCCGTCCTTGGAAGCAGAAAAGATGAACCTGTCGTCTGGAGAGATGACCAGGCAGGTGACGGGCAGCTGGTGTCCCCGAAACACACGGATGCTGGCTGGATCCGGTGGCTGCACCTACAAGGAGAGCAGGATGGAAACTGGGCTGCCCTGGCCCTGGCCTGCCCCCTTCCCCAGGCACAGTACCCGAGCACAGCACCCTCCCTTCTTCAGGGTGCCAGCAGCTGGCACCTCTGGTGGGAGAAGGGCCCTGGTCCCATAGCCAGCACAGCAACCCGGGGGTGCCAGCCCTGACCAAGCGTCCCCCCAAGCCAGCATTTACACTCCGGTAACCCCGTGCTGAGCACTTACATCCTTGGCGACCAGGCGCTGCAGCCGGCCCTTCTGCTCGAGCTGGGAAGTAAGTGGGAGCTCAGCGGAGACGGCCCCGGCCCCGCCGCCGGCCGCCACCGGGATGGAGAGGCAGCGCCTGCCCCCTGCTCACCACGTCCTCCTTCAGCCGGTCGCCGATGAGATCCTCCTGCTGGGCATCCTCCTCCTCCTCCGCCGCCCGCTCCTGCTCTGCAGCGGACACAGCCCGTAACGGCCGCGCTCAGCGCCCGGGGCCGCCCAGCAGCAGCGCCGGCACCTCGCGGGACTCACCGTGCCGGCGGAGCTGCTCCAGGTAAAGCTTGGCCAGGCGCAGCTTCTTCTCCTGCGGCGTCTCCTCCACCTCCTCCTCTGCCGCCACCGCCTCCCGCCGCCGCCGTCCCAGCAACGGGCTGCGGGGACACGCGTAAGAACCGGTACGCCCACCGACACACCTCACACCCTCGGCGCAGCCCTTACCCTTCCGTCTCAGAATCGCTGGACACCTCCTCGTCGACCGGCCGGCCCGCCGCCGCCCGCGGCCTCCCGTCGGCTCCCGGGACCTGCGGGACGAAACGGGGTGATCCACGGGAAGGAGACGGGACGAGAGCGCCGCCACCCGCCAGGGCGCTCCCTCCTCGCTCCCCTTTCCCCGCCCGCCCCTCACCGCCGCCCGCGGCCGCCGCCGCCGCCCTGCCACCCCGCGCGGGGCCTTGGCCCTCCGGCCGCCCGCCGTTGCCGCCATGCTGTCCCCGCACGTGGCACCCGCCCCGCGGCCAGGCCACGCCCCGGCCGCGCCGACTGGCTGCTGGCGCGCCGGAAGCGCGGGGCAGCCCGGGCCCGGGCCGCCCCCTGCAGCACCGCCTCCCCACCCCGGAGCCCCAGCGGCGGCCCGCGCCCTCACCCGGGTTGTGGCCGCGTTCACTCCGCACCAGCGCCCCCAGCCAGTGTCGAGCCGCGCTCCCTCGACGGCAGCCCCGTCCCTGAGCACTGGCCCCGCCCCTGCGGTGGTGCTCCCACGCCCAAGGGACCGGCCCCCGGGAAGACAGCCCCGGTGGCAGAGCCCTGGGAGAGCGCTAGAGCGGGCCGGAGCGGGCAGTCGCCCGCCGCGTGACTGCGGAAGGCCAGCGCTGCCTCCTTTGCCCAGCGCCAAGCACATCACAGCCCACGTACCCCACTCGGAGGCAGTGTGGCAGGTACGGTGCATGGGGTGGGCGCTTCCCAAATCAACGTCTCAGTATGTTCAGACCTTCGGGAAACCTCAGCTAGGCTCAGCCGTGGGGCACACCCTCTGGTCCTGTCATGGTGGTACCAGAGACCCGTCTTCGGGTTGAAGAATGGGGTTGATTGAAGAATAGGGTTGCAAATGAATAACCTCTGGAAGTTAGTCTTTGTTAGCAACTATAGAGAAAAGGAAACTACTAAAATAATCTTTGACAGAACCACCGGGTGGTCACTGATATGACAACGATCCCAAACCAAAGTGATGAAGAAATAACCACCAGGGGTCCGAAAGCCCACTCACTACCACATTTTTGTGTGCATATGGGAGGCATTCTGTGAAAGTATGATGTAACGTATGTAATCTAACGAATATGTATGAGAAACAACAATATAATCACAGCCTGGTTGATGCTTGCGGGAGACACGCTTGGAGGAGCTGTCCCTCGTGTCTCCCGGCACCGCAATAAAGAATACCTGCTTGTCAACTTAGAACTTTGTTGGCGACTTCCTGGAGTTTTCTCCCAGTCAGTTTGGCACCCCAGGTGGGACCCTCTCTGCTCGGCTGCAGGGCCCGCTGAGGACAAGGCTCCCTAGGGCCCCCGGGACAAATTTCCCCGGAGGGACCCCTGGACTCACTCGGATCACTGTGGGAGCAGACAGGGACCATCGCCATCACTGTGAAAGTATTCTTTTGATTATTTTGTTTTGCGGCATTCCATAAGGCATAGGAGATGTCCTATGCAGGAATGCGGGGTAGCGTTCTGCAAGGCTTACGAGACGTCCAACACAGGAACACAGTTAACATTCCATAAGGCGTTTCTCCATATCACTAACCACATCTGTAATCCCTCCCCTTTTCTTGTCCCTATATGACCTCCCTTAGGCCTTCAACTATCATCTAAAGCAAGCCAGCTGTTCAGGCCCAGCTATTAGGCCTTCAGTTATTATCTAAAGCAACCCAGAGCCCAGCAAGGCACTTTACTGCAATATGTTGATGACCTATTAATTGCTACCAGAACTGAGAAAGAATGTGTTCAATGGGCTGTAGAACTGTTAAACTTTCTGGGGCTAAATGGATACCGGGTATCTAAATTGAAGGCTCAACCAGTTCAAACTCGAGTATCTTATTTAGGATACAAAATAACAGGAGGACAACCAGAACTTGGAGCAGCTCGGAAGGAAGCAATTTGCCAAACACCGCGACTATCCATGGTTAAAGATCTCCAGACATCTCTGGGAATTACAGAATGGTGTCGACTCTGGATCCGAGATTATGGTGCTCTGGTAAGACCCTTATATGAGCTGCTAAAAGAAAATCCAACCTTTCTAAAATGGACAGATCAAGCTGAAGAAGAGTTTAAAAGTTTAAAGACAGAACTCATGAGAGCTCCAGCTCTGGGGCTCCCAGACGTAATGGAACACTTTTGGCTATATTCCTATGAGAAACAGGGAATTGCCTTGGAGGTCTTGGCTCAAAGATTGGGACCTTATAAAAGAACAGTGGCCTATTTTTCAAAACAACCGGATGAACCAAGTAAAGGCTGGCCTGGATGCTTGAGAGCAGTGGCAGCAGTTATCTTAAACATCCAAGAGGCCTGAAAATTTACGCTGGGACGAAAGATCACCGTGTTAGTATCACACGCAGTATCAACAGTCCTAGAACAAAAAGGTACACACTGGCTATCGCCATCACGTTTCTTGAGGTATCAAGCCATGGTAGCAGAACTGGATGATGTGGAAATTGTGATCGCTAATGTTGTGAAGCCAGCATCTTTCCTTCAGGAAACCCTTAGCGAACCATTGACTCACGACTGCTTGGCCACTATGGAGACAGTGTGCTCAAGCCGACCAGACCTGAAGGAGGATCCTCTGGAGGGTGCAGATTCCTGGTTCACCAATGGCAGCAGCTTTGTTAAAGATGGTAAACGAAGAGCAGGATATGCCATAACTACAACTTCAAAGGTAATAGAAGCTAAACCATTGCCCTCTAACACCTCAGCACAAAAGGCAGAAATAATAGGCCTGACTAGAGCCTTGGAGTTGGCAAAGGTCAAGCAGATAAACATATGGACTGATTCCAAATATGCCTTTGGTGTAATTGATGCAGATGGAGCAATGTGGAAAGAACGAGGACCTTTAAATACCCAGGGAAGACAAATTAAACATGCAACGGAAATTCTGCGATTGTTAGAAGCTGTACAATTACCTAATGAAGTGGCTATCATACACTGTAAAGGACATCAAAAAGGTAACTCTGATCAGGAGATTGGAAATAATTTGGCTGATCGTGAGGCTAAATGGGCATCAGAAACAGAAAGAATTGAGGTGATGTCCTTAATTCCTGACGGTAAACTGGTAATTGAGCAAAATAAACCTAGGTACTCTAAAGAAGATATGAAACTAACTGAAGACTTGGAAGGACAGGAAAATGAAAAGGGTTGGATAAAAAAACCTGATGGGTGAGCAGTGATCCCCTGTAATCAATTATGGAAGTTGTTACAAAAAGAACATAACAAAACTCATTGGGGAAGTAAATGTCTTGTATAAACATTTGAACAAACAGATCGTAGGAAGAAATTTGTATACCGTAGTGCAATTAGTGACAAAACAATGTCAACTATGTCTGAAAAATAACCCTAAGACTGAAAACAGGAATCAGGTAGGGACAATTGGAAAAGGGACTTATCTGGGACAACAGTGGCAAATAGATTTTTCTGAATTACCAAGAAAAGGAAGTTATTGATGTTTGTTGGTATTGACAGATACTTTTTCAGGGCAGCCAGAAGCATTCTCTTGCAGGGCAAATAATGCAAAACACGTGATTAAGGTGCTATTAAATGAAATAATACCTTGCTTTGGTGTACCAGCAACTATCTCCTCTGACTGCGGTACACATTTCAGTGCAAAATTATTACAAGAAATCAGCAAGAAATTGGAAATGGATTGGCAATTACATGTTCCATATAGGCCTCAGGCCAGTGGGCAAGTAGAGAAAATGAACCACTTAATTAAACAACAGCTTGGGAAGATTTGTCAAGAGACAAAGTTATACTGGTATCAAGCATTACCATTAGCCTTACTGAGCATCAGAACGAAACCTTGGTCAAAGGAAGGAACTAGCCCATGTGAGATTTTATATTGAAGACCATATCAATCTCAGTTTAAAGGAGAGAGCCTAGAAGAAGCAGGAGAAGGGTGCCTTCAACAGTTCTTGGTAAACTTGGGAAAACAGTTAGAAGAAATAAATGGCAGTGTTAGGGACCAGGGCCAGAGCTTTAGATTATCCTATTCATCCTTTTGAGCCAGGAGATTGGGTTTTTATTAAGAATTGTGCAGGTGATCCCCTAGAAGAGAAGTGGAGTGGACCATACCACGTATTACCGACTACCTTTACAGCAGTGAAGATAAAGGACCAGCCTGCTTGGGTACATTACTCAAGAATCAAGAAGGCGCCAGAACCAGAAAAACACCAGAACCGAGAAAAAGTATGGTGCATTGAGTCTTCAGGACCCACACATATGAGACTATATTGATCATAATTTGGACTTGTATAATAATAAGTCTAGGAGCATGGAATCAAAATCTGTATCTGAGATTGATATGAAGTATTACTAATGTCTTAAACAAGAGTGATTGTTGGATCTGCATTCAGCTGCCTTAACCAGGAGAGAGACTGGGTATTCCTTTAATTGGCTTCCCTGTCCCCTTTAAGATGGAGAGATCTTGTTTGTACCAACCAGAGCCATACATATTTACAGGTTTTAAGGACACAAGCCTGGAATATGTCAGAAGTTAAATGTGTAACCACTAACAAAACTCTTAATCAGGGCAAGCTGTCAGTACGAAATTACCTGTATTGCAGCTGGGCAATGCAACTTCACCTTCAAAAACCTTTAACTGGTTATTGGAATGTTCCTGAAGGGAAAGGGTGGTATTTGTTATGTGGAGAAAATGCCTCTAAGGCTTTGCCTCCTAACTGGAAAGGGACATGCACACTACGAGTAGTGGTTCCAAGCTTTACAGTAATTAACATTCATCCCTCTGGAACCTGGGTTCGGAATTTTATTTAAAGAATCAAACAAGAATATAATCCCATAGCAGAACAAAACACTACTTTCCATAGCTTTGTTGGATGGCTCATTCAATCTCTAAGTGTTACTGAATTAGAAAAAGCTATTGCAAATATCTCAGCTGCAACTGAGGAAATGGAAAAATGGAACTGCTGATGCTGTTCTAGCGTTACAACAAGAAATAACCAGCCTATCTAAAGTAGTGCTCCAAAATCAAATGGCATTAGATACACTGTTAGTGTCCCAAGGAGGAGTTTGTTCTGTAATCAATGAAAGCTGCTGTTCCTACATAGATCAAAGTGGCAGGATTGAAACAGATCTGGAGGGAATTTGGAAACAAAGTAAAATATTTCATGAAATGGCCAAGGATGGTACCTCCTGGGGGTTTGAATATGGAAAAAATTAACCTCATGGTTACCTAATCTCTCCTGGTTAAGGCAACTGGTTGTCGGGATATTAATATTAATTGTTTTAACATTGATTACTTGTGGTATGATACAATGTTCCTTTTGGTGTTGCAAACAATCCATGATGCACTATGATGAATGGAAGAGAAACAAAATTAAGCATCAAGTAGAAACAGAGAAATACTTCAGGAAACTTTAAATAAGAATGAAATAACTCAGTTGCAAAAGAATTTGCAATAGGACAAGAAAAGGGGGGATTGAAGAATGGGGTTGATTGAAGAACAGGGTTGTAAATGAGTAACCTCTAGGTTTTAGGCTTTGTTAGCAACTATAGAGAAAAGGAAATTACTAAGTTAAGCTTTGCCAGAATTGCCTGGTGGTTACTGATACGACAACGATCCTAAACCAAAGTGATGAAGAAATAACCACCAGAGGCATTCTCTAAAAGTATGATGTAAGGTATGTAATCTAATGAATAAGTATGATTAACGACAATATAATCACAGCCTGGTTGATGCCTGGGAGGGACACGCTTGGAGGAGCGATCCCCCGTGTCTCCTGGCGCCGCAATAAAGAATACCTGCTTGTCAACTTAGAACTTTGTTGGCGACTTCCTGGAGTTTTCTCCGAATCAGGGTGAGCCAGGGTGGTGGCTGTCCACCTGGAAGGGGTGGGTGCAGAAGAGCCTGTCCTGGTGATGCTCTAAAGGTCTAAAATGTGCTTTTCGGCCCAAACTTTATTTCATGCATTCAGCCTCTTTGCCCTTTAGTACTGGGGAGAACGGAAGGCCACTGGGTCACCAAAAAAAACCAACCAACTCCACCTGGGTGTGCAGACCACCCAAACCATTCACATGGGTCAGACTCTTGTAAATGAACAGGGGAAGAGGATCAGCTGCTTTCCATCCGACTTTATTTTCAAATACAGTTTCTTAAAAAACCCAGAACACCTTAACGCAGAGGTTACAAGGAACAGTATTAGGAAATCCAATCATACAAAAAATACTACATCTAAGCTGCGGTAAATAGATTTATTTTTGGTAACATACATTTAAACTGGCACTAATTACACAGTAACTAAAAGGTAACTAACATGAAACCACAGAACCCTCACTTTTCCGTAGCTGAATGGGACTTGGTCGTTTCAGAGTGATCACATTTTCAAACTGATGTTTTACACCACTGAGCCATGAAAACCAGATCTTCCTAAATGTGATGGCACTCAAGCTACACTTGATTCCACAAACAGCCATGTAACTGTTGTACTCAATTAGCATAGGACTTAGTTACAAAGTAGTTACAGACCAATCCTCTGTGTTGACAGCTTTTTCTCTTTGTAGAGAGGGCTCATCCTGTGGGGAAGGGTAGCGCCTCTTTCACTCATAGTTTTCGCCTACTAAGTCGTTATCATCATTAGTAAGGACAGAAATGGCAGAAAACCAGGAATGAGAACTTTCTGATGAAGAGGTAGTAAGGTTTCTGCAAGCTGCAGTGCTTTGTCTGGGAGAAAAGAAAAAGAAATAGAAACAGTGCTACCACTTTTTTCATCCCCAGGCCCACCTCCCACAAAACTCCAAGGACAGTTAGCTCCCACACAGAGATTTATTGCTTTGACCTGTGCAATCACACTTTCAAACACTTGACTAGAACAGCAACAGCAGACAACAGTATCAGAAGCAAGAGGAAAAACCCTTGCTTGAAGCAGAATCTGGGTTCCAGACTGAAATAAGTAGGCAATTCGGACAGTGAGTGACAGAGAAGCAACCTTTAAGCTCATGTGTAAAGCACCTTGAGACAAGAAGCAAAAAAATCTCTATCTTAATCCTTGCACAATCTATCTGAAATAGGCTTTAAAAGAGAAAAGACTGGCTGAGACAAGAAATCAGCAACAGAACCTTGGAAGAATGTTTGGTTTCAAGATTTTCTCTCCTTCAAAATAGCCAAAACAAATCCACAATAGCCCAGGATAAAAAGGCTCCCAGAGAGAACATGTGGTGGCTACAGCCTAGCAAACAAACTGGACAAAATAGCAGAAACATTTAGAACATGCTTGCTTACTTTGCCAGGATAGGCTGTCCAGGCCACGTGCCATCTTCATTATTCAATTCTGTAAGAACCACCTGAAAGACAGTTCAGGTAATTGAGAAAGGTAACTGCAAGTCTGCTACACAGTCCGTAAAATCATTGACAAATCACACTTGCGATGTTTGCTCAAAGTACATAAAAGCAACTGAAAAAAAGAAAAAACAAAAAACCCATAGCAGAGAAAGCAGTACATGAGAATCAAACGTTATGCCCCTTACCTGACCATGATAGAGCCCTGCCTCTTTGACTGTGCTATCCAGCTTGCAGAGAAGCCTGTGACAGTTACATGCATCCCTGCCCCATAACCTAGCTTCCTTCTCCTCAGTGATATTAAATACTTTTCTCATTTCTGCCTCAATGGTAGCTGTTCAGGAGAAAAACAACACCAAAATTCCTGAAACATGAGTGCTTTGTGGAAAAAAGAAAACCTCACAAGCCAGGCATTCAGCAAAGAGGTACATCACTGATGCTTTCGGTTATGTACTTGCCTGTCAAGCCCTCAAACTAATAATGCTCAGAACACACTCAGAAATTTCTGCCCAAAGGCCAGCTGCTGCGAAACAGTCATCATTTGAAGGCTCAAGAAGCAAGAAGGAAGTGTTCTCAGCTACTATTCGCAGGTCATACATCAGCAAACAAACAAACAAAGTATCTTTATGAACACACGGCAGCTGACAGTCAGTATTTTTACACAAGAAAACATAGCAAAGATACAGAGAGAGAGAGAGAAAGAGAGAGATGGGCCAAATTTCAGGGAGAAGCAGAGGAAGAGCCATTAAGAAGTCTGAAACGTTCACACACCAGGAAGAAGAAATCATAGGAGAACCAGAGACAGAACTGCTGTACATGACTGATGTGGACGTTTGTTAAGGACATGAGTTAGTTAGAAAAGTACTCCTCAAAGCTCTTAATCACAACTCCCTGTATCACACACAGAATCACTACGGCTGGAAGAAACTCAGGTGGTTCTTCATTCAAACACTCAAGGCAGGGCCAACAGTGAATTCAGATCAGGCTCCTCAGGGCTTACCCAATCAGGCATTTAAAAACTGCAAGGCAGGAGATTCCCCACCCTTCAGGGCCCTATTCAAGTGTCCAGCTGTGCTAATAGAGAAAACATTTTAACTGTACTAGCTGGAATCTGTCCTGTTTCAATTTATGACCACTGTCTGTTGTTTTGTTGCTTTGTGACTCAGTAAGCAGCCTGACTCCACCTTCTCAGTAACCTCCTCACAGGTGCTATGAGGACCCCCAAAATCTTCTCTTTTCCAGGCTAAACGGAGCTCCCTCAGTCTCTTCTCAGACATCCCATGATCCAAGTTTGACTGCCCTGCTGGCACTCATTAGATTTGCTCCAGTTTATCAACACTGGTCTTGTCCTGGACGGCACAAAATATCTCTTGAGGTAGCCTCAGAACACAGCTTCACCCATCAGAGAACTACTTACCAACAGTATCTGCTATGCTAAAGCGACAGCTGATCACGGTGTCAGGATCACTGCTTTTACACAGCTTCAGCTCGAGGGGATAAACTTCAACTTTAGAATGCTTCATAACAACATCACGTTCCACTACCTGCAAAGAGAAGGCAGACGTGATAAACAAAACAACAAGTACCGAGCAGTGCTCTGTAAGGTACACTTGCCTAAATATTCTAAGCTGTAGGTCTTCCAAGTCAAGCCATAAACTGAACACTGACTTGCTTCCAAGTCACAACCACTGTCAGCTTGTTTTGAAGGTTTTATTTTCTAAAACATAAGAAACCACAGTGCTTTCCTTCCAAACTGCAAAGTTCCAAAGGTCCACCATCACAGCTGAACAGACATTTGAGAGAACACTCCAGTAAGTACACCTACCCATCCACTCTCAGCATATTTAGAGGAAGGTATTCCGTAAGACCAGACACCACGCTTTTCATACAGATCACAAAACACATCAGACCAGAAAGGAAAGTACATTTCAGGGGCCAGTTATGAGACAACTCTGATGTAACTGGAGGAAGAAGGGAAATAAAAACCCACAGAACTCCACAAAACACCAAAAACCAGAACACCAAACAGCACAGCACAATTCCCTCCACAGTTCTTTACCTGTAAAATTGAGATCGTAATTTATTGAACCATCTGGTGTCATTTTTAAAAGTAAATAGTGTTTCAGAGGCATTTGGACAACAGCCATAATTAACAATCTCCTCAAACTTTTGATCAGGCCTGGAGTGATCAGGCAGTTGGACTACACGATTCTTGTAGGTCCCTTCCAACTGAAATGTCCTATTCTATTTGAGTGACACCAGACTTGCTATGACCTACATCTGGGTCATGCTTCCCTCTTCTGAGCTTTCATAGGGTTGTATTAGATTAGGTAAGGTGCTTTAAAGGTAAATAATTAACAAACACATCTGGAAAGATCTTCAGTGTTTGGCTGTTACAACAGAAAGTAAAACTCTCCCTCTTTAAACACCTTTGACAGGCAAATCAGCCCTTTTTGTTTTGGCTTGTCTGGTTTTTTTGTGGGTTTTTGTTGGGGTTTGTTCTTGCTGTCATTTGTTTGTTGTGGGGTTTGTTTTTTCTTTTAAAGAAAAGTAACACAAAGGAACCAATTCACAAGTTCTCCATTTCTTTTTCAAAAGGAATTTCATTCAATGGGACATCCTGTTCTCCAGGATTCCATAGCAAGAAGCAAATAAATAAAAACCATATTCAGGAATGGAAGAACTCTCCCCCAAGAAGTTTGTGATGAGCTCATTGTGTCCATTAGGACACATGAAGGACAAAGAAGGGTCTCTAATTGCCTACAGATGTCCTTTAAAGAGTGTCTGACCAACTGGCTTGCCCTCTGTCACAGTAAAACGTGGCCACCCCGTTGGACAGCAACCTGAGCACAGCACTCAGGAAGTCCACTGGTCTGCATTCTGCACATTTAAACACTTGGGGACTCTGCAGAAGACTGCACAAATATATGGTTAGAGATCATCAAAAGAAACCTGAACCACAAGCAAATCTAATCTAACCCTCCTGTACTTGACTCTGATCATCAGACACATAGAAGTGGAACAAATACCAGCTTGTAGAATTACAAAGATGCCTGAACACTACTTTCCAAATTCTACTCCTAGGGGTATTTTCATGTAGCAATTACAGTTGAACCAGCTTTAGGAAAAGGATTAAAGCATTCAAAGACCACAAGCTGAAGTGCTTTGCTTCCAACACTATCTGGAGAATACTGTAACCAAATACTGGCCATGTTCTGCTCCGGTGCAGTGCTACAGCTTCTGTGCCCAAACGACCTTTCACTTTATGTTTCTATGGAGGCTGTCACATCCCACAAACCAAACGTTCTGCTATATTTTAACATGGAAAGATAAAAATCCACTTCAGTTACCGCGTTAACAATAAACACGAACCTGCACTCTCATAGCAATTCAAAACTTTAAGAGTTTACTCTTAACTGGGCTGCAGTAACTCAGAATCTTACACCTGCAAACAGCCTCAGCGCTAAGCTCTAGCTCCCAGGAGTTACAGTGCTGAAGAGTTGCATCTGATACCCCAAGAAAAGGGCGCTCACATGGTTAAACCTGCCATCCAAGTGTTTTCCCAACAGCACCCATATCCACTGTCCAAATTCTGAAAAGGGAGTGTCTAACAGCATGCCAGGCTTTGTGACAATAAAAACATGCTCGTGAACAAAAGCTTTCTCACTCAGAGGCACTGATCTGCAATGCTTCCAGCTTTCCTTCTCAGGACAGATTTTCCTATTCCACACTAAATTATCCCACTAAAACCACATTTCCTTTACATGCTATCATTCTTTCCCACACACCCCTACTCCCCGTTCTTTCTACTCAGCAGAGTGAACCTGGAAGCATACATGCTTTCGGAAGACATCAGAAGTTTTCATCCCATGTACTTTCTAGCCCACACTAAGTGAGAGCATTCCAGCAGCACTGACCAGCAGTGGGCTTGCAAGAGAGGGATCTTACTTCCTTTCACCACTCCAGTGCTACACTTTCATGCTCCTTGCATTCCTTGAAGCAAGCCAACATAATGCTACTTAAAGCTTAAGCAATATTAATGCTGTACATTATACCAGCACTACTGACTTGGTGAAGTGACTAATGACTCAATTTAGGCAGCACAAAAACCTAAGACTAAAACACAAACAAACAAAACTTTTACCCAGAACCAACTGTCTGATACATTTCCAGAACTGAAACTTACAAATTTCACTGTCTGGAACAGAAGTTGGGGAAACAAGAACTGCCTTAACCTCCAGAGGAAGTCCCTAAGCTGCGTGTATTAAGACACAATCCATTCCAACGCCTCTTTCTGTCTGCAAATAACGACAACTTTAATTTTTCAAGAAAGCGCAAACTATGCCATGCAGCATAAAACCACTGCACGAGCTTGAACTGCACTGGTTCAAATAATAAGGCAAAAAGTTAACCACAACAGGCTCTTCTTACATATAACCCCTCAACAGGGAATCACTGAAAATTCAGGCATTTGAACTGTAGGAATGGAGGGTTATTCTTCCAGACAACACAGCAAAAGAATTTATGATATTAGCTGCCGAGGATCCTGTCCTAACTCACATCTAGCAAAATAAACACTAACTTTGGTAGAGAACAGACAATAAAACCAGGCTAAAGAGAACTGGGCTCGCCCATACTTACCTTCCTCTCAATAGGCTGCTGCCCAGCCACGCAGCCATACCACGACACCAGCTTGTCCCAGGCTTCAGCTGGAACCACAACATAATCTTCATGCTCAACTAGGTTATCTTTTAAAGTTTGCGTTTCTGGATCTGAAAGGAGACACACATGAGAAAGCACGGCACCAAACAGAATCCTTTATTCTCAAGACCTACACACATACTAGCCACGACGCTGAGAAACGCCAGCGCTCCCACGGGCAGCAGAAACCGCACCAGGCTCCTGTTCACAAGGCTGCGACGGCCGCTTGTACCTTCTGAGAACGCACGGCTTCAAAAGCGAAACCGCACGATGAGAAGCGTGCATGCAGCAGTGACCAACGGGAGCCCGGCCGCGGCCTCAGCCCAGCCCCCGCCCAGGACCTGCTCCCCGGCGCCGCCGGGCACCACCCACCGCGGAAGAGCCCCGAGTTGTCAATAGGCCCAGGGAAGTAGCGGGGATCACCTCCGCAGGGAATGTCCCAGCTGTCAAAGCCTACGTATTCCTTCCACCGCCTAAACCAACTCATGTCCACCAGGTACCTCCAACACATGGCACCGGGCACAGCGGCCCACTCAATGGCAGCCCGGCCACTCCCAAAGGCCCCTCCGCCCAGAGGGAAAGGGAACAGAGCAGGGCCGACCGGCTGCACTCACCAGGACTCCCCGGGCATGCGATACATGAAAATCAGCATCCCCAGCTCTGCCCGCTGCACCGCCCACTCCTCGCTACCGCCACCAGCACCACCCTCAGCTGTCACCATCTCACTTCGCCAGCCCCGCCGCAACAAAATGTCTGCCCGCCTACGCATGCGCCCTGGCTGCGCCCGACGGGCTCGCTCCGCCCCGCCGCGCGCCCTCCGACCGAATGGGCGGGGCTACGCTCAGGGCCGCGGCGGGCGGGGCTGTGGGCGCTGAGGCGGTGGCCGCCATCTTGTAGTTACCTCGTGCTGGCCCCCAGGAACCGGGCGCGTCCCGGCGGCTGTGGCGGAGGCTGGCTCGGGGCAGCCCCGCGGCCCTTCCGGGCAGGTTTCTGCCGCCAAAGCGGGTGGCACAAACAGTTGGTGTGTGCTGCGGTACTTCAGTGGTACCCGTGCCATTTTGTCCGGTAACTGACTTCATGGAGCCCTCTGGCCAGGGTGTTGGCTAGGCACGGAGACTCCAGTTGTCACAGGAATAATGCTGTGAAATACGAACTCGCTCCACTAATCGAGATAACGGGGTTTTATTGAGGGACAAAGCCAATAAAGCAAAAGCAACAGTGCTGGGTGTGTGACTGTAGTCAGAGGTGCGCTGATTCGCATTTGTTACAGGTTTATATACTTTCACTATTGCATTAGCCATGTACATATTCACAATTCCCGCGTATAGAAGGGGATATTACAACTAGCTCCAGGAACTTATTATCATAAGGCTCCTCCTCTTGGTGCCTGCGGCTCTCTCCAGTGATTGTAGGCAGGGGTCTTGAGGACTGAAAAGGGTGTTGACTGAATAGTGTGATTTGAAGAATGGAGTTGACTGAGGAATAGGGTTGTAAATGAGTAGCCTCAAGAACGTTAGTCTTTGTTAGCAACTATAGAGAAAAGGAAACTACTAAAATAATCTTTGACAGAACCACCTGGTGGTCACTGATATGACAACGATCCCAAACCAAAGTGATGAAGAAATAACCACCAGGGGTCCGAAAGCCCACTCACTACCACATTGTGTGTGCATATGGGAGGCATTCTGTAAAAGTATGATGTAACATATGTAATCTAACGAATATGTATGAGAAACAACAATATAATCACAGCCTGGTTGATGCTTGCGGGAGACACGCTTGGAGGAGCTGTCCCTCGTGTCTCCCGGCACCGCAATAAAGAATACCTGTCAACTTAGGACTTTGTTGGCGAGTTCCTGGAGTTTTCTCCCAGTCAGTTTGGCACCCCAGGTGGGACCCTCTCTGCTCCGCTGCAGGACCCGCTGAGGACAAGGCTCCCTAGGGCCCCCGGGACAAATTTCCCCGGGGGGACCCCTGGACTCACTCGGATCACTGTGGGAGCAGACAGGGACCATCGCCATCACTGTGAAAGTATTCTTTTGATTATTTTGTTTTGCGGCATTCCATAAGGCATAGGAGATGTCCTATGCAGGAATGCGGGGTAGCGTTCTGCAAGGCTTACGAGACGTCCAACGCAGGAACACAGTTAACATTCCGTAAGGCGTATGCAGGAATAAGAAAGCCTTCCGTAAATCGGGATAGGAAAATCTCGTAGGTAAAAATGGGATGAAGAGATGTACACAGGTATGTTTTTAACTTTAAGAAATCACCCGGAGTGGCAGATGGAATGTGATATTAATATAGCTCTGCCAGATCCCTAATTTTGGCTTTGGAAAAGGACAGGGAAAACTAGAAGGCTGAGCTGGAGAAATGTTGTTCAGAGTGTGATATTGGGGGAATGATGTTTAAAGTTAAAGAAACCCCCAAAAACCAGAAGAATCAGGAAGATAGGTTGGGGGATTATGTATCACAGGCACCTCCGAGAGGAGCACTCTTGGCCTCTGCCCCATCTGTTATTGATAAGGAGGAAGAGATTGCTGTCACTGGCAACAGAGCAGAAAGACTTGAGAATGTTAAAGAAGTGTGGAGAGCGTATAGGAATCGGGAACAGGGAGAGAAGAGCGAGCTGAGTCGTGCTACAGGCACGGCTACAGTGGCTTCTTTGGGACAAGTAGATACTGATGGAGGGACTAATGTGAGAGGACGAGGCAGTAGAGGAGAAATGTCAGGCAGAGGTGAGAGACTGAATTCTCCTGTGGGATGGGATCAGCGTGCATAGTGTAACGAGTCTGGACGTTGGAAGTGAGACTGCCCTGGGGGTAGTGCCATGGGGTGGCTCTCGTGACTGAACTGGAACTGAACTGACAGGGACCTGGGGAGTCTACCCTAGCAGATCCACCGATTAAATTAAAACTAAGGACTAGAAGAAATAAAGTGGAACTTTTAAGTGGACACAGGGCAACTTATTCGGCATTTAATCAGAGGGAAAAGAATTTGTTACAGATGTGGGAGCTGCTGGGCACCAAGGAAAAAAAAAGAAAAGCAGTCTTTCTGAAACCTTTGGGTATAAATTGGGAAAACAAATTGGAATGCATAAATTTTTATACATGCCAAATCCTCCAAAATCTTCATTAGGGCAAGAAGCAACATTTAAAGAAGGCAAAATGGAATTAAGAGTCAAAAACGATCAGTTAATTGAAGTTTTGAATTTATCTTTAATTCAACAGAAAAGCAGACAGGAGGACCTCCCCAAAATTGAAGAAATCCTTAATCAGGTGTATCTGGGAGTATGGGCATCTGAAGTTCCAGGTAAGGCGAAAAATGCTTTGCCTGTTAAAGTAGAAATTAAAGAGGGACCTGCCCAATTAGAATAAAACAATATCCCTTAAAATTGGAGGATTGAAAGGCTGAGAAAGTTGGGGCTGTTCAGCACACAGAAGTGGAGCTGCGTGGAGACCTCATAGCAGCCTTCAAATATCTGAAGGGGGGCTATAGGGATGGTGGGGAGTGACTATTCCATAGGGACTGTAGTGATAGGACAAGGGGTAATGGGTTCAAACTTAAACAGGGGAAGCTTAGATTGGATATGAGGAAGAAATTCTTTTCTGTACGGGTGGTGAGGCACTGGAATGGGTTGCCCTGGGAAGTTGTGAATGCTCCATCCCTGGCGGTGTTCAAGGCCAGGTTGGACAGAGCCTTGGGTGACATGTTTTAGCAGGAGGTGTCCCTGCCCATGGCAGGGGGGTTGGAACGTGATGATCTTAAGGTCCTTTCCAACCCTAACTATTCTATGATTCTATGTTGGGCAAACTACAGGATAGATGGTCTTACAGGCACAGAGCTACCTGCCTTTGGACAAAACTGTGTGGCACTGGCGGCTGAGAACACAGCAAAAAACCCTGGGGTTGTCTTTGTTGCATGATCACATTATAAAAAGAAAAAAGAAACAAACCCAAAAACCAAACAAAACAACCAAACCAAGCCAAAATGCCAAAAAAAAAAACAAACAAAAACCAAAAACCAAAAACCAACAAAACCAAAAAAGCCCCACACAAAAAAAGTTCACAACAAACCTGCAAAATGAAGTCTTTTCCAATATTATTTCCTATTAGATCTTTCAAAAGCACAGTTTTTGAAACTAACTTTTGTCTGCAACTTCTCCAAAGAAACCCAAAACTGGTCTTATCTGACCAGTAAGGTAAGAAATATTTACTGTCTTGCTTTCACTTTCCTTCTTGCATCCTTGTGCTTCTTCCGGCATTCCTGAAAAGATTCAAATTTGAGCACAATATTATGAGAAGTTTGGAAGTTCACGTGTCCTGCCTTTGTAATTTTTACATGAAATAACTGGTCCTATACAATACAGAGATTCAGTAATTTACCTGTCTGCACATCACAACATGATTTCATAAACAGTTTTATTACAAAACTTTTTAGCTCTCCGGTAATTACAACGCTTCAAGCCCATCTAAAGATCATAAATCATTTTTCAGTGCAAATTAAGGAAATAAACAGCTGTGTTCCCCCATCATACTGAGCTTTCAGACAGTTACCAAGTAACAGATGTTAAAACACTCACCTCAAGCAATAATCTACGTCTGTCTTCCCAATCATCTCTTTCTTCACTGAGGTCTACCGATTTACAAAATAACTTAGGGCCCTCTGCACAAAAAGAATAAATTAATGTAGTTACACCTTCTGAATATGCTCCTCTTTGTAACTCTCATGAGCGACGCAGTGAGAAAGTCAGAAGGCCCATTCTTCATATTCCCGTCTCACCCCCACCACCACAGGGGCCTCCAATGGAAATGTTACGTATTACAGCCTTGCATCCTAAGAAGAACAAACGGCAGCAGCAGCTTTCCTTGATATGCTCAAATATAAACTGCAGTGAAACAGCATTTGTTTCATTAGAAGCTCAGCACCACTATCCCGCATCTGCCAAGAAATTGGCTAGAATATCAAAAGAAATTGCTTTGGTGGTCTGTGGGTGGTTGTTGGGTTTTTTGTGGCTTGGGGCTTTTGGTTGTTTGGTTTTCTTTCTTGGGGGGTGTTTTGTTGGGCTTTTTTTGTTGGTTAGTTGGGGTTTTTTTGGGCTTTTTTTTTTTGACTTTGAAGTTAATGACATTAACAAGAAAAAAACCCACAATATTTTGGATCAAAAACCATGTGGGCATATGCGGCTGATACGAATAGTCAATATTTTTAACACAAACATCAGAAACACAGAAAACAATTAAGTATCAGATATATGCCTGAAAGGACCCAAAATGTCTAGATAACTTGTTGAAAAGAGGGTGACTAAGTTGTCTCGTACCTCTTAGGCGATCATCATCTTTGGAGAAGAAGAAAGATCTAGCACGTTCTGTCTGTGGTAAAGAGAAAAATCTAGAAAAAACACAAAGGAAATTCAGCCTTGCAAGAGTTAGCGTCAAATTCCATTAGCCCGAGTCCAAGCTGTAAGGCTCCAGAGAAATAGCATCTCGGGCAGGACATTACTGCACAGTAACCCAACGCAACCTCCTATGAAAAAAAACGTTTCTGAAGAAAACATCACGTGCGATTTGACTTTGGGCCAAACCCACTACCCAGCTGAGTTCTCATCACTGAGCTAGAAAGTCAGCTTTTCTACTCAACGATCACGTATGGTATTGGCATTTTTGACTACTACATACTGTACAGCAAGGAATGGTTTCCACAGACGACCGCCCTTGTCCAGAGATGTGGAATGAAGATGTCAGTCTCCCCGTGAGCTGGGTGCTGTTATTAATATTCTCATAGCATCAACCCACCACAACCAACTAGACAACAACTACAAATAAAACTTGCATTTCATTGTCCTTTTTGCTTTCTGATGCCTCAGGTTCATCATCACCCTCAGAACTGCTGTCTTGGAAGCGTGGATCTTCTTGCCATTTGACTTTGACAGGTTTTATTGTTTCAAGTATGTAGGGCTCTGCAATAATAGCACAATTAAAAAAAAAATTGTCGGATTATTCCCAGATTTGCCGATACTAATACCTACTTCAGAGTGAAATAATTACATTGGAAATGGCAGCTCTAAGAAGAAAGGAAACCTCCCCTCCCAGGTTTTCTATATCCTCAGGGTAGGTACGAATTGAGTTTGCTTTCTCATATGTCACAGATTTCACCTTCAAAATTCATAACTTGTGTCATCCCAGCACAGGCAAAGAGTGCAGTAGTCATCCTGGGCTTGTCATGAGGGTCCAGGGCTCTATCAGTTCTCTCCAACCTCACAATAACTGATTTGGGAGTAATGGTGCCTCTTCATATTTTTAGCTTGCAGAAGATGTAATAAAACCTGTCTCGCACTGTGATCTATCTTAAAAAGTTCCTTTGCAAAGAAATTCATAATGTCATAGTCTGTGTTTAAGCTGTGTTATTTTCATGTGTGTATTCCTCCCTCTAGTACACACAGCCAGTTGCTGAACTGTGACAGCATAATTTATTTAAAATCCTGATGGTTTACATGAAAGCGCATTTGACTTGTATGTCATCTTTTTCCCTGTTTAAGAAATTTAGTGGACGACAACAAGTTTATCCACCACTGTTCAAAAAAACAGTTAAATTATAGATCCTTCTCGTAATATTTCTCTCAAAATTCCTGGGATGCAAGCATGGATTAACTCTGATTAAACTAGAAGAATCTTGACAAGCATCAGAGAAGACTGTAGCAATAATTACTGACTTCTGCCTCTGAAAGTCACCTGAGACATGAATTTCTCTACATGATACAACTCTACGGAATCTGACATAAGCTACCCATCACAAGTTGCACTATTATTATCCATGTTCTTCTGTTACCTCCTTTCATGCCTGACTCCTCTGTATCTCCGAAGAAGGAAAACTTGAAACCACCAGACTCCTCAGCTATGTTACTCCTGACAAAAGGTCCCAAGTGGTCAGGTGGGGTAGACTCCTCCACATCATCTTTGTCCCAGGGTGTTTCTTCATTTTTGTGTGATTTGCTCATTGAAGATCCAAACAACTCTTTTAAATCAACAGCAATATCATAATATGTTTCTTGAGACACTTCGGGCAGTTTCTCACTCTCTTCCCTCTCCTTCTTCCTTTTAGCTTTACTGAAATGAGATTGTTAAAGGATGGTAACACTGCATGTGTATTTTTAAAAGAAAGGTTCCCACAGAGGCAACCTTGTTATTAATGTCTTCTTACACTTATCCAATCAAATGAAATGTTAAGAGATAGTATTTTTTTCCTCACAGATTTGCAAATCTTACAAGTCCATGACTTGAAGCAAAGGGACAGCCTGAAGGCAAGAAAATTAAGACAGAAAGTGGTGTGCTGAAGTAGATGGACTAGAAAGAAAAGAGGACATTATATGCTGGTTTTAGTGCTCACAATTATTACTATCTTTTGATTTTAGCAATAACAGAGAGGACTGAAGAAAAACCAGAGCAGTCCCTAGAGTTTCCATGCCAGTCTTTTGCTACAGCCATCTTTCCACAGGAAGAAACGTCGCAACCCTAGTTACCAAGCTGTAGTAGTACCTCTCTTGTTCTGTAGCACTTCGTTTCCTTTCAAAAACTGCATGGTCCTCTCTTGTGGGATCATAGCGGAGGGCATTAATATCTCTATAAAAACAGAAAGAAAAAACCATGAGGCATCCTAAATGCTCAAGTGAAAGCTACCCTAAACCTTTACAGTCAGATTCAAATTCACAATGACTTCGTGACCAAAATAGCCCCAAATCAATCTAAAGCCTAACTGGCATTTAGCAAGTACCTGGCAGTCAGTGACCGGGTCAGGAAAAACTATAAACAGAAATGGCTTTAATCAAATTGATGTATTTACTATAAAACCTAGACCTCAAGTTGTGTGTGTTATGCAATGTCTCCACCTGCACCTGTTTGTCTTTTGAGGAGCTACAGCAGTACAGCTATCCATAGCAACAGATCTCCGTTTCTTCTAGTACTAAACACTTCAAAATTCAAATTTCTGAGGAGGGGGAAAGAAAAACAACAAACCAAACCAAACCAAACACAACACAAAAAAAAGAAGATACCAACCGAAACTCCCCAAACCCCACACAACTAACCAAGGAAAAACAAACACACACCCATTATGCCCACCTTCCAAAATTTAAACATTTTGAGGACTTTCAGCTAAAGCAGTTTAAGGTTTGGACCAATCCCAACACTACTGTAGCAAAGCAGTGCTGCCTTACGGGAATGCAAGAAGGCCATCACTTATTTCCCTTTCCTCTCCTCTCCCTAAATAAATGCTTATAGCATAAATTAACTACTTTTAAATAGTTACACGCTGTACCATTAACTGGGTACTAGAGAACACTGTCATTCACAGAACTGTCCTAGAGATCACCTCTGGGATTGCACAGATTATTTCCCCCTCTGCTTAGGCTTTAGAGAATGCATCAAAATTTGTATGGAAGTAATTTACAATTAAATATGACTGTACAGTGGTCACAACTGGTATTTAACAGTTAGCAATCAACTGATACAACGCCAGTAGTGACTGTTGTTAAAAACTGTGTGCTACTGCACTACCCTTAACACTACTAACTTCCACCAGTTCAGTCCACAGACCAATTTCTGTTAAAGGTCATAGTTAAATCTCACCATACTTCCCACAGTACATTTCCAGACCTCTATCATCATCCTCTAATGAAGGCTACAGCACGCCCAACAGCAACATGTAACAAAGTCCTAATCTAATGAAGAATTAAAGCAGAAATACAGGTAAATGAAAGTAATGACAATAAAAAAAAGATACAAATTCTCCACTGAAGAAGAGAACTGATGAAGTCCTAATCACTTTTAGGCCAGCAAAAACAATACCCTTAGACTCTAACTTTGGTAGCAGTTAATAACTTACTGACCTACTGCCCAACTCTCATGTTCTTGTAGCCACATTAGGTTTGTCTCCACAGAGAATAGAAATGTGTCTTACCTAGGGAAGGACTTGAAATGTTGATTTTTCATAACCAACACTCCAATCTAGATCTATTAGAAGAAGCTCGAGCAGGCATCAATAGTATTTTTGCATAAAATAATGATAATTATTATTTGTATAATCTATTGAGACACTCAACTTGAGAAACTGCATTAAAGACTAACCTCAAATGCACACAACAGAGAAGGAAACACTTTTCCTAATCAGCTTGGTAGAAAATCTAGTTGCAAAACATGGGCAAAAACTAAGCCTTCCTAAAATTCCTTCTTTATTGATAACAGACAATTCATACTTGAATTTCTTAGCACTTGTGGCCTTCTTCGTCAGCTTAGGGTGTTCCAGGTTGATATTCAAGAGACTTCCCAGGATTTCCAGATTTTTCTTTTTCTCTGCAGCGAGCTCTTCTTCCTCATGTGCCTTCAAGATGTTTGCCTCTGCTACAAGAAAAATACATAATCTTTCCTCTGCTAAGTAAGCCTGCGATATCTGATATACTGCATTACTATCATACTACAAGTGCTCACGTTTCAAACACATCACCTCCATTTTAAAGCTACTTGGAGGCTTTTTCCCTTGCACTGCAGAAAATCAGATCCGTTATTTAACTTTTTCTCTGCTTATATCACGTAACTGTACAACTACTTGGCTCCTAATAAGACACTGGACAGATGATCACATTGAAGCAACAGAGGGAGTAGCAGAAGTACGCAAAAATTTAAGTTTCAGAAATAAATTCTAGAACTTGAAAACTGTTAAGCATTGCAATTTTAGTAGGGGGTGGAAAAAGTAAGTATTTTAACGTGCTTCCCCTTTTGGCTTTTCTGCCTTCTGCTGTTTAAAGAAAAAAAAGCAACAAAAAAAATCTTTCTTTCTAAGGCTACCAAATCAGCCGTGGACTGCAGGATGACTACAAAACTGCGTATGTGAGTGTGATGGTGTCATGGTTTAGGCCCAGCTGTAAATCAGCCACAGTTTGCTCACTCACTCCCCCCTCTTTCTTCCCCCCAGCTCCCGGGGGAATGGGGAAGAGAACTGAAAGAATGTAACTCCCACAGGTTGAGATAAGAACAGTTCAGTAACTGAGGTATAACACAAATCACTGCTGCTACCACCAATAATAATAATGATAAGGGAAACAACAAGGGAAGAGAATACAACCTCTCACCACCGGATACCAAGCCCGACCCAGCAGTGATCCCCCTCTTCCAGGTCCCTGCCTCAGTTTTTACATCCTGGGCATAACGTGCTGTGGTATGGAATACCTCTTTGGTCAGTTTGGGTCAGGTGTCCTGCCTCTGCTTCCTCCCGGCCTCCCCTCCTCCCTGGCAGAGCATGAGGCTCAGAAAGTCCTTGGTCAGACCAAACATTTAAGCAGTAACTAAAAACATCGGTGTTATCAGCACTGTTCCTGGGCCAGAAGTCAAAAACACAGCGCTGCACCAGCTACTAAGAAGGAGAAAAAATGACTGCTACTGCTGAACCCAGGACAAATGGTCGAAACGTTTATCTTAAGAAGTCACTACTTAACTCTATGAAAAACATGGATAAACGTATTCTGGGATCATCCTGTACTAAAAAAATATTTTCAGGCGCTGACTGATGTACTAAGTACATCTCACTCAGATGTTAGAAACACTTCTGCAACACAAACATTTGATAAAACACAGCCACCAATGTATACTGTGCACAGCCACAAGAGCTGAGCTATTTTTCTTAAGAAATCACCGAAGTAAAAGTAGTCCATAAGTTGTTTCAAGCATCCAACGTTAAGGCTCCATGATGTAGTTCTATTACTGCCATTAACCAGGAAATAGGAGCAGGTTTACCTTCTTCTTCACTGTCACTTTCAAGGAATCGAGCATCCATGCGGAATCTTTCATCCGTGCCAAGTCGTGACTGCAATTTCAAGAGCTAACCAAAATGAAAGACACTAGTGAGCACTGGAGAAGAAGATCAACATTCAGTAACTTCAAAGATGACAATGTCAGAGAAACTCCTCCCACTCCCCAACACATATCACTTCCTCCATGGCCCCTGTTTCCTCTACTTCAGGGAATTCCACTGCAGTTTTGTCAAAATCACATTCAGCAAGCATGCAAACCTATGTGTGATGCACTTCTGAGGCAGTGTAACGGAGACTTAGAAGACTAAATTACAATAATGGGTTCACTCACTTTTTCACCAGCTTTGCCTTCAAACTGGGGCTTAATTTTGAATCTCTCAGCGTCCACATCATCTTGCTCATCCTCACTGCTGTCAAAGAGCCTGCCCAAGGTTTTAGGAGTGGATTTATCCTTCGATAAACAAAAAGAAAACAGAAAAAGGCAGCAGTTTAAGTAAGTAAATTGGAGAAAATAAATCAGCATCAGCTTTGTCCACGTGCTTTCCAGTTTATCTGAAGAAGTGTATTTCTAGAACATGCAGATCACTTACTGATCCATGCACCTCAACTCCTATATTGTACACACAACTCATACAATTCTGTTTTACAGTTACGACTGTTAAACTTTAGCATAGACAAAATATCCATGCAAAGGGTAACTTGGCTTTTACAATATGAGATAATTTGGTATAAACCCCCAAATTTCTGATTATATCAAGGGAGATACTTACAGATATGCATCTCAAACTATATCCTCACATGGCATAAACTCAAGGATACAGTTTAAGTCAGTTGATCAGCACCAATGATTGCAAAAGGTAAGTGCTCCATGGATTTGAAACAGCTTTCCATTAACCAGAAGTTCTTTTAAAGAAGGGAAATTATAGGCCATGGTTTCTAAATACAGGGTAAGGATATACATGGGTGAAAGGAGTGATAAACACAAGGATAAATGAGAAAGTGTTTTAATTACGTAGTGAAAATGATCAGAATCTTACAACACTTATGAAGAAAAAAAAACAACAAAAGCAAACCCAATGGTCTGACCCTTAGCTGAGATGTGACTAAGAAAATATGACACAAGAAGATCTCTTCCAGTGAGTACCTGCGCTGAAAGCAAGGCAGTAAAATCCTGAGGAGTCTGCTAAATAAGGTCGCGGGTGCAGTGTATGGAGGAAGCCCCACACAACTTACCTGGACCCCAACATTACTTTAAAAAGGCGACATTGCATTAATACAGTTAATTAATACAGATTCTTCATCCATAGGCTTGGAAAGACCAGAGTCCCTCTATAGTACTCAAGACAAAACTCTTCCCCCTCCTTTGACTAAAAGCAGCAACATTTCAAAACTAATTAAGTTAATTAATGTAACTTAAGCATTCTTTGTCTTTTCATCCAAGTCAGAGTACGTTTTATACACATCTCAAACTCCTTACACATTCTCCACGGTCTCCAGTTTTAGCGGATGCATGGTTAAATTCTCTGAAACCTACCCCACATCAAAAAAAAAAAAAATAAGAGAAGAATCCTTCCTATTAATTCAAACCTGACCTACTTTTTTCTGTCATTTCACTATGAAAAACAGCCTTCGGAAAAAGAGGTGTAATTGTATTCATATGGAATACAAGGCACAGCCATACCCATATGTAATTACTTTACAGAATACTGGACTTGCTCCCAATAACACTTACGTCCTCATGCATATTTCCCAAACTGGCATCTTTCTTCAATGTCTCATTTACTTCAGCTTCACTTTCCACATCTGAATGAAATATCACGTGTTTATGCTTGCCTGCTGGCTGGCTATCCTGTGGAAGAGTAAAACTCTCAAGTCAAACTTAGTGAATACTTGCTACAGTCACACACGGTATCTAAAAGATGTTTCCATGACATGAAAGGAGATATCTACTATTCCTCTTGTAACTCTAGAAGACATTCCAGGAATTAGCATTCATCACTTTATATACATTCACCAGAAACATAGCAATGTAATCAAAAATTCCAAACAATGATTTTTAAAATATCTTAAACCACATCTATTAATTCCCGGTTTCTTTTACTGCATACTATTTGGAGAGAAGTTGTAAGTGTCATTACCAGATTGGAGAGAGCTCCTTGAATGAGTTTCTTCTGTAACTCTCTCTCTCTCTGTCTCTCTCCTAGAGCTGCTAGCCTCCTTTGGTTATCCTGCAACTGTTTCTTTTCTGGTCTGAGTTCCTTTGAAGCAGTAGCATGAAGACAAAGCTCTTTATTTTCCAGAAAGCTCCTCTGCCTATCCTCACATTTATCAGCTTCACGTTCTGGATTTTGTTTGCTTACATCCTCCTTCGATTGTTTTGAAAGTAGTCTGGAGCTTTTCCAGTGCTGTTTAGTGTGTTTCTTTGACACTGCAGCATTACTATCCACGTCACTGCTCTCGTCTCCACTCTGATCAGTATGAGAAAGAGCATCTCCATGCTCTGAATTTTGCTTGAGTCGTGTAGAACTTGCATCCTTGTTCTTTCCTTGCAAGTGCAGCCTGGACACAGGCTGACCTCTACCACCTGCAAAGGACGCAGCATCTGACAGTTCCTCGTGTGGTTCACAATGCGCATTTTGTTGCTTTTTACTGCTGAGTTCAACTGAATACATTGGACGGTTCTTCCGCTGCCTTTGAGATGACTCCTCCCCACAGGAAGAAACACAAGCTTCAAGATCTAATCTTTCAACAGACCTCCTCTCTAAACCAGTGCTGTCCCCGAGTAACTCTTTCTCACAAAGGGACCCCATTCCTCTGAAGGGCTGATATTTCAAATGCAAATTATTTGGTCCCTTGAAACTTGCTTCATCAGTATCCTCCTCTCCTGCAAAAATTGCAGCAACTACATCTTCAGGACAGATGCATTCTTTCCTAGCTGCAGGGCAAAATTTTGAAAGGTTTCTTTTATTTCCAACATTACCCTTAGGATATTCTTCAACACCACACTGACTAGAGCTCTGCGTACTGCCTGATTCTTCTCCGCATGTCCCAGCAGCTAATGCCTGTAGGTCATCCAGTGTAAGGTCTAAGTGGTAACAGTTTTGCATCATGCATTCATAATCCAAACTGCTTTCAGACTCCTCTTTCTCAGGCTCTGAACAAGAGCTTTCACTATCACTTGTCTTTGTTGTACTGTTACCTGCTGCGCTCTGCAAGGCAGCAGTTTGGGATTTTTGCTTTTTGCCTTTTTTTTCAACATACTCTTTCAAATTATGAGTTTTTACTGAGGATTTATTTACCAAATCACTTTTTTTCTCAGTTAAGATTTCTTCATTTTCCACCTGCACCGGTTTACAATCATCTAAAACTGTAGAGTTCCTGTTATGTAGATGTGGAGTTTTACTTGTAGCAATAATTTCATCTGTATCTGCTGACTGATAACCGTTATCACATTCTGTAATCTTTTTCTCTCTAAAGCTTCCTTTGATAGCTTGCTTCATGGCATCTGGATTGCTTAAGGACCAGTAACTACTGTATTTTGATTCAAAATTGTCCCCAACAATTTCCAAGTGGTCACTTTCAGCCTTGCCATTTTCAGCTTTCTGTACTTGTCTCTCTCTCTCTCCCATTGCTCTGATTTCCTCTTCAGAATCAATATCACTGTCAGAAACACTCGTATTATTTTGAAGTGTAACACCAGAAACACTGCTTTCATCTGGTAATATGCCTCTCCCAGACACTTTACTACTAAGACTCTTCAACAGAGGCAATTCAGACTTCTCTCTGGGTTTCCGTTTTGATCGTTGATCTAGCTGTGGTGAACTTGTGGTTTTTGAAGCTGACTGGCACCCAGAGGGGAGAACTACTGCTCCATTCAGAGCCTCACTGCCCAGCTGCCTCAGTTTTTTAGGTGGCTTCTTCGTTGCAGGTGACTCTCCTTTCCGCTTCGTGTTTATGCTGTCACCTCTCTCTTCCAAGTGCCAAGAGAGCCCAGAAACAGGAACGGCATTTGTCAAGTCTGGCTCCAGCTTTCTAAGGTTATGGCAATATTTTGATGGGTCGTATTTCATAATGTGAATCTGAGTTAAGGAACTAACCCAACATGACGCTTTCAGCAAGCAAGCTTCCAGTCTGTATGAACAGGCTGGATTCTGTGTGAAAGGACAACCCAGAGTCCTTTTTCCTGTCAGAACCTTAAGCCTTTAAGCAGCTTACTTGCAGTCTAAACAATGTATTAAAATCACACAAGCCTACTGAAAGATTTACTTAGGGAATCCAGTGAATCAACGTTGGCTACTATGTCACACTTCCAGACTGTGAAGCAAACGTTTCCCCACATGACAAAAGAAAGGGAATTGTGCCTATGCCCAACCAAGAGGAAAAGGATATTTTCTTTTTCTGTTGACTCCTGAGGTGCAGGATAGGCAAGACCCTTCCAAATTTGCCAACAACCCATTTCTGAAAGAGAAGAAAAAATAACCAGTGTAAAACAAGCAAGGAATGGAAGTAACCCTGTAATAAACCAAGATGCATATTCTTGGATAACAGAAACACAAGGGCCCATCTGTGACTAGCTCTTTTTTTGTTTACTCTCTTCAGTGAGATTTATTTGCACTGTGCAAGTTAGTCAGCTTCCTTCACAGAAAAAAAGAGAACAAACTCTAACCCCCGCCATCACCCTCCAAAACCACTCTGTGCTCAGCAAATAACTTTGAAAGCTTTGCAGGAAGTATAACCTTTGTTGCCCAAATCATAGAATCATAGAGTCATAGAATAGTAAGGGTTGGAAAGGACCTCAAGATCATTGAGTTCCAACCCCCCTGCCATGGACAGGGACACCTCCCACTAAACCATGCCATCCAAGGCTATGTCCAACCCCACCTTGAACGCCGCCAGGGATGAAGCATCCACAACCTCCCTGGGCAACCCATTCCACGGCCCCACCACCCTTACAGTAAAGAATTTCTTCCTCATATCCAATTTAAACCTCCCCTGTTTAAGTTTGAACCCATTACCCCTTGTCCTATCACTACAGTCCCTCATGAAGAGTCCCTCCCCAGCATCCCTATAGGCCCCCTTCAGGTATTGGAAGGCTGCTATGAGGTCTCCACGCAGCCTTCTCTTCTCCAGGCTGAACAGCCCAGTGCTTTCATTCCAAGTCTTACTTTTACAAGCACATGTAGACCATGACCCTGAACGTGCAGAAGCACAGAGATTAGCTCCTGAAAATCAAGCCGTCAGAAATGTATATGCTGTATAAAAAGAAAACACACACTCTGCCTAAGCGCTTTTAAGGGGGACACAAAGATGTTTCCAACATAAAGGAGTAATTTAACATCACAAAAGAGTCTGATCAAGACGATTTTTAGGTGTTACAAAGAACACCGGGAACATTCCACACAAGGAATAAGTCTACACATAAGGTACTTCCTTAGACTGCTTTTCCCAAGTTGGACATTTCATAAAGGTTTCTTTACATAAAGGGTAGAGATTTGACACAAATACAGATGTAAGAAGCCTGTGCACGATTCTGGCTTTTGTTTTGCTTTAGTTCTCTTCACACCTGCCCCAACATACCTTATGATCTGGCACCTCTGTACCTGGTACTGCTTTCATAAAGAAGTCCACAACTCCCACCTTTTTCAGCGATTCTAACAGAGACGTTTGGCCATTTCTCTGTGGCTTTTCTTTCTGCAGCTTTGCTTCCTCCCTCTCCCTGGCCAGCCTGTACCAACGAGCACATCATACGTGATAAAAAAGTCAGCCCGTGTGCTAAACTGCAACTGGCAGCGACTCTGTTCCACAGAAGGGTAACCATTCCTACCCAAAGAATTAGCACATCTGCTACCTTTAAGGGAATAATGATGCAAAACATGTTGCAGTGTCTAATGAGCATCAACAGTGCACCAATGTCAATAAAATCTAGAAAGATGAAGAGCGTAGCAGCCAAAAGTGCAATCATAATACTATCAGATACTCAGAAAAGGGGTAACTTCAGCAGCAACATATACATGTTTTTTTTAAATTCATTTTTACCTGTGCAAGAAGCTTTCTTTGGCCAACTGAATTTGCAGTGTCCCACCTTTCCATTTTGTTTTATTTAAAACTGTCATGCCTGTAAAACAAGAAGAGGGGAAATTAATGTTTTCTACATCAAAAAAAGAAAACAAAAAAACACACCTCAGGCTTAACTACGCCTTCTTCTAGAAGTTTCTTCAGCACGATATTCTTACTCACTGAAGTTTGTACATGAAAAGCCTAATACCCAAGTCTTAAACAAGAAAGCCCACATCCAAAATTCAAGTTTTGACTTCAAGACTCATTCAAGTCATTCAGATACATGTACCCTGATGTTTCTACATTACTGTCAGACAGGCTCTTCTTGACTTTGCTTCTTGTGCACTTTGAGAAACGCAGTTAAGGACTACAGGAAATCAGAGAGAAAAGTGGTGTACTTGGAACTTCAGGATGCAAAGTGTCAAGGGCTCTTAAACAGTCACTTTCCAACAGCTTTCCCATTCCTAACGGTAGCATTCCCTACATAAAAGACCGTATTTCCAACTCCTCTCTTTGGGAACAGGCATCTTCACCTGCCATTTTGCTGCTACATATTACACAGGTGGTTTTATAACCCTGCAGTTAGTTTTGTAACGCCATGACATGGGGATTTGTAATACTGCTGTAACAGGAGCATGCTTTACATAAACTCTTCTCCTGGGCTTCCTCTCATATCAAGTCCCAGTGTTTTTACGGACCCAATGCAAGTGTTTGAAGCACATTTCCTATAACTTCTCCTACAAGGGTTAGAACAAATTCATTAAGTCACTCGTCGCGGGAGGTGCTCCTGCCCCTCTACTCTGCTCTCGTGAGACCTCACTTGGAGTATTGCGTGCAGTTTGGGTGTCCTCAACATAAAAAGGACATGGAACTGTTGGAACAAGTGCAGAGGAGGGCCACGAGGACGATCAGGGGACTGGAGCACCTCCCGTATGAAGATAGGCTGAGGAAGTTGGGGCTGTTCAGCCTGGAGAAGAGAAGGCTGCATGGAGACCTCATAGCAGCCTTCCAGTACCTGAAGGGGCCCTACAGGGATGCTGGGGAGGGACTCTTCATTAGGGACTGTGGTGAGAGGACAAGGGGTAATGGGTTCAGACTTAAACAGGGGAAGTTTAGATTGGATATAAGAAGGAAGTTCTTTACTGTGAGGGTGGTGAGGCACTGGAATGGGTTGCCCAGGAAAGTTGTGAATGCTCCATCCCTGGAGGTGTTCAAGGCCAGGTTCGACACAGCCTTGGATGGCATGGTTTAGTGGGAGGTGCCCCTGCCCATGGCAAAGGGGTTGGAATGCGATGATCTTAAGGTCCTTTCCAACCCTAACTATTCTATGATTCTATGATCTCAGCCACAAGAAACCTTTCCAATGTGCTTACACCTACTTACTGAGAGCTCTTGTAAAGTAACTTAAACAAAATTGCAGCTTAAAGGGAATGAACATGACAACAGAAGGAAACAGGGTCTACCTTGATCACATCCTGGTCTGACAACATTAGATGCATTTTCAGTAATGCAACCTGGCTCACAACCATTAATTACTTAAAAAGAAATGAATAAAACCACATACTTACACCTTCTAAGATCGGCATCTGAAATATTGACAGTGATGTAAGCAAAAGCTTTCAGAGGGTTCCCTGAGCAAAGAGAAACACCCAGTTAATTTCTATGTAATTTCAGTTTCCTTTCAAATTGAAAACTGAGAATAATGTGTGTCATAAGCAAAAAAAAAAAAAAAAACAAAACCCACACTAATTAAAAAAAGAAACAAACAAAAAAACCCAACAAAACAAAAAGCCATTTCATACACAAATTAAAAACCAATTCGCTTTAAAAAGCACGGTTCCAAGTACTTTTAAAGACCGACACAAAGCTGTTACCCTGATCATCTTGTCTGGTAATGATCTCCGTGTCCAAAACGTGCCCAAACTTGCCAAATCTTTCCTGCAGCTCAGCCTTAGACACCGCATGGCCAAGCCCTCCAACGTACAAACGTTTCGGCTCTTGCTGCATGTCCACGTGGGAACAGCCCGGCTGCGCCAGCTGTCCCGAGCTCCCCGGTTTCTGTAATTAGAGCAGCACTGGTCACCAGCACTGACACAGGAGGAATTAACGCGTTCAGAGCACCAAGCCGCGGAACAACTCGCGCACCGGCAGCGCACCACACAGAGCCTCGTGCTCCAGACCAAGGCAGCCAACGCCGCCCTGTAGCGGGAAACCGCAAGACCGGGCCGGGGCCGAAGCCGCCGCGGCGGTAGTGGCGGCGGCGCCGCCTCAGTACCCGCGGGTCCCCACAGAACGCCACTACCTACCCACAACTCCGGCAGCAACGAGGAGTGCAGCGCAACTCAATTGATGCTCCCCCTCGCAGCCCTTCCTGTGGCACCGGGGAAAAAAAGGTTCCGGCAGCTGCCTCCGCAGCAGCGTGGAGAGTACACGAGATTTGGGTCTAGGGACGGCGGAAGGTGCGAGGGAAACGAACTAAAAGGTAAACGGGGAACTTTCCACAATACACGAATAAGAAACCAACACCAGAAAACAAAGAGCTACCTGGCAAACAACGCTTGTGGCACCATCTCCAACAACGACCTCGGGAACCACCGTTCCAGTGACTGCGTTTCCGGGGAGGAGTACCGCCCAGGCCGCGCCGGGCGATTGGGCCGTGGGAAGTGCGGGGCCGGAAGGGGCTGCTCTCGGCCTCGCCCGGAGACCGCGGGAGCCCCGCGGCCCGGCTCCTGCGGCCGCAGCTGCGGCTCGGCTGCGAGCGCCGCTTGCGGGTTTTGCCCAGGGAGGTGTGAGGCGCAGCGGCAAAGGCGGGCAGCGCTGCACCGCGCAGCTCCAACGGGTTTACCGCCCATCGCCAATAACGGCCTCGACGTCTCTGGCTCTCATTACCATTCCACAGTTGCTTAATCACCGTTTGCTTTCCCTGTAGTTTTCCTTCAGTCCTCCATTCCATGCCGTGTTAGCATCTCTTCATCATGAAGACAGCACTTTTCAATCAACGCATCAAGGATGACTTCACTGTAAAATTCACCTGCTAAAAAAGCCTCTCCCCATCATCTTTATTACAGGGTAACTTCCCCGAATAATTCACCTGCAACACCAGGACAAACACCAGACCGTGTCTTGGGCACAACCAGAGTAGGAAAAAAGGAATCGTGGAATAGTTTGGGTTGGATGGACCTTCGATGGTCACCCAGTCCAGCACCCCTGCAATGAGCAGGGACTCCTTCAACTAGATCAGGTTGCCTCAAACCACATCCAGCCCAGCCTTGAACGTCTCCAGGGATGGGACATCTACCACCTCTCTGGGCAGCCCGTGCCAGGATCTTACCACCGTCAATACCTTCTTCTCTTCCTCACTGCTTCGATACCTCCTTCCCTTCCTCAAAAGCCCGTCAGGTTCCCTCCCAGGTTCCCCCCCAGGTTCCCCTGCCTTCCTCAGAGAGGATGCTGCCCCTACTCCACTGAACCAGTTTTCAAGCTGCATTAAGACCTGTGAGGAAGGCACGTGGGGTGCACAGCACCTGTAAGACCACCTGTAGTTTGCCTGAAGAGCAAAGGGCTGTTTGTACAATCACCCTGTGGGATTTCCATCATGCCTTGTCTCCCATTATTCTCTGATTCTGCCTTCCAGCCCTCCTCCAGCTTCCACAGAGCAGCTGCTTGGCAGTCGTTCTGCAAGCAAGTCTTTCCTCCTTCCTGCACTGCCAAGGTACTCCCTGGTCCCCAGGAGGAGGGCAATCCTTTCGGAGTACTGGCATTTCCCAGGGCCCCTGTCTCCCTCCTTGGGAAGTACATGGGGTATTTTTGCTCTAAAGGGCACACGAAGGGACTCAAGCCCTCAGCACCAGGCAGTGCTCTGACCCTCCTGGGCTTTGTGGCATGAATTCCTTACCAGGTGTTTGCAGTCTCTACTCAAGAGGATTTCTTGGCTTGTAGTGGTAGAAGGAAGCCTTCCGTTGGCACAGCAGCAATCATGTTAGGGAACAGGACCCGGAACTGGGGAACAGGCAATGCCCTGTGGCTACTGTAGAAACACAGTCAACAGAAACCTTCATGTCACAGACATGACACTGAACTCTTAAAGAACAGCAGCTTTGCCCCTCTGCCACCATTCCCACTAACCTAGGCAATGAGGATGGGATATTGCTTATAGCCTTGTCCAGAGGGGAACAGAGCTGAAGCATGTCAGAAGTTGCGGGGGGCAGGGTGCATGATTTTGGCATGGAGCCATGAGGGGCAGACTGGCTGCTGGGTGAGTGCAGGAGGTCGGTCTGGGGAAGGTGCTGCTGACCCCTAGAGAGAGGATAACACTGGGCCCAGCCCCTGATGCTGCCCCTTGAGAAAGGGAGCAGAGGAGGAGAAAGCCAACCAAGGAGCCTGAAATCTCCCAGTCCAGAGATGAAGGGCCACCTTTATTGTGCCAATGGAGGGGGATCAGAGCTGTCACTCAGCCGTGAAGCATGGTTGGTCCCACAGAGGTACCCGGGCCATATGTTGGGAGTTTGGGCCCAGTGTTGCAAGTGGGAGTTGTCTCGCACCCACATGGGCTTAGTGGGGATAGAGCTGCTGCCGCGTTCCAGTGCTGCGGAGCCAGAGGATGCCACCAATGGCCGCTGCCTGCTGGTGCTGGGGCTGCTGGTCTCAGGTACTGGCGAACACTGGGACGGTCCCTCACTGCCTGGCTGTGGGTGCTCCTTTCACCACGTGCTGCCGGCGGCTGTGTGCAGGCAGTTTGTTCTGACAGTTCAACTGGGAGCAGCTTCACCACCGGTCGGGCCCCTGGGGGCTGGAGCTTGCTGCTGCCCTCGCACACTGGAGACCCGTGGTGCGGCCCCCGTGCCGCAGTGCCGGGGGCTGCTGACGGTTAGCACCAGGGAGCTGTGGCACGGCTCTAACGCCTCCTGACTATCGCTGCTGGGGCTGCTGCTCTCCGGGTCCCGAGAGCTACCGGGCAGCGATGACTCCTGGCGGTCACGGCTGGAACTGCTGGTTGCCCGCGCTGGGGGGCGCTGGGATGGCCCCGACGCGGCCTGTCTGCGTGCGCAGCTCTTCGCACGTGGTGCCGGTGCGTGGCTGCGCTCACGGCGTCTTTTGCGCCGCATGGTGGGAGTTTGGGCCCGGTGGATCTTGAGGTGCTTGGGAGCGCCTCGGAACTCACTGCACAATCCCCCTGAAGAGCACGACCTGCTCCAGCCATGCCCGCGCCTCGCCTCTTCCCAGTCACAGCAGCCAAGAAGACGGGGACAAAGTGCTGCCGCCGAGTTCTCTTTTGCACCCTCGATACCTCCTTCCCTTCCTCAAAAGCCTGTCAGGCTTAGTGGAGCATCAGTCCCTGAAGCTGAAGGGCTTCGTGGAGCAACAGGGTCTGTAGGGTATAACCCCAGTCTGGATGTACTTCTGCATGAGCCTCGTGTGCAGCAGCTAAGTGTGACAAGTAGGGAGGAGAATGGCTGCAAACAGGCCTGTTCCCTTGTTTTCCAGTTGTTTTAATAGAAAATAAGGGGAGGGGGGTGTGTGTGATCCAAATTCCCTCCTTCTCTTACTCTTCTTTGGTCTGGTTTGAGCCCGGGGCAGACCCAATGGTGCGGGCTGTTGGGGTGGGGTAAACGCTTGTGTTCTGCTCCAAGTGTTCTTCCTCCTTCCAGTGATGTTGGGGAAGCTGCAGTCCACAGCTGAGCTGCAGCAAGCTTCTCTGAATGCAGTGAGTAACCCTGTGACTCTGCGTGCCCCCATTTCACAGACATCATTCCCTTCTTTCCATGCAAGAGCATGTGAGCTCCCCACTGTGCTCTGCTGCAGGCTGGAGGCCAGGGGAGCTGCTGCAGCATCGTGCAAGTGGTGACCTGAGAGGACGAATTCCAGCAACAGCAGGTGGATCTGCTCTGGAGGACTCTGGATCCAGGACCTCACACAGCTTTGCAGGTGGGGAACCTCCCACCGTCCTCACTATCAGCCCCAGCATCCCTGTGCTCCTTCAGTCCCTGCACTAGATGAGCTTTAAGGTCCCTTCCAATTCAAATCACTCCATGATGCGGACGCAGCTGGAACAGGGCTGGCTTTAGCCCAGTTCAATACTACATTTTGGTAGAGCTTCAGAGTGTCTGACCCCTGCCCCAGCCTCTCTCGCTCAGAAATACCCCATCTGTGGGCCAGTGAAGGTGACAAACCCCTCATCACCCATTGGGGCAGACCAGTGTCTCCAGTGAGTTGGTGTGTAGCAAGGTGCCTGCTGTGTTGCTCCCTCGCCAAGGCTGCCTGTGCTCTGCGCACCCCATTGGCACACAGGCAGCCACACTGATGGAGCTGATGAGCATGCAGGGTTCTGTGCAGTCCCTTTAGTCTGCTTTTCGTGGCCTCAAGGCTGTTTGCAGAGGACTGGAGCTGCTCTACCCCAGTCCCAGTGTCCTCCAGCAGTGCTGCTTCTGTCCCCCTCAGTGCGGCCAGGAGGAAAGGCAGCAGCAGGAGCTGGGTGCTGCAGGGTGGAATCTACCCTGGGGTGAGCTGTGAGAGCCTGTGTTCCTCCCAGGCTCCAAAAGCACCAGACGCACAAAGCCTCTGCGATGAAGTACAGGCAGCTTGCACAAAGCGAGGGTTTGCTCTGCAGCTCCACACATGGGTGCTGCTCCATCCCCATCTCCACTGCTTCTCTGAGAGCCCTCCTGCTGCATGGTGCTCCCTCTCCCCTCTATGATGGACCCAGTGCTGACCCTGCTTGGGGGAAGGTGTGTAATGTGCCACAGCACAGAACAGCACCTGCAGATGGGGCCCAGGGCTGGCGTGGTGGTCCCCAGCTTCCACTGGAGCTCCCTGGCTCTGGGAGGGTGATCCTGCTTGGGCACTGGGGGTGATGGCTCATGGGAATGGAGTGATCTGTGCTAATGCCACCCGCATTCTCCACAGATGAGGCCTGGACCGAGGTGATTGATGCCCTCACAGCAGCTGCCGTCAGGTTTGAGATGCTGAGCACTGCTCACCACAGTCAGGTAGGAAGGTGGTTTGCATAGAGACAAGCCATGACAGAGACACGCACACAGCAGTGGAGCAGCCTGGACTGTGACTTCTCTCTGCCCTCAGATCACCCTGGACCTGGAGGACAGCAGCATCTCCACCAAGGGAACCAAGAGCAGCGCCTTTGTGATGTACAACCATGCCCAGCTGGCCACGCTCTTCCACACCTTCCAGCAGGCTATGGAGCAGCGTGAGCACCACCTGCAGCCCTCATGGCCACTGCGGGGCTGCTCCTCATGCCTGGAGCCACAGGGCTTTTCCAGGCACAACAGCAGCTTCCCACCTCCTTTCCAGGCATGTACCCACCTTTGCCACGACCCTCAGAGCTGAACTTCTGCCTCCGTGAAGAGGTGAGTGCTGATAAGGGGAATGTGGGGACTAGCTCTGGTGATGCTGCTGGCTGGGAGGACCCAGCCCTCTGACACTATCCTTTCCCAGGGCGAATGGCTCCTGCTCTTCAACTGTCTTTTGCCCTTCCCTGAAGTCCTGCAGGAGGCAGCACAGCTGCCCACACCCACCAAGGCGATCGGGATCGCAGCCAACATAGAAGCAGTAAGTGCACATGCCGTAGCACCCATGGGTGCTGCTTCACCAGTCCCAGCCTAGAGCAAGGCTACCTGCTGGCCAGGTGCTGTGCACTGGTGAGCAATGCAGGGGCAATGCCAAGGGGAGACTGCAGCACCCCTGGGGCTGCTCCTGCTGTGCTTGGGGCAGGGAAGGGCTGCCAAGGCTGGCCAGACCCCACCAAACCAGCAGAAACTCTCTCTTGCAAGTATGCAAGTTCCTGATCCAGCTCAGCATGGATTTCAGCTCCTACTGCAACCGGGTGCACGCCCTGCGGGTGAGTTAGATGTCCCAGCCCTAAAGTCCTGGGGCTGCATCACATGTGTGGGGCAGCCACATGGGAAACAGGCTTTGGGGTGCCTGCAGCATGATGCAACCCTGCACCAGCCCTTCAAGGATCTATACACAGGGCAGAGAAGCAGCAGTGCCTCCAGGGCCAGCCTGTTGAAGGGCCATACAGCCACCAGCCCCAAGTCGCTGCTTTTGTCCCCACGAGCTGTTCCCTTACCTCTTTGAGCACACGTTTGCCTGTCTCCAGCTGCTGGCAGCAGTGCGGGACGTGTTCCACAGCGCACTGGGCACACTGCACCTCCCACCCCTCAGCCAAACCTGAGATGCCCCTCAACAGCCATGTCGCAGTGTGACAGGCACCAGGACGCCCCACCACAAGGGGAAGGACAAGGGCACATCCTCCCCAGAAGGGCGAGGGACTGCCCCACTCGCAGACAGAGGGGCTGGGACATGCCTCAGCCCATGAAGTTTGGGTGTTTGGCTACATGCACCTGCTGTGCCATGTCCAACCAGCAGAAGGGAGGATGCTGGAGTGCCCTGCAAGCCAGACTAGGTGGTACTGGGAGAAGCAGCACCAGAGATCACCTACCACAAAGCCAGGCACCAATTGTGCTGCCCTCCAAGCTGTTTATTGAAGGCTGCTCCTTGCTGGCAGGGAGCTCCTGAGGCTCACAGCTCCTGTTGATCCCTGGGCCAGGCCCTGACACTGCGGTTCAATACATTTCTTGCTGGACAAACGCTTGTGTGTGTGCCTGACTCCAACAGAGCACTGTGTCCCATGTGGGGCTCCACACAGCCTGTCCCTACTCGAGTCAGTACAGTCTCCAGCACTGCAGGGGCAGGGCTGTCCCACAGTGCCCTATCCCAGAGGCCACAAGCTGCAGCCTGCCACGTGCTGCACCATTGCCTGGTCTTGCCCTCAGGCACCCTATTGAGCAGGTTCCTCTATGGGATTAGGGCTGGAAAGCCTGGACATGGGTTCCTCTCATCTTGGAGAGGAGGAACTCCTTCTGGGCAGGGTGGGCTGTGGACCCCACTCCTCCTTTATTGCCTGGGGAGCTGCAGCTTGTCCAGGAGGGGTCACCTCTGCTTTCCCCCCTGAGATCACCAGCCTTGAGCACTGCAGGTGTGGCTGCGCCGTCCCCAAGGGGCCAAGCATGCCTGCGCCCTCAAGGGCACATCAACGCGGAGGCTGGGACAGAGGCTGTGGTGGTGGGCACACCACAAGTGCAGGGAACCGGTTGGGCCACACTTGCCCTGCTACTGGGGAGGCTCTGATGGAGGGGGCTCAGGGGGGATTGTGCCACGCAGCATTTCCAGCCCCTGCCCGCAGAGCACGCAATAGAGCCGCCGCTCCCCACCGGCCTCCACCTCCTCCCAGCAGTCCATTTCGGCCAGGTCGGGCACATGGAAGAAGGTTGTGCTGAGCTCCTCCAGCCCGCCCGGGCCGCGCTGCCACAGAGTCAGGCGCTGGTCCACCGAGGCAGAGAGCAGCAGGTCTGGCCGCAGCACCCGGATCCCTGTCACATGCGCAGCATGGGCACAGGGCTGGGCCACCCGCTCCAGAACGTGCAGGCAGGTCCCTGCCGTGGGGTTGTCCCCCTCTAGGGTGACCTCGAGCAGGCAGACGTGAATGGAGCCGTCGTCGCTGCCACTGGCCACCAGGTACCATCCCTCTGGTGTCTCATAGATGTGCAGGCTGTTCACACCACAGCTATGGGCCATCACAGTGAGCAGTGGGGCTCCCAGCGCTGGGTAAACAGGGTCAGTAGGAGAGTGATGCTCACCTTGGTCATAGGGAGCAAGGGAGCCACTAGCGTGGCATCCACAGGAGGCAGAGCGGAGCCACTGGCCACTGCACTCACCCAGGGGCTTCACCTCTCCCTTTGCTTCGTTCAGGGCGTCCACTGCATCTGCGATGGGGCTGGTGATGTCCCAGAAAGCGATGCCACCGTCAGTGGCTGCGCTGCACAGGAGGTGCCGCCTGGAAGGGAGGTGCTGGAGAGCCTCTGGCCACAGCCCTGAGGGTCCCCACTGAGATCTAGGGAAGCAGAGCAGCAGCAGCAAAGATTTCACCCTTCCCTCCACCCGCTGCCACCCCTGCCAGGACCAACACTTCTCCCCAGAGCCCCATGGGCTGCAGCACAGTGTTCTGGGTTCACCTCTCCCCTCCTGCCTGCGTGTGCAGGAACGCCTCCACCTTCAGCACGCAGCGCTGGTGGTGAAACGACTCCGCCACCAGCACCAGCTTCCGGGCGGCCTCCAGCAGCCCGAAGACCCTGCAATGGAGCAGAGGACAGTCGGATGTGCGAGAAGGGGGCTCCCTGCACCTCTGCCTCCACTGCCCACTGGGCACCGTCCTGCTCCTGGCTCAGAGCAGGCCACCCATGGCAGCAGCCTTCCCTGTGGAGCCTGCCTCTGTCCGGTCACCAGCCCCAGCTGTGTTCTCCCTCACGACAGCTTCTCACCGAACTGATCCATCACTGCAGGCGGCAGCCAGGAACATCCAGGGAGTTGGCATCTGCTTGGTGTTGGTCCCAGGTATGACCGAGAGGGACATATACCTGCAGGAAACACAGGATGCTCACCAATGCCTGTGGCCTAGGGTACAGGAGGCCCAACTGAGCAGCCCCAGCCTAGCACAGGACACAGCTCCAAGCACTCAGAGGAGGTACAAGCAAAGACCAAGGCTTTCTCTAACCCCTAAAGCCCCTCAAGGCTCAGCCACTGGCCATAGGACACCAGGGATGAGCACATGAAGCCACACCATGTCCTTCTGCCCCAGCTGAGCCGGCAGCCACACAGAGCGGGTATCCCAGTGCTATTCCCAGCACCCTCCTAGACCATGGTCACCGCTAACCCCACCTCGAGCAGGCCCCGAGCATCACCTCGTCTCCGGGTCCATCTTGACGAGCTTGTGCCTGTTCTTCTTCCGCTCCCAGTGCTCGTCCAGCCGGTGGGAGGCCACGTGGATGACCTGGCAGCCAACAGCACTCTCGGAGGCCGGGTCCGCGGCACACAGCAGCCGGTAGCACTCGATCTGCGCCCGGCCCCCCGCAGAGAAGAGCAGGGTGGACAAACCCGCATTATCCCAGCCCTCCTCACCGGGTCCCACGAGGCTGGCCGCCACCAGCGCCCTCACACTGGAAACATGGTCACTGAGCCGGGCGAGGGGCACGGCGGCCTGGGAGCACTCACTGAGCACCAGCACACAGGCTGTGGTGTCCTCACTGCCCGTCACAAAGACGTTAATGGCGGCACGGCCAGGCACCTCCACCGCGCCGAGGCGCCGCGCGCAGGTGATCTCCCGCCCGTGCAGTGATGGCAGCAGCACCTGCTGCTCGCGGGGCTCAACCCCACTCTGGTACAGCAGCACATCCCCGCACTTGATGAAGGCAACGATCTCGGCCTCGGGGCTGCTGCAGTAGCTCCAGGAGCGGTGCCCCCCACCACAGGGGATGCAGTGGAGGTTCTCACCCATCCGGCTGCTCCACACCACGAAGTTGTCAGCATGAAAGCCCAGAACCAGCAGGTCTCCGTCTGCGGTGAAGCGTAGCTCCTCGATCCACTGCAGCCCTTTGCAGGGCCTGTGCTTCCGCAGTACCTCCAGCTTCTGGTCCTGCACACGCAGCTGCCGGTACACCCCATCCCGGCCTGTGCTGTAAATGTAGTCCCCATGGCAGGTCACTGAGGTAACCCCGGCCTTCTCGTGGAGCCCAAAGAGCACTGAAAGTGGGGTCTCGAGGGGGAGAGCTTCTTTGTGTGAAGAGTAAGACAGCTCTGGCTCGCTGCTATTATCCTCATAGACCGGGTTGGTGGCATCCTCGACAACCGGGTCAGTGCTGCCATTGGCAATGCTGGTGCTTTCCACGGCCTGTCCTGAGGACCCGCTGCACGAGAAGAGGAGGAGGGACCCCCGGCGGTCCCCACAGAGCAGGAGCCCTCCCTGCGGCAGGAATGCTGCACAGGTATGCCAGCGCTGCTTGCAGAGCGGCAGCAGGTATCGCCCCATGACCTGCATCCGAGGTGCCCGCCCGGGCCGGTGGGTGACATCCAGCCACAACATCTCCCCGCCGGGCCCGGAGGCCAGCAGGGAGCAGGCACCGGGGGGCAGCCCAGGGCGGGGAGCCCAGCCCAGCCCACGCACGGGCCCCTCGAACAGTCTCAGCTCGGTGGTGTCCCCGGGGCAGCTCAGGGCGAAGAGCAGGAGTCGCCCATCGCCACCGGCCAGGGCGCAGAGCGTGTCCTCCCCACCGGGCAGCGGGGCGGCCGCCAGCACCGCGCGGGGGCCGCCGGCAGCGGGGGGCAGCACTAGAGCCCAGCGCCCCGCCGCAGCCTCGTAGGCCGCCAGCCCGCCCGCCTCGCCCAGCACCAGCACCCGCCGCGGCCCCGCCAGCAGCACGGACCGCGGCCGCAGCGGGGCCCCCAGCGCCGCCACCGGGGCCGCGGCGGACCGCCGGGGCCGCCAGAGCCGGACGCCGCCGTCGTCGCCGCCCGTGGCGAGGCAGCCGCCGGCGGGACGTAGCGCCAGGGATCGCAGAGCCCCGCGGTGCCCGCGCCGGTGTCGCCTCACGTCGCCGCCGCCGTCCCACTCCAGGCAGGCGCCGTCCTCACCGACGCTGACCGGACACTGACCCCGCAGCGCCACGGCGGCCACCCGCGCCCCGTGCCCGTAGCACACGAGCAGGCAGGAGCCGTCCCCAGCCCCATCCCCGCCGCTCAGGTCACCCACAGCCCAGAGCCGCACGCTGCGGTCCTCGGAGGCAGAAGCGAGCAGCCCCCGCGGCGCTGAGTAGCAGAGCGCCAGCACCGCGCCACAGTGCCCGCACAGCCGCCGCTGCGGGACCTGGGCCGCCGCCACCCGCCACACCACCACGGTCCCCATCGCCGTCCCGGCCGCCAGCGCCAGCCGCGTCCAGCCCGTGCCCGCCAGCACGGCGCAGCGCAGCGCCCCGGCCCCGTCGCAGCTAGCCCGCCGCAGCCAGCACCCGCCGCCCCGCCACTCGTACAGCGCCACGGCCCCGCAGCCCAGCGCCAGCACCAACCGCCCGCCCGGGACCCACCGCGCCTCCCACACCCGCGCCCGCAGCTCCCGCGCCTCGCCGCCGCCGCACACAGCCAGCCGCGCCCCGCCGGCCCGCACCGCCAGCACCGCCAGCCAGCGCCCGCCGAAGGCCGCCACCCGCCCCGCCGCCGCCCCGGGGCCGCGGTCCGCCCTCAGCCCCAGCACGCCGGCCTCACGCAGCACGTTCCGTCGCGCCGCTGTCCCGCCTCCGCTGAGCCGGAACGCCACCACCTCCGGGCCCGTGCCTGCGGAACACCGCGTCAGCCGCCGGCGGCCCCGCTACCTCCCGCAGCCCCAGCCGGTCCCGGCGCTCACCCGCCAGCAGCACGTCCCCCGCGAACTCCAGCGCCGTCACCGGCGCCACCAGCGCCACCGGCTCCATGTTGGCAGCGGCACCTCCGCCCCACTGATTGGCAGAGCCCGCAGCCCCTGCCGCCCCGCCCGCCCCTCATTGGTCGGGTGCCCCGCAGCCCCGCCCCTAGAGCCCGCGGAGGAGACGCTCCGTCTCCGCACACTTTATTGGTGCGCCACGCGTCATCGCCCCCTCCGGCCCAGCGCGGGAAAAGGCCACGTGCGCGCCGCCGAAGAGCCTTTTCCCGTCAGCTCTACAGCTCCAAGTGCATCCCGCTGTACGCTTTATCCACCGTCCACTCGCCCGGGGCTGCTGGGGCTCCAGCTGCCGCGTATTGCTCCATCTCCTGCTGGAACTGCAGCTGGCGCCGCCGGTTGGGATCCACATTGATCCAGTTGTTGGCAATCCACTTGGTGCCCTGAGTGACCAGGCAGCCCCCGTGCAGGGCGAAGTCGTCCAGCTCTCCTACCCAGCCTATGGAGCAAAGCCCTGTTAGGAGGGAGTGAGGAGTGCTGCTGTCCCACCCACAGCACTGGCTTGGGTTTTGGCTCGGGTGCATCTTCCAGGAGTTGGCTCCTCCTGGCACCCCTCCACCTTAGTGCTACCCCACCCTAGCACCTACGAGGAGTGCAGCAGGGCAGGCTCCCCAGGTGCAAAATGCTGGTTGCCATTTTGTCTCCACCCAGCACAAGGGGCTCTCGCATTCTGCATCTCAGCCACGTTTTTTCTCAACTCTTTCCAAAAGGGAATGGCATGGAAGAGACGGGTGCTGCTGTCAGGCCTGTAGAAGTCAGGCTCATGGACACATTACAGACTGCATTCTAGCAGTTCTAAATGATCCTCTCTTTACAGAGGTCCCATGTCATTTTCTGTAGCAGACTTGCATCAGCATCCAGCTTCCATTTTGGAACAATCTGCTCACAAAAACACAACAGGGCACTTCTTGCAGGACAGTGATGATGTTGATTATTATCATCCAGCAGTCCAAACCTAGTCTTGTGACCTCCTCTGTGGCTTTTCTAGAGATGGAAACATGGGCTGCTCCCAGGAGACCTCCTTCCACCACTGTTCAAAATCTGCCATCAAAATTCTCTGGAGTTGCTCTCCAGCAGCCTGGGAGGTTTGTGTCAATCCCCCAGCCTGGCTGTCAGGGAAAACCATGCTGTGCTCTGGGAGAAAAACAGCCCTGAGGGCACATCACCCGGCTGCGGCTGAGCTATAAAGCAGGAGCTGGCCCCAAGCACGACAGAGCCGTGCATGGTGCAGGCCGTGTCTCCCTGTGCTGCAGAGCTGATGGCTGTGCCTTTGTCTGCCTCCCCTCTGGGCAACACCACATCAGTGAAACGTTCTGAATTGCAGACCAAGTTCCCGCAGGAGTCTGAGCTCGCAGTGGGATAGCAGGCAGCTGGGGATGGCTACTGCAGCCAAGGTCTTTGTTTGCTAGCTGCTAGTTGTGATATAACAAGACTATGATTCGTGTTAGAAAAGTGATAGTTTGTTATAAAATATGGTGAGGAAAAATTATGAAATGAGAAACCATTAATAATTAACTATACGAAAAACTGAGTTATTATATCCACATTGCTAAGGCAACGTTAATGAAAGTCACCATCTGTAACTTCATTGAGTATAAGCAAGTATTGAAAAAACATGGGATTAAAATACTTCTAGTTTAACTTAGAGAACAATGTAAGCCTGTGAAGTGGTAATAGCCCTTTTACAACGTTACAAGGCTGTGAAGTGGTAATAGCCCTTTTACAGTGTTTGTGTTGTAATTCTGTGATGTGATAATGAGATTTAGTAGTTCCCCTAAAAACAGTGTCTCCCATAAATCTGCTAGCTTTGGGTACTCCTCATCCGCGCATCTGGTGTTGCTTACCTCTTGTTTGACAACCACACTGCTCTAAATCTTAGGCAACTGTCAGAAACTTGCAGACATGGCTGATCTTTAATTAATTGTGATGACTGAGGCATTGGACCTGCTAAAGGCGAAAAGTGCGGCCTGAGGAAGACCACTTACTTCATCTTGAAGACCCCGGCCCACAGTCATTGGAAGGCAGTGCGCAAGCGCCGAAAGGGGAGGGGGCTTATGATAATGAGTAACTGAACTAATTGTAATATCCCCACTTCTGTCTCGGAAACCTACTGATTATGCATGTTTGTGTGCAATAAATACCTGCTCACTTAACCCCCCCCCCCCCCCCCCCCCCGTGTGCCATTTGGGCGGAGTAATGACTCCCCCAGCACCCAGCCCTGCTTGCTGATCTCCCATCAACGAGCACAATAAACGAATTGGCTACTAATGTTGGTGCTAGCACTGGGGTTTTTTTGTGGCCAGTTGGCATTTATAATGTAGTCCTGTCCCCTAAAAGCATCAGGAGCCACTGACCTACTGCCTGCAAATAAAGGCCTTTCAGAGTCAGGAAGCTCCTACCCGGGTGGTGACAAGTAGACTCTATAGTTCCCACTAGCAGGCAGCTACCACCCCTTGGCTCCCTTCTGAGCTTCCAGCCACTGCAAGATGATGGCCATCACCTCCTGCAGTCCTATCCCTCCTATGAGCCAAGTCTGGAAACCAGCCCATACCTTCTCCGTCTGACAGGTAGTTGTACCAGAAGACAGCAGTGCCTTGCTGAGGTTTCACTCGCAAATTGCCCTTGTTGCAGTTTTTCCGTGTATCTCGCAGGTCCACATCGTTCTGGATCAAAGACTGGCAAGAAACCACAGAGAAAGTGATGCAAACAGGGCTGGAATGAAGTGCACGCGCTGGGCTGCCAGTGCTCACCCTGCCCTTTGCCTGACTGCCCCACAGGGACAGCTCATGGCTTTCACAACACACCCACAGCAGCCAGTTTCAGGCCCCTGGAGGTCCATAACCTGTTTCTGAGCAGCCGCCCAGTCTTAATGCATTGCCTGACAGGAGCACAACATACCTGCTAAGACTTAGGCTGAGGAAACCTGTCCAGACAGAAGCAAGCAGGACCCATTATGGCAGCAAGGCCACCAGACCACCACTTGCACCTCCCTGTACTCATATGAGCATTAAATGTGTTCCAGCCTCACACACCAGACCCCTTCTGTAGCTGCAGAAAATAAAGACACTCAAAGACTGTCTCCCCAGGGGTAACGTGTAAGTGAGATTCATTTACCATCTCTTCGTACGTCCTGTTGTCAGCTATAGGAAAGACTGTTTCGCCTCCCCCAGTCACGTTGTTCAGGTAGAACAGTACTGTCACATACCTGAAAGACAGAGTGGCTGTCAGGGGACACAACTGGAACAAGAGGCGATGCACAGGGGCTGTCTATACCCTGTCCCTCCACTGTACATACAGTGGCTCCTCCAAGACATCATGAGATATGGGATTTCTTAGAATCCCAGACTGGTTTGTGTTGGAAGAGACCTTAAAGCTCATCCAGTTCCAACCCCTTGCTATGGGCAGGGACACCTTCCACTAGACCAGGTTGCTCCAAGCCCCGTCCAACCTGGCCTCGAACACTGCCAGGGATGGGGCAGCCACAGCTTCTCTGGGCACCCTGTGCCAGCGCCTCAGCACCCTCACAGGGAAGAGCTTCTGCCTAAGAGCTCATCTCAATCTCCCCTCCGGCAGATTAAAGCCATTCCCCTTTGTCCTGTCCCTACAGGCCCTTGTCCAAAGCCCTTCTCCGGGTTTCTTGTCAGCCCCTTTAGGCACTGAGAGCTGCTCTAATCTGTCCCCAGAGCCTTCTCTTTTCCAGGCTGAACAAGCCCAACTCTCGGTTTGCCAAGCTCTCAGCTTTGATGATTTGCATCATCAGCTTTTCTCCAAGAACAAGACAAGGACAACAAAGAAGATCCCCGCTCACAGCAGTGAGGGTGTGTTTCTAGTCTCTGATGGGGATGGCCCAACAGCTCTGCAGAACCACTCTGCCCTCCTTGTGTGGACCCACAGGATTTGCCCACCAACCCGTTTAACCCCTTCATGCCAGTGATCTCCAGAGCTGGTTTATGAGCCCATCAGCCAAGCACTGACTGCTACACGAGGTGAGGCCAAACACCTCTCTCCACCTCTCCTCTAACATGTTCCAGATTGTTCCAAGGCAGGCTGTACCGGCAGGAGGTCTCAAAGGGAGCGCTGTCATTGGCGACCAGCTTCGTGTGACTGCAGGCAGTCTCGGGGAACACAGGGCCACTGTCCATATGGGCATGGTAGTGCCCTCCTTGGTCATAGCGCACAACCTGGAGGGGCTCACTGTGCTCCACGATCTCAGGGGGCAAGCGAGTCAGGCGCATTACCCTGGGGAATAGGAGAGCAGAGCAGGTGAGGGGAAAGCACCAGCACCTGGTCAGCCACTACTACCAAGCAGCAAATGAATCTAGGGAAAGAGAACCCCCTTCCCAACAGACCAGAGAGACGGATGGGCTGCAGCAAGCACGCCAAGAGCCAAACTAGGTCCTTAGAGATCTGTTGGGCCATTAGCATCAGCTCATCAAGTCATTATTAAGGTTACTTCAAAAGCAAACAAAACCGAAGGGTGCATCTCCAGCAGAACTGCTCTGAGGAAGGCTTTCCTTGCTCAGCAAGATCCCTTCTGTGTGTGTCCCTGGAGCCTCCACGTGCCATCTCACCACTTCTCTGGACTCTTGCTCACCACCTACAGACCTTGGGACAGTTAGCAAAGCACAGGGCCCTTGCTGAGAGTGAAGGAGAGACTAGCTCTAGGAATACTCTTGTCACCTAACTCACCTTTCCCTGTTGCCTTTTCAGCAGCCTCCCTCCCAGGGCAGAGGGGCACTGGAAGTGACCAAGGAGACTGGAGCCCTGCTGCTCTGGGATTTTTTCCGCTGCTACATCTGAGATCATCCCCAAGGCAAGCAGGTACGTCTCGAGACCTGCCAAAGAACACTCAGAGCTCTGAGAATCTGAACCGGTGAAGCCCTCAGGGCAGGTGCAAGGGGAATGTGGCACCCAGGCAGGATGGCAAAGCCCCTTTGAGCACCGCACAGTCCCGAGGGAGGATTAACAGCCTCCTTCAGTGCTATGTCTTCACATCCTCATGTAACAGCAGCCAAATGAAGAGCATAAAAGCAGTGTGCTGATGCCTGTGTGTGCTGGCTAGCTGGCATGGAGAAGGTGGCAACCACAGTCTGCTCTAATCAAGGCAATATGTGACCCCATTCTCCTGCTGGAATGTCCTGAAGAAAAGGAGTAGCCAACAGCCGTTTTCAAGCCTCGGGACAGGTTTTACCCACCCATGCTCTGGGCTACGACCAGCACCACAAGAACAAGAGAGTCTCCAGCCAATTATCTGAAACTCACCACAGCTAAATGACTTGGCCTGTGTGCCGGGTTTCAATGCTTCTCAGTACCAAATCTGAGATGAAGGGAAGGGCAAGAGGTTCTCCTCTCTGCCGTGAGCTGCCCTGCGATACATGTGCTCAGAGGATTAAACTAACTTGGCTTCCTTGAAGCGAAGTTGTGCTTGTTAAAAAGTTAGCTCTGAACAGCTAAGCCAGATTTCAGTGAAATGTGTGAGTAACTAAAGCAGATGACAGCAACTACTGGCACCCAGACAGCACTGGAAATGGGCAGTTTCTCCCAGTAAGCTCATTTACTAATTAGAATAAATTACTTCATATAATGCCAAGTCTTCCTGGTTTTATAGGGCTGTTCTCAAAAGTGAATGGAGATGCTGCAAGGGTTGATTTTGCTTTTTCCTTCTCCGTGGGACAGTAAAAAACTTTGTTCTAATGAAAACCTCCTCTCTCCATTTTGGAGCTGTGTTCATTGCTCTTTATACTCCAAAGACTTTTCACACAATTAGGAAGTGTGAATATTAGCAAGCCTGCTGCTGCTTTTCCCAGCACATGTGCTCCTTGTGCCTACACAAACCCAACCACACCTCAGCTGCCTGGTCCTTACCTTTGCCGTACTGATCTCATCACCTGGTGAGCCCCCTCGCCCTGGTACAGCCACGTGTGCTGGCTGTTGCGCACCAAGTCACTCATCTTCACTTTCTGGCTTCCCATGTACTTGTGGAAATCATGGATATTCAGTTGCTTGAACTCCTCCAAACTCAGCACACCTATGGGAAGAGAGGAAAAGCTGGTGACAATCCCGCAGGTAATAGTTCCTGGTGTTCTGTACTCAGAGGAGCCACCAGCTGAGGGCACTGCAGAAACTGCCTTCCTCAAACCAACCCCATCCACACTGGGGATCAGGTTGCAAAGACCAGAGGATGCAGCACACTGCACTGGGCTGCTCAGCAGGCAGCACACATCATGGGCTGCGAGCAGAGCTCACCCAGACAGTGAACCCAGTGCTGCTGTGGTGCCAGCTCACCTCCCTTGGACAACAGCACTCAGCCATTAGGGTCAGCCTGGGACAGGTCCTTGGATACCAGTGGTCATAACCAAATTATCCACCATTATTATTTCTAGAGACTCCCTGTCCCCACATTCCCCTTACTCCACACGGTCTTTCATGATGCAGTGCCACATCCAGGTTGTGACCTAGTCTCTCGGTGTCACATACCAATCTAACAACAGAAGGAAGCAGCACACTGGAAGTAAGGTCCTGCCAAGAGCATGTTAACAGGACCTTTCATTTGTTAATGTTTGGAATGGTGGAAAAGCCACTGAGGACTCAGACATACGCTCCTACCCCTGCCAAGAATGCCACCGGTGCCCTCTGCATATTTAGGCATTCACATGGGTACTGCTTCAACTCCAAAGCAGCTCCTCCTGAGCAGCTCTCAATGCCAGGTCACTGGAAGACAGCGTGCAGAGCCTGTGTGTTCACTTAATTTGATTAGGAAATGAAGAGTTGCTTAATTGAGGCCACTCTAATTAGAGCAGCAGAAGTTAGAATACACATCCGGACCAGAGGGAGCCCTTGGGAGACAAGGGGCAGGAAGAGCAGAAGTGTCCTCACAGAATACAAGAGCCTGCGGTGGCAGAGAGGGGGGTCAGCAGCAAACGCTGACCAACCAGACCACCTCCACTTATTGTGGCCTGCTAGGGATGTGGGGCTCCCAGCTTGCTGCTGAAGCCTCCATGAAAACAGGGTGGAAGTGGAAGTTACCTTAACACCTGCAGCCCACGTAACAGCAGCTACCTAGTCAGAAACAGAGCAGCCTATCAGACCACAGGAGCACATACTGAAGGTCTTCTTATAGCAAGGCATGAACCAAGGCAGGTCTGAGAGGTGAGAGGGAGCACAGAGCTGTGTTCTGGTCCTGCTTCTGCAAGATCCAAGCCCAGGAGGTAGAACTAGTCTGCAGCTAGCCTGGTGATGGAGAGGTTTACACTGATTTTACTTTTCTGCCAAGTCTCTAAAGCAGTGTTATTTTCCTTTGAAGAACACAGGCAGAGAAACGGGCCTGGGCAGTGACATTGCTCTTGCTTTGCCCCACATGGCTGTGAGAGGTGTCAACCATGCTGAGGGTGAAGGCATTCCCGTGGAGCTGCTCTTACCATTCCCATCAGGATCAGCCTTGACAGCAGTGTACATCTCCCGTATGTTTTCGGGGGTCATCCACCTGCCATTCCCAAGCCGGGTGTGAGTCAACACCTGAAATTCATAGATGGATCAATACCAGGCACTGGTTTCTTGTACTACCAAACCCTACAGATGCTCTGCTTGAGGCCTGGTGGGCTCTGTTCTGCAGCCAGGCGTCAGCACGTCTCTGCAGAAAGACTGCAGTGAGAACTATCTGGCAGCCACACACAGCATGTGGCTGATGAGTGCTGTTATTTTCAGTTTAGGTCATGGCAAATGACTGCTGGGACATTGTTAACCAGTCCTGAAGTTCCTTCTCTTGAAGGGAAAAGTAAAACCCACAGCACCAGGAATGTTTTACCCAGCATATTCAAAACACATCTCCTGTCAAGGCCCACCGCTGCCTCCCAGTAGCAGCACAACTGCTGTACACCCCCCTAGAAACTTCCATGCTGAAGGCCAGCACAAGTCTTAAGACACAGAATTAAGCAAGTACTGACTGGAATATACTGGGGTCTGGCCCTACCCAAGCACATGGGTAATGAAGAGACCATCTGAGTAGGAGACCTCTGAGAAGGTGCCCAACAAACATCCCCAGGTCTGTCCCACACTCTACCTCTTTGAGCTGCAGCTGCCCATCCTGGTTGTGGTCCAGCAGATTGAAAATGTCCATCTGGCTGATTTCTATCATTTCCATGGCTTCCTCATAGTCATCTGTTGGTAGGATCTGGCTCTTCTGCAGTCCCTTCAGCTGGGCCAGATGGATGATGAGCTTGCACTCCTCCTCTGTCAGGAAGTCAGGAATTTCTGCAGCAGAAGCGTGAGCAGCAGCAGACATTGAGAAACTGTTACAGTGAGACCCCAAACCAATGGCAGGGCACTCAGAAAAAGGGGAAAAAGGTGTGTGTGTGGGGAATTTAGGAACTGACTAAGTTTGGGACATTCAAACACATCTGAGCACACACCATGCACCTGAGCTGCTGGGGGATGGGTATTTTTGCAGCAGCAGTTCATAAATGTTTGGATGCAGAGGTCAAGCCCTTAAACTCTCTCACAGATACCACAATGGACAAAGGAGTGAACAAACACCTGTGTATCACCACATATTATCACTTCAAAGGTGACATGTGGATCACAGTCTGGGAACTGCTGCTCTACAGGAAGGGAGGTGGGAAAAGCTTTGTGGTGGCCAGTGGTGGCTGCAGGGTTTCAGGCTTGCCTGGGCTCACATGGAGAGGACGGCGCTGTGAACCTGGCACAATGAAACCCAAACCTCAAGGAGAAGACTTTCAAGCTTACTCCCACTCATTCCCTTGCTTCCCCACTAAAATTGGTCTTTAAGTGCACTATTAAAGGGGAGGGCACTGCACATGGTGGATGTCACATTCCATACTGAGGTGCTACCTGGGGGTCATTAGCTTTTCTTTGCAGCACAAAACCAGAAGCAATCAGGCAATAGTAGGAGCCCAAGCAGATTTAAATGCAGATAAACAAATGACTATGAGGCTAAGAGATTTCTAACTGCACAGTGCACAGGGCACTTGTGAAGTGCTGGCAAGGTCCTGTTCCACTTCAGTTATGCTGTGAGGTTGAGAAGGTCCTTCTGGCTGGTGTCTGTCACTCCCATGTCAATCTTGTTCCCACCTACTGAGGCTTTTGAAAGGGGAAATCAAAAACACCAAAGCAGGACAGGTTTAAGTGCTCCTAGGCCCAAGGTCCTGCTCTCCAAATTGCAGCTCCCTAGAGCTCCTGCAGGTATGTGCTGTGGACACATTGCACCTCAACTACAGCAACCCTCAAAGGGTGGAAAACAATAGTTAGTTACTTCCATGACCTGAAATCAACCCTATCGGCTCGAACTGTCAATGAGCAGTTGGCTTCTTGCTGCGCACAGACCAGAACTAGCCCTGTGGAAAACGAGCTGTTCCTGGGAAGGCCCAGCAACACAATGCAGCTGCCTGTATCCGTGACACCCTCTGAGGAAACAATTTCCGCTACTGGCAGCACATCCCAGAGGATGCTTCAGAGCCAGAGCTTCCACTGACCGCTTTGAACCCCACAGCACACCACCAGAATGAACTGTGCTGGCAAGCAATGCTCCCAGTATTTCCAGTTCCCCAAACTGGGCTATAATAATGATAGCTTCTGGAATCTTAATTGCGTGCTGGAAGAAGGACAATCCCTCTCTCCAGAAGGATTTCTGAACGAAGGAACAACTCTCTTAACCAGAAACCGTGCTCTGTCACACAGGCTGTGGGGTGAGGGTGTCTGGGAAGGTGTTGCCAATCCCATCTGCAAACAACCTGGCTCCAGAGCTGCAAATTAGTTCCTCTCTACCCTCAGCTCTCCCAAACAGTTAACTTCTGGCTGTGAGACCATCCTATCTCCCTGCCCACTCAACAATAGATCCTGCTAAACAAATGCCTCTTAAATGACTTTGACTTTGAGCTTTTACAAAAAACAAAAGAGAGGAAAACATTGGGCCTTATGAAATAATGACTAATCCTGGAGCTAGAGAAAGGGGAAGGGTTGGAGCACTGGTGTCAAACAGAGATTCAGTCTTGGCTGAAAGAGCCTCAAGACACATGGACCGAATCATTCATCCCTCCCCAAGTGCCCTCATTTCCACACCTGCTGATCTAAGCCAAACCCCTGCTAAAATCCAAACAAGCAGGGCCACTGGCAAATGAAAACTGGAGCATTGTCTTCCCCATGAGGGCTCTGAAAGGGCCGCACTTAATGAGGATAGACTGACAGAGAGGTGGCTCCTCAGCTATAAAAGGCATCCCACAGTCGGAGGCAGCTCAGTCCGGGGTGTGCTGCCTGTCTTCCTGCTCCAAGCATGGTCACAGCCCACTGCAGGCACCCCTTGAGGTTGGGCGGCCCATGGCTGCTGGGTGTCCTGGTGTACCTGCTGCTTTGGGTGTCTCCAGGGGCCTGGGCGAGCTACCTGAGGAGATCCTCCAGCTGCACGCCCATCCCGCCCCGCATGGCCTTATGCTACAACATCGGCTACACCGAGATGAGGATTCCCAACCTGCTGGAGCACGAGACCATGCCAGAAGTGATCCAGCAGTCCTCCAGCTGGCTGCCCTTGCTGGCCAGGGAGTGCCACCCAGATGCTAGGATCTTCCTTTGCTCCCTCTTTGCACCAATCTGCTTGGACAGGTAAGATGCTTTTACAAGTTATTCCCGCTGTCTTAAGTAACACTCCCTGAAGTTATGCAGGGACAATATGCACAACTGCATTTGCCTTCTGAGAGAACCCATGTCTAGTGTGACCAGTGCTGTCCCCAAGAATCTGTGTGTCCCTCTTGGCAAGGGGCAATTGGATTTCCCAGTAGGGACCATCCCTCTAAAAGTGAAACATGAGCATTCCATCTCTCAGGAGCAGGAATATTATGTTCCTTGCTGCGGGCTTTCCTGCTCTCCCACCGCAGGCACTGCTGCCGTCTCCCCCAGCCACCCCTCTCACACACTGCAGTAGCTGCTGGTACCCACCAGCGCAGCCCTGGGCAGCAGCAAACACCTCAGCCTGCTGCCAGGAGGAGCCCAGAGGTGCTGCAATCCCCATCCCCTCCCCAGGCTCATCTACCCCTGCCGCGGCCTGTGCGAAGCTGTCAAGAGAAGCTGCGCTCCCGTCATGGCTTGTTACGGGTACCCCTGGCCTGAAATCCTCAACTGCAACAAGTTCCCTGCCGATCACGAGCTGTGCATCGCAGCAGTGTCCACGGATGAAAACTCCACCAGTAGGAGAAGTAAGTTTGGTCCTTTTCTCCTATGTTTTCCCATAGGCAACACTGAAAGCTCAGCGGATTAGCCTATGCCTTGTTCGTATTCCCAGAATTTCTGAGTTTAAGCTGTGTTTAAAGAAGTTATAAATTCCAGTTTTGTTCCCTGTGGGAGCGCCACTGTGTCTAGAAAATTAGTGTAACATTGACTGCAGCTTGTTCCCCTCTCTGCTGTATTCATTAGCTCCCTGGGTGCCATCAGCCCATGCAGGGTTTGGGGCAAGGGGAAGGAATTGCTCTCAAAAGCCTAACACCCAGGCACAGCGTGAGAGCTCATGGCATGCCGGCTCCAGGCGGTGAGATGTACTTCCAGCAGGGCTCTGGAGCTGCAGCCCTCATCTTTCAGCTGCGTCCAGTGTTCAAAAACATGCAAAAAAGAACTGTTTTGTAAGCCTTGTCTTTAAACATTAGGAAACACCACTAAGGGGCATGAGCCTCTGCAGACATGTTACCCCAGACAAAAAGAATCTTTAAGACTGAAAGACTGAATTAAACACCCACATACTGGTGAATACTGGGGTAGATCCAAGAGCAGCTAAGGGGAGGACAGACGCCTCATTTCAGCATCACTGGATGTACTCTGGCCATACCAGTGGTTTTACTGTTTCACCCACACTAGGAGATCTTCACCAAGCATTTTCACTGCTGCTTTAACATGCAGCAACACACACATGCCTGAACAAAGCACAACAAGCAGCATCTGCCCCAGCCACAGAACAGAGAACTCGACATTTCCCACCGTGGCAATCTGAGATGTCCCTGCATGGACTGGATAGCTCAGGAGGAAGCACCACTCAGGAACAGCAAGCCACCACTTGCAGATATCAAAAGTATCATGATGCCTTTTCCAATGATGCTTGACAAGGGTGTTCTAACCAAATTTCTGTGCCAGCAGTACCCCGAGCCAGCTGCAAGGACTGTGAGCTTGAGGAAGCCAGCACTGCCAGGGAGATCCTGGAAAACCTCTGTGTAAATGACTTTGGTGAGTACACCCCCCATCCTCTCAGTTGCTGCCGTTCCCTCTAGCAGCCATGTACCGGCATGGACAGAAAATGGCTGCAGCTTTTACAGCAGATGCCAGGGATTTTAGGTATTAAGCATTCCCCAGGGAAGTGGTGAAGTCACCAACTCTGGAAGTATTTAAAAGATGTGTAGATTTGGCACTGAGGGATATGGTTTAGTGGTGGACTTGGCAGTGCCGAGTTAACAGTTTGACTCAATGATCTTAAAGGTCTTTTCCCACCTAAATGATTCTGTGATTCTAAAAATGGTGCTCAGTACTGGAAACTAACCTCAAATGAGAACTTTTATAAGCTCACTGCAATTACAAGGGATGGATGTGTCACCACATTACAGGAACAGCATGAAAGCCTTGCGCTGCTGTGTGATCAAGTAGTTAAGAGCTATATGGAAAGTAAATAGAACTAACAGCTCTTTTTCCAACCCCTATAGCAGTGAAAATCCGAATCCTGAGGAAGAATGCCACCACCACCATCTCGGACTTCGACCTGGATGCCTCCAGGGTGGAGGTCCTGAAACATGGCCCCCTCCTCAGAACTGACGTCCCCGGCAGGCTCCAGCAGTGGCTGGACATAGATGCGACCTGCGTCCACAACATCATGAGAGGCACAGATACAGGGGTCTTTGTTGTAAGTGGTGAAGTACAGAGTGAGAAAGTGGTGGTGAACAAGGCTTATGCCTGGCAGAAGAAGAACAGGAACCTGCACCAGGCAGTGCGGAGGTGGAAACATCACCGCTGCCCTGACCAGGCTGGCCGGAAGGTCTGAAAGGTCTGAATTCCAACAAAAGAAACTGCTCCCTTCCCTATGGCTAGAAAACTCCTTTCCCTGGAAGTTGGTGTTTTGGAGATGTACAGTCAATATTTTTAGGTGATTCAAAGCAGTCATAGTTGACAGATAAGCCTCACTACACATCTACAGATCCTTGTTTTACTGAGACAGAGCTTGAGGGTGCAGGTTTAAGATACTCCTCACACTAGGCTCTGCAGATCCAGGATTTGCAGTGGATGGCTTTGTGTAGGATCCAAGGTCACAACAAAACCAAACTGAACTCTGCAGGCGAGAGACCTCTGGTGCCAGTTCCTCCTAGTTCTTGTCATCAAAGTTGATAGCCATTTCAGCTTCATTATTTGAACCTGAGCCACTGATGCTGTCCAAGTGCCTGCTTGCTTTCTGTCCAGAGAGATTAGAAAAAAGTCCCCCTGACTGCTAAGTGATGCTGTTTGTGTAATGGAAAAAATACTTCACTCTTGAACAGTCTGAGATAAATTAAGGGGGTGACAACCCACCCCTGCAACGTCTGGCCCCTTAAAGAATTAATATTAAACTCGGGCTGTCTCTTCAGCTTGCTGCATGAGAATTGATGTGCATCTTAAGAGGTACAAGAAACAGCTGTTCTCAGGCAAGAAAGGCAGAGAGCAAAGATAGCTGAGGGCTTCTGCATAACAGGGAAAACCACTTTTTAATACCAGAAATTCAGTTTGGATCCCCAGTAACTGGGATATAGAGATCTCGCAAGAGCCTTGAGAAAGAGCAGAGCAGGAATGAGACATCAGCCATTGAAACCTCTGCTTTCGTGGGCAACAGCAGCTTTTCTTGGGACTTGGAATAAGCCCTAATCCCAGCACAACAGCAACTACCCGCAGTTGTGATAAGGGAAGGGGACAGAAACATTACACAGCTGTCTGGCCTTCCTTCTGCATGCGAAGACAGAAAAGGTCGAAAAACTCAATCTCACCAAGTTCTCTGCAGCTCACTCTCACCCAGGTAAGCAGGGACTGTAATTCCCTGCTGTAGCTCTACGATCCAGACCACAGAGCAGAAAACAGCAAATCCCCAAATGAAGAAACAAGTTGGATTTCTTTCTAACAAAAATTAAGTGGAAAGTTTTCCACACTGGATTAAACTTGGGACTGAAATAAAGGGAAAACCAGCTTTTCTGTGTGGTTCATGCCGCCTTTGGTCTTGCTTGTGGGCAGCCACCCAGTTTGATGGAGACACATTGCCTCCCTGTGCTCGTAAAGCACACCAACAACGCGTGATGTGCTCTCTTCAGCTACAGTGTGGGCTGAGATGAGCCCTCAGACACTCGCACTGAAATTCAGCTGCGCTTGACATTTGTGCAGCAATTACTTCTATTCCCTGAGGATATGAAGAAAAACACAGCCAGGTTTCCTAGGTTTTATTCCTCCCTGCTGCCTTGTCTTGCAAACTGCCATCCAATTCACAGAATCCACTGTCAAGAGATCCCGGCAATGGCAGCATCTTCTGAACTATGCTTGAAAAACACACCAGAACACATAAAAGCTCTGAAGGTTGAAAAGGCTTTGTCTGATATTTGTTTCCTATTAATAGGATTATTTGATCACTAATGTTTCCTAACTAAAAAGTGTCCAGATGGTCTGACTTACGAGCTTTAGAAATGATGTCTTGTAGCCAGAGGCAGGGGAAAAAACAGGGCAGGGACTTTTTCATAGCTCCATAAAATACACTTGGGTTCAATGCAGATGACTTACATTTAAAAGAGAAACCACAAGTTCCCCTATGGTGCCAGTACCATACTCCAAAGCACAGAGCTCACATTAAGTCATTAATGAGGTGTCCATTGCTTTAGTTCCACTACAGCCCGAAGCAAAGATCACAGACCAGCCACTTATTTCCTTAAATAGGCTCTCACATACCAGAACACCAAGAATCCAAGGAAATTTAAGAGTCCTTGTTTGCTAGTGACTTCTGGGTTTAACACAACCGAGTTAAATATACACTTCCACTAATTTAAACAATAGAGACACAATAAATCAGGGAGATTCTTAAACCAGATGATTTAGATTGGTTCTGTTTGCATAGAGAAGCCTCTGGAAGTCTTTTAAAGTCATAGCTAGCTCCTGGCAGGTTTATCTGGGAGATAAGAGCTGTCTTGCTTGAAGTTTCTAAATAGGGGCCTCCTTATCAGAGGACGAAGGAGAACAGACTCTGTGGGTCAATGTCTGTCAGACACCATCCTCTGGGAGCAAAGCTTCCCTTGGAACCAATGGCGGTGCCGGAGTAACAAGCTGTGGGATTACTGCTGCCAGGAGCAACATGCCTCTCAGCAGCTTCAGCACCATCCTCACAGGCCAGGATCAACTCTTGTACTTAACTGGGACCTGTAGGGCAGAGAAGGTGGAAACAGGACTTTTCCCAAGTGAAAACCAGAACTGTGGTTCTGGTGACAGCACTGGGTTTGTGATCACTGTGGGGTGTCAGCTCTGGGCTGGTGTGTCAGACAGAAACCCACTCTGAAATTTGCAAACCACAAGTACCACATATGTAGAGATGCCAAAAGAACTCTCTATATTTCTTCCAGATACTTACTGCATTGAGTTTAGTAAGAAATATATCTGATTTATGGCCAGGCTTTCAGTGTCTATATTCCATTTGCAATTGGAAAAAACCCCTCTTTATGTATTATTGAGAAAACATCTAAAAGACTCTCAATGTTGTTTTCCAGACAACAGGTTTTCTCTGATGTTGCAGTAGTAGGAATTTTGTAATCATCTGTCCCCAAAAAATCAATTTGTGTATTCTCAGTGGATTTCAAAACACAAGAGTTCAATTAATGAGACTTTACCAGTCACCACAGAAAGCTAAAGGTTTTAAAACATCTGGAAGAAGGATATTGTGCAGCTGCATATCAGAGCAGCCAGAAAAAAAGGTAAATGTGGAACAAGACGTAAAATGGTGGCAGACATTATTAAATCTGTCAATTCCCCTGTCAGTCATTTTCTCAGCACTGAAGCACCAATGCTAAATTGCTTTATCACCATTTATTACCAAAACTTTGGGGATCTCTTGCACCTTTCTAATACTGAGCAGCTTCTTCAAGGTCCTCTTCAGCGATCGGCTACCCGTTCATGGAATTTTAAAGGGATTCTGGAAAACCTGGAAAGGTTTATCTTCCAAATCCTTCTAAGTGGACCACCCAGAACAAGTCACCCCTGCCAATACCGTATCAAAACGCCTTGAACAGAATCACACTCGTTATAAGGCAGCACCGAGGAGAAGCGAATACGGCAGAAGTCGCTTCCCCCGGGTAAGTATAAGGCAGAGGGAGGGGGTGAGACAGGATCCCTCCATCCTTGGAACCCCCATCCCTGCCGGCCGCTGCCAGCCGGGACCGGCGGGCATCGCCCCCGCAGCCCCGACACCGGCTGACGGCCGCGCTGACACCGCAGGGGAAGAGGGAGAGGAGCCGACAGGCCCGTTCCTGGCGTGCCCGGTGCCCGCCGCTGCGGGGCCGGTACTCACCGAAGAGCAGCGGCTTGAGGCTGAGGGTGCGCACGGCGTGGACCCTACCCGGCACCAGCTGCACCCGCTGCGTGTGGCCCACCTGCGGGGGGAGAGCAGCGGTGAGCGGCGGCCGCAGCCCCGGCCCCAGCATCACCCCCCAGGCGCGGCCTTGCCTTGATGCCCTCGAGGCGCGGGAGGGCGCGGGCGGGCGGCGGCGGCGGCGGCGGCGGGGGGGGAGCGGCGGACGGCCCGCCGGGCTCTCCAGCGCTGAGGTGCACGAAGAGCAGCAGCCCCAGTACGTTGAGGACGTAGAGGTGGGCGAACACCATGAGGACGAGGAAGTACGGCCGCGAGCACACGGGTCGCGGGCGGCCGCCGGGCGGGCCGGGCAGCGGGGAACCCTCCGATCGCGAGGCCGCCGCCGCCGCCGCCGCCGCCATCGCGTCCTCCCCGGCCCGCCAGGCCTCGCAGCGTCACCACGGCAACCGGCCGGCGTGTTGCGTCACCGCGCCGCGGAGGCGTGGCGATGGCGGCAAAGAGCACACGCCACCCCATCCCACCCCATCCTACCCCATCCCACCCCATCCTACCCCATCCCAGGACCTCTCCGACGTTAAAAATCACCACTTATTTAAAATAAACCATGGGCACACCGGTGGCAAAATGTCTCCTGGGTTGTTTTTCTGCCCCTGGCCCTCTCCGGTGCCTGTAAAGGAAAGCAAGGGGCAGCAGCACCTCGTTGGGGTCACCCCCAGCCTGGAGCAAGGGAAGGCATTCCCAGAACAAGTACCACATTTAAAAATAAAGTGCTATTTTATTATTTTTTTCCCCCACTTGCTTAAAAAGTCATAAAATTGGGAGTGCAAGAGTATAGTACAGAAACCCCCTGCGGCCCTGGCCCCGCACAGGCAGGAACAGCAGTCATGCAGTTCATGGTATCTGTAGAAAACGTTTTGTTACAGTCTGGGAAGCCTGAGGACTATTAGAGATGAGGCAGCCAATGTACTAACAGGAGCGAAGCTGAAAGAAAGAGGATGGGATGCAAGGATGGAGGTGTCAGACTGGTGTGGGGACTGGAAATGGGTGGGAAAACTAAAAGAGAGCAAACATTCCGCAGCTGTAGCAGTAACACATCAAAGGAAAGCTCGTACCTTGGAATTAAGGGCTCCTGAGACGCCTTCTACTCACCTACATTCATAGAATCATGGAGTGGTTTGGGTTGGAAGGGACCTTAAAGCTCATCCAGCTCCAAACCCCTGCCACAGGCAGTGACACCTTCCACTTGACCAGGTTGCATGCCTCACCATCCTCACAAGGAAGAATTTATTCCTAATATCTAATCTAAACCTACACTCTTGCAGCTTAAAGCCATTTCCCCCATGTCCTGTCACTACGCACTGTTGTAAGCTCTTGTAACCTCACTGACTCAAAAAGAGCTATGTACCTATTGGAGGAGAAAAACATGGCCTTGTCTTTTGGCATTGAGGATTCCAGCCTCCTCCCTGTCACCTGCCTTGTTGGCAGTGTCAGTCACTCCACATAAAGAGCCAACAGGTCCCATGCCCTGGAGGTTTCATCCTGGAGCCTATGACTTTCTGTATGACACCACAACAGCAGTCAGTCACCCTGCTTGGGCTGCAAGTCAGTCCTGTTGCCTTCCAGAGTACATAAACAGGATCTGTGTGTGCAAAGCAGGACTTTAAGCACCTTCAGAAAGGGCGTTTTGTTTTCTTTTCGAATAAATGGAACTGGTTTCAGGAAATTTAGAAGAATTAGGGGGGACACTGCAATATTTATTACTGCTCCTTAGCAAAGCATCTCAGCAGCCTGTTCAGAAAGCCTGGCCACAGCTGTATGGTTGGACTTGGCTATGAACAAGGATTCATAGCAAAGCATTTTGTGGGGGCACAGGAGAGGGAGGAAGGGCAGCAGGCAGGGAGGGAGAGAGACAAAAACCCATTCTCATCTAGCTCAAAGCTAGACATAACAGTATGGAGAGTTCTCTGGGATTAGGGAACTCAACATACTTGTTCTGCAAAATTTGGTGGTGTAATAGTTACATTCAGACAAGGAGAACAACAGCTTTTATCCTAATTAGTACTTTGCACATTACAGTTTTAAAGAACAGTTTAAACATTAATTCTAAGCACTGCAAACTGCTGGGTCTTGGCCAGCCTTACCCCATGCTGCCCCTTCCCCTGCGTGCAGTGTGTCGTGTGCCCAGACTTTGACAGTCATTTGGGAAAAGGAGGGTAACAGAGAGTCTGACCTTTAGAATATAACCATGAAGAGGGCACAAAGAGGCTGCTGCCGGGAGCAGAAGAGGGAATGATGTCAGGAGCAATGACAGAATACAAAGAGCCATGGTTATGGAGCACCCTTCCACAGCAAGCAGCACTGCCCCCAGGAACCACAGACTTCCTCCCTGCCCCTACCCCACTCTGTGGCTTCAGCTCTGCAACCCCACTCTACCTTCAGCTGCCTCTGTTGTAACTCCCACTCCACTGCCAGCAGCTCCTCAGCAGTGAATTCCTCCATTCCCTGAGGATACGTTCCACACCAGGGAAGGGAGTGAGGAAGCAAAGGGCCTCTCAGTTTGAAATGTTCTGCTGTGTACTAAAAGCACAGCCCCACCATTAGCTCCTACGACAGCTACTCCTCTTGTAACTGCTTGTTGAAATGCATCTGTCCAATTACAACTGCTGCAAATCATAGAATCCCAGGATAGTTTGTGTTGGAAGGGACTTTAAAGCTTATCCAGTTCCAAATCCTGCCACTGGCAGGGACACCTTCCACTAGAGCAGGTTGCTTGTGTCACAGGTATATGAAAAAGGCTCCAACAGCAGTTCCCTTATTCTGACATGCAGTAATTTAGCACTTCCACCACCCTCCAGTTTAATCTTTATCAAGTGACATTGTACAAGAGCAGCACAGGGATGTATCAAAAGCAACACTTCCACATACAGCATGGAAGACAACCCCATGAGTTCCCCACAGAGGTGAAGATTTCCTCAGATCAGACTCCAGCTCCACCTTACTGGCTGCAAACAGCATGTTCCTGGAGCAGGTGACATACAGGCCTGTGAAACCTTAACATGAGGCCTGCTTCCTGCAGCAAACACGCAAGGCTCAGCATTCAAGTAACCTTTTCCATGTTAACCCCTATTAAGATGAACTAGGTTTTCGTACTTTTATTTTAGTGTATATTTTACATTAGAAAAAAGAATATTAATAAAAAAGCTCCACATGCTCCTAACAACCAATTTTTCTGATAAGTCCCCACCAGTATCAATACTAATATACAAATAAATTAATTTTGCTAGTTAATTTTTCTGCCTCGCTTGGTGCAGGCTCTGCACAAGCAGTGCACCTATATTCAAGTGTCCATCCACATTGCCAACATGTGCCAACGACTGTGTTGTACATAATCCTTCCTCCTCATAACGTAGCAGTGTTCAGATTCACCTTGATGAACGGGATCAGATTTTCTGAGCCATGTTACCCAGTAGGCACAAATAATCTTTACCAGGCTGCAAGGCACTGTTATAACATGGATTGTTTCACTCTGCAAAAGCCCCAAGCCTTGATTAAGAACTGTATGCTACTATTCCCTCATGACTCACTTTGGCAATACAACATCCTCCCCAAAAAACAAGTAAAGCAAAAAATCTATATGGAAGACCTAAAAATTCATCAAATGCAGAATCTGACCTAACTCTAGGCAAACCCCCCAGTGTAGGTCTCTCCCCTACAATTCCTCTATTTGCTTTTGTTGGTGTAACAAGATTTTGCACATTTGTTTGACAAGAAAAGAGATGTCATGTCATCATCCTAAATCACGGCCACTGCTGGTACTGTTGGGTCAGACACAGCAGCAGCCACTCTTTAACACCAGCCACTCTCCTCGTGCAATGCCAATGCTATAATGCCCTGGTTAAAGGAGCATCGAGAAATAGCTGAGATTTTGTAACCTCCTTCAGTGCCTAGGAGATTTTTGGGTCAGAGGAAGGGAGAAGGGGGAAAAAGCCCATTAGATTTACAAGCAGATTAAGGAAAAACACTCCACTGCCAATTTACTTTTAAAAAGGGTTGTGTGTTATTCTAAGGTTTGTCTGTATAATTGTACAACCGTTGAAAATTACATAAATTGTAATGATCTAATACTATTAACAGCCATTCAGAGAAAAACTCCCTCCCCTTCGGAAACCATCAAGGGCAGGAGGGAAATGCCCCAGGAAATATGCCAATCTGAACTCTGGCCTCTAGCCTGGCAGAAACAGAAAAAGAAAGAAAAAAAACCAAACTGGACTAAGATATGGTGTTTGCATGTGTCTGACTTGCAAGGGGAGGGGTGGCTTTGTCCTTGGCCGTGTTATCCCAGAGGCAGTGCCTGCTTATCCTGGTGAAGTTGCCATCACTTCACTCGCTCTCACCCCTGCACTTTGTCACTTCCTCCTGACTTATGTGTCATGGAAGTCTTTCAGCAGGGTCCTCCGTCTCTGCTCTGCTATGTGCATCTGATTCTCTAAGTCCTGGTAAAACAGAAGGTAGAAACTGTTAGCACGAGCTCCCCAGAGAAGAGCTCATTTTCTAAGCTCTAGCCTGAGAAGCACCAACTTTCATGCACCACATGCACTCCAGATCACAAGATTGCAGATCCTTTTCCTTTTGACAAGGGCTCCCTCTGCAGTTACCTGGCTCCTACTCTGTTTAGAAAGCTACACACTTAAGGAATCTGCTCTTCACCAGAAGGCTACATGCAGCTTCCTCCAGAGCTTTGTTGGTCCTGTTTCAGTCTGCAGGAGATTTGCTGCAGCCCTCTCCCATTAGGCAGTGAGCACTTCACTTCTACATCTGCTGGCTAAAGGTGTGTTTCTGGATGCACTTTCTCAGAATCCTCACTTAACTGCCTTAGCAGTGTGAAGGCCAAACAAAATCTGGCCAACAGGCTCAACCAAGCAGAACACTCACCCCTCTGTCATAGCTGTCTGCTCGCTCCACCTTCCATGAGAGATTTTCAATTTCAGCTTCCAGCTGGGCCTGCTGGTATTCAAACTGCAGAAGGAAAAAATCAGAGACAGCAACAAGAAACTAGTTTAGTGGAGCAGTTTCATACCTCACACTACACCTGAGAGCAGACAAATGTGTTCTGCTGACAGCTGTGCTGGCAGAACAGCTTTGTGCCTCCCCCTTATCCACCTTCAACTAGACAGCATCACTCCTTCCAGCAGTTTCTTGTGTAAGCATTCCCCAACCTGCACCATTGAAAATTAATTCAGTCAGCCCAAAACCACCACAAGTGACAAATAACTCCTCACTCAGCTCATTTTGCCACAAACAGGTCACAAAATGCTGCTGTGAGCAGCTCTGCACGTAGAGCAGAGGGATATTAGGCAGAAGTTCTTCCCTGTGAAGGTGGTTAGGCGCTGGCACAGGGTGCGCAGAGAAGCTGTGGCTGCCCCATGCCTGGCAGCGTTCAAGGCCAGACTGAACAGGGCTTGGAGCAACCTGCTCTAGTGGAAGGTGTCCGTGTGCATGGCAGGAGGCTGGAACTGGATGAGCTTTAAGGTCCCTTCCAACACAAACCACTCTGTGTTTCTGAGCGACTGTTAACCACTGCTGGGGGCAGTAACTTGTTGCACTGGCACAGTCAGATCCAGCACAGGACATCTGTCCACGGCCTCAGAGAATACACATGATGTTGTAGGGAGAGATTGGGTAAAAGGTTTTACTGGACAACTGAGTCAAAGAAACCACCTCTTCAGTGATTCCAGGGTTATTTCTGGACTTGTCCAGCCTGTGGTATGCACCAAGCCAGCAAGCAACTTACAGCAGGAATAAAAAGCAAAGCTACACCCTGATCCAAGGCTGGAAAAGCTATTCTCCAGCAGCTCCTCATATGAAATAAGGTCCACAGCACTGTGATAAGGTTTACCAAGAAACAAATGCACACTTCCAGCCTCAAAACATTCTGTATAAATTGCTCGTTAGTGGAAGTGCAGTGAAGTGCCCTGGGAAAATAATGTAAGGTATCAGAGGACTGAGCTGCTGGTAACTCAAAGTGAAGAGGAAAGGCGCAAAACCACCTATTATTTGTCCTGTCCTTACCTCAAACTCAGCACTTATATGTCAGACACTGCCAAGCTCTGGAATTCAGCCCAGCATGCTGCCAGCTACAGCACAAAAAGTTATCAGCACAGGAAGAGCAAAACTTCTTACCAGTTTCTTTCTGGGACCAGACTCCATGTAGTAGGCATACGGGTATGTGTACTGCAGGGTGTAACGACACTGTTGGGGAGCAGGAGGAAGAGAGAGAAAAGAAGCACAAGAGTTTCAGACTTGGAAGCCAGCACTGTCATGTTTGTGTGACCACTACAGGCTAAGAAGCCACCTTCTGACACGGACAATTGGGCACTTCATGGTGGAATTTCCTTCATCTTCCTTGGAAGAACTTGTGCAGTTAAAGTGTAACTTCACAGAGGTGACTTGCAAATGATTTTTGTCTAGTTCATGTCCTAGACCAGAGGTTCTGCCCCACATACCCACAAGCTCTAAATTCCCTTCTTCAGTGTTGTGAATTTAGCACTCTGGTGCGTATTTTCTGTGCCAACCAAGACACCACTACTTACCTTTGCAAGTAGTTTTGCAGCATTTTGTAGGTATTGCCAGTCTATCCATGTTCCCAAGTTGTTCATAACTCTTTCCTGAATTTTCTCCTGGATTCGTTGGTATGTCTGTGCCTCCAGCTGTAGGCTTTTGTTGTGATTCTCCCACTGCAAGGCGTGAGGGACGGGAGGCAGGGAAAGACAAAAATAGCATGAGACCAGAGTACTGCTGCTGTAAAAGCACAAGCTCTAGCAAGCAGAAATTGAATTAGGGCAGAAGTCCAGCAAGGCAAGACATGCTGTGGGAAAGAACAGCCAGGCAGCACCTCCAGCAGCAAGTGGTGGAGACTGTGGACAACAGACTGACAGCGGCAAAGAGCAGGGAGCAAACCCAGCTCCTCAGAGTGGGAATGCCCTCTGGTCACACAATGACCTTGTGTTTAACAAGATGGATAGTAATGGTGATTCCGCTACTTAAAGGATTTCTACAGAAAGGTCAAAAGTTTAACATTTATCGCAGGCTTAGTGAACTCCAACATCTGTGTGTACATTGTAAACATGGCCATTTCCTAAAACCTATTGGTCTGGATAGCCAGGAATGAACACATTTTACCACAGGATTTGGCTCGTGGTGTGAAGAATAAACTCATTTTAAGGGGGAAACTGAAATGCAGCAGCATTTAATCTCTAACACATTCTCTTCTAGAGATACTGCTCTAGAATTGCACTGTATGGCCAGGTGCATTGAGCCTGCTGTGTGGACAGAGATGCTCTGATTGCAGCTTTTAACTATTTGATTAATGTGAGGGAAACTTTGCTACAGCCACTGGAGCTTTGACCATGGCAGAGCTGGTTTAATCTTTGTCTCTATAAAGACAGACTGCAACAAAATGAAGTTCCCTGGATCCTGGAAGGAAATGATTGGAGCAATATCTATCTACTGCAGCAGCACCCAGCCTGAAGGAAAATGGCACAGTGGCACACAGGTAATACTTATTTTCTCTAGCACAAGGAAACACAGGACCAAACGTGATTTGCTTTGGGTACAGCATTACTGGTTTGGATGGGACTCACAGGGCAGGATTTTGAGTGACAAAACAAACAGGGCCTGAATATTCTGCACATATTCTCTTTGGGCAGTTTTTTGCACGGAGATTGCTGGCAATGACCTTTGCACCAGGCAGGGAGCATTAAAAGGCTACAGCAGCTCTGGCCAAGGAGATGTCTCCTACCCTCTCAAAATAGAACAAGTACTTCTTAAGGGCCTCCCTGGCCTGTGCTTGCTGACTCTGGTTTACAATATCAGGATTCTCTTTGTACCGACTGCATTCGTAGTACTCGCTGCCGTGAGTCTTCCAGTCTCCCAGACACATCCAGCAGAAGTCTGCAGAAGACAGTGAAAAACCCACTGTGATACACAGGAAAAAACACCTCCAAGAAAGAAAAGCTTCAGCAGACACAGCCCATCTGTTCTCAGATATTTCTGCTAAGCCAAGAAACATATACATTTTGTATCATCTTGCATAACGGAACACAACAGTGAGACACAAATACCAGCCTGTCGTGAAGATTTTCATTGTACAGCCTCCTGAGCAACTATGGAAAGTAAATCCTGAAGTGCTGCATCCTGTACACCAGGACCAATGGGCACAACTATGTCTGCACTCTGCACAGGCTGTCAGTCCAGATTAAAGAAGAGGCAGGCTGCAATCTTATTTGTGAGTTGCATCCTCCCTACCACAGGCGTATTGCCCCATGTGCACCTCTGGCTGAATAAAACACAATCCAATCCAAAAGTGAACTAACTCATGCAAAAGAAACTCTGCCCTCAGCTTCTCAAGAGGGGAACTACCCAAGTAACTTCAGAGCTCAGTGGTTTATGACACTTCAAGTTATGAGCTGCTGAAATGGGAAGAAAGTAGAGGAAAGAGAGCAATAGCAACACCTGTGTGACAGTTTCCTGCTTTAAGACTGAGGCTGTGAATGTTTTACTGGGAAGGAAAAAGAAGGAGATTAAGTTGCTACAATAGGAATCACTTCTGTGTTATTCATAATTGTACATCCAGAGATCACCAGCCTTCCCAAGTGCTAGTCCCTGTGGTACCTTGGCACTTGCCTGCTCACCCTTGTCACAGAGCTCCATCAAAGCACATCCAGTCCTGGTGAGCACCCCAAAGCAAAGGAAATGAGAGAACAGTAATCTTTAATCATCTTCCAAAGAAGGTATTACAATATTTCCCAGTGGCACACTTCACTGAGAGGGCTGAATATGAACTATCCCACTCCAAGGCAACAGAAATTAATTCTGCCAGGAAAATATAAGTGCAAGAACAGGCTGTTGTTTTGTAGGACCACACAATTGGTCAAAGATGCTCAGCTGCTAATTGCACAGGGGTGGACTGAGAAGTCCAGCAGCTGACATTACACAGAACAAATCACAGCTCCTGCAGTTTCAAAGGGGTTGAAGCTCATTATTTCCATCACTAAGCAGAAGGGCTTAAGCTGATCTGAGTAAATGGCTCAGTTCTGCCAGTATTTTCAGCGGAGGACAATTACATGGAAAGCATTTAATATGCTCCTCTGAGATGGATTCCACTGGTAATACTATGGCAGAGATGGAAACTTCTCAATAGAATGGCCATGTCAGGGAGAAGAAGCCAAACCAGCACTGAATAAGAACACAGCTGAGACCACAGCCAGTGGGAAAAACATACAAAATAAAGGCATCACACTCCAGTCTGTAACTAAAATCCTGTTCACCTGTGACTTGGGGGAAAAATATTTCAGTCGATGTTCACAATTTGTCTCCATATTGCCAAAAAAAAAAGAGAAAAGAACATCACCACTAACAAGCCCTGCAGAGAAAACTTCTTCCAAATCCAACTTACCATGCTTGCACTTGGAGCATTGCTGAAAAAAGAAGAGACAGGAGGCACTGGTTAGTGGGAAGTGTGTGGGGATAAATATCTGCTTAGAAGAAGGAAGGTCTGATGTGCTCAGGGAATTGCTCACCATGTGATTGCAGCCTCCATTCTTTTCAATACAGATATTGCACTTGGGACACTGGGGAAACAGAACCATTTGTTAGATACAACGCTGCCTCCAGCAGCCTTCTGCAGAATGACAACACTTGGGTGATTATTCCCCTCCTGCTTTTCTTTTTACATATATGCATAGGCATATATGAGAAAACTAACACACATCCTGCCTCCCACCCATTCCTGACAGCTCCATTTAAAAAGGAGCTAACACAACTGAAGCTTGTGGCCCATTAGCACTGTCATGTTTGTCATTGGCTATGGTAGAACAAGTGCCAGCTAAGAGCTGTTTTGAAGTCAGGCCACAAAACCCCCAAAAGACATGAGAAGTTCCAATCTGCAGGCAGCTAATGTAGAGGATATAGGTAGTGTATCCATAACTTTAAAAAACAATTCTACAGGTAGAGTGCAGAGTATGTAACACTACTTCTTTTTCTTTGGTCTAAATCTACTAGGAGCACTCCACTTTCTCATTCACAGACTTCATCTACTCCATTTTGCTGTCCTTGCCAAATCAAGACTTTATCTCCCTCACCTTCCAGTTCACAGTACTCCAGAGTTCAGGTTTAAACATCACTAGTGCCTTATTTGGTACTGACTCTGCACTTACTACGCTCTCTCCTTCCTACATTTAAATACATCTCCACTGACCATTTCAAAGTTATATCACAGGCCCTAGGGAGCTGTGAGGATCTGCAACCAGTGCAAATGCAGCACACAATTCTATGTATGTGCAGAACCATATCTTGCTTCCCAGGCAGGACTTGAGGACAAGAAAAAACATGCAGGTGCTTGCCCTTACATCTTTAGTGTGAGCACTGATGTAGTTGGCTGTTTCAGAGTCATCTGCACACTTGGTGAGCCATTTCCGAATGGTAGCACAGTCTGTGGGTGCGTGGTACATCTGCCGACACTTAAAGCTGAACGGGAAAAAAAGACATTGATTTCCAAGGAATGGCTCAGGAATTGAGGTTTTCCTGATGACCAGAATCTGGGAGGCCAAGCAAGGACAAGGGAGGCAAATGCACTTGCGTATTACTGGAGTGCAAAGACCAAGGCTGAACTCCAAGTAACCCCCACCCTCTTGTGCAGAAGCTGGACTCAGGGTGAGAGTGAACTGAGGCGCTCCCCAACACATCCCTCCCTGGACCCTACCTATGTCTGCTCTAATATGACTGCAGAAGCCCAGGGCATACCAGTGACTTTACAAGTAGCCTGATTCCAGTGGTAGATATCAGGCACCTGCACTACCACGACCTGACCAGCCCCAGGTAAGGGCCATTTATGTGGAGATACCAGTAAGCTGTGTCTCTAAACCAGTATGTATTGTGCTCCACATTCTCAACAGCAGTGATTCTGGAATCCCAGGAGCAGAAGACATTTCAGCAGCCCACAAGCTATCCCTTTTAGCTGGTCCCATATACACTTGAAGTCCGATGAGGAACATTAGCATTCCCATTCAGCAGAGTATTCTTGCATGAGCCTCAAAACACACTAGACACTCTGGGATTTAAATACTTGTAAAAAACTCAAAACTCAATACCAGCAGACAGTGGGGAAGCCTCCACATCCATTACCAGAATCTCTACCAGTTACTATGTCTTTACCAAACTTTGTAACCTAGCCAAGATAGGAGAATGGCAGAAGCCCTTCACGTGGTATCCCCAATCCTCAGCTGGAGGACCCCCAAGTGCTCTCCTCTTTGCTGCTCTCCACTGTAGAGGTCTCTTCAGTGCTTTCAAGAGTATTTCTTTGGTTTTGTTCCCATTCTGTTTGTCTTTAAAAAGTCAATCTGCAGCCTTTTATTTTCCAAAGACATTCTCCCCACTCCTTCCCCACCCTGCCCAGTAATCCATCCTTAGTGCACCAATGAGTCATTCTTCAAATAATCAATTGCGTTTTCACTCTATGGCTTGTAAGTCTATCACCAAGCTTAAGTTTGGCCAATAGTATCAGCCTTTGACAGATGGTTTTGCAATTCACGATGCTTATTTGGATATTTGCCTTTTTTTTTCCCCTCTGATGAATAATCTCCCAGCCAAGCTGGCCTGGGGACTCTTCCCTGTGCACGCAGCATCTCTATGGTCACTATCTAATGTCTGAAGAATTTGTAACATTAGCAGAATGAAGATAGGCTGACAAAGTTGGGGCTGTTCAGCCTGGAGAAGAGAAGGCTGCGTGGAGACCTCAGAGCAGCTTTCCAGTATCTGAAGGGGCCCTATAGGGATGCTGGGGAGGGACTCTTCATGAGGGATTGTGGTGAGAGGACAATGGGTAACAGGTTCAAACTTAAACGGGAAGTTTAGATTGGATATGAAGAAGAAATTCTTTTCTGTAAGGGTGATGAGGCAGTTGAATGGGTTGCCCAGGGAAGTTGTGAATGCTCCATCGCTGCCGGTGTTCAAGGCCAGGTTGGACAGAGCCTTGGGTGGCATGGTTTAGTGGGAGGTGTCCCTACCCATGGCAGGGGGGTTGGAACGTGATTATCTTAAGGTCCTTTCCAATCCTAACTATTCTATGATTCTATGATTACTCAAGCCCTGCATTCCCTGGTTGTCAGAGCACCCAGCTCCCAAGGAGTTTGTGGAGCAAGGGGATAGCCGACTACCTGCAGAAGTCAGACCCAAGTATCCAATTCCTCGAGTTAACTCAAGTTACAAAGAACTCCAGCAAAGCATTTGAGATGTTCCTACACTCTAAACCTCTTGGCAAACAAATGGAGTAGCTCTGAGGACAGCATACACTTCCCCCATGATCTTTAAGCTTCTCTGTTTCTTACCAGAAGACCTCATTGCAACGACTGCACTGCACTCGCCGGGCTTTTGGCTCTTGTACCTGTATAACCATAGGGCAATCTGCACCAGGACACAGCTGCAGCTGATAATGGCTCTGTGAACATACCAGGGTGGTAAGATCAGCAGTGGGTGCAGAAGAGCATTATCCATGCAAGTTTCACCACTCCTATCGTCAAAACCATACAAGTCAATTATCTCTTGTTGAAAGAGTGAAAACTGTCACAAGGTTTTGGTTAACAGAGCAGATAAACCTCTTCCACATTAGGAGAGGGAGTATTACTTACAGCCTGTCCAGGACAGGGAATTCAAATGGAGTGTTACAGACCAAGTAAGAACAGCAACACAACCCTAAGACCCCATCAAGCCACTGAATAAACAATTTTACTCCATTTGAGCTCTTTCCCCACCCTCTCCGCACGTCGCAAAATGTATTCATCTCTCTCCTGTGGTGGCCATTCCCTCCCAAAGGGTCTCTTATTGAGGAGAGGTGACACTGCTGTTTCATGCTGCTTCTTGAGTGTTCCCAGTTACCAGATTGTTCCTGCACTTTTAACCTTAACAGCTGCTGCTTTGATTTCAAAACACTTACATAAAATGTTACTGAAGAAGCCAATTCAGTTAGGGCACACTAAGATGAAGGACTTATTTTAGGTTCCAAAAAATATCTATGCAAGAGCGAGAAGGACTTTAAAACTCTGACTGAAGTTCTCAGCAGCAACATTCTGAGAATTCTGAAGCACCAGCCAAGGAGTTAGTGGGTGACCTTAGAGCAGAATGTACTTTGGCAACCTGCTGGAGCATTTTGTCAGTGAGACGGTCCTACAGGAGCAGCCACATCATGTTTCCCAGGGACATTTCTGCAGTCACTGCAGTTCTAATCAAAGATGCAAGACACTTCAAATGAGATTTCTGCAAGTCATTGGTGAATTGACTGAAAAAACACACAATACCTCCACATAATCCCTGAAGAGGTAGCGCCTATATTTGTCTTTCAGTTCTTCACTAGGCAACAATGGAAACACAAAGTCTTCTGGTGTCCGAAGTAGGCAGTCCTGAGCCATGCAGGAGACCCCTGAGAAAAGAAAGAACCAGTTAGTTTAGCACCAGTTAGTTTAGCACAGTGCAACTTAGACTAAGAAGTGAAGGCATGCAGAGCATACAAGGCAGTTTCCTAGGTACCATCTGTTACTGTGGCAAGAGGGACACAACTGTGAAACAAATCTATCAGGGCTGCTGAAAAGCTGAAGCCCAGTTGTCTTCACCAAAAGAAGACAGGACCACATGTGCATCCAGAACCAGCAAGTGCTTCAAACAGTATTCACAAGGTCAGATACTTCAAGTATAAAATTGCATGTTACTGCCATGCCAGCATGAAAGACAGGCTAGGAAAAGCCCAAAGCAACTCTGGCAGATATGGGCTTCTACCCAACACAAAGTGAACATGATTGCATCCGCAAGCACTCCAGAAGCAGTGCAATGATATATTATGAGAGAGGCAAACTCCAAATGCAGCAGATTTGCAGCTTCTAACTTAGCCAGGAGTACAGCTTTCCTGGTGGTATGCCAACACTAACCAGGGACTATGGAAAGACCACCAGTTCAAGTAAAGTTTGTCACAAATACTCATTCCATGCTCCATTTTCTCATTACTGAGATGTTTTAGACCAATTCAGCCAGTCTGCATCAGAATGGCCAACATGGCAAACACAGACCCGACACTATATCCACCCTCAACTCACCGACTCCAACACCATCCTTGACGAGCACCGTACAATGCTGCTCCCAACAGCTGCGACAGAACTGGTGCTGACAAGCCAGAGAGAGCAAGTTCTCCTTCCTGACAAACTGCATGCACACGGCACAGTGATGGGAGGAATGTACCATTGCCTGGGAGAGAGACAAACCAGTATCACAGTGAAAGCATCCCAGCTCTGCCAGGGAATTCTCACCTCATCCACAGGCACCTTCATTGTGACAATAGTCTCTGATGAGCTGCAGGGAAGAACAGGTTCATAAGGAGCTGCTGCGTTGGGATGCTGCACTGCCCTTCTCAAGAACTTCTTTAATCTCACAGAGCACAACAGATCAGTGGTCACTGAACAGCTCCTGCCTCTAATATAGTGCTACCCAGAACTCACCTTTACTTTTCTGGTTCTTACTCTTACCTTGTTTGAAAAATGAAGAAATACATCTTGTTGTTCTTCCCTGAATTTACTGATTCTGTTATCTGGGTCAGACTCTATCACTGCTCCACAGGCCCTGGAGAGCAGCTAGAGCTGCAGGCAGGCTTAGCAGTGCCCTTTACTGGACAATAATTTTGGGAAAGAGGACAGGCAACAGAAGCTGCAGTATGTGTACAGAGGAAAGGGAGCTCGCAGATCATCATCTTGCATCTCTTCCACGTACACTACATTTGGCAAAGCAGGCACCATCCCTTCAGCTGAAAAGGATTAGAGGGTTTGTTTCAAGTCGGGCATAATTCTGCCATAGCTGCACCAAACCACTGAGAAGCAGCCTGGGTCTCCCCTTGGGTAGTGCTGAGCTAGTACCTTGACAACAGATCTAGCCTTCAACACCTCTCAGCTCACCCTTGGGACCTGAAGAACTGGGTCTAGCACAGCATCATCAAAAGAAAGTCTCTACAAAGCTGTTTGTTAGCAGGAGTTTATGTTCCTATTTCTCCTTTCAAAGAGAAGTCATACAATCACTTCTCATGTACTTAAACCTTTGCTGCTCCTGAAGAAGCCTGTGTGAGACAGCAGCCATCAGTTTCCATGCCAGAGCTGCAAAGAAGCAGCTGCACGATCCACAGCCACACACTGCCTGAGAGCAGGACCACATGAAAAAGGAAATAATGTGACTCTCTTCTCAATGGCCTCACCTATGGACCAGAACAAGATTCACTGAGTCTGCAACTGTGCTGATTGCCTGGATCAACTGCTCTACTTGAACAGCACATGCACTGCCTCAACCCTTCCCAAGCTGAGCCTCTGAGCTCACCACCATCGCTTCTGCATTCTGTTGCCCTACAGACACTCAGTAGGAGCATCTGCCCCCAAACTATCATCATCCTGCATTAGGAGCTGAAGCACAGAGCAACTCGCTCCAGCATATACAAAAAGACTGGAATGCATTACCTACCAAGCCAAGTTTGTCAAGACATAGCCTTTCAACAGTAATCTCTTCACAAAGTGAAATCATCATTGCAGTGGAAAGTACTTAAGTGACAGCTGATACAAGATTCAGACAAATCTCAAAATATATGGACCAGTTTGCAGGTATGTCAAATAACAAAGACTTTTTCTGGACTCTAGGCAGATACTTTGAGTCCATAAAGCTTACTCCTGCCAGCTCTTTTAGATGCTGAATCAGGCTTTCAAAACCTCCCCTCTCCCGCAACCCAAGGAGTGTTTCTCAGATGTAACATTTTACCACTCAAAATCTGTCACATGGCAATGTGTTTCCTTTGGGGTAACTGTGGATTGTACCAAGACACTCACTGTGAACGAAACCCGTAAACATGCAACACGAAGTTTCTGTTTAAAGAGGGGAAAAAAGAAGAATATCTAAAGACTTGCATAGCCCTGGCTGCAAAACACAAGCTATTGGTTCAAACAGCACCACTGACTGGCTCAGTAGCAACAGCACTGAGAGATTTGGCTTACGGATTCCTGAGCAGTGTAGCAAAAAGTCGTAATAATATGGAAAATGATAATAATTATTAAAAAGTCTCTGTTCCGGCCACAAACAAGCTCTGTTCATCCTGTGCAGCCAGAGCTTCCCTTTAGTGTCTTTTACAAAGACAGCATGACTAGGAGAGGTAGGCAAGCCAGTGCACTCTGCTCCTTACATTGTGTTCCGTCACTCATGCCAAAAAGCTGATCTAAATTTTCTTGAATTAATTCTTGAACACTGCTCTTTAAATGTCAGACACCTCTTGAATGTGTTCTCATTAAAAAAGTAAAGCCAGCACTGAGTTAAGGTGTTGCACCTGAGTTTGTGAAGCCTTAACATGGGCCAGATTATGTCACTAGTAATGCAATCCTCCAGTGGGGTGGGTCAGAGGTGTCAGCCAAGGGAACAGACCAAAACAGTTAGCATACTTACATGTTTGGATGAGGTGGGCTGAACTCGTGCTTCTACTAGCAATTGGGCAGCATTAGACTTGTGTCTGAAAACGCAATTGAAGAATGACCAAATCAATCTCTGAATACATTTTGCTTTGTTAAATTGATCTTTCTCACCTGAATAAATAACAGGCTCTGAACAAATGGTAGGGTAGGTTTGCACAAGGAAAGGGGAAATATGTTGTCCTGGGTTCAGCAGTAGCAGTCTCTCCTTCTTGGTAGCTGGTGCAGTGCTGTGTTTTTGACTTTCGGCCTGGGAACAGCGCTGATAACACCGATGTTTTTAATTACTGCTTGGTAATGTTTTGGTCTGACCAAGGACTTTCTGAGTCTCATGCTCTGCCAGGGAGGAGGGGAAGCTGGGAGGAAGCAGAGACAGGACACCTGACCCAAACTGACCAAAGAGGTATCCCATACCACAGCACATCATGCCCAGGATGTAAAAACAGAGGGCAGGCACCCGGAAGGGTGGGGGGTGCACTGCTTGGTTGTGCTTGGTATTGGGTGGTGTGCAGTTGTATCCTCTTTCCTTGTATTTGCCTGGTCATTATTACTATTGGTAGCAGCAGCAGTGATTTGTGTTATACCTTAGTTACTGGACTGTTCTTATCTCAACCTGTGGGAGTTTCATTCTTTCGATTCTCTTCCCCATTCCCCCAGGAGCAGGGGGGAAGAAAGAGGGGGGAGTGAGTGAGAGAACTGGGTGAGTTATAGTGGCTAAACCACGACACGTCCTGTGTGAGGATCCTTCACAGTGACCTGAACTCTCATCAACACAACTTCGAGATTTTCTTCAAAATCAGAAACAGGAACAATACTTCTTGCAGTAATGGATTAACATTTCCCTCCTACTCCTTGATGAACATTCTCCTACAACTCTCTTCCTCCCCCTGAAATATTATTTTTGAAGCTCAGATTTTTTATCCACACCCCTGGAGGAGTCCTAAGCCACTGCCCATAACAATACACTCCAGTGAGGCCCCTGTCTGTCTCCAGCTCCTTTGTAAAATCAAGCTATCTTGGCTAGGTCTCACTTCAACTTCAGTCTATTATCCAGTTAAGTATTTACTCTGTGACGGATTATCACCCTTTAGGCATATGAAGCTGTCTATCACCAGCCTCAGAATTAAACATGCTTTGCTCTTTGTGATTTCCATTGCAGAGGAATGTTTGTATCTCAAAGAATGCAGAAATAGCAGCATCGCTGTTGTAACAGCAGTGTAAATCCTCCCCACTAGCACTTTTCAGTTGTGCTAGGGAGCTTTTATTTGATAATGTCACTTTATACCAAGACGAAATTCTGATGATCAGATCAACTGGAGAACAACTCACAAAGTCATAAAGTAAACGCTTCCCCAAACTTCCTCTTGCTTAAATTTCATTAGTTAACCTGCAGAATCACCCTGAGCTCCTATGCAGGAATCTCAGCCGCCACATTCCCCAGAAAACAGCCTTCACAGGATGCATGGTAATCAATGAGCCCATTGCCAAAGATGCTGCAACAATATCCATATACGAGATGCATCTCCCATATGTTCTCTGGATAGTTGTTGGCTACAGGGCCAAAAATGGCACGGCAGCATGACTCAGCCTGATGTGGTCTCTATTTTCAGACAATGTTCAGTTCTGAGCCGGTATTTGCAGGAGGGGCTGCCAGACAGCCGTGCCTCCTGACACACTTTCCATATATGTTTGGGCAGAGTTCAAACCCTCCTTCTGAAATCAGTTGCAGGACTTCGTTACAGTGACACTGACTAAGCAACAAAGGGGCTGCACTCCTCAGTTCTCTCACACCATCTTCATCTGCTCTCCAAATGCCAGTCAGCTTGGAGAAAAAAGCATATGTTCAGAAGGAGCAAAAATGACAATGTGAATGTACTAGTAAAGGATACATCAGCGTAGGTTCAGTGCTGCTTTATGATTTATGGCTCATACGTTCAAACCAGAACACATGTTATCTTTATGTTTGTTAAAGTAAGGAAATACAGATGCAGCACTCTCAATCTGTTACCTCAAAGTTTAAGCTTAATATAGCCACAGGGCTCCCAGCATGATACCAATTCCTCGAACTGAAAAACATTTGCTACCACTACCCTCTCCTATTTACGGACTTCTTATAGGCAATGCAGCCTCAACAATGCAGCCTCTGCTCCCTGAAATGGAAGGTGTTGTATGATTCAGGTTCAAAGATCCATGTCAAAATGACACCCACGGACCACCCTGAGCATTCCTGCAAAGCAAGGGGGAAAAGCATTAAGCACAGAATAAATAAGACTATTTACACTTACCTTTCCAAAATCTCTGAGATTTGCCAGTGGAAACTAACTAATACTAGCTTTGCAACGGCATGGGATACCTAGGTAGAAAAGGAAAAAGTCAAGTTAGGCATGTTTTGAGGCCACACCTCAGCTTAGGTCTATCATTTTATAAAACTAGTAAGTTGTATAAACTCAGTACAACACCCCCCCACAATACTCAATTCCCATTGAGTTAATAGATACAAGGTTCACAGCCACTGCGCCTGCAATACACATGTTGGAATGAAGCATGGATGCGCCCAAACTCACATACACACAACAACACAGAGAGGAAGGAATCAAGAATTCACTGGAGTAGCTTAACTGCTCGTAGGAGCCCCACATCCAGTCCTAGCCGTGGCCATCACTTGAGAGGCACAGACCAGGCTGGGATCAGGATCCTGAGTGTGTAAAGTAGGAACCACAGGACAGATGGATACCACTTACCGAGCGAGAGAAGCAGCAACATGCTGCAAATACAGGTATGCTGTGACAGCAAAGGCTAGGGAAAAAAAACAAAACACTTTCCCAAACCTTCACTGTAGAGGAAAAAGTTAGTTATATGCTGGACTGGAATAAGAATATAGAAAGCTACAGTGACAGGGGCTATTTCCATGCAGAGTTGTTTGCATTACGGGGACTCCTGGCAAACACTGGCACAGTCCATGCTAGCCCCAGCATTCTCCAGAATACTGCAACATGATATTTAAAGTCATGTTACAAGGGTACAAGCAAATGAATTCTCCTTTGCACCTATGCATTAGTCTGTTTCAGAAGGTAACAGACTGGTTTGCTAGCACAAAAAGGCTAGTACCCACCAAGACCACAGGCATCTGCTGAGCTGCTGGAGGTTCAACTTGCCTCTCAACCCCTTCATGCCCTGCAGGTCAAACAAAGCATGCAAGACACCTCTTCCAGGGGAACTCCTGGAAGGCAGGCTCATGACCCCTGTCTCCTTACTCCTTTCTGGCTAGGAAGCATGGGTGCAAGCCCAGTGGTCTACAGATTCTGCATTCAAACAATCTCTGATGTTAAAGGGCTCTACCTCCTACACTCCAAGACAAGCTATCGCCACAGCACCTCTCTACCATACACAAACACAACTCCTTCCATCCTAGCTGAAGGAAGAGCTCCTTTTTTTCCCCCCTAAAGAAGTTGTCAGTCCAAATCATCAGCTGAAAAGCCATAAGCCTTCTCGAATCCTGCCAAAGATGAACCACAGGATCCGATTGACTGGTAATACAGATACACAGGAACCACACCATAACCCTGGAAGTAAAAAACAAGCAATGGTCACTTCTTCAAATGAGACAACTCTGCACACCTAGGAGCAGCATATTCATTACTCTTCTAAAGCCACTCCACTGAAGAGGCGCAGTTTCACAACACAACTGACCTATTCCTGCCACATGATACTGCCCTGGTCCTACACTGGCATTTCTCAGCATTGGATGGTGGATTCGGTAAGCTTAACCAGTGTAGCACCAACACACAGCACATGCAGAGTTTTAACTCTCTCTCATCTACCTCTACTTTGTGATTTGCCCACTTTGCTGGCCACTAAGACATCACAGTAATAAAAGCGTAATTTTCAGTGTTTAGATAATCTCTCTTCTAGAAGAACTGAAGCATCAGCTCTGGTGTGTCACCTTCCTCAACTTCATTGGTGACGTGTCCCTCCGAAAACAAAGGCAGCCCTCCCTCCCGGCACAAAACCTTGGGATGAGCTGGAGCATGCCAAGCAGGGCTGCTGCTGACAGCACATACAGTCTGCTCCAGTTTTCCACATGAAGTGCCACTGCCAGCCTTGGATGGGTTTGTTTTCTTAAGCCCCCAGCCTGGCAGACTCAGATAGACACCTTTGACTTGCTTGTACAAGGAAGACACCTGCATTTTGAGTTTGTAAACCAAACAAGCATGAAGAATGTGGTCTCTACAAGACTGGCTTCCTGCAAATGCAAACCACACACTAATGAATCACTCTCTAACAGCAATGAAATTATCCCTCAGTAGCAGTTAAGGAAGAACTACCATCCTGACAAAACAACAAGCCACCTGACTGAAATATATGTAATATATGAAAATGAGTATTTTTCAGTTGGGTTTTCAGAGCCTGAGTTGTAGCATCCACTGAAGCATCATGACTCCATGAAGTTACTTGCTCACAGACAAGGAACCAAGTACATTCAAGAATGTAAGATGTATAAAAAGAGACATATAAATACCAGCATATGCATTTCTGAGCTCTAATAAACTATTCTAATGGAATCAAATGCTTTTTAAGTCAAATTATTTGTCAGGCAACATGTGGAATTAAAGCTGCAGAAAGACGCCAGATTAACAGCTCTAGAAGCATAATAAAGCTTCTGTGACCATTTCTGTTTTGCTTCAACTGCAAACACTGACAGGATCAGCTGTAGGTAGTGCTAATTTTATTACTTTTGCCATAAAAGCAGCCAAGAATAAAACATTTGTAATTCATAGAGCTGAGTTCATCTCATTTCATAAAAGCCCTGAAGCACAAATTTTTTGATACTACCAGGTTGGAGTACATGCCATCTTGTACAGAAAAGTCCCGGAGTCAGCAACATACCCACAGTCTGCTTGGCATGGCAGGACTAGTTCTTACATGATAAAGACAGATAACATGCAAACTGGAAGAAAAAGGATTGGGAAAGGAAAGGTAACTGATGAGGCTGGGACCTTGCCTGCTGTGTGGTCCCACCCCATTACAATCTACATCCTGCTCATTACCAGCAAGGCTAGAAATTCAGAAGGCAAACGTGAATATACCATCAGGGGACAACACTACTGGAGAGACTGAAGAAAACAAGCATAGAAAGAAAAACAACCATTTAGCAGAAGCCTGCTCCTATTGACAGGCAGCACTCTCCAGTCTCTTCAATGATTGTACATTCACGAGTGAATGATTGTACAAAGTCAGCCAGTTCTTCCACAACACCACCCCAGAATAATTGAAGTATTTCTAAGTAAGCAGGAGCCAAAACATGCTGTGTGCAGAAAAAAACCACTGCGATCATAAGTTGGGTCCACACATACAGAATTTATTACCTTACAGTACTGGAGAAGCAGTGCGCAAGCAGATACTACTGGCTGAACCATTCAGTTAGAAGACATCAATGCCCCCTCCATAAGCACCCACTGCAGCCTCTCAGCTTAAGAAATGCCTTGGTTGCTGTCTAGGCACACTGTCCAATACAGCATTTTCTGGATAGTCAAAAGTTTCACCCAATAAGAGATCTCAAACTTATAAAACACGTCAGAAAGGGCTACAATGCAGTCTCCTACCAGTCACTGGGTGCCACAAGAACCTCAGCTCATCCAGAAACAATAATGCTTTCTCTCAGACACAAAACAAATCATAGCATCATACAATGGTTTGGATTGGAAGGGACCTTAAAGTTCCAACCCCCTGCCATGGGATGGACACCTTCCAGGAGGTTGCTGCAGCCCCATCCAACCTGGACCCTGAATAAATTAAAAAAGCTTTGATAATGGTCAGCTTTGTTTAAACTCTCCTATTCTTGTTTCAGACACTAAGACCCCCAACAGATGGAGAGATAGCCTACTTGGTGTCTTGCTGGCAGCAGGTCATTTCAGTAAAACAGAAGACACAGAAGGGAATGGCGTATTCTAGATGTTGCATGACTAAGTTAGGTTTTGTCTGCAACTGATGAACTGCGCCAGTACTTCATATAACTTGACTTCTCCAGAACTCTTCTTGCTGTGATTAAATTTGTTACAGTTTAGAAGATGAAAGCTGAAAACAGTAGACATGTTACAAGATTTCTTTCTTCCTCTCCTTTCCATTTCCCCATTTTTTCACCACCAGCTTAAAAGTTTAGCATCAAAGATCAGCTCAGCCTAAATCTGAACCTGGAAAATTTGAAGCTGAAAGAAGGCTGAAGACCAGGCTTCTTTCTTCATAACAGGGTAGCAAAGCTGAGAAAAAGAGCATCTCATCCAACGTGCACCTTAAAACAGGAATCTGATCACCTTGGAAGCCTCTTCCAAACCTCCATCAGCTTAACTCCGACTTACCAGTGATAAGAGGCTGCTGATTGCCAGAAACGGGCAGCAAATGCTAATGTTTATCGCTGCACTTGAAGAGGGGTGCAGTGCCTATGCACACAGGATGGGTGCCGGGGGAAGCTGCATAAGGGAAACACTCTACAGGAGTTGTAAAGAAAGAGGCTGAAAAATTTACATAGTGCTGGATAAAATTAGCTTCCGAAAGTAGAACAAGGAAGAAACGTCACAGCATTAAACACATCCATTCGCTCTCTGCAAGGGAGCACAGTATTTATTTCTTATTATTTCTATCACCATTTATCGCCTGGGTTCTTTACTCTCCAAGATCAGCAAAATTCTCACACTTGGAAGTGAGAGAGTCTGGCACTCTTTAGGACAAGACTATATCAAAAGAACAAAAATACCAAGCCAAGAACAAAGTATCAAAGAAGCTCTGCAGGTACCTTGTGTTTAGAGAGCCCTAAGACAATTGAGCCTCAACTTGCATCCTTAGATAAGCTAAACTGTTTGAAGAGCTGAAGCTTTGTGCCTCTACAGCAGAACACCTTTCCAACCATGCCACACTGAGAGCTGCTAATTCAGACAGAAATGTTTCCTAAAAGCTCAAAACCCACTGTCTTTTGCAGAGCTTACATTCTACAGAACCCCCTTACGCATACGTACGTTGCATGCACATTTCATGAGTTCATTTCACTTCTCTCCAAGGGATGGCCTATTTTCTGGAGGTGTGTTTCAATCCTCACTTTAACAGAGACATGGTATCAGGAATCCAAAACAAGAATCATCACATGATTCTCAGAGAGATTCAATTCAGAATGAGTTGGAGATACTATGATCTGGTTGGCACTGACATCCCATGGCTTTGCACCAAGCTGACAATTCCTGTTAGATCAGGGTTGTTAAGATGAACACAAACCTGGCATGAAGAAATGCAGCTTCTATTTCTTGTCCTTCGCCTAATCAAAGGTTTTTATCCAGAGAGATTCAAGCAAATAGGATTAATCTTGAGAAGCATTTCTTTTAATCCATGAATGGTTTTTGTTAGTTCTACAAGGAAAGGATGAACTCGGGAAGGTATTAGTTTGTATGTGGCATCAAAACTTCTAAAAACCCACTCTTAAACCTTTTCAACAGTAAAAACAGAGAGAGCAAGAGCCTCTGAAATTGTCGCTAGTGGGGAGCAACTATGGGCAAAATAGAGATTGAATTGAGATGGTGACTGAGCAACGCCTGAGAGAGAAACTATGATTCGTACTTAATAATTCTGCTGAAGAAAGAAACCCTTCAGACATGCTTTATTAAGGCTACTGAGGTAAGGAAAGTGACCCGCAGATAGAAAAACCACTGGTTGATACACATTTCTCTTGTGGAAAGGAGATCTGACTCCCTCCACACTCCCCTGGAAAAAGACTTCTGACTGCCCTGTTTTTACTGGAGCTTTTCTCAGAAAACTGCAGAAATATTAGGAATTAAGAAGAAACAAAAGGGCAACCAAAAAGCTTTTTTTGGACCACATTTTCTCCTTTGCTCTGATCTACCTCTCTTTCAAACAGACTTCCAATATGCAATCCTGGCAGAAAACTCATGAGGCTGCAAGGACTTGAGCTGCGATTAATGTCACATCAGTGTTCAACATCTTGTCAAAGTCCTCTGTATCTGTTACAGGTTTCTGAGCATCAGAAGGCTGTTTATAAAACTGAATTCAAATTAATTTCACTTATCAAGGATGAAAAAGTCACAACAAAATCAAACACCCTGTTCTTTTATTTTGGGTTCAATCAGGCTTAAAATTGTCAGAAGGAGCCTTCCACCTTTTCACTCACAGTATTGCTTACAATTTATCTGACATTTCAGGCCCCCTCCGGATTGCACACTGCAGGGAAAGAAATACAATTTGGAATCTGTAGTCTCAATACCATAGAAAAGGTCTGACAAGCAGCAGTACACGAGCTGTGCTTCATCATAGGGTTTTAATCTGTACCCCGTCACTCACCCTCTGCCATTCAGAGATCTGGTGTCAGTTCACAAGATTAGAAGCATATTAGGGAGGCAGAGTGCAGACTGGGAATGACAAATACTGCTGGTGCCATATACATGATTTGTGAAACCACCAGTGCATAACCTAGTTGGCCACATGCTCAAGAAGGGGGATCTCAGGTTAAATTCTAACTCCTTCTCCACACTTACACGTTGCTTTAATCCATCCACTCTCCTACACAGGAGAGCAACAATTTCGGCTGCAGCTGCCAACAAACAGGATCAGTAGGACTCAGGTAGGAAATCTCAGCATATGCATTTCTCGAGCAGTTAGGCCATCCTGAGGAGATTCAGAAATAATTTACAAAAATAAGACTTGAGCAAGATGCTATGCCAGAGGCATTACAAAATAGCTATGAGATTCCTTCTTTGAAAGATTCAGAGCAAAAGAAATGCAGCAAGAAAGCTGTAAGACGGCACACAGATAAAAGATTGACACGAGACTCCCCAGCTGTACTCACTGCAGCTATTCTTGCCAACCTAACGTAGTGTTTGAGAGCATCGGTGCCCCATGCACGTTACACTGCGCTCGCTCCCCATGGGCTGTCAACACAGCCCATGGCACTCAGCTCAGCCCCTGCCTAGGTGTTTTCCCAGCAAAACTCAGAAGTGGACAATTCCCTCTGCTTGACAGGAAGCAGGATGCTGAGGATGCACAGGGAGGAAGCAAAGGGCAGGTAATAACCCGAGTCCACATAACTGTGACTCCCAGTCACTCAGGACACAGGGCTGCCAACTTCAGCTGGAAAGCATGGGTGCATGCACACAGCAGGGCACAGGGTTTAGCTAAGTGTGCAGTGAGTGTTCCCAAACAACGCAGTCCTTTCCTTGACAATCCCAACTTCCAGGGTGTTTTTCTTCTATTACAAAAAGAAGAGGAGGAGGAACAACTGTGTAAGCCAGTGTTTCATAGCACACAGCATAGCTCGCTCTCGCTGCGCCATTCTTCACAGGCACAGCACCCTGGTCTGGCAATGTGCTGTAGCTGTTTCATGGCACTCCTGTGATCCTGTTGTCCAGCTGTAAGCTGGCAACATGAAACAGTTACTGAAAGATTGTTTTGGCATATTTAATGACTTGTGTCTCGCCTCTACCTCCCACCAAGATCATACTCATCAACAGCTGTGAACAGACTTTTTTTGCTCCCTGCAGTCACACTGGCTGCAAGATACACTTCAGGCATGAACCACAAAGAAATGTGTGGGCTATAATCACCCCCTAATTCGTGGCACATTTTCCCAATCAAGTTGTGAATTTCAGCAATAAGGAACAAAACTGATTTCTCTCACTTAGAATCATAGAATAGTTACAGTTGGAAAGCACCTTAAGATCATCCAGTTCCTACCCCCCTGCCATGGTGCAGGGACAACTCCCACTAAACCATGTCACCCAAGGCTCTGTCCAACCTGGCCTTGAACACCGCCAGGGACAGAGCATGGACTTCATGAAGCTGTCACAAGGTCAGGGGTCTCCAGTCAGCTGTTATCTTCCTGGCCAGAAGTCTATGAAAACCTACTGCATCTTCTTTTCCTGAAGCCCTTTAGGAATCAAAACAAACCACACAATAATGACAGTCACGGACATACTCATGCTCTCTTGACGTTTAACATACTACTGAAGCACAGGAATTGTGAATCTGGTAGGCAACAACAGTTTTTATACAGCAGAACTTCCAGGTTCTTCCTGCTAAGGAACAAAAAGCGGTAAAGAACAAAGGTATGGCTCAAATGTGTGTGCTCCAAAGGGTTCCAGCTTCAGCCTGGATGCCCCACGTAATGTTGGCTTGATATTAAAACACAAAATGTGGTACAGATACAAACCTGACTAATCTAGGGTTTACAGGTACTTGGAAATAGCATGTTATCATTGCCAAACAGCACCAGAGGGGTTCTGTGGAGAAGTCAAATTTGCCTATCAGGCTCTACCATTTATTATAAATGATGTTTAAGTATTTACTGTTTACTAACATATACTTACATCTACCAATGTTGGCTCTTATGGACATTAACTTTGAACATAAATGTTTCAAACCCTGTTCTTATATATATGCATGTTAATATTTCAAGGGGCTTTCATACCTCTCCTGTATTTGAGGAACTCAGGGATGGCTCATCTTTTATGACTTCCATTTGATGTTGCATGTAAGTTTAATGAAGCCACTATGGCACAAAAAAAACGACAAGCAGGCCACACAGCAGGTTTGTTCAGATAAGCACACCACATACCCGGTCATGGTCTGCACAGCAATGCAGGGAGGCACACGCTGGTGTCTTGACAACTGGATCTTTACGGACTTTTTGGGATCGCACTGAACGGGCATCCTGCGAGTGCCAACTCCTGCGGGTAGAGCTGCTCACAGAGGCTGCCAATCTCCACACAGATGACTCTGGATCTGCTAAACATGGTACTTGGAAAGGACCACTGCCAGCATTCACCAGGCAGCTCTAAAACTCACTGTTCTGTGTCAGCGCAATTTGAGTGTGGGGAAGTTGCAGAGGGACGCATTTTTCTGAGCAAACACTAATTTGGTTGCATTAAAAGATGCGACATCAATGAGGTGAGCAAGAACATGAAAAACTGTTTTATCCCTGAAAAATCCATAGTGATACCATGGATTAACAGATTCAGAACTATGTCATGTCATCGAGTACTTTTTGCATCTACAAGTTCTATTCAAGGAACAAGGCTAAAAGATATGCCTCACAACACAAGCTGTTATTTTAAGGAGCAGAGGAAGTAAACTTTTTGCTGTCTGGTAAATATTTGCACATCACTTGCTTTTGCAAACTGAAAATTCCAAGTTCTTCAATTTTACAGTTCCTCTGGTTTTCATGGAAAGACTACATCAGTATCACTTGCCTGTAATACACAGCTATCTTTTCCTTGTTGCCTTGTACATGCAGAAATATCTTAGCTTCATGACTGACAATCAGCTTCTAAAAAGATCTAAAGTCAAGCGATGATTTATTCATAAACTGTAACTGTTTTATCTAGTGCTTTATATCACCAGTTTAAAAAAACTATCGCTAAAAACTAGAAAGATCCATGTCACCACTGAGTCAGAGCAACTACTGCCAGTCATGTGGGACAGCACAGATATTCCAGACTTGCACGGAGACCCTCAGCAGAGCCAGGAAGTGTCACTCACAAACAAAAACACTATGACATCATCACACACTTAACTGCTTGCCAATGACAGGGTCAACTTTGCACAACTGTTGTCTATCATACTGTTTGTATGCATGGACTGATACTGCCACACCAGGATCCACTCAATGACCACTGACAGTTACCTTGAAAACAAACTTATCGCTATGCTATTTTAACTCATTATTTTTGAAAGATAATGGAAGTTATATCTACTTCTGAAAAAGAACAGTTGTAATTCCTTTACTAGTCTGCAGGCAATACGTGCCACTCTGCTTTCAAGAGCGTTAGCCTTAACAAGTGCTGACTGTTGGTCAAGTGGCCTTTTGAGGAATGAAGAGTGATCTGCTTCGATTCACAGTCCTTTGGGTCACAGAATCACAGTTTTGGATATCAGTTTCAGATTTTCTTCTGGCATATTGGAGCAAAGATAGCCTGTCCTAATTTTAGTCAAGGTATTAACTGAACCCTCCACAAACAGGCCTCCAGATTAACAGCACTAACCCAGAAGCAAACATTTCCTCCTATTTCCTTGTAAAGCAAGGACTTCAGTTCTTACTAAAACCAAAATGAGGAGAAACTTTCAGAGTACCACTTGCAAAGTCCCTCTTGCTTCTGCATGGTTCTGGGATAACCACTACTGTAGTTGCAAACATGCCACACAACACAGCTGATTCTATCTACCACTACCTTGTTTGTACTGGTTTTTCTATGCTCTAATTCCTCACCAGACAAAAAAAGGGAGTCAGAAAAATTCAAGGTAAAAGTTTCCTATGACAGTAAAAGATGCAAGGACATACATCTACCTACATGCTGGGTTTCATGCCTTTATCACATTTCAGCTTTTCACTGGTTTTTGTCTCTCTGGCACAGATAAGAAGCAAGCACTGCATTCACACTTCTAACATATGCAGGGCCCTCACACCTGACCTGAGGCTCACCAGCCAACACAAGGTTTGCTCACTCATCTGTTTAGCTTCACTAGGAGTGAGAACAAAGTCAGCTGTAACTCATGGGGAATTAAGGTAGCTAGGAGGGTTTCCAAGGAGGATCACTCTTCACCTCCAAGCTTTTAAGAACATAGGAATTCAAAAATCAGCCTGAAACAGCTGATGAGGTTAAAAGCCAAATGTTGAGGGTTAATAAGCACAGCAACTGAAATACTATTTAGTTAGATTATTATTAGCTGGTAACAGTACAGACTGCAAGTATGAAGACACAAAGCTCCGAATACCCATTACTGCTCTTAAAAGTGTACAGACAATATGTCGCAGAGAAAAAACATGCTTAATACCCTCAGTTCAACCTTTGGAAAGTGACTCACCTAATGACAATATAGAGTGTAAGAACATTCGAACATGGCATTGAGTCTATTTATTGCATTCTTTTTTTTTCTTTGCTTTAGGACACTGTACTAGTCTCTTCATTTCTTGTGATAGCAAACTGCTCAGATACCGTATCATGCATTGCCTTTAACATTGTACCTCCTGAAGTCTTCAGTTTACCTTCATCTCTGTCAGGAACAACCACTCTGCCTTAATTCCCAGCTAATGCTCAGACAGAACCAGGAGCTACCACAAGGTAAAGGAGATTAAATCAACAAAACAAACTAGTGTGCTCCAAAAGAACCATTACCACTATCCAAAATCCCCAAGACATTATGAAAGGTAGTCTTCAAAAGGAACTTTTTAGAGCTCAAGCAAGTTAGAGGGAAGAAGTTAACACAGTTCTTACAAAAGTCTGCCCCTGTTTACTCATATCCATTAAACCAATGGAAAATAACAATAACAAATAGCTTAACATGTTCTATTCATTCTTCTCTAAGCTTCTTAATTCAATGCAAATTCTTTCCACTCCAGTTTGTCTCAGAAAACTAACAAAATGACAAGTTTCCTCAGGAAAGAGAGGGGAAGGAAGAAACAGGGTCACTGAAGTACTGTGAGAAAGTATGCCAGGAAACAAAAAAGCACATGTGCAAGTCCACAGCAGATTTCCAAGAAAGGAACAATTCTTGCACCACTGCTGCTAGCGAACAGAGAGTTAATGTGGCACTTCAAGAGCTAAGGTCTTTGTGGCTTACAAGATCACAGTTTTTCAGGTTTCTACCCAAATCTATTGTTACCTTCTCACTCACAAACCAAAACGTAGCACTTGAGGTAAGCATATTCTTCATACAAATGGAATCTAAATGTTCCCTGCTTGGATCATATTTGGGGTGAGAGTTGAGCTAGCGGGCTGGTATTAGCTGGGCAGCCCAATGAGGTCTTCAGAATTCTTGGAAAAATTATTTTAGCTCTGGAAGCCTAATTTAAAGACTACATAAAGTACTGCTTTTGCTCATTCAAGACAGCAATGTGGCAGGGGTCACCTTTTTGAAGAGGGCTCCATTTGAAGGCAAACAGTAAGGAGCAGAAAAGCTGTTCTAAATCTTTACTTAATTGCCAACAACCAAGAGCAACTGGCAGCTGGACCAACTATTCTCATTTGTTCTTCTCCTTTGCCTCCCTTTTCTGACAATCTGGAGGGAACAGCAGGCATTCAGAGCTTGAACCACACATTCTGAAGAAATAAAAACACGAGTTTGACAGTCAAGAGTAAAACTTAATTTTCTGAGATGGTGAATGCTGGGAACAAGCACACAGACAGCAAAATCAGAGACACAGCAAAAAGCATGGGTGCTCTTCAGAGCCTGTTGTTTACAGGCTTCATAGTCCTATTGTTATATTGCTTCTATAGGACATTGATTGTTTAAAATTATGTCTGATTCATACCAAATAAATAGGAATCAAAATCTATCCAAAATGGTTTTTATATGTTGCAATCACCTATCCTGTTTTCAAAGGTTGCTCCAACGAGCAAGCAGTAGGAGGCCTGTTACAGAGTAGATGCATCACTAATTTCAACCCAGTGTCTACATCTAGACCTTAGAAAACTCTGCCTTCGTCTGACCAGCACTGGGACTGAAGCACACTGACAAGGCAGAGGGGGAACCTCTTATTCCTACCCTGTACTAAAGTAAATTGGTTGCACAAAGTGAAAGAAAACTTTGTAAAAATCTTATTGAGCATAATACCATGGAGCTGACTCAGAGTGTGACTCTTCTGTGATGAATTAGTCACTACAAGAGCTGGCAAATGCATTGTACATTAATTGCTGTCACTGTAATGGTAGGGTTAATAACTGGCGTGACACCTGATCTGTCTTTGAAAGTCTATGATTACTTTCTCAGAGCCAACAACAAAGAAAGGTGATTTTGCAAGAATTACAGAGTTTCAGCATGTCTTCCTATCTGCCAGATTCCTCACACATAGCTGTACCAGTCTGCACCATTTACGATTTGGTTTGTTTCTTTTCTATATATCCTCTTCGCATTGTGTTAATGCAAAGAGTTGTAACTCACGAATTTTGGTTATGAAGCTCAGCTCTGTAAAAAAAAACCACAACCTGTAAGAATCAACATTCAGTAAGGAAGATTTTTCAGGCCCCAGAGCCAGAATGAAACAACTGTAAACCTCGGAGTCAGTTTTGAACCAGGGACCTTTAATAATGTTCCTCCACCCCCCCATAACAGCAACATCGCCACAGTTCTTATTTCAAAGTCTATACTCCACATCTGCCTTTTCAATCACAGACTTACTTTAGGGTCAGACACCTTTCCTCACCTTTAATGTGGCAGCCAAGCTGGCCATGTGTTCACTCAGAGTGCTCTCCGACTCCTTGTAAGTCAGGCAGGTGAACTGATACTCCTCTGGATCAAAGGCATCTGCTCCCTGCTGCTCCACGTCGTTAGCTACCCCATCATAATAATCCTCAATATCCCCAGGATCCTCATCCTCTTCCTCCTCCTCGCAGTTAGGGTCATAATCCTCTTCATTGCTGTCAGAGCCCTGGCTGTTCATGTCCACGGACATCTTACTGCCCTGTCAAACTGCAGACCAGGAAAGCAATTGCAGCTTCGTTTTCTCCTCCAAACTTTATCCTTCTTCTGATTTCATCTGAGTTTTGTCTCCTAAGGGAGGAAAACCAGTTTTTTTTCTGTTGCCTAAGGAACTGTAAGAGAGGCCACATCAGCATCACACAGGTCATCAAACAGCCAGGAACGGACCAACCCAACAGCCCAGCTACAGACGATTCTGTGGGGCAGATCCCTGGTTTGGATCCACTGCGATTCCTGTACCTGCAAAGCCAAAGCTGCTCTTACAGGCAAGGTCTGAAACCTCAGACTGGTTTATTCCATTGCATCCTAGTTCCCAGAGTGGGCACTGAGACTTCTGACATTTGGAAAGCGGCTGCACAACCTTCACTACAGATCTTTTCAGAGATACACAACTGAGTTCATGGCATTAAGTTTTTACCAACAGCCTGAAGTGCTGCAGAAAAGCATCATATCCATTTCATCATCAGGAAAAACACAAACCCCTTAACTATGACCACAGGAGCCAGAAAGGCCACCTGTGACACCCTGTACAAGTCCACATTGCTTCAGAACCACAAGCATTGAGTGGGACTTTGGAAATTAAGACAAGCAAACAGATCTCTCACATACACCCAATTTAACACTCTTCAGTGCTATCTCAAAAGAAACAGTGAAATTAATCAATCCCTTGAAGTAGGTTCTACTGGATGTGATGTGGTTTGGGCTTTACACCTGAGGGGGCAGATAAGATTAATTCTCTCATTTTATTACCTTCCTATATATACTTTTTACCTTCTGAGTGTAGAAATTTATGCTCCTGTTGACTGCTTCTATTCAAGAAGATTCAGAACAGCCAACTGAACTACAAACCTTCTGCTGTGTAACTAAACCATATGAATGTGAGTTCTTAGAGGTTCAGCAGCACAGCACATATCAACTCTGAATTGTGCCACCTCATCTGTAGTCACAAATTTTCATTTAAACCCAAATAATTAAGTTTTGAGAAAGAACATATTAAATACAAGACTAAAAACGAGGCTGCAACTGAAATTTACATGTAAAATTATATACATAAAAAGATAGCTTTGTTTTTCACAAGCAGCATGCATTGCATTTCTGACACATTTGCATTTTGCATCACTATGTTGTTAGCTCTGTTACTCAAATACATTCCCACTCTATCACAATTTGTAGCTCCTGGGGAAACCACAATCAAGCTTTGAGAACCCTGACTTCAGAGCACAGGAAATCACAGCCACAAATTTCATTACTTTTCCTCACCTTGTCTGCTTTCTGTTTCCAGCAACCTGACCAAGCAGCACAGAATAACCAGGAAGAGATGTGATGTACAATTAATTTGAGGGGCAGCAGATACAAACCTCCACTGAGAGAAGATGAAGGCTAGCAGCTAATTGTATTATCCCCTGAATTCTGGTATCCATTCCCTCCATTGGCCTTGTGACTCCTCAGCCATCCACAAAATAAACAGCACATAAGTATTTTTAAGCACTGCTTCCACTGAACTTCAGAGGAGCAGAAGCACCACCTCTCCATACTGGAAAGAGATAGGCATGAAATCTGATTTGACAGACACAAGGCAAACCTAAATCGTCCCTCCCTCTGCCCCGCTTAATGATTTAGTTCTGGGCTTAATCTGTATCAACACGACTAATAGATCTTTACCTGCTAAACCTTATGTTAAAGGAATAACTGTGAACACTCCTACAGAGCCATCAACAGCCCAGTGTGCCACAGCTTTGTTCAGCCAACCTCAGAGCATCACAAAGCTCAGGCAAGTTCCACCAGTCAGGAAACTTCCCAAACTCACTCAGATCATCCCGCACCCTAGAGGTGGGAAAAAAACCCCCGAACACTGGGTCCATTTGCTCTCTCAAACCTGGTGAGTCCCATCCAAGCACAGAGATGTTTTCAGATATCCAAGTAGAATAACAGGCCCACCTGGTACTTCAGCAGTTATGTACCAGTCACTGGGGAGGAGGCTCAGAAGAGCACAGAAATGTTTCTCTGTGCCACTAACACACTTACTTGAACAGAGGAACTGTCTGCACAGGCAAATGGGCCACATCAAGCAGAAAACAGTCTGCAGATGGGATGACTTTCACAAATCCTGTCACAACACTCTAGGAAAGAGCTCATTTCCAGCATAATGGAATGTCACACAGACGTGTGGAAAAAGGAAAGCTAAGGCACAATCTCACCGGACAAAGCACAGCAGGGTACTAGGAAAACAAGAAACAGAACTCACCTAACACTCAGCCCAATGCCCTCATTCACGAGCAAATCACAAGCTCTGAAGATAAGGCAACACACAGGTACACTTGACAGCACTAGCTTCTAAGCTAATAAAGATGTTAAGCTCAAAAAAAGAGGTTCTAAAAAGCAGAGAGTATTTAGATTAAATAATTACCATAATCCCCCAAATCAGATTATAACATTTTAAACTGTATTTAGATTGCTTTCCTACCCAACGGAGGATGAGGTCCTTCTTTACCACCTTCATCCATGATACTCCTTCATCTTCACTAACACTGGTACAATTTAATCCCCTTGCTCTCTCCAGCCTCCTTGCAGGAACTCCTAAACACACGCACCCCTATGCTCTGCTGCTTGCCAGCTCCAACAGAGATGCCCTCTTGCTGACTCCTGCTTCGCAAAAAATCTTCTCCACAAGGTCTTCTGAAACAAAACAGCTTCAAATATGACACCATCAGTCTCTCTCTGATCTCACTACCTCGTACCTTGCCGCACCGCATCAGTCTCCTCTTATTTCTTGCCCTGTGTCTCTACCTCTGTGTGATTTGTATCATAAGTCTTCTGAAGGGTGCACCTCTTCTTTTCTTGCGGCATTTCTCAGCCATCTGAGATGGCTTTTTCTTCTTTCACCTCTTGATTGATAATTCCAAAACAGAGACAGTGTAACTCAAGTCTGTCTCCTGAACCATTCATCCATGTAAACTATAAACAGGCCAATACTACTCTCTGAAACCATCTACAACCCAGCTCCATACTGGCTATCAATGTTAATCACGCCTTCCCTTAGGTCACCCAAATGCGTAATCAATGCATTATCCCCAAATTCTCCATCACACACGCAGCACATACACCTCGCAGTTCCTCCACTGAGATTTTAGACAGGATTTCTTTATCCTAAGAGTGAGCAACTAGAACGACACCCCATGGTCTCCACCACAGATGACTCTGCAGAGCCCTCCATGTACTCCCTAATGAACCTGCACACTCTCCTCCCACTGCCCTGTCTTTGCTCATACTACCATGCCTACCTTTGTCCTCCTCAACTCATACAATTCATTTCATTCCCATCCTTTCCAATCTATGATGTTATTTCACATATACCTATGCAAGCCTTCCTTCTGCAGTAGCTCTGAGCTCAGGCGGAAAGGTGCCCACTTCACTTAAATTACCTCAGGTCCCGCTCTTTCCTAAAGCGTGCAAGACTGAACCCTACTTGTCCCGCACAGCCAGAACAGGAGAAGGGAAGCCTGGGAGAACCGGGAGCTGTGGAGGAAGGGCCACGAGCAGGGAGCCCCAGCAAAGCCCGTGCCCCTGCCCGGCTTCTCCCCGCTGCTGCCCAACCCCAGCACTAAACCGAGCACAAGCCCCAGGGAAGCGGCACCGCGTCCCTCCCGCCGGGCTCGCCACGCCCCGGGACCTGCCGCGCCGCCCGGACCCCGCGGAGAGGAACGGGCACGGGCCCGGCACGCGGCGGCCGCACCCCCGGGCACTCCCCGCTTCCCGTGACATAGACGGCCCCCACCAGAGCTCCCCGCACTTACCGGGCGCCGCAAACGGCGGCCGTGCGGCAGCGGGGCGGGCAGGGAGCGGCGCCGGGCTCCTCCTGCCGGGCCACCGCCGCCTGTGCGCCGGAACCACCGGTCTCCGCGGGCGTCACTTCCGCCGGGCGGGGCCCCAGCCCGGAGCAGAACGGAGCTCCGGAATGGGGGCGAGGTGATGGCAGGGATCGAGCCGGCGGCGCGGGGGCGCCCCAAGGAGCCCCCTCGGTACCTCAGGAGCCGCTGTGGGCCCGGCGGAGCCTCAGCCGGCAACAGCGCTCGATAGAGGAAGGCCCCACCGCTGCTGCTGCGCTCCCGACCTGCCCCGCGCTCACCGCCCCCAGCATCCCGGCGTGCCGCGCGGCCCGGCACTGGGGTAAAGGTCGCGGGGCGGAGAGGGTGGCACCGGCTCGGCGGGGACGCAGCGCCCTGGCCCCGTTCTTCACCCGCCGCCGCCATGGCGGAGCAGCCGCAGCCCATCAGCCCCGTGAAGAACTTCTTCGCTGGCGGCTTCGGGGGGGTCTGCCTGGTGTTGGTGGGGCACCCGCTGGACACCATCAAGGTGAGGCAGTGGGCGCGGCGGGGCCCCGTGCGGTGCGGTTCAGTTCAGTCCCCGGCAGCCGGCTGGGACTGCGCGGGGAAAAGCGCGGCTGCTTGCGGGCGGTTGTGGGGGGACTACACATCCCGGTGTGCACCGCGCGGGGGGAGGCTGGATGGTCTTAAGGTCCCGGTGTACCTCGCGGGGCCGGTCGTGCGGCGGGGCGCCCTCTGTCGGTGCGGAGGCCGCGGGTCCCGTTAGCAGCTGATTTCTAGTAAACGTTAAAGTAAGAGCGTCGGTGGTTTTGGCGTTGGAAGGAGTGGGGAGGCTGAGCTGATCTCGTCAGCACCGGGGTGCGGCGGGGACCCGGCCCCCTGGGACAGACAGGAGTTGGAAGCACCCCATGAGGCCCAGGATGGGGACACAGGGCAGGCCCATGGAGACAAATGGGGCGCAGAAGGAGGGTGCACCCAGGCACCAAATGTGTGAGGAAGTGGAGCAGTGACACAACATTAGCTCTCAGGTATTGAGGTGGGGTTGTTATCCTGATGTCATCTCAGCAATTAATTCATTGAATATGTTAATAATGAAATACATTAAAATCCAATCCCATGTCTTCTGCAAAGGGTGAAAGTGGTGTCAATCTCTAATAACATCATGAAGTCTGGTCACAGAGCTTATTGTGTAACAGTCATATGATCGTATCACAGAATGGTTTGGGCTGGAAGGGACCTTAAAGCTCATCCAGTTCCAGCCCCATGCCTCGGGCAGGGACACCTTCCACTAGAGCAGGTTGCTCCAAGCCCCGTCCAGCCTGGCCTTGAGCACTCCCAGGGATATATTTCATATAGAGGTATTCTCAGCATTAAAGTTTAGATAGTAATATTTAATAAAATATTGCTTTCCTATCCCGTCTCACTAGGTCAGACTGCAAACCCAGCCGAAGCCACAGCCTGGTCAGCCTTCGCTCTATTCTGGGACCTTTGACTGCTTCAGAAAGACTCTGGTTGGAGAGGTACAGTGTTAGCATGTCATCTGCAGCGCCTGCCAAAACCATCAGTTGTTTCTGTGTGTGGCAGGAATGGAATCATGTGGGAATGTTGCCTTCCTGGAGACTACACCATTCTGGGGTTACTAGTTGGACTGGTTCTAATCCAAGTTTATAGGTGGATTAGAAAACTTGTGGAATACTTGGCATCCACATTACCTCCAGGTGTATGTCTCTATTTTGTTATATGCTTTTGGTTCAGAATAGCATGATATTAATGCCTGAAGTGAGTGTTGGCAGTTGTTTGCCAGCTTTGTTGTTGTAGTCAGTGGAATCTTGCTGTCTTTGGTATTTGGAGTTGTCTCTGGAAATGCTGATATAGGCAGGATATCAACTTTGTTGATACAAGTAGTATTTATACTTTCTTCTAGAATGTGTTATACCATCTACAAGAAGGCAGAGGAGCATTAATAGGTGGTTTTATTTATTTTTCTGTTTGTTTTTTTGATAACAGAGGGACAGTTATAGCAGTTTTGTTCAGTTTTCGGAAGGTGGAGAGTGGTTTTCACTCCTGAATCAGCCATATCATGTGATTGAACCATAGTCTATTTTGGTTTTAGAAAGACAGGCAGCCTTGGTTTAAAGTCTTGTAAGTGACATAGAATCTATTTTTCTGCTTCACAAGTTTTCCCAGCAGCTGTTTACCACTTGGAAACAATGGCTGTAAAGCCCCACTGTTGGTTTACTAGTCTGAAGTCTGATTTCTAACCATTGGATCTTGTTGGGTAACTAAGATCTGCCTCATATCCAAAATCTTCTTTCATGATGGTATTAACAGGTTGTTATGCAACCAAAATAAATCTTGCTTCCCTAGTCTCTCCCACAAAGCACTGAAATGCTTTTCTAGCCCTGAATCTCCTCCGTTTTTTAACACCCCTGCTGAAGCACGGACGTTTGAGCTGAACCATAATAATAGCCTTATGACGTGAAGTTCAAAGTAGTGCTGCCTCTTGACTCCTACTCCATACTCGTCAGTTTCTACGAGGAAAACTGTTAAACGTCCCTGCCAAGGCCTTTTGTTTCCCTCTGGGGGAAATGGAAACAGGGGACTGCTCATGGGAAGGTTGAGCAGGAGCGGCTGATCTTTCTCAGCCAGATCCAGTTTCATTACAGTCGGTTGTGCCTGTAAGTGTACAGACACGTACTGAGACACAGTAATCTATTTTGGGAGAGGAAAGAAAGGGGTGGACAGACCAGCAAATATTTAATTTGTGCATCTAGCCTTTATCTAGAAAGATAACTCCTTTCTGTTAGAAAAAGTTCAGTTCAAAGGCAAGATAAATGAAATAACTGCTGCTGCTGGGGTCTGCATGAGAATGTTTCCATGTGTGTAGCCTGCTGAAGGGAAACATCAGGAGTGTAAATTTGTATGCTGAAAAGGTTTTGACATGGGGAAGGAAAAAAACCCCAATTTGTTCTTGAACTCGTTTCAAATTGAGTTTGTGTGAGGCATGAAGTTGTTCAGGTTGGTCTCTCTGGCTCTTCCTTTATTTAAAGAGTGAATCCAGCGTTCTCAGGCTCAGTGTTAGGATTTTACACTACTGCATCTGATGACTTATTAATAAAGCACACTTATGAATAAGAGAAGACTTTCAACATAATCCTTGGGACTATTACTCTGTTGGCTTTTAACTTAATTTCCTCATACTTGAGATATAAGTAGAGGATGACCAGTACTGGAACAGAAGGGTATAAGTGATGCCTGTGTTTTCCAGGAAGGACAGCTTTCCCTTGTAACAGCCCCTGAGCCTCAGCTAAACATGTATCATTACAAGTGAACAACAGACCCCATTATTCCTGTGATTAATTTGGTTGTATGACTGACACTGTATTACAGCTGTTTTCCTCTCAGTAAGTTGATGTGTGCAAAGTCTACACAAAACCAATTAATTCCTGTGATACTGTTTCTTGCAGGGAGTCCGAGGCTTATACAGAGGAATGGCAGCTCCTATTATCGGAGTGACACCCATGTTTGCTGTGTGCTTCTTTGGATTTGGCTTGGGAAAAAGGCTCCAGCAGAGAAAACCTGACGACGTTTTGACGTGAGTTTCTGAGTTAATCAGACAGTTGGGAAAGGCACTCCAAGGCTCTTGCAGGCTGCTGCGTTGTTGCATGTTGAGTGTGATGTAAATTTGTCTCCTTTCCTAGGTTATAAATATAGTTCTAAAAATTCAGACACTCGTGTTTAAGTGCTTCTGGAAGCGTGGGACTGATAGCACGGGCTAAAAACAGACAGCATGTGGGCAGGTGCCGCGCAGTTCCCTTTCTACATAAGAAAGAGCCATTAAGGAACAATTCCGGTTTAGATGGGTACAGTATGAGCTATATAATGATTGCCTGCCAACAGTCTTGCTACTAACAGAAGCTATGGGAGAAATAAATTCATGGCCAATTATCATCAGAATATAGTAATAGCCTCAGAAATGTTTTACTGCTAGTTTCTGAAGGGAGCTGTTTATGAGCAGCCCTTCTCTCAGGCATGTTTAAGCTTCCGGGAAAGAGGCAGGAGGCTAAGAAAACATTGTGTGGTTTTCTACACGCTAACTTAGGCATGAAAAAAGCCCCCCACCCATAAAGTGCTCGGTTAACTAGTTGTGATTTCTAGCTCTACAGGAACAGAGCTGTAGCTTAGCAACATTATATTCTATTATTTGTGCAATATGTAGGAGCTCTGTCAGGAATCAGGAGTCCACTGTGTTGAGCCACGTATGGTGGGGTGTGGAGATGTGGTTTCTGTTGGAGCCTTGCCTGCATGAGGACTGCCCAGGTGGTGTGAGTGCATGTGGCTCTGCAGCACTAACCACTGCTGAGACAGTGAGCTTCCTCTGCTCGGGTAGCTCAGAGGGAGCAGTGCTGAGATGCTGGGGCACTGCTCACCCTGTTTTAGTGTCCTCATGCAGACAAGGCTGAAGGGTAAGACCAAGGACAGTACGGACTGGACAGTACAAGGAAACAAATGGGCTGTGGCCTTATTTCCAGCAGCCTAATTGCCTCGGTTCCTTGTGTTTTATATGCATCATACCAAAGGGAGGCTTTAAAAAGCAAGCTGGAGAAGGGCAGTGTAGGGCTTTGAGTCTTTATGTGTAACTCCTCTCAAGCAGAACAGTGGGAGAGAAAGAACAAATAGATGGTGGAACTGTTGTTGTGGCCAGCTGTGCTGTGCTGTGCTGTGTTGTGGGTGCAGACTTGACACAGTAAGATACAGTGTGCTTGGGACATGAGGCTTAAAAATAAAGGTCAGACTCTTAGCACCATGGTTATAGGTCTGGAGACAGGCAGGGTGGCAGTGGTTCCTGTCATGGTTTAAACCCAGCTGGCAATTCAGCCACACAGTTGCTCACTCCCTTTCCCCCCTTCTTCCCCCCTGCTCTTGGAGGGATGGGGAGGAGAGTCGAAAGAATGTAACTCCCACGGGTTGAGATAAGAACAGTCCAGTAACTGAGGTATAACACAAACCACTGCTGCTGCCACCAATAATAACAATGACAAGGGAAACAACAGTGGAAAAGAATACCACTGCTCACCACCCACTGACCGATACCCAGCCCAACCCAAGCAGCGGTCTAGCCCTTCTGGGTAACTGCCCCCAGTTTATATAGCAGGCATGACGTGCTGTGGTATGGAATACCTCTTTGGTCAGTTTGGGTCAGGTGTCCTGTCTCTGCTTCCTCCCGGCTTCCCCTCTTCCCTGGCAGAGCATGAGACTCAGAAAGTCCTTGGTCAGAGTAAACATTACTGAGCAGTAACTAAAAACATCGGTGTTATCAGTGCTGTTCCCAGGCTGAAAGTCAAAAACACAGCACTGCACCAGCTACTAAGAAGGATAAAAATGACTGCTACTGCTGAACCCAGGACAGTTCCCAATGCAGGGAAGATTTGGAAGCGAGGAGATAGAACAGGCTCCTCAGCTTTCCCTCCATCTTTTCTCAGCCTGACTAATCCCAAGGTCAGCTAGAAAACTCAAAGCTTAATTTGAGCCAGGAGCTGCATGTGGAGTAGGGAGGGAGGTCTGAATGGTCAGGAAGATCTAATGGGAATCTAAGAGTAAGGAAAGGTGAAAGAATTAGAAAACCTGAATAGAATGCCATCTCTTGAGCAAGTGAAGAGAAGCAGGAGGTGTGGAATTTAGTTAAATTGATGTCATCTTACTAGAGGAGGTAGCAGGAGGTTGGACTTGAAGAAAAGTTTATGATGCTTCTGTGAGGAATTTCTGTCACAGAGGCTTTGCCATGTGGAAGCAGATGCGGAATGACTGGGATGAGAGCATTGATGCTGGCAGAGGCTGGAGTGAGGGACTGAGAGGTTACAGAAAGGAGGCTCCTGGTTGCACAAGTAGGAATACGTGTGGAAGCTGGGGTCACTGAGAAGTGTGGAGGAGGAAGAGACTGCTGGGAATAAAAACACATGGGGAATGCTGTAGTAAAAATATGCAAGTATAAGGAATACTAACAAATACAGTGGATATGAAAAGCTGAGTTATGGTTACTGTGGGAACCAGCATGTTGAATCCTAGAGATCTTAAATGTTTAGCTCTAATTACACATTGATGAGGCACTTCTGCACTGATAAAAAGCAGTGGATGCATTTCTAGTTCCACTACTACTGTGTGGAACAGCATAATCTGGTGATAACAGGTGTCTTTATGCCCTTCATTTTGTATGTACTGCGTGTGTCAATGTCTCTTCTGTTTCCTCGGGCAGATATCAGCTGTTTGCTGCTGGCATGTTGTCAGGTGTGTTCACAACAGTAATCATGGCTCCAGGAGAGAGAATCAAGTGCCTTTTACAGGTAAGGCATTGGATGGTGCTGATCGGGATTTAATTTTAGGGGTCTTGTCTTTCCGTACCAGCAACTTCTTTGGTTAGTGTATTTACTCTGTTCTGTTTTTTGACAGGAGACAACTGTCATTTAATGCAACTGTGTCACAAAGAAGTATTATACAAACTCACCATGACAGTATAAGTACACACAGCACTCATTGCTCTAGCCGTTTTCCAGAGCACAAGCCTTATACTCTCTAGTGTTGGCACTGGCAGATGCCCCGGTCCACTTCAAAGTCTGGAAAAGTCTGGGTTTTTTTCAGTATGGAAATGTTACCTTGACAGGTTCCCAATACAGAACTAAGGAATGCATTCCAAAACACATGAAATAGTGACATGATGATATATTGGAAGCTTTTCTACACATACAAATTGAAGGTGACTTTTTGTCAGTGCAAATGTAGAATCACCTAACTGAGTTCAGTTGAATCAGGCTTATACTATGGGAAAATACAAATCCTCAGCTTGAATGTGAGAGAGCTGTTTGAGGAAGTGACACTGAGGTTTCATATGCAGGAGTGCCTGTGGGACGAGTATGTGCCCCTTCCTGTCTGGAAACATGCACATGGCTTTCTAACTATTAGCCGAATGATTGTTCACCAGCCAGAAACCTTCACTAGTCAGAAACTATCACCTTAATCCTTCAGATCCAGGCAGCTACAGGTGAAACTAAATACAGTGGCTCTTTGGACTGTGCAAAACAGCTGTACCGTGAGGCTGGGATTCGTGGTGTGTACAAGGGGACCGTGCTCACCTCATGAGAGGTAACTGATGGGGATATCATGATGCTTCTTCTGCGTGGGGCACTTTAAGAGAGGAAGCCTGACGTTATCATAGATCTCACCGTCCCTTTAGACAACTGAAGATGCTGTGTCACCCTCCTTTCTTTTTTTGCAGTCTGCAGAGCTACTCCAATGCCTCAAAGGGACTGAGAAATAAACAAGAGATCCTCAGTGAGTGAGGAAGAGATTAGATGACAAGGATCAGGGGGATGTAGAAAGTAATTAAGGCCTGAGAAGCCAAAAGAAATGAGAGAGGAGCCAAAAGTAGTTGAGAAAGATGTAGAAAGTAATTGAGGCCTGAGAAGCCAAAGGAAATGAGAAATGCTTCAGGAGAGGCACAGAGAGAACAAAGAGCAAAGACAAATACAGAAGTAGGCTTTGTGTATTCCTTTTTTTTTCCTTCCTTGGAGAAGGCCTGTGACTGTCTGTTGCTGTATCATGCTGCTTTTGAAGGGGTGATTGCAGCAGTTCTGCTTTCTACCCAGTTGAGTATGGGTTATTTTGGACCGGGATGCCATGACCCCTCTCACAACAACAACAGAAGTAATTGTGCCAGACCTTGAATCCTTCATGTGTTTCAGTACTTTATTCTTTGAAAGGTGTTAGGTTGTTCCCTGTACTGGGGCAGCATTTCCCAATTTCTGTGCTTTGATATCCCAGTTTAGAAATTTGTTCTATCCTCTGCTTCTCATGGAAGTGTAGCAGGTACCAATGTAACTCTGGCAACGTGACTCCGGCTGGTTCTCCAGTTCAGGCATGAGCTAAGAGTGGGCTGTGGGAGTACCTTGAAAAAACCCCAAAATAGAATTATTAGGACAAATAACGTGCAAAACTCCTTAAGCTCCTGAACTGCTCTGCTCTGCTGTGCAGTAATTAAGAAAGCTTAGAGCTGTCTCATCATTAGCTTAACAGCCAGCAGGCAGGTTACAGTCTGACTTGAAAGGCTGCTTGTAGAAGTGCTTGCAGAAGAGTGCCCTGTTGTTGCCTTTAGCACCTGCTGTCCATTGGAAAGTTCAGGCTTCTCTGTCCAGAGCAACAGAAGATTTGGTTTGTAGAGGAGGTTCAGAAAGGAATCAGGATGTGCTCAGTGGTGGTGCTGAGCTGGTATTGGGCTGCTCTGCCTCTAGGCTTCCTTTTGCACTACTCATTGTCTTTGCTGTTTACCCACCAGATGTCCCAGCCAGCGGAATGTACTTCATGACATATGAGTGGCTGAAGAACATTCTGACCCCTGAGGGAAAGAGGTCAGTGAGATCTCGCAGTCATCATTGCCTGGACTTCCCAGGCACTGCTGGCAAATCTCCCCAGATACAAAGAGATTTAGAGCAGTGTCATCAAAACAGATTAAATAAAGTGGTTGCTCATCTTGTGAGTTGGGCTGGTTTGGGCTGGGGTTAACTGGCGACCAAAAGTGTGTTCTGAGGTTCTCTCAGATTTGAGCCTTGGATCTTATTCGCCAAGTAAGCAATACCTCAGGTGTCTTCATTTTCACCCTTACGTGTGCACAGAGCTGGAGATTTTTGTCGCTGGGTCTTTTGTTTAGTTTGTTTCACAGAGCAGCTCTTGTGTGCTGCTGAAGGAACCTGTAGGGTGGAGTTGGTACGTGTGCCCACAAAGCTCTAATTCTTGGGAATCTTGCTCAGGCTCAGTGCTCTGTGTGTGTCTGCAGCATTGTGCTGCCTTCTGGCTCTCAGCTGGGCCGCCTCTTTGTCACCTTAGTGAAAACAGATGAGAATTCACTTCTTTTTTAACTTTCTCTGGTTTTGTTTTATTTTTCCCTTTCCTCCCACCCCAATCCCACCACAGTGTGAATGACCTCAGTGCCGCAAGGATCCTCTTTGCTGGGGGCCTGGCTGGGATCTTCAACTGGGCAGTTGCCATTCCACCAGACGTGCTGAAATCCCGTTTCCAGACTGGTGAGTTTTATGTCAGCTTGTCACAACCACGCTCAGTGTGGTGCTTTGGGAATGGGATGGGCAGCAATGCAAGATGCCATCTGAGCACGCATCTGGGAAGGAGCGTGTCTTGAGCTTGAGACATGTGTGTGAGGAACCCAAGTATGCTCCTAGCTTTTTAGGTTGTTTGGTGGACTTGATGATGTACGTTCTTTGTGGTGGTGGTGAGCACCTACCTTCTGTTTACTGAGCCTGTAGTAAGATGTCTTTTCTTGTTTGCTTGCTTTTGACTGAGAGAGATAATTTTCCTGAGCAGATGTTGTCACAACATAGCTTAAGCAGTGCTTGGATTCTGGTGTCACCTAGATGCCGTAGCAGTATGAACCTGTTGAAAATCCTGGGCTGTTAAATTTATGCTTGTGACTACCACACAGCTACTAATGTGTTTTGCATCCCTTTCAGCTCCTCCAGGAAGGTACCCAAATGGCTTTAGAGATGTGCTGAGAGAACTTATCAGAGAGGAAGGAGTCGCATCTCTGTATAAGGGCTTCACAGCTGTAATGATAAGGGCATTTCCTGCTAATGCAGTAAGTAAATTGTGATCCCAGCTGGGGCTTGGGGATGGCCACTCACAGGGAATGTTTGCAGTCTGCAGAGGAGAGCACTGGCTGCTCAATGTTGTACCATTTCAGTGAGATTGTCTCTGCAGGTGCTTTTAGCTGTTGGTACCTTGGTTCTAAAACCATACCTTAGTCTAGGAGGAACACCAAATAAACCTTTCTTCAAAGCTTTGTGTGAAAGCCTTTTGTTGACTTTCTCTGATAGTCTTTCTCTACTGACCCTACATCCAGTAGAAGACAGAAATCTGTGGTTAAATTTAGACCAGCTTCCCCTTCAGTAAGTAATGAACTGAACAGAGTAGTTGTGTCTTTTTGTGGAGGGATATAGTAGAATTCTTGCCTCTGGTCCAAGACCTTTTTTTCTTCTCTTCCTCCTCCCACATCAGCCCCATCAGGTGTGCATAGTGCTGCATTTGAGAAACAGTTTGGATCAGGTTTTTAGAATACTTATGTGTTCTGTGTGTTCTCTCTTTTCCAGGCATGTTTCCTTGGGTTTGAAGTTGCTATGAAGTTTCTTAACTGGGTTGCACCAGGTCTATGAAGACTAGGAAGTCTGGAAATGAGAGAGGAGGAGAGTGCAAGTCTGCCTCAAAGGAATAAATGAATGATCATTTGAAGTGTCAGGAATGATTGCTTGCCTAATACCTTTTTGCCTTCCTCACATTCTTTAGGTGGTGCTGTGTGCCATTCAGAAACGTAAGCCATAGGTCTGAAACAGAGTTAATGAGGAGTTAGAGGTGATTCACCTGTCTTCTGAGCCAATGTACCACAGCAGTACATGCGTCCTGGGATTCAGTCCCTGACACTGACCTGGGAAAATTTAACAGCACTTCTGAGAGCTCCACGGCTCTGACACCAGGTGGAGTACATGAAGGGGACGCTGGCTCTGCATCTTGTCTAACTTTATTCTTGCTCCTGTTCCTTGGTTTTCTCTTCGAATCATTAAACATAATCACATTTTCACTGAGAAATTACTAATGTTAAGAAGCAGAAAGGAATTCTAATTTCTCTTGGTTTTGATGTGGCATTATGAAACTCAATAAAGCTAACTATTGCTTGGCTGGAACGGGTGCTGCCGTTCATTCACTTCTTGCATGGGTAGTTTTGCAAACGTTTTCCAGTTAACTCTGAGATGTGATTGTGAAGTAAGTTGTGTTGTGCTGCCTGTAACTGTTAACCCCTTGCTCTGAGCTGTTGGATTTCTGACAGGAGCTGTGGAAATGAATGTTCTGCTCTTCACATGTTTGTCATGCAACTCCTGTTAGGAGCTGTGTGGCACATGTGACTTTTTAACACTAAAATAACATCTTGCCCGTGGGAAGTGGTTTATGTTTTTCCAGGGAGAAGCCTGGACACAGATACGGGGTGGGGGCTGTACATGAAAGCATTTGTCTTGGTGGCCCATAGGAAAGGATGCTGAGTTTGTCCTTGATCTGGTGCAGTCTGTAGGCCTGTACCATAAGGACACAGTCTGCACCTTTGGCTTTCCACAGGCAGGGTGAGCCTTGAAAGCTTTCCACCTACTCACTGCTGCTGCAGAAACCCTGAATCCTGCTTTCCTTCCCAGTTCCTTGGAAGGGCCAGATGGGAACTTGGCTTCCCTGGGGTCTGTCTTGTGTTTTACAGAGTGGGCTAGCTCCTGCTGTGGGAGAATCCCAGTCACTTGGAGTGGCCTCCCCATTCTTGCTGAGTTAATACCGGTTCAGAGAAGTGCATAAAGGACACTAACCTCTCAAGTGGTTTTAAACACAATTCTAGGTTTACTGTGGCTAAATCCAAACTAGTTTCAGGAGGACCAAGTCTGTGTTTATGGCTCTGTGCTGCCTAACCCCCAGATGTTCTCCTGCACTCTGGTTCCCTAGCTGTTCTGGCCACCTTTCTGGCTCCTGTGCTGGGGCTGTGATGACTAGAAGCAGCTTACAGCTTTAAGAAGTGGTCTAAGGGTGGATTTTTTCCCCCCCTTATGTCTTACCCACGTGCTCCAGAAATACTGATATATACAGGGAGGGATGTGCATCTGCCTTAAAATTCCAGACACTGATGCTTAAACTGCCCATTGCAGCTGCCCCATCACATGCATCCTGTTGAGCTCCTCCTCATCTCCTAGGAAGCAGGGAGGAAGAGCATAACCGTCCTGGCTGCTCTGGGCTGGTTATGAAGCAGTTGCCCAGCAGATGGCTGTCTGGGGCTGCCAGCAGGATGCTGCACACCCGCAAGGTCAGAGTCACGGAAGCCGGCACTGCTGCTGCAGGACACTGCATCCGCTTGGGGCAGCTGCGCCTGTCCCGGTTGAACTGCAGAAATTCCGCATCTGGGTCAGGACGTGCAGGCAGCTGGAATGAAAGAGCCCCCACCCATCCTGCTGAGGAGGACCGTGACCTCCAGGCTTGGTGATGAGCTGTGTGCTGTAGTTGGGATTCCCTCCTATCCCAGCTCTGCTAGGCTGTAAGCTGCAGACTATGAAAATCATTCTTGGACACAGAATGTGGGACCAGTAGCACCCTGGACTCACATGCTGGGGTGAAGAGCACAGCTCCTCCATTCAGGCGCTGAGGAGTCTTCTCATTCTGTGTGCTGGCCTCTTGCTTGGTGCTGCAGGTCTTACCTTGGTGCTGTCACCAGCCCAGGCTTGCCCATCTCTGTGCCCTTCAGCAGGGCTTGCTCTGAGATGCTGAAGTACTCCCTACCCTTTAATAGATCAGTTGTTACTAGTAACTGTATACTGTTTCCCTTCTGCCAAACTATCCCTTTTAATACTTCTTTTATAGGCATTTCAAATCCTTTTCCCAATTTCAATTATCTCAATTACACTGTCCCCACTGTGAAGTTTTTGCAGGCTTTCACATTTTGTGTGACAAACCTCTGTCTGTTTAAACATGCTCAGTTTCATTTGGTGCTTTAGGTAAGTAAAACATGGGAGAAAGCAATTGGGAATGAGGGGCTGCTTTCCAACAGTAGTGGTGGGAGGAGAGGAGCTTTGGGAAGGCTGATCAGACACATCTGCTGGTTCAAAACCTGAAACCAAGGCACCCTGGAGATGTTTAAAAAGCTGCCTGTGTCTGTTAGCACTCTTCCACGGATAATATGCCAAATCCTTGCCCCAGGGTGTGTGTGGCCTCAGGATGAGAGATGGGTTTGAGCACAGGTACAGTTTCCCTCACGCTGAGGACTCTCTGGCTTTCAGAAGCTCAGATTTGAATTCAAATGTTATTTTCTAATTGCCTGGCTTCTTGTGGGAATTCAGATAATGTATATTCAGGTTAATGCTGCTCAGCAGAGGCTGGTAAGCTGGGTTTCCCTACCAGCAAAGAATACTAATGACATTTCTCTTTATGCTCCTGGCATATGTTTTTGCTGTATCAGAATCTACAAGCTTCTTGTGCTGCACATCCTTGCCCATCCTGCCTTGATAGCTTGAGGTGGGGAGGTTACTGATACTCTCATCTGGTAAAGCTTGCCATGCTGCTTTGTTAGTCTGTTGTAGCAGAGAGTGAGGCTTGCTATGTGTGGTAGGAGCAGGCAGAGTTTGTGTAGCAGCAGCTCCCCAAGCCAATCCAGAGATGTTAGATGAAGTGGAAGCATTTGTGGCGCTTCCTCTGCTTATATTATTTATGTGCTCTTTCCTTGCCCCGCTTGTGAACTGCAGGCGTTAAGAAGATATCCTGAAGCTTTCACTCTGGTTTGTGCAGTAGAACTTGGTTAAACCAAGCCTTTTCTGTTTAATCGTTCAGTTTGTCTGCCAGGAAACGGTTCTGTAGTTTGTTCCCTCTGCCTCTCTGTAGGCTGTTCAGCCGTGCCAGCTTTACAGTGTAGCTGAGTAAAATGCCTGAATTTCTGTGCACAGAGTTCTCAAGAGGACTTAGGAGACAGTGAACAAACTTTATTGGCAGTTACTGCAGTTTACCAACATCAGTTTTGATTCACAAGCCTACAGCAACGGGTGTACTGGAAAGCTACAGCACAGCGTAACTCATGCTGTGCTATGGGCTGCTGAATCACACGTGGTTAACGTTAGTATTAGTGCATTTCCTGTCCTGAGGTGGAGGGGGTTGGACAGCTAATGCAGATGTAGCCGTGCAAGTAACCTTGCGCTGTAAAGAAGGAGAGGTTAAGAATTAATGCAAGTTAGAAAAGCTGGTATGAGGAACCAGATTTTGGTCCCACCTTCCAGGTATTGAAGACATTTGGGGGCACTGGGTGATAGAAATACAGAATAAAGGGATCTTTATATGTCCTGCCCACTACTTTGTGTTTTGGAACAGAGGGAAAGCAGTCTTTTACTTACATTTTCATTTGCTAGGGCAATTGGGGCAATTCCATCTACAGCCTAATTATCAGATTTGTTTAGCAATCTGGTAGCAAGCAGCGTCCCTGCTCTGGTAATGAAGTCCAGCCTACAGAAACAGCAGTTGAGTTGCAGGGAAGATATACACAGTATCTCTTTAAAAGACAGGTTCTTGAACACAGGGGCCCTTTGTGCTGCGGAGTAACTGGACCCGCTGTTTCTGACTAGTCCCTGAATTTAGCTTTATGGTATTTTATATCCCATAATCTTGTTTGCATTTGGTTTTTAAATGCTGTCTTATCCACAGACAAAAAAACCATACTGTGCTGCTCAGCTGTGAGGTAGGCTGAGGACAGGTAGCTGAGGACACTGACCTGTGTTCACCCAACAGAATACGGCACGTGCGGGATATGAGCATTCCCCTTTCCAAAGACTAAGCTCACGGAAGGGTTACATGTGGTGTTTCTAGTACCTATCTGAAGAAAAGTAGAACCTTTACTTTGTTTGAATGGTCAGTATTAAGTCTGTCATTTGGTCACTTTTTGCTTACAAATGTGGAGTATCGTCATTTAAAAGTCCTTTGCTCTTTTGATTTTGTAAAAACAGGTGTGCAAATGTTGAACTTATAAGTAGAATGTTTGTGTTTGTTGTTTTTTTTCCAACTGAATGTCCAAGCATGATGCTTGTGCCAGGCTCCAGTTTTATCTGTGTTGTTGTGGTTCTCATAAGGCAAGTCAAGAAATGGGCTATATGCTGAGCACTCATTGAATGACACTTGAATGCTCTGCATTTTTCTCCTTTGGAAAGGCATAGTATAGTACATTTCAAAAGAAGTCATCAAGCAGGGAGATGTAACCACATGTGATAGATGCATGCTGCACAGCTAGAAAGCAAGCTGTTACAGATGCAGGTGCTATAAAGCAGTCAGCAGCCTATGAAAGTGACATTGATATGAAATAGTTACCAGTTCTGGGCACCATGTGATGACAGCTGTACATGAGGGAGTTATGCAGATTTGCTGTGGTACATTTTGAACAACATACAGTGAAACTAGCCTCTAAGACTGGCTTTTTAGTGTAGCATCAATATGGAATGCTGTACTATTTCAGTAGTGTTTAATTATAGTTTTTCTTCTTGATAGATGTAGTAGGTACTTGGGTCTGCTCTTGTAACTAGCGTGCCTTTCACTGATTTCTGTATGGATCACTAAGACATGTACAAGATTGAAGATGAGACTTTTTGCTTTTTAGGAAGCGCAGTAGGTAGGTGTACATCCAGAAAAAATCATCGACCAATTAGTTGTTCCTTCTGTTTGTTCTTAGCAATAGAAGAACTTATGTCAAGAAGCTCAAAACTTTAGTGTGATTGCATGGGAGAGGAGGGGGGAGGAGAGAAGAATATGACATTGATTCTGTTGCTTTCATTATTGAAAGCTAATAACTTTTCTGCAAATAGCCAAAACAAAATTCTAAAACATCGAGTTGCCATTTTGCAGATAGACCATGGTCCATGAGATGAGCAGAATTAGTGCTCTCCCTGTCTAGTTTCTACTTTCCACTCTTATGAGGAGATACTAGGCAACTGCACAGTACCCCAAAGAAAAATGCTGTACAGTTTAGACCTGCTTGCTGTTTTGACTGTTCCTGTCCTTTGCTAATGTTCTGCCAAGCTTTGCAAGCTAGTGGAGTAAGCTGGTTGAGGCCTGAACAGTAGTTAGGAAAGAAAATAAGTAGCACATGAACCTGTTGTTCATTCTTTCTAACAGGGAAGATCAGGAAGGTCAAGTAAGCTCCTCGGGTTGTGTTCTAAAAGCACAAAGCATTAGCCAGGCTTACCCATATTGGTTTTTTCCCTCTGTAGTTCAAGCTAATCAAATAACGTTGCTGGAAGAGCAGCTGCAGTGGTTCAAACTTGCTTTTCCCTGGTTTTGGGGAACCAGTTCTCTCATCCTGAATTCCCAGATTGCCATCTATTAGATGATTCACAGATGCTGTGACCTTTTTGTTTGTTTCAGTAAGATTTTTTTATTTAAAATTTCTTTGGCTATGTGCCACCGAAGTGTGGCTCTTGGGGCAGGAGAGGCATTTTCTAAAGCAGCAAGCGGCCATGGCTGGGGTAGGTGATGTTTCTGTTTAAAAGCTAGAATGGGAAAGGGGGAAATTACTGTAAAGTGATACTCGAATTTGAGTCCTTAGTGCGTTCACGAATCTCTTTGTTCTTATTGGAGAGGAAGAGATAGAGACTTCCTGTAAAATTCTGAGATGATCTGCTGCCTATCTACCTCCAAAAAGAAATTTGTTGGTTTTTTGTTTTGTTTTTTTTTCTGGAGCTGGATGTGTATCTGCAGATAATTCCAGTATCTGAAATTCCAGTATCTGAAGGGGGCCTATAGGGATGCTGGGGAGGGACTCTTCATTAGGGACTGTAGTGAGAGGACAAGGGGTAACGGGTTCAAACTTAAACAGGGGAAGTTTAGATTGGATATGAGGAAGAAGTTCTTTACTGTAAGGGTGGTGAGGTGCTGGAATGTGTTGCCCAGGGAAGTTGTGAATGCTCCATCCCTAGCAATGTTCAAGGCCAGGCTGGGCATAGCCTTGGATGGCATGGTTTAGTGGGAGGTGTCCCTGCCTATGGCAGGGGGGTTGGAACTCGATGATCTTAAGGTCCTTTCCAACCCTAACTATTCTGTGGTTCTATGATATGTTCTTCATATCCTACTCTGAGCTGTCACTATGAAATAATTCTGGCCTAGTAACAACAGTATCTCAGATGTGTTGGAAAACTGACATTGGCTGAGGTAGTTGTACAGGCATCATGGGATACAAATCTGTAATACCTTAGTGGTGTAAGACAACAGCAAAAGAGAGTGGGGACTGGTAAATTAAACCACTATACAGCAGATTTGATATAAGCTTTGATAGATCAAGATTTTAACCCATTTGTTTTCTGTTAACCTTCTTTCTCTTCCATACTTTATAGTTCATGTTGAACATTTAATTATTTAACTTCTGCCTCTACTCTGTGTTTGCATCACTGTAATGAATTTTCGGTGTTCAGTTGTTTGTTTCAGTTAAAGGATATGAATGCTACCACTGCAGAGCCAAGATAAATTTTGACAAGCTGCATCAATTGGGTAAGTGGAGGCTTGTTAGCCATCTAAAAATGTCAACTCTGTTGCGGTGTCAGCCTTAGATATGGTATGTTATTGCTGTATGCCACTTTGTTGGCGGGCAAAAATTAGGAGATCATATAACCTTGGCTATTTCATGTCAAGATTTTATGCCTTTGTTCCATAAATGTATCTTGTAGGAGGCTCATTAAACCGCGTTTTAATTATCCTCATTAAGCTAATTCTGCCTTCCATGAAGATAACGTATCTTTCCCTTCAGTACTAACAAATCTAAATAGCAGGAAGCTACTAATTAGACCTTAATGCAATGGGCTTGCAGACTTGTAAAGCTCAAATAAGGTTTTTCTGGCTTTAAGGTTTGGGCTGGTTTGGGGGTGGTTTTTACTTGGTTGGGTTTTTTTCCTCGCAATTGAAAAAATGAAAATGTTAGTACTCTTACTTCTGAAAGCTGGAGATCTCTTTGTAATCATGATTGCAAGGTCATGATTTCAAGATCAGCTGGCTCTTTAGAGAGAATGCCACACCAGTAACTTTTCTTATTCCAAATAAAATGAATGTTTCAGTGTATTCACCCCCAAATCAAACCCCAAAACCATAAAAGGCCTGATTTTGCGTTTTCTGAGCATACATTGAGAACACTTACCCCCCCACTGCAAATTGCTGAACACAGAGTTCTTCAGCAAATCAGACCACATGCAGACATGCTCAGATGTTCCAAAATACATGCAAGTCTTTAAGCACTTGCTTTTGAGCCCTTTAGCCTTCCTGCTAAGAAAAGAAATAGAATATTGCTCAAAATTGTCTTTTCTTTATGGTGCAAGCTCATTGCATATACCGTCACGTTTGTGGTTTCTGCTTTCCTGGCTCACCAGCAGTTCATCGGGTGTCACTGCTTTTTGCTTTCTCCTGGCAGCCCAGCTGAGACAGCTGCAGAGAAACAAATTCAGGGTCAGGTTCTGTTCAGTGCTCAGCCCCTTCACACTCACAATCACCAGCTTTGCAAAACATGTCAAATTATAGTTAAAGGAGTGCTGAGCTCATCAGCACAGAGCAGCAGTTAAACACTTGGTTAATGAGCCGTTTTTTCTCCTTTTTCTTTAATGTTCCAGGAACATAACCAGACAAGAAGAAGGACTCTAAAGCTTTAGGTGTTATCTGACTTAAAGCATTTTATTCAAGCAAGTTACCTAGTTTAGGTACCGTGTGTCTGGTGCCAAACGACCTCTGTCCTTATGTTTATCACATACAGAAGTTTGTTCTGTGTAGGGTTCCTCTTACTACTGCTTCTATGGGCTACTCCCTTGGTGCAGATGCCCACACACTGCACAGTACCCGAAAACCTAATATGAATTTCTGCAGTCTTCTCCCTGATGGATTCTCCCCTTGAAGGAATGTTTGCCACTAGAGATGCAGTACCTCTTGTACAGCCATTTTCACAAACATCATCACTGATACTAGACATCCAATATGCAAGATCTTATTTTAGTTCCCCTGCATGTAGTAGAGAGCTATTTATACTAGCTTAATTTTGCACGTGGCACTTAAAGTAATGGGATATAAAACATTGCAGCTCTTTAAATTCCTGTTCTTAGGCTGGCTCTCATCTGTGCAATTAGTAGAAGTAACAAAGTGCAGTCATGGTGAGGAGAAAGAGCACAGGTAACAGAGAAGCCATTGGTTTGAACACCTTCCTCACGAGCTTCACAGAGGAAGTTATTTTTTGTATAAAGTACTAGTCAAAATGCACATCTACAGGCTTAGTTCTTTTCTAGTCTATCTAGGAAAAGCTGGAATTGGAAGGGAGAAAAAAAATAGCTACGGCCTTTCCAAGAAAGGTCATCTAAGCATAAGCAAAGCTGAATTTAATGAGCTATAGTTTCTTGAAGAGAGCTGTGGGGTTTGATTTCTTTTCTACGTTAAAACCATAAGTTTTCTATTGTAGATTCCCATAGATTTTTATCTCCTAGATACCTTCTGCACACTACTCTCCTGCCATGTGTGTGACCTGTAGTACCTACTCTGCATACGCAAACTGACTGATGAATTATGATCCATTTATGCCTCAATGCAGAAAATTGTGGATGCTTGGATGCTGCCATATTCTACAGCTTGAGTGGGAGTATACTAGATGCTACGTATACATGATGCGTTTTGAACTGTCAAGAAAAGGAGAGGGAGTGCATAAGAAGTGCAGTCATTGTTTTTAATGCTAAATGAATAAAAACTTGTGGGGTTGACTTGGCAGTTAACTTATTGCTGCTGTCCTTGCAGCTGTTGGAGGCAGTGGGAAAAATGTGTTGGCAAATGGAACAGCCTCCTTTGTCTTTGACAAAAGATAGTTTTGATACTGTTCTGTAGTCTGACAAATGCATGTTTGTTCACATAACCTTATTTGAGCTCTGGGAGATAAAGTAACCGTAAAAGTAAGTTTCTTCTATATTGGAGTAGTGCTTTAAACTTAAACTACTTAAATACAGTAGTTTTTGTATGGTAGAGGTATAATAAACCCAGCTTGTAATGAAACTATTTAGGGCTCCTAGATTAGTTAGAAGTGTAACACCACCAACAAAAAGCCTTCTATATGATTATTTTCAACCTCCCAGATTGCAGCCTGGAAAAGGCGAACTGCATGACCATGTGCAGCAACAGTGGGAACAGCAGCTCATCTTCATGAGATGGCGGCACCGCTGTTGCCGCTTCTATACTTGTGCTGGTAAGCTCAGGGAGAAAGTGGGTGGGATCTTCTGTGGAAGTCCTGTCCCATTCCATACAGTGGGCAAAATGATTCACTCCTAAAAACTCCGGTCTTGGCTTGATAGCCAAGGTCTATTTTATTTTGTTGTTCTAGTGGATAATTAACTGAAACTGCAGCACAGAGTGCTTAAGGAGTTGATGTCTTTATACAATTCCTGCAACAATGATCACTGTATTTGCTCACATCCTGCGAAGCTTTTCAACTGTGATGAATCTATTAAAGGAATCTTTCAAGCGTGCCATTCCTGTTTGTGAAACTTTGTTGCCATGGAAAACTGACGCTGTCAGGTAGCGTTTTATGTATCTTGCTGTCATGGGTTCAGCAGCAGCAGTCATTTTTCTCCTTCATAGTAGCTGGTGCAGTGCTGTGTTTTCGACTTTCAGCCTGGGAACAGCACTGAAAACACCGATGTTTATAGTTATGGCTTAGAATGTTCTGGTCTGACCAAGGACTTTCTGAGTCTCATGCTCTGCCAGTGAGGAGGGGAAGCCGGGAGGAAGCAGAAACAGGATACCTGACCTGGACTGACCAAAGAGGTATTCCATACCGCAGTATGTCATGCCCAGGATGTAAAAAAAAACTGGGGGCAGGAACCCGGAAGAGTTTCTTAGTTCACAGCTCGGTCGTCGAGTGGTGAGCAGTTCTATCCTCTTCCCTTGTATTTCTCTTGTCATTGTTATTATTGGTGGCAGCAGCAGTGGTTTGTGTTATACCTCAGTTACTGAACTGTTCTTATCTCAACCCGTGGGAGTTACATTCTTTCAATTCTCCTCCCCATTCCCCCCCCCCCCCCCGGAGTTGGGGGGAAGAAAGAGGGGGAAGTGAGAGAGCGACTGCGTGAGTTATAGAGGCTTAAACCACGACACTTGCAATTGAACTGAGGGATACTTCGGTAATGTTTTCAGTTTAAATCTTGTAGTTTTACTATTCTGGAGAATAATAATGTTTTAATTTTATAGATATTTGTCTCTGGTTCCTCGTGGCTGTAAATAGGGCAGATCAACACTAGGCTTAGCAGCAGGATTAATTTTTAAAGCTACAAATAAAAATGAGGTGTCTGTCTCCTGCAGGCTGTCAGTGCACTTTGGTGCTTAGCTGCTCTTCTTGGTTTCTCTGTTAAGGAAAAAAAAGCCCGAACAACCAAATCCTAAACCAACCTCCCTGTTTATATTCCTAGCATTTCATATTGTTTAGTTCTAGAAAATAATTATTAGGATTATTCTCTGCAGTCTTAGGTCCATGATCCCTGTCTTATTCTGCTGCTCTTTTTATTATCAGATCAGAAAGTGCTGATTTTCTAGTAAGAGCAGAGAAGGCACCAGACAAATATAGTGTGAAGTTTGCATTTCATTCCTTTATCAAAAGTACTGTAACTATTTCATACGAGGGCTTCCTCTATTTATGTTCCTCTATTTAAGTTTGGTACGGTATGAAATTATTATGAAGCCTGAGCCAGTTTACTGAGAGTGGCCTCAGGGACTGACCCCAAAATAAGCAAGTGCTGAAAAGGAGCAGATTTTTTTGTATGAGCGGGTTGTCAGTCTTCTTACTGAAATAGCAATCTGAAACTAGGAGGGTTATTCTAGCTGGTTATTTCACCAATAAATGAACTAAATTTTGATCCGCTGAACCTGATGGCTGCTGGCATCTAAGACACACTGACATTCAGAGCTTACTGAAGATATTCAGAGGGGGTAATCCCTCCTACCCAGATATATACAAACACTGACATAGTCCATTTCAGAGTCCAAGTGCTCCTCCGTGGTATGTGCAAGCTTTAAAATGTCCTATAAAGCCTCCAGCTGAAATGTTCATTGGCCACTTAATTCAGATGCTTTCAAGGATTCTGTGGAATACCAGCTGTTTTAGATCTGGCTCTCCGAACACAACAAACAGCCATCATTCCCCTGAAATTGTATCTGAAGCCGTATTTCAGATGGTAAAATACTGTATTTGTGAAAATGTTGACTTTTATGCTGCTGATAAAAGGTAAGATACCAAAATTAAGCATCTAACAGTTGTTAGTGATGTCTCATTTCATCTGTGTTAGGTTATTAGGGAAATATTCAGTCATATCTTCTTCTGCACTGCACTTGATTTGTTTTTACCTGCATGTAAACAGTAGAAACTAAGCTGAAGACTTGCTGGTGCTTAAAGGAACATGTGCTGTTTTCATGTAGCTAGTGCCAGGCCTAGTGCTCACCTGGCCACAAGATTTTGGCCAATTCTTGTTCTGTGGCAGTCGATTTGGGACGTATTGTAGTCTTGTGCCAGGGTCAGCTCAAGAGAGGTAGGAGGAGCAGGTGGCTGGGAGAGGCTGGTAAGACAGAAGTGGGAGAAAAAGAAGGCAGGTTGGTTTGCAGTGTTTAGCACTTGACAGAAATCTTCCAGATATTTGCAATTGTTTCTTGCTTATGTTTGTTGTATTCTACAACGTGGAGTAATATATAAGTAGAAAGAGCTGTGCAAAATTATCAGTCTTCCTCTGGAATCTTTACTTCCTCCTTCCCCAAGGCCCCCTACCACTGTATGAGAGTAATTTGTTTTGTGCTGTTTTGTGAAGGGCCAGAAGCTGAAGAAGCTACATGCTCGTACTTCCTCAGAGGCAGCTTCTTGTTTAGGTGCAGAGAGCATTACCAGTTGGAGAGCTAGGGTTTTGACATGTAATGTCTTTAAAGACACGCGGCTCTGTGCAGTGCGACTTTGTCTTCAGTGGTGTTCCAAGAACTTTCAGTTCTCTTTGCCGTATTGTCTTTGTGGTGTGCCTTCCATTTTTCTTTCCAATATTTATTAATCTACTTTAAATAATTTGTATTAAGAAGTTAACAGTTGGGAAACTGCTAAGTTAAGTGTTCTGAAGTGTGATAGTTTGTTTTGATTATGTGCCTTCATTTGGTCGTCCTAGCATGGATTCTGACCTTTACAGTTTGCTTTGCTCTCATCTTACTGTTTATATTTCTTTGAACTTATGGTTTTGGTGATACTGGGGTTGCCAGTAAATTCTATGACATTGCAGTATTTAAAATACTGTATGTGTATGTATAAAATACTTTTTAAGATTATAATTGGTGAAGCATATGACAGTAGAAGTTTGTTTTATATGTTAAGCTTATAAGAAGAAATGCTTTTAGTTAACAAATAATTCGGACAAAATAGAAATCACTGAATTCTGTGATTTAGCAGGAGAGAAAATAGTAAGAAACCACATGCAAAATTTAGGAACTACTCTGGTGCGCTAAATCACTATTCTTTATTCAGAAGAGTAGCTTTGCTTATGTAATTAGAAATTGATTGAATTGCTGCCTCTTGGAGACTTTCTAATGTTATAAAATTCATGTTCTTGTTAGGAGAGAATGTGGACTGACTCACAATTTACATACAGTGAATTCACCATTGCCAGGGACATATATAAGGCTGTAATTCCTGATTATAGAAGAACCTGGATAGTATACATCCTGTGTGTTGTAGCCCATAGCAACAGGCCTAACGGCCTCCCTATAGTTAGGCTGTGTGGATTCCTCATTCTTGGAGCAAGGAATGCCAACCAGCGCAGCATGGGCCACAACTACCTGAAAGGAGAATGGAGAGAAGAGGTGGCTTTTCTCTTTTCCCAAGTAATGAGCAATAGGACAGGAAAATAATGGCCTCAAGCTGTGCCAAGGGAGCTTTAGACTGGATATTAGGGAGGTGGTGGAATGACTGTCCCTGGAAGTGTTCACAAACTGTGTAGATGAGGTCCTTAGAGGCATGATTTAGCGGTGGTCTTGGCAGTGCTGGGGTAGAGGTTGGACTTGAATGATCTTAAAGGTCTTTTCCAACATCGTTGTTACTGTGATTTTATGGGCACAGCGAGGTGGCTCTGCAAGGGCAAGTCATGGGCAGCAAAACCTTGAGAGCTTTGCTGTGCTCAACCTGGCTGTGCTCAAAGGCAGGTTGGCTATATTGGTAGTGTGCTTCCAGTTTTAAGGTGACAGTGAAGTAACACTTGAGTTGGCTTTGGCTTGGAGCAGTTTGGATCCCTAGGTGGTGCTGCACTATGTTTCTGAGAGCAGGTTAGCCATGGGAGCAGCAGAGCTGTGTGAGCTTATTGGTGCGCAGTCCTGTGTCTGAGCTGCCAAGTGGTGCTCTCCATGGCATGGTTAAATCACAGCCTGAGTTAGCTGTTGGGAAATAACTGTAATCTTGAACTTGAATCACCTCTTGTGAATTATCCTGTTTATATGATGAAAGGGAAGGGGATCACATGTCTTTAGATGACATGGAGCACATTCATTCCTGTTCCATAATAATAACAAACCTTGAAACACAAGGGAGGATAGATGCTTGCAGGCTTCATTGATTTGGTTTTTTTTTGGCTTGGGGGGGGTGTTTAGGTTTAATTCACTGTTACTTTACATAATTATTACTATTTTTAGTTAAAATTCGACTTTTTTGAGTGCAGAGGAATTTGAAAAGATCAGGTAGAATTCACCTTCATTTCTTGCCAACAGAAATGAGGTAATGTATAACCCCAAAATATCAACATAAATTCACAATATCTAATGTTTTAATCCACTGTAGTTTATTTCATTTATGGCCTGTCACTTCTGGTTACCTGCTGCCGGGTGCAAGGCACCTAGAAGGGTGATGTGAGTGTCCTGTAACCCGGTTCAGGCAAAATGAGCTAGACAAGCTTCCTAACGTAAATTTATTTTCTGAGCCAAGTTGTCTGAATTTTTGCCTGAATGATAAGATAGCACTTTCACGATCTGCTGACTCTGTAGTGGAGATGGTAGCACCCTGGCAGAGAGGCAGATGGCAAGTTCAGGTGGTTAAAGTAGTCTTCTAGTTCCACGTAACTTTGTATAGGATATACACCTTTCACTTCAGCATTTTTAGTACAAAGGCTGTTCTTACATTTTGTTTTACAGCAAATTTATTACCAGGCTAAATACCTAGCTAAAGCATGTTTTATAGTAGTTCAACCCAGACTACATTCTTACCAGCGCTTGTTCTACCCACTGATTAGCCTCTGCTCTTTGGAGGTGAGGGAGTAGGACAGTAGCATTCGAGAAGGGTGTACAAAAGAGCTGTGCAATGAATGAGCAGCCAGGCTGGTGGGTCTCTGAAAGGATGTGGTTGTACTGCACATCCCAGAGCGGCAGCTTAATGCATGTGACACAGGCAGCAGGTACATCCAGTATGTCTGCAGGGCCCTGTACACCTGGTTTAGGAACACAGCAGTGGGGACAGATGTGCAGCAACTCTGATGCATCTAAAAAATACCAGTTTTTATGTAAATGCTGCACAGTGGAAGAAGGGTTGCTTCTCTGTCAGTGTTTTTGAACAAATCGATTTTGAACTCAACAATGTGATTGACTTGTGCTACGCAAGCATGACTAAGGCCAGTATTTTCAGAACTGGTGAGACTTACTGGCAGGAAGGATCTCTTCACAGCCAGCATGTACCGAACATGGACTTTGCATCACACATGCACAGAAAGTGTGAGTGAGGTGGAGATGAACAGAGACGTACTGCTGAAGACTTCGGGGCTGTATCTGGGAAAATTAGAAAATAAACCTTAAGCCCATTCAGAGAAGCAAGCAGAAAACCTTTTATTTGTGTGCTTCCACACCCCCCCAAAAAAAAAAAAAACACTTCCTGAAGCATTGAAACATCAGCCCAAGCTACATTTTTTTCCAGGCATTCCAGACATTTTTTATTATTCCCCCCCCCCCCCCCCCAGATATCCAGAAGTTTGTTATGGGGGTTTTTGTTGGCTTGTTTTGTTTTGTTTTGTTTTATCAAAGCACAATCCAGGCTAATGCAAGGACAGGAACTGTGGATTTTGAGTAGTGGGAAAGGGAAATAATCTAGGATATAATCGGAGCCCAATTCAGAAATAAACAGGGAATAGGAAGTGAGTGCTGGAGAGCACTTCCCAATGCTTCAGGAAAGTTAAACGGTTCAGGCGAAGCATAGGTCAGAATAAGTATAACTCTTCTCTGTTGTGAAGTAGTGTACCAGGAGTTAGATATCTATATTTAACTGCTTTCACAGCAGCCTCCATGTTTTGTATTTTCTCGTTTTCACTCCTTTTCTCTTTCTGATTTTTCAGGCATTAACCTCCACTGGGTTGTTCATTTGGTTGTTTTGTTTTATTGTCCCCCCCTCTGCGATTTTTATGAGAACCTGGCAGCCAATACATGAGAGAGTTACTAGAAAGAGCTTAACAAGTTGGTCCTAATTTTAATTCTGTGAAGGAAGGTGTTCAGAGGGCAGCACTGGTCAGCAGTAACAGGAGTTATTTATGTACTCTCCCCTCCTCCCCAACATTAACAAATCTAGTCATATTCATGTGAGGGCAGAGGCAGTGACTCAGGAGGTTGGTGTTACTACTTAGCCCTTACATTTTGTATGTAATACAGTGCATCTTGGCATGAATCCCTTCTGCTATGATCTTAATTCAGCTGTACCAGCAACCATTTCTAAACTCTGGTGCTTTTTATCCCTGTTCTGCTTCAAAGAATCACAGAATGGTTGAGGTTGGAAGGTACCAGTGGGGATTGTCTAGTCCAGCCTCCCTGCTCAAGCAGGGTCACATCAAGCACATTGCTCACAATTGTGTCCAGGTGGCTTTTGAGTATATCCAGGGAAGGAGACTCCATGATCTCTCTGGGCAACCTATTCCAGTGCTCAAAGTACAAAAGTTCTTCCTAATGTTCAGGTGGAGCCTTGTGTGTTTTATTTTATACCCATTGCCTCTTGTTGCTTGGCATCACCAAGAAGAGTCTGGCCAAATCTTATTTTACAGAAGTAAGGTTGTGAGTCTTGACTGAATTTCGTTGAGTTCATGTCTTCAGTGGTTAAATGCTGAGAGGAACTTGGGGAACTGTAGTTCTCATTAGGAGGCTTTTTTTTTTTTTTCTATATGAACTTAGTTGTTTCTTGCTACAGTTAGATGAAGTTGTGCTTATACATAATTTAAAGCGCTGTTGGTGCTTTCTCTCCCTCTTCCTCACCCTTTTGCTCTTTCCCAGTAGTAAGGCTTAAGAGTATTGGTCTGCATGAAGACAGAGCTGCAGGCTCTTGGGGAAGCAAATGGCTCACCCTCCCCACTCATTCACAGTGCCTCGCTGCTTCCCATGTTTCCTCATCTCAGCTATCTCTTCAAACTCTTGAAAATAACATCTAACAAGTTAGGAAACACTGATCCAGTAACTAAAATGCAGGTCACCTCTTAGAATTGTATGTAAATCCCATGAAAGCCATTTTCTACACTTAAAGGCCTTATTAGTCTTTTATTTGTGTTACAGAGGCACTGTTTCCCTAAGTAAGAATTGATTCTAGCCTGAAACAGAGTTGTACTTGCAGTTACCGCTGTGATTAGGCAAGTATTTCCTCTGTGTGGCTGGCATTTACAGATGAACAAAACCCGCACCAGGCAAATGATGCCATTAGTGTCCTTAAGTTCTGTGCATTCAGCAGGGAGTATCATGCAGACCTTAAGTCGGAGAAGTGCTTGTAACAGCTTTTGTTCTGTTGTCTCCTTTTCTGTCTGAGATAATGCAAATTGTTATGCATTTTAGGTATGTTTTGGAGAGGCTATATTTTGAGGGGTGAAACCTATAGCTTGTCTTGGGTTTGGCAAAGCAAAGCAGTAGTCCAAAATAAATGGGATAAGAGATTCGTTGTCTCTACTCTAACAACTGATTTGCAAAGATCTCTTCTGTAATTCAAACTAGTATTACTGTGTTGTACTAGGTAGGCTGTTGTAAACTAATACAAATACAAATTTGCTAATAGAGCAGATTTTATTACAAGTGAAGAAACTGGTTAATGCAAGGATTTTGGTTTGAAGTTTTTCTGAAGAGCATAGTGTTGGTTCAGCAGGCTTACCGAGCCACTGAAAGTAGTTGAATACAGCCATCTAGCTCCTGTTACACTACTTCACAATTAAGCTCTTACGCTTGTCAGTTTTTGTATTTCCTGCATGTATCATGTAATGAAAAATGTTGAAGTGAAAATTGAGGGGTTGGGAATGTAATGCAAGCAAGGATTTCTTTTTTTTGAAAGAACAAAAAAACAATGGCAGAAACCAGTGCTCTGCACTCCTGTTTGTTTCCATGGCCTTCAGAAGTTAGCAGGCCAGGACAGACAGACGCAGTGATAGGACAGACAACGGCTGTGCAAGTTCTCACCTAGTCAGTACATACTTCCTGAACCTTTCGAAACGCCAGAAAATCTGGAGGACTGAATGCTGCAGATGGAAAGCTGTAAAGCATGCTTGACTGACAACCGCACTCCTCACAAGTGCAGACACAGCTCCTGCTGGCCTTGCAAAGTTGAATTAGGTCCAAAGTGTTGGTTTAAGGCTGCGGTAGCACTGGCAGAGACCTGCCTTGCTTAAGGTTAGGTTGTAAGACAACGCTAAAGTTTGTCTGCCCTAAATAACTGTGGGGAAGTGAGTAATAGTTAAGTGGCCTTAGAATAGTTCCGTATTTTTTATGATTGTTAAATGTTTATAGTGCTTCCTGTATGAAGTATCTGGTGTGTTTTATCACACAACAGTAGAAGGAAAAGGGGGCACTAATTTAAACTAGTTAAAAAGAAGTACTTAATACAGATTCTATTCCTTGCCTCACTAAAATAGCATAAGGACAGATTGTATCAGTTGGTCTAATATGGATTAGACCAATCTGTGATGGCAGATCCATAAGCTAATTGGAACAGTTAGCATAACAGTAGCAGATGTTGTGGGAATATGAGGGGAACAAATAATAGAAAGCAGGCTAAGTGAGAGGCTTTCCTCTCAGCAACTTTTTTTGTTTCTGTTGGAGGTCAAATGCTGAGCTGGATGGACCACTGCTCTGACCAGTAATATAGTTCTAGTGTTCTGAAACTTTGCTATCTTGTGATTTTTAACTGAAAACAGCAAGTTCCTGTTATTATTGAAGTCAGTGAGTTGATCCTATACAAACAATGTGAAAGTGAAGCAGTTTCTTGTTACGGTAATCACTATTTCTTACAGTCCTACCATGACCAAATTTTGGGGTGTAGGAACAGTAAGGAGAATAAGACAATGAGAGGTGTGGATAAAAGGGGAGAAACAGGTGATCTTTAGGAACAGAAGGGAAATGAGAGAAAGGAGAAGGCTGGAGTGGTAGGATGCTAAAGCAAACAGAGTATTATGAACACAAGAAATGATTTCCAGAAAGTAGAGATATGAGGAATCCCTTCTGATCACTAGTGAGAAGGCTTGCTTGCACTTTTTAAGGCTGGATCTGTACCCCTAAAATGCTATGCTCAATGTTTATCATAATCACAGTGCTGTTTGTAATCATCACAATAGTAATGATCATGCTCTACTTAATTGCATACATAATCCAATGGTAACATTCTAATTTTCAATATTAAAGCTATTCAGATATGTTTTAATATCAGTCTAGGTGCATATCACCCAACTTTTCTGAAAAGTGAATAAGTTAAATTCTTCATAATCTCATAAACTGCATGAATACTACCATTGTCTTAACATTGAGTTTTCAGGAAGAATAGCACCTTTCTGTGTGTGCTTGTAAAGCTGAGCACTGGAAATACTTTAATACAAGCCACAGAATAGAACCATTTGTTCAAAAGTTTTGAGGTATATAGTATTGATTCTTTTTCGTTACTAGCTTTGTCTCTTAAGGATCATGTTGCAGCACATGTGCTGTTATCTGCCCCTAATAATAGTTTCTAGAACCAGGCGGGATGCAAAGATCTGAAAGGCAGGACACACCAGTCATTTTGGTTCTGAAGAGGGAAAAATTCACAGACTGCGATGCTGCATTAAAGAATGCAATATGAACTCAACCTGGGGATCAGAGTCCACAACAGAAAGTCCCAGGTTTAGCTCTTGGTTAAAATTTCTCTCCTATGTCAGTTTTCAGACAATCATCCCTAACGGATGAACTCATGATGCAGGGTTCTGAAAATCGTAAGCCTACTGGAAAACAGGCTTCAGTAGTCGTGCTGTTTAAAGTGATGAATTTTAACTGGAACTATGAAATGCACTGCATTTCTTCCAGAAGATGAGATTGTAGTGATGTGACTAATATAACAGAAAAATGTCACTCTTCCCTGACTCGTCAACTCACTATCAAACGGTTTTCCTGTCTATAGATTCATAAGGAGTACCACAGGGAAGTTGTGGTCTTGTTTTTCTTTCTGCCTTTTTTTTTTCATGTTTGGAAGCAAGTACTTTGTGTTTGTTTACAAACAGCAGAATTTCCTCTTAGGTTGTTACATAAAAAAAGATAAATCTGACTTGGCACCTGCATTCAGTGAAGCACAAGAAGTTTATCACCTGGCAAACCCTGCAGCATTTGAAGTATTCTTTCCTTCCTAATACTGAACCAAAGATTTCTCTATTTAAAATTATTTAGTCCTGTTTGCTTTAGAGATATCTTGTTGGCAGCTGTTACATTGAAAAGGGGAAGCATTGAATACTTTGCAATTGATCTATGGTAAAATTTACAGACCAAATAACTTCTGGTTACAATGAAGTAATCTCAGTAATATAAGATGACCTTTCTAGGTGCAAAGCAATTTAAGCACAAATCACCTGTAATTTTACAAGACAAAATGCGAAGACGAAGATTTTGGATAATAATTTTTTAGGTAGTATCAGTGACTCATAGAGAAACTGATTAGAAAGTCTGCAAGAGGAGCTGCAACCCTTGCAACAATTCTGTGTAGATCACAGGGTTGATCAGTGTGAGAAAGAGATGATTAGGCTCAAAGTCTTCAGTTCAGAAAAGAGAAAACTTGGGATGAGACAGAGGCTGTTAGTGAGCTTAGGTTAAAACCTAAGGTTCAGCACCTCTTCTAATACAAGAACTTTGGACATATTGCATAAGCCTAACAGAGTGAGGGTGTGCACTTGATGCAATACATGGTAGACTTCTGAAGCTTATTTCCAAAGGATATTAAAGGTCTACTTGTGCTGCAAGAATGAAGTGGTATATGGAATAGAAATATGCTGAGGACTGCTAAACGCAGGGAGCCACATCTTACTTGGAAGGTTCCCCAAGTTGAAAATAGCCACAATTTGGAAGAGCATTTGGAGCAAGTGTTGTATATTTGTAATTTGTACCTTGCCCTTCCTATTTCTTACAGACTTACGTGGCAGTGTTGAAGACAGAATGCTAGCCCGTCTTTCGGTCTGACTTTATTGAACTAATCTCAATTTTGTATGCTATATTCTGGTTTAAGAAGAAGAATGTTATCTTAAAATAGAGTTTGAATATCATTTTGTTGGTTTTGCCCTGCAGAACCAGCATGGTTGGACATTTGAACCACAGTAAACACAATACAACTTAAAGTAGGAGACAGCTGGGTTGTAACCTTCTGTCTTCATCTTCAACTGTCAGATTCAGTGATCAAGAAAGTGGGCACTGTGGATAGGCAGGGGATACTTCCAATACGCCTGGCAGGTACACAGCAGAATTTTCCGCTGATCTAGTGAACAGACTTAAGTGATTGACTTAAGTCACTTCATTGTAGAAGTGACCCTGCTCCATCCATATCTGTATTGAGAATCCTGTGGAAACTAAGTGTGTAAACATAGGCAGCAGAGAATTTGTCCTGGAGTGTTTCCCAGAATGGCAAGTGGGCATATTACTTGAGGTGTTCAGAAAAGGCATGGATGCAGGCCTAGATTGGGAAGCAGCACAACTTTGTCTGCATGGTTGATGCTTTTGGAGCTAATTAGGGACAGGAACTGAATGACAGGGTTCACTTGTAGACAGGAAAGGGGTTGAGCAAGGTAACTAGGAAATGCTAGCCTAGGCAGGTCTCTGTGATAGTAACACAGAGGATAAACTCTACTTCAGCCTTAACTTGGCAGTGGATAGCACTGCTGCACTGACTCAGTTGTTAAGGACAGATGACTTAACTTTTTTACCACTGACTTGACTCTTGCAGAGACCCTTGAATTAAAAAAATAGCACATTACCATGATATTCTGGGGGCTCCTGCTCTTATTGAAGCTAAGATTATTGACTCAGTTTCCAGCTGGACTGGACTCTCAACCGGAGTGCATAGGGATACTGGTGGGACAGTACTTTTGTAGTACTTCCCCCTTTGAAGCTCCTTAACCTGATGGAGATGCTCAAGGATGTCAGAAGGAGGCTTTTTTAAAATTTATTTTATTTTCTTGGCTGAAGTTGATGGTTTATGCTTCAAAGAACTGTTCTGGAGCTTGGGATTGCAATTATTTTGAATCAACTTTTGGTTAAGTCATTGCTATTAACTAAAGTATTCATCTTCTGTAAAAAACATGTAGCTGGCATGGAGTAATCCTGCTAGACTGTACATTTATTTATTTCAGCGTAAATCTGTTGCTGCTAGGCTTTGGTTTTCTTTTCCTGAAGAAACAGTAGGAGGAGGTGTACGTAAATAAAAATTTTGTCCTGAACTAATCTTTTTTTGACTTGCATAAAACATTTTATCTTCTTCGCCACAAAATTTCGTAATAGAGGTATCAATATTAGAGATAACATGAAATGTGAAAGTATTTGTTGCACTTTAGATGGAGGCTTCTCTTTGCATGACATTTCAGTTTTGTTGTTTCGCGGCTAAAGCTAGCGTGTTGTAGCTGGATGTGATGTAGCTGCAATGTGGCCATAAGTGATGGTAAATTTCACTCTCAGTCTGTTACTCGTATTTGTTCTGCACTTTGAATTTCCACAAGCCCTTTCACTTCTCCCTAGCTCTGTTTGCTGCTCAGGATGGAAGCCTGAATGCAGGCTGAGTTAGGTGCAGTCCCTTGAAACCACAGGCTTCTCTGTAGGAGAAACTGCCAAGGAGGAGTCCTCAGGACTTGCACTTTGTATTTCTTTCCTACAAGCCTCTTAACTTATATTTATTTTGGTCTGTGTGTGAAAACAACCCAAAGATGAGAAAGTCACAGAAGTAGTCAATCTTTGGTCAATAACTGACTAAAAACGTGTTGGATATTGACGAAAAATTGCCTTCTTTGCTTCTGAAATGTCATCTGTAGGGTCATGTCAGATTACTGCAGTTGTTACGAAAGTGTGTATATCTTTTCAAGACAAGTTGGTGATCTTTTTTTTCTTCCTCATGAAGAAAAAGGATCTCTTGGTCCGGCAAAAATAAAGTAGGGCAAATGTGTGAATTTTATTAGGCATCAGTTTTTGTAACATGTGGCAGCAAAGTGGTCACTCATACAGCAGATAGTTAAAAATAAATTCCTTTTTATCATGCCACATTTGAATTGAACGTCCTCAGATCTGTTTCAAATGCATTGTTGGGAATGAGGGGTGACTGGCTGACAATTTTCTTCCAGTCACGGCCAGTTTTTCCTAGTGAATGTGATTGAAAGCCTTCCAGGTATTGTGCAGCATCACAGTTTTGTTGTTCCTCAACGAAAAATAGCAGCTCTGCCTTGCTGGAGATTTCAGACAATTGTGCAGCCATACAAACTGCTTATCTACATGCTCCACAGAATGTGCTGAAACGTCAATGACACGTAACGAAAGAGACATTCTGCCACCTCCATACTATCACCAAGGACTTCTTCTCCAGGTAAGTTTACCAACTCTTAAGACATCTAGTGCTCAGACTGGCCACAAAACCAAATTACACCGCTTACAACAGAATCCCTTGTGTTGTGTCAGTGTAGCCTCTATACAGCTTGGGCCTTAGTCTTTCCTCCCATTTGCCTTAGACTTCCAAGTAGTTTGTAGATACTTTGTAAGTGACTTAACTGTTCTCTTAAAAAAAACAAACCAAAAAACCAGTGATTTAATGACTTAATATATAAGGTTCTGTTAATGACATTTGTTTGAATTTGTAAAACTCGCCTGTATGAAAAGTGTGGCTATAAAAGCAAAATCCTATTCTGATGAAACCAAAAAACAAAATAAAGTAGAATATTTCTAAAAATAGTGCTGGTTTTACAAGCATATACTTTATATACAACAGTTACAGTGCGACTCATAGCACAGGCATGTGTTTCCTGATTGATAACACCTCTCCTACAAATGCTAATGTTCAATATGTCATTGTAATACAATTGGATAGATTATGAAGATAATCAAGCCAATAATTTATCAAAGCAAAATGGAGGCTCTGAGCATTCAAAGGATGAAATAAATAGGGCCCAAAGATATCCTTGATCAGTTTGAGAACTCTTCCTGTAGCTTTGTAATCTGCTTCAGCACCTGTGTGCTACAAATCAGATTTGAGAGAGTGGCACAAGAAATACTTAGAAGCAGATGATGCACGTGTAAAACTTGGCATTGTAAAGATTAAGAAGAGGAGCAAGTTTGTTGGCCGGTGGGTTGATCACTGATCTTCTGAAGTAAGCTTTTGGTTCCTGTTCCCAGGTCTGATGTCGACTAACTTTGTTATGTTTTGAATTTCAGCTTTGTAAAGTGCTTTCAAACTTAGTGGTAAGTTGTTATTTGTGGTTGCACCCATTACAAGGGAGGTACTTTCCAAACATTTGAGAAATTCATAATTCAAGTGATAAAGGAAGGAAACAGAAAAAAATAAATTATTAAGCCAGATTTAAGTAATACAAGTAACATACCAAGAAAAGGTCTTGAAAGAGGAGTGGGGCTTGCTGGTGAGACAAGGTTAACTGCATAAGTGTGGAGTAAGAAAGTGAGTATGAGAGCATGGAGATGAAGGGCAATACGTGAGGTGTTGGTATCAGCTTCACTTGGTGTGTGGTCAAACACATCTAGGTTTCAGCTCTGTACTGACTCACAGAAGAAAAGGGGAATCCCATTTGTGTCCTCTTTCTTTCCCTCCCTCCTTCTTCCCTGACTGATGAATAGGCTGAAGTGGTGCCCGATGCTCCTGCCCTTCACAGGGCCCTGCAGTCTAAATTGGTGGTGAGTGCTGCAGGGAGTCTGGGGGCAGGGAGGGATGGTGCCATTGTGTACATCTAGAGCTTTGGTAGGAATGGATTGTTCATGGCAAGTCACTCTGTCTAGAGGTGAGAACACAGGGCTTGCTTTCCAAACAATTCTGTAAGTCAGTACATGACCTGTAATTATGTTCCTCTGCTGTTCTGTTAATTTACACTCCTCCTTTACTTTGCTGGTGTTCAAGCAGATCCATACTAGGAGACAAATTTACCAGCAGTATTACAGAACAAAGGCCAAGTTTGAAGTAAGTGTTCAGAGGTTTTTGTCACACCTGTTGGAATTGCAAGTCAGGAAAAAAAAAGAGCATGCATTCAAACCATTAACGTGTTACTACAGATCTAGATTCATTAATAAAACACAAGCTTGCTTGAAGATTGAATCTTTGCAGTTTTCCTGGGTGCAAACTTAGGTTTGATTTACCTGCATGTGAGGTTTATCCCTTTACTTCTCTTCTAAAACAGCTTCTCATTGAGTGAAGTTCCCTATGTAAGCATGGTTCTAATAAAACCTCCTGTTGCCAGTAAGAGCTTTGTTTTACCTCTAACAAATTGACTATATTGCCTTAAGTTTATATGTGTATATATATGCCATTTGCAAATAAAATCAACGTGGTATTAGTGTGTTCAGCAGCTTTGTTTCTTAGGAAAAGTGAAGAAAATTGTGTATTTGGATGAGGTACTAAAAATTTCAAATTATTTTGCCTTAAATTTTGGTTTCCTTTGTGAGGATAAACTCCTGTCTCTAGGTCTCTAATTGTAAAAGGCATTCTCTGCCTCTATCTTTCAACATCTCACTTGTTCTGACATGTAGCGGCAGATGTCCATCCCTGAGTTCACAGGCATGTATCAGAGGAGGGACAGCAGCTTTCCTAACTCTACAAACTTCATACGTATGTCTTTACCTAGGGGAAAGCACAAGGCATGTGACAGCACACAGCATGCTGCAGGAAAAGAGGGCACATTGACAAATGATTCCAGGATACCCCTGTGTCTCCAAGCGTGCCATAGTTGTGCTGTAGTTGGGGTTGAGAAGGTAAGAAAGGCGTTAGATGAGACCTGTGCCTCACAGGGCCAGTGTTCTGGCTCAGCAGCACTGGTGCGCACAGGCTGGGAAGCTGCTGGTAGCAGCCCCTAGCTGCTTCCCCTGTCCCTGCTCTGTTCCTGCTACCCCAGCACTGACCACTGCTGCTGTGTGCCTGCCTGTCCACGGACATGCCATCGCAAGTTTGTTTAATCTAGTGGAAACAATGTGCTCCCATCTTCTCCTGTGGCAACAAGTTCCAGGAATGTTACCTGCTTTGTAAAGTAACTTGTTACTGCTAATTTCCCCCTACCTTGAATGGATGCCTCCCAGTTCCCTTTCAAGGGTTTCGTGAGTTTGATGTTTACCTTCTTTGCCCCCTCCATGGTAGGTATAAACCAGAAACCTCGCTATTGCCTCAGCAGAGCTTGGTTCAGCTGGTAGGTGGCTGCATTCTTCGGTGTGCAGAGGCCCTTTAAATATCTTTCTAGATATTTCTTCCCCTGCTGTGGTTGGTAAAACGGGAATAAACCCCCCTGCTGTCATAAGTACAAGGCAGCCATGAAAACGCTCCAATAGCCGCAGGAGCCCAGCGCAGCCGTGGCACCAGGCGCTGGTGCCCAGGGACCACTCGGCTTCGGTTGCGTTCCCTGTACCGCGGCATGTTCGTCCCCCCATCCCCGGCGGTGCGTGCGGGAGCAGGGCCGAGGCCGCCCTTCCCCTCCTCCCCCCGGAGCTGTTCGTTCCCCCCGTAGCAGTTTGTTTTCCCGTTGCCGTTCCTCTCCCGCTCCCGTTCCTCTCCCGCTCCCTCCCCCCCCCCCGCCAGCGAGGAAAGGCCCTTTCTCCCCCATCCGCAGCGAGCATTGAACGACTTCTCCGTAGTAAATCAGAAACGGGAGAGCGCCAGGAACGCCTCAAACTTTTCCGTGGTAACTTTGGAGGCGAAAGGGCCGGGAGAGGCCAACCCCAGCCCCCCCCCCGCTTCGTGGCGGATCCTCCGCCCCTCGTCTCATCGGTGCCCCGAGGAGGGCAGCAGCGGTCCTCTCCCCTCCCCCCCCAAGCAAAGTGCGGAGGGCTCCAAGCTCGCCAGCAGAAAAGTTCGCTTTATTTCCACGGGAGGTGCGGGGCTCCCCCCTGCTTACACACACCCCTTTATAAAATCAGCCAACCCCCCTGGCAAAAATGCAAAGGGGTGGCTGAGAAATAAATAATCTTCTCCCGCCCCCCCGAAAGGCTTCACGGCGAGTGGACACCCCCTAACCACCCAAACCGGCCAGGGGAAGCTGCAGGAGCGTGTCCCGAGAGCGCCCGGCCGCAGGGCTCAGGCGATCCTGCTGCAGAACTCGTCGAAGTCCCTCTCCATGAAGAGCTCGCTCTCGATCACATCGTCCTCGGAGGGAAAGTACTGCTGACTCTCCTCCTGCAGCGGGCCCGCGGCCGCACCGGTCCCGGTGGGGCACCGGGCGGACGGGCTGGAGGCGGGCCTGGCCTCCCCGGTGCACTCCATCAGCGCCCCGCGGGCGTTCTCCAGCACCCCCAGGTAGGAGTCCATGTCCAGCGGGTCCATCTCGCAGTCCGACCCGCCGCTCTCGGTGCCCACCGAGTCCGAGCGCAGGTGCATGAGCTGGTACTTCTCCCGCATCAGGAACTGGTTGGTGTTGCGGGGCGCCCGCATGCCCGGCGCCCGCCGGCCCAGGACGTTGACGGGCCGCAGGGAGAGCAGCACCCGCGGCCGCTGACAGCGGCGGAAGGCGCGGCAGTGCTGCTGCAGCTGCTGCTGGTGCTGCCAGTGCTGGTAGTGGCTGTGAGTGCGGCTGCCTAGCAGCTTCCGCGACACGCCGGGGTGCCTCCCGCGCCGCCCAGGAGGCCATCGCGACCGGCTGCCGCCCCGCCGGGGCTCGCCGCCCTTCAGCGGCGGCGGGGAGGCTCCTCCTGGCACCCCGTCGCCGCGGGCGTGCTCCCAGGGCGGCCGCCGCGCCCCGCCGCACACCGCCAGCTCCGCGCGTCGCAGCATCGCGGCTCTCACATGCTCCGAGCCGCCGGGACAGCCTCGCCGAGCAGGTTCAGCGCCGCCGGCGCCCTGTTGCGCCTTCTCCCCTTTCTGCCGCCGGCTGAGCGGCCGGTTCCCAAGAGCCCTGCTGCGTCCCCGCTCCCGGGGGCCTCCCGGGGCGCCTCTACCTCTTCACGATCCGCTCCGTTTTCTTCTTGAGCGGAGCCCGTTTACAGTGCATAGCCTGGCTGAAGGGCTGCGGGCTGCGGGGCAGCTTGAGCGGCTCCAAGCCGCTGCCGCGGGGAGATGGTCTCGGTACTCTCCGGCGGGCCGGCAGCGGGCTGCGTGCGCTCCGCCGGGGCACGGCGGTCCGCGGCAAGGCCCAGGGGCAGGAGCGGAGGGAGCAAGTACTGAACACGCAACCCACCAGCCTCAACCTCAACCTCCGCCCCACGCCTCGCGGCGCGCCCCCACACAGCCTACTTATATCCCCGGCACAATCCAACTGCCCGGGGGGGGCGGGGGGGCGCGAGGGGAGAAAAGCCCAGCCGCTCCTGAGCAAGCCAGTCCTCGCTAAACCGTGCCTGCCATGCCCCGCGGGCGGAGGCGCTCTGCGCCACGACGAGTGGCGCCGGGCAGCGGGCTCCTATCTCCCGTGTTAGTCCCGGGATCTTCCTCCCCCATCCGGCGTCGTTTGGTTTGCCTCAGCGCTGCGCGAGCGTTATTTTGTTCATCCCCTATTCACGAACGCTATTTACGCTCAGTGCCACGCGCCAGCGCGGCTGCTCTCGCTTTAGTGGCAGTGGCTGTACGTAAAATGCATAAGCCGCCCATGAGGTACGGAGTGACGTAATATCCACGGATCGAGTCGCCTCCCAAAGGGGCTGTGGGGAAGTGTGTGTGTGCCTGGCGTCGTCCGGCTGTGGCCCGGTGTGTTAGCGCCTGCGGCCCCACTTGCCCCGGATCTCCCGCCTGAGCCCAGCGTCATCCCCGTGGAACGGCGGTCTTCCCGCTGGTAGCCCTCAAAATGGTGCCCGTGCCTGAGGGAGCGTGACCGCCCCTTTCCCCTCAGCGAGGGGAGGGGAGGACGGGTCCGGGGGGCTGCCTCACGCCTCAGGGGTTCCCACCCATCTGCCTCGCTCCGGCGGCTGAGCGGGGAGCATCCCTCGGCCGCAGCCGATAGCTGGCACAAGCCCGCCTGAGGGACAGCGAGAGCGGTCCGCACCCGCGGCAGCCGCCGCGATGGAGGCGCTGAGGCGAGCCGAAAGGGAGAGAACAGTCGGGGTGCGAGGGAGTCTCAGGGCACGTTTAGGGTGGGGGAAGAAGGAGTGGAGTCCCCTCTTGGGGCTTTAAGGGGGTTTGAGACTTCCCTTTAACCTTTCTAGATGCTCTTTCAAAAGTATTTTGTGAAAAATAGAGCAGAGACATTCGTTCATACAGTTCAGGGATTGTCCCAGTTACTGTGCTGGGCCTCGATCCCTCTGTGTGTAACTACTGCACCACCAAATCTGACCGTGACATCCCTAGTTCCCTATTTGCCCCTTCCTCACAGTCAATTTGCTTATGAAGAATGAGCTCAGTGTTGTGGCCCAAACAGTTTCAATTGAAGGCCATGCATAAGGACAGCAGACTGATGTACTGTAGTAAAGGACGTGAAAAAAATATTTACTAGTGAAGGGCAAAGAAGTGCAAACTATACAGGGGGGAACAGGATGGAAATATGAATGTGTGGCAACTGCAAAGTCAACATTGTACACAACAGATTGCCACCATTTGTATTTTATTGCTTAAGAGTCCATACATTTAAAGCAGTGTTTGTGTTAAATTCCATTTTTAACAGAGAAATTACATGGTATTCCATTTTGAACTAAAGGCCCTATCACCTGTATGTTTTATAAGCTAAAGTCCAAAACTGAAAGACTTGGCACTGGAGCAAGCACACACAAGTTATAATTGTCTAAAATCATGTAACCTCTGTGAAGTGAAGGAATGTGAAAGTGGGGGGGGGGCTGCAGCACTTCCAGAGTTGATAAATTGTATGTTTATAAAGAAATAGCTCACAAAGTGCTCTGAAGCTGTTGGTGACTCTTTTCAAGTAAACTTACAGTACGGGGGAGGGAGGGATGGAAGTTCTAAGTAAATTGTCAGAAACTACTGTTAAATTAAATCCACAGCTTCCTGAAAGTAATACTCACCTGTCTGCATCATGGAGAGAGCTTCCTGGGTATAGAAAAGGTCCATAATGTTAAGATGAGAAAAATCTCTGAATTATTTATTCTTTTCTGCATTTTGCTCCTCTCTTACCTACCCACCTTCATTATTGAGTGACACTTACTAGATTTAAAACACAACCCAGAAAACCTAAAATGTGACAGAATAAAGGTGTATAATCCAAGTCCTCCTTCTGGTCCTGAGTTGTCACAGAATATCCCTCCTTTTCCATATATGCTTTTAGAAAGCAATATGGCTTAAACAGATTTCTGCCACTTCAAACTTCTCTCCTGGATATAGATCATCCTGGATCCACGCTAGCAGAAGTCTGCATCCTGCTTATACTGGAGACTTTCTGCTGACAATCACATCGCCCAGTCTGCCCCTGCCTTGTTGGTCAGTCCTGCTTTGTCTGGCCTCAGTTCACAAGTTCTGTGTTATTTCCCAGTTTGATGCAGGTCAAGTTACCCTTTTAGGTGTTGTAGAGTGATGTATAAAATTCTGTGTAGAAAACACTCGTGCTGCTTTGCGCAGGTGAGAATTCTGCTGAAGATGACTCACTTCACACCTGGATTGTCCCTTGTCCGCAGACACTGCCCTGTGCAGACTGGTGAGTCCTGAAAATCAAAAGTGAAAGCTAGTTTTTATTGATCACCTACATTTGTATTGGTATAGAAGTTTTAAGAGCAGCTGAAAATCGTTACATGGAGGCAGCTGAGCTGGGGAGGCTGTTGATCCCAGTGCCATTCCCTTCGCTGTTTTGTTAGGGGCTCAGGGGTGCAGGCTGGGAAGAGAGCACAACCTCCCTTCATCACCTCCTGGTGCTCTCTCCCATTTTCCACTCTTGGGAGCCTTTCCACAGCTGCTTCCAGTGCATTCTCCAGGTGGAAGGAAACGTTTTGTCGTTTCACAATGCTGTGCTTGTTAGCCAGCAATAATATTTTTTCAATTTCTTACCTTTCCTTTAACATATGGGAACCCATCTGCAACTTTGGTTGTATTTTTCTAGTTGGGAAGGAAGGAGAAGTGTGTTGTATTCACTCCAGAACCAGCGTCTCCAAATCTTTGATGTGGCAAGGTGATGCTTCTGAGGTATGTCCCTTTAGACTCCCGTGGACCCTGGTTATGGAGAGGAGCCCAGCAAAGCTACCTGGGGTTTTAGTCTAAGCAGATGGTTTGGTCACACTTCGGGAAGTCTTTCCTGAACTCCGAGTTTATTTCACCCTTGGAATTTCAGAGCTTTGTCTGTTATGTGGGGAGGGAAACCCTGTGGCCGCGGACGTTTTACTGCCCGCGTTGCACGCCCAGGATTACCACAGCGGCCGCGCCTGCGGGTCTGCAGGCCGCGCTTCCCCTCCTGTCAGCCGGTGGCCGCCGCAGCGCCGCGCTCCTGGCGCACAAACGTGGCGGTGGCAAGCAGCAGACGCTGTGAGCAGCCATGTCACACTGTCACAAGCACCCTATCCTCCCACCTCACACAGCCACGGCCCAGCCACGGCCCCGACCGCAGCAAGCCCCGACCACAGCAGGCCCCGCCCCTCCCCCGTTCTGACCAATGAGAGCGCAGGGTAGGAGGGCGGAAAAGGTTTCCCGCTGTGCCCTACGCTGCCGTGACTTGGCGTTCCCGGGACGTCTGCATGCCCAATTGGAGGCTGCCTTATTGCAGCCCAAGTGTGTAGCGCGCTGATTGGCCCCCGCAGCCGGGTGTGCCTGCCGGTGGTTCCGGCCATGCTTTCCCGGGCGCGGTTGCGTCAGTGCGGGAGGGGTTGTGCTGAGGTGAGTGATGGCGGCGCCCGTTTCGGTCCGGTCCTTGAGGCTGCTCCCCTGAGTTCACCGCGCCTCCGTTCTGTCCCTCGCCGGCCAAGGGGGTGTCAGTGAGGATGGAGGTCAGCTCACAGCTTTGAGGGCGCTGCGGAGTTTTCGGGAGCGCTTCGTGCGGGCGCCGGTGCCGGGAGGCGCCTTGTCGAATGTCACAGGAAACTGGCGGCTCTTGCGTGGCGTGTCGGTCCTGCTGGCTGGCTGCTCTGAGCAGATGGTTCGGGCTCTGGGTATACTGCTCCGCTACCGCTCGGTGCGGCTGCTGCCTCTCTCCTCGCCGCCCGGAGCTGTGGAGCCCATTAAGGGGAAAGCGGCCGGGCTGGCTGTCCCCTGGGTTTCGGCGTTAGCATCTTTTCAGGTGTTCTGAAATGTGCTTTGTACGTGTAGCGTTAAATTTGCATATAAGGTATTTTACTCCCCGGGTGCTCTTCAGATTTCCCCCCCACCCCGGATTTTAGTGATTACTCAAAATAGTTACTTACTAACGTTAACCAGTTGCCTTATTGCAGACTTCAGTACCAGTCGAGGTTTAATTTCATTAATTATTTGAGCAAAGAACCTAAAATTCCTTGTAAGGTGTAATATGTCTTAAGCATTCCCCTTGAGCATCCTTATAATAGACGGGAAGTTTCTGAGGAAGGCACGCTTTGGATTAGCGTAGCTGTGATGGGTGTGATTCTCTGTCTTCAGCCAATGTTGCTCCCCCACCCCGGGAGCCGCCTAGGAGCTGGAGAAAGTGCGTATATTTTCAGTTTGTTGGTGACATGCTTAGGAAGCAGCTGTCAGATAAGGGCAGGGTTCTGCTGACACACAGCAGCCGCATTCGCTGACTCAAATAACGCTGGTTTCTGTGTATTTTAAATGCATAGTTCTGAGTTATTTCAAAATAACCTAGATTTTTTTATTTTTTTTTTTTTTTACAATGATGAATTTTGCACTTTTAATCAAGGCAGTATGAAGACAAAAGGAAGAATTGCTTAAGATGTCATAAGGCAGAGTGAAGTTGAGTTCTTGTGCAGTATGAAATATATTTGGGTCTGAACATAGTATTTATGCATCTACTCACTGTTTCAGCAAGTTTTTAATTAGTGTTTCAGCATAAAAGCAAACCTTCTGTACTGGGAGACAAATGGGCTATGGTCCATCTTTGATGGTGTTTCATCTTAAGTGTTATGTTGAGATGGATTAATCTTGATGCACTTTCCCTAACCCATCCTCAAGCTCATCTTGAGTAGAGTTATTTTGCCTGTTTAGAAATTCGAAGATATCATTTTATAGTTTCACAGTTTAGTTTTCTAATATGCTCACTTTGGTGTGTATTGTAAGAAAAATCTGTAATTCCTCAATTTTGTGACCCATCAAATAGAACAGTGGAATAATTGGGCCATTATCAGTCTGCTATGAATAGGGTGTAAATATAAATTTTTGGTGCTACCATCAACCCCCAAACTTCTGTGAAGAAAACCATGGCTTTAGTTCTTTCCTGAAGTAATTACACTTACAAATTGCAGTACACAAGGGTGGCAGCTTTGTATCCTTCTGGTGGTTTATATAAAGTTGTGGTTAGAGTAGGATAAGATGCCTTGGTTGAAGGGGTTTTAAAGCTAGGTGTGCATGATTGGTTTGGTTTTTCCCTCACCCATTCTCACGTCTTTGATTAGTGTTGCGGTTTTATTCTGTGTAAGGCATAGATAAGGCATTAGCCCGAGGTTTTTAGAAGCAAACCTGTGTTTGCTTAGTGTTCTGTTCTCACCTGTTATTCCTTTTATTTTAAACTTGGTTGTTTCCATCAGTTCTGGAAAATGGATGCTTCTGATTATCAGATGAACAGTTTACAAGATTGTTACCGCAGAAATTGCCTTGTCTCAAAGCTGGGTACCTGAAAAGGCAGAAATGGGGAGTCTAGTTCTGTGTGCATGTAAAACAGCACATTGTGTATTTCTGGGGAGGGCATCTGTAGGTGGAGAGAGAAGGCTTCTAGTTTCTGAAGGGAAGTTTGCACATAAGTCTCTTACATCAAATAGTTTGTGCAAGAAGGTGCCTGGAACAAGGATTAGAGACTGACCATAAACCCCTTGAAATTAGGAGATTGTTTGTACACTTTTAGTTCATTCTGGTTCTCTCTCTTTTCTGTTTATCAGTTGACAAAATTAGCAGTATTTTGAAATCCACTTTGTTTTAACCGTCTATCTGTATGTGATGTGTGTTAAATCCAACAAATTCCTAAAGTACTAGTTCACTTCATTCATTGTGACATCCTAATAGATGAAAAAATGTACTGATTAAAAAAAAATCTTAATATTGAAAATAAAACAAAAATCTGAGTTTTCTGATTGTAATGCTTGTTATTTTTCTTTTCTTCTAGATAAGAAGCTCAGCCTAATTTTGAGACTGCTGTAGTACATCTACAGAATTTGACACCTTTCGTATTGAATGTTATCTTTTAGAGAAAGTGAGTGTACTTAAAGTTCCCCAGTGGTGTATTGTTTCAAACTTTAATATTTCTTGTCAGCAGAAAATGAACAGAGAAGCAGGAAGACAAACCCCCCGCGTGTTTACTAATGTGTGTCCCAAAGTGCTGTTTTATTAGATGCTTTTGTATAATGATTTCTGTAACATCACTTGTGATATTTTCACTCGGTCTGCGTTCTAAGTAATGAATTGGCCTTGATTTTTTTTTTTTGTTTGTTTTTGTTTAAAGTACCTAAATTGCTTATAGTATTGAACTATTTTTGCTGTGGATACGTGGAGTTATTCATACCTCTGTCTATAAACTGATGATGCTTTTCTTGTACACAGAATTCTGTGCTTTTTTGCTCAGCTGAGGTTGAGCCTTAGACAGATGTTAAAAATGGCTTGTGTTTTAGGTCAGTCTGTTTCAAATTGTTTTTGTAACTTGAAAAAATTGACCTGTAGTGATTGTTATGTATTAATTCTCCTCAGTAATTTTTGTTATTTCCCTAATTCTGACATAGTAAACTTCTGTAATATTGGTCAGATTGTGTATGAATTTGTGCCCTGTGGTTACTGGACACTGGTTGGTACGTACAGTGCTTCAGTTGGTAGGAATGGGCCAAAAGTGATGCTGTGATTTACGCATGGAGCCTGTGATATGTGAGCAGCTTCCATAGCCTGGTCACAGTTACAGACCAAACCTTAAGCCTGCATCTAATTTATTAGATTATAAGGACTTGACAGCTGGGCTAGTTGCCAGAATTTTTGCAGTTACCACTAGGCTGCAAAGGCTGAGCTTGATAGAAAATGTGCAGATCCTCAATCCTCAAGTCAACTGGCTTGTAGGAAATAATGTTTAAGGCTGATTTTTGTTTTATCTCCATTGTCTCTGTGATCTTGTGGCTGTGATCAAATTACTGAGAAATGGCATGGCCTCATTAGTGTTTTGAGATATGAAGAAAACTTTTGTACTGAAGAAAAAGTTGTGTATGCTGTAATTTCCCCTCCAGCTGCTGTGTCACGTGTGTACTAGGTTGTCCATTTCTCAATGAATTTCTTGTCTTATTTGATAATCTGGGTTTATTAGCAGGGAGAATCATCTGTCAGTTATACAAAAAGTATGAACGGTGGGATTTGTCTGTTGATTTCATTTTGGGGCACACTTTGTAAGTGTTCAAGTGTTGAGGTGATGATTTCTCTGGTGTTTTGGTTTTCATGTAAGTACATGCTTTGGAACTTTAGCACTACCAAGCAGCCTGTCAGCTGTAACTTTGAAGTATTCCCTTCATGCATTTGCATTTGTTGCTGCTTATGGTTACTATTTGAGAAACCTGAGTAAATCAGAAGACTCTGTCCATGTGCCATTAGTTATAATTCTACAATGAAAACAAAGCTTAGGGCTGTGGAATTGCTCAGCTCATTTTGGTGTAAGTGCTGAGGGGCAGCAGCAGTAAAGTTAGTGGTGGGAGTACCTGTTTCTTCTCTGCTGTCATCTGTTACAACCTCCTTAACTGGTTTTCTTCTGTTACGGAACTCTGTCTTAAATATCCTTATTCCCCAAAGCTTTTGCATAGTGTTTGCTGCAGCATTTTCTTGAAATGTGACCCCTTTGAGTCTTTTAGAATGTTTGGAACACCAGGCAGCTCTATTGTATGCTTCTAATGATGTTGAGAATTCTCTTCCTTATGTTGCTTATACATGATTTTCCTTGTAGTGATTTTTGTTGACTTACCCAGAATTGAGGAATGGCTTTAGGCTCTAGTGGCCAAAATCCATCAAATAAAAGAAGACTTTCAGGAAATGGCCAGCAAGAAGTTTAGTTCTGACATACTTGTAAAACTGAAGAAAACACCCAGAAGAGACCAGAAAGAGATTAGGAGTTTTGCCAATTTTCTGGAAGTTAGAGCTTTTCAAGACTCAGAGCCGGGGCATTTGAGCCTTTTCCTCTTCTGTTTGAATTCTTCTCATGCGTTTATCTGTCATGGCAATGCATTTCAACTGCGCTGTCTGAAGTCTAGCTGCCTTTAGGAGCATCTGAGAATGTTGGCTTGCCTAGATGGAAGAAACGTAAATAAAAGCATACTAAAAAATGTCTGTATTGAATCAAACTCTTTTTGGGGGAAAAATGGGATGTGGTTTGGTGATATGGGTTTGGAAGACAATAAATTGTATTTGGCATTTTTTCCTCACTTGTATTCAATATGTATTTTCTTTTCTCTGCTTGGTTATTGCTGGGAAAGAATGGTTCAACAAGTTCCAGAAAACATAAACTTTCCAAAAGAGGAGGAGAAGATACTGGAACTATGGAAAAATCTAAATTGTTTCCGGGAATGCCTAAAGCAATCAAAGAACAGACCTAGGTAAGAATCTGTTGGAAGCTGTCACAGCTGTGTTTGACAGTGCAAGGTTGGCTTTGCTGTAATTACTTTTTTATTGCCTCAGTTCTGCTAACAACAGCTGCTCCCTTTGCAGATAGTCTTGGCTAATGCTGCTGTTGCTGTGTCAGTTACCATTTATGTTTTGCTTTGTGAAGTACCAACAGTTTTCAAGCAGTAGTAATAAAACTAATTTCCTATTTGGTGGGATTAGAAGAGAAATTTGCAAGGGCAACTCTTTCCTGTATCTGCCAGTTGTGGAGCAGCACGGTGGTATTTTCAGTAGTAATCTTGGTAGAACTGGCAATCTGAAGGAACTCAAAAGAATTGAAATGTTCTCTTTAGTCCCACAGCCGATGTAGTACCTCTGCTGACTGATAATAGAAGAGGAAGAAATTGATGTTGTCCTATTAAGATGTAAGAAGCATAAGCATACAGGTATCCTGTTTGAAGATTTGATGCTCAGTTTTTTATTTCATTCAGAATTTTGTCTTGTGTTGTAGATTTAACTTCTACGATGGGCCTCCATTTGCTACTGGGCTTCCACACTATGGCCATATTCTTGCAGGAACCATTAAAGACATTGTGACCAGATTTGCTCATCAGAGTGGTTTTCATGTTGACAGAAGATTTGGCTGGGATTGCCATGGCTTACCTGTGGTATGTGTAATAAATCTGTCTGCAGATATTTCTGTTGGTTCCTATTTGCATGCTGTTACCTGCTTATCGATCGCATTTCTGTTGCTTTTGTGCCTGGCTTTTTTGCCAAAAGAACCACAAAAACCAACCAAACAAACCAAACACAAATTCTTTGTCCGCTGTGTTGCTCTGGCTTTTGCTTGTGCGGTGATGCCTGCATGTGTGTGCTTCCTACGAGTCACCTGCCCTTCTTCAGGTACTGTTAATTCCTATAAACATCTGTTTCTTTGGTATGTATATAATTTTTTGAAGATAGGAGAGAAGCAGTCACACCAGGGTTACCCTTTGAAATATCTGCTTAGTTCAGGTGCAATACTCCTAAAATCTTAAAAGGATAAAGGAGGCCCTTTAGCCTCATTAGAATGCGCAAGACGTGAATAAACTATCCAGGGAAATCCTGAAAGCTTTTGATGACAGCATGTTTTTTTTGTCTGGTTGTTTTCAATGCTCCCAGGAATACGAGATTGATAAGACCTTAGGCATTAAAGGGCCAGAGGATGTGGCAAAGATGGGGATTGAAGAATACAACAACCAGTGCAGAGGAATTGTGATGAGATACTCAAAGGAATGGGAGGTAAGTAAAGACTTGGTGCATATTCTGCTGTATGCTTCTAATTGTGTATGTGCAGATTTTCAGCTGGGGTGAGCTTCATTCTTCTGTTTATTTGATTACTTGCATAAATCTCATGCCTTTAGGTTCTGTGTTTCTCACTGGTGATCCTAAAAGAGAACAGAAAGAACAACATTATGGGCTCCGAACAGGGAGAGTGCTGTGTTGTCCAGACAAGGTTACTTAAAGGTAACCTGAAGCTCAAAATGTCTAACTAGATATATCAAGCATATAATAGATGTCTTGAAAAAGTTATTTCTTTCATCCTGTCTTCTCTGTTTGGAAAATTGAAAGTAAGATCTGAATTTGGTTTTCAAATGAAACTCATACAGAAAATGCACCTTAACCTTTGGGCTTTTCTGCCTCCCTTCAGTCTTTGCCAAAGTGTAGAGCTGTAGCTTGTATTTTTGGAACAGCAGAAGTTGTAGCCCTCAGTCTTCCAAGAAAATATTGGTCTAAATCTCGTATCCCATGAATATAGTGACGGGCAGAACATTTCTCTGTGCAGACTCTTGAGGCTGAAGAGCTGTTCCAAGTAGATGGGTTAGATATTTTCTTGAGAGGTACAGGTTTGTTTTTTCCTAAGACTGAATAATATTAATCTCGTGCAGAGAACCTGATGCTTCTTAAATTTGTCCTTGGCACTGTGGCCAGAATAACGTACCTTTAGCCCAGTACTTTATTTATTGTCAGCCAAATGCGTCTGTGAAGTGAAAGTTGACTCTTTTCTATGGCTTTCTGGAGCTGAGGAGTGGCTCAGGTGCTTTCCCAGCTGCACTGCTATATTAAAGTGGCAGCATGCAATAGCAAGTGCCAAAGGAAGGGTGGAAGAACAGACTGTATCTTTTCAGCCTTTGTGGCATAAGGCCTTCCTAGGCCAAATATTTTTTCTTTTGTTTTCAAAGTTTATAATCCCTAACAGATATTTTTTTTTCCCTAATGAATTTTTTAGCTACGTTTTTAATCTAGGTGTATGCATCAAGGCATTCCTACACACAGTTTGAAGAGCTCTTCTATAATACAATTTCCAGTAAATCTTTTTCAAAAATACAACATTTGTCTATACTCTGAAATCTTGTATTTCAAAATACAAGAACAAGTCCAGAGGAGGGCCACGAGAACGATCAGGGGGCTGGAGCACCTTCTGTATGAAGACAGGCTGAGAAAGTTTGGGCTGTTCAGCCTGGAGAAGAGAAGGCTGCGTGGAGACTTCATAGCAGCCTTCCAGTATCTGAAGGGGGGCTATAGGAATGCTGGGGAGGGACTCTTCATGAGGGACTGTAGTGAGAGGACAAGGGGTAACGGGTTCAAACTTAAACAGGGGAAGTTTAGATTGGATCTGAGGAAGAAATTCTTTACTGTAAGGGTGGTGAGGCACTGGAATGGGTTGCCCAGGGAGGTTGTGAATGCTCCATTGCTGGCGGTGTTCAAGGCGGGGTTGGACAGAGCCTTGAGTGACATGGTTTAGTGGGAGATGTCCCTGCCCATGGCAGGGGGGTTGGAACTAGGTGATCTTAAGGTCCTTTCCAACCCTAACTATTCTATGATTCTAAAACCATCATCAATGATTCTTTGTTGTTTTTTTTTTAAATAAAAATATAAAGATTAATTCTAGTTCATGTGTTGTTTTCCATAGTTGTTCCTTTTAACTTGCTGTGTCTTCAGCAATTGGTATTTTTGCAGTGCTGATGAGTCCAAATGCTTAAATCTTTTGGATGGTAAATGGATTTGTATTTTGGTTTGTGCAAAAACTTGTGCATGTGTATGTGTGTTTTTTACAGACATATATTTTTAGTTTAATAATAAAAATAATGAAGTTAGTTTAAGTATCTTGTTTGTGGTTTGGCTGGTAATAAATTCAGGTATTTTGGGATAGTGTTAGGCATTCACAACATTCTTATTGGAGATAGTGTTTATTTTCTGTCTGGAGTGGCTAGCGAATGTTTGAAGCTTATACATCCAACGAACCTTTCATATATTTCATAAGACCTTTCAGTGGATCAACTTTGTGGATCCTTCTACTGATCAGTTCTAGGCTTTGGATCTTAATACTGGAATGTCAGAGTGGCTTAAAGGTCAGAATCAAAACTGATGTATTTCAGGTATTATGTGAAAATACAGAGGTGAGAGACTTTATTTGCTTTATTTTCACTTTACTGGTTTGATATTCAGCATGGTCTATGTCTAACAGTATTGGAACAGGTGTCTGTGGTTATTTGCAGAGCTGGGGGTTCTGATAGCTGTGACATTAGCAAGAGGATACCACTTGTCCAAGTGAATCCCATAGCTAGCTTATTACTCATTAGTTTTCATACTCTGTGCCAACAGACGTGACCATAATCTGTGCTGAGTCAGGACTGACACCTGTCAGTCTTGTGGTTGTTGGCAGCCCTGTCATAACTTTGGGCAGTTGGCTCTGAGTTTTGATAACTTCTTGTGACATACCAATTTCTTTCAGCATTTCTTTGTCTTCGAATTACATCATGTTTTCATACAACTGAAAGCTGATAGACTGTGTGGTCTGGATTTTGGCTGTCTCTGTAATGGGTAGGTTTAAAAATAGAAGCAAGACCACTGTAATCGAAAGCAGTTTTCAGGCACTTGAACCTCAGCTGAACCTTGAATGATCCACCATTTCTGTTTGATGAATGATGCAAATGATCCACTGTTTCTCTTCTGTAGCCTTGAACATGTTTGCCTCTTGTGTGACCTTGTTTCCAAGCAAATATGTTCATGGTTTCATTCATAGCCAGATTAAATATACTCTTTGTTACTATTGCCAGGCTAAAATATTTCTTAGATGTGTTTCATTCTTAAATGTCTTTTTAGTTAGTAAGGTCTGCAGCAAACCTTTACCACACTTCAGCTCCGGTTGCTCTTGCTGCACTTGCTGAACTACAAACACTCTCACTTCCTCAGAATGTGAAAATGTGCCATTATAGAGATGATGTCCTAATCAGAGCAGATTCACCCCCAGAGGTAGGGGAAGCAGCAGCAGCAGTGTGGGAAGCACTCCATGATGTCAAAGTTCCACCTGAGCAATGTCAGAAGCCAGGTGGAAACCAGCAGACCAACGTTCCCACCCAACATGGTGGTGTCTGCAAATTTACACGTCCCAGTATGGAGCAGCATGGACAAGTTAGCACCAGTACAGACCAATATAGGCCACTATGTCCCCAGATCCTGCTGGGGTTTCAATATCCCAGTGCTCCCAGTTCCTGCCACGGGTCTTCCACTTGCATCTGTGCTCAGCTCCCAGTTCCTCCCAGTGCTCCCACTACCTGCTGCAGCTGCTCCCAGACCCTCTCAGTCCTTTCCAGTCTCTCCCAGTCCCTGCACTCAAGTTAATCAAGCTGTTTCACAGAATAAATATTGAAAGGCATCTTGAAAGATCATGATAAATTTCCAATTTGTGTGTTTGTTTCTTAACAGTTCAGTGTTACCCGATTAGGACGCTGGATTGATTTTGAAAATGACTATAAAACTCTTTATCCTGAGTTTATGGAGTCTGTGTGGTAAGTTAACTTACATACATTGCATATATGCTTTATACATTTGAAATGTTAAGAGGGCTTCAATTATTGTAAAGATGTGTCAGTCCATATGTCACTGGGACTTTGAAACATGCCAAACCCAGATAAATAGTGGACAGGGTAATTAAGGTGATGTGAAATTTCTTGATGTTGAAGTGACAGAATTAATTGACCTGCTTTTTTCTCTTCAAGATAGCAGGGTTCTTCACAATAAAATTCAACAGTACCGCTTCTACTGAGCCATGAAATCTTACTAATCTATGTCAACTTAAAAGCAATTCTGAAGACCTCCTAATATCTTCCTTGCTTGGTTTGGGAAATTATATTGTATTTCTACATTCTTGATGTTCTTCACACTGTCAGCTGCAATTGCCAAACTATCCAAACTCGCTTCAGCACTAAACCTCTTCTTCAAGTCTGAATTTAGAGACTGGGAATCTGCTGTTATCTTTTTCTTGGCAGCATAGTTTGAGAACTGTCTTGAGCTCCTGGTGCAGAGCTAAGTAAAGTTTGAGTATTTTGGCAGTATATCCACGGTGACTGTTGGAATTCCAAAAGACAAGACTTACAGATTAAGGCTAATCAGATTGGCCTAACACTGAAGAGATGGCGACATTCAGTCATTCGGGGGATAGAGTTACAAGTTGAATTGTAGGGGAAAGTTTAGTAGAGCATATGCTGACAAAAAGCCATTGAAAAGCAAATTATGTACATATTAAAGTATTATTGATGTGCTTCAATATTAGTTTGACTAATAACCTGTGATTGTATAGTTAGTTACATATAGGTATGTTAAAGAATTGACAGAACTTCTAGAAGTCTGTGAAACTGATGTAGAGGGCTAAAACTTCAGTGAGCATTGAAAAGGCAGTGAGAAGGGAGCAGATGTTTAAGTTAGCCAAAGAAACCCTGCATATCTAAGCTAAAAAGCTAAGACTGACAATAAACCTTCTTTTTATAAGTTATAAAAATCCTTAGTGGAACCTTAAATTCTGTTTAACTAGCATCTTCCAAGGATGGTTTGAAAAACATGCTTGGCTAGAACTAGCTGCAGGGTCTTTCTCAACAGCCCAAGCCTTTTGTGGTTGGTTGATGTGCTTTTTTTTTATTCCCTTTGAAAGAAAATCTCCAGTCTTTCATTTGGCTTCCAGCAGTGACCTCCTCTAGTGCTTGCTCTGGATATAGACTCTAAAATACAAGTTTTTCATCTGAAATCTCTGTGGTATGAGATTTTAGGAAATATGTAGGCAGTGAACTTCTTAGTTTTTTGCTTCCTGATGCTATTACATTTCTGTGTAATAATGTGATGAAATACATGTTTTAAAACCAGGATTTTAAAAATGTGTTTTCTGGAAAGTCATCTAAGTCTTACAGGGTCACATTGCAGAGCCGTTGCCAGCTTGCTCTCTAGTAGAACAGGAAGTGGAACCACCGGTGTTTGCATGGAATGGCTGGAGGAGGGGAATGGGAAAGGAGCGTGGGATGCAGGTTCCAAGGCTAAGGGAGCTAATGCTTAAAGAGAGCACTGTAGCTGAAGTTAGTGTTTTTGACAGGGTAATGTACAATTAAAAAACCAGATTGTTACCTAAGCAGTTCTAGTGCACCTCCCATGCAAAGACAGGCTGAGAAAATTGGGGCTGTTCAGCCTGGAGAAGAGAAGCTACATAGAGACCTCAGAGCAGCTTTCAGTGTCTGAAGGGGGCCTACAAGGAAGCTGGAGAGGAAGTCAGCTACTGTAGCAATAGAACAAGGGATGATGGGTTTAAACTTAAATGGGAGATTCAGATTGGATACAAGGAAGAAGCTCTTTACTGTGAAGGTGGTGGGGCACTGGCACAAGTTGCCAAAAGAAGTGGTGAATGCTCCATCCCTGGCAGTGTTCAAGGCCAGGCTGTATGGAGTCCTGGGTGACGTGGCTTAGTGGGAGGTATCCCTGCCTGTTGGCAGGGGATTGGAACTGGACAATCTGAAGGTCCTTTCCAACACAAACCATTCTATGATTTGATTTTTTAATAGTTCCTTTTAAAATATATATAAAAGATCTCTTTGAGACCTTTAGTGTCCAGCTGGGTATGAAAGAGAAACTGCAGATTAATTTCTGCACTGACTGTAACCTGGTGACCCTGTTGGCCTGTCCAGTGGTTTTATCATTTTGTTTTGTTCTGCCTGTGGGAGTAGAATGCTGCTCTTAGTCCCAGGAAAAAGTCATTAATGATAATAATGGTTGTGAGCATGACAACCGTGGATTTTGTAGTTAAAATATGGTAAGGATTTTGTCTTCCCTTTTTTTAATCAGCTGAACCTATCTGTTCAGGTGGAGTTCTTTTTGCTCCTCCCCCCCAGCCTTTCCTGAGGCTTGCAGTTCTGGCGTGCTCTCAAGTGGAATTTCTGTCTTTCTCTGAAATATTATTTCCAGTGGTGGCTGATTTTATTCAAATTATTTAGTCTGGAAGTAGTTAAGGACTTGGGAACCAAAGGTGTCTTTGGTTTGTATAGATACTGTACAAGCTGATGGTGCTAGAGAGTATTCTTCATTCTGTTTTCATTAGTTTCAGTAATGGGTTTCTTGGAAACAGCTGCTTTGTAGGCATTGCGCTGCTCTGCCTTATGGTGGCTGACAGTAGAATGCGTTTTCAGGCTGCTAAATTTAAACTCAGAACAAAACTTCATCCAATGATAAGATTGTGACATCTTTAGGTAGAGTTTTTCAGGAAATGCTGAAGGTTGGTGTCATTAAAAGGTGGTTCTGCAGTGGTTTCTCATATAGAGAAGACAGTCAGCTCTTCATGTCTGAAATAACTTAAATAGAACTTGCAAGTTCTCACTCTGCAGAATTCATATATCCATCCTGCAGCCAGCTCGAATCTCAATGGAAATATGTCCTTCACTGAAAATGGTGCAACAGGAAGGATGTTCTTGAGCTGGCGTCGAACAGACAAGCAATGTAGTCATGGTTTTATTTTTTTGTACAGCTCATGAGAGTGAAATTGAGAGCAATTTGGTGTGATCTTAAACTTTTACTGGTCTGCAGTTGGGCTGAAAGAAGCACATGAGCTTTGGGGAAAACCAGAACAAAACCAAAAAATCAGCTAGTAAATTATTGTCTTACTGCTGGCTTATTGCATAGTTCTCAGGCTGGCTGTGAGTTTGTGTCTCAGGAGCAGTTCTCCCTGGCTGCTGAGGAAACAGCCTGAGATGTGCTGAGGAGAGGAGGAAGGGAATGGCTTTGAGGGCAGAGCGGTGGCACATTTGTGGGTCCGATGAGGTTTTTTATTTCCTTGGCACAGCTTTAGGGTTAAATAGCTTCCTATCACCATCTAGTGTCTAAATTCAGCTATTGCACTTCGGGCGTAATTCAGTTTTAAAAACAGTGGTTTGATTTTCTGTAGGTTAATGATAGTGACTATAGGGTCGATTGTTTATGGATGAAAACCAGGGGGAAGGCCAACAAGGCAGATATCGTGATGGGAGTCTCTCACAGATCACCCAAGCAGGATGAAGAGGCAGATGAAGTGTTCTATAGGCAGCTGTGAAGTCTCACAGCCACTAGCCTTTGTTCTGGGGGGTGCTTCAACTTACCAGATATCTGCTGGAAGTATGTACAGCAGAGACGAAACAGTCCAGGAGGTTCCTGGAGTGTGTGGAAGAGAACTTTTTGGCATAGCAGGTAAGGGAGCTAACTAGGGAAAGTGCCCTGCTGGACTTGTGTGTCAACAGTGAAGGACTTGTGGGTGATGTGGTGGTTTGGGGCCATCTTGTTCACAACAATCACAAAATAAAGACTTTTCAGTTCTCAGGAAAGTAAGGGGGGGAGGGTTGGCGGAACTGGTACCTTGGACTTCCAGAAGTCAGACTTTGGCCTGTTTAGGAGTCTGGTTGACAGAGTCCTTTGGGAGGTAGTCCTGGAAAGCAGTGGAGTCCATGAAGGCCGGACATACTTCAAGAAGAAAATCTTGAAGGTGCAGGAACAGGCTGTCCCCATGTGCTGAGAGGTGAACTGGTGGAGAAGATGACCAGCCTGGCTGAACAGAGAGCTTTGGCTGGAACTCAGAGGAGAAAAAGAGGAGAGTTTATGACCTCTGTAAGAAGGGGCAATCAACTCAGGAGGACAAGGGTATCATGAGCTTATGCAGGGAGAAAATAAGGAGGGCCAAAACCCAACTAGAGCTTAATCTGGCTACTATCATAGAATCATAGAATAGTTAGGGTTGGAAAGGACCTCAAGATCATCGAGTTCCAACCCCCCTGCCATGGGCAGGGACACCTCCCACTAAAACATGCCATCCAAGGCTATGTCCAACCCCACCTTGAACGCCGCCAGGGATGAAGCCTTCACAACTTCCCTGGGCAACCCATTCCAGGGCCCCACCACCCTCACAGTAAAGAATTTCTTCCTCAGATCCAATCTAAACTTCCCCTGTTTAAGTTTAAACCCATTACCCTTTGTCCTCTCACCACAGTCCCTAATGAAGAGTCCCTCCCCAGCATCCCTATAGGCCCCCTTCAGGTATTGGAAGGCTGCTATGAAGTCTCCACGCAGCCTTCTGTTCTGCAGGCTGAACATAAAAGACAATAACATAAAAAATGTTTCTATAAATACATTAGCAACAAAAGGGGGGCTAAGGAGAATCTCCATCCTTTCTTGGATGTGGTCTTTTCCAACCTAAACTGTTCTAGGGTTCCATGACTTGTTTATATGGTGTGAAACCACAGGTAGTGGAAATATTCCACTAAATACCCTAAGAAGGTACTCTTGAGTCCTTTTGTAGTAACACTAGATAGGCTGGGGGAGAATGAGAAGCATCTCTAGTTACAGTAGAAAATTGTTATTCTACACGTAATGATAGGGCAAGGGGTATCAGGTTAAAACTTAAACAGGGGAAGTTTAGATTGGTTATAAGGAAGAAATTTTTTACTGTAAGGGTGGTGAGGCACTGGAATGGGTTGCCCAGGGAGGTTGTGAATGCTCCATCGCTGGCAGTGTTCAAGGCCGGGTTGGACAGAGCCTTGGATGACATGGTTTAGCACGAGGTGTCCCTGCCCACTGCAGGGGGGTTGAAACTAGATGATCTTAAGGTCCTTTCCAGCCCTACCTATTCTATGATTCTATGTTTGCCGTCATGGTTGTGCATTAAACCTGTGCCGTTTACTATGGAAATGCAATATGGAGCTTCGTTTGGTGATGGGGCACTTCGTCTAGTTCTGCCTGCCTTCCAGGGGACCCATCTCATTTCTTCCAGTTTCAGTTTTCCCTTTAGGATTGTTAAGGGGGGATCTTATTTTCTTTTGTTATTAGGTGTGGCCTTCGGCCTTGCTGCCCTGCCCTTTCTTCTGCATTAGCATCAAGCTTGGGGTGCCACTGCACCCCTTCTACGCTGCAGCTGAAGAGGTTGTAGACGACATTTGCCTTGGGTTGCCTGACTCCTTACATGTTGCTTTATTTTCATTTTGGCATGATGGTTGGTGTTGGGTTTGTTTTTCTTTCATACTCTGTATTCTCAGGGTGAGCTCTGTCACTCATGTCCGTGTCCAGCTGCCTCAGCCCTTCCCAGTGAGGAGGTGAATGGGGGCTCTCCTTGGAGAGGATGACTGCAAAAAAAAAAAAGTCAAAGCAACTGCATTGTTACATTGTATTTTGGTTTTACTTTTCTGTGTTTTCCAACTTGATTTCCACCCCCCCCCCCACGGGTGTAGCTTATCCAGCACTTTACTAGAACGATTTCAGAACAATAGCTTTGTGTGTCGTAATAGGAATCACTGTTGCATTTTGTGTGTTCTATGACTCTCATTATTTAGAGAGATACTTTACAAAAGAGCACTGTTTTGACCATTTTTTTCTACTAGCTATCTGTATTTTTTTTCATACTTGTATGTTTTTTCTGCATTTAGTGCTCTAGTCCGCTTGTTATCTTCTTACCATTCCAATCCTTGTCGTTTTACCTCTTTGCCTGTATTTTGAAGACAGGCACACTGAACTCCTACTTAGTTGGATGATCTTTGGGCTAAGTCTAGCATCAAGTTTAGATATTTATATTTTCTGCTGTACAGGTATTTTACACGTCTGGATTGATCCAGAATCATTCTACACACTGATCCAAAGGTTTCAGCTTGGAGAGTAGTCCTGGGACAGAATGATCTCTTTGTGCTGGGATCTTCAAGTTTTCACTGGAAGTTGAACATTAGGCTTGACAACTTTTGTACTTAGGATTCCTAGGCCCCAGGAATCCTGTCTCTCTTAAGGTGTCTTTCAGAAGTGCCTGTTCTAAAGACAGGCTGTTGGTGTTTATTATTGGACTTAATGTTCCTCTTAGGTTTATGCTTTTTTGACTCATGTTCAGTGTTGAGTCTTTATGTTTTTCATCCTCATGCATCTGTTTTTCATTGTTGTTTTCTTTTTGATTTCATCTTTCAAGTGTTGCTCAGGAATCACAGGAGAGCCTATTCCTCAATCTCTGCTGCTTATGGTGCTGTTTGGATGCATTCTGCTTGCTGTACTGTGTAGGTGATAGAATTTCTTTCACAGTGCGGTGTTTGTAATTTTTTTGTGAGGCTGTTAAATTGTCATTTATCTTGGTATGAACTGGTGCTAGGTCACACAGCAATGATTATGTACATTTATCTATACTACCATGGACATGTTGAAATAATGCACTTCTAGATCCTGCTGTTGTAGTGATTTGCCCACTTTGCTTTTAGTCTTTGTCAGTAACTGAGTTTACAATTCCTGTGTGGTTTTGGTTTTTTCTTTTCTTTTGTTTTTGCTTTAAAAAGGGAAAAAAGAGCTTGATGTGAGTTTGAAAATAACTTCTCAATGGTAGTAATAAGTACTTTGATTTTCTGGAAAGCTGGGAGCTTTCAAACCTCTAGCAAATCTTCAGATACTGAGTCTTTGCACACAGTCACTTGAAATCACTTGATACCCGAAAGGAATGGCATTAAGAATTTGAGAAGCTCTGAGATGAAATCCTTCTCTTCAATGTGAAGTCAGTGTATGTGTTTGAAGAGGGCAGCTTGCTTTTGCATCTGGTGGAGGATGCTGGGAAATGTTCAGTTTTGTGTGAGAATCTAAGGGTGTTTTGAGTGTTGCATTGACTGATCAGTATCTTTTGGAAGCAAAAACTTCCTTTGTAGGAGTTATATCCATGTGGTGTTTGCATGGTGTGTATGTGACTTGGATCAATGAATATTGTAGCAAAGTTCTAATTTCTTTGAAGTTATGCATATGGTAAGAGTAACTCACAGTCTTGGTTATTGTATATCATCCCCTCATGACCCTTTAGGAGCCACGAATTTCAGTGTGTGTTACGCTTTTTAGAAGTTAAAGATGCCTTCCATCTTTAGGGGCCGAGTTCTCTGTTAATAAGTGGCTGGAATATGCATCTTGAGTTCATAGTTTCCTTAACAGCATTTTTCTTCAGTAAAGGGATATGTAAGTGCCGCTCCCACAGCCACGAGGATGTGCATTTGAAGAGAAACGTAGCAGAAGTAGAGGAACAGGTTTTGATTTCTGACCTCTGAGAGTCAGTGTTTTTTGTTTGTCAGTAGAAAGGAGCCCTTTGGTTTTCTCAGCTTATTTCTTTTCAGAAAGAACCACAGTTTCATATTTGGCTTACAAACCTAGACCCTCTTTCTTGCAAATAATCAGCATTTTGCAAACATAAGGGTTAAAACGTGTTTTGTTGGGTTATTGTCTAAAACACCAAGTCTCAACCTTCTAAGCAAAACCTGAAATCCTCCTGTGTATAAGTGACTCTGTTAGAACTAGGTCCACTTTTAGGAGTTGCTTTGTTCTAGGTGGGCGGGAGGGTTTTATGGAGGGTTTTATGGCTGCTAGGAGGAAGCTGATTGGGAATCATCTCCTATGTGCTGCTTCTGATGGTCACACAAGAACTGTTCTTGGAAGTTTTTTTAAGGAAACCAGTTTGGTGGTTCTTGAGAGAACAGCTTCTTGCAGTGACGGTGAGGGCTGTTGCATCATGCAGCAGTATTGACTCATTCGTAATTCTGCTTATTATGTTGGAATGACTGTTCGAGGGTAGGGGTTATAAATTACAAATGAGCGAGCTCTGAAGAGTGGTGTGGTTCATAAGCCCATCTCTGCTCAGCAGTGGAACAACTGGGGAGCACTTGCTTTGCAGCAGGGCAGAATTGCCACAAGAGGGAGATGCTGGCTTGGTTTTTTAACATGGCAGCTCCATGCAGTGTTCACCTTTCCCGAGTTCACAGTTTTCTGAGTTTACACTTATATTTACAGGAGCATTAAATATTCAGTGTTTCTCAGAGTAGTTGTCTTCTATGCTGTTAGTAGGCAGTGTTTTTCAGAAAGTAGACATGTGGCGTATGTTGTCATGGACTCCATGCAGGTACAGAATCGTTTATTTAACAAAGTCTCTTGATTATATACTTTAAGCTTACAAGGGTGTGTTATGACAAGTAACCAATAAAAACACACCGCACAAATATTCCTCTACAGGTTACTCAGTCACCGCTTTTCATTACCATTTCCTTGTTATTGTTTCTAGCCGATATGTGCTTTAGATGTAGCAAGCTATGTTATTGCTTAAGCAATCATCACTCCTACAGGCTGTTTCTTTTTACCACTGCATAGCCATTAAGCACAAGATACTTTCTGCTCCCAGCTTTTCCTATTTGAAACAGTCTGTGAGGAACAAACATTATTTTTCTCTTTGGTCTGCTTATGCCAGCACTTTGTGGTTAGTCTCGCATGTGCAGCTGCATTGTGTTCTTAAAATGATCCCCAACATAGAGATAAAGTGGAGCTTTTTTTCTATAAATAGTTTAGTTAACTGGTTTGATAGGCAGATAGAACACCTTCAGTGTAAATGCTGTCACTTGTCACAGTCTGTGTTAGTTGTGCTCTGAGATGGTAAGCATACATTTAAATCTTCAGCTTGCACAAAAACTTCTGCAATTAACCAGCTCCAGTGTATATGCTGAAAGCTGATGAGACTATATTCACAAATGTATTTTTTTAATTTTTTAATAAAAGATTGATTTATATTTATGCCAGTTCAAGTTGATAGAGTCTCTGTTGTAAAACAGATGCTCTCACTGCTATATGTCAAATATGGGTTAGAGATTGGGCAGCCATAACTTGCCTATGGGCAACATTTATTGCATTAAAAGGTTACTTTTGAACTGTGTGTGTAAGGTAAGACACCTTCATTGGAGTGCACAGCTCTGAAAACTTCTGGGTTTGGTTCTTCCTGTGGCAGAGCTTGATGCTGCTGAGGGTCTCTGGGGTGTTATCCATCTTAGACTTCAGATTATGTATTTTTTCTGACGTTAGTGACTATTTGTGGGAAATTCTGGACTTTTTGAGGCCCATGAATGAATCTGAGTGGTCTGCATGTCTTATCAATATGAAAGCCTGTATTTTTTTCCACTGTCTGATCTGTATGGTGATAGTTACTCCAGTCAAGACACTGTGTGACTTCCATGACAGCAGGCCAGTGCATATCTTTTGATGTTCTTGTTTTGGGTTGCAGATAGAAATCAGTGTAATAGTCTTCTTGCATTTTGTGTTGTGGGTTATGGTTTTAAACAGAGAAGGCAAGATGCTGACTTAAATACAGGTCCAGATTCTCAAGCTCAATATGACAGCCTGCAGAAGGAAGTGCTGCTTACCCAGGATGGGGTTGGTTGCTTAGCAATGAGCTATTTGTCTTGAAAGGGGCCCAGAAAAGAGATCAGGGCAGTTTGGAAACATAGTTTGAGTAAAGGAGCTTTTAAAATCAGCCTTGTTTAACAGTTTGGATCTGGAATTTGAAATGACCAGACTGCAGAGAGCGAGTCTAAGCGTGCAAGTCAGTGAGACTTGATCAGCTGATATTGATGATGTAGTAGGTTGAAGTAAGGTTCGTGATCCTTTAGTAAGCTCCATAGTATTCAGATACAGAGAATCACAGGGGTTTGTTGTTCACATGGATGCCTGATGAGTTGCTGTGTGAAATTTCTCTTCCAGCTGCTGTTCATCTTGAGCATTGACACATTTTGTCATATTGTATTATGTGCTGTCTTGACTATTTTGAGACACTGTAAGGATCCAAATATGCTACAGGCTGTATTGACGCTTTCATAAACAGAGTTAAAGCTTAATGTGTGACTGTGATTTTGGACTGGAACTGAGTCCAGAGTGAGATGAGCTGATCAAGGAGAGCATTAATGTAAACTTTGCATGGTTAGCTGTGCCCTTCTGTGAAACATGCTGTTCAGGTAGTCAGGATTTACTGAGCATGGGTTGCCAGGTATCTAACCTGTATCTGTCTCTGTTCTGTAGCACTAGCTGTAGTAAGTAGGTGCTTAAGATGATGTAATAAGTGAGCAGCCATATCACTACATGACTTCTCTCTAAATTGTGACTGATTGCAGTCTTGTTAATAGTTCAAATTTCAGGTGGTCTTTGTATTCGAGAAACTTGAGAAAGATTAGTGAGCAATACAGTTTTATGTTTCAACTAAATATGGTGTGCTGTGCAGTCAGTGCATGGAAAACCAAGCTGGCTGAATCAGCTAAAAGTAAGTCAGCCAGAAATACAGTTGCAATCAATTCACCTCTTTTCTTTTGACTTGCAAATACTGTCTTTAGTTGGTGATTGATTGTTTAGAAAAGGTGTTGTTCAGAATGGCGCTCTATCTCAAGCAGAACTCTGTTCTGCGGTTAATTTACTAAATTTGAAATGCCAACTGCTATTTCATGTTTCTTGTCTACTTCCAGGTGGGTTTTCAAGCAACTGTACGACAAAGGACTGGTGTATAGAGGTGTTAAGGTCATGCCTTTTTCAACTGCATGCAACACCCCACTGTCAAACTTTGAGTCCCATCAGAATTACAAGGTAAGTCAGTATACATGTGCATTATATATTGCGATCAGTTTTCTCTATTGTCTTAAGTTTGAACTTGGAAAACTAGTATTTTTTGCTTGGTGGTACATAAGCATTTTATTGCACTCCAAATTGATAGTAAAAAATCAGGTAAATGGGTTGCTTCTAATTATATTTGCTGTATTTATTTGGATCACTTGATCTTAGCCTTCTTCCTCATTTTTTTTGATTACTACCTACAGATCTACGTAGCACATACTTTGTTTTATTCTGGCAAATTACTCTCACTTCCTGTCTGGGTTCTCAAGATGAATATTGCACTGTGTTGGGTTTTATGATAGATACTTGGAGGAGAGCTGTAGCCGTCCCTGTCTATGCAGATCAGAAAAAAGGAAGGTCCTTGACAGAGTTGAAGCCTTTTGTGAGGGGATTAATGGGAATTGTCAAAGGCTGTGTTTGGTTGTAGAACACTAGGCTAATAGCTCTTCAGAGAATCATTAATTCAGATTGAGAAATTCTAGGAAATGTTTTACCTGTATCATGCATGGTATGCTATGTTTTAGAAGGTGCTCCTTTAAAATGAATGACTAGATACCGTTTGTGCAGCTTCTCATTTGAAACAAATGTATGTTCGCATATGTGAGGGCAGAACTTGTCTCCCAGTTTTCCAAATTTCATGTTAAGTTCGTGGACAGAGGTTTTGTTTCCAGTCTCCACCCGCGTCTCTGTATTAACTTAGGTTGTTACCATAGAGAGCTATCACGAATTGAACATCTGGTCATGTTCACATCTTGCCTATAAAAGGCCAATTTGGCATTTAGGAAAGAAATTTCAATAGACTTGTAGTACAGTGCAGTCCGCAGATACTGGAGCTTTGCATGCTGCTGTGGGGTTATTAGACCATACTGAAGAATGAAAGTTTCATGATTTAAGAAAGTGTGACCTGCAATGATACTTCAGTGTTTATGTCTGACAACTGAAGTAATTACTTTGCTTGTACTTGCTAACTGGCACTTCATACAGGCTCAGATTCATGAGCTTTCTTTAGCACTGTCGTGGTATAAGCCCAGCCGGCAACCCAGAACCACACAGCCACTCGCTTACTTCCCCACTTCCTCCCCCACTCCTGGAGGGATGGGGAGGAGAATGGAAAGAATGTAACTCCCATGGGTTGAGATAAGAACAGTTCAGTAACTGAGGTATAACACAAACCACTGCTGCTGCCACCAATAATAATAATGAGAAGGGAAGTAACAAGGGAAGAGAATGCAACTGCTCACCACCTGCTGACCGATACCCAGCCCAACCTGAGCAGTGATCTAGCCCTTCTGGGTAACTGCCCCCAGTTTATATACTGGGCATGCCGTGCTGTGCTATGGAATACGTCTTTGGTCAGTTTGGGTCAGGTGTCCCGTCTCTGCTTCCTCCCGGCTTCCCCCCCTCCCTGGCAGAGCATGAGGCTCAGAAAGTCCTTGGTCAGAGTAAACATTTGAGCAGTAACTAAAAACATCGGTGTTATCAGTGCTGTTCCCAGGCTGAAAGTCAAAAACACAGCACTGCACCAGCTACTAAGGATAAAAATGGCTGCTACTGCTGAACCCAGGACAAGCACAACAACTATTCCTTTTTTTTTCTTCTGTGTGTGTATGCCCGTTTTCTATAGAGCAAAGCTCTTTTCTTGAGTCTTAATGAAATATCTCTATGCCATTTCTTACTTTAAAACCAGTAGTGTGCCTGTGGGGGGAGGGTGTGCTGCTCTGTCACTTTGTGCAAAAATTATCTTCTTTGTCTGCTAGAGGTGGTATTTTGAAGACTGAAATGTTACAGGTCCATAAGCTGACATGATTTATTCTTGGCAGGACCAGTAATTTCAGGGTGTAAGGCAGGTGTTATCTTTCTCACTGTGGAAAGCAGGCTTTGGCTTCTGTTTATCCATCCTGTGAGAATCGGGAGACAAATAATGAGAAATAATAGAACATGAGAAGCAAGTTGAGAAACTGAGTTAGGCATCCAATGTATGCTTGAGTCAACTATGTCATTAGCTTGTATTAGATTTAACTGAAGAAGTGCTTTGGATGAAAGCAGGTATAATTTTGTGAACAGATTAAAACATTATACAATGCTATTTATTTGGCAGCCTGGATGTTATCTTGTTATGGCTTGCCAGTTATTTGTATCTACATGGTCAACTTAGTGCTTCAGAAAAATGAAGTGAATAGCCTACAGTGTCATTTAACAATTGGTAGAGACAGAACTGTTGTGATAGCTCATCTTTACTTGGTATTGAGGGTGATTTGAGAGTTATGTAAGATTTATGTTTTACTGTTGACTGCACCAGATGTTCACAGAAAATTCACTCTGGAGCAGTCCTTAGCTCAGACATAAATAGCTGCCTGTCTCATGGTGCTGTGAACTGTTCCATGGGAAACCAGAGAGCCTTGCTGTAGACATAATGAGGGGGTAGGACCTGTTCATGGTTTTAGGGTCTTCGTACCTGGCACCCATTTTTGTTTGGCATTTAAAATTAATAATGAATTAAAAAAAATAATTTCATATTTGCAAGATCAGATTTGCTTTTTCAAGCTGCTTTTCATAATGTATGTGATGTGAAGTGACTGAACAGGGTTGTACTTGTCTGAAAGAAAAGCTTTGTTTTCAGCGGGTTCTTTTGACTTACCTGAAGGCAAAATTTTGTGGAGTATCTGACAAAGGTCTCCTGCCCTGAGATTTTTTTAATTTTTTTTTTTTTACCTTTAAATATTTACCCTTAAAAATTAATTAAAACCCTTGAGGATATATTTATTTCATTGTATGTAAGTATGCTTAGATATCTTCATCCTTAAACAGTTTCTTAAGAAGAGATTGCATCTTCTTAAGTGAGTTATTCTTCCTACTCCCTTACTGTAGAGGAAAAGGTAGGAGAAGGCTTTGTGTGGCAGTATCTGAGAAACTGCTGACTTTCTTGACAGTTGAGATTGCTTATAAGCTTTTAAAATGGGATTATAAGAGTTCCTGAGGGAACTGACACTAGGCTGTTTGCTGTTCTGGCATCTAATTCCCAAAATCTCAGTTCTAACCTGAATTTTTAACTCTGTGGCCTTGTTAGACTGACAGTTTGTGCTGGTGTAATGAAGGCATGTTGGGACTGGTTGTGGCTGCTTCACCACTACAGTGATGAACTAGGCAAGCTGCAAGATGGGTTTTGGTGGATAGCAGTAAGAGTTACTACTCTCAGATATCTATTTTCTCACTAATGCACTAAGTAAACTCACATCCCTGCTGCCCCCCTTTTAACTTTATCTTGTTTTTAAGGATGTTCAAGATCCTGCAGTGACTGTGAGCTTCCCACTGGATGAAGATGCAAATATTTCTCTTCTTGCTTGGACCACTACTCCTTGGACCTTACCTAGTAACTTGGCCCTTTGTGTTAATCCAGAATTACAATACGTTAAGTTGAGAGGCAAGTGTTAACTGAAGGTGACATACACTGAACGTTTCTTTGTTCACTACCTGTGAATATGTACTTACATTTTGTATGATAGAGTGGTTTATGCTGAATTTATAGTACTTTTCAGCAGTTGGATCAGTGTTTTGGAGGATGAGATTTTTCTTCCTGTGTGTCTGATAATTTTTGACTGCTGGGCTCTTTTTATTTTACACGCATTGTGAGAACTGTTCCCTAAGATATATTTATAGATGAAATAAAGAGGAAGAGCAAATGTTTTATCTGTTATATTAAAGTAACACTGTATTTAAGACACAGGGAAGCGTGACTGGGTCTCCCCAACTTTGTTTCTTCCCGCCTTTCTTAGGGCTCAGACTCATGAACAAGTTACTGCTTTAAGACAGCTAAGTTGCAGTAAGTGAATGTCTCTCTACTCTTAACACATAACATACTCAAGCTGTCAGGTGCTAGTCTTGCATTTTTAGTACAAATGCAAGGCAAGATATATACCCTGAGCTCCAGTGTAACACTACATTAGACCATGTACCTTGGCTTACTCATGGGCAAGTTGTTGTGCCTGGCTAAACAAGTTGTACTAAAAGGTAATCTTTTTCACGAGAGCACCAGCACTTCAGGAACTGTATGCAGCAGGCCATGTAGGATGCATAAACAATGTAGGCTATTGCTTTTCTTGTTACTGCTTCAAGTTGTTTTCCGGGGTTTGCAGTTCCATTTTTTTTTTTCAGTTGGCAAGGGAGTATGTTATGATGTGTTTTCCTTTTCACTTAGGAGAGGAATTTATCCTGGATATGCAGTTGTCATCTAAAAAACCTTCGCCCCCTCCAAAAAAGTAGTCAGGAATTTGTACGAAAGTACTTCCGGTGTTCCTGTTTTCAGGTTCTCCCAAACTGCTTACCTTTTCTCACTTTTTAGCGTACATTTTCTTTGTTTTAAAAGAAGAGTGGGGGAAAACTATATATTCAAGTTAATGATGGCATTTAATCTGGCGTAAAAGAATGCCAAAGGTACAATTTCCACTTCCAACATAACCCCATGAATCTAATGTGTGTCTAAGGTAATGTTAAACATGAAAAGTTGCAGTTTACAGTGAACTGCGTATGTTTGGGTTTTCTTTGTTTTAAGAGAGAATGAAATATATTTTGGTTTTCAAAGGTGACCTCATAAATCACCTTGAAAAGAGTCACTGGGTACTTTCAGAATTAACACCTACGCCTGCCTGAGATGCTGAGTTGTTGGGTTGGATGTCTTTGGCCTGCAGTCTACTGGTGGGACAGAGACCCTGAATAAGTTGGGAGGATAGTAGTCTGAATAAAACTTGTTATTGAAGTTAAGAGATTAGGGTTGTTTTGGGGTAGAAAATGGGTTTCCTTCATAACGTTTCACTTTTTATTTGTGTTTACTTCCTTTAAAAGAAATCCAGCATGAAATGGATTGGAATAGTAAGTCTCAGAAAGGCAGCATAAAGTGCAGTCATTACCCCGATGTCAACTTCCTAATCTTAATTTTATGTGTTAATTGTTCATCTTCCAATTGTTTCCCTCTATTTCAGTTACTTACACTGAAACTTTTCAATTGCTTTTCATTGGCACAGTGCTAACAAGCAAGGTAGGGTATTTCTGCCTCTTGAACAAAAAAACACACTGAAAATCAGGGCACTGGGTTTCATCTTGTGGTTTCTGTTCAAACTTAACTCTTGAAAAGTGTTCATTAAGTGGCTGTATGGGGAAGAAGCAGCTGGAAACTAGTTGTCTATCAGCAGGATTATTCTATTAGTTTTACAGCTAATATGATACCATCTTGCATAAATTGAAAGGTTTCATAATGGTGCAAATGAGGATATTAAATTGAGATTTATGTAACTTTTTGTTTTATCTTATATTCTAGATAGTGCCACGGGAAAGATCTACATTTTGATGGAATCCAGGCTGATAGCACTGTACAAATCTGACAGTGAATATGAGATACTTGACAGGCAAGTACATAAATTATTGCACACTTGTTAACTTCCAGGATTTTTATAGATCAGAAGTTAAGCGTTTCAAGAAGTTGGATTTTGCAGTTATGTAAAGATGGGTTTCCCTGCATATGTGTGTCTTGCAAAAGTCTATAAAAGAAATGGAAATCTACTAGAAGAAATTGGTCTTGCACATGAAGCTACAAATAGAATGAAAGTTTCATTGGTTCGTTGTATTTCTGTGAGGGTTGGGAAGGTTCCTTTGTCGTTTTCCTGTGGGCTTTCATAGAAAGGCGTTAATTTGAAAGTCTCAGAATCCCCTGGAGATTGTCCAGATGCTGAATGCTTTCTAAACATTGTGTAATTATTTAAAGGGAAATGGGCAAAACTGTTGTCTTAAAGAAGCAAATACTGCTTCTATAGAGTGTTCTACCTAGGTTATGCAGTTAGTGGCAGTTAACGCTTTCTGAAGACTGCTTATTCATCTTGGCTCAGTGGAAAAATAGGAATTGTTTAGTAAGTCATGAAATTCTCTAGCTACCTTAAAATATGTAGCTTGGCTTATGAATCTTTTGTGTAAGACGTCAGCCTGTTAATGAGGTGAAATACAGCAAATATGTTTTTTTACTTCATTCAGTCTTGCGTAGTGTGTAAAAAAAACCCCAACCAAACCTAGCAAAAAAACCCACACCACACAAAACCGTAATAATTAGAAAGCAGACTAACATTTCTTCTGAGAACAACTATCCTTCTTCGCTGCCATCGCTTTTATCCTTTTTATTTTTACTAAGCAGTTGAAAGCTTTAAAAAATAAAAAACATTTTAAAAAGGAGGATACATCTTATTTTCATCTAAGCAATTACATGTAGTCATTGAACTAGGGGAATATAGAGCTAGAATGTATGCTTAAGATGCCTACTTTGATGCCTCATACTGTGACAGTTGAGTAATTCTTATTTTGTATTTCTGCGCTGATTTCCCTTCCTCTCCCCCAACTGAATTCTCTTCATCTGTCACTTACTGTATGTTAATTTAAGCTAGTACTCAGTTTATAAAGATGATTTTCAGTACTTTCCTTCTTCAGGGTTGACAGAACTTCTGATCTTGAGAGTTTTTTCCTCCTTCAGAGCTATCAGTAAAACCATTGAATGGTGTCAGCATTATGATAGTCCCTGCCAGGATACCACTTGAAATTTTCTTTCAGTATGATACTGAATTAACAATAACTCTTTCCTCAAAGTGGTTGTGCATCCATGTATGCATACAGTCACCAAGTTAAAATATTTGTGTGTGCCAGAATGAGATGTCAAAGTGTCTGAAGTCTTACTGTAAGACTCAAATCTATCTGCTTGCTTCTTACCTAAGCTGGTTAGTCTGCCTAAAAAGAAGTAATTTGGCTTGGCATGACTTGTTCTTGACAAATTCATGTTGTATGCTCTTTAGCACTTCATTTCTTAAAAACTGTTTTATCACTTAAAGTTGAATCTGGTTGTTACATTAGTCTGACAGGTTTTTAGGTCTATTAGTACTTCATTTCTCACTGGAAATGTAGATACTGTGTTGTGTCCCTTTCCAGTCTTTTGAAACCACTTCAAGGGTCTAAAAAGTGAATCTACCAAACCCACTTGTTTTGCTTAAATATGCATTTCCTTTAGACTTAAAGGTAGATGTGTTAAACCCCTTAGTGTCTTTTTTGATTCCAAATTCTTTGTTCAGAGGAGTGCAGATTTTAATTTCAGTCTTGGTTGCAGTCACTCTGTATCCGGGAATACACTGAACATTTTGGCTTTATTGATGGTGTGTTTTCATCAGAACTGTGAAGCACCTTCTCTTAAGGCAATCATGCACGTTTCAGTTGCTGCTTATGTCCCTGGCTAGTTATATTTTTGATCCTCTCCCCTCCCCCCTGCCCCCCATTTGATTTTTTTTTTCTTTCTGTGCCTGTACCTAAGGCTGCTAGCGGTTTTTATTCTCCTTGCAGAGACGTGTATGTTTCTTCTTTCTGTATTAATGCTGCAGTCTTCTCAAGCTGATAGTTGTTTGCTTTTTTTTTGGTCATGCTTCAATTTTTCTGTTATATAGTAAATCAGTTCTCTCAAATGTGAACTGTGTGAGACAGTTAAGTGGTGGCTGATAGGTAAATGGATCTTCTAAAGATTTAGATCTCTTTTAATGAACTTTCCTATTTCCACTCTTAACGTTCTTCTTTCTTTGGCTCACTTTTGAATTGTCAGAAAGTTCATGACAGTTGCTTTATGCCATGTGGCAGGCTGAGGTCAAGGAGTGATTTCAGTGAAAATTTGTGTCTGAAATCATTTGAACTTCCTGGGCACTTTACGCCTTCCCACCCTGCCTCAAATCTGACTTCTTCTCCCGGATGCAGATGGTAGGTTTTTGTGTGGGAGCAGATGGAAATACTTCCTTGTTTCTCTGATGAAATGACTACCATCTTTATCAGAATACTTCTGGTTACTTTGCAGGATTGGTCTTAGTATATTGCCCTGTTTTTTGGCCTTTGAGTGGCTTGTTTTATTTATAGCAGTGGTAGATATGAAATGATTGAGCATTTTCATCCTTTTGTGTTAAGTTTCAGTCTATTGGCATATTAAACACTTTGTCTTTACATTTTTATTTTTTTTCCCCACTCTTTTCTCCTTTTGGATTCTTTTCAAGAATCCAAATAGTAAATAGTAAATCCAATAGTAAAATTTAACTGCTTTTTAAGAAGCCTGTTCTGGTGCCTCATGTTCTGTGTCTGAGCCACATCTATATGGTCGAGTACTGGGATGCTTTTCTCTTATCTGGTCCTGATTACGCATCTCAAACATTCTTAAGGCTGTTTGTAATATAAAACATAAATCTTTGGCTTAAAATAGAAATCTTCCCTTTGCCTGGTGGGTATTATGTATGTCAAGCGGAGTCACGTTCTTTAACTAGGCATTAAATGCTGCATGAGTTAATTTCTGTGCAATGAAATAGCTTTGTTTCATACTTCAAAGTGGCTACACTTTGAAATAACCGAGTGTGTTATGGTTTGACCATTGCTTTGGAAGATGTGATCAGGAAGAATACAGGGAAGGACCACAGCTGTGACATATTCACTGAGCTATCCCATCTATTATACGAAGTTGTGTTTTAACTAGACTTTTTCTTGAAAGGGATGATTTAAGTACTTTCCAACAGAGTTCTGAGCAGTAAATCCCAACTTAATCACCATCGTTGTCAACTATTGTCAGAAGTCTGAAGAGAGCCAGGTCTACAGGCTCTGGCTCTGTTTTGCATTTGTTGTCAGGCTTGGTTGGTTCCTCAGTGCTGTCTGTGTTGGATCTTTGAGATGCCTGTGGAGGGTTTGGATGCCTAGTTTAAGAATAAGGAGTGAGGTATCTAAGCTTTAAATGCTGCAATACCCTGGATCACAGTCTCCATGCATATAGCTTGTAGGTGTTTTGGATCGATGCTGATTTAGTTCTGCTGAGCACGCTGAGCTCTAGGGCTTTGTCGTTATGAATATTCAATTGAAATTGTGTTTTATCCCGAAGTTTCTTGCCCAGCTTTACTTGAAAGAGGTTGTTACTGATTAATTCCTACATTAATTCACAATGGTTGCTTGATTGCAAGACCATCAGGTACAAGCATACCTGTTGACTGTTAGCAGAGATGTGTTAAGACATATTATGTTTTTTGTCAGAGTCTAAATTGCCAAAGGGGTGTAGAAATGGGAAGCAAACTGCTAGGAAATGCTTTTCTTTTTTGCCTTATGAAGTAAAATTCTGTTAAGGATGGGGAAAAAAGGAAATGAAAAGCAATTGTCTAGTTGTTAATTTGTGTTCATGTAAATCCTTCTCTTCAGGTTTCCTGGCATTGCTCTTAAAGGCAAGAGGTATAAACCACTCTTTGAATATTTTATTCAGGTAAGAAGAAGTTTGGTGTGTGATACGGGATACAAAGACAAAAATAAAAACCATTGTCAGCATCCCTTGTTTGTGTAATAAAAATCTTGTGTCCTAATAACAAACCCAAGGTTGTATTGAAGTACTTCAAAATGCTAGTGAAAGGTTGAAAAAGAAAGTTTACTTTTTTCTATGTTTTTCCCCTTTAGTTTTAAATATACTCAGAGTAAGAATTCAGTGATAAATTTTAGACTGCAGAGAAACTTCCAATACACGTTACGGAGTAGGCAACACGCTCTAAACTTCTCATCTGGTGAGCTTCTATTGTCTGCCTATTAAGTCCACAGGTTTTGTTCTCACAGGAGGATGACTTTGTGGATAACAGTTGCAAGCATGAAGTGGGTTTCATTGAAGAGTGAAAAACCTTTGCTAAAATACCTGCTGATACATCTGTTCTTTATGGATGTCTTCCTGTGCAGCATTTCAGCGCTGCATAAGTCTAGTGTAGTTAATAGCACTACAGATGATAATAGGAGAAGGAGTAGAGAATTTATATATATAAAAAAAAGTGATTAAAAATGGATTAAACTTTTCAAAGAGTTGAAGTGGATTACAGCACTGCTGGACAAGCAGCTGTTACCTCCTGTAGGGATTTGGTTATTTGTGACTACCATCTGTTCTGAAGCATGTGCTGAAGTCTGCAAAGGTGAGAGAGCCTTTGTAAGGAGCAGGACTTGTTATTTCCAGAGAAAGGTCAAACACACAGCTGAATTGAAAAATGGGCCTGCAGGTTTGGAATGGATACGTTCTTTGAGTCCTGCTGTACTGCTGAGGAGCAGATGTGCACCTTCTGGGTTTGGTTTTTTTAGACTGTATGTCTTATCTCAAAATATCCTATTTCAGAACAAGCCAAACCTAGTATTTTTCAACATACTTGGTTCAGCTGTGAAAATTGTGACTGCAGTGATTTTGTCACTACTTCTGTATTAACAAATAGAAAATATCTCTTGATTTTTTTATTGCCTACATATTGAACACACTGAAAGTTAAATTGTCTGATCTTTTCTTGGCAATTTTTTACTTCATACTTGCCAGCTTTTTCTCTGAAGGAAATAAAGAGCGTGTATGACTATACAAGCAAACCTCTTTTTTGAAATTAGAAGGTACAGTGGGCATAAAGTAAGGAGACTTCTGTATATAGAATTCCCTTACGGTTTCTTGGTTGTATCATCACCTTAAGGAGCATATTCATTTATAGTCAGTTGAGCACAGAACTGTGTGAAGATCTGTGGCTTGAAAAGTAATTGACTCTGAGGCCTTCCAGAAAGGTCTTGAGTTTAATCACATTTGGCACTATTTAAATGAAATACACAGTCTGGGTATTTTAGCTATGGGAAATTATTAACTAATGATAGGAATGTCATGTCTTACTGTGTCACTTGTTTCTGATGCAATTCTTTACTCTTACAGGTAGCTAGTGGCTCTTCCATGTTCTTAAGAATTCTGTTTTGCTATATATGTTTTTATAGATGTATATGTGTTTATATATATATAAACCATATTTTTATGTTACAGTACAGAGATAAAGGTGCCTTTGCTGTGGTGGTTGACAGTTACGTGAAGGAGGAGGAAGGCACAGGTGTTGTACATCAGGCCCCCTATTTTGGTGCAGTGAGTATGAACTACATATCTAATGTTAGTTTTGTTCCAACGTGTGTTACTTGGCTTTCCAGCTACTGGGGACTGTCTGTTAGAGTGACTGTGATATTCATAGAATCATAGAATAGTTAGGGTTGGAAAGGACCTTAAGATCACCTAGTTCCAACCCCCCTGCAGTGGGCAGGGACACCTCACACTAAACCATGGCACCCAAGGCTCTGTCCAACCCCGCCTTGAACACCGCCGGGGATGGAGCATTCACAACTTCCCTGGGCAACCCATTCCAGTGCCTCACCACCCTTACAGTAAAGAATTTCTTCCTCATATCCAATCTAAACCTCCCCTGTTTAAGTTTAAACCCATTACCCCTTGTCCTCTCACTACAGTCCCTCATGAAGAGTCCCTCCCCAGCATCCCTATAGGCCCCCTTGAGATATTGGAAGGCTGCTGTGAGGTCTCCATGCAGCCTTCTCTTCTCCAGGCTGAACAGCCCAAACTTTCTCAGGCTGTCTTCATACGGGAGGTGCTCCAGTCCCCTGATCATCCTCGTGGCCTCCTCTGGACTTGTTCCAACAGTTCCATGTCCTTATTATGTTGAGGACACCAGAGCTGCACACAACGCTCCAAGTGAGGTCTCATGAGAGCAGAGTAGAGGGGCAGGATCACCTCCATTGACCTGCTGGTCACGCTCCTTTTGATGCAGCCCAGGATATGGTTGGCTTTCTGGGCTGCAAGCGCACACTGCCGGCTCCTGCTCATTTTCTCATCAACCAACACCCCCAAGTCTTTCTCTGCAGGGCTGCTCTGAATCTCTTCTCTGCCCCACCTGGAGCTGTGCCTGGGATTGCTCTGACCCAGGTGTAGGACCTTGCACTTGTCATGGTTAAACTTCATCAGGTTGGCATCAGCCCACCTCACAAGCGTGTCAAGGTCCCTCTGGATGGCATTCCTTCCCTCCAACGTATCAACCGAACCACACAGCTTGGTGTCATCGTTAAATATTAAACAATCCTGCCATTTGCTATTCTCATGAATTCTTATGAACTCACTAGTGCCCTTTGTGTGCTGTAGTGGAAATTTTAGGTATCCCTAAAAGATTTGGTTATTGTTGTGCTATGTGAAGTGAACTCGACAGTGTATCCTCTGAGTATCATTGATCTTAACTTTTCTCAGTGTCTGAATTTACAGTTGGAGAAGAAATGACCTGTTGCTCTGATAGTTAAAACTGGCTTTGCTAAGTGATTATTTTGGGTGGTAACAGAAGTTCTGCTGAGCACTCTTCTCCTCTTCAGCATCTCAATTTCATTACTCACTGAGCTTTTAGAGACTGAAAGAGTGCTTAGACTGCTTTTGTACTGAGACTTTATCCCTTGGTGTGAAAGGATTTTGTTGTACTCCATTTCCCTCCACCCTCCCAGTCTTTATTGTCTTTTCTCTCTGTCTATTCTTCTGAAGTTTAAGAGGGATAAATTTGCATGGATTTAATAGTTTTAGTTCTAAGACACAGGAATTAAATGTACTATTTCAGGCTTATTGTCCTTTTTGTATAGTGTTCTGTCTTCAGCCATTATACAAAGATGCCCTCAAAAAACTAGCAATAGAGCTGCTAATGCGTAGCAATTAGCAGTCCCTGGGCCATGAGTTCTGTCATAATTTCCAGAAGCTGTTGGCATTGGTAATAGGCCTCTTTGTATTCCTGTGAAATATCCTATCCATAGTGTGTCTTTTTGCTTTTCTGCATTTTTCCGAAAGGTGCATCCACTGGGGTGGTGTTTCCCTTGTCAAGATGAACGTGGATATGAAAAGATGTCTAGCTTAATGGAGCTGTGAATAAAGAAAATTAGACTGGGATGGAAGTTATTAGTTAATAAAGAAATTCATGGTAACTGGTGAAGTGTCTTAAGGCATCTAAAGCCTACCACACTACTTGCACCTCAGACACTCCCTTTCAGGTAAATCCTACAAGGACTTAGGGTTTAGGCAGCAGACTTGATTTTGAGTCAGGAGCTCCTGCTGTAGGAGATGGCATACAGGAAGGCAGTAGGCTTCTAATAGAGAAGGAGCCCTGGAAGGTACTTTCTTTTGGCTGCTGTATTGTTGTGTATTTGCACAAGAGAGTTTAGTTGTTGGAAACTCCTTGTTGGAAAGCCTGACTGGTGAGTTAGAGAAAGGATTGTCTGCCCTCTTTTGTTTGATTTTGTTATAAGCCCACACAGGTTTCTGTAAGCACACAAGGAGAAAAAAGTAATCTTTTGTCTCCTTGGATGTCAGCAATTATCTGTAAAACCATTTTTTTCTTTTTTTTAAAACCATTTCAGTATCAGTTAAAGACATTGTAAAAAAAATCCATAAAATATTGATGTCAAGGGGAAAAGTACACTAAGGTCACAAACAAAACTTTACACTCATTAGCTAAGGAGCAGCTTGACTTTATAATGCATGATGTGTAGACCTGAGTCAACTGGCTATGCTGCCTTTAGGAGGAAATTGCACAGTATATGTCACACTTAATGCTGCTGCCTTTTTCTTGTGGGATGCATGTAGTTCAGTTTTGCCAACTCACTGATTCTTTGTGTTTAGAAAAGCTCACGGAGGGGACTGGTTTAGATGCAGGAATTCATCATTGTGCAGGAGGCTCTATATAGAATGCTAAGTGTTGCATGTGTTGGCATTAAATATTTGCCTTTAGGCAAGCTTAGATGGAGAACTCCTAATTGTAGACAGGACTGTCTTTGTAATTAATTGGCTTCTCTGAGGCTTCCTTTACTGTGGTGTTGAAGGTGAGCAGAAAAGGGGTAAGCCAAGCAGGAGGGAAGGGTCGAAGAAGAAGAAATAGAGCACAGTCCTTCACAGAAAGCATTGTGTCTTGTCTCTATCCCTTCCCCTGAATATAAGTCCCTTTGATATACAGGAATAGAGAGGTAAAAGTGTTTTTTAAATCCTGCTTACTGGTACTTATTCTGTATTGCTGATAAGAAATGTATCCTTCTCCAACAAAACTTGAAGTAAGAATTCAACTTCATTTAGTTCCTAGGTATGTAGTTTCATTGTCTTCTGTGATGCTTTTGCCAAATATAAGCTGCCACACAACTATCGAAGCACTGTTATTTCATTTTAAAAATTAAAGCTCACAGACAAGCTTAAAGAACAAGACAAACTCTGTAAACTCATTGTACCTCCAGATTAAAATTCATTAAATATTAAAATTCAGCTACTCAGGCATTTCATCGTGTGTAAATTTACCTACACTCAAAGCTTTGGTGACATTGTAATTTGCATGCAAGACCTATGTACGTCCAGTGCCTGCTCAGACTGAGTCACCAAAGTTTCATAGATGTCTTACTGTTGCACTTTACTTTTGCAATTTACTTGATTTTTAAAAGATGCTTTTTTTTTATTTCATATAGGAAAGTTTTAAGTTCTCATCAGTGAGCTGTTTAATAGCCTCTGCTTAATTTTCTGTATTACAACTTTTATATGTAATCTTTTGAGAGAATTAATTGTGGCAATGGTACAAAAGTAAACACTATGATTTCCATCCTGGAAAGAATTGAAATTTCTCTTAGCTTTCCAGGGGAGCTTAGCATTTGTGGATTTCTCTGTGTGCCTGAATATATTCTTAAATTGTGGTTGCTGAGGCCAATATTCATTAAATCAAACGGCAGGTCACTGGAAAGGTTTTACATTCCAGTTCTTCAAAAGAAAGGAACTAACTGCAGAAAATCAAAATAGCAAAGCCCTTTATCGTTTGCTGCATCAGTGATGTAAATGGAACTGAACCACCTCTTGACCTAGGTCCTGCTTTAGCTACATTGTGAGCATGCCAAGCTTTGTAGTCTTTGCTGGCTGCTTCTTCAAAGCCTTTTACGATTCACTGCCAAATCAGGGTTGACCTTAGTTCTGTCATCTAGCTTACATCTTAAATACTGCAGTCTGCTTGCTGTATCTCGGCAATAATAGCTGGTGAAAGCTCAACTGGGAATGGGCTTTTCTCAGTTACTCTATTGACTGAAGAAGCTGTTTGACCAAGTGGAAGCTGAATGATCATGATGGCTGTCTTCAGCTGCTGGAGAGTGGGAAGAGACCGTGGTCTAGAGCAAATGAGTGCTATAGCTAAAGTGTTTTTTTTGTTTCCAGGTGTAATGCTTTGCTACATGAAGTAGCTAACTTCAGTATAGTTGTGGATGAGTTTCATCATTGTAAAACGTACTGTGAATCAACAGGCAACATCTACCGGATGTGGCTTGAGGGAGTTGGTAACTACAGGGACTAGTGGGTAGGGTAGGAAGCATAGGATGAGGACCACAGGAAGGATCTGGAAACCCTGCTCCATCGCTCCAAAGCTGGCTTGCCTGTGTGTAGTTGTGTCTAGCAAAGGAGAATTCAGCTAGCTATGCACTTGCTTATTTAATGCTTATTTACAGGCATGCTTTTTGTGTGGTCTGCTTGATCAAGGTGGACAAAACTACTTTAGAGTGCAACTCCAATGAAATAGGTGCTGTGTTTTATTGAAGGTAAATGAGGTCTAAGCACAGAGGAGGGCAACATTTCAGCTGCTACCAGTTTTGGCAGGAAAGGTCACTGCAGGTTCTGTTTCACATGGCACAGAACTTTGGGTTTTATCCCTGAAGTCTGTGGTTTCCCCTGTTCTATCAGAGCAGCAACACAGGAACCTCTGAGACTCAAAAAGCCCTACTGACTTGATGGAGGCTTAGACAGGGCCTTTTCCTTTGAGGAAAATGAAGTGATTCTGTGGACGTGCTGAGAGTGACTGATGGGCAGCTGACCTCTTCTGCCTTCCCCTTCTATCCTCAGAAATGTTCTTTTGGCTTAGGGCAAGACAGCGGGTAATCTGGAGGTAAGATACCGATTTAATTTGACTTCAAACTTGAAATTAAAATCCGAAGTTTTCCATTCCCCTACTAATTTTGTTTTCATCTTTCCTGAGATACCATTGTTATTACGTTCAGCAAAGTCTCGTAGTGAGCCTCTTTCTTGCCTTCCCCCCACCCTTTCCTTACTGCTGCAGGAAATTAAAAATTTAAACAGGCTGGCCAGGAAAATCAACTGTGATGTTGTCCATGTGTGGTTCTCGGTCAGTAGCTTTGCCTATGGGCCAACAAAGATTGAGAAATGCAGATTTAAAGGCTTTGGAACATCAAGACCTTAAGAAAATGGGCTTTCTTATGTGGAGTTAGATTGATTAAAAGAGCCTGCCTTCTGAAAAGTGCATGCAGGCTGGTGCACTAAACAGGCATAAGGCTCTGGCTGGTAAAGAGCATGACATGGTGCTTGTCAGTTCCTTTGCTGTGCAGTAGTAGCCCTAAGCTGTTGACTACATTGTGTGTATGTACACACATACATACAAGTAATGTGTATGTACAGAAGCACGTGTACATATCCCCTCTACTAGGTATGAGAAAACATACAATGCAGAAATCCTAATTTCTCTGATGAATAAACCTAAAATCCTATAAACCACTTATTTTCCAATGCATATGTAGGATTACTGAAGGCTGAGTATTTTGCTATTCTTGTCCAGTCATCACACTGTGTATTTAAAATTTAATTTATTTTTTCCAGGGATGGATATTTGAACCAGTATTTCGTATTTCTGTAACCTATTGCTTGTCTGTTTTGTAGGATGATTACAGGGTCTGCATGGATTTTAATATCATTCAGAGAGATTCTGTGCCGGTTTGTCCTGTTGATGCGTCAGGCTGCTTTACAGCAGAAGTGACTGACTTTGCTGGACAGTATGTGAAGGTTAGTGGTTTTGAAGAAAGCAAATTACTGCTTGATTCAAGATAAATTTCATGGCTGGTGGAAGTGTTCTTTTCTTTCCCTAAGTGACTTTGCCCCAGTGTATCTTTAGTAGCTGGAAAAATGAAAATATGTGTTAACATTTGCAAATATGTTGCAATTGTTAATTACAATAGCTGGGAAATAAAGAATTTGAAGCAGAAGTAATACAATATATCTAGTAGTGAACTGGAAGAGGATTATCTCCTGGTTGCTTCTGCTGCAGAAGGAGTATGATTTTATCGAATCATAGAATAGTCAGGGTTGGGAAGGACCTTAAGATCATCCAGTTCCAACCCCCCTGTCATGGGCAGGGGCACCTCCCCCTAAACCATGGCACCCAAGGCTCTGTCCAACCTGGCCTTGAACACTGACAGGGATGGAGCATTCACAACTTCCCTGGGCAACCCATTCCAGTGCCTCACCACCCTTACAGTAAAGAACTTCCTTCTTATATCCAAACTAAATTTCCCCTGTTTAAGTTTGAACCCATTACCCCTGTCACTGCAGTCCCTCATGAAGAGTCCCTCCCCAGCATCCTTGCAGGCCCCCTTGAGGTAGTGGAAGGCTGCTGTGAGGTCTTCACGCAGCCTTCGCTTCTCTAGGCTGAGCAGCCCAAACTTTCTCAGGCTGTCTTCATACGGGAGGTGCTTCAGTCCCTTGATCATCCTCGTGGCCCTCCTCTGCACTTGTTCTAACAGTTCCATGTCCTTTTTATGTTGAGGACACCAGAACTGCACACAATACTCCAAGTGAGGTCTCACGAGAGCAGAGTAAAGGGGCAGGATCACCTCCATTGACCTGCTGGTCATGCTCCTTTTGATGCAGCCCAGGATACGGTTGGCTTTCTGGGCTGCGAGCGCACACTGCCGGCTCATGTTCATTTTTTCATCAACCAACACCCCCAAGTCCTTCTCCGCAGGGCTGCTCTGAACCTCTTCTCTGCCCAGCCTTCTCTGCTGTGATCCTTGAATATCAACCAACAGTCTTGGGCCCCGCTGCCCTCTAGGGCTGTGTCCCATGGAACCTTACTGAGCAGGTTCCTGAAGAGGCCAAAGTCTGCTCTCTTGAAGTCCAGGGCAGTGAGCTTGCTGCACGCTCTTCTCACTGTCCTGAGGATCTCGAATTCAACCATCTCATGATCGCTGCAATCAAGGCTGCCCTGGAGCGTCACATTCCCAACCAGCCCTTCCCTGTTGGTGAGGACGAGGTCAAGTATGGCACCTCTCCTTGTCGGCACCTCTGTTACTTGCAGAAGGAAGTTGTCTTCCACACAATCGAGGAACCTCCTGGACTGCTTGTGCCGGGCTGTACCATCCCTCCAACAGATATCAGGGTGGTTGAAGTCCCCCATGAGAACAAGAGCCTGCGAGTTTAAGGCTGTTCCTAATCTGTCTATAGTGTGCTTCATCCACAGAGTCCTCTTGATCAGGCGGTCTTTAACAGATCCCCACAATAATGTCTCCCATTGCTGTTTTCCCTTTAACCCTGACCCACAAACTCTCTGTTGACTGCTCACCTGTCCCCAGACAGAGTTCCATACTCTCTAGCCTATCCCTAACATAAATAGCAACTCCCCCTCCCCATCTGCTGAGTCTGTCTTTTCTAAAAAGCCTGTAACCTTCCATTCCAACATTTCAGTCATAGGAACCATCTCACCATTTTTCTGTGATGCCTATTATATCATACCCCCGTAGACATGCAGGCATCTCTATCACACATAATCATTGTTTCTTACAGAAATGTTAAGCATGTTGGCTGTAGGCAGGTGTGCAGAGTCTCCCTTACCTCTGACTGACTTCTGAGTTCACAAATGTCATCATTAAGTTTTATCCCAGCCAGTTATTGTATCACGACCTCTTACGGGAGAGAAATCCAGTCACTTCCCCACTTGGGGGATGTGTTGAAATGTGAATTAACTTGGCAATAGATGCAAGAGAATCCACATAAAGGAACCCACAGGACTTTCAGACTGTTATGGGCATAATTCCATAGAAAGGAGTGTCTTTTTAATTCTATATATTATGAAAACAAATCAGCTTTAGCTGTTTTCCTACTGCTACAGCTTGTAGCAAAGAATGTTCCTGTAACCACAGTTTACTTGAGAAAGACTTAAAAATTGTATTGCATTTGAACTCAACTGCAATTGCTTCCTGCTATATATTAAAGCGAATAAGAGAACACTGGAGGCTACATGTTTAGCTTCTTGCTGGTAGAAATAAGAACTTAAGGCTCTTGGAAAATACTCTTCTCATGCTGAAAGCTTATGAATATTGCTGTATCAGAAGTCTTTCTATTCTTTTTCCTATCTTAATGTCATGTTGACACTTGTTTGTTCAGTAGGTTGTCTTCCATTATTAACATGACCTTCACTTCCAGCTTTGAATATAAATCCTGTATAGTTAGTAAGGTTTTGTAAACTACCTTCAACTTCTGTAGTCACATTAATGTGTTGTAGTGAAGTCGAAATATTAGATAAGAAGCACTGTGTGAATTCCTTCCAGAAATTCGGAAGACTCAAGATATTATTTAATATGAGTTGTGGCTTGTATTACTGCCACAGAAAAATTGAATGTTGTACAGTTGTGTGTATGTGGAAATAGAGTTAAGGGCAAAAAAGGGCTGTTGCTGTGTACCAGGATTTGGAGAGCAAGTAACTTTCCAAATTTAATGCTTTACTGTGCTTCTGCAGTAAATTCATAAATTACATAAAGCTTTTTGGATATTTTTTGTGTGTTTATGTAGAAAACATTTGTAGGGGTTTTTTTAGTTTGTGTTGTCAACAGACCCTTTAGTAGCTTACTGAAGTTTGTACTCCAAAACAAATTTTTTGTTCTGTTTTGTTTTTAGGATGCAGATAAGAACATCATTAAATTACTGAAAGAGAAAGGCAGACTGGTTCACAGCAGTAGTTTTAAGCACAGCTATCCTTTCTGCTGGAGGTAAGGAAAGAAGTGCATATGGCTTTGAGGGCTCTGGCTGAGTAGTTCTTCAGGTTTGTCTAATTTTTCCCCTCCCTTGACCTACTTTATTTTTTTATCAAGACTAATAGTAGCAGGAATCAAGTTTAATATATTAGGAGAGCTCCAATTTTGGTCTGGTAATCAAGTGAATTAATTTTTTTTTTTTTGCCATGAATCTGATGAATTTAAGTGTAGAGCTGAAGATATTTTTTCTGTTATGATTTTACAGGTGTGTGTGGTTTAAATTTCTTCCTTCAGTATTGCATGTAGTACTGCTAGCTGCCTTCTGAAGATGGCTGTAATCAGTCTAAAAAACTCATTTTCTAAACAGCCAAGTACTGAGTGTTGAAAGGAGATTTTGGTACCCTTTGAATTGTATCTGAATAAGTGTATTACAGTATGCCTTTAAATGTTTGTGTTCATACTTTCCATATATTGGAGAAAATGGCTATATTATAGCTGTTATCATAGTTGCTTGTTTTTAATCCTGTGAACTACTTCTTTCTTTAGAGTCTTGTAAAGCCCAGGTGCTTATAATGTAGGAACAGCTGTATTGTTGATTAAAATCCAAGTTAACATTTATCCGCTGCAGTGGTTAGTAAGTGTAATACATAAATACATTTTTTTTTTTCTGCCGTCATGCCTGTGTGGAGATCACAAACAATGGTTATGTCTCTGATCAGAAGTAGCAATTGACATGTGTTTAGTATCTGCAGGGGCTTCTTTAAAAAGCTTGGCTTTTATCAACGTAGAAATTCAAGATTGGCTCTGGAGTGTCAGGTAGGTGGTTCAGCACAGTGGCTGTCACAAATCTTCCTTGTCAGACTGGGAATTCTGCAGAGGCTGAAGGAGGACTCCATGTGCAAGTCTCCATGGGTCCTTCAGTACAGTAAACTAACGTAAGAAGTTATGAAACGATGAGAAATACAGGGTAGGCAAATTTACTCAAGAAATGAAGCATGTTCTTGTTAACATCCTCTCTGGTTTTAAATGTCTACAGTTGCTACTGCTAAATGAAGAGAAACAGAATCACTGAACAATGTCACATTTAAAAAAGATTTCAGTAATCTTTCAGTAGGAATATTGTATCAAACTGTTTCATTACAACTGAAGACACTTAAAGTAAAATACCTAATTTCATATCTGAAATTACTTGAAGTCCTATCTGATGCATACAGCAACTGTACTGAAATAGCTGTGATGAAAGCTTTTCTCTCTGTCTAGCTTTAATGCTGCTAAGTGAAGCATTTGGCAATGTGCTTATATTTTTATTATATAGAAAGAATAGCCTTTACTTGCTTTTGAATAGCAGGATCAGTTTGTTTCTAATGGGTACCTAGAGGAAGAAGGGAAATTACTTAAGTAATGAGTAATGTCCTTGATGATACGGGACAGTTTTTGAAAAATGGTAGCCCAAAACCAAGCTTAGGCTTGTGTTTTCCTTGTGTAGCAATTTAAATGTGCAGTCATGGCTGCCTGAGACAATGTGTTGTTGTTGGTCTCAGTTCTGAGACAAACCAGTAATACAGAAATGTTGATTCTGTGGAACACACATAATCCTGCCACTCTGTTGACATTTTTGTTGATTGATGATAAGTTGCAGGCAGTACCTAGCAGCAAATTACCTAGTGGGAAGAACAGAACAATGGATTCTACTTGAAAAGCTCATTTCGCTGCCATCACAAATCAAACCATAATGGGAATATGCTAAAAGTAGAAGAGTAGTTCTTCACTTCGAACATAGTTGCAAGTTATTTTGATTAATGTAAGAAAACTTTGAAATCAGACTCTTCTACTTCATGTAGGTTGTTCATGCTTTTCCCTGAAACCAGGCAGTAGTTGAATCCTTAGGATGTTGAGATATTTTCGCTCTCTACATATCATCAAATTAGGGTCCTTCTCTACATTTTCATAGAATCATAGAACGGTTTGGATTGGAAGGGACCTTTATGCTTACATAGTTCAAACCCCCCGCCATGGGCAGGGTCACCTTCCAGTAGACCAGGTTGCTCAAAGCCCTGTCCCTTTTCTTGTTATATGTAGTAATTTTATGTCAACTAAACTTTAAAATCAGAGAAGAAAACAGCAACAACATGGTAAGTATGCCATAAATAGTTTTCAGTTAGAGTGCCCCTGCACCGGAGAAGTGTTTCCCGTTGCTGAAGATGGAGATAATGGTCAAAACCACCCTATGTCTACATGAGATCTTGAGAGTCAGTAAGACATATGTAGCAGTTTAACTATTGAAGCAGCAAAGGTAACTAACTTGATTGTCTATCACTTGTTACCTAAAATTACGAGAAAATAGAATGGGAACAAGCTCACAGTAACTTGTTGTAAATGGCTGTGCAGTCCAGAACAGGAATGAGAGAACTATTGGGAGTGTGTGGTGACCATAGAGAATGATCTTTTCCAGTCTTCAAGTTTTCAGGTGTTAAGATTGTGTTTCAGAGAATACTAATTTTGTGGCACTGCTGGTGAACAGGCAGTTTGCTCAGGTGCTTTGTTTCTTTGATTCCTCTGATAGAATTCTAAAGGACGCATTTATGAGGGGAACACAACATCGTTCAGTTGAGACAGAGAGGAATGTTTAGGCAGGTATTTTGTTAGCATCAGTCTCAGATTTAAGCTCTGTCTGGGTGTTTTTTCCTTTGTCTTGTGTTGGTGGAAAACACAACACAATAATGGGTATTTCTCATCTGATTGTGCAGCAGAGAAGTGAATCTGTTTTCCTCAACCTTCTTGCCAGTCACGGGGAACAGAAATGTGTAAGATGTCACTGGTTAGGCAGATTTTCAGTAAAGTGTTCCCTTTTTGTCTCCTGCTGAGACACTGCTTGGCAGTTCAACTAGAGGAAAGAAAATATACAGGGAAACTGTCCTATCTTCCCCTTTTTCATTATCTTCATATAGGTGGAAACAGTGTTCTGTGGGTGCTTCGGAATGGTTATCAAGTATAAACTGAAAGTGATTAGTTGAAAACCTAGGGAATGGTTACGGTTTCATCTGCTTGTCTGTGTTTTTTTGTAGATCCTTTGTGTCTGAAACTACTTTGGCACTAAAGCTTGTCTTCAGTTAGCACTATCTGCTTACTCCTGATGGAGGTTGGGTATCAGTTTATTGTCCCAGCACTCTTCTTGCAGCATGTTAAAACCATGTGATAAACTTTTATTATCAGATTTTACTCTTCTTGTTTCCAATAACTCAAGATCTTGTATATGCTGGCAATTCATCATTGCTCAGCACATCTGAAACAAGATGCTCAGTGAAACCAAAATACTTCTGGAGAGCCTTGTAGCTTGTAGAGTACTTCTTTTTTGCTATGATCTTGCTGCTGTGTGAGGGCTTAAATGAATTGTTCTCTTTTTTTAGGTGTTTTCACCTTAGTATGTTTTGCATTAAATAGCTAGAACGCTACTAGGTTATTTTTGCTTTGAGCTCTTACCATTTCCTGAAAGGTTATAGGTACTTAGCTTTTAAAATATACCAATTGGAATGTATAGATTGTGTTTATAAGGAAATGCCTTTTGCAGTATAGTATTAAGAGAAGCAATGTGTTACTTTATGCTATGTAAATACAGCTTTTAAGGTTTGAACAACCTTTGCTGTATGTTTTCTTCTGTTGGTCAGGCAAGTGTATCTTCTGGAAGTGCTTCCACAGCAGAAATTTTAATTTGCATCATGATCTCTAGTAGTTTGTGCATTTCTTGCTATGGATATAAGCAATATGAATTACACTTGTAAGATGGGTCATTTACAGCAGCGACTGCATGTAGGAGATGAACAGCAGCTTCTCAGGGTCTTTGCTTGTGAATTATTGTTGAGCAAGTGTATTTCTAAGTTCTGAGGCAAAGTGACTTAAACGAAAGTAATATTTTAAGATACATTTTGTGGGATGAATTGATACTGAGGGAGAATGAGCTTCCTGTCCCAGTGTTGTTGAAGCTGCTCTGTATCCATAGACAGATTTTATCTCCTGGAGCTGCGTCTCCCTTTTCAAGCTGAAAAAGTGGAAGAATGTGAAGGATCAGGAATATCTGAATTCTCCTATAATGAGTTTTACCCACTGTTTGATTACTGGATACTTCAGAAGGATGTATGCTACTTGAACAAGTCTATTGAGACTGTTAGCAGTTGCATTATGGAACTAACAAATGAGAGACTGGGTTGAGACACAATGCAGTCAGATGCTTAGAGATACAAATCTCACTAGATAATTTAGGAGTTTATCGGTCTGTGTGCTCTGCTCCGTAGTGTTAGATTTCTAAGCAGTCACAAGTTCTGAAACTGAGGTTGCCATCCCATAGGGTTTTTGTTTCACAGAATGTTGAATTAAGGATATTTGCTTTTATATGTTTATCTGGATCTCTCTTCCTCCTCCTCCTGGAATGGGATGTTCTTCTAGTTAACCCTGGGTACTGTTAATGTACCTTTATGGTTAATTGTTATTCTTTTAAATCAAATAGTAAAAACATAGCAAAATGTTTTCTGGCTTTTCAGTTTGATATACACATAAAGATGCAGAATGAGCTTACATGGAAAGCTTAAATATGACTCATTTTAATAGTTATTGAAGTTCATGGTACTATGTAGGAACAGAAATTGCTAATTCTAGTATGGTTTGAATGTTCTCATGATTTCTCATGCTATACAAATTCCTTAAATTGCTGGGTTTGAAGGCTTTTAAATTTTATTTATTTATTCAGGATGTGATTTTTAAATAGGAGCTCAGTGTAACAGTTTGTATAATTTAAAAAACAAAACAAAGCCCAGCCTTTGAAACTGCGATAATATTTCAGGAACAATGAATTCAGTGAATGGAGAGGAGACTGTTGTGTACAAAAAAACTACATTGAAGAGTACTTTATAAATAATGTAGCATTGAAAATGGGTTTGTTTGTTTTTGCTCCCTTCCCCATCACCTTCCCTCTGCAGGTCAGATACTCCCTTGATATACAAAGCTGTGCCAAGCTGGTTTGTAAGAGTGGAACATATGGTGGAGAAGCTACTGGAGAATAATGCTCAATGCTACTGGTAATGTCTTCTGCATTTGTATATTTTGTTTCTTTGCACAGAGTTGGGGATGCGGGTGCTGGAACTCTACAAAGCTCTATCTCACCTTTAGTGTGCTAACTTACAGATTTCCATTCTGTCTTTCTGAGCCAGTGTTAATGGAATGGGGGTCGTAACAAGTTTTAAATAGTGTTTTACCTCTGGTTTTACAAACATGCCTCAAACTGATGGAGCAGTGGGATAGTCAACAGATACAGCCTGCTTAATTGCATACCAGCCCAGTGCTTGAATGTGTTTGTGCGCTTTCCTTTCTTGCTTCAAGAAGGTTTTCTTTGCTTGTGTAGAAACCTAGTGAAATATACATTTTCAGAGTGTAAAGTTAAATATGTATTAATAATTTACAATGAAATGTATTACAAAATCCGATGAAAGTATCCTCAAGTCATGTTACACAATCTTAAGCAATTCAGTGTGAGAGAAAACAGAAAGGAAAATCAACCTTTGTTGAAGTGCATACATAGTTAAGCCTCCCAAAAGGGTTCAGTAGAGAGAATTAGGCAGCTAAACTCTTGGTATATGTTGTTCTAAAATAATTTTTAGATCAGGGTTTTGGTTTGTTTGTTTGTTTGTTTGTTTTTCCATCTAGTTGTTACAAATGCACCTTTGTCATAGGTGCATTTGAAGAAAAAAAACAACCTTCTCTCAAAACAACCCCCAAAAGCCCTAACCCAGCTGCCCTGGCTTGTGAAATGGTTATAAGTAAACTCAGTTTCAGAGAGTTAAATAAAAAATTTCTGCTAATGGCAAAGCCAAAATCTTTATTTGTCTACAGGGAATGTGAAAATATTTGTGTGAAATTTATGCAGAAAACTTTCGATTATTTAAATGCACTATTAATTAAGAGGAAATTATTGGTTGTGGGAGCCATTTTGAGAGTCAATCATGGCTTTACGGTGTGTTAGGAACAAAAGGTCCTCATATTCTCTGCCTCCATAAGCTATTTTTTTATTTCCCCGTATTTCCTAAATAACTTGTGCCTGGGAAGTTGAGGCTGGGCGGGGAAAACATGGAGATTACAGCCTCATTCAGCTGTACTGTGTGCTGTTCCAGTTGCCATTCAGTCTTTCCATATGAGTACTGTAGGGAAGCTGTATGCCTCTGCTCAGCAATTGAAATGTTAAAGAAGGTGACTCAACTTTCAGTGAACAATTACAGCTTATGCTGCATTTTTTTAATGGGCAGTAGTTAGCAGTTTAATTCTCTGTGAGCAGCTTTTGCATAACTGCTTACGTGGTACAGGCACGGCACATGTTGAAATATATGGGAAAAGTTAGTGATCCATGATACAGACTGTCCAAAAATGCTGCAGTCTTGGCTTACTAATAGGCACATGCCTAGTCTGGATATGTAAGAAGATTTATAGATTAGTAAGTGTTGCTTTCTGTTTTCCATAACAGATCATACTGTGATCCTTCTTTGGAGGAAAAATAAGCTGGAGAGGGGGTGAAAGTGTTTGTTCTTAGCTTTAATTAGCTTCCTCAAGATGCTTTTACTGTTTTGATGGCTGACAGTAGACCTGCATACTTAATTTTCACATGAACATAAAAAAATGTGTAGTGGTCCTATTAAGGAAATGTTTGAATGTTTGAGATCAGCTTTGCTTTTTCAGAAGCAAAGTTTCAAGGGGAAACTAAGTGACCTCCACTCTTCCGGAAGTGTCATGGGTTCAGCAGCAGCTGTCATTTTTCTCCTCCTTGGTAGCTGGTGCAGCGCTGTGTTTTTGACTTTGGGCCTGGGAACAGTGCTGATAACACCAGTGTTTTCAGTTACTGCTTGGTAATGTTTTGGTTTTGACCAAGGACTTTCTGGGTCTCATGCTCTGCCAGGGAGGAGGGGAAGCCGGGAGGAAGCAGAGACAGGACACCTGACCCAAACTGACCAAAGAGGTTATTCCCTACCACAGCACATCATGTCCAGGATGTAAAAATGGGAGGGCAGAGACCCGGAGTGGTGGGGGTGCACTGCTTGGTCGGGTTGGGTAGTGAGCAATTGTATTCTTTCCTTGTTTTTACCTTGTCATTATTGTTACTGGTGGGGTTGCACTGTTTGGTTGGGCTGGGGACCGGTGGTGAGCAGTTGTATTCTCTTCCCTTGTATTTTCTCTTGTCATTATTATTATTGGGGGTAGCAGTAGTGATTTGTGTTATACCTCAGTTACTAAACTGTTCTTATCTCAACCTATGGGAGTTGCATTCTTTTGATTCTCCTTCCCATCCCTCCAGGAGCGGAGGGAAGAAAGAGTGGGGAGTGAGTGAGAGAGCGACTGCGTGGCTGAGAGGCTTAAACCACAACAGGAAGACATTAGTAAGAATTAGTAAACAGTTTGAACCCTGCCTTATCTACTGATTTGGGGTTTAAGTGATGCTCTTTCTAAGCATTGAGTAGTGGAGATACAAGGGGAACCAAATGTGGGAGCTGCCATTGCAGAGGTTGGGTGGGAACACCAGGCTGATTGTATTACCTGGCAGTACTCAACATGCTTGGAATTAGCCGTTTGTCTTTCAGGTGGTTCTTGAGTCTCAACATAATTCCATAATTGAACATAAACCTGATTCCTCAGGACTTCTCTCAAAACAGTATGGTCTTAGAGATTTCGAGAATCTTTTTGTTGGGAATATGGCTACAAGTACAGATGTCTTATCACTAAATGATCGATAAAATAGTATGAATACATATTTGCAGTATGTGATTTTTATAATTACTAGTTTGACTATTGATATCTTTTGTTACATGAAGTTAGCTTTCAAAATCTAGCTTTTTAAAAGAAAAGGACATTACTTTTTAAGGTTTTCTTCTTGTGTTCCCCATTGATGTCAGTTTCCTTTGGGGCTTAGCTTCTGAAGTTGATGTTGTAAATGTTAGCCTTCTTCAATATTTATATATTGAACTTTTGGGAACTCCATCCTTCCCAAAACCTACTTGAACAGATCTGATCTCTGAAAGTGTCACAGGAAAAATACTTTTAAGGAATCTATTTTTGGGCTCTCTGGAGCTTCAGCATGTCCTGAAAATGAGAAAATTGGGGATAAATGCTTTTCAGACTATATTAACCTTTGCAAAATGAGTTTGACTGCATTACTTTTTTTATTCCCATGAATGACTGACTGAGAGGTATATTGTCCCTTAAGAATAGCTGCACTTCTTGTAGATACTTTTTATAGATGAAACATAGTTGGACAAACTTTGCAACCTGATTGCATTTCTAATTAGATTTTAATTAATTAGGCTAGTGATAAAGCCACGGGTAGTCAAAATATATTAAAGCCAGCAACAATATCTTCACTTCTCAAAATGAATTTAACTCTAGCTTTCTGGAATGATTGCATGAGTAACGTGCCAGCATTTTTGTGAAATCATAATCATAGAATCAGTTTATCCTTGCGTTTCTAAACTGTTGTAGCTTGCACTTCTGGCGGTGTATGTAATATTTTCGTACTTGCAGGCTGATAGAAAAGGTTCTGTAGACTGTGTTTTTTGATATTTAAATATCATCTTTGAACTCTTTCAAAATTATTTTTGTTTTTTTTTATATCCTTCCTCATGCGAAGTTCTACTTCAGTAACTCCTGAAAGGTTTACCTAGTTTTAATTGGTGGAGACTACTGCGCTGTTCTGACGTTACTTTCATGAGATGTGCAGCACTTGGTATAGTGGAAAAATGAGCATCAGTGGAAGAAAGGCAGTGGCAGAAGACAGTGAGTGACTTCAAAGAAGCCAAGTCTTTTGTTCTTTCATCCTCTTGGCACTGAAAAATTCAAGCATTGTAATAAAGAGTTTGATGTATCAGTCCTTTGTTGAAGGCATACTTTTTTTTTTTCCACTTTGACCACTTAAGCTGTTAATTCTTACAGGAAATGCCACACAGAGCACATCTGATGAGATTTTTTGCTAGAAGTGAATTTCCTGGATTACACAGTTTGATTTTTGCACACATTTCCTGATGTTCCTGTGTGAGCACTCAGCACTCTAAGACCAAGTGCCTTTATATGTGTCAAACACATTAATCTTTTGAGAAGCTTTTGATCTCGGTTCTTCTAATCTTTAATTAGCCATCACCTTTGCTAAGACAGCAGACTGTCTCCCACCTCTTAAAAGGTGTGGTGTGACCACAAATGATGCCTGTCTTGTACCATAAATCCTGAGGCTGGCAGGGTCTGCAGAATATGGGCTATAGAGCCTATCTGCAGTAGAAAGCTGGTGTTTGTTCTATGAACTTGTAATTCCCATGCAGATGAGAAATCGGAGTTTGGCGGGTGCAACAGAATTGCAAGGCATAATGGAGTTATGGCATAATTAAAGAAAATCAGTAGCTGAGTCCTTTGTTTTCCTCCTTTTACTTTTTTTGTAAGATATCATGTAGGTTACTTCTTCCCTAGTTTACCATTAATAACTATTTTTTATCTGAACAGATTAAAATGCATCTTGCATGTGTGTGTGAGGGTTCACTTTAAACTTGATTCTTTAATATGACCATGGAATTGCTACTGTTCTTTTTCTGAATCATCGATCGCACTTTACTGGCTCAGGACATGTGAATACAAATGAGGTCCTCGCTTCCTTAGCAGCAACCTACTGTCACTAGATGGCAACATTTCCCGAGGAAAGTGCCATTCTAGTATTGCTTGCAGGAGAAAGTGGGAAAAAAAATAAATTGCTGCAGGGCTTAGCCTTGTGTTTGTCTAATTTAGAGCAGCGTAAGTCAGACGCTTTTATTACTGTTTTAAGACATAGCTGAGGTTTAGAAGTGAATTTCTGCTGCAGTTGGTTTTGATGGCTTGTGTTCTGCTGTGTCCTAATTTTTCTGCTTCCACTCAAAGGCTCTTGAGCAGAGATTGATGGTTATGTCATGAATGCAGCAGGTATCTTTTCAGTCCCAGTGAATGGTCATCAAAAGCTTGTTGTTTGCTTCAAGGAACAGCTTACTAAATAAAGACTTCAAATGTCAGTTCACTAAATTATAGTACCTTGTTCTTACGCAGGTGGTAAATCCAGCTGCATGTACAGTTTGTTGAATGTTTGCCACCATTACAGGAATTTAGACATTTATATATACAAATAAAAGTGAATATTAAGTGGTAACGCTGTATAAAAGTACTTTGTAACTATAAATATTTAAATACTCCCAAGGAAACTGCAGAAAGAAGAAAAGTGAAAGCTGGTTTCAGTGTGTAGGGGTTTTTGCCATTGGTGATAAGGTTAAGAATTTTAATAGCAATTAGCGTGGTGCCTGGGTCACACAAAATCTAACAAGGTATTTTTAATGAGTATCACAAAATTGGAGGTCAGGGCTTCACTTCATCTTGGCTTGTCGGGCAGCTGCGCGGTGCTGACGGCTGCGGGGTCGTGATGCAGTCTGCGGCAGCATTGCAGTCTCACGCCAAAGTGGGGGTTGCTATGGGAACCAGGATAAAAGAGCAAAGAAAAACATTGCTATATCAAAATGATTGAAAGCACTTTTCATTTAGCAAATGTAAGCCTCATATAAGCAGAAAATACTCTTGCAGTGTTAGAGGCCACCCGAACTCGTATGGGGTATAAAGTTGTGCACCATTCTAATAAGCTTTCATGAATTGAGGAGATGAAAGAGTCCGCTGCAGTGGAAATTCTGCGTGCTTTCGAACAGCTGACTTTTCCTCTCTTCCCCTCTCCTTCCTCCTGCCTCTCCCAGTGTTTCGTTAGGTCCATGATACAGATGGGTGCTAATAAAAGGGTCAGAAGGGCAGGAATAGTTTTATCTCCTTGAATTAAAAACCATTAAAAATCAATTTGAGGGCATGTTGAAGGAGGCTTGTTATTAGAGTAAATTAACATAATGGAATTTGAGACTTTCTCTTCTAAGGCTTGGTTAATATTTAAGAGGAAAAGCAAGTTCTACACCTAAACCAAAAAAAAAAACCCATCTGTTATGGTGTGAAATTGAAGAAATCCATATTTAGTTAAATGACATACTTAGCTTTGGTTTTACTGTTCCAAATTGGCTGTCCTTGTGGAAGGAAAGCTTTTTCCTTTCCAGAAATACAAGTGATTCCTGATTTCAGGTGTTGGCTTAAAAGTTACCAGCTTGCCAAAGGAAAGGATGGCTCTGGGACCATCTTCTCAGAACCAAACATAACAGATGCTGTGTACTGATGTGGTGTTAGGTCTCCTAATTCACACTATTTGAGGTAGTGTTTTGTGTATCAACTTTGTGCTCTAACTCTTATGGGACTGTTTTTCAAATAATTCATAAGCTAAGAGCTTTATTCAATTAGTAATTACAAAATAAATCTTATCCAATTTATAGAGTTGCTGTGGCTTTTCTAAGAGAGTCATAAAATGGTAAAAATGGTAGAGTGAGAAAGGATTAGGGCATCTTTATGTAACATCTTAAACAGTTTTTAATGGTGAATTGATGATAAAATGTATGAGGCAAAACCTGCTGTGGCAGTATTTGACAGCTGTTTATTTCAGCAGTTTTGTTTGTGCTTACAGAAAAGAGGGACAGTACTGCTTTGAGATGGAGATGCTATCTTCTGACTAGGGCAAAGTGAACCAGCTCGCAGAGTCATGCTGAGCGCATCTGAGCTTTGAAATAGAATAGTAAGTTGAAGTGAGTGTTTACAATTCTGTTATGAGCACAAGAGGTATACTTCAAAATATAAATACAGAAAAGGAATAGATGTCTTAATCTTTTTAAGTTTCCTTCTGGATTATGTAATAATTGAGGTTTATTTTGTTAAATCTTATGCACTTCTCTTCTGTAAACAAGTCAGAAAGCGAATATACTAATTTTAATGTACACTGTGCCTTTGCTATTAACTGGTGATGAGAAGTCACTGGCTCAGCAGCCGTGGTAACTTGCTGTTAGCACACCCATTCATGCTCTGGGATTGAAGGTAGTCACTAATGTGCTATTTTTAAATCCATGCCCACTTGTGTGACTTGGATGCTGAGTAGTACATAGACTTTGAAAGCAAAGAAAATGGTTTCTGTTGTGATAAGCAAATAAGTGTTGTTAAAGAACTGGATTTTGTTTTGCTCTTCGCGGGATTTCTTTTTGCTTGGTAAATGAAATTTTTATTTTAGACACTAAGAAAATGAGTAGCTACCAAGAAGGGATGTGGGAGTTCTCTGTACAGAGGACTTAGCAATGCATGAATTCAGCAAGGCCCCAAATCTGCTTAAAAAATGTGAAGCAACAGTCAAAAATGGACATACAAATCTGGAGCAAATTAGTGATTTTCATAATCTCTAACTTTGTTATAACAAAGTTCTGATGTTGGGGACAGTAAGGCAGAAATCAGCATTCAAATCATTGAGACTGATGTAGTTTCATTCAAAATCTTTCCAATTCATGATTCAACAGATCATGTATTCCTTTGTGTTGTGAAGATCAGTTCCCTGAACTTCAACTTTTCAACTGCTGAAATGTCTGCATCCTAAAGTTTATTTAGTGCATTGTCCTGGGTGCCAAGAAAGTAGAAATCGCGGTCACCCCACCTTATTCTGCATGCATGAATCAAGAGCTTCATGACCTGCTGAGACAGCAGGCTCCTTAACCTTGCTAAGTATTTGAGAAAGAAGTATGAAATCCTGTTTGTGTCAGTTTGCAGAGAAATGTGAATGTTGAAACTGACACAAATTGTAGGCCAACTGGGAAATAAAATACCCATTTATAACAGTTTTAGGAACTGCAGCAGGATTGCATTAGGAGGGAAGTTGCTGCTTTGGTTTCACTGGCAGCCTCGTGGAACTGCTTGGTGCTGGAACTTGAACTTTTCTGAGTTCTGCATTTGTGCAGTGCCATTAGCTGCTCTAAACAGGCTGTCGCACTCATCACCTTGCTTGTCATACCCAGCTGCAAGTGCAGTGGCATAAATGCACTGAATATACTGAAAACTGCCCTTTCAACCTGAAGGGGGTTTGTGGTAGATATCTGATTAGACACAAAAAGCATGTGTATTGGCATACGGGAAAAGGCTGCTTTTATTATATCTTCTGTTGTAAACTATGACTGTGTGGGTGGCCTTTCAGCTCTGTCTTTTTCTACTGTTTTTAAAGCTTCTAAATATCATGAAATCCTAGAATGGTTTGGGTTGGAAGGAATCTTAAAACTCATTCAGTTCCAACCCCATGCTGTGGGCAGGGACACCTTCCACTAGAGCAGGTTGCTCCAAGCCCCATCCAGCCTCCCTTGAACGCTGCCAAGGATGAGGCAGCCGCAGCTTCTCTGTGCACCCTGTGCCAGCACCTTACCACCCTTACAGGGAAGAACTTCTGCCTGAGATCTAATCTAAACCTCTCCTCTGTCAGGTTTAAGCCGTTCCCCTTGTCCTCTCCCTACAGGCCCTTGTAAGAAATCCCTCTCCAGAGTTCTGGTCAGCCCCTTTAGGTATTGGAACTCTGAGGTATCCCCTCCCTGAAGCCTTCTGTCATGCAGAGAGGTCAGTGTGTGGCAAACCGTGCAGCCATTAACTTTCAGGGGACTGTCAGCTCTTGGGTTTAGGCAAGCAGTTTTTTTTAACACAGCCCCAAATGTCCTGAAAGCTAAGGACCAGTGTCAGTAGTGATTCATTGTTTTACCACAGTCTTATCAGAGTCACAATTCTCTGCAAATTACTGGGAATACAGATGGAAGGTTTAACTGGGAATTAGAAGGAAGGCTGTGGGCTGATAGGATTAAACACAGTATAGCTAGTTTGGGGGTGAGGCCAGGTTTCCCCTGCATAGGAGAAAAGGAAGCAGAATACCACTGGGGGATAGCATTGCTCTGGCTGCCCCTCGCTGTCCTTAGTTGTGTAAAACAAAGAGACCTTCATTGCTTTGTGTAGACGGAAGAGTACTTCCTTAACTAATAATACATACCTGTGGCAGGATGTTATCTTTCTTAAAATTTAGCAAGAGAAGTATACCGAGAGCATACCAGGCAGGAGGATTAAAAGAAATGGAAAAGAACGCCCTATAGAAACACTAACCTGGAGCTGGTATAACGTAATGCTCAGGTGTTAGTATTAACGTGATTGAGAATACTTTGTTCTGTCTTCCCAGCCCAGTGAAATATTGAAACAGAAGGTGCCTCTGATTTCTATTTTATTCTTCTTCGTCTGTCTCCTTATGTAGGTAAGTCAGAAGTGTCAGGCTGAGATATCTGTAGCTATATCTAGTGAGACTAAATAAATGGGCTCCAGCCTTAAAGAACCATGTGAGTGGCAAGGCTGTTCTCTGCTGCAGATAGCTCCTCTAGCTTGTTCCCAGTTGGAGGCTGTATCTGCTGTTTGGTGTGTGGGCAGCATCTGTGCAGTGGTAAGAACCAGTTGTTCTAAGTAACAGTTTCTTTGAGTGATGGGCTCAAAATGTGTCTGAGGTACAGGCTTTTTATTTTATGTGATGGCTGTGTCAGTGTTCTTTGTATTGTACTTGTGAAGAACCATAAGTCATTGTTGCAAATGTGGTTTGTAGTAGATGAAGCGGTTTGTGTTTTATGTTCTAAAAACTGGCAGCAGGATCAGACAATTTTACCGGAAGAGGTAAATTATATGCTTTCAAAGCTGAGAGAGCCCAATCACACCACATACGTTTTTGTGGTTAATGTCCACTTTGGGGATAAAATTAATTTTTCATGCATGTTTTGAGGAGGTAGAGTTGAAACTCTGAGCGTTTTAATGTCATTAGGGGACAGCCTCTAGCTATGTTAAATAGGACTCATAATTTCAGCTAATTGGGGTCTAACAGCTTCTGAAAAATGGAAACTAGTTTAGGGGTGATGTAAAGAGATGTTTTCCACATTAGTGGAATGTTAGGCAAATGCTAAGGATCTTTGTACAGTTTCCACTTGTGTTTGGAGAGGGGGTCTCTTAAGGTCACCACAAAAAGTTACCAGTAATGAGTCCCACTCTAAAACAACTTGTGAAAGCCTGTACACATTTTTAAACTTCAGGGATGCGGATGTCGTGTGAAATGTTAGTCACCACGTTTGTTTAAAATCCTTTTTATATCCCATTTTTGTTGAAGACATGTTACAGAAGATAACTTTGCAGCTGAAAGTAAATATAGAATAACTAGTCAGCCTATGGAACTTCAGGGTGATATTTAGTGAGTCTTTTAACAGTAGTTTTTATCCACCTGAGACAATACTGGCATCAAGAAGCCCTCAGATCTCCACATGGCATCATCATGGGTGAAACTTGTAAAAGACAGTAGCTTTCATTTCCATCAGTAGATTTTTAGGAATGCTCCCTCTTAGATCTCTTGCTGCTGGACCAAGTCCTACCCTTGAGTGTCACGTGAATCCATTCTCTTTCCTCTAAAGGATTCTTTCATCTTTTTTACTCTTGGGGCTGATCTGTGATCAAAAAATCATTCTGCTTCAGAAAAATTTGATAGACACAAAGAGCTTCCAGAACCAAAGGAGGAAGAGACCATGTGTGTTCTGTAGTTTGGCTGCTCCTCCTTTAAAAACTCTGTGTCTCTAAATCCAGCTCAAACTTTAGGAAGGGCCCTTCTGGTTGCACTGAGAGAAAACAACAGGAAAACTTGCCATGGTTTGCTTAATAACTCAATTCTGGAGTTATTTGTATTATCGTTTCTATTTATTCACAGCTTCTGTGCCTGAATATCGCTGGCTTAAGGTTATTCTTTTGAGGTTGATCTTCTTATGTGCTTCTTTAGGCATGAAGGGAATGTATTGCTGATCTCAAAACCCATTGCTTTTCCTCATCTGCTATATAATCATTGTATAAATAGCTAATTGTGTACATCATAAAAGAAAGCAATTGGCTCCTGGTCAAGCCATCAGGCCATTTAGCATACCCAGAGATCATGAGATTCTCTGAGCTCCAAGACATCTCCATATGACGAAAATTTGTCTTTAACATCCCTCAGAGCCAATTAGTGTTCAAAATAGGTTTTTAGCAAGCATTGATAGGGTTTTATGTTCGGGGATATGTGTGTGTTGTTTTTTAATGATGAATTAAAAGTGTAGATGATAAATAGCATGAAAATACGTTTGTAGGATGCATCAACCTGGGATGTCTTTATTCTCAAAGTAAAAGTAATGTGCAGATAATGGATGTTCATGCATAATGCAAGGTGCCTTTTTTAGGCTTTACCCCTTCTGAAATTTTGAAACTTTGTAATTTCAGTCAGCATCAAAATCAGTAACTGGCATTTTTTAATGTGTGTGAAGTAGAGCAGTAGTACTGTTATTCACCATTAGCCATAGTCGTCTAGTGGTGGACTGTCCTGAGGACTTCTGGCCACTTTTGCACCCTCAATGAATTTATTGTATGTTGCACATATTTCACAGAATCCTAGAATAGTTTGGGTTGGAAGGAACCTTAAAGCTCATCCAGTTCCAGCCTCCGCCACGGGCAGGGACCCCTTCCACTAGACCAGGTTGCTCCAAACCCCGTCCAGCCTGTCCTTGAACACTGCTAGGGCTTCTCCGGGCAAGCCACAGCTTCTCTGGGCACCCTGAGCCAGTGTCTTGCTACCCTCACATGAAAGAACTTCTTCCTAATATCTTCATGTCCCCTCTGTCAGGTTAAAGCCATTCTCCCTTGTCCTGTCCCTACAGGCCCTTGTAAGAAGTCCCTCTCAGATTCCTTGTCAGCCCCTTTAGGAATTTGAAAAGTGTCATAAGGGAGTAAGATTAAAATGGTAATTTTAATTTCTACTATTTACCTGAATATCAAAGAAGGAAAGAAAGGCAGGAGAAATGGTGTTGCGTTTTTTGGCAGCAAGTCTATAGGCCTTGCAGCAGCCAGTGCTGTAATAGAATGTGCTCTGATTCATGCAGTATGCAGAAATTAACTTACTTTATGGATGAAATCAAAATAACCATTCTTACTAGCTTTCTTTTAAGTGGAATGCAGTGATAAAAAAATACTTCTCTTGCTTTCGGAACAGGGTTCCAGATTTTGTGAGGGAGAAGCGTTTTGGGAACTGGCTTAAAGACGCACGAGATTGGGCTATATCGAGGAACCGGTACTGGGGAACACCCATCCCTCTGTGGGTCAGTGATGATTTTGAGGAGGTAAGAAACCGAAAGCTTCCAGTTGACAGAAAAGCTCATCTGTGTATGCTGTTAGCTTGCTTTGATGCTGTTACATCTTCAGCTGCTGCAGTCTAAAGTCCTATTAATATATCTTAACAGTGCCTATTTATCTGTAGTAGGTATAGGCATATGTATGCATGCATTTGTGTGATCATACATGTTTCCTTTGCTTTTCCCTGAAAACTTCAAGCAGTTTTTCTTGGGTTTAATCTTAGTATTAATCTTATCTTTCCCAGAAGAATTTTCAGTGATGGTAAATCTAATGGAAATAAAAAATGAGAAAATGGCAAGCAGGAGATTTTTTTATTTATTTATTTTTTTTCTGACTCAGTCCTTCCAGTCTGCTTTTGCTATTCTTCTGGTCCATTACTTCAAGCCAAATGAGTAGCTGAAAGTGTAAAAGCAAGTTCACCATAGGAGAAATTACATTCACATCTGTAACACTACAAATATACAGCGGAATGTAAAAATGTGAATCTAGTGGAATAATGGAAGTGTATGATGGGAATGCTAGAAAGGAGGGGTTTGGAATTGTGTGGTACCCTGCAGTTGGTAGCATAAAGATAACTGCATGAGTGAACGAATACTGTACGCGGTGCTGATGATTGCCCTTTTCGAAGTCAAACCACGAAGGTTTAAAACTGTTTCTGAAGCATCCCAAACCTTTATGTTTTTTTATCTCATTTGATGAGAAAATTTTTACTTTTTAGATGTGGATGACCTAAACTAGGAAAACGTCTTCTTGAAAAGTATTTTACTGCTTCAAGCTGCACTGTCGCATAGAAGTGCACCAGAAAGCATTCTTTATTTCCTCTTTATTGCTAATCTTGTGGATAGGCAGGAGATACTGGGAGCGGGAGGGGGATACTCGTTGCAATTATGATTTAAGTATCCAAAGCCTTGGCATTCGAATTCTGTTTATGCTGTGTGTTTGTAAATTACCGGCAGACCAAGTCCTTCTGTCTCTCATATAGCAGTTGAAGTTTAGATTGAAGGCTGACAGTTTGTATCTAAAAATTTTTAATAGTGTTAATTTAAGTCCCTTGTTTGCTAGAACAGGTTTTTTAGACAGAGAAAAGGCTTTCAGTTTTGTGCTAAAGTATTTCAAGACTTCATTCTACAGCTGAGAAAGTTTGTGTAAAGGTTTGTATGACTCCCACTCCTTGCCTCTAATGTTTCATTTTCTGTTCAGTCTCCCCGTGTCCATGTTCCTGTATGTACAGATTTGTTCGGGTTTTTAGGTTTGATTTGTTTGTTTTCAATAACAATATGATGTCTAGCTTGGAAGATAGACTTTTTCTTCCTCAGGGCTTGGTGTTCTGAATAATGACTGAAATACCAGCAGGTCTATTATGTTTATCCATAGATTTATACATTTCTTCTTAGTCCAGAGTCTGAATGTCATGCTTCGATAGTCCAGTATGGCTTCTGAACAACGCTATATTTCAAGCTGGGGTTGGTTTTAATGTTTACTCTCACTTTAGGCATGTGGAATATAACTTGAAAACTAAATACCATTGGAACTGATGTGGAGCATAAGGCTTAAGTGATGTCTGCTCTCATGTAGAAATAATAGTCACTCAGAATTTCCTGATTTCAGTTTCACTGCAGCCTAGTGCCGTGCAGAGCCTCTTCATGCTTTGTTCTCAAAAGAACACTGTCGCATGCAATTATGCTGTGCATATTAAATCCTGGAGAAGTAATAACAGTTCCTTATTTAATATACAGGAAGGTGAATTAATTGGTATTAAAGAGAATTTTTTTGCAAATCAATATCTGGTTTCCCACAGTTTTATTTTATCTTTTATTTTAGTTTTCTTTTAGCATAGTTATCAGGTAGACACACATAATGGAAGTTAAATTTCAAAGCTTGTGTTTATTACCACATTTTTACAGTCAGTTTATCGTATTGACCTCTTGAATACAAATGATTTTCTCAGTGGAGGAACACCTTTAATATGGATTAGATAATAACATTTTTTTAATGTAGCACTCAAATTGGTAAAGTTGACATAGGCTAATTTTGTAGGACTTGCATACAAATTATAGTGTGAAATACTCAGTAATGTTGATATAGCTAGCTATGTAGTTGATGTGGCTGAAAAATAAAATGGAGGAGGAACAAGGGACTTGCAGGGAAGGAGGCCAGGCTACTGAAATAGACATGGGTGTTGAAAAAAGTGTATCCAAAGCAACGGCTTTAATTTGAGGGCATAAACCAGTTTGTTCTTTGCAGAAACAAGTGGGTGCGCCTAATGAGGGATTGGAGTTCATTAACATCTACTCACTGCATTGTTCTCTTGCCTTCAAGTATCTAATGAGCTACCCTTGGGGAAGAGTAGCTCCATCTTTCTGACTTGGACAGTGGCAATCTTATTCAGTATGGTGATATCTGTGTTCCTCTGGTGACTGCTGGATTCTTCATGTGGACTTGGGGTTATTTCTATGAATATGTTCTGCTGGATGCAGTCTGCAGATGCATCCAGTATTCAGAATTTTACTGAAGTATTGTAATGCTTGATTCAAAAAGCAGCAACTAATGGGCAGCTTTTAACCCAGAGCACAGTGTGAAAGTATGCTCAAATATTAAGGTTAGTTCAGATGAAGTAATCATTGTATCCAAGGCTATTTTTTACCTATGCTGCTATTAAAACCTTTTCTTCTACCAGCAGTGATGAACTAAGTACCTGCTGCCTGCTCACTTGAGCTTACAGGGCCAACACAGTGAATAAAGAACAGATCTGTGTTAAAAACAGTTTGTTGATAAAGGCATGTTTTTAACTGGGATCAGTCCCCTGGTGTAGTTTGCTGTGTAAACTGCAGACTTGTACTTGGCTATTTTAATGATTGTGATGCTTCAATTCTTAAAGAAAAATAAGACAAATATATAGCGGAAAAATACATTTCAAAACTACTTCATCAAAAAAAAAAGATGATGATTAGTGATGTGGATCAGCAGTTGAATCAGACTAGGAAAGTTGTAGCTTAAAAACCAGATCAGACAGTCTCTAACTTGTCTGTATTCATGACAAGTTTTTGGAATTAAATACACCAAAACCCTTTTGTTAGTCACAGTTTCTGTATCTGTATATATATGCGTTTATTTAAGACTAGCTGTAAGAATTGAGCATTACTCTGACTTATTGTATCCCAAGAGCAACTTAGAAAGCTATCTTATATGAAAAATGTCTAGCCTGCTTACAGCTTCTTTATGTTGGTACATTTCATAGAATCATAGAATAGTTGGGGTTGGAAAGGACCTTAAGATCATCGAGTTCCAACCCCCCTGCCATGGGCAGGGACACCTCCCACTAAACCATGCCATCCAAGGCTATGTCAAACCCAGCCTTGAACACCGCCAGGGATGGAGCGTTCACAACTTCCCTGGGCAACCCATTCCAGTGCCTCACCACCCTTATAGTAATGAATTTTTCCTCATATCCAGTCTAAACTTCCCCTGTTTAAGTTTGAACCCATTACCCCTTGTCCTCTCACTACAGTCCCTCATGAAGAGTCCCTCCCCAGCATCCCTATAGGCCCCCTTGAGATATTGGAAGGCTGCTATGAGGTCTCCACGCAGCCTTCTCTTCTGCAGGCTGAACAGCCCCAACTTTCTCAGCCTGTTTTGATATGGGAGGTGCTCCAGTCCCCTGATTGTCGTCGTGGCCTCTGGACTTGTTCCAACAGTTCCATGTCCTTCTTATGTTGAGGACACCAGAGCTGCACACAATACTCCAAGTGAGGTCTCACGAGAGCAGAGGGGTAGGATCACCTCCCTCGACCTGCTGGTCATGCTCCTTTTGATACAGCCCAGGATACGGTTGGCTTTCTGGGCTGTGAGCGCACACTGAAGCTAGCTCATGTTCATTTTCTCATCGACCAACACCCCCAAGTCCTTTTCCGCAGGGCTGCTCTGAATCTCTTCCCTGCCCAACCTGTAGCTGTGCCTGGGATTGCTCCGACCCTGGTGCAGGACCTTGCACTTGTCATGATTAAACTTCATCAGGTTGGCATCAGCCCACCTCAGAAGCGTGTCAGGGTCCCTCTGGATGGCATTCCTTCCCTCCAGTGTATCAGTCGAACCACACAGCTTGGTGTCATCTGCAAACTTGCTGAGGGTGCACTCAATCCCACTGTCCGTGTCACCAACAAAGATCCCTGTGGTGCACCACTTGTTACTGATCTCCAGCTGGACATTGAGCCATTGAGCACAACTCTTCGTGTGCGACCATCCAACCAGTTCTTTATCCGCCAAGTGGTCCACCTATCAAATTGATGTCTCTCCAACTTAGAGACAAGGATGTCGTGTGGGACAGTGTCAAACGCCTTGCACAAGTCCAGGTAGATGACATCAACTACTCTACCCCTGTCCATCAGTTCCGTAGCCCCATCATAGAAGGCCACCAGATTGGTCAGGCAGGATTTCCCCTTAGTGAAGCCATGCTGGCTGTCACCAAGCACCTTGTTGTTTTTCATGTGCCTTCGCATCCTTCAAGGAGAATCCGCTCCAAGATTTTGCCAGGCACAGAGGTGAGGCTGATTGCTCTGTAGTTCATTTAACTCCTTCTCTGTCAGATCTGTCAAAAACCATTTTTATTTTCCATGGAATGAGGCCAATAGCATTTAGGGCTGGCTCTCCAAAATCCAGACAAGGGACTGCAGCTCGTGGCTCATGAATCCTGCCAGATAAGAGAGGGCCAAAGAGCTCTGGGACGGTTAAACTTGATTAAAACATAAAGCCAAGATGGCCTTGCTTTTCTCCTCCTCTCCTACATGCAGTTTGTCAGGGTAATTTGTTTCATCAGCATTTCATGATGTCAGTGCAAATCTGTTACTGAAACCTTTTGCCCCCCCCCTTTTTTTTCTTTTTTTAAGATAATGTAATAATTTCATTGATGCAATAGACCCCAGAAAAGTCTGTACCTTTCTTAATAACCCCTTTGTTAGCTGTGACACTGCTTTTCAGTTTAAGTAAGATGCCACTGGTATGAACAGTTTCATGTACCTGGGATGGAACACTTACACTCAATTACGAGCAATTTAGCTGCTTTGGTTACCTTACCTTCAGAAGAGGAACCTGGCATCTGAAACTCCTATCTGTATCAAGTCAGGATTATTGGATTTTCAGAGGTGATTGTGTTTGGGGAAAAAAAACCCCACACCTTTTTTGATATCTGACAACATGCTTGTTCTTTGAAGTCTCTATTTGTTCTGACATGAATTATATTAAATCAGGGCAGTGGTCTCTAGCATCAGTTAATGCTTGGTTAGATTGAAGAAGGGGATCTTGTACAAAATTTTTGTTGCTTTTCAGCTGTATCAGCTGCATCATCAGAAGGTACTGACTGACTGAAGTCTCCTGTCTAACGTTAAAAAAAAAAGAATGAAAATTGGTACTGTGTGGAAATAACTGTTTAAATTTCTGGAATGTTTCTTGCAGGTAGTTTGTGTTGGTTCAGTGGCAGAGTTGGAAGAGCTGTCTGGTGTGAAAGTCACTGACCTCCATCGAGAAAGGTTGGTCTCAGAGACTGTTTATTAGTTATATAAGATAGCTGAACAGAATAGGAAATACTGTCTTTCTTTCCCAAATCCTGGGAAACAGATTTAAAGAAAACAGAAGTAATAAGAAGACTTATGATTAACACGCATCAATTTTCCTTTCTTCTGTCTTGGACACTGTTAATACAAAAAAAATGAAAAACCCCTCTAAAATCAAAACTGTCAAAAGAAATGCTGACCTTTTAGAAGAATCATTAAAAGCATTATGTTAACTTTTTGTGCGAATTCTTGTTTTTGTTTAGAGTTTGTCAATCTTTTTCTTTACCATAGTATTGATCACCTAACAATCCCATCACACTGTGGCAAGGGCTTCCTGCACCGGGTCTCTGAAGTTTTTGATTGCTGGTTTGAGAGTGGAAGCATGCCTTATGCACAAGTCCATTATCCATTTGAAAACAAAAAAGAACTAGAAGATGCTTTCCCTGCTGACTTCATTGCTGAAGGCATTGACCAAACCCGAGGATGGTAATTTTCTATCACTGTATTATATGTTATTGCCCTGTGTCTAACGCTGTTACATCTGGTTGAGCCTTTAATGTTGTATAGGGAAGTGTATGATTTCTTTTTTTTTTTCCCCTCAGTAAAATACAAGGTATTCTAAGGCTTGGTGACAAAGTTTTGGAATTCGTGTTTATTCTGTTTTTGAAGCTTGAAGCTGGTTGTTGGCTGTGAAAACTGACAGGTTTTTAAGATGAATTATGTTGTTTTTTCTTGAGTGGTACATTTGACTATATACAAACAGAACTCTTTAATCCAGTAACTTGAGTTATTAGTTAAATAAACTAATATGCAGTGATTGGGAGAATGAAGACCTTAAGCCCACTGTAGGGGAAGATCAGGTTTGATATCATCTTACAAACCTGAATGTGCACAAGTGAAGTTCCTGATGACTAGAAAAAAGGGAAATATAACCCCCATTTTCAAGTAGGGGAAAATGGAAGACACAGGGAACTACACACCAGTCAGTCCACCTCTGTGTCTGGCAAAATCTTCCCTAGGGACTGTAGTGATAGGACAAGGGGTCATGAGTTCAAACTTGAACAGGGGAAGTTTATATTAGATACAAGGGAGAAATTCTTTACTGTAAGGGTGGTGAGGCACTGGAATGGGTTGCCCAAGGAAGTTGTGAATGCTCCATCACTGGCGGTGTTCAAGGGCAGGTTGGACAGAGCCCTGGGTGACATGTATGGTGTCCCTGCCCATGACAGGGGGGTTGGAACTGGATGATCTTAAGGTCCTTTCCAACCCTAACTATTCTATGATTCTGTGACCTTCATTTGCCCACCTCTTTAGTCCTCCAATAAACCAGTCAGCCAATGCAAAGACAGCAGTAAGAGGTGGGCTTTTGCATGCTGATGAGGTTGAGGTAGTTTATATGTACTCTCAAAGCCAGGGGACTTGAGCAAGGAAAACTTGAGGCATGATGCTACATGAAAAATAAGTTTCAAGAATCAAGTTAAAGGTGTCTTCACTTTGCAACCCATTTCTTTTGATGTGAAAAATTATCTAGATCTTCCAAAAGAAGTTATATTTTCAAGTTTGGCAGTTAAGGAGGGACCACTGAAGTCTCACTGAGTGAAGCATGGACTCCTTGTGGCGTATTAAATACTTGTCAGAATATAGCTGGGCCTTACCTTGTTGGTGCTATGCATGATGTTTGCAGTGGTCTCAGAGCAGTACTGCACATCGCTCAGCATTAGCACAACCTCATGACCTTCATTAAAAATGGCTTCTTGCTTGTATTGTGATTTTTTTTCTCATTTTCTTTTTTCTTTTTTTTTTTTTTTTTTTCACCCCCCAAAAGTAGCCTTTGCTAGCCCATCTGTTTGTGGTCTCCACAGTTTTATGTAGAAACATAGAATGGTTTGGTTATATCACACCTTATTAGTCATGGTGCTGTTGAGTTACGTTTCTTTGTGGAGTTAGAGGGTTTTTTTACTATTGTTTTGGCTGACTTATCTATCATACATATATGTGTGTGTATATAGATATATATATATCTGTATCTCAAGGACATGACTAGAAGCAGACAGATTTGGTGAATTGTGAAGCAGCAGAGATGTTGAGGAAGTTGTCAGAAGCATATGTGTATGTGGACAAGATACTTCAAAAATAAGGTGCAGACATATTCCTTTAAAATATTCAGAGTGAATGAGGTGAATTTTTTAAAAGGATAATCTGAGAAAGAATGAGAAGAGTTGTAAAAAGGGTGTGTAAGCCTTTGCAGGATCTCAAAGAGTCTTGTAAATGTCATCAGCTAAGGTACCTCATTGTTGAGGCTCATCAGGTTTGATAAGGCCAATGATATTAAATTTGTGAAGAGTACTTGGATGTGTTATTTTCAGTGCCAATGGTTTGTCTGTACAATTTTCCCAATGCAAAGACTTTTGAAATCTCTCGTAATTGGTTCTACTTGTCTCTTTTTAATTGCGATTGCACCTGCCTCTAGTAAGAGAATTTGCAACCAGTTTGCAGGAATTTATGGGAGTTTGTCAATGAGGTACTTTCAGCCAAACACTAAAGAAGTACTGCTGTGTTTGTAACAGTTAGTCTAGCAGGCTTGAGGTGTCGATCACCTGAGTAAATGCTCAGATATTTGTGTTTAGGGCTTATCTTAAGGAGCTTAAAAATAGAGATGGGGATCTTGAGTGCATGTGTTTGCTGGTGGAGGAGTGTTGGTCAAAATTAATGAAATTAATTAATAGAATGCAGTTGAATAAAGGGAATTTTCATGCTGCAGTGTGCGTTGAGGTGATTGAGAGTTAAAAGCATGTTAGAGGTAAGCATCAGAGTTGCCTGTAAGCCGCTTACGAAGTGCAGTGATGGACACTGCAGCCTTTACAGAGCTTTGGACCTTCAAATGTCGGAATAATGCTACTGCAATTATAGGCAGCTTTTTGATAAAAACAACTTTGGAAAATATAGGTGGAATTCCTTCCTCCCCAAGTGTTTCTGCACTAAATCTTCATGCAAATGCATAGTTCTGAGGCATAACCTCCTGTGCCTTATTCCAAATCAATTAGCTTTTCTATATCATCTGCTCTTCTAAGGTTGCTAAGCAATCGTCAGTGCAATATTAATTTTTAACCAGGAAAGCTGTGACCCACCCTCCAGTTATTTTCTTCAAAGTAATTACTAGCAGTGCAGTTGCAGAAGCTGATAGATAGCTCCTTTGGTGAAGGTTCCACCTCCTAAGTATGAAATTATCACATCCTCTTGCACCTCCGCTTAGTGTCTCAGATACAATCATTATTGACATACTGAATCATAGGTGCCTGTGCTTGCTCCAACCCTGTTTTCTTGACAAGTCCTAGGCAGTTTTTAGTGTTACTGTAAACACATCTAATGGTGTGTGGGGGAAACCCTTGCTGCCTGTTGCTGTGGGGAATGTCTACACTCTCCTGTTTTCTAGTGATGGCTGATATAATTTGTTTGAATGGAAGGAGGCTCTGGTCACTTTTGCTAACTTGGTTTTATGCTCCTGGCAGTAAAACCTCTTCAGTCTGCTAGGCTAAAGAATACACACATTAACAGACACACAGACGTGCACAGAGTGTGCCAGTCCTGTCTGCCATGTCTGTTCTGGATGGATCCTGAGTTCAGAGGTTTACAGTGAGCAGATAGGGAGCTTGTTCAGGGACAGAGTTCTTATTTTCTGTATTGGAAGGGGAAAAGCTACATTTTTCCTATTCACAACCTTCCTAATGCCTACTGCTACAATTTTTCAGCTGCCTTGGACTAATAGATCACAGCTGTGCAAATGGCACAGTACCCTACAAAGAGGAAAACTGTCTACCGACAATAAGCTCCCCTTCTGAGCCTTTGCAATGTAAATGTTTGACATACTTTTACTTTGCTCTAGTAAAACCACGTAATGAAGATTTTCTTTTGTAATGAAAGGCATGCAGATATTGGCTTGGTGTTTTTAGAAATTGGTGTTTATGTTGTCTCTTGTTTCAGGTTCTACACCTTGCTGGTGCTGTCCACTGCTCTTTTTGGAAGGCCTCCTTTCAAGAATGTAATTGTGAATGGCCTTGTTCTTGCCAGGTTGGTATGTCAGTCACTTCTTTCCCTAACAGGTTTTTAGTAACAGATATTTCAGATAAGTCCCTACAAATTGTAAATTAAATTTGAAATGGGCTCTGAAGCTGTTAAGACTTGTCAGGGAGATATTGGTGTTCCAGGAGATGAACCTTGGGATCTCAGGTGCTTTACACATTTCAGCTACCTGCTACCCTAGGTTCTTTCTAGCAGGATTAGTCTTTCCTAGAGAGAGAGAAAATGAGTAATAACTCAAAATCAGGATGACTAGGAAATAACTGATACCTGTTATGCAGAGTAAAGGGGATTACAAATGTAGCTTTAGATGCAATTTTAAATAAGTTAATTATATTGGTTTCCATTTATTTTCAAATAAAGCTCTGCCAGTTGCCTGGAGGGATTGATTCAAAACAAGCACATCTTCTCTCAGCTTTGGTAGGAAAGACACATTTCCTGCTGAGATTTCTAAATTGGGAGCCTCTAGGGTTGTTTTGTGGGCTTTCTTGGTTTTGTTTTCAGTTGCTCTCATGGGCTCAACAGTCATATTGAAATGATGTACTAATATCTAATTGTGTCTGTGCTGCCAAGAACAAAATAGGACAGAAAAATGAAGCTGGATTTGAAGGGCCTTTTTTTCCTTATCCATGTATTGCAAGAATTCTGGAAACTTAGGCCTACATTCTGTTTGTTTTTTTTTTTTGGTTTTTTTTTGTTTTTTTTAGTGATGGCCAGAAAATGAGCAAAAGGAAGAAGAATTACCCTGATCCAATGAGTATTGTGAATAGTTATGGAGCTGATGCACTAAGGTAAGTTTTCCCTAATTAATGTACAATCTGATATGTTGGATTTCTGTTCATAGCAGACACTTACCAGGAGTGCTGGTGGGGTGTTGACAGTTCGAAGTAGGAAGAAAGTTAAGTTTTAAACTTTAGACCACTATGGCAGTGAAGTAGCTGAAAGAGTGGATGACTTAAAAGAACTGGCAATACTTACAGTTCCTGGGCTTCCTATACCCTTGTCTTACCTCCCTCGAGGCTGGTAGCAATCAGAGCTGCTGTGCTGACTTGGAGGCCTTTTGTCAGAAAGTGTGTGTCCACTTGGTACAGAATACTTCCGCTGAAGCCAGCACTCTCTGCTATTGCAGCTAATAGTCTGAGCTGACCCACTGAAAATTTGTATGACATCTTTTAAGCACAATACTATTAATTTGCTGTTAAATCACTACTTTAGGAAAGGATTAGTGTATAATGTGCAGAAATGTTTGTTTGATGCTTTCATTATACATTTCCTAAAAAGAAAGTGTTTATTTGGTAAAAGGATATGATATGTACCTAATAGTAGTGAAACCAGAAAAGCGGAAGTGGAGCAGCCTAATGTGTGTATATATGTTGTATATATGCAAGTTGTGTCTGTATGTGTGTGTGTACATTGTGTATATATAGATATCTCATCCTGGCCAAACAGAGATTAAACACAGTTGAAGTGCTTAATTAAGATTATACTAACTGGTTTAGACCTCACAGAAGCCTTCCAATATCAGAAGGGGGCCTACAAGGATGCTGGAGAGAGACTCTTCATTAGGGACAATATATATAGCAGTAGGACATGTAGGAGTAGGACAAGGGGTAATGGGTTCAAACTTAATCAGGGGAAGTTCAGATTAGATCTAAGGAAGAAGCTCTTTATTGTGAGGGTGGTGAGGCACTAGAATGTGCTGCCCAAAGAAATGGTGAATGCTCCATCTCTGGCGGTGTTCAAGGCCAGGTTGGACAGAGCCTTGGGTGACATGGTCTAGTGTGAGTCATCCCTGCCCATGGAAGTGGGGTTGGAACTGGATGATCTTAAGGTCTTGTCCAACCCAGACTATTCTGTGATTTTATGATATAAATGTAATTATTCAGACGCCTAGTATTTTTGCTAGATGCACTAACTATATGCATGAAGTGGTACCTTGAGATAAAGGTACAATAATGACATTTTAATAACATGCACATTTCTCAAGGGCCCTGTAATTCTTGCTATATATAAGGAAACCTTAAACTATCGCACATGTTGAATTGTATGTTACAATTATGCAAGGTAATGGTTGGGCTGAATGAAAATTTAGTGTACTGTGGTTTTTGGTTTATTTCAGGAAAATGGGGATTGGATGCTCTGGGTAATGAAAAGAAATAGATGTGAAACTTGTTATTTCAACTTTAGCATTTTAAAGACCTAGTAATTAATCTTCTCATATGTGTTTACAATGGAGAGTTAGGTGAATTTCTTAAATTTGATCAAGACTGTTCTTTACAAATAATCAAGGTGTATTAGGAGAATATCAGTGAATTGGTAGCTGCAAAAATGTGGGTGAAAAGGGTTGGAATTATTCATATTGGGGATTTTTAAATCACAGATGATGTCTCTGTTGGAAAAAATCTTCATTTTTTTAGAAAACAAACAAAAAAATCTCAAACACCAAAAGTTACGCTTCCATTGTTCATGGTTTTTTGATTTCTAAACGCTAATTCATTTTTCTTCCTGTGTACTCATTCCTTAATGTCACATTTATTTATACATATGCCCACACAGAGAGCAAAAAGCATCACAGACTAGGTTCATTTGTGCAAGGAGCTCTGCGATTCACTTGTCTCTGCTTACTCACTGAAGCGCTTGATCTGTTCTGTTTATAGAAAAAGCTACTACTGAGTTTTTTAGCTTGGCACTGTTTTCCTGCAGAGTTACTTTAGCTTTTGCAGTATTGTGTGTCTGTGTGTATATATATACATATATTTATTGGTTTTTTAAACTACAACTTCGAAGTCTTCTCAGCAGTAGCTTGATAAATAGAGAGCAGAAAATGCAGGTGTAAATTGTTTAAGTGAATATGGAATTGCATGGAATGAGCAAAGAGAAGAAATAACAGCACAGTAAATCTAACAACCCAACTTCAGATGTCATGAAACTTGAATCCTGTGTGTAGTCTGTAAGAATTACCTGGTCTAGTGGAAGGTGTCCCTGCCCACAGCATGGGGGTTGGATGTAGGTGGTTTTCAAGGTCCCTTCTAACCCAAACCAGTCTATGATTTTATGAATTGTCAAAACCAGTTATATTTTGATATTGCTAAGACCTGTGACTTGAGTTGGATAGCTGTCAACGCTGAAGTGTGTCAGAAGGAGAATTTGCTGGTCATAGTATTTACAAGCCTTTTACTTTCATATATGCTGAGGTAAGTGTTCCTGTTAGATGTGATGTGTTACATTCTCCTCTCAATCTGTTCTTAAAATGCGTAAGAAACAGCATAACGCCATAGACTGCTGCTTTAGAGAGACAAAACGGTTGCTCATACGTTGTTAGAAAATTTGGTAGTACTCTCTTGATTTGGGAATGGTTTTATGTTCTTCCCAATGAGTAATATCACTAGGTATAGCTATATTGATTGAACTCCTCTTTTTATCAGGTGTCTTACTTGTCTTTCCATATAATCATAGAATGGTTAGGGATGGAAAGGGCTTTAAGATCATCCAGTTCCAACTGGATGTCCCTGTCTCATGGACAGGGATGCCTCGCACTAGACCATGTCACCCAAAGCTCCGTCCACCCCGTCCTTGAACACTGCCGGGGATGGAGTATTCGCCACTTCTCTGGGCAACCTGTTCTAGGGCCTCATCACCCACACAGTAACTAGCTTCTTTATATCTAATCTGAACTTCCCCTGTTTAAACCCATTGCCCCTTTTTCTATTGCTGCTGTTGTCCCTGATGAAGAGTCTCTCTCCAGCGTCTTTGTACGCCCCCTTCAGATATTGGAAGGCTGCTGAGTGTATCTCTGTATTGGAATAATTCAGGAAATTACTGTTCTTTTAACTTTTACATATTGTAAGGCTGTGTAGAGCTGCTATGTTTTAAAACCACAGCTAAACAAAAAAAAACAACCCAACCAACACTTCCCCCCAAAAAAGCAAAAAAAAACCCTAACCCCCACAAAACCGAGACTGTAGCCTTAGAGAGCTACTTCAGTTGTTTAGTTCAATTGCTCATGCAAAGAACTATTTTAAGAAGACTTCTGGTAGAGTCTTAAGTGAATGCTGGTCACTTAAACAATTAGGGGATTGCAGTTAGCAATTTAGGGATCCTTCATTGGTCTGATTAGTTGGCACTGCAGCCTCCTCAGCAGGAAAGTATTGGAGGGAATATTTGAAGTAGTTGTTATTCTGGGTAAGTCCCAAACTGGTAAAAGGCCTGGAGTATCTTGGTGTACCCTGGGGCCAGACTAGCTCTGTATTAAGATTAAAGTTATGTTTGACTTCTGAAATAAAGAGTAATAAGCATACAGATAAGTGTGATTGGAAGTTTATTTTAAATATATGCCTGTAAGTTCTAGTTTAATTTAGGGACTTACTCATTCCTTATAATGCTTAGTTGTTCTGCACTCTTGTAAATTCATAATTTGAATTCAGATATAATATTTAAAGATTTTTTTTTTTCCCCAGTACAGTACTGAAAATGCCTATTTCTATGCTGCATTGGTGTTTACTCTGGCAGCTTTGTTTTTGTGTATTCTGTTTTACCCAAGAAGCCCTCTCCTGAAGAATTGATGGTCTGGTATTCTTGAATGTGCTGTGTTAAACCCCATTAAGATTTTTAAAGCCTCCTAAAGGAAGTCTTTGTAAAGATGTATTAGTTTAGAATCGTGATCTTAAAAGCTGATAAGTTGTGACAAAATGAGTGATGTATTTCTCAACAGAAATTTATTTAATCTTTAAAATGTTTGGTTTGGTTTTCATATTTGGAAAATTAAATGAAGTGTATCTAAATCAAGTTTCTAGTCAAGTTTTTTTGATGCCTGGGTAACACTTGCTTTCTTTTTGAGTTAATTTGGTAGGTACATCTTTTTCTCTGCAGACAGAATATTTGTTTAAGGAAGAAGATGGGATGAAGTATAATGATCATAGAATAATAGAATAGTTAGGGTTGGAAAGGACCTTAAGATCATCCAGTTCCAACCCCCCTGCCGTGGGCAGGGACACCTCCCACTAAACCATGCCATCCAAGGCTCTGTCCAACCCCGCCTTGAACACCGCCAGGCATGAAGCATTCACAGCTTCCCTGGGCAACCCATTCCAGTGCCTCACCACCCTTACAGTGAAGAATTTCTTCCTCATATCCAATCTAAACTTCCCCTGTTTAAGTTTGAACCCATTACCCCTTGTCCTCTTACTACTGTCCCTCATGAAGAGTTTGTAAACTCAGAACTAGCAAGGAAGCCAGGGATGTGTCTGTCTCTTTGAAATGAGGAACATGTAGCTTGAGAGAGACTGACCCGAGGAGGATCTCCCTAGACAGGGTGGATTTAATGTATAGATGAGAACCCCTTTGGCTGACTTGGACATGACTGTGTGAGGGGCTGCTGCTAATATAGTAGTCAGCATCACCTGAATCCTCTGCTATGCTCTTGTCAGCTGTTTCAGGAGCTGAGGCACATTTGTATTGATCAGAGGTACATCCTTTGTTCTCTTTTGGCACTGCTTTTCCTTAAAAATATTAATTTCTGCTCTTTGATTGTGATCTGCTTGATTTTGCCTTGCTCCTTAGCCCTGCATTTTCAGTGGGTGCAAAGCTTTTTATAAATGAGGAAATGAGCTAGATGGAATAGAAAGGTACTTTTTCATTGTTCAGGAGTTCAAAATATTGCCAAAACAATAGGTACCATTCTGAAGAGCATAGAATCACAAACTGGTTTGAGTTGGAAGAGACCTTAAAGCTCATTTAGTTGCCGTGGGCAGGAACACCTTCCTCTAGACCAGGTTACTCAAAGCCTCTTCCAGTCTAGTCTACAAATTCCATGCACCCACTTCTTGTTTTAGAGTGTGGTAGCATCTGAGCATGTGTTATCACCTCAGTTTACTTCTAGGGTAGAAAAGCAAAAAAAAATAAAATTAAATCAAATTCCATAAGCAGCATCGTAAAAATAGTCCTGTCCACTAGGAAGTAAATTGTCATATAGTCAGTATGTTGCATGCTTACAATACTGTTTTCCTCAGAATTCTTAATGTGACACTGTTCCCTTGGGTATGTCCCTTGCGGTGCTGCTCTCTAGGGTTTACTGTACATTTAAGTGCATTTCTACTGCTATATGTAGTTTTAAGCTGTTGAGTCCTGTGTTCTTATTTTGCAGGTTATACCTGATCAATTCGCCTGTGGTAAGAGCAGAAAACCTGAGATTTAAAGAGGAAGGGGTAAGGGATATACTGAAGGATGTCTTCCTGCCCTGGTACAATGCATATCGCTTTCTTGCTCAGAATGTTCAGATCCTGCAACATAAGGTACAGATCTCTTGAATGTGGAAAAACAAAGTGGAAGGGGCTTTTTGCGTTTCCCAATGTTAGAGTGAATTACCATTGTAGAGAAATTTAGTTTGGAAGGGAGGTTTGGACTTTGACTCTGGAGGTTGTCTGATCTTTACCTCCTTGTTTAAAGCAAGGCTGACTTCAAAGTTAGGTCAGGTTGTATATATTTGTTGTGAATTCCTATGGTGTTTGCTGTTTGTTTCCTGTTTTATGAAGCTACAACCACCCTGCTTTTTTCTCTCCTTGACCAAGCTTATTCTGTAGAAAGGAGGAGTGGAAGGTAGGGGCCTGTCAAGACATAACAGCTGTTCTTTCTCAGATTAGGCTGTTCTTGATTCCCTCTCATTAGAGATAAATGTGATGCTATTGTATCTATTGATAAGGACTTTGAGTGTGTGGGGTTAATACATACTAAGCAATTATCTGCTGTCAGTCACCTTGCTGGTAACACCAGTTAAAAGCCAGGTACCATGTGTGCTTGAGGGAATCCTTCTGAAATGTCCATGCTAAGCCTTGTTGGTTTATTACTAATTCTTAGCAGAGATTGTATAGTAGCTTGGAGGCAGCAGGTGTCAGTAATACTGCCTTGAGTGCTGCTGCTGCTTTTTCTTTGCCATTGCCCCATGCTAAGTAGTCAGGAATAGCTATGTTATAGGAAGGATGCTATCAGAAGGCATTGCTTAGCAGCATACAGGCCTAACACAAACGGAACTGCAAGTAAGTAAAGAAAAGAAAGCTATTTTCAGTATTGGCTGCTGTGACCATTTCTTGAGCTAACTCATTTACCGTAACTCTAATTATGAATTTGCATAAAGATGTTTAACTTGGGAATACTTGATAGTGAAATACATTAGCAGCAGCCAGAATATTGTTGTCTTTAACGTGACAGTTAATTTTTCTTAAAGTTAAATTTAAATGCAACTTTAGGGGGTGCGGGAGGAAATGGAATGAGATGAAAGGCAAATCATCATAAAAGCAATAATGCTTTAGACTTGAAGATTACATTTGAAGTCTACTAAAAATGTTGAATGACTGACATGAGTTTCTACCCTTTCGAAATGAAAGCAAGATTGAAATTTCTTTCTCATAGTAAATTTTCATTTAAATTGAATATTTTTATGTGTATATTGTGTGGTTTCTGTTGAAACCAGTTTGTATCTTTCAGCTGAGATTAATGGTAGATTACCACTTCTTAGTGCAGACTTACATGGAAGAATGGGAACTATGTGAAAAAGTTCAAACCTTGTACTACACGAGAAATTACAGTAGCAGCCTAGTCACTGTGGACAGCTGAAGCAATAAAGGCATCTGACTTCAGTAAATAGTACAGTAAATGGCTGACTTAAATAAACGGTTTCATCTTATAACAACACCGTTTGGGAAGAAAGTCTGGTAACTTGAGATCCTAATATTTAAGGAATCTTTTCTTAGGATCCCTGGACAGCATTCATCAGACAAACTTATTCACTGCCCGAAAATATACCTCAGGTTTTCCTGTTTGAACTTTGAATTATCTGAAGTGCTTTGCAGCTTTTTGCTCTGATCCCAGTAAATCTCCAAATTGGAGATGGGATACCCCAGTGGAAAATCCAGGTGCCTAAGCAGATAGTTTTGGTAATTCAGCAGAAGTAATTTTTTCTTTCTAAATGGATTGTGAAACCATTCCTGTGCACTGTATTACGCAAAAGAACGTGCTATTGGAGGTAATAGTGCTACTTTTCATGCAGAGGCTTAAACAGCTTTTTCATTGTATTCTGCCTTCTGCAAGAGAGAAGCTACAATCTCAATGTTGTGGATGAAGTCTAATAGTAATCCTATGCTTGCTGTAATTACCACAGTAACTGTAGTTGGTTGAATGATTGCTGACCTCGCACTGGGACTTCTGGGTGTGCAGATGTATTTCTTCCCTAAGAATCTTGTCCTTTAAACTATGTAAGTGGGTGTATAATTACTGGGTCAAGTAATCCCAACAGATGTTTTTCATTTGGACTCCACGGAAGGGGCAAGTCCGGAGACTTTTATAACCAGATGTTAAATACTGATCATAAATCTAAAAGAATATTAAAACTCCTGTTTTCAACCAGTCATAAGAAGATTCACATGGAAAAGAGTCAGACTACTGGCACTGACAAGTGTGGCTACTTGTGGTCTTGCTTGCAATTTCTCAGATGGGTGCAAACATCAGTGTTCTGGAAAGCAGCAGAATGCACTATATGCATCTTGGATGCTGAAAGATTCCACCTGTTATTTTTCGGTTGTGTTCTTTCATGTTTTAATCTGTGGAAATTGTCACATGTTCTTAACAATAATTAACAATCTTCATATGCCCTTTTCCCGTATATAAGTCATCTTCATAGTACCTTTTCTGTAAATGCTTCAGATCCTCCTAGATGAAGGAGTTAGGCATATGCGAGAGCGCTGCCCTATGTCTGGAAGCTGTGGCTTACACTGCGCACAATGGAAGAATGACTGCGTATTGTGTGCTGTACTTTTCTGTACCTGGTTTAACAGATCTAAATAACTGGCCTCCTTTGTAGTTGAAGGTATGGTGTGGTGAAATCAGCAGCAGTGAGAGTCAGGTTTTCCTCAGCTACTTCTTTTCTAATTCTCTTAGCTTATTCTCTTTTGGAATTTCATGTGCTCTCCTCAGAAACCAGTGTAACGCAGTGAAGGTGACAAAATATTAGTGGCTGACAGGTGGTTTGATATAGAGGCTTGACTATATACCCTTATGACTTGAAAAATGTGTTTGTGTTTTTATGTTGATGATAGGATGAGGGACGAGAATTCCTTTACAATGAGAATACAGTTAAGGAGAGCAATAACATCATGGATAAATGGATTCTTTCTTTCACCCAATCACTCATTCAGTTCTTCAAAGCTGAAATGGCAGGTATGCACGTTTGGCTGGGTATGTGTGCAGGTGTTTCATTTTTGATGAGAGAACTAGCCATTTCATCCAGAGATTTACAGATTCCTCTTGAGAATTACAGTCCAGATAAAAGGAAGGAAATCTTTAACCAGCTACCATAATGCATGGAATGCTGCTTTCATGCTTGTTAATACAGATTTTGCTGTTCTTGTTCATGAGATTTCAAAAAGCGATGAAGCTTTTATTTTCGTCATGGCTAATGCTATGAGCTCAGTGATGTAGCTTGATGCTGTAACATCTGAAGTGCTTGGAGCAATTAATAGTATTATAATAGTAACTGAAAGACAGTAGTGAAAAGGAAGCCAAATAGAATTTGGGGAAGCTGTAAAAAAAAGGATAAAATGGGCAGTGCTCAAGTCAGCTAAATAAAATAAATTCGAGAGGTACATGAGCATGGGGAATAATTTTTTCCAGAGCATAGTTCTATTAATACAGTTTATGAATAAACAAGCAACCCCCAAAGCTGGTGATAATAAGTTGCTATCAGAAGAATTTTTAGAAGCCTTCCACAGGTGTGTTTGGGCTTGATGAAGGCAACCATTAGTGGGAAGATGGATAATGAGGAAACAGCTAAATGCCAGATCTGAATTTGAGGGCACAGGACAGTCCTCCACTGTTCCAGTCATTTCTGTATTCCCCCTGCTTAGACTGGCATGGTGTTGACTCACCAGAAACCACTAAGTCGAGTTTGTCTTGCTACAGTGTTTATCCAGGTCATTTTGGTAATAACAAAATTCAGGCGAGGTCATCTAAGAACATTTCATTAAAGGAAGAAAGAATCCTCAAGCTGCCAAAACCCGGAATATGATAAAAGCTGTGTGTTGTTGATGAAAATGTGGCTTCATCCTAGAAGTTTTGTCCTTGAAATTCAGTGGTGGTGTGGGAGTTTCATCTGTTGCCACACAGTTAATATGCAGAGCCTGTGCAAGTTTATGTGCTGCATTTAGAGAGCAGCATATAACACCTCTGAGGGATAGTGGGAAACTCATTTGTGATGTGTTTCTGGGATCTTGGATTAGTGCATGGTTTAAACAAACAGTGTTTGCAGGAAGATGAGTATGGGGCTAGAAACTTTAATTTTCTGCTCTGGTTTTCTAAGAGGGAGACGAAGCTAATAAAAAGGGTTGTGTCAGCTGACATCTTTATATACCAAGAAGATTGTTCCAAGCAGAAGAAAATGCTTGTTGGAAAATGACAATGTAAAGACTTTCAAGATTAGTGTTGGTGTTAGGTGCTGTTGTCTTCTGTTAGATAAATATAACATGATGCACTCATCAGATGAGTGAGACCTCTTATTTGCAAGTGATTAATAAGCATTTTTTCAATTTATTTTTCTGCATAAACTCTGAATTCAGTCAGACAGGTATTAGTGAGATGCAGTAAATTAGTATATGGTGATATGATACTCGTGCTATGTCCTGAAGTAGGAAAAATGGTAGTAAGAGGCAAGGGAAGATGAAAAAATAATAAACATGCAGAAGCTGTTGTAGATGTGACATGACGCAAGCAAAAATAAATGATTGCCAACTAATGCCATGCAAATCTTACTGCAAAGTGCATGAAATGGTATGTTGTCTCTGCTATGTCTAAAACATGGCTGAGGCAGTGGTGCTGAGGGGATGTTTGGGCTCCGTCTGTCAAAGGAATGGCACAGTCTGCGCTGTAATGTGCTCTTGTTGCAACTGTGTGTGTGATCAAGAAGACATAAGCTTGAAACTCTGTATTTCAAGGAGATGCCACTAACCAGAAAAATGTTGCAGTTGAGCTTAGCTTCTTACATTTAATCGAGTGTATTTTATAGTGGAGATAGTTTTACACTGATTGCCTGCCTCTAGAAAAAAGTTCCCATTAAGGAAAACTTAGTTGATTCTGCCCCAGTTTTTGCTAGTAGCTCGAATAGCCAGCAGTATTTCAGCCTGCTTGGAGTCCCTGTCAGTTTGGTATTGACCTCACTTGAATAGACTGAAGGTGGGAAGGGCAACATACCTGTGCACACTCCCAACTCTGGGATGCTTTGGGGAGCGTACGGAATCTTGAGAAAGGTATAACAAACCCTCTGCTAATCCTGGCCTGGGAGACCTTTTGACTTCCTAGAATGTGTGCAATTGGAGAAGAGGGCACAACAACTGTTAGAAAGCAGTGTCACTTCAGTTATTCATGGAAAACTGCAAATGTTTTGAAACCATACGTGTGCCTTTGTAAGAGGGATTTTGCTGTGGTGTGGTATCTCTGGTTTAATAGGTACCCGAAACTGGAGCTGCAAAACATGCTCTCTTCAGAATTGTTGGGTAGATGTGCACCAATAACCTCTTCATCAGCTGCTGGTGCAGCTAACTTAGCTTCACTTTGATAATAACACACTTATCCACATGAATTATTAGCTAGTAAGTAGTAGTATCGTTTCTCCACTCAACCTCATCTTTTACAATGGAAATTTCCAGGAATTGGGCCCTTTGATAAACAGGCCAAGTACGAAAATATAAGGAGGATATTATGGAAAGTAATAGGGCAAACAATCCTTTGTGTTTTAAGGGGGGGTTAAAATTCTGTATTTAAAAACCAGTAAACTGAAAGCAGTGTGTGTTTGTGTGTGTCTTTCTATGTACATGCCATGGCTTTTTCTTGAGTCATGAAATAGTAAGATTTTACTATTTGATTTATGAACCAGAATTACAGCTATTAAGGGGAGAAATGCATACTTTCAGGCTAACTTAGTATATGTTTAACAAGAGATTCATCCTGGAAGGGTCTGTTTTTGAGGTTTTTGTTTGGTTTTAACCAGTCTCCTAACTAGATAATGCATAGCTAGAAGAGAGCTGGGAATTTTTAAGGAATACAAATTCCTGTATTATTTATGTCTTCTCCATGAGGCCATGAATCTTCTGAGCATTTCCTTTTTAGGTTTAAATACCAGTACTATGCCTTTAGAAACACTTCTATTTTAGAAAATGCAGTGAAAAGTGTGGTGGAGCTTTTAAAGCAAAGATCCTCTCTATTCAGTAGCTGCTTGATTAATGAAACTGATTCAGAATAGAGATCAAAAAGCTCTTTGCTTTTAAAGATGTTATACACAGGTTTTCCCTTAGAAAATGGAGTCCTATTTAAGTCCATCCTGCCAGTTCTCTCATGAACAACTGAAATGTGTTTTCCCAGTTGCATAGTGATGATTGTGATGACCTTCTTTTTCTGTGTTGGCAATCCTCCATGGTTTGAAGTTACCCAGAACTTGAAAATGCAGCTATGTTTATCTTCTTACCTTGTCAGGCTTGCTGTTACTTTATATGCTTTTAGCCTTACTGTGTTACTTAGAAAAATTAAGATTGCAATTAACTGAGGAAGAATTGATCGAAATAAGTGTCTCATTTTAAATCTGGCCAACAAGAGAGACAACATTGGCAGTAATTAATAAAATATCATTGTATGATTCCACAATGGTTTCTCTTAAACTTGTAGTGACTTGGCTGTATTTACAGCATGTGCAAATCTAGGATTTGCCAAATCCTTTGCGATTAATAGTCTCTTATCCACTATCCTCTTTATGAGTCAGATAAAAGCATAAGGCTTCCATAATGCTTGTCTCTGTAGGATTAGGGAAGCAATTTGGTGGTGGATATATTTGTCTTGAGGCATGAGAATTGATAATGTGCAATTTCAAAATGCAGTTTTAACATAATAGTATGTCTAGTTGCTTTTTTATCTTACATACATGCTTCTGCTCAAGTATTATGTTTAACACCAGAGCTGCAAATGATAATGCGTTTCTTTAAGTGAGGAGTTTGTTGCAGAGGGCAAATATTAACTGCAGTAAACACTTTTCCTTGTAGCTTACCGTCTGTACACTGTAGTCCCTCGATTAGTGAAGTTCGTTGATATTCTGACCAACTGGTATGTTAGAATGAATCGCAGAAGACTAAAGGTAGGTACCTACTTCTGCAGTGATGTACTGCAAACAGAATCCTAGCAGTCTATGTTAATTTAATGCATAGCAGCTTCATAGCACTTGTGTTACACAAAATCTTTATGCTGCATTTTAAATTGTATCAGTTTGTACCTGGTAGGGGGAAAGAGAAGTTAACTTTTATCCCCTCAACTTTGCTTTATGAGGAAAACCAACCGACAAAATGCCCAGTAATTCTGTTTCACTTGCTGGATGGGATCAAGCAAAATGGATACAGTTTGGAAACCAGTTTATTACATAAAAATATAAAATTTTTGAAGTTTGTTGTCATGAGCTTACTTATCCTAAAATTGCAGTTGTTGTTTTTTGTGTTTTCTTCAAATAGGGTGAGAATGGGACTGAAGATTGCATTATGGCCTTGGAAACCTTGTTTAGTGTTTTGTTCTCCATGTGCAGACTTATGGTAAGGGAATTACAGTCCACTGTAACTATCTGATGTTTTTAATGCAGCTAATCTAAAAGCGTGCTGCTTTGTGTTGAAGTTGAGCATAGAAACTAGGGGTACAGAGACTGAATATGTGGGGAGAAATAAACCATACTGCTATTGATTTCTGTAGCACAGTTTGTTTTATTCCTTCCCCTTTTGTTTGCTTATCTGCCCTGTGGTAGTATAAAGACCTACTGTATCACCTGACTGATAAAAAGACATGATTTTTGTCTGACGTCTAAAAGTAACATGTAAATGTCAGGAAGGAGGTGAATAAGTAGCAGCAATTTCCTCATTTATTTCAGTCTGCATTTTGAATAACATCACAGTTGTGCACTGAAGACGTAGTGAAAGCATTGTTTTTGCTGAACTATCCTTATGCAATTCATAAGTATTACTGATTCACAATGTACAATAAAGAAAAGATGATGATTGAGTGCAACATTACAGGCACCATATACTCCATTTATCACTGAGCTGATGTACCAGAATCTGAAGACACTTATTGATCCGGCCTCAGTTCAGGAAAAGAATACTGGAAGCATCCACTACCTCATGCTTCCCCAAGTGAGGTGAGAGCCAGCTGCTGTGTGGGAAAATGGGGTTTTGGTTTGGTTGGGTTTTCCTTGGTTGATTGTGGTTGTTTTGTTGGTATTGTTTTGCTTTGTGGGGTTTTTTTTCTGTTCTTTTCATGCAACAGTGCTTCTTCACTTAACATGTATTTAGAAATGTTTTGCATAACAAGAAAACAAGCTGCTTTAATGTGAATATTCCTTTGCCTGAGGAAGAATTTTAGGATGATAGTTAACATTCTTTTCTATAAGCAAAAAAAAGCTTAATTTTTGAGGAAGCTGTCATTAATACTAGCCTCTTTGCTGTAGGATAGCATTTTCCTAGCAGTACATGTCACACACCACTCTGTTAGCTGGGAATTTTCTTTTCCCTCCACATTTAGGCAGTAGACTTGTGCTGGGTTAAAGGTTTGTAGGTACGAAGGAAAACAGGAGGAATGCATGTACTCAGCTCATGATGTTTCTTTATGGTGTACAAGGCATATCCTTTTACTCTTCAAAATGTTCACTGGCTAGAAGCTATAATGCTGGTCTACAAAGGGCCCAAAAGGATTGTAGAACTTCCTTGTAGACCCTACAAGGAAGGACATGTGCTTCCCCCTATCTCGAGGCCTTTCTTAGTGAATGCTAATGCCAGATCCCACGAGGATTGGAATTATTGTTTTGTGTCAACCACATATGGAGCCAGCCAGATTGAGTTCTTTTGGCTTCAGGTCAAGAATTTAGACCATTGTCCAGAGACTGCCGCTTCCTTGTAAGAGGATACATCATATGAGAGAGTGCTTTCCAGACTGATTGTTTCTTTGGATGCTGATGGGTGAGGTTTATTTTGGAAGTGCCAGGGTGTCTCAAAAAGGTTTGGGTCCATGGTGGTTGTACTGGATGTACGCTCTGGGTTATCCATAGTATCAGCTCAACCCAGGTAGAACTTGGCAACTGAAGCTGGTTTGGGCAGGGCTTTTTGTTGGTTGGGTTTGGTTTTGTTTTGTTTTGTTTTTTTATTTGATTTTTAATATTTAAGAGAAACTGAGGGAGGTGCTGGTATTACAGTAATCAGTTGCTCATTAGTGCTTTGATATGCTACAGTGATGGATTAAGTTAGTGCCTGCGTTGCAATCTAGTATTGGTCACTGAATGAAAGAGAAGCAAAGTTTCCTTTTGCATTCCAGCTCAGTTTGAAAACCCTTAAGGACAAGGGAGCTGACGTTGATATTTTATGTGCCTCCTCAAAAATGTAAACCTCCTAGTAATGAAGTTTCTTTTATGGGTACTATATCCTTTGAGGAAGGTGCTGATAGCTTTAATAGTGACAGTTACTGCAACAGGAAGTTTGGGATTGACATAATGACAGTGCTGATTTTCTGTTCCCTGGGAAAGTGCTGTAAAGAATATGTAATCAAAGAATGCAAAACTGATCCAGTGAGCTGTCAGAAATGGTTCTGAGCTCCTGTAGAATGGAGTGATGTAGGAGTAGTGAGCTATTCGAGGAGCTCAGTTAATGCATGGGCTTAGCATGAGCATTTTGAAGTGGCTTAGTCACCTTTTAGTCCTGTTAGTGCTAGCTGAATTGCTGCTGCATCATGTAAACATAAGATGTACTTGTCTTGTATTCCTGTTAGTGCTGACTTGCTGCTGCATCATGTAAACATAAGATGTGCTTCTACGTTAGATTTTTGACTTCTACTAGTTTGTGTAATTCACTCGATCCCCTATGTGTCAGTTGTGCCCTTTGTCACATAGATATGTTTTCAGAACTCAATTATTGTTGAAGTTTGAGAGTTTCACTTTGAGTTGCTAAGCACCACATTGCGTTATTGTTTGAATATTTTTCTGATGATTGCATAGGGACAACATTGTCAGTTATTAAAAACAGACTTTTTTGATGCAGTTACGTTAAATACTACTCTCATAATATGGTGTGTGTGTGTGTGTACAGATAAAGCTAAGGGACTTGGTCACCTTCACAGCTGAACTTGACTCAATACTTGTGTTACCAAATCTCACTCAGTTATAAGTGTCTGAACAGATTGGTTGCATTAAATTTTCTGGCTATTCATGCAGTCTCTCAAGACCATTCTCATTTTGTGACTCCACAATGCAGTTAAATAATGGCAAGTAATATTGAAATACTGCCACATTATGCTGTATTAGTCTTTCTGTGAGCAAAATCTTGTATCTCAAAGTTTACATGATTTCCAGTTTTTGGAGAACCATGCTGGAAGACTGGCTTTTGGAAGAAAAGCTTCAAAATAGGTAGTAAGATCTCAGTCAAAGTCCTAATGCAGAGCACAGAGATGTTTTGGTTGTAAGTTTTGCTTTGCCAGTTCTGTTTTTATAGGCAGTTCTGGTTGGATACATGGTTTTCATTCCAGTGCTTTTGCTACTTACAGCTAATGACTTTGTTAGTTTTATTCACAACTGTCTCTTGAACCTGTACCTCTGGTCTTGAGATGACACTTGTGTGGTTTTAAAGGAGCTGCTCAATTTATGCAGCTGCTCAAGAAATGAAGAAAACCACATTTTGGAACTGTTGGCTGCTAGTACATTGGAAACAAGACCTGAATGTTGGCTTACTCAAAAAAACCTCATACAACTCACCCTTCCAATGCCAAAAAGACACACACACCCCTCTCGCCCCCTAACCCTGCCTTGCCTCAAAATGGAAGGCTGTCAAAATGGTGAAGCCAGGAAAGATGGCAAAACTGTCAAAAAATTCAAGCTAAAACATCTAGAATTCCTGGAAAAGTTGATAAATTGAGATCCAGTGAGTTGGTTGTTTTATAGTTATTTCATTGTCATTATAAGTATCCTATTTAAAATATCTTCTTGCATCTTCTTAGGATATTATTAATGTAAACCTTACTTTTCATTGGATATTAATAGAATAGGTAGTATGACTCAATCCGTCATCTCCATCTTGTGAGAGATGCTAACAAAAGATGATTTAAAAATAACTCTTTTTTGTTTTCAGCACATTATTTCCTTGTCTTCTTCACAAAGAGAAGAAAAACCTGTTTGTTCATTTTTCAGATTGCTCCATCAGGGTATAGTTGTGTCTCTTGTAGAGAGTTTCAGAGAAGGGGGTAAAATGTTTTCAGTCTGTGCAAACAGAATGAAATGAAGCAATATAATATTTCCTTTTTGATCTAGGGAGGATCTCATCGACAAAAGAATTGAAAGTGCCGTTTCTTGTTTGCAGTCTGTTATTGAGCTTGGGCGAGTAATCAGGGACAGAAAAACCATTCCAGTAAAGGTTAGAGCTCTTTACCATCTCTCATCAATACATTGGGAATGTGCAATAGCTTTGTAACTTTGGGATAAACCTGAGAAAATTGCATAATTAAGTTTGGAATGGCAAACAGTTCAACAATAAAAATACTTCAAACAATAAATAATTTCTGAAGTTTTTCATTTTTAGTTGGAAGGACAAATGTTTGTTTGTTTTCTTTCTCCCCAGTATCCTTTGAAAGAAGTAGTTGTTATCCATCAAGATCCCAAGGCTCTGGAAAACATCAGATCTTTAGAGAAGTATGTACTTGAGGTAAGAACATCAGGAATGCGATGCTTAGCTGGACTGTGTTTATTGGTTACCTAAACAAACCAACCTCAAACCTTCCCTGTTGGTGTTATTAACAAGTCACTAGGTAAAATTAGAGAGTTGTAATGAAAGGGGATAGCGCTGAGTACTGTGCACAGAAATGAAGGTAAAGTGGGTGATGATCCGTTGTCAGTTGTATTATTGAGAGATACTAAATTCCTCAAACTGACCACATGGGACTAAGAGGCTATTAGAAATGTTCTTGATCAGGGAAAGGAAAAAAAATGTTTCTGAATGAAAATAAGACAATAGTCAGCTACATGTTGTCCAAGGGATGGCTTGCAAAATTTGTGATCTCCTTCAGGAGATCATAACCAGTTTGACAGTAAATGGAAAGGGTTGATGGAGAGAAGGAGTTCCACATAAGGGTGGTGAGGCGACAAGTCAAGATTTTTGCAGGATGTTCTTTAGGAAATAAGATGTCACATAAATGTTAGTCTGTCCAACTTCTTACACTCATATGTTCCTGTATGCCACCGCAGTACTCTTGTAATGTGTGTCCATTAGAGAAGTGCAGCCTGCCGTACTTCTGAATCTTTGTTTGGATAAAAGCCCCATCATTCAAAAGAGAAGTAAGTGATCTTGGATTTTGGAGCTTAACTTGCCAAAATTGGCTGCACTTTCTGCCTTTAGTCAGTCATGTAGAAATCTGTAGTATTTCAAGAAGTGAAATGAAAAAGGAGTTTGCTCATAGATAAACTTAATTTATACGCTTATAGTATAAACAAATACTTTAAACGTCAGTACTGCATTTCGGAAGCTGTAGCGAAGGCATGAAACCCGTTACTTTTCCTTAAAAGACAGTAGAGTGGGCTTTTTTTAGTCCTTATGTTCAATTAAATTTCATTACAAACAGACTTTATATGCATCTTTCACATCTATGACGTATAAGAGAAATCAAACAATAGTGAGAAGGAAGTGTTTCAGCTACAATGATGAATTTTGACGAGCCATGGTATTTTTATTCTAAAAGAAAAGGGAGGGTGAAGGGAAGTTACTGTGCCAGTATGCCTCTTTTCTAGGTGTTGGGGCCTCCAAAACATCTTTGCAAAAGAGTAGTTCTTACTACTTAGCTTTGTCATGAGCATGCCTTTGATGTTACGAGATATGCTATGTGTAATTTCTCAGTGTTAGCATCTTAGGGGCTTTGTAATTGCTTTGCTGAACAGGGGTTTAGAGGTAATGTCATCTCCACTGTAAGACCAGAGGCTTTTCAGAACCACTCTGAAAGGCAGTGAGGGAAGAAGGAAGACTGGTTCTGCTGTTCTTTTTGAGCAGACTTCATTTCCTCTTGCTGCAGTCATCTGTTGCTGGGATCGATGATCCCTTTTCACCCAGATGTTTCACTGTGTTCCTTGGGGAGATAAGCCATGACTTCATCTTTGTATTTGTTTTGGGAAGGAAGGAATTGCATTTTGAATAGGAGCTCTTTGCTAAGAAAGCAGAATTCTAAAGGAGTTGATTTGGTGTTGATGTTGGGCAGACTACATGCATTAGACTTTGAATATAAATTGGGGATTATTTAATGACAGTAATTTCTCGGTATTAATCTGTATGGATTTTCACATGAATCCTTCCCATATGCAGTCTTGTTGTATTTGTGTGTGGCTCTTAATTCAATGAGGCAGAATATACACCAGCTTTTGTAACTCAGATGAGAACTGAAGGAGTGGTCTTGCAAAACAAAAGACAGAGGTAGTTGTTTGGAAGATCTTCTCCATTCAACACCTAGTAAGAAAGTTTCTGAGGAAGGGATGCTAGCCTCAGTGCAAGGTCCTTGATAGCAAAGTTAACTGCAGTGCAATACAAAAACTAACAATTTCACCAAAGTACCAACTTCCTTAACTGTTACAAGGGATTTCATGTAGAAGTCTTAATGCAGTTTCTGAATGCCTGTGAACTACAAACTTAACCTTCTCGTGTCTTGCCCTCTTAAATCTACATGTTAGAAACAGTCTCTGTTTAAATGAGCCAAAACTAGAAGGAGAAAAGATCTCAAATAGCAGTGTAGCAATTGAACAGCAATCTGAGCTGTTCGTGAAAGCCCATCTTCCCTTTTCTCCTGTGATAACACATCTGGAGAGGTGAGCCATAGAATATACTTTTCATTATCCTCTGAAGTCTGCCCTCTTCCTCTACTTTGAGTGCTTGTAGCTCGTTTATAACAGACTACTGTTACAACTTCATTCTTTGTCCTATTTTGTCTCCAGCATACTTCCCAGATACTGACATATTGGTGCACAGGTTGTGTATGTCCAAGTACAGTAATTGTGTAGGAAATGCAGGAATTCTTAGCAGTTCAGAATGGTTCCTTTCCTTCAGCTCCATCAGTAGTGTTGAAACTTTGGATCTGACACTGCAGAGGAACTTGTCTGGTTTCACTCTTCAGGAAGTTCTTTCCATGGTGTATCACCTTAGGACCTCTGTACTTCTTAAGAGCTGATATAATATAGGACTGATGGGTTCAGCAATATGTCTTTAGTTTTTGTTTCAGTTTAATGGTCTCTGGTTTATTCAATAAAATGTATCTCTACTAATAACTAACATTTGACATTTCCATCATCTTTTGTTTGCCAGAATCTGCCACTTTCGAGGTCAGTTTGTATATATGTTCATGATAGAGTCAGTTCCAGTGGCTGTATTAAGACATCCTGGTACTGCATGAAGTGTTTCCATGTAATAGATTTTTTTTTTTCTTCCATAAGTGTTTGTAGCATTTTGGATTCTCTAAAGCCAGTGAAACAGGTCTTCAAAGGTAAGTGATAGAGAAATTCTGTCTCTATCATAATAACCACTGGCAGTATAGTGTCTAAAGCGTTTTTCCCTTGTCTAGAAATGGCACAACCCTTGTAGTATGCCTGTCCTTGGCAGGTTAAGGATTCGTCCTTCCTTTTAGAAAGGTGTTTTCAGGGGGTTGTATAACAGAAGATTTAGGTGCTTGCTTAAAATGAGATGCCAAGCAAAAGATCAGCTTGCTTCACCTTGACAGAGAGAACAGAAGTCTGTGTCTATCCATGCAAGATCAACTCACCTTGCTTGTCTTGGTGAGAGCAGCCGTGTCAGTCAATTCAAGAGATGACTGAAGCAGCAGAGAACCTCTTAAACTTCTAATTATGTATTACTCCAGCAATACCATCTTTCCCTGAGCCTAAATACACATCTGAAGAAAGCTTCTAAAAATTCTGCTGGGGGTGACTTAAGAGCACTGACTGAGGGAGTCATGGCTCAGTGCACACGACTTCTACATCAGTGGTGTGTGCTTCTTGCTTTTAGTTACTGTGGGACTTAAATTCTTCAGAATTGTGCACTAAAGGAATTTTAATTAAATCTTAATTGATTCGGAGTGGGATTGGAAGGCTTTTCTGTCGTGTTAGTATATGGATTATTTCTCTTAGGCTTGGCAGTTATGATGCTTCACTTCAGAATTACTATTATTAATCATTTTGGCACCCGAATCTTTTCAGTAGCATATCACTGTGAAATTTAGGTCAGTGGCTGCCACATTTTCTTGATCTGAAAACTGGATCTATGGATTTTACAGAATCCATTTTGAAAGGAGATGAGGTTTGCTTACTCAAATTGCTTCCAGAAAGATAGCTGACAAAAAATTTGCTGTCAACTTCTACAGCTAGTAAAAGGTAACAAAGGAACCTAAAAATTTGATATATTATTACATAAGTTGATTATACAACAGTGTTATAATTTCTATTAATTTGCTACTGCAAAGGTATTGCTGGCTTATGGGGAAATGAGTTACAACACACTCAAATACCTTTATGGAAGCACAAATAAAAAAATACTGTCTATGGTCCTATTTTTATTACATATCTTTAAATTCAACAGTTGATACTGAAACTTTGTGTATGTTTTATTGCTCGCTGGTCAGTCTAGTTGGTTACTTGGGTGGTTCAGAGCTGAAGAGGTCGATGAATGGAGGTAGACTGGGTAGTATTACTTGGGCTGTGTTTGCAGCTTTGTTCATTGACCTCCTACATATTCAGAGCTTTAGAACCTTTAGTTATTGCCGGAAGCGTGCTTCTGGTAAATTTACAGCTGCCAGAGGTAATCTGTAAGAAAAATTGACGCCATTTAATTTCATGCAGTTGCTGACAAAAGAATTTTAAAAATATAGTCAATTCTTGGAAAATTTCATTCCTGACTTTCTCAGAAGCAGCTGTAGTCTTTGATCTGCAGTCTGACTTTTCATCAGCAGCACATATCAAATCATTTAAATAAGGAGATTTTAATATTAGAACTGCCCAGAGAAGAGAGTTGTCATGCAAAAACAGCAAAAAAAAAATTAATCTGGAAGGTTTTTAGCAACTGAGCGCAGTGGCATTTTACTCATTAGTATTTGAGGCCTCTTACAAGCTTAGTTCAAAACTTCTCTTCCGAAATTCTTCCAGTGAAAGGTTTTATCTGATTAAGTTTTACTTTATGTACAGTCAGAATCGTGTTTGCATCCAACCTTTGTGTACTCTGCAAACCTCACCCCTATGCATGGCTATAATAAATCAGAGAAAATTGACTTTCCATCACATTTAAGGTCTACCAGGATTTCATCACATTAGTGGTGTCACAGTAACATGGTAGACTGAGTCCACGAAGGGGCTGAATTAACAACGCATTAACTGTGGCAGTGTGTGGTCCTTCAGTGTTTTGTTTCTTGCAGTATTACAAAATCAGTATTTATTTTCTTTTTTAGGGTGTTGGCTTAGAGAGCCCAGACCAGCTGAAGCACAGCACTGGCATTTCTTTTTCTTTGTTCTGAGAGCTGGTTATAGTTGGGTTACTGGTCAGTCTGATTGCGTCTGGTGCATGGAACCAGGAAAAGGCCCTTGTACGTAAGAAATGCCTCCTGACCAGTCGTCTGGCTGGTGATGGGAAGGACTGGCTGCTTCAGTCTGTGTGTATGAGGCTTGAAAGATGTGTTAAAGTGCTAATTTTGATTTATTAGGAAGATAAAATTATAACTAAAGTCTAAGCACTATATTGAAGAAGACATAAATGGACCTAAGATACAGACTTGTTTTTGAAGCAACGTTCTGTTTTTTTAATTGGTAATGTATTCAGGAGAATGGTTTTCCAATCTAATTAACATAGAAAACTTTTCCTGATGGAATGGATAAATTACGTACAAGCCAAATCAGGCCCAAAGTCATCTTTCAGTTTATGCTGATTTTTGGATTATTATTTCGTTTTCCCCGTAAGGTCACCATTTGCTACTTGTGGGCTCATTTCCAACAGCACCCCATGAAAACCGCATTTCTGAAGTACAGAATTTTCATTAGATTTCCTAAAAGATACGTTAAATAAAATTAGATTCAGTTATATTCTTGGCTCCTCTTATGTCAGTAGGACTTCCTAGGGAATTAGACTGTAGCTCAGAGGCTATGTTTAAGCATTACTTCTCAGTCTTTATGTTTGGCTACTTGCTAGCCCTGTCATGCTGATGCTACCGTTTACTTCTGCTTCCTAACTGACTTGGAGTAGCTTCCTTGCCAGATACACTTGGTGGTTCTGTATCACATTGATATGAACTCTAGCAGCCTTCTGGTGAAGATTTAAACACAAAATGCTTCAAGTATGGGGCAGCCTGACAGACAAAACCCACTGAATTACAGTGAATGTGCTTCAGATGCGTGCAGGTTTGCACTTGTAGAAGAGTTGCATGTTGGCAATTAAAGCTCCAAGATACCTCCTTGCTACCATCACACTAAGAATAGAGAGTGAGGCTGGAAATTGAGGTATCGGGTGCTGTCTTCTTTGTGTTTCTTACTTGGCTTTACGAAGCAGGGCAAAACAAGACTCTCTTGGAGCCACAAAATAACACTGGGATGCAGTGCTCTTGCTTACAGGAGGTATATGAAGACATTATTTCTTGGTGTTGTTAATAATGTGTGTAATGCATTTGTTCGTTGGACAGAATTAAGCATGGAATGGAGAGGTTTGCTGTGTATTTTCAAATTTGGCATTGTATGATGGTCTGGGTGTGCAGGAAGGTTTGTGGGATTTTTTTTTTTAATAGTGGTTTTTAATGTGCTTATGTGATGAGGAAAATAATTTGTAATTAGGAACATAAGAAGTGACTTAGTGGTTTGGACTCATGGTTCATGTAGCACATCGTGCTGTCTCCTGCAATGATAGAATCCGTTTAGGGAAAGCACAAGCATCTGGCCACTTAGGTAGACTCCTGTCATAGTCACCATCTGCAGCTATTGTATTTGGGGGCATGTGCCTGTCTGTTCCTTTTAATGTCTTTTCATGTGCCTGGTGTTAGGAGTTTAATTCCTTTTCGAACTTGGGGGTACTCTCCTGCTTACATCCTCTTGTGGCATTAAGTGCTGAAGGTCAACTACTTATGTATCTCTTGCAAACCAATTTCCCACTATTTCCACTGTGTGCTTCTTTACCAGAGGGGTTGTTTGAGGATTTGGTGAATAACAGTTTTATGTTACTTACCCAGCTCTTTCACAGTTTATTAAACCTCGATCATATTACCCTTCAGCTTTCTTCTCACCAGAATTCTAGTGTTGGTCTTTTACTTTATTAACATAGGCACACTCTGTAGTGGCTAAATAACACCCGTGGTCTGGGACCTCTCCTGAAGCTAATGGGAGCTTTATAAGCTTTTTGAGCTGCCCTGGCACACTGATCTTGTGCTGCAGAGGAAAGAAGTCCTTCTTGGCAAGGTGGTTTCTTGTATAGTAAATAAAATAAACAAGAAGTAAAGAGATGAAACAAGGCAGCAGCATTTGTACAACTTAAACCATAAGACTTTGGTTACAGATTTCTGACTAAACGCATAGTCCTTTCAGTCTATTTCAGCAGAATTTTTCTTCCTGAATTTTGCCAGGCTATTCTCTAATGACTTTGTACATAAAGGTAATAGTTTTATCTCCTCAGACAGTTGTACTGGTAAAATCAAAAAAGGCTTTTGAACAGGGATCTGATTTCAGTAGAGAGCTGACTGGTATCTACTAGTAACAGAGAATTGTCTATCTGAAGGCTGAGGAGAAGGATGGGGCTGTCTTCTGAAGGCCAGATTCAGTATTAGACAGGTTTATTTGCTCTTGCAGTGTCGGCAAGTTATTTAGTTCATAGAGGCAACCATGTAAAAGATTAACAGCTGAAGACTTATGACTTCCCTAGTGCTGTGGCCCTGGTTTTGTACCTTTGCCACTGCTGTTCGAGGTGGCTGTTCTTTCACTTCATCTTTTTTTCTCTTGGTGTATTTATATAGGAACTTAATGTACGTCAAGTGACGCTGTCTACTGATAAAGAGAAATATGGAGTCCGACTGAGAGCAGAACCAGATCACATGGTGCTTGGGAAGCGCTTGAAAGGTGCGTTTAAGCTTGTCATGGCTGCAGTCAAAGAGCTGAAGAGTGAGCAGCTGGAGGAATTCCAGGAAACAGGTAATTAATGGTACAAACCACTAAACAATGGCAATGTTGACAAAAAAAAGGAATCCAAAATTCTTTGGCTCATCAGAGAAAAACCTGAGCAATTGCTCCTGATTTTTGTATATGAATTGAGCATTTTCAGGAACAACTGCACGAGTATCCTCCTGTGGGCTCAGAGGGACTGTAGGCCTTACTTCCCTGTTGTTGGTACCCTATAAAGTTTTATGTTCATGAGACTGGGAGAAAAGTTGAGGTTTTTATTTCACTGACAGTAGATGATCAGTGGCCATGTATGCTAATCTTACACTGTTCTCCTGTTTAAGTGTTACTGTAAGGCCAAGATGAAGTGGAGACTAAGCTGTTCTGTATGACTGAATCATACTTGAACTGAGTATACATGCAGTAGTTTTTACTCTAAAAGCATTGCTTCAATTCCAGGTTTACAACTGGGTGTGTATTTTCCAGCTATATCCATTTACTTAACTGCTGGAGTGTGAATTTTCATTTCATTGAATATACAGGTTATTTTTAAGTTTTATTCTGCTTCATTCAGATGATACACAGTAGCTGAAGTATCTGCATTTGAGTGAGCTCTGCTTGTATGAAAAGTCTGACTGTGGGATAGTTCATAGTTTCTTATCAGTGCTTATCTGCTGTCCAATATATCACAAATACACTGCTTTGCACGTTTTTCAAGTCTGATAAGTGTTTAAAGCTTTTTGAATTGAAAAGAACTTTTTTACTCTGATTCTAAGAGATGTTCTTCCCCTGCAAATTCTGCAGGCACCATTGTTGTAGAAGGACACGAACTCCATGGGGAAGACCTTCGTCTCATGTATCAGGTTGCAGGAGGATCTACGCAGTTTGAGGCACATTCCGATGCTCAGGTAGTGTATTGGTAATTTCTTCTTTTTGATTAAGGGAAGTGTTTCTCAAAGTAGTGTGAAAATGGTGTGGTGAAAGCTGGGGTGTTTTGTTTGTTCAGACAGTTCAGCAAATTCCAGGAGCCTATCTCCTGAAGTTTGGAGATGTCACAAGTACTTTTGTGAGTCAGTAGCTCTATAAAAGTGGACTTGAGCTTCTGAGCAAGTCACACCAGCTTGTTTCAAGTTTGTGACCTGTTCAACTGTTTTCTGTGTTACCTCAGGTTTTAGTTCTGCTAGATGTTACCCCAGACCAGTCCATGGTGGACGAAGGAGTTGCACGGGAAGTGATTAATCGCATCCAGAAGCTTCGCAAAAAGGTTAGGAAGCAGTGCTTTGCAACAAGACATTTTACTTTTAAGCAGTCTTTGGGCAGTATACAGCGGAAGCTTATCTTTTTAAACAAACATATAGCCCTGTATCATTTACTCCCCATATTTAGCTTTGACTGACATAAATAATTACAAATAACTATTTTGATTTTGAATTAATATATTAAGTAGCTACAGTTGAACAATGAGCTTGATATGCTGCGTTAATAGTGAATTAACTAATTCATGTATGTTACTGAGCTCCTCTTGTTTTCTGTCATCAGCCACATAGCAGAGATTCAGTTCCATTTAAGCTGCTCTGGGGCCTGCATGCTTCTGGACAAGAGTTAGGTTCTGTTCTGGCTTGGTTCATGAGTGTTACATCAGCCAGGCTGGTGAGAGCTGAGATGTCTGAGCCTAGGACTGTCCAAAGAAACAAACTTGTGTCTTAGCAAATTGCAGGAGGCATTTCTGGGATCAATTTGTATACCTACATGAATGATTCCACTCTAAACTGTTCTCATCATTCATACAAATGATGCTGTCTGACCTTGGCACAAAGCATTTTGAGCCAGTGTAACTTCCCTCTCTCTACAATACTAATCCAGGAAGAGCCGTGCTTGCTATCTCCATTTTGTGCCAAGAAAGCATTGTCACTGTGGAGGTAATGTCAAGTCTGAAAAGCCTTTAATTTGGCGAGAACATTAAGTAATATTTAAATTGGTACAAATTGTTCTTAAGGTTTCAGAATCTGCAAGTTAGAGCCAAACAAACAAACAAAAAGCCAACCAGCCAAACAAAAAACCACAGACACAAATCAATCTCCTGTTCCCTGATGCACAGATTACAAACATGAACGTATTGTTCTATGACACATGCAGGGTTTTCCTACTTGACTAACTTGGTGGCAATTCAGTAGAATTTCTATCTCTTTCAGATTTTGGCTTGAAGAAATCTTGCAAGAGCTCTAAATGATGTGTAGAGAGAATTTTCATGGGACATATTTTTGGGAGTAGTTATCTGTAGAGTTGAGACAGCATGAATCTTCAGTATCAGACTGAAAAATGACAAATCTGTACCAGACTAGTTTGGGTTTATTTATGTGTGTATGTTTATACAATAAAAAATACTATGTAGATTTATTTTTGTATAAAATAAAAACAGGAGGGAATGTGGCCATGAGAAGAAAACTGTCTGCTAAGTTACTAGATGATTTAAATTTAGAATCATAGAATAGTTAGGGTTGGAAAGGACCTTAAGATCACCTAGTTCCACCCCCCCCGCCATGGACAGGGACACCTCCCACTAAACCATACCACCCAAGGCTATGTCTAACCTGGCCTTGAACACTGACAGGGATGGAGCATTCACAACTTCCCTGGGCAACCCATTCCAGTGCCTCACCACCCTTACAGTAAAGAATTTCTTCCTCAGATCCAATCTAAACTTCCCCTGTTTAAGTTCTGACCCATTACCCCTTGTCCTGTCACTGCAGTCCCTCATGAAGAGTCCCTCCCCAGCATCCCTATAGGCCCCTTTCAGATACTGGAAGGCTGCCATGAGGTCTCCACGCAGCCTTCTGTTCTCCAGGCTGAACAGCCCCAACTTTCTCATCCTGTCTTCATACAGGAGGTGCTCCAGTCCCTGATCATCCGTGTGGCCCTCCTCTGGACTTGTTCCAACAGTTGCATGTCCTTTTTATGTTGAGGACACCAGAACTGCGCAAACACAACAACTACGCTACTTCCATAATGACATAAAGCTGTAATTTATTCTCAAATCAGTATCAAAGTACTTAATCTTGCTTAATAGTTAACATGATACCAATGTGCATTTATTCTGTCATTCTTTCATTCCTACTCCTGTTATGAAAGTGTATACGTAGTGAAGACCACATATTCCAGATCCACAGTAACTATTACTGGCATTAGGGCAGTCGTTATTTTTAGCAGATTTGGGAAATCAAGTTTCCTTGGTGCTGCTATCTTTCACTGGAAATTATTTTCTTGCTGAAGCAGCATGTTGCTCTAATAAACTTTAATAAGCGTATCACTTGCATGAGTTGCTCTTTTTGTGAAGTATATGTTACTGTGTGAGCTGTGACAGAGCTAGTGTGAAAACCTTTAAGCCTGGTCACCACCTTCCAAAACAATACCAGAGTGTCTTGGAGGCTGCTGGGTGTTAAGAAAATGTCACTGGTTGAGCAAATATTCAGTAAAGAGCCAGAAGTTTAATTTCAGGCAAACAGGGTGTGTAAATGCTGGAAAAATCCTTGCGCATCAAGAAAAGCTTTTTAATAGATTTCGTAGGCTTTCAGCTCACCAAGGGGTAAGTTGGTAGATGAATTTGAAAGTGAAACCTCTTGAGTAAAGTACACTATTTGGTCATTATCTTCTGACAACAGAATTGTTTTATTCTGAATCTTTTGTAGAAACTTCTAACAAATGTCTGGTAAATGTCTAAGATACTTTATTTTCTTTAACTTAACAAGGATTCTTTTGGTTTGTGTATGTGAAAGTCGTCTTGCTGTCTAATATGTTTGGTATATCCTACAGCGAAACCTGGTTCCTACAGATGAGATTACAGTGTACTACCGGGCACATCCAGAAGGTGACTACCTGGATACTGTTATTAAGGAACATACAGATTTCATTTTTGCAACAATAAAGGCTGCCCTGAAGCCTTACCCGGTGCCTACCTCGAAAGAAGTTCTTATCCAGGAAACAACCCAAGTAAGAAGGAAAAAGCCTTGACTGCATAGTTCATTTTATCTGCTTTTAACTGAACAAAGTGCTTCAATTACAGAAAAAGTGAATGTATTTATTTGTGTGATATAGTGGTTATTTTCATATGTCTGAAGCTCCGTATTAGTATTTTTGGTTTAACAGAGAAGAATTGGGTTCTCTGTATAGTGTAGTTGAAAATGAAGTTGCTTGAATACTGAATTAACTGTTTTAGGTAGTTGTTTGTGTAAGCTTAATACACATTGTAATTTGTATTTGGATTAGTGCATTGTTTACACAGCAAAAATACTGCTGCTCTGATCTCTTTAAGTTAATAGGGTTTTTCATTAGAAATGTTCTCCTTGGAGGCTATATTTTCCCTTTTGGCTTAAGACCAGCTTCACTTACTAATGTTTGAGTATGTTTGGTTTTTCTTCCCTGTGTTGCTGAAATTCAGTTTTTGGTAACAGTGCAGTTCTGTGGATTGCTTATTCTTGCAGGAGCAGATTTGAGCCGTTTCCTTTATTTTCTTTGATTGTTTCTTCTTACATGTTTTGAGAATGCTTGTGCCATGCCTTTATTCAAATTTACTTTATTCAAAAGTTCCTAGCGGAATTGTCAATGAAATATTATTCAATCCGTGCTAGGCTGGGAAGACAAGAAGATAAATCAGACTTACAACTTGGCTTTACAGAATGGCTTGGAGGTCTGAAAATAGGTGAAAGGAAAGCACATATTTTATCCATCTTAATAATAGTATGTGTAAAGGAAATGTTTTACACTTAATTACACTTCTAAAGTTGTACAGATTGGAAACAGAGCTCTGTTTGGCCTTTTTCAAAGCCATTCTTTTATTATGAAATTTTAAAGCTTCTTAATTTAATCTAGTGACAAGGGTATGGAAAAATACTACATGAAAGTGGAGAATATTGTGATTGAGAAATCAATGACAATAGTTTGCTGTTTCTTCTAAATACTCATTTGATTGGTGGACAGTTTGATGTTAAAGTCAACATCAAATCTAAATTATAATGTAAAATCAGCTGGAAAAAAATGCCTAGTTCTGGGAAGCACTTTTCTGATTGCCTCTGAAATTGCCTAGTGCATGAGCTGTAAGGTTGGCTGCTGTGTCTTTGTCTTTCTCTGAAAGATTATATGCCTGTGCAAGTATGTTTTCCCCCCACTGCTGTTTTTCTGTTTTTCTGAATAATAATTGAACAGATTCTAGTGAAGAAAAACATTGTGGAAAGCTGAAAGATGAGTCTATGCTGTCTACATAAAGATGAATTCTTGCCCTTTCAGAAGGTTTTATGGGTATAATTGATAGCTGTTGTTGGGATGACAGCAAAAAACAGACACCAGTTTTGGGGGTGATGAGCTGATGTGAATTGGTGGTAGGAGATTTGTGGGTCAGACTATGTATTTGCACAAATGTCAAGTTTGAGACTGGGAACACCTAAAAAAATTAACTGAGGTACCACTGTATATGACAAATAGTTCTGCATGGCTGTTGTGATTGATGACCAAGCTGATAAAAATGTCATCGTCTTGCAGTGGTCCTACAGCTGAGAGCTTGCAATCTTAGGCATGAGGTTTGTTTAATGGGGCACAAAACCATTAGCAAGGAGTGTCGTGGTTTAAGCCTCTGTAACTCATGCAGTCACTCTCTCACTCACTCCCCTCTTTCTTCCCCCAGTCCCAGGGGGATGGGGAGGAGAATCAAAAGAATGCAACTCCCACAGGTTGAGATAAGAACAGTTTAGTAACTAAGGCATAACACAAACCACTGCTGCTACCACCAATAATAATAATGACAAGGCAAATACAAGGAAAGAATACAGTCGCTCACCACCCATCCCAACCAAGCAGTGTACCCCCACCCTTCCAGGTCTCTGCTCTCTGTTTTTACATCCTGGACATGACGTGCTGTGGTATGGAATAACCTCTTTGGTCAGTTTGGATCAGGTGTCCTGTCTCCTTCCTCCCGGCTTCCACTCCTCCCTGGCAGAGCATGAGACTCAGAAAGTCCTTGGTCAGACCAAAACGTTCTAAGCAGTAACTGAAAACACTGGTGTTATCAGCGCAGTTCCCAGGCCCAAAATCAAAAACACAGCACTGCACCAGCTACCGAGAAGGAGAAAAATGACTGCTACTGCTGAACCCAGGACAGGGAGTTATTGCAAGTTCTGTGTACCAGAGCTATACAGTTTATGTGTGGTAATTGAGCAAAGAAAAACTTAATGTAGAGTTGTTTGTTATTATTTTACTTTAAGGAGTCTCTATCACTATGAAGTACCTCCATACAGAGTCAAGCTGTGTCTTTGCCACATGGTCTGCCTGCTGCACATTTAGCTGGTCACTGAGCATACAGATTTGGTGGGCCTCTGACTTGGTGGTCATGTACTTCAACTTTCAAATAGAGGTTGTAGAGGGAAACAAATCAGAGCTTAGAGCAACTGTAAAGTCTTCCTTGTGAAGACTTGCCGCCTGGGACTGCTCAGGGCAGACATTTGACTGTACTCCCTGTTCTGCTGCAACTAGCTTGTTGCAGTAAGAGCAGTGAATAAACATACCTGAAATTAAGAAACCCTTTGATAGAAATCCGTTCAAGTTTGGCTTTTTGTAGAGAGTTGAGGATAGCTACAGCGGTGGGCAATGAATCCGTAATTTGGTGCATCAGATGTGGCTGCGGTTAATGGTCTTTAGTCATAACTGTGTGGCATTTTGTACTAGCAGTTTCAGGCATGAAGACTATGGAGATGTGAGTTCAAGTTGAGTTGTGCATCAGCTGTCTTCTATTGGTGGGTGCTGATAAGCAGCACTGACATGGAAAATTCTTTAGTGACCATTGCACGCGCTTTCAGGTATAAAAGCAAGCGCAAGTTAAAAGAACTAAGTGTGTAACTCCACATGTGAGTGTGTAAGTTAGCTGAGACAGGATCATTGTACCAAATTTCTTGGTTGTTAAAAGGAGTAACAGAAGTGTGCGTGATATTGAATATGTGTGAATACTGAGACAAAAATGAAATGCAGTCTGTCTTTTCTGCAAGTATTTTGATTACGTTCAGGATGATTTTTGCTGTGAAATTATCCTGATTCAATTTTTGATACAGGGCTTCAACTATAAACGCCCGTCCCAAAGACTTGCTGTGAAAAACACAACCAAAAAACCACCAGCAGTTCCTTGAAAATACTGGGAAAGAGCAGCAGCTACTTGAAAAATGAATATTTAATTGCTTGTAGAATGGATAAACACAAGATGAGATTTGCTGCTCCATCAGCATTTTTCCCTACTTTGTCATAGTGGCTCAGTAAGTGTAGCACTTCTAAGTTTGTCGAGTCACCTTTTGGACTGTGACTCTTGCCAAAGACTGTCTCTGAGTTTACAAAAAAAGGGCTGAAATAGCCACTTAGTACCAATTGTTCATATAAGTGATTTCTGAATGACGTTTGTTAAGTAAGAAGTCTTTTAAAGTGTGGTTCTCGTGAAAATTGGTGTAGGTGCAGGAGTAATTCCTGCTTGTACTTGGTTCAGGAAAATACCTGTGCCTGGAAAAAATGTGTTTTTAAACAGCTGTGGTTTAAGGCCTCTAAAGAATAAGCCTGTTTCTGTAGTATTGCTGCAGATTCTCAAGTCTCTTAATCCAGTCTCTCATTTGCACAGGAAAATACACTTTACATTCTTGATACGGTGTTTCAAGCTGTAGTTGACTCACTAATAGCTACTGGGGAGATAGTCACAAAGGCTGACTTGATACAAGGCAGCTGCTCCCCCTGGTTGTGCTCAGCAGCCCTGGGAGGCAGATGAAAGCTTCTCCAGGCAGTGACTGAGCAGGGCCCTGTTTTCAGATACTCCTGAACTGCTTCTGTAAGAGTATGCCTCTTGAGTACATTGCGATCATATTTTGGGAGACTGTGATCACTGTGCATCACTTGTGAGAATTAGACTGTTTATTCCTCTGTTTTTCTTATGTTAAAACACTGTTGTACCTTTAACATGTATTAAAGACAAATTTGTATTTGAAGTGCTGTCTCTGAAGGAGAGGTAAAAGTTGCTCTTTTATTGTAAGTCATGTTTAGTATAGTATAACAAGATCTTAATATTTAAGGAAAAGATTTTGTGTTTAATAGAACAGTATTCAAATAATCATAATATTTCTCTTTCTTCAGTTGAAGGGATCAGAGCTAGAAATTACACTTGTCAGAGGTGGTTTGTGTCAGGATGTTGGTCCAGCCTGTGCCTACGTCAACCTCAGAGTTTATGTTAATGGGACAGAGCAAGGTAGGAACATACCAGGTTTGATTTGCTAGCAGTGGTGGTGAAAGGTTGTTTAGAAAAGAGTGTGATGAATGTTGGAGCTGTGAATTTGTTTGAAAAGTGGTGCAAACTCCCTTCCAATAGTAGCTTTAAATAATTCTTGAAGTTTATTAAAAGCAAAACCACATATTGTCCACGGTGTCTGCTTATGTGGACCTGAAGTAAATACTTGGGTGTGCACATGAAGTATTTATATTCTGCAGAAGGGTTTATATGTAAATATCTATATGGGGGCATACACACTCCATGTCTGTGTGTGTGCAGTCACCCAAGTGCAGAGTGTGTACCTGGAGCATTGCTAATTCTTGAAGTAGTCCTGCAAACATAGGTGATGCCTTTCTGTGAGATACCGCTTTAAAGAAACTTGGTTATTAAGTATACTGCTAAAAAGAATACTTAAAACTAGTGAATAAAATGGCTATGTCTTGGATAATGAAAAGGTGAGTGCAGTGATGTCATTAAAAGTATTACAAGGGTGAGTTATATATTAAAAGGAGAAAAAACTGCACTCTTTGGACTTTTTTTTGCTACCTGTGCTTACAGTTTGTGTGTCAGAGTAATTGTGCCTTTTTTAATGGGGGTACAGAGCTGCTTACTGGGAATAAAAGTGAATGTAACCAAGCTGGTGAATGTTGCAGAGGGCATGTAGTCTCTTGGTTTTTAATACAATACTAGATTTTAATTCAGTGATGTAAGAATTTTGACTGCTTTGTCAATAAAAACAAATTTAACTTCCATGCTCCAAATCTGAAGTACACTTGAATCCATTTCCCTGTTTGCTTTCCTCTTTCCTTTTTTACTAAAAAACTACCAGTGTTGTCAGTTAGTAGTTAGCTTAGAAACTCACTAGAAGCAATTTGCAAAAGTCATTAGAAAATCATTAAAACTTGAATGTTGCTTTCAAACTGTGCTTTAATTTCTCAATTTTGGTTTTTAGATGGTGTGTTGCTGCTGGAAAATCCAAAAGGAGATAATACCTTGAGCTTCGCTGGACTTGTAGATGCTGTCTCCTGCATTTTTGGTCTTAAAAATTCAAAATTGACAGTTTTTAATGGAAAAACAGGTAAATGGAGTATGGCAAAGAAAATTGAAATGTTTTCTAGCAGCAGCTAGAAGTTATTTACTGTGTAATTATTTACTGTATAATTTTTCTCTATATATGAGTATATAGATACAAAATTGACCAGAAAATGTGTAAGGAAATTGTCTATTTTATAGTACTTAGCTTAAGAGAATGTGTTTATAGTCACATCAGAATGTTTCCAAAAGCTGCTGCTAAATGATGCTCAGCTTTTCTGTTTAGTTCACTGCAGTTCCCATCGGGCCAAAATCTGATTTCTTTCAGACAGTGTTTCCATCAGGTCCGGGCTATGCTTTATGTTGGTGGCAAGCTGCGATCAGGTTTTGCATGCTTTTATTTATTTATTTATGTATTTATTTTCCCTTAATGCCTTAGTGGGCAGAGTGAGAACTTCAATTGATGCAAACTTCTATCTGTAGAAGGTATAAGTATGTTGCTTTTTCACCCTGGAGAAACCTGAGGGTCTCTGCATTTCTTCTTATTTAGAAAAATCCATGGAATATTTTTGCAGCTTGAAGTTGGCCTCTGTTAGGGCATGAGAATATTAAACATCTTCTATGGCTTATGCACAGACTTACAGGCTGTCTCACAGTTTGGTGCATTACCAAGATAATATAGCTGAAACAGAAGAAAATCATATGAATCTGATGAAAGATGTTGCAATTCATGACTAGGAGACCCTAGCAGCGGACTGGTGTTCTCTTCCCTGAGGTGAAGATGCTGGTTTATTATTACATTATGTATAATATTTCAGTACATTAGAACAAGTTACAACTTAAAAATCAGCAAACTCAGAACAGGATTACACTAATAACCAAACACTTCAGTGAAGAGATGCAGAGATAAGAGCACTTAGCAGCAGCCATGCCAGTGGCTTCAACAGCCATGCCAGTGGCTTCAGCAGCCGCTGAAAAGATGTTTCAACAGTAATAGTAAACCCTTTGAATGGTCTTGGTGTTACTACAGGCAAATCTTGAAGTTCAAGCTTCGTCTGGTTCCGCACCGTTTATATTCAGTCTAAATGAGTGATAAAGAAATGATAAAATACTTCAAAAGTGGTAACTGGACAGATGCAGAAACTGTGCTAGTGGGTTTTCATAGAAATGTTATGGCAGCAACTAAGGGGAAGATGCTTTAGTTTGCTGTTAATGAAAGGCTGCTTTGGGGTGCCCATGGGACTGAGAAGGATCACCAGCTTGTGTCTACCTGCAATATCAGAAGGGCAATGGTGTTACTTGTGCCTGTGATTCCACTGTTAGTGTTACCATTGCTGTCTTTGGTTTTCTTACTTACCTTTTCCTGAAGGTATTGCTAGAAGAATGTTTTGGGGTTTTCATATCTAATGTAATCCGTTACCTTGGTGTGATAAAACCTCTTTCCATGTGGTGCTCAGCTGAAGTGAATAGTTCTATCATACAAAATGATTATGCTTTGCTTTCAGTTATAGGTGACTTACAGGAAATTTTGGATCCCTCTGTATCTTCCTCAAGTTTCAGTTACGTTTTAAAGGAGAAAATAGTTTTTCTTGAAATCCTCTTCAAAAAAGTAGTGATATGCTTCATAACTGTGGTGTGTGCCAGTACAATTCATTGCCAGCATGCATGTTAAGAGATGACCTGCTATGGCCAAAAAGGGTTGGGAAACTCGTCTCAGTAAGATTATAAGCAGTTTGATTCCTCATTTATTTCTTCTGCCTCGAACGGGACAAAAGGATGCAGCACACATCTATTAATGCTGAATTCCGAAAAGAAGGGAGAGAATCTGAACCTTCCCTCTTCTTCCGAGGTTTTTTTCTGCTGTAGTTACAAAAGCTGTATGTCTTTCCATGTCACTTTTGTTCTGTATGTATCATTTTGGGACTTCCTATCTTGGTATGCTGATTTTAAACTTTCACTCTTTGTAAGTGGTCTGGGCAGAGCAGTGTTTTGTTTCTTTCCCTGCCTGCTTATTAACAACATGGGAATTCCCTTGGAAAGATTAGATTATCAAATTCACTTTTGTTGCAATTTGGCAGAGATCTCACCTAAGTATTGATCAGCAGAAGATATGGCTCCCTGAGGAGTCAGGGTTGGAGGCATGTACAGTGAAAATAGCTCTTCAAGTTGTTAGAGAAGAGAACTGAAATTCCTGATGTTTGGTTTGGACACAATCCCTTTGCTTTCTCAGCCCAGCCTTTGCACAGGTAACGTTAGGTAAGGCCTAATGGTGGTTCCAGGGTTTCCTTAGGCGAGGCAGGAGGTTGGTGTCTGGGAGGAACTGGAAGGAAAGGTCACGCACTCAGGACAAATTGTTGCTGAATTGTTCCCATGTGTGGTAATGAAATTGTGACCCAGTAAAACCGTATTTCTGGCTCCTTACTTTCCTTCCTGTGGTTTTTAGGGCTGTCCACTTTACTTGCAGTAATTTATTATTTTGTTTTCTAATTGTAAGGAAGATTTACTTAAGGTTGCATAATGGCAGTTCTTGTACTAAGGCCGGCTAAAATGTCCCTGTTTCTTAGTGCAACATTGAAATAATGGGACAGACATTTGCTTCCCAACAGTGTATCCATGTATTTTGAGTAACTGCACAAACACTGGGCAAGGCCTTGGGATTCGTACTGACCGTCAGAAACCGAGAATAGTATTTGTCTCTTTATACATTAAAAAACTGTAATAATTTAAAGGAAGGGGGCTGGGCTCAAGTCAGATGGTCAAAACAGTTGTGTGGGACTTCCTTTTTGCGCTAGGTTGCTGAAAAGCTGAAAAGTTTCTAAACTTATTGAAAATATTTTTTGGCTTGCACTTGGCTTTCATGGAGGTAACCCATAGTGAAGAATCATAGAATCATGGAATAGTAAGGGTTGGAAAGGACCTCAAGATCATCGAGTTCCAAGCCCCCCGCCATGGGCAGGGACACCTCCCACTAAACCATGCCATCCAAGGCTATGTCCAATCCCACCTTGAACGCCGCCAGGGATGAAGCATTCACAACTTCCCTGGGCAACCCATTCCAGGGCCCCACCACCCTCACAGTAAAGAATTTCTTCCTCATATCCAATCTAAACCTCCCCTGTTTAAGTTTAAACCCATTACCCCTTGTCCTCTCACCACAGTCCCTAATGAAGAGTCCCTCCCCAGCATCCCTATAGGCCCCCTTCAGGTATTGGAAGGCTGCTATGAGGTCTCCACGCAGCCTTCTCTTCTCCAGGCTGAACAGCCCCAATTTTCTCAGCCTATCTTTGTTCATCTTGAGGGAATAAATTAAACCATGAATCATGTAGGGCATAAAAAAAGGGGGGGGTGAAGAGGAAGATGGAAGGTGAGGCAAAAATCCCACCACAAACTTCTTAGTCCGTGTCTTATTTCATCTTTATGACTTACAATTGGCTGGGTTTTTAGTATTCTATTCTTAGCACTGTTTTCTGAACAAAAATACAGAAAGATTTCTTTTAATCTTCCATTTTTAAAAGGCCATGGGGCTGTAGGGCACCTTAGGAGAGCGTTACCACTGAAATCTCAGCTGCAAGGAGAGCCGACTTGAAAAGTGATTTTAATATTGATGAGCACTTGTAATAGCTGCTTGTTTTCAAGTGTGTTGTTATAGATGAAAAAATGATCCACTTTCTTCTTGCCGTTGCTGTTACTAGAGGGCTGTACAAACTGGCTCCATTGCAGCACTGTGCAGGAGCCCTTCATTGTGAAAATGTCAGTGCTTCTGTAATGCAACATGCCAGGTTTGTTAGTGATGCAAATGGCCATTACTGTAGCTGCTGCCTTGTTGTGCTGTATGCATCTGCACAGGTACCAGCAGCTGGGTATTTCCAGACGCTGAGTTCCTGGAGCAGTTAGTTTCTGGCTCTGTTGCCCCCTCCTCAGGGTGCTGTGTCCTACTGTGACCCATGAATGGTGTGTGAATGGCAAGCATTGCTGCTTTAGGGTTACAGTAGGAAAAATCTGCTGTTAATTCAGTTATTTTCTTGCTTTCCTGTAAGTAAAAACAAAAGCAAAGCCCCTCCTCTGCGTGAGGATGGGCCTTGCACCTCAGATGTACCAAGGAAGCGTTTGGGTAGCCAGCAATAGCATTCTTGACAAGTGAAATTTAGAGGTTTTGCCTTTTTCTTTAAAGATACATAAAAACGTTTTTTAAAAGGTAGACTTTTAGAATCTTAGAGGTAGTCTGAGGTTTTCATCCTCCCTTGGGGCGGTCTCATAAGCCTTCCACAGTGCATCACACTTTGATGTTCTGTGGCAGTTGGCAAAATTTTGAGCTTGTAGTGCGTGATTACTTTTCACCTTTTTGAGGGGAGGGTGTTAGGTTTTTATTTGGGTGTTTTGTTGGGTTTTTTTTATTGTTGTTGGGGTTTTTTTGTGTGTCGTGGGTTGCTTTGGTTTTTTTATTTCATTCTTAGGTTCAGAGGCATCCCTGGAACAAGGAATGCCACTTCTGACCCTTCGAAATTGATTCAGATGAACTGATGGAAAGTAAGCTTAGTAAAGCCTGGGCTCTGTGACATGCAAGTAGGGCTGACATGGGATGAAAACCTGTTGGAAAGAGGTGGCAGATGTGCCTGTTCTACATGTACAGGCAATGCACAGTTCTTAAAAGAAGTTTAATTTACTAACTTTTCTTATATTTGTTTTCTGTTGTTGTTTGTAGCAGAGTGGTGGTATTTCTCTCTATCTTTAATGTTGTGGCCCTCATTACCTTTGTAACAGAGTGGCTCACGTATGCGGTGCCCTGCGTATTTAATCTGTGTTCCAGAAACCTCATTAGCTTCTCAGCTGAATGGCTCTCATGGTGCTGGAGCTACTTCTAAAGTCCTTTGAGATACATGTCCTGTTCTGGGTCTGCTCTTCCACCCTTTTCTAAGTACATGTGGCTGGTTTAATCTGCTGAATCATCATCTCTTGTTGACATTAAACACAAGCATTTTGGTAGAGGGCATTATTTGTGAGCTGAGCTGCCACTGATTTCACATGTACTGTTATCTGGAGTTGAATGAGGGAAATACCCTGATGTTGCATAGTAACACATACGCCATGTTGCTTCAGCTAGGGAAGTCAGGGTGCTGGCAGTCTTAATTTAATGAGATAGAAGTGGTTGATTTAATGAATAATTTCTTGCTTGTTTGAAGTTTTTTAACTTTTTTTGTTGCCTTAGTGATCATACTGTATATGTGCATGAGAGCTGCTTTCCACAGCAGATGAAGTGCTCCGTGTTGCTAAGAAAACAAAATATTTCTGCACAATTCCACTTTTCAAAATGGAAAAATGCTCTTTCCTGAGGAGGGAATTGCAAGGAGGGAAACGCTTCCACAGTGAAATCAGTAGTTAGAAGGACTCATTGCCTGCTAATTGAGACCTGGAACTCGGCTTCGTTGTGATGGCGTGACTGGTCTCATTTTCTTTTTCAGAACTGCTGAACAAAACTGACTTGCTGAGTCTCAGCGGAAGGACTCTACATGTGACAGCAGGGGCAGCGCCTGACCTGCCCAGCTCTGCTGAGGCTCTCCTCTGCCAGTACATCAACTTGCAGCTAGTGAATGCAAAGCCACAAGGTGGGTAGGACACTGCTCCTCATTTACAGACTGAGCTTCTTGTGACACCATTGCTCACTGGTGGAGACAAGTATACATTTTCATTGGTAGATGGTGACTCTGTTTTTTTCCTGGTATTTGCTTTCTGATAAACACAATCTTCATATGTAGCTTTTCTCCCTCTTTTCATAAAGGAAAAGCAGAGCCAGGTTGAGGTAAGGGCAGCATTTAAACAGGAGTCCTTCAGCGTTTTCCTCTTTCTGACCACCAGCTCACCTGTGCTGCTTATTTTAAAAGGCTGAGTCTAAACTGACCAAAAAAGAATGAGGCACCAACTCTTTACCAGGGCATTGTAAACAGCCAGTGAAACATTTCTTAGTGCTGTTTAAAAGGTAAATGGGTTGTATTGTTAACCTGATCTGGGGTATAGATATGTATGTGTAATTCTGTTTCAGAGCTGTCAATCTTTTAACTTCTACTCTGAAACCTCACACTGGAACAGCTGTGGTGTTAGTACCTTGCTCTTAATCTCTGCCCTATATGAGTCCTGTCTGGACTTTCCATGTGGCATCTTACTGACTCTACTGGGATCCTATTTGGACCAAGAATGTGTTTTTTACTGAGATTTGATCATCGGAAGGTGCTTTGTCAGCTTCTGCAGTTCTTAATGGTTTGTGCGTCCTGTTGAGCTGTTTGATGTTTCCCAGTCTCTAGGTTACCCTGTTGACTCATGTAAAGAATTCTGCAAAATTTTCTTTGTGAAGCTGTTAGTAATCAATTCTGATAATTCTGTACTTCTGTAATTCATTACCTTATTTCGTGAATATTTGTAGGTAGATTGGTATCGGTATTGCTCAGCACTATAAAGAAATAGAGATTAAATGGAAGAAGAAATCTTAAATTTCAATTTTCCAAGATAAATGAAATAATACCATTCCTGACCAATAGTGATTCAACTGTTTCTTCTGTTCAGAATGTCAGAAAGGAACAGTGGGTACTCTTCTAATGGAAAACCCTGTTGGGAAGAATGGATTAACATACCAAGGTCTTTTACGTGAAACGGCGAAAGTCTTTGGGCTCAGAAGCAGGAGGCTAAAACTGTTCCTTGATGAAGCGCAGACTCAGGGTAAGCACAGACTTTTGGTTTGCTTGTCTAAGGACATCTGGAAGTTTTTGTTGAGGAGCAGCTAATGCAGCCTGAGATCTAGTTTAACTCCTAAATACACACTGTTTACGCATTGGTTTCTACTTTTGCCAGTTAATTCAATATTTATTTTGTGCATCCTTTAAGCACACATACATGTAGATACACAAAGTTCTAGTGCGCTCCCTTCAGGAAAAGGCCAAGACAAGTTGTGTAGAAGTTTCTTCTTTCGAAATGGAAAGGTCACTCAGCAATGTAAATGGTAGTTACGTGCTGCTGTGACTAAGGAGAGAGTGAATCTCCTCCCAGAAGTGATTGAATCTAAAGTGTGAATGTTTTAAGAGCCTGTTCATGTTTTTTCAGTTACATTTATATTGTTGCAGATATTTTTTCCCCTTCCTTTTGGAAAAGGGGAGTGGGTGGAAAAGAGTATTGGATCTATTTTAGAGTTGTGTGAGTAGTTCAGACTTGGTTGGGTACAGCAGCTGCAATTCATTCAGCATACCTGGGAAGCAGGAAGCTTTATCACATAGTCACAGATCTGAAATGTTAAAGAATCTTCCAAAATACAGACAGATGGTGAGACTTAGAAACAGAAACCTCTGATTCATGAGACAGATAAGACTGAAGATGTAGCCACCTGTAGTGCTAAGAAGTTGGACCCAAGAAAGATTTTGGACTTCGTTTGATAGAAAGAATGGGTTGTAAAGAACATGGTAAAAACCAAACAGGTTTTCTGTGTATTCAGAGAAATGTAGCTCTTCAAACGAAGCAATGCAAAGGATTCTGTCCCCTGTGAATCGTAGTGGCATGATTTAAAAGTGGTTTGGGAGGGGTACGTGGCACTTGTCTTTGAGTTATCATATGCTGCGTTACCTGTCCAGAAGCTAGCTAGGATGGGATGAATTCTTCAGGAAGTGCCCCTCACCTGATGAGGGGAGGAGGAGGAGAGCTTTTGTATAGCTGGTCTCAGCTGGGGTCACTTTGCTACCTCCTGAGCTGCGGGATCCAAGTTGGGTAGGTCAGAACCAGAGCAAGTAAGGTGTGGGTGCTTTTGTCATGGGTTTTTGGTTGTGTTTTATTTCATGTGACCTGAGCTCTCTTTATTCAAAAGCCATTTTCTGAGTTAAGTGGATCTCAAATGCTGATGAGACTTTCTAGTGATAGCTTGAGCTAATATTAAAAATAATGTGCTGAATGGTATTCACAGAGATCTGAAGACTGTAGTGTTCAGGAGCAGCATGAGGTGGAAGAACCAAGTACATCAACCACACTTTATTGCATAACGAAAATTGGATTCATGTGTGAAACCTTGTGGTTTCCAAATTCAGCCATTCAGGAGCAACTGATGCTATACACATTCGTGTTGTTTGGTTTCTGTCATTGTTGCAGGGCAAAAGGGGTTCGCAGCAGCAGCATGTGGGTTAATGAAGGTACAAAAATAACTAGTGTAGGAAACATGAGTTTTGAAAGAGGGACGTAACTGACAAAGCAGGAAAATGTGTAGCTCCCAGTTTAAGTGAGGATTTTTAAAATGTCTTAAAAGGGGAATCAGTTGCATCACTAGAACATATTTGTAGTATGAATTCTCCAGAACTATGTAAACTTTAATTAAAGTGTATAAATTGAGAGTTCACAATGATGTGAAAGATCTGACTGGTCTGTAGTTCCCTGGGTTATCCATTTTCCCCATCATGGAAATGGGGGTTATATTTCCCTTTTTCCAGTCATCGGGAACTTCACCTGACGGCCATGGTTTTTCAAATATGATGGACAGTGGCTTAGCAACTTCATTTGCCAGCTCCTTCAGGACCCGTGGATGGATTTCATCAGGTCCCATGGACTTGTGTACATTCAGGTTCTTATGATGGTCTCGAACCAGATCCTCTCCTACAGTGGGTCCAGAGTCTTCATTATCACAGTCCCTGCATCTGCCTTCCAAGACCTGGGCGCTGTTGTCAGGGCGTTTATCAGTGAAGACTGAGGCAAAGAAGTCATTAAGAACCTCAGCCTTCTCCAAATCCAGGGTAGCCAGTTCTCCTGATAGCTTCCGGAGAGGGCCCACATTGTCCCTAGCCTGTCTTTTATTCGCTATGTACCTGTAGAATCCCTTCCTGTTACCTTTCACATCCCTAGCCAAGTTTAATTCTAACTGGGCCTTGGCTTTCCTAACCTGGTCCCTAGCTTCCCGGACAACATCCCTGTATTCTTCCCAGGCCACCTGACCTTGCTTCCACCTTTTATAAGCCTCTTTTTTCCTTCAAATTTTGCTCAGCAGCTCCTTATCCATCCAAGGAGGTCTCCTGGCCCTCCTGCAGCACTTCCTTCTAATTGGGATGCAGCACTCCTGAGCTTGCAGCAGGCGATCCTTGAATATCAACCAACAGTCTTGGGCCCCCCTGCCCTCTGGGGCTGTGTCCCATGGAACCTTACTGAGCAGGTTCCTGAAGAGGCCAAAGTCTGCTCTCTTGAAGTCCAGGGCAGTGAGCTTGCTGCACGCTCTTCTCACTGTCCTGATCTCAACCTCCACCATCTCATGATCGCTGCAATCAAGGCTGCCCTGGAGCGTCACATTCCCAACCAGCCCTTCCCTGTTGGTGAGGACGAGGTCAAGCATGGCACCTCTCCTTGTCGCCTCCTCTATTACTTGCAGAAGGAAGTTGTCTTCCACACAATCGAGGAACCTTCTGGATTGCTTGTGCCGGGCTGTACCATCCCTCCAACAGATATCAGGGTGGTTGAAGTCCCCCATGAGGACAAGGGCCTGTGAGCATGAGGCTGTTCCTATCTGTCTATAGAGTGCTTCATCCACGGAGACCTCTTGGTCAGGCGGTCTGTAACAGGTCCCCCACAGTGATGTCTCCCATCGCTGTTTTCCCTTTAACCCTGACCCACAAACTCTCTGTCGACTGCTCACCTGTCCCCAGACAGAGTTCCATACTCTCCAGCCTATCCCTAACACAAATAGCAACTCCCCCTCCCCGCCTACCGGGCCTCTTTCCTAAAGAGCCGGTAACCTTCCATTCCAACACTCCAGTCATAGGAGCCATCCCACCATGTTTCTGTGATGCCAGTGGTATTATATCCCTGTAGGTATGCACACATCTGTAATTCCTCTTGTTTATTCCCCATGCTATGGGTGTTTGTATAAAGGCAACTTTGTGTAATCCCATATTCATCTTTTTGTCAATATATTTCAAGCTCCTGCCCTGAAGACAAAAAACATTCAGTCTCTTGAGTAAGGGTTCTTTTATGGTTTATTCTAAAAATAGAAAGCTGTTTTCTGTTAACGATTTGAAGTTTTTGATGAAAATAACCCAGGAATTGGGAGTTTAGTGCCTGTTTTATAGGAAAAAAAAATCACTTGGCGGAAAATGAGTTCTTAGTTTTGAAAATGTTCTTTTTCGAAACATTTTTTTTTTAAACAGGCTGCTGCCTGTTGCCTAAAGCTCACCAACTCTTCAGAAACAAATATGGTTTAACCCACATTTATAATGTTGGAAGAACATTCTCTAAATGCTTACGTGTGAGCTCAACACACGAGTTACAGGTAGTAACTCTGAGACGAGTTCAGGATGAAGACAGTATTTCTTTGTGTGCTAACTCCAAAGCCTTCCTTTGGAAGAGTTGGCACAGGAAGGAGTATGTCCTTACGTTTTGGTGATAAATAATAAATAGTTAAATGTTACTGATGTAACATGTTTATGGGGAAGGGAAGGAAGGTTAATGAGGGAATAAAGCCCTAATTGCTCAGTTGGATTATACCTATGCACTTCTAGCTTGTAGATGGGTATTTGGCTGCTTAAAGCAGCATGCTACAGTGGAAGAGATCTGCTTAAGAACAGTGCCATCGTGATTCATGAGGGCTTCTTTATTCTTTAATTCATAGGTAGCTTTTAAACTTCGATCTAGACTTTATCTGCTCAGTCTAAGGATGAAAGGTTTAACAAAGAAAGATGGGGGCCTCAGTGTTAGAAGGAGTGTGCATGCTGTTATATGGAAACAAAGCTCCCTGCTGCCATTTCTAGAATCAGCTTTCACTTGGACATCCTGTTACTTACAACTGAACTGCTCTGACACTATCTCCATGGGTGTGCTTCACAGACTTGCCTCACTTCACACCCCCGCCTCAGTCTCTCCCGACTGGAGAGGAGCCCAGGTTAGGGCACATGGATATCTGACATCAGTTCTGTGATGCAGTGCAGTGCACTTACAAAATCCTTTCGACTGCAAAACCACCAAGCCATTCTGAATGTTGACCTGTTGTGCTCATGCTAGTGCCAGATTTAAAATGATCTTTTATTTGCAAGTGTTGACAGAGATTCCAGTGTGCAGGGTAACACTTCAACCCTCATGCCCCTTTGCTGTGGTTTCAGTGCATGTATTTGTACTTAGCACTTTGAAGTTTCTTAGTAGAGAGGCCTCTGGTATATTTGTTAATCAGATTATGTTTGTTCCAAAGCTGTGCCTCCCAGTACTAAAACTAGTCTGCTTTTTTACTGGGGTAGTTTGCTTCAGCTGAGCACTGGGAAGCATTGAGCCTACAAGCATCTGACTTCTCAAGAAAAATGCTCCTTAAGGTGGTAAGAATAGTGAAAGATTTCCAGTTCCTACCACCTTTGCGAGTGACTTTCTGCAGCCACAAAGTGCTGTTACTCTGTGTTTGTGTTTCATAAATAATTATAAATCCTGAAACAGCCTGTTGGAAGTATGCAGTATCCTTACAAGAGGTTTTGTGGCGAGACTTTATCCTATTACTGTTCTGAACTATGTGCATATAGCTATGAAAAGACTTAAGGAATTGATCTGGTATGGTATGAAATTCTTCAGGCATACTCTCCCAGATTGCAACGTTCTTTTTTACAGCAGATGCAACTACAATCCTTGCTTGAGTATAAAACTCAAGTTAGTGTTTGCATGGTCTTATTGTGCTCCTTCACGTGTAGGCTCTGTATTCTGCTCTGTATTCTGTCAGAGATGGGATATCAGAGGCACTGGGTATCTGTATGGCCATTCTGACTGCTTTTCCGTGTATGGTGTTGTATTGTTAATATTGGCTTCATATCATTGCATTATAATGTATTTTGTCTGAACTAGATGTTGTTCCGTGTGTGTGTGAAACTGGGAGCTGTGGGCTGATTTAGGCTTTCAAACAAATTCTACTTTATAACCTAGAATCTGGGTATCTTCAACGCTTGGAGCAGCAGTCCTGCTATGTGGGGAGCCTTCCTTCAGTGCACTGTGCTTGAACAGGAGGGAGTTTTGAGCTGAGCAATTTATGTCCTGGTTCCATTTTGACTGAACCAGCAGAACTACCTGAACTGAAAAAAAGTGTGTGCTCATAGTCTTACCCGTATGCAAGAGCACTGACTGTGTTCTGTTTCTCTGTTTTCTTGGTTTAGAGATCACAAGGAACATCTCCATGAAGAACTTGAACATGAAGACTCTGTATGTTCGTGTTATACCCACCACAGCTGAATATTGAGAATTCCATTTTTATGAATAAGACCGTGTAGACTTTTTTTTCCACAAAACTGAAGTCGGATTAAATGAGTAGGCTTTTAGAGTAACATCCAAGTCGTGTATGGTACTTTGAACGTCTCAAGTTGCACACAGGTTGTTATCTACAAGTGCATGTCTAATATGCTGCTCTTTGGTTTCAAATACAATGTATTTTCATTATGTTATGATACTGTAAAAGCTGTTCAGAAAAATGTCAGAACTACTTAACCTTAGATATCTATGCAGTAATTTGCCTGAAAGAAATGGGACTAGTACCTCAGCAATGCTGTTCTCTGCCAATCCTTTATGCAGAGGGCATCTTTCCTTTTCTGAACTGTGGGTTACCTACAAGGCTCTATGAGATACATATCTCATGTGACAAATAGCTTTGAAACTTATTTGTTACCCTCTTTTGTTCATTCATACTAGCCAGATTTTCATGAAGTGTGTGGCTGTTGGTTTAAAATACTCCCTAATTTCAGCACCTGAAACAATAAATTTGCTTCATCTCCAAACTTGTTTCCCTGACTTGAGTGCTTTTGCTTCCTTACATTTTCTAAAGAAGATAAGGCTTGGCACACTGTGTAGATCAGGAAAACCTGCAGAAGCTTGAAATTGAAAATGTCCAGACTGAATGCCAGTGACTGGATTGTGACACTGACAGGTTTGGGGGTTTTGTTTGTTTAGGGTTTGGGAGGTGGGTTATTCACTTTGGTTTCAGATTTAAAAGCAGTTTTAGTTTTAAGTTAGTGCTGGGGGTTTGGGTTTTATAACAGTCAGTACAACTTGCAAATGTTTTACTGTTAACTTGTGCATCTGTAGGCAAGTAAAGAAGAGGTCACCTTTTTCAGTTTGAGGATGGTTTTTGACTAGTTACCTTAAACTAGAAACTTAAACACGCTGAAGTTTCGCTGCATTTCAAGAGTGTTGTTAATCAGTGTTGGAACTCGCAGTGTGCTAAACCGGAGAAGGCACTCGTGCACACAGCTGCCTTTGCTGCTGGGCCTTGGTCACCATCCTGAGAGCAAGATGATGTACCCTGAGAACAAGTGTTTAGCAGCAAGTAATGTTTGGTAAGAACAGCAAAGTCTTGCTGAGCATGTTTTTCCATTGCTGTATGTTTTTTCATCTTTACACTGAATATAAACCAAAGCTCTTTTGTGATAACACTGGGTTAGTGGGAATAACTATAAATAACTGTTCTGTGTAACTACTATATAGCTCCAGTGGACCATAGCGAAACTGTAAGTACTCATTTGAAGTAAATCGAGTCTCTGGCATTCAGCTTACATAAAATTATTTTTATCAGTATTAAAAATGTCAGTGCCTGAACCTGCCCAATCACTGGCCTGTTCAGTTTAATGAAAATGGGACATTGCCCTCTACCTTTCCCTGTAAGTCAGCTTGCTTATCTTCTTATTGACATAGTGACATGGAAATCAATTTGTATTGGCTTTCTTTTGTCACATTTACAATGTTCAGGTTATGTCTACTGTGAAGGTAAGATTGCTGCCATTCCTAAGCTGAATAACTTTGCTTTATTACTTATGGAGAATAAATGAAGATAGCAAATGATTGCAGTATAACCTTGTTAATAATGAGACACTGTAAGGGATAATGTTACTTGCATTTTTAAAGAGTTATGTGGAGTTTAGGATTTTGCGTATGTGTATTTTATTTCTTAAAGAGTGCTGCAAGTTCCGTGCAAGGACTGGGTTAGATCTGTAGAACATACAAGCATGTTTTACAGGGAATTAAAACCACAGCCAAGGTTTATGAATTCACTCTGAATTACAAACAGAAAACGATAGTAATCTTCAGCAGAACCCTTTTTCTTTCTCAAATAGATTTATAACTGCTTAGTGTAAAAAAATAAGCTGCCGTTAAGAGCAGAAGTGCTTCTTGTGACCTTAGTGCAATAATCTCACATTTCACATGTGGTAGGAGTTGAATTGGGTTTCCCGGATATTCTTTAAGTGACTGCTTAATGCTGAAAATGAAAACTGGCCTTTCCCTTGATTTGATGCCTAAGCTTCCTCTGTGAAGGTGTTCAGCAGAACAGCGCTACCTGGAATGCACTGTTAAAAGAGGCAAAGGCACACTGATAAAAAGTACAGTCAGAGGGAAAGGATTTAAATTATTCACTCACAGGAAAGGAGTGACGGAAAAGTGTTGCTGATAATTCTCTATGTCTCCCTTAGTTCTTCAGGCCCTATGCAATCAAATGAGCTTTAAGACAAAGTTATCAGAGAAAGCACTTTAGTTTTGTAGACCTGAAATTAGCCTGGTGAGTTTGTGCATGAGGCCGCATGAAGGCTGGTGTACGAGCAGAGCTACCTGATACCTGCTTCTCCGAGTGTGGTTATGGGATAATAGAGTTTTTACGGTGCTCTGAAGAGTGACCTGAGAACCAGAGCGAAGTAGGCTGTTGTTTCAAGAAAAGGAGACGATAATGGACTTCAGTGTCAAAATGAAGCACAGGGTTGGTTGTTAGTTTGTTTTTTGTTGGGTTTTTTTGTGTTTTTTTTTAATCCGGTTTTCACCACAACTTCATGTGCAAACAGGCGGCTGGAGGAGTGCTTTCCTGTGCGCTTCTGGTCTTAGCACAGAAAAATGAGACAAAACATGGCCAGAAAGACAGTGGAATGTTGAACTGCTTTTACAGAGTCTCCACAGTGTGAGTAGGGTGCGCCTGTAACACACCACTTGTGCAGGGACACCACCTTAATGGAGGGAGGGCCCCTAACTGGCTAGGGATGTCTTCTAGGTTTTCTTGATGTTATCTGGCTGCATTTCCTTCATTTCGGTAAAATACAAATATATGTTCCTGTGCTTGAGCTGGAACTGAATGGAAGCACGCTTTGAGCAGCGTAAGAACATACTCCCACTCCCATGGTGAAAGTCTCATTCCGAGTGGCAGTGTGACATCTTGTATGGGCAGAGTCACCCTACCTCTTTCTTTCCAGGGTGTTGGACTTAATTTCCATGATCAGAAATCCTATGTGGTGCTCACTGGTGGTTTCCTTGCCCTGCTTCACCTCAGTGTCTTTTCTTCATGGCACATACTTTTCATCCTTCCTTCCTCCTTCTGACTTTTCCTTTGTCTATTTTGTTGTTGTTGTTGCTGTTAATTTCTCAGCTGTGGCTTTCTGTCCACATTCACATACTCCTCATAGGTTGTGGTGACTGGAACAGAAACCAGAGTGTGCCCTTGCACTCTCCAGGCTGGTCACATCGCAAGTATGGAAATGCCCATAAATGCTGTTTCTGTCTTTGGCAGGATTGGTAAAAGCTGGCAGAGGGGAATATTGAATATGCGTAGGACAGGTGATGGAAGGAGGAGACCCGAATTTATCTGAGGACACTGCTGAAAATGCTTCTGGGCCAGCTAACTTGACATCAACCTTTTACATAAGTATGTAACTTAAAAAACAGTTGTTAGAGAATTAAAGTTTAGTTTTGCTTTCAGGTGCCGCTCTGTTGGTTGGCTATGATCTCTTGCCTCTAAAACACACTGACAGTGAACGTTAGGGACAAGTTGAGACATGTTTGGGTGAACTTGTGCTTTCTCTACCTTCCTTCTGCACATCCATTTTTAGTATTTTTTTATTATCATTATGGGTAATGTCATTGCTTGAGAGAATTTCTCATGGGATCTTGAAGTGGGGAATGTTTCTTACGAATTTTTTTGAGTTTTTTTATGCACATGTATAACCTCACCTAGGTTGGACTTACTGTATCTTGGCCTGATGTGGTACTCTTCAGGATTTATCTACATCAGTTAGCTTCCTTCTTAAATAGCTTGCTCTACAAATTGGGTCCCAGACCACTATTGCCTGTCTCGGCATAAGGAAAAACACTACCTAGGCCTTCAGGACTGAGTTACGGAATTCACTGTGCTCTGGAGGTTATATTCTTGAATGTGGCTGCAGTCTGCTGGCCTCCTGCTGTTTCCTCTCAGCTGACAGCAGGCTCACTGAAATGTGGGCAGCATCCAGCGACCTGTGAGGCTGGACTTGCTGAACCACCTTTTTGCTGTCACGGAGCTGTAGGAATGGTACAAACCAGATCTGTTGTTAGAGCTGTGTCCAGGAACTGTGGTGCCACGGCTTAAAAAAACCAGAGACATCTTTCCCCTGCCCCTCTAACCCCTGCCATTTCCCCTCTTTGTCTCAAGCAACAGCCCCTTGAATCTGTGGAGGCTGGGTTGGGCTCAAGGTGATTTATCTTTCCCATTTCTACCAGATAGGAATTGAGCCACAGATCCTAACTGGCACCCTGGACACTGCATGTAGCAGAAGGGCCTGGCCCTGGTCAAGACCAGTGCTAGGATGACATGCTTGTTGGGCTTAGCAAGAGACACCAGTGAAGCTGTGCGGACAGCAGAGCAACATGGTCGTCTGTTGCCCACCAGTCCTGTTTCCTTCTTTCCTCAGAGTAAGTCAATATAACGGTGGGTCAGCCTAGCTATAAGCCATAGTGGTTTTATTTCCTTTTTCAGTTTTATTTTCCTTTTTCAGTACTACAGTCAAAACCTTGCATTTCTGATTTGCTTTCATGCAGTAAGGAAGTATTGACTGTTGGTATCCTTCTGCTAGTAGCTTCCAGAGAGAAGAGTGGTTTTAAGGAGAGAAAAATAAATCAGTGTCTCTTCATCCTGTTGTAAGTTGAATAGCAGCTGATCAGCTGAATGGCCCTTTGCAACTCAGAATCTCTGTTTTTCCTGTTGGTAAAGGTGGAGCCTGGGTATCCCTGTTACCACTGGGTAAGCACAAAGCAATTATTGAGTACGTCAAACCATTGTTTTGCTCTTTATCTGATTTCTTATGGGATAGATTCCACACTGATGAAACAGATTGACAAAAGAATGTGTGCAAATCCCTAACAAAAGGTGAACTTCAAAACTGTCTCAACTGGTTTCCTTTAATGTCTTTCTTTCACAGAGTGAGCAGCACAGTGTCATCCCCGCACAGAAGCAGCTTTACAGCACGAGTGCTGCTTGCTGAGTTAAGTTTACTCTCGCTGTGCTGTGAGTGGTGGTTCACTGGGCTTGAGGAAGGGTGTGTCTTCAATCATCTAATGTTTTCTCCACTTAAAATGTTTATGTAGCAAATATAATTATAGCTTCTATGTAACTGAGGTGGGAAAAAGGTTCCTATTTCGGTATGGCTGGGTATTTCAGTTAATTTCCCGTCTCTGTCTGCACAAAGTTCCAATCAGAGGCCACAAAGCTCCTCAGAAGACTTCAAAGGTTCCTTGTAGATGCAATTAGAATAAAATTGCCCCTAAAGAGATTAAACTTTTTGTAAGACTTTGTCTGGTCAGAGATAAGGCAGTTCTGTATACACTGTCCTGAATTTGCAATGTGTTCCAGTTCTCTTGAGTATTCAAACCAGTGCAGCTGAAATCTCCCAAAAAAGCAAAATGCACCCTGGCATGTAATAGTTGCTATATTTGCTCATGTACGACAGCTGGACAGCTATGCGTAAGGTACCGCTGTGGAATATCTTTTGTAGTACACGTGAAAGGCAAATTCCCTTTAACTTTCAAGTCAGCAATTTTGCAAAGCTGAAGACTATAAAAACTTAGAGAGAGCCTGTGTTCTGTGATTGATAGTGCTGGCAAACCCTAAAATCATGGTATCTTTGGTACTTGCATTGCTTATGGATAGCATATGCCGAGTATTGCAAGTGGGAGGAGGCGGCATAGAAGCAGCATGACAAATTTAAGGTAGGAGATCTTATACTGCAGATCCTGCTTATGGACATGGTGTAGTCGAAACAAGGATGAAGGATCCTGAATATTCCTGAAGGTAAGATAATGTTAGATGAAAAAGAGTAGTTGCTTACTGTGTCAACTGAACAAGCCAAAAAATAGGCTTATGCTCTTGGAAACCAAGAGCTTTACAGTTGGTGAGGGAGTTGCAATGGATTAGTAATTAAGCAAGAACTAATAACTTCATACTCTTGCCAAACAACATAAAGACCAAAAAAAAGCAAGTGCTGGGCTGTGTAAACAAGATTATCTGGAGGAAGACGAAGTAATCTTTCTACTCAAATACTGATAAGGCTCCAGTTGCAGCACTGTGTCTGATTTTGGGAACTATGCTGTGAGGAAGATGTTGACCATTTAGAGGGAAGCCCATGCAGACAAGCAGGAATAAGGTCTGCGAAACATTACCTGTGGGAAAGGTTGGAAGAATTGGCATGTTTAGTCTACAGCAGAGAAGACTGAGGGTGAGATGTGGTAAGTCTTCCAATAAATAAGCAGTAATTGCAAAGAGAATAGTCATGAACTAGTTTTCAAGAGGCTTGCAGTTAGATCAGATAATTTAGGTCACATATGAGGAGAATGCCACATTTGCAGTGCCTGATTCCATGGCGTGGGGCTGCACATGGGGAGTGGAGAATCCTCTTGCAGAGAAGGGTGTTGGCTTTGTGACTGCCATGAATTTTCAGGTAATGTGCAACACTTGTAGCTCAATTAGAAATGCAAGATGGGGGGATGAATAAAAAGGAAAGTCTTTTGCAGATAGAGAAGCTTCTTTGATTGAAAAGTGGTTATGGAACTGAGGGAAGATCTTTGTGAATGCTTTTTTTCTTTTTTTTTTCTCTTTGGTCAAAATGTACCTTTTTGCTCAAAAGGTTCTGATACACAGATCTGGTTGGGGTCTATTTTGTTCTTACCCTGTTCCCCTATTTGGAGTACGCTAGGATGGTGCTTAGAGACATGGTTTGCTGGTGGATGTGGCAGTGCTGCGTTAGTTGTTGGGCTCGATCTTAAATGTCTTCCTCAACCTAAATGGTTCTATGGCTCTATGAAGATCCTGACTATAGAATAATCTATCCCTTGAATGGGTGGCCTAGGAAGGTGGCAAGGTTTTCATCAAGCATAGGTTTAAGAAGGGGTTATGAGAAGGTGTCCAAGGAATAGCTTGCATCTGCATTGTTCTTCGTGGAGCTGGGGGTGAACTGGAAACCCCCTCAAAGCCTTTTCTGAGCCAGTTTTCACATTTATGTCGCCTAAGGAAAAAATGAGTTTTCAGAAAATAGACTGGTTTCAGCCTGTTATTAGCTACTGTCGTGGTTTAAGCCCAGCCGTAACTCACGCAGTTGCTCTCTCACTCCTCCCCTTTCTTCCCCCCTGTTCCCGGAGGGATGGGGAGGAGAATCAAAAGAATGTAACTCCCACAGGTTGAGATAAGAACAGTCCAGTAACTAAGGTATAACACAAACCACTGCTGCTACCACCAATGATAATAATGACAAGGGAAATGCAAGGAAAGGGAATACAACCTCTCACCACCCGCCGACCGAGCCGTGAACTGAACTCTTCCGGGTTCCTCCCCCCAGTTTTTACATCCTGGGTATGATGTGCTGTGCTATGGAATACGTCTTTGGTCAGTTTGGGTCAGGTGTCCTGCCTCTGCTTCCTCCCAGCTTCCACTCCTCCCTGGCAGAGCATGAGACTCAGAAAGTCCTTGGTCAGGCTAAACATTCTAAGCAGTAACTGAAAACACTGGTGTTATCAACGCTGTTCCCAGACCGAAAGTCAAAACCACAGCGCTGCGCCAGCTACCAAGGAGGAGAAAAATGACTGCTGCTGCTGAACCCAGGACAGCTACTTTTGTGAAATTTACAGGACAGCTACTTAGAGTGAAAATTACTGTAGAGAGATGATAATCAACTGTTTACTAGTTCTAAACAGAAGACATACCTTAGGTAACTATAATAATGTGTCCATCATTCCAACATCTGAACACTTCTGTAGTACCTGGAATCCTTATTCCTTATTTCCTTTTATGTTTAACTGTGCTAAAGTCACCTGAAAGCAGCATGCCAGCACAAATGCTGATTAGGTGAGTCAGACCTGCTTTTGAACATACATAGTAGGCTATTCTGCATGTAGTTTATCAACTATTATGCATACAGGCCAGGTACAGTGGTGGATTTTGCTGGCAATATTACTTTCAAGAATCTGTCATTCACCAGATGTTAACTAGCATCTAACTTAAATCATCAGCTGTGTCAGAGAAGTGGAAGTACCTGCATTAAAGGCAGAGAAAGGGGGTTAAAAAAACCACCAACACAGGTTACATAAATGTGTGCTCATGATGGGTGCTTGCCCCAAAGAGCAACAGAGAGAACAAACTCAAACTGTCACATTTAGCTTCTACTGCAAATCATTGTGTCTGGTGGATTCGGGAGGAGCTTTATACTTTAAGATCCTGATCTTAATTCTCCCAATGAATTAGCACAGACAAGTGTCTTGAGTTCCCCTTCACCCTTTCTTGTTTTAAAAATGTCTTTCTCAGCTGCTTTGTCCTCCTCAGTGGCATCAACTTACAGTTCAAAACTGACAAAGCAGATCAAGTGGTCAACAGCTGCAGGAGTTTGTTTTCCCCACCCTAAAATTAAATTAAGGAAAATTGAGTGTATCAATGAAGAAAAGTCATAAAGGAGCTGTGCGATATCTCTTACACAGTGATAATGCGAGGATGTAATCACTGATGATGGCACGGTATCACAACATCTGTATTTGTCGTGTTTCAAGTGTATTGATGGTCAGTATCAGTGGGTTAGGATTCTTTTCTAACCTGTGTTCTGTGCTAGACTTTGTAATACTGAGTTCTGAACCTCGATTTTACAGAAGGCCTCAAATCTTTTCCACTTCATGGATGAGTGCAGCCACTGCCGTGTGAACCCCTGATTTCACTTTTATCATTTGGTGAATTAGCCAAAAGCATCAGCTGTTTCAGGGTATACCTAATCCAAATAAAACGTCTTCCTTCTGCCAAGGAAACCAGCAAGGAGCCATTAACATTCATCACTTTCAAAATGGAAAAACCTACAGAAGGCACTACAAATGTAGACGTGATGGTCTGTGTCCACATGGCATTTTTCTGATGGTATCATCAAATACAAGCACAGAAAGCATATAATAAAGAATGACAGCAATCTTACCAAAACTGAGTTGGGCAGAATTGTCAGATATTCAGCACCGACCTCTGCCTGTGTAAAAATGCTGGTTTCAGCTGGTCTTAGATGCACAGGCCTATGATTTTGGGTGGATTTCTCAGGAGTGCTAACCAGAAGTTGCACAGCACAACACTGGATCCCAAAGCATTGTTTCCATTCTCTGTATTTCTCTGTGATGGTACCTTGCACACTGCAACCTTGTTCTCCAACTGTGAGCATGTTTTGTCATCAGACTGCACAGTGGTTTCGCATTCCTGCCCTTCTATTCTAGTTTTCTGTGTATGGGGTCAAGAGATTAGACTCAAAGCCGTGTTTCTTAAGCAGGACTTGTCTCTGTGCTGAAGAGCATAAACATGGTGCATGCTGCCAAAGGGTCGTCTTAACATCTTTTGTTGTTGTTCCCATCACTGACACATGTTGAACTTCATAAGCATGGTAGTCAGGACGCTTTGCTGTTTTCCAGAGAGGAGTTTTGCGGCTGACAGTTCAATAGTGTCTGTCTTTAAAAACATTAAAGTTCTCTTCGAAGATTCTGTTCTCAGTCTGTCCAAAGTTAACTCCTACTTTCACATTTCTTTTGTGATGTGCCTGAGTTGCTAAATGAAACTGACTTTACTACTTACATCATGCATATGGACAAGTAAGGTCGTTAAGGGGGGTAGAAGGTCCCAAACCATTATTTCTTTCAAGGCAAAATATGCTGATTATTTTGTAGGCTTGCATTTTTAGAGGCTAATACGTTACCTTGAAGCCTGTGAGTCTTGTCCTCTTTGTGCTTAGCTCAGTAGCAAAGTATAGGCTTTGTGTGCTCTATTCCTCTCAAAGCTGCCATTCAGAGGCTGAGTCCAAATTAAGCTTTGTTACATGACATCAACACAAAAATGGAGGAACTGACCCAGGAGTCACTAGCAACAGGTTAATGTAATGCTTAAATAGTTTCCATCATAATAGAGAGGGAAAAGGAAATGAAGTTGTAGCAAAGTGACTTACACGCAAGTGTATATAATGAAGAGAAAAAGATGGCAAGGGAACAGAAACACAGAATACATGTAGTCCTTCGTGCAAACTTGTCTCCTTCAGCAGATGGTTTTAGGGTGTTAAAAGTTGCATGAGGCAACAATATCAAACAGTTTTTATACTCCTTTGTAATAATATGCCTAAAATATTGCCAATTTAAAACTATTTTTACGTGGAATAGGAATCACTGGAAAAAATATGTCATTCCCTTCAAAAGAGTTCCTGAAATATTTCACAGTTGTAGCTAGTGGTTCTGTGTTATGGCATTTTCCTGTATTACACTGGATATTAGTTGAAGAGCTGCGGTTGCTGGTATGTGTGCCCCTGTCTGCGTGTCGTGGATAGTCTGTTTTTCCCATTATAACAATGACACTAAAAATCACTGCCCATGGCTTGTCTCTATTTACTGTTTTGAGAGACAGCAGTGTAACGTGTTATTACTCATACTGTCACTCTCCCATTGTATGAGTAAAATAACGAAAACCTAGACCTGACCTGCCCCTAACAGCCTGAAGCTGAAACTTAGTCCAGAAGTTCTCAGTAGAGCAGAGTTGAAATAATGAAATAAGTGTTTCACATCTCAAGTACAGCACCTAAACTGCTGACTTTGGAACTTCCGAGAAATACCGAACTAATATGGTTTTTTCAGCTTCATAAACTATTGTCTCTATTTCACAAACGGATAAATGGAAGCAACTGTTACCACTGTCTTCCTTGTAGGGATGTCAAATTGGTGCAGCAGGGTACATATCTTACTCCTGTCTTTCGTGTTCTCCATTGCCATGTGAGAACAGGAAAGAAAGGACAGAATAAAGCAAAAATACTCTGTGTTGCTTATATATTGCTGAAAGCGTGTTCTAGCCTTAGGATCTCTTAATGTAATTTGCTTTCTGGTGTGGCTAATAAGTGGATAGAGACTAAATGATGATGTAACAGATACTGGAAAAGCAGAAGTGAGCTGGAGTATGGAAGTGTTGTCGTGAGCTTTCTGGGGCACTTAAGCTTGCCAGCAAACCCTGCAATGGAAAGGGTGGGAGAGCTGGACTTTTCTGTTTCCTCATTTACCTCTTTGTCTCCTCCCTTCCATTTCATAGAATCATAGAATAGTTAGGGTTGGGAAGGACCTTAAGATCATCCAGTTCCAACCCCCTGCCATGGGCAGGGACACCTCCCACTAAACCATGCCACCCAAGGCTCTGTCCAGCCTGGCCTTGAACGCCGCCAGGGATGAAGCATTCACAACTTCCCTGGGCAACCCATTCCAGTGCCTCACCACCCTTACAGTAAAGAATTTCTTCCTCAGATCCAATCTAAACTTCCCCTGTTTAAGTTTGAACCTGTTACCCCTTGTCCTCTCACCACAGTCCCTAATGAAGAGTCCCTCCCCAGCATCCCTATAGGCCCCCTTCAGATATTGGAAGGCTGCTATGAGGTCTCCACCCAGCCTTCTCTTCTGCAGGCTGAACAGCCCGAATTTTCTCAGCCTATCTTCATGTAGGAGGTGCTCTCAACTATAAAATGCTGCAGTGTTTCATCATCACTTTAACAAAAATTGGTACATGGCAACATTTGTGTGGTCTTTGTTCATTCCTATGCAGAACATAGAATTGATTTACTGAAGGTTGTAGCTTGATGAGGTAGCATCTGAATATACGAGTACCACTTTTTCACAAGAAAGGAGGGTTTACTTGTCTTTTCCCACTTTAAAGTTGAGTCATTTCCTATAAATACACTGAACATAATGAGGATTTAGGCATGAAACAGTCTGTACCAGCATTTTAAGAACCAATTTTGTATTTTTTTTTTTGTACACTTGAAATACATGCCAGGCTAATCTTAGAATGCCTTTTAAAGCTTAGTACAAGTGCTTTGTGCAATCACACATGTAAGTTGTATTTAACTTTTCATTAACTTCTCAGTGTGCTAAAAAATATGCATAATTCATTTCCCTGCTGTTTTTATGTAACCATATGATAAATGGAGGGGGGGGGGAGAAAATGAAAGATTGGTGAAGCTTTGTTATGTATGCCTACCACTGAGGAACCACTATGACTGCCAACTCAGAGCACACCACTGTATAGCTTCATTTTTATTCCGATCAGTAAGTTATATAATTAAAAGAATATTAATGTGTACTAAGAGCATCTACTGGAACACCCCCTTCTAACTGTAGAACTTTGCAGTAATTACTGCTTTAGTGTTAGGCTTTCTGACTAATATGTCATTGCAGTTCATTAAAAGTAATGTGCATACAAATCTGTGGTAAGTTTTAAGGAATGGATGAAGGTTTGCTGGTGTGTTTTTGCTGTGCTGTGAGAGATGATTGCTCTTCCTTTATGGGTTTCCTCTACTGTGATGAAGCAACCTTTTTTTCAATTATATCTTCATATCTGGGTTTGCTTTCTTTGGACTTACATAACTGGACATACACTTAGAACTGTCCTCTGTGCTTATATGTAGAGGACAAGATGATCACAGTGCATGTGCAGATACTACTTTGTACTGTAAGAGTTGATTCACTGCTGCATCTAAGCCTTTAATGCCTGCCTTAGTGCAGAAGTTCCTGGATTTTCCTTACTGAAGCTCTGATAAAATGAATCAAATGTGTATTTTCAATTTTGCCAATTGTTGGAGACCAAATGGAGAAACAACTAATGAATGTTGGTTTAACCAAGTAGTAAACAAGAGACAGTAGAAAACGTCAAGTGATAACTTGAAAAAAACCCAAAACCATGATGGCTTGATTTACAACACCTGGTTCTGCCAGCCTGCTTCCACTGTTAACAGAACAGTCTAGCTTTAGTACCTCTATTCTGTGCAAGTACCTCCTTCCCTTCCTCGGCAACAGAAAAAGTAAGGAAACAGTTTAGAGTAATTAGAGGTATTGGTGAGAAAGTCTTGATGCTCGTCCCAACCTGTTCGTTCCTGGAGAAAACAAGTCATCTGGCTGTGAGCAGGAGCATTTCTGAAAGACTCGGGGACTTTTCAGTCTTAGCAGTCCCCGCAGAACTGTCTTAGCCAAGCCCTCATGGAAGGACTGGCACACCACTCACCAATGATCTTTTCTTATCTTAGTTTAGCTTTTGTTTTCCAACAGGCCCCAGTTTGTTCCTGCCATTTTGAGCCAAGCTTTTCTAGGCAAAATTAGGGCAGCTAGCTATGTGTAATAACCTTTTTAGTTGCCACGCTCAGGAAATATGGTACATCAGATGATTTTTTTTTTCTTCTGCTATTCAGTTATTCAGTCAGAAAATTTGGTGAGATATATAAATTGTAATGTAATATATGAAAGTAATATTTGCCTCATTAGGCAGAGTTTGTAAATGAGGATAGAATATGCATCAGCCCAGAAGCAATGACAGACTAATAGCAAAATACTGTTTGCATAGGCATTGCAGCGAACACTAAAACATGCACATTTCATCTTAAGAGGATACTTCTCCAGTGATTTGTTTGTGTTAGGATATCATATATATATGTATGTATATATATATATATATATAAGAAAGAGTTTAAACCATCTCTAAGAGGTAATTATATCTTAAAAGTTTAGGGGGTGGGTGTCTGGGTGAGATAGTTTTCTGCAACAGCATTCTGTGTCAAACACTGGTAGTTTTGATCCAATTATCGTAGTAGATCCTAGAAAGAAGGCAGTATTTCCAGGATCAGTGAGTCCGGAGAAACTTGGGTTGCTTTAGAAAAACATTTCAAAGTAAAATTCATCCCTGTGTTGATCCACGATTAGTTAAAAGTTGCGTAGAAAGATTGAGAGATACCTGGATCTGGGTGCTCTTTGTCAGTAAATTGTTGCTGACAAAGATCAAGTTTAAAACTTGAAATGACAATTTTCATAGCCACACTTATTCCTATGAAGAAGTCTCATCAAATATGTTTGATTGGGGTGGTGGTGGAGAGGCTAATTTAGTTAATCCATGTGGAATACAGAGGAGTTGGGGCTGGAAGGCACCTCCATCCTCCCAGCTAAAGGTATGTTCAATTGCAGCGGGCTACCCAGGACTGGGTCCAGTCAAGTTTTGAGTATCTCCAAGGAAGGAGAGTCCACCATCTCTGTGGGCACTCTGTGCCAGTGTCTGGCCACCCTCACAGTAAACGAAGGTGGGGGTTTGGGCTTGGGGTTTTCAATTCCAGATGGAATTTCTTGATACTCAGTTTGTACCCATAGCCTCTTGTCCTGTCACTGGCCACCACTAAAAAGACTCTGACTCCATCTTCTCTATTCCTTGCCATTGGGAATTTAGCCACATGAATGAATTCCCCCAAGTGTTCTCTTCTCCAGGCTGCACAGTTCCATCACTCTCAGCATCCCCTGAAATGACATATGCTTTGGTCCCCTAACCCCCTCCCCGGCCCTTTACTGAACTTGCTCCAGTAAGCCCTTGCCTCTCTTGTACTAGCAGCCCACCAGTGCCAGGCCCTGTGCTCTGGACATGCCTCTGCACTGCTGAGCAGGGGCATGGGTCCCCTCCTGTGACCGGCAGGCAGCCCGGCAACCTGGCTCTCCTTTTTCCTTTCAATAGAGAACATTTCAGATTTTTTTTCCTCTCTTATCTGGGGCAATCAGTTGACACTTTAAATTTCTGCTGATGCAAATAAAATCAGAATTTACTGTCTGAGAAAAATGAAAACTGCTATGGAAAATAAGAAGAAAAGGCTTGTACTTTTTCCATCTGTAATGGAGGCTGTCCACATTCTTTTTGCCTTCTTGCTGTTTGCACTCATCGCTAGAATGCATGTCCGAGATCATTAGACGGACCTATGGAATTGATTATAAAGTAATATGTGATCATGATGATATTAAATGTACAGATAAGATCCTGGTAAAAACTCGCTCTTTCAATAATCAAAGCCTGCAGGTGAGATAACACACAAAGGTTACACGACGAGAACATGAACTGTCTTGCTGCTGCCATTTCCATACGCAGTTAACCGCACAAACTACTGAGTCAGCACACTGTATCAAGGATGCTGGTAATTGCGGGATTCATTTGCAAGTAGTTGGTTTAGAGGTACCTGAGTCTATCCACGTCTGACAGGAATGCTTCTGTTCATCTTACCTCAGAGCTCATTTGTAATAATTGCAGAGATTCAAAGTGACTATTTATAGAGTGCACTGGAGAAATAAGTACTATATTCATTAGCTGGAGTTTTGGCCAGAAGCTGAAAAAGTGAAAAAGCAGACTTCAATGTTAATAGATTGCAGAGCAGCCCAACAGCATTGTTAACTCCCTTTAGCAGTGACTTAGCTCTCCTGAGTGGATCCAAGAGCTTCCTGATTGTTTTTCCTGGCATCTATGACCACTTGCTTAAAATGCATGTTGGCAGATTTGCCTTGCCCTTCTGCTGGTTTTTATGAAGAGTTTAAGTATGAAAGGTAAGTGGGCTTCCCAACAAGATTGCACAGATTTAATTTACAACCTGAAGTCCAAAGAAGGCATTTTAAAATACTATTATTCTCAAAGCCAATTAATTATTGTTACCCTAAGAGTAGCACGCTAAATCTGGTGTTTATCCAGTGACCACTGGGAGCATGGCTAGATTCTGTCTGCCTTTCTGAATCCCCTTTGATTCACAACATGAATCTTATGTTATTGATAAGTATTTTCTTTTAGACATTTTTGTGCAGTATTTTTCCTGGAAATTTCTATGGAAACCATTGATGACAACTAATATTTACATCAATTATACTGCTTTCCCTTGGGAAACTGCTGTAAAAAGTGAGGGCTGACTTTCAAATTTATAGCAATGTCGAGACAAGTTTGCCAATACTCAGCTTTGTTTTGCAGTACTGACCCTTAGATCCCACTTTGGTTTTACTGCTTTTTTGGTTATTACTCTTGCTTTTGAAATGACCCACATCCCATGTCCAAGGATTTTGTTATCTTCCACATTCAAAATCTTTGTTACTAGCACTAAGGATTATGCAATCTTGGGCCTATTTCACTCTCTCAGTATTATTTCTTGAGCAGCAAAGTCAAACAATTGACATATCAAAAGACCCGTGTTTGAGGACGTTATTTGTGATTATGACTGCTGTCCTCCAAATAAGGTTAAAAGGTGTTTTTTTCCTGAACTGTAAAATAATTGTGCTGTGATTGGTAATTCACTGTCTTTTGTTTCTCACATCTACAGTGTTTTCAGGGGGTTTAACTCAACACTGTGTCCACCTGAGCAGTTTTCCTCACATACTTTCTTGTGAGTAAATAAATTCATCAAAATATGGAAGTTGTTCTTAAAATGACTCAATTTTTACTAAAACCTTCAATTTTGCCAACTGATTTCTCAGAGTAATCTGTGGAATAGATGTTATATGGGATTTGGGATTTTTTTTAAAGGAGGCTTGCTGCATAACTTAAGAGGATTGCCTCACTGTGTTGCAGATAGGTCTGAATATTGCAAAAAGCTCTTTCTCACTGTTTACACAATGCAAATAAAAGAACTTTGTGACTGCTAATGAGTTCAGAGGTAAAAAAAGATGTTCTGCCCCCATTTATATACATGTATTTGGTAGATAATGACAAACTAAATCAGATTATGCATCTGGCAAACTCATTTGTGGCCATTCCAGAAAATATACAATCAGAATATTACGTTCTTTCCTTTCACCATATTCTCCTGACTGTTCTGGGGGCTTTTGTATCCTCTTTCTTCAGGCTTCTTGGTTTTGGTGGTGTTTTTTTGTTTGTGTTTCTAGAATGAAAGTGGTGTGGACATGTCCCTTATGCCACAGAAAATGGCCTTTTCTGTTGTCTCTGACAAAGTGCTTTTTGGGGCAAGTTCATCAACTTTATGTCAGCTTTAACAAATTAATTACAATTTGAGAACTCTTCTTGCCAGGGAAACACCAGATTTATTTTACAGAGAAATCAATTGGTAACTTGTAGTCAAACTTATTTCTAGCCAGGGCGCTAAGAAAGTCAGCTTAGGAGCTGTGGCTGCCCTATGTAGCTGCTTCACACCAGGCGGATGCTGAAGTCCCTCTACTTTTTGTATAGCTGAAGCTGGGCAATATCAAGGTCATTTCGCTTAAGTACAAATATAATGTGTGATTTGCTCTTGACTGTTTTTGCTTTGATACTGAATTACAACTGTGACAGTTGCAGAATATCCCAATATACCTAACAACCTTCTGCTCAACCTTTTCTTTAACACAAAGCAGAGGAAGAATTTTTGTTATCTTCCCTAGTCTCCTCCTTTGGTGCATAGAACATTCAAATGCTAAATACAGAAAGAAACTTCCTCATGCTAACTGCTATAAAACTTCATGGCAATGTCACAGAATGCTGCTGGCACAGCCTTTGTCTGTCATTACTTTTGCTCATTAAAAACAATAGAGATTTAGGACTGGTTGGCCTTTCACTGGGAGACTGTGATGGGAGGGTGTGAAATTACTGCAGGAGATGGCACTGGTTATTCACAGGGGTATGCTTTCTGCTGTATCAGATGCTGGACTTAGGCCATAGCTTGGTGGCATATGACACCATGGGAGTTTTTTCTTGATAGCAGCTAAGGCTGGGTCTGGACATTCTGATAGTTAAATGTCTGAATTTGTTATAAAAGAGTAGGACTTCATGGCTGTGAGTCAAGTATAGGTACTCCAGCTACCCTGCCTGGTCCTCATATTTCACAAAGCTCTGTGCTGCTGTATAGCAACTCCTCGTACAACATTTCTGCCTGCTTCATAAAGAATGATGACAGGTTTTATGATCGCACTTTGCTCTTTTAATCTACGTGCTACTACATTTTTGGCAGATCATGTATTCTTCACTTTCATTCCTAGTCTTGCCATTTGGCACCAACATCGCTTCGAATGTGTAAACTCTGCAAATGCATAAGGATTCCTTGGATGGAAGATGTTCTCTGTATGTGATACGCAAATATCAAGTTATATTCTTTAATGCATATATCTAGTTCTAGAAGTTTCACAAAGGATGCTGAAATATGAAGAGCTGTTTCATTTTAACATTATACAGCCAAAGCTGTTGAACTTGCATCCATTATCCCCTCATTTTTGAAATATTCTTGAAATTCCTTCATCCATTTTATTAGTGTGGAAATTAAGCTGTAGGTTGTGAAAATTATGTACAGCTGAAACCCAAGAATGACTGTCTGACAAGTATAATTTACTATTAGATTATCAAACTTGAGGCAAGCACAGTGCCAAGGTGTTTGGTGATTATATGACCTCCTCTCCTTTACATTCTTTTGCCAAAGCAGATTGACTCCATGATGCCTATATTCCCTCATTAACCAGGAAAATTAGGACAAATTTAAAGGAATGTATAAACCTTGCCTTATATGAGAACGTGCAATGAATTTAGGGCAAAATGTAATTCAAAAGATCCTAATCTCCAAAGCATATTGACAAGTGTTAAGGTAGTAATTAGTTGATGCTGTTATTGTTAACATCTTGTCATATTATTATTTATGTTGTAGTAGTATTAAAGCCTGTACATAGGAGGTTGAGTTCCTGAAATGCTGTAGTAAAAGAAAGAGAGATGCTGAGACATCTGTCCTGTACTATCTATAAAAGCATGAGGCTGTCTTCTAAAGCTGACAGAAACTTAAGATATTCTATGTGACTGCTTGCATGGGAAAAGATTTTTCATAGGCAGGAGATACTAAAATGAAGAAAGCTGCCCTGTTATTCATTCTTTATCCCAAGTGACAAACAGCCACGCACCTCTGCTGTTTCACCATGATTTCAAGAATCATTCGTAGGGGCCAGATACCTGAAGATGGAGAGTAGGCAGGGAGAGTAATCATTTGTTTGTACTGCTCCGATGCTATCAGCCCCAGCTGCAGCAGCTGACCAGCTGTGGATGTTGTGATGTGACAAACTATGCTTGGAGACTATCTTTCTGTGCACTGGTTAAATGCTGAGCTCTGTGCTGCGGTCCCTGCTGTTTAACAGGTGTGGCTGTATGTGGATTTAGATTTCTTGTAAGAACAGTCTCTAGGATGTAACGTTTTTATGCAGCACAGGATTACCACCAAACGTGTTTGCATGCAGCTAGTAAGAAGGCGCATCTAATGCTTTTCAAGCGGTGCTCCAGTCATCTGCTTTAAATAATTAATAAGCACAAGCTGAAAATAGCACCGCGATTACCTAACGTTTGCATGATTATTTTTGTAAACATTTCATTCAGGCTTTCTCTGCCATCCTTCTAAGCATTGTCAAAACAGAAATGCTGCTATTCTTGATTAGTTTTCCTCAGTTTATTTGATCTTCACCATGCCCCACAGGGATGCCTCATGGGAAAGCACTAGAAATGTTGATTCTTAGCTGGCAGTAAGCATGTGCTTTAAGACTGAATGGGAAATCCAATCTAGGTGCTTGTGAGTAGTTACAGGTTTCTAACTTTTTCCAAGGTTAGTAACTGAGCTACAAGTCTGTATTTCACTGATGGCCTTGTCTGAAAGCACTACAAAAATACAGCGGCAGCTTCTCTTGGTTTTCAGTGAGTTAGAAATAGTTTTAAAAGATGTGGAGGGATTTGTACTTTTGTGATGTTGGCTGTCCTACTTTTTCCTGAAGTCCTTGCTGAGATAATGCTAAGACTGGAATTCAAATGGTGTTAAGGAAGAACCCAAGATAGTAATCAGAATGTAATTAACAGTGTATCATCTCTCAAGCTACCAGGGCTGGCCAGCACTGCTGTTCACCAATAAAAAGTGATGGACTGTATCCAGTTTTCCAAGTCAAATGCTAGTGTTGTTTGCTGTAGGAGTCTACAGGTGCTACAGGTGTAAGGTGCCTGAATCCTGTCCACCAAACAAAAATCCATCCCATCTACCCAATACTTTTTTTCTGCTCGTCAAAATTTGTTCTATTTCACTTCACCTCTGGACACATTTGGTAACTGGGTTTAACTGCCATGGTGAGAAGATTATATGGCACAATGGAAGTCTAATTTATGTGTAAAACCAGGAAGGTTTGGTTAAATACCCAGTGTTAACTACTCTGGTTGTGTTCCAAAGGTACCATCCTCTTTTTGGCAATCTTGTGAGGAAAAATAACATTTTCACATCTATGCTGTGGGGTTGGTTGTTTTTTTCCCCACTAATTCTCTAATGCTGGAGCGTTGGTTCCTCAGTCTGTGTCATGTACCTCACCTGTACACCATGCTTTCTTCATAAAGGGAAAAATAGACATCCTTTCCTCCAGGCCTTCTGCTCCTGCACCGTTCTGCAGTCCAGGGAGGACTCAATCTCAGATTCGGGGTCAGGCCTTCCCCTCCCTCTTTTTGGAGAATTCTTATTGAAAACTGAGAGCATGAAGAAAGAAAACAAGAAAGAAAACAAGGCAGTTTTTGCATTAGGCCTTTGCTATGGACAGAGGCGATGGAATCGGCTCTGGCTGAGCTGGCCGAGCCGCCCTCACCTGCCTGTGCACGGCTCCCACCGCTACCCTGACATCTTGCAAGGGGAACATTTTAACCTTAATAACTTGTCCAGCATAAAACTGTGTGTGGGGCGGCGGTACCCGCGGCCCTTCTGCCGCGCTCCCTGCGGGGCTCTAGCCTCTGAGGGCTGCCCTGGCCGGGAAGCCTGGGCCGAGGGGCGCTTCACCCCTTCCCAGAGCCCCGGCGGGGCTGGGCGCGGCACCGGCCTCTGCCCACTGAGGGGAGCCCCAACCCCGCCGGGGGAGGCTCGGCTCGGCTCGGCCGGGGCCGTCACCTCGGCGGGGAGGGGAGAGGCGAGGAGAGGCGCTGCCCGCCCCCTCCCCGGGCTTCCCCGCTCAGTCTGACGGAGCGCCGCCGCCCACCGCAGCGCAGCGGCCCGGCGCAGGAGGGAGGCGCCGCGCGCGGCCCGACTTCCCCGGCGCCGCCGCTGAAGGGACAGCGGCCGCCTCCGCGCTCCCGGCGGCTCCTCTCGGCTCCGCTCGGCTCCGCTCGCCGGCTCAGGTAGGAGCGGGAGCCCGGCGCGGGGTGGGGGTTGCGGGGAGCGGCTCCTTCAGGCGCTGCCCCGCGCTGAGGTGACCTTGAGGAGCTGGGGGCGGCAGGGGAGCGCTGCGGGGGGGAGCGCGCCCCGGGAGTTGCCGGGGCAGCGGGATGCGGCTGGAGGATGCTTTCGGGCGGTGAATGGGACCGGCGCCGCCGCGGGCTCGCTCCGCGGGACGGGAGCGCTGTGTGGCAGCTTGCTACGGGCAGAGCCGCCTCACGCTGCCCGGCGGGCTCGGAGCGTTTCGCACCCAGCGGCTCTCCGATAACGGAAACTGCGCTGGGCAGTGGCCGCGCTCGCCCCTGCCCTGCCCGGGCAGCCCCGAGGCTGGGGCCGGGAGGCGGCAGCGGAGCTCGTGCTGTCCCCGGGGAGCTCCGCAGCACCGCCCCGGCTGCTCGGGGGGCTGCGGCCGGCGGGGACCGGCTCCGGACTTCAGAGGGTGACGCTCTTCTTGGGAATGTTCATTTGAGGGAGTTGAAAGGAGATTTGTGCCCCGCAGCCCCGCGCCCTCGGCAGGGCTGTGCGGGGCCGGGGGCTGAGGAGGGACAAGCTCGCCCGGCTCCTGCGCCCTCAGCTGAGCCGGGTACGGCAGGGCTGGCGGTCTGCTCTCTCTTTACCACCGGGGGATGTAAAGATGTGCCACAAGCAGTCGTTCCCTGAGCGCCACAGCACTCCAGCGAAGCTTTAAGAGCACCTCGGAGCCCGCGGAGAAACCGCGGCCGGAGATAACGTTCCGTAGGTCACCCAGAGAGCACCTTCGAGGAGCCGCGGTCCCGGTCGGGTCTGCTGCGGGCTCCATCCCCGCCGCCTTTGCTCGGATGTCCTTCCTCAAGGTGTGCTTCCCGATCGTGGCTGACTATCAAGGGCTCCTGCTCCAGAATTCTGACTTCGAGACTGTACTAGAAATAAGAGATGAGGAACACTGTCCTCCGCTGTGTGCCTTTGAAGGAAAGGCCTGCTGTACTGTAGGAGAGGAAGCCTCTCTTTTACTTAATTAAACTGTCAAAAAGTTTACTTCTTTCTGTGTCTCTCTTGCTGATCATTTTTGCTTGTGGGTTTTTAGTTTCCTTCTTGCTGTTGTGCTGTTTTATCCCATTACACCAACACGACCTAATCCTATGCTAATGCGTTCTTTTTATTTAAAGCGTATTTTGTGGTAAAGTGGCATTTGAGAAGCATGGGTACTGAGATAAGGTGCTGGGAAAATAGGCAGGCTGAAAGCAATGGTGTAGAGCAGGACTGCTGCTGGAATAAACTAAAATGTAAGTTTATGGGCAGTGTGAAAATTGACACTGCTGTAACTCAACTCGCAGTGAGCAAAGGGGGATCTTTTAAAGGATTCTGGGGTATTGTCGGTAGATGCTGCAAGCCCTTGGGTACGTAAGCAGCTCATTGGAACTGAGTGGGACTGCATGCATAGGGTCGTGTTCACAAGTAGCTCTTCTAATCCCATCCATTCACCTACACGTGACTGATTTTCATGTAGGGACTCAAATAGGATTCAGTATTTTCTTGACTCTTATATGAAGAAGTGGTTGCTTGTCTGTGTCTTTGTATCTTGCTGACAAACTAGTTCAGTGTTCTTTTCAGTGACTTCATTCGAGCTCCTTTTTCAATGTGAGGATTGCTATAATTTCTTCCTAGAGCAGAATGATATGTATTATATGTTTGGTTTAGTATTGGTATTAACATTTTCGCTTTAACTTTTGATGGCATGAATGCAGGTATCATGTTACCCTTAATTCATATTTGATATCATCGCCACTTCTGCTCCTTGCTCACATGCTATAAATCCAGTACCACAACTTCTTGAATATCTAGGCTATTGAATGTGATATTGATCCAAATTTCTGGCAAGTCCCTCTGTCCAGACCATATATTTTACCATTCAAGTGCCTATTTCCTTATTATTATTAAGCCAACTAAATTTTTATTCTTTTTGATAAGCTCCATGAGGAGTTAATGGATATACTTATATGATATCTTGTAATGCTGTCCCCTCAATAGGATTCATTTTGGAGAAGCACAGTGGAGAGGGTGATGGACCATTACAGTAGCCAGTGGGCTTGGTTTGGTTCCCCTCAGGTAGGTGTTCCTGTCATGTGAGATGCTTCAGGGCACCCCTCCTGGCCTTTTGCACTGCTTAAGAGGGCTGCGAGTCTCCACTGTGACCCACATCACAGATCAGACACAATAGGGCATCTCAGACACCATTAGCTACCTCTCTGTAGATAGCTGCGTCAAATCTAGTGCATTTGCCTGGTTCCTTATCCTTTGTTAGTTAAGAATAGAGCGCTGCAGATCACCTACCGCAGTAACTTTAGTGATGGGACTCAAAAGTAGGACTATTTGTCTGAATATAGATAATCCTCTAGCTGCTAGTTTAGGGTTTATCTACATCAGCAAACCCCACATATTCCGGTTATTTGTTCAAAGCTTGTGATAGCAATTTAAAACATAGCAAGTGAGGTTAAAAAGAAAACTCTGATACTCAAAATACCCTGAAAGTTGCATCGTAACTTTAGAATAGGTGAAGGACAATGACTGCAGGTGGGAAAAAATAATCTGTGTGGGCCATCAAGAAAAAGCAGAGTAATTGTACAAGAGTTCAGTGATTGGTTTATGACAGTCTGATGGGAGATGATAGTGGAGGAGATAGATAGTTGGGATGAATGTTTGCATTTAGACAGAATTGTGTCACTGCTGAAATCTTTTAAAATAGACATTTGAACGAAGTTCAAAGTTCTGATGAAGCTTGCTATTGGAATGTGTGTGTCAGACTTAAGAATTCTGTTTGAAAACAGCTCTACATATACCGTATGCTGTGCGGTAAGTGCAATTCACAAAGTTCAAAGTGGAACTGAAGTTTAAAACATTTAAAAACTAAGTCAAGATTGAGTGCAGACTATTTAAGAACAGAAGTGGCAAATGCAAAAGGATAAAATTATTTGAAATGAAAAAATCTAGAATCTATGAGAAAGGCAAAATGAGCATGGGCAAGTAATATCTATGTGCAAGAGGATAACAGATGCGACAATAATGTGCGTCACAGTGGCTGACATACATGTTAGTCGCTCTATGTTCATGCGACAAAATTATCAGTTAAATCAGAAAGGCTTTTTTTTTGCTGAAGCTTACTCTGAAAAAAGTTTCATTCTCCATAAGAGAAGTTATTTAGTAGTGATCTATTTCAGACTTGCACTTTATAGGTGTGACTGACTCTTTCACATTTATTTGATATAATATAGCATATCCGAAGTTGACTGGCGTTTTCCTGGGTCACCCCTTGTGCATCAGTTTAGTGGGAGGTGTCCCTGCTCATGGCACGGGGGCTGGAACAAGATGATCTTAAGGTCCTTTCCAACCCTAACCATTCTATGATTCTGTGATTCTGTGACTCTATGACTTGTATCTCAAAGTCATTTTGGAAAAGGCCTCGATTTCACATATTTTGAAACTTAGGGTCAGAATTATTGAATATTTTGTAACATATAAATAAACCCACTGGTGAGATGCCTTCCACACACTGGAAGGTAAACTTAAAAGGCTTTAAATGTTTCTTGGAGGCAGAAGTCACTACATAGTTGACATGTACAATAAAAAGTGTAGTTTGAAGGGTTCATTGCATACCGTTAAGTGTGCAGGAAAAGATATTATTTCTGAAGAGCCTGAGTTTTGTCAGCCTGAGTGCTCAGGTCAGTGCCCTCATAGCCTCAATAGCAATTCTCTTCTGGAAGGTTATTTATCTGCAGCTATTTCTCTTCTCTAATCTAAAGGCTTCATTCACATTGCTGGCATATTTTATAGTCTTCCCATCACTCCTATTTCAATGCCATCATCCCAAGAATTGCTCAGCTTCCAGAAGCTGCTTGGAGTGCCAAATACTTGTAGGGGCAACGCTGTGGTGCAATTTCTAAGCATCAGTGGAAGAGCAGCAACAGCGATACTGTGTGCTAGGTGCTACAGTCATCATAATACATGAATCTTTGTACTAGGAATTAATTATATGGTGGAACGCCCTTAATAATAGCGCTGTGTTATTTCCAAACCTGCTGTCTTCCGCTAGTGCTTCTTGTGAAAGAGATACGTTGTCCTGCTGCATGTAGCAGTCTGCGTATGTATGTATTGTATGTATATATGGAAACCATCACATGGGTTTGGAAATTCATTAAGGAAGGATTGATTTTACTTGTTGAAGGGAGAGGATTTGGAGCTGCAAGACTGAATCACGTCTCCCTCTCACAGCCACCAGGCTTTACAGCAGTGTGACCGTGGATATGCCTGTCAAAGTTTGAAAACCTGTGGTATGAAGCTCAGAATGTTGAAGCTGTCTCTACTCAGCATTTAAATTTCTAAGATTAATAAATCATTAATTCCATAGTGTTTGGGGAATTAGCTTTAGCCTAATTTATTTATTAGCATGCTAAAATAACTTGCATTGAACTTCATGAAAAGCATGCCTAATATAAAATCATCCAGCAGGGGATGAAGATTGCTTAAAAATACTGCAGCTGCTGACGTCCACTGTGTGTTGCATTCATGTCTTCTTGTATGAGTCAGGACTTTTCTGATGAGGAGAAGCTTCTTTTTCTTCGTGGCTAACAGTGAGTCTAACACTTATCATGCTCCTTTTGATATCTCATTATAAGCAGGAGATACTTCCCAAGCCTCTAGATAGCTTTACTTTACAAAAGTCACAGTGTCACCATGATTGTATTTGCTGATCATATGTATTCTATTCTGCATATTGAATAGCAATTCTTCAATGGTGGAAGCTCTTCCCACTAATTGGGAAACCTTCCGTTGTGGAAGGTGTGATTGCGTTCAGCAGAATACAGAAAATAGGCCCATATATTAGACTACCCAGCATTTCAGGTTTTGTGATGAAGGTATTGGTATTTTAAACCTTTTTGTAAATATTGTTATTATTTAAACAGGATAATAATGTTTAAGAGGATTGGACTATTAGGAATATTGTTTTCAGGGAATGTTCTCTGTAACCTAAGCTGGAAACTCCCAATAGGTGATGGTTTCCTAGAAAGTCTTCTAACAGGCGTCTTGAAGTGATTTTATGCAGCAGTATTAAATGGGATTTATGCTAATCAAGAGCAGAAGAATGTTCTTTGCTATCATACAGATTTCTGAGCAATTTTGTTGATAACAGTTGCCAAAGCTTAAGATAAATTCAGTTTATTAAAAAACCCCATATTCTTTGTCATCTGAGGACTGAATCTCTGCATATTTAGGTGCTGGCTTACAGACACAGTAAAAGCCAAATGATGGTTTTGAGAACAAACTTACGCAAGAAAAAATAATCAGTGGCAATGTTAGGTGTATATACAACTGCATTGCTGCACTGTACTTGTAGTCTGAAGTTCAAATGCACTTTTAATGCATTGCTTTAGTCTACAAAATCTGCACGTTCTCCACATTTTTCTACTCTGTGAACTATTTGACTAGCTTTAAATCAGTTCATTTTTTTTTTTTTTGTGGAGGACAAAAATAGGAGACTGGCATCTGTTTTGGTCTATAAATAGTAGAAAGTAGTTACATGAAGACAAAATGTCAAAATTGTGTCTGGAAAAGATCTATTTCATATTATTGGGTTTTTCTTAATTACATTAAGTACCAAGTATAGACAGATAGGAACAGCCTCACGCTCACAGGCCCTTGTCCTCATGGGGGACTTCAACCACCCTGATATCTGTTGGAGGGATGGTACAGTCCAGCACAAGCAATCCAGAAGGTTCCTCGATTGTGTGGAAGACAACTTCCTTCTGCAAGTAATAGAGGAGCTAACAAGGAGAGGTGCCATGCTTGACCTCGTCCTCACCAACAGGGAAGGGCTGGTTGGGAATGTGACGCTCCAGGGCAGCCTTGATTGCAGCGATCATGAGATGGTTGAGTTTGAGATCCTCAGGACAGTGAGAAGAGCGTGCAGCAAGCTCACTGGCCTGGACTTCAAGAGAGCAGACTTTGGCCTCTTCAGGAACCTGCTCAGTAAGGTTCCATGGGATACAGCCCTAGAGGGCAGGGGGGCCCAAGACTGTTGGTTGATAATCAGGGATCACCTGCTGCAAGCTCAGGAGTGCTGCATCCCAATTAGAAGGAAGTTCAGCAGGAGGGCCAGGAGACCTCCTTGGATGGATGAGGAGCTGCTGAGCAAAATTTGAAGGAAAAAAGAGGCTTATAAAAGGTGGAAGCAAGGTCAGGCGGCCTGGGGAGAATACAGGGATGTTGTCCGGGAAGCTAGGGACCAGGTTAGCATAAGCCAAGGCCCAGTTAGAATTAAACTTGGCTAGGGATGTTAAGGATAACAGAAAGGGATTCTACAGGTACATAGAGAATAAAAGACAGGTTAGGGACACCGTGGGCCCTCTCCAGAAGCTATCGGGAGAACTGGCTACCCTAGATTTGGAGAAGGCTGAGGTTCTTAATGACTCCTTTGCCTCAGTCTTCACTGACAAATGCTCTGACCACACCATCCAAGTCTTGGAAGGCAGAGTGGTTGTATTCTCTTCCCTTGTTATTTCCCGTGTCATTGTTATTATTGGTGGCAGCAGCAGTGGTTTGTGTTATACCTCAGTTACTGAACTGATCTTATCTCAACCCGTGGGAGTTACATTCTTTAGACTCTCCTTCCCATCCCTCCGTGAGCTGGGGGGAAGAAAGAAGGGGGAGTGAGTGAGCAAAACGCGTGAGTTACAGCTAGGCTTAAACCATGACATGGGGCTATGGAGCTGATGGACAGAGGTAAAGCAGTTGATGTCATCTACCTGGACTTGTGCAAAGCGTTTGACACTGTCTCACATGACATCCTTGTCTCTAAGTTGGAGAGACATCAATTTGATAGGTGGACCACTTGGTGGATTAAGAACTGGCTGGATGGCTGCACACAATGGCTTGTGCTCAATGGCTCAGTGTCCAGCTGGAGACCAGTAACAAGTGGTGTCCGTCAGGGATCGGTGTTGGGACCGGTCTTGTTCAACATCTTTGTGGGTGACATGGGCAGTGGGATTGAGTGCGCCCTCAGCAAGTTTGCCGATGACACCAAGCTGTGTGGTTCGGTTGATACATTGGAGGCAAGGAATGCCATCCAGAGGGACCTTGACACGCTTGTGAGGTGGGCTGATGCCAACCTGATGAAGTTTAACCATGCCAAGTGCAAGGTCCTCCACCTGGGTCGGAGCAATCCCAGGCACAGGTACAGGTTGGGCAGAGAAGTGATTCAGAGCGGCCCTGCGGAGAAGGACTTGGGGGTGTTGGTGGATGAAAAAATGAACGTGAGCCAGCTGCAGTGTGAGCTCACAGCCCAGAAAGCCAACCGTATCCTGGGCTGCATCAAAACGAGTGTGACCAGCAGGTCGAGGGAGGTGCTCCTGCCCCTCTACTCTGCTCTCATGAGACCTCACTTGGAGTATTGTGTGCAATTCTGGTGTCCTCAACATAAAAAGGATATGGAACTATTGGAACAAGTCCAGAGGAGGCCACGAGGATGATCAGGAGACTGGAGCATCTCCCATACGAAGATAGGCTGAGAAAATTGGGGCTGTTCAGCTTGCAGAAGAGAAGGCTTCATGGAGACCTCATAGCAGCCTTCCAGTATCTGAAGGGGGCCTATAGGGATGCTGGGGAGGAACTCTTCATCAGGGACTGTAGTGATAGGAGAAGGGGTAACAGGTTCAAACTTAAACAGGGGAAGTTTAGATTGGATCTGAGGAAGAAATTCTTTACTGTGGGGGTGGTGAGGCACTGGAATGGGTTGCCCAGGGAAGTTGTGAATGCTCCATCCCTGGCGGTGTTCAAGGCCTGGCTGGACAGAGCCTTGGGTGGCATAGATCAGTGGGAGGTGTCCCTGCCCATGGCAGGGGGTTGGAACTAGATGATCTTAAGGTCCTTTCCTACTCTAACTATTCTATGATTCTATGATTCTAAGTATCCAAAAGCCTTGATACAAACTAGGCCCCTTTTTGATTGAAATTGCAAATGACACAAGAATCATTCTGCAAGAGGTAGGATGGTTCTTCCTAAAAGGTTAAATGCTCTGTGACATGAATTTGTTATTAACTGTAGCCCTGCTGGTGCTGTGTCAAGTGCTAAAGAATTTGGGAGCAATAGGAACAAGGAAATGCCATTATGGTCAGTGAGGATTGGTGTTGATAGGTTTGTTTCTTCTAGAAGATACAGTGTTGTGTTGCCTTTTCTGTGACCCAGAAGTGTTTCCAACCTATTTTCTTGGCGCTACTAAGACTTATTGCTCCCCAGCTAAGCAAGGTGACAAGACAGACTTGTATTTACTGTGAATTTCCTTGCGATTGCTTTTTCACCTTCCTTTTTTCAACCTGAATTTTGCAAGTTTCTGGGCAGTACAGAAAAACGGAAAGGTTATTTGGTGTGTTACACATCCTGGCATACACCCTTTTCTAAACCACTGCTGTACTACCCGTAGCTTACAGCTTACGATGGCTTCCAGATCCCTCCCTGCAGAACTCGGCTTAGCTTCATTTTGGGTTGTGGCTTGAGTTCTAGGTTTGCACTTGCTCTGCTCGCAGGTTATTTTCAACAAGTTCTTCAGTATAGTAAGTTTTATTTGTAGTTTTCATCTTGTCCGCTTGTGGACTGAAGGCAATATGAGCCCTACCTGCTCATTTCCCAAACGTTTTACTCTCCTGAGACATGTTAATGTATACTGCCAGCTTATTTGTATACAGTGAGATGTATTCTTGCAGCGTGCCATGTGATATTGCATTCCATTGACAGTGAATCTGATTAATCGCCTTTAATTTGTGTGGTGGTTTGTTTGCTTTTTAAGAAGCTGTGCACACCCTAAGCTGTGATTTTGTGTCAGTCCTTACTGTCCCATGAAAGTGTCATGTTGGACAGTTACTGAAAGCCTTACTGGAGCCAGTATGAATTGTCTGTTACTGGGTTTTCCTTCCTTAGCAGGCTGGCTAGCATATCAAAACTGACATGTAGATCCTTTGATGCTTTGGTTATTTTCAGGGACTTAATCCTTCAGGTGCTTATGTGATGATTTAACTTGTTTCAGCATCCTCCGCAGTATAAGAGGGATGTGGATTGGTTTGCATTTTCTCCCATTAGACTTACTTTCCTTTTGACATGGCATACTATTTTTGCCTCTCCACAGTCCTTTGGGAACCTAACTCTTCCTTTGTGCATTATTGAGTATGATAGCTAATGTTTGGGAATGGCTTTAGGTAATTCCTTAAGTAATCTGCAGTGAACTTCATCATTCTCTATCAAGCTGAGTATGTCTGGCTTCTTTCAATATTTTTTAGCCTGTTCTTTCGGGCCTGTAGTCCTGTCTTCTTGGTAAAAATCAGTGCAGAAAATTTTTCACTTTTCATTGTCTTTTAGATGGAGACGTTAAAAGAATATGGGGGACCTATCAAATGCTTCAGCTTTCACTTAATCATCTGTTATTTTTTCTCTTTTCCCATTAAACCCAAGAACTGCTGCTAGTCTTTGTCTTCTGTTGATTTCCACTATATTTATAGATCCTTTTCCCACTGCCTTTTTATTGTCCCTCATTAGTTGTTGATTCTTTTGTGTGTTGGCTCCTCTGGATCATAACCAAGAGGTTTTGGCCATTCTTTTCTACTTTTTCTTTGTTAAATGCTCTTGTTTCACCTTTTGTACAATCTCTTCTGATAGTCAAAGCCTTTAAAGACTCTGGATGTAACAGTCATAGGCTCTTACAATGCTTCCTGTATTCCCTCTGCACTGAGATAATCTGTTGCAGTACTTTATACAGGCTGTGTTGGTAACTGTCAGTTTTCCTGAGCTCCTTGATCATCCCTTCAAGAGATGTTACAAATCATTTGGCTGAGTTTGCTGAAGTTGCACCCCCGAATTCCATTTCTTTTTTGGGCTTCTTTCACATCTTCTTTCAATATGCTAGTGAATTCTCTTGACTTGTAACAGTTGCTTGAAATGTATTGCTACCCTTAAAATCTCAGCCAGTGCTTTCCTACTAATCAGAATAAAATACGACTGCAGTGTTAGCAATGTTTTCCATGTTCATACCATTATCTTGTTAGCACAGCTCCACCTTGATAATGTACCAGGTTTCCTCCTCAAGGGAGCAGCACGAAAAGATTCAAGAACTTCATGTATGTGATGCCTAGGGCATGGGATGGGGAAACTAAGAGTCTGTGGTTTTACCTGCTTTGTTAGGGGACATTTTCTGCCTTCAGTACAAACTGCTTGTCTTTGCTGTGCTGTTTTTTTTCAGATTAGTAATTAAATTGCTATGGTGTGCGCCTCACCTGCACATTTCAAGGGTTAATTCATCACTACTTGTAAGCCTACTGATGATTTTGGATAGAAAATGCTGTTGTAAGTGCGAAACACTCTTTGTATGTGCAAGTTATTTCTAATGTTATTAAAAGAGACTATTAAAGACACTTACTTAAGTAGAGGTGAACTGTGGCTGGTTCTACATATGCACAACCAACCATGTCTCCTCTTTGTGTGAAAACATCAGGGTTTTTGATGGTGTTCTTGCAGGCACAGGTCTGAGAACCAGGGCATTTTGAGTGCAAGAACCTGCCTACAGCAGAATACCCTTTCCATTAAAATTTCATTTGGCTCTATGAAGGGAATTTCTCATTTGTAAAGTTAGCACCAAGCACTGTTCTTGTCAAGAGAGCATTTCCAAGTAACAATTATGGCCTGATTGTCAAAGAAGTTATAGATAACACAGTAGAAATAGTTGATGTATTAAGGGCAGGATTTTGAAAGAGGATATGAATGGAAGCCAAATGGAATTTTAAGGGCAGGATTTTTATAAAGGTGAGGAATGGAAGCCAAATGGAATTTTTAAATCCTATTGGCTTGTCAATGGGATTTGTGCATCTGTAAGTGGTATGTTTTTGAAAACTGCGCTCTAAATTGGTGACTAATGGAGGCCTTTCTATGATAATGGCTTACAAGTTACCGTGAATAATTCAGCTGAAGATTACTGGAGTGCGATTCAGTACCTCCTGAAAATGACAAGAAGCTTCTTTGATCTTTTAGTGGCTTCAGGTTATGTTTTTAGGGCACTTTGTGGAAATAATATGCTTTTGGGACATAATTTTGCCCTTTCCAATGCATGTAGGCAGCGAGAGTTGGAAGTCATGAGTTATAGGAGAAACGGATGATGGAGTTGGTCCTGTTTATGTACAAGTATTTGCAAGGAGGTATAAGATCTGTTCCCCTGAGCACAGGAAGAATCAGGAAAAGGGAGTTTCTCTCTGCCAGCTTTCCACAGCAAAAGCTCAGTGGTGGATTTCCTCGGGAAGGGAAGTGGGAGGTGAGCTGTGCAGCAGCTATTACTGCTGTGCAGCATGGGCTCTGCATCAAACATAACAGCAGCAGCGCTCTGCCTTGCCTCTCAGCCTCCCTCCACCAGCGCACAGGCACGTCAGATGCCGCAGCCTTCGCTGTTACGCACCACTGAGGAGCTGGCTGTTTTCATCATTCCTGCTCTTTCTCTGCCTTTTGCTGTCTGCCTTTCCTCTTTCCTTTTAGCACTCTCTTTCCATTCTTAAAAAATATCTAGATGAATCCTTTCCCCTAAACCTTTTGAATTCCTAAACAACCTTATATTTGGTATTGCTTCGGATGGAAACGTGCCTTTTACAGCTGTTTTAACAGAGGGATGTCAGTTAAATCTACTGGTTTTAGCCAACCAGATTTTCAGTTATCCCAGAAGCACAGCACTGTCTTTGGGTAATCTGTGCATAAATACACAAAATAGAAGCCCTGTGTATATATTTGTGGGGGGCATAAAATCTATGAAAGAACAACAGTGGATCATTGTTGTTGTTAATAAAGCAGATATAATATTTATCGATTTTTCAGTAGATGTGGAAATTTTGTCATAACAATGTCTGTGAAGAGAGATCGGTTAATGAAAGCAAAGATTCGTGAAATTGTGTTCATTAGCGCTGGAAGCTGAGCTGATAGGTCTAGATACCCTGCAATGGAGAGAGATGTTTTCTAAATCAGAATACAGAGGTACTGGTGTTGAGCTGGAAGTCACTTGGAAGTATTTTTGTCTTCTCCCAACACCACTCAGCACCTGTTAGCAGCCTGCCTCTCTGCAGCAGTAACGAGCGTACAACATTGATGTCTCTTCAAGTCGAATAAAATCTGCTTCAGACATGACCCTGCCTGAATTTCTCTGTCTGTGGAACAGAATATTGCATGCTGAAGGACACTTGGAGAAGTGGAAATGAACACTTAAGGGTTCACATGTTATTGTTTAGTTCCTATATGGATGCTTTCTTCAGCGCAGGCAGGGGAGGATGCTTTTTCAGCCTGTTATGTGTGACTTCTGGCTTCATAACTTTCCTATGATTCAGCCTATTTTTTGTCGTTGTTGCATATTTCTGTGTAAATAGGGTGAAAAAAATATTATATTGGAGGAGTTTATGATATCAATTCTGATTTTAAACCTATGACTTCTGGAAGAAAATTATAGCCCTAAAAGCTTCGTTGTGCCAGGGGAAGGTATACAGAAGGAAAAGCCATAGGATGAGTATAAGTGTTGAACAATAAAACCGGAACAAAAAGCTTTCCATAAATAGAAGCACAGTCCCAGTTCAGTGAAGTACTTAAGCATATGCCTAAATCCCTCATTGTTCCACAGAGCACTTACCTGTGCATTTGAGTTGTGTTGAAATAAATCATTAAATGTCAGGCGTAAGTGCTTTGCTGAATTAGGAGCTGTATCTCCACAAACAGACCTGGGGAGAAGGATGGTTTCCTTTTGCCCTCAAGGGCAAATTGTGTATTGTAAGCATTTGTGGCATAGTATTTTCTATGAAATTTCTGACATTGTGCACTGACTAGTTAACTTGGAGAACTATTGGCCATTAAAGTATTAGAGAGTAATTGTGTTCCGATATTCCAAAAATCATGTTCTTCTGTTCTTTGCAAACTGGTCAGACTTAATGGTAACTACTGATTTTGTGGCAGTAGGACCTGTATTATCTACTAAAGTGAATTTCTAGTTTCTTAGTAGAACTAATACAATGAGGAGTTTCCTCATGACATCAGTGAAGCAGTCTGTACTCAGGAATTCAGAGCATGGGCTTCTCAATCCAGGTGCCTCAGTTAGCACTCTGTCAAGGAGTTTTCATATACATTTTAGTTCTTAATTTTTTAGTTACCTATATAACAGTTCGTACAAAGGCTTATTTTCTCAGAAAATATTTAACACCTATTTTCTTACAATGAAATCCAGTTAACCAGTTCACTATTTCAAAGTTTAAGTCACTTTGGAAACTATTCTGCAGGGATCCTAACTATTTTTAGTGATCTTGTCACTGAAAAGTCTTCATGTAATGTTAGGGGTGGTTGTGATGGCTGGCTGCATCCATCAGAAGGCAATACCTAAAAGGTGTGTCTCAATCAGGCTAGAATAGTGGAAATACAATGCATCCTGCTTTGTTATAACATGCACATACACAACTAACCAGGCAGTTCTTTTAATTTGTGTGAGTATGAATGTTATAAAACTTGGGATGGGAACTTCAGTGTGTCATTCCCCTGTCAGGAATTCTGAGGTACAGACTTGGCTTTTAGGAAACTTGCTCCGAGTCCCTGCTCTGATTGGCAGCACAACTTTCACATCTCAGGTCACTCAAAATTAGTCAGACCCAGGATTCGCTGAATGTATTTCGGTATATTAGTTATGAGAGTCATCTTCACAGCTAGGGTACCTTTTTGTGTTTCTTTCCAATGGACATCTGGGTGAAGTAGGTAAGTAATGAGTAGTTGGACTTTTGATAAAACGAAGTTTTGAGCAAAAGGTTTTTAATGAATCAGAATTGCTGTGATGATTTGGCAGACATATATATACATGGCAAGTGGATCTAGAAGACCACTGTCAAAAATAGTCTTGAAGTACTGGGACTCCTTGAAAAGAAGTCTCTACAGCTCAAGTCATACCTAGTGCTAACCGACATCAGTCACAATGCTAGAGCACACTGTCTGCTTTGTTTACTTCACTGTTCCTCTGTTGAGCAAATCTGCGTACCTATTTCATGTGTGTGTATTAAGTTCCTATCAGGAAAAGCACAGTGTAAGAATGGTTAATTCAAATGTTACACCTCTGAGGTGATTAAAGAAATTCTAATCTGCATTTTTACTTAGGAAGTTACAAAGGAGTTTCCTAATTTAAACCAGATCAAGTCTATAAAGTCATAATAAGCTCATGTAAATCTTGCCACTGTAATAAAGCTGAAATATTTCAGTTGTATAATTAAAAACACCCCGCTGTAAATATTTGAGTGAATGTCTCTTGTTGCTTTACATTACATTAGATTAGAGCAGATATAGTTTTGAAGAAGTGCCATTTTGATCTGATTCAAAGGTCAACTGTTACGAATCATGTTTAATGTCATAATGTCCTCTTATTTTGTGTGCTGCATTTGGCACTTCAAGTTATACAAAATGAGCTTTCTCTGGTTTGAACTTCGTACTGTGTGAATATCACTTCCTTTGGTCCTTGTAGCAAGGATGAAAATACCTAATAGAAACAGGATTAAACCAGGAAAATCAGTCTGTGGAATGACATATAACTTCCGTTAGAATTAATGAAGTTTTATCATATTGTGTGGTGTAATGAAGCAGGTTGGTGGATAAGAAACTAACGAGCTGGTCTTCGTGAAATATGCAGACTGAGTAACTTCCAACAGGATATTGCTGTGAAATGGCAGATTTAGGTTGGAAGTAAACTGACGAAGGGTTTGATGATCTAATGTTGAAATGAAGCAAACCAGTCCGGCGAACTATAGCTCTCTATCAAGCTGCCTCTCCAAAACACTGCAGATACAGTCAGCATTTTTAATGACGTGCTCAGGACCTGGTTTGTTAAGGTCGCGTGGCAAATAGATTTGTTAATCATTTAGTCCAGTGATGGTGCCAGAGGCATTTAAATCTTGCCTTCAGGAGAAGCAAAAATATTTTTGAGGTGTATGTCAAGTGCCATTGTAATTTTATATCTTTTGATTGAGAAAAATATCCAAGAATCTGAGTCACCACCTATTCCTATCAGAAAAAGAAATAAAAAAAGCCATTTTTCTGAGATGGGATTTTGGTGTTGGAAGATTTTGTGAGTAACATTGAACAAAGCCATCATAATTGTTTAGTAAACAAAAATAGATAATAAAGGAAAATCTAGTTTGGAAAAGTGAACAATCATGAATTCCTTTGCAATCCCTTCTTTGCTTTTCTCTGCAGAGAGCTTTCAACAGATTTTTAACCTGCGCGGGGCTCATCAGCTGGATGCATTCTCCTCTCTCCCTTCCTCCACCTCTTTAGGAAATTGAAATATAATTGCTTTGTGCAGCAGATTAGTAGTGAGTTGAGTAATCAGCTTGCAGAGGCAGTGATCACCTGGAAGCTTGGTTCTAAGTTCTCCCCTGCCCACCCCCATGCGGTACTGTGGGTTTTTTCCTCGATGCTTCCTTGCTTCTTGAGATGACCGACAAGTGCATGTGGAAATGCATGTAGAAGCATATGCATAGGAATGTGTGAGTAAAAGTGTAATAAGAGCGAGGAAAAATGTGTCTGTTAACTCAGAAAAACTTACATTCTCACTCCAAATTCTTCCTGAAGATGGAAGGCAGGTTTCCTTCAGCTCTGTTCACGTGTCAGCTACTGTGTGTCTGTAACAGTCTCATGCTTTTACAGGGTGGGATTGATGGCATCTTTTCATAGTCACATTTCTCATTTAAGCAGCAGGATTGTAGACATGCAAAGGTATAACAGTGGTCAAAATATCTTTGTTCTGAGAAACTCAGAGTATTTGAAGTTGTAGGGTTTTTTACCTTTTTTATTTTTTCCAGTTATCCAAGATGTTTTTTAGCACCAGCGGTGTGGTAGGAATTGAATTGGACACATCAGTCCAGCTGGGGTAATATTTGCTGTATTCACGTAAATAACAAAACATTCTTTGTTATTTATATGAATAGCTGTTTGAGATCATCAGAATGTAAAGGCTTATATACAAGTAAAGCCTACATTAAAACTATACTTCATAAGATACTTATTAGTGTGCATAGTAACATTTCAGCTTTCAGAGGGACAAATAACTTGATGTATGCAGAACTAGGAATTGCAAGGAACTTCAGCAAAGTGCTTGCTATATAAATATTTATGAAACCCTGGTCCACTGTAAATAATAAGTAAGGCAGGCTGCAGGCTGAAAATCTGGTCTCAGAAGACACCAGTTTTGGTGAGGATGGTGCTAGAATTCTGTAGCAAATGAGCCACCAAATAGGTGTGCTTTTTATAAATGAGAACTTGGCTGTGATGATACAGTCAGTTGATTAAATGAATTAATTTTCTGCTTCTGGCACAAGTTTTTCTCTCCCTCATCTCTATGAGATGTGATTGTTTACTTACAAGTTGTGGATCCTGGAGTCAGATAATATTGCAAAGTGATATTTGGGGTTTTTTAACTCTCCTTTAAAAGAACAATAAAAAAATAAAATCCTTCAGAGTTGTGCAGGAAAGAAAAGGAAAAAGAAAAGAAAAAAGGAAAAAGAAAAAAGAAAAGGAAGGAAAAGAGAAAAGAAAAGAAAAAAAGGAAAGGAAAGAAGAGAAGAAAAGGAAAGAAAAGAAGAAAGAAAAAAAAGAAAAGAGAAGAGAGAAAAGAGAAAAGAAAGAAGAGAAAAGAAAGAAAAGAAAAAAGAAAAGAAGAGAAAAGAAAGAAAAGAAAAAAGAAAAGAAAAGAAAAGAAAAATGAAAAGAAACGAAAAGAAAAGGAAAGAAAAGGAAAGAAAAGGAAAGAAAAGAAAAAGGGAAAGAAAAGAAAAGGGAAAGAAAAGGGAAAGAAAAGGGAAAGAAAAGGGAAAGAGAAGCAAAGAACCCCCCAGTTTTGTCTTTTGCCTACTTCTTCGTTTTTGGAAGGAGGGACCTGATGAATACTTTTTTCAATTTCTTGGTAATAAAGTCTTACAAGGTAATGCTGGGGCTGCTTTGGAAGCCAGTTCTCTGCTACAATAGTCAGCATTAATACAGATGCATGAAATTCCTGTTGTGTAACATTGCCTTTTGAATGTTCGATTGAGAGTGTAAAATAGCATTTAAACTCAGTGGGGTGGGAAGTGCATATAAAGTGGAGTATCCTGTTGCCAGCAGGTTTACAGTCACAGAATCACTTAATGAACTTGAAAAGAGTGGCCCCAAATGAGGGAAGTGCATGCTAAGCCTCTATATGATGGTGCCAGTTCACTAGAACAGAGTACAGAAACTAAGTAGTACCATTTGGCATTTTCTGTACTTTGTTTTGGTGTGTTCTTTTTTTACCCAGCTCTTTCCTCTAGAAATTAAATCCAAGTTCTGTTGGATAAGTTTAAACTTAATAGGCATTCTTACTAGCTATGTAGTATGGAATTCCAGTGTGGTTATGGTGAGTAGAAACTAGTGTTAGAATAAATCCTCCAAGCAGTAATTCTAACTCTAGACTTAAACTTTAAGAAATTCAGCTTTGCTGCTAGGCTAATTTTAAACATTATCTGATATACACAAAAGACTTTCTAAGGAGCAGTAAGGTCATAAAATTAGCTAGTCCTAGATGAGAATATTCTGTAACCTCTATTTTCCGGGCAGACTCAAGAGTGAAGGGGATGCTGTCTAAACTAGTTATTCAGCACAGCACAGTGGACTTCTGTGTACTCTTGTGCTGAAATATGACATGTCTCTCTACAGACAGCAGAGTGCAGTGTATTGTGTGTGTTTTCACTGCATAAAGTGCCAGATCTAATGGCTATGTGAAGAGGATGAAAGCATTAAGAAATAAACTCTATACCCAGGGCTCTTTCAATGCATGCGGGCCATGCAGGCAAATCGTAGACTGAGTATGAGGTAAGACTCTTGAGTGCCAGAGAGTGTTCAGGGACTGCATTCTCAGAATCCAGCTTTACTTCCCCTGTCCTGTTCTTGGAAACTGGAAGAAAATTGGCGTTTAGGAGGTTTGGATTGAATTGGCTGAAGGAGCTTGAAGTGCTGGTGCCGAGCAACTGGCAAGTGAAAGAAACACCTTGACCAAGAGAAAGTTGTGCTACAAGATGTGAAAAAGTTGAAGTCTTTTTAATCTCAACTCAGACAGAAGTTAGCTCAATCACCGCAAGTATTGGATAAAAATGAAAATAAGGCCATGGATGTTGAAAACCTTGTGAAAACATTTCTATTGAATTGTGAATGAGTGTAAGTTCTGAGGAGGAGCAGAAGAGGAAGAGGCAACTGATGAGACAATACCTTCACTGGCTGTCATGCCTCAAGTGCCGCAAAAACCCACACAAAAGCAAGGGAGAGTGACTGTGTGTTATCTACAGGGTTTGTGTCCTGGTTTTTCTGTCCTGTGAAACGCAAGACAGGCAACTGTGTCTGAGTGCTCTATGGGGAAAATGGCAAACAGACCAGAAATCAGTGCAGCGCACCCACTGTCCTCTGTGTCTGGCTTCCTTCAGGTGGGGTTTCCATTTCTTTAGTGTTCTGTAGACTGCAGGCAAAATGCACATACAGGCAAATTCATAACTGCATTTGAGTGAGGTGGGCATGCTCACTCTTGGGATGTTTCCTCACTGGTTCTCTGCTTTTGCATTTCTGATAATTCAGCAGAAGTTTTTTGCTCCTCTGATAGCGTATGAACTTACAGCCACCAGTGGACCAACGGGAGGTGAATATGCAGCATAAATTAAAGATCTCCTGCCATGTTATTATGTTACAGAAATTAAAAGTAATATGAATGTTATCTTCTACACATAATTAGTGCATAACATATACAATAGGCAAAGTATTCATCTGAAAATAAGCACTGTTCCCAAAGGCAGCAATACTGCTAAGCAGAGCCATTAGTAGTGTGTGTCAAAAACGCATTTGAATTTCAAATGTCTTTTAGGAAACATCAGTGTGTTATTCTTCTTTTGCCTACCCTACTGATGATATGACCTTTTGTAGTTCCTATATAGAAGCAGAGAAGAAAACAGTTATTCATGAGTAGTAGGGTAGGAACACAGCAATTAAAGCTGAATGCAATTCTGAGCTATTGAATCTATATAAAAAAATTGCCCATACATTTTAGTTCCAATGGTGATGTAATCTCTGTGCCTGTTCAAATGGACAGCCTGTTTTCCTTCCTCAATAAGTCTTACAAAAAATAACCTTTCCTGTCAATTTCTGCTTTTCGGTGTGCATTAAGTGCCTTTAATTTTCAGTTAAATTCCTCTTTATTCACCTGTTCTGAAGATGAGCTATAAACATTTATAAAATGTAATTATAGAGACATTGAATTGCTGTATAAATAAACACTTTTGAACATAGACACAAGAATTCTCCGTGGAGTCCCTTCTGTGTTTTAACTATAAAATTCACCTTCTGCTGAGTAAATGTAACTGGCTAGGAAGTGAACCAGTGCAAAGTAGCAGAGCTTTGGAGGTGGGTATAAATCTGGCAGTGACTTTTAGCAGAGGTTGTAACCTTTGTGTTGTTTAGGGCTCTCTAGTCTCATTGCTAACCCCATGTCAGGGATGCTGAATATTTTGCACAGTGAAATTTAGAAATGGCAAGTTTTAAAGTAAATAGTGTGAATGAGAAGAATAATTACTCATATGAGCAGAGAAGATAAACCTTTATGAGTGTATTCAAACAAATCAAAAGCCTCATGAACTACAGTTGCCAGGACAGGGCTGTGCTTCTGGAAGAGTTACGATGTATTGATTACTAACATTTCCTACATGAAAGATATAGGGGGGCCAAACCTTGATGTATTCTGTCTCTCTCTTAACTGATCTTTCTGTACTGTTTGATCTATTCGTCTGTGCTCTTTGATTTGGCAAAGATAAGTGTGCACACGTACAAACACAACATCATTTAATTACAACTCAGAGTAAATGGTGGATGTGTGCATGTACATAAACACACACATGCTGTCTTTGGTGGCATTTAATTACCACCCAGAGCAAACAGGCTTTCCATTTTCTCTATCCTGGGGTGCAGAAGGAATTTCTTCTTTCTGTTTGTTTTAAGGGCAGTAGGCTAAGTATTTCTCTGAAAGATGTCATTTCATATCTGACTACTGAATGGAACATAGAAACATAGCAGAAGTGACTGAAAATCAGAAATCCATTACACTTTGCTGACATTTAAATATTCTGTGTGTCTCCTTTGCATCTTGCTAATATGTTTGACATTTACATACACAACATGATAATTAAAAGTTTGATATAAGATGCTACAGAAATGTACTGCATATTTATTCTTGCATGTGGACATACACTTTTATCTGTGTGTACCTAGCTTTTTGGTTTTGTTATTTGTTTTGGATTTTCCTAGTTTTCTTACAAAAGTATTCACAGAAAGAGTAAACATAGTCTAGCTCTTATGAATTGAGATGTTGTTTGGGCCGTTGAAATGGGGAAAGAGATCTCTCTCAGTTTATCAGTAAATAGACGTTTAAAGTAGAGGACCAAAAATAAGATTAGAAAGTGATCACTAATTGGCATCCTGTTGGTTGGCTCAGCAAGAGGCTGCTGAGACAGAAGTAATATTTATGCAGTGCCTGAGTATCGCTGTAATAAAAATGAATAATGGCTGAGCTGCCTTCTCATCCTTAGGAGTGGTCCTTCCACCCCTGGGTTGGAAGCATGTTTGTGTATCAACTGCCCTCTGGGGTATACCTCGGCTGTAAGTAAGTAATAGACTTCAAGCTGCATAACCTTTTATCCTTGCTGAAATATTAATTATTTTCAACATTCCAAACTGTGCACAAAGGGGTACAAATACTAATTGTGGAGGAAGGGAGGAGACTGTAAGAGAAGACCTCAGAAGTTGCTATATAAAGCGAACTTGCTGCAATTTTGGTTACTTGTGTGTCTCTTAACTATTTCCTTGGCCTGTGCTTTTTCTGTATACCTAGGTAAGAGCTTAGAGGCAGTTTTCTGTTGATGGCATCAAAGACAGGGAGTCAATTGCCCAGATTTTCCCAGAGGAAGCTGGGAAGTCTTCCTGTCTTGCCCTGTCAGAACTATCAGCATTTAGGAACAGCAGTGCTTAAAAAATGAAAGATCTTTGCTTTATTTTTCCCTGCTGAAGTTCTGTTTTCAGCTTAGAGAAGGTAAACACACCTGAGGCCGTAAAGATACCTCATAGCTATGCCTACCAGCACAGGTATCAGCCAGCGGGGGTGTTCTTACATTAATCATATGGACACCTCTGTTGTAAGAATCCTAACTGATGATTTCCACAGCAAGGAGGAGCACGCTTGAATTCCGCACTGGTCTAAAATCACTGTGAATTAGTCCTGAGCTAAAGTTGGTGAATTTTGCTTGCTTTCACATTTTTAGTGGCTGAACCAAATATTTTGCAAGAAACAAAACCAGCATTGAACTGAAACAGCAATTATAGAATTGTTGGCAAAACAATGTATAAGGCTTTGCTTTTCAGCCTAAAATATTTGCCAGAGCAATTAAAGCTAAGTGGTTTTCAGATTTTCTTAAAATTAGGTGAATTTGGAAATGAAAACATAACATTCTGAAACTATTTAGATCTGAAACATTAAAATGTAAAAACCATAAATATTTCACTTTGATTTATAGTCTGAAACTTTTGCTCTCACATTTTTCCAGCTTAGCCTCTTGGTCAGATAACACTTCAAATAATAATTGTTTTTAGTCATGACCTCCTTCTTACTCCTGCACTGCCCAACTATCCCCAAGACACACTTAATTTTTCCTGCAGCTTGCTGGCTGGATTATTACTGATCCCATTGGCTTCTGCAGAATGTTCCTCTGCTAAGTGAATGTCATCTGGAGGAATGACATTCTCTTCACTGAGGTTTTCAATCGACTGCAGTTTTACTGACTTCTCAAGAAAACTCAGTCCATTTATTTCCAGGATGCCTGCATGAGAAGTGATGTGGACAACCCCCTCCCTAAGTACTGAAAGTAGGAAAATCTAAGAGGTCTATATTCATTTGTTCATATTCTAGTTCTCAAAATGGATTAAAAATCTAAAGCATGTATTATTTTTAGGCTCATAAAGAAAAGCACACATGCATAATTCAGGATAGAGTAGAACCATGCTCTGTGGCTTTCATCTAAAATAAATGTAGCTATTTCTTCATCCAGGGCATTTCCCACCATCTGGTTATTACAGTAGATTTATATGCTATTATATGATGTATATAGTAAAAGCGAAATACGTCCTTCTATCTGATAAGTAGTCTAAAAGCTTTTTTTGTTTCTTTCGCTGTAGTTGTTAGAAATTCTGCTGTTGCAGACTTGGATTAAAATTATTTAACTTTGGAAGAAATACTTCATGAAAAGTTGCCAAAATTAAGTTTCAGGCAGGGGGATATCAGTGCAGAGGATGAGAGAAGGTGCCACATAAAGCTGTTAGTCATACCCCAAGTACAGCAGTGACTATGTTGCTCAGTGGTGTTTCCTGTCATTTGCTCTAGAAGACTTCTGTGTATTGGTTAACCATCATTCCTAGTTTTAAATGCAAAGTCTCTCTGCTTTGCTCTCCTTGCTCTCCCACAGCCCTGCCTAACGTAGCTGTTAGGCAGTTTTTCACAGGCCAAAATTATTTGTCACAAAATCCAGACAAAATGGATTGTCTGCCCACATAAATTTCTTATTTGCATATTCATCTGGGCATATTCCTGGTTCAGGCTTGGCTTTTCTTTCTTGTCCTTCCATTAAAATCTGCTGCTGAGCAATGAACTCATTGCAGCACTTTTCCTCTCTCCATTTCTTCTGGAGAGGAATCGGCTGTGTAAATCACTGAAATGGCATCACTGATTGCTACAGTCTTGTAATGTAGCTGGAACCTTTACAATGATTAATCTTTGGATCTGCTCAAGGTCTCCAAATAGGAAAGGAGAAATAGTTTGAATGATATAGAAGTTTTGCTGTGAATTCTCGACACTGCTTGAAGTCCACTGACTCAGTTTTGCAGCTGATCAAGATTAGCTATGATGGATTTATTTTTATATCCAGCTAACCAATTAATTCTGTCTCCCAGTGATGCATGGGAAAGATAAGACCAGAGTTTTGCTGGTACCTTCAGACCCTGCAGGTATATTTTACTGATATCCAAAAGAAAAGGGATTTTGTTGCAAATCGAAATCTCACAAGAACAACAAGGGATAAATGACTTCTCTAGAAGATCAAATTTTTCCAGTAAAGGTTTTCCAAACACCTCTAAGCCTAACAGAGAGGAGGAAGGAATACCAGCTGTCTCTGTCAGATAACCCACAGAATGTTGTGGCAAAATGCCTGTATGGTTACCTCTGTGTTGGAAGGTAATAATAAACTAAGGGAACGGAGCAAGGACTGTGTAATTTTCACCAACCTCACAGCCAGTGGTAGCTGTTGAAAACCTTTCTGACACAACAGTGTGGTAGGCAGTGTCTGCTGCAACCACAGTGGCGTTAGCTCGAGTCACTGCTAATACACTTCTGGTTTCACGAGCATTTGAAATAACCCGTTAGTGGGCCACATGTCCGGAACTAAGTCATCTCCAAAACAGAACACTTAAAAGACAGACTTAAAGACCTAAAGAAGTTCTCATCAGAGCTATAACCAACGTCCTTTACTTATTTGCCAGAAGTTTTTAAAACATGTAAATGTATTCCCCCATTTCCTCTGCCTGCTAAGTGAAAAGAATCCAGACTTCCATTGCCAGTAAAGGAGAGAGGGGGAAACTGGATCTGAGGCAAGCAAAAATGTTTTGGTGAAATAGGATTAGTTCTTAAATCTCCAAAAGCTGTGGAGTCATGCAAACCAGACAAGAGAGGTTTAGCCTGCATAGAAACAGAATCACGAGGGCAATATCATTAGACTTTAACTCGTGACGTTTGGTTGTTCTTGGAGACAAATCTGAGAAAAGAGGTGCAGTAGTTTCTATAGGTAAGGAGCTCAATTTCCTTAGCTTTTTGCAGCGCATGAAATGCAATAACTGCAAGGGGGATGAAATGGGAATATGGTAAACACTCTTCTGATTTGGCTGCATGTGTGTTTTCTTTAACAAGTGAGTTCATATTTTTTTACGTAGGGGAGTGGGCTGTGTTTTGTGGCTGTATCAGCAGGTGCAGCGTGTGGCACTGCTCGAGTTTCACAAGTAGTCCTAAGAGAAGGACAAGGCATGGGGAAAACTGTGAAGACCTGCAGTTAGTAAGGTCTGATCTTGGGGAGAGGTGCTACAGAGAATGAGGTTTGTTTGTTTGTATATAAGAACTGCACAGTCCCTTCCTGCATTTTCTTGCAGACCTCTGGATAATTGTCCACATCCACAGTGTGTGTTGAAGGTTAGAGCCTTCAAAGCCATCAGCACCTGCAGAGTGGTTTGTGTTCATTACGCTCTGCACAAGAGAGCGTAAAGTATATAGTGTACTTCCTGGGGCTCAGTTGTTCTCATCTGCTCAATGAGTGCTGTTTGCATTTGGACAACAGGAATGTTTTGCCTTAGCAGGTTGCCGGTAGTTCTCTTAGTATTTTTGAAAACCTGAGGCTTGCCTGGAATAAAGTCTATTGCTTCAGTTCATTCAAAGGAGGCATAAAAAAAAGTAACATTTTGTATCCTGGGTTAATGCTGCACGTCCAAATCCCTCAATAAAAGACAGAGGTGGTCAGTCGTGTTGGAACTAGACCAGCAAATGAAATTATTCCAAATCAGATTCCAATGTGGTATAAGTCTGACGGAGTTCAAGTGGCAAATCCCCCATGGCAGGCTCTTTTGGTGCTGCCTACGCTCCTCTTTGCTGAGGCTTTTGGCAGCTCTTGAGGGCACTCACATTATGTACAGGATCAGAGATCAGATAAAATATGGATGGGGTCAGTGTGAGAGGTATCAGAACAAGCATCTTGTTCCCTTATCGCTTCTTTGCACTTGAACTTTTCCCAGCGTAACCTGGCCGTCTACACTGCATGTGTGGGGTTTGTGTGCTGCTGCTAGTCATGCAGCTCTTCAGCACCATTCTGGAAAGATCCCTCTGCGTGAATTGATCTCAGTGCTCTGAGATATTTCAGGGATGGTAGTTCTGCAGCGCACAGTCATCTCTTCTTCAGCCCCTTGTCTCTGAACTTCAGAGGGAGCTGAGCTATGGCAGGTGTATTTTGCTCTTTTTCATGATCCTATTTCAAAGTGTGAGTGAATAAGGAACATTCTGGTCAAAACATGTCTCAGTTGGGGCTCATAAGACACAATAAAAATATGGGACTAATGAGGTAAGGGGCAATTCCTGCATCAACATCGTCGTTGAGAAAAGGATGTTTAGACGTGGCTGTGCTTGGGGTTGGTTTTTTTGGTTAAAATTTGGTTTCTTGGTATTAGTATACAGGAGACCGTCTTTCTTAGCAAACCTGCTTCAATCAAGGGAAAAGTAAAGCTCTCTAAATCACACTGTCACCTAAGCCAAGCGACGCATTAAATCCCAAGGTGAAAAATGGTAAAACTTAGCAGCATCAAATGCTTCCTAGGTACTCTTCCATGAGAGTCTGTCGTCTTTCTGGCAAGTGGGGACATAATGATTCCTTTCCTTTGCCTAATAGGTTGTACTTGGCTTTTCAGTCCACTTCCAATTTGACAAAAGCCCACATTACAAAAAATACTCCTTGTGTGCTTTCTCCTGTGTCTGCAGATACTATTTTCACTTGCACTATCAAGGATTCAACACTGATGCTTTTCATGCACACTCATTAACGTGAAGTAATGTTCTGATGGGAATGTGATTTGGGTTTTTTTGCCTGGTGCATTTTACAGTGTTCTCCTAAACTATCTGAAGCTCCTATGCATAGCTTCTTGTAGTGTTCCAGTTATATTCTTAATAATCTCTGTTGCCTTGTCTATATGCTGACAGCTGGCCCATAGTGGATAGAAGCTAATGTCTTCTGAAATAAGCTCATCAGGTTTTCTACCAGAGGCAATGAAAGTTAATGGTGTTCTTTTCTGAAACCCAAGGTAGCTTCTGGATGATGTTGAATGGAGTCCAGGGAATGGATTCATCATCATCTGACTGCTTGTATTTCAGTGATATAATTTTTGTCAAATCTAATTTCTGGGAGAGATTTTTTTGTTTCTCTTTTTCAGTAGAAGCAAAATACAAATGTAAAAAAAATGGAAGATAAAGTGGATTGAGGCAGTGTGGTTGAAGGGGAAAAAATGTTTTCTCTGGTTAATAATTCTTACAGAAAGGTAAGTCAGCTTGAAGGAAAGCAGCGTTGCGTTGCTAAATGAATGTTTTATTTAAATAAAGAACTGCCACCAGCTACAAATCATCTGGTGACTCTGCCTTGAACATTCTTCTCTTTGGGTAGACATGACTGGCTTATGAAGGCAGAAACGGTTTATTTGCACTGATCCCATAGTACTGACCTCACGCTAAACGCCATCTGCTTTGACTTTAATAACATTTATTTAGACGGATTTCACCTGATTGATGCCAAGCTTTTCCACACCTCACAAATATTGAAGCTTTTTCTACTCTTCTATGAAGAGCAGATCTCTGAAACTGCTGCCAGAGTAGCCTGAACCCGGGGTACGGTTAGAGGACACCAAACATGTACAGCCCTCGTATCAGATGAGTAATTCATCCGAACACAGGAAAATAGCTTTTTAAAACAGAGCACAAAACCACTGAGGTAGCATTTGTCAGGACAGGTACTGAACGGAATGGCTGGAGCTCACTTCACCAGTACGTGAACAAGCAGTTATCACTAATGGTTTGTAGGTGGTTTCTGAGGCAAGATAGTGTCATGAAAAATCAAACCAGTCCAAAATTATTCCAAACAAAATGGTAAAAGAAGCTTTTATTTCACTGAATTAGCTAGAAAAGGAAAGGAGGTGGCTTGGGTTTTGCTCATTAGTGATTTAAATCAATCACAGCTGACTTGAATTGGGTCAGAATTTCACCCAGGCTGCTTTTCCCTCTCCCATTTGCTCCCTTGTTTCTGCAGTTGCCAGCGGTTCTCACCAAGTGCAGGTATTAATATAGGTCCTGGCTCCCAGCAGGATCATAGCCTGGTCTGATGCAAACCCCAGGCTTGGGGCTGCAGGAGCAACGTGCTGAGCTTTCCAGAGTATCGTTTGCCACAAAAGCAAGCTAGAACTTGTGGGCATTTCAAAGAATTCGCAGAGATTCAAGCCACTTGAATACTCTGCGCCTGTGAAGAGGATGAAAAGGATGTGCAGAAGGTGCCATCTTCTACTTCCCAAGGGAAAATAGAAAATTTCTATGATGAGGTAGGTCCATTGGAAGTGTTACAAATCTTGAGGCTCACCATTTTTTGTTCTTGATTTGGTCTGGTCTCCGCTGGTTGTGTCTAGTTCTCCCTTCCTTTCCCTTCTTACAGAATGTTTTATGGTCTCTCTCTGGCACTTTGTTGTCATTTCAAACTGCTCACACAGTATATTCAATATGTTTCCAGTCAGTGGATTGCAGCTAAGGAGATTAGTTGCTCTTATAGGATGATGGTGGGCAACATTAATACTTGAGATTTATTGTGTAAAATCAGGTTTAGGCTCCCTGGGTCGAGGGTGGTAAGCTGTAAATTTTAGTTTTTGCTTTTTCTTGAGTGCTTTATTTTCTCTTTGCTCCAGATTGATGATTTCAATTAATTTCAGGCAAAGGTATTTCTACTGGGCATGTATAATGCAGAAACTTCGTAAAAGAAAGAAAAGCAAAAAGAAGTAAATGTTTTTAGTTTGGATGGTTGTGGATTTCTCAAAAGCCTCTGCTCCAGGAGCCTTGCAGGTATTCTCTGGAGTGTCTATTTATGCAAAAGCTATGATTTAAATGGGTGCTGTAGGTGACAAAAGTGATGTCGTTGTTTTACAGTGTCTTTCTGTGCATTGTTGTAAGCCAGTTTAGCCAAATATTTGCTTGAAAACTCTAAAATAGGGCATTATATTTCACTTTTGGTGCAAATGGTATAATTGCATTCAAGTTAATAGCATGTTATTCATCCTAAAATTAGCCCATATTTCAGAATGATAACTCGAAATTGCCTCTTGGTGTCATTTTTGGAAAGCAGAATCAGTACTTGAGGAGTCTTTCTCATGATGAGCAAGAAGACAGAAATACAAATAAAAGCCTTTTCCCCTCTTGTATCCTTCCCCTCCTCTTATGTACATTTTTCCTATGCTTACCTCACTGCAGTGTGTAGGACATGTGACTTGGGCATGTAAGCTGCCTCACAGGCCTCTCAGGAGCATCCATCAAATGGTGGGGGAATGTTTTTGTATTAGAAAAGGCTGGTTTTGAATTGCTTTAGAAAATTATAGAATCCCAGACTGGTTTGGGTTGAAAGGGACCTTAAAGTTCCTCCAGTTCCAACCCCCTGCCATGGGCAGGGACACCTTCCACTAGGGCAGGTTGCTGCAAGTCCCATCCAACCTGGCCTTGAACACTGCCAGGGATGGGGCAGCCACAGCTTCTCTGGGCACCCTGTGCCAGCGCCTCAGCACCTTCACAGGGAAGAACTTCTGCCTAAGAGCTCATCTCAATCTCTCCTCTGTCAGGGTAAAGCCATTCCCCCTTGTCCTATCATTAGGAATGAATAACTGTCTTAATGAATATATTAAGGCCTCAGCTTGCTATGCATTACACTTTAAAACTTTGTCAAAAGCACACTTCATTTTCTGGCTAAACATCCCTGTGCTAGTTACAGCAGCCTTTTTTGAGACACACTGGTATTTCTAGCTGCAGAAGCTGATGGTTCTCAAATGCCTTAGTGAGTCTTGAAACCTTCTTCATGGAGCTGTGACTACACTTGTGCTGGGCAAAGCTTCCCTTCAGAGGGGTTACATTGCCTCCTGCTTTTTGTTGATTGTGTGTTTTAAAGGAACTTTTCTGCTCACTGTGGTAGACTTCAATGTGCATGTGAAACCTGATAGTAATAGCTTTATGGTAACTGCAATGGCTGAAGGTTAAAGAGAAGCAAGGTTTTCTGGGAGAGGGAATAAATTTTATCTAAGCAGTTGATATCGCTGTAACTTGTAACTTTTGAAGTGTTGTGTGTGAGTGGGAAGGCAGAACTAAATAGAGCATACAGTTGGCCTTAAAGAAAAAAAAGCAGAGCAGCAAAATTTAACTCTCAGAGGAGTGCAGCCTGTGAAACACTCCTTAGAATGTGTTTCCTTATAGGAGTGGGATAAAGTAAGAAAGAAGCTTAAAAACTCATTTGTGCAGCTTTGAAATCTCTTTAAATGCTTCTTGTTCTTTTTTAACTTTCAGCTGCAACCAACCTTTCAAAGTTTCTATTCTGGACAAAAAGTAAAATCAGAGTTATGTTGCAGTTTTACTCCTCTTGGAATTCAAGACACGAATGAGAAGTGGCAGCTAAATGTTTGCATGGCTTTTAAAAAGGATCAAAGTATCTTTGGTAGGGTCTTCCAGTTTTTTGGCACCAGACTTACACAGGACTAATCAGCAGTTTGATTGGAGTCTGAATTGTGCTTGCTAGGGATGAAATACCGATTCTAGAGACTCTGTGTGTCATTAGAGACTTCCCCCCGCTCCCAGCGTTCTTGCCAACATGGGAAATTCTGATGTTAGTGCTGCCAGGTATAAAGACACTGAAGTTGCTTTGTCAGTGTATTTTCATGGTGCTCATGGAAGGTATAGGGTGAGCAGGAGGGATTGTATGAGCAAGTTTACACAGACACTAAGTGCTTCCCTGGATAGAAATGGCATTTAGCTCTTTCTGTGAATAGTTAATGTGATATTGCAGTTGTTTTTACATATTAGTACTTCCATCAACCATCACTGCCTGACTCTCAGTGGGCATAACCCAAATATATTTTAAGAGTTAAAACCTTGATCTGTTGATCTCGATCTCTAACCCTTCAGCACCACTGATGGCTTACACAGTAACCAAACCAGCTGTAAATAGCATTTTTTGCCAATGTGGGAGGTAGATGTCCGTGCAGTTCTTAGTACAAAATATGCATTGGTGGTAGTTGTGCCCAGAGAGTGAGATAACAGCAGAACAAGTTGATATTATGGTAGATAGAAAAGGTTTTACAGCCACATGTATAGAACTATGTCACCAGGCTTGTTTTTATGTTCGAGATTGACAGATATCCTGCACATTTGTCTTTTAACTAGAGACACTGTGAGTTCTGCTGTCACTCTTCTCAGGCCTAGGAGTTGGCATTGTTGCTTGTAATGCTGCTGCTTGCTCCTGGTGGGAGTACTGCACTACTTTTGCTCTTTTGCTGTTGGCCTCTCCTGTTTGTTAGCCCCTCCTGCCTGTGCTATAGCCCAGAAACACATCAGTGTGTGTCTAGGCAAGTGGAAGCTTATTCTGCTCATGCTAAAGTAGGATGGAAAGCCATGTGGCACCAGGAGCGAGCTGAGGTTATTAGATCCAGACTGAACACTGTGGTTGTGCAGGTTTAATATGTGTTACAGCATAGGCAGTATAAAAACTCATTTGATTATGAGTTGTTATTTAGAGATGCTCAAAGTTGTTTGAAAAATTCTCTTTGTAATGACAAGAAAAAGCCCCTGAGAGACTGGTGCCCCCCAACCAAGTGCTTACACTGGTTCAGTCACTGGACAATGTCTGCTGTTTCTATCTTTTCTGTTTGCTCAGAGACTAAAGACATCCCCTCTTAGCAGTGGGAAAACTGGTAAATAAAACTGATCTTTCTCTTCTTCCTCTTTTTGAGGGTTGAAGGAATTGGGTGCCTTATCCAACCAGCTGTTTCAAATCCCTGTTAGTGATATTCCAGTCTTGTAATTTCTCTGCCAACCATATCTGTCTGTGGAGGAATGAGTATGTGCGCATGTGCTGTCACCCTCCTGACTACATATGGTTGGTGAATGCATGTTTTTCATCCCTTTAACTGATAAATAGACAATATGGGCTTCAGGTGCTCAGCAGGTTTGTCCCTGAGCTTAGCAGCTATGTTTCTCCAAACTCCTTCAGCCAAGTGTCCTTTTTTAATACATATATATATGCGGGTGCATTTGTGTGAGTGCTAACACATCTCTTGCTCCCCCTCCTTGGCTAATGGCATTTTCTCAAATGTGTACAATAGCCCTTGAGTTGTGACAGAGCCCACACGAGGGGAGGGGGCAAACACATCCCTCATCCTTTGTCTTATCTTCAGTTCTGATTTATCTTCAATAGAAGATAATTGTATTCAAATGTCAAATATTGAGTTGACACCTGTGTAAGATAGAAAGAATCTGGGCTTTGAGCTATTATTGTTACAAAGGGTTTTAAAGATCCAGGACAAAAGGCTAGATGTTAAACCTCCCTCTCCGCAGAGGATTCATTCCATAGCTGATAATGCGATCTGCTCGGGATAAATGAAGATCAGAGGCGCAGGCTCTGTCAGCAGCCTCCCTTCCTGCAGACTGAGGGAAAGGTTTAGTGCTCAGTGATGCCTGAACTTGCAGTGCTTGCCGGATGCAGCACTTTTCCAGTTGCAGCAGTCGCAACCTCCCTGCTCACATCGAGATTGCTGTGTTTGACTTGGCAGCGTCTGATCTCCTGAGCATGGACCAAGAGCCCAGTGCTGTTGGTCTGGTGGAGTCTGAGGGCTGTGGGAATCCTGGCATGCTCAGCCCCTGTGGGTGGCCTGCAGCTGGCTGCTCCAGAGGCCTTTGTGAGGGGACATCCTGGAGCCTCCTGGGGGCTGTTTCTTGCAGGGCCCCCCAGACTTGAGGCTGAGCACAACTCGTGTCTGGCGTGCTGCTCCCCAGGGGGGCCTGGGGTTGAGGCCAGGCACAACTCATGTCTGAGGTGCTGCTCCCTGCAGGGGGCTCGGGGCTGAGGCCGGGCACAACTCATGTCCTGGGTGCTGCTCCAGTGGGTGGCCCGGGGCTGAGGCTGAGCACAACTTGTGTCTGGGGTGCTGCTCCCTGCAGGGGGCTCGGGGCTGAGGCCGGGCACAACTCATGTCCTGGGTGCTGCTCCCGTGGGGGGCCCTGGGCTGAGGCTGGGGCGCTGCACAGCGCTGCCCGCCGAGGTGCGAGGCCGCCAGGGGGCACAGAGAGCTGAGGCCCCGAGTGTTGCCGCGCTCGGCGGTGCCGCACGTGCGGTGCGGTACCCTCGGGGAGCTGCGGGGCCGAGGGGAGCTCAGGCCCGGCTGATCCGTGTGCTTGGCAGCGCCTTAACAGTGCTCTGTGTTCGCAGATGCAGGCTCCCGCACACCCTGCTCTTATGGCGCGTTGTAAAGTGCTTGGTGCCGAGTGCAGAGCTGTTGTTTCAGATGCAGAACCCAGGATGCTGCACCCATTTGAAAACCCAGTTTGTGCGGTTCTGTGTTGCCATTTATTGGCCATGGATGGGAGAAATGGGACCTTTCTGACTATTACATGGTCTTCTTGAAGCGATTCAAGCAACCAAGTTAAAACAAGAGGCTTCTTTCCTGTAACCTGTTTCCTAGCAGAGATCTGCAAGTGAAAGCAGCTGATGATATTAAATCTGATTATAACTTAATAGCTTTATGGAATCTTCTTTGCATTTCTTAAAATATTATACATTCAGGACACCTACTTGAAAGGAGATGATGGCAGTGCAGCACCTGCCCCTCTTGTATTGTTGTTGCTGTCATCAAACTTAAAGCTAACATTTTAATATATTTTTGTCTCTGGATGTTATTGGTGAGGGATCATCTCCGTATGTTGTATATGGATACATATATGCATGCATATGCATATATATAGCACATGCATATATATATATACTGTATGTAGTATATGGAGAGGGAACTTTTTACAAGGGCAAATGGGGCCAGGACAAAGGGGAATGGCTTTAAACTGGCAGAGGGGAGATTGAGATGAGCTTTTAGGCAGAAGCTCTTCCCTGTGAGGGTGCTGAGGCGCTGGCACAGGGTGCCCAGAGAAGCTGTGGCTGCCCCATCCCTGGCAGTGTTCAAGGGCAGGCTGGGCTTGGAGCAAGCTGCTCTAGTGGAAGGTGTCCCTGCCCATGGCAAGGGGTTGGAACTGGAGGAGCTTTAAGGTCCCTTCCAACCCAAACCAGACTGTGATTCTGTATTACTAATTCCTAACTGGTAAGGGAGGGAAATAATCACAACTAATGTTTTAATTTTTAACATCTAAAATAACTGTTCTTCAGAAAACCCTGGCGCTGAAGCTAAACATCCTGCTGAGATAAAATAATGAAAGTGTTTCCTCTGGTGAGGGAGATTAGAATGTATCAGCGCCCAGCTTGGGCTGCTTCTGTAGCCACTGCTGCTGTCCTGTCTGGAAACGTCAGGCTCTCGGTTATGCAGAGTTCTTGCTGTCCACTGCTGACTGATTGTATGGTGATGAGCATTTAAAGCCTCTTCTACAACCCAGGCGCCTTCCTGTTCTATCCAGCATTATAATTCCTGTAGTGGGTTTACTCTGTGTAAACAAACAGGTGGGTGGCTAGAGAGGTGGAAATCATTAATTTTTGATTTTTAAAAGCTGTAGATGGAGCTGAAGAAACAGCTTTTGGCTTTTGGACAGAGATTGCGGTCCAGAACTGGAAGAGTTCATCTAAGGTTTTGGTAAGCTCTGTTCTTAGCACCTTTTAGAGGAGGCTGTTCAGAGCCTCTCTGGCTCTGGGAAACACCTGAAACTGAGCATCCAAAGCACTTACATGTATCCTGGCCTCTTTCAGAACTAGAATATGACTGTTCTTTCCACTTTAGCTGTGGTGCATCTGCTAGGCACACTGAAATTGCTCCCTCATAATGTGGAAATTAATAGTTGTTTATATTCATACATTAATATTTTCCTCAGTATTGTCAACCCCATATGCATATTGAAGCAATGAAATTTCATGCCATTTAGCATTTTTAATGTAGCATAAATATAACTGTTTAAGTTCAGGCACATTTTCTTTGTCTTGGATTAGTGCAGCTTCTGGTTTCAGTGAAGGCTCCATCAGTAAGAAGAAGATGGGAAGCTGCCCCCAGAAATGGAGTTGCATAACAGGTAGAAGTCCTCTTTGGCTATAAAATATTTATTCAGTATTATGCAAGAAAAGGGAAAAGCTTGGAGATAGAGAAAGCAGCAGAAGAAAGATTTGAGTGGGAAATCGAAGCAGGTAAAAGCTGAGAAAGTAAGTGGGGTGATGGTGGAAACAGTCTGTTTCAGGTTTCCTTCATGACTACATCATCAATTCCCAAAGTTTTCAGGCTGAGGAGAGAGAAAACAAGTGTACAGGGTCAGAGCTTTCTGGTGCACAGCTCTCGTGTGTTCTCAGACTTAGGCACAGTAAGAAATGTCTTTCATTTCCACCACCAAGCTTTTGGGATGCCATGTGAAAATCTAGTGTCTTTTCTTTCCAGGGAAGTGTGAGTGCTGGCTCCCTGACCACACACCAGCCTGGCCTTGAGGCTGGCAGAGGCCCGCAGAGGTGGTTAAACACTTGAGGAGTGGTGCTTTCTCCCATGGCAGCACATCCAAACCATCACTATGGGTGCTGTAGACATTGGTAAAGTCGGGGTTAGGAAGGTGAAATTTTTCAACCTGTGATTGAAGTTGCACTGCTGTCCAGTTTCTGTGACCTGGCCAAGGCTTTCCTGATGGATTTAATGTTTTCTGCATATCTTGGAGGAGGAATTAACTCCTAAGTTTGCTTTCTCTCAAGACAGAAGGCTTATACGCAGGTTGGTCTCTCAACACAGAGGTTCCTCTGTGTTGTGTGGACAGCTGAAGAATACTGGCTTCAATATTTGCAGGGCAGATATTGCAAGTTTTGTTTTGTGGTTTTGGGTTTTTTTAAATTAGATGTTCATGCTATTTTTCTCCAGTTTAAAGCCTTGATAGTTTTATGGACTTTTTAATTTAAAATTAATATAAGTGTAGAGGGAAGAAGAGCCTGTAGTGGTTTGCTTCTTCAATAATTGCATTTACTCCTGCAAGAATGACAGTGGAAAATATGGGTAATCTACATACTACCTGTTAGCTTTGTAAGTGATTGCTTTCGAATATTTGGCCAGGAAAGTAGGGATGAGCTCAACTGGATAGTATTCCTTTGGCCAAATTCTGTAGGAGTGAAGGGTTCTCACTGGGAAAAAGCTACGATTCTCTTCTCTTGCTGTCAAAGCATATGATGATGAAAATCAAATGAACTTGTTACAAGCAAAGTTTGGTGAGAACTCATTTGTGTGCAGAATAACTCCTTTAAGCGTGACATCTTCATTTAAAGATGTATCTGACAGTGCACAGAGAATTTGTCATGCAAATGAGCTCCTCATTAGGAAGTAATATTTTTAGAATACTTTAAGCAAAAGGGAGCATGTTCTTCTACGGGCTTTTTGTACATGCACAGAACACTTTATAAGAAGGAAGATCAGGCTGGACATGGTTGTATTAATGTGAGACAAATGTTTTCCCAGATCATCTCATTAGGAAACCTAAATTTGGAGTTGCTGTGTGATCCACCTTTCACAAAATATTATGCTCTAAAGGCCTATGTTTTAATGTAAAAAAACTTAACCTACCTCTGCAAGATAACCTGGGGCTGTTGCTTTGCTGCAGTGCATCACTGGATATCCTTCCTAATCATGTCAGAGAAGGAACATGGCTGTTTTACCTGCTTCTGAGCAGGGTGAAATACAGGAACTCGGTTACAGCATGACATTTTTATAGGCGAGACAACAACACTATTTCTTGGAGAGAGAAGTGAAAACACTGACACTGTGTAATATTTCAGCCTCTGGTCTTAAAAGCATGTGATGAAGTGCAGCTGAAACTGATACTTGTGTCCCTGTAGGTAAGACTGGGAATGTTTGCTGCTGAACAGCCCTGGCGCCTGCTTCTGAGCTAAGGCCACTAAGGGCAGGCTTTCTCAGCCTTCCTTTTGCAACCTTGCAGGGCAAAGTGGTGGCTCTGTACAAGGCAGCTTTAGGCCTCTGCCCCTCTGCTATGTTGATGTGCGGTTGTTGAGCTCCACACACCCAAACGCCCTGTCATGATGCTCTGAAGAGAGGGTGTTGGGCTGGCAGGAGTCAGACACAGATTATCCAGTGGGTTTATGTGTGGCTGAAAGGTTGGCTAGGTTGAGCTGGGCTTTGCATTCATCTTAATTGTGTTTCTGTTGTCTCACTTTGTAATATAGGTACTTTTGTAATTTCTAATGAGTTCCCGAAGTTGAGGAAGTTTTTGACGGGTCAGCAGGAGGAGCTTTGACTTTGCTGGTGACAGAAAATACATAGTATCTGTGCAGTCCCCTGCAGTGCGAGAGGCAGAAGAGCAGGAGGTGTAAGAGGTTGCTCAGTGAACTGTCCTACTCTAGTGCAAGAACTAGAGAAGTCCTTTGCTTTGTGTACCACTCAAGCAGTGATAAGGACAGAAGTGATCAAGGTGGATAGGAAAGGTGGTGATAGAAATAAAGAATGGTAGAAGTGATGAATTTGTCACTGTTGAATTAAGTATACATATTTTCATCTGAGAATCTATAGCTAAGTAGCTTGTACATGAACTGAGTAGCAGTGCACATTCAGTCAAATGAAGGCATTAACACAAAGCTGTGTTCTTGATGAGGGTGGGAAAATGGGACGTGGGCCTTAAAGGGTAGATACGAACCTTAATAAGGAAGGAAATAAGACATGCAGGCAGGTATTAGTATATGTCTGTGAGAAAGAATGCATCTCAGTGTGGTGCTGTAAGACCGCATGCTACCTGAGTGCTGCTGTAGGTTCTCACAATGGTTAATGAAGGCACTTCACTAGAAAAGTTAATGACTTTGGCAGTGGCCAAGCTTGTGTCTTTGAGAACGTAATGGAAGAGATACAGAACAGTCTGGACCGTAGGTGCTGCATTCCAGGCTCCATTCCATCTGGCAGGCACCTGACACCAACATTTTACCTACCTGCAGTGTTGACAAAGATAATTGCAGCATTTCTGAAGAGAAAAAATAGTCCTATGGCAGTCAGCTCAAAGGAGAATGCTTCTTGACATGTGGAGATTGAAGACATGGACGCTGGCGAGGTGATAGCCAAAGGCAACTTTACTACCGATCACACAGTTTATATAGGTTATACATGTGTACACGTGCATAAGCTCTAAGCATGATTGGTTAACTATGATAGTTCATGTGAACATTATTGCCCTTCTGTTGGCTAGCTTCTTATTAACTTGTCGACTTTTCATTGGGTAACTATTGCTCCATTCTCTCTTCTTACTTCTTTCTTCTCTTACCAACTTCTCTTCGCATAAATGTTCTCTTTCTTGTGGTTCTTTATCTTCTCAAGGCCGATTCACCAGACCATCAAGGCCATTCTCCATGCTTCGGTCAATCTCAAAGTCCTCAATCTCAAAGTCCTCTACAGCCACACTGAGGCACCTCGGTACAGGTGGGCACCTGTTTTGTGTGACACAGAACTTGTTGTCATCTAGGGTCTATTAATTTCCTGCAGTGAACAGCAAGAACAGAATGGATTATTGAATGTGCTGCAGAGAACATAATGGTTCTGCTTTATGGAATTACAAAGGTATCCTTATTCCTCTTCCTTGTAGTACAGGACATGAGGGCCTGCTGGAATGTGCTGACATCTCCCTGGTGTTTTAAATGGATGTCTTATGTTCAAAGCTCTGATCATAATCTGCCAGATTCTGCAAGGTTTAGCAGAAAGCTGCTCCCAGAGATGGTAAGCCTGTAGCTTGGATGCCTTGGAGAATATGCTACTAGGTGGATTTACTGTTAAGATTCAGCATCTGTTACTGATTTTCCTGAAAGAACAAAACCAGAAGCATACCTTTATGAAAGGAAAACTTTCATAAGGATGAATACAATTCGTCAGTACGATGATGACTCAAGTCTGGTAGTGTTCGTGTAAAGATTGTCTGAAGCCACAGCTATGGCTGTCTGGATGGAAGTGTGTTAATTACAAAGGTCTTACTGTCCAGTTGTACCATAGACGACAGAGCCTTTTCACTTACCCAAGTACAGCAGCAGGGTGAATGACAGGGCACATAAGAATACAAACTGATTTGAGACAGAATCATTTCTTCAAGGTCAGTGACTATCTTGAGGTTCAAGCTCTGTTCCGTACTGCTTTGGTTGTGATGATGTACTTTCTTGATGCAGTATTTGGAATAAACAGCTTTTTAAACTGTGAAGCAGAAGTGACAGAAGATGAATTTTGTTGTGCAAGCACCTAACAATGCAGTAACTACACAAGAAAGGCATCCTCTTGCCATCAACATTCTTTTTAGAGGGAAGTGTTAATTCAATACCATGTGCAGCAGACTTCTGTTATGGGATATTTAATAGAGGGCTAGTGATTGCTTTTATTAATTAATCTAAAAAAGTAATTGTGTTTTTTTCCACATTTATTTATTCAAGTAATATTTTAATCATGCTGTAATTAACCATGATCACAAACTGCAGTCTGCACACACTACAGTTGCATGTACTCCTAGTAAAAACTGGGTTACCACAAAAACGTGTCCTGGCTACACTCACATTTACAATTGCCTTCATGCTTGCTGCTTAATGAGTGCCAGGAAGTACAAACTCTTTGGAACAAGGACACTCAGGTGTATTTGATGAGAATTTAAACTTTCCCATAGCAGTTCATTCTTCGAATTCTGTTACCAAAACGAATCTGGGAAGCTGTATTTTTTTATATATATCTGGACAGATTTCCCATGACCCCGACTATAAATAAAACAAGATTATTATTTCTGCAGGCTTAGCCTTTTAATACTCTTAGTAGTTTTCATGTATGCTTTAATAAAATTCAAGCAAACCAACAACAAGATTAATTCAGCCATTTATTTTCCTGTTTTCACACATTAATTGTCTTTCTGTTAACTGAATCTTAGCACTCCAACTGAGGCTGTGCTGGCACAGCACAGCATTTTGGGTTTGATTGTTTGCTCTTTGGAAAAACTGCTGGTAAAGAAGAGGAAGATTAAGAATTTACAAAGTCATGAACAAAGATGCATGCTACCACTTTGCATTTTGCAGTCAAAATCCAAGCTTGACTATGTGCTGTGTGTAAGTTTTCAATTCCTGTTTCTCAGAAAGCAAAAAAGCTGTTCTGTGGCCCATGTATTCATGGCTGGACACTCTGATAGGCTGGCCACAGTTAAATTTAGACAAGGTTAAATGTAGGTAAAAAGTATCCCTATACTAGGGATAGTTTCTCATGGAGAAATGCTTTATGTAACTTATCTTTGTGTTTTCAGTGAAAAGCTTAGGTTTTTACCTCCAGCAACATACTGGAAATAGAAAGAACCTTCTGGACTTGCTCAGAAATTATTTATACTTATGTTCTGTTATTCTGTCGATACCAACCTGCAAGACAGATCTGTATGAAATGTCTTTCTGCCCCTGCTGCCTTTTGAGGAAAGAGAAAAGATTTTGTGCTCTCAGTGTACTGATTCCTTACTGGAAAAACATAACACAGTGTGATTAGAATATTGTGTAGACTTGTAAGGAGCACAGGTTCTTTAAAGAAAAAGTATGAAGAAAAAATGGAGACTACCAGCAACAGCAATATTATTTATGGATGCTGCGTCGCCCTTGATCAAAGGACTTGGCTGTATTTTTGGTTGGTCTTCAAAGGTAAATAAGGCAGCCAAGGGGGTGGATTTGATAATTTACAACATCGGGTGGCCTTGCTTGAAGGCTTTGAGGTGAAGGTTTTAAAGGTAGGAGTTTTTGATCCTCTAACACTCATTGTTATGGATAAGACAAGCAAGACGTGAAGCATGTTGGAAGAGAATGTGTTTTGATTCCAAATTCCAAATGTTTTGTTTCCAGGTACATTTGGAAAACAAGTTCCAACACAGTACAAAAATACCTAAAGTACTTTCAGAATGGGGTTCATGCTACCTAAATAGTTGTTATTTTTGTAAGCAAAGCAGAACTTAGCTGTAAGGAGAGTTAATTAAATGTGCATGTTCCACTCATGCATGCTACAACTGGGGGCGAGTACAGGATAGAGTGTCATTCTCCCTCAGCAGCTCATTCACTAGGACAAAGCTGCTGGTACTGCACTTTCACTGCGCTGCCAGCAGAAGCCAAGATGTGTGTTGAACTGGGATGTGGGACTGGAACACATTACTTTTGCACGGCTAGCCAGCCCTTCTGGTTGCAGGTAACCATGTAATGGATTTCTGGGTGAAGAAACGTCTGTAGAATGCCTGTGCTGTACCTACTAGGGTATGGACACTTGGTCTGAAACTTGAGACCTGTAGCAGATAACCAAAAACTATGGCTGTAGTGGTTTGCTGGAAGAAAGGGGAAGGACTGGGGCCTGTGTTTATGTGCTTGGTGACTTCCTGACATGTAATTACAATTCTACTCTGTTAATGATGTGCACACTGCTGTGGAATGTGGCAATGAACCATGCAGTCCTTTACCCATGATCTTGAGGTCCTTTCCAACCCTAACTATTCTATGATTCTGTATGCTCTGGTGTGGTGGGTTGGCCCGAGCTAGGAGCAAAGCATTCACTTAGCTTCATGCTTGCTCCTTTGCCATGGTGGGATGGCGGGCAAAATAGGAAGAACAGGAGTTGGAAAGCTCATGGGTCAGAACAAAGACAGAGAGATCACTCGCTGGGAAAAAAGGACTGACCACAGGTAATCTAACTTAATTATAAACACTTGATTGCTGATTGGGAAACAAAGATGACAAGAACTGGAACACCCGGGGGAAACGCCTTTCCGGGCCTTCGCCAGGGTCAGCTTCACCACAGAGCCCTTTCCCCTCCATCGTCGCTGGGGGCCGCACTCCTCCCTCAGTGAGGTGAGGGGTGAGGGCAGGTATTTTCTGCTGCTCCTCATCCCTGGCTCTTCCACACCCGCTTCCTCTCAGTAACGTCCCCAGCCCTGCTGACCACGCAGGGCCCTGGTCCCTGCGGCCGTGTCTCCAGCCCCGCCGCCGCATCGCTCCGCTCTGGCGGTCGCCGCCATTGCGTCGCTGTATGCTCGCAGCGGAGTCCCGGGCTCGTGGCGGGCTCCATCGTCCCCCCGCTGGCTCCGCCGCGCCTCTCTGCGGGGCTGTGTTGGCACCGGTCTCTTCGCACAGAGACCCTCGCAGTTCCCTTGCTTCCAAAACGTGGGATCTGCACCCGATGGGCTTGGAAAAATCCAGCATCCTGTCCCCAGGCTTGCTGCTGGGATGTCCCTATGGCTGCGTGCAGACGGTGTGTGGAATAGAGCACTTGGTGCTTGGGTGCTGCTGGATTGGCCTCTGGCAAGTAAGCAAATGGTGTCTTGGGTTTATTGCAGTTTCTGGTGATACCTTTTGCTTGGCGCCAGAGTTATAATTTGTTCAGCCTGAAAGGCTAAGTGTTATATTCTAGCAAGGTAGTTGAAGGTAAGTCGGTAAGTTACAGCTATTACCTGAGGAAGGCGCCCTATTTGCATTGTATTGCTCTGCTGGAGAAATTAATTCTGAAACTGCTGGCAGTTCCCTTTGCAAATACTCCTTTGCAGAGGCTGGTTGTATGGAATAAGATTAATGGATCAGGATCCTGGGTTCCTTCTTGGCAACATCTGCAACAAGGTGTTGCAGAAGGAGGAGGAAGCAACCGTGTGGTTGGGATCTGCTTATTTACAAGAGTAAACCCTGCAGATGGGAAACTGTCCAGCTTAGAGTGAACTACAGCAATGCTTGTTTAGCCTGCATTAACTCAAGAACCAGCCAAGCAGCTCCTCACTGTCACATTGACACCAAGTAGCTATGAAGGGGAAGAGCTGAAGGATTCCCGTCCTTCAGCTCCCTGTGTGTGGCAAGCGGGATGTAACTGGAGAAGCCAGAGCAATCTTCTTGCCCCCCCGAGACGCTGGCAGGGCAAGGAGAGTCTCTGGGGACAAGATGGCTGATGCCGGCCTGTGCCTGGGGCTGCCAAAAGCACCAGAAGTAGCTGCGAGGTGGGGCAGATCATGCGCAGCTTGCAAAGCAGCGTTTGTGCTTCAGAATCTGGTAAGAAAAGTTTTGGTGTGGGGACTGCAAGTTGTCTACAGACCACAGTATGGGAAGTCTTGTCATGCACTAATGAGCTGTTTGGGGTTTGTTGTGTTTGCTAGCAAAGCATTTTTCTGGTTGGCTTCCTAGTCTATAATCTGTGTAGTTTGTGTTTGATTGAGCTAATTGCTTTCAATAGGCATAATTTGTCAGTTATTCTGTGGCAGGTGCATAGTCAGATCTAGGAGGTAAGAATATGTGGGCAAGTGACACTCTTCTGGCTTTGCTCTTTCTTGTTAGCTCTTCTTAAAATTAGAGGGAAGACATGAGTTTGAAATTTGTTTCTCTTCATAGGTTTTGTGTTGCTAGGTAATCACCAGAAGTATTTTCAACTCCACATTTGAAGGAATAATTATAACTGTTTGCTGTATTAAACTGACTCTGGAATGAGTCCATCAGTATTTCAGAACCATTTTGTTACTTAAGGTTCTATAAATATTTACATGTTTTCTGGTTACGTTCTTGTTCTTGGACTTAAAGCTTGAATTGCTTTGCTAATGAAAGCTATGGGACAGATACCTCTCTGATTTGGCCGCATTTGGTTATAAAGACCATGGCAATTATACTGTATCTCCAGTGCCTTAATCCATAGAAAATGCTGTTTCCTTTATGCCACTAAAATTCTGAGGCTTGGAGGGGAAGCCCAGTGTGAAGGGAGAGGTGTCTGTGGCACAGAGCCACTTTCTTCTCTCCTGCTTTACTGAGAACCTTGGAGCTTGTGTGGAAAGATCTCACCAGAGGAAAAGTCTGTCCTCTGTTGCTCCAGAGATGCTGAAAGAGCTGGTTGTCCTCAGACCCAGCAGGTGTGCTAACATGGAGAACTCCACTTTGCATATCTGCCTCATGCTGGAGCTCTGCCGATGGGGAACGGGAGGTTCCTCAGTGATGGCTGGCAGTTTTTCGGACATAGGGAATCTGAACACAGTAATGCTGTAGGAATTGTAGGAGAGATGAAAGATTTTTCTCTTTAAAAGGGCTATAAAAAGATAAGCAGAAGAAAAGGGAGCCAACTTGGGAATAGTCAGGGGATTTAAAAGAGGACAAAATGAAATTTGATTTGTTAACTTTGAACAGAGACAGTCTGATTACTGGAGGTAGATAAAGCATGAAAGGAGAGAATTTAGGAAGTTCTATTTATTGAAATTTCTGTAATTTGACTAGATAGCTTCTGGTGATTTCAAGGTCAGAAAGTTTGAGGTGCTTAGGTATTCTAAAGGAAAATAACTTGCAGCAAAACTACATGATCTGAGACGTGACACAAAATAGAATGATCACCAGGATCTATAGACTTAATTTAGGATGCATAAGATTTACTAAGGAGCATTTTATTGTTTTACTAAAATGACAAAGCATATTGCTTGTGTCTTTTAATTTTTAAGGGGATCTGTAGATTTATTTTTGTAACAATTACTCTGCTGTGTTAGTCCGAGATTCGGTTGAGTTCCAGTTTTACGGCTGTTGGTTTTCTAAGTCATTAATGGGTCACAGGTATATGCTGGACATCTCAGTAGGTTTGATTTTGAGTCACCTGGCTATTTTTTGTTAGTATGTTCAGTGATACTCAGTTGCAGAAAAGATAATAACAAATAACTAGTTAATGAAAATAAAACATTTTGTGTTTCAGATGTCACCTCTTTTCCATCATATTGATGGTTCTGTTTTCTTCTGTTCAGTAAGTTAGCTTTTTTCCAAGAAAAATAAATTCAAAATGTAATTAAAAAGCACAGCTTTCTCATGACAATACCCAGCTTGGTAAATATTAGTACATAGGATCTTATGCAAACTCTGTAAGCAGTGTTGTGTAGCAATTTTTTAATTTTTTTTTTCTGAAGAGATTTTTCCATTAATAAAAATTTAAAGTATTTTCTGAGATTGTTTTTCAGATTTGCCGTGTTCATTTTCATCTATTACAAATATGTTCATACCAGCAGCTGATTTTTGCAGTTAGCCTGCTTTTTTTGAGAGATCTGTTTTCTAATGTAGTTTGTTTTCCTTTGCCTTAGGCTGAAGAATTAATTTTATTATGATAGGACGAGGAGTCATTTGCTTAGGCTGTCACAAGGTTGTGAAGCAGTGAAAGAGTTGGGAGCATGGGGTGAATAAATTGTGCTGTATCTTGGAGCGTCTTTGTTGTAAGGCTCTGTAATGCATAGGATATATGATATGCTATTAAAAACTGTGCATTTGGGATGTGTGCCTGGCTTTAATGGAAGAAACCGCCAAGCTTTCCTGACAGCAATGGAGAGGCTCATGATCTCTTGTGATTATTCAGTAATGTTGATGCATGGCCAGATGATCAGGGTTAATAAAATGCCTTTTTCTGACAGGCAGATGTTTTTATAAGTAAACCATGCAATGACATGAGCCATGTTTTCTTCTTCATCTTATGTTGCTGTTCAGATGCTTGTTTCCTAGTGCTGTGTTTTGCTTTGCATCATGAAGTACTTCATTTCAGTTTTAGCGCTGAAAGCGATAAAGATGAATTTCCCTCAATAGAGCCTGTCCTTCTGGACATGAAGTACTTGTGCTGTTTTGGCAATAGGGACTAACACCAATACCCTATGCATGCATGAGTTCTTCTTTTATTATGTTATGATGGACATGACTTTCTTTTTGCTGTTCTAAGCCACAAATGTGGATTTATGTCAGTTGACAGTTCTTTTGCAATGCTCACTTTTCATTAAGGCCCTTGGTTTTATCCACCATTTTCTGAATGAGTTTTTTTTTGTTTTTTTTTTTCCCCAAATAATTTGACAAATTTTTCTCTTTCCAGTTCATCTCAATGTTTAAAAATAGAAAATTTTCAGGCATCATTAAAGCCTCTGACACCATGAAATTTTTACAGATGTGATCCCTGCGAGGCTCTATAGTGGCAGAGATAATTTTTTAAGACCTGTGTTATTATTCAGTAAGTAAAAATTCACAGGAGAGAAAAGATACCTTTGTAAATATTTTACTCTTTCATTGTTGCTGTGTTTTGTTTTTTCACTACAAGAATTTTCAAGGTGGCAATACTTTTCCTGTAAGACTCCTAGCTACTGTGGGGTGATTCTCTGATGGCAGTACTTGTGGTGAAGTAGGCAGTTAGAGACCAGTGTTTAAGAAAGTAGCTGGATTGTTTCACAGGGCACACATGGTCTTCCTCTTAAAAATGAAGAAAGAAAGGAATGCTTGTAGCAATGTGCATATTTTTCTTGTTTTCATCTCTCAAGAGTTGACTCTATCTTGATAACTTATTTTAGGGAAAAGGTAAAGCTAACTGGGCCAACGGTGTCTGAATTACGGGTCATGAGGGGTCTGAATAGAAGGTGTTTTATTGTTTCATTATTATTATTTTTTCTCTAGTTTCTGTTGTATTACAGGCTCTTTCCTTCTGGTTACAGCCTTCTAGACCAGTATTGCCTTTGCTGGTCTCTTTCTACTATCCAAGGGTCTTCAGATTTCTTCCCAGGTGATCATTTTTAAGATACAGCTATGTTAGTTTTTGACTGACTCTCAGAAATCACTATTGTTTTTACTTTCTGACCTGACTTTGAGTCACCTGCTTTTACTATTTCATGTAGAAAAAAACAAACACTTCTTCAAATGTCTGATAGAAAGCAACACATGTACAGAAAAATGAAATATAACCAAGTATGGCAAGACAGTGGTTTAAAATCTTTCTTCATAAGGCTTATTTGTAAAAACATTGAGAATAGAAGTGACTTCGTATGAATGGAGAAGACTGAAAAGGTGTGGGTGTGAAGGAGCTGATGAATGAGGTTGCTAAGCCACTGTCCATCATATTCGAAAAATCATGGCAGTCAGGTTAAGTTCCCGACAACTGGAAAAAGGGAAATATAACCTCCATTTTCAAGAAGGGGAAAATGGATGAACTGGGGAACTACAGCGCAGTCAGTCTCACCTCTGTGCCTGGCAACATCTTGGAGCGGATTCTCCTGGAAGGCATGCTGAGGCACGTGAGAAACAACAAGGTGCTTGGTGACAACCAGCATGGCTTCACTAAGGGGAAATCCTGCCTGACCAATCTGGTGACCTTCTATGATGGGGCTATGGAACTGATGGACAGGGGTAGAGCAGTTGATGTCATCTACCTGGACTTGTGTAAAGCCTTTGACACTGTCCCACACAACGTCCTTGTCTCTAAATTGGAGAGACACCAATTTGATAGGTGGACCACTCGGTGGATAAAGAACTGGCTGGATGGCTGCACGCAAAGAGTTGTGGTCAATGGCTCAATGTCCAGCTGTAGACCAGTAACAAGTGGTGTCCCTCAGGGATCGGTGTTGGGACCGGTCTTGTTCAACATCTTTGTGGGTGACATGGACAGTAGGATTGAGTGCGCCCTCAGCAAGTTTGCTGATGACACCAAGCTGTGTGGTTCGGTTGATACATTGGAGGCAAGGAATGCCATCCAGAGGGACCTTGACACGCTTGTGAGGTGGGCTGATGCCAACCTGATGAAGTTTAACCATGACAAGTACAAGGTCCTACACCTGGGTCAAAGCAATCCCAAGCACAGATACAGGTTGGGCAGGGAAGAGATTGAGAGCAGCCCTGCAGAGAAGGACTTGGGGGTGTTGGTCAATGAAAAAATGAACATGAGCCGGCAGTGTGCGCTTGCAGCCCAGAAAGCCAACCGTATCCTGGGCTGCGTCAAAAGGAGTGTGACCAGCAGGTCGAGGGAGGTGATCCTGCCCCTCTACTCTGCTCTCATGAGGCCTCACTTGCAGTATTGTGCGCAGTTCTGGTGTCCTCAACACAAAAAGGACATGGAACTGTTGGAACAAGTCCAAAGGAGGGCCACGAGGATGATCAGGGGACTTGAGCACCTCCTGCATGAAGATAGGCTGAGAAAGTTGGGGCTGTTCAGCCTGGAGAAGAGAAGGCTGCATGGAGACCTCATAGCAGCCTTCCAATACCTGAAGGGGGCCTATAGGGATGCTGGGGAGGGACTCTTCATGAGGGACTGTAGTGATAGAAGGGGTAACAGGTTCAATCTTAAACAGGGGAAGTTTAGATTGGATACAAGGAGGAAGTTTTTTACTGTGAGGGTGGTGAGGCACTGGAATGGGTTGCCCAGGGAGGCTGTGAATGCTCCATCACTGGCAGTGTTCAAGGTGGGGTTGGACATAGCCTTGGATGGCATGGTTTAGTGGGAGGTGTCCCTGCCCATGGCAGGGGGGTTGGAACTGGATGATCTTAAGGTCCTTTCCAACCCTAACTATTCTATGATTCTATGTTAGGGATCCTGTTTTTATTTTGGAAAGTAGTATTCTAGTTTGGAGAGAAGCTGTGGGAGAAGCACTGTAAGTGACAGCTCAGTGAAACTGTCTTCCACATGTTCCACGTATGCTCTGGTTTCATTATTTCACTATATATACTTTGTGGTTAAAGTGGAGGGTATGTGCTAACTGTCCATCTCTGAAAATGAATGTTAACACAGTGAATGGTCATTAAATTGTACTTGCTTAATTTGTCTGAAGATTCTGGGTGGCAAGAGATGGTCTGACTCTCGTTCTTAATGTTCAAAGCAGTTTTCCTTTCCCTGCTCAGAATGGGGAAAACCCAAATGTTTACTTCTCCCTTTCAGTTTAAGTCGTGGAGGTTGGGCCTTTGATATTCTGGATTTTCTCTTCAGATGCAATAGCAAGGCACTATTTCAGGGGTACTGAGGGGAATGTGTTGTCATCCTAAAGGAGGAAACTTATTTTAGAAAGCTGATGAGGCAAACTGGTAGAAGGTAGTTGAGCACACACCATATAGAGAGCAGCTAGTCAATCGAGAGAGAAAATGGAGAAAGTACCACTAAAGTAAAAAAAATAAATGGGTTTGTTGAGATGTAGCACCCATGTTGTCAAATGCTGCACGTTTTTTTCCAGGAGATTTTACATCCCTGAGTAGATGAGTGGTAAAAGAATGCAAAATAAAATTTGAACGTTGACTGTGTTCTCCTCAATTAATAACTTCTAATAACCAAATAGAATGGTTCCAGAAGTGTAGGGCTGTTGAAAATGAGAGGACTTTTTTACAGCTTGTGTTGGATCTACCTCAGCTAGAAAAGCTCGTATTGGCTGTTTGATGGGATTGTTATTTGAAACTCTGTATGCTGACAGAATAAATATCCAGGAGGCGATGTAAGTATGTAAATCTGTATATAGGCAAATGATTCACATGTGCAAACTCAAAACATGAACATTTTCAGTTGATTTCTTGGTGAAATAATTCAGGTTGCTGCTGTGTGATGCAGATATGCTGTGTAGTAAGGAATGCCTATTAGACCTTTGTATTGGTGAATGTAGAAAGCAGTGTTTGCTCTGAGAATGGATTTGTGTCTGTGCAAAAGATGTACTGAATTGCTTTCATTGTGCTTCTGTTCCCCTGAATCTATTCATGTTTCAAATAATAAAAAAGGCATTGTGAGGGCCAAACACTTTCATGCCAACGTAACAATATTTGAAGAAGATAATGAAAGCTGTTTGTTCTGCTTTACTGCTTTCACTTTGCCTGCTATTCAAGTATTCATTATGAAGCAAGTTGGTGTCTGAAACATCATCTGTAAAAGAAGTAAAAAAAAAAAAAAAAGAGCCAGAATAGATCTGGGGCTGAAGCACCATTGGCATTGATTTTTGACTAGCTGGAGTATTCTTGGATCTGCAGTGTGTTCTTTGTGTGTTCATGGACTGTCTCCTACAGACTATGGCTGTCTTCTTTAGAAAAGAAACATACAGAAACCTAAATGTGAATATAGCTCTTTCTCTCTCTTGGTGTGTTTATTTGGACTTACAGTTTGTAGAAAAAATGAGATTTTAATCTTTCTTATTATAGTACTGTCATGTGAAATAATGACAACTCTTTGTAGACCCAGAATTGTTACTTGAACAGTGCTATTTAATAATTATTGGTGAAACCTTCTGCAGAGCAGATCCATAAAAATTGTTTATATGGGAAAAAGAGCAGAAGTGACAGTGAAGTGCTGAGAGACTTTGCTAGTTAAGTTAGCCTTTGCTAACAACATAACTGCTTCTGGCATGTTCTTGGGGTTTTTTTAGGGGGAAGAGATGGTTGTGTGTATGTGTTTGGGTTTTTTTGTTGGTGGTCCTTCAGTTTTTTGTTTAGCCACCAAAATAATGGGTCATATGGTAATGAAAGATATTAATAATAAATTACAAGAGCATTTATATGAGCAAGAAATAAATAGGAAACCCTTCTGTATCCTGACTTTAAAGTTGCCTTTAATTCTGATAGGCTATGGAAAGATGTATATAAAGAGAGGTGGGTTAGTTTTTCTGGGGTTTTTAGTTTGTTTGTTGGGTTGTTTTTTGGTGGTTTTTTTTCAGGCTTAAGAGGCTAATTTTCTCATTAAATTTAATGCAGTATGAGAGCTTTCTTATAAGAAGTACTTGTAGTCACTGGAACTTTGAATAAAATTGTGTTGAAGTTGGTTTGGCTTTTTATACTGGAGTTGAAAGAGAGCATCTGACTAGCTGTAGGGATTATTTTGTGGGGAGGGGAAAGAAAAGAACAAAACCAAGCTAGATAAAACCCCAGACCAGGCAACCTACCACCCAACTATAACCTGCCTTTGGAGCATGTAGTTCCTGAAGGTGCTTTTGGAAGGAATAATGGTGATTGAGTTTTTATGTTGTTTCTTTTTTTTCCTTTTTTTTTTTTTTTTTTTTTTTTAAGTCAATTATTGGAAAGTAGGAATCTTTTTATAATGATGACTTCTTATGACAGTGTCTGGCATGATTCAGGACATTAGCCTTGGCTTGAGAGAGCACTTAGACATGCTTGGCGTTAACTTGCCTCCTATAATTGTGTAGTTGGAGTGGAGCCGAACTGTTGGCCATAGTATAGTACTGACCTTTTGCATGGCACAAATATGCGTATTTTGTACTCAGTTGTCTTTTGTATATTGTTCAAGTGACAATCTTCTGATGCTCATGTCTTTTGGTGATTTTATGGAAGACTATAGATGATGTATGGAAAGCTGGACAAATTTATGGTGTCTCACTGATTGCCAATTAATATTTGTGTTATTAACACCTTTTATACTTTAATTTCTCATCTCCAACTATCTTGGAAAGAAAAGGTGTCAGTAATTGTAACCGAAATGTGATTCTTAAACCTCACACTGGATGATGTTGATGTTCACATGTAAATGGCTAAAGGCGACAAAATAGTCTGGCTTTATAGACTGAATAGTGGATACTTAAGAAAAAAAAATCAACTAGTCTGTTAATTACTTTGAGCCAACTGTAATAGTGCTTTATTGAAATAAAACTGGCGACTAGGGGTGGATTTCTTTATTTGCTGGAAATGCTCCCTAAAACGGTCAAACTTGTAGTATCGAGATGAGACATTAGGCAGTGTACAAGCATTGGAGATTGAAAGGATGGGGTTTGATGATACTGGAGTATCTGCTGGACATTAACCAAAGGCCACATACAGTTATTCCCAGTGTGGTAATAAATGCCAATGAAGTGGTTTCTTTTCAATACTCAACAACTATTAGTTTCAGATTTCACAAAACAAAATAGCAATTTAAGTCTGTTGTGTAAGGCTTGCCGCACGATAGCTATGGAAAAGCCTGAGGCAGCAGGTGGAAAAGGGAAGATAAAAATTAAATTCTGTTACTGTAATACTGTAAATGAATGTGCACTTAAGTTCTTTAACGGAAATATAAAATATTTCTTGTTTTGTGTTTTCTGTACTGTAGCATTGTATAGAAAAATGTTTAGTTCTATGTAGAATTCTTACCTGGGGAGATTCTCCCTCTCTGGAGACATTTGAACCCACCTGGACACGTTCCTGTTTAACCTATTCTAGGTGGCCCTGCCTTGGCAGGGGGGTTGGACTGGGTGATCTCCAGAGGTCCCTTCCAGTCCTAATGATTCTGTGATTGGTATTTAATTAGTGTTCTTGAAATAGCAGGTTTGCTAGCTGGTAGATCAGTTGCACTGGGAGACACTGGATAATTCTTCCAGTTTTAGAGTGCAGATGTGTTGACCTTTTGAGCCTGTCACAAGTAGCAGTGCAGATGCCTGGTGTGCTTAATATGTATGTGTGTCCAGTCAATGATTTTAACCTTGACTCTGTGTGAAATTGGGGTGCATTGCAACTGTGTCCCAGCACTCGCGTTGCAGTCATGTAAATCACGTACTGAAGTCTGGGTTGTGGGAGAACTGGATGTAGAAAAGGGGAGGAAGGACAAGACGTGTGAGGTGGAGCCATGTGTATTTGTGTTATCATGGGGATGAAGTGGGAAATAAAAGTTGTATGTGATGTTGCATACTGCTTGATCTAATCACACTGGAGACAGGAGGAACTATATGAGAATGGTTTGAAATTCCAGGACTCCTGCTTAAACAGGTCAGAAATAAGTTTTCTCTGTAGCCCCAAATTAACCAATTTATTAGTGGCAGGGTCTAGACTTAAAATTATATTTTACTTAAAATTTTTTTTCTACCTATTCTAATTACTGTGAAAAAGAAAGAAAAAGTAGGTGCAGTTTGGAATTTAATTTGCCAAAACATTCACTTGAACAATAAGATTTGAAAATGTAGTTATGATGTATGAGAATAAATGTTAGACTAAACCTTGAGTTTTAGCTGCGTGATGCTGTTACTTATCTGCTGCTGGAAAATACTAGAATCATAGAATCATAGAATAGTTAGGGTTGGAAAGGACCTTAAAATCGAGTTCCAACCCCTCTGCCATGGGCAGGGACACCTCCCACTAAACCATGCCATCTAAGGGTATGTCCAACCCCACCTTGAACGCTGCCAGGGATGAAGCATTCACAACTTCCCTGGGCAACAATAGATTTAATGACACTACCAACTGCATCTTAAGAAAATGAAGTTTTCTCAAATGCTTCTGGAATAAGGTGGAGAAACAAAATGTATAGTCCCAAAGGTTAGTGTGCAATAGGGGCGAGAGATGCCAAGGTCAAGTTAAAATTACTTTTGGAATAAACAATAACATATTGCTGATTACTTCTTTTCTGTTTGTTTTCTCCAGTATTTAACTTGTAATAAGGATGAAGTACTGAAGAACACCCTTTCCTCCCATTCTGTTTTCTTCCAAAATTTTTTGATACTTTCAGCCATTGCTCGTTCTCAGACTTGTATAAACTGAGGACTTAACCTTCCTTAAGCATACGCTTGTTCACAGGAGTTAGATCATGTCTGGTTTCTTTTCCACATTAGTCTCTAAGTCACAATACTTTTGGCAGACCAGTAGGACTAGATTTTCTTTAAGAGCTTTTTGTTGTTTGTGCTAATTGGCAATAAAGAGTTTATCAACACCATTTGATTGACAACAGTAATATAGATTATTTTGTGGTGACAGATGAAATTCTGTCACACTTCCCCCCCAGTCTCATTTAAAGGAAATACTATGTGGTGGTTTGAAAAAAGATGAGCAGTGTGTTTAACTTCCTGAGAAAATCTAGGTTACTTTTGTTCGTGCTTATTAAGCTAATTGCTACTTTTCAGATTGGCTTCAAGGCCACTTGTGTGGTGGTTTTAATAAACTGAATTACAGAATCATAGAATCATGGAATGGTTTGGATTGGAAAAGACGTTTAAGACCATCCAGTTCCAACCCTCCTGCCATGGGCAGGGATGCCTCACCCTAGACGATGTCACCCAAGGCTCTGTCCAACCTGGCCTTGAACGCTGCCAGGGATGGAGCATTTACTACTACTTTGGTAATGCCCTAATTTGATAAATGTTCTAATCTTTCTTAAAATAACTTCAGGGAACCTGTGAGTTCCTGTGTGTTCTCAGAGGTTCTTAAATCATGTGATGTTTTGAGCTGTGCTGTGTGTGTGTTTGGGTTTTTGTTTTGCTGTTTTGTGGTTGTTTTGGTTGTTTTGTTATTTGTTTGGGTTTTTTATATATATATATATGTTGTTTTGTTATTTGTTTGGTTTTTTTAATATATATATTTATTATTAGATCATATCTTCTTCTGTCTTCATCTCTTCCTGTCAGTAAATCAGGCATTCAAAGTGTGAGTTTTGAGCTTGTTTTGGTCTGATAGAATTGTTTAATCTCTTAATCCTTAATCGTGAAGCACTGGGGAAGAAATATAGTCAGTGTTAGTTTTTTCCAGAAAACAAACATGTTGTTATTTTTCTGTGGAAGCTATTTATTTGTAGGACTATTGAGAATTAGCTTTCTTGAATGACCGTAGAGAGGTGCTTGTATAGACTTTGGGGCTCCAGAAGATGTGGAAAAGTTAGAGGTTTTAATCACACTACTAGCTGTCTGCAGTAATGAATTAACTTGCATTTCTCATACCCTTGAAAACAAGGTTTATGTTTCAAGAACTACTCAGCTGTGGAGCAGATAATGAACTGAGCAGTTGTAAAATAAGTAACTAAAAAAACCCCTTTTGTTCTGCTAAACCTGCAGTTTACCTGTAGTCAGGCCAAGGATATGTGAACAAAAAAAATGTCCTTGTTTTAAAGAGCTGTACCTTCCAGAAAGGAGCAAGTAGTCGATTTATTGCTTCTGCATGAATGGATTCTGAGGTTTTGCTTATCATAGTAATAATAGGGGACCTTCCCCCCCCAGTCCCCCCCACCTTCATTCTGGTTCATAAAGGAAAGACTCTTACCACTGGCAACCTTACCAGCATTTCAGGTACCTAGAGTTGAGTTAGTTTGGGCAGCTAGAGCTGATAAGCAGTTCTGGAGGTATGCCAGCAAAAGATTCCTCCCTCCACTCTGATGTACCGGTGCTGTCTCTGTGCTAGATAAAGGCCTTCCCCCACAGATCAATCAGCTTCATCCGTAGGGAGAAGCAGACAAGTCCATTATTTATTCCCATTTCCTTTGCCAGGGAAAGGAAGTACAATAGTCAGGAAAAAATCTATTTTAAATTTTATTTTTAATAAATTCATCCATCATATTATTTTAAGAGGTTATTTACTTAATGTTCCATTTATTTTGGACTGATCTCTTTAACGTGAGCTTCTTTTAAAACATTCATCAAAATACACCTAGCGCTATTAAGTGGATTTCATTCTTTCCTTACCACACACTTAGAAACATTTTTGTGCTCATAAGCCCATGTTTGACATTACTGAACATTTCTGATCATGCTACCAACACTGGTAGGGATATGAAGAGAGAATTTGGCATTAGTAGATAAGTCTTTTTAGAGGAAAGTCAGGCAATCTTTTTCTGAAATGCGTATTATTCATCAAGGGGAAGCATTACGCAGAAATGTGGTTAGTTGCTTTGTTTTGTTGTTTTAAATATGGAAGAAATAAATTGCAATGCACTTTCTTGAAGGTTTTGTAGATCTCTTATGATATTTTCCTTAGCAAAACTTGTTCATTTACTACTGCATTTTGTTACAGTCAGTTTTCCTGATATGCCTTTGCACTTGGTGGATGGAAACATGAAATGCACTACATTATAACTTGCCATATCTAAATGACTGAAATGTTCACCAGTGAAGCAAGGTTTATGTGTATTTCTATCGAGAGGGATAAAGGTGGCTATAGTTGTTGTAATATGGTAATGTTGACCTTTTTCTGCTCACTATATCAAACTCCTTGTCATGATCAAAATCAAAGCAAGCTTTGAAGCATCAGAGTTTGCTACTTAGTTTCATTGAGATCTTTCAGCCTGCTGCCGGTACTGCAGTTTGGGCAGGGGAGGTTGCCGAGCTATGCAATTTATGTATCTATCTATAATATATATTTATATACATATACATACCATTCCGTGGGGAAAAATAATTTTTTCTCATGCAATTTTTTTCCTCTAACAGATAGATTTGATTTATTCTGTCATAATTAAGTTTATCTTTTGGTGGACTGTGTTAAGCTCTCTAACTTGACAGACGGATGTGTGCAAACAATAGCCAGAGACTATAGTAAGAAAGTTGGGGTGGAGGAATTAACCCCTTGTATTTCATCTTGGTTTACTTACTGAATTTAATAGTGCTTTTAATAGTTTTAAATAAGACTGAAACATAAAACTGGTTTGGCCAGCAAAAATTACCTACTGAGATTATCTGCTTCTTGCTAATTTAAGAGTTGGTCAATTCATCCCCATGAAACACAATGCATTTTTGTCCTTTCTCCTACAAACGATACTTGGAGATCTCTGAGAGCAACAGCTGCCTAGCCCTCAAAATAGAGCGAAAGCTGAATATTGTATACAAAAATAGCTGTACGGTGCTCCCAGAAACAAGGTTGATGACTGGCAATAATGTTCCCATTTTCCATCTCATCTGTGAGGAGTTTGTGGTGAAGCTACCAAGAAATTGCAGCTCAAACAAAAGTAGATGTAGATGGCTCAAGATGGTGTCATGCAGCAATTTTGATTTTCTCATCACTGAGTTTTAGGAAGATGTTCCTTTAATACATGGGAAACCAGACTATGCCAGCACTGCCGCAGCTGCCAAGGTGTGGTAGTGTTTTTAGTTCTAACTAGAGGTTGCATAGATTTTATGGTTTGCATTAATTCTGCATCCTTCTTTGAAAAGTTGCCGTTATGTAGCAGTTTCCACACTTTGCCATGCAACCTATAGTCAGAAATTATTCAAGGTCCACTCCTTTGGCAGCGAAAGCTGTTCTAGAATTCAGACCTTCAACCTCATCAACCTCATCAACCTCACAATGCTCACGTTTCCTGAAGTGGCATTAGGTAGTGTTATGGTTCCATGTTAGTCTGGTCACTTTCCGTAGAAAGTTACTCTGCTGTCGTCTGAGAGTGACATGCATGTAATATGTATGTTATCTTTATGATAATTTAGTAAGTGGTTTACGATAATGTGTAGAGTTTGTGTACTGTAGCTGGATAGATTGGGAACTTGAACATAGCGCTCTGTGGTATTGGGTGAGTATTTTCTGGAGGTTGAATACAACTGAAAATTGTTTTTCTTGCTACTGTCCTTCATGAAGGAATATTCAGAACATGTTTCTGCTTCGTTTTGTTTCAATGGATGGTACATACTGTACTTCCTTCTGTGTTCAGCAAAACAGGTGATGGAGAATGGCTCAGCTCATCCTGCCTACCCAGCCATTCATTTTAATTAAAATTCACCCAGCTCTGCTTTCTGTATGATTTGTGTAAATGACTGACTTTAATTTGACCTCCTGGAGTGTGAAGGGATTTCAGACTTCAGTTAAATGTTGTAAGTTGCTGTCTTCCCTGGAGTGCATGGGGAGTGGGAAGTGATGGACCATTTCTACTAGAGAACACCTGTTTGTGCTCAAACGTAGAGCCGAGAGTGACGGGTCTCAGCAGCTTCTCTGTTAGGCATAAAATGAAAATAATGGCAGATTTATAATAGTTATAAGGAGCTGTCTGGCATGAAGGCAGCCATTTATTATACCTGTTATAAGACTGAACTTTGATTATAATATTAGCAAAATAGTCTCCTATTTAAATCCTCTGGATGTGTTCTCTGCAGCCTCAAAGCACATAATTTCTTTATACTTTTTCTGCCACTGCTTCCAGTGTGCAGCCCTTTTACAGGCTGATCCTATGTAGGTGGTAGTGACATTGAGAATAGGAGAAAAGGGCTGGAGTGCAGTGCCAGCTCTGCAAAGGCTGAGGGAGGAGCTTCAGTTTAGCTAAGACATTGTGGAAACTGAGTGAATGCCAAGAGGGGAATGCCTAAGCGATTGTCAAAGGTGGGATAAGTAAGATAACTGGGTTTTTTTGAGGATTTCACAGAGGTAATTCAGGGAGCCAGGTCAGCTGAATGTTCTCAAGTAAAGGAGCAGAGGTCAGAAGGTGTTCTAGCTCCAGAATGGGAAGCCTGACAAATTGACATGCTCAGGAAGTGTGGAACTGGAGAAAAGACTGTCAAATGATGGTTATTGAAAGGAGGACACAAAGATAAAAACATCATTCCTTTCTAGTAAAATACTTTGTAGCTCATAAAGCTCAGAAAATGAGAGTTGAAGGGTGTATCCCTATGTGAAAAGACAGTGTCTTGTGTTTGTTAATGGTTTTGTTTGCATGTTGAGTTGGACCTGCCTTTGTCAGAAGGAAGACTAAAATTACAAGCTGATTTCCATTTTAAAGGGAGAGATAGAAGGCATAGAAACAAAGCAAAACTCTTGGGAACTTGCTGAAGGCAAAGAATTGAAAAGCTGATCTATAAAGAGTAAGAAGTTGTGACCTTAGTCACCTAGAAACTAATCTGGTAGAAAAATACCAAGTCTGGAAAGATTCCCCTCTGAAGAGGTACTTAAAAATGCCTGTTAGTTTTCCAGTAGCTATGAAGATTGTATTTTTTAATATATTTTTTAGTTCTTTTTTTTTTAGGAAAAAATTTATTTTCTCTCCAAGTTTGGTGAATGGGGGATTTTGAAAGGGAGAAATTTTTCAGTGGCTGTCTGTAAGCAAGCAGACTCACTGTTTTTAATCAGAGAACAACAGGGCTCAGTGGTTGCTGTCAACAGATTTGCCAAATAATTCTAATTGAGGTGAAAAGTCTAGGAAAGAGGCATGTGCTGCAGTTCAGATTTCCTATATGGAGTCAGCTGAAGAGAGTTATAATATTCAGCAGTGAAACATGCTAGAGTTTATCTATCTATGTGATGTTTTTCAAAATCTTATACTGAAGGGAAACACAGAATTCCAGAGGCACCAGTGAAAAGATGTGCAAATACCATAGAAATAGTAGAGGTCTGAGACATCATGTAGGTGTTTGGGCATTTCAATATTAAGAAAAATAGTCTGTAGGCAAAGAACATAGGTGCAAACACGCACAACTGTGTAACACAACCATCTACAGATGCTTGATGTGGACAGAGGCAAAAGTATGGTAGCCCTTGCTAAGGTGACAGCAGTGGACCCCCAGCTGAATGGATATAATGGCAGCTAAGAGGGAACATGACACGGAATGTTTCCCAGTAGGAATGGTTGTTTATGTAGATCAGGCCTCCTAATTTAAAGGGCAGATATGTCCTTGAATTAGTTCTTTGTAATGAGAAAGATCAAAACATACGGGATTTGAAAGTGTTTTCCCCAACACCTTTTATGGCACTTGCTTACAAGAAATTTGCTGTGAGACATGCTTAGTCTGAATCAGTGTGAGAAAACAGATTCTATAGGTAAAATGTGTGGTGTTAGAGAAAAGAACTTTTGGGACTCCTCAGTGAAATAATGAGTTGTCATTAGTGAAATTCATCATATAACATCAGTCTTCTGCTATCCTTGAATTCTAACATTATCACCAAATCCTGTAAACAGGTATTAGCATGAATTGTGAGAGAGTAACAGAGATTGAGATAGCTCTGTAACCTGTTGCTCACAAGAAATTAAACTTGTGCTTCATCTGTGATGAGGTTGGATATACATTGCTTTAGAGAGAACTGCAGTGATGAAAGGAGGTTCTGGGTTTCTTAGTATATGAAACAGTGGCTGCTTGTTACCATCAAGGAAATGGGGAAAGCTTTTGAGAGCAACTGGTTCAAACAGATTGCATTTGTTTGCCCATGTCTGCTACAGCCATATGCTGGAAAGCAGTTTAATTGTGTAGTAATCTCTGCTTTTTCAGTTAGATTTGTTAGATTTATAATTTGAGTTCAAATAATTTCCTTAAAGATTACCAGATGCTTAGAAAAAGCTATTTGGGAAATAGTTGTTCTTATTGCTGTCTGGACTGTCCAGATATGTGTGGGAACAGGTATTGGACCATGTACCAGTGTGAAGCATTAAATACAGCACCTGTGCTACCAGTACCAATGTGTAAGTGGCCAAAAGATAGAGTATGGTGACAAGCATGAAGTCACCTGAGGTTTCTAATTTGTTTAAAAGTTACAGAATATTCTTACCTGACTTCCTGTTAGATTGTGGATGACGGTGAATTGAAAAGGAACCTGTGGTAGTTGTACAACCAACAGTGCCCATGGTACAGTTCGCAGTGTTTGTTTAGTATTCTCTCTGATGCATGTACATGGAGTATATTTTGATGGTGTTATAAAGATGTATTTGGAATTTGAAAATATATTTCAAATATAGTTTGAGTCTTTAATTTCAAAGCATTCAGAAATAGATGCAGCATATTTTTCTGCATCCCTCTTATATTTTTCTTTTGTTTAATCAGGTAGAACTGTTCATATCCTAGGGATATGTAACGTGGTGGTTTTCTTTGTTTTGACTTCCTCATCTGTAACTCATCCTTGAGACTGCTTCAGACTCAGTAAGACTTCAGTAATGTTTGTAACATTATAGAGGAACATCACTTCTGTGAAAGTTTTTATTTTCCTCTGGTTTGTCATTTGCACCTGGAATGTGATTGACCACTTCCAGTATGCAGAATTTGCCTTGGTGGGAGTTCTTCAGTTTAACTTCCTTGACTGCTTAAGACCCTGTTGCAGAAATTATTCCATATTAATTGAAAGCATCTAAGACAAATAGCTGCAAAACATTCTATGTCAGGTGAACTTATTTTCACCGATCTTATTTTATAGGATTATAAAATACTATATTCTAAATTATTTTTCTGTCTAGTTCTGCCCCACATTCTTACATTGGGAGATATTTTAGACCTGGCAAATTTTCCAGTTATTTTATTTAAAATCAAGAGAAGGGCTTTAAAAAGTACATTCTGTGTTTACTCTTTGTGTTATAATTCAGGCAGTTGGGTTTGGACACAGAGAAGGCTGAAACCTGTTCATCAAAATGAAATAAATTTTTCCCATTTCACTGAAAAATTGTATTTTGTGTACTGGCTTTACTTAGGTGTTAGTTGAGGTTACAATTTGATCTATGTATTTGTGCTATGCATTTACATACCGTGGTGGTGAATGTAACAGGGTTACAGATGGTGGTGTTGATTTTTCCTCTGAACACTAGAGAATGATGTATCTGACTAGAGAGATGCTGACAAGCACAGAATTTGTGCTATTATTTCCAGTTACATTGAAGGAAAAAGTCTTTTCACCTTGAGTATGCTGTAGGGATTAATTTGTTTAACGTGTGCTTAGTTCAGTAGCTCTAGAAAAGCTCATCTTGTGAAGAGAAAGATTTCCACTGTTTTAGTCCTCTAAACTGAGGTGGGGCTGAAGATAATACCTATGGAATTCTTCTAATGCAGTTCATGAAAATATCCTATTTTGGGCATTTTTTCCCTGGGTTTATGAAAAATCATTTAACTTGAGCGTTTGGCTCTGTATTTTGCTAAGATTTCTTTTGTAACATCTTTTCTTTTAGTCCGCTAACACATTCTCCTAACAAAACACAAGAAAAGTGCCTGTTACTCCTCCTTGCCCCTCCAAATATATGTTATAGTGCTTATACTATTTGGGATTTTATAAACTAAACTTAATCACTGGTGGTATCATCTCTGAATGTTACAGGTGGTCTTACCCAGACAAACAAGCAATCATAAACCTTTGTACTTTGATATTCAAGTATCGAATCAATGTGAAGTCACTGTGCATGCTTTTGAAAAAAAAATATGCAAAGCTCTTCATTTGGATAGGATTGTCCAGAGCCTGTCTGCTGAAAAGCAAGCCAAATTGGGGGGTAATTGGAATTATGACTCTCTTACAACATGAAATAAATTTCAGCTGTCAGGCTTTGTAATAAATCCGTAACAGGGAAGATTATGGGATAACAGGTTCACTGAAATATGTGCTCTGTTGCTGGACTGGCCAGCTATGGTAATTTAGTCTGTTGGGTGCCACAAGCTGCCAGATGCAATTGCAGATTTACCAGCTTTGGTGGCAGAGTGTTAAAGTGCAATAATTCCTGTATGTTTTGTTTCACAAGTTACATTTATGTGTATGATATCATGCCATGAGCCTTTTTTGTACGTTGCATAAAGCATTGCTACTGCAGATGCACAACGGAGGCATGGTTTTATGTGAAGTTTAACAGATTGCAACAGTTCCAACCCTCTTGCCTGTGGAGTGTCTATAAATTTTTGTTTTGCGTGAGGTTGTGAGGCTTTGTTATTTTAAGGCATCACTGTCTCTGTCAGCTCTTTCATACACTTTGATAATAATACCCTTCTCACTTTTATTTGAAGATCTGCTGGGTTTGATTTTTTTTTTTCTTGGATAAAAACTGTAGAGACCAGCAAAAGATGCTTACCAGGAAGAAGCAGCTATACGACACATATGAAGTATGTTAATAAGTATATTTACATAAGAAGCGTAAGACACATGAAAATACACTTATCTCTACAACTACTAAAAGTTTCAAGAGGTAGCATAAAAATCAAGTTAGGATTAAATAAGCTACTGTGCATTTTTATAACCGCTGCCTGGTATGGCTTCAACAAAGTTCTGTTTGTTAATGCTGTCAGTTTTTGTGTGACAAGCCTTATCAAAAAGCAGAGAGACTTGTCTAGATATTCTTGTTACTCTTTGTTTTATTACGATGATAAATTATGTATTTAAAGCTAAATTATTCTTGGAAGTTAGATATCTGTTTGCCTTTCATTTGTTTTAGGAAACCAGCGCTTGATCCACTAAACACCTTCCTGCTGGAATCTTTTTGTGGTATGCACAAAGCATTGCTCAGTCCTTCTCTAGTTGGAGCTAATTTACTTGTAGGCTTATCCCTTCACTGTGTCTAAACATGCTGGCTCTAAAACCTGGATTAAGGAATATATTTGTATGTTTTGGGTTTGTTTGTTTTGGTTTTTTTTTTCCCCTCTCCTGGATGTAGAAAGTGGAAAACTTTCTTGTCTTTTCTTGATACAGTGTTGTCAGATGTGCCTTTCCCCTCTTGCTTCTACCTGAAGCACTTCCCTTTGCAAGCTCGAGTCACATCTAGCATACGCTGAGTCATCCAGCTTGGGTTTTGATGAAAGTTTTTGGGATTAGGTGGTGTTTGAACTATTTCAGGATGAAAGGCCAGCAGTATTTTATCAGGAAAAGTAATCATAGAATCATAGAATAGTTAGGGTTGGAAAGGACCTCAAGATCATCGAGTTCCAACCTCCCTGCCATGGGCAGGGACACCTCCCACTAAACCATGCCATCCAAGGCTATGTCCAACCCCACCTTGAACGCCGCCAGGGATGAAGCATTCACAGCCTCCCTGGGCAACCCATTCCAGGGCCCCACCACCCTCACAGTAAAGAATTTCTTCCTCAGATCCAATCTAAACTTCCCCTGTTTAAGTTTAAACCCATTACCCCTTGTCCTCTCACCACAGTCCCTAATGAAGAGTCCCTCCCCAGCATCCCTATATGAATGCAGAGAGTTTTTTTCCCAGCCTTCTGAGAAGGATTAGATTTACAGGATTCAAATTGTGACAACAGTGAAATTAGAGGGGCTTTCCTGCATTTACTTTAGATATCTATTTCTGTTTCACAGCTTGTCATTTCAGTGTCAGTTATTTACTTGTGTCATTTTTGACTGTAGTGCCAGACTGTGTAATTTGTATTTGTGTATAATTTGCACCTGATTCTTTGCTGTCAGCATGTATGCATGTGATCTGCTCTCTGGCTTTTCCCCTGCTCTTGCTTTACCCCTTAGACTGCAGATCATTTGCTGTCACTGACTTTGCTTCCCTGGGATGTGGAGAAACGTGCAGCATGTGGGGTATTTGTGCCCTGTGCATGCAGTATTTTAAACAAGAAGACTGGACTCCAGCTGGAACTTGGTAGCTCATGAGAAGGAAATGTTTACTTTGTAAAAAGAGAAGAATTTTTATCTTTATATGTATCAGGTTTTTTATGATCCTACGTGTCAGTGATTTGCCATTTTCTATCTCTAATTTTTGCAATATTATGGGGAAGTGAGAGGTGGTCTGGTGAAGGTGGTCATTTTCACCTTGCATTGACTATAGGAGCAAGTTTAAAGATCTAAGCTATTAGTGCAACTTGGATTGTATAACTTGGCTTTTCGTAGAGGTGTATGTCTGAATTTCTGGGAAGAGGATGTGGGAAAGTTTATAGTGCTTTTATATATAACAGTTAGGTTTTGGACCTTCTATTTTTCTCCATCCTGTAGGTTCTGATCTCTCACTGATGCTCAGCTTTCAGTTACTAGTTAAATGAGTAAAGGTGTAACTATTTGGCTGTCTGTCCATGGGCATCTACCAGTGTAATTAGGCAGTGAATGGGTAGCCCATTTTTGTGAATTTTCTGCATCAGATCTGATCTGTTCACTTGGATATAATGATGAAAATTCTGGCTTTCTACAATTGTATTCCTGAGCATTTGAACAACAATAAAATGTAGTTAGTGGTTTTAAAGAAACTTATGACTGGAGGCCGAACCAAACACCACTGATTCAGCACAATACTGATTTTCTTCAGAGAGAGTTCTGCATCAGCAAGTTTATTACTTTTTTTTCTGGGAATTTTTAATGACAAATCAACATGATCAGGTTTATTAAGTCTTTTTTGAGGGTGGGGGTGCCTTCTGATTCACTTTTCTTTGTGCTTGTTTCATTACAATGCTGAAATTTTGGAAGTTTTCTAAGTGTGTTAGGGTTGTACTCAAGCTAAGTTAAACGTGCTGGAGTGTTTTTCAGTGTGCTGCATCCGGCTGGTGTGGTCATACGCAAACAGCTTGTAGTGAGGGAAGAGTCCAGGATCTTTCACTGGATCACCCCCAACCTTTTCCCATCCCTCTTGTGTGTGAGACTTTTTTTGTGTGTCCAGGTTAGATTTGGTAAGAACAGTGTTTTCAGTGGTTTGCTTGTAGTGTCTCGCAATGAAAGGAATCAGCAGAATCACAGTCCTATGGATCTTCACCAAGGACAACCCCAAGGCTTTGCTGTCAGACTCGAATCTTCTTGAGGTGATCTTAAATTTTGTTCCCTGCTTCCTTATGTTGAAGCATTTCAACTTCTCATCTGTTTCCTCATTTCTAGTAGACTGCCTTTGAAAGTCAACAATTATTTGTTGTGGCTCCCTTTGTAACCTATTTTGTGCTATGTATTTTTCCCTTTGCTCAGTTTGGACAGTCAATCTCAGGATTCAGGACAAGAATTTTAACCTATATTTTATATATAAACTGTACGAATCCATGCTTATGCATGATAACCTGACAAAGGAGAACCACTGCAGACAGCATGGGGTATTGTGTTTGCTTTACTTTCAAGGTCAGAAGAAAGCATTTCTGTCACTGCCAAGGCTCAGTTCCTGAGCAATGCAGGTGGAGCAGTTCACCCATTCACTGACCTCAGAGGGGTGGTGGAAGGATGACATATTCTTGATTTCTATTTCAAACCCTTGTAGCTGTGTTCACTGTGAAGTTCCAACACCCGTGATGTCGAAAAGGAAACAGTATTATCACAGGTCCTGCTGTGAAGCTGTGGGGACAGATCGTGAAGTATCACAGTTCGTAGTCACTCATGTTTTAGATGGTCATTACCTTAAAAATCTGTTCAGGGGCATTTCGTTCTTCTTGTTTCTGATAGTCTAGAAGAGAAAATACCTAAAATATTTTTTATACTTGTAAGGATTCCATGCAGCTGAAAATAATGATGGATGGAAAGGAGCAAAGTTGTGAGAAACACAACTCAATTGTTCCTTATGTTATCTGCTTACCAAGTGCACGCTTGTCCTGTTGTCTTTAGGCTTACCAGACTAATCCTGCTTCCCAGCTTTGCGTGTGGTAGTGATTGCTCAAGTTTCTGTTTTCAGTTTTGTTATGTCATGAAACAGAGCTGTAGCTTTTCCCACTGATTTTTCTTTTATGACACCAGCCAGAATCCAATGCTAATGCAGAATATTTCTTTCTCACCTGGGGCAGGATGGACCACAGGCATTTAGAGCACTTGTGTTCAGCACCAGCCGCTAGGACATCTCTACATAAGTTTATGACTATGTCTATGTATGAATCTTTTTTGAGTTAGAAACCCAGAACTCTTGATTTGTTCCATACCAGTATCTTTACCAGGATGCTGCATTTAAAACTCCATATTCCAAAATACAAAGCTTAAGCAAACTGATCTCTCTCAGTACCAGACTCCTGCCAGGTATTGGCTTTAAGTCAGCTCCTCTATCTTCCAGAAGGAACCAGAAAGGCATCTCTTTCTAGAACTAATTTAGTTGCTGCCACAATGATATAGAACATGAATAAATCTGCAGATTTGTTATGTATATATTTATATTCTGAAGAAATACTGCATATTTTTAAGCAATTCTAATTATATATAAAATAAACTCGTTGATAGTAATGAATTCCATGGAAATCCAACAGCACAAACTAAAATGCGCTGAACAGATAAAAAATGCTTTTGAAAAGAGAGTTTCTTCTCTTACTAGATGCCACATGATGCTCTGATTCCAGATGTGCAATTGGCCTCTTAAAAAGTCTGCTGAAGTTGGCTATCACATTTTACTTTGCAAGGAAGGCATTATTAGTGCACAGAAGTTTGAATGCATTCTAGTAAATCTAAAATGAGACTACAGGCTTAGATTGGGGAGGGTCTGAGGGTGTCAAGCAATCTATCATAATTAGAAATACCCCATAGTGTTTAGTAAATGATTTCTTACTAATGTACACGTGATAGAGGGCTCAAGGCTGTAAATTCAGAGGTCAGATGCATGTGTGCAAAACACAGTCAGGAAGCAGACATCTCTCATGTTTGTCTCTGGTAAGACCGTAATTATTTAAAGTGCCAAACATAGCTTGAATAGCTACAGCTTTTTCCCACTGCTGGGAAAGTTTAGATCCTGGATCTATTGCATCTTGACAGATATGCTTATAGATGCTTTTATAAATAAACTGTGTTGCAGTAGTGCTCTTTCCTGAAATTTCTGTCCCTTTGGCAGTTTATCTGAGTAAAGAGTAAGGTCTATGGTGTTAAAAGGTCTGTAAATATCATCTGAGCTATTTAAAGTTTTGTTATATGAGCAGGTGAAGAGAGACTTATGAATTGTTCTACCCCATTACTGAATAATTACAAACCTTCCTGAACTCTGCTGGTACTTAATTAATTGGAGTATGTAGGTCCTTGTATTTTCAGCTTGGAAAGTAGGACAGAATAAATAAATTCCCTGTTGCTCTTGGACATCAATAGCTTGTGTTAGTCATGAAAATCCTGTCTTGGTTTTATAAATTCAGGATACTTCTAGAAAACCCCAGGTATGTGTGTGTTTTTCACATAGGTTGCTGGGAACCTTTTGACGTAGAGCCTAATGGGGAATTACTGCAGGATATTCTCTTCAACAAAAGAAACTGCATAAGTATGTGTTTGTCTGAGCTTGCTGAAAGAAGAAACAAGAATTTCATATCAGTAGCTGTAGACTTCTTAACTTTGCCTATTGGCGAGCATTACTAGAGATGCTCAACTGACAGTGTGCTCTTCTGAGTCAAATAGTGATTTACTTCAAAGTCAGATTCAACACTTTGGGTTCTCTACAAGCTGTTAATTGACTTCAGAAAAAGGTTTTCCAGTTAAAGTGGAAAACTGGTAGCTGGGACCATTCTCCATCACCACTGGCTGCTCAAACCAGAGTGTCTGCTCTTTAGAGCTATAGGGAAGCAGCTGTCTCTTTCTTCAAGTGAATGAGAGAGAAGAACGGATGATTTGAAGAAAGCTGAAGTTGTCATATCTCTTCCTTCTTTTGCCCTTAGCCTGTTGTCCACAACACCTATCCAGAAGATATTATCTGTACTTAATGTGATTTCAAAATAGTAGTGCATGCCTGAAGATCAGAACATGTTACAAAATATTTAGGTATTTCAGATGAATTCAACTTGGCTCAGCCCAATGAAAATACTTTCTTTGCTATTTAGAGAATTCTTGTAAGTATGATTTGCTGCCATTTGACATTGGAAATTTTTCCTTCTAAGAAATTCTCTGAGAATTGGCTGATGTGGGTGGGAAGCAATATTACTTTTCTTCGTAGGAGGGTAAAGAGGGGCCTAACTGGGTATTTGGAAAGATGTCAAAATGGGGTTTTAAGAAATGAGTTTGACAGTACATAGAGGACAGATTTCATTAAATAGTTGACAGGTTTTGCTGAGAACCCTCCTACCTTACAGCTTTGACAGGCTTGCTGGAATACCAGAAGAGGAGAAACACACAACTGTGGCTTTAGCAGGGCATTTGACATGGTCTAATCTGACATTTTCATAACAAAAATCTGATCTAGGTGAAATGACTGCAAAATAGTTTCAGGGGAACAGCCAGTTTAGGAGAATCTTCAGAGTTATCAGTTATTCACTCTCTAATTTGAATGGGTCACTCAAGAAAAAAATTACCCAGGACAATCAGACCCAGAACATACTCTTTTAACAGTTGATGCTAGAATGGGTAGATGGGGGTGCAAACACTTTAAAGAAGAAACCTAAAGGAGAGACTAATTAGTTTGTAGGCACAGAGGGAACTAGGGTTAGGAATTAGGGGAGGGCATTTGAATTACAGTGTGCCATGAGCATGACAGCATGGTGTCTAAACTTTTTAATCTGGATTGTTTGGAGTTGCCCTCTGTAACTGCACTAACTCAGCTTAGCCTCAGGGTTTGTGAAGTCTCATTGAGCTGTCTTCTGTGTTTGGGCACTGCACTTGAAAAAGTAGAAGAGAAGAGAAAGCAATGGACAAATAGTGAGCAGTACAGTCAATAAGGGAATAATGCTTGGTGAAGATGATGTGTGTGAGGGGGGGGGTTGAAAAATAACTAATTGAAGGAGAAAGCTATCAGCTGGCAAAGTGATTCTTTAAATACAAGGTTTCCAAAAAAAGGATGGTAAGCAGTTGTTTCCTGTGATCCCAGAAGCATAGCGCAAGAAGTCATCATCAGATAAGTTTGCAGCAAAGCTTTAAATGGGGTAGTGGTGGGGGGAGAGTTGAGAGTTGAACTACACTTGAAGAGTTGGAGCACTGGAGTGGGTGTGCTGTGGAGGCTGTGTGAAGGGCTGTAAATGGGACTGGAGGCACAGCGTCAGGCACGCTCCTCGAGTCTGCTATATTCTGCCCAAGCTGTGGGAAAGGGCTATGAGGTTCCTTCAGCCTCTTGTCTTTTTCAGGTAAGCAAACCTCACAAACCTCACTTCAGAGTTCCTATGTGGCCTCTTTAGCTCACACCATCTTAGTGGAGGGCTTTCAGAGAAATGGAAGGTAGTATTTCCTGATAAAGGCTATCCATCCATTTCCCCAGTGTGAAAAGACTGGTCTCAACAAATGTGGTTGTCATGTTCCTTCTTGTAAGGAACAAGCATCAGCATAACTGATAGGAGAATCTCAGGCATGCTCTGAATTTTAGCTGTTGGTATCTCAGATGTTCCTTGCAGCTTTGTGAAATGCTGTTGCATCCAATAATTACTTTTATTGCTTTATTCTCAAAACTCAAAATGAGTTAACATAATAACAACATATCCCCATGAAGTTGTTTTGAGTAAGCTCCTAACTCTGAGTCTCTGCTGCTGTAGTCCTTTTGTGTGCGTTGAAAGGTCAGAGGATTGAGTGCTGGTATAATCTTAGATTCAAGTGGATTGTTTCCAGATATTAGAATGACCAAAGGTGGCTCTGCCACTTTCCTCAGATCTTGAGAGCTTGCTATTTAAGCACTAAATAACACTCGGACCCCTTCTGTCATCTAAAAGCTTAAAAACTTCACGTAACTTCTAACCTATATGCCTCAACTGCGTATTTTTGAAGTCTAATTGTTTGAAGCTGTCAAGACGAGGAATTTATGACATCTTTTGGGGGAAGGGGAAGAATATAATTATGTACCACTTAACAGAACCTAGAAGCATTGCACAGCATCAAAGCAAGCTGCAGTGCATTTTGGTTATGAAAATTAGGCTGAGTAATAAAAAGGTTATATACTTTTTCAAAGAAAAACAAGCTGAGGAAGTATTTTTAATGTCAGTCTTTTCAAATTAAGTCTGTTAACCGCTTAGAACAACTTCAAAATGGTTGTTGGACTCACCACATTTCATATGATGCTGTCCCTCATGCAACCTGGCAAAGCTTTTTAATGCTGCTTATTTCAGAAAGTTGCACAGTTGTGCTTGTGCTCTGAGCAGTTTGTAGTTAATTTATTCAGGAATAAATAGTCCTCTGTTGAGCAGAGGACTAACTTAGGTGTGACTTGCCCAGCTAAAGCAAAATGGTTTCATAAAATATGCAGATGAATGTCTATGGGGGTGGATTTATATTTTGATTTATTTTTAGACTTGTCCTTTCTGAGAAGGTGCCAGATTGTGTGCAGGAAATCCCTTTCCAAAGTGGGAAACCTCAAAACATTATTTCCTTTATTTTGTAGTTTCTTCTAGAAGGTGAAGGTCAGCCTGATTTGATTTTTGAGGCTTTTGGTGCTAGGGAACTTTAGAGTTGAGTAATGCCTTTTGAACTTGTTCTTCAACAAGTGAGACGCCATGCACAGATACAGTTATACAGTTCCTGTACTGCAAAGCTGTCAATTCCTCCCTACTTGGATGGGAGAGCAGGCTGTGCCAACATACCTGGGAGTCGTCAGCTCTGGCCAGGAAGCTGTTTGGATAGGCAGTTCTGGAACTGTCTGTCTGAAATGGTTACTGGAAGGTGAGTTTCCCAGTGAAAGGTGCTGGTTTTGTGTCATGTTTTGTAAGTGTGTGTGGATGTGTTGTCCAGTGTAAGAATGCAATGGAATGCTGAAGATTTTGCCTTTCTTCTCTGAAAATTTGGTTAGTGGTGTAAGTATTCGTGAGGGCATGTGTACATACGGTCTGAATATTTTGTGTGTGTGTGTGTGTGTGTGTATGTGCATGTATATGCATTTGGTTTTTGTATACTTTTTCCTTCACAACAAAGTGTTGATGGCTCTTCTTAAACTCCCTTTATTTGGAGTGGCTCCTCTTCTCCACAGTACAATTCCTAAAATCACTTCTGTGAATAAGCCAGTCTTGACCTCATACTTCCACTGTTCTGGTGACTGAGACCCATAAATATTTTTCAACCAGAGACCAAAAAAATGTTAAAACATATATGGCTGCTTATCTGTGGATAAAATTTTCTGTACAAATAAAATGAAAAATGGAAAGTAAATATCCCAATATGGCCATTCTAATTATTGTGTTTTAGTGACTTTGAATATTTGTGTTGGCTATGTTAAGTAAAAATTTATCTTGATTTTCAGGTTATACATGTTACGTTTAAGAGTGTACGCCATGGGATGTTCAAAAAGACAAGACAAAATCTAGTAATCTGCTTTGCTGGATTGCAGGTGTTTCTGTGACAATGTTTTTTATTTTACAGCTGTGCTTTGAGGATCCTGCTGGCTCAGATAGACAATTTTTAGTTAGCCTTACTGGTAGGAATGGGCCTGCTGATCACTTGCAGGTGTCTAACGTGAGATTGTATCTCTAAACAGTCAGGGACAATATTTATTGTGGAGGTTTGCATTAAAGTACATTTTGAGAATCAAACGGACCACTGAATTGCTCAGAGTTCAGCTAGAAGCTGGTATTAAGTAATTGTCAGTTTTCTTCTATTTTAATTACTGTAAGAGCAACAGACATAGAAAGCACCATAGCTGCTTCTGCATTATCTGTTTTCCCCACTCTTCTGATACGGTTTGAGTGTTAACATGATTCCTTGTCTCAGTGCTTCAGGACTCAATCTGGTTTCAAACAGGGTGGAGGGAGAAGTAAACTAAACTGATTCTGTAATTCTAAGGAGTATTTATGTGAAGTAAGAAAAAACTGGTCTGACTGGAATTTTGAAGTGCCCTATTCAGAAATTTGGAGTATTTGCTGAAGTATTTTTGCTTCTAGTGACTGTGTGAAAGAGAGCGGGAGGGGGAAAGGTTTTTTAGGGAAGGGTTTATGGATAAAATGTGCAACTATATTGGCTTTGCTTGGCATTTTGAGAGATTGGGTCGAATTTGGAAACTAGAATATGCCCTCATGCTTTGTATTTTTCCTGGTCTCTAGAGGTTTTCCTGTGGATTGAGGCAAAGGAAAAAGAAAGGCATGCAGGTAATGACCTTAAGAAACATGCAGAGATTTAGGCAAATCTTGATATAATCAGCTATGATATGTGGCATTATAGCCATTCAGGAGACATAGTAGAATTATGAAATTCAGAAGCAGAATCAATGCACTCTTCCAGCTTGGATGACAGTAGGAAAGAAATTTCACGTCTGCTACATAGCATTAAATAGTGTCCTTTTATGTAGTACTGACAGTGATGTTTTTTTCTGAGCATAGATTTGCAGGTATAGGGCAGAGGTATTGGAACATGAGGTGTTATTTTCCTGGATTAGTTGCTGCTGTGCGAGTAGAATGGGAAATACTGAAGGACCTCCATTGCTGTCTGTGTGTTCCTTGCTTACTACCTGCATGGTTGTATTCTCCTTGGAGCAGAAGTATCTTCATTATAAGAAATATTTTGAGGCACCAGTAAGGGTTATGGTCTCATCTTCTCAAATGCTATTTTCATGTATGATGCTATTTAAGAGTATTATGTTGAGAATTACTTAAAATTATTCCTAATTAAATACAACTTCTGTTCTGCGTTACTATAGAATTTCACGCATCTTGCCAGCAGGGGTTGACAGCGTAAGGAGTAATTGCTGCTACTTTTGAATTGATGTTTTTTTTCATTATTATCTTGCAAAAACATGATTGTTTCAGGATAACAAAGCTTTCTGCTCAGTGCTGGTGGTGGGAATGTTACCCAGAAATTACTCCGTATGTTTTGAGCGGTTTTCAAGTCACTTTTGTTTTAAAGTGGCTTGACTTTATCATCATCATTATGACGCTATATTTTAGCCAAGTTCAACCACCACTGTCCATTGAGGAGGGTTTTTTTTGAGGAATTATACTTGACTGCACTTCCTTGTGTCAGCATTTCCACTGGAAGGTAATACTTGCTGCATTGGAACAGTGAGGCAGTTGTAGCTATGTTGAGAAACAGGAACTAAAGGGTTTCTAGAAGGTGAAACTTTTGCTTTCTTTCATTAACATGGGGGATGAGTATAGGAAATCACTCCTCTTGTGAAGAGGTATGGATGTATAGAAGACAAAGACAAGTTGTTAGTGTGCATTTTCTTCTAGTAATAAAATTGTTAATTCAGTTGAAATATTATCCAGATAGAAATTGGGTTTCTTATTTTAAATAAGATAATTAACAACATCCAGGAAAAGAGCGCGTAGGGTGGAAAGGAATAATTATGGGGTAATGTACTTGGTATCATTGGAAAGAAGAAAAATAATTCTCCCTATTCTGTGATACAATCCAGAATTTATCCCAAGGGAGAAGCAGAATTGCAGCAGAAATCGTTCTCTGAAGATGTTTTTTTGTGTGTGTGCACTTGTGTTTTTTCTCAGCCGTAGCTAACAGGCATAGTTTGTCTGATAGTTAGTGATTTTTAACATAGTGAGGAAATTTCGGGGGGGGGGGGGGGGGCAAGTAGAAACTTTGCTTTCTTGTTTTGAGAACATTGTTTCAAGACTTTCTATCACAAATGGATTCTTTCTCTGTATGATCCAATATTCCTCAGCTCTTTTACAGAGAATATAGATTGAGTGCAGGATTGCTTAGTGTAAAGTGTGTACCCTTAGCAAGAAAGGCGGAAGTAGTACTTGCATATGTTGTGAAAAACATATGCAACTAAATTTAGCTCATACTAGCAGATTCTACTTATTTTGAAGATTGTGGGATACTTCCAACCTTGCATGAAAAAGGGCATGGGAAGATTGTTTTATTTCTATTTGGGCCCTTGCATCTTCTTTTTCTCCTTTCTCCCTCCCCCAAGGAAAAAAGCTTTGAAACAGAAGACAAATTACTTCTCTGCCTACACTTGTATTTTTGTAGTCTGATTTTAGCACCGTGTCGTCATGCTGCAAGATTAATTGGCATATGCTGGTTTTTGTTTTTAGCCTTCTCCAGTTTTATACAGTAGCTGATGCTTCTCCCAAAAATCTTAGATTTAACTGTGAAAGCTTAGCCTGTTATCCCAAACAGTTTCATTCCTGTTCTCTTGAAATGCAGCAACACTAGAAAGGGCTATTTATTTGTGCAATAAGTATTTTGTGTATTTGATACTAATACTGATGGATTACAAAGGAAAAAGGACTGGATGGCTTAATATTTAAGCAGTCTTTATTAACCCTTTTTAGTGGGTATACCTACCTGCCAGTGCTGGGATTGTAGCTCACAGAAACACAGCATCCAATTGGACCTCTTCAGCTGTTGCTTTCAGAAATTAATTTCCCCCCACCTCCCAATTATTGGGGAAGTTGAACAGTGATGTAGGATATATCATGAACTTCACTTTGGTTTAGTTGGAAAGCATTGATTGCTTTTCCTTTTGAGAGAAAAATCCCACTTATACTATAATTGCATGTCACATCTGTAGCTGAAAAGAAAAAAAATACTTGTACACTGATGCTCTTCTATATTCCAAGTATGTAATTTCTTCTCGTAAAAGATACTTTCTCTCCCTGCAGGTTTTGCTTTGCATGTGGTGTACTACTGACTTTCTGCCTCAAGCTAAACAAATACTAGTTATTTGAAATATATTTTAAGGATTCTAATTGTTTATAATCTTCTTACGGAGTCAGTGACCAAAATGTATTCAAATTCAGGGATTTTACCTTGGATTTCCAAAAAGTAACGTAAGGTTGTTCACTCACTGTTCTGAGGCTGTTAGTATTTCTTCTATGACAGCATGTACCTCAGGTGTTGAATGCAAAGATTTTTTGGCAAGTAGATGGCAGAAGGATTTGTAAGACACTTTTCTCAAAGTCACTAATGAATGCTGAGTTGCCATTTTTAGCGGTGACTGTGCCTGCTGTTTATAAAGCTTGTCCTTTGTCTTTGGAGTACCTTATTTTACGAACAGAACCGCTGAAGGTTGAGTCAAGTTTGTTCAGAGCTGTATCCCCTGGAAACGTCTTGTCAAGCATGATTTAGTGCTGCTTGTCTTAATCCTGTACATTCCTGACCACAGCAAGGCACACATTCAGTAAGCTTTATTCCATGCAGCATTTCCAGCATTTAAAGTTTGTAAAGCCAAAGGCATTAAAAAGACAATATGAGAAATGAGCTTTTTTCTTTTTCTGGTGTGAGTGTATAAACTTTAAAAGTCTCAAAAAGAGACTGTTACATAATATGGAACTATAGTTGGTGAAGTATCTTCAGGATAAATCTGAAATGTGAAATACGCATCAAGAGACACAAGTATTTTCAGCACTGTTGGATTCTAGAAGTATTTGGGGCAGTTCATGCCAACAGTACATGTACATAGAATTGGTGTAAGCTTGTTTTACCTTGTTCTAATGACTGCTTCATTTACTCAAAGGACCTCTTTATGACTAACATCTCCTCAAGCTTCTAGGACAAACTAAAAAGCTTCCAAAATAATAAGTTGTTCAGTAGATCAGTAGAGATGAGGAGGACACTTATGTTTTAAAATCCATACAGAGAGCAAAGGCTTCAGACATTGCTGCTGACAGGAAGCACTTAAATGATTACAATGGCTTCTGTCAATGTAAAATCAGGAAGAATACGTTTTGTGAGGGCCTAACTGTGGCTTTTAAAAGGAGTTATGTGGCTGGACTCTTGACTTACTAGAAGACCTATGTTTACATTAGGCTTGTTCCATGTTGGGATGTGATTGTGTCTTAAGCTAAAAGCTTGCCTTTTTTGTTTTCTTCCCAGGAAGGTGGCCTCTGTATTTCCGTAACTTATATATAATTTTCTGCAGCAGGACTCTGCAGAAAAGCAAACTCATTCCAGTCCTTAGGGAATTCTCCAACACAGAACTGGATGCTTTGGGAGGTGCTGGAGTGTGAGTGAGTGTTGTCACTTGGTTGTATTTTACGATACTTACACTAATATTTATGATGGTTCTACCATAATATTATGACACGTTGTCTCAATAGCTCTGAGGAGGGGAATCACTCCTGTCTACAACGAGAAAATGAGTCATGCCCTAACTTGCGAAATTGCTTGTTATCAGTGGTAGATGTTATGGAGCAGGGTACATAAGTCACTTCAGAGCATCAGAGGATTGTGGGCTAGGACTTTTGCAGCACTGAGGACATATTCCAATATTAAGCAACATATTACATGACTATGAATGCAGCTGTCCTATTTCTTACGTGTCTTAATCCTTAAGCCTGTTTTATTTTCTATCAAATTTAAAAAAAGGATCAATAAAAATTATTCTTGTTTAAAATTCTGTTTTTTTTCTTTTTGAAAAAAGAAGACTGGTGAAAGCAAATATTCCAAACAGTATTATTTCCGTGAGAAAGAATGTATACTCCTACAACTGGGATGAAGTAAGCAGAGGAAGGTTATTTAAGGTGGTTTTTTCTGTTTAGTTTTGTTAGCTTTATGGTTGTTGGGTTTTTTGGGGGATTTTTTGATTACCACAGTTTTAGTAAAAGACTCGAAGTAAAAATAGTTCTATTGTTACTCCTTTCATGGAAAAATATTCTCATTGTTTGAGTACCACCACCCTTCTTCATCTTTTCCTTATGGCAGTACTGGGCACTGTTAAGCTTTGAGAAGGCAGGGCCACAGAGGAAGAAATCAGGGAGCCCAGTTTGCTGGAGAATAAGCACTTACAATCAAATCTGAGCCAAAAGCCAGTTCATAACAGTACCAAGTGGTCCCTCCCAGGCCCTTGCAGTCTGAAATTAAACCATCACATCTGTGTTTGCAGCAGTTGCTTGAATGCTTGAACATTCTCTAAATGATGTTTTGTGGCATGAAATGTGGGTTTCTGCCACGAACAATTGATTTCTTGGAGTTTCAGTGAATATATATTTCTGAGAGAAAGTTTCATTTTTCTGTTTTCCTCGGTATTTCAGACCGCCTTAGTTTTGGAAGAATGAAAAGCTCACAGGTCCTTTAAGGAAAGGAACCCCTTTGTTGCCCATGTGCTGTGATAGTGGTTCACGGAGGAGCTTCTGGTTTGTGAATAGAATTCAGAACAAGTTTTGCAGCTGGTTGCTAAGCTCCTTAGTACAACCCATGGCCATTTGCCTACAGCCTTTAAGTCTTGGGCATTTCAGAAGAACTGCATTTATAGAAAAATGCAGTGTTTGAAGACAGGAATCAAATATTATTTTCAGTATCCCTCATCAGATTTGGAGCCTAGAGGTTCTAGACATCATGTTAATGCATTTGAGATTATTGCTGTTATGTGTGTTTACTGTTTGTTTTTACACGATCATAATTTTATGTAAACTAAAGGGGAAATTGAGTATCTGGAAATCTCTGTAAGATCCAACTTTTTTAATATAGTAAGATTTTCCTGAAAGGAAGCATTATGAGAGCCTTAAAATTAATACACTAACAAATTACCATGCGGAGTTTCAGGAATAGGGTATATCGGTTTTCTTCTTTGTTAGTACAAATAACTAAATGCAATTTATTTTTGGTTTTTATTGTTGCTTTGTCTTATTGGAATATCCAATATTACATGTAAGATCCAAGTACAAAGGCTGGTCTAACGTGCTCTAATAAATTGTATTTGCTTGAAGTGGGAGATCCAGTTAATCCCTACAGTCAAAGTAAGCATCTTTGTTTTGAAATGCCATTACAGCTTTGTGTGTCAGTAGTAGCTTCCAGTTAAGGTCAACAGTCATAGAATCACAGACTGTTTGGGTTGAAGGGACCTTAAAGCTCTTCCAGATCCAACCCCCTGCCATGGGCATGGACAGCTTCCAGGGAGGGGTCTCATTGATACTAACTACACTAATGACACTAAAACTGATGTCATGCTAACCAGAATCAAGCCTAATCTTTTAAAAACCTTGCTCCACCAAACCGTTATGTGTTACAGTGGTTCATATTCCAGTCTTGGGAGAGTGGACCAGTAGCTGAGCTGCTTCCATGGCCGCAAGTCTGTTACGCAATCTGGCACCAGTAACAGCTTGACAGCAATACTGACATTGATAGCTCTAGCTAAAATGTTATCAGTAGTGTCAATGAAAGTAATTATTTTGTTTCTGAAACCACATGATGTCTTTCATCAGGAAGGGATAATTACTGGAAATTGCAGTATCACTTTCCCTAGCAGGATCTGGGGTGGGGAAATCTGAGCTTATAATCTTTGTGTTAGAAAGAACGTATTTTTGACATGGCTCTGTTGTGTGGGTGTTGTGCAACATCAAAGCAGGAGAATCAGTGCTTCCGTGCTGAGATGTCAGTAGGTCAGTGATAGTACATTTTTCTTCATCTTGGAATCGTGAGGTAACTAAAAAAGATAACCTAATGATGTGGAATGCTGACTAGCGTCACCTTGTGAAGAACATTGACTTGCAGCCCTGTCAGTCCTTTTAAAACTTTCAAATGTATTAACAGTACTCATTTTGTTCCAGGATCCAACACCCGTTAACTTGCAGCTGGAGCTGCGAGGGTTCAGCATATCTGGTGGTTTCAGGTTGGATACAGAAAATGCACAGCACATGATCAGTAAGCACGGGTGAGAAACTGGCTCCAGGTCATGGAAGAATTCTGCCATAGCTGCAGAGAAAGAATCCAGCTGGCCAGAATTACATAACAAATTCATTCTTTTTATGGTTTTTAATTTGGTGGCAGGAATGGTGGAGACTTGTGACAAGACCGTTTTTGGCTGAAAAATTGGAATTCACTGTAACCCAATGTGTTTATGGAAATAGATCCTTTAGAAATTCTAAGGAAACAGACCATTGGAAGCAGCTTGTTTCTGGCTAGCTCAGCTTTGGCTTGGCAGTTGTAGACAGAGCTTTTTGTGGGGACTGCTGGGATTCACAGCCCCAGGAGGCCTATGGCACTTCATGTGGAGATTTTATACCAGCACTAGGGCTCCCTGTTTCACAACAGGACCTCACAAATCTGGGCTCTCGGCTCCTCCACTTTTGCCCTGCCATGCTCAGCGCTTGCAGGCAGCCAGGTATGTCCAGAAGCACCATGAACCACTGCTGACTCTTAGAAATCAAGCCTTGATAATCTTATTTTTCAAAGGTATTTTGATTTCTTTTGCTGTGAGAAGTGTTGCAATATCTATCTTCTGGTTTTCAGAATTTCTTGCTAAATAAAATGTGCTGTTCCTATTGTTCCAAATGCTGTCACAAGCGAGGCAGGGAGCCCACAGGTGCTACACAACACTCTTGCCCTCAGAGCTGGCCTGGCTGAGCTTTGAGCAGAGCAAAAAGGTGAAATAAGATATTATTGAGTCACGTGTGGCTTTGTTTTGGGTGGAGGGGTGTGTGGAGCAGGAGTAAGGCTCTCTGTGCAGGCCACTCTGGTGAGTGACACCGGGTGCACTGGAATGGCAGTTCTGGTGTGGCTATGATGTTACCTGGATACTTGCAGACTTTATGACTTAGGTGGATGAAAGTAGTGTTAATCCTAGTTATTGTAAATTAATTATTTTGCAGGAGGTTTAACTTCATGAATAGGTTTTAAAGCCTTAGTTCAGTATAATCTTACAGACTAAAGTTATGACGTGCCTAGCAAATGAGATTTTACCATAGATAAATTCAGTTCAGAGCCAGTAAAACCATTAGTATTTGTGCAGAGACACTCTTAACCTAGAGTGACATGTTTCTGTGTGTTTTTTTTGTATGTGTAAGCTATCACCTAAACACTCACCTGCCTCAAGCATCCAGCACCTTCTGCTGTTTTAACTTTATGTTGCAATATAAAGCTAAAATGTGGCAGAGTAAGCTTTGCTGCTCTGAATATTTTATGTTGCCAATGAAAAAACCCAGCTGGAAAGTGCTTATTTAATGGTTTTCTTTTAGGCTTTTTTTAATAGAATGACAGATGAGTGAAAGTGACCCACTGACTAAAGCAAGCAGCTGAGCAAAATGATGCTATGAGGTGGTCCATGGTTATGTGAACATTTTGAGGTTTCTAGGCTTTTCAGTACATTACATATTAAGAGCTTGGGCTTGTTTTGTTTGTTTGTTTGTTTGTCTGTTTTAGAATCACAGAATCCCAGGTTGGAAGGGACCTCACGGATCATCTGGTCCAACCTTTTTAGGCAAAGCATGGCTGAGACTACATGTCCCAGCGTCCTGCCCAATCTTAAGCGCCCAGTGTTGGGGAGTCCGCCACTTCCCTGGGGAGAGTATTGCAGTGGCTGACTGTTCTTGTGAAATATTTTCCTCTTGTGTCCAATTGGAATTTCCCCAGGAGCAGCTTGTGCCCATCATCCCTTGTCTTTTCCACGTAACTCCTTGTAAAAGGAGAGCCTCTGTCATCTTTGTAGCCACACTTTCAATATTGGAACATGGTGACAAGGTCTCCCCTGAGCCTTCTCATCCCCAGGCTGCACAAGCCCATCTCTCTCAGCCTTTTCTCTCATGGCTTCCCTGTCCTTGGTCATCTCTGTGGCCTTTCTCTGGGCCCTCTCCAGCCTGTCCACGTTTTTTGTATAGCAGGGACCAAGACTGAGCCCAGTATTCCAGGTGTGGCCTGACAAGCACCGGGTAGACTGAGACATTGACATTTTTGTCTCTGATGGGGATGCCCCTCTTCATGTTCCCCAGCATCCTCTTGCCTTGCTGCAGCTGCTCACTGTTCGCTTGTAGTGAGCTTGACATGTTTAGCATTTGAAGTGATATTTTTACCTGGTGTGTAGCTTCATTTACAGAGAAATATTGTGTGCTATTGTTTCATTCAGGTTTTTACATATAGAAACAGGCACACAAATGGGCCAACAGTGCAGGAACCGAATATGTGTGCCTGACTAAAAATCAGGAGCAAAACTTTATCTTTACTTCGGTTGTTGATTTGAATAGGAATTGCAAAGCATTGAGGTATGTAAACATAAATGGAGTTTAATACGTAGGCTTTGAATGCTTTTTTTAAGTTACGTAGTGCTGTCAGGCTGTTGCTTTCCTTCATTATTACATATTCCAGAGCTTATAATTCTGTTTTTGACTGTGTTTTCTTTCAATGTTATCCTAGTTTATTATTTTCTGAAATTTTTTTGGTCAAATTAGAGTTTTCCAGTTTCTCCAAAGTGATCGTAGAAACACTCAATTATCTGACCATTATTTATGCATTTTAAAAGAGCAAAGAGTGTGATGAAAGTAAAAATTAACATGTCCTGAACATGCTTCACTGATGCTTAGTTTGGAAATACCTTTGTTGGTGAATCAGTCTTTTTGTTGGGTTGGGGTTTTTTTTGTCACTGTTATTTAAAAGTCTTCCTGACTTCAGTTTGAGAAGAGTTTTAAAAATTAATTGAATAGGTCTTTTCTTTCAATAGCTATGGATCTATTTTCCCCATCTAGCAATTCCACATCATTTCCACTTGTAAAATTGTAGTCCAAATGTGGGACACTTTCAGATATAACAGAAGGTTTAACTCAGGAAAAAGATTGTAAGTTGCTGATGAGCACTCAGGTAGCTTCTGTAGGAACTTGTGGTGTATGGTCTCTCTTACCTGTACGATGGAGAGCGTCTCTTTGCTTGGCAGGTAGGTCTGCAATTTCACACATACGTGTAGCTTCCAAATGCCTTATAAGAAAAGGAATAACCACATCACAGGTGGAGACGTTAAGGACTTTTCCTTTCAATTTTATTATACTGTCTCTATGATCTGATACCCTACATCAGAGGAACAGTTATGCTCATTTAGGAAAATGGCTTTTTGTAAGAGAAATCTTTAGAGTTTAATAATACTTGAAGATGTATCTGATCTGTAGGTCATCCTCAACTGTTATGCCCTGTTATTCTAAGTACATTGCAAAGAACCTTGAGGTGAAGTGTAAGTGGTGACTGCTATTGGCTCTTTTAAAATAGTGTAAAACAGCCTTTCTTTTCCTTCAGAGTGACTTTTCTCCTTTGCTATTTTTTTAGCGCATTGACTTAAGCAAAATAATCAGTAAGAAAAAAAACCACAACAAAGTTCTTCACTTCTTTTTATGGCAAAATAACCTTCAGGAGAAGCCCAACCAGGAATTTGTTGTTATTGCTGAGGAGGGTGAATGCAGCTCTGTTCCTCTGGAGGAGGCTTCTGTCAGACCTTGTCAGAAGAAAGCAAAAATCCTGTTTTGCTTCCTCAGTACTGTTGTACTGTCCTATCCCACTTTTTCTGTGGCATTACTGCACATTTACAGCCATGTGGCTCCCTGTGCATAAACTGAATATCACTCATGGGTTTGCCCCACTGAGTAGTCTTTCCAGGTTGAGCAGTAGCTTCTAAGTCTCATCTCCTGCTTCACCACTGCTTCTGCCTGCTGGAGCACCAGCCTCAGCTCTTGCTTTTGTAGAGCATTTGCAAACCTTCTGAGCAGATAGAAGCTCCTTTAGAAGAAGGATGGGCTTGTGTGTGTGTGAAAAGCACAGCGTGACATTTTAACTTGCCTTGGCGAAACTGAAGACTTAGTGATGTTGGAAGGGCCTGTCTGGCATTCTTCAATCCATCAGTCACTGTGGCAAAATTGAAACAGAAGTCTTTTCATCCAGCCTTATTGCTTGGTACCTGTGAACAGCTGAGATGATTATCACTGTACATTGACAGCAGTTTAGCAGCTGAGATTTTGACTACTGAGAGATTTGGCTTACGTTACTGTGCTGTTTCGTTCTACTCTTGAAGTCAATTATTGAAATTGTCACACCACTATAGAGGGGCCAGGGGTTGCTTGGAATCAGCGCTGCAGGAAATAAGTCAGTTAGCTTAGGCAGATGTTAAACTTCATGGCTTGAAGAAGATGAGGCACACAAGTTTTGTTTTACATGGAGGATGCAATGACCTGTAGTCCATGCTGGATAGGAAGGCAACAGATTTTCTCAGGCACTGGGAAAAATACAAAAACTGAACAAAGACAAATTCACTTTGTCCTGTTCCTTTGCTGTGACTGTCCTCTGAAGGTTTCATTGCTACAGCCATTTATTGCCTGGCATTTTTTCTCCCAGACATGGTCATGATAGTCCATGTGAATGGCAAATGCCACCTATTTTATAGAGCCCATTTGGATTCAATTATTACAGAGGTAGGAACGGACATCATAGTATTTCTAATGATGAGAAACACAATCTTTTGCCCTTTGTCAGTTTCTGTCTCTCTAAAACTGTGGTGATGTGCTTTTGTGGACATGTACAATATCCGTGTTTTCATTCTCCATGTTCCTCTGGTTCTCTGTGACTATAGATGATGCTTCTTAACTTGGGCTTGAAGTTCTTAATTCAGTCTAGTGATGTTTTAGATATTTATTTTTTTTGCGGTAGTATTTCTTACAAATGCACACAGATTGCCAAACTCATCAGAATCAGAAATACTCTAAAAAGCCTAGCAGTATTTTCCACTGCCATGTAACTGAAGGTGCTCTCAGCCATTGTAATTTGCTCCTTGTGAAGATGCACATAATAATACATAATTTTCATTATGGATCATGGAGGACCAGGTAACTTCAAATTGCACTGTAGTTATTTCTTTTTAAAGGTAAAAATTTCTAGGCCTCACTAGGATTGCACAGCTTGTAATTTATTTAAACCATTTTGGTTTTCCGAGTTAGTTTATTGAAAGGAGATAGTTTATTTATTATGTCCTGAGAGGGCACTGATATGTCTTGTGTTGCTTCATTGTACATAAAAAGGACACAAGCGCGTAAAGGAGAATTTGGTCATGCACAATGCTGAAGCTTTTGTATGCTAATTCATGTTTTATATGGCTTGTAAGTAAAAGACCTTAATTTAGATTTATTGTCTGTACAGTATAAGCTCCATTAAGTTGTTGCGTTTTTGGAGGCCAGAGCTTTTAAGTAAATTCATCTTCCTATGTAACAGGAGTTTCTGAAGGTGAGGTCCTGCATTTTGTCACAAAATTACAGAATTCCTTTTCTCCCTTTTATATCCAGTTTAGTATGGGCAGGTTTCCATTCAGGAAAGAGCTGTTCAGTTTGCATAGTCCATGTGATGCAGACATATTGTAATTTACTGCTCAAGTGTAAATTACAACCAGTCTGCAGGTTATTTTTTCCCTGGGAACTGGGCTCAAACTGTTCTATTCGCTTCACGTAACCTGTTAAATATCCAGGTGGGCATATTTAGGGGTTGTTTTAAGTAGGTACTTAGGTATGAAAAGCTTCATATGCCATCATCCTCTTGAGCCATGTGGCTCTTTCTGAAAGGTTGTCTTTAGTAAGCCTACTCAGATGAAGCCTAGCTAGGTAAGTTGGTGTCTACTGTCAGCTAGATTTAAACTGTGGAAACAATTAAAATCACACCAGTGGGATAGATTATTATTAGCGATGTCTGTTCCCTTTTGTTTCTGGGTCAGATCAATTCTACGTTAAGAGCAAATGCAAGACTTGTTTGAAAAAATGATGAGTTAACTGTTTCAGCAGTGCTAGAGGTTTGCTTGGGTTCTGTTGGTGGAGTCAGCCTGCCTTCTAGATGGGCACTAGAGCAGTTCTGGTTAGTGAACTCCGTGGATGATGTTTCTGCATCTTTGTAGAGATGCAGAAAATAGGTAATGGAAAAAGGTAAAAATAAAAATACTTTGGAACTAGATGATCTTAAGGTCCTTTCCAACCCTATTTCATGATTCTATGATTCTATGTCTGTACTACTACTATTAGAACAGAAACACAGTAGTTTGAATGCAGATCGTCCACATACAAACTCGCTAGGCAGGAGGAAAGCCTTACTGGTACATAAGCCAATCTCAGAGAGTGAAACCCACAAAGGCACTCTCCTCTGACAGTGTCTCTTCACTCCTGCTGTTATATCAATGCACTATTTCCTTAAAACACTCCAATTTTTATTTAGCCTAGACCTAAGTTTTATGTTTTTCATCAAGTAGCAGGGGGTTGGTTGTTCTGTGCTAGTAATCCCATAGCATTTGCATTTGCTCTTCTTAGCAGCAGTGTAACAAGGCAGCCAAGGTATTGTTATGACATTAATGATCAGCAGGAATTCGGATATGCTTTAGGGCACTGGGTGTTGTTCGCTTGCCCCAGGTAAACCGAAGGCATTTTGTGCTTCACTTTATTTTCTGTGATTTTTTGGAGAGAAGAAACACCAGTGTTTGAGAAACTGCTCAGTTTCTCAGTAGGAAGCAGTGTCTGAAAAAAGTGAACTAGGTTACAGCCATGCCAGTTACCTTAGTCACGGGCAAGAAGCTGTTCTCCTACAGCTCACCGCTATCTCATGTAAGGCCTTTGTAACGTTCAGCACAGCCTATCTTCATCCAACAAGTGACATGTTTCTTCCTGCTGTCAAATTATTCTGGCTTGAGTGTAGCTGATCAAACTCCACTGGGACTACAGCTGTGCGACAGTTACTGTAGTTGGGTGCTTGACTTGGAAGAGCAAAGATTCTGGCAGTAACAGAACTAAACAGATCAGGAGTGGGGGTGCTGGAGTAACGGAAAGGTGATTTTCCAGAATTTCATTTTGGCCTTTATCACCAGCAAGAGTGTGAAGGAAAAAAATTCCTTTCCACCCACCAAGTGTTGCTTCGTGGTAGCTCAGAGTTTGTCAGCACAGCAACAAAATGTTCACACAGTCCGGCTGGAACTGTCGTTGTCGTGTCAAGAGATGCCAATGACATGATGCTGGTACCATAGCCTTATAAAACTTTTACAGGTTGGTATTACCGAAGTCATCCGAAGTGGATGTTTGTGTACCTATGTATCTATGTATGTGTATCATTTTTGCTTCAATTAGCCTATAGATAAAAAGAGTCATCCCATCAGTAAGTTAAAAATAAACTTTTAAAGGGGGGTGGTTTTTTGGTGTTGCTGTTATAGTTTTTAATGGGCAGTATGCTGAGTTACAGTATGAATTCCTGTGTTGGGGAGCACGGTTTCTCTTTAGTCATTAAAAGTTGTGGTGTTTTCTGTCTTTTTTTCTTTATTTGCTTTAGCTGATATGAATTCTTTCAGGGCCATGAATGGGTTTATGGCAAAACCGTGTCTTGTTTCCTCAACCATGTAGTTCCTGAGATCAGTCATTGTGTCTCTGTTCTCTCATCATAGCTTTTTGTTCTGCCCAGGTGTAGAGACTGGATAATACCAGTCATTGGGTAATAAAGCCACTTCCACTGCCTTTAGCTAAATTCTCAACAGTGTAGGTGTTTGTGGTTTGATTCTCCTATTTCTCTTACTTTGGAGCATGCGACTTCTCAATCCTTTCTTTTCTCCTTTCTGCCAACCCCTTTCTTCTTCTCTCCTTTCTTTTTCTTCTAACTAGGATTTTGCCAGAATATTGTCAGAGCCTCAGAAGGTTCAGCTTGCCGGGATTGAAGTTACAGGTTAAGTGTATGAATCAGATACTTAAAAGCGGGCCTTGATATGCTCCAGGGTGATGCCTAATGTGTCCCAGGAAGATGTGGCGAATCCTCTGAGAGAGGCATTTGGTGAGTCGCAGAATCATTAGCTGTTGTTTTCTAGCCATTGCACTGTCTCCTTGGTAGCTGTCTTCTGCCCTGTAGTGCAGGGTTGTCTCCTTTTCTTACTAGGAACACCAGCAGAGATACGGTCCTATTCAGTGAAACAATTTCAGACGTGGTTTCATCTAACATCAACTTCCTCTCTGTGCCCCAAGGTGGTGCTGTGATGACTATTAACTGGAAGAAGGTGGAAGGGGGAAAACTCTAGAGTGGATCTTGCACAACTAGAGGAAAAAAAGAGATTCTAATAGATGTATTCTTATTTCCCAATGTTTCATACGCTTTAGTACTTTTTCTTCCTTTGTATACATTTTAAAGGGAAGAAGATGAGAGCTAGGTTAGTGGTGGCTGTGAAAACTAGAGGAAAAACTAGCAGTAGCTTGTTGGAGAACTCCCAAACCACAGTTAACTATTGATCACACTGTTTAAGTGAAGGTTAAATCTAGTGGTTGGGAGGAATATATACTGCTTAAACCACAGCAATCACCAGCAAAGAACCCAAAAGAGAAAATGTCTGAAAAGAAGGAATGCCAATACTGAATAGGTTCCAGTGTTTTAACTCTGCCTGTCTCTATTGCAGCTACTCATGCAAATATTGATCAGTAATGCACAGATTTCAGCTTGGTTTCTCTCAGGTTTAATGCCAAACTAGCAAAAAAACCCAAACAAACCAGCTGGAAAAATGTTGTTCTTGCTTTTTTTTGTCACTTCATTGAAAATTTTGACCAAAATGAAGATGTTACTTTACCTACCAGGCTGTACCTGCAGTATGTTGCTCTACAGTAACAACATGTCTGGGGTATGAGGCTGAAAATAGTTTTGGAAACAAATTATTCCCCCCTCCCCCAATTAATCCTGCATTGAAATAAACTTAACCATGGTGCTGAGCCAATAATCCTAATGAAGTTATTATTCTGGGTCATTTCAATAAGTGAAATACATTCAAAAGCACATACTTATTTAATTTGCATAATTAATACTTACACAGAATTCTCCTTTTCTGAGCTCAAGTCTTTTGAATGTTACTGGAGCTGCAGTTCCTGTGTGCTGAGTGAGATTAGAGCTGGGTTCTGTGTGTTTGCTTCGCTATGTTGTGGAGCAAAATTCTCTAGTGGAAGCCTTTGATACCCATGCACATTAGTGTTGAAACTGCAGGAAAACCATACTTTCTCTGCTAGCAAAAGCTTCACTTCCAGAGCTTGTACTGTTGGTATGTTTGAGAGGTCAGGCAACAGGAGGTAGGCGCTGCATATTGTTAAGCATTCTGGAAGAAACTGATGCTGTATTAAAATCTTAGCTGCTAAAACCCTTCAAGAAGTGATGCTGCTCTAAAGCGTGTTCTGAATTATCTAAAGTTACTTACATTTCTCTTGTCTGTTGGAAGACCTAAGGTGGGAAACTGGCTGTTAGCTTTTAAATAGTCATTGTTAAGTATACTCCTAATGAGGCAGGGAAGTGTTTTGTATTTCTATAAGATGACTCTGGTGATATAGATTAAAAAAATAAGTTAATGTTTTAAATAGATTTTAAAATTATAATCCAAGAAGTGACTCCCACCAAGGACATTTTGGAATAATCTTGTAAGTAATTTGTGCATCCTTCTGTTAGCACGTTGAGTAACACAGCTGTCCGATTAGAGTGCCAGCAGAATTCTGACTTGCTGTTAAACAGCAATCTTTGCATCAGACCAAAGTAATTACCCAGATTTGCTCAGGAGTATTTTATAAAATACAGAGTAAACAAGAAGTACTACCTGTATGTCACTGCTGGGCAAAGTGTACTTTGTCTGTGCAATGTTGCTTCGTGATCTGCTACTGTCTCTGCTAAAAATGTTACTTAGTGAGACCAGAAAGAGTAAAGAATGGGTGAAAGCAGAAGAAACAGTTCTGCTTCCTATTTGTAAAATGTAAGTATATTGGATTATACCCTCCATGAGGTGCATGGCATGTACACATCACTGAAGTGGTTGTCTGCATTGTCCTTTATGTATTAGCCTTGCTGCAGCAAGAATAATATTGTTTTTCACAGAATGGTTTGTTTTGGAAGGAAACTTAAAGCTCATCTAGTTCCAATCCCCTACTACGTTGGCCCCTTTCACTAGAGCAGGCTCCAAACCCTGTCCAACCGGGCCTTGAACACTGCCAGGGATGGGGCAACCACAGCTTCTCTGGGCACCCTGTGCCAGCGCCTCACCAGCCTCACAGGAGGAACGCTTAGGTTCCTCCTAAGATCTCATCTCGGTCTCCCCTCTGTCAGTTTAAAGCCATTCCCCCTTGTCCTGTCACCACATGTCCTTGTAAAAAGCCTCCCTCCAGCTTTCTTATTGTATTGTATGCTTAGCATAGTGGGGCTTTAGTTTTTTTCTTAGATCCGGTCACCAGCTCTTTTCTTTCATAGCTTTAGCGACTTCCCCATTGGATGGATAGAAACTTTTGGAATTAGGAGAAGAGTTAACTTTCTGAGTAAATATTACAGACACATACCCTGATTGTATGTGCTATTATCAGGGTAAGGCTGAACTGTGATGAATTAGGTATTCCCTCTCACATAAGAAGAGAAATGATTCTTAATAACTGCAGATTGGAAGGCAACGGTATTTATCAGGCAGAGGGACAGCGGTCTCCTGAAAAGGCCCTGTCTTAAGAGTCCCCTTTGCCTTCTCAAACTGTGTTTTCTAGAGGTGGCAAGCAGGTTTGAGTCTGAGAAGCCTTTTATGAATGTAATTGTAACTGAGAAAGTCGAAGCATAGCAATTCATCTTACTTGTGACTGTAGTTCTCTGACCTTTACTTGCTTTTAAAGACAAATCATTATTGAACCACCATAATGCTTCTTAGACGTTCTAATATGGAACTTCTCATAAGCAGATATTTTGCATTGATTTATAAAGAGTTGGGAAGAATGTGAGCCTGCACACAGTTAGCCTACTCAACGAGCAATGAAGAAGACTGCTGAAGGTGTGCTTTTTAGGTGCTGGATGTAGGGAGAATTACTTACTACTGTGTTTCCCCTCAGGAAAGTGGCCTGCAAAGAAAAGTTACCACCTTTATAAATTGTTTGTTGTATGTCATTGTTGGAACGGGCTAGCGTATTAGATGTGGTAGAAAAGTTGGAGATGAAAGGACAGAAAAAGCTCTTAAAAGCTGATGATGAACCTTGTTTTTGTATTAGTTGGAGTGACAAGCAAGCCTTTACTTTGTCAGCGTTTATTAGGGAGAAATGAGTCTGGAGAGAATGGTGAGGGAGACAAGAGTTGAGAAAAGTCTTTTGCCTCTGTTGCTTTTGCAGTTCTGTTTTGCTTCTCTGTCCTAGCCCTTCAAAAATAGGTGTTTAATTTTATCCCTGTTGGGGACTCCCTGTGCAAAGCTCTGCAAAATAAAGCTGGTGTCTTATGCCTCATGGGGCCTTGCTCTTGTGTTCCTTCTTCTGAAAACTCAGCACCCTCTGTAGGAAATGCGTCTTCTTTGTCTTGGCCATGGTTTGTACATTTTTAGGTGCTGACGCAGTATAATTAAAATTGAAGAAAGTAGGGAAGGCATTTAGAGACAGTAATTACTGGTATGTCAGTAATAAAATTAGTGGGAAGTGAGTATGAAAAAAAGAAATCATTCTTCTGTGAACAGCTTTAGTAGATCTGTCACTGCCTATGGGCTCAAACTGTTATATCTGAGTTGCAGGTCCACAGACGGACCTGTAGCTGTTGCTAATGATAAAAATTCTCTTCATCTCAGGCAATTAGCTGTCTTTTCTGCATAGGAAATGCTCAGTAATGAACTGATTACACACTGATGTGCTGGTGCTTATCATACAAGTCCACAGTGGTGGTGGTGGGGGGGTGTTGCATTACAAGATGTGCAGTCCACGGAAGCACATGTGGAAGGGTTGCTTGTGGGCTCCCAGAGAAGTCGACTTTCGGCTCTGGGAGCCTTGCTTACTTTTTAATCCTAAGCCTGCAGGGCTGCTTGAACATTTTGGGAGAACGTGATTTTCCACAAGCAAAGAAACAAAAGCCAAAGCTTAGCTCTGCTCTAAATGCTGGTCCTGTAGGGTTGCAGATGAAAACAGGTAATACTCAGTTTGCTTTCAGGGTCTATACACCCATTTGTAATAGACCAATTTCAAAACCAGTTTATAGTCAAGTAGTGTAGGAGAAAAAGTGGAGGGCTGTTTTTTTGTGGTTTGTGGAAGATGTGTATTCTCTATTTGTCTTATTTTTTTGTTGTTCTTTGTTGAGCTGGTTTGATCTCTTGCAAGCACATTTAAGATGAGCATCTGAGGCTAATTACTGGACTCACTGGTTTACCAAAGCTAGTGCATAAGAAATAACTTGAAGCAAGTACTTGCTTTTAGTAGAGATGGGTGTGAGTTGCAGATGGATCTTATAATGCCAAGTGCACATGGAACACACATTTTGGTTTGATCTAATGAAAAAGCATTGTAAACTTTGAGTCTTGGTCCAGACTTTAATCCCATTCTTCGAAGCTTGGGGTAACTTGGATACTTTTTCCTCCTCACCATGATCCCTTGCCCTGATCATTAAGGTTTTAGTAGTATCCCTCTGAACAGTCATACCTTCATAACTTAAAAACTACTATTCTGATACCTAAAACCCTTTGAGACTCCAGTCCTATCCACTGAAGGTAGTTGTGAGCAGTCCCCCAAAGGGCAGTTCAGCCTTGTAAAGAGGTCTCACTTGTTGACTCTTTCACTGCAGCATCAAGACTTTGAGAAGGATACAGAATTACTGCGTTGCTGCTTCATAAGCTCTTGCCCCTGCCTGAGACTAGGCTGTTGTTATTTTCCTGTCATGCAAGAGTAATGTAAGATCCCTTTTGACCTACTCATTCAAATTTTGTCTTGCAGCTGTTAACTTTCTTCCTTGTTATTTTACAGTTACTGGTTTCTTAGTAAGGTTTCATCTAGGGGTCTGCTTTTCTTTTAAATTTCTCAGTATATTGTTGATTTTATTATTTTGAATCATAGGATCTTCCTTGTAGCCACCATTTAAATACTGGAACATGGTAACAAAGTTTCCCCCTGAGCCTTCTAATCTCTAGGCTGAACAAACCCAGCTCTCTCAGCCTTTCCTGACATGGCTTCCCAGTCCTTGGATAATCTCTGTGGCCCTCTGGACCCTCTGCAGCCTGCCCACATCTTTTTTGTGTACCAGGGACCAGTAGTATATAACACAGTTCAGTGTTCGGTTGGGGGGGGGGCTGAAATGCCTTGAAGGCCTGCAAATTTTGGAAATTGTACCTTGTAACTATGGCAAACCTCAGGGGATAGTAGCTACAATTGTATCCATTATCACTGTTTTACTACTTTCACGCTGAGCTTCCACCTCTAGCAACAGGGCTGGTGATGGTGGAGACATTCTAATGTGTGGGTTGTTTCTTGGGTGCTCTAGAGTGATGCGTTTTAAAGGAGCCCAGGTTTACAACTAGCATTAGGGGATAAAGATGTATGTTTCGGTTTAAAAACACTTTATAAAGGCACAAGATAAAATGCTCTGCAAAATCTGTGCTTTGATTTTTGAAGCCAACACAGAGCCTCACTGCCCCAAATGCAGAGCAAGACAAACATCTGTATCTTGGAAGCAGCACCCAAATAGGTTAGCAGAGCTCTGAAATACATAGAAATCCTAATTCAAGGTCAGATTGTTTGAAATCAGTTTGAAGTGAGTACTGAAAAGATTTCAAGATCTAAGAAATACCTGGTTGGCATAATAAAACCTTGGGAGCTGCACTTCATCTTGAATGTTTCTGCTGCTGGAACCTGCGTTGACATGAATTTTGTTTGCACTGAACGATCCAAAGGGAGATAATTGGGTTCTGCTTCTGCAATGCATTTTGCATAGGCCCATTACCATTTCGACAGATGGGATATATGAGGGTTGCCATTTCTTGGTTCACTGTTAGGAACAAATGGTAGCTTTTTGTAATAGGTTATGTTCATGAAACACTATAATTTTTATCACGCCTCAGTGAGGTTTGCAAGTGGCCATTGGAATGAACAAACACACACAAGTGATTGTAAAGCTGAAGGAAGAATTTAACAACATTCACTTTGGATTATTTAAGCTAGTGTTCAGTTTTGCCCTTTCCCTTTCACTGTGTGGCTGCTTTTCCCAGAAGCTTGCACGACTGCTTTGTCTTTCAGGTGTGTGCAAACCAGACAGGCTTGGCAGGTGTCGTGTGCATGAGAGCAGGGAGTACTGAAGCAAAGTCAGGGAAGCAAAGGCTGGTTTTGGTGGGGTTTTATTGCTGCTTTGTTCTGCTTTTTGAAAACGCTGCCTGTACAGTGATATGCGTAAATGTTAGTATTTCAGTTGGAATTCTACCCTCAGGCATGGCTCTGAGCTTGCCGCTGGTTTATCCTTAGCCTTCTCCTCTACTACCTAATATTTTTTCCTTACACAGCTCTTGCGTTTAGTGCAAGATCTGTAAATGTGCTGATTATCTGGCAGCTCCTGTTACTGGCAGTGAGACTGGACAGTTTGGGTGCTTGGTTGTGGTGCTGGGCACTTCCGAGTGCGTGGCTCACAGGAGGTGGGAAGCCACCAGGAGAACTTGCATCTCAGCTGGGTCTCCCGTGGCACATCATCTCTTCTTCTTTCTGAGGTTTTGATTTAAACCTCACCTCTGTGAAGTAAAGGTGCAGCAGGAACAGCAACTGGAGTGGAACAGTTCATAAAGCTGATGGGTATTGATCTGCATCCTGTAGAATAATAAATTACCGGCTTTGAGAACTGCTCTGTCTTCACATACCGTGTTACAGTTTTAATTCCTTAACATGATAAATCCTGGTATTTCTGTTGGTTTCTTATCCCAAACCTGTATGTCTAGGGAAGTCAGATGATTAATTTCTATACTCTCTGGTAGTATAACAGTTCCTGTTGTAAGTACCAGATGTTGGGGAAAAGGCTTCACACTGATGCAATGTACTGCTCTTCAGCTGAGAGACACCCACATATGTTGAGCTGGGGCAAAAACCTGTCTTGTGGGGATTTGCTATTTTGTGTTTGCATTGATTTAAAAAATGCAGCATATTGTAAAGGTAAAATGCACCCTGAGACAATACAGAGATAGCTCTCTGAGAATGAAATGTTTATTATTACATTGATCAAATTAGATACTTGAAGTGTAATGAAGCAATTTTCATTTAAAAAAAAGAATCATAGAACCCCAGTCTGGTTTGGGTTGGAAGGGATCTTGAAGCACCTCCAGTTCCAACCCCCTGCCATGGGCAGGGACCATTCCTCGACAGCAGGTTGCTCCAAGCCCCTTGACCACTCTCAGGGAATGGGCAGCCACAGCTTCTCTGGGCACCCTGTGCCAGTGCCTCACCAGCCTCACAGGGAAGAACTTCTGTCTAAGAGCTCATCTAAATGTATGAATCCTTTCTTCACTGCGAACTCTTTCTTTCATACAGAGTGTCCTGTGCAGCAGGATTGTCATTATGAGGCATTACAATAAAATGCAGGTTTTCCATTTGGCATCAATGGGGATGGGTCACTTTGAAAGCTTTTTATTTTGTTAGCTTACAGGGAATAAAGGCAGATCAATGAAAAAAATGAAGACCAAGCTACTGTAAAGCTTGTTCCTGTTAGAGGTGGTCAATCTGAGACAGCTGAAAGTGGACTTACTTAAATACCCCAAACAGCTGTCTTCTCCCCTGCTTCTCCAAAAACTGGCCTTTTTGCACTGACTGAAGTGGAAACTGGAATTCTGAATACTGAGAGTGCAAAGTGAGAGTAGAGAGTGTAATAAGAGAAAATCCCCACTATTTGGCTAAATATATAAGTACATAAAATGGAGGTAAGTGAAATTTTAAGTAAAATTAATGCATCCTTGCTTTGAAATGTGGAATATTTTGTTACATATGACTTTGGTGAGCAATTTTGTGTGCTCTCTTGGCCTGTGGAAATAAGACTATTGAAGAAGGATGCTTTTTTATGTCTGATTATCTGGGTCCTTGTTAACTGTTTGAGTCCATAAACTCCTATTGGGGATTTATCCCGCTACAAGAACCATCTGTCCTCAGTAGGAAAGTAATCGAGCTGTCTTAAATGACTGTTTTGAATATGGTAGTTGAATGTACCATGATTAGCTTGGTCCCCTGGGGGTGGAAAGCTCTATGGCTTTTTATGTGCTGGAAATAAATCCAGCCTTTTTCATAAGTATGCCACTGGTAGCATGGTAAATGCATCAAATAGTAAATATAACGTGATATTCATATGAGAAATATTCTGGGGAATGTATTGCTTTGAGTCTTTGGCGCTTTGCATTGTCTGGAAGGTACTGTTTGGAGGTAAGCTTGTACTGTGGAGAGAAAATGTAGTTATAAAAGTCTGCTAGTATTGAAAGTATTACAGCTGTTGTTGCTTTTTGCTGTGGCAGTTTGTACTTACAGTGTTCTTTTAAACAACTTGAGCTGGTTTGTGCCTTTGTTGTTAAAAAAGAAAGTTATACCTCAAAGCCAAGCACATGAAACTCTTTATTTTCACTTATTCTTTCCTTTTTGTTTTAAAATGCCTTTTTTTTAAAAGACAAACTTTTGCTTCAGCTCAGATGTTGAAGTCGAAATCTACTCTTTTCTTGTTCCTAACAAGAACGATTGCCAGTAATGAGAGAGAAGTGGAAAATATAAACCCCAAGCGAGGCAGAAACTGTTCCTATGATGCCTGCTCTGCGGTAGAAGAGTGCTGGGCAGAACACATGGTGCATGGATGGTTCCAGTGCTGGAGCTGGATTCCCCCCCCACCCTTTACCCCGTTTTTTGGCTGATGACAAACCCTGGTTCTGAAATGTGACCTTTGTTTGGCTGTCTGTGGGAGCAGACTTCACCAGCAGCATGCTGCTCGTGGACAGGCTTTGGTCTGCAGGTTTTGTCCTGCAGGTTTTCTGGCTACCAGGACTGGTCACAGCCAAGTATCACAAACAGAGACCAGTCCTAAATAATAACGGAGCTCCAGCAAAGTAAGTGACTTTTGGGAGAAGGAGAGAAAGGCTTTGCATTGTTTTTCACGTGTAGTTTCCATTTGCTGCTTGAAAAAGCAGCTGTTCATATTTTGTTTGTAACCCTATTGGGAGCTGGAGAAATGGCTTTCGTGGTACTGTTGTAGATGTCTGAAGAGACACCATAGAATAGTTAGGGTTGGAAAGGACCTTAAAACCATGCCACCCAAGGCTCTGTCCAACCTGGCCTTGAACACCACCAGGGATGGAGCATTCACAGCTTCCCTGGGCAACCCATTCCAGTGCCTCACCACCCTTACAGTGAAGAATTTCTTCCTCATATCCAGTCTAAACTTCCCCTGTTTAAGTTTGAACCTGTTACCCCTTGTCCTATCACCACAGCATCCACCACCTCACCCTCCTCCCCAGCATCCCTATCGGTCCCCTTTAGATACTGGAACCATCAGGTCAAGCATTAAGTAAGCCAGATTGCAAAACAAAACTTGGCTTATTTGCACAACACAGGTGCTGGAAGCACCTGTGAGTAGAGCTTTGGTCATGGCTGATTAGCTGAAGAAATAGTGACAACATTTTTACCCATTTTTTACAATGAGTAAAGACTTTGAATTATAATCTAGAGGGTTCCATATGGGGAAAACTGGAATAATAATGACCAGCACCTATAAGTAACAGGTAATACCCAGTATGCCAACATGATTTCTGTTTGTATTGGTTTCATTCTGTTTTGTGAACAAATATTAGTTCCAGGATTTTTTACCTGTTAAAAGCCTTGATCCATTTCTACCTTTGCAAACAGTTACTGAAAAGTAGTGCTCATATTTTGCCAACTTCTAGTTGTTGGCACACTTTTCCTTGTTGAAAGAAATGGTAATGATGATGTATATTGCTTTCCAGGGTCATTAGTCCACCATGTGCCTGCTCGTTGCATAAAGTGAAATATTTGGCATCAGTTGGGATTTACATAATCATGAAGCATGTTCATCATATAATCATCACTGATGTGGTAAATGTTTCTGAGCATACTGTACAAGGCTTTGTAAGATTCTTGTGCATTTGGCTTGGCCATATTTGTTCATGCTGAAGCCACCGAAGATCTACACAATCTCACACGAGGGTCAAAAATCCTCACAAAATGTAATGCATCAGTTACGATGAATTGCATCACATCTCACACAATTTAATACATCTTCATTTATTCTGTGAATGACATGTTTTACACAAAAAGTTACTTAAGACCTCCAAACCCCTTTATGAATAGTATTTTTGCATGTATTTACATTTCATATGTCTGATCTCTGGTAGAACTGAAATAATTTTGCATTTTCTTTAGTTGACGGCAGTAATTTTTATCCCTTGGATCCCCCCTCTGTTTTCTCTTGCAAAAGGCACACTTTATCTGAAAACAAGATAAATATAATACAGTGATCTAATCTTTAAAAGAGTCTTATGTCTGTATTTCTTATTCTATGTCTGGCCTTGAACACTGCCAGAGATGGGGCAGCCACAGCTTCTCTGGGCACCCTGTGCCAGTGCCTCAGCACCCTCACAGGGAGGAATTTCTTCCTGATGTCTCATGTAAATCTCCCCTCTCTGTTTAAAGCCATTCCCCCTTGTCTTGTCCCTACAGGCCCTTGTCCAAAGCTCCTCTACAGTTTTTTTTGTAGTCCCTTTAGGCACTGGAGCTGCTCTAAGGTCTCCCCTTAAGGAGCCTTCTCTTCTCCAGGCTGAACAAGCCCAGCTCCTCAGGCTGGCTCCAGAGCAGAGCTGCTTCAGCTCTTGGAGCATCATCGTGGCATCCTCTAGACTTGCTTAAGCAGGTCCACAACTGACCTTGATGTGTCTCTTTTTGCCTGTGTTTTTCCAATAGTCACAGATATCAGACTGTGTCTTCTATTTGTATGTGCTCCTTGATCCTGCCCATAAAATGCCCTGCTACTTAGGGTAAGCAGTAGAGTTGGCCTGGTTTTGGCACCCCTGGGGATCACTCCTCTGGTGTCCATAGTGTGTTTTGATGGTAGGGTTGGCAGGAGATGAAATGGGAGACTTCATTAAAGGCACTGTAACCTGCTCTGCTCCTGGGTCCTGAAGGTAAGTGGGCTGGAAGCAATGCTGTTGGTTGCAAAGTGCTTTCTGTGGCAGATGATGAGTCCCTAGAGGGAGATCCTGCCAGCACTGTGTTGCTGTAGGAAGAGGTGCGGCGTCACATCAAGGCCTGGCCAGGAGAAGGCAGTTTATCAAGGGAGAGTTTTTCTGGATCTATGTGTGGGTGGCTTCCTGCTGGAGCCTGCAGAGCTGTCAGCGATGCCTTCTTGTGACAATAGTGTGGGGGAAAGCTGTGCAGGGGAAGGCTTGAAGAGATAAGAAATGCTTTAAAATACTTTTCCTTTATGCATTGCTGCAAGACCACTGTTTTGCCTTTAATAGAATCATTTGGGTTTTAAAAAGAGCATTTGGTGGTGTGCTCCAGTGAATTCTTTCATGCAGATCTCGCAGCAATAGTTCTAGGCAGTGTAAAACACTGGTAACCAGCCAGTGTTTCTCCAAACAGCTCTGCTAAGCATTCTTGCAAAATTCCAGCCACAGATGGCAAAAGGAATAGTTTAGGAATTGAGTTAACTGTCAACCACAAGAAAAATCTTCCCTAGCATCTCATTGTTACATTAGAATTGATAAATGGCCTATTGTCTCCTTTGTAATCAAAAGAATTAATCTTGACCCGCTTCTGTATGTGCCATGAAAATGTTTTCTGTGTTTTAGTTAATCAAAGAAAATGTAATTGATTGCTGCATTAATAACCAGGCAAAGCATAACATGTCTGGCATAAAAAGCCAACAGAGTCGTTTACAGAGGCATTCACATACTCCAGAACTACCTTCCTTGCTATTGGTGGTGGTGTTGAGAGAACAGCTGCTGAAAAGAAACTGTAAAAATTCCAAGATCAGAGGAAGGATTCAGAAAGATCTAATTCTGTGTAGTTTATCTTTCTACATTTGGCAATACCATTTTATCAGGACTGTAGTCCTGTTCCTTGTGAGAATTGTTAGAATCACAGAATGGTTTGGGTTGGAAAGGACCTTAAGATCATCCAGTTCCAACCCCATGCCATGGGCAGGAATTCCTCACACTAGACCATGTCGCCCAAGGCTCTGTCCAGCCTGGCTTTGAACACCGCCAGCGATGGAGCATTTACCTCTTCTTTGGGCAACCTGAATTAGACCAGAAATAATTTGAGGGTAATTCTGCCTCTACCACTTTGGAACTTCATTAGGCAATTTTCAGTCTGCCCTGGCCAAATATTTTTCAAGACAGAAAAAGGAAGGAAAGGAAAAAAAGGAAAGCTGATGGCACCCAAGTATTATGCTTCTAGTGGGATAGAGGTGATCCATCCAGCTTAGGTTGCTTTGTATCTTCACTGTTTTTCTGATCTGTATCAAGAAAACTCAGGGACTTCTTCTTTAGAAACAGAGAAAACAACAACAATAAACAACAAATTTTAAGGAGGGTGGCTAAATATTAATAAACTCCAGGAACTCTAAGCATTTTGTTACAGACGGTTTGACAGCCTTTCTCTCTGTCTTGTAGGCTTTTCCTGTAATATTTGTTAACTTTCATGATAAGGATATATCCAGTCATAAACTCCATGCCAGAATTCTTGTTGATAGTGGGCAGTGCGCTGCAGAAGCAATGCTGCTTTCCTGCACAGAGGGGAAATGAGGTTTTTTTGCCTCCTTGAACTAGAGGGGTTAAAATCAGCCAACACATGATTAAAAGCTATATTGGAGCTGCAGTTGTCTGATAGTTACTGTGTTTGTAACACAGGGTAGAATGATAGTACTCCTGTGCTAGAATGCAGTATCTACAGATCACTGTGATCAGAATGTGTTTCATTTCTCCAGCCTTTCATTTCTGAAAGAGTTTTAACATAGCAGCAGTCTATAATGTTCAGTGTTTCACAATGCCTGTGGACAGCAACTGAGTGGGTGCAAATCCTCTAGTAGCCTATGCTCCTTTTTACTTTTGTTTTACTTCTGCAAGAGCACTACATGGTATGGGACTACAGTGGCAAGATACCTTGCAATAGTTGGTGCTGTGGCATGTATAATCAATAATAGTTTGCAATGGTAATTATGTCTATGGTTCCTGCAAGTGAGGGGAAAACCAGCTATGACAACATTGAACTTATACGAACAAAATGCTGGAAGGCATCTTTATATATATTATCTCTCTTGGGAATGTTGTCACCACACTTTCCTGGTGCTTTGGAAGACAGTAACAGAGAAAAAACAATGACTTTGCAGGTAGACCTTTGTCAGAAAAACAATTTAACAGCATTTGTGCCAACAGGGAGAGGTAAATCCTTTGTTAAACCTGAATGTTTGGATGCTCAAACTGCTTTCTAGGACCTCCTTTGAGCACTCCTTCAAGTAATCTTAGACTTTTGGCCCCAGCAGGCATCTTTATGTGATGGATGAACAAACCTTCTGCAGAAATCCCCCACTGTGTTCACAATGCGAGTGGGATGCTGAGCAGAGGTGCCTAACTCCCTCCAGTACCAGCAGTAGCACTTCTACAGAGTCTAAATTACTACGAAGCAGCACTACACCAGTGTCTGTGTTTCTGTGGGGACTGGCAACTCAAACCCTCCTGCGGTGCTGCACTTACCCACTGCCCTGCAATAGTGCCTATGGATACCACAAGAAGGAGGAGTGGAAAAGCATTGTGTGAAGTGGTGGGGGTGCTTCTGGTTTTCTAAATTCACAATAAGATGCTTATGGTTAGGATCTGCCTTCCTGGCAAGCTGCTGGAATTCCAGTGGTTTATAGCTCACTTGCTGTGAGAAGATATTCAGCTAAACTGCAGGTTATCCCTTGGCAGGACTTAACCATGCCTGTGACCTTTATCGAGCAGGATGCGTGTTCCACCACCAGCGAAACTCAGTGAGGAAGGAATTAGAACCCTTTCCTCTTGAGGGCTGAATGAAAGTGTGTGCAATTGTCTCTAGTGCCTGAGAGAGGGTCTCTCAAACGGAATGCAGTTATTTTCCTGTGCACATCAGCTGAGAATCTTCCCAGTGATATTCAGGTAAAAAGGATGCACAAATAAGATTCTTATTATCCTTTACTATTTGAAAAGGTTGTAGTATGATCAAAATTCACTAATAGCATAGCTCAGCCTGTGATGCAGTCAGAATCACAGATGCCCTTGCCAGCATCTGGTCTGACAGCAAGCAGAGCAGTCGATTAAGCTTATTTTCTTTGCATTGCTAAAAAGGTTAACAGTCATGCTTGACAGGCCGATGGGTTTAATGTGAAGGTTTATTCATCTTTCTTACCTGAAGGCTTGCAGTACTACAAGCTTTTGAGATATGTCCAAGTTCAGCATTTAAGCACATGCTGAACTGCTGTGTTGAACTTCTTACAGTCCTTTACACTAAGAGAAGGTTGCAGAAATGAGTCCTCTCTGTACGTGCAGAGCCTGGCAGCATTCCTATGTTGCAGTGTCAGAAGGGTACTGACAAGCAGTGTAGCTAGCAGAAAGTCTAAATGCATGCTTTTTTTCCTTGGGAGGGGACAAGACAGTGATGCATTGCAAAAGGAATAGCAGGATGGAACGTACTTCAATCAGCATCATTTGGGAAGGGTAGCTTCATGCCCCCTTTTATTGATCCTCTTTTAAATGTGGATTTTAATGGAAAAACCTTGAAAAATACTTTTGATGAGATTACGAAAATGCTCCCTAATTCTCTTTCTTTGTTTTCCTTTTTTCCTTCAGTCAATCGTTTCTATTTTGCACAGACCAGAATAGCACTGGGGGGGGAGCACTTAAATAGGAAGAAGATATTTGTCATCTGTCACACTCTGAAATTAAACTTTTGATATCGAGTTACTGCCTTAGAAATAACTTCAAACAAATTTACATTCAGAGCAAAGTACATGGTGGGGGAAGCTGTTGAACCAGTTATTACATAACTGTGTTAAATCCTCTGCCACCAAAAAGAGTCTTTAAAAAGATTTCTTCATGAATAAATTAAACCCAATACATCTATACAATGAAAATCTCAGTGATTCCTTGACCACTGAACGTGGACTTTATCTTTTGACAAAATCACAAAGGGGAAGCTGAGGTTCCCAGAGCTGCTGCAGAGGTTTCTAATGAGAAATTGATATCCAGGTTTGTCAGATGCTTTGAGAATGCTTGTTGTGCATTTGCATACATTAAGAAAGTAGAAAGGAGAGAAAGGGGCCATGTCTAAGGAGAACTGTTCATTATACAGTTAGGGAGGGAAGTAAATCTCAAACGTTCCCATGCCACGTTGTACAAGAAGTAAGTTGGGAGGAATATGTAATTTTAATCATGGCTACAGTGGAAAAAGTGTTTGGGCTTTGTCATGATACTCCTGTTCTGTGGAACAGGTGTTGAAAAATCAGAAATGAGATGAAGTAAAGGGGTGGCTCATCCCCAGGACCAGGCTGCTGGATGTTCCCAGATGGTGAATTTAGGACTACCAAGGGAGAATGATGGGTTCCTCTGTCCCATGGTTGGTTTGATTCAAAAATGCGTGCTGAAAGACGCTACCTGTTGCATGGCTGTGGCCATTGAGGAATGGCCACAGCCATGCAACATTTGTGGCGTGAAGTGAGCAGCTCAGCTTTGTTGCTTTTGTTTATTTGCTAAAGCAGCGTGCTTGCTTTGTGGTCTTGCTTGTGCCCTGTGGATAGCTGATGCTGTCATACCCAGGCTGTGGGGGCATTGCTTTGTGTGATAAAACACACACACCTTTTCTTGTCCTCTACATGATCATATACTTTTTTGTCTGCTGTAGGTATATCTATCTTATCTGTAGCCATCTCAGCCTCTACTCATGTCATTTCTTCACAAGAATTTGTCTTTTCCTCCTTCTGGCACACAGTTGATGGCAGGTTTGATTTAGCAGAAGGAGATGTGTGTTAGTGTGTCTGTGCTGTTGGAGTGTGAGGCTGCCTCACAGCAGTAATGGCCATAGCTAGCAACACGTGGATCCTCCAGCAGCTCCCTTTCCACATGCCATTAGCCAGGTGGGAGCTGGCTGCACACAGGCAGCACTGTAAGTAGGCAAAAGCTTGCTTTCCATGCCTAAGAAATATGTGTTTTACAGCTGGGAATGCCTAAAAGCAGCATTTTGTTAGTCCTCAGCTTCTGTTTTCAGAAGTAATAAAAATATGTGGCTTTTTTCTAATTAAAAAAGTATTTTTCAAACACAAATTTCATTTTTTGAGACTTCGTAGGAGATGAATCTAGTTCCTGTTAGAGCTAATTTTTATAGGGTGTTTATTGTACTGCCTTAAACTGTCTTAGAATGTTACTGGATCACTGAACTGTTCTCTGGGAGAAAACATTCCAGTATCTATGTTGAATAGAGGTGTAAAGCCCTGGCATTTCATATAGTTGTTATCTGAGGATTCTTCTAGCCCAGATAATGCTCTAGTTTCAGAAAGCCAGATTATTAAAGGAATTGGTAATAACTGTGTTTTGTGAAGTGCTGATAAATGCAGAGAGGGAGTTTGCAGATAAGCTGGGTCAGAGTTTTATTTTCTTGTTTGAGAAGTTGAGTTTTGTTAGAAATCCAGCCCCATTTATTGGAAATAAAATGGAATATTAAGAAGATGATCTGTCTAATATGTCTGTGGTAAAAGGTACTATGCCTTTTGTGCTACGAAGTGTTTTTATAACCAAACCAGTTTCAGAAGAATAAAAGTTTGACCTCTAGGAATATGAATAATGTTGAGGCACATGAAGGTCGGGGATCACCTGGAGTCTTTTGAAATACGTGGCTTTGATTCCAGCACTTTAAATGTTAAATACCCGTTCCCTGATTTATTTTAAAAGTGAATACCTGAGGGAACAAACCCCTTCAAAGGCCCTTACGTGATTGTTTTCCCCCTGCTGTTTTGAATCCATGATAGATGACCTTTGAGTAGAGTAGATAGGTTAATGTCTTAAACCACTAACCATACCAGATACAATATTGCAACAACTAAAGGCACAACTGTACTGAAATTGTAACATCGAATTTTTCTGGATCTACTGTGTGCTTCAGGTAAAGTTGTCTTCTTAGGTGTTTCTCTTGGGTGTTGAATGCCTTTTTTTTTGATCATTCTAACTGTGTCTTAAAGACAAGCTAAAGAAATAAAGGAGGGGGGAAAAACCCTGCAAACAAACCAAACCCCAACCTTTTTTTCCCTTCCCTCCACCACTGCTTTTCATTGACAAAGCATCCCCAAAGGAATATGCAGTACGTCCTGAAGTCTCGATCAAAGCTCTTGTGCACATTGAGGCAGGCCCCCTTCTAGTGTGGTTTGGACATGGTACAGTAATGTTTTTATCAGCAGCTCTGCTGACTTCTTATCCCCATCAGCTTGGGTTGCTGGTGAAATAAAGCATCTGATGTGTCTAGAACTGTCATGATCATGTAGAGGAGCAGTGTTGGCTGGCTGGCGCCTGGAGCCCTTTCCTACCTTCCAGAGCAACCCTAGGTGCCTAGAATTTCACTTTGATTTTAATGTCAGTCACTTTGCAAAAGGAAGCACCAGCCTAGCCTATTTGAAAAGATGGAAGGCTGCTATGGGGCAGTGTTTCCACTCACATTTCTAGCTAGGGATTGTCTGAGAGCCAGAACAACCTCTTTCGAAGAATGCCCTTGCTTCATTTAATAGAACAAGGGAACCCATCACTTGCTGCTTTCTCAGCTCATCATCTGATGAGAGATGACAGTAGATGTACCACAGCCACTGAGAGGCTTTACTGCTTGTCGTTTTGACATATTGAGCTAACACATAGGCTGTCAGTTTTGTTTTGTAATGCTATAATTACTTATACTGAAATCCCAGGGAATTATAAGAAGGGTGATATGTATTTCACTTTGTAAGCTAAACTTGGAATAATACTACATTTACAGAAGGTGGAAACAATTGAAATTGTAGTAGGGGTCTCAAACACTATAGCAGGGGGGTGGTAGTGGAAGACAGACTCCATCACACTAACCATTTAATTAAAAAAGTAAGATTCAAAAGTAATTTCTCCTCTATCCATGGTAATGTATTTTCCATGTATCTGTAATTTTGCATTCCTGATTTGCAAATGTTGTGATTTTGTTTCTCTGCCAACTTGAGTTGCAGATGCAGAGTTGATAATGGAGTTTTTGCTGATGCCCCAGCCCTGAATACTGTATATGCAATATGCCAGAGTATCCACTTTAGAGAAACGGCATATTGCTTTACCTGGTCTACAGTTTAATTCATTCAGTGTTCAAGTATTAGTAAACTTTAGCCTAGAATGCAAGGGCCAAGTGGAGTGGTGGTTTGGGGTCTCTGCCCAGCAGGATGCCTTCCCTCTGGAGGCAGTCCTCACACAGCTGCCTGTTCCATTTATCCCTGCCTCAGCCAAAGCTCTGCTGCCTTTTGTTAATAGAAAAGCATGATGCATGTTTCAAAACCTGCATCCATGCTAACTTTAACAAATTCAATTTATTTTATGTGAAGAGACGGTACTGTATGGTAGCAGCATTTTAGGATGCCAGAAATCAAGTAGGAACATATTCAGCAATGCTGCAGTGAACATGTCTTATTGGAATTTGGTGTAACTTGAGAAATCCAAATCAACTTTAATCTGCTCAAGCTACAGTATAAATTTTGGCTTTGTTCAGTATCATGCCAAATACCGATGTCATCTTTCTAATTTTTGTCTTTATGGATATCATTTTCTGTATTTATATAAATATGTAATAATGGGCAGCATAATTTTGAGTCTGATCCTGATGGAAATTGTGCATGAAAAGAAGAATCTCTGATTTTAGCCCTTGTACATGACATTTAAGCTGTCTTTTGTGAACTACATGTACATGCTTTGTCCATCAGCTGTAAAGGAGTGAATCAAATAAAGGAAATAATGGAAAATCTTACCTATCAGATGGCAAGAGTGCACATATTGAGTAGTGGAAAATACTGCAAGTGGAAAAGCTCTTTTTAGGTGTTGGAATAATTGTATGTTGCTTGAAGCACACGACTAGAACAGTTTAAACAGTTATTAAAGAATGTTGCCAGATCTTATCACTGCAGTCATGCATATAGATCAGTGATCCTTGTGCAGCACTACAGAATGTGTGAATGAAGCGCACCTACTAAAAATAAACTTACTGAGTGCTATTCCAAAATTGCCATAGAATACTGGATAAATGGTACAATTTTAGCAGTTTCAAATCATCTCCAAGATTGAATTAAAAAATGTGTTTAACTGCAACATTACAAGTGAGTTTAAGAGATTATAAAATAGTTGCAGACCTTTTTTGTTTGCCCAAGCATTCGTCAATGTTTAAAACCCAAAAGAAACAAGACCCCACCATACAAGTAGCAGTAGAATGGAAACACTGCCTTGAGAGGAGGCATGGGCTGGATGAACAGGCACACACAGCACCTGTGCCAAGTTTGGTAAGAAGGCAGCATGCAGTATTCTGCAGGTTTTGCTTAGCATCAGTAAGTCTGCAACGGGTAGGTTTCTGAGTTATCTACAGCCTTTAATTATCTTCAGATTTGTTCATTATACTTGGGGATGTGGGAGTTCTGCCCTTGCATCATTTGCAAGAAGGATGTAGTGATGCATCCTGGTTGTGTGGAAACCCCAGGTAGGGGTACAGGTCTTGGAGTGGGCTGGAGGAGATTGTAGCTGCTGTGACTTACATTGTAAAGTCACTCAAGCAGCCCACAGTACAAAGTATCTATGGAGACTTCATAAAATTGAACATGGAGTTGTCAAGACATTTGATAACAGGTGTGTATCCCAAAGCTGACCAAAAGAGGGACAAAATAACCTTTTCTTACCTTCCCCTCCCCTTTTAGAAGAATCCTTTGTTTAATCAAGTTTCTGCTGTGCCCTTATACCCTATTTTCTTTGTCCCAAGAAGCTGAGTTGTCAATGAAGAGTCTGCAATTGCCACCTCTGTGATACTTCAATATTTTTAGGATTTTGAATAGATGGGAACCTCCATCCATCTCTTCATAGTTCAATCTTCAGTTTGACTTAGGAAGATGAAACCTTTCTCTCATCAAAAAGTCTTGAAAAAACAATAAACTACTTTTCCCTCCAGCAAATGCTTTGATTTCTGATTTTGCTGTGGCTATTCATATCTTCAGCCAACTGTAGCAAGGGAATGATTGCAGGCATAAGGAGTTTCAGCCATGGAGTAAGCTACTTAGGGCAACAAATGAAGCACAAGGGGTTTTATTTAACAATAAATTTTGTATGACTTTAATTTAGCCCCCCTCCCCTCCAGTGACTGGCTTTCTCAGATCCAACTCCTTTACAGGGAATTTTACAGCAACATGTGGTACCTTTCCCAACCATAATGTTCCAAAACTCTGGGAATGCCAGATGAAAGCATAAAGAAATATTGAACTGATGGAGCCTTAAGTAATCCCTGATCAAAGCAGCAATGCATTTTAAAACTAGCATTGATTACTCTGGGACTTAGAGTTCTATAATCCTGGACTATGGTTTTGTTGTCTTTACCAGACTGAAAATGTTGAGTCTTCTATAGAGTTGGATAAATCATGTTTTATGTCAGAGAAAACACTGATTACATATTTATTTGAATTTATCACCCTACTATTTGAGCACTCTCAGGTTGCTGCTGAATTTACATTCAAACCTAGTCTCATTGAAGCGGAAGTGCTTTAGCGATGAGGCAGACAGAGGTTTCATGGTGTACTTGTGCTGTTGGGCAGAAAGACACTTTTTGCAGGTTAGCCTCCAGTAGTGAGCACTGGGAGCTGTGGTGTAGACAAGACAGAGCTCAGTATTGCCATCACTAGGACTGCAGCTCTGTTCTGATCGAGTCCTGTGCTGCGCCTTCCCATTCTTGCTTCTTGGAGTTACCTGCAGATTGCCTGACATAGTATCTGTGGTATCCATTGCATGGGTTGCATTACCAGCTCATGGAGAAGAGGAACTGCTCTTGCTTAAGTCTGGTATTGTTTGTGCAATCCATATGATAGAGCTCTAGTTTTCAGCCATTTTCATGTATTTCCATGCTGGGAAAACACCAGAATAAAGGTGGAAAAGTGATGCTGGTAGCCCAGGTAGTAAAGCAAGGTGCTTGACTTGGAACTGCTGCAGGTACTTGTGTTAGCACAGGATGGAAGACAGACATTTTGATCACTTGTAGTAATTAGACTCTATGGCGCTTCTGCCAAGTGGGTTTTTTTGGCCAGATTTAATTTCATTTTTGATGTATCGCCTCCCTAACTCCACCTTGACTCTCCAATAGGTTGTATCATCCTTTTAATTTCTGACATGAGCAGGTGCGCAGCACTCACTGGGAAACTCATAGATTCAAAGAATCTAAGCAAGAACAGCCAAACTTTTTGGCTGTTAACAGTGCAACATTCGTGCATTCAGTTTGCGGATCATTTTGTTAAGTTCCAACAGCACTTTGAAAAGTTGAAAGAGAAATTGCTATTGAATGAAGAGGAAATGCTATTGAAACTGTTCCATGGCTGTCATTGCTGTGTAGTGGTATAAATCCCACTGCTTAGTGAAACAATTCCCTGGCTAATGGCAAGATGTTTGACAAATATGATATGCGCACAGTATTATGTCTCTGCTTGCTTGAAATAATCTCCAGAAGGTTTTAAAATAGATTCTCTGTTGAAAATGTAGTAACCCTGCAGTTAGATTTGTGAACCAGACAGATATCTAGGTGTTCTTCTTGGTGTAATTCTTGGCAGAGATGTTGGTTTTCATTTCCTCCAAAAGTAACTCAGTAAAATTTTCATATACCCTGGTTCATGTGTATATTTATTCACTAGACCTTGTGCCCTTCATAATCTTTGATTCTAAGAAAAATTGAGGGTACCATTTCTATTTAAGGCTTATAGACCTCCATGCTACCACAGAACAATTATAAATGGCAACAAGTGTAATAGCTTTTACAAGTATTATTATATGATTTTTTTTTATGAGATGTTTTTTAACACTTCAGTGTATTAGATATTTCAAATTTTTCTTTTAAAGACTTACTTTTAAGTTAGCACTTAGGGATCAATAAAGAAGAGATGAAGTTAATTTTTATTAATGGTGCAATAAAACCATCTGGATCTAAATGAAACCAGAAGCTTTTAAATGGTTGGACTCTTCCCCCTTTCCTCCACTCTGATTTTACATTCATTGTATTAGTAATAATTTACATTTCCAAAATTGAAACTATTTTTTCTTTATTTTTATTAGGGCTTGCATATGCTGTGGCACAAAGACTGCATCACCCTGTGCGCTATGTTCATGGTAAGCCTTATTTCATCTTGTTAAGTCATGCATGTTATTATTCCATGGGATAGTAGGTAATTTTGTCAGTCAGTCATTTGAGAGAATCATAAACACACTGACAAGATTTTTAGTCTTTATCTTTTCTACGGAATTGGTGACCCAGTTCCAGTTTTAGTCAACATCCAGTGCAAAATTAGTGTTAAAAATTGTGAAGAAGCTGATAATGGCCTCAACAATTCAACAGTTATCTTAAAAACTACAGGCAGGGAGGACAGGGACGTTTTTGTAGTTTAAGTAATGCAGTGGCATCCTAAGTCATGACTGGTCACCAAATGATGAGGTGCAAACAGTAACACAGAAGGCCCAGTGAATCCCATTTTGTCCAGGCTCCATGTCCTCAGGCTCTTTATGTATGCTAAGTTACTCTTGAAGGCTGCCAACTCTTTGGCACTTCTTAAAATAGCTTGGTTAAAAATATTTCATAAGCTCTTTGTAGAGGCAAAATAAACCCCTGTGCTCCTCCAAAGCAGCACACACTTCTGCTGTTCCCCTTCTACAAATATTAGCAAATTATCCCTTTTACTAGTACTTGAAAATGAACCTTTGGAATTAAGCTTCACATTTATCAAATGGTTTCCAATGATGTTCTGGGATATTGTGAGCTGTTAAGTAGAAAACACCTGTATTTCTGGGTTTACTGATACATACGTTCAATTTTCCTCTTGTGTTTTTACTCAAAGTAACTTGAATATTCATGTGGTTCCGCCCCTTTCTTTCGCGGTCTTTTTTTTCTCTTATTGCGTATGTTCTCCCTTACCTACCAAAGGATACCTGTGCTATTCAGTGGTCTCTGCCTTTGAGACCAAAAGTTAATAAATAGCTTTCCCTAGCTGGCTGATGGGATTAGAGATGTCAGAGGAGTGGCCAAGGCTTTGAGGGACACAGTGTTTTAATCTTCTTCCCTAGCTCACTTAAGTTCAGTCAGCCATTGAAAACCTGCTGTATTAAGCTGTCAAGGTAATCAATAGGCATGTTCAATTAAGCTGCTTCTTGGTATTTTGGAGAGTCCAGTCCCATTCATAAATGTACTGCTGCTTCCTGAATAAAAATCTTTAATCCTAAGATATTCCTTTGTTTCTTAATAATCACGCTTACCCATGGGAGTACCGTGGCTCCCAGGGTCTTGAAGAGCTGGTAGTAAAGTTTCATGTGTATCTTTGCTGATCATGACCAAGGACAAGCCCTTGCTCAATTGCATCTTACATTTAATTGCTCATCACTCTGGAAGAAGAGTTAATGCAGGAACAAAAGCTTAACATCTGTCAGGTCTTTCTGTGCCAAAGTTTCTAGACTTCCAGTTTTTGGTCTGTTTTCTACATTTTTCCCTCGTTCTAGCAAGTTTTCCATGTAATACATTAGTTTTTGCAAAGTCTCCTGTACCATATAGTGATATTTGAAGCAGTTCTACGATTTTGCTGGTGCTTGCTGGAGTTTTGGAAAGGCTATAAGGATCTTAGCACAGATTCTGCCAGTTTAATTTATCTGGGAGCCCCAGAAAGGCTGTAAATAGCTCTATTAATAATTTTACTGTCGTATATTCTTAGTTTGGAAATACTGGACAAATATTCTGTGCTCTGAGGTATGATAGAAGTGTCCATCATTTTGGAGTCCATCTAGCAGTAATCCACTGCAAGCTTTGTAGATGTTCTCTAAAGCAGGGACTGTTCTCCATACAGTTACTGCATGAGGCCCCAAGCTTGGCATTGCTTAGGTTTTACAGCAAATGCAAGAAACTGTCATAATCTCAAGGGCTTATAACTAAGTTTTACTAATGCAAATTGTGTTTATGAGTTAGGCAAGTCTGACAGTGTTGTTTTCAGTCTAATGTTTTTAAATACATTTTATCAAGGATCATAAACTGAACTATAAGTTTTCTGATTTAGATGGAAAAATTCCTTTTATGCTGTCCAGGTTTTGAGAGGGAGAAAATGATGATTAAAAGAGAGTATTGAATATTCTACACAAAGAAAATGTTATGAAAAGGAATTACAAATCTGGCGTCAAAAATCTTCATAGTCTGACAAAATTTTTGGTTCTTCCTTTTGTTTCTAATTTATATTCCCAAGAAAGCATTAGGATGAAATACCAATCAGAAACATGAATTCAAGTGATTGGTACAACTAGTTTTAAGAAGGAAAATAGTACATCCTTTCAACATTACTGCAGTGCAGCTTTTGTATTTGTACTGTATTTGCAAGGAGTCCTGCTCTGTATGGAGAACTGGTGCAAGTGTAAATGGATTGCTTATCAGTTGTGAATCGGGTCACACACTTGGACTTGTAAACACATAGGGAATCTTTTATTATCTAAAATAGATCCATTATAGATAATGCTGAATTTCTTCCTCTCCCCCCCCCCCCCCGAAGTTTTATCAGTTTACATGCTTCTAATGTGGTATCATAATACTGAGCTTTCTTTGTGAAGTCCCTGTTTATTTTCAGCTAACCATGGTACTCTAAATGGAACCTGGGATTGTTATTCACCTCCTGATGTATGGCTTATCTGATGAATGTGGTTTGGGGATTGCAATTACTTTGAATCATTTGTCATCTTTTGTATGCTGTAATGTAATTTTTATTAGAATTCTCTTGAAGAATGCAGTTTATATGACTGAATAGAGTAGGAATGAAGCATTGGGGAGCGCAGGCAGTGCTGCGTGTGTTTACTATGATCCTGATTTAATTTCTGCCTTACTGTAGCCCAGCAATACTCCTTGTGGCAAGATGGTTTTGGTTTTTTTAACTGACCTTTTAAAAAATGCTGTGTATAAATAAGAGTCATAACTCGTGTGGAGGTGGGCTTTTGGCTGCAGGTGTTCAGAAATAGATGAATTTACAAAGTAGATCAAGCCAGTGAAGGAAGCACAGAAAAGTGCCTGGGAGCTTATCAAATTAGCTAAGTAGAGCAATTAATCAGAGAGCCCAGAGCTGTTTGGTTCCTTTTTTAATGATCATCTTGAACAGTGCGCTTTCAGCTCCCATTAAAGAAAGCATTTAATGCAAAGCCGCACTTGGTGAGACAGTTTACTTGTTGTCTCCTCATGACATGTGCATCTTGCAGATTGTCAGCGATGGGGACAAGAGGTACCACAAACATTGTACTACTTTCAGGAAGCCACTGACGTTCCCAATGCATGCAGCGTGTCCTATAAATAAAAACAAAATACAAAGTGTATTTCTACAAAATACAGAGTACGTTCACTGTGGAAATATCTGGGAGCTGCCCTGAAGTTCTGTATAAATTCCAGTTAATTCAGCCCTGCCCAACAGTGTATTCTCTCAGTTCCATTGACACCAGCGTAGTTACACCAGTAGTTCGAAGTGGCATGAATTCTCATCGAAGGTAGTACTACACAGAAATAAGTATAGTTTTGGTATAAGCCAGGGAACGAAAAGTATTTTTTGATTTTCATTATTCAAAAGATTTCCCATGCTGAACTATTAATAACTGATCAATTTAACTCCCATATAACTAAGTCTTATTGTGGACTGAGAATAGCATCTCTTCAGCGTAATATTCTCTGCAGCACAAACCTTGTGCAGCATGGACATGGTGTTTTATCTAACAGTAACTTGTCAGTGAAAGCATTCAACAGGCAGCTGTTCAGAAACTTCTGGTTGCAATATGATAACAATTGTCCATTGAGGTGTCCTTAAAATGATGCTTCTAGCAAGTGCTTTTTAAGTAAGTTCATTCCATGGAGGGAGTACTGTGTATATCGATACAAATTTCCTTCTTTCTTAATCCATTGGCAAATGAACTTGCATTTTTAGATTTAGATCTTGCATTTTTAGATTTGTTTGGTCTAAAAGCGCTGTAAACGTATGTTAGACAATATTTATGTGCTGTCAGGATCAAATCAGAATCTGATCATTTATCTGAAGGCCTTTTCTCCTTGTGAAGGCTGGAGGGCTCTGCTAAACAGGACCTGAATTACTTTGGTAGTAACACAGATGCAAGAATTTTCATGTTCTTATTTGGTTTCTCTGAACAAGTGTAAGATACTGGGATGGGACAGATAAATATATTGATACAGAGGAAGGAATGATGGGAGACTTGTAAAGCTAAGCATTGCCTCTGAATGGCTTGTACCTGTACAATAACCTGAAGTGTAGAACTCGAGGATATTTTGCTTTGTGTAGGCTTGGATTAGTTGAATCTTTATCACTCTGTCAAACTTAAGTGGAATGTTTATACTTTATTTCACTAGTAAAATGCAGTATTTGTAACAAAATATGTATTTCTTGTGGTGTTGGTGTCGAAGTCTAAAACCACTAATAAGACAGAATTATAGAACTGTTGAGGTTGGAAAAGACCTTTAAGATCATCAAGTCCAGCTGTTAACTCAGCACTGCCAAGTCCAGCACTCAACCATTTCCTCAAGTGCCACATCTACATGTCTTTTAAATACCTCCAGGGATGGTGACTCCACCACTGACCTGGGCAGCCTGTTCCAGTGCTGGACAACCCTTTTGGGGAATAAATTCTTCCTAATCTCCAGTCTAAACCTCCCCTTGTGCAGCTTGAGGCCATTTCCTCTTGTCCTGTCGCTTGTTAACTGGGAGAAGAGACAGACCCCACCTCACTGCAACCTCCTTTAAGGTAGTTGTAGAGAGCGGTAAGGTCCCCCTGAGGCTCCTTTTCTGCAGACTAAACCCTGCCAGGTCCCTCAGCCGTTCCTCATCACAGTTGTGCTCCAGGATGTTCATCTGCTCTCTTGCCCTTCTCTGGACCTACTCTAGCACCTCAATGTCTTTCTTGCAGTGTGGGGCTCAAAACTGAAGACGATATTCCTGATGTGGCCTCATCTAATGCTCCTAAGATACGTTATTACTATATAAACCATAAATGTTAATGCTGAAGCAGTGGTTCTGGATTCAAAGTCTTGAGGAAGATGTCAGTTTATTGAGCTGCTTTTGGGAAAATAAGTGGCATTTCTAAAGTGTGATGGTACAGCAGCTTCCACGTCTCTGTCAGACTGCACATGCTGGGAATCCAGACAGCACAGTTTAAATAACTGGTACAAGATTTCACAGAGAAATTAAGATGCAAGGTCAAAAATATCTGTGTAATAATGTGTCTTTTACTGCTGGTGATGTCAGAGTGTTCTTAAAGACGGCCCAGGAGAGTACCAAAACTCCAAGTTGTGCTGCACTGGGAGCAGATTAGACTTGGATTTAGCTTCTAACAGGCTTTTGGTAGGAGAGATGTGAAGCACACTGTGTTGGACACAGGCAAGTCGTGTTGGTGAGGCTCAGCATGTGGCTGGTTCAGTGCGCAGCTGGGTTCCCATGCTTCCCCCTGCGAGCTCCCTGCTGCTGGGCCTCCTGCGAACGGTACCAGTGCAGCATAGTTATCACAGGCTGTCTCAGCCCTGAACTGACTTGTGTGCGCATAACTTACCTGGAGAACAGGTAGTTCTTTTCCAAATGGGTAAGTGCTCTGAAACTATTAGGTTTCTCAAAGTCCTTCCCCATGGACATCTAAAGTAGCTCCCTGACTTCCATAGGGCACAGCAGCTTTCTCTTTGGTGCAGGCTCAGCCTGATCATAAGTCTGAAACTGCTGCTTGCCTCCCTTATTTTTTTCTGAATGATGTATTAAAATTTTAAAACATCACCTGGAAACAAGGACCTGAGAGCCATAGGAGCAGGGAGAGAAATCATATTATGCTATGATAATTGTGTTTATGCTGTTCTTTTCATTTCATTGACTCCCTGTCTCTATTACATTGGTGTCAATGTTTTTCTACCATTCTAAAGGCAAAGCTGAAAAGGAGCAGATAAATTAATGGTAGGCAAGAGTTACAATCCTTGGTCTTGTTTCCTATAGGGCATTTGCCATTGTTTGCAATTTTGTTTAATACTTAGATAATTGTCCCAAACTATACTATTCCGTGTTAAGTATTCCTAAACTTGCTTTCACAATAGTTTATGTGTCACATAAAAGATGTATTTTGTCCAGGATCCTTTATCAAGGTCATCGTTATTTTTGATTTGGTAGCTGGGGAGTTTTTTCTCCCACAAAGTATATTATTTTTCTTTGAGAATCTTAATGTCATGGATGAAAAGCTGTATTCGGTACAAGAAAGTGGAATAAAATGCCTTTTTCAGTGTTCTGAGGTTTATGGCATGAATACCTGCATTTTTTATTTCTTTTTTAAACTTACTGTTTTCTATCAAATGAGAATACTTTTACATTTGCTTAAACACTGCGTCAATATTTCCAGCAAAATACTTTTCCTCAGATTTCCTTTTTAATAAAACTCAGTGTCTTTGAACTGCCCAGACCTCACCATCTGTCACTCAATTTTCACTCCATAAAATTTTGCTGACATCTGTTGAATCAAAAATATGTTTCTGGTCATGGAGATATTTAGTTCAAACTTGGTATTATGCTGTTTCTAGATGCCAAATAGAAAATACGAAAATCATGAAGGGGAACTTGGGGACGGAAAGCATTAGAAGCGAGTCTGTTGTGCAGGGCCCTGCTGGAGCCTGGAAGTGGAGTTCCTGGCCCACAGGCTCAGTGGGAAGTAAAGATGTGCAGTGGCACCACTTCCCGGCTGTGCCAGAGCTGGATATCCCCGTGGCTGGAGCTCAGGAGCAGCTGCCAGGCTTGGGCTGAAAAGCCAGAACGAAGTTTTAAAAGCCCATCTCCATTCCCTGTCCTGCTGCCCTTTGTACATTTTCCTTCATTCACTTTGCCTGGTGAGGCAGCTCTCCCCATGAGGTGCTTCACGCAGCTGCAGTGCTTTTCATCAGCACAGCCAGGACGCCTGAAAGACATTATGTAAGTAATAAAAGTAGGGGAGACAGATGCAGGGATTTGATTCATCTCCCCTTGGTTTTCCTGTGCACTCCAGGGTGATGCATTCTCTGGTTTCATTGTTTGTCTGATGAATGCATGAATGCTGAAGTTTGGGGGGGCTGTAATAGCCACTGTATTAGTAATAATACAGTGTTAGTAAGACCTTATTTTTAGTTTGTTGGGTTTTTTCAAGTGAAATAAGGCATATGCAATTTCTGTCTATCTGTCCGTCAGTCTGTTTATTTGGTTATCTGTCAAGCTTGATTGGGAAATTTTCATCAGCATTGTGTTTTGACAGCCCCTTCCCATCTCCCATATGGTAGAAAAAAATAATAAATAACATAAATTTCAAGCAATGATTTATAACATTTGGTAACCAAAGAACTATGTGTTTTTCATTGTGCATCTTGGTTACCATTAGTTTTTATCAGTTAACGTGGTTTGTTAAGGCACAATACGTTCTACCACATTTCAAGTATCCAGGTGGTGTGGCTCTTCTGTTGTTTCTGTCCTCTGGTGCTGCTGGGGCTGATGTTCAGACCCTTCTGTAGAATGATTTAGCTGTTTACTGCAGATTTATATTGCTTTGCATGCAAACAGAATTAATATTTACAGCTGAGTAATAAATTTAGAATATTGCCTTTTAATTGAATCTCCAGCAGAATGCGCTGATTATCCTGAATTTAATGAAGAGTGATGCTTTTTAGATTTTTCACACAAATCCCATTATCTGCACATTTCCTATTTGCATGTGTATTATTAACCTGAAACTGTTCCGTCAGATTTTAAAATAATGGTTTGTTCTCTTTCCTGAAGATGAAAGTCAAGGTTGTGTTGGGTTTTTTCTTAGTGATCAGGTAGACAAAATCAGTTTAAATGGAACATGAGTATAACTTTGTGATGCTTAGAGCCCTTCGCTAATTTTTTATCCTTGGAAGCACCATTTATCTCCCTTTAAGTTTATTCAGAGAGTTTTATTAAGGTATGCTTGAAAAAAAAATCATTGGGAAGCATTTTTTGGTTAGTTTAAGCTCTTCAGTTTCTGTGGGAGGAATACTTTTCAGCTGCTCTTTCAAAATCCTTAAGAGCAAAGTAAAAGAAAAGCTGAATTGACAATGTTTAGTTCTTTTCGGTTTTCTAATGGTACATTACAAAGGGGGGAGTTTGTTTTCTGGGCACTTTGCAGATTATTTATGGTAATGATCATGCTGTATAAGTTTAGACTCGAGTTATAACCAGAAGAGCTTTTGGCTGGAAGTTGAAAACTGAATCTGCGGTTTGTTTTGTGGCAGAAAAAATTAGATTGCCATCATATTTGCTTCTAATGAGTTCAATAAACTAAAGAAAACCAGTGTATCTTTTAGCGTGAACGATCTGTACTGCTCTTTCAAAAAAGAAAATGAACTGAAACAATTCCAGTTGCGCTGTTTTATTTGTATGGGTGAGAAGGTTTAGTGCCATAGGGAACGCTGACACTGCAGGGCAGTAATGCTGCTTAACCCCATGGGGTGGAGCCAGGGTCAGTGCTGTCCCCTGTCAGCCCCATCCAGGCAGGGCTGTATCTCAGAGAGAGACAAATTTGATTTTTCTTTTTTCTTGCTTGATTCTATGTTTTTCTGATCTTTAGAGCTAAACAAGTTAAACTGAAACATGACAGGAAAATCTGTGGGGCGTAAGGCATGAACCCCATTTGACGAAGAGCCAAAGGAATAACATTTATCAGCGTGTTAGTCTCCTCCCCAGCATAGGCACCTGGGGGGATCCTGAGATGATTCTCCAGTGACAATATGGCTTGGTGCAGGAGTAGGCTTCCCAAGGTGCAGCTGATTGCTCCTCGGCAGATTGCTGCTGTTGCTGGAATCCCGGAGGGAGAGCTGGGAGTGTGCTGCATTGCAGGTGGAGGGAGATGGGAGAGGAATTCTGTTCCTGTTCTCTTGTGTTTGAACTCTGATTTCAGCCTGTTTTCCTTCCCTGATTCTGTTCTACTCCAGCTCTTGTTCTACCCTAATTCTAGTTCTTGTTCTAGTCTGTTTAAGGTCACAAAAGATCCCATGCTAGTAATGTTAATCTTGATTACTAGAATAACCAAGCAGGGCGCCACTTAGTGCAATAGAAAATGGAATAAGAATTACAATGAAAAAGTAGAAGGTTTGTGTGGGGTGTTTTCTAGTTTGTAGTCATTTGGGTTTGCTATTTGTTTGGGTTGGGGTTTGGTTTTTAGCTTTTTTTTTTTTTGGTGGTGGGGGGGTGTTGTTTTTTGTTTTTTTTACCTTAAAACTTTGTTTTATTTTTAGCTTGACAGTAGAAGCAGCTATCCTGCAGGGACCTTTGGAGAGTCAAATACTGCAGCAGTCCATAGCTAGGAGCAGTCAAATAAGGGCAATGAGCCCCTGTTAACCATACCCTGTTCAGTGTAATAAGCGGTGAAACAAGGTGTTTATTCAGTGTTCCATGTTGAAAGTCTTCAGGACTGTTTTAAGACAAGGTTCCTGGTATAGAATATCTTTGGATGTGGCTTGGCATAGTAATTTATGGAACACTACCAGCTCTAACCTTAGAGATTAAACATTTCCAAAATCAAGCTGATTGCCAGCTGAGAAGAATAAGCAGATAAGGACAAACCAGAGCGTTTCCATAATAACCACTTGGGTTTAGCTTAGAATGGGTTGAGGGAGATGGTGAACAAGTAGAACACCATAATCCAGCAATCTTCACTGTAAAAACTTTGAGCTTAGCAAGAGGAACTCCTGTTTCTGTAAGAATACAGGCTATCCGAATGCAAGTTTAAGTCGTATCATGAATTAAAGCCTAATTAGACATTAGAAATCAACTAGGGGAATTAAATGGCCTATTATTAATGCTCTAAAAGTGCTTCTAAGATGCTCAGGGGATCAAGACTTGATGATTTGTTAGTGCATTACTGAAATTAAGAAAAAATCTTTCATTGGGAGTATCTTCCCAGTGCTACAGGATTTTCCCTGAAACAGTACATTTTCCAGGTTTTAGTTTTCAGATGTTTGAAACAGGCACTTGAATAATTGGTTTTGTGACTTAACTCATTATTCCTGCTTGTTATCTGGGTCAGTTTTTCAATATGCCCTCTGCATTTTGTATTCATGTAACTGAGAGATTCTACCTGGGTGCAGTAGTGATGCTAGACTGTGCCCTGCACAGCTGCTTCTTTGATACCTCTGTGCGCAGAGGCCTTTAGGAGGCTCTTGAACGGGTTTCTGTGATGAAACCAGTGGTTAAGTGCTGCCAAGATTGCTAACTAGTGCGAGTGTACTTTCTTCCCCCTGCCAAAGTTATCTTTTCTTTTAAAAAAGAAAAGCATACCTGTTTCCACACTCTGTGGCTGTGTCAGGTGCCTTCACATCAGAGGGGAAGCTGGGTGTGTGGTTGTTCCTTTGTCTGTCTCCTAATTTCCAGAAGGAGGTCCTTGACAGGAGCTTTTCAAGATGTTTCTGAGCTTTTAGCCTGTAACCATATTTCACGTTTTGTGCACTGCTTGCTTTTCAAGGCTATTTTTTATACTCAAGCTTACCTTTCCAACCCACTACTTTTTATCACAGTTGTTTTCCTGATCTCCAGGGCACTGCTATAGTCCCTCATGGAAAGCAGGTGAGGAAAAAAAACTGCCACAGTAAACCCAAAGGTAACCCCTTTACTATGGAGACTGCTTCTGTGCAGTTGGGCTGTGAGCACCGGTGCCAGGGGGATTGGCAGTTCAGTTGGCATCCACCTGCAGGTAATGTGCCTACCGTTGTTTTCCATTTCTCTGTGTCTGGCTCCAGAGGTACATGCTCAAGCCTCAACGGGGTGAACTACATAGGGCAGCTCCACCATGTGTTGAGGTCATCTCTTTGGGAAAGGAATTGCTCATGACTGTCTCTTGTGATAGACTGTGACTTCTGAGTATTAAAGAAGTTGGTGAATTAAATCACTTCTCTGCAGAGAGAAAATGTCTTGGAAGTAGTAGCTTTACTTTTCAGTTAGCAAACATCACCTAAAAATGGCACACTGACTGCAGTGCGTTTGCTTTGTTGGTCTGCTGGTGTTTGAAGAATCACACAAGAAACTGGATAGTAAAAATGTGGTGAGAGGATAAGGACAATGATGAAGAGAAGAAATTAAAGAAATCACCCTTTTTCGCTTTACCTTGGTCTGTTAATAAAATACAGATGGTTGCAGAATGTTCTCCATGGTTTTCGTTTAATTTTCCACCCCAGCTTGTCGCCACATCCTTCTGTCAGATTTGACACAAATCAGTGACTAGTTTTAAATACAAAAATTATTTTCAGATGAGTTAACTTTTGTGGAAAAATATTTCCTTTTTTATACTTCGTGGACAGTTTTTGAACTTTATGTTAAACACAAAGTGAAATAAATGCAAAAATACTAAGTGTCCTTTGTAAAGTTAATAGAAGGTGAAGTTAATGGAAGGTATTCACTTCACACTTCGCTATGGAAGAGAATGGGAACAGTTTTATTTTTTCCATAAGTAGTAACTTCATGGGATTATAATGTCATATTCCTTGATAATACATAAGTGCTTTTACACCCACATGTTCTTTCACTAAATGTAAATTTAGTGAGTCACATTCAAAGTACAAAGGCACCAGGAGTTTGAAAGGTTATTTTGCTTTATGCAGCAGAAACCATTATTTGGTATCAAGTCCCGAAACTTTTGAATCATCCAAGTTACAAAAGTATTGCAATAATTATAGTAAACACTGTGAATAAGCTACTCGGTTGATAGCTAAATTTAGTTTATGCGGAGAATTAATAGTCACTTTTGTTTTACATTTGTAAAATAATTTTAATTAGAAGCAATTAAATAAAATTACATTACTCCAAAGTGAATTGCTGCTTTCTACATTTTCTTAAATCTACATCTATTCCATTTGTATGTGAAAGCTTACTGTAATTAAAGTTTCACTTGTTTATATTCTATAGGAAGAGCTAGAAATGAGTTTGAGGAACCCTCCCCTGTAGCTGGGTGTTACCAGATCACAGGCTTCTCGGGCTTCTCTTCTTTGCAGCAGTTTTTCTCCAAAGCATTTGCTATAGTGCTCTTCAAGCCAATATGCAGAACTAAATGACTACTGATAAAGCTCCATTTCTAAATCTATAAAGATATTTATGATGCTGGTATTGTCTTGATCGTTTAAGTATCTAATATTTCAGTTCAAGGGAATATCTGACCCAAAAATGCTCCTGCAAATGTATGCACAGGACAGGTTTCTGCTGAAATTTTTGAAGCATAGCTATGACAGTGAGTTAGTACTTGATGGAAAAGATGGTATAAGGACAAAGTAGTCCTTCTGAAGCCTCTTTTTATATGAGCCTTATGACTTGACCATAGACACTTAACCAAAAGTCAGCATCTTGTTCTGGAACAACATCCATGTGTATGAAAAATGAACAGAAAATAGTATCTGGGGTACTTGGACTTCAGTTTTATGGTCCGAATGTCTTGGGGAAGGAAATGAATTGGTTGTCCAAAAGGCAATGGATAGCAGGAGATAGCTTTCTGCTGCCAGTAGTACTCATAGCTAGGAAAGGTCCTTGCCAGTCAGAAATGGCAGTAAGCTGGCCCAAATATATTTGCCACCACTCTTAGGAGATTAAAGAAAATGCTGTGTTTTGTCACTTCCATCCTGAATTGTATTTCCACCATCCTGAATGGGAATTGGCCATTGAGCTTGTGGGTAGCAGGCTACGAGAGGAACAACTGTATGTTTTTAATAGATGTTCCTGCTCTTTGGGGTTTTTAAGCATTAAAGCTTTCACTTGAGGAAGTTTGGTTTGTGTAGTGAAATTGTCACTGCTATCTCATCTTCTCAGTCCTTAGGAACAGCCAATTCAAATATATGTTCTTTTATTAATTTTTTTATGCTAGTGTTTGTATTTTATATTTATATTTTCTTATTTTGAAAATATACTATACAGGTGCCTGTGTTGCATGTGCTGGTAGCAACATTAAGGTCCGAACTGGTAGCTCTAATAGGGAACATGCATGTTACAAGTGTGATAGCAAATATCATTCAATTGGCCGTAAAATAATGAGTCTGGTTTTCTTCTTTTTGCTCAATTTTTCTTTTCTTTTTTTTTTCCTTTTTTCTTTGTGATTCTTGAATATCCAAATCCAAGAAATAAAAGAAACTATAGCAAGAAGAAACAAGGTTGAAGCTTTTTCAATTTTGTAGAATCAGGAACTTTAAATGTTCTTTAAATGAATTGGAGGTTTTTCATGTGTTCCCCGTTGTGTTCTCATAGTGTGTTACAGTACCTCTGTCATCTTCCATTCTATCCACGTGATGTTTCTAAAATAAGGACCAGTAGATGCTCAACTATCAAGTACTGTTCAGCTTACAACAGCTTTGAAAGTGTGGACCTGAGTCCACTTCATTTTTAAGATAGGATAACCTGCTTCCCCTGGCAGGAGAGTGTGTATAGTGGTGGTAGAATTAACATATACCTGTGCCTTGGCTCAAAGTTTTCTTTTGCTCCTGTTCCTTCTGAATGTGCCTCAGCTGCTTCATGCTGGATGTAACTCGTGTATATTTATATTCGCCCCCACCTGCTTTGCAATGTTAAGTGCAAGATGACTTGAATTTAGAATATTTGAGTGGAAAAAAATGTATAAATAGCACTTAGTAATGCTTTCACTAAAAATTATAATTTCTGTGCCTCAAATATGCTGATTTTGCGTATTTTATTAAATGCTGTGCGAGTTTGCATGCTTTGACTAGACTTGCAAGAATATGAACACAGTAGTAATGAAAGAAATGATGGGTTAGAATTAAATTTGTATTCACTCTATTTTTTTATTGTGCTGCAGAATAGCTTTGGTCCTAAGAATATGTAACTGATAGTCTGCAACATATGAACATAAATGTCTAACATTCAGTGTAAGCACGTTAAGTCTAACAAGATGTTGCTTACTGTAAGACCTTCCATTTTGAAGAGATCATGACTGTGTCTACACAGGCTTTCTAGACCCTGGAAGTTTTTGTGCTGCAACCAATACGAAGGAATTTTGAGTTGTGAAAGCTGCCGATGCTTTCTGTTGTCATCGGCCTATAAATGAAGTAATTCTCTGATTATCTGAAAACGTGACATTTAGTTACTGTTACATTTAGACGGTGACAGGTTAAACAGTTTGGTTTTGAAGTTGAGAATTAGAATAGCTAAGATGCAGGTATGTCAGTTGACAGCCGATCTATTTATGTAGCTTTAGACAGGCATATACTTAAGAGCTATGAACAGTGCAAATATTTGTCCAGTGTAGTGATGGCTAGGAATGGGGAAAAAATGGTTGTTTTCATTATGTTCTAATTAATATCATTATTTTCATGACAAGCCATTACTCAAGATACAAGTGTGGATGATACTGGTACAGAAATACCAGTGAGGAAGCTTGCTGTGATTGCTTTTTGGTGTATGTTATTGCTAGGTGAAGCACCCATCTTCCTGTCAGAAAAGCTAATTTCAAAGTCTAGGAAAAGCAGCCAAATCTGGTGCATATTTTAATGTTTTGTACTGTAATCTCCATAACAGGACATAAAAAATCCAGAATGGAAAACATGGTGGTTTTATACTGCACTATTGATTACTCTTATTGATTTAAGAAAAAGGCAAATTGTTATGAATCTGCCTCCAGCTCTGATGATGAAGGATCACCACATTAAAAGGCTTCTTACAGAACTATAAACATCACTTCTAATATCGTCTTTTACTGTGTTTTTCCCACTCTTGGGAATGGCTTGTGCCGAGTTGTGTAAGAGAGAAGCAGTTTCATGTATCTAACTGATGTATAAAGTATACAAAAAGCAGTTTTATTACTGTGACTATAAATTGAAACATCTTTCTAATGTGATTGTAGATGTCCTTTGTGTCATGTATTTCACGTACCTGAACATGTATTGGTATAGTAGTGAAATTCACCGTATTTCAGACTATTACAAAATTTAATGCTGCTTTTAGTCACTTGGCAGCGATATTTTTTCATCTACTACTTGTTGAATGCCTACTGCGCAGGATAGGTTTTTCCCTATTCTGTGTTAATAGAACATTTTCCATGGAATCTTCGACTTCCTTTCACAATTAGAATTAGGACCAGAAAAAAACAATTTTAAATGCATGACTTTTATTCTTATTGCTTTTCTTCTTGTCAAATTTAATTTGTGTTATGTATGAAATATCAAGTGAAATTGAAAATGCCTAGATACGTTTTATTCCATCTTACTTTCTGCTTCATTCTGGTACATGTTACAGAGTAGGACGCTAAGCTGGTAACACAGGTTAACTTCAACTTCTGACTCCCACCTTGAGTTCTTCATGGTATTCAGTTTTCATTTAATCATAAATGAAAAAATATGCTTCTTATTTGGGTCAAATTAAAATACTTCAGGGTTTTCTCATTTCTTCATAGGAAATAATTATGTAAACTTAATCATGGTGCTGATAGAACTTGATCATCGGTAACTATCCCAGTACTGCAACCCAAACAGCTCAAAGTTATCCTGAACTGAGGCTATTTTTGAGAGAGGGATAATATGTAGACATGACTGTTCCCCTGTTTAAGAATTAAGCGTGGAATACCTTCAGTTTTAGGACTTGTTTTTAATGGCCAACAATGAGCGAATTTACTTAAAAATTCCCATGAATTAAAAAGGGAAGTTGTAAGTCTTCACTGAGAAGTTGCTTTGCTTTCCTTTCATAATGAAGCTCAAAACTGTTCTGCCTTCCCTCTAGATGACCAGAGAGTGGAGTTGGTAACTGTGCTTTTCACTGCCACTTCTCGGCCCTGCTGTTGTGCTGGGCTACCCGAGGCACAGACAGCTTAAAATCAGAGATGTGAAGTTCGGTTTGTGTCTGCAGAAGTTTCTTCTGACAGTCCAGCTAAGGACTTCACAGATTTCCATTAATAATCGCTTTTATAATCAGGTCCTTGTGTGCCACGTGAACTTGGCTGTATTTGGAAACATTTCTGGGAAAATTCCAGCCACTCAAGAAATCATTGTAATTGACTTGTCTGATAGTCGCAGTTAGAAGTGAGAGACTTCTGCCAGAATTACCTGAGATCTGTGATGGGAGGGCGGTGTTCACCATGAGGAGTGCTTGTTCTTAGGCTCATCTTTTACGAGTTTGTTGATGACCAGTCCAGACCTTTTTTGCTGTTTTCATCAGCCTGCCAGATGTAGCAGTTTCTGATTGAGGATCCTCTGAACTCCTAATCTGCTTTGTAGTCAAGCTTAATCTTGGAAGTTCTCTTTGTATTACTTTCTTTTAGACTTCAGGCAGGAAATGAGAATGAAAGGAAGATTCATTTTGGAATGATGGAGGACAAATCTCTAAATAACCCCATACTTTATGTGGTTATGTGACATATGTCAGGCTATTAAGAAAAAATAGGGAAATGAGATAAACTGTTTTAGATTTTCTTTGCGATGGTACTGCCGAAGATTTCATAAGGATGGTGCCAAATATAAATCTCAACAAAAGAGATGGTCACAAAACCACATTATAGACTAATCTGCTTAATTTTATGGCTGTAATTATTGGCAATTTAATATGTTGCATTGTTTGTAGATAAATATGCCTCTTTGATTTGTTCTGTCAGTGCTTGTCTCACCTGATGGTCTAATGCAATAATTGCGAGAGAAAATGGTGCTTGGTGCCAATGGCAGTGATCTGGCTTTAGTGCAGTTTTTTGTATGTTCACACTACAGGGCAAAAAAGAAATCGGATGTCTTCCTACATCACTTGACAGTCAAGGAGGCAGCTCACATTTTATTTTCCCTATTTCATCCAGATCCACTTAGAATTTTCAAGTCTACAGAGCTTGAAGTTTGCTTTCGGACAAGAAGGAGATACGCTTAATTTTATTTGGCAATATTCTGACTTCTATAATATACAACCAACTATGGTGTACTTCTGGTTTCATTTTGCATAACTGGGTGTATGAGTGTGTATGTTTGAGTTCTTTGTTTCTGTTGAGCACCTAGTATTTGTGCAGAAATAATATATGGAAGTATTAGTGTTTTCATTATACCTTTGTCTTTGATTATTTTGAGTTATATATATAGATGGATATGCGTGTGTGTATGGCCTGAGAATTCTTAGCCTACAGAGCTTGATTATCTTCACACTCCTGTTTCAGAATCATTCTTGCTGGCCCTGTGAAAGGCAAACCTCCTTAGAAATGTTCTCACCCCGATTCCCATCCTACTCTGTCAAGGATGACCTCTTTTCTTTTAGAGAGAAGAGAAATGGAGGCTTTTTACTTGAAGGAATATGCATACAATTAGTTTTTAATCCCTGCATTCTCTCAGCTGGCTCTTGAAATTTGACCTAAAGGGAAATATATGATTCCATTCTGTTCTGTCTCTTGCGGTATAATCTCATGTGCATCAGTTAGAAGTCTGATTTAGAACTGATAACATTGTCATCAGGTCTCAAGCATTATTAATGTCATATGAAGAAGCAGATGTTTGATAGAAGCAGAGTTTTGTGTTTATATTAAAACATGCCTATGATATTTCTCTTCATTATGGTCTTTCCATTCTGGTTAGAAGTGAGGAGGTGATGACCACATGAGGACTCAAGAATGTGTTTCTGCTAATGCTAAGGACTTCAAGGTGGTTTTTTACTAAACCAAGAAAAAGGTGAATGACTTCATTTGTAGATGCCACCTCTCTACTGTAGGATCACTGGAACTGCTCAGTCTAAAGAATCTACAGTCAGCATTGTGCAAAATTTCTTGGTTTCCAACCCGTATTTAAAGTTGGGTGTAGCTAAGATGTAGTCAGTGCTTTCAGTGCTTTAGTGACAGTATTTCCCAAGTCTTTATACATGTATATGTAATCCGCTAGAAAGGGCATGTGCATACACAAACACATGCAAAAATAAATGTAGTGTGCTGCTTTGTCTAGAAAATGATGACTAATCATGCTAAAAAACTTTCAGCCTATTGTAGTTTCCAGCACTAGGTAAGCTCATGCAGTTTGTTCTCACCCCTGAGTAATGGAAGTTTAATGATGTTTAGTTCAACCTGATTTGTTGAGGGGTTTGTGTTTTGTACCACTGCTAGTAAATATTTTCATGAGCCAATAGCACTCATGATTTGTTTTGTAGTGGCAAGAAATAAATTAAATTACATGATTTAAGGGTAGTGGTATTTTTATTGTATCATCATAACCTTGAGAAAGCTCTGCCTCTCAATGGCAAAATACAAACTTCCTTCATCAGAGAGCCTGCTTCAGTGTGTACCGCCGCACTGCATTTGTTTTGTTGTTGTGTGATTATATGGTGTTTTGCCATCATTACCTTGTTGAACTAGTGAAATCCTGGCTATTTGTTGTAGAAAATAATCCAGATAGGAATTTTGGATTAAGGATTAGTCTCAATGTTTGGGCTCTTCCAGCAGAAACATGGTTTTCAATTTTTAGAGTACGAGAAAGCTTTTTTGTTGATAGAATTCTTTGTTAGACTTCAGAAAAACCTTATTTCCTACTTTTATGTGAGAGCTGATGGGCAATTAGGAAAGTGAGCAAGCAGAAGCAAGTATAGGAGAAAAGCAGAGGACAGAAGAGGCTGGCAGAGCTCAGCTCAGGCATTTAGAGCATGGGCACCACCAGAAACAGCCTTTAATCCTTATTTTTCATTGATTTTTTTCCCCTCCCCTCCACTTGCTGAGGACAAGGACAGTTGCTGATTATTTACTTTTTTTTAAGGATCTCCTGCTGAGATTTCTTTCTCCCTCCCTTGGTGCTAGGCATAAACGCTCCTGCTTTCTATCTTCAGCTTCCCATCTGTTGCCAGAAAGTGATGAGTCTGAAGAAAACTGCTTTGGAAAGTAGGGTAGCTTCCCTCACAATGAGGTGCTGTGAGCTTGACAGGTTCATCATGACCATTTGCCTTCTTTGTCCTCATTGTTAATGGTCAGGAAGTGGCTTGATTTTAACTTGTGCAAAGTATTTGTCTAGCTAGAAAAAAAAATAAATATAATTTTCTTTTTCTGAGCTTATAATAAATTTACCTTGTTGAGATTTCTGTTGCATATGTGTGATTTCTTGCTGAGTTTCCAAAAAGAAAAGAATCTCATAAAGGTAAATGTTGGAAGGTGATTCATTCCTGAAACTTAGATTGCTTTCCTGACTTAGTCTGTGCTTATGAATGGGGATAGGAGGGGGGGGGGGAAATGCAAAGGGAGAAGATGAAACGACTTGAGGAGGAACTACAAGATTTGGCAGTTGTGACCCTCGAAAATGTTCTGATCGAATCTGTTGGTGTGTGTTTGCATTTATACTCCCTTTGCCTGCACTTCCATAATTCTTGAATCCTTGGGCTGGTTTTAGCCTATTTGGCAGGCAGGTACAGACAGAAAGACACGGAGTTCCTGCCAGAAGTGAAAACTGATGACTGGGTGGAGGGTAAAAAAGACTTCAGAAAAGGTTGATGATTCCTGTTGAATACCAAAAAGCTGCTTGGGAATAGGATCTTATGAAATGTCACTAATTTGGGAAGAAGGCTCATTTTGATCTTGTATACTATTACAGAGCAGAGGAGCAAGCAAGGCTTCATTAGCTAGCTAGTCACAGAGCCTAGCTTTTGACTTCTTCCAGCTCTTAGTTGTATAACCATTCTACATTCATAATTTATATTTCCCTAGGAATAGCTTCTTCTCAACTGCTTGTCATTACTGGCATTCTTCTCTGGCTGATCTGTTAACTTCGCTTTACTTCATTTGTCTGAGCTGTTGTTGCTGTTGCAGCAGTATGGAGTGCTTTGTATCTTAAGAAGCAGGAGCCACGGAAGGTCTGTAGCTTCCCTAACCATGCCGGAAATCAGTTGTTTGTGTTGAAAACTTGGATTTTGTCTTAATCTCACGTGTCTTTTATTTTCCCACATTTCCTATTCTCTTATACACGGTGTCTAGAGAACACACTGGCCTGTAATTGCAAAAGCTTATTTTCTGTCCAAATTTTGATTTCTTTAAAGACCCTAACATTACTTTTGTCTACCAAACAACTTAGAACGGTAAGCCTTGTTACTCTTCGTTCCTTTCACACAGATATTTAATACTACTTTTAACAAACCCGATTCGATTTCTTTTTGTATTTAAAATAGTTTAACATCGTGACATGGTTTAATGAAAACCCCCAAACCTTAGACTGTTATTTATGGAGTCATTATTTTTTCTTTACTTAAAAAAACCAGGAGTCTGTTTTTGTAGTCATGTTCCTGATGCAGAGGCAGTACCTGTGTGTTGAGCATGGTTCCAGTCATTCTTAGGGAGCTGCTGTGTGATTTTTGTTTGCTTGGTTCACACTTTGTTTCAGTGACAGAAGGGCATTGCCTGCATTTCTGCTCTACCCGCTGAACAACCCCCTGATTTCTGCATGTTGGCACCTTTTGACATCCCATGCATTTTCTATATTGTGTGCTGTAATGGACTTGTGAGTTAGCTGTGGTATTCCAATGTGTGGTAAGTCTGTTGCCTCACAAGCTGATGTTTGTCTTTCATGTTGTTCAGTCGTCACTTTCTTAAACTGTCCTGATCCTTTTTACCATCTTCCAGTCTATTGTTTTGTCATGGTGTTTAATGTAATATTCCTGAGTTTTATATTCAGCCTTTTTAGTGAATATACTCCTATTTGGAATCCGATCTTGCTTGGATTTTGACTCTGTTCAGCAGTTCTCTTACAACAACTGCTGGCATTTTGTGGCAATTTCAAAGTAGCTTTAGACATTTTTTAAGTACCTCTTGATTAACTTTCACGTACACAAGCATTTTTTTTAAATAGATTAAAATATTTGCATAGGGGTAGGGTTTCTGTGCAGTTGAGACCCTGTGATGTGCCAAGGAGAGTAACATAGTGCAGCTGAGGTGGTAAATCCCTCTGCTTGTACCTGGGGGTTAGAATAAGAAATCTGGGAGTTCATTGAAATTGTAATCAGTGCTTATTTGGGCCTGAAAACCTTCAGGTATCCAGCAGTTAGGTTCCTAAGTCCTACTGACAGCCAGTGGTGTTTAGTTCTGCAATGAAAAGGTTGCTACATTTCATTTGGTTTTTAAAAGTACACTTTTAGCCTCTGGTTCAGTTTCCCCATGTCATGGTTCAACCCCAGCTGACAACTAAGTCCCAGGCAGCCACTTGCTTGCTCCCCCGCTGCACCCATGGGATGGGGAGGAGAATCAGGGCAAAGGTAAAATCCCATGGGTTGAAATAAGAACAGCTTAATAATTGAAATGACCTGTGATCCTAATTGTAGTGAAGAAAAAAAGGAGAGGAATAAAACTAAAGAATGTGAAGTGATTCATGTACAATATCTCCCCAGCACATCCCCTTGCAGCAATCGCTGCCCCCTGGCCATCCCCCAGTGTCTGTATTGATCCTGATGCTCTGTGGTCTGGAATACCCCTCTGGCCAGTTCAGGTCACTGTCCTAGCTCTGCTCCCTTCCAGCTCCTTGTTCCTCTCCTCACTGGCAGAGCCTGAGACACTGAAAAGTCCTTGGTTAGGGTCTGCTCTGCTGGGCAACAACTCAAACATCAACTTTATTCTCAGTGCAAATATAAACCACAGCACTGTACCAGCTACTGGGTTCTGTAAATGTTGATACCGCTATCAGTCTATGAACCAGCAGAGCTTCTCAGCAGTAGAGCACCCATTCCCTCTCCTCTGCTCTTGTGAGAGCTCACTTGGAGTATTGTGTGCAGTTCTGGTGTCCTCAACATAAAAAGGACATGGAACTGTTGGAGCAAGGCCGGAGGAGGGCCACGAGGATGATCAAGGGACTGGAGCGCCTCCCATGTGAAGATAGGCTGAGAAAGTTGGGGCTGTTCAGCCTGGAGAAGAGAGGGCTGCGTGGAGACCTCATAGCAGCCTTCCAATATCTCAAGGGGGCTTACAGGGATGCTGGGGAGGGACTCTTCATGAGGAACTGTAGTGATAGGAGAAGGGGTAACAGGTTCAAACTTAAACAGGGGAAGTTTAGATTGGATCTGAGGAAGAAATTCTTTACTGTGAGGGTGGTGAGGCACTGGAATGGGTTGCCCAGGGAAGTTGTGAATTCTCCATCCCTGACAGTGTTCAAGGTGGGGTTGGACAGAGCCTTGGGTGGCATGGTTTAGTGGGAGGTGTCCCTGCCCATGGCAGGGGGGTTGGAATTAGATGATCTTAAGGTCCTTTCCAACCCTAACTATTCTATGGTTCTAAGTATCCCACAGGAGCTGCTCAGCTTAAGCCTCTACCCTTTCTTTAATGAGTGTACCTGCCACCAGGTGCTTGGGTTACATGCCTGTTTCTGATTCTCAGCTTAGCCATGGGTTTCTTTTTGTAACTGCATATCAGGTGCATGTTCCTTTCAGATGACAGCCCTATATATACAAAAACTACCTTAGATCCATTCTGCACACATTTTACTTTTTCTTACTTTATGTTTTATTTCTCTCATGAAGCCCAGTGCAATAGCGTACAAATTATTTGGGTTTAACAGACATCAGGACATAAGAAATAGTCCAATTTCAGGTCTTTAAGGTATATTTTGATATACTGTTTCAAGCAGTCCTCTTCTGAATGTGGTATTTTCATGTAACATAGGTTTGGGGGCATGTGAGGTTCTTGTTGTCCTTTATTATCCTTTCCTAATTTAGTTGCAACTTTGTCACCTATGTCCCAAAGCCAACTCACAGCAGCCCTGTGCTCCACTTCCATAAACTTTATATTTAATGAAACTTCCTCCCCAGAAAGGAATCTTCGATGCACCCAAACCTGCCTGCATTACTGTTACCTGTGCCTGTGCAATCATTCTCTAATAGTAGCAAATTAGAAAGTAATTGTTGAGAATACTTGCTCAGTGAGCAGGGAAATCACTTTTGGCAGCTCAAATATACATTAAACCTTAAGGCAAACAAAGAAAAAATCTGAATATATGGAGAAAGGTTTTTCCTTTCTTCCCAGTACTGTCACAGAGGTCGATGGGGGGAAAGTACAGCTGAAGAATACAATTAGATGGCAAGATGCTTTATGTTGCCTAAAGCACAGGTAGGAGTTACTAATTAAAAAGTAGTCAGTTGAATTATATTTCTAGAAAGCCATGAAATCCATATAGGAGCCTGAAGGAATTTCTGCATACATAATCTGGAGTGGCAATGGGTTTAATTTTCCTAACTGATCATAGGGAGTTTCTGGTTTATTCTGTACCTCTCTCTTACTTAGAAGGTTCTGGATTAGGAGTCCTGCAGGCTACAAGTCCCAGTTTTAATGATTGTTTTTTCCCTTTGTTCCTTTCCTTCCTCCTGATCCCTTTCCTTTCTGAACTGCGGCTCCTGCCTGGGCAGGTGTCTGGCCAAAAGAGTTCCTGCCATCTGGCCCAGCTTCTCTCCTGGGAAGTGTCAGCTTGGAGCTTTGCTCCCTTGCGTACTGCCTCTGTATTTTCCGTTCATTTTGGCATTCGTTATTCACCGAGTTCACTGTGTTGTTTGGTTGTCTCGATGTACGGAGGGCATGAAAAGCGCTAGGTAGAAGAGAGCTCTATGCTCTTCCTCCTCTGTCTTCCTTCTTGTCCTAATCCATATCAGGGTCTGGTTGCTACTGATATGTCATCTCTCCGATGAGAATTAGCTAGCACCATGTACTGCAATTACATTTAGATTCAATATGAGTGCAGAGCTGTGTAATTTTTCCTTGAAAACATGCAAAGAAAATAAAATCCAGACAAGCCATTATTTTTCAATGAAGTTTTTTTTCTTTTTCATATCATTCCCAACATATTTTTGCATTTTCAGGTGTTCGGAGAGTTGCAGAATTTTCTGATAAGCAAACTAAGGACTGCTTTATCTCCAGAAAGGTTGTTCCTGTCATTGTGAAATTAGGTGGCAATGTCAATTCGCTCTATTTTAAATAAGCTACACTTACATTTGTAGGTTTGTTTAAATTCCTGCTCCAGGACCTTGATGCTGAAAAATTAGGAGCATATTAAAAAATAATTCTTGCCTTAAATTAGTTTAACAGGGATTTGGAGACACTCTTCTGAATAATAATACGAGTGTTTCAAGATGTAATCCTAGGCTTAGGACAGAGGCTGACTCGTGGCTACAGACATTCAGAATTGACAGTGCAAGGTATTAGCTGTGCCTTTGGCCAAGTGGAGTGCCAGCAGTGGAGTCTGTGCCCTTTCCACACAGCTCTGCCCACAAATCTCAGTCCTTGGTTGCTTGTGGACAGCAGTGACACAGAGTACCGGAATGTTTAACTGCTTTAATTGACTAAGAGCAATGAGCTTTTACTAGACCTGTTTTCTTGAAGCATTTGTGTTAGAAATGAATAATATGTAATATGTACTTTAGGAATTCTCATGTTGTTGAAAATTGGGGAGTAACGCGATTGTCTAATCGTCCTGTTAGGTATTTGTCCTGTCTTTTTGAGTTACCTACACTTCGGTGGTGCTCACAAAATATGTCTAATATCTTGGACTGTAGCTGTAGCCGTAGCCATCAGCGATTTCCACAGGAGGATTTTTAGTCTAGTGCTTATCTGTCATTTACAAAGAGCTGTTGCCATTACTCGCTGTCACTGTTACGTGAAATCAGTCTTTTCTGGGTCAGAACTTTGATATCAGTATAGAATTTGGGTCGATAAAAGATGATGGAAAGAGGTTGCTAGTGAATATAAAATTTTGGGATCCAGAGCCACTCTTGGTGTTGTGATGATCTTGCTCAGGAGTGGGGTTTCCCAGAGATGGCTTCATTTCAGCTTTGTCTGCCTGCCAAATGGCTGCTTTGTGTCTGTACTGTCACCAGAGAAGACTTCATTCACAGAGTTCCCATTTTTTCTTCCTGGGTATATATCCATTCCAAAGAAATGTAGGTCTGACAGCTCACAGACAAAACTTACTCTGTAAAGAAATGGGGTTGCTTACAGAATTAGGAACGAGACCTTGAACTGCTTTTGGGGCTGCCTGCGAGATACTTGGTACGTACCTGCTTTGTCACAGTGAAGTAAAGCTTTAACAAAGCAGGTAGGCACAGTTTGTGCCGTCCTGAGCTGGTGGATCATCTTCACCTTAGCCTTCAGCTATAGTGGAATGGTAAACAGGGTAATCACAGTCCCTGACCAGAAAGCTGGCCAAGTAGCTGCAATTCCCAGGAAGCTGGAGGTGAAAGGAGGGTCGGGTGGGAAATGGCAGTGTTTGCAGCTTGCATTGCTGTAGCAGGTGGATGGTTTGTGTGCCAGCTTGAAGTAAACTTCATCTGATAGTGAGGTTGGGTATCTTCACATCTGCTCCCTGCAAACACAGACCTACTGTGCACAGCACTTCTCTGTGCCTTGTGTCGGGAGCTGAGAAGCCTCGTAGCCATGCTTGTACTGCCTGGGGGGGCATCGCTGGGGGGAGCTGCATTGTGGCTGTTGAGGCTTTGTGAAGTGCTGCCAACACACCAGTCATTCACACTGTGAAGGCAAAAATAGGAAGGGCTGTGAGATCTGCTTTGCCTAATTCTGCATCGAGTGGGTGCATCTGGGCTATAGGAGCTCTGAGCTACAGCAGCCACCAGACTGAGCTGCTTGTTTTATGGGCAGTGTTTGGATGCTGCCTTTTAATCTTTTTGCTTCTGGAACAAGGTCAAGACGGTTCTTTTTTCATTTGCTCCAGTATTAGGTTTCTTTGCCCCATTTATAGCAAACCCTTGAGGAGTTAAGCACATAAGGAAATCCTGCAGGATATGGAAGCTGCTTTTTTAATTTTAGGTGCTAATTTTAAAGGAAGAGACATTTGGGCGGTATTATAACTTGCATACTTTCAAGCGTTAGAAATATGGAACAGTCTTTTGTGTTTCAGAGGCAAACAGAATTTGCCTTTTCTTTTTTCCCCGTGAGCTATTTGAATTAGTTGGAAAGAAATGAAATTATTATTTCTGACTGATTCATTTTGGCTTAGGAAGCCTATTCGGAAGCTTAATAATTCCGAGTGGGGAATAGGGTGTTATTTTACATGCAGTATCTAAATTACTATTGATTATAATATCCAAGCCAAGGTGATGAGCTTTGTGTAGGCCAGTATCTAGCAATCTGCATCAGCTTACTGAGTAGTTTTTGTTTTATTGCTGTCTTTGGGTAGTAGTCTGAAGGGAAAACTAGTTTGCAAAGTTGCCTGCTAGAGAGCAGATGGTAATGGCTGTAAAGAAGCAGGAGACTAAGAAACTTAAAAGTGGTGGAGGGGCGACTGAGATGAGCTTTTAGGCAGAAGCTCTTCCCTGTGAGGGTGCTGAGGCACTGGCACAGGGTGCCCAGAGAAGCTGTGGCTGCCCCATCCCTGGCAGTGCTCAAGGCCAGGTTTGGACAGGGTTTGGAGCAAGCTGCTCTAGTGGAAGGTGATCGTGCCCGTAGCAGAGGGTTGGAACTGGAGAAGCTTTAAGGTCACTTCCAACACAAACCAGTCTGTGATCCTATGAATACTTTTCCTTATTTTCAGAGGTCAAAAGCAGAAATGTAACAACTTGTTACGTTGTGAAGCAAATAGGGTGAGTTAGTCAGAAGCTGCACATATATTAGAATAATTTCAAAAAATGCAACAAATAATTAGAAAAATTTCAAAAAATTATTTTCACAGTGAAGAGCTTCTTCCTAAGTGCTCATCTCAGTCTCCCCTCTGTCAGTTTAAAGCCATTCCCCTGTCTCCTGTCCCTGGCTACCCTTGTAGAAAGTCCCTCTCCAGCCCTCACAGCATCTCCGTGGCCTCCTCTGTACTCGCTCCAATAGCTCCACGTCCCTCTTGTGTTGCTGCCACAGAGCTGGATCAGGGCTCCAGGGGGGTCTCCCCAGAGTGCAGCAGAGGGGGAGAATTCCTCCCTCAACCTGCTGCTTATGCTCTGGGGGTGCAGCCCAGCACACGGGGGGGATTCTGGGCCACAAGCACACACAGCTGCATCATTCTTGCAATCACATTTACCTGTGGTAGAAGACAGTGCTGAAAGTCCTTGTCTTCCTTCCACCATTGAATGCTTGCTGTAGGGTTCACGTATCTGCTTTTCTCCTTTAGTGTTTTCTCTCTTTTACCTTCCTTTAAATACTCAAGATGCTTGCTTGACAAAGACTAGTGTCACTTTAGCCTGAAGAGTGTAGGTGTGTCATTGTGTTGGTTCCCATTCCCAGCTGCAAGAACTTTTTCTATTGAGTCATTATCTTGTTTTCCCCACCGCTCCTTCCCCGGTTGCTGTACGTTCCAGAATCACAGTGGTACAAGGTAGGGTTGGCAGCACAGGGCATTAAACAGCACCATATGTACGTGGTTTCAGTTCCACCCTTTACCTGTTGAAGCAAGTGTCTTTTAAATCCTGTGAGCTCCTGAGATGTCTTTCCATGGGCCAAGTACGCCTTTGAAGCGCCATACTACAGGGCAGCTGAGGACTCAGGGGGAGTCATAAGCTGCTGCTACTCTCAGAGGCAAGATAGGGCTGGTCTTGTACACTCTATCATGAGTTTATTCACCCATGGGAAGCAGCTTCTGGCTTTCCCTAGATCAGGAGCTTAGAGGCTTCTAATAGGCCTTTATTTGGGAATTGGAAGTGTGATTTGATATCCCTTTTCTCTCTGTCCTTGGCATACCATGAGTATCGTTAACCTCGCATAGTTTGGATAATTTCTCTGTGCATGTATTTCCTATTAATCTTCTTGCATCAAATTTCTGCAGTGTTTATGGCATTATCACGTATCAGTTCCACTTCAGTCACACTGAGTATGAAGGGTAATGCAGATTCCAAAAGCAAGGAAATGCCAAGAAAAAAAATTGCCATTTACAACAGAATTCTCTATTCAAATTATTTATTTCATCCAAGCATGAAGCAGGATTAAAAGTGATGTTGCTTAAAAGTAATGTTGCAGCTGGCTGCTCAAACAGTGCTTTGGTAAGATTAATAACAGCACAGCTGATCAAGCAGCGCCTTCTGGGCAGGTGGTCCCTGCCGCAGGATGGGCTCCTTTAAATCTCCTCAAGTTGAAAGTTTGTGTAAGTGAAGTTCCCATTCTTACCTCTAACGGCTGTTGGAGTTTTTGGTGTGGTGTTTTATTGGTTGTTTTGGTGGGGTATTTAATCCTGTCTTAGGTTTGTTATGCAAGTGGAGGTGGTTACATTTGTACGTCTTCATCAGGGACTGTAGTGATAGGATAAGGGGTGATGAGTTTAAATTTGAAACAGGGGAAGTCCAGGTTAGATGTAAGGAAGAAGCTCTTTACTGTGAGGGTGGTGAGGCACTGGAGCAGGTTGCCCAAAGAAGTGATAAATGCTCCATCCCTGACAGGGTTCAGGGCCAGGCTGAACAGAACCTTGGGCGACATGGTCTAGTGGGAGGCATCCCTACCCACGGCAGGGGATTGGAACTGGGTGATCTTAAGGTCATTTCCAACCCAAACCATTCTGTGATTCTATGATGGACTGGGAGAAAGGCCAAGGTGCTCCCTTAGAAATGCCTGTGGTACAGTAAGTGAAGGCCAACAGGTGACCCTGCTACTCATTGCAAAGACTTAATTTGTGCTGTGCAGCACATGATGAATCTGTCTTACACATTGTGATGTGAGCTGATGGCTGGATCCCAGGTCCTTGCTCTGTGCTTGGGCTTTTGGCATTCATTAGGAGCCCAGAAACAAAGCTTTGTTTCTTTCATCTTTACTTTTTTTCTCCTTTTAAATGTATTAAGGGAGTTTTCCTCCAGGATTTTACCTCCGTTATTTCCATATATATTTGAATTTTGTTCCTCCCAGCTTAAATTTTTCCAGTACCTGAATCAAAATGACCCCATTATAAACTTAGAGTTAGTTTGATAATATAACAAGTTGAGTATTATATAAACATGTTTCTTGCAAGAAAACTTCTCTTAAATGAAACCGCATGCACACGTTAATGGGAAATATTTGTCACACTTTCGCTTTTCTGCCATTTTTTGTATGTTTCAATAGTTATTAATAGCATTCCTCAGAAGCTTCTCTGATGAGAGAGTATAGAGCAGGTTTTTTTAATGCCATAACTGAAGTTGCAATTTTAAATGCCTTGGATGTGATTGCAAACAAGGGTGAATGAGAGTGTGGTCCCTAATTGAGTATATGGCTGTAATTACACTGAGGGACTTTGCTGATGTTGTATAAACCACTAGAGCAAAACTCGATCAGTTGATAAATGATCATAGTCCATTTTATATATAGATCAGTTCATAGGAACTCTTCCTTGTGGAGCTGCTTCTGGGGAACTTGATAGATATAAATCTTCTTTTGATTTCATTCCTTGGTCTTTGGCAAGGTTGCAAAACTCGCACCTTTTTCCTGCAGTAAACCAGGGAGGGTGGTGCTTTTTGAGGTGTTAAAATTGTGAATTCTAACAGGTTTCAAGTAATCTTTGTGACCTTCCAACATGACACTGCATATTGTTTATCCTGTAAATCATCTTTCCATGGAAGATCTGCTTTGTAAGCAATGTTTGCTGGTGCTCAGGGACCCACACCCCAATCTTTCTGGAGATTTAGCTTGGGGGATTGTTTAGCTGTCAGCTAAAATAGTACGTCACCATCAAGAGATTTCCATCCAACCAGCAGCAGCGGTGATTGCTGTGTGAGGGTACATATGCGACTGTTTTCTGCTATACGTGGTCATGCCCTGAGATTTTGCACATGAAAATGGAAGGGATGCTTTCCCACGAAAGGCCGACTTCCACAGTCATCCCAGAACATTGCTTTTGTGTGGAAACGGGTAGTTTGGAGATTGCCCATTGGGGCCGTAGTGGTAGGGCTGTTTTTTATACATGTGTTGAATTTTGTCTGGCACTTTAATGCCCACTTGGAGCCTTGAAAGGTCTTTTCAGACATCCCCATGGTTAGCCCTCAGTATTTCACCATGAATACCTTTGCATCTTCACTTGGCTTTGCCAGGTTGCTGCCTGCTGTCTTTTCTGGTTAACATGGGAACACACAGAGACTTCCGAAACAGCTCTGCTGGTCACCTGCTGCCAGCGGGAGAACCAAACACTCCTGCTCCTGTTCCCATCTTTTAACCAGATTTTTCTTAAAAGCAAAGGCTTTCTCGATTATCTTGTAGTGGTTTCATTTGCATATAACTCTCTTTGTGGAAGGTGTTTTTGAAGCCTACGAATACTCGTTGGGTTTTGATAATACCAACATATACAGGTCCAGATGACTCTCCCTCATGCACATGCATGCAGCAGGTTTGTGAGGCATGACTTCCCTTTACAGCAAAGGAAAGCAACTGTTCTCCTTAATGAAAGGTGTAGATTTAATAATTCTTTTCTCATTTTGCTGATAGAGGTGCCAGGATTAGTAGTCTGTGTTACTCAGATAGCCTCTGTTGTCTTAAAAACCTGGAAAGGAACAACACCCTGCCCTGCTGCCATAGCCTGTCTGCCTGGGAAGAACCTTTCCTTTTGCCCGTTACCTGGCTATCACTGCTTGTGTGCAGCACCTTGCTTTATACACAGCTTGCTAGTGGCATGTAACGCACAAACCTGTGCTTATAAAATCATTCCTGAAGCCAAAATGAAGCTGCAAGCTTCAAAAAATCTTCAGTTTGCTTGGTTTAATCTTTTGCGTTTTATGCTCTGATACCTAACATACTATTTAATTTTTTATCTCCCAAATCCTCCTCCTCCTATTTCTTTTTCATCCTGCTTTTACATGCAGTGCTCCTTTCTGACTGCTATTTTTTAACCAAGTTTCTGCCCAGATGGAGCATTTTGCATGTTCTTAACTGTCAGATTTTATTGTCCAGGATTTTGAACAGCAAGGTCAGTCCATGGGAAGTTCTGTTGCTCCGAATAAAGGATTGGTGGCACTCGTGTTATTTTTATTTGGTTTCCTGAAATAAATCAGGTGCGTGTACTCTCTCAGTAAGACTGATTTTTATAGAGTAAGTGCTTTAGAAAGTGTTCCTGAATGTTGAAGAGGGTTACATATATTTATTTTTGAATATGAGCACATACTCAGATTGTCTGAGTTTGGGGTGGGTTCACAGTGCTCTCTAGGAAGCAAAAAGATGTTATTTTGATGAAGACCTCAAGAATAAGTGCTCAGCTATATGGCATCGGCTCATTCTACAGAGGTAATTTTGGGTTTTTTGTATTTTCTTGCTGTTTCATTAGACAAAGAAGAAAACCATAAAATCCTTTAATGTCCTTTTAACTCCAGTTGTTAATACTCCTATACTTAGTACTTTCCTTTTAGCATTGTATTGAGGTATAGATTTAAGTTGGCGTGATATTCTTAGCACTATGGATTAGAAGGAGATGACATGTTAGAAAGTACTCAACAGCCAACAGAGCCTTCATTGCTTAATCCAGGGCAGTAAATACATGTTGGCCTAATTCTGTAAATTGATTGTAGAATTGTGTAGGTTTGTGAGTTTGAGACTTTTCTCTTATAATCTAAAAATCATAAAACCTGGAAAAATCCATATTGGTAGAGGTATGACCTACTAGATGTAACTGTAACTTTGAAGGAAAACATGTTTCAACTCTACTGACTTCTTCTCTTACTCAGTGTGCAGCTAGGGCACAATTACGTGGAGGTGTTCTAACCTTGGTGCTTGATTACTTCAGATCACATCAATTTCATTATTACTGCTGGCTGACAGCTTGATATGGCTGAGGCAAAGTGATTTGGCAACCTTAGTCCAATTTCTCTTGCTCCATTTGTCAGTCAATTGATTCTGTTCTTGCTCTTCCCAGAGGAGCACCCCATGGTTGGAAGGAAAGCAGATGAGTAGACTTAGAATGACCAGAGATGAGGAAAGTTTCCATTCTGCCGCTGTCCGAGAGTCTGAATCCCTTCCACATGAGTATCTAAATGCCTCAGTATTTTGTGATGCATTCTTGCTATGTAAAACTCTCTGGGAAAGTGTCATGGCCTGTCCAATGCCACAGGCTTTTTTTAGGGAATTTCTCAGTCGAAGCCTTCTAAGTAGAGCCATTCCCAAGCACTGAATGTCCTGTAAGGCTACTTTTGCCATGCAGTTTGAATTGAAAATTGAATAGGTAATGTGGAAGGAAACACGGATAATAAAGGAGAAGCTCGTTATAGACAAAAAATACATTTGTGTATTGTGACATCTACTAGTAGGTGTTACTATGTAATCACAGCATTATGTGCATTGTGTTCTGTTATGGATTTTTTCAGTGCTTTAATTTTAGTTAACCACAGCTTAGGTTTCTGGATTTGAGGCTATGCTTTGCTAGTACAGTATGAACTTAGTCAAAAGAAAATCCCTTCTTGAAAGAGCTTCCAATCTAATTTGGATTTTAGCTATCTTCCCTTTAAAATATTCAGTTAGTGTATAGTCACTGGGGAAAGAGTGCTGGCTTTTAATTCTGATAGTGAGTGAATTCTGGAATTAAAAATTGAATAAGCAAGCTACTTTGTTTCAATGGGTGAAGAAACAATTTATAACTCGGCAGTTTATTTAGCAGTTTAAATTTTTGGTGCCCTCCTGTGTAACACTGGCTCCCCCCTTCCTTTTTCTCCTGCAACGTGCGTGTGGGGGGTTTGTTTGGGTTTGTATTTTATTTTTTATTCTTTGTTCTTTATTCTTCTTCTTCAACATTCTTAATATTATTTAATTTCAATACCCTGAAGTGTTTGAATTGAAGAGTCCCAAATAAAAATCTCTTTTGGGGCAAGAAGCTTTCTTGATAACTTTGATAACATCTACTTTCTAATGGTAAATCAACTTTCAAGCTAGTAGGTGCCATTAAAGCAAAGAATTCTGTCTTTTGTATCAAAATACAACTCCCAAATGGTGGTAGTTACTAAGTTAACACTTTTTACCCAACTGTGGGAGTACTAGCATCTTCGAGAGATTCCAATTTTGGTTCTTATCTATGCTTGACATTTAATGCTCTTGACATCCTGATTATTTTACACCTACCTAATTTCTTCTAGCTCAAGGGATAAGGGCAATATTTTAAACAGTTGTGAAGTGTAGCTGTATGCTGTTAAGCAGGTGCCACACTACAAATGGAAGGAAAATGTCCCTAAACTATTCCTAGAATCATGGTTTTCGGGTTGCCTATTTCAGGTTCCACTAGAATTGTACATCACTTTGTTCAGCTGTGCAGCTTGCTTATCTGCTTTGTTACCAGGAAGGTAAAGCCTCACTGATATTTCACATCCTTTGATTTACCTGTATGTATCTGTGGGAATATAGATGCATATAGACTACATAATGCTGGACTCCATGCTTACATTGTGTCCTTTGTGATCTAGGGGTGAGGCATTACAGTGACAGACTTCTGAGTGGTTACTGAAGGCTTCTATTTTTCCTAAAGTTTGAATTCAAATGACATTGTAAAGAAACATATTCTATATAAAATGCAGCCCATTGAGCCAAGCTCATCTGTCTGTAGCACACATTTACTGCTTGTATGGTAGATCTTAGAAGCGCTGTCCTTTGTCTTGGTTTATAGATAATTAGGGTATAACATAAGAATTAAAATATCATGGTGAAAAAAAATTCCCTAATGCATTATGAATATACCTTGAGTAAAGTCTTTTCTCTCCCTTTGCAGAATAATTTTATTAGCCACCTTCATTGAGTTGTAGTCCATGTTAAATACATAATTTCCTGCAGCCATGTGAGACGTTAGACTCTTTCAGAAAGGGTAAAATGGGTATCGTAGGAAGAGGAAGCAAAGGGGCGATGGTGGGAAAACCAAGCTCTTTTGAGAAGTACAGCTGATGGGCACAGCTTTTGTGTGTTTCAGCTACTGGAAATTTTGTGTGGCATTTAACTATCACAACTGTGAGTAAAGTGACTTACATGAAGAGCCATGAAAAGATGTTACGATACTCTATTTTACAGACAATTTTGCAGGGACATTTTAAGTACTTGCCTAAGTCCTCACAAAACAATTATCATGGCCCAGCAAAGGGTCCTTGAAGCAGCACTGAGTGGGTTATAGGAATGATTTTTGAAACGTCTTTATTTCACAATCTTGCCACCTGGTGGTATACTCTGGCAATAAAAAATTGGTTAGAAACCTCTTCTGAGAGTCATCGAATTTGGTAGGCAAGATCTTAAGAGCTGAATTTAAGACTGGATTATAAGGTGGGTTCTTGGGTTTTAGTGTGTAAGTTGGTGTTTCCTCCATTCTGTCAGTATCCCATGTTAGGTGCAGGACAAGGTTGTGCATGTCTTTGCATTGAATGTATCTATTTTCCTCCCCACACTGATTTCTACAGACATGAGGCAAGAGAAATATTCATATGGTTCTGGAACACAGAGTCATGGCACATTGATCTTCAGAATAAATTTCAGATACAGTTTAAAGGGACTGATGTCTACAGCTTGGAATTCACAGATAAAATAATGCAAACCGAATTTATGCAAAGAACACTTTGGGGCTGTTATCCTTAAGACAGGTACTACACATCCAAGCAATACAGAATTTAAATGGATTTGGATAGTTTAAACTTTCATTCGGGCACAAGGTGGAGACTGAGTGAAGTCACTGATGTGCAGGAATGTGGCATTTTAAAACCTAGTAGCAGGGGCCTGGGGGAAGCTCGCTCCTGTGTGCTAACCTAGGATGAAGCAGATGTGGTCTTACTAGTGTCTGTGGGAAACACTCATCTATAATACAAGATGTTTTCGCATAGTGTTCAAACAGCATTGAACAATCCAGTTTTTGCAAGGTGGATCCAAGCATGTTTTACTGAGGGGTATGATGAACTGCTCATTAGCTGGGATGTAGAAGGCAGAAGTAGATGTTTTCTCTACCAAGAACATCGCCTCTGGCTGTGCCATATGCTACTGTTTGACATGAGTAACAGAAAATTCTGAGTTGGGTCAAAAATGGCATCACACTGGAGCACCATGTTCCCTTTTACTGCAAAAATATGACCATTTGACTCTTTCTTGTTATTTTTTTTTTAATGGTATAGTGTTGATGTGTTTGCACATGGGAATCCTCATTGGGACCTTTCTTTCTGGCAGAACTACTGCCTGTGATTTTGGTGCACCTCCTTGAGTATCTATTATGAAATAAGTCACAATGTCATTTATTCATGATGACATCATATGTTGACCTTAAGGCCACTCAATTACTCACTTCAGGTTCTTATGCCATGCAAGGAACACTAGGGGAATCTCCGCCCTCTGCCACCTTCCCTCTCACACCCAGATATACACACACACACACACACACACACACACACACACACACACCAGCCCTTGTGGTTAATGTTCTGTATTTGTCCTGTTAGTACTGAGTATCAGTAATGTTGAGTAGCTGTTCTAGAGCAGCCTGAAATGCTGAAGGTTTAGACTTATTTTCTTCAGGGTGCTAGCTATTTTTAAAGATGATGGGAATTGCAACCACTTGAAAGTCTCCAAAGGGCTGTGTGCATTAAAAATAACATTTATTTACATACATGAGAGGCCAGAGGGCTATAGCACTGATAAATGGCCAAAAGAGAGAGCTGGTTAGGAATGAGGCTCATAGTTCTGAGCTATTAATACAGATCTTTGGTCACAGAGTTAGAACTTTTTAATCACATTATTTTACTGCAAAATGTCTGTAACTATTTATGACACTGGATGTTTGCTCTTGGATCTGTTTCTTTTGTGGGGTATCCTTTAGATCAATCCTTGTTTGTTCTGTTAATTTGCTTAATTCTCTGGAGTTTGTCAAGTCTAATTATCACTTTTCTTTCTTCCAGTTTTGAAATCGAGATTGATTATCCAACACGAAAAGACCCAGCTGGTTCTGTAACTTGGAACCCTGTTTATGAAGCACTCGTTTGTTTTCACGAGACAACAGCACTGTAAGTTTTTTCTTTTTCTCCCCAAAATGAATAATCAACTGTTGGAACTTAATGGAACTTGTAGAAAATTCCTGAGGAATTCAACTCTTCTTGATAAATAAGATCTTGGTTTTTGGCTTAGTGACACCAGCCAAGAAGTGCTCTATTTGCTTTCCTGTGTGTAACTAATCAGAGATTTCTTCCTCTTTCATATGCTACAATGCTACGTATGGTTTCACATCATTTAAGGAGAGCTTCCCTGAGTTTGAAAGATCAATCTGCTTTCTCTTTACCTTGTGTTGTATGAAGGGTGGGGATGGTGAATGTGACAAATGTGTGTTCTGGGCGGCACTGGTGATGGTTATGTAAGGGACATTGCTGAAATCCAGGGCAGGCACTGTAACGTGAGTGCAGGAGGAGTGTACTGTCAGGTATGGAGCAGCACCAACTTATTTAAAGCATTTTGATTGTAACTGTACTAGAGGTCAGGTAGCTCATATTAGCTGAACCTTTTAACCATGTTAAAATGAAGTTGCTAGACTTACTCTGAATGTGTGAGAATTCCACGATTTTTTTTTAAGTGCAAGGAAAAAGCTGGCATTCATAGTGGACTTTCTGTCAAATAGTAAGTGGTTCTAGTGATTTGCAAGTGGCAACATGATAAATGTATAATCTGTATTTTTACTTAGTGCCTCTCTTGTTGAAGGTTTCTTAACCAAGAAGGGAAAATGAGGTATAATATTCAGACTACTATAGGAAAAGGGGTAATAGCACTCACTACCTACTAAATTAAGTTTTGGGCTTATGAAGTCGTAGAACCAACAAAGAAAAATTGATAAGTATTTTTTCTTAATAGAGTTTAGTACAGTGAAGTATAAGATCACTTTTGATTTATGATTGCAAGAGGTCTGGGCAAGTTTCTGCAATTAAGGCAGCTTTCCATAGCTTAGAGCTTTCAGTTCTGTGCAGCTGCTACGAAGACTGTATGAACATGGTTTAGAATATTTATTTACTTTTATACTGTATGGTAAAAACCTTAAAGTAACTGTTGTGTTCTGAAGTTTCTAAAAAGCATTATGTGATACAAAATGGCTCTTGATCGGCTTTAATACATTCAAAATATTGAGTAATGCTTATGTGGCTAGAAATTATTCAAAGATTTGTTCTCTTTTGTCACTAACAGTTTACAGATGAATTTCCACCAGGGTGGTAAGTGTGTAGTTCTCCTACATGTAAATGTCTGATAGACTCTTTTAAGTAAAACTAATCTAACCTCTATCAAAATGTTCTGCTTAGTGCCTGTATTTTTTTTATATAGAGCACAATAAAAAACGTATTCATCATGACTATGTGGGCAACTATAACATCGAGTTGAGCGTTGCCTCATAGTGACATCAGTATTTGGCTGCAGTAAGTTGGCACTGTTGCTTTAATGAAGGTTTGAATAGGTGCTATAAGCTGTGCAGACCAAATACTGTGCTTGTCTTTCAAAATACTAGAGATTCAAGCTTCATTTTTCGAAAACTCTTAAAACAAGTAGTCTATAATCTAGTTGTCAGACATTTGTCTGACGAGACATGTCTGCAAGAGGCTGAACAGCAAAGGCAGACTTACTAGAGAGGGACTTACTCATTCAGCTATTTAAGAAAAAGAAAAAGCTTCCCCAAGGTTTTTGTACTTTTTATTTTTTGCAGAGAAATAGGAAGAGGTCAAAATACCATCGTCTTCTCTGTTCCTTAATGTAACGCCCAATGCTGTTAGTTTCCTTTGTAGAAGGCACACTGCCAGGCACAGTCACACAATGGAGAATGCTTGTAAAAATAGAACACCCCTAAAACCCCAAACAAACCTTTGTAGGGAACACTCTGTGTTGAGCCTCTTAAACACTGCTCAAGGCAGATGCAGTGGGCTCAGAGTCCAACTGTACCCAAAGTTCACTGTCGTTCAATGTGCCTCTGAAGCAGCACTGAGGTTGCGTGTACATAATGTGGTTAGATCCTAACACCAGACAGAAGACACGAGACAGAAGGAACACTGCTTTGACTGGGGGATTTTGTCTGGGGAGGCCAGGAGCACATGAGGTTTATTTCTTCACTAAGGTAACTGCAGCTCTTGTCCTCTCCTAAAGATGTTCCCGTATGAAATCCTTCACGGTTTTGTTTTGTCATTCTTGTAATTTTTCTAAGTTACTAAGGAAGAATTTTACTAAGGAAGATACACTTTGGTGCTCTTCTCCCCTCTTTTCAATTTGGCCTGCAGGTGTAGCTCCTTGCTGAGATCAGGCTTAGCTCTTCCTAGACAAAATATGAAGAGAAGCTGAGAAAGTTGGGGCTGTTCAGCCTGGAGAAGAGAAGGCTGCGTGGAGACCTCATAGCAGCCTTCCAGTATCTGAAGGGGGCCTATAGGGATGCTGGGGAGGGACTCTTCATTAGGGACTGTAGTGAGAGGACAAGGGGTAAAGGGTTCAAACTTAAACAGGGAAGTTTAGATTGGATATGAGGAAGAAATTCTTTACTGTAAGGGTGGTGAGGCACTAGAATGGGTTGCCCAGGGAAGTTGTGAATGCTCCATTGCTGGTGGTGTTCAAGGCCAGTTTGGACATAGCCTTGGGTGGCATGGTTTAGTGGAGGTGTCCCTGCCCATGGCAGGGGGTTGGAACTGGATGATCTTAAGGTCCTTTCCAGCCCTAACTATTCTATGATTCTATGAAAATACCAGTTCTTTTTTTTTTTCCCTTGTTATTATTAAAATGTGTATTTTGCTTGTGGTTCTTGTTTAGCTGCTTCAAATTTGAAGTCTGTTGTTTGCCTGCTGTTATCCATGTTGGAGTTCCATTGACTTCACTGAATACTGTACTCTTGGCTGAACAAAGCAGGTAAATTCTCTGTTTGCTGTCAGTTTGATGACACAGTCATCTTCTGTATCCCATCCATTTTTCACTTGTAGAATTCGTCTGAGTCAGAAGTATTAACAGCATTCTCAAATGGGGATTTGGGACTTCCCAGCTCTTGCAGAGTGGTGTAATCCATCTCACTTCCTACATTTCTTCCCCTGAGACAGAGTCTTTCAGAAAAGCCAGTGGAACTGGAGAAGAGTCTGTGACTGATGCAAGGTGTGACTCCCCACTTCACTCTGCTCCTCTTGTCACCCTGACCATGTTGTGCCTCAGCTTGGCCTTAGGTTCCTTGTGTCTTTGCTCCTTACTTGTCTCTGTAGTATTCTGAGACCCATGGTTTGAATTTCCTGGATTCTCGGTCACTCACACTGCCTATTTGGATGGACTGAGTGACTTATTCTTAGGTCTTGTTTTGGGTTCCTCAGTAATCTCTCTCTGCAGATGTCGGTGCTTCAGCACTGACTGAAGTGATGCTTTGCTTTTTATGTATGCAAGAAACACATGGTCTGCAGCCAGCTACTTACACTCACAAAATACTTAAGAATATGTTGAAATGCAAGGTCTTACAGAAAATGCAAATGCATTACTTACTACTTTTCCTTTGATTCTCATGATAGATTTCTGGAGAGTGCTCTAAGGCTTCTCTTTTTTTTTGGTGCTATCACTACTTTGCCTTCATGCTTATGCTAATTTTCTTTCTTTGCCAGAGCCCCATAACATTTGTTATCAGTAGCTACAATTTCCTGCCACCTGTGGTAGAATATATTTCTTCATTATGAGCTTTTTGCTGCTTCCTCAAGTTTTGTTTTAGATTAGCTGCTGTGGAATTTTTACATATCATTTGCTTGTCCTGCAAAACTTAATCATCCGATATGAAAATCGGTGCTTCTAGTTTATATTGGCCCAAATCCCTTAGTACCAGTGCCTGGTCCCAGTACTGGACTGGTACTAAATTTAGCACAAGGGAGTGTGGTGGAAGACTGGGTTTTGTAGGGTTTGTTCTGCTTTGGGTTTGTGGTGATGATGGCTTTTTTCCTTTCCCTTCCCTTAAAGTGAAAGAGCCCTGAAAGCACTAAGGCTCAGTTCAGAGGGACTTCTCTGAACTAGGTTGGGATACAGAGGAGATCATAGCTTTATTCTAAATGTGGTGAACATTTTCTGAATGTCATTTGCAGCAATTTCACATCTCTATTTCAGAAGTTATTATCTTTTTAAAGACCACTTTAAAAATGAGGATGTAAGCAGAGGTTTCCCACTCCTGATTAAATCTTCATGGAATGATGTACTGTGAATCCTTTTGCACAAATCGAAAGAGATTTATATATATACATACACATTATACCAACTACTGGCTTTAGAAATGCAAATGCATATCTTGATGTTGTCTATTAAATGGACTTTTTCCATACTCAATTTAAAAAACCCTAACCTTTTATCACAGGAAGAGCTGTCCAATACCTTGTCTGTAGTCGGTAGTTTCTCCTCTCCACCAACATCATCTAGAACAAGGTTAGAGTGTGTCAGAAAGAAGCAGGAGTGTATGCGCAGGCAAACATAAATTGTACTGGATTTCCAGCATCGAAACAGGGACTTGGCAGCTGCAGCTGCAGAGCTTAAAAACTGTAGGAGGAAAGAGAAGGAATGGCTTTGTTTCTCTCTGCTGAATTCTGTTGCAGCAGCTGGTGTGAGCTACGTACCAGAGATGAAATGCTATCGTAGGTAAAACTGCTGCTGTCTGGCAGCAGTAATTCATCTGATAGCTGCCAGTGAGGCTGATGGAGAAACAACTGCTGACTAGTCGTGCCTAAGAAAGAGCAAAGAATAATTTTCTATCATCTTTATTTTGATATTTTTATCTTTACTTTCTGTCTTAGCCCCTGGGATATAAATCACAATTTGAAGGGAGATGAGACCACATTAGTTTTTATAAACTGCTTGTATTAGGCAGGAGAAACCTGTTTATGAAATGGTTCGTGATACTGCTGAAACAGTCGTAAGAGAGACCTTGCTGTGTCCCTCCTGCACCACTTCTTGTCACCTTCTGGGATGCCGGCCCTGCTCTCACGAGCTGGAGCCAAGTTCTCCCTTCTGTGTGCATGTGTTTATTTTGTATGTTTTGGTGTGTTTTATTCTTCTTTCCTCCCCTCCCCAAACATCACTGCTGAGGAATTCTTCCTCTTTCCATCATCTCACAGGTCCACAGGGAAATGGTGCAGTCTTGCTTGAGTAGCATGATTCACCACTGGAAATGTCTCTGTCAGTGTTGCTTGAGAAACTGTGCTGAAATTGGAATGAAATCTGTGCCCAGTGGGCATAGACATAACTTTCAACTTTTCTTTCTCCTCCCTTTCCTTCAACGAGTGTGTGCATTTCTACCTGTCTGTGAGCCATGGAGGAGATGAAAATAAAGCACATGCTTCACAATGTGGTGAGATTAAGGGTGGTGCTGAAACTTAGTTTTCTCATAAACTTTCTTCCAAATCCCAGGAAGCAGCAGTCCTGAAAATCAGGATCTGACAAGGGCTAGGAGCAGATCCTTTCTTTATGGAAAGAGCTTTAATAATGATGGCACTTCTTGTTCCTGTAACCAGTTCATGAGAGGCTTGCTGGGTCGGAAGTTGCGTCTGAACCAGAGCTGGTAATGCTCAGGAGTGGATCATTTGTACCTGTCAGAGAACCCCTCAGTCTTGGAGAAAGGCTTGGCAGAGGTTGGTTGGTGTATTTTGCAGGTGAGGGAGGATTGCCTTTGGTGAATGGGTAAGGCTATAGCTCTTGGTTCTTGTAAAATCTGGGAAATGAGTGGTCAACGAGATCCTTGCAGAGCGAAGGCAGGCGTAGCTCCAGATAACAGCTTGGGCAAGGACCCGAGAAGCCCGAGTCCTCGGAGGTGGTTGTCAAAGAAAGAAAAGAAGGAAGAAAAAGCCCACCTGATGGAATCAAAGTAAAGAGCCAGCACAGTTGGTTGTGTATTTTACAACAGAATTCAGGGGTAGAAAATTGGGATTTGAAAAGGCGAAAGTGGAGCAGATTACAATAGTTAACAAGAGGTTATTAAGGATCAGAGAATTTTCTGTCTTGTCTTCATGGAATTTGAATTATTTCTGTTAAAATACCAGTAAAAAGGTACAGTAAAGAAAAGGAGAAAGGAGGAGAAAAAGACAGCTTCGAACCTGAAAAAGATCATCATACTGCAATCTGCAGGGGAAAGAAAAATGGCAGAAACAGAAAATCCCTGAAATCATCGTAAGCTGTTTGAATCTCAAGAACGGATAATAAACTTTAAAACACAGGGTTCATGCATACGAATGCATGTGGGTGTTTGTGTGCCTGTTCATACGTACACCATTGTAGTTCATCACCAGCCAAGGTATAGTAAGATCTAAAACTTGCGAAAAGCTTTGGTTGTTTTCCGTCTAGAGTCTCATTTTAATCCTTTGATTTTGCCATAGAAGTCTTGGGCCTTGTGATGGTGTTTCATTGTTTTCATAAGCTGTGCGTGTGACAAGGCATTTGTTACTTTTCTGTAGTCAGACTTGAGTAAAATGTAGGTAATTTTCATATTCCAAGTTAAAAAGCATAATTTAGGTTTTTTCCCCCCTTATTCTTCATTCCCACATTGCATTGGCCTACAAAACGTTCTCTTATTGTAAGACATTTTCCAAGTTTCTGCAATGGTGGCTCAATACTTATCCCTTACAAGAAGTTGGAAACTGATATGAATGATTCATTTTGAACAGCTATTTTGGTGGTGCATGCATCATCTTAGATATGACTTTACATAAAATGGATGGGAAAATGCTAGTTTATATACCTCCTCCACCTATCTATTTAAATGAAAATCCATAAAACTTGATCAGGAGACTGTCGTTTGGATTTATTTGGAAAGAACATTAAAAATACAGTAAGGAAAACCAAGGCAGGAGCTCTGGGTTGGTGAATGGTGATCAGCAAACTGTGAAATGGAGGAAATTCGGTGGGCAGTATCCAAACTCATGCTTGGCTTTAAGCCACAGATGTTTGCAGTGCCTGAAGATAAAATGATCCAATAAAATAGAATAAAATCAAAACTGCAGCAAGGCAGAAGACAAGATCTGCAAGTGTTCTCACACATTGAGGCACAACCAACTGTTCTCCAAAGCGGTTTGGGTTGTTTTTTTGGGTTTGGTTTTTCACTTGTTCGGAAGGATGGAGAAGGAAGGGAGAGGATGAGTCTTTCAGTAGTGCTCTTGGAGGAGGGCTGGATGGGTGAGGCATCTGGGGAAGAGGTACTCAGAGAAGTTAACCTTTCAATGAGAGAATTAGGCTTTTTTTATATGGGATTTTGGAAGAAGTTAGGGTCTTTTGCATTGGCTAACAGTCGTGTTATTTTTGCTTCTGTGGGGACGGGCTTCAGATTGCTGCCAGTCTGTTTTGTGGTGTGCAAAACTCAGCATTAAGAGAACAAGCAAATACTATGATAATAAGACAGCTATTTTTAAAGTGCAGAAGCAAAATCCTAAAACGACAATGCAATTTTTCTCATATGTAATCAGAATAAAGTGGTATATTGAAAAGATATTGACTACAGCTTTGAACAGTGGATGAATTTAGGGAAACTTTTGTTACACTGAACATCTAATCCTCTATTTACTGAGAGAGAATAGGGAAACAGGAAAGAGACATGTATAAAAATGCACTTTTAATAATCATTTATCTTTTCCACTAGAATTGTGAATAATGCAGTTTTAAGGGTTTAGTTTAACCTCTCTACAGCATTATTTCTCTTTACAGGCTGCAGATAGAACTCAACCCAGGCAAAAGTCCTGGGGAGGTGAATGAAACATACGCTTGCGAGGTTGGGCCAGTCAGTGACGAATACTCACTTTTTTGTGAGCAGATGGTGGTTCCAAGTCTGGGCAGAAATATTGCCATAAGTATTTCCTTTGGTACTTCTGCTGTTAGTCCTTGTCATTATCTGTCCTTGTCTGATGTTCTAGTCTAGTCCTCCTTCCATCTGGGACATGTTTGTTGTAGGAATTATGTGTTCTGTCAAAATATTTAAAGTGAACAGAGAGAGAGTGCTCAGGGAAAGAAATAACTTTGTTGTCTTTATGCTGGGGAAATGACTGATACACTTGGTATGCTCCCGTGTTTTTAATGATGATATATGCAGGCAGTGTGAATGGATGAAAGAAAGTTTGGATTTAGAGAAGAAAGTTCCCGTGTGTTTCCTGCACTCTTTCTTCTCACGTTATTGGTAGATTTGATTTCTTAATTTAAATTACCTCTTAAAACAATGCCTGGTAGATATCTTAAGAACATGAAATCCTCTGTTTACCAGTGGGGCAGTGTGTACAAGGAAGCCACAAAGACCAAATTTGAAGTCTCAGCCCATAGCTTCTTGTAGTGCAGGTAGTGCTAGAGCCGCTCCTGTGGATGGTGACAGAGCAGCGTGCTTTGCAAAGGTTGGTCTTTTACAGTTTAGGGTGGACAAATATTCAGGTTTGCTATATGAGTAGTAGGAACTGCTCCCAAGAGGTTCAGCTTTGTTCTTACGCTGATGGCACAGTTGCACTTAGTGTTTATCACCCACACCAAAATGAGTTGCTTGTACAGAAAGCGGTATATTGTTGCGAGAGAGACTTCTTTTGTCCTGATAATGCTTTCATGCACTGAAGGAAGTCTTACCAGTCATTTCACAATGTCAATCCCCTGAATTTCTAAATCAAGGTTGTAATTCACAATATTTACGTCATTACATTGAATATCACGCTGGTTCAATTCCCCCTCAGATTGAGGGTAGCTAACCGAAACATCTTGATTTGAACAAAAAGGACTCTACCATGAGATATCGATGTTTCTATGTCTAAAGTACATGCGATTTCTGTGTCTTAAGTACACTGGGATTATTTGGCTATTTTTCTACCTCTAATGGCTTGTTAAATGAACTTATATGGTCCTGTTGTAAATTGGACTATAAATTGTTTGGTGCAAGAGTGGTGCTGGGTGAATTTTGATAGACAAGGTATTTGTAGTTCTGAAGTAATTCTGCAATACAGGATTCAACAGCTCTTTCCAACAGATCTTTAAAATTCCATTTTTGTGATTTTTATCTTGGTCTAAAGCAGTCCCTTAACTCATATTCAGAAATAAAAGGCAATTCTCCTGGAAGACATTCTTAATGCTTTATGCAAACTCTTTTACAGGGAGACCTCCTATTGCAAAGTGACCTATATCTTTACTATGGCTGATTTAAAAGAGGCGAAGGTCAAAAATCTCCTCATGTGTGTTTGAAATGTGTGTGTCAGCACAGCATGTTTGAGAAGGGCTGCTGGGGCTCTGTAGAAATCGCATTTCGCTTTTAATTTTATGGAAAGGATTAGGGAATATTCATTTCAGCTGATGGCTGAACAGTAAACCGGAGTATTTTTAGAATGGAAGATGTGTATCAGAAGGGAGATGCACTCAGATGAATGTGGTATTTCTATGGCTTCATTATTTGTCCATGAAGAAGAATTTTTAGCAAATTTCTTTCAGTCTACTATGCCAAATCTCTTGTTTATTTGCTGTTACGTGCTTAGTGCAATATCATGCATGACCTTGCTCCCTACTGCAAAGATATCTTGCATAGCAGAATATAATCTAAACCAAAATAGTTTCCTAGAAAGCAGTGTTTAACCATTGATTTATTTCCTTCTGTCTTTCCATCACCTATTATTTTTCCAGAGCTGCTCTGTTGATAGTGACCTTGCAAGATGACAGATTAATTTCAGTGCTTAGGAGCTTGTGCAGGCTGCTACTCAGTTGTCTATTTTACAATATGTGTATACAATACATAGTATTCGTTAATTCAATTTAAAGCAGTTCAGCTTTAAACAACCCAGACTCAAATGCAGGAGAAGCTTTAAAAACTCATCCATCTTTTTGCTGCTCTCTGCTTAGAGTAGCTCTTCCGTTCCTCCTGTAATAGAATACTTTGCCTCTCATCAGTGGCATAGCAAAGCAGAATTCCCAGGAAGATCATGGTACCTCGCTGTGAGATACGCCCAGAATCTGTCCAAAATCTTCGTAACGCAAGGAGTGAGTTGCAGTACTGTACTGCCATGTAGAAATGTCAATTTCTTACTGTCATCTGGCAGGAGAAGCCTGATACAAGGAGCCTGGTTCCAGAGTGGTGACACTTGGCTGTGCACAGGTGCTGCTGGAGTAGGGACTGTGTGTTGTGTGTAGTTTGTAGCTACTCCAAGAAAAGCAGCTACATCACCTCCATCAGCCTCCTGGCTTCTCCTTCCTGAAATGTATGTAACAGCTGAACCATTGCTTAACCAGCTGGATTATTAAACACCAGTGTGGCATTTCTTTGGCTTTTGGGAAGCTGTTTTACCATCACTGGCATTTGTGGAGCAACTTTAAAATAGGATTTTAAAAATAGGATCTAGGGAACCTTGTTAACAGTTTTGCAGCCCTGTTAGAAACCATCCTAGATTTTGCAGCTGACCTGGTTTTTGGGTGGATGGGTGGGTTGGTTGGTTTTTGGGTTTGGTTTTGGGTGGGTTTTTTTAGCTGATCCAAATTGTGCTTGTAAATGCTTACTGCAAAAGGTGCCGAGAGGAACATATTAACAGCTGGGAGCACATAACTTCCATTAGTATTTGAGACTATCCCCATATGTGTTTTATTTGCTATTGTTGGAGGAAATAGTAAAGGGCTCTGAGAACTGACTAGAAAAAGAGGCTGTAACTTGTGACAGATATGGAAAACTCATTTTTTGGCACCTGTGCAAACCATAGAGTTTCCTGAGCACAAGTGATTTTGCACAGCAAGCGTGCACTACATGTAGATGTTCTCCACTAGGATGTTACAGTTGAGTTTAACAGCTTGAAATTAGAGAATCTCTGTGGTCAGTGAGGAATCATTATGATGGAATAATTACCTTCTTGTGGATGGTAATGATCTACCTTGGGCCATGTCATGGTTGTAAGGGTTGGTGGGGCTGACACAGGCTGCTGTTTCATCATGGCTTCAGCTGATGTAAAAACTGGCCCCTGACCTTTCTGGCTTCACTTTTTGTTGCTGTCATGGTCCCAGTCCTGCCTTGCTTGGGCTCTTGCACTCGGCTTGGAACTGATCCAGTCCAGCTTAGGCTGCAGGGAAGCCACAGCTCTGGAGTAGAAGAAGCCTGTGGACTGCATAAAGCTGACATTCAGGTCAAAGAAAAAGCCCTGAGGTGGTGCTTGGAGTTTTGCTCCTCAGTATTTGCCTATCTAAACTTTAAAAAACAGGATCAGTAGCTGATTTTGTGAAAATCACTACTTCTGTAGTAGATGCGCTCCATTTTTTCCAGTGGCAGCAAACATTCCATAAGGTTGTATGTAACTTTAGCATTTGGTTTAATACCCTGTGAATGTTCTGTGGTTAAAGCACTTCAACTACATTTTCATTAAAAAGAAAAGCTTTAGTTCTTCATCTGTTTTGTTTTGTTGTGGTTTTTTTTAGAGAAGTCATTATTGCAGAAAGCAAAATCAGAACTTGTGTGTTTGTGACCTTAAATTCACATTTGAGATACTGCACCAGCTAGCTTACATTCCAGATTTTCTTCTTTCTGGTAGCTGACTGCCTATCCGCATGCTTTCACTTGGGCAATGATAATGTCCTGTAGCTGAAATCAAGATCCATGAGGAATATTTATTGACAGAAGTAGAGTCCCATGTCCTTTTCCCTGATTATCCCTTCTTTCTTGCATTTATCCCTGCAGTGAGCTGGCTAGGGAAGACAGAGCACGCATGGGAGGCAGCGTCAGATCTGCTGGGTATATTCCGTTCTTGGTGCCTCTGCCGGCTGGAAAAACTCCTTGGCTTCAAAATGGGAATACTTTATGGTTTGCAGTGTGACACAGCATTGCATGGAACCTGCAGCACCTGTATCCAAGCAGAAAAATTAAGTGAAACAAAAATCCCCATGGCTTTTCTGTCATGAGATTTGTTCTTGGATAGGGGATCAGTGTGACTCTCACAAAGACATTAATGTGAATGAGGAAGAGGTTTGTCACTTGCGAGTGAGAAACCTGAGTGTACAGAAGCAAGTATGGAGTAGTTGCGCAGAGGTTAACTCTTACGATTCTTACCGGGCCCTGTCTAATGTGATAATTACTTTTGGCAGCTTTGTATCTAGGCCTGATTCATCTTGTGAAGATCAGGTAATGATTTACCACTTAACCTCATTCTTCATGTGCCATGTGTACAATAAGAACTTAGACATGCAAGTTGGGAGTAAAGAATGGAGGTCCATATCTTAGGCAAAAGCAGTATTTGAGCAGTCAAATAGGCAGAATCAGAGGGAAATTCTGTCTCAGACCAAGTCATGCTCTAGCAAAGAGTCTTGCATTAGTATTTTCACTCGGGAAGCTGAGATGCCCTGTGGTGATCGCTGTACAGTTCTTCAGCAAACACTTGTGCATTTCCAAAGAGGACATGGTTCAGTGTTGCTGTGCCATTAGTGGCATTTTATGGTAGGCTGTATAAAGTTGCATGTGCCTAGTTAATTTTTAGTTTTGTATTGTTGCTCAAACACAGTTTGCACAAATATGCTTTTGGTCCAGACTAGAAGAAAACCCCAAATCCAAAACCTGAGGCAGCTTTTAGTGTGTTTGAGATAGGAATGGCACAAGTTTACCCCAGATAAAGGGAATATTGAAGAATTCCCAAGGTGAAAGAGCCTGAAATTGCTACTTGGCATCTGAAGAGGAGGTCTAAAGTGTAGTCAATAGCTGTGTTGATGCTTTCTCCATTAACTCTAGTGTGTGAGTTATGTTGACAGTTGAATAATTGTTGATATGTAAATAGAGCTATTGCAGCTTTCTTTCTCTCTGCAAGGGCAGTTTTCATTTAATTATGTAGGAGAGAGATGTGTGGGGAGCTGGGGAATGTTCATCCTGTGATTCATTTTAGATTTGCTTCCTGTGTATTTGCTGCTTGCCTCACTTGAGGTTTTTTTTTCCTTTCTGCGTGGCAGAGTGTGCATTCTTCCAGGTTTTAATTTACCAGCTGGCATTTTCAGTCTTTCTGGAGAGCTGAAGAAAGGTGATCTGCACCTTCTTTTCCAGTCACCCAGGTGGGCTGATCCACAGTGAGAAATGACAGTAGTGTATGTTGGAAAAAGTGTAGAATCACCTTAATCATATTGTGTCTCTTTTATGGTGTGCTAGAATAAAAGTAATGAATTAACTGCTTCGATGGACTTTCACTCCTCTTACAGCAAAGCTTCACTCTACTGTAAACGCTTGGTATTATGTCAGCTCCCTACAAGTAATCATTATCACCTACACACTCAGTGTCAAGTGCTGCTTTAGAAAGAGATTAGTACCTTTTCTTCCTCCTCCTGCTCTTCCTCCTCCTCCTCCCCCATGATTGCTCAGCTGAGTAGAAGGAAATCCAAAATACCACAACCATACTGGATGGAAGGTAGAAAATAATGTCCCTGTTTGGTTGCCCTTTCAAGGACAGAAATGAGATCCAGGATTTTCTTCCCCTTCCCTAGCCACTTATACACTGACCTAACCTCAGCTGGCATCAGGCTGGGGCGTTGGTCAAAGCAACGCAGGGTCTTCAGTGTCCTAAAGCCTATCGCACACTGTGGGCTGGCTGATGGTAGCCCTGTGTGTTGCCAGCTACACACTGTGGAAGCAAACGCTGGTATTTGCTTCCTCTGTAACAGGGAAGGGAAGCAAAACTGCAATCAAAGCCGCAATAAACCCAAATCAAAGCGGACCTTGAACCAGCAAACAGGTTTTTTTTTTTTTCTTTATACTGTTACTTCTGTAATATACCCATAGGAAGATTTGGCTGATTGGCCACTTACCAATTGTTTGCCAGTCACCTCCCAACAACCACTCATCCCTCTCTTATAAGAGCATGAATTTATTGTCCTTCACCAGGAAGGACAGACAAAAAGAGAACAGTGCAGAGGTTAACTGGGGGAGGGGAAGGAAAAAAATGCCATTTACTTTTTTCCACAGTTGCTATCCCATTCGCTTGGACACTACCTGTGCCTCCAATGAGAAAGCAAAACGGTATCACAAAGGCCAAAGTTAATAAAATGTCCCAAGCGACACACAGTGGTATCAGGAACTCCTGCTTTTGTAAAATAAAAAGAATAGCAGCATTCTGTGGTTGCAATTGCGTTTGCAGAGGTGAAGGAGACAAGAGAACAAGCTGTTAGGAAGTAGGAAATGCTGCCACACTGGAGTGCTGGGTGGATTTTCTTCCCCATGTCTTAATTTCTTTTGAGTTTCCAATCATGTTAAGTGAGCACTCGATCTGGGTGCTTCTGCTGAAACGGGCACTGAAACAGTTCTGAAAGCTATTACATTTTCTTTTGCTTCCTGTTTAGCATTCCTTTGAAGCAATGACAGATTAAAATCCCTTGCTTCTGTCTTTTTCTGCCTTTAAGCAGACTTGTGCGGCCAGGAGCATGGGATTTTATGTTTGGATACTCATCTTAGTAAATAAAGGCTCTGCAGCATAGACTGCAAGATTTTCTGTAGAGAAATGCAATGACACGAGCAGTCTGGGCAGTGGCATTTCAGTGCATTCTATGGAATTTTCACTTCAGAATGTTTAATAGGTCTGTTCCACTCCTCTTTTCTGGAGGAGTTTCATGGTTTTGGAGCAGAGGTTTTTACACTGTGGTTCTAACATCACTCTTAGTGTGAAGAAAGGGCAGCTGCCGACTGAGCGTGCACAGATGAAATGTCTCTGTGCAGGCTGTGGCTTGCTGGGTGGATTTTCCTGCTGGGGTTTCCTATAGGAGCTTTACCCGCAAGCCGAGTGCTGCGTTCCACACCACCATCCTGCACAGGACCTTGCTGGTGAGGAGCCCAGCACTTGCTGTCAAGGGCAGCTTCTCCAGGGCAGTGAGTGAGCCCGTGCAAGAAGGCTGTGGGCAGAGTTAAGGGCATTGCCTTTGGATGCGGATTTTGTGGAGCAAGGTGGGAAGCAGTTCTGGAGGTGCAGAGGTCCTACTGCCCACGTCCATGCACAAGTGAAGTCCGTTTGGGTCTCCTTCCCTACCGAAACCATGGCTGTTATTGTCACTAATGGTTTTCCTATTTAAATAGTTGGAATATAGATTAAACAAACTCTTCCGATCAGTGCTTGTTACTAGGAGCGTATGGAAGACAGAAACAGAATTGTCAGATGCAGGGGGGAGGGAGGAGGAAATAGGCCTAATACTGGAGGATTTTTACAGTGTTCTGGAAGCACTGATCTCAAAGGTCTTTTCCAACTGAAATGATCCTCTGCATGGGGATTTGAGGAGATGCTGTAGGTGTTGCTCAGTGCATGCGTAAACTTGACATTCACTTAACACAAAAGTTGCGTGTGTTCTGAAGAGCAGTGTTTGGAGAGATCCTAGTTGAAACCTGAGTAAGCAGTTACAGTTCAGTGTTACATCTGAAGAGACCTGGAAACAGAATTTAAATTGTAGGGGTGATTTTGACACAAGGAGCAAAGAAGATAGAATGTGGAAGGTAAGCAAGAGAAGCTGAAATTGTTCACGGGTCAGACAGCAGAGCAGGGCTAGCTGGGGCTGGAGTTTTGTCAGACCTCATGCTTGGTAAGTCCGTGTTCTGAGAACTGACCAGGATGTACGTAGGCTAAGAACCGGGATAAAGGCTCCTCGAACAGGTGTGAGGTTTTTCTAATCCATGAAAATAAGAAGTGTTGGGTGCTTTTGGGAGCTCGCTGAAGGAAGTCTGAGGTCCTCCTCAGCTCCTTGTGGTGATGTTCAGTAAAGCACGGCACATGAGCTGACACCTGAATTTTTGCTGCAATGCAATATAATTCCTCAGTATTTTGGCTTCTTAATATTTACTTTAGATTTATGCAGTAGATTGTACCTGTCTGTGAAAGAGCTGAAATCTGAATCAATGCTGAAAGATTAGCTTGAGTATTTAGCAATCTTTTATTTGTCCGCACTGTACACTGGGGACATGATCTATTGTGTACATATAGGAAACGGACATGGTGAAACCGAATCACTTGGTCAAGGTTAAAGGGAGAATTTGTGGTGGATGTTGAAATTAAATCTACATCTTCCTAGCTTGGAGCTAATACTATTGCAGCATGGCCATCCTCTATCAAGAAATCTCTTCTTTCATCATAGGCTTGTTTGTGGCTTTGGCTTGATTTACTGCCGACACAATCAATCTGTGGTATCCAAGCTGGGAAGCTTAATTGAAAAGCTGTCACACAAGCAGTCTCTGTCCCCCAACCCCAAACTACTGAGGAGTATGAGCCCCTGTTTCTTCTAGTGCTGTGAAGTTTGGAGTTCATAGAATCCTAGAATGGAAGGTCCCTTCCAACCCAAAACCCAATCCTTCCAATGTTTCTGGGCTTGGAAGGGACCTTAAAGCTCATCCAGTTCCACTGCCGTGGGCAGGGACACCTTCCACTAGAGCAGCTTGCTCCAAGCCCCTGTGTCCAACCTGGCCTTGAACACTGCCAGGGATGGAGCATTCACAGCTTCCCTGGGCACCCTGTGCCAGTGCCTCAGCACCCTCACAGGGAAGAACTTCTTAATATCTAATCTGAATCTCCCCTCTGTCAGTTTAAAGCCATTGCCTGTTTTTCTGTCCCTACAGGCCCTTTTCCAAAGCCCCTCTCCGGGTTTCTTGTAGCCCCTTTAGGCACTGGAGCTGCTCTAAGGTCTCCCTGGAGCCTTCTCCGGGCTGAACCATCCCAGCTGTCTCAGCTTGTCTGCAGAGCAGAGCTGCTCCAGCCCTCAGAACAGCTTCGTGGTCTCCTCTGGACTAACTACAACAGCTCCATGTCCTCCTTATGTTGGGGAGTTGTTATGCAAGTGTGAGTTCAGAGCTTGAAAGAGCCTCAAGTAATGTTTTAGTTGGATGGAGAGGAAGCACTTTATTTGAGGTAGTAATTCAAACAAGTGTCTTGGAGGTAGATGCAGTTTAAGGAATAGAACTGAGCTCAGAATTGGCCGTAAACCTCGGTGAAGACGCAAACAGAGGAGTTGTTGGATAGACAGGGACATGCTTGCATTGTTTTTAGGTAGAACTGTCCAACCTAGTTTTAAGTGTCTGGCTGGAAAACTGATAATATAATTGGGCAGCCTGGAGTTCAGCACAAACTAATTGCCCAGTTCTTCACTCAAGTGTTTTTCAGGATGATGTAACTGAACATAAGCTGTGTTAACTTTCATTCTTCTACAGCTAAATATACATCTCTGTAGTCTTGCTGAGCTTGAGCTGATTGTGTAGTGATAAAGAGGCAACATTTTATGTAAGGTGTGTGTAGGAGATCTTAGCAAGATCTCCACAGGGATCATATTAGAGCTTATAAATGTGGAAGCGGTTATTTACAGATGAAGTGCGGAGTGAGAGGAAGGGAGTAAAGGATCTGAATCTCACTGTGACATTATCTCCAGAGAAGTGCTGAGTTATCGCCCAGTTTGCTCAGTATGTAAACTGAAATTGATGCCTGATTTCATTAGATGCCAGATTGATAAAAGATTGGCTCTTGGTTTGAAAATCAAGACTTCTGGCTGATCTTAATCTTGATGCTTTATCTTCTTAATGGCTTGAGGTCTGAACCCTCTAAAAAACCCCCTAAAAATGCAAACAGTTCATTAAAGCTATAATTAAATCTTTGTACAACTATATTGCTTAGGCTTGACTTGATACTGGTTTTTTGTGTGTCCAGTGGCAAATATTTTAGTTCCTCTTCCTGAATGCTGAGCAGAATAGGTACTATGCAAGTCGCTAGTTGTGTTGTAATATAATTACCTAGATTGGCTCTGTTAGGGACAGAAAAACTGAAGTGCCTGGCCTCCATTTCCTTGTACTAGTTAAGTGTTTCTTTCCTGGAGATAGAAATCACTGACTGACCCTTCTGTTGCTGATTCTGCAAGCACACAATGCATTCGACTGATGCAACCCCATTGCAATCACTTTCTCTTTTCATATTGCCCCAAAAAGTCATGAGTTTAAGTTTCCTTATGAAACAGGAGAAAACAAAGGAGATATGTTTTTTTCACAAGTGAGGTAATTTTGCTCTTTACAAACTGTGATTTCAGGAGCTCTGTCCTTTGTTCATGTGGTTGTTATTATTTTTACCTTCAAGAAAACATAGGATCCAAAACTTATATAAATTCAGTATCCTGGTGTAGATTTTTAGCTTATTGCTGTTGTATCTGTGATTTGTATGATTCATGCTTTCCCACTGGATTCCTTAAATACCTTGAAAGGTATTTAATGCACCTTAAAGTACTTCAAGTGGTTGCCAATATTGTCTTCCTTAAATCAGGGTCACCCTTTCATGGGTCTTTCTCAAGATGAAGTCAGTAGACACACAGCTGCAATGTGGAACAGAATCATCAGCACTCGGTGTGTAAACACTAGAAAAAGTAGCATTTTTGGTGCTTTAGTATCTGGCTCTTTGGGAATGAAAGGTAAATGTTGATATTATTGATGGAATGGAGATGACTGCGGGTTTGTGTGTTTGGACTGTGGTGAGGTTTTCTTTGGTTTGGTTTGGGTTTAGCAATGTAATTGATTTTAACCTGTTAGAATGTATTGCTATAAAATACGGATAATTTCCTTATCCACACAGTTTAAGGCTGGTTTCTAGTTACATTAGTTAGTTCTGTAACTAGAAATTGTATTTGCTGCAAGGATTTCACAAGTGTTAATGCAAGCAGGTACTCTGCCTTCCCCAGTGCATTGAGTTTCTTTCATCAGTTGGTTTACAAATACCTCCTTTCACACCCATAGAAATAATGTATGCTGAAGGAAATGAACTTACTCAGATTCTTAATGATGTGATAGCGTTTGTGTTTATTTCTGTGTAAGTATATGCAATTTATTTTTAGCTTAGACTGTGAGAAAGTAAGTGATGTAAAATGAAGTTCTGTTTTCGGAAGTGTCAGAATGTTTGTGCAGTCTTGTGGGGAGGAAGAAGAGGCATTACAAAGATGCTTTCCCAATGATTTTAGCACAGCGATACAGGAAATGGTTTGGATTTTTTTAAATGTCCTTTATGACAAATGTTCATTCTCATACCTGTATGTTTGCTCTAAAAACTGTTCTGCACTATAATGGAGTGTTCTGTTTTCTGTTAGCATCAGAGGCAAGGCTCCAGATGATGTTACTGAGAATATGGCTACAAATCTGGGGTGGGATGGGTGTTCTGGCCTTTCACATATACACTCATTCAGCTAGAAAATGGTCTTTCTGGCAACCAGGGGATCCCATTTTCTGCTAGGGCAGAATCCTTTTCACAACTAAAGGATCCTGTATGTGCATTAGTTCAATAGGTTTAACTGTGGTCTTGTACAGTATCATGTGAAGGTGCTGTGCATTTTTCCCAGGTAAGCCTGGGAATGCGCTGCCTGTTTTCTTCATAACACATGAAATTGCTGTTAGGAGCTGAAGGCGCTGTTACTTGCTTTGCTGAGTGCACTGAATGGAAGATGGATCAGGTTGCTGGAGAGCAACCTCTTGGGCAGCTCTAAACCAATTTTGAGCTCTTGAAGGCAGGTTGGGTGGAGTCAGCTAAAACACAACAGCAAACCAGCGCAAACACTTCAGGGCCACCATGGGCTGCACCGAGTGTGGTGTGTGATCCCTGGCTGAAGGGCACCCCAGGATTTTCATAGACCAGGGAAAATCAAAGGCTAACAGCTTGTGTAAAATGTTTCTTTGAGAAATCATTGCTTCTTTTAAAGGATACTTGAGCTCAGCGTTTTGGCGTTTCTTTAGAGGATTAATGACTTGAAAGCCAGTGCTAGTATTTATCATCTTCCTGGTTGTCAGAAGCTTTGAGTCTTCTCACCCCATTCACAGATATTCCAAAAATCCCATTATTTTAGAAGTGGAAAACATGGAATTCTGAATTATGCTTCATCATCTATTTTATTATAGTTTTCCTGAGACAGAATTAGTGAAATGGCAAGAAGAAAAAAAACCTCAGCGGGATTTAATATAACAAATAATATGCTAAGGGTTCTCATCACTACTTTATCTAAATATAATGCTGAAGGCAGCTCGGTTGCTTGTGAATAAGATGATGTTTGGAAGCTACAGCAGCTCTCTGGAAACCTAATTTTCCTCTCCACAAATCGAAGTTAGGAGTATTAAATATAATTATTATGGAATGTCTGTGTTTAACTGGTTTATGGCATGCAAACACAGAACATTGAGATGTCTTCAGTGAACTAAGCTGGGGACACGATGCAGGACTGCAGAATTTATTTTTATCCTCAAGGTCAGCTAACATCTTTGAACACTGACATCAGTGTTCAGGAAATATAGGTCTTAATCCTAACCTTGAATGTAATTGTTTATTTTCACTGTACACAATTTTATACATGCATACAAGTACATGCATTGCTTATCTTCTTTTCCTTGAACATTTGAATGTATAAGCTGTATCTTTTTAGGGACCGGAATGTCTGACTCAGACAGCAAAACAAGATATCTAACAAAGTTATGTAGCTCGCCTTTGTAGGACAGTGCTGTGTAAGAAAACCCCACACTATTTGTAGGCAGAAATTGTTAAGGAATCCTTCCAAATAATTTCTAAGAATTAATACTATTTCAAGTAGAATTTGAATAGCAGCTACTTATCTGATGGTGATGGACGCTTTCAGAATTACTAAGCTGAAATGGCAGAGGAGTGCTTAATGGTCGTAAATAACGAGACCAGAACAGCCCGTGCACAGATCATCTTGTAACAGGTTAAAGAGAAGAACACTGGTTTACAAGCACTTCAGATTTTTTCCCTCCTGTTCCCTCTTTTGGAGTGATTTAAATAAACTTTGCCCATGTATTGCTTAACCTTCCAGTGGGGCTTTTGTATTTATTTGCTAGTCATTTTTTTAAATATTATTATTTTTTAATCTTCACCCATTCTTTATATGTTTATGGAGATTTTATGTTAGGATGTTCACACTTGATCAGGTAAGGGCATGTGCCATGTAACAAGTAGTGTGGTAGTCTGTGCCAGCCTCAGCTGTTGGGATTTTATTACTATGAACTGCAGTTTTATTACTGGACATTAAGACATCCAACAGATTTACTTGGTACAAAAGCCTTGCTAAGACATCATGACCATGAATTAGCTCTGGAAAAAGGTCATGGTGATGGTAGTCATCCAGATGGACAAGTTCTGGTTAAAGACCTTGAATTCTAATGAATTTGCTACTGGTCCTGCAACACTTGCCTGGGGTCCCTTTAACTCTGGGAAGGCGAGTTTGCCTGCATTTGTGATGTGAGCTAGCAAATAACCTGACAAATAACCCACAAAGAATCATTATAATTTGTTTCCCCTGCAAAATGCTGTGTCCTGTCCTTTGGGCTTAAAACTAGGTGTCCCTTCTCTTCTTCACTGCAAACGTATTCCTAGTCTGTGAGCACTGTTGGTTTTTTGAAGTGATGAAGAGAGTGACAATTATGCCTTTAAGAAAAGGCAGCTAAAAATCTAGTAAAAAAATCATCCAAACTTCACAGTCTGTGCTCACTGGTAGGTTAAATCTGGGTGTGATCCGCCATGACTTACCCCAAGTAATAAAAGCATGTTGGGTTCTTTCTTGGTCTTTTGTTCTTACATTGCCTGGCTGCTTTACAGCATCCTTGTGGGGCAAAGGAGATGATGCTGCCATGCATCGCTTGATCCTAAATGCTTTTGTGACCAAACACAAGGATTTTTCTTTTTTTAACTCTTTCTGAAGGAACAGAACTTTCCTGCTGGTGAGGAATGTAGTTATCTGCAGCACAGGAATTTTGCTGGTGAAAGAGTAGTTTAGTAATGCATGGGTTGAAGGATTATTTCACTTATGGAAATAACAGGGGCACACACAAAAGAATTGTGTTTGGATGTGGTTTTTTTTCTAGACTAGATATTGTGGGTGGTTTGTTTCCTCCAATAACGTTTTCCTTCGCAGGTGGAATTTTCCTGCACCAGATTGTCTCTTTCATTCTAGAACAACATTGCTGGTGTGGCAAGCCCTTAAGCTCAGTTGCTTTGGAAAATACTGGCAGAATTGTTGTTGTTTCATAGTCTTGAATGTGGGGTTAAGAAATGGCTCATGGATCACAATGACGTAGTTCAGTCCAGAAGCCCAGAACGATGCCTAGCTGATCTTCATTTAAAAGTGTACTTTTATTTCATATACTGTGGATATTTGTTACAATAAGATTTGGGTCTGATATTTAGTTTAACATTAATGTGAATAAACACTTTTGTGCCAATTCTAAGTTACATTTTTAAGTAAGTATTCATTATTCCAGTGCCTCCATCAGTAATTCTTTAAACTTTCATATTGTAAAGCTCAGAAAAGAAATCCCTTTGCTAAAGAATTTGAACACTTATTTCAAATCTATATATAATTGTGAACACAAATTCAGCATTCTCATAGTATTTTTATTAGTATTTTTGTATATAAATGCCACAAACAGCCATCAGAATAACTTCAGGTTAGGTTTAACTCTACAGTTGTTTGAACTCTTGGAATGGCTTTTGTAAGAGGTATTCCCAGATGTTCTAGTGGAAATGAAAGGACCAGTTTGTTGAGGTTAATAGTTTAGTTTAATTTTGGCTGACGTACATCCAGACTGTCAAATCCCTGCATGAAAAGGAAGGGCAGGACAGGTATAAAACATTTTGGAGCATACCAACGCATCCCAGCCACTGCCAGTGAATCCTTTCCAAGCAGGGGAGCTGGTCTGTGTGTCACTGCAGCAGGGAGGTGGTGGCTGCCAGCCCCATTCAGCACTGCCCGTGCTGCTCAGGGGGTCCCAGTGATGTCAGCCAACCCAACAGCAGAAGCAGGTTCTGGAATGGGGAGTGACTTTTGAAGTTAATAGTGCTTTATGTGATGGGCAGTCTCCAATTCCTTCTTGCCCTGTGAAGAATGTCAAGATCTGCATGTCTTTTAATTGGGCTTTGTGCCACTGCAGCAAGGAGACACTGGTGGGGTTGGGATGTGAGGACGGCCCCCCGAAGGGTGGCTCTGTGGTCCCTGGATGGGGCTCCTGGATGTGCACTTCACTATGCAGGATGATTACTGGCATTCGTGGAACAGGTCACAGATACCTGCAGCTTAACAAAGCTTAACAGGTCAGATTGCTTTAAGCTATAAGCTTATACATAGAATTTATCTTATTATATTGGGAAAAAAAAAAAGCCCTCAATAAATAGAAGTAATTCCTTCAAGGTGATTATTTTCTAGGAAATATGTATCCTACTTGTACTACTTGCTGAGCTATCAGAAGTCCTTATTAAATAGTTTGTTAAAACTTCATTTTCCCTTTTTAAATGTTGAGAGTGATTGAACCCTGTCCCACTGTTATGTTCCTTTATGATGTTAATCATTTGCTTTTACTGGGGTAATATATTAAATAATGCTAGTACAGGCTTCAATTCTTAGCCATTTGATATCATCTTAAAAAAGACTATGGTGGTACCTACCATGTCAGTCTAATGAAATTTACAGTGAGGATACCAAGGTATGTATGAAAAATCCATATATTGAATAATGAAAGCTTAAAGAATGTCTTAAAAGGGGGGATACATTTTCTTATTAGTATTATTAACAGGCCATATTTGCATTTGAATTCTCTGCTATTTATTTATTGCTGTCTAATGTCTGAAATACGACTGTAACAGTTGAGCAATTTCAATAGACTGATGTTTCTTTTTTAAGGTGCAATATAAGGTCATGGTGTGACCTAGCTATGTAAAGGTGGTACTTAATTTGAGATTCATATCCATATCGTAGTCATGTGCGCTTTATAGTAAAGGATGCTCCTTCTAATGCATCCTGGCTTTGCATATATTTTTTCCATTGAAGATAAGTGGTTTTCTGTACAAAGAGTTAGCCAGTAAGAAGGAAAAACAACCTCTGTAGAACTGTAGTATTTTGCATCAGTGATATCAGGAGAAGGTGCTGAACCAAAATTCTTCCTCTAAACATCTCAGGTTTTTTGCTGGGAGAATGGTTTTGGAGAGGTAGTGAGCTGGGTCCATGTAACCCATCTCTATAAACAAAGTTTCAACCCTATTTCCAAACATCCCTGAAAATTAGGTTGTTTGAATTCTATAGTCTGATGCAATCTAATGTGATCCCTTTTAATTGTAGAACCCTATAATTTGTATTGAAACGTCAGTATCCTACCAGTGCTTTTCAAGGACCCATAATCTCCTTAGAACCAAAACAGTGGTGATAGGAGACCAAAGAGGAAGTGTAACTGTCCCTTCCAGAACACAGAGAAGGGAACTTATATGGTGGAAAGTCACAAATGGTTTCTGAGCCCCCCTGCTAGTACCAATAGTTCATGTTAAGTAAATAGGTTAATGCTAGAAGACAGTTGACATAAGTCCTGTTTCAAAGACTGGCACATTTATGGGGTTTAAATCCATACTAAATGAAAGGGTTGCCCCTAAACATATTGACTGTCCTGTTCTTCAGTTCCTAAAAGACGCAGCACTCGCTGGTTATTCTTTAAAAAGGCCAGTTTGTTGGTTAAGATTTGTTTTTAGTGTCAAAAATTTGTTTCTCTTATCTCCATGTGTTATGGAAGATTGTCTTTAAACTAAAAAGAAGGTGGAATGCTCATACAATACTTGTTTCTTGTTCTTGGCAACATCTTAGGCTGTTGAGATCGTGAAGAAGCTGATTTCAGCTGTGGATTTAGGTTTAGCTGTGTCAGATGTTGCAGATGCTTACTCTCACAAATACAGATCACTTTGGAGCAGACTGTTACAATGCTTCTCTCTCATTGCTGTGGTGAGGCAATGGCAGTGAGGCAGGTTTGCTTAAACTTTATTGGGAAGCTCAGGCTTGTTAATGCATCTTCCAGTTGGCTCTGCTTTCCTCAGGTTTTGTTCTTCTTGAAAGGGCCTGATGACCTTTCTTCCTACTTGGGTGATCCTGAGAGTCTGGGTTTGTCTTCTGGGCACTACTTCTTGGGCAGGGAGAGGGGCAGCAATGTCAGCCCAACCTTGTAGACATCTCCTTGTTTGGGGCATGGCTGGTAGGGAATGGGAGAGGAAAAATTATGTATTCATAGGTGGTAATGACAGAGGGATGGGAGGTAACTGCAGTGTTGGCTGGCTGGTAGGTTTCCTTTCAGATATAGAGGCAACTGGGATTCTGATCTAGGACATGAGCTGACAGGGACTGCAATAACTTATCAGTCAGAACAAGAAGTGATTTGTACAGTGAAATAGATGTGGTAGATGTAATAGAACAGTTCAAAGCAACTCTGAGCTTATGAGTTTTAAATGCATGCTGCTTATCTCCTAATCTGAGTGCTTCACTGAGTAGACTCAGGTTTGTCAAACCCTTCCCTCACAGGCAGGAAAGAGTTAACCAATCAGGCAACTTATAACTGCTGTAATTTAAACTAGTGAAAATACTTATTTTATAGTTAGGGAAATTGAAGCACAGTGGGATCAAGTGACCTACTAACATCTCCTAGTCAAGAAACAGCAGGGCAAGTCCTTGAATTTGAGTGTTCTGAGGTCCCTCTCCTCTCCTTCTTTTATTAGGTCATGTTGCTTCCCAGGATAACAACATGTTTGCGCAGTTTGGAAATGCAAGCTGTTTCTTTGCAGAAATATTACTGCAGAATGTTACAAAACTGGAGAAACACCGAGTCTGAAAACAGCTTTAATTCTTGTTTTTAAAACGTAGCAAATGAGATTTAAAAATACAAAAGGCTGCCAGTCTGCTGCTCTAGTTTAAGTATCTAGGTTGTCATTAGGAAAATATTACAACTGAGCTGATTTCCAGCACTGTTCCTCTGATAGGACAGCCTCGCTGAAAAGGAGGTCTTGGTCCCCAAGATCCTGAGAGAGGAATTAAAATGATGTTTCTGCATTTCCTGTCATTAATTATCTCAAAAAGACCTTGAAATGTGCTTCTGAAGTCTGTCAGCCTGGCATATATGGAATGAAATTGTTCTCCAAAGAACTGAGGTGGACTTGTTTGTCTCTGAGTATCTTCTGAGTTGTTGGTTGAAGTTCTACTGGTGAGGCTGTTTTTCAAGCTCAACAGCTGAAGTCTCATTCCTTTCCCATCCCAGAAGCATTGCTTTGTTTTCTAATTAAACCTAGTCCCAAGAAGTACCCATTTGCCTTTCCATTTTTCTGCTCCATTTCCGCTCCTTGTCCCCAAGTTAAGGTGTTAAATTGTTCTTCTGTCAGAACTGAATAATATGACACTGGATGCTTTAATAGGCATGAAGACGCACTGACAGATCTCCATTTCAGGAGAGGCACTGTTCAGATGTCCTGTTGTTTTGCAATGCTTTGCTATTAAATTTGATGATGGAATATCTAGACGAAGCACCAGCTGACACTGAAGCCATTTTGAGTTGCACATGCTGGAAACCAACCAAATTGGAAAATGTTACTTTTTTCACAGTTGTGTTTAAAAAGCTGAAAAAGCCCTCCACAGCCCTTGAAATTCTGAATATTACTGTTGGTGTTATGTGATGGATAGACCATTTCTGGGTGTGGAATTGCTGTTTTAGCTTTGGTTGTAGGATACCAATGTATCTGCCTGCTATGTACAGCAGTATTCCTTATGCTCAGTGGATTTGTAACTCGGAGGGTAGCAAGCAGGTCCCAAGCACTGCAAAGCTGGAACCTCCTCCTTGCTGCAGGAACCAGATGACTTCCTGCCTTGACTGGCAGGAGGGCTTGTGTGCAGCAGAAGAGTTTGTACTCAGTAGCTTTAAGTGAGGACGAATAGAATGGGAGTCTTCATTGATAGCTTCTTTATTCCAGCCCAGCGCAAGCTCCCTGTGGCGTGGATGCAGCCATGACACAGTAGTTCAGCTCTCTCCAGTGAGTGCATCTCCTGGGCTCAGCACTGGTGGTAGGCCTCCCATTGCCCAGGTGGCAGCAGCACAACAGCCTTCTGCTTGAAGTGCAACCAGCATTAGTGGTCAAATACACGCAGCAGAGTGGACAGGCTCCAAACTCATAAGCCTAGTAAGAAGGTTAATAGCTTGTTCATATCTTACATGGCATGGTACATTTGAGACCCTACCTTAAATGAGCACAGGGAGTATTCATGTGAGAAATTGTTCAGTTAGACTGGGTAGATAATAATAATATATTCAAACTATATTTCCTTTTGAACATTAATTATTATTTTTCTCCTCTTATTCCCTTGCCTAGTCTACTAATCAAATACAAGAATAATTACAGTATCTCCTGATTGAGTATGATGTAGGCATTACGGTTCCCTACCCAGGCTGAAGTTTCTGTGGTACGCCACACAATCTTTTGAGAGCAGCAGTCCTCAAACTGGCAACAGTCAAATGTATGGAACAAGTTTTTATACAGCATTTAATTTCTTTAAACTATTCCTCTCTTAAGCCAGGAAAGACAGGTTAGAAAAGTCTTCTGTAGTGTATCTGTACTGTGTCAATCAACCTTTTATTGCTTTTTTAATTGTATTTAAAATTAGTAGCCAAATAATTGCAGATTATCTTGGTATTTTCCTGCTCTTCTGACAGAGCGGTAAAGGTCACCGCCACTTATGGGTCTTGCACCTAAGCACAACACATCTTAGCTGTAGGAGTTTTTTGTTCCATTCCTGTTTTTATTCAGTGCTGGAGTTGAGTTTGGAGCCTGCACTCCACACTCCTTACAGCTCCACTCCTACTAAAGACTCGCTGAGAAAAGAGGACATGTCTCTCTGCTTACTATAACACAGAGTCACTGTATATAGTGTCATGGCACGTGTATAATTGTCTGTAGCTTTCTAATGATAAAGGCAGTTTCACGTGAGAAAATTCTGTATCAGTCTTGGTCCCGATTTGCATTGTGCTTCATTAAAGAACTGGATTATCACAGATGAAACTCCACATCAATGGGCCCGGCACTCTCTCTTTCCTTTTTTTTTTAAATCACTTCCATTTTGGTGCAGTGCAGTGCTTTTGGTTTAACTGGCTGAATTGATATTCTGAGCAGCAAGTAAGGCAGGATGACAGAGCACCAGCACAGCTACTCCCATCAGGGCTCCAGGAGGGCCGCTCTGTGCAATTGCCCACCCTGCCCGAGACAGAGCGCAGTCACGAACCACTGCTGTCCTGGGCTGCCACAGGAAAGGTTCCAACTTTGATGTGCACTGCTTTATACCTACTTCCAGAAAACACTGATGTTTTTCTGTGTTTCGTCACTGTTGGGATTGAATGGTTAGAGGTACAGAATCTGAAGTTGCAGTCTGAACACAGTACATGTACTGATCCCGATTTTCTGTGAAAAAACCCAACTCTCACACAGAAAATGTGATGCTTTTTAAAGGACTGATGTCTCTGTCTTATTTTTAGTACTCGGATATTTTTTTATGTATTTTTTTTTCCCCAATGACATTCCATCAAAAAAGCCTTTTACATTTCAGAATCCTGCATGGACTAATAAAACAAAATAACAGGTAGATTTCTTTAAAGACATATCACAGACTAGATGGTGAGAAGCTCTAAATAAAACACACTGATTCCTCAGAGCGTAAGGCTGTCATTATCATGAGGCAGAGTGCTGTATTTTGTATGTTTAAAAAGGAAAGGAAAGGGCAGAGAGCTCCTCTAGCAGCACATACGGATTTACAGCGAATGCTAATAGGACCAGATCAGATTAAACAGGAGGATATTTTGTGTGCTTCTCCTGCGTGGGTTCTGGATTGTGGAGCGCATGACAGAGACACAAGTACCACAAGCCCATCACAGCCCTGCAAGCAGGTTTTGGTATTTTCATAGAATCAGCATTGTTCTCGTATAAACAGGGAGATCAGGCTGCGTCTTAGCAAAGCAGGCTGTGAAATAGGTTGCAGGAGAGCCGTGTGTGGAGGTTGCTGTCCGGGGTCTCAGTAGGGAGCAAAGCTGGGGGAGCGCTGGGCTGCGCGCAGTGGGTTTGCCGCTTCCCTCCGTCCCCTTGCCCCTTCCGTATGCAGTGTTTCCTCCCCCCTCCCCTGACCCCCCCTTCTCAAATGATGGCGGTAAGACTTGACAGCCCTTGTCCTTGAAGGTTTCTCCCGTTTCTGAGTAAGTGGCATATTCCTGGTAGCTTGCCATCTTCCGTTTTTGTCATTATCCCAAGGGAAGTATTAAAATCACAAACAACAACATGGTGGTTCAGTCCATTTTCCTTGCAGAGAAACATTTCCTTTCCCTGCCTGTGTTTGCCGTTCGATTCCTCGCGCTGGCAGCCGCGCAGTGCGGGCAGTAGGCACCCTCCCGCGCGATGGGATGAGACGCGATGGGATGCGGGGCGCGCTGTGGCCCGGCGGAGCCCTGTGGCTCCCTCCCCACCTGCCCGCCGGGTGGTACAGTCTGCAGAGGGACTCCTGTAATGTACCGCAGCTCGCCCAGCCCGCGCAGATGCCGAACCGCGATTACTCCGCTGTGTAATTGAAATCCGTTCGGATTTGTGATGATATCTTAGCCAAGTAAGTAGCGACATCCACAGCATGAGAATAATAATGATGATGATGATAATAATAATAAAATAATCTTTCCCCTTTCCGTTCTGAGCTTGTTTATTTGGCTTCTCGTGGAGGCGCAGGCTGATGAGAAAATGGTGTGGAGACTGGGTCTGAGTGATGCCTTAGGTTTTGGTTCGTGCCCTGTGAATCTCTGGAAAGGTAATGCTGCGACTTCTGTAGATTATTCTTTAAGGTCAAACAAAAACTGCATTGCTAAAAGGCACTCCTGCATCAGAAGTCATTCACTGAGGCTTTGTAGGTTCAGAATTCTGTATGATCTTCTTGTTGTTTAAGCGTATGGGCTTGATTTTGATTAAAACTGTTATTTAGTGAGGAGGAAAACACGTGGATGCGATTTTGCTTTTATCATTGCTGGTAAGGTTCGGATGTGCCTTTTTCTTTCAGAAGTGAAGTGCAGATAAGACACTGAAATGGGAGCAGTATGGCTTGACTTTTTTTCCCCCTAAGTTTAACTAATGGTCTCTTGTGATAGGAAAAGACATTTCTTGTTAGGAAATATGTAATCCTCAGCTGGGTTTATTTATAGAGCTGCTTATAGTTTTCCAATATGTACGTTTGAAAGTAGGGGCACACAGATTAGAAAAACCCCAATGTTGCCTTTCTGTTGCAGTGGATTAGACAATGCAGTTGAAGAAACTGGGGATTTTATGTAATTTCTTTTAAGCATGCATGATGTATCTTGCGGTAAGGTGGGGAAAGGCTCTTGGTGGTGTATGGTGCAATAATTAAAAATTCTGACAGCTTTACATGTCATTATTATTTATTTATTAATTTAAAAAAGAAGAATCCGCTCCCAATCCCTGACTGCTGCATGAGAAAGCTTTTGGCTGTTGGTGAAACACAGAACGCTGTAACAGAAAGCATAAGATGACAGGAGTCATTTCCTCTTATGTAAAGGGAGATGCTGTGCGCCTGATCCCTGCCTGCGGCGCTGGCAACTCGCTGCCCAGTGCTCCTGGTGCCGGGCGAGCTCTGCTCCATCCCGGATCCACCGGGGTCCTGCCCGCCTGGGGCTGGTCCTCGGCGCGGCGCGTCCTTGCCGAGGGCTGGGGTCAGTCCCGGAGCACTTCCGCAGCGGAAGCAGATGCTTAGCCCCGTGCTGCCCACACCTTCTGGAAGGTAAGGATGGAAGTTGCTGAAAGGGAATGTGGATTCGTTCGTGATAAACCTCATTCTCCCGTTCCCATGCAGCCAGAGAGCTGCACGCTTTTTGGGACTTCTGAGCATTTGACCTCCTGATTCTATTCTGTTAGAGACTCTGTTAAAGGATTGCAGAGCTGTTACACAAATTAGGATGTTTGAAAGATGGCTGGCATGCTTCAGATGGAAAAACTGCACTCTTATTGCTGGGATTTGTGGTTAATGTGAGATATATACAGTATGAAATTGATAATGGGGGCTTTTGTTAGTCTTTGCATAGTAAAAAAGGATTACAGATCTACTTCATAGTCCACGTTGGGTATATTTTATGTTGAGATGCATTCCTGATTAGCATTTAATTTGTGAGAGGTCGTCCATATGCATGACTGGCTCTTGTACCTTGTCTGAAATCACTGTTTGACTCAGGTATCCAGCAGGTCTTTGATCACTTACAGCTTTTACTTTGTTTACCTTTCTCTCATTTTGATCAAAATTGCTACCTGCGAAGGAGTGTTTTATATTTTCCCTGTAGTGCTGGTAAAATGAACAAGTTTGTGAATAAGGCAGTAAAATAAGACTTGGAGATAACTTGTGCATAGTAATGCAGCATGAATATTTTTATCCTTTTTGTGTGTATGCCCCCTTTTCATCCTTTTCCTACATCTTCATTTCTGTGGAGATTGGCCCACATCAGTGATAAATGTATTTTCACAGAAAATATGGGTTTTGTTTTTTCTGTTGCAAATGCTTTTTCTCATTCTTTCTGCATATTACAAAAAGGTTTCATGCATGTATGTTCAAAGAGCTTGCTAAAGTTGCATGCTTCTCAGGGGGATTACAGGTTACAGAAGACATGGTGCTGATGACCCAGGTATCATGCTGTGCTTTTAAGAGCTTCCATAAAGTGACTTTTCTGAGTGCCTTTTTCTTTTGAATTTCATATGATGTATCGAGGAAACTGTTTTCAAGGCTGATTTTTTCCCCTTTTACCTTCCCCATCATTTAAAATAGAGTGTTTCTTTTGCAGTGCTGCTGGATTTGGGATGCAATTATTTTTTCTTAATCCTACTAAAAGAAAAAGATTCTAGTCTGCATACTGACAGTAGGCTCATACATTGTGCTGGTGTAAGAACGTGACAAGTGTTTTCACTTTTTCAGTCTCATCCTGCAGTTCACATTGTCAGATGTCAGTGGCGTATGTAGTAATCCCTTGTTACGTTTTAAAATACATATAGATGTCGTGACCTTGTGACTGTATCTCACTCTCCCTGAAACCCTATTCTGCTGCAGTGGAACTCCAGCAGCCCATAGTTCTGTGAATTGCCCCCTCTCCCCCCTTCCCTTTTAAGAGATGTACATACTTTTACAGGTCGGACTTAAAATAGCGTTCTGAAGGGGAGAAAGCGGTTTTGTGTTTGATTCACCTGACTGTGGAGCCCTGCAGAGAGCAAGCTTGCCTTTTGCCAGGTTCTTCCATCATATTTTCAAGGAGAGACAAAGAAGGGTATTACAGTTCACTGGAATTTAGCAAGTATTTATTGTGCCTTTCTGGCTGATGGCTGAAAGCAAAGAAAAATTAATTGCATCCATATTATACATTATCAGATCAGCTGCACCCCTCCCCCCCCCCCCCCCCCCCAAGATTTAAAATGACACATTTCTGAATAATTTTAATACGTCAGTTGTAAAAGAGGTTTAAAACAAAAAAGCAAAGGATGATTATGATTGAACCATCTGCTCCTGAGAGGTGTTTTTGTTTAATTCATCTCCAAAAACATGTTGCTGAAGACAGGCTCTCTTGTGCTTTCATGAAGATTCCTTTCCTGTGAGGCAGGAGGGGAGCAGTGAATGCCCTGTGGATGGAGGCTCCCTCTCTGCATGGCTCAGCTGCAAATCCAGCCCCAGGAATCTGTGTGACCGGGATAGTTCTGTGCCTCTGCAGCACCTGCAGTCCAGGTGCTGAGCTTGCGATGAGGAAACCTGGGCTCTGAGTTAGCTTGCCAGAGCTTTATGATGCACAGTAGGGAGGCTCAGCACGCTGAGACTATGAATTTATCCTTGGGTAACACCTGTGTGTCCATCATGCTCAGAGATAATATAGCCTTACTGGAACGGTTGCATAATATAACACTATTTTTGCCTAGATAGGTTATGGTTTGTAAGTATACATGAATAAAGGATATATAAGTTTATATAGGCTGTATAGATACGTAAGCTTTAACTTCATACATAAAGCAATGAAGATGATCAGTATCATTTCATTTTAATCTTTATTTTAAAGTTTGTCCTGTTGTGCAAAGCACAAACATAGGGTACAATATTAAGAGCTGTGGATTTTTTTGCTTGAAGTTTTGCTGGGTTTACACATGTCTAGGGGAAAAAGCATATTTTTAATGTTGTTCTTGATATATTATCTTGTTTTACATACTACACCTGGAGATTTGGTTGAAGAAAAAGAGTCAATTTGTAACAGAAGGGCTGGGAATGAAGCATGTTTTAAAATAGCGCAGTAACAGGGAAATACTTCTAAGAGGCTGGCATTGCTGTAAAATGCAGGATGTGTTCCTTCATAACACTGCAGATCAGTGAAATATGAAGAGTCAGAAGTGGGGGATGCCTGCTTGAATATCAGACTTTGCAGAGTTGAGAAATGGTAACCAAGTTACAAATTACTTCCTTTCTACCACATTGTGCATGCACAAGTTCATCCTGCTTGTAATATGTTTTGCCTTGGTTCTGAAGTAGCCATTGTGCAGTTAGAGCATACAAGGATTGTGCATCATTCTATCGGACATCTTAGAAGCAATTCATGTGGACACCTAGAAGAGGACCAACAGTAATAACTGGGGTTTATTTGAAAGAGCTTGTGCATTTTTAACCTATCGTAGCATTTCCACATGTGGTGAAGGTGAAATAGGGGTAGAAGCTAGCTGATTTCAGTCATGGGATCGCAGAACGGTTGAGTTGGGAGGTACCTCTGGAGATCATCCAGTCCAAGCCCTCCTGCCGAGAGAGCAGGTTGCTCAGAGCTGTGTCCGGTTGCGTTTTGAGTATCCAGAAGGGTGGAGATTTCACAACTCTGGGCACCCTGTGCCAGTGTTTGGCCACCCTCACTGTTTCCTCATCTTTAAATGGAATTTCCCATGTTTCAATTTGCTCTCACTGCCTTTTTGCCTTTCACCAGGCACCACTGAGAAAGGCCTGGCTCCATCTTCTTTAGTCCTTCACATCAGGTGTTTATGTATATTGATACCCCTGGGACTTCTCCAGGCTGAACAGTCCCAGCCTTCACCATCTCCCATTTGTATGTCAGGTACTTCAGTCCTTTTATCGTCTTTGGCCCCTTCATTGGTCTGGTTATAGGAAGTCCATGTCTCTTTTGTACTGGGAGCCCAGCACCAGACACAGCACTTCAGAGGTCTCAGCAGTGTTGAGTGGAGAGAGAGGAAGGCTCACCTCACTCGGCATGCTGGCAGTGCTCCGTCTAATGCAGCCTTTGCAGTGAGGACATGCTGCTGGCTCACCTTGGGCCCACCTGGAAGCCCAGGGCCTTGTCTGCAGAGCTGATCTCCACCCAGCTGGCCCCAGCCTATCATGCCTGTGGTTATTCTTCCCTAGGGGCACTTCCCTTTGCTGGACATCCTGAGGTTCCTGTTGGCCTGGATATCTTTACAGAGAAGAATGTGCAAGTTGCAGTAATGAACTCCAGTATGTTGTATCAGCATCCGAGGTGCAGTTTGGTATGCTTATAAACTTAATGAGGATGAAAAAGGAAAATCAGTGATTTAGGTTTACTAAAAGCTTATTTTACATGTAAGAATGCAAACTCACAGCTGATGAAGTAATTTCAACTGATAATTTTGTTCACTACATTTCAAATAAAGTGAGTTAAAAATAAAGCTGTATGAAATGAATTAAAAATAAAAGTTTTAGTCCACTGTAATTTGAATCTTGCTGAATTTATCACACAAAATGAGGAAACAGCACATAGAAGATGCTTATCTGTTAGATGTTGGGCAAAGAGCGATTTTGGTGCAGTCATCTCCTGTCCAGTTCACTGGCCTCCCCAGCTCCTGACCTCTGGAGATTAGTTTGGCATTTGAAGCTCCTCATATACATACTTCATCTGAGAAGATTTTTACTTAGACAAGAGCTGTCTTCAGTGTGATGTTATCTTCTGTGCTCTTACTTGAATTGTGCTCCGTAGGATAATTCAGTGCAAACTTCGTACCTCAGTTTAGAACAAGAAACAGCATTTTAAATGTCTTCAAGGATTCTTCCCTCTGTATACCTCATCCAACATCTGATAAGACAATTCCCACCTTGCTGAGACGGCAGTCAGTCTACCACAACTTTAAAGTAAAACTTAAACTGCCTATTGGATTGATTAACAGTTCTTTTAGGTGAAACTGAGTCTCTCTGCGTACTACCATAGCACTGGCAAAATGGGAATTTGGTACTGGCCTTTAAACATAAAGCCAGATAGAGTCAGTGTTAAACATTCTGGGAAAAGTGTAAGTAGAAATACCTCTAACTTTTTCCACTAGCCAAGAGGCTAATTGAAGCTGATCCAGCATATGAAGTGTAGGCTCATGCTGACCAGGAGTAAGAGCTTGTTGTCAGGGCCAGCATTCTCGGTCCAGAGGAGCAGAGCCAGCCAGTTGTTGCAGGTGATGCAGGAGATGTCAGCCCACACTGGATTGGGATTCTGGGTTTTTTTCAAGATCCAACAGGTTTATTTATGATCCATAACCTACTTGATCTCACATGTAGGCTGTCCTAGGCATCCCCTGGCATTCGTCTCCATGCATCTCAGAACTCCAGGTTCTCCCCTTACTCCCATGGTCTTTGTTCAGTCTTCACTGCTTTTATCCCAGGCACCCTTCTTTTCCCTAAGTCTGCTTCTTTGAGGAGCCCTTCTGTTCAGCCTCCTTTTCGTTCTGGACCTTGAGAGGCCTCAGTTTTCCAAATCTCAGTAATCTGCACAGAATCGTAATACACAATCAGCCTCTTTGGTCATGCTGTCTTGTGTCTCTTCATTAATCAGATATCCCACTGCTGCTTTGTCCAGGTATTATAAAAACTTGCAACCAGTCCATTCGGGTTGTAGGCAGCAAGAAGCAGGCTTAGGCATGAGAATGGAATGGTCTTGGCCGTATTTACACCCTCCCATCCATCCAGTTATCTGCTGCATTCAACATCTAAGCTGTTTTTCACCTCCAGCTGTAGCATGCTTCTCCGCAGGTAGGGATGGTGAGGACCTCCATTCCTGTTGCCTTGATTACCTCAGGCCGTTGTCTTTCGAGAGCAGACATTGCCATCCAGTCATTGCTGCAGTAGGTTTCTGTGCGTTAGTGGACCTTGAGAAGAGAGTTATGCTTTACAGATGGATGGTGGGTGTGTATTTTGGCATGTGCAGTATATATAGTTTGTTTTACAGGATGGATATATTATAATGGTCATGCTCAGCATCTAACTAACCTTGACACAAACGCTGGTGCTGATGAAGCATGATAAGAATCTACTGCTACCCTTATGACTTGTCTTTCAGAGTGGTACACGTTGTGTCACATAGGTAATTAGAAGAGAACAGTGTTCTCAGTAAACTGTTCCAGCCTCTTTGGGTGTGATTGCAAATGTCAGAAAGCAGCATTGATTTGTGTCATTTGTAAGTCAGTTTAGGAAGAAACTGTTGTCCTGGCTGAGGACAAATACTGAGTTATACCCTGTGTGCTTTTGACATTTCTTTCCATTGCTGAAATTCTAATGAAGATTTTGCATGTTCTAAAAATACATTGAATGCTGTTTGATATTAAGGGACCAGTGAAATGCAATTGCAATTAAATAATGATTTTGTGTTGCTTTTTGCAATGAAAGGAGATTGCCATCCCCCCTCCTATTTATGAATAGTTTAGCTAACCTGAGAAATTGGAAGAGGAATTGTGCACAGTTTCTTAGATGCAATGCAAATTGTTGTGCTACCCAAGGAGGGCATTTGCATTATAGTAGGACCAGTTGCCTCTGTAATGTTGTGGTGGTAAATTGCTGTGCAGAGAGCTGCAGGATAAAATGGTAGTGCTGAATCAGCATTACTGAATAAGATGGCTGAAAATGCCATGAAAATAAACTGTTGGAGCAGGAGGATTGCAGACGTGATGATATGCCTAATTTCCATGCAGTATACTGTCCAGCCTTCCATATAGGCTTGGGAGCAAACTCATACTTCTGTGGGCTATTTCCTTTTGGTTCTCCTTAAGCATCCAGTGATGTTTGAGTATTTCTATTGCAGCATCAAGGACTCCGCTTCAGGGCACAGGGGGGTTGAGCTGATGTTTTATTACTAAGCATATGTGGGGAGCTGTTAGCCCCCAGGGCACTTGGTGTATGCACCATTGTTTGCAGAATCTTCTGTTAATTTGATTTTAAGTCTTGCTTTTGTTCATCCAAAATAGAATTGCATATTTTCTGTATGTTCTGCAAAGCGCTTAAGTATTAGAGGTAGGTATAGAATGTGAAGGGGTGAAATTCATTTGTGTATTTTGGGTGTAATGTGAAGACAAAAGAGGTGACTGTATATTTTCTAGGAATATGTGATATGAAAGCCGGTGGCACATAGAGACCACTGGAGTCTGTCTCAAATGAAGTTCTTTCCATATGCAGGCAGGACCTGGAGGGCCAGCTTCTGCCTGTGCCTGCTGCCACACTTGACCTTGGGAAAGGCACAGTGTGCTGATAGAGACAAAGTGTGCTCAGGCTGTTAAAAAGGTACTGTGCTGCAAAGATTGAATCGCTGCCTCTTTCTTTGGTTATCCTCTTTTGAATCTTAATATAACAGCTCATTTTAGGAAATTATCTGTGCCATTCCCTACCTTGTTATGGATCATTCCCCTCTCCAAAACAGTGTTTACCGGGTAATAAAAAAATAACCAGCAACCTGAGGAAGGGAGACACAAAATGTGCAATGCAGAAATAGGATTATATATTTATCTGACTTCTCATGCAGAAAGATGATTAATATAGTACCAACTACAGGGTTTATAGCTGGATATATCATTAAGGTTCCCTGTAACTCTAATGTGAAAAGATGATAAATTAAGTGTCCTCTTCCCTGCCCTTGTCCTCCTTTTTCTAGTTTAGAAATACACTTGGAAGTTTTAATCTAAAAACATGATCCCGATACTGGAACTGTGGATGGAAAGAAATGAAAGAGAAAATGGAAGACATCTGAAGTGGTTCTTCTTGAACCTTTTGAAGCATTAAAATTGACTGCCTGAGGTCTTACGATACAAGCTTCATTTACATATCTTCATTTGCATTAAGAGTGTATCTTTAAAATTATTGCTAGGAAAGTTTTTTTGGGGATTTTTTTTTCCACTCTTGAAGAAAACTAGAATATAATTTCTAAACTGGGTCTGGTTTCCTTCTAAGGAGGTCTTCTTGCTCCCCTCCTTTAACTGATGAAAGCTGCCGATGCAGGACATGTTATTTTTAGTTTTTATTATCAGTAAGGTAAGCAGCAGGACTTTTGGAGCTTTAATTGCCAAACTCTGAGAGAAGAGTAATTGTAACATTAAAATAAACCTGAATGAGAAGGCTATGAAAGAACAGATGATAAAGTAACTAGAAATGGGCATCCATATTATTCCTTTAAAACAAGGCACTTTATACTGGGAAGACTACCACTGATCTCCCTCCTGATATCCTCTTGCTTGTGATCAATGGGAATCAAAGGAGATTAGGGACTGAGCTTCTGTATCAAGCTTCTGTGCTGGATTTGTTACATGAGGTGAAATATAATCCCCAACCCGACTCCCTTTAGGCAGAGTTGTGACCTAGGGGTTGTGACAGTGGCGTAAAAATTAAAGGGGCAGGTTCAGTGCTGAAACTGCCAATGCAGACACTGAGAGCTCTGCAGAAGATTCTCTGCTGATGAGGAGAGTTTCCATTGTGAAGCTTGCTTGAGAGGAGATTTGACCACCGGTGGATTAGGAAAGGGACGAATCCTTCAACACAGAAAAGAAAATACATGTGTGTGTATATCTATATATAGATATAAAAATATAAAAGCACCCTAAACAGAGAAGAGTTGCTATAAAACCCTTTTTATTGTTTAGTGTACTGTGTAGTTCAATTCAATTCAAAGTTATTCTTTCAGTGGCTCACTTGAAAACAATACCAATGTTGTATTCCCTCCCACACATAAGATCCACTCCCTTCCTCGGTACTTCTTGTTTGACCTTACAACTAGTTCTCTAGAAAGCTTCATGCCAGCTACTTCTGTTGAGGAGTTGCCCTCAGGAGTGCCAACAACACATTACCGTGTTGGTTTGCCTTTTGCATTTGTTTGGTAGTGAACACTGAGTCTCAAAGTGGAGGTCGTAGTTAATTCATAATTTCATATGGACTTGACTTTCTCTCCCATGGCTCTGGCTTTTTATAGCAACCAAGTCTCACCACGGCAATACAAAGACAAATATGAGAGCACTTGTGATTGCTTGAGATAAAACTTTCTTGGGAGCTATGGAATTCATTCCTGCAGCAGATTGAACAGACCGTGGAATGAACCACTGAACTCCATTAAGTCACGCAGCACAAGCATCTATGGTGATACCCATAAGGCCTTGATGAAGCTGGTTTTAATTTGGTTTTGGAAGGAAGAGGGTGAGGTGAACACACCCATTAGAAGTCTTGAAATACAAATTCTCCCCCAAACCTTCTATTATATGACTTGAAGTGAGGATTGATCAGCTTGCGTGGGAAAGGCAGAAGGTGTGCTATTCTGTGCTTGCCCACAGTAAACAGTCTGCAGACCAGTGACACTGGTTTGGAGGGGGTGTGAGCCAGTTAAGATGGAAAAATTCTTGTTGTAAGTAAGGTATTTTTGAGGTGGCGAATTCTTCTGTCTTGCTTCAAACTGAAGTATTAATGCTAGAAAGCCTCACTGATGCTTATGGTAGGAGTTTATGACTGCAGTGGTATGACTCTGTGATGCTGGTTTTGGAAGAAGGCTTTTATGGTACAGCTCTGGTCCTCGTGTACAGACACATCAGCAGTTGTAAGGATCTTACCCAAGGTGTACAGGAAATACATAAACAACTAGTGACAGGGAAATAAACCAGCTTAAAAGCCTGTATGTCTGATTTAAAATCTCTTACATGCCTTCTCACAACATAGATAGCACAGCTGCTGTCAATCTGTCCTTCATGTACATATACAATCTGCATGTCCCAAAGCCTTCAGCAATGACTTGCCTCCCCTGAGCCTCCTCATCAAAGCCCAGCAAGGTTGATTTTTAGCTTTTTATTGCTCTTAAGTATATACCCATAGGAGAAATGTAATTTGCTGTGTGTCTTTTTGAGATGAGTTATTGAGAATTAAGGTCATGCTAGTTCAGCCTGGCAGCTGAGTCCCTCTGCTTGTTTTTCTCCATAACCAATGTATCCCTAGAAATCCTTGACTCAGATTTCTTGCTTGACTGTATTGTACAGTCTTCCTCCTTTTTTCAGACCGATGGTTGTATCGGTTGTTCTTGCTTGTTGATCTTCTTCAGCATCATCTGCTTTCATTAGCATTTTTTGAACAAAGGAATGAATCAGAATAAATTACAACTAATAGAAATATAGGAACAGATTATCGTTTTGCAAAACTGAACTCTCTCAAAGGAGATTACATATTTAAATTGAACAAATACTATTTCATAATTTAACTAAATTAAACATCATCTAATTCTACTTTTGAAGCCAAGTAATTTTAATCCATACTCAGCTTCTCATATAAATATTTCCCGACTCAGTTTTATTCTTTGAAGCATTCTTATTCATATTTAAAAACCAAAAATGTGCCAAATTGAACCACAGTTGTGTATGCTGAATAAATGTAAGAGCTTGGGTATCTTACATTATAATCTGGAGCTGGCAAGAGGAGGAGATTGCTTTTGTGAGTGTCCAAGTAGTACTGTAAAAATGCTTTTGAGAGCCTAATACTTCTCTCTAAAGCTATCTGACTGATGGCATGCCTGAAAAATCCTTTCCATAAATCCCTTATGTGTAGTTCAAAAGAAAGGAGTAGATGATCGGAAATCGATATATTTCCCCAGGGAAAATTAATGCAGAAACTCTGGAGGTGCAAGTATGACACAGATGGGCTGCATTTTGAACAAGTTCTTGTTCATTGATGGAAGAGATGTTTTGACTGCATAACTAATCCTTAGGATTGGGAGCATTTAAACCCCCAAATACAGCACCTTGTGATTGGAAATGAACTTCAGCAATCATCTTCCTAGACAAGAAAGACTTTCAAAAAATATGTGGTAATAAGGTTCAAGATATCTGGTTAAATATTTCAAATAGCGTTCACAAAGCTGAAATGCAGTTTTAGTCCAGCTTATGTTCAGTCTAAAAGCCACAATCAAAAGCAGTTCTCCAGATAAAGAATTCAGTGCCGTTCTTTGTGTTCATTAGGTACATGTGGCGGAACTGACCTGTCCAATGGCTTTGGTGGCTGAAAGCAGTTTGACGGTGGTTGTCAAAAAGGCATAATTTCCAAGTAAATCAGATTTAAGGTTATCAAGACTTTTTTGTCTAATATCTCAACAATCAAACAAAACAAGACCAGTGAAACAAATCCCTGCAGCTTTTTTCTGATTTTGATATTAACCCGTTTATGTTGTGGCACAGCAATACCTCTCCAGCAGCAGGAAAAAATCTTACATATAAGATTTCTTTTCATGTTAAAATCCCTGATATTGATAGTTTTAGTCAAATTATAATTGCCACACTTAGATTTTTTTATGGTAACAGCTCAATATAACTTTTCGTAGTATTTGAATTTGTGAGCATTTGCTGTGTGTAGTAACAATAGGGTAGAGCTTGCTAATTCTCTTCAGTGATTCGGAAGCACTGTAGATGAATGAGTACTGTGGGAAAAGGCACAGTTCAGGAATGCTTGATGCACACTGGAGTTTTGAGTTTTGTTAGTGAAGAAGCTTGTATTCTGTCTGAAAGCTGGTTTGGATTGTCCTCTGCAGCAGCCCTGAGGGCAGAGCCCCCCTGTTAGAGATGCAGCCATCAGAGCCTTTGCACTGTTTTGCTGTAGCTCTGAGCTGCTGTGCCAAAGGATGGGAGCAAGAGCACGGCAAGGACGCTCTGAGTCATGCAGGCTGTATGGCAGCAAGGGACTGGCTGGTAGCGAAGCAGTTCACAGGCTGCTTTCTGCAGGGCTGCTGAAGGGTGGCGCAGGCCCGAATAGGAGAAGTGATGCTGTCGATGGGTCAGGGGTGCAGGATGTGTGAGAACTTGAGTTACTGCATTTCTTCTTCAACTGAACTGCGAAGCAGCCATCAACAGCCAGAGGAAGCCGTGGCTGCTTTTGTTTATTCAGTTTTGCTTCGCAAAAGGGGTTTCTGACTAGGAATTCTATAGCACGGCAAGCAAAACGTACTTGCCTGTTGGTTTCTAAATACAGTTTCATCTGAAATCAAACAATGTGACAAGTTCTTCAATTACATGTGCTGCCAGGATGTTTTGTTGGTTTGGTACGAAGGAAGATCTGTGATGATGGTGTGAACATGACTGCATTGGTACTGCTCTGCGGTTTCAGGATGTCCTTAAGTATGTTTGGAGTGGTGATAACAGGAGGGAGGATGTCATTAGTGGAATGCAGCAAGATAGTGGTTCAGGAGCTAGATGAAGACATTTTGCAAGTGAAATACTTTCATAGCCCTGCATGAGTACTTGTCCCTGAATGATAACAGTGTTGGTAGGCTCATGTCTTCAGGGTGGGAGCAACAGGAGAGGTCAGGTACAGTCACACACAGTTAAAAACATTGAATTAAAAGTATTAGTGTTTTCTGCAAATAGAAGTTGCCAGATTTTGACAGTTCTTACTAAGCCAGATGTAAAACATCTGGCATAATAGCTTTGGTATTTTTGGTAGTACATCTGCCTGCAGAGAAAGAACCAGGGAAGCATAATTTAACGCACTGTTTCAAAACAGTATTTGGACTCTTTGCCTGTGCATTATATAATAGAAGATCTCTTGCCACTGAACTTCTGGATGCATTCCCATCTTTATGAATCTACCTGTTATTTTGGATGCGGTTAGATTCTGTCCTTCATGTTTACTATCCGTTAATTGCAACAAATGAATTTTATGTATTCAGATCTCGTAAACATATTGCTTACAGTTAAAAAAGGCTGATTAAAAAAAATCCCTATGTTTTAGTAGATAAAATTCAACCTGATCTTTAGTGATTTAACTACTGCCACATATAGCCAATATATTAATCTCTTAACAATGGATGCTTCTCAAACAGCTTTTTTTTGATAGTTTGATAAGGATTTGAATAATCAAGGCATGGAAAGTATGGTGCTGCCCAGCATTCAGACTGAAAACTTTTGTGGTCTAAACAGAAATAGTCTCTTATGCACAAGATATTGAATTTTATATCAAAATCTGCATGCATGAATCATTCACGGTAACACAAGTTAATGTACTTGGTTGCTACTCAAAGAAAATAACCTCATTCCAGCAAATGTTTCTAATCAAGGAGAAGGAGTCTGGTATGATGCTGCAGAATTGTTTGCTTGTGTTGTGCAAAGAGTATTTTTAACTGCGTGTTGTTGGGAGTAAGTAGGGTTACTGTAGTAAACCCAACAAAGCACGTCTTGACAGAACTCGAGCACAGCAGTTCTCTGCAAGGAAATGGCAAGTGTGGTGTTGAGGGAGATAGCTTGATGCCCTTTACTGGGATGAAACATGCATAAAGGCAGCAGAACTGAATTTTGGCATTGTCAGATATTGGTTGTGCCAGTAGAAATGCCTGTAACTTCTGATGCTTTGACTAAGAACTCTCATCAGTAGATTTCCCTGGAGAGATATATTTAATAGCAGTCCTCAAGAGGCGATGTAATTTGCCGTGCTTGCCATCTAGCAGGAATGTTGATCTGTTTGAAGGCAGGAAGGCTCTGCAGAAGGATCTGGACAGGGTGGATCAATGGGCAAGGCCAATTGTATGAAGTTCAACAAGGCTCAATGCTGGGGCCTGCACTTGGGTCGCAATCCCGTGCAGTGCCACAGGCTTGGGGAGGAGTGGCTGGAAAGCCACCTCAAATTCTGTGTTCAGTTTTGGGCCCCTCACTGCAGTAAAGACATTGAGGTGCTGAAGTGTGTCCAGGAAAGGACAATGAAGCTGGTGAAGGGTCTGGAGCACAAGTCTAATGAGGAACAGCTGCAGGAACTGGGGTTATTTAGCTTGGAGGAAAGAAGGCTCAGGGGAGACCTTCTATCTTTCTGCAGCTACATGAAAGGAGGTTGTAGGGAGCCGGGGTCAGTCTCTTCTCGCAGGTAACAAGTGATAGCACAAAAAGAAACACAAGGGAAGGTTTACATTGGATATTAGGAGCAATTTCTTCTCTAAAGGGTTGTCAAGCACTGGAATAGGCAGTGGTGGAGTCCCCATCCCTGGAGGTATGTAAAAGATATGTAGATATGGCACCTAAAGGACATGGTTTAGTGCTGGACTTGGCAGTGCTTGGTTAATGGTTGGACTTGATGATTTTAAAGGCCTTTTTCAACTGAAATGATTCTATCCTATTCTAAGGAGCATGTTTCCAAAGCTGTATAGAAGTGGAAGTCTGAAATATAAGCCAATATATTTTTCTTAAAAGATCCCATTAACCCTGTGGCCTCCCCAAAACATCCTCTGGTTCTGAGATACATTATCTTAGATTTTGAAAAGTAATATAGGTTACATATGGATAGATACCCTTGACATCAGTCCTACTGAGTAATTAGGACCATGATCAGTAAAATACTCATAGGTTAAAGACAAAGAATAAAAATAAAAATAAAGTACCTGAAGTAATTAAAATTGATTATTTTAATATGAATTTTAGTGAGGTTTATTTAAAGCATTTCAGCTTTATTTTCATGTGTGTCCAGCTACATTATTTACTAACAGTTTGTTATGCAATGTTTTTTTGATTGCATCTGTTTTACAGGGTTTTACTCTAAATTACTTCTTTCTAGTGGAGCTACAGTAGACGAGGCAGCCAGTGTATCCGTATCGGGTGCATCATGGCTAAACCAGCCAAATTTGCAGGTCATTCAGAGAAACAAAATCTGTATTAAAGAAACTGTGTGGGGAGAGAGAGCAATAACTCAGTCTGTATTTTAGGCATATCTGTAGACTAACGAGATATGACAGCTTCATATCCCTTCACGTGCTTCCTCGAAAATGCTATGGTCATGTCTGTCTTGGTCAATAGATGCAACAGAGTTTCATTGCAGCGTTCTCATAGTCATTAAAGTTTGCCAAGGGACTGGTTTTTGGTTGGATGATGCTTGTGTATTTTAATGTTGTTACAAAGCCCACTATGCTGGTTTAGTGTAAATTGAATGTGTGAGCCCTGCAGTCTAAGTGCTGAATAAATATTGCATGTAAATACATATCAGGAAATAGGAAGAGGAAGGCTCACTTGGGGCCAAGAACAGAGCAAAGACCCTGGTGTGTGAAGATAGGCTGAAACAGAAACACCAGAGTTGAGGGGGTTAAGAGGGGGAACAGCAGGTAAAGTGATTGATACCTGTTGAAGTAGAACTTACATCTTGAGATTCATTTGGGGTTGTTAGAAGTTTATTGGTTTATTGTACACTTTGTTTCAGGTACTGAAGGACTTCTTAGTCTCCATACTCATCATATCATAGAATCCCAGACTGGTTTGTGCTGGAAGGGACCTTAAAGCTCATCCAGCTCCAGCCCCCTGCCATAGGCAAGGACACCTTCCACCAGAGCAGGTTGCTCCAAGCCCCTGTGTTCAACCTGGCCTTGAACACTGCCAGGGATGGGGCAGCCACAGCTTCTCTGGGCACCCTGTGCCAGCGCCTCAGCACCCTCAGAGGAAGAACTTCTGCCTAAGGGCTCACCTCAATCTCCCCACAGTCAGCTTAAAGCCATTCCCCATTGTCCTGTCCCTACCTCTTCTTTTAAAGCAGTTGATTGAAACCTTTTTGTAAAATAGAGCTGTGATTAATAATTCAGACGTGTACTTGCAGGTACCACCTCTTTGCATGTGAAGATATTCCAAAGCTCTGCATGCCATTTGAAACCAATCCAGGCCTTTTCATGTACCTGGTCTTGTCTTTTTCCTTTTTTTCTGATCATTTCGAGGTATGTAGAACAGAAGACCCTCTAATTATTTATAAAACATGCCTAAGTTGGCTATCAGATAACTCTTTTCCAGTTATTCTTTTTAATAATATTTTCTGGAGAAAACAGTATAGCTGCAACATTCATTTCTACAGTGGAAAAACAACCTCTGAGAAGCAAACCAAGCAAGTCATAATGGACTATTAGTCAGATCATTCACCAGATGAGGCATTTTGTATCATGCAAATTTAGGACTGCAGCCTATATAAATTACGTGATTATAATACAGCTATTGTTCATTTTTCAAGTGTGCAGGCAACATGAATAAAATGTAAAAGCTTTATGCACTTTTTTTCTAATGCTTTGAAATGGTGTTACTTTTCTTTCTTCTTTTCATCTGGACTTTGGGCAGCGATGCCTGTCTGGACAGGTACGTGCTTTCAGAGCAGTCTTATTTGTCTTCATCACTCGGTCCATGAAACATGGAAGTTATTTGCAATTTATGATTATCTTTTGGATTCATGCTAAGAATATAATCTGTTACAGAGGTAGCAAGTGAATATTTTCTTTTCTTTGACCTTAATTTTACTTATGTTCTGTGGAAAAAAGCGGGGCTATTTAGGTTAAATTAGACAAATCTTACCATGAGTTGAAGCAATGCAGTAATATATGTTCTCCATTTGAATTTCACCTTGTGTTTTCTTTTTCTTTAATTTTATTTTAATATAATTCTCATTTTGGTGAAGATTAATCTTGAAATTTAATTTTTAATTAAAAAATAATTGTCAGAATCACAGTTAAAGGCAGTTGGTTTTTTATGGCCAGTAGATGTCAGAGAAAAGGGAACACCTAGAATTGGGTATATCTGAAGTTAATTGTTTGAATTTTGGGGGTTTTTTTAGAAGTGCATATTTATGTAAGCAGGCTACTTTTGAAAATGAGCTGAAGAAAGCATGTGCAAATGCAGGGTCGTGATGAGCACAAGGCAACAGGTCATTTAGATGGCAACATCAAATAACTGTGCTCTGGTAACCCCTTGCACATCTCAGTGCATGTTGCTGAAGCCACACTTGTGTTTTAGAAGGTCACAGAATCATGATTCCTCTTTGACTTTAATCACTCCAGTAGAATAGGCTTTGTCTCAGCTGTTTGCTTTCATGAGGATTGAGCCGTAGTATTTGGGAGTAAACATTTTGGGCCAGTGTTGAGTTGTCTGTGTGCCAGGGGATTTGCAGTTCTGAACCTGGTTAGCCCGTGGTGGGTGTGTTGGGTTAGACTCTGGGAAAGGTGCAGTAGATTCCATTAGCAACTCCAATGGCATTTTTTTCTCTCTTGAGCACTCAGGTGTGCAATCTTAACTTTCCCAAGAACACTTTTTCCCTCTGTGTGTGTGTATATATATATTTATGTATTTTCAGAAAATATTTTTTTTTTTAAAAAGAATGCTTATTGAATTATCTGACCAGGTTTGAATTGTGAATAGTTTAGTGGAGGTTAATTTAAACATTAATTTATAATCAATATAGATAAACTATAATGATTATTAAGCAAAAAGTTTGATAGCAACAATGGCGTGTCTATCAAGTCTACCATTTTTGTGTCGTTTTCCTTGAGGGAAAGAAATGAGGTTATAAAGAGGAGCATTTCTCCTATGCTGGCTTCAGTGCTGTCATCTGAACATACTTTTAGGGCTGCGAAGGGGCGTACTTAAGACACATGTGTTGTGTTCCAGTATTGCAGCTGCTGTTAAATGTATATTTGTACAAGGCTGTATTTGTGCAGGATGTTTTCCAAGGTAGCTCTGGGACTCCTCTGTCTACAAAGGCTGAGATTTTTTTTCGTGTAAACCTTTTGACAGGTTTTCTAAGGAAGAACACATAAAAAATAGAACAATAAACAGTTGTGCAGTTATGTGTAATGGTTTGAAAGACTGAAAAAACTGGCTTTGTGAGAAGAGTAATTTTCTTAAAGGAGGGTATTTTAAAAGATTTTGGCAATTTCTTCTCCTATTTGAGACCTTGTCCTCCCACTCTGTGACAGCTTCTGCTCAGCATTTTCTTCCTCTGCTTACTCTTGATGAGCAGTGGTGGAGTTTTGGTATGTGGTTTTGGGGTTTTGTTTTTACTCACTTGAAAATTCCTGTGCAGCTTGGGCTGATACCATTAAAGCTGGTGGAGGAGGGGAGTTCTGATCTTCCTGATAGACTATATCCTCAGTGAAGGGGTGAAAGGCTAATTGGGCAAACTTTAGGGAGGAATAAACCTGTCTGGAGCACAAGGAGTGCAGAAATCTTCTACCTTGAAACCAGACCTAAAGGACCTGTTCTGCTTAAATTAACTTTCTGAAGCTCCATCTGGATTTCACCTATTGACAATCATATTGTCATCTTTCAACTCATGTGAGAAGCATTAAGAACATTTCAGTGGTAGTTCTTTTTCTAGTGTATCTTTTATCTGTGGGTTATTTCCAGTGTGTTACATGGTAGCTGACGTGACTGAACTGTTATTTCATATGAACACACAGCTAGATGAGTTGTTTTACAAACTGCCTTTTCTGAAATTGGACTACCTACAGATCTTGTGCTGTGCCCCTAAATTCTTATGCTAGAACGTCCACATTCCTTCCCCTGTAATTAACCTTTTGCGTTTGATCTCCGCCTCTGTGTAGACCACCCTCATGATATCCGTGTGTTACTGTGGTAGGTGCACTACTGCTTTTCCTTTCTCAGTTCCCCGCCTCCCTTCCCATTCCTCAGTTAAGCCCCACACAGCCCCTTGCTCACTCCCCCATGGTGGAATTGGACAGAGAATCAGATGGGTAGAAGTGGAAACTCCTGGGTTGCGGTGGAGACAGTTTAATTGGTAAAGCATAAGTTTCTGCACAAGGACAGCAAAAGAAGGAATTAATTCACCACTTTCCATGGGTGGGCATGTGTTCAGCCATCCCCTGGACAGCAGGGCTCCATCACACATAACAGTGACATAACTGGGAAGACAAGCACCATCACTCCCAATGTCCCCCACTTTCTTCTTCTTCCCCCAACTTTATATGCTGAGCATGATGTCCTGTGGTGTTGAGATACCTTTCTGCCATCCAGTTCGTTGTAACTAGTAAGTGAATTCCGAATTTGTCAGGGGAGCTGGGAATGGGCAGCATTACAACAGGCTTGTTTCCTGGGGAGAGCATGCTGAACCCCAAGGAAAAGTGTTTTGATAAAGCTGTGGAGAAGAAAATTTGTTTTGTGAGCGTAACCTCTAATTTTGCCAATGTATTAATAGTACAAACTGCAAGAAACCCCAGCATCTTCTACCAGAAAATGTCAGTACTGTATTTCAGGAGATCTACTTGCATTATTACAGACATACTTCATTGGGGTGTGTTAAATGCCGAAGTCTATAATGCTTCCAGGTACCTATTCATACCATGTATGTTATAATTCACCTGCTAAAAATGGGAAATATCCCCAGTTATGCTGGGTATACCAGGCCAAAAATGTGTTATTTTAATTGTGCAATTACTCCTGTTACAGTATCAGTAAATAAAATAATTATTTATGAAATATTTTTGCAGCAGATGACCAGAATGTTTTATCGTTCAGTACCAATCATTGGATTAGGAAAATGGATTACAACTGTGAGTAATTCTTAAAGCCCCTGAATGACATTATTCCTGTAATTGTCTGCCTGATGTCATTAATCTTAAGCATTCTGAGAAATAACTGACTCCGTAAGGCTTGCCTTTACCTAATATTTTGTGCTGAATTGACTTTGTGTTTATTAGCATACATGTGAGGTCTAACTGGAAGGCACCTGAATGAATATGCTTGGTTTCAAGCAAGTCATAGGGACAATAGAATTGGTGGCCTTCAGCAGATGACCAGCGTTGCTTAGACCTGTGTTTATATGGTCCTATTCATCAAGTGAAGGAAGCGTGACCTTACGATAGTGTGAAAAATGAAGAGATTGTGTGTTTAAATGAGAGTATTACTTAATATTTAATACAATCCTTATCTTAGGTTTTTGTGCTGGCCGTACTACCCGTTAAGGTTTTGCCTGAAGCAGTCTCTTGATCGGTTGAGGTTCAGCTCTGAAATCAGGGTGCAGCTGCTGTTATGAAGCCTTTGAATGAAGTCTCAGTGCCAGCCCCTGGAGTGCTCTGTTCTTTTCCAGTGAACCTGGGGAGAGTTCACGCTGGAACTAGGACAGGAAAATTTACTTATTTGGATTTTATTTGTCTGAAATAGCAAATATGTCAGCAATAAGCTAAGGGTGACATGTGGTGCTCTTCCCCCCACCAGCCTAGAAGGTTGGGACTTTTTTTCTTGTGATCTGAAATGGTAAATTGTAACGTCAGTATGGGTCCAAGTGGAAAACCAGTCATGCAGGAGTAAGTTCTCTAGCTGTGTGTCTGTTTTAAGGCACATGGTAAAAAACATGCCATGTGGCAAGGGACAGAAAAGCCTTAACACTGGGTTTGGTAATTAAGCTTGTGAACAGTGACAATTTGGGGGAGTTGTTTTAAGGGGTGGGTGGTCTGCAGTACCATCAAACATGGTATATTCTTAGAATTCTCTTTACACACTTGTCTAGTTTGGTGTATTTTCCATTCAGAGTGGCACAGGGCTGCCAGTGGGCCTTTAGGGGCTGATTTGTAGCTGCATGTTGAGCTGCAGTAGGTAACTGGACCGCCGTGCATGTCCTGCTTTGAGGCCCACTTGGTATCACTGCATTGCTTTGTGGGTGGGTTTGGTTCCAGTGTCTCTCTGAGTACAGTCAGACATGGGGAGCTTGGCTTGGAAGGAAGCCTCTTGTTTTCTGTGGGCTTAACACCTCCCTTGACTTTGTCAGAGGAAGGCTGCAACTTTGTATAGCTGCCAGGTAGCAGAAAAAGGAGCTGTCACTGTGCTAGCACCGTCCTCTTCTCTGAAACCAGCTGCTCCACCGGCTACATCACACCCACAGGTACCACAATTATGAAGAGACAATAAGCGGTATGAATGACGCCGAGGAGCACAAAACCCCGTGTCATCAAGGCTGCTGCAGCCTTTTCAGGAAGTTCATTCTGGACTGCTGTGAAGCAGGTCACGGTGATTCAAGGCAAAAATGGCATTTGACAGCAACCTAAGAAGCTCAGAAGATGGGCTTGAGGACCTCAATTTTCCCAGACATAAGGAGTAAAAGGGTCCCTGTTGGGGTCAGTGCTGCGGAGATAGATGCCTCCTATTTACCTTGTCTAATCCCTTGGTTCTGGCCACTTACAGCAGCTGTGTAGTGGACACCAAAATTATCGCCCTTTTGCTTCAGTTTTTTCCAAACATTTTTCTTGAGAGACCTTGTCCTAAGAAAGAAGAAAACAAACCCCATCCCCATCTGTAGGCTTCTATTTCTGCCTCCTGAAGTTTGCTTTTGGCCTAGATTAATTTCTAGTCTCTGTTGTCCTACTAGTCAAATACTCTTCTTTGTGCAGCTGTGTGGGAAGGATGGGAAAGAGCCTTTGAATAACTCCAGATTGGTGTGAAAACCTAAATGAGGGGCAATATGCTCTTCCTGATTCTCTATTTTATGCAAGATCTGCACCAAAATCAGCATAGGGTGAGAAATGGATGTCCTGCTTGTGACTGATTTCTTCAGTAACGTTGTTCTATTTGTACCCCTGTTTGCAGTGTGTTTGAAAGCTTTAATCACCTGACAGGCTGGTGTATTATTTTTCTTCCTAAATGGCTAGCTTCTCTTCCCAGCTTCTTTTTTGAGGTTTGCTCTCAAGTCAGATATTGCTGCTCCCAAATTTCAGCCTGGATTACTTGGTGGTAATGGAATTAATAACGCCAGTATGTAAAAAAAGTAGATCTTTTGTGTGATGATTTAGGAAAGAGACTAAAATTATACAGTGAACTCCAGACAGATTTTGTGTATAGAAGGGGACTGAACTGGACAGATGAGATTTTATTGGGGTGCCATCAGACTGGGGTTAAATTGAGTGCTTTTCTGATTGACAATCCGAAGTCAGTGTAGCAGGAAGACAGTGAAAAGAAGTGGTGAGCTGTCCTCTCATCAAAAGCTGTTGCATTGCTGAGAGTAATTTTTAAGGTATTCAGAAATCTTCGTAAAGCATTCAGGAATAAAACTGTCTGGTCAGTGGGATCAGAGTTGGAATTAGTGACTTCTCCCTCTGTTGTCTTTGTGAGCTTATTGGCAGAATAGTTTTGCAAAGACTGGCACTGTTCATGAGAGTTTATGGAGGTTTTAGTCTTTAGAATTGTTTTCTCCTGAGTGATTTCTGTTACCTGAAATCTAAAGGTGCTTCAAGTGAGGGATTCCTGACAGAGGAGCGGCAGCTAGCGTAACTTTTGACTGTAGTTACTTTTCTGCTCCTGTACATCTATAATGGCACATTTGAGTTGGTGGTTTAACACTTGTGTTTTGTTTCTTTGGGGTTCTAAATGTAATAGTCTTGTTTTAGCCATGACTTCACACTTCGATTTTTCCAAAATTCATTTATAACTTTGCTTGTTGACTTTTTTGTTTTCTGAGCAGTATGAAAATCTCATCACAGAATTGATACAGGAACTGGAATCCCAGACTGGTTTGGGTTGCAAGGGACCTTCAAGCTCATCCAGCTCCAATCCCCTTCCCTGAGAGCAGGTTGCTCCAAGCCCTGTCCAACCTGGCCTTGAACACTGCCAGGGATGGGGCAGCCACAGCTTCTCTGGGCACCCTGTGCCAGTGCCTCAGCACCTTCACAGGGAAGAGCTTCTGCCTAAGAGCTCATCTTCATCTCCCTCTGTCAGTTCAAAACTGCTCCTTCTCCTGTTGCTACAGGACTTGGTAAAAAGTCTCTCTTTCCTATCAGCCCCCTGTATATATTGAAAGACCACACTAAGGTCTTCCTGGAGCCAGAGTGTGCTGCTTATTTGAAATGCAGAAGCATCATTCACAGGGGAAAACCTCACTTTTAATTTAAAAAGTGGATACAGCCCACATAACAGTTCAGGGGTGTACGGGCATCATGATGGTTTTTCATACTGTACTGACCCATATGCCCCATGTGGACATTATTGTGTGAAAGAGAAGCCTGTTGATTCTACTTGATTATTCTTTCAGTATCTACCTCTCTGAGTATTGGCAACAATTCCTTGAAGTTATTGTGTCTATGGTTACGACTTCCTTGGAACAATAAAACAGTGACTGAACGTCTTTTCCAGCCAGAAGCAAGATATATTATTGTGCTTTCATTTTGCTCTTACTAAGGCTGTTTCAAAGAAAGACACAAACTCATTACTATGTTAATGTTGCAAAAATAAAAATAAAAGCTATGTTTTATGTTTCTTCCTAGTAAAATGATGGCAAACACATGGAATGTATGTCCCCTACAGAAAGGAATTGAAGTATCCATTTGCTAATAGAAAATATAAATGAAGCTCAAATGGAAGGTGTGTTGTGACTTGTAGAAGGCCAGTTTTAGGCTTGTGTGCACTCAGGCATGGTAAGTCTTGATGTCCCAGCCCAGTTACATAAGGAATGTCTAAGCTGTTACGGATGCTTAGGACAATCTAAACTGGATGAACAGGATGTAGTAAACAGATTACAGCAAGGTTTATTGGTAATTCGTTCTGATGCGGGAAGTAAAGGAACCATTAAGTCATGCATAAAGAGGGTAAAATGAAGAGGTGCTGTGTAGCATTGAACAGTTTTCAAGTTAATGGAGCAGTAACTCCAGAGATTTCTTGAAGGAGAAGAAAACAAGTCAGCTTTGCATAAGTAAGATTGAGATAAACAGGCTTTCGGTGTGGAAGGTTTGTTTTCAGCAGGAAGGATTAAGTGGACTTGGCAGTCCCTTGAGCTTGACATTGATATTGTAATGAGCTTTAAATAGCTGATTCGAAAGCCTCCTGCTCCCTGTGCCCATGAGGTCAGCCCTAGGTCAAGCTGAATACCAGGGGGTTGGCTTCCTCAGAGCCTGGGGGACACGTCCCCAGGTGACACTGGGTCTCTTGGAACTCTGTCAGCTCATCATGACTCGATTGAAGCGCTACTAACTGAAGAGGAAACACAGATTACACCGTTACCATCTGTCAGAAGCCTGCTCCCTCATGGCTGAGGCTCTGGTGTGTGAAGATGTGGATCAGGTTAGCAGGCAAGCTGACAGAGCAGAAGAGGATGGTGAGAAGATCTGCTTCTGCTTAGTGTGAAAGGTGTGCAGGTGACCAGACTGATAAGTCCATGTGCCATTTCAATAACGTCCCATTTCACTGCTTTTATGTAACGGTGTTATTTCTTAACAGCAAGTGCTGCAACTTTCTCCTTGTGTATTTGCACCATTTCCTTCCAGAGCACCCAGAATAAATTTAACTTCTTCAGTAAGAAGGTGGTGGGTTTGGTTTGAGAAAAGCCAACTGACCACTTGAAAATATAGAAGCAGGACTGGACTGCTACCTGCAGTGCTTAAATGGAGATTAAAACAATCATCATGCTTGTCATGCTTCAAGGGCATACAAGTCCTTAACATTTCTGCAGTGAGATCATTGTGTCTGGCATGTTTGAAGATTCTCATCCAGAAGGGTGGGCAGAACCAACCAGAAAAGAGAAATACAATAGAAGTATTTAAAACCAAGCAATGTAAATGCAAAATCCTTTGAGCTAAGCACAAACCAGGCATTTGTATTGTGAAGCAAATCCAACTCATTGCTATTATTCAGGAACAGTAATTCTGGAGTAGTAAATTCAGATCCTCTCCAATGTAATGATAAGAGAGAGCTTGGAAGTCCCAAGTTATGGATCAGCAGTAACAGGTAAATGTAACATCCAGGGAAACACAAGAGTACCACAAGAAAATACCACCTCCTGGGATGCCTGTTGTCAAAGAAATAATTATGACCTTATTTCTCATCAGCTGTCAGGGAATAGATCGGTTTTAAAATCTGAATTAGTATGTTATTTTTAACATCTGAGTGACCATTGCTGTAACCCATTTGTTACAGATAGAGATGAGAGGTGGGATAATAAAGTCCATAGGAAAATTTTTACTACTGTGAGTAGCTTTGGAGTAGCTGGCTCTCAGATTTGCAACATTTTCAATGACCCATAAGAAATACTTTCACAAAACTGTTCCATTGTTTAAGGAGAATTCTGTTCCACTTCTACAAAAAACCCAACCAAGCAAAAATTTAGTCATCGAAGGGATCTCTGAAGTTACAGGGGAGCATCCTGATATTTACTGTATTTTTTAACTTCTAATACTTGCAGAGAGCAGTATAAAAGAAGTCAGTTTTAAAACTGGAAAAAGGACTTTTAAGTCAGTCCCCTTGGCGCAGCTCTCTTGCCAATATGTCCAGTGAGCATCTTTGCTGTTTGTAGATTTACCACAGAAGCAATCTGTGAAGTTCAAGATTTTATGTCATTTATGCAGAGCAAAATGAAGTTTATAATGCTAACTGCAAAGTTCCTAATATAATATGTTGAAAATAACAAAAAATAACAAAAAGTAGTAGATAGTTAAAGGAAGTAAACAGAAACCTGCAACCAAAATTGCCATGCTTTCTGTGTGTATGATAGAGGAGGTACGAATAGTTTGACTTTGATATTTAACCTTTCTTTGGATAGTTTGTCACACTAACGTTTTTCAAAGATGACGTGTCTTTTCCTGAAGAACACAGGTACAATACAACATGGTACTTTTTTCAGTGAGAACTTCCCAGATGGTCAAAACCATGAGTTTTAATACTAAGGTGGGAAGTGGCAGTTTCACCTTTGCTGTCTGTTTTCTTCCTGGTAGTATAGAGTAAGGGCTGAATATGACATATTATGGGGTCTGTTTTTTCTAACCAGTGCAGTCACAAGTTCAGTGTTGGAAAAATCCACTGTTAAATTGGGGTGTCTGAGTGCTGAGTGATGTAGATACAGTCCTGCATATGTGTTGCAACATGTAAGCTTAGTGTGCGAGTATGTTCTGAGTTTACTGAGAGTGCAGTAGAGAATAGGTTTGATTGGGTTTGCTTTTCTTCCAAATTAAAGGCAAATTACTGGCCCAGAACCTAAGAAAGAAATCCTGAATCCTATGACCAGAACCAAGAATTCATCCTGTGGCCAATGTAACTAACTTTTATCTTTTTTCTCTGTGCTAAAATGTCCTTTCAATGAAGATAATTCCCCCCGGCTGTGTGGTAGGGTTGTGAAGAGGGTTCCTCCAGGCTGTTGTAAATTTATGTCAGTTTGCCTCTGTGGGGGTGATGCAGGCCTATCTAAACAGTCTTGAACAGCTTCTCATATTGAGCTTGTGAGTCAAAGATGGGAATCTCTTTAGAAACGGGTTTTCCTTTTCAATATTGTCTTTTCCAATTTTTGTCCTTTTTGTGCATAAGATTATATATAAACCCCACAAATACAGTTAATTGCTGCTTGCAAAAGCTTTCGGTATAGAAGTCGCCCACTCATAATTTATAAATATATTTAAAGATATTTATGAATGTTTGATGCTTAAGGGTTCTTGGTGATGGTAAAAAGGCTTCTCCTTTTCAATATCACTTTCCATTGTATGTGTTATAAGCCAAATGTATCCCTTCAGTTTTATGATGTGTTAAGCTCTTCTACAAATTATTTTCAGAAATGTAGTAAAAGATAAGGTGCTGTACAAGAAGGGAAGTGAGTTTTTGAGGACTGCCAGCTTATATTTTTATGATTTTTGTAAGTATTAAAGTTTTTCTACTGGAGACCAAATATTTTAGATTTAAAAATAACATCGGGGAGCATTTTCTTTTCTATTTCTAAGCCATACTGCAATGCTCATGCAAAATACTAATAAAATAGGGTTTAAATTTAACCCTGGGGGAATAAATAGGAGCAAAATGAATGATGATGATGATGAATTTTTTAGTCACTTGTATGGAATGGTTGGATTTAAGCTAATCTCCAATCTCAGCAAGAAATTATCATCTTGAGCATTTCTGAATTCCACCTGGTGAAGTGAAAATTAACTCAGTTGTTCAGAGTGCCCAGGCTGAAACCTTATTACCTACAGGGCCTGCTGTTAAACTCAAACTGAGTAGCACTTGCTAGCGGAGGAGATTGGTGGGATTTTTACAGATGCACAGAGGTTTCTTATTTTCATGTGTGTTTTTCTAGAGTCAGTCTGACATGTGAAGAATGGCTTTTTGTTATACTATTTTATACTTAGAAGAGGTAATCACTTAGGTCTGTGTTAAGTATATATTGTTTAGGTTCTGCTGGATGAAGAGCATGGAAATTTTCAGGCTGGTAAGTGGCTTCTACCAGAGCAAATAAGTTGATGCAAGATAGGACACTGGTGAGGAATCGAGAATAGATCTTGCCTGCTCCTAATTTGCATTAATGTGCTGCTGGGGCAGAATATTTCCCCCTGGCCCATTACCTGTTTCTCAGGTCACTTCCTGAAAACAAGGAAAGTTTTGCGAAGTGGCTCTGGAGAAAGTACTCTGGAGTTTTGGCATTGGTGCCATAGTGCTGCCATGATACAATAGTGCTTGAATGACTATACGAAACACTCCCAGATTTATGAAGTAATGAGTGTATTGGTATATACTTTATTAACCCCAAGAGATTTGTCATTTGTATAAGGACAAATAAACTGTTTCTTTGTATTTTCCTGCTTCATCTTCTGAAACGTCTTTGCATATGTGTATATTTTAGTAGTCTGACAGGAGAATGCTGAAGGTTCCATTTAGCTTTAGAAAACGCTTTGCAATGATGGTAGTTATGCAAGCTGCTCTTCTCCTCCCAGGTGGCTTCTGCATGGCTTCAGCTAAACCGGCAGGGAAAACAGCATGGTCTTTGTGATCCCTCCAGCCCCTGGCACACTGAGGAAGAAAGAGAACAATTTCTATTTTGATGACTTCTGTTTAAAGACCTTAACGATGTGCCTGAATTTCAGGGAAATACAGCAATTTATTCAACAGCAATCACTCTGACTCTGTAAAACATAAAGGACAATAGTAGGGATACTACACGTCTTGGTTATATCTGATCTGGCAACTAAAGTGCAAAATGTCCCAGTGCTTCCATGTAAAGGCTGGTGAAAGCATCAGCAGGGTGTTCAGAGAAGCAGTTGTACTGCACTTGCTAAAGGGTAAGCAGCTGCTGGGTTCCAGATCAATTAAATACAAATAATTTAAATAGAATAGTTGCACCACTCAAATAACTGCAAAACATACTTTTCCAGAAATTACACCTGTCGAGATGTGTAATGACCAGTACTACAACCAGTTGTAAATTCTCTTTTGCTGAATGATGTGTTAAAAGGTATACCGGATTTTCTCATTCTCCGTGGGTGTTTTGTTTGGTTTGGCAGGTTTGGTTTTTTCTCTTTTTCATTAAAAAGTTCAGGATTTCTTTTTTTATAAAGCACCTGGCACTTCATAGCAAAAGCAAATCACATGTCAGAAAATGCAGGCTTTCCTGTGTTCATTTTGCTGAAGGGGCGGCGTAATTGCTCCATGAGTAGCTACTGTTTAAGTTTCTTTGGAGATATAATCATACAATAGTTACGGTTGGAAAGGACCTTTAGATCACCTAGTTCCAACCAGCTGCCATCGGCAGGGACGCTACACACTAAATGCTTGCAAGTTACGGTTACAGGGCTTTGTAACCTGCATGTCTTCTATGGCTGCCACCAGCTTTGAGAGCCAGCCAAGAGCTCCCAACCACCGGCCCAGCCCCAGCTATTCCCATAGGCCTGGACTGGGTGTCACGGCTGCTTGGCTGACCTGGGAGATGCTCACATGGAAGGGTTTCGGTTGGGTGCCCTATGGATTTGGGATTCTTCCATGCACACGTGGCACTGATTCTGTAGTTGGGATCAGAGTATAACAGTTTTAACACATAAATTCCAGGCACTTCCTACTTGAAGGTTTGTTATCTGGGATTAGTAGTCCTTCTTAAATGAGACAAGGATATTTTTAAAGCTGTATTTGTGTTTTGGCCAAATATTTGGAACATTCTTATTATAGTTTGTATATTTTCATTGTCTTAATTATGGAAAAAACATGGTGGGGAATGAATTCAGACTGTGAGAACAGTCTGAGGAGAAGAGTATGTGAATGTGATATTTTAATCTTGTTCTCTTGGTTGAGGAGATCTGACCTAGCGTATAATTAAGTGATAATTTTACTGATGTTGAAAGGGGTTTTGCAGCTTAGGCTTCCACTGTTCTAGCTACTTAAAAAGCAGATGAATTACTTAAAAAGGCTGTCATTCCTCTAAAAGAAATCTTTCATAGAACTTTCAAAAGTATCAGACATTTACTTTCGAAACTTTCTTCTCAAGCAGAAAATCTGTTCTTGTATTACAGAAAGGTTTGTCAGGACAGATGCATTTGGATGAATTCAGACTAATAAAGTTGTGCACAAGAATGTTTGGTTCGTTCCTAACCAAACTATGTTATGGACATTGGGCAATCTTACAGATAAAAGAACTGTGCATAGATGATAGAGACTATGAAATAGATTCATTTTTTCCCCATTTTATTCCTTTATGTTATTCTGGCTTGAAAATTGCTAAGTGATTAATTTTTGGGGCCTGCCAATTCTGATACCAGAAATCAGTGGACCAAGGCTGCTTTGTCTTGCTTAGGCATCTCAGTTTAGGGCATAAAGAAAGTCTCCCCGTGTCCAATTTTCCTGTAAGATATGTTGGCTCAGTTCCTGATTGGCACAGGGAGAAGGGGAAGTTGCCGCTCCCTGGCTTTCTGCATGTGTTCATGCAGCCCAGAAGTTGGTGATGGAAGGAGGCTATTCAGTGACTGCCTCCCCATGCCACTGGCTCAGGGCATCCTTCATCCTTGCACTCAACCTGCATAAAGCTGTAGAGTTTCAGCATTTGTATTTGTACATTGGCGTGTATTAGAATGATAGTCAATACTGTATTACAGGGGTTTGTGATTGTCTTTAAAATCTGGAGACATAATGTCTGTCTTGCACTTCCCAGTTACCTTTGGGGAAAGAAATTTGACACCTTTATTGCAGCTCAGACGCTATCTGTATGTCTAAAAATGTGCTGCAATGGTATGTCTTGGATACTGCTGCCGTAGCACAAAAAAATGTGTGCAATTGAGTTTGGTTTTCCCTTTCTGTAGGTGAGGTAGAATTTCCTTTAGACACGCAGGTTTTGGGGCCGGTTGTGCACGAGGGATGTCTGCGAAACATGGAGGTGCCACAGCCCCTCGGCTGGTACCTGCAGGGCTGGAGGCGGTTCTGCATTAGGTCACCCACCAGGATGGTGCATCCCTGGTAGCCTTTTTCATCATTCATAATTCTTACACCTTTTCCAACTCACGAAGAGATGATGTAAGCAAAGTTGTTCAGAAGATGACAAATGGAATGTCTGGCACAAAGGTCACCTCTGAAACAGTAACAGATACGGTGCATTGATTTAATCAAGTGCACATTTTTATCTCCAGCTTTTGGTAGACAGTTTTTGTTTAGACATCCTAGTTTCTTTTAAATGAGCTGTTTTATTCTTAATGTTGAAAACAAACTACTAAATTTATGGACATAGAAGTAAAGGTGTCCTCTGTTTCCTATTGCCCTTTGCCAAATTCATTGCCTCCCAGTTCTGTGATTCATTTAATTTTTAATTTCTCCTGCCTTTTTTTTTTTTTTTTTAAAATGATATTGTAGATTTTAAATGTGGCTGAAAATGACCTTCTGATTTCTTAGAGAGAAAAATGCAATTCAAAAGCTGATATAGCTTAAGGAACCAGCAGTGTGTTATGCCCTTCTGTCAAGCAACAGGGCCCTTCTACTGGCTTTCTATCACCTCCATTCTTTACTAATTTCTTGGCATTGTACTCTCTCATTTAACCGCATACATATGCCTTGATACAGTGAGTTATCATGTTGTATGGCTTACTGTATCTTATCTTACATAGATTACACAGTTTTCCTACTATCTACTTGCATAAGAAACAATATTCTATTTGTTAACAAATTTACCTAGGCTAGTAACTTAGATTTACGTACAGGGAAATGTGTACGTGTCTGGCTAACAAAGACGATTCTTTTAATATAATGGAAAGACAACATTCAGTTACTCTGGGATTCGTGCAAACTTAGAGAAGTGGCAAAAGTGCCTTTCCTAAAGTAGTATCTGGGAATGGTCTTGAATGTCCATTTCCCGCCCTCTGAACCAAACTTCTGTCACGTTGTTCTACAATTTTTAAGCACCCCCACAGGTTTTTTCCTTTTTGGGTTGATCCCAGTAGTAATAAAGAAATAAACACGTAACTCTATAAATGTAGATAAAACAATTCCCAAGTTATTCAGGATGGAAAGTATCATACCAGTAAGGTAAATAAGTCAATTAACTTTAGACTCCTCTGCTGAGGTTCAGAGTGCTGGTAGTAAACACGTAGGGTCTCAAACATGGGGATTAGCATGAAGAAGTGTTTACATGTCTAAGTGTTGCAGTGCCAGCAGTGTTTGCTTGGAGGTGACATTTCCCTTCTGCCTGTTACTCTTCCTGCCCTAAGCTCCAGACACTCATTGTTCCGGTGTACAGACCTGGCTGCGTTTGGGGCCTACTGTGCTTAGTGCACCGTGTACTTTGGCGGGTCATGGTGCCATTTGGGCTGTGAATAATTGTGAAGTACCTTTATGGGTTACTTTCTGTCTGCTCTAAATAAGCTCCATACAATTCTGTACAATGTGTGCAAACCCCTGATAAATCAAAGAGTTACTTTTCAGCAGAATGGGTTGGAAATGAACTGTAAGTTTGGCCGAAGACGGCCGAGGTGATTGGGGCTTCGGGTAGGTGCATGGAGAGGTGGCGCTGAGCAAACTGCTGTGAGTGACAGAATGTGCTGTGATTTTAGAAACTGGCTTGGACTGTAAGTAGCTGTGAGGCAGAAAAGTATATTTCAGGGTACACCTGTATTTTAATACCTGTATTTTCAAGGCTTTGTCAGTGTAGAATAATTGTAGACACCGGTAAAAGATGGGTTGAACATGTGTTTTAATTCTGACTTGATTTAACATTTCAGATTTTTAAGTGTACAAAGCCCAGCAATTTATTACAGTTTCAGTGCTTACTTGCACAAGTGTACGTCACTTTGGATGTGACATACGAATAAAACTCCATGCTTTTTTAATAGGCCAAGTCGTATCAAATAGATCTCAAATAGATCTCAATCATATTTATCTCTTTGACTCAAGAAACAAGACATTTTACCAGCAGCAGTTTCTTCTTGGTACTTAAGAAACATGTTTTATGGATGTTGCACATACTGCTTTCTTGGTAAGGTATGATTTTGTTTTCTTTTTGTTCATTTGCATGCCTCAAGTGTACCTTTTTAACAGGTTGTATAGGGCCATATTTAATTTCTGTGAGATTTTAAAGTGTTTTAATTACTTAGATTTTAACTACTTTAATAGTGGGGTGAGGCTCTCTCTAGTGGTTTTTCCACTCACAAAACAAACACAAGAATCTGGGACTGCTTGTTCTTCTCAACTGTGCTGTTACAGAAGGTCTGTGCATGTGAAATAGTTTAAATTCAGATTGGTCAAGAAGCCATCAACTGATGGAATTTGATCTTCTAAGGTACAGTTCTTCTAGACTGTAGCACAAATGTTTATTGGGTCTGTAGGAGAAGACGCTATGCTTCACAGATTGAAATGCAAATTTGATCACTTTTTCATAGTGTGACAGTGATAAACAATTTGCGCCATTAAAATACGGTAACTTTTACTGAGGTAATTTGAGGATGATTTTAAAAAGCAACACTAAAAGCTTCCTTTATTCTGGATATTTTATCATTTTTTTTCTCATCACAGTTCTATCTGTTATTAATGGGGTAGAATGGTTATCTGTGAGAAATGAATGGATTTTGAAAATTTGGTGTTGAGTGTTACAAAAGACAGGATTGTCCTGGGGAACTGAACCTCCACTGGGCTCATGCAGATGCACTTACCAGTTTGTTGCAAATGGGAGGAGAAATGAGGAAATGATGGGTGTTCAGAACAGACATATAACCAATAGGAACATTGTGTGTATGTGTGTCTATATATACATCTATATATATTTAATGTAGATTACTACTACATGGCTTGCTTATTTTTGTGTGGACATTTTTAAAAATGGACACTGTTAAAACCTGTCTTTCCCTTTTCCCTTTTCCTTTATTTCCTCCAAGCTCCAAGTTGAATTTGTTATAGTTCCATTCAGACAGGTTTTACAGAGCAAGAGAGGTAGGCTTACACATGGTGTCACAATCTCTGCAGAGAAGCTGAGCAATAGGAGCAATGATTTAGTTGCCTCCCCTCTTAGTTGAGGGATTCAGAGGGAGGGAGCCTGGGATTCAGTTTCATCTTCTGCTTGATCCCATTTAATCCACTACCTCATATTTTCAGAGATATTTTCATAACTGATAACTTGCATGGTATTTTGGGTTTAGTGTGCAGACTTCCTTTGCCACTAGTCTTACATTTCGTATAAAACACTTATGTAAATCCCGCAGGCAGTGCTTGGAACTCTTGATGCCTTCCTGTCTTTTCAGTAGCATTTCTGAATAGTGGCTTCTAAAAGTCATTATTTCTGGTTTAAGTGCGTCTAACTTCGGTGGATCTTGTCTGGCTTAGTTTTGCGCATGCTTAACATTTGTTTCATGAGTAAAGAACTATCTTTGCCCTGCTCAATAGCCTGAGGTGTGCACAAAGCCCAGGCTTTATTTTCTTGAGTAGCCAATGTGCATTAAAAAAATTAGGCACACAGGAGCTGACAGGGCAAACGAAGCCACTTTCTTTGCTGCCTTTCCTTGCAAGCTAGTGAAGAGACAGTTTAAAAGATCTAGAATGGAAAACTGTAGCAACGTCACTTTATTTTTCAGCGTTTGTTAATAAAGGAGCAACTACCTCCTCTTGTTCCCTCCTCCGCTGCCCTCGCTGCGTGCTGCGCGTTAGGAGCGCAGTGCTGCTCCTGCCTTTCTCCAGGCAGTGTGTGCTCCGTGGGGAGCGAGGCGAGGACAGACAGGAGAGAGGAGAGACCAGGCTGCAGGGGTGGAGAAAGAGTGCTCTCCTTCCAGGAGAGGTGCCTCTCCTCTAGCTCATGGTCAGACCCCTCTGGAGCTGGTCCTGGGTGAGTACATCACACCGTGGTCACTCGTGCCTTACTGCTGTAACGGGTAGCTCCTCTCATCTGCATAATTCATCTCCTGGCTCAGTAACGCAATCCCAGCGGCTGGAGAATTTCAGGTACAGGACACTAATGCTTCTAATGGTAACTTTCTTGCTATGCTTTGCATAGGATAATTTTATGCTGTGTGGACAGTATTTTGTGTTCGGAGGTGGGGTGTGCAAGTGGTGTGTATGATGAGTAGCAACTTGAGTTACTTGTAAGTCATAAGGCAGATACGTGGGCTTGTAAGAGAGAGAAATGTCCGTTATTAGCTTCTACAGCCAGAAGGCAAATGATAATTGCTTTGAAAACATCCCCTACGCGTTAATTTTAGAAGGTACAGTGATGGAAATGATTCATTATAATAGAACCATTTATGTAAAAAGAAAAACTAAACTTACTGTTTTGGCAGGATTTATTACTGAAGGATGGTGATGTACCTGAAATACTAATCAGCTGCTTATACTCTCGTTAGCAATTGTCACGTAGCATACCTCCAAGCTCCTTATAAATGCAATGTTTTGGGATGAATTTAATAGGTAAGAGTAAATGTTCAATATTTCCAATACCTGGAAAGGAAAAAAACAGCTTATTAATGATTTTTATATAATAATGCTTGTACTTTGCGTGGATTTCTGTTTTAAAAGTTTCCATCCTTTCTATTTAAACATTATCTTTCAAAAATGCACCTTGCCTTGTCAGAATTTCACATGCACTATTGTTTAATTCATTTCTTTCCTAGCTGTGGATTTTTATTTGTCTTGAACTTGAGCTGAGACACCAAGAAGCAAAATATTCAAATGTCTGTTTTGGAAGTTTGAATTTATTTCTAAACCAACTGAACCTATTAAGTAAAATTAGACCATGTATTTTATTAGAACATGGAATGCATCACTATTCCTGCTCCTCATTGGAAGTAGGGATAAAGGAAAATAGGTGACGAAAATAGTTTTGATAAATACAGCAACAAATGTGCATGTTGTCATGCTTTGCGTAGCCAAATTTTGCTTGTCCTTGAATTTTGAACAAAATCACAGTGCAGTTTTAGCTGAAATTCAGATGGTACCGAATATCTGCATAGGGTGATATATTTGGATTTGCAAATGCTTATATGAAATTTATGACTCCTCTGAAAGGAATTAGCTGAAAAGGGATTCTCAAAAAGACTTCTTAAGGGTTCAGGTTACATCTGAGATATTGGCAGACATTCTGCCGTTCATCCATTTAGCTGAAAATGTATCTAGGACCAAAGCTTTTTTCCTGTCCTCTGAGAGAGGCAATCCATACTTTTAAATATGTTCATATGTGGGCAAGTCTGTGAAAGTGAATTCTGCCTGAAAATAAAATACCCGGCGTTGGTAAAGCGGGGTTATGTAACGAGCATTGCATAATAACTGCATTTAATGGTATTCTAATAGGAGGTTACTTTTATCACTGTTTCTTTAGGAGAAAATGTTGCAGGTATGAGACTAATTATCCTCCTTCTTTAAGGTTATCCGATGTCCTAATTATCAAGGAGTGTCCTTGCTAACAGTGACAACCCTGGCATCTTGGAGGCTTTACTGAAAATGGGGCAATGTTCTAATTTCAGAAAAATCCCATGTCAACCAGATTCCTGAGCAGGTCCAGAGCCTCACATGGACTCTGAGGACACCGCATCCGTCTGGGGTGGTACCAGTGCTGGATGCTGCTCATCTTGTGAGAAAAAGGTGTGAGGTACAGAGCTGCTCCTGCAGCCAGCTGTCCCACTGCTGGGGACAAGCACTAGTACAGGTACAAAACCCTTCCTCATCTTAGATGTAAAGGAAAGAAACGGTGTTTTCTGTTTAGACGTGTATTCAGTTTTGCCTTTCTGTAACTTCCCTGTAGCTATGAAGCTAATGATTCGTCATGAGAATGGGCCAGCCAAATCAGGTCCATTGTCCTTTTCCGCTTGAATGGAAAGACCAGGCAACGAACGAATACTGGAGTATTGGAAGGAGTTTCCACAGAGGTAGAAGCTAAACTTAAAGGAAGAACAGCTCACTGCACTCTCTGTTCTCAGGGAGTTGTCAGAAGAAAAAAGTGGGTTTGAGAGGCATTCACATTTGTTTGACTACTTTGTTATCGCTGGACTCAAACTCAGAGTATTTTACATGTATTTTAAAAGAAGGAAGTTGATGGGTTATTTAAGAGTTAGTCAAGTACAACACAGAGAAATCTGTGCTTTCTGGAGGACCGACTGAAACTGAATTTACTGTGTTTTAAAAGGGTGCTGTGACTTCTCTGGTTGCATAAATATCCAAAGGTTTCTTCTGCGGAAGAGGTGGCTGTGATTCCTCGGTTCTGCCCAGCTAAACCAGGTACACCTGTAGGGTCCTTGTTCTATTTCACTGAAGTTCTCTCTGATGGAAAAATCCTGTGTAATTGTGTATTTTATTTGAATCCAAACTTTCTAGTTTTCCTGGCACAGAGACCTTAATAAATTTGAGGACTTAAACAGAAACTGTTAAAGTGTTCAACTCCTTCACTGTCCTCAAAATGTTGGGGAGCAATTGCTCCATGGCATCTAGGACATTGAGTATTGCAGTTGGCTAGGCAGGCAGCCCTCTTGTGCATGTAAGTGGCTTAGTAGAGTATTTAAATGCACAGTTGTGTTCAGTGTGGCAATATCATGTGAAAGCTCTCCAGGAAACGACATGTGTTTTTCATGTGTGATGGTGTGTCAGGACACGTGGGAAAACTTGCCTATGTGGGGTTCAGGGTTATAAATGTATCACAAACACATCCATGCTGTTTGCATTGAAGTGGCAACTGTTCTTTTAAATTAACAGTTCTAGTCACTGTAGCTTTATTCTGTAACAATATAAATAACTCCGTGTCAGTTCATCAACACCTGAATGACTTTCAAAGAATGTAGGGTTTTTTATTTACACTGGCTGACTCTGACCTGGGTAAGTGGCAGTTCTAGGATTTCATTATTTCCCCTTCTGGTATTTTGCAGTATAAAATGTCAGCATCTGCCATCTCAGTTTCTTTCCTTTGTTGGAAAGATTTTGTGTACTCCCACTTATTGTAATTAGAATAATGATGCAGAGTTTTCTCAAGGTGAAGAAAACTACTGGAACCACAAAATAGAACATGAGCAAGCTGTAATTGCCTAGTTTCTTAAGTGAAGGTATGAAACTCCCAAAGAATGATTATAAGTTTTTGTAGGGAAGGTGTGCTGTTAGTATCAGGAGACATGTCAGTTCTTAACAGTGGCTGATAATTAGGGGCTGAGCTTTCAGCTGAGGTAAAGGAATGATTTGAGCCGATGTGCACTGATAAAAGTGGCTGTGGAACCATTTGTAAGCTATTTACTGTTGTAAAAAATAGAAAGTGTTTGCATTTTCTATATTAATTCCATAGGGAGCATGACAATGATAATGCATCATGTCCTACAGTCCTTCTTGCTGTTAATGAGATTTGTATGTGTTGCAAAATCCATATGCATCGTAACGCAAAGTTTGTTTCAGGGTGCCTTAGAAAGCTGTTCAGTCATTGTTTAGGGAACTTTAGTCACCTTTAAGTAGCCGAAATCCAGTCCTAATTGAATTTGCCTTTAAAAGACTGCTGCTCTGAACTTCACTGCCCAATCATTTCATCTGAATATGGACACAGATTTGGTTAGCAGGTTGTAAATTTAAAAAGGCTTGGAGCCTGAATGACCGTATCCACAGACAGCTGACCTCTCTGTAACAAATACCTTTTTCATGCTGGCTCTCCTTTTAAAGACTGTCTAGGCAGGCTGGAAATGATGTTCCTATTTAGACAACTCAGCCAAACTAATCTGTGCCTGGTGAGTTCTGGCGGTGTTATAGGTACCTGAGAAGCAGAAGTGAGGATGTTGGTTTGTAACATGAGATGGAGTGGGAAAGCCATGCTACAAAGCAGCATCAGTAGGTTTTCTTTCAGCTGAATTCCATGGTGGATATCTGTATTGATACTAGTCTTTCCCTGTCTTCTCCATTGGGTCACAGTTCTTTGGAAGAGGCTTAGGGTCTTCTACTGTCTTTAGACACTTTGAATGACTCCTTCATTCTCCAGTTTTTCTGCTTGTCCATCTTCTTCGATGCATGGTATGACAGCAGTGCTCTGCTGGTGCCATGGACAGACTCCACTTTCCACATCTCTACAGGTGCTGCAGTTACACAACTCCTTCTGCCCAACTGCTGAGTATGAGATAAGACTATAAGACATTTAAGAGCTAAATTAACATCCTTTCCCGTGCCAAGGGTGCTACCCCTAGTTACTAGTTCTGCCAACTGCCTCCCTGTTGCTTTTTCTACTTGAGTGCTGATCTTACTTTGGTTAAACAGAGAAGAGAATGACTTCATGCACAAGTTCTCTCTTTATTAATACTGTGGCTTCACTGAAGTGCTAATTGATTTGGTCCTTTGTTTTTCTGCCACTTCACATGATTCCTGCCCACCTCAGTGCACATCCAGACCTTTCCCAGCAGTGCCCTTTGGGATAAATTTCAGTCTTGGGAAAGTTGGTTGAGTTACAAATCTCTGAGTGCTGCTGTGATTTGCTGTTGTTTGCATGTACTTTTACCAAAGCCGCCTTCTTCAAATTGCATTTGTAAAACAAAGGTATAGATGATTGATAATCTCATAGTGTCTTGGACCCTAATGCTGGTGTTCAGCTTTAGGTGTTGCATTCTCGTGTATGCTGTAAAACTTCCCATATAGCAAGAACCAGTAGTGCTTGGATTATTTTGGGGAATGCTGCTGAAGCTACTGAACAGATTCATATATTTATTTTCCCCTTAACAATCAAAATTGATTTTTTTTTTAGCAAGGTTGCCTTGATAGCAGCAGTGAATGGAGATTTGTAAATGTATCGAACTCCTTCACTGGTGGGAGCTGAATCCCCGAATTCCAATATTTTGTGGACTGAAGGAAGAGAGTTTCTGAAAGAATCTCTTATGTGGCTAATCCTATATGTAAGAAATGTAGTTAATCTTTATTTGCAGAATTTGACCTTGAGTTTGAAATGTGGTTCTGAAGATGCATTCTTGGTTTACCTTTTCCATCAAATGGATGTGCTTCATTATATGTAAAAGGTTTTCTTATTTTCCTCAGTACCAATTATGAAAACTGATCATTGATTCTGAAAATGAAGTCCTACTCCCAATGATTTTGGCAAATTATATCCAAACTCTTCATTTACTCTCAGTGGTATTGTGTAAATGATGGCATCGTATAAGCAATGAAAGCAGTTTGGTATGGCAGGTAGACCTTAAGTGCGATTTGCTTGATGCCTGAGCCAAAATCTGGTCACTAGACTTCTTAAAAACTGTCAACTTCACTCTTTTTAACTTTCTCTCTGTGTTTAAACCTTGTGAAGTTGCATCAGGAGTGCTGGGTCCAGTCTTGGTCTCCCCAGAACAGGACAAATACAATTGGAGGAAGTCCAGCCAAGAGCCATCAAGGTAAGGATCACGCAGCATACAAGGAGAGGTGGAGTGAGCTGAGGCTGTTCAGTCTGGAGAAGAGATGACTTAGGGGGCTGCTCTTCAGTGGCCCAGTGGAGAGTTGTGAAAGAAGGCAGAGCTAGGCTTGTCTCTCAGGTACACAACAAAAGGATATGAGGTAATAGATAGAAGTTGCAATAATGGAAATTCTGATTAAATATAAAGAACTTGCTCACCAGGAGGATGTTCCACCATGGGAACAGTGGCCCAGATGGGTGGGAATCTCCATCCTTGAGGATATTCAGGACTCAGCCAGGTATGACCCTATTTCACATTTAAAGTTGTCAGTGAGTTGGACTAGGTGACCTTCAAAGATCCTTTCCAACCAGAATTATCCTATGGTTTTGTTAAGAAACAAAATGGAGGAAAGGAGAAAAAAAGATGGGTTTAATTTGAAAGTAGAAACTCATGGAAGTGTGAGCCTGCGTTTTTGTGAGTCACATACAACTCCTGGTCTGATGGGACCTCTGGAGTCAAAGGGTCCTTCCAGTCTTAGAGCACTGATTTGAAATGGCAGTTCATGCTTTACAGTTGATGTGGGAGGTTATGCTTTCTGTGTGGCCAACTTGCCTTCCTTTTTGATGTTTTATATTCTTACATGGCAGATTTATGGTTTTCTGTTGTTGTCTTGAGTTGATTCCAGCAAGTGGAATTCAGGCAGGCAGAAGTGGAAGGTGGGGCCCTGGAATGGGTTGCCCAGGGAAGTTGTGAATGCTTCATCCCTGGCGGCGTTCAAGGTGGGGTTGGACATAGCCTTGGATGGCATGGTTTAGTGGGAGGTGTCCCTGCCCATGGCGGGGGGGTTGGAACTCGATGATCTTGAGGTCCTTTCCAGCCCTTACTATTCTGTGATTCTGTGATTCTGTGTGCTGAAAGAGGAGTGAAAGCAGCACAGGCTTGTCCTGTGTAGGGAATTTGAAAAACATTACAGGTATAGTCTCAAAGTCTTTCCATTTTAAATGTTATTATGGAGTTGCTTGCAACAGTGCTAAGTGACCTGCCCCACATTTCTAGATGAGGTTTCCATTTACTGTGTGAAATTATATAAAAGTTAGGGCAATGAGAAAAAAATGTCGACTTAATCTGGACTGCTTGAGTCCATGTACTTTGTGCTATGCAAGAAGTTTGTCACTCGTTTCTGCATTATAATTACAGTGCTTCTTAATTAGTGTTTCTGGTGTTAAAGCACCCTTCCTGGAAGTGTCAGTTTCCATTGGTGAATTATGCTGCAGTGGGATTAGTGATAGATGCATCACAAAATAGTAAACAAAACATCTGATAATTGTCTTGATAATGGCCTGTATCTGAGGGGGAACTGTAGGAAAAGAAGACAATGAGCTATGACAAAACATACACTCTATTAACTTGAAGGTGGCACTTCTAAAATGCCGGGTGGGCTGATTACGGTTAAAGGGATAAAAATGAGTGGGTAACTACTGCTCCTTCCCTTGTTAAAAGGAAAATTGCCAGGGGAAATCTCACTTCATCCTTTAGAGGCCTCAGTGGGTAGGATGGACAGGCAGAGCAGAGATAGAGGTGCCCGGCGAGGTCAGAGCAGGGCCAGGGTGCAGGTGGTCCTGCAGCTAGAGCTCTGCCAGTCAGATGTCTGTCCTAGTCTCGGGATGCGAAGAAAAAAAGGGGGGAGAATTAAAGTAAACCCTTATTTTCAGAGGCAGTTTGCTGGCAGAATGAGATGCTCCTGCAGACAGAAGGCTTCCCAAGGCTTTCGGGATATAATTGTTAAAGGGAATTTTAGCTGGGTAAAGCCTGACTTATTTGACCTGCACAAAAGCAATCACTGCCTTCTTTCCCTGTCAAGTGTCTGTGCTGTGCTGTGTTGGGGTTACTCTGACGGTGTTTTTTTAAACGAGTCTTTCGGTACATCTCCTTTCATTACCACTCTAGTGTTTGCAGACATACCTTAAGTAATGGTCCTTCCTTCTGTAGAAGCTGAAAAGCCTAAGATATTGCTGTTCCTGGTACATAGGTAATGTGGGTTTTGAAATGTTGACCCTTATTCAAAGGGCTACTTTTATAGTGTTCCTTTCAGTATTGATTCTGAGCATGGATTTGCAGGTACCTAAGTTCACTGTAGTTCTTAGGCCTAGTGCATAAATTGAGATGTTCCAGAACAGTACTGGTTAACACACTGCTAAACAAATGATCTATTGGCTAAAAATGTCTTGGAAGGTTGATTCTGGGAGAGAATTTTAAACAATTAGAGTCAGTTCCCTGTAAGATGGAGGCATAGGTCTGAGGCCATAATCCAAAAAGGAACTGTGTTTAATTTAAGTAAGAATCTGGGAATAAACCACAGAAGGTCATGAATGTCACTAATGCTGAATGGGAAATAGAAAGATTCTAGAGATAAGAAGTAGAACTAGAATTTGAAATGTATCTGTATCAGCAGGTCATTTGGTGCATTAGGAGCAGATCAATGGCTTGAAGCAGTGTTGGGGCCTCTACATCTGTGCAGGTTTTATGTTGGACTAGATTTTGTCTGAGCCTTTGGACTGCATGGGCTCACTGCATGTGACAGCTTTCCAAAGACCTGTGATTGTTTCAGATCTGTATGTGGTGGATGCTTTTGGTGTGAACCTGTAGTGGGGCTTCTGCTTTGCTTCCTCCAAAAGAAATTTAGTTCATGAGCCCCAAAGCTGTTCTGCAAACTGAACTGACATGGAATAAAAAGGGATGGTTGTAGGAGTTGCTTCAGAGCTGCAGTGTTGCTCGAAACCAAAATGTGAATGTAGAGCATAGCAATGTCATCTAGCTGTGAAGCCTGTTGTAAAAATACATGCTCCTATCCTCTGATGGAGAAGCAGAGGTCCTCCTCTCTGCAAGCAGAATTTATCAAAAGGAACTCTATTGGGTTAAATCCATTTTTTTTTGAAGTCTGTGGCAAAGCTTCAACTGAAGTAAATGAGAGTAGAATTAGGCCAACACTGATCACTTAAGGGAGATATAAATCTAGGCTAGAGAAAAGGCAAAGATCAACTCTGCACAGATACAGAAATAGTTTGTCTGTTATTCCACTTGTGACTCCTGTGTGCTTCAGTAGGAGTTGGAGGGCTCATTTCTGGGGCAAATGTCACTGAAATCATCACACCGAGTTTTAACACTGGGTTGGTGCTTATCAACTGGGAGGATGTAACTGTCGTGCAGTTCTGGCTGCAGCACAGCATTTCTGAATGTGGACACTGCTTTTGGACGTCGTTAGACCTGTGAAATGCTGCAGGTAATGGTAGGCTTTGATAAGCCCTTTTCCACCGCTATAACTTTACTCTTGGTGTTACTATTCTTTAGACTTCCTTGAGAACTTGTAAGCAAGGACAAGTAATTCGAAGTGAAATGCTTTCATATTTCTGTGCTGAGACACTAAATAGCTTAAGTGAGACTAGTCAGAAAGACTACAGCAAGTGGCTACAGCAGCAGTATTACTTTTTCCTCTACCATCTGTGATAACAATGTTTGGATCTCTACAGGAGGAGGCCACCTATACTTTTACATATCTGTTTTTTCCTCTACTGTGAATAGCAATGACAGTACAAAAAAATCTGAATTTTGCTGTGATGCTGAAGACTTGAGCTCCTTTTCAGTCACCAATTTGCTCCTTATTTGCTTTTCTTCTGTTGTGTTTGGACGCAGTCTTTCTAATCTGTTCGGGAATAGCAGAGAGGCATATGTCACTGGAGTAAAAGAAAATAGGCCATTTAAGAGATTTTCTGTATCTGTGTGCTGGGATTTCATTCTGGTGCCTGAAACGTCGTCTGCAATAGAAATATTGCTCTGATTATAATGCGTCGAAAGGAATGACAAATCTACCAGTGGATCTTATGCAATGAAAATGGCAACTTCGCGTGATTCATGTTTCTTCCTTTCAAAGCGGGGAGCTAGTCTGAAAAGGATAAGCTTGTGTCTCTTGGTCCTCTGGCTTCTGTGCATCTCTTCTGCGGGTACATCTTTATACGGATAGAACCCTGGGGATGTTTTAATCAGAAGAGAATAAGCGCTTTGCAATTGCAGCGTGGCTTCCTGTCTACTCTGAACTGCATCCTCAATTATATTAATCTGACTGTTGCCTATTTAAGCATCGTGCTACATCTTGAATGACAGTGGGGTAAACAGATTCAGCAAATAAGCTGTTGTTCCTGTGTGCGTGCGAGTGACAGATCAGGTCAACCAGAGAAGCAGATAAACAGGCACATGCACAGATTTTCCTGTGTCATTGCCTTTTGGCTGTGACGTAAACGAAGAGCAGGAGTACAGAGAGTGCTACAGGAATGTTTTTCAGCCTGTTAAAAGACAGTGTAGAGTGTACGTGGTTTTGGCAGTCATGGGAAGACATGGGTGAGCTGCAGCTTTGGAAAATGCTGAAATAAGTTTAGATGGTAGAAGAACATTTTTGCTATTTGCATAATTTCTTGACGGTCACTTGAGTTGCTGGTACAGAGGTACGGAGATGGTCTGTTCTGCTCATTGTATTCCATGGGTGCAGACTCTCAAGTGCTGAAATTATTGTTGACAGTGGGACTGAATGCGCTTCTTTAAATGGCTGTGCCTGAACTTGCTAAGTTCTGTTCTTGCAAGGAATTACAAAAAGCAACAAAAACATCAGGTTATTGAGGAACATATCTGAGGAAGTGGTTTACGTTCACTTTCAAAAGCAGCAAAAACAATGGACACTCAAACTTCTGCGAATAAAGCTGTGTATTTAAAGTGCTCACCCCAGATCTTTGCACTGATTACAGAGGTGTATGTAAGCTGTACCAAGAGGTGCTATCTGGGTAATCTACAACCTGGCTGGGTTGCTCCCTGACATCGGCAGCCGACTGCATATGCATTTTGGGATGACGTGGGTTCGGTGCATGCAAGTCGCAGATGTGGTTTAGGTTTTGATTAGTTTTGCTTAATTTTCTGAGATACAAGTTTATATTTTTATTTTTAGGTGTTGTATTCAAACATGCAGAGATTGTTGTTGGCGAATTGTCAATTTCCTTTCGTTATTCTCAAGGTTGTGGGGGGAATGCTATCCCTGTCTGACTGCTGATTAAAAAACAGATTCAGAGATTGCTCAGAATTGCTAGAAGTAAGGTGGCTTTAATTCCCTGATGTGTGAAATGTTGCCGATGGGTCCACAGAATATAACTATGAGAAACAAATCTGTTGTCAGGAGGTGTGAATTTGCTTCTCTTGGAAATATATAGGAGCTGATTAGTATGAAAACCTTGGCAACAGCTGGATTACGTTTTTTGTTTACTTGCAGATTTCAGGTATGAAGTCAGTGCAGCGGGATGAGTCAAACAGTGCTCTAAGATTAATCATGGAAATCCCAGTGTTTACAATGTGGTTGTGTTAAACTAGTACACCTTGTACACAACCTGCTACAGATACAGTTGATAATATCACTGATTCTTGCTGTGTTTAGACATAGCTCTCTGCAGAACTTGTGACAAATGCAGGTAATTCCTGTTTACCCCTTCTGCCTGTAGAGGCAGGGATTTAATTTTGTTGATTCATTTGTAGATATATCTACATTTCTAATAATGGAATCCTTTGCTTGGGCCTGGTGACTGATAGAGCGACGTGGAGTTATAGTGAATCCGTGACTATCATTCATGGTGAGGGAATTTCGGAAGTTCAGTTGTGACATGAAGAATTCAGAGATTTAGCAAAGCCCTTTTGGTTTAGAAGTGGGCAGCAAAATATCGTAGTAACCAAATGATGTTTCTGTAGCAGCGTTTATACCTAAAAGAGTTGAGAACCCAACAAATCCATAAAGCAATATAATGTACTAGACGTAGCTTTGGAAATGGGAGTTATCAATCTATCTCAGCATTTTGGGGGTTATTTCTTCCAAATGTCTCAAGATACTTCTTCCAAAAATTCCCTTTTAGGCATTTTTTGATACTCTGATAGGAAATGAATGCGAGACTTACTTAAATTTCATTTTCAAGTAATCACTTCATAGTCAAAAGCCAGAACATTCTGTGTTGCGTCACTTTCTGAGAGGTATAATCAACAGAGGACCTTTACTTTTCTTCCCCAGAAGCTTTATTTAGATGAAGAAAGAGGAAGAAAAAGTATGCTAAAAAAATACGCTAAATTCCATAAGATCTCAGTTATCCCCCAAGTGTGTTCTGCTTATAAGAACAGTCATTGGGTTTACGCTTTTAGTTTTCAGATCTGCTTGGAATCAGAAGTTAAAGCTGTAGTTTCTGGTGAATGCATAATTAACAGCACTTAATCTAATTGAAACAGAATGTTTCAATCTCAAATTGTTAATGGTTGTTGTTTTGGTGGAAGTCATTGCACACACATGTGACCATTCCCAACACTTCCACATCCAGTTTTGGTCTCCTCAAAAGCAGCTGTGAAGTTTGCTGAAGTCTTTAGAACTTGGAATGTTTCACAAAGTGCTAGTGCTTGTTGTCTTCTAACGTAGAAGAACCTGAGGAACGTAGGAAGTTAGGGTTTGGTCCCCTGTTCATTTTATTTCATTTGAGATTTGAGCAGAAGTCTCCCATCTGCCTGGGGCGAATTCTAATAGTCTGTAGAACTATTTTCACACTTTCTCCTGCTGACCATTAAATATGTGATGAGTTGGGTTTTTTTTTTCCTACAAAGTGGAGCAGTTTCATCTTGAGAGACTAAAATCACAGCGTTTTGGTCTGCACGATCAGGTATAAACCTTGGCTGGCAAATAGAAGTGGTGCAGTTAGATATTTTCACCCCACTGCTGGTGGCCTGAGGGCAGTGCTGGCTGAAAGGGGCAGCAGGTAGCGTGGAAAGCCCCTCTTTGGGCAGCATCCTAGGCTTATCCTAAGCTAAAATTGCAGGGTAATTGCAGACAAATGGTGCAGTTTGATTGAGTGACATAAACCTAAGATGCTTATCTAACAGCTAGGTAATACTGAAAAAGGCAGTGCTTTGCAGAGCTGTGGGAAGAGGCTTTTGCTGCTCCATTTGTTCCATGCTGCCACTTTAATGACCATGCCATAAGGACACATGGGAAGTTAACCTACAAGGAGTTGTTTTCTTGCTTCACCTCCCCAAGCAGACTCACTGTTTGTCTTGCAGAATATATATAGGGTCAACAAATTATATATTCTAATAGCAGTATAGTTATCCAGCACTCAGTATTGATTACAATTGAAAAGTGTACATTTGTTCATGAATAAATAGTGCTCATGTTCCAAAAGGAAAGATTTCACTGAAAATGCTGTCAGCCTCTTAAAAAAATACCTGTTCAGCCCAATTGCCTCTGCTCATCCGCATCCCTGTGGTTCAGAGCTGAGCAGGGAGTTGTTCCCAGAACAGTCAAGTAGTTTGCTGGAAATAGATTTTTAGATCAACACATTTGATTACAAGGAGAACTCAAACTAGTGCACTTTGTGCAACACAGGTCTATGTTCTCTGTGAGAGACATGGTTAAAATCAGCAAACAGTTATGCTCTGTAGCAGCTGAGCCATCCAGATGGTCTCAGTTTATCCCTCATTAAAACACATTTCAGTGTTCCAATCGTTAGATAAAGATAGGCCTGAAGAGCTGTGGCAGGGCCCATATCCTAAAAGAAAGGTCACAAGCATTCAATGAGAGAAAATACCTCTCGAAGCAGCACAGGGCCTGGCCTGTGCACCAGTTTCACAGCAGGACAAGGCAGCTCCCAGCATGGGAAGCTGGGTCAGAGGGATGCATGGAGCAGCACGCCTGTGGGTCCTTCCAGCACTGCCATGTACCATGGGCTCTGCCCTCTCTTGTATTTGTGCAGGCTGAAATTACTGATTTCTTGATTTTCTGGAGATATTAGAGCTCTCTGATTTCAACGACAGCCTAGGACTTGGTATTATTGATTCAATTTCTTGCAAGTAATGGCAGCACTGCAGTATGATGATGAAAGCGAGTGCTGCAGCACGTGGTGATATCCATCCTAGATCCTAGAGAGTGCCTGTGGATGATCTTGTCTGTCCCTTCTTCTGCTGTTACTTGAAGGAGGCAACAGAAGAAAAGCAGCTGGAACAATCCTACCCACATGTTAGATGGCCCACAGAGTACCATGATACTCAACTGTAACTTTCCATCTTCCCTCATTTGCAGGGGAATTAATGTGGATCCGATTGTGCTGAAATTTGAGTATCTGCTGAAGGGCTTTGCTGGGCAGGAGTCTATGTATCCTTCAGCTATGTCATTCATCAACCTGTTGTCCAGTGATGACCAACAAGAGAATTACTGCGAATGATTCAAAACCTAGGTGGAAATTCTTGAAGTATTTATCTCCTGTGTTTTGATAACTCCCTATTACTGCTCTGGAGCCACGAGAAATTAAATGCTTGTATGGAGTTACAGTTAAGATAACGTTTAGAGAAAATTCCTATTTCTTACTTGTCCTCTTACTTTTTCCCCCATACATGCAGATAGCTCATGTAGTTTAAGAGATGCAGAGTGGGAAGATTAATCTCTCTTCCCCTTTGCAGCTCCTAAAGAAAGTTACAGCTTTACAGTTTCGAAAGAGAACATTTTATTTTTAAGTTGCTATTAATAGAATAGAAAATTAAAGGCTCATCACGGTTAGGATGAGATCTCGATTGAACTTGGCAAGGAAGAAGCTATTTAATAGAAGTACCAGGCATGATGATGGCTTTAAAATAAACCTGTGTGTTTATAGCTAAATTATGAGATGATAATCTGTTGGTCTATTTAAAACCGTGTTTTAGGAGGAGTTTTAGGATGGCCCCATAAATAACGTGGTGGTGTTAGTATGTCCCATCCTGCTGTTTTTATTTTGTGGCTAATTGTATGATTTTAAGGTTGGGCAGCAACATATACTGCATAGCTGTGATCACTTTTTATCCATCAATTGATGTCTGCTGCTATCAATGTATTTTTCAAAGCCACCAGCTAGGATAATGTGCTTGAGGGAAAATTATACCCTACATCAGTGGTTTTGTTACAGCATGTTGTACATTATTGGTAATTTGAATGCACCCAGATAAAAATAGAAAGGTTAAATAGTTTTCCAAATGTTGCTGCTGTGAAGCAGAAGAGTAGTGTCTGTACTGTATACATTTTTGAGGGAAGAGTGATTCCCCCTCCGCCCTTTTAAAACAGCTTGCTAAATCAAATAGTTTTCTTTAGAGCTGAATGTCAAGAACAGTTCGCTTTGGAAATGGCTCTCCCCAGATTCTTTTTACTCTTTCTAAGGAGTTTTTGGGACAGCTTTGGCACATCCCTCCATGTCCAGGCGTGGCCAGGTGATGTGGTGCTGCACCACTCGGGAGGAGCTGAGATCAGACAGTGCCAGTCACCCTGCAGCTCGCTCCCTGCTCTGTCAGCTCTAGTGCAGGGCATTAGTTTGCTCCTTGATTTTATTCCCAGTGGTGTTAGACCTTTGTCATCTTGCTCAGGTGTTTTCAGTAGAAAGGAGCAATGTCATTTTTGTGGTTGGGGTATTTATACGGTGTGTCCCTATGATTTCTGTAAAGCTGCAGTTTGTAATTTCTTTTTCCAAAACAACTTCTTGATTCTCTGTATGTGAGAATAATCCATGCAGGGAGCGTTTAGCAAAAATCTGGTATTTTGATCGATTTGACTGATGCATATATACTTTTAATCCTTTGTGAATGTCCTATTTAAAATCACTGCAGGCCATCACTGTATGTCTTTCAGCTAGTGCCCACTGAGATTTAAAACCTCCTTTTTGGCTGCTGTCTTTCTTAAGAGTGACCTTGGATGACAGCTTCTATTGTACAACTGAGTCCTGCAGGGAATTTTCTTTTCCTTTCTCTCTCATTTCTCTCCCATCCTTTTACATGGATTTATGTGGTGCTGACTTATGTCTCTGGTAGCTCTGCTTCTATTTCAGTGTGGTTAAGATGTTCATAGCTAGAAATCACTGTGGAGAAGACATGTTTATGTTTGATTTTTTTTGATAGATTTAAAGTTTCATGGTAGAAGTTAGATTCTATCTTCCACCAATGCTGCCCACCCTTCTGCCCTAATTAAATAGAATAAGAATCACATGTGCTTTTCATGGCAAGTGATAGCAATAAGCTACCTAATGACTGGCCATACAAGTTGGGAGAGGTGTAGGTGGTTTTGCCTTTGTGTGGGGGCTGCATGTGGTGTCTCTTTTAGCTCTGTTGGGTGTACTCTTGAAAGCCTCTAAGGAAACTCTAACCAAAAATATAGTTTCAATTGCAAGATATTATTGTAACTTTATATTACCTGCAGAATCTGTGCATGCTTGGGCTGAGGATGTTTGCATTTGGAGCTGGAATGGAAAGCTCTCAAGGTTTGGATCTATGGTTAGTAGGTAAGAAAGGTAATTTCAAGTTTTTATGGAGAAATTTTGTGAAGCTGGGCCTTTTGATATGACTCTAAAAATTTTATGCAGTTTTTTTTTGGAGCACAATCCAAATGTTTATGAAGAAAGGTGGGGTTTGGCTTCTACCATATAACTTGTTTTTCCCAAGGCGCAGCAAAGGTGAAGGATTTTGATTCCTGTGCTTGTGTACTTATGCACAGAGTTCAGTGGCATACAGGAAATTTGAACAGATATGAAGTTTTATAGGAACTTAATTCTAATATGTGTGCTGGACACGTTGAAATACTGGTAACTTCATTTTTCAGTAATGCAAAATCTCTTGAAGTTTGCTTTTTAGATTTGTTATATTTTCACGTTGTGCTGCTTTTGGATTCTGAGGCATATATGAGTATGTTTAGGCATGCTGTGTAACGTATGTTCATACAGCAGGGTAAGCTTTGTTTTTGTATGTTTAGTTAACTGATCTCAGGAGGTAGGTAAGGCAGCTATGTGTTTTAATTTGACATAATTCCTTATCAGATTTAGGGGTGTGAGCAAAACAGAAGAAAGAATGCAATGGTGTTGTCAACACTGTAATAGGAATTGCTTTGTAATTTCTTACCCATTACTGTATAAAATAGAGAGGAACTGTGCGTCTGTGGGGAATGATCAGGAAGTCAAAGGAAGGGGGAAAACTGTCAATAGAGAAGAAGAAAATAAAGATGGGGCTGTGTCCAGTGTGGAGCAGCCATTTTCTCCTCTGCAGAGGAGCGCTGATGCAGTTTGGGGTGCTTTGCTACCTAAAGATGAATAGCAACTGGGTGGCATGCAGGGCAAGCTTCTGGTGTCATGGAGATGGTCCAGAGGTGGGTCTGACTCCACAGGGCAGCCATACTGTGAGGAATACAGGATGTACGGTTTGCTAGTGGTGTGTGAGGAGCAAACCCAGAGGCAGCATAAGTTGTTTCACTGCTGGTGGCTGATGTAACTATGTAGGAAGCAGGATAAGAACAATCTGAGCTTAAGAGAAAGCTTTTGGAACTTGTGTGGCTTTTACAGGTGTACGTTGTGCTGCTGGGAAGCACTGGTGTCAGCTGTGAGTGATGTGTCGTGGGAGTAGATCACTTGGTCTGTCTGTACTGGCACCTGCTGGACTTATTCTCCTGATCAATGTGACGTATTGGCTCTTTGCTTAGAAATCCTGCCTGGCAAAACTGAAACATTCCATGTGGCTGATATCCTGGTACTGCATATAATACTTTTGTGGTTCTAGCCCCAAAAATGAAGATGGTCTCTTGCCTTGAAATATGTGTGCAACGCCACCACCAAAATCTGTCTTTGATGGTTCTTACAGCACCAAGTACAGTTGTCAATTATAATTTGGTCTCTCTGCTCTCATTTTAGTGGACTGCATATGAATTTTTTGAACAAATGGCATGCAGTTTTCTTTTCCAGCCAGTATGGGAGTAGTGTGCATGAGAAATGTGCATGTTCCGATGCCACTTGTATGTATTTCTGGTCGCTCGTTAAGGAGCAATATAATGCGCTTTTCTAACAACCAAATGATTTTTCTTTCATATTTTGTCTTCTTCCTCTTTCATTATTCTTCTTAGAGTCCTCTTGCGTGGAAGCTGTGTTTACTCAATCTCCTTTACCACCAATGGTGCTGCACTAAAAGCTTCAGTATTAGTTTCATGGCTTTAAATTGTAATAGCATAATAAGATGCCTCTAACAGTGCAGCCCAGGTGGCAGAAGGTAGGGCTGCAGACAGACTGCAGTGTAAGTCTGGGGTGGGTTTTTTGTATTTATGGGAGTTTTCCTTTTTTCCCCTGTTTCTTTTTCTTTCCCTGGGCCAGCTGTTCCTCCTGAAGATCTGTATCATGCTCCAGCATTTCATCTGCTGAGCAGTCTGGTGCCAACTGCTGATGGACCCAATGATGGCTGGCTTCAGCTGCCACAATGTTTGCTTGAGCCCCGTGCCTCTGGCCCTGCTGCTGGCACAGGGTTTCTTTTTCTTGAGAACCCTCTGACAAATATAAGGAGGAGTAACTCCAAAAATTTATTTCTCTGCTCTCAGTTTTAAAGCAATTTGTAGGTAAAAGACATTATTGCATGTATAAGGCTGACAGCAACCTGGTCTAGTGGGAGGTATCTCTGCCTCCATGGCAGGGGATTGGAACTGGATGACCTGAATGTCCTTTCCAACCCAAACCATTCTGTGATTCTATGAAATAGAGCATTTTTGGCTAAATATAGCAATCTGATTCCATTTTGGTATGGCTGTGCTGTGGCTCTCCTGTCTTTCAGCTGGCGGTCTGTTAATGTGCTCTGAGTTTCTTTCCTTCTTTTAAAGATGGACTTGTCTATCAGAGGGTAACCAGTCCCTTTCACTGCTGATGGTTGGTTGATTTATGTGATAGCTGCTGACAGAAGAACAGAGAAAACAGCATAGCAGGTCCGGGGCTGGTTTTGTTTGGTTTATTCTTTTCCCTGAATGGTTCCCCTTGGGTTGCTGTGTAGAATTTTGCATTTCTTTCTTGGGGATCTGAGTGTCAACACTTGATCATGCTACAGTAGCATGGAAATAGGTGTTAAAATAGGAAAGGTCTTTTCCATGAAAAATGGGTGGATTTAATCTTGCCTGTAAATTGCATGTGTTGTGAAGTATTTGCGGTCGGTTCTAGAGCAAACTGTGACACCTCCTAAATAATCATTGATCCCAGGAATACGGCTGTTAAAATAGGTGGTTTCAGTAAAACAGCCACTGGGTCTTTTGCGTGCTGGGTGTAATTTCTATCTACATTTCACGTTGAGGCACTGACTTCCCATCAGGTACAAGCCCTGCTGACCTGTTTGCCGTGTTTGCTGACAGAGGTTCAGTTTTTATTCTGGTTTCGTCATTGCCATTTGAGCTGACGTAAGGAGATACTGGTTGACCAAGCAAGAGGTGGTTTGGGCCTTTAACCCTCAGTGTTCAGAATAAGACACACCACAATGCGTTTTGCTGCAGCTGATCAGTTACGGATTTCCTCAGTCTTTATTATCTATGCTGTAGATCCATACTTACAAAAACCAGGATACAGAATCACAGAATCACAGAATAGTAAGGGCTGGAAAGGACCTCAAGATCATCGAGTTCCAACCCCCCCGCCATGGGCAGGGACACCTCCCACTAAACCATGCCATCCAAGGCTATGTCCAACCCCACCTTGTCAACTTTTACTGAAAAGTAATCCATCAAAATTGTATTTCACATTTATGAGTGCTCTTCCATTGTGCTTCCTCAGAAGGATAGATGTGCTGCTCTTGGTTCCATCTAAACAGGAAGAGGCCTCCATTTATCTCCAGCTTCTTTAAAAAATACTACAATTCTGGCCTCATTTAAGTGTTTGAGATGACTTTCATGACAAAATTTGAGCCAGTACTGGAAGTGTTTCTGCTGTCACTCAAGAACTCTCTGAACAATTAGCAAGGCACTTTCCCATGTTGGTTTTCTGACATTTACAGGCCAGAGGAGGATTGCGAGTAGAAATTGTAGCTTATTGATTAAAAGGCTGATAGATGGTTCAGACACAGATAATATTTTGAAGATAAAAGGTCTCTGTAAAATACTGTTCAAACATCCGAGAAGGGAAGGTAAAATGAGGTTAAGATATACATGCACTTACCAGGAGCAATGGCAGCTTCTACCACAGTACTGAAACTTTGAGTTAGTCTTAAGGTATGAAGATTAGAGAGGCCGGTTAATGGTGTTGTAATGAAATTATTAATAATGGACTTGAAACAAAAATTAGAAACCAGATTCAGTGGCCCTTATGAACACAGATTGAAAAAAAGCCCCCAGATTTTTGGTAGTGTGGGGTAGAGTAGGACTATCGGCTGTATTTAATCCGTGTCTATCAATCTGAAGATGTTATTTGTAGGGCACTAGAGAACTTCTTTCTTTTAAGATGCTCTGGAGAATTTACTGGTAATGAGATACAATCAGATACCAGGCAGATATAAGCACAGACTTCTCAAAATTCCTTGGCATTATGTGCTCGAAGCCAATACCTTCTTGATGGTAAAGGTCCCATTGTAATTCAAATTCTAGATTTAAGAAATCCGGTAATGTGTAAGCGCATGAATGAAGGACAAATGTGCAACGAAGCTCATACATGATCAGTAGATCTCTCTACTACACCACAGATGGATAAAGCATCTTTTGTGTGTTTTCTGCTAGAGAAAGGATGCCCCTGCCACAAGCTTGGTAACTGATTGCTGGATCCCAGGTCTGTGCTGGGATATGTTCCTTAGCTGATCAGCAGTTGCTCTTGGAGCATTTAACCTAGGTTCTTTTCCACATCTACTTTAATGATATCTGACTATCTGAATTCTGAATATCCTTAGTTTTTTTCCAGCTATGTTTTCAATTAAATTGATAATGAAGTTTGGAATTGAGCCTTCCTCGGAACAATGGTGCTGTGTTAGTCTCTGTATAAAATGAATGCAGATATACATGAAAACATGATTTTTCTAAAGCTTACAAAGATGTAGAATGGTCTGTGTTCAGCGCTGGAAGTGCAACACTGATGAGCAGGAATGTGTGTAGGGAGGTGGTGAATAAAAGAAATCCAGTAGCTGCTTTAGTGTGGAATTAGAGTCCTGAGAAGATAAATAGCTAATGAAAAACAACCTTTCATTTTATCACTGAGAGCAGAGCAAAATAAATTCATTTTAGTATTATCAAGAAATGAGAGAGGGCTCTTAACATTTGTGGCTAGTATGGAGTTTACTAGAGAACTCTGCACAGGAGGGGGCTTTGCAGTGAGCGCTGTTAGTGCCACGCAGGGCTCTGTGCCCCTTGAGGCTGGTGGGCTGGGCACCTCTGCAGCAGCCCCTGAAGTCACCAGGGGTTGGGGGTGTTGTGCAGCAAAGCCAAGACTAGTCTGTAACTCAGACAAGAGCTCAGTGATAAGCAGTAGTAAATGTGATTTGGTTTCTTATTGCAGTCTATCTCCTAACAGCGTTCCTAAAGAGTGAAATTCTGGCGTCAGAGGAGGAAGGATTTCATCTGCAGGACCTGATCCAGTCCTCCAGAAGTCATTGACAGAGTCATTTCATTGACTTTAATGGGACTGAATTGATTCCTTTAATAGTTTTGTTCCTGTTGGTAGTTTGTGTGGCTTTGCTGTAAACATTTACATGAGTAATGGTGGAAAACAGACTTGGTATCAAATTGTAGGCTGAATAACTGTACACTGGAGCAGGGCACTGGAAGTAGCTTTACTTAACAATTGTTATTTCAAGTTTCTCTCAGTGTACTGGTAAAAAAAAAGGATAATAATTGCAGCAAACTTGTGAGCTTGATTCTGTTTGGTAGAAGTCCCAGGTAAATAGGCTTGTTGTATAACTGCAGTGAATGACATTTTGTGCCCCTTTAATAAGTATTTATTTTGTGGCAGTGCCTTTTTTTGCCTTCAAATAATCAACAGTGTTTTACAGGAGGCATGGAATTGTTATCTATCCTACCTGATAACGAAACTGCTACAAGAAGTCCAAGCTGATCAGAAGCATGGATTCATACTTAAAGGACTGAAACAATTGTTTACTTGAGGAATTATGGTAGATAGTTGCCTATGATTTAAAAAACCCTAAAAACCAAACACCAACCAACCATATATATATATAATTAAAACAAAAACAAAACTGCAAAGCGAACTTTTATTTTTTAATCTTTTTAAAATAATACCTTAACTTTGTATTTATGTCATCATATTAATAGGGGAAATATATTTCTAAGAACAATTGAATGAAGCATCCGTTTTAGTTGGCATGTACAAATGTCTCATCCCTGCATGTTCATCATAGAACCACAGACTGGTTTGTGTTGGAAGGGAACTTAAAAGCTCATCCAGTTCCAGCCCCATGCCACAGGCAGGGACCTTTTTCACTAGACCAGGTTGCTCCAAGCCCCTTGTGTCCAACCTGACCGTGAACACTGCCAAGGATGGGGCAGCCACAGCTTCTCTGGGCACCCTGTGCCAGCACCTCAGCACCCTCACAATCATGATTGAATTATGTACAAGCTAACTAAACGTGACTTGAAATTCATTAATAAAAGTAATGATGAAGTCAGGTTATTTTCAGACAACATTAAGCTACAAAGTTCAGTTTCTCCTTTTTTTATCTACTCTTGGCTTCCTGTCATTAAACACAAATTTCACACTTGTGAAGGTGTCAACCTGCTTTTATTCAAGTGGTGTTTTTCCTTAGTTCCTTCTGCATCTTGTGCATTCCTGATAATTAAACTTCAAAGTCAGTATTTAAGAGAGTGTGAGTTTGAGCATCTTTGGGTGTGTTTGATTAGCTTCACTGGCTGCTTGGATAGACAATCCATTTCCCATTCTGGTCTGCAAAGATTATATTCACAAGAGGATGGGCATTTTGTGCTTGACATGAAAAGAACAGAAATAGTAAAAGGTGGCACAGCTGGGCCAAACTTGATGTATTTTGCACATCTGGAGGCTTCTCCAGAGGGGGTTATTGTTTTCTTTCTCAGCAGTTTTCACCCTGAAAAGGTCTGCCATGAGTTCATTATTTGCCACCTGCATCTTGCATCAGAGTTTGAGAACAGTGGTCTCAAATACCTCTCTCAGATGATTTTGCTCAGACTCAAGAGGAAATTTCCTTCAATCTGCTTCCAGGCCTGTTTTCTCAAGGAATGGTATCTCTGATGAAATGAATAGAGATGAATCTGGTTAATATCTGCTACTCACTAAGATGCGACATTTCCTGTACTTTTTTCCCCCCTTACTTTGGGGTTTTTCTATAGGTCCCAAGGCACCAGCTATCACTTTACCTACAGTCAAAAACTAATGCAAGTGGGACAGTAATGCTACATACAGAAGGTGGGAACTGCTAATTTCCTCTGTTTCATTCATGAGGAACCCAATCTGTATGCCTTCTGCCCAGCTGCAGGAGGAGTGAGTAGTACCTAGGCATTGCTAATTGCTCTGCCCTGGCCTTTGGACCCAGCCGTGCCTCTGCCAATTTGTAAAGAGGTGATTCCCTTTCCATCCTTCCTTGTGTAATGCAAGAGATCCCTTCATCATTGGATTTGAGATCGGAGTTAACATCATCTGAGATGACAGTTCAGAAAAAACAATTGACTTATGAGTATATCCTGAATTTGGGGAGTCAGCATCAGTGCATTATGGTGATGGTATCTACTCAGAAGTCATTCTGTCACACTGTGAAAATATTTACAAGCTTCCAAGATGAGACTTTTCCTGATTAGGGAAATCAAAGACTGGTTTTCCCAGCAGGCCTGTAGTTAGCTCATCCAAATTGCTTCTGTTTTAATTGGCATGCATTTCCTTTAAGCAGCTAGAAGATTAAAAATATTTGACTTGGGCTCTACAGGACTGGAAGCCTATTCCCCAAGACACAGACGCTCCGAAGGAAACTAAACCAACAAAATAACTTGAGTTTGTAATGCGTTTGTACAACGAAAATCTGCAACATCTTTGCCAAACAAAATCTTAGACCAAGGTGAAGACTTGAATTCTGACTTTTAAATGACAAAAATGAGAATAGTATTTTACTCAGGTTTTCTAGTGCATTAAACTTTTTGCTACCTGGAGTGGGTCTAGGTGGGTTGCTGTTTTGTCTTTTTGCCCGCAGCATGCTGTTGTTTTCAAGCTGTTGTTTAGGAACCTTTTTACCCAAATTTCGTGTTTCTAAATGTTGTTTCAGAAGCATTAGTAAGAGTAAATAAGAAGAAATAAGCTTCATTAAAAGGTACTGCTTCTGTCTGGAAGAACAGTGTGACATCGTATGTGCAATTAATTGTTCAGTTACTGGAGTTTTTGTTTCTCTTTTGCTGAACAGGTGTATGGAGGACTGTTTTCCCTACAAACTGTTGTCATAGGGAATGGTGAGACAAAATATGCCTAATCGAAGAGGAAATGATTGTGTGCTAGGATGGTGTCAGAAGTTGCACTCTCAGGATTTGGGGGTGGTGACCTTTCCCAAACCTAGTGCAATACTTGGATTTCTTATAGAGAAGACACTAAATTTCACCCACTTGTATTAATCTGATCTATTTGAGAGATGCAAAGGCTGAACCCTGCTGGTGGGGTAGTACAGCCATATGCCAGCCTCCAGTTTTCTATTTCTCAGCCTTTGTTAAAGGAATATTAACCACTGGGTAAGGGAGAGGTGGTCATGTGTCAGTGATGCTCACCTGATGTGCTCCCTGGCAAGGTTCCTGGGCTTCTCATAAGAGAGATTCAAGGATCGAGTGACACCTCCATATCCCCTTCCAGGGGATGAGAGATGTGTTATCAGTGAATAATGTTAGTCATGCCTTGTGCTTTCTATATTTTGCCATCTGCCTTTCAAAAACAGGAGATGGTGTTTCCCGGGTGTTGGAATGTTAGGTGAATGCGAAGAGCACAAACTCCAAGTGAAAGAAGTGTGAACTTCATATTTGTTTATTGATTAATATTTAATTGAAGGTGAAATTAAAAATTAAGCAGGCAGATGGCTCATGCTAAAAAGCAGCAAACCTGTCTTGCTGTGGCTGACAAATGACAGTGAATTTCTAAAAATAGGAGCAAATATATTAATGTATAGTGATGGCACAGCGAGTCAAAAGAGATGATTTGATTGAGGGTGGTGGATGCAGTCCACAGAAAAATCATGTAGAAAACATCTTTGACATTGAGTTCAGTGCGCTTTGCATCCATAATGAGATCAGGATACGGCTCTCCTTGGAAAATGCTGTTTAGAACAGTTTTATTTTCCTAGAGGAATGTTGGAAAACCCACAGGACGTGCAGAGCCCAGTAGATTCTCCCTTAGGAGAGTGGCATGTTTGCGTTTTTAACATGGGGACTGTTATACATGTCCTGTGTTCAAGATCTTGATGTGTACTTATCTAAGGAATAGATTCCTTTCCTGGAAGTAAACACCAGTCTGTTACTTTAGCTATTCAGTATTATTATTATTGTGACTCATTTTTTTACAACCTTTTTCTGGGTATCCTTTTCCATGTTCAAATCTGAATCTGCTTTTTGATGTGACTGTAGGCAGCATCTTGTCATAGATGAAACCACAAAGAAATGATCATTTTGGGAAAGGGAGTGCACATCATCAGTGGAGGTTGTGGTGCTGCAGTGCTCTTGGGGCAGAGCCTGTTTTACTGGGTATGTGCGATATCTCTGTCCTGCAGTTCTTTCAAAACAGTGCTCCAGGCTGATGTTATTCCTATTCAGAATACAGATCCATCTGGTTTAAAAACAGATAAAGCAATAGTCAGGTCTTTTATGTTTGCTTTATAGGGAATTGTCTAAAAATGAATTGATACTGTGAATGCAGCATGCAAGCTTGGAAAGCTGTGTTGTTGGCAGAGCAGAGTATCTCTTCCTTGGCTATAGCTAGGCAAATAAAGGCCCTTTTTAATTACTCCTTCCAGTTCTTCTTTGTTGCTCACTGTAAGCCACATTTTGTGCAGAAATTGTTCTCTTGTTGTGAACTTGAAAAGCAAGATATCAAATCAACTTTGGCAGTTCTTGGCACTGGAATATATGTCAATAAATAGGACAGGTAGAAGAAGCGTGTAGCAGTTGCCAGCTGTTTTAATTGTATCTGTAATACTGTGTTGAAACGGGTCCTTCATCCCTCCTCCCCACCCCACTTCTTTTCCTTCCTCCAGAGAAATCAGAGGAATGTTGAGTTTTTCCTCTGTAAATGAGAGGGCTGGTAGAGGTTCAGTTTGTCTGATTGAGCAAGGTGTATTAGACAGCTCCACAGCAGATACCCACACTGGCAGAGAGGAACTAATACATACAGCGGGCCTGACCTTCGTCACCTGTGGACTAAGGACTGTGCATTTAGAGCAGTGGAAAGACCCAGCCTATGTGTTATGTTAACTAATATGTGGGGGGGAGGTTAAAATTGTTGCAAAATATAAAATTGGGACTTTAAACACTTTAGCATCCACTGTATGTCCTGTATGTGTGTACTCATTTCCACGGTGCATTGCTGTACGTAGAACGTTCACAATATGTGCATTAACTATGACAGGCTTGTCAGTCGTTATCAGACAAACTGATCGTATGCTTTTGTAAAGATCTTTATTATGAAAAAACTTTTCTGAGACCTATAAATCAGACAGTGCACTCCCACTAACCCGCTTGAAGCAAAAAAGAAACACTTAATCTCTGTTAAAACTCTGTGCCAAATGTAATAGCTGGTTTTAGCAGCGCTTAAACCAACTTCATTAGAACTTGGGAAAGGGGAACTGCTTTTAAAGGCTGGTTTTAGCAAGTCATCAGCTGTCTCCCAGATGATCCAAATGTGGTTTGTTCAACACTGCGTTTGTGTTGGGATGTGTGTATATCCGTGCTGTGGGGTGAAGCTGTGCTGGTGCTCAGGGGCTGGGCTGAGGGAAGGCAGCGCCATGACATGGAGCATAGTGCTGGATGTTAAGGCAGGACCCTCAGGTGTTGCATCTCTGTCCTGGACTCTGCTTGCTTTCACAGGAGGCCATGCTGCCCGGTGTAATGTATGTAAATGTGCTCTGAATTTGTAACAGTGGTTCTAGTTTTTCCACCAGTTCTACTGTCTTTGCACTGAAAAACAGTTGTGCTGTAACCTATTGTGAAAACTAGTAGTGTTTGACTAATTTTAGTTACCTTGTAGCCTTTATGAGCGAGTCTTTGCTCTTGTGAAAGGTTGATGTGACTGTATAAACCAGAGCATATACTGGAGGCGCATCTAGCATGCTGGACTGATTGGTTACTTATTAATATTCATAAGCCATCTCATTTAGCTTCATCTGCTGAGAGCTTCATCTACAACAGAGCTAGTGTTATCCTTGCTCTGACTCCCCGCAGCACTTAACAGGTCTCTACAGCAGTTCTGCATAGCTTTTCTTAAATGACAGCTCAACCTGCAACAATAGAGTAAATTTGATATCACCTTTGTAAAGCGTTATTGCTCACTCTTGTAATGAGTCCTTTCTGCTTGTTCCCAAAGGTCCAGAGGAAGAAATGACCATGTAGATTCTACAGCTTGGGTGCAGCATAATGGGCAATGGTGAATGGAGTGGAGCTGGTCTGCAGCCTTGAAAGCAGCCGTCCTGCAGACCACTAGCCAGTCAGGGACACCTTGCACACCAGAGGCATCCTCCACGTGCTTGCCGGACACACACTGGATTCTTTTTAATTTCTTAGATTGGAATTCAAGATTCCTTTACTTCAATTTTTAAACAGTTTTAAGATTCTCTTAACTGTTACGAGTGGAGCAATATAATCAGCAACAATGGGTGACATGACAAATAGCGATTTTTATTCCAAGAACCAAAGAAATGAGGCCAACCATGCAGGAGAGTTTGGGTGCACACTGCAAGAACTGCGCTCCCTCATGGAACTTCGAGGGACAGAAGCAGTAGTAAAAATTAAAGAGACATATGGGGAAACAGAGGGGCTCTGCAGACATCTGAAGACATCACCGACAGAAGGTAAGTGTATTTCACTTCAGTTGGAACAGGGGACTTTGCATAAGTACTCTCCAGACAGTGCAAGAAAGAGGTCTTGTTTCAAACCTGAACATAATTGTCATGGTGCTGCCATTTTTCCCCACAATAATAAAACAAAAGTGTCTTTGGAGAAAAAAGATAAAAGCAATCTAGCTATAGGTAAAACTAACATGAGAATAAAAGAAGGGCAGTTTATTCAAACAGCTAAATGCATTAATTTTTCCATAAAAGGCAGACAAAGAAATCAGCACCTGCTTTATGGCATTATAAAGAGGCATTAACATACATGCTCTTGAGGGTAAGAAAGTGCAGACTAGTTGCTTCAGAAGAATCTTGAGGTATTTGAACTCCTTGAGAATATGAAATGACCTTTTGAGATACGCGTTATGTTATGCTGTAGCTCAGTATGTAATATATATATATTTTGTGGTTTTTAATCTTGGCTTACAGTATTACCACATTTCACTTAATTTTGCTTAAGTCATCCATATGTGATGGTATTGATCTTTGTATTAGTTGGACTTCTGTGTGCATAATTAAATTCCTTACTTTCTTATGTTTAATAATACCAGTCATAACTTTTAAGTATCCTTCTAAGTGTGTTTTGGAGTTCTCTACCTGATTATCAGTCATTAATCTAGTTTTCAACATTCATGCCAAGTATCTCCCCATAAAACATTGACAATGGTGGGACGTTTCCCTCTCGTTATGCAGTTTTCTTTTTCACCAATTCTTTCCTTTTTAGTGAGAGTAAAATTCTATTTAAGTTTAAGGATACTATTTTGATCACTGTATTTTCATCTCCAAGGAAAATGAGCATTTTTAGAAATTATGAAGTTTTTGAGTGTGTAATACTTATCTATGCTTCTAAAGTAGCCAGGATGTTAATTTGGAGTTACTTTCATTTTTAAGAACATAGAAGCCTTGTTTTATTCCATTCTTTCCTTTTTAAAATGAATCATTTAGTTATCTCCCCTGCTTAAATGCTCGGAAGAGCTTGAATTAGTGGTGCAATGCTAAATATGTCAATTGTAGCATCACATAGTATGATATTATAAATAACACTAGTTGAAAAGTCCCAAAGGAGTAGCTGTCACTGCCTAACCTTCAAGTAGGTTCTTCGTGGTCCTACAGCTGATCATATACAGTCTCAGTATTGTTTAAACATTGTAAACTATAAAGCTGTGAACAGCATCTTTTCAGCAAATGATTATTAAACTAATTCCATATTCAAGTGAACAGCCAGCTTCGATAGTGCTTCAGCGTTCACGTGCAGTCTTGTGTTCTAAATGACAAGTTAACTGGTTCTGAGTAACTGGTGTCAAACATTTTATAGCAGATCTCTCCCCTTTTCTAGTCTTGCTCAAACCTCTGGTCCTTCAGGCAGACCTCTTTTCCTGCCTGGAGATTGCTCCCAGTAGGAGTGCAGAGGTAGGAAGCTGAGACCCTGCCACTTGTCTGGGACTTCCAGATGCCTGTCAGTGCAGAGTAGCCCGATAGCTGTTGCACATGAGAGATTCAACACTTCAGAGAATATGCAACAATAGAGAACACGCAGCAATTCTGACCTATCTCTGATGCATCTGGGGAATTCCAGACAGAAGTGCAGGGTCTCTGTATTTCCATAACAGAATAAACACTGATTTATAAATATCCCTCTAGGGGTTCAGCATCTTAAATATCCTGCAGTGCTTTATAGAATGGCGAAGCTGAAGTCTCTATCTGGGTGAGGCGAGATCACTTCAGTGACTTCAGTAAAGTTCTGCCAACTCGCTCTAGCGGTTGCGTGGTCAATGTGAACTTCAAAGGAGATGTTGATTGCGTTATCTGTTCAATTTGTGACATCAGGGAAACTTAATTCCTCATATCGGAACAGAGTGTATGGATCCAACTAGTGTGGCATGCTGACTCCAGCAGTAATCTATATCTGATACTTCAGATAAGGTAACTTTCCTTTAAGCCTTACCTGCACTTCATCACTTGTGCATTGTGGAAAAAACATTTCCAGCTTCAAATGGCAATCAGCATAGCCTTTGAATCTTGGAGACTCTGCTGGGTTTTAATTCAGAATTAGAGCACATAATGGGAATTCCCAGTCACGTTGGGTTTTCATCTTGTTTGTTTTGCTTGGAAAAATAATTTTGGGGGTGAATCTGTCTAAAATATGTCATGTCAAACTTAGAAATTTTCATTTGAGAGAAAGTATATCCATAAGAAGTCCATAGAAAAAACTAAAGGCTTATGTCAATATAAACATGTTTAGGTATAAGTCCCTAGCTTTTGTTTTTCTTGTATCCAAGCACAGCAAAGAAAGTTAAAATACAGTGAAAAGGGTATCTTTGAAAATAGGACTGTTCTTAGAGGAAAGAAACGTAACAGTTTCTTCTACGGAAATGGGCTTTCAGCATCAAGTATATGTGACTTAGAAATAAATTATTGGCATAGGCTCCCACAGAGTTTTAGCTTTTGGTATTTGCAACAAACTGTGGATTCCCCATGGAATATCTTTATGAAATCCCGTATTTTGCTGCTGTGCACTTTTCCAACCAGTACAATTTTGGTGGCGCACAGTTAACTGCCACTTTTTTTGTTGTCTGGAGTGCTGCACGGTTTACACAATTTTCTGAGGCACATCAGAATAAGCGTTACTGTGGGACACTGCTTCTTTCAGTAAACCAAATAAACTCTTGCTGGACAAGGGGCCAGGGTCAATATGAATGGAATGGCAAAAATTACTTGACTGTAGAATTTGGTTCTTCCCAGGCTTTTAAGCTCTTTCAGAGGGTGTTTCCATGAAGTCTTTATTGCTTTGAGCGGTATGGCTGAAGTAGTTATTGGAGCAGGAAAAAAATGTGTCCTGGCAGCAGGCACAGTATAATTTGGTAAAATGCGGTCTAATCCGAATTTACTGGCTTACTTGATATTTAGAAAGTAAGAAGTAGCAGTTAGCTCAGAGTTTACTCAGCAATTCAATTCCCATGTTAATATTTGATGTACCACCTATGGACTGGTAGCATCAATCACTTGTATTAAAGGTACCTTTTTGAAGCTCTTGCAAAGGTCTTGAACTTCTCCAGGTAAGATGTTCTATGCATAACTCGAATGTGGTTTACCCTGTGGTGAAGATACGCTTACCAGTGCTTTCTGTGTTAATTTAGGGTGGAGCTTTAGAAGTTTGCTGAATGTTGAGTAGAATAATATTTGCATGCTGAATGAACTAATAATGTTGTTATGGGTTACAAGGCTTCAGTCTCTTCTTACATTTTCTTTGATTGCTTTTCTAGCTGTAGATGCAGTGTGGATGCCCGCTCTCAGTTGTGCCTGAGGGATTTCCTGCATTAAAGTGATTATATTATAATGAATTGCTACCATTTAAGGGCTCATAAAAAAAAAACAAAACCAACAAACAACAAACTATGGAAATACTTTATATGCAAAAATACAAATGCGTCTCTACTTGAATTTGCTTGAAAACTATTTTTATTCCAATTAGTTTCACTTTCATATTCTAGTAATACAGAAAACAAGCAGGATCTGTCACTGTGCACAGTGACAGTGCTGAATCCCACCTTGGGCAGAGCTGTAGTGGCAGCTGTATAATATTCCATGCAGTCTGAGACCCACTCAAGCCCTGGGAGACCACATCTGGAGATGTGTCTGGTGCTGGGCTCCTCAGTACAAGACAGGCAAGGAGGTACTGGAGAGAGGGTCCAGCAGAGGCCACCAGAGTGATCAGGGGTCTGGAGCACCTCTCCTATGAGGAGAGATTCCGGGAGCTGGGCCGGGTTAGTTTAGAGGAGAGCAGAGTGAGAGGGGATCTCATTAATCCGCATCAGTATCTCAAAGGTGGGTACCAGGAGGATGATGCCAGACTTTTCATTGGTGCCCAGTGACAGGACGAGGAGCAATGGCCATAAACTGAAACACGAGAAGTTTCACCTCAACATAAGGAAGAACTTCTTTACGCTGAGGATGGCAGAACAGTGGGACAGGCTGCCCCGGGCATTGTGGAGTCTCCCTCTCTGGGGACGTTCCAGACTCTCCCAAACACGTTCCTGTGTAATCTTCTGTAGGTGGCCCTGCCTTGACAGGGGATTGGACTGGATGAGACCCCTTCCAACCCTAATGATTCTGTGGTTCTGTGATTAGTGATACCTTCTGAAGGACAGCTGGTAAAATGCAATGAGTTAGTTGGATGAATGCCAGATGAGACTGGAATCCAGTCTTTCTGATGCTTGCCCATATTTCACCCACAATTTCATGTAGTATACACCAATTTACAGGAAGCTTTTAATCTACATTGCCTTAATATTACAGAAATGCTTACTCCTCATAAGAATACTTTAGGGAATTAACTTCTGTGACTTCTCGCTTCAAATACTTGGATGCAGGAATTTCCAGTGTGTGCAAGAAGTGAAGCTGTGTACAGTGCTGCTTGTCCCATTTTTCTATAGAGAACACAGTCTTCCAGTGGTGATATATATATGCAATCAGGCCTCAAGTGGCAGCTCCAAAAGACTTTACATGTTAGTGATAATGGGATAGAGTTACAGCTCTACCAGGTAGGTTTTTCTGCAGGTGTTTAATAGATGCCTGACAGGCTGAGTCTCCCCATTGCTGGGAATGGACTGGTAGCATGTGAGGAGCTTTCAGATGTAATATTATACATGAGCTGCAGGAATCCAGTTTTAATGTGAAAAACGCAACTTTGATTTTTTTATTTTTTAGCTGTTCTTTTAGGATACTGTAAAAAGGTTTCATGGCAACCAGGGGTTGCCAAACAGCAGTTAAATGGTGGTATTTCTAGTGTAGAAGTTGACTGAATCATCATAACTGCCCTTAGTTTAGATAGATACAAAGATTAAGTTACTATCTTTTGAAGTGCATGTTTGTTACATATACATATGGACTGAGTATAAATTCAGCAAAGAGCATTCATTTTTCATTATTACAATCTTGCCTTTTACGGATGCGACTGTGAGGTAGAAGAAGAAAGACTGAATACAACAAAATTAAGCACTTGCTTTTAGTACTCACTAGTTTTGGTTCCTTAAGCTTGCTTCTATAAAAATACACCTTTAATAACTTAATATTCTGTTTTGAAGCTGATCTTGCTAGTACAGGCTGAATATCAGTTAGGTGCACCACGTATAATGATGTTGCTATATGTTAAATTAGCTACACATAGGTAAGCAATTTAGAAACTAATTGAGAAAGGAGTGAAAGAAACTTGATTTAGACAAATAAGTTTAAAATAGAAATATAAAATACTGGATTGCCAGAGATTGAAATCTATAAAACCACACTGTCAGAAATAGTTTATGAAAGTAAAGACGTTGATAATGGCATCATTTTAGCTGTTTTTAAAAGAATACACTTAGTCATGCATGCACCTCCAAACGTTATGTGGCAGTCCACAAATCTTTTTGTGAGGCTGAGCTGAAGCACTGTGGAAAGCTTCAAACTCCATCTTAAAAGTGCTGTATAAGAAGACCCGGCCATCCCCTCTCCAGATCACCATGCTGTCTGGTTCCTCAACTCCTAGCTCAAGCCAATTTGTCAACACATCCAGGCCAAAAGCCAAGCTCCAAGTATATGTCTAGTCCTTATTTGTACATGTTCTGTCCGCATGGAAGGATTGTTTTAAACAATGGAAACAGCCTTCCCCTTGAAGAAAGCCTTCAGTGTTGTCCTGGCAAAGGCCTCTAAGAGTTGCTTTGTCCTACCTTGCGTGGGAAAAAACCACCACCAAAATTTAAACTCATATTTCACCTTGTTATTCACGCAGTGTGAAGTGTGGTTGTGCCGGTGAGAACTTGTGAGAACCTGGCATGTTCCTGCAGTTACTTCTATGAACACTGGTTGCCTCCCCTGGTTTGCTCAGCCCCTGTGTGCCACTGCTCGCTCCTGGGAGCTGAGGCTAGCAGGTCACGCATGGCTGCGCTGTGAGGCTCGTTAGCCAACAGGGAAGGTGAGTTCTGGATGCTCCTTCATTTTGACATTACTGTTGCAGTTGCTGGACCCCTGACAGGTCCCGGTGATGGATTTATGCTGCCTTTACCTTTGGTGATGTGCCTGGGAAAGCCAGAACGGTGCCTGCTTCCCTGGGATGGGTGGTCAGTGTGGGAAGGGACACACTGAGTGAGCTGCTGCTGCCCCAGCTCTCTCACTATGGAGAAAAGCACTGAAGCATTTATCACTTATCTGGCCCTTTGCAGCTCTGTTCTGTGGGGAAATGATGGGTCTCACCCAAATTCACATTAAACGCCATTACTGTAGTAGGTCTTTCAAGATTGTGAACAGATGGAAAAAATCTAGGCAAGGTGGTTGGGTGTTAATAACTCATGTGAGGCAAGGAGGTTTGCTTTGGCATGCAGCACTGTCTCAAAGCCCTATATAACATGCCTGTTCAAGTTGTAATACTTGGCCTCAGTGAGGTTGAAGTTGGCTCTTTCATTTCTGTATCTCGGCGTGTATAGCAGTGCAGGGCCATGTACACGTGGTGGGTCAGGCACTTCTGCACCGTGCTCCTGGGAGCCAGGCAGGCTCAGGGGTTAGGGGAAATGGCTCTGGACATTTGACATCCCTGCTGTAGGCAGTATGTTATATATCCATAAAATAATATCTACGTGTTTAATGGCTTGAGAGGAGTGCATGGAGCATTCTTGGCAACTGCAGTTATTTTCCTTATCTAATATTTCCATTGTTTGTGTAATGGAACAGCAAACATTCTTCCAAAGGTTACCCAAACATAAGCATCTCAAATGAATGGCTTTGATTTTTTGAAGTGATAAGTACAATTTCACTGCTTGTTTTGTTTCTGGGGTTTGGCATGTCTTGCTGCTTGCTGATTTACTTTGGCTTTGTTCATTTACTTGTAGAAAACTGGAGAAATATTGCATGCTGCATTTTCCTCACAATGCTTTTAAAATAAATGTAAGCTAGATCACCTGCTCCTTTGAGAGTGCTAAATGGTTTGCAAAAACCTTCTCTGTCTGTAACTGGCATTGCTTTAGAGGCAGGTTAGGAAAGGAAGAAAGCAAGCAAATGCCTTCTGCCTGTTGTATTAGTTAGCATCAGAGATTTTCTGAGGCCAGTGCTGATTTATTGATGTGATTACCCAGGATGTCGTCTTTCTGTCAACAATTATCTTACTTTAGCAAATGCAACACTTCTAGAAAGGAGACTATTGTGCAAACTGAATTACCTTTCATTTTAAGGCAGTACATTTAATCCTTGCAGGCAATATTCACTGACTACCCACATGCATTCTGTTGTTACACACCAGGTTTCAATGAACAGAATAATGAATGGGTGTGAGATTTTGCACCTGGTTTGCACAGGTCTAATGTTTGTTCATTGTAATCAGCTCAATTACAACTACAATGTGTTGTAAGTCAAAAGAAAGTCTGGCCCAGCAACTTCAAGGGATTCTTTCCCTCTTTCTAAAGAGGTTATCGTAGGTTAACATTCACCGTAATGTATTGCCATAATTGTATCACCCCTTAATCTAAGTACAATGATGCAATACGATGTGTCATTCCATTTTTGCAGAATAATAAGTGATGGAAAGTGTTGCCATTATGTGGTGCGGTTGATAAATGTGAACTCCTGTTAGAAATAGTGGTTTGAGTTTGTTGGCATAACTAGCTCATTTATTGTGTGCAAAAAGATGAGGTCAGATCTTTAACATAATAGCAGCTGTGCACACGATGATGGGGGAAGTGATTTTTAGCTTTCATGAACTCCAGTAGTTACATCAGCTGCTGAAATTGATTACGTTAGTGGTGCTCCCTCAGAAGAAGGCGATTAGCCCTTTGCTTGGGGGATCAAAAGTGTGTTCTGTCATGGGCACTTTGACATGTGCCTCTTTAAGTGGCTTCGGTCCTGGGAAAGGAAAAGCCATATGTTTTATCAGTAATGGTAAAGCAAGACTTGAAGCGAGGGGAGAGGCATGGAGCCGAGCTCCCTGGCAGCCTTTACTCTGCCATTATGTCTGTTCTCTGTGGAGCCTGTGCGAGAGTAGCAGCGCTGCAGAGAACAAACACTGTATAATGAATACCTTGCTTCTATTGTGTTGCAGGGCTTAGAAATCCATAAATATATATAGTGTGTCAGCCTGGAGTGAGAGCTGGTTTATCTTCATTTTGTCCTTGTTTTGAGAAAGCTGCAGGAGGAAAGCAAAGTCCATTAAACCAAATGAATAATCCAATCGATGTAGCCGGTTTGCCCTTGATGAAATTAAGCTTTGTCTTTGCAGTCTATCAGAGAGACTGGAGGGGGTTTTTGCTTGATGTTGCTGTCCTTGGAAAGCAACCACTTGACATGCAGTGGTTTTATCCTTTTGTGATTGCCCCTGCTAGAGGAAATGGAAGAGCACAGCTCTTCACCACTTGTCTCAGCTGACAATTATAGGGGTGCAAGGAATGTTCCTTTTCCAGTGCCACCTGCAGATCAAAAAATAAAACCATTACATGCATCTCTGTTAGGTGTCCCCAGACTTTCTGCCAAGTGTCACTGCCAGCAGCAATGCTGCTTCCTGCTGAGCCATGGGAAGTCAGAAACCTTGGTGCTAAAGTCTTTGTAAGGATCATCTGTGGGTTGGGCAGGTGATGACAATGCCATTCTTCACAGTTACAGTAATGTTTGTTTTTCGTGGAAGAGGATTGCATGTTACTTGTTGAAAAAGGGCTTTGAATGAAATGGGGCAGTGGTTTCCAATGTGTACGTCTAAGGTCAGTAGCCTTGCAAGAGAAATCACCATGACCGAGTGGTTATTTTTCTGTTGAACAGACAGGGGATAAGAAGCATGTGAGATGCAGTAATGATCCTGTCCCCTTTTGCAATCACTACTTGTCCTTCAAATCTAGATTGGTCAAATTTACTGTTTCCATCTGATTTCCAAGAAGTCAAAGGCTGATGGTGTTTGACATGCCTGTTATTTATGAAGGTGAGGGAAGTGGAAAATAAAGCCAAAGATGTATTTTTGGCAGGCAACTTAATGTGCTTCCAGGAGAAACACAACTGGATTTCCTTAATACTGATTTCCTTTAACGTGATGCATTCATGGTTTCTGACTTGTCTTCTACCCTATCTCCAGTGCTATTTTACCCATATCTATCTAGGTGTTCTAGAAAATAAACTTGCAGTTGCACATGCCCAGAGGTGTAAGGACAAAGGTGGCCTCCGCACGCATCCTGAAAAATGGACTGTCTCTGACATAAAGACCCTGTTATGCCCTGCTGATAGGTGGCACAGTCTGCTATAGCTTGCAGCATGCTATAGTAGTTTTCTTTTTAACTTTCAAAGAAAAAAAAGTCCTTTCCGAATGCTCATTAGGATTCTCATTCCTTATCCTTGCCTTGGAGCTGGTTAAACAATGCACTTTTAATGTCCCATCCTTATTGCCAGTCCAGAACTTGGCAGTGCAACCACAGATTATATTAAATGCAGAGTATTTCTGTTGTATAATAGAAATAGCTGGGTGTATGTAGCTGCTATTTCTGTAACAATAGCATTTACTAAACCCTTGTTTCCTCCCTGCTTTCCAATGAAATTCTTCAGGGACTGCAGATACTCTTTTCCTGTGTGGTTTGTGAGCTGAGTCAGTTCTGTTAAGAGCTTGAAAACCTGAGCTTCCTTGGGCTGTGCTGCATCTTTGATTATTCCTTTTGCATTTTGTGTCATTGTCTCCTCCCCACCACTTTCCACAGTGGAACCGTCTTTTTCAGTATGAGGGCAGTTTAGGTATAGTCCTCCAAGGTACAAAAAGACTGAAAAAATGAGTAGCAGGAGGGAAAATCTACCGGATTTCTAGAGTAGTTCAAAAGCTGTCATGATTCTCTTTTCTGATTAGCATTGGAGATGAGGAGAAACAGGGAATAGCCCACTTCTCGGCAGGTGTGCTTGAAAAGGAGAGCTTGCCCTTGAAGCAGTTACAAAAGAGAGAAGAGAATTTCCTTACTGCATTCAGTAAGGATTTATTAACTGCAGCAGAATTTGACTTTGACTTCCTAAATGAGGGCATAGTTGCTCTGATGCTACAGGCTGAGTGCTATTTGTTCAGGATCATGTCAGCATTAATGCAGGAAGACCAGGAGTATGGCCATGCTCTAACAGCACAGCACAAGTTTGTATTGATAATCTTGGCACTTAGCATAAGCATTGTTCTAGGCTTCTCAGTTAATTCTTTGCTTAAACAGTATAACAAATCTGGTACTTCTTTCCCCATTTTTTTTGAGCAGTTTCAAGTCATTACTTCAGTTTGGAAGTTTGGGTGACAAATTGGAGAGTCCTGAGTTTCCTTGTGCTTCCTGCCCTTTAGTCGTGTACAGGGACTGAATTTTAAAGGAATGATTCCTTTCGGAGCCACTGGTGGTTGGTTGTGCTTTTTTCCCCCCTCCCATTTATTTTTGCAATCATTTAAAAAAAACTAAAGGTAGTGAGGTATTGTTGCACAACATCATCCTTCTGCCCTGCCAGTAGGGCCATGGCTGTTGCGTGGTTTGGCGCTGACGCAGGGGTCATCCAGTGTGTAGCCCTGCTGCAGCCAAACCCTGTGCCTTTCCTGGAGTTGTAGACTTGTAGTTGACTTCCAGCCCCTGGGAACCTTGGAGTGCATAAAGAACACTTCTGTTAGTGAGTGATAATTGATGGAAAGGCTAAAACAGCAGTGAAGAGACTGGCCACGTCCCAACCTAGTATTCTCACTCTGAAAACTGTCTAGTTTTTGTTTAAAGCAAAACCTCACAAAATGGTGAAGCCACCCCTGTTCCCTTCAAAAGCATAGTGTGAACTTGAAAACCATTCAAGTGTTGAGGCATGCTTGCCTGCTGACTGTGTTACCCCTCTTGTGATGATGGTGAAGTACTCAAGCTTTTCCTTTGTTCTATTGTTTTCTCAAGCCAGTGGGTTTGTGCAGGCGCATAGGGATGGTGTAAGGGCAGCCTGACAGAGCTGACCTCTCTCTTGGTTCAGTGCAGTGAGCAGCTGTGAAAGGAGCTGCAGAGCAGGGTGCTTACCTTGGTGTTCAGACACTTGTTTCTCTGACTTAAGACATAATATGCTGAAGGGAACCATAAAAGGGAATTACTGGTGAGAGCCAGTGTTCTGGGCACATCAGGCAGGAGCAATACTGTGCTGTGTGAGGCTGTGACAGGAGGGCTGTAGCTGGCCCTAGGATGCTAAATTTGCTTATTTGTGGTCCTGGCCTTGTCTGTTAGTGGTGCTTCAAAGCTACAGGCGCTGAAGGCCTCTACAGATAAATTTAAGAGATTTACAAGATAGCTAAAGAAAGAGGTATAAATGTGTTGTTGGTTTTGTTCCCAAGGAAGTCTCTGATTGTATTACACCTTCGCCTGCTTATAGACATGAAAACTAAACTGCTTTAATCCTCAAAGTAAAAGCCATAACCTGAAAGTCCAGAAGTGAGCCGTCATCCAAACCTGTTGTGCACATTGGATCAGAAGATGGATATGAGAAGTATGTTGTATTGCCAGAGAAATTAAAACAGGTTTAGCTGAGCAAGTGTCTTGGTTCTTTTTTCCTCAGTGAGTTGTTTCTGATTGTTTTTGTTTAATGCTATAGTGTAGCTGAAGTCATTTGCTTAAATATGAAATAACAGGTGCCAGAAGTCATCAATGTCAGATTTTCTCATTGGCTGTTTTAAAGTGACCTTTTAGTAGAGGACAAAGAATACACCCAGTTTGTTAACACACATCTGCATAGCTGCTCCAAAATACTGTGTACAAGCTGAGAATAAGTCTGTATTAATGTGTGTTGAATGCTAAATAAGCATCTTGGAAAAACCAGAGATTTCTTTTTTTGCCATCAGCCCTGAAGTGTGTGCATGGTAAAAGATCCGGAGATTGGGAAATGATTTAAAATAACTTATGCCGAGAACTGTTTCAGCATTACCAACATGCAAAGACTCTTAAGGTGAAATCAGTGCTGTAGGTTTGCTTTTCCCCCAACCTAGATGTTATTTTGAATTCCTGATGGTAATCCTGTTTAACAAGGATATCAGTGTGGCATGTTTTGCCATGAGATGCTGGCAGTGCTTTCTGCTGCCCCACTTTTCCAAAGATATTGATGCTGACATGAGCTTTGCTGCAGCTGGCAGCTCGAAATCACGGAGGAAAATAGATTGGTTCTTGCTGTGCAGCGACAATCAATACCATTGCCTGGATGTAAAATCTTTGTCTCTTCTGTCCTTCTCCCCTATAAATGTTTGGTGCGATGGCTCTTATGGCTGGAGTGTTGGAATGGAAGGTTACAGGCTCTTTAGAAAAGACAGGCCCAGCAGATGGGGAGGGGGAGTTGCTATTTATGTTAGGGATAGGCTGGAGAGTATGGAACTCTGTCTGGGGACAGGTGAGCAGTCGACAGAGTTTGTGGGTCAGGGTTAAAGGGAGAGCAGCAATGGGAGACATTATTGTGGGGACCTGTTACAGACCGCCTGACCAAGGGGACTCTGTGGATGAAGCGCTCTATAGACAGATAGGAACAGCCTCACGCGCGCAGGCCCTTGTTCTCATGGGAGACTTCAACCACCCTGATATCTGTTGGAGGGATGGTACAGCCCGGCACAAGCAATCCAGGAGGTTCCTCGATTGTGTGGAAGACAACTTCCTTCTGCAAGTAATAGAGGAGCTAACAAGGAGAGGTGCCATGCTTGACCTCGTCCTCACCAACAGGGAAGGGCTGGTTGGGAATGTGACGCTCCAGGGCAGCCCTGATTGCAGCGATCATGAGATGGTTGAGTTTGAGATCCTCAGGACAGTGAGAAGAGCGTGCAGCAAGCTCACTGCCCTGGACTTCAAGAGAGCAGACTTTGGCCTCTTCAGGAGCCTGCTCAGTAAGGTTCTAAGGGATATAGCCCTAGAGGGCAGAGGGGCCCAAGACTGTTGGTTGATATTCAAGGATCATCTGCTGCAGGCTCAGGAGCGGTGCATCCCAACGAGAAGGAAGTTCAGCAGGAGGGCCAGGAGACCTCCTTGGATGGATAAGGAGCTGCTGAAGAAACTTTGAGGAGAAAAAAGAGGCTTTTAAAAAGGTGGAAGCAAGGTCAGGCGACCTGGGAAGAATACAGGGATGTTGTCTGGGAAGCTAGGGACCAGGTTAGGAAAGCTAAGGCCCACTTAGAATTAAACTTGGCTAGGGATGTGAAAGGTAACAGGAAGGGATTTTACAGTTATGTAGTGAATAAAAAACAGACTAGGGACAGCGTGGGCCCTCTCCGGAAGCTATCAGGAGAACTGGCTACCCTGGGTTTGGAGAAGGCTGAGGTTCTTAATGACTTCTTTGCCTCAGTCTTTACCGGCAAATGCTCTGACAACAGCACCCAAGTCTCAGAAGGCAGAATCAGGGACTGTGATAATGAAGACCCTGGGCCCACTGTAGGAGAGGATCTGGTTCGAGACCATCTTAGGAACCTGAACATACACAAGTCCGTGGGACCTGATGAAATCCATCCACGGGTCCTGAAGGAGCTGGCAAATGAAGTTACTAAGCCACTGTTCATCATATTTGAAAAATCACGGCAGTCAGGTGAAGTTCCCGATGACTGAAAAAAGGGAAATATAACCCCCATTTTCAGAAGGGGAAAATGGATGAGCCGGGGAATTACAGACCAGTCAGTCTCATCTCTGTGCCTGGCAAAATCCTGGAGCGGATTCTCCTGGAAGGCATGCTGAGGCACATGAAAACCAACAAGGTGCTTGGGGACAGCCAGCATGGCTTCACTAAGGGGAAATCCTGCCTGAGCAATCTGGTGGCCTTCTATGATGGGGCTATGGAACTGATGGACAGGGGCAGAGCAGTTGATGTCATCTACCCGGACTTGTGTAAAGCTTTCGACACTGTCCTACATGACATCCTTGTCTCTAAATTGGAGAGACATCAATTTGATAGGTGGACCACTCGGTGGATAAAGAACTGGCTGGATGGCTGCACGCAAAGGGTTGTGCTCAATGGCTCAATGTCCAGCTGGAGACCAGTAACGAGTGGTGTCCCTCAGGGATCGGTGTTGGGACCAGTCTTGTTCAACATCTTTGTTGGTGACATGGACAGTGGGATTGAGTGCGCCCTCAGCAAGTTTGCCGATGACACCAAGCTGTGTGGTTCGGTTGATATGCTGGAGGGAAGGAATGCCATCCAGAGGGACCTAGACATGCTTGTGAGGTGGGCTGATGCCAACCTGATGAAGTTTAACCATGCCAAGTGCAAGGTCCTACACCTGGGTCGGAGCAATCCCAGGCACAGTTCCAGGTTGGGCAGGGAAGAGAATCAGAGCAGCCCCGCGGAGAAGAACTTGGGGGTGTTGGTAGATGGGAAAATGCACATGAGCCGGCAGTGTGCGCTTGCAGCCCAGAAAGCCAACCATGTCCTGGGCTGCATCAAAAGAAGCGTGACCAGCAGGTCAAGGGAGGTGATCCTGCCCCTTTACTCTGCTCTGTGAGACCTCACTTGGAGTATTGTGTGCAGTTTTCGACATAAAAAGGACATGGAACTGTTGGAACAAGTCCAGAGGAGGCCATGAGGATGATCAGGACTGGAGCACCTCCCGTATGAAGATAGGCTGAGAAAGTTGGGGCTGTTCAGCCTGGAGAAGAGAAGGCTGCGTGGAGACCTCATAGCAGCCTTCCAATATCTCAAGGGGGCCTATAGGGATGCTGGGGAGGGCCTCTTCATCAGGGGCTGTAGTGATAGGACAAGGGGTAACGGGTTCAAACTTAAACAAGGGAAGTTTAAATTGGATACAAGGAAGAAATTCTTTACTGTGAGGGTGGTGAGGCACTGGAATGGATTGCCATGGGAAGTTGTGAATGCTCCATCGCTGGCAGTGTTCAAGGTGGGGTTGAACATAGCCTTGGATGGCATGGTTTAGTGGGAGGTGTCCCTGCTTATGGCAGGTGGTTGGAACTGGATGATCTTAAGGTCCTTTCCAACCTTAACTCTTCTATGAGTCTATGATTCTAAATGTTCCCATGCTCAGCAGCTGCTACAAGGGACGCCTCACCTTGTTCTGCGGACATGAGATGTCCCTTCAGGGCTGGTGCCAGCTGTGCTCCTGTGAGTCACTCGGAGCTGCTGTTCCTGGGGTGACGGTGACTGCTGGCGCCTTCCGCAGAATCAGGCAGTGCTTTTGCAAGCCTGTGATCTTTTCTGTCCAGTCATGCTAAGGTAAGGACAGAAACCTGGATTTTAAATGAGGTATTTAAAATAAATGCCTGAATGTGGTACCCAGTTTGGAAGCACTGAGGTTTCTTGTTTGATCAGGTCACTATCTCACCACGATCTAGTGAGACCTTCTTCCTCTCATACTTGTATTTTGAGCCATTTAACTTGCACTGTTGTTTTAAAGTCCTGAATTTTATTTGGGGGACTTCTTCAGTCTTCCTGGGCTTCTTACGGATTCAGTTTCATGGAGTTGCCATGGTACCTTTATGAAGAAATTTTTGCCAGCTGCATTTGAATTTGGGAGGCAAGAGGAGGGGAAGAGACTTAAATCTATTTTCATCTTGAAGTGTTTCAGAAAAAGTTCATTTTGTCATTAAAAACTGATAGTCTTATATGCTTGGGGTTGTCTGTGGAAGTCACGGTAACCTTGTTGGATTACCATGGGGCTGGTGGTGGATGGCTGCTTCTTGCTGCTGTTGCAGTGTGAGTAAAATCCCTCGCATATGTGTAGTTAAACAGGCATGGTGACTGCTGACTGGTTCCTCTCGTCTGCTGGGGGAGCAGGTTTAAACTCTGCTTGCTGAGGTTCCTGGCTCTTGTACCATAAAAATCCCTCTCCAGAAACGTGGTTCCTAGTAGGGCAGTATAGCCTTATTTAAGCATTAGTTAGGATTTTTTTCTCCCAGTTTGTTAGGTATTTTTAAGTAAGTCCTTCTACTACTTTTACCATAGTAAAAAAAATACAGAAATCTCCAAAATGGATTCCTCTATCTACAGCATCTTTCCAAAAAGTGGCTTAGTTTTACTCTAGGAAGAGGGTCAGGACTTCCTGAGAAGGTGCCCTCAAGCCTTCTGGGTACAGGAGTGGGCCCAGAGAGCAGAGCCAGAGGAAGGCACACACAGATCCTAGCTTCTGAGCTCCTTGCCATTAGGAAAATGTGTGTTTGTCCTATGTGAACCTGGGCCTTTGAGCAGAACCGTATCTCCTTTATCTGCTTGGTACTGTTTGTCCTACTTGAACTTGAACCTTCTGGTGGAACTGAATCTTCTTTATCTGCTTAGGTTGCTCTACAGATTGGTGGTGATGGTACAACTGATCGATTATGTCTACCTTGAGTATTAAATCTTGGCAGCGGATTTGATGTTGACTGTTAAATACTTCAGCATGACTGTAAATAAGTATACCTGAGATATTAAATAGAATTGATGTAATTGAGTGAGGGGTATCAAATGAGTAACTGGTCTTCTGTAAATGTATGTACCAGCTTCCAGCTGGTACTATTTTAAGACCAGCATTTGTCAGACTTGGCTTCTGGCTTTAAAAAAACCCCAAATTACACAGCAATTTTCATACCTTTTAAAATTGTATCAGTTTTAATTTCTGAGTCTTTACAGAAACAAATGAAAGTAGTTGTTTGCTGGAAAGGCTTTCAAGAAAAATATTTTTGCAAGCAATGAATTATGAACACTTCTGCCACTTTTCCCCATGATAGAATTCAGTGTAAAAGTTACAGGGTGAAGTTCCATAGTTTAAATGATGTGAAAATTTGCCTCCTTGTGTTCATGTTTTCAGACACACAAGTATTTTCTTACTAAGCTCTGTCTCCTGATTAAACCCTTTATTCAAGTCAGTGAAATTTCTATTTTCTTCTTAAGCAAAACAATATAAATTTTGAGGTTTGGGCCTATCACAATACTTTGAAATACTTTCTAGCAATGATATTGTTAACATTCAGTGTTTATGACACAGTCTTTTTAACTGATACAGTTTTACAGTATTGTTAAAAATAATGGATTTTGATGCTTTTAGTCATTTAAGAAATCGAGATGTAATTATTAAAAAACAATTAGCTGTCAAAAGACCCCAATATCTTAGTCATTTTTGATAGGAAAATGTTGAAAATGATGAAGTATAATGTGAGCACATACTCTTCTATTTAAAACATCTTTATTTTGCCAAGCAGTTTAAAGTCAGCTGTTTCCTACTTAAGGCCTCATTGTGCTTATTGAAAAGCACTCAAGATAATTTTGCTTTGGAGGACTAAGAGAACTCTGGAATAGCAATTTATAGAACCTTAATTAGTTATACTGAGTTCAGTGTGTAAAGCCAAATAAGCCAGGTAGTTTTTCTAGTAGTCAACAGAGACATACTCCGAAGAGTTCTTTCCAAATCAAAGGTGATACTGGGAGCTTTGTTTCTGCCTGAACATCAGTGCTCTTTACTCTCCCATTCAGTTTCCAACATCATAAAAGACTAATTAAATGAAGAAATAATAGCTTTAAGGTCTGTAGTGCATTGGAAGTGCTATAAAGACTGGGAAACTAGAGAGGAATGTGTTTGGAAGTGAAAGTACAGTAGGAGGCTCTGGTAGGTCAGTAATCTAAGGATTCAAATACATTTCAGCATGAACTGAGTGAGCATTAATAGCATGTGTTGGCAAGAGGAAAGACTAGATAATAGTCTAGCAATAAAATGTTAGGCTCAGTACAAAGTAACCTTACTGAAAAGCCAAACACTGGTTTATTCAGTAATCGAACAACTCATTAAAGTGAGTTGGCCGGCAAAGGTAATTAATAAGCATTTCCATGTCTTTTCAGAGGGGAACACCTGACACTCTATTTAATATCAAGTGAGTATGTGCAAGTAAGGGGAGCTGGCAGGCAAAATTAATGAATACATTCAGTTTATCAAAAGCTACAGTCTTATTGTATAGCTCATGCTGAGCTGGGAGATGTGTAACAGGGAATGCAATGGCAAAATGTGCACTGCAACAGTTTTTGTTTCTGTTTGGCTGTTATATTGCAGTGGGTGAAAGAGCTTAGTTTGTATGAAAAGAGCCCCCCATTGGCATGATCTCCGCAGTGCAGTTGGTGTAATTAATGTAGGAAAAATTGTTTGGGTTTTGGGGCTTTTTTTGTTTGGGGAGACAAAATTGCATTCCCAGATACAGTCTATTAAATATATAGAGCTAACTGGATTTGTAACTACTATCAACATTATGCTAGCAGGGTACTGAACACTCTCTAGGCTTTCTGAAACAAACCAGAAGTCAGTAATAATGCTCTTCTTAACAGGCAATGATGTTGTCCAGTATTGGTTCAGATTAACTCTTGTACAACAGGGTGTCCAAGGTGCCAGTGGCTCACTGGGGGAGTTTGCTTTTCCAGAAGGGTTTATCTGTCAAGAGGATGAAATAGGCCTAAACCTTCACAGACAGCTGTGTTTATCATCAGAAAACATGATATTGCTGGAAGTTATTATGTGAGAGTTCATTTGCTTGGGTCTACTTTTCAGCTGGGAGTCTGTTGCAATTTACTGCATGAGCCTGCTGTTCACACTCATCCTTCTGGGCAGTGTACTTACGGCTTTGCTCTAATCCTTCTAAGAAGAGGGAAAATATAGAAGCTTCAGCCTACAGAAACCCTTGTTCAACAATTCGACCTTTCTATAAGTCTGAATCAGCAACTGATAAGTGCCACCTTGACATCCCCTGAAGAGCTGACAACTTTGTTTTAGTTATTCTAATAAAAGAATCTTAAATGGCCGAGGCACCTAAATAAAGCACTGAGAGTGCTAGGCTAGCAAATGTAGAGGAAAATTCTTAGCTGTGGGTTAATTGTATCAAAAAGTATGTGTGACAAGGGTAAAATGGATCTTCTTCAGTGTCACATTCACTTAGGTTTTTGTGCTGTACTCAGTGCAATTTAATGTGGTGTCTACCATCCTTGGAAGTTTTTTTTGGCTTGCAGCTTGACTTCCAGCGTCCCAGGATAAATATATAGATTGCTTTTTCCTTCAATTCAGATGTGTTTGTTTAAAAGTCCATGTTTAGATGGAATGAAAATTTACTCTTTCACTCTGAGTATCTTGTGTTGACACTGATAATGCTAATAATATTGAGTATATGATGTTGGTCTAGATTGCAGATACTCTTCTCTTTTCCCTCCATCTTTTGTCAAAGCCCCCTGGAATTTTCATAGGCAGCAGTAATACTCCTGGAAAATAAAATGATTGAACTGCTTAAGAATCTTAGGAGCTTCTGGGAACCAGAAGTGAAGGGACATTTTATTAAAGCATATGGTAAAGAAAACAAGCAGACCCAACAGACCACGTTACATTTCTAACTAGATAAAACCCTGGAAGTTATTTTATTTCAAAGCTTACACAAGGAGGAGGAAGAACTGAACCTATGGAGGAAAACTGGATTCCCAAACTGTTTTCTTCTATACAGAACGTGAAATGCGGCTCTTTCATGGGATATGGAATATTTAGAAGACTGGGTTAACAAAATTAACGGCATTTGGGAAATGCCATGTTTGAAAGAATTGTCTACAAAAATGCAGGTATGCAAAGGAAGAGAGAGGGGGATTTAATTTTAAATCTAACTGTTCAATACTGCTAATGGATTTGGGTTTGAACACTGCAGTGGTATGTCTGCCTAAACGGAGATAGCCATGCCTATTTCCAATGGCGGAAATATTGGCCTTGCTTTGTAAGGTAGCACTTGCTCCTAATTTAAGTACTTGTTCTTCATAAGCTCGAGCTTCTTTACACAGAAAGCAAAGTATTTTACTGTGGCTGTTCTGCTTTTCACTCTGACACGACACAGGTTCCTTGAACAAGGTTCTGAATGAGTTTTTTGCTCATGGAAATATTGGAGATGTCCCTACAATTCAAAAAAGGCTGAAGGGAATTAGAACAAGAGCTGGAGATTTTATAGCAGACAACAAAATAAAACCTGAAACAGCTGTAAACTCAAAGAGAATTAAACGAACATCTGGAAACCTCCTAGCAAGAGCTGTGAGATGACTTGCAGGCAAAGATAATGTTTAGTTAACTATCAAGTATTTGGACAAAACAGTGGAGCTGTGGTGAACCGAGTCAGTGAAGTTACCGCAGTGGCATAGACCTAGGTGCGGATATTTGTTCTTGTCGCGGACAGAAGAGTATTACCTGCCATGTAGAGGTCAGACGTTCAGCACGTGGGATCAGTAGGGATGGGGCAGTTGTGTTTCTAAGCTATGCAGAAATCTGCTTCAAGTATAGGCCTTTGGAAAGACTTTTTCAAAGTCACACCAGCTGTCTAGCAGGAGTCTAATGCATTGTGTCTGAAACGGCTTCAAAGGAGAAATGATCAAGTTGTGTATCTGCATGACTGCATGGCGTTGCTTTCCAAGATGATGTCATTTTTACTTTGTGGTTTTGTAAGGAATAAGAGAAGTGCTGGAAAACTTTAAAGTTTTCCAGCTTTCATAGATGCTAATTGTTAAAATGGACAAACTCAGCAATGTGGTGATTAGGAATTACTCTCAAGAGGCTTTCCTGGAAGAAGAATCTTGTATTTTGACTCTTCTCTTCAGACCATTTTGGAAATGATGTTTTTTGTCTGTTGTTTTGAAACTAAAAGCAGTTTTGCTTCCTTTATTCCCTGTAACTGATCAGTTGCTGTGTGTTCTAAATTGTAGATTTACCAAGGGAAGTCCCCTGAGTTTCAGGTGCTGTGTATTTAAATGTACTGATTTTGTAGCCATCAGCTGCCTCTGCTCGCCAACACTGCATGTGAGCTGGAGCTCTGCACTCTTCTCCCTCATCTTTCTTGCACAAAGATGGTGGCATCTTGTGATTTTTACTGTGAATGTTCAACCAGCTGAAATTCTGCATAGGGAATTACAGATGAATGCACCTGAGAGGGCTGAGCTAACTCCCACAATTTTGAGATTAAAAAGATGAAAATTGTGTCTGTAGTAGTTTAGAAGTTAGAGTTTGGCATGAGGTATCCTTGACATGCATACCATCAATATTATTGCTTCATGTTGGAATATGCCTATAACAAATTTCAACTTGAGAACACCTGAGGAAGATGCAGAAGTCTTCTGGAAGACAAAAATGGGTTTTGTGTAGTCTTTTCAGAAGATCCACCTACTGCATCTTATTGCTGTTTGAAGCTGGAGAAAGATTACCTATGGTGTGGGACAGAGCAGGGATTGCTCTTGAATCAGGTGTGTTGGTGTTGAACAGGAAAATACTTTTACTGTCATTCAATATTGGTCAGAGCTATTATGTTTGAGCATTTTGCTGTTTTGTTAATGAAGTAATGACCAGATATATTCCTCCAATAATATTTTATTTGGGGAGATCAGCGTTTATACACAAATGCATGTATTATGTTTAAGGCTTAAACCCAGATGTTGGGTTGTGTTGAAGGGAAATGTCATAGTTTCCATTAAACAAATAAACCCATTTATTTCTTAGGTATATGACAGAAATGTTGCTTGCTTTCACATGAGCATTTAAGTTGCTCAGTTCTACGAGAGGAATCTTAGATTTACTACAAAGAATGGAAGTATTTTAAAGAAACGCTCTTAGCAGCATTGGAAACAAATAGAAATATAACCAGTGTATTTTATTATTGTTAGCTATGGTACCTGCAGGCAAGGTGAAATTTTTTCATCCCGTATTTGGCATCATCACTGTCATTGCCAGCTACTTAACAAAGGCTGTTACTGCTGGAATCAGCTGGAAGTAGCGTTCCTGTTCTTGCTGTGGATTTTGCTCCAGAAGTTTTTATTCTGCAAATGTGTGTAAGACATAATTCTTAATTCTGATGAATTCCATAATAATAGTCTGTTTTGTTTTATGATATATTCCCCAAATCCTAGTTATTGATAGATAAGAGGCAAAACAATATGCCAGTGATGTGGTATGAAGGTAAATACTGTGGAAATAGTAGTGCACTACTTGGCTGCTTGTGGTTTTTGTGCTTCATAAAAAAATAGGATTCCTTTGAATGATTTGGAAGAGCAACTCACACTTAATATTGTTCTAGTACAAATGTCTCTATCCTTAGCTTCAAATTGCATGCAAACTTCCTGCTGGAAGCTTTTTATTATGTGGAAAAATAATTGAGCTTTGTGTATTAGAATTGTTATTACATTTTATGATAATAATGTTCTCTTTATTAGTTTCCTTGTTGTACCTTTTGATTTATAGCCCTTCACAAATTCTCATTTTAACCTGCCATCTGCCTCTGATCTGGTACTTGAAGTGTTCCAGTGGCTTAAATGGGCTAAAATAATAGCAAAACTTCAGTTGTAATCCTGAATCACAGGAAATGGAAACTTTGAGAGCTCAGTACTGAGCGTGCAGCACAACATTTACTGAGGGATTTCTTTTTGCAGAATTTTAATGTTCCAGGGCAGTGTAATATTTGTTGCCTTTCAGCACCCTTGTTCAAGTGTGAACAGTCTTCAGAAGAAGTGGGGAGAGTTTTAGGCCCAGATCTGTATAGTTTAGATGCCACACTTGGGAGCGAGGGGCAGGTATTTAGGGCAGTATGAGACGTTTGTACTTCATCTGGCGCAGGGCCTACGGCTCTGTCTCAGGCTACAAAACACATCGAAGAAGCAAGAGTACTTGGACAGTTAACCTGTGAATCTCTTGCTGTGCTATGCTGCTGTAAATACTTGAACTAGGGAAGGAATCACAGCTCAGGTGTCCCGTCCTGCGACTGCATTAAATATTGATGTGCTCAAGCATTTGACAAGTGGAAGAAAGGCACTAGCCAAGTATCTTCATGAAGGAGTCAGGAAATTATCTAGTGCTACTGGAATCTTTGTCCAAAATTGCTTTATATTGTTGCTGACATGTAATGGAAGAATTTAGGTTTGGGTGCCAAGTGAACAAAAGAAATGCTGAGTCTCGAGAAGGAAACAGGTCCATGGGAGCATAGAAGAGTCCTGGCCAAGACTCTGAGAGCAGCCATGGGGAGAAGCTCTGGCACGTGCTGAGAACACAGGCTGAGTATCCGGTGGGGAAGTGCTCCATCATAGAGCTGTTTCTTGGGTACCCGTGGTGGAAAAAATGTGATAGAGGTGGGTCTGAGAGACAAGCTCTTGCCTAGGGGGAAATAACTGCTGCAAAAGGGAAAGGCAGTGTTGTCTGAGTTTTTTTTTTCCTTAGGATTTCTCTTTATAGTTACATTGGCAAGAACAGCTGCCTATGAAGCTGGCCAGTGTGTTAATACTTGAGTGCTTCAGTTTACAATTCACAGCTTTCAAGGCATTTTCTTCAACAGCTACAGGGGAGAAGAGCAAATTTATTTCACTATCCCTAAACCTTACCAACAGAGGAGATAAAAACAGAACTTGCTCAAAGCAGAGACTGAGGTTCTTATAAATCTAATAAAGGGAGGGGGAGTGATGTTTTTATTTATCTCCTTTTAGCAACAGCTGTTATTATATGATAGCACTATGGTGTGTTGTAAATCCTGCATCAATACGTTTGATTCAGCGTATGCTTCTGGACATCTCTGTGTACTAGGGAGGATGCTTCAACTCCTCGCTCCTCTCTGCTCCTCATTAGGATGTTTAGGGCAGAGTACAAAATCTATTTTGCAGATCTTTGTGCTACCATTTTGCTCCACAGAGGCAGCATCCCAAATGTGATGTTAACTGTAATTAAAATACCTCAACACCATATTATATATGTAGTCTAGACTTAACAAAACAGAAGCCCAGATAGTTGAGGAGTAAGATCTGACTTGCAGAATTCAAACTGTTAACTGCATCACTTGTCCTGAGTGCATTTTACCTTAGTAACTTAACCAGCTACCTGGAGAAATAAGCTGCATGTCATCTTGGCTATTTACCAATTTTCTTCTAACCTGGATTAAGAGGACAACAAAGGAAAAACGTGTGCCTCAGGGAAAATACTTGCCTGTTGTCATGAGTTAACAGTTAACTGGTGAAAGAACATTGAAATACTTAGAAATCCTGCTATATTTAGAATTTACTCTGTGCAGTGGCAAGGTCAATGCTTCATTCCCTGTTCTGTGTGCAGAATGCAGATGTACTAAGGGTGTTCGACTGTAGGTCACAGCTGAGTATGTTCAGGAGCCCTGATAGCACAGTTCCCTGCTGCCGGGAAAGGAGGATGGGCTGGTAAATTGAGCTGCTTTTCTAAATAGAGAAGAGATGCTATCTGTAGAAGTTAGTAGTTATTTCCAAGGTCTCTAGGGAAAACATGTGCATAGTTATTCACATAACATAAAAAAACTTAAACAGAGGCTTCAGTGATCTGGCTTAAAAAACCCTAGTGAAACAACTGCACCCCTCCAAAAAAAAAACCAAACCAAAAGGTGCTGCTGATAAACGGTGTAAGAAGGATGCTGGTGCTTGGAAGAGCTGGGGCTGATCACAGGCACACTTTGCTCCTGTTCCGAACACCCCATGTTGCATGTGTATTTTACCTTGGAATTTGGTTATTCCAGAGCACAAAGCAAGGCAATGTGTTAAGGGATTAACAGAATAACGGGCAATTGTTGAAAAAACATTGTAGCTTTGTAGGTGTGTATATCTATTAGGGATACACTCTTCTGAAAAACAGCATGGTGTATCATGTAACCATATGGAAATTGCTCTTCAGGGTATGGGTTGTTGCCTAAAACTTTGTCACAAGCATGGTACTTCTGTTTTTTTAGAATAGCAGCTTCACAGTTTGAAGTGCAGGTAAAAAACCAGGATAGAGTGAAATGTGTTCACTCAAATTTCCCTTTGGACATTCTTGTAGCATTTATCTTTATATTAATGAATATCAGTGTGAGACAGTGCTCTTACTCTTAACTGATTTTGAAATTTTCCTTCTGTCATGGAAGAAAATGCTGATCACCTCTACCGCAGGGCAGGTATGGAGCAGGTTTTATGGGGTAACTTACAGGTTTTGAAAGGATTGCTGTGCAAGTAAACTTTGAGTCTTTTTTATAGTTCCTAAGGTTTGTATGGAGCATCTGTGCATTTCATAATGACAGAAAGAAGTGGATTGCCATTTTACACTGGCTTTCGACACTTACCTGTATTTCTTTAACATTTGCAGCCTAACGTGTGCTGTAACATGTATTCGTTCAAGTGAATGTGAATGTTCACTTCTTCATTTGGCAATATGAAGTGAAGCCATTTTGAAATTAGTTTTTCTTAATGCCATTCCTAAGAGTTAGAATGGTGAAAGTGAAGTAGGGGATAAATGAATTTCTTAAACAAAATTCCATCTTCATAACAGGTTAATAAATGCAGACATAATGCTATGAGTTAGGAATTCCCATTGACTGGTATTTCCTAAAATGTAATGCTGTTAACATGAATATTCTTATAGATATCCAACATAATATTTGTGTATTTGTGGTAAGTAACTTGCTAGTTGGTTAGATGAGAGACCAACCTACTTATGAGGGGTCATCCCAACAGTTGCTTTATTGAAATAAGGATTCTAATAGCTGGGGGAGCCATGCCAGCCCTGGGGAATGGTGCTGCTCTGCCAAAGCCAAGAAACTTGAGGTGAAAAGGTAGATCTATTTTCCCTGGACTGATCTTTTAATGGAAGAAAAGAAAAGTGAGCTGCGGTGGGCAGAGATAGACTGAAAAGGGCTTTTCCAGAGACCCATACACATAAATATTGTATCAATATTGAAGAGCATCTGATTACTTAATCAAGTTTAATGACAAAGACTTTTCACCTAGTTCCTAGCTTCCTTTGACTTATGATTTGTAAAATATACTGAAGTTCTTGCAGCAGTCTTGAGTCAGTAGCCCAAGTGCTTGCAGTAGTTTTGCAAACATCGGTATTGTCTGGTAGTTATTTGTAATGCTGGGTTTATCTAGTTGGGCTTCATCTCACGTTGCCCTAACAGGACAAGCTTCACGCTGGATGACTTTTCCCAATGAGTTCATACATTTTATACTCAGAAGGTTACACAGTTATTGGTGAAAAGGAATTCAAATCCTCATTTATGAGCAGATGACTTAGAAATAAAAACCAGCACAGTTCTGGCATGTACATTCCTAAAAGGCAGAATGACACTTTTTATTTTTGGTGAGGACTTGTTGCAGAATAACAGTTATTATAGCTACCTGGTAGGAAAAGCAAAATTTGGTTGAAGTTAGAATCATAGAATAGTTTGGGTTGGAAAGGTCCTTAAGATCATCCAGTTCCAACCTCCCTGCCATGGGCAGGGACACCTCACAATAAACCATGTCACCCAAGGCTCTGTCCAACCTGGCCTTGAACACCGCCAGCGATGGAGCATTCACAACTTCCCATGGCAACCCACTCCAGTGCCTCACCACTCTTACAGTAAAGAACTTCCTCCTTATATCCAACCTAAACTTCCCCTGTTTAAGTTTGAACCTGTTACCCCTTGTCCTCTCACTACAGTCCCTAATGAAGAGTCCCTCCCCAGCATCCCTATAGGCCCCCTTCAGATACTGGAAGGCTGCTATGAGGTCTCCACGCAGCCTTCTCTTCTCCAGGCTGAACAGCCCCAGTTGTCCATGTCACTAACAAAGATGTTGAACAAGACCGGTCCCAGCGCCAACCCCTGAGGGACACCACGCATTACTGGTCTTCACATGGACATTGAACCATTGAGCACAACTCTTTGCGTGCGGCCATCCAGCCAGTTCTTTACCCACCGAGTGGTCCACCTATCAAATTGGTGTCTCTCCAATTTAGAGACAAGGATATTGTGTGGGACAGTGTTGAACGCTTTGCACAAGTCCAGGTAGATGACATCAACTGCTCTACCCCTGTCCATCAGTTCCATAGCCCCATCATAGAAGGTCACCAGATTGGTCAGGCAGGATTTCCCCTTAGTGAAGCCATGCTGGCTGTCACCAAGCACCTTGTTGTTTCTCATGTGCCTCAGCATGCCTTCCAGGAGAATCCGCTCCAAGATTTTGCCAGGCACAGAGGTGAGACTGACTGCGCTGTAGTTCCCTGGGTCGTTCATTTTCGCCTTCTTGGAAATGGGGGTTATAGTTCCCTTTTTCTGGTCATCGGGAACTTCACCTGACTGCCATGATTTTTCAAATATGATGGGCAGTGGCTTAGCAACTTCATTTGCAGCTCCTTCAGGACCCATGGATGGATTTCATCAGGTCCCATGGACTTGTGCACACTCAGGTTCTTACAGTTCAAGTTGTTTTAGTTGATGGTATAATGGACAGTGCTCTTAAAGATTATTGTGCGCAGCTCTCAGAACAGCAAAGCATATAAATACAATTGCCTCTTCTTCAGCACAGTTTATGTTTACAGCTTTGGATGGTGGGGTTGTACAGATAGAAACGACCTGTTAGAGCTCTAGGCAAAGATCCAAGGGTTCTGGTGTGCTCTTCACCGCCCCACAACCATCTCAGTGCTTGTCTTCTCCTCCCAAGGCTCTCTGCTCAGTTCCAGTGATAAGAAGTGTCTTTGTGGCATTCACAGTGACATGTGAATGACAGAACCATGGAATTTGCTCAAAACTAGGAGGTTGTTATTAGGAATATTCTCAGATCTCTAGAATTGTATTAGGCACACCACTTTTCAGTGCTGTGGAAGTTCAGCATGTGCAAGATCCAAGCCCATTGTTGTTTGCATTAGATGTGCCTCGTGAGAGTTTGTGTAATTTACTTAAAGTGCATGCACTAAGCACATGCTTAGATCTCGGCATGTGCTCTCAGATAGTTTGATTTGGGATTGGATTATCCATAGATGATGCTAAACTGGGTGTTAAGTAAAAAGGCAGTGTGTTAACTGGCTCTATTCTGGAAAAGAATGAATTAGAGCTGGAGAAATGTTTCCAAGATTCTCTTCATCCTCCTCTGTTACACAGAGATGCTGCTTAGTGTACAGGGAGTTTTGCTATTATGCTGTGACTACAACAAATCAAGGCTCCAAAGCCTTCCTGTCAAGCTGTTTCAAGTGTATATAGCTTTAAAGCTAGGAACGGGAGCACTTAGGAAAAAAAATACATCTGCATTTATTGTTTGAGATCCAAAAGGACAAAAATTAAAGGGCATGTGCAAATCTTTAAAAGGTGATGGTAGGGATTCAGAATTTTGTGAGGTCCCAGTAATCTTTTGTGACTATTCTGGTTTGGATGGGAGCCGTTAGGATTCTTCTCCTTTCCATGGTAAAAAAATGGGATGACCCAAAACATCATGAAGAGAAATTAAATTTGTAATCATTTAATAAATAGTTTATTCTTTGGTAATATGCAGTTTGTCAGAAACTTGACATTGCATTGGAAGTTACTGATTTAACTTGGTCACCTTCACTTTTCTGTTCTATGTGTACAGTTGGTGTTAAAAGTTGCATGTTAGAGGACCCTCTGGGTTCCTGAATTCACATTAGGGATGAGTTATTTAACCAACAGCACTATTTCACGGCGTTTGAAAAGAATGTTGTGCCACTGTGGTTGTGAGTGAGCTGGTATGTGGTGTTAGAGACACTGCAATGGAACAGGTATTGGAAAAAGCTCTTAGTCTGGTACGGGCACTGGGATGCCAAAAAAACTAGGGTGGTGGAAATCAAAGAATGTCACTAGGTGGTTGCTGCCTTTTCCTGAGGCAGCTACACCTATTAATGATCTTAATTGCGGCTGAATAAAGCAGTGTTTCTGTGTCACAGACCTTCTCATCTCCAGCCTCACGTTCTGTACCCAGCCCGGTTCCGACTCTGTAGTTAGCTTCTGCTTTGCTTACTGCTGGCCATGTCTGCCTGGCCTGTACTTTGACATTCCAGACCTACTGTTTTGTGCATGTAGAGCAGAGGAATAGACAGGAAATTCTGTTGGTATTTGTAAAACTGCCTGAGCAGCTGATACCAAGAGGTGTTTGTGAAGAACCCTTCATGGCTTGTTTGCAAGGTTAAGTGCAGAGACAGCTTTCTGATCTACATTCTTAGAGGTATGTTCACAACTTTCAGAAGAAATCAAAACCCTGGCCTGGTTGCTTTAAAGAGCATTTGATAACTTATTATGTATTCAACTTCCATGTGGTGCTTCGTATGTTTGTTGTTTGTCTGTCTCATGACCTTATTTGTGGGATAAAGGTGGCAGTGAACATGGAAATTATCGTAAATACTGTGTATATTTGAATGGGAAGAGCAAATGAATGGCACTAGATAGCAATGTTTATTGTGTCAAGTCTTTGGGATGTCATTTATATGTAACTACTTCTAATTAGTGCCATTCAAACCAACTAAAATGACTCCAAAGCAGATGCCAGTTGTTGCAAGGGATGTGCCTGGATACTTGTCATTTTGTACAGTCAACTGGCACTTACAGCACTGACAACACTTTAATATTAGAGATGGAAGAAAGGTTTCAGTACTGGTGCTCACTGTAATTTTTAATAAGGAACACTTCTCCTAATAAACTGTAATTAGGCAACTTCTGCTTCTCAGATAAGTGTTACCACTCATTCCCTTGGGTCTTGGTTACTCCTAAGGAACAGTAGTAGCCCACAGTCCTTCCTTCCAGGTGATAGAAAACTAGTACCATGCTTCATCAGTGTGAGCCGTGTTGGAGAATGAGATAACATCAGCTGGCTGTCTGAGAAGGAAGGGCTCTTGTACCTGAAATCTGGGGATTTGCTTTTTCTTTGAAATATGTACTAAAAAATAGAAATTAATGAGTCCATCAGCCTAAACTCTGCTTATACCCAATTTCAGCAGAATCATGCAGCAAGTTTTGCTTTTGATTTGAATGCCATTTATAAACATAATCAAAAGGCAATATAGCTTTAAGCAAATTGACACCCAAATAACAAGGTTTCACTTGGTCATGATATTCTCCCCCCCTCTAAAATTGCCTTTTATTTAATTAAAACTCTCCAGGAGGCTGACACTTTGCTGTGGGCGAAACAGCAGCTGTACCGTGGTGATGAACCTCCGAAAAAGCTAAACAGCTCTGTGACTGCTGCGAGTCTTGACAGAACAATGGAAAAGATCCTCTTGGTATTGCAAAGAAAACAGCCTTCTGGCTTTTATAGCAATTTTCTCAGTGATCAGCATAATACCCTGCAGTGGGGTTTTGATTTCAAAACTAGTAATTTTGGATGTTTCCCTAATGCAATTTAACTTGGTGTTTTTGGTTGTTTTTTTCTTCACAGATGTGTTTAAAGCCACGCTCAGGCTATATTTGCCAAGATAGTGATAAGAATAAGACTAAGTAAGATTTAAACTTTATGTACGTGCTACTAAGTGATAGTAGTTGGTATGGGGACAGACAAGATGTTACATCCCAGGCCAAGGGAGTAACCTCCCTGCCTCATCTCTCCTTCCTTGTGCTTGCTCCGTAGGTTGCAGTGGTGGAAATTTCCATGTATCCTGATGTTCATGAGTCAGGCTGATTTCTGATTAATTTTTCTATGCTGCTGTCTTCTTACACTCACATTGAAGGAAGGACTTGTGAAAAACAAATTGATGTGGTAACATGAATAGCACTGGGAAGTGCGGGTTTATTAAGAATGGCTTTCATAAGAAGGGGTGGGCTAACTACGATATTAACACTTCAGGAAATGTTAAGCATAATATGAGGCCTTTGCTTTGTGTCAAGGAAGTTCCCTTGGTTTTAAGGAGCTATGCCAGTTCGCACAAATTCTGAGTAATTGCAGCCTCCTTCAAATGCTACTTCAGTTTGCCCTCAGGTACTTTTCTGGTCTCTTATGGTCATGCTGGAAATAGGTTCCTGTTTTAGATGCTGATGTAAACCAGAGGGTGGTGTAAAGTAGAAGACAATAAATTAAAAAAGAGCCAAGTTTTACCTTTAATGTTTAGTAGTTACGTGACATCACTGACAGAGGGTAGATTTAGGTTAGATATTAGGGAGAAATTCTTCCCTGTAAGGGTGCTGAGGTGTTGGCACAGGGTGCCCAGAGAAGCTGTGGCTGCCTCATCCCTGGTAGTGTTCAAGGCCAGGATGGACAGGGCTTGGAGCAACCTGCTCTAGTGGAAGGTGTCCCTGCACCTGGCAGGGGGTTGGAACTGGATGAGCTTTAAGGTCCCTTCCAACCTAAACCATTTGATGATTCCATGACATATTCCTGAATTCCAAGTAGATGGCTTAGGAAAGCTCAAAAAAACCCAAAAAGGATTGAGTGGCAAAGTGGTCTGGAAGAGTGGCTGATGCTGATGAGCACCAGGTCTACTGTCATGAGTGCCCCGTGGTGCTGCAGATGCTGTCCTCATAAGTGTGACTGCAGTGCTGTCCTGTTAGTGCAGCCAAGGACACCGTGGTTACTTCAGGCGAATGTTTAGAGCTGAAGGAGTTTGGAGGCATTGTCTCTTCAGCTGGTGGGACTTCTAATGCTCACATAGAGACACTTAGCTTTGTGCTAGTTTGGCTGCTTAGCTCGTCTGTTTCTTAAAAAGTGGTAGCAATTACTGCTTTGAGTTCTGTTCCTCTATACAAAGTAATTTAAAAATGAATATATGATATTCTGTAACCACTGTGTGTAGCAGTTGTTACAGAATTTGGATGAAGAATTATTTTTAAATAGGAAAAATTGTGGAATCTGTGCGGTAGATGGAAATTTCCCTGAGATGCATTTTCAGACATAGCTCTGTTGGTATAAATGTAGACCAAGAAGACATTTTGTGCTGCATTTAGACATCAGAATTGTCTCCTGCTTTGAACAGCATAGGGAAGGTTCAGGTAGCTTTAGGAATAAGTTGTGTACATAGCTTAACAGTACTACTTGCATCCTCTGGAGTGAAGCCAGTGCTCGCTTCAAAGGGGTCACCTGTAACAATCTATTACGTGGTTAAACAAGAACTTCTGTTCATTTTGAAGCAGACAAGTGTGCAAGAGTAGTCAGTTATAGAACCGAAGTGCAATCTGATTTTCCCCAAAAGGCAGTAAATTCTCACACTTGAGATGATAGACCAATTTCTACTTAATGAGGAGAAGTTCACTCCTGGCTTAATTCCACGGAAGTTAATTTCTCTGACAATAAATTTGGCCCAATATGTCAATACAAACTTAACTCACTTGTGTTCATAGAGATTCTCGACAGCATCTTATGTATGCCCAGAGTAATTAGTTTACTGTCTCTTGAGGTTTCTTTAATTAATTTAGAATGCTTTAGAAGATACTTACTGCAGAAACAGGTCAGTTGAAGATAAGAGAAACTGTAACTACTCCCTCAGTTTTGTGCTTGACTTCTTGGAAAGCAAGTACTTGGAGCAGGGAGAGTCACATCTTTTGGTAAAGCTGCTTTGTTAAAGAATGCCAGCAACCTGGAATGGTTTGGTGCCTTGAAATAATGCTCAAATACACGGTTTTTTACATTTCAATAGCGCTGTGTTTCCTCTGATCAGCTAAGAGCCATTGCAATACTTCCTGAAATCTGTTACAGCTTCAGAGAAGATAACTTATTTATAGGGAAGTCTTTTAGATCTGCAGTCAGATGCTGAATTTTTAAAGGGAGGGTACGTGTCAGGAGCTAAATAATTAAGATCCGTGCCTTCTCAGCGTTTTCTTTCAAATATTAAATATTACATAAGAAATTTCTCCCTGTGGAAGCCAAGCCTTTAAAATGGTACAGGCTCATGCAGGAAATCACAGTGTTGTACAGATAAATTGATTCTTGAATTTTACATATAGTTCAAAGAAGTGCTTAAAATATTTCAGCATCCTGCATGCTGGTCAAACTTGTCCCTGTTTAGAAATGTTGTCATTTTGATATCTGAACTCCCCCCTCAGTGATCGTTCCGAAGCTCCAGGTCATTTTTAAGCAAGCAGTGGTGTTTGGATTATCCAAGATAAAGCCCAGGCTGGGGCTTGTTATTGTTAGCTCGCAGAAAACCTGGGGAACCTGTGTCTGCATGGCCAACACGGGGAACTTGCCAGATGAAATGCAGCCATTCAGTTCCTTCTGTTGTAGACCACTGTCCTCCTCTGGAAGGAATTAAAACTACACAACTTCTTCTCGAGAGCTTGCTGCAAACCTCTGCGTGTCCTCTGCTTGGAGAGCTTGCTGGCAGAGCAGCACGCTCCATCCTTGCACCTTGTATAAACTTCTTAATGTGGTCCTTGTGTTTAAAAACCACCTGAAGCTTTGAGCATTACAAGTAGTTTCGTAAAATGTGAAGAGCTGCATTAAACCTACATGACTTGGGGCTTCAGGAAACTGCTCTGCCAAAGCTTGCTTCTCTGGCAAAAGCTAGGGAGCAGCTAAAGGAAGCAGGGCAAGTGTCCCCAGAGCTCAGGTTCCAGTCCTGTCTTTGTTTACCTGATCGCAACCCAGCGTAACAGGATACGGCAGAGGAGGCATCGCAAACTTACGAATTATCCTGGAAGCCAACACTGCCGTTATCTTCTGTCTGCCTCATCAGAACTGCGGAGTTTGTTACCTGCTTGCCACTTTCTCTGCAGTAAAGACTGACTATACTCTGGTTTCCATGAGAAACCATAAGAGAAGGCTTCAGTAGGTTGGTGTAAAGGCTGGAGCTGATAGTGTCCTCCTTTGACAGTGACCTGCTGGAACTTCCATAGGCAGCATGTAGGCTCAGGCTGCTATCTCAGTAGGGTGGAAAACCAAGGCATCAGGTTCAGCTGATGAATTACTTTTCTCTGAGTTGTCCCTATCCTTTTGCATCGTTACCAATGGAATGTGGGGGTGTTTAAATGGAGTTGGTGTTTGGGAGCCACCTCCCTGCTTCCGCCTCCCAGCTCAAACTGTGGTTCTTCCCCCTTATGCAGGAATTAAACTCCCCAGTCATCCTCTTAGACTTCCACGCATTTTGGCAGTCTTCCCACTTCATATCACCTAGGCCTCTAACGTGGGAATTCAGCACCACATTCAGCATGTAAGGGCTATAAATGAATGTGCGGAGAATCAATCATAGAATGGTTTGGGTTGGAAAGGACCATAAGATCATCCGGTTCCAGCCCCTGCCATGGGCAGGGACACCTTCCACTAGACCAGGTTGGTCCAGGCCTTGTTCAGCCTGTCCTTGAACACTGCCGGGGATGAGCAATCTGTGCCTCACCAATCTGACAGTAAAGAATTTCTCATATCCAACCTAAACTTCTCCTGTTTAAGTTTAAACCCATCACCCCTTGTCCTATTGCTACAGTCCCTGAAGAAGAGTCCCTCTTCAGCATCCTTGTAGGCCACCTACAGATACTAGAAGGCTGCTTGGAGGTCTCCACGTAGCTTCTCTTCTCCAGGCTGAAGAGCTCCCATTTTCTCAGCCTGCCAGTCATGTTCCCATGAACATGGTTTTCATGATTTCTTAGCCTGAAGATCATGTTCACATCACTTGAAGATCTTCTGGCATTGGGAGGGTTTTGGTCGTGGGAGTCTGTATATATGTGCATATGTGTGCGCTGTGTGATTATTTGCCAGGATTTACTTCACATAGCAGTTTTAAGAGCAATGAAGTGTTGTTGACAAGGCATTTCTCATTATTGCAAGTTATTTATCACTAATTATAACCAGTGCAGATGAAAGGATTGGGTGACAGTGATTCAGATTTAATGCAGAGAAAATCCCAGAGGGCTTATTGCAAGTATCCAAACTATGGGCACGCTGTTATTCCTGACTGGCCAATCCTATGTTATCGCAGTCCTTTTAAACTGCCCATCTTTCCCTTCTCCTGGGGATCAGTTTTATATCCAGAGGAGCTGCCTGATATATGAAACAGATCTCTGGTAGGAGGAATCTCTTTCTCACTGAATTTTCAGCATGCGTAGGATTATGAGAAGTCAAAGGAACCTGCATGAACCAAGACAGTATCTTAATGACAGCCTCTGCCTGTTTTGCAGGGGCTGGAGCAGCTTCGGAGAGTGTTTCTGTCCCTCCAGGAAGCAGGTGTATTTGGATGGTGTAACTTACCTGCTTGTATATTCAAGGATTGTTTTCCATCCTTCCATCAGCTGTTTGGGGTTGAATGAAGTGGATGAATATACAGGAATATCCTTAATACTGATAAAAGCCTTTAAAGTGCAAGTACTACAGGGTGTTCTGGAAACAAGGAATCAGCCTAGGCACCTTGGGGGCTGCCACTTCCACACCAGCTCCCCAGGACTCCTGCATTATTGTTGCTGTCCTCCTGGCTATTCCCTTCCCTGGAAAGCCTATAGGTTTTCCTGTAAATAATGTCTTTTTATCTCTTGCTTTTTGTTTCCTTTAGTTTTCCTTGTGTGCTCCACGGAACACACCTGATCGTATGCAGTACTGGAGTTTTGCTGGCTGGCCACATCTTGTATTTCCAGGAGGTTTTGTGGCAGTACTACATGGTGTAACATATTCTTAGAGATCTGATCCCAATTTCAAGACTTGTCCGAGGTTTCCCAGTGTTCAGGTGCTGCGGAATTTGGCCTTTTTTTCCTTTTAAGGTTTAATATTCACAGTTAGTGGCATCAAGCCGAAGAAAAGCCAATATCCATCTGTGTTTTGACAAAAATATTTCAAGTCCTTTTCAATGGGTGGAATGGTAAATGAGCCAAGAGTTATTAGATGGTTCTCACTGTCATTTTCAATTTGTTGTGTACTTGAGGCAGCTTGTCCAGTGATTTAATTGAAAGGAGTAAGATGAGCTAGGTTAGAATTTTCTCTACTCAGAGATGGAAGTGGTCACACGTTGGGTGTATGTTATAGAGTCACAGCTGCATCCTCACTTTTAGGATCTGCAAGATTTTCCTGCTATGTTCAGCTTATAAAATCTCAGGAAATAAGGTTTTGTTTGTTTCCTGAGCTTACAACTGGTAAAGCCCTTTGCAAGAGAAGTTGCAGTGTCTTACAGAAGTCTTCCCAGACATTGGGACTGAAACTGAATGGTGAGAAATATCTGAAGAGAACTTCACACTACGGATCTTTAAAGTGTTTCTTAGGAGTTTTGCTGTAAACCGTTTGATTAATCTGACTGTTGAGGCAATTTTTGGAAGCAGCACAACTAAAATAGATGGATAATTTCCTTGGCAGCGGCCGCTTTTTGCCTTGCATGTATATATATTTTTATAGAACACTGTGTAATTACCTTTACTGAAAAAGGAAATAATGGTTTAGGAATTAGTTTAGTCATGCAGGACAGTTTGCTAACTTGTAAGTGCATCTTGAGTTTTCCAGTGTTGCTTTTATTGGGATGTGGAGGGGCATAATTGAAATAACATTGAGAAGCCCTTGAGGCATTGTACGTCTATACCTACAGGCAGATCTGTTGCTCTAGGATTTGCTCCCGCTGCTTGTGATACCTGGACTCTCAAAATAATTCTTGTTGTAACTGTGTAGATAGCTTAGCTTACTTGTTTTTGTGAGAACTCAGAATGCGCTCTAACAGCATTTTGCACTGCTTTTAACTATTATTTGTAATGGTTCAGATGCATGTGAAGCCCACAGACTCGTGTGAGTTTGCTGCATGGTTTGACGTACCTGTGAAGCCTTTGGATCAGATAACCTGGGCTGATGTACTTGGTTGCTTTGTACTCAGCTCAGCCCTTCTTTCATGTCACACAGATGTCTGAAGACCATTAATGGGGGCAACACTTCTCCAGTGCTGTCATCACTTAAGTATCTGTGATCCATACTTAGGTCCCTGTGCACTCTGAAGGGGACAGCAAGGAGATGGTGCATCTTGGCATGAGCTGTAGTTTGGGCAAAATGTGTGTTTGTTTACCTCTGGAAAGCAGTCTGGGAAGAGAGAACTACAGCCCAGATCATACTTGTGGCTCTAGTTAAATGGATTTGCTATAAATGGAGCAGAAACCCATCAGCATGTTAGAGATAACTAAAAGAAAAGATAGTTATCAAGGGACATACAACCTTTGAAAATACCTCAGGAAAAGGGGGTGGAACAACTGGGGGAACACATTCATAGGGAAAGCCTGTTTGCTTTCTTACGGTTTCTATCAGACTGACACTTTTTGTGCTAAAGTATTTAATTAAATCTAAATATAATCATCCCTCTGGTATCTGCTGGCTTTTTTAATGTCACAAACTGCCAAGAACGCCTGGGATTCGTACACTGTGTTAGTTTGCTGACAACACAAATGTATGGGAGGCCAGGTCACTTGTAGCATTTCGGGAAAAGGCGATGCTTTCCCTGGCTTTTGAAACATTTTGCTTCCTGACTTGCAGTTCTTATGTGGTGCAAAAGTGAGTGTGAGCTGCAAGCAGTCTGCTAAAATAGCAGTCTCAATGGAAATCTGCATTGTAACTGAAGTAAGAATTACTCTGAGACGCAGAGGTTTTGCATTAATTTGCAGCATTTCAAGTGCTTCCTCAACTACTTTTATCCCTACCTGCATGTATGTTACTGTTTCAGCTTCAGATCCAGGTTGGTGGTTATTTATTTTCTAAGGGTTTAAAGATAATGCTGTTGTAGTGATCATTCCTAGAGGTCTCATATCTTTTTCCAGATCGGACTGATGGCATCATGATGAGATCCAAAGTAAAAGACCTTTAATGGGATCTTTCAACTGTGTGTAATTTTAGAAATAACTAGAATGTCGAGCACTCCATTTTCTGGAACTTTCAAAAGCAGTTGCAGCCTTGCTATTTTCAGTCCACCAAACCCTCAACAACAGAAGTGCCAAGCTGAATCCAACCCGTGCGTGAAAACAGCATATTTACTCATCCTGAAGGTTGTGTTGCATATTAGAAAAGAGTGTTTTAAATGTCCTTCTCATAGTTGTCCATTAGCTCTAAACAGGCTCCATTAGGTTTCTGTGTTAAATCAGTTTGCTGACAATGAGCCATGGGCTTGGAAAAACTGGATTTCTATCAGCATAAGCCATGGAGAGCAGGTCCAGCCTCAGAGATGTGTTTCTACCATAGTCTGTTCCTTTGTTATAAAGGTATCGTGTCTTTTTTGTGCAAGTATAATTGAAGACAAAATTGATTTGCACTGAGGTGGGGTTTACCACATACGCACCCAGCTTGTGAGCCTAAACCAGAGCTTCTTATGCTTCCAGTCATAGTTTCCACCTCCCCTTGCATCATCATTGTGGTATCCCTACATGTTTCCTACGTTTGTGTATGTTCTCTCTGTCTCCATGTAGATAAAAGCTTTATTACACGAAAGATGTGAGTTAAGCAAGAATAAATACTTTTGATCTATGTTATGACATTTATTATACAAACTTTATGTAATTCATGTAGATTAATTCTTTTTTTGTTTTTACAGAAAAAAAACTTCCTGAGATTTGTGAAAATCCAAACATTTGAAATATAGAGGCATGTAAGGGTCAAGAGGTGCTCTGCTGTTAATAGCCTGAGCATTATGTTACTCAAAGATTAGAACTGCCAAAGCAAAAGGCGTGTGGCTGGTTTGCTGTGAGGGTGAACAGTCCTTGCTATGAGGATAAAGAGGCCGCTGCTGGCTCGTGTACAGACAACATGTAAACCTGTGCTTGCTGCTGGAGTGCTGCAAATGAGTACTTTTCATTTCAGTGCTTCTCATAGCACTGATGCTTTGTGTGATAGGTGCTTGTAAACCCATGCTGTCTGAAGACTTGGGTACTGCTTAGCAGCTCAGATGCTTTAAGCTGTGCCTGTTGCCACCCTCTCCAGTTCCCAGCTATCTGTTGCCCCTGGTTTTCCACGTCAGCAGAGCTGTTTGTGTCACTGTCCTTGGAAATAGGTCTGGAAAAATGCCTGGCTGGCTCAGGAGCTGACCTGAAGGGGGGACATGGGAGGAGGGGTATTTTACACTTGGCTTTAGTACCCCACTGTTCCGTGTGAATTTCAGGGAGAATGAACGAACTTAGATACCCATAATGAAAAGGGATATGCCAAATTTGAGATGTGAATTGCTTTATTTTTCAGTGTTGTGGTTTGCTGGTCTTCAATCATAATTACAGTCCCCACTGTGCCAGATAGTGGACTAATATCTAATCATAATTTGTAAACACTGAGCAGACAGAGGAGGGGGAGAAAAGATGAGAAACTTAGATGATATCACACAGATCACAGAGTATTAATGTTAATTGGAAACAATCAGCCTAATGACCATACATGGTTTCAGGTAAATAAATATGTTCCAGAAAGCATCCTGTGTTATTGCTGTTGGAATTGCAGTTTTCAGACATCTTGCTTCATCTATCTGAAGGCAAATTCCAGACAGAATTTTGCTATTGAAAGAAATCTCCACAGTAGTACGGGAACATTTGGTCCTTGGTTTTGTACCACTTGGAAAATGATACCCCAAAGTTTCCAGAAAAACAGTATAATTTTAAAGGAGTTTCGGGAGAGCAAATACCCAGCCAGTTACTGACTGCTGATGTGGTATGTGAAGAGCAAAGTAGCCTGCAAACAGCTTAATTACTTGCCTGTTTGTGATTTGTGATTTTCTCCTAATACTTGTATGATTCAAATACTTACTGCTGTGCACTTCTCCCCCTTTAAGTGGTTGCTTGTAGGGAAAAGCTTGGCTCTACTGTGTTTTTCCCTACACAGAAATGAAATTGTGAATTGAGAAAGGGCTTTTGAAACCAGGAAAATTGAATTGTAGATACTAGTTCTCTGTGGTTTTGAACAGCAAGAACACTGATCTGAGTGCTTGGTGTTCTTTCCATGTGCCCCAGGTATCTCCCTGTTTTCCCTGTCACATGGAGATGTCCCTCCATGATTAACTCTCTGTCACTCAGCTCTCTCTTCCAACAGCCAAATGAGTGCCGTAGCAGAGTGAGTCATGACTGCAGAAAGCCCTTTCAAGGACAAACCAAGGGTGTTGAAGGCAGCAGCTTGATAAATCCAGGGTTCAGGACCAGATCGATTGTTTTCAGCCTCAAGGAATTTGACTTTAAGAAGCTGAGGCCTTAGTAGTGACGCTGCTTAAAATCAGCCAAAATAATCAACAAAAGCAAAATCTTTAGGTGCACTTTCCCATTGAAATTCTGTATTTAGGTCCAATGATGCTGCACAAAGCAGCATTACATAAAGCACAGCAGATGCAGTCTGGATTCAGCAGCAGGGAGAAAGCATCTAACAAAAACAAATGTGGAGTGCCATAGCAGAGGAAGAACACCTTAAAGATATAAGGGAAAAAGAATTTCCAAGTGAGGAGCTGACATGAGGCCTTTCTAACTGCCTCAGCCTATTTTAAGAAGATTTTCAATAAGATATTCCATCTGGCAATTGCATCTGGTTTCTGTCATGTATCAGTCCTAGGAAGGGCAGAGTGATGCTCTCTGGGGCAGGAAGGTGTCTTTGCTTTTGTATGTGCAGGGAAGAGGCACCTTAGCAGCAGGAGGCAACCTTGGCAGCATACTTGAACCCTGAACCCTCTGCTAATCCCTGCAGCAAAACTGCTGCTTGCTGCAGAAGTGGGATCAAGCTCTGAATTGTTTATAAAGCAAAGCAGTCTTGGAGAGCTCTGTGTCTTTGCTGCAGTCGGAAATGATGTGATGACAGCACGTGGCCAGCTTGGTTTCTGTGAGGGCTCACGACTAAGCCAGGACACCCCAGAACCCTACTGGGGCTCATAAGGTTGTTGCTGAAGCCTGAGATCCTGGGGCTTTGTCGCCACTTGTTACACGATTAGGTTGGAAGAGTTTGGTGCTTTTGATGTGAGCTTTGTGTCTGGTGAAGTCAGAGGCATCAGTGCGTGATGCAGCAGGTAGGCAGAGCAAAGGCCTTCCTAGTGAGGGAACTAGTGAATCCAGCTATGAATACACCTTTGAGGCATCATGTTTTGAGAAAATAGGTCTGTGTTGGGTGCATTAGTTGCTGTATTTGGTTCTAGAACATTGTTATTAAATAATTTTGTATTAATCAGATAAAAGCATATTAGGTGGACTGGACTGATGGTTTTGCATCAGTTCATATCACTCATCTTCAATCATTGACAAGGAAACATTTCTCGTTTTGCAGATTAGTGTTTTGACACATGTGAGCACAAGAGGACGCATAAGCTCTCCGAAGCATTCTTATGCACGTTTTCAGCAGTGCAGATGACTGTCTTCACCCCGACTGCATGTAAACAAGAGTGCAGTAGATGCCTATCTATAGATGATGAGCCAGTGTTTTTATAGCATTTGAACTATAATAAGTGAACAAACTGGATGAATTAAAAATTGTTTTCAAGATCCAGAACCTTCCATCTCAAGGCCACTGATGAAATTCACCATGATTTGGAATTACCATTTCATGGCAAATCAGTCCAGTCCGGAAGCAGGGGGAAAGGTGAGGGGATCAAACATAATTGGTACCCTGGTTGAATGAATTGCTCAGATATCAAGATCTGGAGGAAACTGTAATACCTTCTCACTTCTACTGGACAGGTCTGATAGGTCAGAGTTTGGTAGGTCAGTGTAAGAGGAGTTTGAATTACTCATCCGGGGCTGTATTCTTGGGGTGGCAGTATGCACTAAGCTTAATTGCAAATAAAGGCTGTGACATGTAACAAAGCTCAGGAAGTTTAAAGATTAATGCTGTTAGTGTCTTTTTCTGTTGTGCAAGCCTGTTTTCATAATAACAGGAATGTTTTGTGTTTCCAATAAGGTCTAAAATCTTGAGGACACAAATGCAAAGTGGTATCAGTAGTTGGTATTTATAGTCTCAAGTAATTCCTTTTGAAGTTTTTTGTTGACTGCTCTTTTTCATAATCATTAAATAAATGGAGTGTTTCTGTGTAAGACTTTTAGTCTATTTGCTTTCTTAAAAAGGCTTTTCTTCAGTGTCATTCATTGTCTGTGAAGTACGTAATGTTCTTTGGCCATCTTTGAAGACTGTAATTCAGCAGCATATGGGTATTGCTGATCTCCCCAGATTTTACTTCATTTGTGCTCATGCTTCTCTCTCTAAGAAGCAAAGAAGTAACCCCACCCAAAGAGGGGTGCAATGTTAAATAACAGTTGTGGCCTCAGGGGACAAGCAGTTTCCCTGAAGTGGTGAAGAAGTTTCAAGGAGAGAATAAGGACTATGCTGAGCAGCAGAAGCTCAGAGGAAAGAAGGAAGAGCTGTCTGATATTTGTCAGTGGCATTGATTCCTTTGAGATGAAATGAAGGGGAAAATAAAGAATGTGGAAAAGGATATAGAGGGAAGATCTGTTAAGATAATCCTCAGGAAGAGCAGTAGACATAGGCACATAGGGAGACAGGGAAAAATAAACATGTGATATAAATATATAACTATAACTGTGTATAAAACAGAAGGAATTGCAGAACTAGGGCAACACACACATAAAGTCTGCCTTTTAGCATCCTGAATATTTCAGGATGGCCATCTCCGCTTATCATTTACATAACCTGTAGAAAGCAGATGCATACTCAAGACGGCTGCCTGAAAGGAATGACTTCAGCCTTATTTCAAGGTGTTTCCACTTTCTATAGTCATCAAAATTATTTCATAATATAATAGAATGTTATCAGTCCTATTTAAACTGGTAACATCCTCTAAGTATTGCCAACACATCCACTGACAGTATGTCTGATTTTCTTGTCTTTGTCTTTTGTTCAGTGTTAATGTGTGGCATGCTTAAGGGGTGTATTAATGAACCTTTTTCGATTTTTTTTATCCTGCAATGACAATCCTCTGGACCCAGTCCTTTCATTAATGAATAATGATGGAACAGAGTAGGCAGTTGGGTCATTTTATCCTTTAAGTGGAGTGCACAGTCCTGAAGAGAATGCTGCATTGCAGCTGTAAGCAAAATGGTTGTACAAGTGACAAAATACTTTGAAATCATAGCCTGCGTTTCTGGAACGTTCTGGGCTTTAGGAAGGCTGCCAGTTTTCCAAACCTTTTTTCTTCTTCTTAGGAAAGGAATACTTTTTTTTTTGTTTTTGCTATCTAAGAAAGACTTATTCCAGTGCCTCCTATTCTATGAACTTAAAAACCTGACCTTCAGTAATAATATAATGGCACTTACGATGCTGTGTTCAACAGCCATTGAAAAGGACTTGGGAAGGCTTCCCTTTCATAATCTTTGTTTAGCAGTTGGCCAGTAGTTATTTGCATTTTGGATTCCAACCTTGCCATGAATTTGGACTGGTTTTCCCCGAAACATTTTTGTGAGGCAGGAGCTATACAAGGAAAATAAGCTGACCGGTTCAGGAACTATGCAAAGGGAAGCCTACTCTGCTACTGCAGAGAAGTATATGGAGATCAAAATGAGATTTCAGATTGAAGTTCCTAGTAGGACAAACATCTCCAGGCTAAGTCAGATGAATATTTTAAATACTACTTTTTTGGGGGTGAGCATAATCGGGACTATATAATTTTTCCATCTTTTTCAGTGTGAAGAATGTAATTAAGCCCCTACTCTGTGCCTCTAAATCTGTGTCTCTGTGTTACATGATAGAAGTCTGGAATTCTGCTTCATTTTCAGATAATAAGAATGCTGTGTTTAGTTGCCTTTCTTTAATCTCTCCTTGCTTCTTTTCTGCTTCTTGGTCTTTTTGTTTCTCTTTACTTGCAAGATTTTGTTTCTAATTTGTCACAGTAAATTGTTGTGTGATGCGTGATTTCGACTCCTAATATCTGTATTGCCACAGCTGTGGGAGGAGGAGGTACTTTGAGAAGCTGAGGTGAAAGTGGTCTAAATCAAACCCAAACTAAGGGATTTATGGATTCATTCTGGATCATGTATTCCTGCTTGACCTTTGTGAATTACCTCTTAGTATGGACGTTCTTATTTTGCATTAAGAGTGCCTCTTCCCAGTTGAGCTGGATTAAGCAAAGCAATGAATTAATAAACTGGGAATGAAATGAAATGGCTATCACAATGTAAACATAGGTAACTGCTGTGCAAGAGAAAGCGTTACAGCCATAAACTGAATAAATGACATCTAATTTGAGATCTCATTTTAAATGAAAACTTAAGCTTTTTGAGGGCATTCAGAAAATACGATTTTTGTTTACTCACTGAAGTTGCCCAGGAATGGTTGTTAATACGAACTGGGTGCTTCTGTTATGACACAAGATTCTGCCATTGTGTCTAGCACAAATTCTTCAGTGTTTGTAATACGAGTGCTCTCCTGTCAGAGCTCTGATGCAGAGCTACTGTATTGCATTCTCTTGAATGTGCACTTGCTAAAGGACACAAAATGTTTTCAACTTCTGAAACCACAGAACGCAATTAAAAAGGTGGAACAAGCAATTGTTAATGTAAAGAACACATAGATGCTATGATCTAGTGAGTGGAGTTGAATACAAGTCCTTTCCCACTTTTGTCCCCTTGAATAGAGCTTCTTTATAATTGAGCAATTTTCAGTGACATTTTGGATTGCTGGAACTCCACCTTTTGTACCCCAAAAAATGTTTTCTGCTTTTGTCACCTGTGGGAACTGGGGTTTGGATCTGAAGTTGTCTCCTTCCGGAAGTCTCCCAGGGTGTGAGCTGTCTATAGGTGTGCTGTTTCTGGCTCACGTTTGCCTATGCTACCGGGCATTGCCATAGGCTTGAGCTGACCGAGATCCTTAGCTCTGATCATTTAGGTGTCCCGTACCAGCTGAAAGGGTTTCCATGTCACCCCAGTGATAAAATGCAAGGTGGGATGCAGGTTAGAGTCTCTGTTTCCTATAGAATATACAATGGAAGTTAGTATTCAGTCAAGAGCGAAGACCAGGCTAGTCAGGTACGCTATTCATCTGTGGAGAAAACTTACACGCAAACCTTGCTTAAGTATTATATGGTCTTGAAATTTTCTATTAAGACTGGATTTTTGGAGTGTTACCAGTTTGTGCATAAAAATACATGGTGTCCTTGGCTGTTTCTGACTTAGGCTCTTACTGCAGCTGGTGCCTATGAGCCCTTCCTTGAGGTACTTACATCATAATTTAATTTAGTCTTTTAATTTGGTCTTGCACTGAAAAATAATTTGGAGAACTTTAGTAATGATTATTGCATTCAGATTAGGTTGGTTACATTGAGGGCTAATCAAGGTGATTGGCAATGTGTGCTTCATATAAAAGAGAGTCTATACTTTAGAGCTTTTTAGTGTGCTAAATTAGAAGGTGTCTGTGGGTGTTGTGCTCCTAATAGTATTGCTGCACATGGGTGTAAGAATAGAAGAATGCTGTATCCCACAGTACCTCTTGGGATTGCTTTGGTCACCGTTTATATTTTCTAATAATTCAGAAATAAAACAGGAGTCAAGAAAACATTGTCATTTTTCACAGTGTTAAGAAAGACATCTCTTGGTATTATCCTCTTTTTATTGTCTTTATATAAGGCCAAGTACTCTTTGGAGGAGTAACATCACCTTTGTTCTGTAGTGCCCTCATCCCTACTAAAACATTGCTACTGAGGGTGCGCCCCCTGCTCTCCTCTGCTGTTCCTTTACACCTAGACAGCTTTTGTGGGCTGATTTAGCTAATTGCCAGTGGACTGGAACGTCTTGAGACTTTCTTTGGCACCTTTTCTCACCTATCTAGGAAATGGGGCAGTAGGGAGCCTGTTTGACTTGCGTTGGTGCCCAGTGACTCTGAACTTTGGCGATGTTTCTGTGTTCAGGTATGAGATATTCACTGTCATAGTAATAATGTTGGCACCTTGGGGTGGAATTTTACAGCTTCTTTCACTTTTCTTGTTCCTCCAAGTCTGTGTGCTACTTAGGTCTACAGGAAGGGCAGAAGGTGATCTAAAGGATAGGTCTCGCTTGTTTGTGAGGTGAATGGAGCATGTGGGCAGTGATAAGTGCAACTGTGTTACATGGGTAATGGGGAGCACAACAGTGTGTGCTATGTTAGGGGTTTCAAAGGAATAATTATTTTGATGTTACTGACCATTGGGATGTAATCCATTGGATGCTCAAAAAGCATCTTACTATGTTACTGTCTCCTCACAAGTTGGACATTGTGGTTTTGAGTGGCATCATTGTCACTTGCAGGAGTGATAGTGGCATTTAGTGGTGTTTGCAGGTTGCATGAGGATCATAGTGCTCTGTTTTCTCCAGTGTTCTCACTCTTTTTTTTAGATACCTTGAATGCTCTCCTGAACACACAGCAGCAACAGATAACACTACAGCATTTGCTCTGCCTCTTGCAAAGGCATAGCTTGAAGTGAGTGCAGTTGCTGTGTAGCTGATGGGCTGACATTACTCACAGGAAGAGCAGATGACACTGGCAAAGATAGCAGCGAATTTAAGAAGAGTTGCCAAGTAGCAGCACTTGGAGGTAACACTTCAGAAAAAGGCAGCTCGTTGCTATCGGGCTTATTTATTGTTTTTTCTCAGCTAGGGGTGAGAAAGAATCATGCTGGGTTTGGTATTTTCAGTTTGACTCCCTAATAGACATGACAAAAACATGCCTCTCTTCAGAACGTAACATTCCTTCTTCTGTTTTTTATTTTCATGTGAGTCAAATATTTGTAAGAGGAATTAGCTACTTAACCTAGAATTCTTGGCCTCTTCTAGAAAAACACCCTCTTTTCTATGCTGCTGTTATGAGAGTGTATGTTGTTACACTATGTTACTTTTAACCTTTCCAATAGGCTTCATCAAATGAATGTGCGCTATCAACTCTTGGAACTTATGCTAAAGACTGGTGATTGCAGTGACATATAAAAATAGTAAAGATCCTTTCCAGGATACTGTGTAAGAGCCCCATGCTGAGCTGACAGTAGTCTGTCTAATGCATCTTCAGCTGCATGATGTCGTCCTCTCTCAGGCCATGCTTTCCTGGCTGCACATGCTTTATTTCTTGGGCGTTTGCTTTCTCAGATTACTCTGGCTGTTATCCTGAGTGGACATGCTCTGTGGAACTGGACAGAAAATCATGAGAAGTCTTTAGCAAGCCAAGCCCACATCAGCTGGAAGGACATTGTCATGTGGAGAAGACTCAGGTGGTTCTTTCTAGCACATATTCAGCTGTATTTCAGGCAGGTGGCCTTGGTTTCTGGGACATTTCATTGACATTTGTTTCTGTTGAACATAATACTCACAAAACTTCAAGTGACAACAAGTTGCACTGTAATAAGAAATGGGAAAAAGTCGAAGTTGAAGGCTTTGTATCACCTATGAAGAATAGGCAGTCTAGCAACTAGTTCTGTAAGTGTCAGTAAGTATAGGCCTGGTCACAGGTGGACATGTGGCTCCTTCCTTTTCTTCTCTCTTCAGCTGGGGGAGTATCCCATGCATGGACCCTGTGTTATTCCCTGCTCTGCTGCTTGCCCATGGCAACTCTGGTCCTGCAGTGGACCTACTCCAGGCGTTGGAGGAGCTCCTGCATACGCAAAGCTCCCAGAATACACACAGAGGCTTTCATGCAGGCACTGACTTGTGCCATATGATCAGGCCTCCCTATGGACCATGACTCTGATAGTGTTTCTGCTGGGGGCCATGCATTTCCCCAGGCTGTGCTGGATCCACGCAGGCAGTCAGAAGCTGCTGCTGCAGTAACCAGAGTGGTTTCCTTGTCAGCAGTGCTACCCAAACTTTGGTTTGAGATGATTACAGGTTGATTTTAGGGTCTTTTTTCTTTCCGTATCCCCTGTGGTGGCCATTAGCGATACATACAAAGTGGTGAACTGTTTTGTAGGGTCCAGTAAGAGGGATGTTAAGTGGTTATGGAGGTGTGCTAGTTAAGGAATGCTTTCCACTTTGACTTTATTATGCGCTCATTTTTTCTTGTTCTTTTTCTTGGCCAAGACCTTGGATCTACTCTGTTAAACTTACATGGTTGCTTTCTTCTGCCATTACCTGATTCATACGTTAGTGCTTTTCAAGCCTGGTCCTGCAGAATAGCCAGCAAGTGTGTCTTAAGCTGTAGTCAGAGATACTTGATTTGATTTAAATATTAAGGGAATGAAAAAGCTTTAACATTATCTGAAACAATCATGTTATAACTCAGCATTGTAATAGCATGGTTTTTGATACGATTTTCCTTGTGTTCTTCAACAACTCCATTGAAATGGTACCATCTTACATGTCTGTTTCAGTGGGAAATCAGGGGCTTTGCAGAGGGCATTTGTGCAGCCTGCTCTAAACTGTGGCGTTACCTACTATGGGAGTGAAGTCCTACCTTTGTTTGATAACTAAAAAAAGATGTTTGGAGAAACTGCCTTGAGACTTTGACTACCTGGAAGGGGGGGATGAAGAAAAGACACCATTACATTCCCCTGTTCCCTCTCCATCTCTTCCATAAATCCCCAGTACCAGTGGACTGCCGAGGGTATGTGATGCTGGACAAACCTGAAGCACCAAGCAACTGTGGAGTGCCCATTGGCTTGGTCAGCTTAACCTCAGTAGAGAACTTCCATAACTTAGGGGTTAGCTGTCTCTTAGTGCTAGGTGAATATCTGCACTGCACTGTTACTTATGTATAATGTAACAAGGATTTTTTTAATGTCTTCTTTATATTATCTGGTTGGTAAAGGGTGGGAGTTAGGTGGTAGATTTACATGCTAGATTATCAGTATTTGTTAGTATTGCTGCCCTGAGCCTGTAATGACTATTGTACTTGACACTATATCAAGATAGAGCAAAAGAAAAGCATCTCTAGGAGCCTGTGGTACACAAAATGAGATCTGTGTAAGTGGAGTAATGATCATTAAGTGGAATAGGAGCTGAAGAGATGCTTTCTGGTGGGATGATTGTCTTCACCCTCAACAGCCACTGACAGCAGTACATTTCTAAAACACAGATCCTAATTTCTCTTTCTTTGTACTGGACCTTGAGCTCTCAGTGCGTGCTTTATTAGCAGCCTTCGCAGAAAGTTCTGTGTTGTCTGTTAATGCAAGAAAAGTATTAGTCATCTCTTAGGATGCATCTCTTGCCTTTAGTGTTTGGTGTCTTGCCTGTTGCCTTGATATGGGCTCATGGTTATGCACTGCACTGTCCAGTCGCAATGTTATTATGAAATACTAGCACATTTCAGATGAGTGGCTTTCTGGTGGGCTATGTTACAGTCACTCTTGGGAGACATTTCTGCTTGTGCTGTTATTAGTCATCTTGGTTAATAGCTTCTTTTCAGAGTAATTTTACTTTAAAAAGCAAATAGAAGAAGAGAGAAGAAATCAAACCAAAACGGCTAGATGGGGAAATGAATGAAACATGTTATGGGGCATTCAGAGCTTCTAGGCATTAATAAATCCTGCATGGTATCTTGCAGTGGAATGTGCATCAGGAATTCCAAGAGATGCAAATTTACTCCACTGAACTGCCACCAAACTGTCTGGGGCAAGAACTTCAGCCTTTCGCTGAGTTGAGATAAAGTTGCTGATGCATTTCTATAGCTGGAAAGAGACTGAGAGATAGAAACTCGCTATAGAAGTGGAAGCTTTTAAATATCTGTTCCTTATATTAACATCAGAAAGAGTGTTAAGCTCTTCAGTTACTTTTCTTAAGAAGTCATGGATTCAGAGACGTACTTATGTGCTTTGTGTGACTTAAGAGTGCTTGATTTGATTGCAACCTGTAACAGGGAAGGTTTACATGGGGGGTTTTGTAGTCAGCTTGTGGCTTTCCAGTTGCTGAAGGGTGGTCTGGGTGCTGCAGGGTAGCAGAACTCAGGGCAGGATATGGGGACCAGCTGCTGCTGTGGGATGTGAAGAGGGAGGATGATTGATGAGGAAAGGGAGAGGAAATTGATTCATTTCCTGCTTCTGCTGTGTCTGGGCCCCTCTTTTCTGTGTTGGCTGTTCAGATGGAGCTGTAGAGTGGTTGACTTGGGAAGAAGTTCTTCACTGTAAGGGTGGTGAGGCCCTGGAATGGGTTGCCCAGGGAAGTTGTGAATGCTTCATCGCTGGCGGTGTTCAAGGCCAGGTTAGACAGAGCCTTGGGTGATATGGTTTAGTGGGAGGTGTCCCTGCCCATGGCAGGGGTTTGGAGCTGGATGATCTTAAGGTCCTTTCCAACCCTAACTGTTCTATGATTCTATGCTCTAAGTCCTGTGAGTATCTGGGGGCTGAACTGCTGAATGGACTAGCAGGAATAGTGGCACTGGCAGCATAAAGCTCACAGCACATGTAAGTTAAGTGATTCGTGGTTCCACAGGCTTGGCATTTTGGGACGAGTTTCTTAAAATTTATGTAGACAAATGTGAGCAACTGGTATTAATGACAACAGGTAATGAGATTCATTGCACTTTACAGGCAGCTTTGTTGTTCTGAGATTAGAAGGAAATTATTAAACACTGAGGTTCATTCACTAGTGGAATTCAAAACGATGTCATTAAATGCTGTCATTAAAAACTCTCCTGCTGATGGACTGAATTCTCTCAAGTGATTTGAATTTCATGTCACCTAAACAGAATTTCAATGTACTGCATCCAACAATTTTTCAAGCAACATGCCTGATAAACCTGGGAGGTCACAAGAGTATCTGTTCTAGGTGGGAGTATTTTCACTTTGTGTTTCACATCTCTGTATGTTTTACTCTAACAAGAATCTTCTTGTGCCAGTAAAACAGGTAGTTTAAGGCAACATATATTTCTGTGATATACGTGGACCCAAAGCAAGTGTGGCATGCAATCTCCATGACCTAATGAAGACTGGTGTTAGATTGCATCACAGTGTGCTTGATGATGTCATTAAACATAAGGACTTAGCATCTCGTCAGGACCATAAGAGTGATCACTGTTTACTCTGTGTGTCTCCTTGCCTTGCCCAGTTTCTTAGGTAAGGGCAGTTTCCTAAGGGAGATCTCAGAAACTGAATCTGTTAGTTACTAGCTATTCATTTGAATTGATAAGTTGACTCGTTCAGCTCTTTCAGCTACTGGAGAGGTAATGCTTTTAGACTGAAGTGGCAGAAGGAAAGGCCTGCTGTCACTTTGAGCTGTTTCAAGAGAGAAAAATGAAAATAGTGCGCAGAAATTTGCTTCCAAAGCCAGAGAGTAAAATGCCACTGTAACTGTTGAATGAGATTGTGGGTTTGAATATTCTGTCTTACAACAGCAGTAATGGGGCTAATATTTGTAATTTACTTTAAGGAGTTCTGAGAAGCTGTGGAAGAGTTATAGAAGCTGGTGGGCCTGGGCAAGTTCTGCTAAAGCATCGCTGCAGTAGTGGCAAGGGATTGTTTCAGAGTTAAATGAGAGATCAATGGCACTGGTGAAACAAAGCAAAGCAAATTGTCGAGGCGATGCCATGTGGTGTTTTACTTTTTAGTTCCTGTGAAGACCTATGTAATGCAACGCTAGGAATGCTCATCGTTTGAGAAGAGAGTTTGAGGCAAGGGTGACAGGAGCTCATGAGATAAAATATAGGGCTGCGTTCTCCTAGGCAGAATTCCTGCATGTCCTATCTAATCGTCACTGGAGTTCTCCAGGCAAACCAGTAGGTCTGCCTCTGTAGGTTAATTCCAATGGCAGCTCAGCATCACTGGGAAGCCTTTTCTTTCCTGGCTGAGCAAGTTTCTTGTATTTGAAGGTACCTGTGCTGTGGATTATAAATTACACTGTTCACAGGTTTTCCCATTTGAGATTTTAATCTACTTTTCTGGGTGCATCAGGAAGGGTACAGAAGGTTAGTAAGTAATGAATGGCTTATTTGCAAAGTTGGTGCAAATGTTGAGCTCTCCGTTCTTCATCTCATCATTTAAGCAGATGTAAAACATTCTCTTTAAAGTTCTGTGTTTTTTAAATTGTTGCTTTAGTAGTTCTGTGCCTCTGCTATTTTTGTAGTGTCAAAATCATTCTCTGTCATGCTCCATTTGGTTGCAGTGGAGATGACTGTGGGAGAAATACAATTTTCTGGGAAGCATTAATTGAAATGATGGCTCTATATTCAGCATGCAGTAACTGACAGATGCAGATAAGGAACAGAGAACATTCATTAAGTGGTGCTTCTCCAGGTTTTCAATCTTTTTCTCTCTCCAAAAAAGCAAGAATACGAGATGAAAGCTGAAATGCATTTCGTATACTGCATGATGTTGTCGAAAAGGCATTTTATGCAGTTGTTTTGATTCTCCCACACAATTCAAACAAACTGGAGGGGGGGGGGGCATCTTTTTTCAAACAAGCCTTAAGAAATTGCTCAAGTGCTGTAAGCATCAGTAATAGATTTTCAGTTTCCTACACCTGTGGATGCTATTAATACATAAATTTAACGCAAATCTTTCTAATCATTCCAAAACACTTGGGTCAAAGTGTACTGCACAGCTTCAACACAGAAAAGCACTTAATAAAATTCATGCTGTGTGGGCAAATGAACATAAAAGCATCTAGTCTGTGGCTTGCTGTCATGCAGAATGCAAGGTGGAAGGCTGCTGCTTTAGCCAGTAACATGGAGTCGTATTGAACTGCTATTTCCATTTATTTTTCGTTAGTCCCCACTGTGTTTCTTTCACTTTAAATGTTTAGTATCTTCATATAGAACTGGTATTTCAGATTACTTTGGTTTGCAGTGCTCTTTCATTTTCATCCCAGGACTCAACACTTAAGGGACAAGCAAGAAATATTAATAAAGCGTTCTTCAGGAGCAGTGGTGAAGTCAGCATGTGTAAAATGGAAAAACCCCATTAAGAAGCTGGCAGCAGGGAAGCTGTCTCTGGGTGGAAGCCCTGGTGAGGACAGATGTCCGCTTCCCATCTCGCTGTGTAATTGACGTCTTTGCCATCTGCCCGGCCTGTCATCACACGCGAGCTGGGCAGAGCAGCCCGCAGGTCTGCGGCGTGGGGCGGGGGCACCTGAGCCTCTTCACACGTTTGGCACTCTGTAAAAGGTTTCTGAATAAAGCAGATAATTAGAAGAAGAGAAGGTGTGTCATCCCCCCCTTCCCCCGTACCTTCTGCAGGCAGTGGCATGGAGAGTTTGTGGAAGCTTTTGCAGAATAAACCTCTCTCATTGTCTCAGATTCTCAATCACGTTTCCCTTTGCTGTATCTCTTTGTACAACTTTGGCTTCTCTATTTTATTGTCCCTTTCTGACCTTATCTCTGCAGTAATGCATAGGACTGTTAAGATGGGGTTTCATAATTGGTCTGCAGATTCTCTCCTTTCCTTTCTCTCTAAATGCAATATTTTAGTTTCTGGCATTCAGTGAGAGATAAGAAAACAACAAAACAAGACAATTTTGCTGAAGCAGTTTTGTTGAGCAATGGCCAGATCTCAGGAGAAGGGAAACCTTTGGCTGGAACTAAACATTGAATTTAATTTTCCAGTATTTCCAAATGACTTGCAAGAAAATGGATTTTGTAATGAAAGATGAACATGCTGTTTATTTTAGGTGACACTGACATGGTGAATAATCTCACCAAGACACAGACTCACAGAAAAGAATAGAATCACAGGATTTACCATTGTCTCTTCAGGGGTTTTAAGGAAAATAGTATTTATTATAAAAAAAAAAAGAAAGGGTAAAATTAAATGAAATTTATGTCTAAATTCCAGCGTGGGTTATTTAGACTGTAGTCTAGAAGATAATTGTGACCACAGATGCTTTAAATCCAGTCTGGTCCTCAACCTTATGGGGACTAAATGAACAGTTCTTATCTTTGAGAGAAAGCAGCTCTTTGAGTTCAGTATTGATCTTTTGCTTTGGAGGCTTCTCAGGCTGGCCAGGTATTTGTATGCTCATTATGAGCAGTACATGGGGTATGAGTACTTTTTATGGCCTCCTGACAGTCTATATCGTTGTTTCCAAGTGGTGAGATCATCGTGTCTAGGTAGAGACTTAGGATTGCTGAAGAAGACTGCAGCTATTCCCTGTGCCATTTGAGCCATCCCTCTCAGGGTGCCGAGTACCCCGTCACCTCCTTACCTGCTGCAGCTGGCCCACCGCCCTGCACATGTGTTCTATGCTGGAGCAGAGGCATTTGTCAGACATCTCTTCCTTCCACTTTCCAAAGCGCTTTGGAGTTTCCTGTTTCAGAGTTTTGCATTGCTGCTTGTAGGTGCGTTATGTGAACGTTTGTGCCCTGAATCCTTACCACTGCCTGTGCCGTCCATGGACTTTCCTCTTTATGCGTGAAGTCCCTGGTGTCTTTGGACTAGGTTATGTTTTTGGGGGCCTATTTCAAACTGTGCACGCTGTTTGGAGTGAAAATCCTTCCTTGTGCTGGCAGGCTTTGTAGCCCTCTAAAAGCTGATCAGACTGGGGTAGCATGGGTGGTTCTGAAGGCTTGGCCCTGTGTGGGATCCCAGCTGTGCTGAGTGACTCCCCGGATCTCTTAGTGTGTTGTCCCGACTCCTGTGATCTGCATTGGTTCACAAAAGGGCAGCTGCCCAAACGGCTCATAGCTTGCAGTTCTTGTTTCGTGGTGGGAAGTGTTGACTTTGGAAGCTGACTGGGAGCTCATGGAGGAGTGGGGAGATTGGATATGTTACTGCTTGAATCACGGAGAATAATGTAGACGCACTGTAACAGCTGGAACCTGGCTGTTACTGTGGCACTAGGTACTGAAAATTAAATGAAGTGAGGTAACAATAACTACAGTCTGCCTTTATCTAGGAGAGGGAGATAGCGTTTCTTAAGAGCTGAAGGTGAAATGAAAGTTTGATGAGTTAACCAAGAGCCAGAAGCTACCCAGCAGCTGTAATTATATAGCCCAAGTGAAAGGCGAGTTGACATCTTTGCCTGTGCTGAAGCAGGACTGATCTGTTCAGGAAAGCATCACTTTCGTCTGAGGAAATGATGCTTGGGCCTGGTGCTTCCATCCAAGAGGAGGCTTCCTGGCACATGCGCGCTGCTGGGAACAGTTGTACCAGTCCCGAGGGAATGAGACATACAGCTGAGCACCATTATCAGTACCCCCTGGTTACTGACATGCTTCGGGGAGCAAGGGCTTCCCCTAAACTGTGTGAGGATTGAATCCTTACAGTGTGGGCTCTGTCATTTCCTCCTGCTGTCTTGCAGGCACCTTCATATCGCTCTGAGGCCAACTCCCAGCTCAAGTATTGTCATGATGTCACGTTAGGGTGAATAACCATGAATAACTTGATGTTGCTGAGCACTTTCAAAACCTTCAGTTTTGTAAATGTTCCAAATGATGTCAAATATTTTTTGACAGATATATGTAACCACTGATTTTATTGCAGTTCCTCGTGCTGCTGAGCACGGAGGATGGGCACAGTTATTCCATCCTAACACTTGCAAGTCGCTTTTGTTTTCTGAACAGGCACTAGACTGCATACATTAATATAAATAAAATAGGGAACACCCCACAAAGTTGGTTGTTCAGTGCAACCACACATTCTCACTCTGTATCCTTCAGTTGAAATGTTCATAAATTGAAGCGTCATGTAAAATATGGATTTTTGTCTTGATTTAAGGAACCATATCATTTCCTTTTTACTTTCTTTGCATATGTAACCTGTCACTTTTGCTGCCTTTGTTCACTTAACCAACAGCTCATTCCAGCAGTGTGTGGCAGTACGCAGGCAGCAGGAGAGGCTGCTCTGCAGTAGAATGAGACTTGCTTTATTGCTTTATACTTCAAGGTTGTGGACCTGAGGTCAGAGCAGAGATATGTAATGCTATTTCTATGGCTGTTACCAAAAGCTGCCAGCAGCTATTCCAACTACATCCCCACTATACTGTGTTTGTGCTTTATGGGCTCTTTTCAGAAGACATTGCTTACATGTATGTATGTATCTATATACATAGGTCTGACTAAAGTAAACCTACTAACTCAAAGACTTTTTATGCTTAAAACTATTAGGAATTAGTACCAAATGTAGCCCGTAGGGATTCTGTTCAGAACGTAAGGATGGATCATCTTGCAAAGGCAGAATTTAAGTGGAATATCCATCTATATGTTAATATGTCATAGGTGGTACAGCTTGTAGTTGCTCTTGGAGAAATAACTTATAGGAATGGAGATCTAAGCAGGCATTTTCTATTTCACTGCAATGTTAATGTGTGGTGTTTTATTTTCTTTACAGGATTAGCTGGCACTGCTGCAGACCTAGAAAAAAGAAAGCTTATTTTTGGAAAAAATTTTATACCTCCAAAGAAGCCAAAAACATTCTTACAGCTAGTCTGGGAAGCATTGCAGGATGTGACTCTTATAATCTTGGAAATTGCAGCCATCATATCTTTGGGACTTTCGTTTTATCAGCCGCCCGGAGAAGGGAATGAAGGTAAAACCTTTTTCTAGAAGCCATTTGTGTAAGTTGAAGTAAAACCAGCCCTATCTCTCAAACAAATTCCATCCCCACCCTCCAGAAGGTCGCTAGCAGGAAATTTCCATGTGGTTTGTGCCTGTTACCATTACATCTGGTACTGACATATTTTTTGTGTGCTTGACATTTCTTTATGCAAATAGTGAAACCTTGTGACATGTGCTAAACACATTGAAGAAAAAGCACCATATTCTTGTGAATCTGGAATAGATTTGTTTCTGTTTTTACCTCTGTGCTTGTCTTTGGTGTTTGTTTATCCGAGATGGTCGTTTACAGCATTGTAGAGGAGAAATACTTAATTGCTTCTGTAACTGATGGATCCTGTCTGCATGAACATGGGCAAGTCGTCAGATAGTTTATAACATACCAGCTGAAGACCTGAATTTAGTCAAATTCACTCATTTGAGTGTTTTTAGTGGCATAGCTAAGGCTAGTGAGCCTGGGCTCAAAAGGGAGTATTAGAGACTAAATCATGTTACTTATAAACTAGATACTGCAGAATCCTTCTGTGATATCTAGAAAATTTAACACCATGTCGTCCCCCCCCCATTCCCCTCTTTCCCCTTTCCTCCCCTTCAGAAAGTTCTCTTGGATTCACTTGCTTAAAGTATTTGTTCCTCTACATAAATGCAAGATTTCCATTTCTGGCAACTGATACAGATTCCTTCCCCCCCCCCCCCCCCCCCCCCCCCCCAGCTCTCTCATAGACTTATAAAGCTGGCTAAAGCATGCTGTGTGAAATGACGTGCACAGCTTGGCAAATGCAAGAAGAATGTCTTCCTCTAAATATAGCCTTGCAATGCTTTTTGCTTCAGTTTCCTTTGGCTGCTTTCCTTGAAGACCCTTCCTTCTTCCTTTTCCATTTACAAGCGCAATAAGCACATAGCTATGCAGAGCTCTTGCCTCTTATCTATGATTCTTTAATCCTTTCTATACAGTCAGGAATCTTTTATTGCTTTCTAACTGCATTTTGAATATGCGACTATTGATTCAGCAGGTATCTGATGTAGGCATGGAAAGATAAAGCAGTAATTTGTTTTTTAGCTGAAGAAAATGTTATTTATTGTTGCTACCTCATATAACTGGACATAGTAGAATATCTTGGGGATGTTGAAAACTATGAATGATGCTTTACAACATTAGAACTTCGCTTGCAAACTCTTTTCTTAGGCGTAAACGTGCGGACTGTCCTCTTAATTTATCGGGTGGGAATGGAATTTGGGCAGTAGGATTGTTGCAGGTTTTATTGAGAGGGGAGATGTGTCATCAGCCAGTCTTGTTTGGGTTTTAAAATGCCTATTCTTCTTACTTCAGTGCTGCATTTAAAACATTTATTTCCCATGGGAAGGTATGACACAGCTGAGATTCTGAGATAGTCTGGAAAGCTCAGCAGCACAGCCTGGGAAAAAGCATGTGTGTTTTCCCACAGCACAGGATTTTATTCACTGGTCACCATTTTCCCTATGTTTTTAGAATCATTTTCCTGTTGCTGTGTTTTACACAGGGAAAATAAATCAAATTACTGAATATCTTTTAATCCAACTTTTGGAACACATTGTAACGGTCCTTTAAGTTAAGGATTGGTTATCCATCAGTTCCATGCGTGCAAGCACCATTCTGTCGCCTCTCACCAGTGATGTGCATCAAGAGCATTTTCAGTTCAAGACTAGCCCAGCCACCCACAGAGTAGAGCCGGGATGGCTGTCTTTGGAAAGCAGGGTACTGCAGGAAAGGGGAGGGGAGTACACATGGCTTCAGAGGTTGGGTGTATCTGTAACTTCTGCTGTCCTGCAAATGTGAAGAGTCACTAGAATATTGCACGTGAGCACTGATGAGGATGGGAGCAGTGCCCCACCTCGAAAGGTGGAGGCAGAGTCTGTGACTTCGACTGCCATCCGGGTGAGCTGGAAGCTGCCCGTCTCCAACAGGCAGCATGCGGGCGGCGGAGCCCTGGTATTTTTATGGCCTCTGTCACAGTGGTGTCTCATTGTCTCCCAGGCACGTATGGATTTATTCTGGGAATGTTCCTGTGAGGAGTAAGTCTGTAACACTGGTTAATACCACCAAGGGCACAAGTATCACTTTGATGAATTTGAAGCCCAATACCACTTACGACATCAAAGTGAGGGCCCTCACCAATAAAGGGGTTGGGCCACTCAGCCCCAGCATTCAATCCTGGACCATGCCTGTTGAGCAAGTGTTTGCTAAGAACTTCCACATCAATGCCGTCATGAAAACGTCTTTGTTACTGAGCTGGAAGTGCCTGACTGCTATAAATCTGCAGTGCCTTTTAAGATTCTGTACAACAGCCAGAGTTGAGCAGTTGTACAAATGTGGGAGATTCTCTTTCTTTTTAAAATGAGTGTATTACAAACTTCTGCCAAGGGCACCTGTAAGTTTAGAATCATAGAATCATAGGATAGTTAGGGTTGGAAAGGACCTTAAGATCATCTAGTTCCAACCACCCTGCCATGGGCAGGGACACCTTTGTTGGTAGATGTCCTACACGTAGCAAACCTGGTACATATTAAGCTTGATTTTGCTACTGGTGAAGTGGGGTATAGTCATTCTTCAAATTGAGTTGATGGTTTTGCATAACCTTCTGTAACCGATTATAAAATAAAATCGTATATAGTCTAATGTTGACTAAAATGCAAAGTTTTCATGAAGGAACAAAATATGTTCTTTTGCCTCTACTTCAGCCAGTACATTGGACAATTTAAACTATTTCTTGAATTGAACATGAACCTGGATTCTGACCAAACATGAGCCTGTCTGGGGAGATGTAGTTCTTTGAGAGGACAGCAGCTCTATGGAAGTGGCTGCTCACCTATCTAAACCTCATAGTCATTCCGCATTGCTCTAGGTTGGTCCATCTCTGCACTGCTGTTGTATCAGAGTATGGAAAGAAATGCCATGTAATATCTAACATCTTTGCCACAGTCTGTATCACTGATCCTGAAGTGAGATGGTAATATTGCCCATGGGAGGTAATAGGGAGTCCCTGCCCAGTGACTAGGTCAAGTATCAAACCCTCCTTTGGTAAGTGTGAAAACCTGTATTTTCCCTTTCTGACTCTTCCCAGAATGAAAATTATTTACTGAGATGTACGTTTAGTTGCAAGTTTTATTTCTTTCATGAGAAGAGTATATTTTCTTGTGCAAATACAGCCCACTGTTGGGAAGGGGAGCTGGCACTTCCTGCTCCCTGTCTGCTCTTGAGTGTGCTCCATTCTTGCACAGCCCACTTTGAAGTGTTCTCTGGTGGTTTCTGGCTGAGCTCGGTGGTTGTGCTGTCCAGCCCTGCACGGAGCATTGTGATGAGCAGGGCGAAGTGGAGCTGGTCCTGGGGCTCGAGTCTCCCCTGCGGCCCTTCATAGGAGCGGTGGGGGGCTGCAGCTGGCTCCTGCTCACAGCCGCTGAAGCTCCATGGGCTGAGGAGCCAATGGGAAGCTTTGCTGGACAGAATTCCTCTTCCTACATGACCCATTCTTAACTTTGTTCTTTCCTTTTTCTCTCTTCATCCCCTTCCTCCCCCCAGTCCCTAAAAGTTGCGGGTGTTTGATTTTGCTGGTAGGTGACAATGTGAAACACAAACCTCGTGATGGTCGAGTTTGTCTATAGCTCAACAAGAAGTCTCCTTTGTGTAACAGGGCACTACTTTCTGGTGCATGGTTGTTTTACAGCATGGAAAGGCATTGTTTTACAACACTGAGGCAGCCTCCTCTTTTAAATTCTGTTTTATTTCTTTTGTTTTTCCAAATGAAATGCATTTTGATTTTGAAAATGAGTTAGTGAGACTCTTCTGTCCACACTGATTTGCTCTCTCATCACTGCTGTCTGAACTCATCACCTTGCTGTCATCCACGTGGACCTTTCAGAGTCTAAAACCAGTTGTAAATATAAATTCAGTACTGTTGCAATGTAAAAGACTTACAGGAAATTAAAATGTAAGTACAAGTGGTGAAACCTTTATGAGCAGAGAAGTGTGAGACGCTGCTGGAAACAGGCAGTTTCCTCGCAGGTCCATGGTATGTACTGACACTGCGCTTTTCATATCACAGGGAAGTTTGTACTGCAGATGGGCCTCACATTGCATGGCGTAACTGTGTAAATTCTTTTGTCCCGGCTAAAAGTGCCTATGATCATCTTATGGTTTTTTGATGTCCTTGACATCTGTGACTAGGGAAGGATGATGAACAGAGCATGGGCCTTTCTGTTGGAGTCCAAATGATGTGAAGGTTGATGTTTCCACAGAAATATCTTTGTCAATGGCAGAAGCATTAGCATTAGCCAGATGCTTTTTTCCTCCTTCTGTTAAGAAAGTCTGTGGTTTATCTCCAGAAGCAACTTGAATTAGAAGTCTGATCAGGGAGATGTAGCTGAGGCCATTAAAGATGGTCAGTCTTGGGGAGGTAGCAGAGAAAGGGTTTGGACAGGCTGGAGTCCACAAAGAGAGGGTATCTTCTATTTTCTGTTATTGTGAAGTACGCAAAGACACCACGCATCCAGAAAATACCAGTGTCCATGAATTGCTTCAGGAACCTTGTTGAAGGGTTAAGCCTAATGTATGTATGTTAATGCATTTTGCTGTATAAGGCAGTTATAGGCTCAAAAGCTGATTTTCTGTGTGTATTTCATTTCCCATTTTAAGCTATGTATGTTGATACATTGCCAAATCTAAGTCCATTGACTGTAGCATAGTTGCATTTCCAAACATCTACAGCACAGTTTGGTGTTATCTTGGGAAAAGTAAGTAGATAATAGGACAAGGGGGGATGGTTTTAACCTGATAGGGGAGATTGGCATTAGCCGTTAGGCAGGTCTTCCCCGTGAGGGTGCTGAGGCGCTGGCACAGGGTACCCAGAGAAGCTGTGGCTGCCTCATCCTTGGCAGTGTCCAAGGCCAGGCTAGATGGGGCTTGGAGCAAGCTGCTCTAGTGGAAGGTGTCCCTGCCCATGGCATGGGGTTGGAACTTGATGAGCTTTAAGGTCCCTCCCCACCCAAACCGGGCTGGGATTATTACCTACTGAATTGCATTCAGTTTAGACTGTTGGAAACAGTTGGTATTTCTGAGGTTTGGAAATATCAGTAGCAACATTTCTTAACCAATCTTAACTGGAAAGAGTAATAATCTATTGTTGACTGTATAGGAAGTTCTACTCCAATTCTCTGTTTAAAATCTTGGTGAATCTTGGAAATCGTGCTTTAATTTTCTATTGCAGTCACAAAATCCCATCTACAGCAATTAGTGGATGATAGTGGAGCTTTGTTTCGCTGCTTTTCCAGAAGCTACTTCAGTTCCTGTGTTTTCATATTTCTTAGCAGGAGTGAGTTTCAGGAATGTTGTTCTTAGCAGCTATGCTGAAGTTGGTTTTGTGATCTGCTTGGCATTCCCTTTATCATCTGTCAGGCCATTAAGAACAATGGAGAACTTCTGTCTAAATTGTTGTCAGCCCCATGGCAGCGCCTGATCCTCACAGGCTCCTTCTGCCGCCCTTTCAGCAAAGCGCAGAACTGCTGCTGCTTCCAGCAGATGTGTTTTGGGGGGCAGTCCCTGGCGCAGATGCAGCTGGACTGCAGGGTTGATCACACGGGGGTGCCACTTCACTTCAAAAAGACTGTTCCTCAGAACAAAGTCCTTCTGTCCTGGGTGTCATGGGTTCAGCAGCAGCAGAATGGGTTCCCTGAGCAAACCGAGCAGTAAGCCTACGATATGTAAAGAGGATTTAATGAGTATCTGGGATCCTGCGTTCACTTTATGTAGTTAGTCTAGGACTGAATTTGAAAGCTGTCTTTGTGTATCAGTGAATGGCGAAATCATTATTGTGTGCAGTTTGTGAAGAAATATCAAGCGTCCTGTTTTAGAAATAGAGCTGCTTCATGAGATGAGTCGCTGGACTTGGGGTCTCAAACCTTTGCATCACTTGAGGAAATGAAGCATCCTTTGGGAAAGAGAGCTTACACTCAGAAACCCACCGGGGGAGTGGGAAATGGCAGTTCTTCCCTCAGTCACTCCCTGATCTTGGTCTCGTTTTAGCTGTAGATGTGCAGGAATTTCCCACCTGATTTTTGGGGTGGGTTTTTGTTCATTTCAGGTTTGCTTTGGGATTTTTATTTTTTTTTGAGTCTCTTTCCCGTTAGATCTCTGCTGAAGCAGTCTGTCGTTGTGGGAATGACCTAACTGTGCTTTGTGCTGCTGCTGTCCCTCTCTGAAGCCACTTTCACTCAGTCTGCCCTGCAGTTCGGAGCGCATCAGCCCCATTGCCCAGGTTTGGTGCATCCACCATCCATACCCTTGGTCAGCTGGTTAAAAAATCTTCAGTCTTCTGCTAACACCCCCACTAGCAATTTCTGAGCCTTTTGGGTCCTCTCCCTTGTTACTATCTTCAGGCCTCACATCACATGTGGCTCTTGTCACCCACTTGCAAAACCCACTCCTGTCAACATGTGACAGTCAGTTATTATTTCCATGGATGTAACAAACCTGTCAACTTTTCTTCTTGAATTCTATTTCCTTCTGTGGATTATGAAGGGGGGAAAAAAAGTAGCCTGAGGTAAAATGTTACAACATCCCAGTGGTCAGTGTGAAGCTGCAAGCATGTCTATTTTCAAGTGGCAATTCTTTGCGGCTTATGGGGGGAGAACAGGGAAAAGTCTTTGTGGTTGAGGTAGCTTCTGTTGAAATTCTCAAGGCAAAACTCTACCTTGAAATTAAAGTTGAATGATGGGTTACACTGCTTAATAGCCTGTTCAGCAGAGGTTTGGCTGGGTCAGCCGTCCCCGTACTCATGCAACAAGATAATGAAGAGAAGACATGGAAACCGGGCATGGTCCCCTGAAATTTGGTCCTCCGAAGCCACTTTCATTAAGCTTTTGGTGGCGTTGATAGGCTGCTGCTGCATGGGGCTGGGCCTGGGGTGCCTGCTGGCCTCTCATCCTTTAGTTCCCTTACAAGAGACAGTATTTCTGGGGTTCACAACTCAGTTGTTTCCTTATCATTCCCATAATGTGTCTTGTCACTTGGTCAGTGGGGACTTAAGTCAGAGATTTAAATCAGAAAGGGTGTCTGTGTAACTGGAGAGAAGATACAGCTGATCCACAGCTCCTGTGAGGATAGCGGCTCATCTTGTCTCTGTGCTAAGCCTTCCTGAGGGGAGGTAGCACTCACTTGTACTCATGGTGCAAGTGTTCAGTGCATATTCTAGCAAATCTTACACTCCTTGTATGTGAACCTGAACAGTACATGTGTAAGGATTGAGTGGACAGCAGGTCACAGTCAGACATGGAAATGCCAGATCCAAAATGCTTACTAGTGCCACATTCGCCAGGTAGCTGTAAAGGTCCTCGCCACAGGAGCAAAGTCAGCCATGTGCTGGGTAGACAAAAAGAATCAGTCTGAGGGGAAAAAGCTTACAAACAAACAACTTATCCCCTACCTTGTGCAGATCTCCTGCTTGGGATCTGAAATGCTGTGCTGTCTCTCTGTGAAGATACCCTCAAAATACATCTCTTGACATTGCATCGCATTGGGCAAGTCTGTAGGAATAAGTCTCAGTGGGAAAGATTTGACCAGTCATTAGGTATCTGTGGAAGGAAGTGATGTCCTGTGTACCTTTATTAAAGAATTCTCTCTGTCAGTATAGGTCAGTGCAATTCTGCTCCTCACAGGTTCCTGACCCTCAGCGCAGACTGTGCTGGAGCAGGAAGAGCTGCAGTAAGCTGTCCGCTGGGTTTTGGCTAGACTCAAGTACAGTGTCTGCTCTAAAGATACACTGTCTGTCCCAGTTCCCCAGCACTTAGCATAGATATTATGGAATCTCTTGGATTAAAGACAAAGAGTAGTGTAATGTAATGAAGACATTACTCCTTCCACACATTTCAAAGTTTTGTGGTCACAGGCACTGTCTTTATGTGGTTCCGGTTCTCAGCTTTCCGCAGATCAGATTGGGGTTTTATTGCTTCTCACATGATGTCCAGGCTACTGAAGGGAATCTTACCATAGCAGCGTACAGCAGCCATTCAAACATTTCGCTGCATCCAGGGGAAATAAGGAATGCCACCTTTCTAACATAGCTTTAAGGTCATGTTAAGAATTTTGTTTATTGCTCGGTGTTTGCATTTGTGAACAGCTGAAGTTTCTAACCCAGATTTTAACCTTTTCCATAAATTCACTCCATTTGGGCTGTATTGTATTTTTTTTCCTAGGGTAATTCCTACCCCTCCCTTGCCTATATTTGCAACTCAGCCAAAGTTCTATACCAGTGTATTATCATCTTCAGATTCACATGCAGGCTTTTTCTGCTGCTCTTGCGCATCTTTCTCTGCATATAGAGAAATCTTCCCTCTGTTTGAGCATGCAGCTGGAAATCCGAGCTGGCCGTGCTGAGTCAGCAGCCACCAGCCCCCATCACAGCCTGGCAAGATGCATGTTGAGAATAAGGGATGCAATCCAGCAGTGCATTGGTGTTCAGGAGGGGGTGCCTCCTTCCTCTTTGGGATGAAAGCAGCACAGCACTTCTTGGGTTCCACAGGAGGGTGAGTGCTGGAGCAGTCTCTGTAGTTCAGGCAGGGTGGTACAGGAGGAAAAAAGACCCTTTCTGCATTGCCATACATGATGGGCACCTTGACCTTAGATTAGGTAAAGTTCGTCTCTTGTTCCCAGTGTTTAATCTATGATTTTCATCCCTTCTCTTTCTTCATCGTTGTGACACAGGTACGTTCATTGTAGTGTTTTCAGGTGGAATATCTCACTCCTGCAGTATCGAATCGTCCTTCTTGCTCTCACAGAAATGTGTTTTCTTTTTCAGACTTCTTGCCCAGATCTTACAATTCTTATATTCTTTTTCCAAGACATGTGGGAGATCGATCTGTTTTTCTCTGGGGATTCTGGAAATCTTAACATTCTTCTGATGAAATCAGCTTGTTCTGAACTTGTAAAAACATACAAGATTCCCTGCTGAGGAAACCTGAAAATAGACCCTTGTGTACGCAAACACATATTGGCACAGGAGAAACACACAGGTGTCGGTTGGGCAGGAGGCAAGCGCTGGGTGTAAAACAAATAGCAGGATTAGCTCTGCGGGAGCACGACCCACTCATCTGGTGTTGGAAGTGGTATGCAGTAAATTAGAGAGTACAGTCAGTTCCTGCCAAATGGAAACAGGCTGGGGTTATTGTTTTTATCTTTATTAGCACTGATCATTTGTGTGACCTCAGCACTAGAAATAAGCACTCGCATATCTGTGTATGGATCAAGATTTCATCTGAGCAAGAAACACTCGTGTGCTCCCTTTGCTTCAATGACCCTGGGGGATAAGCTGTTGTTTCAAAACCCAGAAAGTGAAAGCCTGGATTATTGAGGAGCTTTAACCAAATTTCATTAAACTTAGTTAAAAGTAACCTTAGATAAATAACCACGTGAAAATCTTGAGCCGTCCTCTGAGGGCTTCAGTTCATTTGCTTCCTGGTGAGGTGCGGTGGGTATAAGTGAAATAAACCAAATATTGTACTGCAGCATGTATCTGTTTTTACCTTGTCTTTTACATCTGGGGTTTCATCCTACATTCTCCTTAGCATTTTAATTCAGTAGGGCTACTCCCAGGCTTGACGAAGCACATGAATTTGTGAGTTCTTTGCTAAACTTCTACATCCCCAGAGTCTTGCCAGGCCAGTTCAAGATCCCAGGACACAAGCATTTCCGCAGAGAAATGTTGCCCATGTCTCCCTGTCTCTAAAAACCTGCCTCCCTGGGTTTCATTAGTATGCACTAATACATCTGAATAACGAGGGAAAGAATAAGGAATGTCAGAAGTGAGTCAGCTGAAAAAGTCAATTCTCTGTTCTTTGTGGCAGTTTTAGGTCTTAATATATTTTTATAAGCATTTTACGTGTGGTAACATAGATTGCATGAAAAAATACACCGCATAAAAATCCAGTTTGTAAGGCCAGCATTAATATTAGAGTTCTCCTAAAATCATAGCAGTACACAGAAATAAACAACTGTAAGTCTTTTGCCAGCTCTTCCGGCTACAAAGCCAACATTATGATGAAAAACTGGTTCCACAACCTCTGTGTGTGCAATTGGTATTGTAAAAATGCCATCATGTGATAGTTGTGGTACGTTGAAAATCCATTGTCTCTTTATGTCATTTGCATAACACAAAAAGTATTTCAGAAAGCGTGAAGCCCTTTTTAAAATAAAAGGAGCTACATTTCATTCATTTCAATACTTTGCAGTGATTTGAACCTTAACTCCCACCCCCTTCACAAACCGTGTCAGTGAGACCGCAAACCAGCCCTGCATCCCTGGATGATCACTTCAGAACGTTCCAGAATTCTGTTGCAGATGCTGAAAACAATCATTAGCAAACATCTTCACAAGAGGGCCAAGGAACAGCTTGTCTTGTGGTCCTCACTGTCAGGGTAAACTCAGCACCCCTTGGCATGGCCGGGGAATCAAGCCGCGGGTCCTGAGCCCATCACTGGCGCGATCTGCAGGCTGTAAGCACTGCCTGGAGTTTGGCAGGACTGCCACCCGTGTGTCCAGTACAACATAATCTGATACCACGCCGTGTACTTCCTCAGAGGTTTTAATTCTGATTTGATTTCATTTTAGCCCTTACTTAGAACAGATTTGGAATCCCCCTCCGCTCATTTGTTTCAGACTTTGCTTTGCACTGTACAATCCTGAAGTGTATATGTTATTCTGTAAGTCTCTAGAGTGTGTTACATAGCATTCTCCAGGCATCAGTGGAAAACCAGGTTGTAAGTAAGAGGGTGTAAGGGCTGTGCAGCCTTAACAGCCAGTATGTCCTACTAGGGATCCTTCATCATCTTTGCTGCTAAACAGGCAGCACCATTTGTTTGGCTGTTGCTGCACAGGAGGTTTTATTGTTCTGTCCAAGGAGCAAAACTCACAAAAGGGGTTGAGACAACGGAAGTGTAGCTGTTAGAAAATAGCATTTTCTATAAAATAAATTAATCTGAAAGTATTCATTGATTTCAGAGCTTTCAAAGCAGAACTTCTGAAGAGTCTAGCTGCACGCACTGAAATGCTTCTATCATCATTCATAAAGATTAGACCATGAGATTTGCAAAGGATATTTTTAACTGGCTGGCAGTACAAGGCATGAAGCAGTTGACATCCTGGAAAACAGGACTAAAACCAGGAGAAACGGAAGTATTTGCCCTCTTAAAAACAGCTTGTTCCACCAGAGCCCCACCATTTACTCTTTCCTTCGAAAGCTGGGATGAGGTGAAGCAGCATATGGCTTCTAGTGATATTAGTCCAATCTGTTTGGTTAAGTAAATTTAGTTCCTGCAAGACTTTGCTTAAGAAAGTATCTTACTTTTTAATTCCTGCCCTAAATTGTATTTCAATGCAAGTTCTAAATATCCAGGAGCAGAGAATGGAACAGGTTAGAGTGTCCAGCTAGTATAGTGCGCATGTCCTAGCTTGCATGTGAATTACCTTGCTGTCTTCCGATACTGTATAAGGCTGCTTTTCTAAAGACGTATTTGTGCACATGTGAGTTGTCATTACCTGGATGCTCTGTTCAAGTTCTGAAGCATTTTTGTTTTTCATGTTGCTTTCAAGATGCAGAAGGTGGGGCAGGTTTAGGTTTGGGACTGCAGTACCAGATGAACTGTGGGTGCCCTGGGTGGTGTGGGGGCATGGAGAGAGCCTGGTGCAAGGATGGTTTGGTGGCTCCAGGTGGAACCTGGCTGTAGGTGTTTGGCTGTCACTGACAACCCCATCAGGACACAACCTGAGCCTACAGAGCCTCTCTAGGGGTTTTTACCCCAGTGCTCCAGGTGCTGTTGCTGAGGATAGCGCAGCAGCTCAGGCAGAGGCGCAGCCACCTCCATCTGTGCTCACTGCTGGGCTGTGCAGGGGATTGACTCACCTGGCTTTACTGGCACGCTTCTGCTGGCTGGATCTGTGGTCTGGGGAGGCTGCAGCATTCAGGCTGGCTCAAGGGGTGGAAGTGCTGTGCAGCCTGCAGGCAGGACATTGGGGAGGTGCTGTGGGGGTCGTCTGGGCATCATCCCCAACACCCAATGGACAGCAGGAGGACTGGGACTGGAACAGAGAGAACAAGTCTTGCTGGTCCCATTTTCATCTTACGCAGACAGCAAAGCTCTCTTTTACTTTAAGCTCCCAGCCCTTCCTGTATTAGGGGTGTAGCATTGAAGCAAGGACTGGGTATATAAATCAGAGTGCTCCAATTTCTGCTCCTCCCTTGTCTGGCTAATCCCCAGTCTGTTGACAGCATCCCAAGGCAAGCAAGAAGAGGCAGGATATGAGAAAACCTACTTGAAGGGTTCTCGGAGGTCAGTTAGTCTGTCCCCATACCCAAAAGCATTATCAACAATACTTAAGTCACTTTTGACAGAAATTTATGATACTTATTTTTAAATGGTTCCAGTGATGGAAATTCTGTGCCTCTCGTAGATAATCTGTCCAAGTGTCCACACAGTGAGTTGCTCCTGGTGTATAGCCCAGCTGTCTCCTGTAGGAGTTGAAACACATCACCACCTAGGTCTGTTTTTCATGGCTGTGAAGACCAATTTGTCATGCTATTTCCAGCTGTATTTTGTCTACTTGAAGATAACTTCTTATAAATACCAGTGTATAGCTATTCCTGGGAGCTTACCCTGCTTTTTCAATAGGAACTTGAAATTTGACTCTCCGTACTGCAGAGGGATACAAGTACTGTGCTCAGTTTGGCAAAGGGAACCAAAATATTATCTGAAAATTATTTACCTGCAGTTTAAAAAGAAAACCCATCAAAATTCCCCCAAACCAGTGAAAACCCCAAAGCTCTGAGAACATCTTTCTTGTCAATAGTTGACAGTCACATCTTGTGAAATAAACCAGTGTGGAATGCAGGAATACTGGTTTCTTAATTGCAATTAAAAAACCACAAATCAGTTCTAATTTAGTAGTTTTAAAATCTCAAATATTTTTCACAGTCGCACAATCTGTTCATGATGTGACATGTTTGAGCTCCCGGTACGTTTGGATGAGGCGATAGGATTGCTTTGCAGTTTCAAAGGAGGGTGCTGTTCACCAGCTGCTCTGCGTGAGGTCAAACCAGCTGTGGGAGAGCCCAAGGTCTGCGTGTGGTTGTGGCTCACATCTGTTGGTGGGTTTGAACCAGAATGGAAGATTTGTATCCGGATAAAACTGTTTCAGTGCAGCTGACTGGGACAAAGCAGGTATTAGCTGTGTGAACCCAGAGCTGGTGACAAGGCGGGTGTACCGCGCATTGCTGCTGGTTTTCCTTTTCTTTTTGAGAAAGCAGTAACAATAAAACAGGCCTTTGGGACAAATTATCTAAAACTCTGCATGAAGTATGTGCACACATATGTGGAACCAGGTATTGAGCTGGGACCTGGGGGAAAGAATCTCACAGTCTCTCCACTTCAGATCTGCCTAGATGTGCAGGGGTTTTGTGTTAAAGCTCAATCAGAGGGAGACTAGGACGAGCCCCCACCCCCTGGACTCCACTGCTGGGAATAAAGCACAGACAAGTAAGTGTTTGGCTTAACAGCCCACATCTACTGCAGTAGAGTTAATACTGGATATAATGGCACTGAATTATACTACTTGTTAAGTATGTGCATCTGTGTGTGCATGTATATGTGTGTTAACATAGGCGTATTTTCATGTATCATACATATATGTATATCTTCTATCAGAAAAGTAGCACTTTAAAGAAGTGATTCCAGTTTATTTCAGTTACTGTGTAAGCTGCTTTGCCTTTTCTCTTTAGGACATGCTCATCTTGTTTCAGTTAAGTATGCATAAGCTTTCAGAATCTCAAAACTAGATGAGTTGAAACCAAAAGCAGTATGCAGAATACAGAGTGTATGTTCTAAATGGAGGTTATCCTAATTACGTGCTGCTTTAGCTTGCTTTGGACATAATCTACATTAACATGTGAATTTGGATCCATTCAGAAGTGCATCTCCTGTTTGGCCCCACGTAATGTGCTTTGGCTGCTTTTGTGAGAGTGCACAAACAGGATGTGCCTTCAGATGGGACCTCATTCTATCCTTTGGGATGAAACTGAGCTGGAAAGTAGGGTCCAGAAACACATTTCCTTATGCACAGTGCACAGATTTGCACTGTGCAACTACTTTTATAGGTTCCTACTATTTGCTAACATTAATAGAAGTTTTTACTGCTTTCTGCTGCAAGACATTATGCTAGAACATCTAATCTTTTGCTGACATGATTTTTTACTGCTTAAAGCTTTATAGAACAAAGTAATGAAGATAAGAAATTTAATGAAAGTAATAAACGCTGCAGTTTATGAGCTGGTTTTGTGGCTGAGGTCTACAAATCTTCCATATCTTATTCAACCTGGTTTTCTTGTTCTCATGAATATGACTGATGAATGAGGGAGTAACAGCAGCAGAGGAGGTGAAGGGGTTTCCAGAACTGGCTCTACAGCACGTTGCTATGGCCTATGCTCAAAAGAGACTGGTTTAATTTCCTGCTTGTGCAGTATCCTGGCTGTGTGAAGCTCCTCAGCTACAAATGTTCTTGATCAGTGGCTTTCAAGCTGTGGCCTGTGGACCTCTGAGAATCCATAAATCAGTTTGAAGGGGCCTGTTAAGATCAGCAGCCTATTCTTAGTAACCTCTCTCTGCAGGGCTTGTAGGCTGCAAGAAGTTGACAATTACTCTTTAAATGGTCTGCGTGTATCAAGTGTATCAGTCAGCAATCACAACTTCATCTTGTGCTCAGTTTGATTCTTTCAGAAGCTCCAATGCAACATCTGTCAAGATTTCCAGGCCAAGTCTTGACTTTTTTCAACACTGTCTTGCAAATTTTGGATGGGATGTCTGTTAAATACAATCTTCCTCTAAAATCATCTTGGTTAGAACACAAAGCGCACAGAGAAAAAGAGAAAAGGGAATATTTTTGGAAGCAAATACTTTTTTTTAATATTAGAGAACAAAGAGCGATAGAACAGTACGAGCATCCATTACTCGAGCGTCCACCCTAGACACCTTCAGTGATCATTCTGCTTCAGGCAGGAAGAGAGTAGGCTTTGTTTATTAGGATTTAGCAGAGGAAGCTTAAGTAAGAAAGGGAGCTCTCAATCTGATTAGGCATTTAGGAAATATCTGTTGTTCCATGCTAATGTTACAGGTTTTTCTTAGGTCTATTTCAAGTCAAGAGACTGGTGACAGCCAGTTTGCTATGAAGAATTTATTTCTTTTCATGGGCTTCTGTGTTTCCTGGTGCTATTAGTGATCGGCATTGGAGCAGTAGCTGTGGAAGTGTTCAAATCCTCCTCTCCATCCAGCTGTATTTGGGAAGTGCTGAATATGGCTGGGGATTGCTGCATGAGAAATGGGAGCATTCCTCCTGGTTTATAAACTGTAGCTTTAGCTTTCTGACGTGTTTGTATAGAGTGCTGGGTAACTGCAGCTCCGAATGTACCTTTTTTTCTTGACATTATATATTTTTCTCTCTTCAGCTGTGTGTTCAGGACCTAAATGGGCCGTTCCTTTTTACTAAGGCTCCTCTAAGACAACTTTTATATATGAAATAGTTACAGGCTATGCTAACAGATACACATGCTTTATAAGCTGTCTCTTTCCTAGAGAGGGTCTTTATTACAATTATCGCAGCAAGGCCTTCCCACCACAGACAGAGCTCTTCATCTATGGAATATATTATCTTGTCCTGGGAACCATAGATTTTGACCAACGGTCTTTACTTCTCTCAAACCTGAAATAATGAAGACTGTTTCATCATTAATCTTTTCTGAAGATGTTTTTACTATCTGTACAGGTAGTAGCGCCTGCGAAGCTCTTTATGATTGTTTATTATTATGGAGAAACTGGTTTTGATGATGTGTGCAAACACTTGTTTTGCTAATTTGTACTGGGTTGCACAGCAAACCTATTCACTGAAAATACATTTAAGTGAATGTAATTGCTCTTTTGTATGTGTTTGCATGAAAATGTATTGCATTGGTTGTTTATAATATGCTATAATGGGTTTTACTGTATTTTAAAATTCTTACAAATAGCCTATTTCTAGGTTATTCAAGGTTGCGTTTGAGTCTTATTTAGTCGACAGGCTTTTCTGAAGCTCCCTTGTTACAAACTTCTTGATTCTTACCCTCCCACTTTGCTGGCTAGGTATACTGTCTGTCTGTCTGACTCTACCCTATTTCCTTTGAACCCATCGCCTTTGGAGTGAGATAGAGCAAGTGAGGTTCTACCTACCCGATAGTGATTTGGGTTTTTTGTGTCAGTTGATATCTTGATTGCAATGTGGCAATCTGGAATGACAGACCTGGAAATACCGTCCATACCTTTGGTGTCTCTGTAGAAGCAACAAGAAAGAAAACTGAGGTTTAAACACCGCTTCTCGGGCTCAGCAAGTAAAGCCCAATCTAGGTACCATACTCTACCCAAGAACAGAACTTGTAAAGGAGGCATGGAAATAATCCTATGTGTGTCATGGAATCAGAAAAAAAAGCAGTTGTATCACTTCTAAAATACAGATGGGATGAAGTGGAGCACTACGTTTTGGGAGCCAAGCATTTGTCCAAAGCCATGGTTTCACTCTGGTCTTGCTTGACGGTATCAAAACTATCAATCCTATACTGTTCACCAGCACAAAATGTGCTTTCAGAGCAAATTCATTACTGGGTGTCAGTGGTACAGATAAATGACATCAGTTTAAAACTTGAGCTGGCTTCAGTAACACTGCATTAAGAACCTGTAAAGTGCCAAGTGTGCCATATGGGACCTGCAAACTAAATAATAGTTTCATAATGTAAAGTGATCAATATCTGCTTTCTACAAATCTGTGCTGGACTGCAAAAAATTAAGTCCCGTAGATGCCTTCCCTTCATCAGAGATGTGTAAGTCATCAACAAACCGGGTTGCTTTTAGGTAGATTTCCAGATTGCCAGGCACGACTCAATTCTCAACTGGGGCCGTGAGGTAATGGTAAAACTTTGGGATAAAATATAAAATTTTCTCACATATTTTCCAGGAAGAGATTCTCCAGAAGTATTAAATCCTGCGAGTAAAACTCAGCTAGGACATGAGCGTGCAAGCTTTGTTGAGTAACTGCGCTTGAACTCGTAGTGATAAACACAAAGAGCAACTTCCAAAGGTCTGATTCTTACATTTGAAAACTGAGTTACCTTTTGAATATGTGGCTGTATTTACCAGACATGGTTAGATCTGAGCAAGATACAGTAAAACTACAGTGAACCAGACAGTAATCTTTTCCCTTGCAATCCCTAAGAACAGGACTTGTGGTTAATATTCCTGTAGTTGCCTTTCTCTACTTTCTCTGTGTCAACAAAAGGAACCTAAACTGAATATGAAATAGAAACCACAGGAATAGTTTCATGGTCCCGTTCCTGTCCCTTGCACCTGGGGGAGGTAGGGCCCCATCCTTCCAACTGATCTTTACAAAATGCCTTCCCTTGGAGGTTCCAGGAAGAATCTTGCTCAACATCTTGCATCTCTTGGAGCCGATTGAGTATTTTAATGACCATTTCTCTGCTCACAAACGTTTGTGATCAGGCTGAAGGACTATGTGAACATATGCATGCTTTCAGGGCTTACAAGCTTGTTTCCTTGCATGAATATGCAAGGAAATGTGTAAATATTTAATATTGAACTCCAGAGTTGGCAGTTACATAATAACCTATAGGGACATGATGAGTTTTGCTGCTCCCCCCCACGCCGCAGTCCTTATGTAAGTAACTGATGTATCACAAATGAGGAATTCCAAAATGCTTTTCAAGTAAGTATCAAAAAATCACTTGTAGAGAATGTACAGCCCCTGAACCTGAATCATGTGTGTTGTATAAGCATCTCGCGCTAGTAATGCCCTTCCTTGTTTCTGGAGGATGCGATCTGGCTCACTGTAAGTAACAAATGTGTGTCTCGGGTGCAGGAGTCCCTGGAGACTGTGAGGGAAAGGCAGAACTCTGCTGTTTCGAAGTTCCAGTCATTTCTGCACCTCTGCAGTCAGCCCTGGCTCTGGGGTGACACTTTAAGCTCTGCCAGCCGCTGACCTTGCTGCTTTGTGCCCCAGCCTCTGATGGTGCAGCATCTCACAGAGGGGTTTGGGAAGCAGTTTGGTACTTCAGTATCTTTTGGACTAATTTTGTAGCAAATGATAAGACACAACAAGGAATATATAAAAATAAATCTTGCTGTATCTGTTACAACTTAACAAAAAACTTAAGAAAGGGATTGTGTGATATTTATTGTATAATTTGTGGTTATTGTTCCTTTTGCCCTCCAGCTGGGTATGGTTGATAAAGTAACATCGCTTGGAGTGGTAGTACCAAAAGCCTAACTCTTCTAATGAAAGAGCTGTAACTTTGAGCTGCTCAGTTTGCTTTAACAGCATCAGTGCTAGAGTTGCAGCTAAGGAAAAACGTCTTTGCAGAAAGTGATTAAATCAAAAGTTTTTGTCATGGGAACTGTTGTCTTGCTGATGACAAAACCACTTTGACTGAAAAAAATTACCTCTGGGAGTGTTGGGAGATTTTCCTTGGGAATTTAAATGCCACAAGCTATTCTCCGCTTAAAAATAGCACTGCGTAGGTTGAGATGAGGAGCTGAGAGGTGTGTGCTGTAGGTTGGGACTTTGTTAAGCATACAGATGTTCACAGGTTTTAAAAACATTTCTTTTCTGATTTAAAATTACCACGCTGCAGCTGAAGGCCGTGTGGTTTGTCATGACAATCCCTGTGCTATTCCGAGCAGCTTGAAGAATCTCCCCAGAACTCCTTGAAATCTGAAGCAGGTATTCTTTTTATCTGCACAGGGCTTGTCTGCTGCTTTCTGTATTTGCCTGGATTTGGTTGATCTTACAAGAAATGTGTACTGAAATGGTGTCGGTGACCTCGGAAGCAACCTGCTCTTGTGTATCTTCCTTTGCTTTCTCACCTTCCCTTTTTGTGCAAGTCTATTCAAGTCTTTTCTGTCATATAGTTCCCTTCCGATATCTTGTTTTTTCTTTCTAAAACCTAATACATAATTAAAACCCTGCTAATGCAGAGTAGGCTTCTCAGGCTGATTTCGAAATGACTGGCAATTAATTAGGTGCATAAATGGGTCTAGCGCAGGTCGAGTGCTGGGTGCCCCCCAGGTTCTTGAGCAGGTTTTGTTGCCCATAGCTCTTGTGCCCGTGTTTCTCATGACATGCTGAGATAGCAGCCCAGGCTGTTGTGACTTCAGGTGGACTGGTTATGTGTGCTCGTTTGAATTGCCTTCCTTTTTTTTTTCCTGGATCCTCTTCACCTTTGGATTTGATCTTCCTTTCATCTCCCTTCTATAGAGAACTTTCACAACAGTCTGTTGAAAAACAGACTTGTTTCTGGTCAAATTTAAGCCTATAAAATACTGTTCTCCTTCCGCAGGTTTTTGGTAATGTATTTTGCGATGTCTTATGGAAGACACAATCCTAGTAGTCCCTTTTTGTATTTGTGAATGTCCTTTGCTTTGGCACTGTCAGGTCCCCCCACTCCTTGAGGGCCTCAGCTCACCTGCCTGTTCCTGTGCACTTTTGGAATAAGCTAATCCATCTCATGGCTTCCTCTGCCTTTTTGGTGCCAATGGAGTTCCAGCTCCTTACATTCTTGACTTGCAGTCAAATCTATAATCTCAGTTTCAGATGCAGTATGCATTTTGTGTCTCACAAGGCTGCGGCTTTGGGGAATGACATACATAGCATATGCTCATAGTTACAGTAGGAGTTTCATATTAAAAACTTGTTTACTTCCCTGAAATTGAATTTTCTGACAGATAGGACCTATGTTAAATTTTATTGTAAATTAGCACTTCACAATTGACTGTCTTAGAATAAAACCCATCACAAATCACACATGCACATTACAAATTCCTTTGTGCTGCTTTTGGGCTGTGCCTTTTAATAAAATCTCAGTCAGATCCATTGGTAACATTGGGAAACAAGTACTATCTTGTGAAAGCATAACAGCAATCTTGGACCTTAACACGATTTTTAAAAGCTCATATGAGCTTTCTTAATAAACATTAGATGCTTTAAACTACGTTTTGCTACTTAGGCATAATATTATTAGGTCTTTTGGGTGTCTTATTTCTATTCCTTATTTCTATTCCTTATTTTCCTCTTACCTGTAAAGTCAATGCCGTGTCGCTCTGTATACTACAGTAAGGAGGACAGATAGTATAAGCGTATAGTTAAGCAGTATGTGGGGTTTTTCCTATGAACACATTCAGTTTCTTCCTGTAAATTCTTTTAACTCTTTCTAGAATTTCTAGAAAATCCTGTGGGACAAAATGGCAGAAGACAAAGAATTCTGCACACTTACACCAGTAGAGGTGCAAGTCCCATCCACCGTCAGAAGGGCATGATTCTAAACCAGTTTTGAAGCAAGAACACAACGTAGTTCACGAATACTTTTCCTGACAGATGGGTCACTTCTTGAAGGGCAGGTGGCATTTTAAATCCTGCCTGCCTGAAAATCTCTTTTAAACAATAATGAAATTGTTGTGAAATCTTATTGTTGTTTAAATTTAGACTTAACCCAACTGAAAGGCAAAGCAGACTCCCAAGAGAAGGGCCTTTTCTAGCAAAGATGTCCTTAGACCACTGACCTGTGTGAACCTTTATCTGCAGTACAAGGCCCTTACTAACAAAGCCATTTTCATTGCACGCAAGAAAAAAATGCAATCACCTTGTTTAACTTGTTTAAATGGATGTTCAGAATCATCTTTCCTCCTTTGGCTTCTGGTAATTCTGTTCCTGTTCTTATGCAAGAGTAATTACTCGGCTGGTTAACAAATTACGATGCTTATGCTACAGGGAAATCTTTGTGACTTAAAAATAGAAATCAAATTGCTTTTTAATTCCCACTGGTGACAGGTGACGACTATACCAAAATTAAACTTCAGTCATAGGTAGAAGCAGCGCAGTTGCTAAGGCGCTGAACTCCCTGGTACCTGGCAAAGATGGAGAAGTGATGTTGGATGCCTCCCTGGGTCAGTTCTCTGTGAAAAATGAAGAGACTTCCTTCTTCCCTCGGACCTGGGAGAGGAGGCTGTGCTGTTCAGGCTCAGCCTTTGGTTCTTCTCTCTTGTCCGTTGGGATTCTGAACTGTGGGATTCCAGTGTCTGTACTTTGCTGCCCACTGCTATAAACTACCTTTTTCCAGGTGTTACTTCATCAAGAAGGAGAACTAGATTAGTTTTATTTTGTGAACACTATCTAGGAAATTGTTTACATTTTAGGTGAATATTACTTTGAAATAAATAATTAGCAACATGTCTAAAGCAGTTCAGAATTAACACTTCAGAATTAATACATAGAATGTATTTTTTCATATGGTTTTACTTGTGGCAAAAATAACATCCAGTTCTATAAGCACGCCCCACTGTATTTCTCTGTAAGGAAGAATGATGAATTAGTATTAGGCTATTATTTTTACTCAGTGTTCCCTAATACATTTCAGTATCACATTTAAATACTAATACGCTTAGATCAACTCTGTGTTTTGTAAACAAGTGTTTTTTATAAGTCCATTTAGTTGAAATATTTAGAAATTGTAGTGAAAAATATTTCTTACATCTCTTTTAATTTAGTCTCTTAATAATAATTTAATGTCACTGCTTTGCATTGATTGATGTTACTCCTTATTTCTGGAAGTGCTTGATGGAGCAGGTGAAGGTGTCAGTCCTTCCGATCAGATAGCAGAATTGGTGCCTTCTTCTGTTTGTTTAGTTTGGGTTTACCAGGGATACCTTGTTCAGCAGGAAAAATATCAGATCTAAAATTTCTATTGATTTCTTTCTCTTTTCCTCAGACATTGTTATTTCTACTTTTTCCTCTATTCTGCCATGCTTCATTTAGCAGACAGTACTTCACAGAGCAGTTCTGCTTCTTAATCTTGTTATTTCACAGCAAGTTTTTTTTCTTGTGATAAACATGATCAACCCAATCTTCATGTGACTAAACAATTCTTCATGTTGTCTTTGCAGGATGTGGTACTGCAACAGGAGGAGCTGAAGATGAAGGTGAGGCTGAAGCTGGCTGGATTGAAGGTGCTGCCATCCTACTCTCTGTTATCTGTGTTGTACTTGTCACTGCCTTCAATGACTGGAGCAAGGAGAAGCAGTTTCGTGGGCTTCAAAGTCGTATTGAGCAGGAACAGAAATTTACTGTTGTCCGAGGTGGACAGGTTATCCAGATCCCGGTGGCAGAGATAGTAGTTGGTGACATTGCACAGGTGAAATATGGTAAGTTCTGGCAACTTTCCTGAGCTTTATTCTGTTTTCCCTTTCTAGCAGAACAGATTCATTTCACTGGAAGGGATGTAAAAGAGCATTACGTGGTGTTATTGTTGTCTATGATAAGATAACAATTTGGCTGTTAGGGTAGAAGGAAAACCTGAGATACTTGCTGTCAAATTACACTAGGTAATTCATGTTATTGTTGCAGTCTTCACTGCCTCTCACTGACAAGGACAATAACTGTTCATACAAAGGCAATTCTCTTTCGTGGAGGAGGACACTATTTGGAATGTTTCATTTCTGTCCTCTTAGTAATAAGAGGAAGGAGTTTGAAATGCTCTGTGAAAGGGAATTGTGCCTCTGTGGGTACCCCATTTGGTAGGCTGCTCCAGAGCCATGGATCCTGTAAGTTCGCCAAGATCAGATGCATCTAGTGGATGGATGTTTTATAATTAATTATATGCTCCAGGGAAGACCTTGGGCTCCAGTGACTTTTGCAGGAGCTCTGTGCTTGGCTGAGATGGTGAATTCCAGCACAATGCCCGTTCTGTCAACCTTCGAGTTTCTCCTGGACTCAGCTAAGGGCTTCCAGAATGGGGAAGGGGAAAGGGCAACTTGACCTTCATCAGCCACTGTTCATTCCTGTGCAGGCTGATAGAGGAACCTGCATGGCATATTCAAGAGCAGCACTCCCCCTACCAAATCTCAGTGATCATTACGTTCACCATATGTTAAATGTGATGCATTTTGATTCTGGGACAAGATTAGGCAGAAAATATGTGCAGTACAAAGGCCCTTCCCAACAGGATTGCAGTACTGTGCCTAACATGGACAGATATAGTAATAGTTCTTTCACTTCTGCTTTCATTTTACATTTTAATGCAGTTGTTGTTAATTGTGATTTTATAATGAAAACTATGATGTAATTGTAAGAACAATTGTACTAAACCACTCTGGTTTTCCATTCCCATTTTCTTACTGAAAGGTGATCTTCTACCTGCCGATGGGATATTTATTCAAGGAAATGATCTTAAAATCGATGAAAGCTCTTTAACTGGAGAGTCAGACCAAGTCCGCAAGTCTGTTGACAAAGACCCAATGCTCCTGTCAGGTAAATCTGCTGGAATTCTTGCCGAGTTATCTCGTATGCACTGCTTTGTTTCATTTGTCCCCACCATCAGGTTTTAGTAACTGATCTTTTGAACACAGACACTGGCCTTGTCTTTGTAATTCGAAGTGCATGGTGTGGAGGTTTGATTGTGTGCAGTTATTTCTGATTGCCATGCTTACTTTGTAAAGTGAGAAAGAAATGAAGCGTTTTTAGAGGAAACAAACCTTTTAAAGTCTCTTTGAGCACTTTGTGTATGTACTAGATTCAATACAGAAAACCCAATGTGCTTTGAAGGAAATGCTAGAATACTGTGAGCTTAACTTCTCTGGTAAATTCAAGCTCTTTGTAGTATTTGTATTTTGTAATATAACTCTGTACAGTAAATTGGTTAAATAGAATGTGATTTTTTAATCCTCAGAGTTTCTAAATAGGTTGATTGTCAATAGATTCCAGCTGGGATGTCATCACAATGTAATAGCCTGCTGATCTCACAATCATCATCAACATCTTATAACCTGAAACAGTCATTTTCAAATATACTTGAGCTTTCTATACATGGAAAGGATTCTCTTTGCTGTCTGGATACGCAAGGGTCAGCCAAGGGCCACCCCGAATAGAACACTGATGTGGTGGTACAGCAGGTCGACATACAGCCCTGCAGCATTCCTGCCCCAGCCTGCCTCCCTGAGTGGGAGATTCTCAGGCAGCTGCCATCACATAATCAGAGCACTGACTATGAGGTTATGAATGTTTATCATGTAACATATGGAATTGTGGGCTGCTAAAACCCCATCAGCTTTCAGTCAAATGTAGCTGTGTTAACTTAAGATGACGAAATTGCTAATGTTACTGGTGGACTGGCCGTTGCCACGGACTTCATGTTGCAAAAGACCATGTTAATTCATTTTAACTTTGGCAAGCTGCAAGCATCTTGCTCCCTGAAATTATGTACTAGATTATGTTTCTGAAATGGCACAAACATTTTCTATCGCTTCTGAGACTAAAACAGCAAAACAAATGACTTTTGCTCTTTTAGGAAAAAAAAATCCTTTTTTTTTCTTTAAAAATAGTCTGGGCTTTATTTATTGAATGTTTTTGCTGCAGTGTGCTGCTAATGTAGAACTTTGGCTGTTCATGTTGTAAAACCTTAAATTTTTCCAAGTTATAGATGCCTGAAAGTGTGTTTACACATGTTAAGTAGAGGCTAATAAAGCTTAGTGGTGTAGCTGCAAACTCCAAAGGGTGCATTTGTGCGAGGAAGGGACAAGGAAGAGGTGAGCATTTGCAGCACATGCAGAAATGCTCAGTGGAGGAGACAGTGACAGTTGGGGTTTCTGAGGTTTTGGTGTCCCTCTGGCTCCCTGATGTACTGTAAGGGAATTTAAGGAAGTGTTCTGACTTGCACAAGTAATGTATGAAAGTACCGACTGTTATTTTTGCTAGATTTACAGTAATTTGGTTTATCTTCTGGATTAATTTAGGATTCTCTTGGAGATGCTTTCTGGTGTATAAACAGGGAGGCCTGCAGGGATGTTTGGAGGAAGGGCTCACTGGTGCTGTTCCTAACAAAATCAATAATCCAGTGTTGTCCTTGAAATATCTGTGCATTTCTTTCTTCATTTCTTTTTTCTTAGCTGGTGGTTGTGCTGTTCTATAAGCATCATAACTGGAACAGACGTTTTCATTTAAAGAGATAGTTTTAATCATCATATTTTCTTATAGAAACTTCTGTCGTGAAATATCATTGGCTTCTATGTAAGTAAACTGTTGATCATGAAGTTTCCGTTGATTCATGTACTCTCACATATTCGTAAAGTGAATCAGATCTTTTTCAATACCCATCGATTTCCATGGTGGCCCTGAAAGAACACGAAGGTGTTGCCCTCAAAGGAGGAGAAAGGGAAAGCAGTCAAGTTAGGAGAAAAGATGGTTTCGTGTTGCTTACCAAAGCTCAAATTTCTTTGCTGTAAGGAGAGAAATTTGTCTTTATGATTTTATTGCAGGGTTAAATCAAGTGTGTACTCTCTTTTTCTCTCTTCCTATGTCATCTCTATTGTGATTACAAAGAAGGTGAAGAATTAATGCGATATTTTAACAAGCACTACTCTTACCTTTGTTCCATACTTGCACTAATGATTTCTCACTCACACTGTGTTAGAAAATCTCTGAACTCTATTTGTTCAGGAGTTGATATTCTATTGTGCAAAAAAAAAAAGTCCTTTTCCATAGATACAGTGCAAAGTTTAATCCCAGTGATGTGGAGCTGATGTGCCCAGTGGAAATCATTAGTAGCCCAGAAACCGAGAACTTGTAAAGCACCATTTCCTTTGGGGGTGGCTGTTAGAGCTCAGTTTGTCTTGGATGTTAGCCCAGATCTGTATTTTTGTGCAACTTGTCTGAAGAAAAGAAACCAAACCCAAATCAATCCCCTGCAAAACCATCAGACAGACCGTAAATTTTCCTCCTGTCTTTGTGCTTGAAGACATTGTTCAGTGATCTCCAGGTAGGCTTTTGGAATTTAGACAAATGTTGGCAGGATGTTGCTTGCCACTGTTCTCCCTTAATCACCTACTGGAAACAAAAACAGTTCAGGCTTGACAGGAACAACTGAAAAAAGGTAACATCTGAATTACAGCCCCAGTTTGTTTGGTGAGGTCAAATTTGGTGCAAGATAAACACCCCAAATCAGGGAATAGTATTTTCACCATCGGCACCTGGAACAACGTTTTTAATATGCACTCAGTTTGGATGTCATAATTAAAGTAAAGGAGTTTCTGTGCTTAATGTCCTGTTGGATCATCCAGATAGTCATTTACCATACTTGAGAAGCAATTCTAAGGGTACAAGTGCTGGCAAAAGCAGATGGTTCATTTCCATCTGTATGTAGTGTGTTCGCTACCACCTAGGAAGGCAGAGATGGAAATAGATAGGCTGATACACCTGAAACCAAAGGAAGCAGCTTCTCTTATGCAGTTCCGCTGTACTTCTGTCTTAAACATTTTCCTTGCATTCATGGTGTAGCATAAGCCATTGCATCAGTAGTGATCAGCTTAAATGAGATTGTGCTGACATAGTATTTTTTTGCAATGGGCATGGGCATATATCAACCAACGATGAAGACAGCTTGGGTACCCAAACCAACTGCTACTCAGCTGTCCTGATTGAAGCTGATGGGCCCCTTTAAGTTTTGTGTAGTTGAAAGTTCACAGAAATCCATGACTCCTAAATAGAGACATTTTGAAGATGAGTCTGGCCTCAGTATTGCACACAATATTTTGGAGTACCATGTATTATAATAGCAATAAAATGCCTTATGAGGCTTACTGTTTAGACCTTTCCCCCCCCCCCCAGGTATTTAGATTCATTTGAGTATGAAGGTATGAAAGAGTTACTTAGAGGAACTTACCCAGTGTAGTTCTTGCTGAACTGAAATTGACTGAACACTGCTTTATTCTAACCTGACTCTTACAGGTGGTTATTTCTATCAGTGCACAACAAGGGTTTGAACCAAAGAAAGAGAGCTTATTTAAGAACAAATATACAAAAGAAATCTCTTGTCGTGGTGCTTTGTGAGGTTTGGAAATAAAAAGGAAGCTGGAGTGAGGAACTGAGTCAGTTGTTTTCTGGAGAAGAGGTAGCTCCAATTGTGTCTTCATTCCCTGCCAGGAAATACTTGGACCTGGGCTTCCAGTGCAGAAGTGTTCAGAACTGAGCAGCTCATTCGAAAGTTCCAGTTGTTGAAGTTACTTGTAGAGGAGGGGGTTTCTTCTGGAAAGCTCCTTTTTTCATAGAGGATATTCTGGTGGTTTGTTCACATTATTAATTTCAGTTACCTCTTAATAACTGCAGTGACTGAAACAGCTGCTTCGATATGCTGAGAACTTTTGCTCACCACAAGTTTGCTGGAAGTAGCAAATCAGTGTAAAACCCCCAAACTGCCATGCTCTGGCTTTCTTTTTTGGTTTTCAGCTCTATTTCCAATCTATTTCACCGGTACTATTATTGAGCTCGGGGGGTTCTGAGCTGTCTCATGCTTAGTGGCGTTTTTGTCTGAGAAGTACATGCTGTGATAGGTTTCTTATCTATTTAACCTGTTTCTATCTTTTTTTACTAAACCAGACTTCTTCCTTTTGTATCTTGGAATATTCACCATTTATTAAGTATTTTCTTAACTTCAAATTAAATACTCAGCATGTGAAAGAGCGATTCTACTAATATTGAAAAACCAGTCTTGAGAGGGAAGGGGGCCAGTGGAATTGTTCAAGATGAAGTTGAAATATGCGCTTAGTGTGCAGATGAGTGAAACACACACATTCATTCCAGAACTCCATTTATAGAACAGTAGCTGATTGAAGTCACAGTGCCCATGTCTTTATTCAAGGTAATATAATTATAATGCCATTTAAATGGTGACATTGCCAGTTAGGTGAAAGGTCAGTTCTGTGCCTTAGCTTAGATGCTGCTGAATTTTCCACAGCACTAGTGGAACATAATGTGATGATAAATTAGTACCATCTCTAAAACATGCTTCTGTGTGCACCTGAACAGGTTTGAATTATGTTTTGCAAAAGTAATGTTAAGAAAAGGTTCAGAAAGGCATTTCAGGTTAAGGCAGTTTTGTCTTTTCCAGGGGTAGGGAGGTGAAATCTGGTGGGTACATGTTTTCTTAATAGAGTGGTTTTGAAACATAAATGTGCGTGCCAGGTTTTGGAGGATATATCTGCCCACTCTTATAGCCCAGTGCTATAAAGAGTCCTTCAGAAAAAGGCATGGGAATATTAAAAGCAAGTTCGTAATTGAAATATATTTTAAATGGTGTTAACATTAAATAAAAGGTTCCTCTAAATTTTGAAGTTAAGTTTCAGACGTTTTCTGTTCTGTCTGAGTCAGTACAATGAAGCCTGTTTTGGTTTTTAAAGGTCTGTTTTGTTCCTTTAGGCTTGAATGCAACTTGTGTGTTGTTGTTTGGGTGGCAGTCCTAATTTGTATGCCTGTGATGTTTTTCTTTATCAATCATATGAAAGAAAGCAAATGGCATTTTAAGGACTCAAATTTTGTCTCACAAAGCCACAGGAACAGTTGTCAATGAACGAGAAAGTCTGTTGCTTTTCTTTAGTATGTCTGACCATTAGTGCTTTTTTGTTTGTATTTGGCTTATTTCTGCTGAAATTTTCTCAGTGTTCTGATGAGATATTTATGCTCTCAAATTAGGTTTAGTGTTGACAGATGTTCTCTCTGTTCTGTGTTTCTGTTTTCCTTTTAAGAACATGAGAGATTTTGATTATTTAGAGAAAGATATTTTGATTATAAATAGATAGTTGCATTGCTTACCATGTTCTAGGCCAGCAACTGGATGAACACCAAGTGTTTGTGTGTGTGTGTATAATACGTATCTGTATAAGGACACAGGTCCATATAGCTTCACTTTTTTCAGCTTTTGAGAGAACTCACTGAAATGAGTGTATTTTCTTTACACTGAAATGCAGTGGTTTTTTAAAAGGGAGGGGGAGAAAAGATGTTTCTGTGGCCATTCAGGCTTGGGAGACTGGAATGCCCAATGAGATTCTCATTGAGAAATCAGTTCTATTCCCCACGTGCTCAGTGCAGCCAGCTCATAGTGCAGTCAGTCAAGAGTCCATGTTGCAGGAGCTAGCAGAAAGCTTGTTTGAAGTTGTCTTATCTTTTCTATTGTGGTTTCAGGTGTGCCTTGCTGCAGAACATTCCAGAACTGCAGGCACCAGTGAACAACTTCACTTTGGTTTTAAAATGTTGAGTGCTACTTAGTGATGGTAGCGAGTGAGTGATTAGGGGCAAGATAGCTGAGAGTAAGCTTACCAGAGTTTTGACCTCATTAGCCACAGCATTGTTTAGGACAAGTCAGTTAATGGCTCTACCAAATTTGTGCTGTTACAGAATGAATGAAACTGTGGTGTTGTCTTAAGCAAGGCCAGTGGATCTTACATTTTTGGTGAACTTGTTCTGATCACATCTGGTCTCATTCTTCTCGTATTCCACAGCTGCAAGTGTGTAATAATGACTGGTCTGAAAATAAAATTCATTTAAAACTGTAGCACCTAGGATTAAAACCAGTTGTTAAATAATAGAATACTTCCTGAGCAGGTTCTAGTTAACCATGGGTCTTCCCATAGTTCACCTGGAGGTACACTTGTCTTTTTGTGTGCAGTGATTTTTTTCTCTGGGCTGACAGCCGGTGTGTTACAGTCTGTTTTCATCGTTTCCGAGCTACTTCCTCCTTCATACACAGGAAAGAATATCTAAAAGAATACAAGGCCGGTAAACTTCCAATCCTTGCTCCGTCAGTTTGCGTTGAGAAATTACTGCTTTTCCTCTGTGTTCTCACAGTGACTTATGCTTAATGGGCATAACATAATTTTCTACTACTAAAGGATAAAAGATAAAGCCTGTTTCAAGTAACAGCCTTATCAGTAGGTTTTGGTCATTATGTATTTGTTTTTCATATGTTTCATTGGAGCACTACTGAGCTGCTTTATGTCTTTTAAAATTCACTAGATCCTAAGGATATCTCTCTTTGAACATTTAAAATATTACTTCCATAATGAACTTTTTAGATTAAGACTTTGTCACTACATGAAATGACAAATGATTCATTTGATGCTGTCCTAGTTCCTGAGCTTCAATTACAGGGTTTTAAATAAGCTTCTAGTAACTGGCCTTAAATACCTGTCATAACAATAGGTTGCTCCTCCATTTCAAACATCTCAGAAATAGCCAGTGTGCAAATGCATAGACTGATCTCTTGCAAATCCTCGGTTGTAAAATTCTTCCAAGATGTAAATCAGAATATTTTTTATCACTTCTGGGAATATCTACTGGTTTTTGTTTCCACAACTCATGGCAAAAGGTTTCTTAGAGGCTGTGTATGATCTGGATGCACCTATTGTTTGGTTCAATGTAGGAGCAAGAGCTGTAAATAAACAATTTCTATGTACTAAAGCGTGAAATATTTCTGGAAAGGAATTTACTTTAAACGATGGTAGAATTATCTAGTTAAACAAATGATCCTTCTCAGGAAAACTTAACGTACCTTTTGATTTGTATTACAGTAATAGAAAGCTCTCATAATGAATTTGTTTTCAAGTGTCTGTCGGATTTTTCTGCTGTTTGGGATTCCGCTGGTTTACTGAACCATTTCCTTGAAGACTTTTCTCTGTGTTGCTTTTTTCATTTTAAAGACGTGAAATTGTCTTCAAAAATGTTTTTTCTGTGCATGTAAATCAACTGAGCAAGATGAGAAGAAACCGCACATGTATTTTCACCTCATTTATGGGACAATACTGCATGTACGGTCAGTGCAGTCTTGACCAGAGTCACAGAGGAATGTTTGCAGAACTCTGACAAACTGTTCAAAGTTGCAAGAATTAACTAGATGAAGTGAAACTTTTCCACGATGGTGTAAACTTGGTTAGTGACAGCATTCCTTTTAAAAAAGGAATCTGAGATGTGTGCTTCATGCAGGTGCAGCCTGGGATTTGCAGTTAAGCATCCATTCTCGGTAGAGAATAATATACAATAGGGGTTATTTTTGGTATGTAATTATATTACCTCAATATAGATTTTTAAAATGTAACAAGTTTATTTCAGTACTGTAGTAAAAGTCTTGCCTAAAATATTTAATGGTGGTTCTTTCTAGTTTGTCATATAACTCTCACTGCATATTTTCAGGTACTCACGTCATGGAAGGCTCTGGACGGATGCTCGTAACTGCTGTGGGTGTGAATTCTCAGACAGGCATCATCTTCACCCTGCTGGGGGCTGGAGGAGAAGAAGAAGAAAAGAAAGATAAGAAAGGTAAATTTCACGACACATAAAGATGCTCTGGAGAAAGCTTTTGGGCTTTGTGTAGCCAGAGCTCTCCCCCATTTCTGACAAATAAATATGATTTTAACAACTTCCTTTTTTGTATACATTTTTGTCATTACATGTCACACAGAAAAACAGCCAAAGCTGTTAACCAATAAATACATTGGATAACAAGATGTTTTTCCAGTGTGAAATTGTGGATTCTTAGTACATAATGCAATCAAGGGAATACATGGGCACACTCCCATTGCCATGTCTCCTTTACATAAACCCATACTCATCAAGACTTTGCTAAGGTTTTGCTCTTGTGCATTTAACTCTATGTAATATTTTTTTTCAGAAAAACCCCAACAACTTGGCCAGGGAAATAGCCTTTTCCTTTGAGCTTCAGAAGTAAAATAAAGATACAGGGTGGCTTTTTGCTTGCCTAGGTGTTTAATGACTGTAGAGGCATTTTAATTTCTGGAGGTGTAAAGCTCTAAGAATAGTAAGAGACAAGAAAGTCGCAAAAAAATGTTGACAGAATTTAGCTTTGATGTCCAATGTCAGTTAATGGAATCAAGAAGTCTCTGTAGACTTTATGCCTTCTTATAGTGATGCCGTAAGCAGTTGCTAATTTATGGCTTGCACCCATAAGCAGAAACATGATGTAATGTGTGTGCTTTCCAGGTTTGGTTCATAGTCTTGTAAATTGTTCAAGTCTCCTTTCAGAATTTCTTTCCAAGTTTGTTCTAAGAATATTTATCTTTCAGAGGTAATTTTAGGGCTAATTAAGGTGGGTTTTAGCAATTTCAACACTTTTCAGTGGTTTTTGTCATCAGTAAAAAAGAGCAGCCATAGCTTTACTGAACATTTGACTTAGTCTCTGTCAGGCAGTGTGATGCCACCTTTTTGTCCTTTCCATCCTGTTAATTTGAAGCTGCAGCTAGGAAGGCCAAATTCAGATGGTTTTCATTACCAACAGTTTCCATTTCCGAATATGTTCAAAAAGCGGCTGCACTTGTTTCTCTGAGGAAATCCCTTTTGACTTGACAAAAGGCTTTATGCAACGTTTACCCATTCATTTCTGCCCAGAAATTCACAATACCTGCTAGGCATGGTAAGTTCTGGGACCATTCACAGGAGAGAGGCCGAAACTTCCCAAAGTAAAACTCTTCCATGTCAGACTCGTTTTGAGCAGTATCTTATAGTCTGATCTTGCTGTGATCAAGAGAAAGACTCCTGGCAATGGACCTTTTGATGTCTGGCAGCATCTGTTTTGGCAGCGACAAAGGATATTATAGGTGAGGAAGAGGAAGCTCGGTACCTGTTTGGAAGTGACAGCCATCTGCCCTGCTGTCCCTGTTTAACTGAGCTGGCCTTCTCTGTGTGCTGTTTTGCTCAGAACACTGGTGATTCTCTCATGTCTTTTTGTAGATAGCCTTGAAAGACCGGGAAAGAGAAATCAGAGGTAGCAGAGTAATGCACTGCACTGTGCTTGTAACTTACTACCCAGAGACAGAGATTCTGACAGATGTGTCAAAGAGCTTTAGATGCAGACACTGAATCTAATTGGATATAGCTGCAATACCAAGAAAATTCCTTCACATTTTCTGCTGTGGGTAGCAGCTTTGTGCTGGTGCAGAGGAGAGGCTGGGCAGAGCTGGCTGTAGATTGAGGCCCAGCCTCCAATAATGTACTCTTGTGTACGAACCTGCAACTCTTTGAAATCCTGCAAATCATAAATGTTTGTGTCAGTCTCCTGTGGGTGTATGCTTTTATTGTTCATTAACACTTTGTTAAAAACCATCATGCAGGTGTGAAACAGGAGGACGGACATCAGCTTCCAGGTAGAGTAAGAATTGTACCACATCAAATGAAAGGATGAGGCTTTTAGCTAGCAGCTTTGGGGCAAATCACGGTTGAACTAATGATTAAAATAATTGTCTTTGAATCAGTCCAGTTAAATTAAAGAATAATTTCAAATCAGCAGGATTGTTCATTGCAAACATTGAAGTGTGTGTGCATTGTTGGTGTTGCAAATCTTAATGTTAAGCTTGAATAATCAGTTATTCTGAAGCAAATTACAGCATATTAAATGTTGGAATGCATGATTTGCTGCTAGCGGTTCATGCTGCGCTGGTTAGTGTGAGTATCCAAATGGCATAAAAAATAAGCATGAGTAACCAAAACAGTTTAAGTTATTACCATCGCAGCAGTCAAATTTGCAGTTAAAATTTGCACAAATGTAGCCACACGGGGCATGTTTTTAACTCCTCTCTGCTGTTTATTTTCCTCTCCCAATTTACCATTTGTAAATAAAAGGAGACTTTTTTTCTTGAGTACCAAACTAGCGCAGTGGCAAAGAGCCGCTGTGGGTCAGGTGCTGCAGGAGTTCCAGAGTCTCAATCAGGATTCATTACAGGACTTCTGCGTTCCATTGAGAACAATTGACCAATGCTAACCACACAAGGCTTATTTAATCTATTATGCATAGAGGCTGAACTTCTGAATCTAGTATAAAACACGTAATAAAGTAAGAAAACCTTCTTTGGGTTTTCCACCTTCCTACTAGCAAAGATTTCTTGACCGATTTTGCTACTATGCAGATAATGGCTAAAACCAGAAAGATTTTATTTTCTGGTGCATTTTTCATTTCACCACAAGCCAGTTCCATTTGTTATGTGGATTTAAAATAACTCCTTGTTCTCCTCAAAACTTCATTTGCCATTTCCACATACAATATTGGAAAGCTTAATGTTTTTATTCAGGTCAATGTGCATATTAACTAGGTTATGGCAGAATATAGATTGAGCCCATGTTAGACTGGGTTGTGTCAGCAATAACATCATAATATGCAACATGACATAAAATACAAGATCTGTAATGTTGTAAATTCATAAATGTAATATAATAGTAAATGTAGAAATAAATGCAACGTGTAAATTCATTAACTCAAGGGCAATATTTCAACCATTTTAATATTTGCATAACATTATGTTAAACAAATCACACATAAAATGACCAATGCTACGCACATAATATTGTGTACTGTCAGTTCTCACCAACTCTATTAAATGCCTTTTGTTTTATTTATTTATTTACTTATTATTATTGTTATTCCATGTATGAGTTTTTGCTTTTGTAACATCTTTGTAATGATATTTTGCTTTTGAAAATTATGTTAATTAATTTAAACAAGATTGATTTTGAAGAAAACAAAGCCATAGTATTCCATAAATGGTTTTGTTTTGTCATGTGCATTTGTTCATGTTGTTATTATTATTCTTATTATTTATATTGATTTTTTTTTTTATCCATTATTGCTCAGTAGATTCTTCCCATCCCTCCTCCCACCCTCCTTCAGCTACAGATGGTGCAGCAGGTGCAAATGCCACTGGTAATGCAAATGCCAGCTTAGTCAATGGTACGTCACGAACACCCAGTTTGCTGTATTTGATAGATTTCTCTCCTGACTCTCTAAGATCCCCTCCTCCTTTGATGAACTGCACAGATGTTATATGTGCATGTGATTGCCCTCTGAGAGATCCTACTCCGTAAACTCTATGGTAGCTTATAAGAGATGCTGCAAAGATGCTATGTCTGACTTCGTTCACACAGAATTAAGCAGGGAGGGGAAGAAGTGGGAATTATGATCTATTTATCATTAATTAAAACTGCAATTAAAAGGAACAGTTAAGCAAGGCTAGTTTCTAAACTTTAGAGTTGCCTTTACGTGAAGTTTCATTGTAAAGCTCTTCACATATTTGCCAGCATAGATCCGAAGAACACCATGATAAAATGATTCTCTCTTCTTCTGATGTGGCACTCTCATAAGTATTCATTAGTCTTCATGCAGCTCTGAGAAACAGTGCTGGGATCAGGAATCTAGCTTAGTTTCAACTAACAGTGTGGTAGGAGTAACTTTTGCTGTGCTGGGCATCTTTTTTGGAAGATTAGACAGGGATCATCTAATGAGCCTGCCTGTATTTACAAAAAAGAAACAAAGAAATACTGCACTAGTCAGTTTTGGCTGTCTCTTGGTACAGATTCTTGACCCTACTTCTTAGCATGCAGATATCTCTTTGAATAGTCTAATGGCATTATTAAATGGAATAGGTCAATATTAGTCTAGGCAGCAGCTGTATTTTTTGTGATAATCAGATACATTAGATTTATTTACCATAAAACCCTTTCATTCTTGTGCTGCACCAAGAATACTGACAACAGTATTTCTGCTTTTCATCGTGTTGGTGATAGAATGTTTTTTCCATGCAGGTCAGTCATTCTTGCATTATGCATGTGAAACCAGAGCTTCTGACATAGCAATGCCAAGTACTAGACAAGTACGAAGATTTACTGGTGAAATATCTTATTTAAAGCAATGGCAAAGGAAATCTGAGGCTGTTTTAAAACAATGTTATTAGGATTCAAAAGAAACGTGTGACCAGATTTTAACTTTGCTTCTTCACATGCTAAGTTTGTTGGAAAACTAGGATTTATCATTTCTGCATCTCACTGCATGACAGGAACCTGTATCATCCTGGTTCCTACACTCTGATTTCAGATTCCTTAGAGACCAAGAACCAGGAAATTAATGATGAATATATCATTCTGCATTCTTTATGCTCTATAACTCTACTTTGTTGTGTGTAAACCAGATATAAGCATACAAAGTCTTACCAGGTATCCACCCCCAGTCCCTCTGCAGACTGCAGTGTCACAGTTATGATCAGTCACGCAAGTTGTACACAGTTAAGCATCTGCTTAAGTGCTTTGGTGGGTGAGAACTGCCACTCAGCAGGATGCAGAGATGACTCCTAAATAGTTCTAACCTCAGTTCCATGTTATCAAGCTTTAGTTGCCTGGTAAATACCTTTATATTCTGTCCTACTGCCTGAACTTTGTATATAAATTGAGTTCCAAGGGATATTAACTCAGTGTCTTAAGTAAGTACGTGATTTTCTGTCATTCTTTCCCATCAAGAACAACACTGTCCCTGTTTAGCTTGGAGTTGAGAGATAGATACTTGCTTGGTTTCACTGCACAAAGTGCAGAAGTCAGTTTTTTTATGCAGCCGAGCATGTTTTTGCCTTTAACTCCTTGAGGTGAGGTGGTTGAACTAACTCTGCTGATCTTTGATCAAGATGAACAGGAGATACTTTCCACAATTCAACATATCTGACATTGTGTGCAGAGGAGAACAGATTCTTGGCAAGTAGGGTTAGTCCTTCTTGGAAATTGTCTGGGAAATCTCCAAAGTCTGGTGTGTTTATACTACACTTTTTTCTACTTAGCAATGAGGGTGAGTTAGAGAATAATGTAGATATGTTTAGAAGGGGTTTAGATGGGAGAAAGGAAGGAAGGAAGTAAATTCTAAAGCAAGGAGTCCAAGTTCATGCAGTTATTTTTTCAATATGGATGAAATAATGTGTTTTCAATAATGTCAGAGGATTCTCCCTGAGATGTGACTGGAAAGAAGCATTTTTTACCTGAAGCCCTATACCTCTGTGTAGAAAGTACCTTGTCCTTGTCTATGGCAGGGGGTTGGAACAAGATGATCTTAAGGTCCTTTCCAACCCTAACTATTCTATGATTCTATGATATACTTGAATAAGTACTTAGCTCAGGAAATACAATTGCTTGTTAATTGAAAACATGTTAGCATTTCAGAGAGAATATTGTTTTAGTTGTCAATATAGAGTCGACACAAAAGAAATCAGTTGTTTTCAGTTAGTGAGCTTATAGTGCTAAATTTGTGCAGGTTTGTGACACAGTCTGTATATTGAAGGAACTGCTATAACATCTGTTGAGTTCTAGTAGTTGGGATTAAAATACAAAACTGTTTGATGGTCTCTGTTGAAACTATGGGCAAAATGTTCAGTTTTTAGAATAAGTAGAGGAGAAAATGTTACCGAAATGTAATTCATGAAAATTCATCTGATTTTAAAGTGGATTTAGAAGAGGTAAATTTGGGAAACAGCAATCACTGTTTCAGCTTGTTAACCCCAAATTTGATTTCATTAGAGAAGAGAGTGCTCCTGGCTGTCATTAGAGCACTGCCCCATTCCTACTTTGTATTGGGTTGTTGGGGGCATTTTTCCATTTGGTACCAGAATTTGTTACTGAAAATTATGTTCTCATCTAGAAATACCCCAGTAGACTCAGAGCAAAGTCTCAGCTGAAACACTCGATAGGTACCATTAATTCTGTCAGTTCTGGCACATGTATGTACACCACTGTTGAATTCCTGCAGAACAATCTGCAGTTTTAATATATTTTAAAGTATTTTTGGAACTGTGCATAGAAGAATTGGCCAGAACTTCCTGATAGGTAAAGTGGAGTCAGATTTGTACTTTTGCAATCAAGCTGTGTTCTACTAACGCATTGGTTCTGATACCAGCCTGCATGAGCAAATTCCAAGTATTCACTGCAGATACATTTGACGTCACTTTTCCCCCTATATATAGATTTGTAATGTGCGTCTGTTCCTGCTAGCTACAGACTAGAACTTGGCATGAAGAGGGCTATAACTCATTTCCATTGCAAGAGGAGCCCTTGTGGAAAATCCACAGGGTATTTTGTGCTTTTCTGCTCAATCGCAGCACATGAGAACATAGCTCCATTAGCTGCTTCGGGTGATTCCGAGCAGTTCCTCCCATGTACAAACAATTTCTAATGCCATCGATAGACCTTTGTTATTCTGTGCCACTGACTCCTCATAAAGGGCTGGGAGAGGTAGGTGGGAGTCTTGTCTTGGAAGGTTTATTTGAAGAAGTACCTGTCTTTCAGAGTAGGAGCCCAAGACTGGTGCCATGGGTGCTTTCCAACGGACAAATGTTAGTAAGGCAAGGACAACATGCAGAATGTGTTATATTCAAATTCAGAACCTTCAAAGCAACTGCAGAATGCAAGTTATTGTAGGAGGCTCTGTGTTCTTATAGTAAACCTGATTTTTCATCCTTGCTAAGAAAAGTGATAAAAATGATCTCAGAATTAGACTCCAGGGCCCAAACGCTGTTCCTTTTACTTATTTCAAAAAAGAAAAGAAGATTTGCAACATTATGGGACAACAGATTACATTTTTAAAAAGAATTACGTATAAAACATTATCAAAATATCAATAAATACTCATCCCTTTAATGTTTCTAAACAATGCACAAAAGCCAGAAAGATGGGATAGTATTTCTGGTCCTAGCACTAACTGAAAGGAGAAAGGATCTCTCAGCAGTAGTGGTTCTGTCAGCTCATTTTCTTTCTCAGTTTCTTTCTTTATTAATCATTTATAGCCAAGTGCAAGTTTAAAATTATTTTGAACAGGAGGAAATAAATCCTTTACATTCTTTATATTTTCTCTGTCATAATTACCTGAATTACCTGTTCTTTGTCATTCTGTCTACATAATCAGAAAATGACTACCAGTGATGCCTCTCCCCTTGCCCCAACAACCTAAATGGAGTAGCTGCTGAGGTTGAGAATATATCTCTTACATATTGGTGTTCTCACTGTTGTTAGTGATTATCCATTTGGTGTCCTGCTGGTTTGAGGTAGCCAGGGTAGATGAATTGTTAGTGTAATTCATTACGACAATTATAATACTACTCTTAAACAGCAAATATATAGCATCAAATTAAATACTTGGATTTACATAGAAAAAAAACAATATATGTTGTGTTTTCCAGTTATGCAAGCCTTGAGCTTGGGCTTCTTTTGGTTTTTAAATGGCAGAATCATCAATTATACTGCTTTAAGCTTTTGAACTGTGTTCTAGAAAGAGAGCTATAGAGCAGACTGCTCTAAGTTAGGGGTTTCCAATTCTTAAGGAAGGCTTTATCCTCTAGCCAGAAATCAGAATCTCCAGAGATGCTTTATGTCTTCCACTAACTTTATTAAAAACCGTTCTAAAAGAAATAGCCATTAGAGAGGTAGCAAGTCCAACTGTGCACTCTATGTACAATTTCTTAAGGAAATTACACAGCAAACACAAACTTGGTTTTGTTTAGGTTCATCCATGCATGTCTCATGGCAAAGGGGAAGATACTATATATTATTACAGCCAAGGTGGGAACAGAGTTAGAAATCCAGACAAGCAGTTGATGCTGAAAGGTTTACTTCAGTAATCCATTGGAGCACCGAGATGATTACACCTACTGAGACCCCGTTGCTGTGATCGGCCTCCTGTGCTCTGGAGGTTCTCAGTGGCTGCAGCTTGCTAGCATGGGGTGAAGTGATGAATTCATGGCTGATTTGGCCATTTGTCCTCTTTTGGACAGGGAACGTTTTGGGGATCTCCCAGTTACGGAAAATGCAAAAATGCAGGAAATGCATCTTAGCCTTTCAAATTTTCTCCTATGTATTCACTGCGCAGAGTGAAAAAACGAATACATATGTTGGAACATAATTTCTGCTGCTTTGTTGTGCCTGTCAGTGTCAGCTGTATCTCTGGAAGAAGCCAGAAGAGCAGGACTGAACTGATGTCAGACTTTTTTATAAACTCTAATGATACATTTCTTATTGGAATGTGTCAGAAATCCCGTAGAGGTGGTTTAACTATTACATTTCTTTAGCTTTATTTATTGTGCATTATACATAACTATACAAAGAGAATGACATCACTTCTGTCACATCTATAAAACTCAAGCAGTCTTTTCAATAAGATAAATTCCTATGTCACTGTGAAAGTTTCCTAAGGGTCCCACCAAGAAATTCTGAATACATTTGAAATGGTTTGCTGGTGATTCAAAAACCCAAATTTCGCATGCTCCAGTTTGTGTTCTGCCATTGGTATTTCATAGGCACTTTCAAATGGTGCATTTTCAGTTATAAAAAGTAAGAAATCACATAAGGACTTTGGAATGCTGAGGCGCTCTGTAGCTAACATAGGAAATTGGATGCACTTGGCAAATCTTTCTTCAGGATAAATCTGACTATAAAACGACTGCATGGCACTTGTATTTACTGAATTAACTTGCTAAGTAATACAACTAGGTGAGGAAAAACCATTTATGATTTACATTTTTATTCATATTCAGTGGCACAATTATTTATATTTTGTCTTAATTTACTAAAATAGTGAATTTAATTCTGGACTACATGAAGATAGTCATGCTGTATACTGGGGTGTGCCACAATGATACCTGTGGTTAAGTCCCAGTTTTCTGAAATTTCATTTCAGGAATATTATTCCAATACTAATTTCCACTGGATCCTTTTTTTTTAGTTTCACCCTCTCAACTTCAGCAATTTGCCCAAAATCATGTGCTGATACTTAGTATTTTACATGTTACAACATGGAACTTGACTGCAGTCCATGAATGTGTCCAGCTAAGTCGTCCTAAGTAGATGTATGATAACAATGGTCTCTGACCAGAAAGAAGTATCTGTAACATGCTCATTGCTTTTGTCCGCCCTTTTTCTGTAAATTCCCATTTTCATGTTCTGTCTTGGGCAAAGGTTGTTTACTGTCTGTTGTCTGTTGAAATTTTTCGTCATATAGGCAAAATGCAGGATGGGAATATGGAGAACAGCCAGAACAAAGGTAATCTTCTTTTGTATTAAGGAGGTTGTGGATTTTATTTTTAGTATATAGTTAAGTTCTGTTAAAAATTAACATGAAAATGTGTGATTTGTGCCTGTGTGTAAAAGTGGCCCTGTTGTTCAAACAGAGTGTTAGACCCTGCCCTAACCAACCAAACCTGACAAAGAAACCTTCGAAGGTGTTTGTAACTTAGAGATATTTAGGATAGGAGAAAAGCAGTATTTGTAATAAGCTAATAAGATTATACTTTCATGTTACAAAGCTCATTTAATATCCATTTTCTTGTGCAAGTTATGTATGCTATGTTTTGTTAGTGGATTTCCAACCCTACTTTTGATATGTCTCATCACCCTTGGTGTTTAATGGCATTGTATGGACACATTTTCTTTTGCAGGGAGAAGGTAAAGCAGTAACAAAAGGAAACCTAAAAGCCAAGAGGTTATTCAGCAATGTAAGAGTATAGTATAAGGATAAATAATAGGAAGATTAAGAATCTTGGGAATTCCTTATTTAATGTTCAGTCTCAGGAAGGAATTGAAATAAATATTTTGCTTTCTCTGAAGCAAAGTCGTGATTTCCTTTCTATTGTATAAGACACAGTTATCACAATTTTCTTTGGGTTATGCCAAAGAAGTCAACTATAGCTTTCTCTTCTCAGATAGTACTGAAGATTGCAGAGGTGATAGATCAGAAACTGAACAGATAAGCTCAGTGGTTAATGGTGCAAAACTATTAAATAAAATGGTATTAAATGAGTAAGATTTAAGGTTAGGTAGCCGAATTAGATTTCCAGATCAAATAAGCACAGTTTTGTACAAGCTGTTCACGAATGTCAAAGCAAAGCTGTTTCATCTCATTCTATTTAATTTACTTATGTCTGTGTTCGATACAAACCAGATACGTACACATATATAAACTGCAATGTCATTGCTTTTAAAAAACGTCTCTCTCTTTGATACTGAAATAAAGTTTCCTTATATGAGCATTAGCGTTCTTTCAAGAACGGATGGTTTGGCCTTTAAATCATCTGCTTTTTGATGGGAGACTGATGATGGCGTTACCATCGGGTAGTTAAGTTGCTTGAATACCGCATGCTAAGGAAACTTTTAAAGTCTGGTTTTACCTAGAATAGCAGTTGACAAAATGTGATCCACAGGTCTCTGCAGTGCCCATGCAGTCAGGAGCTGAGGCCCATAGATCATCTGTGGAACAACATTACCTTTAAAATGTTTTCATTAAAGGTGTGACTGTAAGGGTGCATTGTAATCTGTGAGACAAAGCAACATTTAGAGAAACACAGACTATTTGCCAAAACATTTGTGATCTATTCTAGGAAAACCTGCAGTACTGATGTACTGTTACTTGCCAAGTAATCTGCAAGACATTAAGTGATATATATGTGTATAACACAGAATGTCATCGGTGGTTTGAAAAGATCAACCAATAAATAAAACCCAGCGACTTTCATGGTGCTTGACAAAGAGTGCAGCACTGATCCCCATGTTTATGGGGTGCACATGGGTGTGCTTGTACATTTGTGCCATGCAGAAGCCCCCTGGGTCTCACAGGGCTGTCTGACTGCCATGGGAGTGAAGTGTAATCCTGTGCATAGAAACAGTCATTTGTGTTGCAGTCAGCCCCTTCAATGACTGTTGCTGGTTGAATTCAGTATCAACACTACAGTAAAAGGAGTGAATAGTTTTGGAGTAACTATTTTGTTCTGCATTATTAGCCAAGCAACAGGATGGGGCTGCTGCCATGGAGATGCAGCCGCTGAAGAGTGCAGAAGGGGGAGAGGGAGATGACAAAGACAAGAAGAAATCCAACATGCACAAGAAGGAAAAATCTGTTCTTCAGGGAAAGCTGACCAAGCTCGCAGTCCAGATAGGCAAAGCAGGTATGACCGGATAACTGACTGAGGAAGCAGTATGTTACACTGGCAACAAAGGGGTTCAAAGCCAGTTATTCTTAAAACAGGATGGGCCTCTTACTGCAATATTTAGAAATGGGTCATCTTAATGCTTTTCTAAAGATAGTTTTGTGGTATTGAAGATCTTTTATTCTCCTGAAACTTAGCTTTGACTGTCAACAAAATGGAAGCTTTGGGCAACTTGGATTGTAATGAATATTTGAATCAAAATGAAATGTAGCTTTTGTCATAGTTAATATTCCCAAATGCAGTAATTACAAATTTAATTTTCTCTCCACTTAGAACTTCTGAGCACACAGTTTCAGAATCTCTAATATCATCTCAAAATACCACTCACACAGCATTTCCTCTTACTGATTCAGAAAGCATTCTGTTTTCTCTTAATATCCATGTTCCTGCCTTTTACCCAGACATGACACATCCAGTGCCACCTGGTCCCTACTGTTAGAAGCAGCACTTCTCCAACATGTAGGTAGAAAGTGAAGCTCTTTCATAATGGCATAATGTTCACTAATGAACATGTTATGTTCATTTTTCTAGTGGTGTTAAAGAGAACTTAATCTCTATCCAGATCCTTGGCAGACGCCCTCCACCAGATTCCTAGCTTTACCTCTGTTCAGTCTCCTTTATTCTTCTTTACCAGTCTGATTTTACCCCTGCTATTCCTTCTCATTCCTTTCTAAGTTCATTACACTTAGTTGATCATGTAACACCATGATGCCACTTCTATCTCCACCTGAACAGTGCGTGGCTCAGAATCTATGGGTATCATCTCTTTCATATCCAGTTTCATGCTTTGGCCAGTTTCATATTCCTCAGTCTTCTCTGCTTTGTTGCTAGTTGTACAACAGTTGCATTGATATAAAACCGCTTCATTTCTCATGATCATTAATATCTTAAATACCTTTCTACATTGCCTTCTGTTTAATACTCTCTTTGGTATTTCGGTAGAGATGTGACCATCACTTTTAAAGTGATATAGGGATTTCTAAACAAAATGTGGCAATAGGAATTCAATTAATTAATCATTGCCTCATTTGATTTTTCTTTGTCATTGGGCAGTCTGTGGGGATGTCTTGCGTTGTCATAAGTATTTGCCTTTGCAATATTTTAATGGTTTTCCTTTATCCTCTGGCATATACCAGTCTCCCTGGGTCATCTGTTTCCTGTCAACCTTAGCATGCTTCAGCTTACCCAGTCAAGACATGAAATTCACAGCATTCTACTTCTACTGTATGATCTCATTAGAGAGAAATTAATTTATGCTGAAATGCAGGCTTAATGGCTGCATAGAAACCTGCCAAAGAGCAGCAATCGTAGAAGGCAAAATAGATGTTCCAATGGAGTTTGTATTTGTATGCTCCAATCCAGGCACAAAACTGCAGAGGGGGGAGTGCTTGCTTAGCAAAGTCTGTGTCACTGGGAGAGCATATTAAGTCCCTGAGATCTTCCATGAATTGGTGTCTCTTGTGCTCTGTTGTCAGTACCAGACCTCTTGAGCCTCTCTTCATAAAAATACACAAGGTTTACAAATGGCCCTTTGAAAAGGGAAACCTTGGACACATCGGTATTTATCACATTTTCAAGAAAAGCGGGAGAAACCTGCTCTGTGGATGATCCTGCAGCATTGCGTCATTATATTCAGCCAGGCACATCAATAAGGCTTTCCTAAAATATCTTATACAGCAGCATAAACTACAGGAGATTCCTTTTCTCAAGCCTCTTAAGATAAGCTTATTTAAAAGAAAGATGAGTGTTTGAATATGGATAGACTAGTAATTTGTGAAAGGCGGAGGTTAAAAGGACAGCTAAATGTTGTACCAGTCAAAGTAATGCACTAAAGGGAAAAAGCTTCAGTTACAGCGAGCTCCTGTGGAACCAGACTGACTGTGAAGCTTCAGTGGCAGCAGTAAGATGGTGCTTAAAAATTGACATGGTATGATTCAGCTGTTCTGTAGAGTTCAGCATTTCCTTATTCACTGAAACGTAGGGCTGTTGTAAATGCATTATAATCATGTTTTTTCTGCATTGTGAAGTATATCACTATTATTGGTACTGGTGAAAAGTGTCATGTAGAATAGGAAAATGTTAATGTAGATTTCTAATTGCACCTGGGTTTAATTGTGTTTTGGTTTATAGTAATTGATTATTTCTCTTTTCAGGTTTGGTGATGTCTGCCATCACTGTAATAATTTTGGTACTATATTTTGCCATTGACACGTTTGTGATCAACAAGAAGCAGTGGTTGCCTGAGTGCACTCCTGTCTATGTTCAGTATTTTGTTAAATTCTTCATTATTGGGGTTACTGTACTTGTGGTTGCCGTTCCTGAGGGACTTCCACTTGCTGTCACTATTTCTCTGGCTTACTCTGTAAAGGTAAGAGACATTAATAATAATCATGGGAGAAAATGCTGTTCAGTTGAGTTTACTAGTGAGTCATCAGGTTTTATTAGGTGTGATGAAAAGTGGCCTGTAAATAAATGTGCTCAAACTATTAATGAGTGAAATTCCTTTGAAGTGGCACTTTGCTTTGTGTTCAGAGTATTTGTCAAAACTGCAAACACATATGTATTCTAATACATGTCTTTAAAACTACCCAGTGCAGCAAGAACACCTACTTAGTTTGCAAGGGCACCAGGAATTTATTGAGCAGAATTTACTGTGGGATTTTGACACAGAATAACTTTGTCTTCACATTTTGCTTGTGCAATAGTACAAAATTTTTACACGGATTTGAAGCCTTTGGGGACACTTTTCAAAGAAATGAGAGTTTCACTGCAGCTTTCATGTCCTTTTCTCAAGTGCAGTTGCTGTTCTTTGTAGCCAGTGTAAATGATTCTATGAGGAAATGAAAGAGGATTAAAATCCTGGACTTGTGGCTCACTCTTACCTCAGGAGTTTTCTCAGATTGTTTTAGCAGCTTGGTCAGATTTTGGGAATCTTAGATGAAGATTTTGTGAAGTTTATTTAGTATGTAACTAAATTAATGTCTGAACGTTAGGAAGGAATAGCTTGATTTATATGTAGCCAAACTTCATCGTCATTAGGAAAAACAGAGCTCCTTTCAAGGATGGTGTTTTGCTAATAAATACTTCAGCTGCTTTCAAAATACTTTCCCAGTCTCCTTATATGCTTCCTACAACATGTGCAGCACACAGGTGAGTATCTATACGTGCAGTGTCCAACTGCCATACAGCTGTGTGTACAAGGGGTGGTACTGCACCCTCTGAGGATAAGACACTGTCTGACAGTAATGTGAGGTGATGGGGCACAGGATGGTTATAATGTTGAGAAGATAGAAGCAATGACTGTGCATTTCCAGGTGCACTGTGGAATGGAGAACTCTACTAGGGTGTTTTTTTTTCCCGGGACAGGGGGAAGAAAGAGGGGGGAGTGACTGAGCAAACTGCCTGAGAGGCGTAAACCAGGGATTTTCTGTCGTTGTTGGTATTTGTTGTTAGTTTGTTTCTTTCCCCAAATGTGTGGTCCCTCAGTGTGCTGCAAGGTCGCATCCTAGCACTGGGAATAGTGTTAGAAAACATCTAATATTTGCTATGATGATAGTGTTTAAAATAACCTTGCAGTCTTCAGTTTCTTTAGCTAATCTCTGCTGTTCTAGCTAGTCCTTAAAATGTATATATATTGCAAAAAAGGATCGGACTGTTTTTTTATGAAGGCAAAATGATTGCAGGGCTAGTCATTGCTTGTTTGTCTGTGACTAAGCATTGGGTTATCATCCCCAATCAAAGTTCTAGTTTAGTGGGTGTTGCGTACTCATGGACAAGACTAAATACATGCATTTTGCTCTTCATAATAGATGTTAAAAATCATAGAATCATAGAATAGTAAGGGTTGGAAAGGACCTCAAGATCATTGAGTTCCAACCCCCCTGCCGTGGGCAGGGACACCTCCCACTAAACCATGCCATCCAAGGCTATGTCCAACCCCACCTTGAACGCCGCCAGGGATGAAGCATTCACAACCTCCCTGGGCAGCCCATTCCAGGGCCCCACCACCCTCACAGTAAAGAATTGTCTGTTCTTTTTTAAACTGAACTTTAAACACAGTTCATTTGTGAAACCTGACATCTCTTTACATCATTTTTAACATGCAATTATGAGGCAGAAGTTCCATGACTGTTGCCTTCATCTCACTTGCCCCGTACCTAAGAATTCAACACCTATCACCTATTTAACCTACATGTCCTTAGCTGCAAATTGAAGTCCTCTCCTAAATACCTTTAGGAAACAGGGAAGAGAGAGTGCTGTGTTGTGCTGAGGTTTTTTCCCCAGTATATGCATTTTTGCTAGATACAGGGATTCCAAGATAGATTATCGCTTTAACAGCAGGGCTTCTTTTCACAGTCAAGTATGCTCCTTTATCTTTGAAACTGTGTGCAGAATTTGAACCTTAGATGTTTTCACCTTCACAGCTCTTTATTTTGCTTTTCCTCAGAAAATGATGAAGGATAACAATCTGGTCCGCCACTTAGACGCTTGTGAAACTATGGGTAATGCTACAGCCATCTGCTCTGACAAAACAGGAACGCTGACGACCAACCGGATGACAGTGGTCCAAGCCTACGTTGGGGATGTCCACTACAAAGAGATCCCTGACCCAGACTCCGTACCCGCCAAAACCCTCGAACTGCTGGTTAACGCAATTGCTATCAACAGTGCTTACACTACAAAGATCCTGGTACGTGGGCTTTCTGTCGACAGAATGAAACCTAGAAGAAGGAGTTGTAATGTTTTAAGCAATGTTAATTCCTTAACATCCTGTTGTTGATTATAGAGCGTTAAATACCACCGAGGTCCTCAAAATGAGAACAGGTGCTGTTCTATAGAACTATGTATTTGTATCTTTTAAGGATAGAAATGTACTTACAAGTACAAGACCATGCTACATTTAAAACTCTCCTGCTGTTAGATTGGTGTGGCCCAGTTTTGGTGCACTTAAATTTAAAAGCAGAACAAGTTGTCACTGATACTTCATATGCACACGGTTATTTCTGTGTGTCTAAGAACTTCCAATTCTCAAATAGGATAAATTGGATTGGTTAAATCAATGAGGTTCATGACCTTTATTCATTCCGGTTTGAAGTGAATTACATCCAGAAGTATTTTACTCAGTCTGTAGAGGAAGGCAAAATGGAAATATTCTGCTTGCTTACAGCGTTAGATTCTTCTGTGAGAAGCTAATTAAGAGGCTGAAAACTTTTGCAATTCCAAGAGATTTGTTCCTGTAAAGGTCAAGCTTAATCTTTGTATTGCAGAACAAATTAATTTTTTTAGTTTCTGGGTTTATGTGTTGTCCTTTCCATAGCTCTGTGCTGAGCTGTTTAATGTAGTCTTGCCTGCACTTCATGTTTCTTTTAAGAGTGTTCTTTTAAAATGCAACCACAGAAAATAGGATATAAATACAGAAATGCTACTGAGGGCTGGAGCATGTATTTCCTTGAATTCTTGCAGTGTAAACATCTGGATATTAGTAGCAATCAATACTTGGAAGAAGGATGTTTAGAGGAACCTGATGCAGATACGCCAAGTGTGTTCGTAGCAAACGTGGTTTTGAACTGCAGGCTCCTGAGGGCTGTGTAGCCAGGGTTAGTGTCTGACGTCAAGGCACAGCTGAGGCACCCTTCAGACAGTCATCTGCGCTGTACTGCGCTCACTCTTCTGTTCCCACTGAAATCTCTCTGGAAAGGGAAATGTGGGGAGAAGAGAACCAGCCCCTGAGGCAGCTGGAGCCTCTTCCAACAGCACGAGTGGACAGGGAATCACACAGACCTTCTGTCTGCTCACAAAGGTACCATTGGTAGCCACCTTCTAGCTGAAACCAGCCAGCAGTGTGAGTGCACCGCTCTACAGTTGCGCTGTAAAGTCAAAAAGCTCTGGTCAACTGCGGCTGGATCTTATTCTGTCCTTTTCCTGCGTGCTGTCCAGGTCAAAATTGACCATGATAGCTAAAATGCAAGATGGACCTTCCACTCTCAGGTGGTTCAGTATAAATGCTGTATAATAGTGGATATTTTATGGCAGTGGCTTTTTGGAATCTCATTTGCACATTTGTAAATTAGCAAGAGTATTTTACTATTTCTGGGTAAGTGATGATTTCAGAAATCAGTATTACATTTGATTGTTAGGGAGAGGAACATCTTATTTTAATACATCTTATTTTAGTATTGTTACAGCCTAAGTAAGTTTAGATACTTCTTTCTTTAGAAAGAGAGACAGAATCAAACTCATCCTCAGCGCACAACTGTGGTTAAGACAAGGTAATAGGGATAAACTGGGATGAAGGCTAGGAGAAAGCTATATAATGGTGTTTGTGTAACTGCTACAGAGGTGATGCTGGTCACCAGCATCATTCCTTGCTGCCGCTGTGGCATTTGACTTTGGGAGGGCTTTGAGAGAATATTACTAATGTTGGCAGAATATTCCTCATTCCAAAGAAACAACAAGGCAGAAGGCAGCAGGTTGGGTGGCAGTGAAGTAGGGGTGACTGGCAGAGCCAGACTCCATGTCAGCTCTGCTTCATTTGTTTTACATTTAACTATTCATTCTGAATGCCCGAGATCAAACACAGTAACCAGTGTTTCTGTTCAACATCCATTCCACTGCCCTCTCTGAATCTCAGACTAGATTTAGGTTTCTGAGTGGCATCAGACTTCCCAGAGTGATGCGCCTGTAGTGTTAAATATAATGTTCTGTCTTTCTCTTGTGGTAATAGTTCCATTTGACTGAGAAATTTCTGGTTAGTAATAGTTCTAAAATTTCACTTTGGTCTCAGTATAATTTTGAACTGTTTTGAACTCTGCCTTGACTTCATTGCTTCTTGTTGAAATAAGATACGTGTGTCTGTTAGAAAGAGTCAATATTTCACCATTTCAGTTCTTTTTTAGCTTCGCACAGAGACTGATTCTCTGTCAAACTGATAAATGGGGGAAATCCCCTGGAAATCACCTTTGTGCTGGATGCGTAGCAGATGACTGCTTGAACTCCTCTATGTAAAATTAATGGTAACTTTTAGCTGTAATTCTGTCATAAACTCAAGCCTTGCAGTACAGATGCCGGAAGAATAACAACTCCAAATATCAGAGGAGTTCATTTATTCATTGTTTATAACAAGCTTAAGCTTAAGATACAAGGTATTGTTCCATACCCCCTTTTAAATCATAAATAGATACAATTGCAAATACCTAAGGGAGTTGTTTCTAGGATAAAGCATACAGAATGATTTTTCTAGCTGCTAATACTGAACGCATACTTGTGCACTCAGAGTATATTTAATCATATTGTGAACATCAGCTCAAACCCAAAGGGTACATGTGTTATAAGACTGAATTTTACACATGCTATTTTTAGTTATCTAGTTCTGTGTCTGCTGTAAATTGCGCTTTGTATGAACTTCTGTTCAGAGTGATCACATATGGGACCATAAAATTAGTCAAGATGCTCTGCTGAATGATAACTACTCCCTCTTGCATTGTTTTTTGATTAAGGGGCAATTGAACCACTGATAAAAATATAAAAAGAAAATAATATCCCTGCTTGGGATAAAAGATTTGAATTTCCCCGAGAAATTAAACACAAATTAGTCCAACTGAACAATAGCATCATTAAATATGGTTCTTTTTAATGCTTTCCAAGGATCAAGTTACTGACTGAGCTGCTTTTGCATTCCATTAGCTGCAGAGCCACTTTAGTGCTGGTTTTATGCTGGTTTTGTGAAGCTGTTCTCCAGAAAACCTTTCTTTTCTGATAGTCATGTTTTCGATAGCTTTCCCCCACAGAAATAAAGATTAGACGTCATGCGTTTTTGCACGTGAGCTGTGATGAGGACTGTAAGGTATCTCCTACTCTGAAAACAAAACTTGCATTTTGGGAGTATTTTCCTTGCACTTGGAGCAGAAGCACATTGGTCTTGAATATCATGGAGTGGTAATGAAATAGAGACTCCAAAAACCACTATTCGTGATTTGAACTCCTCTGTTGTGCTCTTGCTTGCAAAAATTCAGTTTTAATAAGAAGAGTATTTCTTCTGATTTCCTGAAAGCTGTCAGAGGGCACAGGTGACATGGTTGTGGACGGGTATAATGGGTTCTTATTAAGAAGAGATTGCAGTTAGTATTTAATAGAGTGGAAAACACCCAGCTGAACCTGTTATTGTTAGGATCTAACACAGGCATTTCAGCTGGTACTCTATAGGTGCCTGGGGAGCAAAAAAGCTGCTTATTGCCTGTATTAGGTGCATGTCTGGAGCTGCAGGAGGACTGTTCTCAGTTGTAGTGACCATTTACTGCATTTGCATAGCGTGTGGTACAAGGCAGCAGCATCTTTCAACTGAGGATCTCAAAGGAAAAAAGGCAGAGATGTCACAGGCAAGTCTACATGTTTGTAGATGTTAATCAAGTAATGAATGTGACCTTGTAAAACTTGGGAACAAAAAGGCCTGTATTACATAAAACCAAAAGGGGCAAAGGAAGCCAGAATAGAGAAAGCAGTGTTTCCTGTGCATCATCTGGCTGAAGAACACCTGCTTGTGACATCATAACATCTGTCTAAGAAACAGTGAAATTGTCAAAGTTGCTACCAGCACCCAAATTCCAACCATGTTCCTACCGCAGCCCTAGATGAGGGTCTCCACATTCTGCCCAGACCCACCACTCCTCACAAGGCAACAGGGAGGGCCCTGAGGGCCCAAGATAACTTCATCACAGAAGAGCAGAGATTCTCCACAGGCTTCCCTGAGAGGAATCCTCCATGGGGGAGAGCAGTGGTCATCCTTCATGGAGATGGTGCTGAGAAAATGGGCTGGCTCAGGGCATCAGCGCGGAGTAGGAGGATGGAGCTAACATAGGCACAGCCTTTGGGATTTACAAGGGAAGCAAGGAAGCGGTGAATTCACCTTTTCCTTGAATAGGTAATGAATGATCTTATTAAAATAAGTGGAACAAAATTTCTAACTTTATTCTGAAAGAGGTTCAAGAGATTTTGGCACAGATTTTTATTGCTAAGAATAAGGAGTCCTTTTGACTGTCTGATGCAGGAGACTGAAGTGAGTGCACTTCATGTCTTCTTGGGGAGAAGAAGTGGAGGGAGGCAGGCAGGGCAGGGAGGTAACCCAGGATACAGGAAAACCAGAAGAAATTACTGAAGTGACATGGTAAAAGTAATGGAAAATAAGGTTTTCATACAGCAGCGGCTGTGCAGGAATAGGTGGAAATCTGCTGTGGGTATTGAGAACATGGACGTAGTAGCCAGGGGAAGGGTTCTTTTTATTTGTGAGGAATATGTTTCCAAATGTAGTACAGCTGTCTGGGTTGTGGGAATACATAATCTTCCTGTCAGAACAGCCCTCAAAAAGTCATGCAAAGCACTAATACTTCTCTTACTGATTTTTATTTCTTTAAGTCAAATGTAGCCTGGATTTCATTTATCAAACACTTGAATTCATCTTGTCTGCTGTTTATAATTGGATGAAAAAAGTGTCTCAAAAATCATATCTGTATATGCACACATATACTATTTAGCCAACAGATTCCCTTTGCCTTTCATAATTTCATCACTTCCGATGTAGTAAGACCTTCTTGAAAAAAACTTTAAAGTTGTTTTGAGCAATATGGGTATTTGGAAGCTTCCAACTGGGTCATTTAAAAGCTTGAGTAGTAGAAGGTTGGTTTATGGATTTTTGTATACATTTCCCCACATTTCTGTATAAAGTTATCAGTGATGAAAAAGAGGATTGAAATATCGTATCTTTTTAACAGTAGTTGCTTTCAGCTCTCTGATTCTTGTCTGACAGAGCGCTGACCTTCGCTTTTATCTGTCTATATGCATATATTATGTGTCTGTTTATTTATATGATGTCTTGTTTTCAAAATGGAATGGAAGAAGGAGACCCTCACTGCTTAGGAAAGATTGCTTGTTTCATTTCTACACAAAGCTCCAAGCCCAATAGATCATATTATGCTGTACCTATCAATGGAACATCATGAGGATTTCTATTTCCTGAGGCAACAGCAAAAGAGCCTGTGCTTTATTGTAGCTGTCTGCCAAAAGCAGTCATGCTGAACGAAGCTGCTATTGGATGTCACTTGAATCCTCTTTTTATTCAGAGGAGAACCATGAGAAGGTAGCTTTTATCCTCCAAATGACATTTTTAGTTATTTTGGTATTTGAAATTGGAAAGATATTTTTACTGTGGGGTACGGTTTTCTTAAAACCTCTTCTCAAGCTCTTTGTTTCTTGTGTTAAAAGACAGGCAGAATTACCATTTGTTTTTACTGCACATGAAGGTTCAGGTCATCTCTTATTTGGTCCAGATGAGTTCACCCATTGCTGCTAACAATGTTCTATACCTTAATAAACGCCAGCAAACCCCAACAAAAACACATACACGAGAAATGAGGCCAGAAATGGGGACAGAGTGGTAAAGAAAAAAAAGAAGTAAGGATAGACTGAGGAAAGCTTGCATTTATACTGACGTTAAATGACAACCCAAGTAAATGGCCTGGCCTGAATTCTGGTTTATTCCCTGCATAGTTCCCTACCATTAACACCAAAGCGCAAATATATCTGGCAGCTCCAGTTGTTGGCTTGAAGTCTGTGAAGAAGAAACGTCATTCATGACGTAGTCAAGTTGTCAGTCAGGGCTGGCCTGCCTAGGAGAAAGCAGGTCAGCTCGGGGGAAGAAGAGACAGTGGGAGAAGGCACAGAGCTCCAGAAAACAGAACTGCAATGAGGGCATGGTGAGGGAAAAACTGGAGCATGAGGAGGAAAGGCAATTGGAAGTTGGCAGCAGCAGTTTGCCCATGTTCTCAGCGGTGCTCTCCCCCTTTGCAGCCATGCAGCTTTCCTTATTTCTCTGCATTGCCTTTCCACCATGATCAGTTACAAGCTTTGTTCCCAGGGAGGTTTGCACCAGTAGTTTTGGCATGGAAGGGTTTGAGTGATTTTTGGCAGCAACCTGAGCAGAGCCCATTCTTTGTAATGGTTTTCCTACCTCTGCTTGCTTTCTTCAGGCAATGCTCCAGAATAAATTCTACCTTTTGGTGATGTGTCTAGATTTCAGTAATTTGTGTTCTAAGGTTGGGAAGGATGGAGGGAGGAGGGGTGCTGTTTGACAGACATTTTATGTAAGGATAGAACCGTGCAAGGTTTTACCCTTACATAATAATACTGGAAACCAGTAAACAGTGAGAAACAGATCTGGGAGGAATTTTTGCAACTTAGCCCATGTAATGAATGACACTGGCCTATCTTGTTGTCAAGTGTCATCTGGCTCTGGGTGAGGGAGGCAGGAGGAAGGAGTAACTGGCTTGAGTCATCTTCCTGCACTGGCACTGTGGAATACGTATGGAATGGCAAAATCCTCTCCTTCTAGTGTCATTAAAGCCATCCAGAAAATGTCAAACAATGTACTGAGAAGAGAATCCTCAGCTGGCAGAATGATGAACTAGTGCAGGAATTCAAAGGTACCCATTTTCTCACTGTCTGAAAAAGAACAAGTGGATTTATATGAGCTCATGACGCTCTGCTCCAGGTTCTCCAGTTTGTATTCTGCAGTCTTAGGGGTGCAGTAAGTTACTAAATAGATGATACAAGGAGAAACACAGAGGAAAGCCTACTTTGCCGAAAGTCATGTAGAAGATCAATGCAGGATTTCAGGGTGGCATCTTCAAGCTCAGGAGGGTTGGATTTAGGGCACATTAGTTTGTTAGTAGAAACATGACAGTTGTACATGCTCTTGGTTTTGAAGTGCTCGAGGGATGGCATTAATGACTGTGGGGAGCATTTCTGAATCTCTAGCTAAATGGTGCATTTGGACCATTTCAAATTAAAATATTTTATTTGGTTGAACTTTGAACTGTTTTCTAAAAAACCTATTTTTTTTTGTTTACAAAATACGCTGAAAAGCATATTGATCTTTTTGTAAATTGGTATTTTTCTCTCACTTCCCATATTTTGTTCCCAGTGTTATGCAGCTGTATAATGTAGATAGACATCAGAGATGGGGACAGACAATGCAGGCCAAAGTCTATATAAGCAAGAAAATCATCACCAAAAAATACCCAACAGTATTTTCTTTACAATTTTTGTTTGGTAAGCAGTTCCTCAGCTTAAGCAAAGCAAAAAAACCCAACCCCAAACTTACAGTGTGCATAGTATTTACTGTGTAAATAATAATTATTAGACATAGTAGATCACGTATTTAGTTGTCTCTGCTTCTAGGAGTGGTAATTACAGAGAAAAATGATCTTCACACATCACTTGCCATTGAAGTCTTATATAATAAGAGGTATCAAGGTAGCTTTTCTCCCTAAATTAGCTACTGAGTTAATGATTGAAATAACTGTCTTTAGAAAAGACTGCTTGAACGTGTGACACACTGGGACTTGATGCCATCCTAGTCATGTGCTTTCTGCTGTCAGGCTGCAGGGGCTTTGTCTGGGTGCCAAAAAGCTTTTTGAGGGTTTAAAGTGAGGGGTAGAATGAAATCAGCTGCCTATAAAGCTTTTGGCAGCTGGCTGTGGGCTGGATTTACCTAAGCAGAGAGGGATAAGGGGGCAGAGATCAGAACAGGTCCATCCTGTACATTGCTATTGACATAGCTGAACTCTCTGGAAGGTTATGTATTTTCAGGAGTGGCCAGGCTGTCAGAGGCAAGGCAGGTTTTCCTTTCTGCAATTCCAGAAATGTTATAGCTTGAGAAGGTGAAAGAGAGGTGCTCAGGCAGAGCTAGTTCTTTCACTGAGGTTCTCGTTATACAGTAAACTGCAATTGTAAATGAGCTTGGCAAGGAGAATGCAGCTCCTGACATCTCTTATCCTTTGTTCCTAGTCTCCTGTACTGTTGAAGGGGTGACCGTCCTGCCCCAGCCATAAATGAACATGGCAAGAGAAGATGGATAAATAAGATAATCCTGCACTGTACAATCACAGAATGGGCTAGGCTGGAAGGGGCCTTAAAGATCATCCACTGATGTAGCACGACAAATTATTCCCATATTAGCCAAAATTTTATGATCAACTTCAATTATATTGCTGTGTTTTCTTTCTTCATGTGACAGAAAACAAGGCATCAGAAACCTCCTTAGTGCTGGTCATCTTTACAGCTTGGTAATTGCAGATTGCATTTATTCCTTTTGGAATAAATAATCACTGCAAGGTAATAAACAGGAATGACAGTCGCTTGGAAGCCTTTTGTTATTATAATATGATTTAACACATTAGCTGTTTTTTTGTTTGCTTGTATGAAAATGAGTAAATGAGCTTTTTCACGTGCTATGGTTTTCCTCTTTTCATGCGTAGAGTTTTTCTGTTATTTGCCTTACTTTCATGTTCTTACTTTCTATTCATCTCGTACTGGCGTAAGATGATTCACTTTCAGGAACAAGTGCCAGCTATTGCCAAATATGCCTGTGGATGTACACAGGCTTTAAAAGTCAGCGCTTCCTGCAAGCTATTCCAAAGTGTTTTCATGTAGATATATGAATATTGCTTATTGTTGTTGGAGCATTTTTAGGACCATTGTGGTTTGCTGTATTGCGGTGGGTTTTTTAGTTTGCTTTGGAGAGTTTTTTGGTGTGTTGTTTGTTTAATTGCGTATGTTGGCACAGTGATTTCAATACTTACTTCTTTCATGCTTCTGAAACCTTACTGAGATAAAGCCATCACGCTTTGGACCTGATTGATATGCTGGTTAGAATTTAGTGCTAACACTTTGGAGGGGGTATTACCAGGGAGCATGTTTTCCTGATGGGAGCTTTTGTTTTTATCCGAGTGGGTGTAAACCACTTACTTCAGGCACATCTGTTTTAATGTAGGTTTTCTTTGTGCTGTCATCAGGCACAGGAAGATAATAATTTCAAATGCGATAATTTAATACCAGTTTTGTAGGAAATGGTAATGGTTTTAAAACCAAAGAAACACAAACAGGCGTAGTAGAAAACAATAGAGTGGGTGAATCATCTCATAGTGAAATATGACATTAATTTTCTTTCAAATATGTTACATAAATGTATAGTCTCTGTTACATCCTGTGTAGGTTTTTAGTAAGTTTTCTTTTTACTCTCAGAATTCCGGTATGGTTTATTCTTTGTGAAGGGGGTGAACAACCACCCAAAACCTGATACAGTGCCTGAAGTACAACAGATAAGCAATAAAGTACACAGAATCATAGAATCATAGAATAGTTAGGGTTGGAAAGGACCTCAAGATCATCGAGTTCCAACCCCCCTGCCATGGGCAGGGACACCTCCCACTAAACCATGCCATCCAAGGCTATGTCCAACCCCACCTTGAACGCCGCCAGGGATGAAGCATCCACAACCTCCCTGGGCAACCCATTCCAGGACAGAGGACATCTTGCTAATTTCAGAGCAACAATTGTACAGGAGTTACTTTACATACTTGAAAAAGACTTCAAATCAGCTTGGCATTGCTCCTCTTTATGAAGGAGATTTCACTTAAGTCTTACTTTATTTGCTGAATAGCTAGTCCTAGAAAGCTGGTCAGTAAGAAATCTACAGTCAGTAAGAACTTATGCTTCAAATTCTAGTTCTCCTTTCTTCTGCAGGTTGACCTCACTACTAGTTTTTCTTTCAAGCTTCCAGTTTTCTCATATGTGAAGCTCTTGGCCCCTATGGATTCCTGTCAATCCTATTGCTGTGGTATTTACAAGTCAGGGTGGAAAGGCCTTTCTGCTTTTAGAGATGGTGCTGGATAAGCTGGGGAAATCTCTAGAGTCTAAAGATTAAGATCTAGAATTCTTCTAGAGTCTTTCAGAGCCTGAAGAGCTGTAACCATAGATTCTGAGGGAACTGCAAGGGGCATGGACTTCTCAAAAGTATGGGACTTTGATGGATCCAATTTCTCATATGATTTTGATGGACAGTAGATCTCCATCCATTACAGAAAACCCTTTTCCTACCTGGAATCTAGCAGAGGAAATGGAAAGTTTTCAAAGGCAAGGTTCCTAGAGTATTTTAACATAGTCAAAACTGTACTGTTCTGTAGCGGCACTGAAGGAATGACAGACCTGCTTTGGCAGACACCTTGCATGGAAAAATTAACTTCTGGAAGGAAGTTTTAACAATTTAGGGCAACTTTAAGAAGTATGACTACAAACCTGTCTCGTGTGTAAGCACAAAACCCCAGCAAAAGAGTATGGCTGGCTACTGGCAAGTCCTCACAGAGACACGGGAACGTCTCGTCCATCTGACATTTTGAATGAGTGTTGGGCAGTTGATGGAGCTCATTGTTTGTAATGCTGGATGAAAATACTATGTTTAAAAAGTTCCACCGTGTATTTCTTATGCCTTTTATTTTTTGTCATTTCCACTTTATTCACGTGACCAGAGAATTAAGCTACCTTACGCTTCCCTCACTCCAAAGCAGAAGGGTTGGCAGGTCAGTGCTGCTTTGGTAGGGGTGGTGTATTTGGAAGCCGTGAGAGACAAGTCTTTTGGGGAGAATTTTCCTATTAAGGACAGGATGTTCAACCTCTCCATCATTCCTGTCCCATCTCCTTGTGATGAATAATCAGATCAAACTTGGCTGCAGTCCCACAGGCTGCAGTTCTGCCCTCAAAGACATCATTCTTAGTACTCTGTCAAGGAGAGGGATGGTAAGAGGACTGAATTCATAATGGATCTCAAACATTGCCCCACCAGTCATGCAAAAAAAATGCCTCTGAGAAAATATTAGGCAAGCATCGCTCTAAGGTATTGTATACACGTGAGCTCGTGCATTTGTCTCCCCCAAAACAACCCAAACTAATGAAAACCAATCTAAAAAGAAGTTCAGCTGATACGTGCTTGTATGGGTTTAGAGGAGTACATTTTGTATGAGAAGTGAAATAGCTGCTGTTCATGTTTTTAGACTCATTTAGAAATGGATGCTTGAAGAACCCTTTTCCTCACCCTGCAAATGAGTAATATTAACAGAAATCTATAATTATGATGGGCTGTAATCAGTAGCATCAGTCAAGTGAAAAAAACTTCATTTTATGTTTCATGTGGCTAGATGTGCTTTGCCCTTGCTAAATTCAGCACTTTAAACTGTACGAGTGGTTTGTAATTGTGCTGCAACCAGAAACGCAGTGAGTATTAAGGCTAGTTTTTGCTTTGGTGTGGTCTTCCTAGAAATTCAGTTTTCCTGTCTGAGATATATTTAGTAGAAAAGTAGAAAATCCAAAGTATTGCTAAGTTCTGTACAAATGCAAACTATGCGAAGATCAGCTGTCTGGAGACACTATTTCTTTTGTTCGAATTCAGGCTTTTGATGTGCACATGTAAGGCTATGCATTTTCTGTTATTTAATGTGATGATTGAATTCTTGTACGATGCAGTTATTATCACGGGGCACATTTTGGTTTTTACCCTATTCATTATCCTCAAATGAAGGTTTAAGGTCTACATTGTAGTGCAAGATTTCTAGCTGTAATTATAAACAGCACAGAGTCAATAATACGAATTGAAATGAGAGCTGGTATCCTTAGGTAACAGGGACTAGATGGTGTGTGTCACAACTTTGTGGCTAGCAGGGAGCGTGCATGAGGTGAACTTTAGGCTACTAGTGGAGGTGTTTTTAAAAACCACGATTCATTTTGAGCGAGAGAGTGCACTAGTTAAACGTGAGGAAGGTCATGCAACTGGAATGGTGATGATGACAGGTTCAGAAACATTGGGTAAAGTTTTCAGAGGCAACCTTGGCAAAAGAGTCTTGAGATGTGAGGGTGACAGCTGTTGATAGATTGCTAATATGTGTATTAGAGTGGCTCAGAGGACATCTTCCAAATGTACAATAGCTAGTTAGATCAATGCTGTAACTAAAGAAAATGCATCTGTTTTCTCAAATCTAAAAGATGATGTTTCAGCCAAGAACAGGTGCATTAATGCTTTTAATGTTGAAAAAAACCCCATGCAAATCCCTGCTATTGGTTTTAATTTGGAAATACACTTTTTAAACTGCAGTTGTTGCTTTGAAATGTAAGTTTCACTACCCAGTCAGCTCAACAGTATGCAGTTTGTCTCCTGTGTTTTCTCTGCCTGCAACGCTCATGAAGCCAGTGTAATACCAGCATGCAGTGAAGCCTCAGTTGAATACATCTCAAACAAGGTAGCAGATGTTTGGGTTTTCATTATGAAGGTACCAATTACAGTTCTGCAGTTAGGTGCAGTTTCGCACTTAAATAAAAATGTTCAGCTCATTTGTTGTTCATGGAAATAGAGCAAGCATTTTGCCAAATATGTGGAACAAAGTATCAAAAATCTATGCAATCTGTTAATCTGTTCTTAATTTCAATCAGTTGGGTTTAGAAATGGCATATTTGTCCCTGGTGTTTGTTCAGACAATATCTGTAATAGGGGAGCATGGCGCTCTTGCTTCTTTCTTTATAGCTAGCTTGAACTGAAACCTTGTACTTAGACTATATTTAAAGTAAATTGGATGTTAATTAAAGTAAGTTAATACAATTGCTATGTCTAATTATTTTAGGTTACTTGTCAACAGCTCTTGTTGCAGTTAAACAAAGCTGGAATGGCACTAGGATAAATCTACCAATTGCCAGTTCCCTGTGAATGGGACTGTACAAAAGGACAAGAGTGGAGGTTTTTAGTGTCCAGATTTGGAAATGGAATACATAATGTTCGGAGTGTGAGAGCCAGATTGTCCCATAATGATACATTTTAAGGGAACATACAAGTGGTTTTGATCAGTAACAATGGGAAAATCCCTTCATACAGAGAAATGCCATCTTACACTATAATAAATATATCAAGGCGCTTCTGGGAAAATATGGAGGAAAATCTGTGTCTGTAGAAGGCAGTTTAATCTCATCTGGAAACACTAAGATGGAATATCCTAATCATAACTGAGATTAATCAGTAGTGTCACAACAAGGCAGAGTTTGTTCTTTGCACTGTAACATGATGTATTATTGTACCTCTGTTTAAATACAGCCATGAACTGTTGTCATTTGAATTGAGAGATTTGAAAATATTATTTCTTACATTTGAGATACAGCAAATCTTCACTTTCCATTCTTTTAATCTTGAAATGTGGGCTATTTGGTATAGAAGAAAAAGTTCAAGTTAGAGAACCAGAATAACCCATGTGCCATGTCTTGATTACGGAGTCGCTAATGAACTGCAATGTCTAAATATAAGTTTTAAAAGATATCAGGTAATGTTTTCATAATTTGAAATCAGGAATCCTTGCTCTGGGCCCAATTAAATTAATTACATAGATAAATGTAGTTAAATTTAGCTTTGTTAACTACCTCAAATATTGCTTCTCCTCTTGTTATCCCTTTTTCCCTGCTTGAGAAGCTGAAGGAAAGAGCCATTTTTGTTCTACTTAGTTCTAACACTAAGTAGAACAAAACTAGGAGTAGTGTTCTCATATGAATAGTGCAAATTGCTCATGTGTCAAAATTCTGCGTGCCTGAAAATTTATGCACAGACAATAGAAATGTTTTGTCTGTTCTTGAGAGTGAATTGAAAAACTGATGATGCAGGGGGTAGAAAATGGACAAGAAACAGGTTGAAACCTGGTCACAGGTGGTTGGGATAACAAAGTCCAGCTGGAAGCTGATCACTAACAGCGTATCCGGGTGTATCCCCAGTGAAGCGGGGCAAAGCTGTTTCATGTCATTAATGGTCTGGATGATGGAGCTGAGGGCCTGACATGCAAGTGGGAGACTGAGAAAGCTAGGACTTTCAGTCTGGAGAAAAGAAGGCTCAGGGGATGTTATCAATGTGTATAAACACTTGATGGGAGGGACTAAAGAAGATGGAGCCAGACACTTCTCAGTGGCACCTCGTGAAAGGCAAACAGGCGGTGAAGCAAACTGAAACATGTGAAATTGCATTTAAGTGTAAGAAAACAAGTTTTAATGTGAGGGTGGTCAAACACTGGCACAGGGTGCCCAGAGAGGTTGTGGAGTCTTCATTCTTGTGGATACTCAAAACCCAACTGGTCACAGCCCTGAGCAACCTGCTCTATGTTACCATGGGCTTAGATGGTCTCCCAGAAGAGGGAGGCTGGTGCTTGTTAGTCTCAACTACTCTGTAAGTGACAGATGTGTGCAGGACTGGCGTATCCATCTTTTAACTAGTGATAAGAAGAAACAGTTTTCATGGTTTTCCTAATATTCTTTTGCTCTATACTTCTTTAATTCAAATGGAACAAAGGTAAATTTGTTGTTCAAACTGAAAATTTAATCTAATTATTTGCTATTAAAAGTAAGGGCAAATATTAGCTGTCTTTGAATGTAAAAGTAGGTAACAGTCAATAAGAGGGGAAGTAGAGACTGTCACACCAGGCTTTCAGTCTGTTCCTCAGGCATGACTTAATCTTTCATAATCACTCTGGGGGGAATATATGGATAGCATCATTTTTGTCTTCCTGCCATTATGTGAGCCGAAACAAGTACGAGCCACACCACTGCTGCTCCCTGAACTTTGCCATGGTGATGGGAAATGTCACACTGATACATTACATAATTACAGCTGGCCTTGACATTATTTGAGGCAGCAAGAGATGTTGAAATACACTGGTTTCATGCTGTATCTGACCAAACTTGTATCCATCTCGAGCGCTAGCAATGAGGATTAGATGGTACCACGGCATTGCATTAATTAAATAGATTGTTGCATCATTTTCAGGTTATTCTTTAGGTAATATTAAAAAAATAATTATTGTCCTCCTAAAAATTTTTGTTTAAGCCCAGCCTTTAATTCAGTCTGAAGCCAAAACCACAGTGCCGCGCCAGCTACTAAGGAGAAAGGTAACTGTTACAGCCAAACCCAGAACAAAATCATGTAACTATGCTGCATGAGTGCTGATCTGATACAGGAAGCCTGAATTTGAGTATCCTCCATCTGTTGTGGTAGATCTAATTATGCCAGTTTTACCTGATTCTATTGTTCTGGCTACTGTACAAATATATTGTTTGATACACCCTATACAGTAATAAGTCAAGTATTTCCAATTTCCTAGAAAGTTTGAGCAGATCTGATAAGTAAATGGTTGTCAAATAACAAGGTGGGGGCCTGTGACCCTGCTGTCACTCGTCTGAGGAGCCTGCTCCATGTTGGCTGGGGAGTGCAGCATGTCTGGTCAGCAGAAGGAAGTCTTTTAAACTGCTTCACTATTTCTACTCATTTCTTGCTGAGACAGCAGAACTGAAGAGTCCAGGGGAGGCCAGGGAGATGCTGCGAGGACTGGAGCAGCTCTGCTCTGGAGCCAGGCTGAGAGAGCTGGACTGGGTCAGCCTCGAGAAGAGAAGGCTCCTTAAGGGGAAACCTGAGAGCGGCTCCAGTGCCTAAAAGGGCTGCAGGAAACCTGGAGAGGGAAGGAGTGGCTGGAAAGCTGCTTGGTGGAAAAGGACCGGTGGTATTGATTGACAGATCTGAACATGAGCAGCTAGTACCCAGGCAGCCTGGAAGGCCAGCAGCATCCTGGCCTGTATCACCAGTGTGGCAGCAGGACCAGGGCAGTGTTTGCTGCTGCAATGGGCACTGGTGAGGCTGCACCTCGAATCCCGTGTCAGTTCTGGGCCCCTCACTACAAGGGAGACATTGAGGTGCTGGCAGGGCCAGAGAAGGGCAACGGAGATAGTGAAGGGTCTGGAGCACAAGTGTGATGAGGAGTGGCTTGAGGGAACCAGGGTTGTTCAGCCTAGAGAAAAGGATGCTCAGGGGAGACTTTCTTGCTCTCTACAGCTACCTGAAAGGAGCTTGTAGTGAGGTGGGGTCAATCTCTTCTCCCAAGTAACAAGTGATAGGACAAGTTGCACCAGGAGAGGTTTAGGATGGATACTGGGAACAATTTCTTTCCTGAAAAAGGGTTGTCAAACATCGGAACAGGTTGCCCAGGGAAGTGGTTGATTCTGTATTACACAGCTGGTTCCAAGTTCTTTGTTGTTCTTTTTCAATCCCTTATGTTGACCTCAAGTAAAACTGACTTTTGATTTAAATTGAACTGAATTTCAACAGCATTGTACCTTGCAGTGGTGATTCTGAGTTGTAAAATAGCATGTATATTGTTAGAAAGCATGTTGCTTTTTGCGCTGTATACAAAACAGAAACAACGGTTTAATTGTTAAGATGAACAAAATTGCTTAAAATTCAAAAAAGTCTGAGGACAAATTGGGACCTTCCTCATCAGTCAAGTCAATAATATTATTCTAGATGTGTCCTCAAGGGCAGCAAAGATCCGAATCTGCACAAGATATGAGGACTAATTTTATTCCTAAATAAAGGCCTTATGAAAGTATATTCCGAACGTTTTAACAGTATAGAGGTGATGCCGGGTATTGTTGTTAGGATGCTGGTTTGTTTTTCCTTGTTTTCATCTACAAAAAGATTCAAGGATTCTAATTTGGTTAATTAGTATTATCCTGGTTGTGTATAATTAATGCATCAGTTGGGATCTGCCCAGAAAGGCAGCAATGTGCTGTATGCTGGGATAGTGTTGAAAGTACAATGTGGGCAGAAATTCAGTAAAGCCAAAGGCAAGTTCCACAGTATTGTTTAGGAAAAGCCAGACAGGATTATTAAGCGACATTTCTAAACTGTAAGTGGAAATGTAAAGCAAATTTCTGGAAGAGAATCTGTGCATATCAAACCCAGCCTATTTCCAGACAAGCTTTGACAGATTTTCTGTTGCATTCTTATACAGGGATGTGCATTATTCCCATGTAGTTCTCAAGAGGTAATACAGTGAGAAAACAATAAATACTCTTAGAGCAAATAGTAAAGAGAAGATAAAGCAAATTTGTTCATGGTGTTTGGTACCCAGAATCCAGATTATAGCTGGGGTGAAGGATCTGTGGAGATGGTCTTCCTGTGCAAGAGAGAAAACCAGCACTGCTGTTGAGCTTCTGTAGTTAACAGGATCTCCCTATGAGAAATCATAATTGATAACTAGAAGAGCTGATGTCTAGTATTACTGCTTTCTTATTTCAACACGTCTTCTGAAACTGTTTCCCATTTTGTAATTGAGAACTTTATTTAGTCAAGCAGTTTTAGTTTCTTAATCCTTGGCTAGAAAAAGCACACTGCTTCCATCTTGAAGCTTTTCTCTAAGATAAACAGTCATTTCTGAATCTGTCATGGCTTAGCTTGAGGTCGGTGGGATAAACCTGTATCTACAAAAAGCTGATTCTTAAGATTATCGATTTTGTCTGGTTTAATCTTGCCTTAGATTTCTTCCATTAAACCATTGATGCAAAATATATAATGAGGGAGTATCTCTGAATTTGATAGCACTCTAGTTTTTTTTTGTAGTTCTCCATTTTTACAGTATTAGGAATTAAATAATAGAAGTAGTGCATGGTTCAAGCAGCATTGATCCCTCTTGGTTTTACACATATAATGCTTAAATATACAGAGAAAATCCCCGCGCATCCTGGTCCGTTTTCACTTTGCTGAATAAATAAATTCCAGAGTGGATTTTTTTTGCAGTTTAACTGTATTTTTAACTCTGCCTGTTGCAAATGGAGTTGAAATGAAACACTTGATATGGATATCATAGTCTAGAAAAGTTCCTTTTCTTATCTTGATAAAATTGGTGTATTTACAGTTTCTATTATTCTAAAAGAGTGGTTCAATCTGTAGAACACAGGAGAATAACGTAAAACAAATTACTTCAGAGAATGCATGAAAACCGAAGATTTTAATGCAGAAAGACTGCTTGGATGTTCTTGCTAGGTCCTCCCTTTTCACATCAAAAGGGGCAATGAGAAAAATGGGGTTTAATAAATGTTACAGTAAAAATGGAGGCATTATGATTTGGTAATGTAATTTTAAAAGTTAAAGCACCTCTAGAAGTTACGCCCGTAGTTTTCTCTTCCTTCCTTCTTAGCCCATCTTGTTAGTTAATTATTTTCCTGTGAAAAGAATCTGAAAACACCTTTTGTAATCCAGATTCACTGGTAGGTCAGTGCTAGCTTTCGGGTTGTTATTTTGAAGACTTAATAATACAGCTGTACTTTGACCTAGAAACCTATTTTGGTTTGGTAGTTGTACCTCTGCCTGCAGTTTGTTTTACATACAAGTATTCACTTACACTTCAAATACTATTATTACCTAAATAATATAAAGACTTGGAAGAAACATTTGAAAGCATGTTACAAGAATCAGTGGAAGGTTGTTACTGGCTCTACCATTGAGCTCTTGAGAATCAGCACATTCGGAAAGGTGAAGTTCCTATTTGCAAATCACAGTTCTCTCACATGTTATCAGAGGATTTGCATTCTCTGAGGAGTCAATGAATTTGTTCCTAGTTAATTATTTAGAAGTAACCCCTTTGGGCTGTCCTTTCAGTTGTTTTCCAGGTGCCAAAACCTGCAGATTTCAGCAAGAAATAAATTTAGTTCCAGCACGGTAGGAAGGTTTAAAAGCCAGCAGCTTCTGCAAAGGATTGTCAGGAACAATCTGCAAGGAGACTGCTTTTGGCATATAGATTTTGAGCTGAAGCAGTACAGGAAAGGAAGTGCTGCTTGCCAGCTCTCACCACCATATGCTTTATTATAATGTAATGTACAAAGAATATGGAGACAGCAGCTGCTCTTGAGGGAGGTGGCCACTTGTCAGGGTTTGAAACCTTTCTGAAATGTCTGTTCATTTTCTTGTCACTGGTATTTTTTCCTCTTGCTTGCGTATTTGCATTCAAAAACTGTTCTCTAAAAGAAATCCATTTTTAGAGCACAGTAAGAAGAGGAGAATGTGATCTAGTTTTTGCTGAAATGAAAATAACTCTAGAAGGCCTCTAATATGTAGGTTTTATATTGTGAAATGTGGGTAGGTTTTTTTCTCAATATCCATTCATATCAGGGCATGATGAAATCTTATGTATAAATTAACTGTTGTCTAGGATTGTACGTCCTTTGATGGAAAGAAATTTATGTCTTTTATTGGCTGCCAGTGTGTGTTTGCTAGTGGCTTGGTCACGTTCGCATTTAAGTCAATATTCATTTGACTTTGGTGGCAGAGAGAACCAAAGCTTAGATGAGGATTTAGATCTGAAATGGAAAGAGTTTGATAGGATATACACAGAGAAACTGGCCTTTCCTGGCATCCCTACCCAGGCAGAGAGGTTGAGTACTCTATTACATTGAGAAACCTGAAGTTCTTAGCATGTTTCAGGAGGTGTGCGCCTGCAACGTCATGAAAATGTACCTTATGTATTTAAACAAAACTGTATTTTAAAGGGTATCTTTTTGGCTCCTGAGATTTTCGTATCTGAATGTAACAGTCCTTCCAAATATACATAACTATGAGCACTTGCATCTTACATTAGGGATCCTTAAGTGAATTTGAGAATCCAGGGAGAAGTTACATCACAGTATAATTGGATTATAGCAGGGCAAGCTGTTATAGCATATAATAAAATTAATATGTTAGCATCTTCGCCGAGTGTCAGAATTTTACATTGACCCTGGAGTAAGGCTAAAATGTCACAGTAACACAAATGCAACCCATATAACTCAGTAAAAATAATGGCTCATATAGAGGTAAGATGTTACAACTCTTTTTGGAAGGATAAATCTCTTTGAGACAGAGCTTTTCAGACAGAATCATAGAATAGTTAGTGTTGGAAAGGACCTTAAGATCATCCAGTTCCAACCACCTGCCATGGGCAGGGACACCTCCCACTAAACCATGCCACCCAAGGCTCTGTCCAGCCTGGCCTTGAGCACCATCAGTGATGGAGCATTCACAACTGCCCTGGGCAACCCATTCCAGTGCCTCACCACCCTCACAGTAAAGAACTTCCTCTTCATATCCAATCTAAACTTCCCCTGTTTAAGTTTGAACCCGTTACCCCTTGTCCTATCACTACAGTCCCTAATGAAGAGTCCCTCCCCAACATCCTTATAGGTCCCCTTCAGATACTGGAAGGCTGCTATGAGGTCTCCGTGCAGCCTTCTCTTCTCCAGGCTGAGAACTTCCTCAGCCTATCAAATTACCTATTATTTACCTATTATTATTTCCAAATTATTACCTATTCTTCACCGTAGATGCCTCTCTCTGAAGAAGAAACTACATGGTAGTTTGTTTGTCATCAGCTATATATTTTCCTGATGATGGAAAGATGTCTCTTATGGAAAAATCTGTGTTTGTTTGCTTGCCACATTTCTACACCAGTCTATTATTATCTATCTTACTTTCATTTTCTAACCCAGCTACAATTGGTGGGTATCTGCAATATGTACGTACTTATTAATACTTATTTAAAGGTCCCCTTTTCCCTTTTTGTGGCTGTATTTGTTTCAAGAATTCAAATCTAAGTAGGATTACTGGTCTGCAACTTTAATCAATCCCTATGTGACCCTTCATCTCACTGAGGGGCAATGTAGGGAATTCCATTGCTTTAGGAATACTATTTCTGAAGTAGATTGAATTTTGAAGCCTTTAGTGAAATTAAACATGGATTACGAATAATGTCCTGCAGTCCTAGTTCTGCAAAATGTGAGGCAGTAGTTGAAGTCTCATTAAAAATGATGACTTACAGTCTTGTCCTGAGTCAAATCTGTTTTCCATGCAAATGAAAGTTTTGAAAGCACTTCTCCTTTTGGTTCCCTTATGTATAGTTTAGCTCGTCCTTAAGCAACACTTCTTTAATTCAAGATTAGTCTGCTCCATTTTTTTCTAACATATAAAATATTTATTGTCTGAAACAGCAGACTAAAATACAGTAATTATAGAAATTACTTTTAGATGTAGGACTATTATTTTATAGATTGTTGGAAATACCTTTTTCACTGAGATTTGCTGTTCTGATTAGACAGATTTATTTTTACTTAAAAAATGCCTGGTAGGAAGAAAAGGACAGATCTTTCTTTAACCCTTGTCCTGGGGTCAGCAGTAGCAGTCATTTTTCTCCTTCTCAGTAGCTGGTGCAGTGCTGTGATTTTGACTTTCAGCCTGGGAACAGCGCTGATAACACCGATGTTTTTAGTTGCTGCTCAGTAATGTTTACTCTGACCAAGGACTTTCTGAGTCTCATGCTCTGCCAGGGAGGAGGGGAAGCAGAGACAGGACACCTGACCCAAACTAGCCAAAGAGGTATTCCATACCACAGCACAGCATGCCCAGTATATAAACTGGGGGGAATTATCCAGAAGGGCTGGATTGCTGCTCGGTCAAACTTGGTGTCTGTTGGGGGGTGGTGAGCAGTTGTATTCTCTTCCCTTGTCATTATTATTATTGGTGGCAGCAGCAGTGGTTTGTGTTATACCTCAGTTACTGGACTGTTCTTACCTCAACCTGTGGGAGTTTCATTCTTTCCATTCTCCTCCCCATCCCTCCAGGAGAGGGAGGAGGTAAGGGGGGGAGTGAGTGAGCGGCTGCGTGGTTCTGAGTTACCAGCTGAGCTTAAACCACAACAACCACGAAAGTCAGCAAAACACTGTAATTTTAAGTAAGCGAGAAAATGAAATCCCCTGGTTTTGACAAATGAGAATTAATTCTTTTTGAGCTTAAACTTCGTTTTTAACCACCACAAGATACTCGACTGCCAATGGCTAATTCAAAAGCAAAGAAATGCAAGATACCAAATGTAGCTATTTGGCTAGGGAAGTGTTCCTTGTTGTGAGAATAGCTGCTTCAAGTTGGTTATAGCTCTGTGAGATTTTTTTTGCTGGCTTTTAAAACTTGGAAGACTAGTGGCAGCGAGTTTCAGATCTTAAACTGTCCAGTCCAGCTCTGCATTCATTGTTCGGAAGCTGTGGTATACTGCTTATCAGTAGAGAAATTAATACCTGATTTCTCCTTCTCTTCAGCCACCAGAGAAAGAGGGTGGCCTGCCTCGCCAGGTTGGCAATAAGACGGAGTGTGGTCTCTTGGGATTTGTCCTGGATTTAAAGCAGGATTATGAGCCTGTTCGAAACCTCATCCCCGAGGAGAAGCTCTATAAAGTTTACACCTTCAACTCTGTGAGAAAGTCAATGAGTACTGTCATTAAAATGCCAGATGGCAGTTTCCGAATGTACAGCAAAGGAGCTTCTGAAATTGTGCTGAAGAAGTAAGTTCCAGTGGATTAGTTGCTGTGTTTTTCCAAAAGGCAAAGTGTTCTGACACTAATAGGACAATGGGAGAATTTTGGTCCTGGGAGCTTGCTACTTACAGCAGGAATATGACACACTATAGGAGTATAACCTGTTGCAGTTATTTTCTAAATATATTTTAAGTGCTCACTCTTGCACAAAACTCTTTGGCTTATTTTTCTTACCGCTGGCTAGCCAAAGATTTGGGTCTGCATTCAGCAGTACACAAATGGAGGGTTTATGTTCAACCCCTTTGGAAAATAAGGATTTTTCAATTTCATTGGAAGTTGTCAGCTCATTAATTACATGGTTATTGAGGAAATAATGGCGTAAGGGCTCTTGATGTCTTTGTAATAGGTTACAAACAAAATCTCCCTGACAGTTCAGTAGTCGATCTTCTTGTTTAATGTAGATATTTAGACTGGAAATTCAAACCTTGCCATCAAAAAAGGAAACTGTTGAATGAAATGTGCTGACACAAGGAAATACCTGTCAGCAGTCGTGCAAATACACAATCAACTTATATATTTTCTCAACTCAAACAGATGTTCCAGGATCCTTAACGCAGCTGGTGAACCTCGGATCTTCAGACCCCGCGACCGAGATGAAATGGTGAAGAAAGTGATAGAACCCATGGCCTGCGATGGGCTGAGAACCATCTGTGTTGCCTTCCGAGACTTCAGCAGCAGCCCAGAGCCTGACTGGGACAACGAAAATGACATATTGTCTGATCTGACTTGCATTTGTGTTGTTGGCATTGAAGACCCAGTAAGGCCAGAGGTATATTGATTCTTATGTTATAACGCATTTCTCAGAGAGCTGAACATTAACCAAGAAACTACATGTTTCTTGCAGGTTTTATCTTTTTTTCAGTTTTAATTAGCTCTGTCAAAGAAGGTAGAAGTGGACCTTAGAAATAGACTTTTCTTGATAAGAACTCAAATAATTAACCTGATAAAAATCAGCTATTAATCAACCAATGTTTAAATAAAGCAAAATAGGGCTTTTTGAATGGCAGCATTGAGATGACTTAACCTTCTCTCCAGGAGTAGTGTTCAGCAGAAGTTCTATTATGCTCCCAGCTATTAAAGAATTTTCCTTAAAGGAATGCAGTGATGTGCAACTCTGAGAGTAAAGATGTGCAGTGATTAGAATTGCCATGTTTCTGTGATTCCGTGATTTTAACTGCAGTGGGCTTGCTTTCCACAGAAGTTGTGGGCAGGCTTGGAGTCCGTGTAACAGTTGCCACTTTACTAATTGTCTTAAGTTGTAACTGGTGGCTACTCAGGAAAACTGTTCTTAATGTATTTGGGCAAGGAAAAGCTTTGCTATGGAAAGGCTGCAGATTTCATGGCTACTATACTTCAGTGGCTTGTAAAAATACGACTACAATTTCCACTTAACTGAGACAATCAGCACTGGCTGTGCATATTGGAAGCATGTGCCTGCTACTGTACTTGCAAGATTTTGGGGCTGACAAGAAATCTGGAGAGGGGCTTTTGACATGGGCCTGCAGTGACAGGACAAGTGGGAATGGCTTTAAAGTCACAGAGGGGAGATTTAGATTAGACATTATGAAGAAATTCTTCGCTGTGAGGGTAGTCAGACACTAGCACAGGTTGCCTGAAGAAGCACAGATTTATTTCCCCAAGTCCTTTATAAAGTACACTCTTCTGACTGCTGTAACTTTGGAAACTAACATTACAACTACAGGTACCAACTGGATAACTGCTTTCTGTTATAATGTAGAGTAAATCTTGCTTAGGTGCAGACTCTACAATAAACTCCTTATCTCTACAACCGTCATATACACAGCATTCACTTTATCTGTTGTCAGATGGTCTCTTGCTGCTAACCCGTCTGTCCCTACACCTGACACTGAACACCTAAAACTGTTTAAAAACCTTAAAATGCTCTGCCTGCAGCAATCCCTTAATGCTCTAGCTCACCTGTATTTCACTCAGAAAGTTGCTAAGTGCCAGTGACCACTGGAGCTGTGACTCAGGTCCTCTTTCCCTCTGAACTGGCTCATGGTCCACGTGAGAAAATAGCTGTAGGTCAGGTTGCGTGTGTGTGGCAGACTGAGGGGATGGGTAGCATATTATCCAATTAATGAGGGATTTGCACTCATTATTAAAATAGCTGCAAACTATCCAGTCATGAGATTATGATGAGGGTTTTTTAGAAGAGAACCGCTCTCCTCTCGTAGGGAATAATTGCTTAGGAGCTTGAGGTAAAAACGAGTGATGTTGCTAAAAATAAAGAGGTCAATTCTGACTTCTGTGTAAAGGATCAGAGAAGGTGAAGGCAGGAAAGCACTTTATTTCTAGATAAATATGTGAATAATGTATTGAACTTCTTGTAGTTTAGCACCAGAATATGCAGTAACACTTCTTACTTTGTTGCAAGACACATGATAAAATGTTTATTATTTCAGAGTTTTACCAAATGTTGGACAATTGGGTTTTGGGGCTTTGGGTTTTGCCTTTACTTCTTTCTCCCCTCCTTTTCCCTCTTTGCTGTTTTTAAGTGGTAATAATGTCATGAGAACTTTTGAAACAATGTTTAATTTATTATTACACTATGCACTGATAGAAAGTAGTAGCAGTGCCTTAGGGGAAAAGAAGGAACAAAAAAAAACAACCCAAGCCAGCAAAAATCCACTGAATTTCAGACAGACTGCTTAGGCCTGGAATATCTGACTTAGTGGGACTGTATGTAATACATACATTACAGTAGTGAAATCCTCATTTTAGAGGCAAGTAGTAAGATGTTGAGCTGTTTGTTATAAGGGATCTTAGTATCTTGCCAGAATTAAGCCCACTTATTAAATAGAGTCACCACCAGAGACCACATTCCAAATGCCTTCTGTAAGGAAGAATATAAAAAAATAGAACTATTACTGCAGCTGCTGCTTTGTTGTTATTCCCGTGGATATCAGAATTTGTTCTGACACAAATGTCAGATTAGGTATATCCAATGAAACAATCCAGTGTCTTTTTTGGGGGGGAAAGGCTCACTTTTCTCCTTTTCCCTAAGATGATTGCTGGAGTTAACACATGCAAATGGAAGCCTACTTGTTTCCTCTAAGCTCCTGTGGCACGGTGCTGGTGTGCATCCTTGGAATCTCTGCAGTGTCAGTGGTGCCATGCTTGCATGAGTTCAGAGAGTTCTGCCATCTGTTCTGAGGATAATGCTGAGAGCTTTCTTGCACTTGCATTTCCTTCTGTACAAGAAAAGGAACTATCTGGATTAATTATTGAATAGTGATATCCAGCAACCGAACAGCTTTATCCGGAGTGTAACCACGGGACACCCATGACTTCTGCATAATTCCTTGGTTAATTCAGACACTAGCTTAATTTGATGTCAGCAGAACTGAACTACCTGCTTAATATTTATCTTTGTGTGCATATGTGTTTTTTTCTTTGATAAATATATGAGAACAAATGGAATGATATCTTGTTCTTGTAGAGATTCTCTGTTGATTTTGACAGTCTTTCTGGATTGATTTTAATGAGTCTGAACTGACTTATACTGATTTGCCAATGTACGCCTACAATCTGTTATTTCTGGGCGATGAACATAAACCACTTCCAGATGCCACCTATTTATTTGTCACCTGATTCCGATAGATATTCCTGCATTGGGTAATTTATGCATGTGTGCATGCACCAGGAGGTTTTCTTTGCAGACCAGAGGATTTTAAAATGTGTACTGCAGCTCTGCAGAACTAATGGAAAATATGTGCTTCGCCTGCCCACTCAGTCTGCCAACACTCTTTCTTCCTTACAGCAATAAAAAAATAGGAACAATATTTTCACTGTAATTACTGTACACAGTATTAAATCAGTTACCACCCACCAGCTGTCCAAAAAATGAGAGAAGAGGAAAATAGAATTATATCTCTAGTTCTATTTGATTTTGAGATGGTTTGGAAACTAGGTTGTCCTCCCATGACCTTGTGTAAGAGGACTGCCACTTTTTCTGACTAAACCTTTTTCGGTTTGCACTGTAATTTATTTTCTCCTTCATGGTTCATCCACTGTGCTGGTTTTACAGAAAGCCATCTAAATCTGTCCTATCCTATGCATGAGGGTCGCCACAGTTAAAGTGGCTACTAAGGGCATTCCAAATTGGCAAATGGGATACAGACAGGGTTATTAATGTGGCAACTGACTAGATCAGGAGTCATTTGCTTAAGCAATAGATTTAATGCCCCCATAGATTGTATACTCCCCACAGAAGTCTAGTTCATAATGTTAAAAGGCTTCAGGTCCAAATAATGTTTCTAGGATCCAACTTGTGGGAATAATATTCTGTTAGTAGAGAGAGGAGAATGGGAAGATAAATCTCTGTCCCTTATTTTTTCTGTTGGCTCTGTCATCAGTTTTGACAGAGTCATTCTGCAAACAGCACATTGTATGGGTGCAGCCTCAGGGTGGACGGATTTTCTTTGTAGTCGTGGGACAAGTACTAGTCCAATCCTCAGCTAGGTCTTAGCTCAGTGAGGCATTTGGGGAAATGGAAGCTTCACAGCTGCCTTCATTAAAGATGCAGAAACATGATGTGAAATTTTATTCACTGATTAGAGTAATCATTATCTACAATATGGTTTAGAGGTGTGTAATTTCAGTCTGACGTGCAGCCCGAGATACATAGCCTCTATGGCCCCACGGAATCATTAGAAGGCCAGCATTTGCCACACTGGATCAGAGCAGTGGTTGTCATGCAGAAGACAGTGCCCTGCCCTCAGCAGCATCACATATTGCAGCTATAGAGGAAATTAAACTGTCTAGAGATGCACAGCAGTAACAGGGTAATCTTGTAGATGGTGGCCCTTTTTCTTAATGTTTTCTGTACTAATGGGTGAGATTAATCCACTGTAATTGGCATTGAGTTCTACAATACACTCATATCTATTATAGAGGTTATAATCGGCAAACTGCACTGAACTGGAAGTAGAATATAGCAAGGCTTTGCTGTTGTAGCCAGTAATGCCATTTTGATAACCCTTTCTTTAATTCTTAGTTATTTTGGGGCTTTTTGGTGTTTTTTTTTAATTTTTTTTTTTTTTTTGTGGGTTGTGTTTTTTTTTTGGGGGGTGCTGGTTTTATTTCTGTTTTCAATAAGCGTGATAAAATTATTTTCATAATCATATCCTTTGCTTATTAGTTTATGTAGGGAATCAACAGCTCTCTATATACATGGTTACTGACATAACTCATCACAGTCGGACAATCCTGTTACGTTACATAACTGTCTACAGAAGGAGCTCAGCTGTCATACAGCAGCAATTTGCAGTCAGTGGTCAGCTGTGTATTTGGGGAATTTATGCAAGTATGTTTTATGTATGAATTACATAGATTGAGAGTGTTAGGCAACATTGCAGAGCAAGCATCTAGTGCCAGATCTATGGAGATGTTTTAATTTGAAGGATAGCCTTCAAATTTCCTGGAGGTTTACTGAGGATCAGTGCCTAATGTTCAAATGCTTATCTAAGTCATGCTCATCTTTAGGGAATCTTTTTCCTCTCTTGAGTGTCATTTGTCTACTTCTCGTACCTCTCCGCTGCCCCACATGTAAGAACCAGTGCAGCCTAGGAGTGCTTTATGTCTGTTGCTTGCTATCTGCTGTAGTAAGAAAGTTCAGTTTCACTAGTTCTGGGAAGGGTTTCTGCCTTCATTAGGAGTCCTGGGATGCCCTTAGGCTCTTCTAGGTATGAATGAAATTTAGAGAAGTGGTGGTATGTTGAAGGTATCTGTCTAGGCTGTTCTTGAGGTGTACAGCATGCTTTACCGGATGCTAAAGGTCAGAAAAGCTGCAGAGCACTCTTTTTTTAGAAGTCAGGAGACGCTTTAGGCAGCTTGCCTTAAAAAGGGTTTGCGTGCTCCGCAGTACAAGATTTGTCTGGCCTGTGGCATAATTTCAATCCTGTAATAGTCAGATAGCTATAATGCACCATAAACCATATGATTTCACTTTTTCCTTTATGAATTTCCTAGCCTTAAAATATTCTGATTTAGAAACAGAATGACTTAGACTTTATCTCTTACCTAGGAATTTTCTCTCCTGTTATATTGCTTTTGTAGGTCCCAGAAGCCATAAGAAAGTGCCAGCGAGCTGGAATTACAGTCCGCATGGTCACTGGAGACAACATCAACACAGCACGTGCCATTGCCATAAAATGTGGAATCATTCATCCAGGAGAAGACTTTCTCTGCCTTGAAGGGAAAGAGTTCAACAGAAGGATCCGAAACGAGAAAGGAGAGGTAATTCATATACTAAATACTTGTATGCAGTATACCTTGTATCAGTAAAGACTACTTGGAGAAGTTGCTACTTCTTTCTACTGCAAGCTTTCTGCAATTCAGAATACCCCTGAAAATGTGGCCGCCTTCTCCTCATGCAGAGCCACTCTTGGCTTTGCGCTAGCCTAATTCAGTGCTGTTTAGAACCATAGCACCAGTCTACAAGAAATGAAACTAAGCACCTTAAAGCAGGTTTCTTAGCAAAGAGATGGAACTCAACAGCAGTTTGCAGATCTGTCTCACGGAATTGCAGTCTGTACTGAGAACCAGCTCCTCCCATTTCTTATAGCAGTTCATCTAACGTACTGCTATATCCACTCGCTCTAACCGTTTGCATAACTTTGTCTATTCTTCAGAAGGTTTTTAACTCCTCATAAAAGATGAAGCTAATACACAGCTTATTGAAGTCAGCTTTAAAAAAGCAAACACTGTGCTGTCCCTTTGAGTCTATCATTAATGAATGGACGTAGTCATTTATTCCTTGCATTGGTTGATGGAATCCTGGGAATGTTAGCATATGCAGCAGGTTTGTAGTTGTTATATTGGTATGCGGAGAAAATTCTGCCATTATTGGTGTCAAAATAGAGTGAAGGATTTGGATTCAAAGTTAGAATAGAATAACACTCTTCTACTTGTCAACATCCTCTATCTAGAGTCATGATACAGAGTGGAATTAATCCATAAAGACGATAAGAAAAGCTGATTAGGTACTGTGGCAAATATACCTACATTAGCCAACAGCTGAGCTTTAACAGTAGTGAACTGCCTGTTTTCACCAGTCTTCATTTGCAGTCTTGATGGCTCTTGTAATTTTTCTGTGCTTTGGAGTAAACTTGCAGACCTGGGCAGTGAAGCAAATCAGCTGCCACACAGACGTAAATGTAGTTTGCATTTTTCTAATCACAGGCTAACAGTTCTACTGTTTTGGGTTTTTTTTTTTGTGTCCCCCCCTCCAGATTGAGCAAGAACGGATCGACAAAATCTGGCCAAAGCTTCGGGTGCTTGCTCGCTCATCTCCCACTGACAAACACACTTTGGTCAAAGGTGCGTGCTGGCTGCTTTATGTGTGTGTGGAAACTAGTGCCAAAGTTACTGAAGTGCGCTCAGCACATCATCTGTGTTGTGACAATTCTGCTGTTATAAATATAGCTGAGTTCTTAACTTTAACTGCACATTTATACACAATGCAAGAAAGTGTTCTCAGTAACCAAGTCTCTCGTGTTTGTGTTCTACCGGAGTCTTCAAATGGAAAAGAAAGGAAACTGGGTGGCATGAATAACAGAAACACCAATCTCATATTTGCCTTGTGACTTTTAACTGGACTAGAATGAGGCTGTAGCTGGGAAGGGAAAATGTGTGCTTGCTCGTCAGAAAGAAAAGATTACTTATTTATTCATATAAAACAAGAGGGGGCATAGATTTTGTATTCTTTGCCTATACCTCTTTATGAAGAAAACAAGAATGATCTCAAGTCACTCAAGTGCATCTGTTCTCCGACAGTTATTTTTAACAAGTATTCCATGATGAAACACTCTTCATGTTACAATAGCAGTTATTGGAGATGGTGAAACTTGGAGCTGCCCTTTATATCGTTACATGAATGGAGATGAGCTTTTTAAGCCTAGTCCATTTTCCTATAGGCTCACTCATGCTATGAGGTGCATTGGCTTATTTTAGATTTCTGGCTATATTTTCAGTCTGCTTTTGCTCAGACTGCACCACACAAATGATGTTCTCTTACAACACTGCAGATGGAATGCTCCTATAAAAGAGGGATTTGTTCATGGTTTTCTGTATAAAGCCTTTTTCCTATCTGTTACTCACTTCTTGATGACTTGAAATCTTACTCTATTGACCTTGACGTTCACACTTAAAAGATAGCTGATGAAATCAGCTAATTTTTGATTAGGAATAACATCGTTTGTGACTATTCTAAGATGTGGGGCTGGTGCAGGCAAACGCCCGGTCAGCAGATGGTATTTGCTGGCTTCCTGATGAAGAAAGAACCAGGTTATTTTGCTAAGGCCCTAAAAAGTCTGAGGAGGCCCATCTTAGCAATTCTTGCAGGAGCTGACATTCAGGGTAAGATCCAGGTTATCAGTCAGATGTTATCAGCTGGTTGGCTCCTTAAATAATTCACATTTAGGTAGGAAATCCTTTTGATATGGCAAGGTTTTATTGCTGTGACCCCATACATGATTGATAAAAGCTTTTGAGCAGTATTTAATTTTTTTTCATGTTAACATGATTGTGGAGGCAAAGTTCCGTTGTGAGTTTGAAGATTGGCTCAGTAGGGTCCTTTGGTTTTGAGACCAGTGTATGTGAGGGACTCTGGAAGCATGGACATTCCAGAGAAATCTGGTAAGCCTTGGTACTGTGCACAAGATGGGGCAGCTGGAGACATCCTGCTGTTACTCACCCCCTCCAGCTGCTGTTTAGACTAGTGGTCTTGAAGTGGGCTGCATGCACATCAGGGGCAATCCACTGGGATGCAGGAAGAACATATTTTTTGCCATTATTAAATAGTAGATTATTTTTTAGACACTATTTGTTTCATCTCCGTCTCCTTTTCTAATGTATGTTTTATAATGTACATAAATATATTAGGACAGTATTACATATGCATAATTTATAAATAGAATACATGTTTTGGGGTATGTGCTCAGAAAGATTTTAACAATAGGTGGTCATGATTGAAAAGGTTTGGAGACCACTGGGTTGGACCACAGAATTATTAGCTCCATAGGTCAGTATTAAAACTGCACCATGTTAGCTGAAGTCTACTCATTTCCCTAGAGCATTTGAAAGACTGTTGTGTAGTGTTGAAGGACATGACTTGTGCAGCCTAATAGTTTATTTGTTTCCGAAACACACAACAATTTGTGTTTCATCAAGTGGATTAAATAAGTCCCTTGGGAGTCCTCATTTGAATCAGTCAGGATTTCCCTTAAGAGGAAAATAAAACCTTTGCCAGTAAAAATGAAATAAATGAAATAGAGCTGAACAAAACCAAGCAACAGTCCAAGAGATAATTACTACTACTGAACGCCATATGCAACTAATATACGTACAATTAATGTTTTGAAGATGTGACAAGTTAAAATGATAGAGTGATTAAGTGTTGAACAAATGGAATCATAGAATAGTTAGGGTTGGAAAGGACATTAAGACCATCTAGTTCCAACCACCTGCCATGGGCAGGGACACCTCCCACTAAACCATGCCACCCAAGGCTCTGTCCAACACGGCCTTGAACATCGGCAGCGATGGAGCATTCACAACTTCCCTGGGAAACCCATTCCAGTGCCTTACCACCCTTACAGTAAAGAATTTCTTACTTACATCCAATCTAAACTTCCCCTGTTTAAGTTTGAACCCGTTACCCCTTCTTCTATTACTACAGTCCCTAATGAAGAGTCCCTCCCCAGCATCCTTACAGGCCCCCTTCAGGCCGGCTCATGTTCATTTTCTCATCGACCAACACCCCCAAGTCCTTTTCTGCAAGGCTGCTCTGAATCTCTTCTCTGCCCAACCTGGAGCTGTGCCTGGGATTGCTCCCACCCAGGTGGAGGACCTTGCACTTGGCATGGTTAAACTTCATCATGTTGGCATCAGCCCACCTCACAAGCGTGTCAAGGTCCCTCTGGATGGCATTCCTTCCCTCCAGCGTATCAACCGAACCACACAGCTTGGTGTCATCGGCAAACTTGCTGAGGGTGCACTCAATCCCACTGCCCATGTCACCAACAAAGTTGTTGAACAAGACCGGTCCTAGCACCGATCCCTGAAGGACACCACTCGTTACTGGTCTCCAGCTGGACATTGAGCCATTGAGCACTACTCTTTGCGTGCGGCCATCCAGCCAGTTCTTTATCCACCGAGTGGTCCACCTATCAAATTGATGTCTCTCCAATTTAGAGACAAGGATGTTGTGTGGGACAGTGTCGAACGCTTTGCACAAGTCCAGGTGGATGACAATCAGCTGCTCTGCCCCTGTCCCTCAGTTCCGTAGCCCCATCATAGAAGGCCACCAGATTGGTCAGGCAGGATTTCCCCATAGTGAACCCATGCTGGCTGTCACCAAGCACCTTGTTGGTTTTCATGTGCCATAGCATGCCTTTCAGGAGGATCTGCTCCAGGATTTTGCCAGGCACAGAGGTGAGACTGACTGGTCTGTAATTCCCTGGCTCATCCATTTTCCCCTTCTTGAAAATGGGGGTTATATTTCCCTTTTTTCAGTCATCGGGAGCTTCACCTGACTGCCATGATTTTTCAAATATGATGGACAGTGTCTTAGCAGCTTCATTTCCACCTCCTTCAGGACCCGTGGATGGGTTTCATCAGGTCCCATGGACTTGTGCACATTCAGGTTCCTAGGATGGTCTCGAACCAGATCCTCTCCTACAGTGGGCCCAGGGTCTTCATTCTCACAGTCCCTGTGTCTGCCTTCCAAGACTTGTGTGGTGTGGTCAGAGCATTTGCCAGTGAAGACTGAGGCAAAGAAACCATTAAGAACCTCAGCCTTCTCTAAGTCCAGGGCAGCCAGTTCTCCCGATAGCTTCCTCAGCAGCTCCTTATCCATCCATTGAGGTCTCCTGGCCCTCCTGCTGCACTTCCTTCTAATTGGGATGCATCGCTCCTGAGCCTGCAGCAGGTGATCCTTGAATATCAACCAACAGTCTTGGGCCCCCCTGCCCTCTGGGGCTGTGTCCCATGGAACCTTACTGAGCAGGTTCCTGAAGAGGCCAAAGTCTGCTCTCTTGAAGTCCAGGGCAGTGAGCTTGCTGCACGCTCTTCTCACTGTCCTGAGGATCTCGAACTCGACCATCTCATGATCGCTGCAATCAGGGCTGCCCTGGAGTGTCACATTTCCAACCAGCCCTTCCCTGTTGGTGAGCACGAGGTCAAGCATGGCACCTCTCCTTGTCAGCTCCTCTATTACTTGCAGAAGGAAGTTGTCTTCCAAAGTTCAACAACAAGGCTGTGGAAAATCATGCTGCAATTTTGGCTGTTAATACTCCAAGGGCCATTAAAAGTTACAAGAAACTATTGAAATATTCACTAGTTTGGGGCCTCTTGTTAAAATGTTATGTTTTTCTCAGACACTTGAGGGATCAAGAGGGTTTTCTTTTCTTTGATGTATTCTATCTGCTCTAGGGTAAAAACACACATCGCAAAGTAAACTTTTTTATGTTTAATATTTAATGACATACAGCTGCTGGAGGGAATATTTTTCTCTTTAACATAGCACAATCCCACCCTGCTAAAGGATCATTTTCATTTTGCATTTCTGTTTTTACTACTGCTGAGGGACTAGACAAAGGCATGGTTCAGCACTGCAGGCTGGGCAGACAGTTGGTCTCAAGTATTTATGGCTTTGAAGTAGAGCTACATCAAAACCAAAAAGTTTAGCGTCACCAACTGTTTCAGTGCAGTGAAAAGGTTTGATATCTGAATCCAACTGAAATACAGTTTTTTATGGGGTTTATGACACCCATTGGTATAATTCCATTTTTTTTACCCTATTTCAAAATATAATAAGTTCATAGAATTTATACTGATGTGTCCTTATAATGCTATTGCTGAAATACTTCAATATTGTCATGCTGTTACTTAAAATACTATGGGAAGCAACTGTTGAGAACTGATGGGAAATAGCATCTTCTTATGAGAGGGTATAGTAAATATTCACTTTATCAGTTAAAGAAACTGTGCCTTCCAATATGTTTATATTAGGCTGGAATTATTTTTCTGTGATATTGACAACAACTGTTCCTTTCTCATATTAAACTGATGGATTAATAAGCAGAAAGAGAACTTTTAGGAAGAAAAGATTTTTAATAATGGCCTTTAATTACTAAAATATTTCACATATTATTGCACAGGATGGTATTATATATGGCCCAATTAATGTGGACGTGCCATGAGGCTAAGTGGAATAATAAATATAGATAAAAGTGTATTAATTGAAATTCTGAAATTAAATACCAGCGTGTTATAAATTGCAAGTGGTTTTTAATTTTTGTTTGTAAGAAAATGTTAGAACTTATTTTTCTTCAAATTCGTATGAAGAAGAATTCAGGAAGTTGCCTGTTCCCTTGTGTCAAAAGTCAGCTTCAGCCAACTCTTCCCTGAAGCAAAGAATATAAGATCAGTTCAAAAGAAGCAGGAAGTATACTGCACTTGAATCTAGAGTTTTCTACTCTCTAAATACCATTTAGGTCTCTGTAGTTGGTATTAAATACAACTTTGTGGGAGGCCTTGATGCCTTCATGGTTCCCCTGTAACCTAAAGCACATTGTGGTGCATGCTTGGTGCAGAAACATGTGTGTTTTAGCCATGTTCTTCTTTTCTGTTCGAATTTCATGAAGCTGTGGAGCACTGTTCACAATTACCAATGCTGTCTGTAATATTGCCTGTAACACTGGCATTAACCTTGAAATTATTTGATTAATGTTAGATGGGAGGAAGGTGGGAGGTACAGGCTATATTTCACATTCAGCTGTGTATTCAGTGCTGGTACCTTTTCTAGCAAGCTTGTGCGTACAGTGTCCCTCTTGATAGCTATACAGAGTTGTTTTAAATAGCAGCTTTTCCCTCATCAGAAACAAGCTGCTTGCTCTGAAAACCCTATGCCTGATGCAAGCCACAAGACTCCTCCCCAGATTCCTGGCACATCAGCAGAATCTGTGTGTGGAACACACTGTAATGTTATGTGCTAGGTGTATTCCTATGGCCATTGAATGAAATTCTTTTTGACAGGTAAAAAGTCGCGGCCAAGCAGCTTGAGTTGAGGGAACAGACCAATGAAATGGCAAAAGCTTTTTGGGGTGGAAGCTTTGCCAAGTTTTAGGAATTCCCCTGCTATGCTGGTCTTATCCCAGCTCATAGTTTGCTTTTAGAGGTAAAAATGACTGCTAAACCTTGTGAACAACTACTAAACCCTGTAAATTACTTTACAATTAGCTGAGGACAGCTGGTAGTACTGTCATTGACCTTAGAGTGCTATTTATAGGAGGGCATTTGTTAGAGCCTCTTCAGCTTGATTTGGGTTGTGTTCCCGTTTGGAATCCAGGTGTGAGAGGATGTTATCTACCTGTTTGGAGTAGTTAATACTATAGCATGTCAGAGATTTTAACTATTTTTTTTAAAAAGCTTGAACTATTAATTTAACATCAAAAGATGTGTTAATAACAAGAAGGGAAGACCAAAATAAATGCTTTTAACAGTAATGGCATCTGATGTTCCTGTTTATTTAGTAATACCAAAGGCAAATCGCCCCAACAAATTGAAGGCTCTAATTATAAGATGTTATCAGAATAATGTGCCATTTATCTGAGCTCATCCTGCCAGTGGAAAGCAAACAGGGCTTTTTCTGCTTTTTGTAAGACTGAAAAACACAGGGCAGTGACTGCTTCCATGCTGCATTGCAATCTTCTGAGCGCCCAATAAGCCTGAACCTTGCCAAGAGGCAGCTATTGCTTTGTAATCTGCAATTTCCTATTTCTGCTTAGGTATCTGATATGTGAGTTATTTTATTCCAGAGTAGAGTGAAAGCTTTTCACACTGCGAAGGTTTTAGAACTGCTATGACTTTGTGCAAAATGTGTTAGCAAAAGGCATTTTGCCATTTCCCCGCTAATTAATTTGGAGAGGTGTTCCTGTATTATCCTACACAAGAATCCTGTATTCTAGACTCATGTTTGAATGGACTCTGACATGGAAATACAAACATGAGTGGTGAATGATCCCCATCTCATCAAAAACCAGGGCTGCTTCTGTTACCTCAGCAAAATTCTTTATTCTTTTCCTTACTTTCCCCATCTGCATAAGTGGAAAACACTCCCTTCAGGCTAGTTGTATGAAACATGATTCACCCAGTGAGAAGTGCTTTCTTTTTTCAGATGATCACGAAATTAAAGTCAGAATTATTTTATTATGTCTATTTATTAAAGCGTGTGGCCCCAGAATTTAAAGAATTATTTTACATCTTCTTAATCAGTATTTGGCAGAACTGAACATGGCTGTTAAAATGCTAAACTGGCTCCAGCTAAATATAGCTCATCAATGGCATGTTAGCTTTAGGTCCAACTGGTTGCCAGAAGGCATCCCAGTAAAGCAGATACTGCAGTTCAGTCCCAGTTGAGAAGATCTTTAAGCATAAACTTAAGTCTTTGGCAATCCTTTCTGCTGATGTTTAATCAGAGAGCTGGGCTGAAATGTGTTTACTGTGGCACAGGATTTTAAATAGTAGAAATCTTCTGAAAGAACATAATGATCTGATTTCATTCCCTTTGAATTCTATGCAAGTTTTGTTGATGTTCTGATGATGCAGGAGCAGAATGTCTCATGTAAATTCTAGTGGCGATGTCTGGTAGTGTGTAGTAGTGATGACACAGCTTTCATGGTTCTTTTCCTTAAAGAATTAACTCTTTTGATCTGTGTAAGACCTGTGTGGTACTATGTAGTCTGTGTTACAGAGGCTTTGCTGTTTTTTAGAGAGGAGTTTTATCTTCCTAATCATTCATATATATGTGTATGTATACACACATGCATGTTTTGCAGGTATTATTGACAGCACCCAGGTGGAGCAGAGGCAGGTCGTAGCTGTGACTGGTGACGGAACCAACGATGGACCAGCACTTAAAAAAGCTGATGTTGGCTTTGCAATGGTATAATCTTGAGCATATTTATCGATGTTTGTGTCATTATAGATTTGCTGTAAGAGGTTTTTCAGTTGTTACGTGCTGAGAAAGTTGCTTGGTTATTACTTAGTTATTGGAGGGGGTGAATTATGGTATTTCTGAATCCCTTCATTTACTGTGTTTTGCTACTTTTCCAGTGTTTTGTCTAAGGTAACTATTGGCCATGTGAAGAATCCTGTGCCAACACAGAAAGATTGAACTGTTTTCTCCACAACAGTGGAGCACTATTTTGCTTTGATAAAATCCATCACTAAGTGTAAAGATGTCTTCCCAGTGTACTCTGATTCAGAAGACATTAATATTCTAGACTATATATTTATATACATAACTAATTTTTGTTAGCAATTCTGTTCATGTATATTAATAAGATATAATCAATGATAAAAATAACTCAGAAGATCAGTAGTCATTAAGCTGGTAATTTAAACCACTCAAAATGATCATCACATGAACTCCATTGCTGTCAGTCCCCTCTTCTGTGTCCTTACTCACTTTCGAAAATAGGCCACATTAGCAAACTTCCTAGTGAACAGAAATTGCAGAATATACTCAGCATTTCCTGCTACTGTGCTGGGAAGTCTCCGTATAACTGTGGACTTGGAATGAGTCTAAAGATCTGTGTTCTAACTGTCTGTGCTTTCTAGTAGGTGATTTTAGTCACAATTAATTTTTGCAGGGTATTGCTGGAACAGATGTGGCGAAGGAAGCCTCAGACATCATCCTGACAGATGATAACTTCAGTAGCATTGTGAAGGCTGTAATGTGGGGACGCAATGTCTATGACAGTATCTCCAAGTTCCTGCAGTTCCAGCTCACTGTTAACATTGTGGCTGTCATTGTGGCTTTCACTGGAGCATGCATTACCCAGGTGAGCTGTTGCTAAAAGTATGGGGTCAAATCCTACTGAGATAACTTTTCATTCTTTAGTAACAGTGGCTTACATTTGATTCTCACTTTGCACAACAGAAAGTACACTGTCTGAAATTCTGAGCATTAAGAGGTAGTTAAGATCAAGCTGCTAAATGTTAAATAGCAGTTCACGTAAGGAAGTGAACTAATTCATCTTCTCGTGGAAGCAGATTACTTTTAGGAGCTGCTAATTTTTGTGCTGCTTCCATATAGCTCCCTGGGTTTGATTACATATTATTGTCACAAGTAAGCCTTGCGATGATGGGCAGAAAATGTCAGGGGTTGGAAGGATGAAGTTATGTGACTTGGCCTTTTCCTCTCAGAATATTTCACTGTGAAATGTATATTTTTGATGGATTATGGAATGGGATTATTATTTTCAGGAGTGCAGTTGTGACACACAGAGGTAATCCCAGCAGGGGGGCTTTTTGACTGATAAAAACACTGTTGCTTTCAGGCAGTCCCTTTTAATTTCAGATGCAAATGACAAACCAGTTAAGTGCCACATGCAGCTGGACTTTGATCTCTTTTTCTTCTTTTACACTAGTTCCCCAGTGCAATGCTGGGGTACTTGCTATGTGTCTGCATCTTTTGCAAAAAGCGTGTGTGAAAGTAAGCCACAATTTTTTCCCCCTTCAAATTACTACTTTTTGATTAATAAAATGAAATTTTATTTTCCCTAGAAAGAAAAGATGTATTTAGTACAGTAGGTTTTTCTAATAGAGGATAAAGCACAACATGCAGGTTTTAGTGCTGTCCCTCCCTAAATTAAAGTGTAGTTGTGATGCTGCAGACAGGTGCTGTTACAAACTGCCTCCTCTGATGGAGACACACAGTGGGGAAGCTGCCTCTTCCCTCTCTTGCACATCATGCAGATCACAGACCTGTTTTTGTGGGTATATTTCACCTCATGCACACCTGAGCAAAACAATGAATAAGTCATTAGCTCTGTTCCAGGGTAAACTTACATTGTAATCATGGAATTGATACTTGAAACCAGAAACCCAGGTACCTTTACAAAACCATGAGGTCAAACTTCTCCTAAGCCTTGACTGACACATACAGGCTTTTATTGTGCGGCATGGGAGCAAGCTTCAGCTTCTGCTAGCGCCATGCCGTGGTTGGATGGATGGGGCTGTCACCAGTCAGCTCTGCTGAGTGAGCGTAAGGGTAGTGCTGGGAGTTTGAGACATGCAAAAAGGCTGGTTTTGAAGGAAGTGGAAACGATCTTAACAAATGAAATAATGATTTTCTCCTGTTCAGAGAGCGCAATGACACCTGAATTCCCTCGTTTTCCAAAAAGTCAAAATTGCAAGCTGCCCAGTGCTAGCTCCCGCCACTGCCCTCAGGCCCTGCTGATGCCTGCGTGTCACAGCTGAGCTTCTCTGTGCCACAAAATTACTCTCGTGGTAGCAGAAGTTGGATAACTTTTCTCTTGGGAACTATTTCCAAGCATATTGAGAAAATGCTTAGCTGTAAAGTGGTCATTGTTGGTAACGGAAGGGATTGGAATAAGGACTAAAACTCTGGAAGGTCAATCCTCCTGGATTTTCATCAGTGGTACAAAACAATATAGAAAAGAGGGCTAACAGCAGCGTGGTGAGAATGCCGTGACTGGGCCTGCTGTGAGTGATTCCTTTAAGACCCTGTTTTATAGACATGCAGTTACTGCCTACTAACATTTACTTCAGGTGATTTTTTTGTTGTTGATGTCCAGCATTTTTTCAATCTCTTGATGAAAACCTGAAGGGTCATATATTCCATTTGTTAATTGAGGGATTTCTGGTTTATTCTTCAAGAGGTTAAACATTACAGTGTAAAGACTGTTTTCTATCTAGTCTAAGTGCATAAACAGTGCAAACTTTTCATTCCAGAGCTTTCTTTATCCTTTGAATAATTTCATTGGCTACTAGTAGGACTTGGATCAGGACCAGTGTCTTTATATTGCCCTAATGGTCTATAAGACCATTGCTGAGCCTGTCAAGCCTGTAGTCCCTGTTTAAAGGTTTTTAATGTACACCTCCTAGAATTCCTGTATTTCTGTCCAAATAGATTCTCATGCAGTTTCTTAATTTGGCAGTAAAAATGCAAATCCAACAGAGAGGTCTAAAGAAGCTACAATTCGAATTGCAGCAAAAGGGCAGCAGTTACTTCCATTGTAGTTCTGTTTATGCCCAAAGACCTGACCATTGATCATCTCAAGCAGCTCTCGGTTCTGTCTCTGCTTATGAATTATCATCATTATGTAGGCTTTGACTCAAAGGCTCTAGCCAGTGAAAGGGCATTATGTTTGTTTGGGTTGTAAGCTTTACTAAAAATGACCCTTGAGAACATGTACATCGCTGTACCCTCTGGTTGCTCTGAAAATAGCTCCATCTCAAAATGCATGAATATAGCAAAAAAACCTTGCAAACAGGCTAGGTGCACATACACAGATCTAAGTCTGCAAAACTGTACACAGGTCTTAAATTACTATCTTGACTGAAACGTTTAAGTTATTAACAAATGAAGCTAAAATCTGTAGTTTCTAAAAGGCAGCATGGCTTTCTGTGGCCTTCAAAATGAATATTTTTAAGGTCCACATTGGACTGGATTTTACTTTGCTTTTAGGTAGTCAGTTTGGCTTTCTTTGACATGCAGAATATTGTTTTAGTTCACAATTAATATTCAGGTTAATTACTATTCCCCAGGTTATGTTTTTGGTGATACTTCATCAAATCTAGAATGAGAAAAATTCCATGGAGGTTGTAACGTTTCTTCCATGCTTCTTATGTCACCTCTCAAAAATATGTTCTGCAATTTGGAACCAGCATACTGGGGCACTGGAGTATGAAGCTTCCATGCTTACCCTACGCTGATTAAAAGCTGAGTAGGGATCACTCCCTCTGTGGCTGCATAGGTGCTCTTAATTTTGTTTCCAGCGTGTAGATAACACCCATCAATGAGATCACAACTATTGTTGCTACTAGTCCCATGCCAGTGCAGTTTGTGGCACAATGCAGCCAAGCTGTATTAGTTCACTTTGTCTTTCAAATGACCTAATTCCTTTACCCCTTGCTTTCTTCTCTCTGGGTTGCTCAGTGCATGCTTTTTAACTGATCAGGGAGTGATTGTCTTGACCAGTTTGCCTATAACCGTCCATTCTGTTTAGCAACTATTACCTCAGGTTAAGTGAGTGATTTCTTTTTCCAGTGGATTTATGAGATATAAACTCTTATATTCTGACTTCATCCTTGGAATAACTATTTTGCACAGCCCTTGCCTGACTCAGTGAGGGTTCTTCTTTACAGCTCTGCCTACATTTACTGTGAATTTTGTACTTCAAATGAGTCATTGCTCCCCATCTCTAGGTATCATATAGAGGTTTATATGCGTCTTACAAAGCCAGAAGATTCATCCTGCTTCCTGTCCCCTACACAGTACCAAGAGAATATTAGGTCATTATGTTTGGAGCTATAAAAATAATCTGAGTGTGTACAAAATAAAGATTTTAAAATGCAGATCAGTCAAATGGAAACAGCTTTTCGCTGGAAGTCTGAAGCTAGCGGGTTATCTCGGTGCCAAATTATGTCTGTATCCAACTGCTGAGGCAATGTAACTGTTCAGAAAGGTTGCATCAAAGACAAAGAAGACAAAGACTTTGTTTTAACAGTTTGCATTCAAATTATTATTCTTGTAATCTGAGGAAGACTTAATGCTTTAGCAGACATTAGGAATTGAAAACAGTGACTATAGTACATTATGTTTGGAAAATTAAATGTAAATTAAAAAGCACTCTAGCAGTGAACTACTGCATGAATCACTTGTTTTTACAGATCTTGTTCAAGAAATGAGGATGATCTATACTCACATGTATAAGGCAGTAACTTACTTGGTTATAATGTTTGAATGCAGAACTGTGTTTGGCAAATCCTAAAATCATAGCATTGGCAAATTTGAGAAAGCTATAATATAAAATCAAAGTATGCACTGTTTAGCTTTGTTTTGGGAGGGCTTAGAGCTATGGAGATAGAATTGAGGATGCCACTTCCATACAGTTAGCGGATGACCTAGCAGCAGAAGTGAGGGCTGACATTTCTCTGCATTAGTGGATATAAGGTTAACCCACCAGAACTGCTCATTTTTATAAACCCATGCATGTGTTCTCTTGACAAGTGGGAGTGAAGAGGTAAGGGTGAAAATACCTTTTTACTCTCCTGCAGCTTGTCATCTAAATCAAAAGTAACAGGCTCTAAAATTTGTGAGGCTCTGCATGTCACAAAAGATTTGTAGTTTATTTCCAGCCTTTGGCAGTTTGTACTTTTAAGTGTTTCGAAGATGAAGTGTAACACCACTTGATTTAAGGGACATTTTCCTTTTACCTCTAGGCCAAAGCTAACCTATTCCAAGGTCAAGTGGAAAGGAATTTGATAAATAACTGGTGATTTTGTGTGTGATTTGAGCAGCTCCCATCCCCAAAGTTTTCAGAAAGTGAGTTAGGAACTGACTAGTGACAGTCAGTTAGTGACCAAAATGCAGGGAGAAGAACACTGAATTTGCATCCCACTTGCATAAGTGACTAAAATCTGTAATGGAAGACTCAGCTCCTTAGCTGATACGTATTTTCCTCAGCTTCCACCAACTAATCAGAAATCAGATAGAGTTGCAGTGGAAATTTCATTCCGCTGCCTGCCCAGACTAATGTGTATTTAATGTTTTGGCTTCAGTTTAGAATGAGCTTTCACACTTGACTGAGCAGTGTAGCACTGCCAATAATAGATAATTATTAGGGGCACCATAGCCACACAAGGTGATTGGCAGTGTGAAATGGTGAGAACAAGTTGTTGCCAAAACTGATGACTGCCAACTACAGTTGCGTGATTTAGAGACTGAAATAATCTGCCTCTTCGTTATGCTAGGAATATGTCAGGCTCCGACAGACACCTGCATATTTAACTGTGTTTGTTAAGCATAACAGACAAATTGAGTTTTACTGACACAGAAGTCAGCACAGGAAGTGGAAATTCAGCTATTGTAACATCTCGAAGTAGAGAATGTTTCTCAAGAGAAGTTATTAACCAGCCAGGTAGAAGTATGACAAGGAAAACTGTTCAGTAGAAACCATGTTTTCTTTTTTCTCTGTATAGTGTGCCCTAGCAACAAACTGCTTTTAGTGCAAGTATTCTCCTTGTTTGAGGCATTAGTATTAATAAAAAACAAACGAGGCCTCAATTTGGAACCAAGTTTGTCCTGATTGCTTTCAGGTTTTTAGCCACCTCTAAAGACAAAGATGTTTCCTGTTTCTGCAGCTGCATACCAAATGAGTGACTGAACTCTCCACATAAGCCCAGTTAATGCAACACATAACCAAGAGGTCAAAAATCTATTTATGCTAATCTTCCCTATGTAGCCAACCTGTAAAACTTAGAAACAGGAGGTTGCTTTTCTCCATCCCTTCAAATAAGCCGAAAATTAGTTGTTTGTTTTTTTTTTTTTATAAATAAGATGTATCAAAATTTATCTAACTGTAGGGATGTTAAATATATGTTTTCAAGAGGAAATGATGGTTTGTCACAAGGGAGAGTTGGATTATAAACCAGATCCACAAGAGACCAAACCACTTAGATTGTTCTCTGTATGTTCTTGGGATACTGAATTGGCCCTCATTATTTGGCAATATTTCATTTAAAATGACCATTTAACCCTTTGGAAAAAAGGACAGAGTTCATAAGGTGAGTTTATTGGCTTTGATTTGGCTCGTATGCTGGTCCGCAGATTTCTTTGCTTCATTATTACAGCAGCATGGTAATGTAATGCATAAAAATGGTGCTCAGATCTTCCAACTTCCACACTGCAGATTAACTCCCTTCCATTATAAGATCTGTCATGCTGATGCCTTGTTACCTTTGAGATTCTATTTTTCTAATAAAAACCATCTACTTGAAACAGAAAGCAGACTTTACTAATGCTGCCCATGCTGGGTTCAGTCTAAAAGCACAGGAAGGAGGTTGTTAGATACAGAAGAACCTCCTTCATTCATCCTGATATGGCTCCTTGAAGAGGTTGCATCTATCATTACAGCTGCCCTAGTGAATTACAAATCAAAACTCTCTAATAATCATCTCGAGTTCTCTGGAGATCTGCGTTAGTTTGCTTTATATATTTCCTTTTGGGTTGTTTTAAAAGGAGATCTCAAGTCCTCTGTAATAGGACCATAGACTCTTGATTTGAGTGAGGAAAGAGCTCCTTCTAGCGGTTGGAGATCTGCTTCAGAGAATTACTACATCCTCACCGGTAGTAATGTTTGAGTTTTTTCTTTCCGGTTCTGGAGTTTCAAATATACTATCCTGTTACCCAATGAAATAATAAGGAATTCATTATTTTTCCATATTTGATATATTTTAATGAGTTTCAGGGTGTTGTTTGTTGTTTTTTTTTAATCCAGATACCAGGCATTTTTTTATTCACTACTGTTTTTAAATGGTCTTATCCAAGTAAGAAGTGTTCACATGTCTCAGGAATTGTTTCGTAAATTGTTGATAATTTCAAGCTGTTTCTGACAAAACAGATAGGTCATTTATAGTAAATTGAAGCATTACTTTTTAAATTGTTCCTGTATATTTTTTCTTCCAGGAAAGGAACTCCCACTTGTGTTATCTACTTACCTAAATTCAGCTGGAAACTTCAGCATGATGCATGAAGTAACTGAGGATATTGTAAAATCTGTCATAAAGCGTTATGTTATGCCTTATAAGCATTGTGTGATTGCAAATATTCCTGATTTTAGGGACTGGAGAGAAATAATTTATCTTTGCTCAGATCACTATGCTTCCTGTCATACTGGTCTTGCATAAGAAGACAAGAAAGGGCATAGTAGGACAGGCTAAAGGGCTGTGGATGGCAGTGTCCCATCTTCAGCACTGCTGGCGTCACAGGGGAAGAAATGAAATCCCAGTAAAAGACCTGACAACCGTTATTTTTCTAGGAAATACACAACTTTCTAATTTGTCTCCACAGGACTCTCCTCTGAAAGCTGTACAGATGTTGTGGGTCAATCTCATTATGGACACCTTTGCCTCCCTTGCTTTGGCCACTGAACCTCCCACCGAGGCTCTGTTGCTGAGAAAGCCATATGGCAGGAACAAACCTCTTATATCCCGTACCATGATGAAGAACATTCTGGGCCACGCTGTGTATCAGCTTACTCTCATATTTACACTTCTTTTTGTCGGTAAGGAGGTTTTGTTATGCTTGCTGCTTGGTTTAGAACATGTCAGAAAGCTGTAAATGTAACCACTTAATGCATATCTATTAAGTCTGTCTTAGGGAAAGAGCTAGGAGAAGCGAAGTGTTTAATGGGATCAGAAATAGTAGGGGTAATAGAACACACGCAATAGAGGGATTGAGTCACCTTTCAGTTGTCGTTTTCACTGGGAAAGGCCTCAGAGAGCGTTTCTGCCTCCTAACAAAATACAGGCTTTGCGAAAAGTTCGTGTTAAAATGTGGCATAGGTTTGCGTTTTAAGCAGAGTATCCAGCCTGGTTCTTCTATTCTGAAATTTCGTTTTGAGATTTGTCATCTTTAATGGCATGTAACAAAAAATGAGCAGCAACAATATAAACATAGCAAAAACCAAGATCCATTTTACCAATAGCTGGAGAAGCTCTAACCAGGAGCAAAATGTTTGCCATAGTCAAGAAATAATGCTGATCTTATGTAGTATTGGTAAGCAAGTAATTAGTATGAAGTGATATGAATAACACTGTTTTGACATTTAATATCTAGAATGGATATTAAAAGGGGAAACCAAAATCTAATTTATGAGATTGCTGGACTCCTCTTAAGGCTTTGCTAGCAACAGATGCTTTTCATAAGCTGTATTTTGGACAGGGAGGGAAGGAGGAGGAATGTTTCTTGGTGCAGGGACTAGCAGGGTCTAACAATAGGTTCTGTTCCTTCACAGTAGTAAGTGAACTTTGCTCAAAGGCCTGATAATGTTATCAAGTGGGTATTGTGTTCTTGTCACTATGTCATCATCTTTAAATTGCATGTGTTCTCATTCAGATTTTTTTCTTTATGTACTGACTTCCATATCAGCTGTAACTGTAAATTTATGATTCTTAGGAGTTTTTTGAGCTTTGTTCTTGGTAATTCATGTGATATGAATCTTGGAACAAGAACTTCTGTGGACTTTATGGGGAGTTTTAAGGGCTTTTTGAGAAGTTTTATGGTTTAAAACACTTTCTCCTGACCTCTGATGAAAAGAAAACCAGGCTTCTTCACCCTATTCTAATTATTGCCGCGTGTCTCTGGAAAACCTATGCGTACTTTGAAGGATGCAGCACAACCAATTTTCTGAGAAGCCTAGGAAATAGTCTTTTCCGAACTCCACGAGGCTCAGCTCTGCAGTGAGATGATGTTCTAAGTGCAGTATTTTGACAATTAAATTCCAAATTAATGGGAATTATTTTTCTTTTGACCAACTAATAGTTTATTTAATTTTTTTTGTTTCTGTAGGGACTAGTACATCACATTTTAGTTGTTTTTCTTTTTTTTTTCTATGATGTGGCAATAAATCCATTGTGTTTGAACATACAATAGTGCATTTGAGACATCAGGCACATTGGAAATCCAGAAGTCATTGTCTAGTTCTGTCAAGCCATAGTATTAAAAATAAACCATAACCTCAGCAACTAGCATAATAACATTGATGTACTATAGCGCCTTTTGGGACGTTTGGAAATAAAACTAGTTATGGGTCTAACCAATGCCATTCCACAATAGCAGCATGTTCTGCTTTTAAGCTTTTTCAGGGATGTGATGCAATAATAGAGATTTCAGGACAGATACTTTGGCTGAGGGAAGAATTATTCGTATATTTGTGTTTGTGTGTGTACTGAATGCAAGCAAATAGATGTAATGTGTGTGCATGTACGTGTGTATGTATCTATAATGGATAAAATTATTATATCTGTTTTCGTTCAATAATTTTTTCCTTTACTGTTTATATGTAGTAAGCGGAATGTTTTCCAATACTTAGTTACCTCTCTGGAGGTCCGGATTTCCCAAGAATTCAGATTAGCAATTGGATGTTCCTAATCCAGTATGGCATAAACCTCTTCTTTAAACTATCTGCTGTCTTGCAATCTAAATTTTGTGGCTTCATATTGTGTTACTGCTATGTTTGTGATATCCTAATCTAATTTCTGTCAAAAGGCTAAAAGCCAAATTCTTTCTTTGGAAACATGCTCATTATTGCAAGTGACTTGAGCATGAACTGCTCAAATATTGCAAGGCAAGGAGGTGCTCACTGTTAGCTAATGGAATTAATGATCTCAGGAGAAAATCTGAGGAAACTTTTCTTCTTTATTCAGGAATTCTTAATATTATGCTAGTAGGATAGCAGAGAAGTTTTAATTTGCTGTCATTAACAGAACACTGGTAATGAAATTGGGTAGTATTGTGGTACTTCATTCATTAGTTATGCTTCCATGTGAATGACCATCGTATCCTTACTTTAAGACAATGTGCCATGGTTTAAGCCCAGGTGGTAACTCAGAACCATGCAGCTTGCTCACTCCCTCCTTTCTTCTTCCCCTCAGTCCCAGAGGGATGGGGAGGAGAGTCAAAAGAATGTAACTCCCATGGGTTGAGATAAGAACAGTCTGGTAACTAAGGTATAACACAAACCACTGCTGCTGCCACCAATAATAATAATAAGGGAAATAACAAGGGAAGAGAATACAACTGCTCACCACCCCCCAACAGATACCCAGTTTGACCCGAGCAGCCATCTAGCCTTTCCACATGACACCCCCCAGTTTATATATTGGGCATGACGTGCTGTGGTATGGAATATGTCTTTGGTCAGTTTGGGTCAGGTGTCCTGTCTCTGCTTCCTCCCGGCTTCCCCCCCTCCCTGGCAGAGTATGAGACTTGGTCAGACTAAACATTACTGAGCAGCAACTGAAAACATCGATGTTATCAGTGCTGTTTCAGGCTGAAAGTCAAAACCACAGCACTGCACCACTACTAAGAAGGAGAAAAATGACTGCTACTGCTGACCCCAGGACACAATGCCTCTTTCAATAACTGTTATCTGTAAACTTTGTGTATAAGAAAGTAGACGAAAAATTGGATATGAGCCATCAGAGTGTGCTTGATCCCAGAGCCCCTCCATGTGCCAGGCTGCACACCCAGAGCGTGAGCAGCAGGTCAGGGAGGGGAGCCTCCTCCTCTGCTGCACACTGGGGAGACACCCCACCCCTCACCCTACCCCTTCCTCCCCCCACCCCCAATCCTGATCCAGCTCTGGGGCAACAGCAAAAGAGGAACATGGAACTGTTGGAGCGAGTCCAGAGGAGGCCACAGAGATGCTCCGAGGGCTGGAGGGAAGGAATGCCATCCAGAGGGACCTTGACATGCTTGTGAGGTGGGCTGATGCCAACCTGATGAAGTTTAACCATGCCAAGTGCAAGGTCCTACACCTGGGTCAGAGCAATCCCAGGCACAGCTCCAGGTTGGGCAGAGAAGAGATTCAGAGCAGCCCTGCGGAGAAGGACTTGGGGGTGTTGGTCAATGAGAAAATGAACATGAGCTGGCAGTGTGCGCTTGCAGCCCAGAAACCCAACTGTATTCTGGGCTGCATCAAAAGGAGTGTGACCAGCAGGTCGAGGGAGGTGATCCTGCCCCTCTGCTCTGCTCTCGTGAGACCTCACTTGGAGTATTGCGTGCAGTTCTGGTGTCCTCAACATAAAAAGGACATGGAACTGTTAGAACAAGTCCAGAGAAGGGCCACGAGGATGATCGGGACTGGAACACCTCTCGTATGAAGATAGGCTGAGAAAATTGGGGCTGTTCAGCCTGGAGAAGAGAAGGCTGCGTGGAGACCTCATAGCAGCCTTCCAGTATCTGAAGGGAGCCTGTAGGGATGCTGGGGAGGGACTCTTCATGAGGGACTGTAGTAATAGGACAAAGGGGTAACGGGTTCAAACTTAAACAGGGGAAGTTTAGATTGGATATAAGGAGGAAGTTTTTTACTGTAAGGGTGGCGAGGCACTGGAATGGGTTTCCTAGGGAAGTCGTGAATGCTCCATCGCTGGCAGTGTTCAAGGCCGGGTTGGACAAAGCCTTGGGTGGCATGGCTTAGTGTGAGGTGTCCCTGTCCATGGCAGGTGGTTGGAGCTAGGTGATCTTAAGGTCCTTTCCAAACCTAACTATTCTGTGAGTCTATGATTCTATGATTGGGCTTTGATCAATGTGATCTACTGAAAGATGTCCTTGCCCATGGCAGGGGGATTGAACTATAGGTGATCTTTAAAGGTTCCTTCCAACCTAAACCATTCTATGATCCTACAAAGAAAGAGGTCCCTCAGGTGCAAGTATCTTTCCAAAACTTATCTCCTTTTTACAGTTACTCATCGTAGGTTGTATCTTGCTTTTTTTTTGGCCAGATCTAAAAGCAAGTCAAATAATCCAAATAAAGAGCAGTGCCTCATGGTGTGCTTGCAAAGCAGACTAGCACAGTGATCAAACCCAAATCCATTTAAAATTAGGAATGTTTGTGGGTTTTATCATTAAAACGCTTCAATGCTTGTCAAGAGTTTATCCCATACTGGATTAGCAAATGTGTAAAACCTGCTGAAGAGTGGTTGCTTCTACCTGTTATAGAAAATCACAAACATGGTCTCAGGTGCTTGGTACATCAGAAAGAATTGACTTAGAATAATTACTACTTAGAGGAAAAGCACTACTGAAAACTTTGCATAGGTATACTGAGTTAATAGGTAAAAGTCATCATTTGAGAAGCTTGTTGCTCAAGAAGTTTAGATATGTTTTGCTTACCAGTGTTATAAATTCTGCCTAAGATGTGTAGTAAGTGCAGAAAGCAAGCTGGTAAAGCAGAGCACTGGAGTCAATTAGCTAAAGCAAATAAGAGAAATATACATTTAAGTTTGATTAACTTATTCTAGTGGAAACCTTTATTTTTGTCTTACGCCTAGGTGAGAAAATGTTTAAGATTGACAGTGGGAGGAATGCACCCCTTCACTCTCCTCCTTCAGAGCATTACACCATTATCTTCAACACCTTCGTCATGATGCAGCTTTTCAATGAAATCAACGCACGGAAAATCCATGGTGAAAGGAATGTCTTTGATGGCATCTTCAGAAATCCTATTTTTTGCACTATTGTACTGGGTACATTTGCTATTCAGGTAATGATTTGGGCAAGAATGAGTAACTATTCATCAGAACTGTAACTTTTGTACGTTTTCTTTCTTTTTAAATCTAAATGTTGTAGGGGGTATACTTAATACTAAAGCACCTGGTTTCACATATTTTTTGACTCAGTACAAGTGTTAGTAATGGAGTATGTTATGTAGCCGTTCTAATAGAGCATAAATTTTGATTGGTTTAAGTAAGTCAAACCTTAAATTAATCTGAAGATGTGCAGTAATAACATCCATTATGATTTGTTGGTCTTGGAACTGTTTTTTTATAGAAGAAATTATTAAATAGCATACCAATCAATAGCAAAAAAGCATTTGACATTAATTTACTACTCTGTGAATAGGTAAATTAGCCTTCAAATGGCTAATGCTGCTCTGTTCTTCTGAGGTTAAATGCCACTGTCTAATGTTACTCAATGTTCTCGGTAAATCTGTGCCTTGGTGGTAATTCTTCATGTCCATCTCAAGAGTTTGCTGTCCCAGTCATGTGTAAGCATCATGACACAAATACACACTTTTCCCAAATAGTTGTAATTTTTCTTCTGTAAGAGCTCAGCTTCCTCCTTCCACTCCTCTATCCATCCATTTGCTGACTTCTATCCTGTACTTGATTCCACTTGACATTATCTCTTGGAAGCCTGCTGCAGCTCTCACAGTTTCTTAGATTTGAGCTATTTCTGTCTCGACATTATTGCTCAGTTCTGCACTGGCATCCTCATGGAAGTAGTAAGGAGGAGGGTGGAGCTATTAGAAACTGGGCTATAGTGGTTTGAAACAGCAAACGGAAAACCACTCAATAAACTAAGTATGGGAAAAAGGACACCAGTGATTGATAGTAGAACTTGACAGTGACACTCTTTAACAGCTAGTTTGAAAACATGGGTTTACCACCGGGAACTAAAACGCCTTTAGGAGAGGCCTGACAAATTCACACTCATCTCCAATTCTTTCTTCCTTTATTTTTAATCATGGGTAGTTTTTGAGGATGCTTTCTTAGTTCTAGGCATTACTCTTCAGTTGTCTGACTGAAGGAAAAGTGTCATGTGGCTACTAGCTATATTTCTGAATTGGCTGGTGATTTTGCTCACTCTCCCCTGCTTCCCTAGTAGCTGAAATACTTCAAGTGCACACTTCAAAACACTAGGTTTGACTCCAACAGTGAATCAAAAAAGACATTGTAACATAAGAGTACTTAGGCTGTGACTCCTACTTGCTTTTAACTCTCTTTTTAAAACCAGGTAATGGTTCTTGGGACAGCAGAAAGTTAATCTTTCCGTTTTCCACTTTGTGTATTACATTGTGGAAATACAGCTTGCATAATGTTGCTTGCTGAAGCAATGTCAGGAAAGCATTTGGAATTTCGGCTGTGTGTTTTAATAGCTGGATGCGTGAGCCAAGCATCTTATTCTAAACCAAAACGATTGAGGTTGGATTATGTAGATGGATGTGGGAGATTACAGAAGTGGCTTTATTTCATATTGCAAACTTTCTTAGTTCCATATGTATTTACTATGCCATCTGTGAAGTACAGACTAATGGCTTTGCTATTTCATCTTTGAGTGCAGTACTTCCATTAACTAATAGTTTAGTTTAGTCCTCCTCCTAAATCCCTCCACAAAGAAAAAGCAGCAGCAGTGGCCAAATTTTCAAAGTAATAAATATGGAGACTATTTGAATGCCTCCTCAGTAAGGATAAGAAAGTGCTTCTGAGAGAGCTACAACAGCTTGAGAAATGACAGGGTAGTTACCACTCCTGTCCACAGACAAGCAATAGATTTCTTTTAGTTTAATTCCTTTCTCTGCTTTCAGAACCAATAATGGTTTTTCCATAGTGAGGGCAGATGGATTAAAACATGCCATGCCTGCCATATAGTATTTAGCAATCTCTCAATGTGGACTTGTAATGTCTTGCTTAGAATTTTAGCATCATATTCACAATTTTTGTTTTGTTTCCTCCTTTTTCCTTACTCTCTTCAATCATTTTCCTCCTTCCTATCTACTACCTTCCATTCCCTGTCCCTTCCCTCTTCCTGTGTATTTGCACTTCACATGGGTGAATTTGTGTTCTTTGTGTTTATACACTCACAAAGGGAATCAACCTCTTTGTGTATTAGTGTTCTTTTGTGTCTTAGACTGGACTACCACTTTGTGAACTTGTGTTTTGCAGCCTTTGACAGTCAGTTTAAATCTCTGGCTTGTGATTTCAGCTCCCTGGTTTTGCAACAGCACTACTAACAAAAATATCAATGATACCTGACTTTGTCAGCAAAACCCTGACAATCTAACCAGGCCTAGAAACTTGTTCAGGTTCTATGTGCTGGTTGTCCTCCTGCACGGCATGAGGTTTTCCCCCCCTCTTTCTCCAAGAGGACTAGAGTTGGTATGCTGTCAGTCTGTCCATGATAACACATTTCTAACAGTACAATAAAACATTTATTAGAGGAAAAATCTCTCATGCAGTGGACATTTTGAAATAAACTACTCTAGAATCAACAGATCTCCAGCTGAGAATACTCAGAATCTGGGAGATTACATGGGCACAGTCATTATTTCTTTCATCCTGGGCGTTCCTATATCACTGTTGTTAGGTGTGAGGCTACAGAAGCCTTAGTCTGAACTGTTATGGCTTTTTCTGACCCCTAATTTCAGGTGAATAAGTTTGTATGGTTGGATTTTTAGTGACTGAGATTCTGAGGTTTTGCAGGGTGGGTTCCCAAACTGTACCTCTGGTGGTGCCACCTACGAGTGCCAAACAACCAGTGGAATATAAGACAGCATTTTGGTTTTGGATGCTTTTTAGATTGAGTCCATTAAACTAGAGGTTGTTTGTAATATGTTTGACTATTCTCCTGGTAAAATATGTTGGGATGAAACCAGCAGAACTATAATATGCAGGAAGACAAATTAAAATCTCAAGTAAAATATGACTGAAAATTGTTGGGGCTTTTTAGGGGGAGGGAGGTGGAGAGGGTAATTTTTTGGTTTGATTTGGTTTGTTCCCAGAAAATACTGACCCCCTTTCTTATCTGCTTTCCTTTGTAGATAGTAATTGTCCAGTTTGGAGGAAAACCATTTAGCTGTTCCCCCCTGCAGCTTGACCAGTGGATGTGGTGTGTATTTATTGGACTAGGAGAGCTTGTATGGGGTCAGGTATGCAGAATTCTGTCTTTTGTTTTTATAAACCACCAAAGATGTGATATTGCTCATAGTCCTGCTATCCTGTTTCCTTGCTCTCACAATGCCACTTGTAGAACACACTGAAATACAGGTGCTGTCTAAGTACTTCAAGAGCAGACAGAGCAATAAGGACAATTTATCCCACTGTTCCTTTTGATTTTTGTTAATTTTCTATCTTTTCTTTCCCTAAGCAGGGTGTGCTATCACCAAGGTCATCTTCAGTTAGGCTTTGTCAGGAAAGACGTTTGTTTTATAACCTAGTCCTCTAGTCACAAAGAGAGCATAGCAAGGGCGAGTGCATGGTGACCTTCCCTGCAATAGAGTACCCAAGGCAGCACGTGTATGTTTAGTTCCAGTTCTCTAGCAACCCACTCATTTCCTTGCTGAAATATCCACTCAGCCAGTCCATGATAGCCTTGTTAGTGGCGCAGGACTAAGTCCAGTGCATTTAACACATAATCTCAGTGATCCTCATCCACCTACTTCCCTGTAGGATGGAAGAGCAGATGAAAGAAAAAGGATTTTTTTGCTATAATAGTTGCAGGGAAGTGCAGTTTATTCATGTGTCACTTTAAAATTCTGCTACGTGTGTCATCATTAGCTAGTATAAACTTACATAGAGATGTAAAAGCATGTGTCAGTGAGACAAGTTATATGATTATCTGACTAGAAGTTATAACACATCTACAATTGGTATTGTTAAAATACTACATGATGCTTTTAAGTACAAACACATATAGCAAAGTTAATAACATTAGTTTTTTTCATCTTTGAATACATTATTAATGTATTTAAGCTGATGCCACCTGATGCAGTAAAAATGAGAAGTTATGTGTTGCTTCTCAGCTGTGAAGCTACATAGAGATCAACTAGTTTGCCACTGTGAACACAGGCAAGAAATTGTCAGCTGCAATTGAATACTCATTTGGTTCTGATGGCATTGTAATGATCAGATGCTAGCTTTCAAATCTAATTGGCTGTCCTCTTATGGAAAACATCAGTATTTTGGACAACTGGGCCTCAGAGACATGATAGCTTTTAATGCATACGCTGCTGAAAACCACCACTATTAGGTTGTTCTACTGAGGATGGGATTTGCTTTGTGACTTTGCAGGAGGAAGATCTCAAGTCAGTGTGATAATTCTGGGAAAGAAAAGATTTGTTTTCAACTGATGGGAAAATGCCCAACTATGGGTAGGGGGTAAGAAAAGCAGGGAAAAGGAGAAAAATCCTATCAGGTTTACTAGACCAGCTGTAATAAAATTCCCACAGCCTTTGATCAATGTACTGTTTGGCTTCTAAACTTTGTTATACGTGGTTATTACTTGACCTGAAAACTAAGAAAAATATCAGCAGCTCTTTCCTGTTTAAGGATGGACATAGTTACCTGAGCCTTGTTATGAGAGCCTAGCCATCAAACTAAAACTGCTGTTGGAATACCTCACCAATTTTAGCGCTGAAAAGACTACATTTTTACATAAAGCAAATACAGAGGGTAAAACTCTTTCCCTTGTGGTCCAGCAGTATTTAGTGACCAGAGAAGAAAAACACAAGCTAAACAAATGCATTTACATCTTTACATGATTTACAGTCTGTGGCAAGTCCTCTTTTCATGGAGCTCTACAGTAAGAGAGACTTTTCCTTTAGAAGAGGTGCTTCTCCTCCTTCTCAGCCTTTTCTCTCCTGCTATAACTAGTTCTAGTTCAGCACGAAGCAAACTTGCTATCCCTTTCTTTTATTAGTCTCCTGAATGTGCTCTGTTTCTTTGAACCACTAGAACCAATCAAGATTTTCAGGCTTAGATGTTAAAACTGGCACTTTAAAACGTGATTGAAGGTTTTATTTCTAGGAAGCCACTCTTGAGATGCTTTGAGGGACCATTTTCTAAATGGTGGCCCTCATCACTTCTGAAAACCAAGCCTCTCTAAGATATTTCACGTTACAGTCCCAGAATTATTGATCACCTTTTAAAACTGTGAGAATTTATGGGGAATATATTTAGTTTCTTAATCTAAATCCAGTCAATTAAGTCTGCCATTACCTGAACTAGGCAGGTGTCTGCAGGTATGGAAAACAAATGAGCAAACAAGAAGACATGTAAACACCCTAAGAAAAGAATTAGAGCAGAATGTGTCAGCCTGGCTGAGAGAGGTTGTGAAGAAGAAGTATGTTCTATCGCACAGAATCACCACCAAATACAGTTGTTTCTATGTGTACTGTCTTGCAAGTACTTCACCACCATTACTTCCATCAGATACCAAACCCTCCCAAGTAGCTGCTTTCTGTAGAGTGGTGGCTTTGTACTGTTTTGAAAGCTGGCGGTTCAGTAAGTATTTAAGTGACTAGCACTTACCTTTTCTTTTTAACCTGTGTTCTGTCTTTGCTGGTATCATCCAATTCATTAATTTTGCAAGTCTGCATCTTGGTTTTCCACCCCAAAATGCATTTTAAGAAGGTTCTATAGTAGTGTTGAAGCTGGTGGGGTTTTTGACGTTTCTTTGCTTTTATAAAGACTGTAAGTGGAGCTGTGGCTCATGAAGTTCCAGGAGACCCTCACAGACTCAGCAGTTTCTTTTTATCCTGCAAATATTTGGTGCCTCTTCATGTGTCTTCACTACATCCAGTCCAGTTTTCCAGAACTGTAAGATATATCCTCACCAGCTTTCCTGCAACTGTTTTTATCTCCTATCTTTCACACATTTGGGCTTCAGAGATGTGATTGCTCCATGCTGAAACAAAGACAAGCAAAAAAGAAAATTGCAGCACTTTTTTTTTTCCTAAATAGATTTAATGGATTTAACTTTGTAGGAAATTTGTGAGGTTTTAAGTGGTCAATATGCTCCATTTGTGTCTTGTTTAAATGGCCATCTGCATGTATTTTTATTTAAGCTGGAAAAAGAAATCAGAACAAAGAGAAAATGACCAAGAGTCACACTGAATGTGCTCATCTTTAAGATTATTGGCTATCTCCTATATTAATTATATCCCAGGACCACTTTGGTGGACAAACAGAATGAGAATTGGGACTGAGTTAATCAGGATTTGTTAGTTACAAGGACACAGAGGAAGAACTAGGTCTGTAAGAAGTCCAACAGGGAGGCAGTCAAACCCACCCCTTTCAGAAACCTCATTTTTGAGAAATGCTGAGAAAAGCATTTTAACTTGCCAAACCAAAGGGAAGCTGAATACAGGAATCAGTGTAGAGTGAGATTTTTCAGCATGAGGTGCAACTAATTTTCAGCTCACATGAACATACATTATTGTAAGACATTAGAAATACCCAAACTCTAGCTGCGGAAGTATTGATCTTGCTAAGATTAAATAACTACCTTCAAATAAAAACATCTTTAAGTCTTTTGAGAAAGGACATTTTTCTCTGCTTTAAACTTGCTCCACAGCTGTGGTTTGCCAATGTGGTTTAGCTATGCAATTAATGCTAATTGTTTACACAGCAAACTAAGTATTTCTGGACTAAAATGGAGTTGTGTAAGTGTAAAGTACTATTATGAATATGCTTATCTTAGCTTTTCTGGAAGACTATAGATTTCATTAAGATGTCAGTGTTCTTTTGCAATGAGCAGATTATTGCACTATGGTTATTGAATGAGGCTTATGTTTTCAGTACTTTTTTGTAATTTTAGGTCATTGCAACCATCCCAACAAGTAGGCTAAAGTTTTTAAAGGAGGCAGGGAGGCTCACTGAGAAGGAGGAGGCCCCCGAGGAAGAACTCAATGAAGATGTTGAAGAAATTGATCATGCAGAGAGAGAACTTCGACGTGGACAAATTCTGTGGTTCAGAGGGCTCAACAGAATCCAAACCCAGGTATGCTAAAACTAAATGCCCACAAGGTCTAGGAAAAAACCACCCTTAATCTTTGATCAAGGCAAGATAATGTTGTAAGGAAAGCCACAGTGTTTGAGTGTGTGACTGATGGTACTGGTTAACTTCTGTTTTCAAAGGAGGTGCACATGAAAAAGTAAAACATGAACTGAACAAAGGGGGGGGGGGGTGTACAGCAGTCGAAATGAAGTGAAAGGATTACAAAATGATAATATGCACAAATAGGAATACTTTTCTGAGACTACTGTGAATGGACATTATTTTTCGACTTCAGGGATGACAGCCCATAAAATAGCACCACTTGGAATATACTAGCTGGGACAATGAATAGCAAAATGTTCTGAAGGCTTTCTCATGCAAACAGCTTGATTTTGTCAAAAACTGCTTGTTGCCTACACTTTTGCAGTCACAGAGTAATTTAAATTGTTGAGTCTGAAGTACCATTTCATTAAAAAAAATGATAATATTTTCTGTTCTGGCACTACCATATATATCTCGTGATGAAAAGGAATTGATTTTCTTTCTTATTAGACAATGAAAAATGTGGTTCTGGATTTATTTTTAGTAGTAAGGGCCTAAGCATCCATTAAATATTGAAATGTATGTGTTGGGTTACTGTGGATGATTTCTTAACAAAATATTTATCTTTTTATTTGAACATCCCCCCCCCTTTTGCTAAATACAAAATCTGTGGCATTTTTTAATGTACTATATATTTGCACTGAATTGTGGTGCTCAATATAGTACAGAGGAGGATACCTGGTCAAGTATGTCCTGTAGTGCTGAAAAACCTGTGACCTGTTTCACATTTTTCATTGCAGTGCAGTAGCATGTTTTATAACACTCCAGTGCTCTCTCCTTGATCTTTCTAAGATCAAGTAGTTGTGCCAGCTTGTAGAAGAGAGCAGCCCTGACAGAGATATGTACCCGCCAGATGTGAATGTCTTACGTGATGATTACAAGGGGTGAATAATTAAGAAAAATAAAATTTGAAAGAATATTTTTATCTCGGTAGATTTTGATTTTTGTCTTCATCCAAGAAAAATAGTACTTTCTGCCTATCCTCATCTCCAAATTGATACATTTTTTATTTGGAGAAAGAGGTGCAGCCATGCCTTTAGAAAAAGTGAGGGAGTTAAGTTGAAACTTGGCCAGTTGGGTCTCTTCACTGCATTCACAGAGCGAAAAATCAAGAGGGTGAAAATTGCCATTAGAGAGATTAAGTGTTTGGGTCAATTCCCAGGGTTCTGTGGTAAGAAATTAAATATGGATCTTCAGCTTTGAGCTTGTGTGTCTTGGCTCTGTTGACTCAGGAGCACTCATTATCAGAGAAAATTCAAACTGTCCCTGTAGAAAGGTGACAAACAGGTGCCCGGGTATCTCTATGAAAAGATGACCTCTAAATATGCATTCTTTTCTTCCTGGTGGCTATAGGAAGGGTGTTGTCTGTTGGCATTTCTGTCAGGATATCTTTCTGGTTGTGGTGAGTGTGAACAACTACAAGCACAAAGAAGCAAATTACATCCTTTCAGTTCTTTTTCTATTCTGAGAGATAGCTCTTAGTTCTGCATATCTTTGTCCACTTAATTCACAGATAAATTACTATTCTTTTATGCTATTTAAAACAAAATGAACATGAATAATATTTCTTTGCTAACATCCATCTTCCTAGCTTCCTTTCTGCTCTTAGTTGTAGAAATACCTTCAGTAGGATGTATTATTTCTCTCCTGCCAAGAGGCCTCTGTGATTTTTTTCTTTCATTTTGTTTATTTAGTGACTTTAATTTTTGCATCCATTTCACATCTGTGGAATGATTATGAAAAAAGGAAATGGGCCAACAGATTCAAAAAGAGTTCCAAGGTGTCCACTGGAGAGCGATGAACTTATATGCAGGTCAAATTAAATCTACTGTTGGATGGACCTTGAGTTGAGCACATTTTGTTGTGCTGTGTGTTGTGTCCCATCCAAATTCATACACTTGTACTACATTTCTCAGGAAGCCATCTAAAGAAGAGTTGATGGAAGAAGATGGGGATGTCTGTAGCATCCTTGGGGAGCTGGAGGATTTGCAAGAATCCTCTGATGTCTAATGCACTTCTGGAGTTGCGGAAGAAGAAGGTAGAGCATCCCCTCACTTTATATACATAAGGATGACAGTAAGATTAGGAATGAACTGTAGACTCTCTCATGATTAGATTGATCATTCAAATCCTAACGAGACCAGTTTCCACCATCATATGCTTGTGACGCATATTAGATTATTTTTGGTTGTTTTCTATTCAGTCATTGTTGGACAGATAGCCACAGGGCTCGACAAAAGTCTTCACTCCTATAACAGTTACAAAGTCTCTATGATAGGGTTTGGTATTTTTTTTCCCCCAGATTTCTGATAGATCTCCCTTGTAATGCTCCAATAAAACCTCATCCAAACTGACAAAAATTGAGCAGTAAGAAGATATTTCTTTTCTTTTTATGCACTCTCTTAAACCTGAGGGTTCAAACCTAGACACCAGTGAAAGGATTTCCATTGGTCGTTCTTCATGCTGAAATGTCAGACGTATTTCCATGAAGACATGCATGAATGTACTTTAAAGAAAGGTGTATGAAAATGCACATAACAAAGGCAAAGAGACTTTCTACTTCTAATTTTCATTTTTTATCTGCTTCATTTAGATATTGTGTTGTCTTATAAATAGACTTCAGGGTTTTTCTGGATGGATGCATGATTTATTTACTGGATAGCTCTCTTGGAAGGCCACTGACATATGAAATTCCACAAATGACTAATCCTAGTTATGCAAGTTTCAGAAAGATAGAAAGATGGTCTCAAGTTGCATACAAGGCAGGACTTTCAAACCTCTGCTGCTTTTCAGCATTGTTTTCCAGCTCTTCATTGCAATTCTTACAAATTCTTCATTCTGAAGGAAGAGACAGGACTCATCATACCATCTTGGCAGGTCTAAGAGCCTTTGGGAAGTTTAGCAGGCAAAACTGCGTAATCTGAGGAACAACCAGAAGTCATTGCTTCTTTTTTAACTGTATGTGTTAAAGTTTCTCGAGTTACCTCACATTTGAGTATGGAAAAATGGTGAAGTGTGGAGATTTGAAAGCTTTTCAAGCTCCATGTCGGATTTTTGCAGCACCAGGCCTGAAGCTTTACCTCCTCTGCTTTATTCATCCTGTAATTCAATTTTCTTTATCTGCTTAGTGTGGGAAATAACTGGCTAGAAATGTTTTGAGAATAAAATCCAAACTTGAAAAATATACAGCTGCCAAGTTAATTGCTCCTGAAAAATAGATTATTCCTCTTTAGATACCAAAGAATACATGAAGGTGCTGTACTGCGTTTTTTTTCCCTTCCTTTCTGCATTAAAACTCTTCTCTTGAACCAATGCAAACCCAGTCGCAATGCAAGTCACTCTGGCAAGTGGTTTTGAAGTTAGCTATAAACCTAGCACCTCATTTTATGGCTTTCTGTAGAGCTTTTAATATAGAAAACATGGCAGTAGCCCATGGATACTGTTTTACTTCATGAGAAAAGTTGTTGGTTGGAGATGAATGAGTTCTGGGTTGTGTTACCACTAATGACAACAGAAATGCTCGCTGACAGTCTGTTCTGTGTTAAACCACAAAAGAATATTTTGCAAGGGCTGTTCTGCTGCTATAAGATTTCTATTTCATTTTTTAACTGCTGATCACCACTATTCTTATTAGCCATGCTACCTCCAAGACTGTCTTGAAAGTCACTCCAAAAGTGACTTACTCCAAAGACATCTTTTTGAGTATAGCACAGAAAAATGAGAGAGGTGAAAATTCCAACCTGACAAATAAGCTTCAAATGTAGGACAGCAGAGTTTTTTCTCTCCCTGAAGGTCTATAATCAAAACAGGATTCAAACTTCTCATGATGTATGACTTATCATTTACTTTCTTCTTTTTAGTAGCTTGAATTGTTCTAAATTAATGCATTCTTTATTAATTAAGAAGGTACATCTTAATTTAAAATGCATTATTTTAATATCTATTTATTTATTTCTGGGAACTCTTTCTTCTTTGTCATTTTCTGTTTTTGGAAGATAAACTTTAAGGCCCAATTCCTCTCTTCTTTCTTGGCTTCAGGTAGGACACAGCCCTGAACGTTGGGCATTTGAGATTCTGAGAAGGTTGTTGTCCTCCCACTATGAATTCCATCCGTGAAGAGCTGTAGTTAACTTTCTTCATGAGAATGAGTAAATAACATGCATATAATTCTTGTTCTCTGGAGAAACAACTGAATACTGATCTTCCCTTATCTTTTCAGTCTTGCACCAAGGTCTTTCAGTTTATTAGGAAGACATTTGTACTTCTAGAACTGCCCCTTGGCTTAGGACTTATCATCTGTCTTCCCCAGTGATACATACTTCATGTTCTCAGTCAGTCTTTAAAACCTTCTTTGAATGGTCTCTTTTGAAGAGTGCTCTGACACCTGTGTTAGATCATGAAAACCCAAGATCTGTATTTAATTGCACTTTTGCACAGTGAACATTTCAGGTGAGTATTTAATATGCCTTCATATATAACAAGTGGTTTGGGCCATGTGTTTTTTCCTGTATGTAAATGTGAACCTTAGCTAGTGATTCACTTGTACCCCTATTCCACATGCAAAATTGCCTCGTATCTTAATGTTTTACTGCGATATTTGTATCAGACATGCAATTTAAATTAAGTCTGCTGCAGAAAAAACTGAGAGCAAAGTTGTGGGATGTTGTGATGAATACTTACTACTGTACATCTATGAGTGTGGACATTTTGATGGATGTGGTAAACAGGACTCAGACAGTGATCAGGGAACAAATCAGCTATTTTGTGTTTGTATAGTAAAAGTTCAGTGTGGCAATTTTACAGCAGTGACCATTCATCCTTTTTACAGCTGGTTGTGATGTGGTTAGTCCCCCAAAACCAGGCAGGAAAATAAACACCACTGCCCAAAGACCAGATTGTGGGAGGGGATACATCTGTAGTGTGAAAATGAAGCCATACAAATTTGTTTATTCCTAAGACTGACCACAGCATAAAATGTTAACCAGTTTATTATAGTGCTTTCAACTTGACTGTTCAGGAGGGCTTGCACCAAGATTTGTGCTGGTTTAATTGGTCAATACACCACTTCTCCCAACTAGTTTCTAGGCTGTGTACCTTGCAACCTGGCTTGCAAGATACAAATCTGGTAACAGTGGGTTACTTCAAACAAGTAGTTGGCTGAATTCTTGTAATTGATACTATTACTACATGTTGTCATGTACTAAAGTAACAAAAAGGACATTTTGGTATTGAGGTATTTGTCGTGTATATACTACTTGATAATACCTACCACCAGTCCCTGGCTTCACATCTGTATGCAGAGCCTGCTTTTTATTGTGTTATACTGGTAACAAATAATGCCTTGAAATACTCAGCTCTTTTTTTAACTCATCTTCGGTGGTAATGAATAAAACAGGTATTCAGGAAGGATATATCAAAAAGTGCATAAAATAGACATAACAAGATAGCAAGTAGAAAATTATAATATTATTTGCTGCAATAGTCAATCCAGTTCCACATAATTTTCTGTGTGATTTTAAGTGCTCTGTATAAAGATAAAATGTGAATATTTTTAAATCTGTAGTTATAAAATACCAATATTCATTATCACTGTGCTTATACAAACTTTCATTGTAGAAAGAGTCGGATGAGGTAGTGGAACACTTCCTATTTTATCAAGCTGGTATAGTAACAGCCCTGGTTTTGTAAGCAAAATGGAGTCATAATCTGGATATGTTAAAGCTTTTTTGTTTGTTGGGTATTGTCCCTGTTCCTCCCCAGTTCCAATGAAGTGACTGAATTTTCCTCCCTCTGAAAGAACACTTAGAGATCAATAAGAAAGTAAATTTACTCTTAGCAGGAAAACAGTTTAGTTATAGCAAGTATGCCAGTTGTGTTTATTTTATTTACATACAAATAAAATTGTTTAAATTTTAAAGATTGTTATTTCAAATCTAGTTGTTTAAACTGATGCAGCTCCACTGTCTCCTATAGAGCTGTTTCATTTGAGCCAGGCAGAAAATTTGGATCATTTCATATCTAAAAAAAATATTGAAAGGAACACTTCCGAAGTATTTATTTTGATTGAAGTAAAACTGTGTGCACGGTTGATTTATTGTTTTTCATTATTATTCCTGTTAGTTATGCAACTGTATCCATACTTTAAGCAACTTGTCTCATTCTTTCCTCCATTACAGATCGAAGTAGTCAATACTTTCAAGAGTGGCACTTCCTTTCAGGGGGCTCTAAGGAGACAGTCCTCCGTCACAAGCCAGACCCAGGATGTAACCAATATTTCTAGCCCTAGTCACGTATCGTTATCCAATGCTCTTTCCTCTCCTACCAGCACATCTGCTGCTGCGGCTGGGCGTGAGTGTGTATTCTTAATGCATCAGACCTACAGAGATGCCAACTTATGTAGCAGTCATTTGAGACTAAGCTACTTTGCCCTTTCCCTTTTCGTCCCGTTATGTTTGCTAGTTTACACGTAGCTAGAAACACATAACATGATTACTTTGTGTACAGTAGATACTCTCCATGATCCATTGCAAGTTTTGCTAACTTGCTGTTAGGATAGGAGCTTCTAGTTGTTTTTATCCAGTGTTTGGAGATTCTGCTTTTATTTGAGGCTTCTGTGTCATGTTTTCTCAGTCTCATTGGATGTATTTTCTACTGCTCATAAAATGTGTACATTAAATGATTCTACAAATATACTGAGTAAGAGAGCTTGAACAGAGAAAAGATCATTCCATCTGGAAGACTGTGTGTAATATAGGTCACTGACATCCAGGAAAGATATACTCTAATTAGCACAGGTACAGGAAGGAACAAAGAAATAGAGAATCTAGTAGATGATGCAAGGCTGAGGCATTAAGGTTTACATGACTGGTGAAAGAGTAGATCAGTTATCACTAAATTCACTAGGAGGTAAGCATCAGGGAAGGAGGGAGCTAGACAGGTTAAAGGGCAGTGTTGAAACAACAAAATAAATGTGGTAATGATTTTCTTTGTTAGAAGAAACAGGTTTATAAACTGTCAAGTCCTGACACAGCTTTCTTTTAGATGCAAACAAAGCATCTAGTGAAGAGATAGTGAAGTGAATAAAAACTTTGAGACAGCTAACAAGAAAGGCTGCTTCGATAACAGTTAAATTCCAGTTGCTCAGGAAGGCTCTTACAGAGAGAACTTTGGTTTTGTAGTTCTACTTATTCCGGACTGTATGTTGCTATTGTGTTTTACAGCATAGCCAGCATGAAAAAAGCATTGAAATTTATAGAATTGGTTCACAAGTTTGTCACTTACTTTACAAAATAATGCAGTATATTCTTTATGCAAGTTTTAATGAAGAGTTGGCCAAACAGCCAAGAAACCAGCGTTGTCTGTCCAACAGAGAGAGGTAAAGCAGACAGAGAAAAGGCAGACGGGCAGACAAGAGAAGGAAATGAAATGCCAGAACTCCCGCAGAAGGAAAAGCAGCTTGACCTTTTCATTCCGTTTGAGCATAATCCCCTCAGTATTTGAACATCAAGCATTTAGACATGCATTAGAAGCTTTGTGGGAAGTACAATCTAAAGGAGAAACTTTGCTTTTGCTAGGAACCCAAAGAGACATAGGGGTACCAACTTTGGCACATCTCCTTGGAGAAAAGTTGTCTTTTGCTGCTTGGCCTTCTACCTTTTACTCCATCAGCACCAGACTTTGCAGGGCACAGTCAAGAGCAGCCAAGTCGCTGAGCTGTGTGCCACTGCCAGGCCACAGGCAGCATAATCTGCTTCTCTGACCTCGGAGCCCACATTCCCTCCTTTCCACAGGTCACAAAACACTTCACACAAACCAGCCTTTCACCAGGCAAACATTCCCCATAATATCATTTCTCCATTGAGGCAGAAAACAGAGAGCAGCTCATTCTGCTGTGGTAAATGTTACAATAACACCCTGCAGCCAGCAGTCTGAAGGGATAGATCTAATAAGATGAAAATGCACAACTTATCTTCCCTCTCTTCTCTCCACTGCAGCAAAGCAACTAAGAATTGAATAGTCTTGTGTATTGACAAAACGCCTTACTAAGTTACGGGGTGAAGTTGATTAATAGGAGAAAGCATAATCTGCTAGTCTTTGATGTCTCTTTTTATTTGGAAAAATGAAAGTGGTCTACGGAGCTCATCAGTTATAGCCACATTTATTCAGTAAAATAAACCCCACGATTTATTTGTTAAGCTACCGAAAGATATGTACCTCCATTGCAGAAGACAATTAGAGATTGAGACTTTTAAATTGGTTATTTTGGACAATTAGTATTTTATGACAATATATATAGAATATATTTATAATGTCTGTTTAGTATCAAACCAGTGTGTGCTTCAAATTATAACCCTTAGGGAAAGTTTTGATTTCTTAATACAATGACAAAAACCGAATGAATGACAATGAAAACTCAAAGAAGAAAATAAATTGCTTTTTAAGTTGTTTCCTATTTACAGTTGGTTCATCTTCTAGAACCTGGAAAACTGTTCCTAATCCAGATGCCACAGAAATGGGGTCTAGTTTTGTCAATTGGCAGTTTCAGAGAAAATTTCAGTTCCAAAGTGCACACCTAGGTCTACCTTTCAGCTAAAATGTGTGTGGTTGGACAGAAGTGGCTTCGTTCCTCTGAGCTGCTCGGAATGAATGAGGCCATAAATCATTACCTTCTTCTGATAGGGAGGAATGGAATCATGGGATAATTATACTTCTGATTTTGAAGCCTTTCCCGCTCTTCAGGAATCTTAAAAATATTGCATGGGTAGATGTATTATGGGGAGTATCAAGGGAAAAACTTCAGGCTATAGCCAAGACAAAAGGGTCTAATATGAGCTACTATCAGGAGGGTTTATTCTCAGAGAAGTGGTGCTCAGCATATTCAGCAATCAGGATATTTTAGGTATCATTTTGGGTGCCCAGAATGCAGAGGTTCTTCTATCAATACTTAAAAATACAAAAATCACATCCTACTCTATTAATAAGAATATGCAGTCTAGTTTCATAGAGCATTTAATGCAGTCCTTCACTAATGATATAGCTTTGAAATCTATAGCTCATTGGGACACCTCACCAATTTCCGAAAATTTATAATAACATATATAATATATGTTGTTATATCATATGATAATATATTAAATAATATAAAATTATTTTCTAGTATGTTGGGCAGATGAATGTTTCATTCCAAGGTTAGTTCATGCTTAAAAAGAAACCTGCCTGTCATATGCAGCCACATCTACAGTGGTTTATGAAAGAGATTTGCAAATTATTACCTGGAAGTTTCAGCTATTCATAAATACGAATTCATTCCAGTCTTTCATAGCATTGGGGAATACCTTAATTCAAAGCAATTTAGACAGAGGAATATTTATCGCAGTACTAAAATTTCCCTACTTCTAGTGATACTTTTTAGCTGTCACTGTATTTTGCCAATAACAAGTGAAAAATGTGTGGCTGTCAGCATTACCTGCGAACAGTGAGGTCTGTATCAGGAGTCTCGTATCTCCACTGAAAAACACTGCAGCTTTATATGAACATAGCGCAAACTTCTGCAAATTGAAACCTGGCATTTTATATACTCGGATAAAAGTAGAACATTTATTTCAATGCACATTAAATCTGCATGCATATGCAATATGCACACATTTAAGCTACAAACGTGAAAGAACTAAGGGTCTGTCTGTAATAGGGTCTCAGCCAAGTTCTCAGGTTTTGTCATGTCCTCTGCAGGGACACACACAGTCTCCTATCATTGGAAAGCTGTTACACTACAGAGTTGGAAGTGGGTTTAGATAGCAGGCCATCCCATCCCAGCTTTGGTTGATAGTTTACATGCATTAATTTTGATGTTTTATTTTGGGAAAACAAAATCAGATTTAGTGGAGCATCTTTTTTACTTTTGAAGCTCAGAATTAGTAACACAAAATGTAAATTTGTGCTTAAAATGAAGTATATGCTGGAAGCCTTTGCTACTACATTGTTTAATTAGGAAGAGGATGAGTACATCTCACTGTACACAAAGTAAACAAGTTATTATTTATCCTAATCTGGTTCTGTCTAGTTCTCACATGTTTATATTATCAGTAGGGACCCCTTCAAAAGAGCATGGTTTCAAACTTCCCAAGACAGACTCACATTTAATATTCCTTTGTCCTTGCTCTTCCTCCTTCCTGTCAGTCTTACATATAGTCTTGACTGTTCCTAAGTGGAAGCAGTCAGAAACTGCAGGTCCCTTACAAAAGAATTCATTTCTTTCATAAAAGATGATAATGAAAAAGTACTGTTAAGTGTTGGAAACATTGAGGGAAAAACCACCAACCAACCAGCCAAACCCCACCAGAAGGCAGCCTCCCAGGTCATGAATCTGCTCCAGTTGCTGTATTTGCAAGTTCCTTTCTCTTTGTCCTGCTGAGGTCCATCACTGTTCTGAGACTTTTAGAAGTGAGTATTTCATATTAACTCTAGCAAGAGTGGCCTCAAACAAGCTATTTGTTAAGAATGACAGGAAAATGTGAGGACTCCAAATTCTATAGCAGCCGATTAAAATGTTAGCAAAGAATCACAACATACTCTCAAATATTTGTCCATCATGTAAATCTCTGAAGGTCTTTTAGGGTTTGGTTGGTTGGTTTTTAAAAAAAAAAATTGAAAAATCAAGGAAATAGTTGAAATTTATCAGACTTCTCAGGAAACTGTCATTTATAGGAAGAAGCTCTGCACGGGCAATATTTGCCTCAGAGTGGTACAAGGGCATCAGCACCTGCAAGTTGTCAAACTAGCCTAAGACACTCAGCAAGCTTCATTCTAGTGCATATTACAGTCCATTTACTAACAGATAATTTTAAAGAGAGAGCTTAATATAGTTATTTGTAATAGTTCTGTTAGAAAATCAGCTTCTTTTGTATCAAGAAAAATTACTTACTGTTCCAGCAACTTTTGCTTTTCTAATTTCTTACGTGTTTAGTTTCCTATAAATGTAGTCATCATTCAGCTGGACAGAATTTACAACTAAAACTTGAGACGAGGTCTAAAGTTTGGATCAGATTTTCTCATGAAGAAAAATGGGAACAAACTTCTTAAAAAAACCCCACAGTTCTCTGTTTTAATAAACGTCAAGGCCAAGATTACTGCCAAGTATTGATGAACGTGCAGATCCCAGAGCAAGTCAAGTGGGCATACCAGCCTCAGGGAAGATGTTGGTTGCTTTCTGTGGAAGCACGGATTAACTCTCACTTGAGGAAGTGCAACAAGCAGAACTTTACAAAGTCCACATCTGAAGTTATGTTTGTAGAGGCTGCACCATTTGGGAGCATCATCAAACTAGAGACAGGGATACCATACTAAAGCTTAGATGTTCCTACTGGTTATAACCAAGTTTTCACAATCCTGCTGGGATGTGCAAGATCAAATTCAACTTTTGTAGCTCTTCCCCATAGGGAAACTAAGTAGGTTTAAAGTCTAAATGCAAACCCGAGTCCTCAAAAGGAGCTATAGCATGACAAGAAGGTTTAGACTGCCAATGCAGAAATACATTCTTTACAACAGGGTTGCATAGTATATGTCAACTCTGCCAAATCTGATACCAAAGTGTCAGACTCCATAATTTTGCAACAATCCTGTAACAAAGAAGATGTGATATGGAAGGTGGAAGCCCTGCTTGTGATTCTGATCTCATGCCCTAAAATTCAGTGCAATAATAGCCAGGTGAACCTTTTGCAAAATGAGACTCAGGCCTGAGGAGTTCACAGAATATGCAGGTATTCCATTGCTGCATGTGGTTTGACTTTTCAGCAGCTCTTACTGGATTTACTGCATATTTATGTCGAAAGAAGAGAGTAGCACAGATAATCTTGTGCATCTGTTTCACTCATCAGAGCAGGAAACTTCTAAAATGTAGTGGGAATTCTATCTTTGAATTTGTTGAACTTCTGCATCATACAATCCCGAGCATTCTAGCCACAGCACTTAGAAGTGACTCCAACACATTTAATGTCTATTCTTGTGGATACCTAATGTCATTCTACTCATATAAAGGTGGGAGAATTCAAAACTAAACAAAACCAAATATAGTGAAGATAGGCCTTCTGTTTCAAAGCTTTACATATGCAGTAGTACTTGACCAAACTCATTTTCCTTTGTATAGTTATAGTCTTAATATAGAATAGTATCAGTTACACCTAAGAGTTGGCATCTCTTTGCAAAATTGACCTCTTGTTTACAATTTATACTAATCACCTTACTGATCTTTCAGTATTGAATTTATTTGCTTCTGCAGTGCCCTACTCTCTACTGTCTGAATATTAAATGTGTTTGTTTTCCCAGAGGGCTAGAGAACATTGGACAAAAGGGTTCAGCAGGAGAGAGTGAAATAAAAAGAGGTTGTGAGTCTTTAACCTTGAGCCTGAAATGAATGTGAACCAAACTCAAGATACTTGGCTTATATGAAGCCAGGTAAACATTCGAGTATAAGCCCACACACTACCAACCATAATACATCTGTTGATGGTTAACAGGCCTTGTGTATTTTGCCTAGATTGTTGTACTTAGGAGTGAGATTCTGAATGTCATCTTTTTTCTTCTGATGGGAAAAATCTGTAGTATCTAAAATTCTATTTCTTTTATTTTTCTTGCCTGATGCAGTATACTAAATCTAACTTTCAAGGTGGGATGAAACTGAAGAGTTTTTTCTATTACAGCTACAGAGAAGAAAGAAGTGGAAACTTATAGCAGTGTCAAAAATGTCCTGAAGTGTTGTCCCCGCAGTCTTTTGTTCAAAAGCAGTTCATTTTTTTTCTGTTGTCTCCATTACTGTGAGAAAAGGGAGCTGTATCACTTTGTTTGTCTTTCCTTGGCATTGTCAGAATCATAAAGTAACATCATGACATGAACTTACATAGCTCATAATAAACCAGCACCCTCTGGGTTCTATCCATCATGGGTACGTCCCTGCTTTTACATGCTATAGACCATAACATTATATGAAAGTTCATCCGCTTTATCTTCAGAAAAGTAACATGAACTTTGTTTCAGCAAAGCCCCTGAACATTTTTACACCAGATATTGGTTCAAGTCTTGAACTTAAGCATGTACTGAAAGAATTTATTGCTGTTGGGTCAAGTAACTCTGGGTAAACAGTGGGGTTTTCTTGTTCTCAGCTTAAATATAGTAGAATATTCCACGGAAATTAGAACACCACTTTTGTATCCAATAAACCTTAGCTTCCACTAACAACCATAATGAAAGGAGCAAGTTTGTTCTTATAAGCAATAATTTTATACATTGGGGCCAGACTATGTACATTTTGGATTACATTGTAATGCAGAAATTCTGTCACTGAGTGAGGTGTGACGCTAAAAACATGAACATTTTCTTTTAGATGCCAAGCTAAATATGCAAAATTTAAAGTTGGGGAGGGAGTTTCTCCTTAAGCAAAAAATCAGTGGAAAATGCATATGCATGTCTTAAGGGATATTTTAAGAACAGAAGGTAGTTTTCTACAGCTCCCTAGTGAGGAAAGTTTATTAGAAAGCTAACTTTATGTATTCTCAGCTTTAGGGTTCACCCAAGTTTGGCTTTTGCATTACCACAGTATTCATAAGATTAACTACTTTAGGTATCAGCAAATCTGAACTAGTTCTAATCTTTTCACTAAAAATCAGTAAGAACAATTAGAAGCTATTTTATTCACATCTAAATGTTCCTGTAAGACTGCACAGTCCGTGCCAAAACTGCCACAGATCCTCACACTAAGGGATACAACTGCTGGCTGTCTGTTCTGCAGTTACAGACTCTGTGTAAGCATGTCCAAGCAGACGATGTTAGTGCACTGTTTCCTCTCAGTGGATCCTTTGTTCAGGCAGTCACTGCTGAGTACCAAATTCAGGTCATGGCAGGCAGGTTTTCGTAGCTGGCTTTCACATACAACCTAAAGCTACAGTTTTCCCTCAGCTGTGTAAGTTGTTAAGTCAGCTAGTTAGACTGTTTAAAAGCTTGGTATGAAATGCAACTTGAATGCCAAGTTTTGGTATGAAATGCAATATAGTTCCTACTAGGGAACTTGGAGCCTCATAAATTGAAATCGGTTCCTTCCTTGCTATAACCCACAGAGGTTTAAATGCAGTTTGTGTGACTTGAAGAAAAGCTTTATTCTGTTGGATTCTTCTGGATCTGTTCAAGCACGATATCAAATTGTAAACATTTTATTGAAATAAAAATTTACCTTTATTGAAAAGAATCCAGCTAGCAAATAGAACCTAAATGTATGCAATAAGAAATGGCTGTATTCAAGAAAATGAAATTATTTTGTTAGTTGACATGATCTAGCAAATAGCTGCAACTGAATGAGATGACTGTTATTTTTAGTTAGGTAACAGAAATAATAGATGGCTTTGCAGAAAATGTCACTGTATCAGCCCATACTATAAAGCAAGTGTATTGCAGTTTTCCAATTTAAAATAGGGCAATGTAGTAACATGTTTTAAAGATTGCCTTGACAAAACATACTATTCTGTTTTGCTTGTTTAGACTATATTACTTTGCACCTTAAAATGCAACATAAAAAGGTATAGATAATGAGGGAATTAGTATGTCACCTCTTCCCTATGAGTTCCAATCCTGTCTTTAGTAATGCAAATGAATCTCTTCTCTCAGTGTGTTCAGGATAGAGCCATCACATACTGCAGCACAGCTTAAAGAGATTCAGCTCTCATAAACCCCTAGTTTGTAACTCTGGGGGCTGTGCCAAAGAGGTGTTAGGTACACTCTATGATTGTAACCTGTACATTTATTCTCATCTTCCTTTTGTCTTGCACCTCTGCCAGCCTCCTAAAATCTTCTAGTATACCAGCATCTGGACTAGCTGTTCTGTACCACTCCAATCCTTTTATTTGGAGCATAAGCAGTCCCATGAACTACTTTTTGTGCCCCACTGTTACCAAATATATATGTACAAATGAAAAGAAAAACGTTTGGACTGAGTGAAGGCCATGTATCTTAAGATGGCATGACTGACTTCTATTAGCATTTTTGAAAGATGATAAATATCCAAATTAGAGAACGTAAATGAGGATAAAGTTCAAAGAGATCAAAGTACAAGTCAGCGCCTTCTCAGCTGTGCTGAAATTCCGTACAGATTGGACAACTCCCACCACAGGAGCAGCTAGACTCCACAGCTGTAACACTGTGACCCCATGCCATGACTGAAATGCAGTCTGCCAATTGAAAGAGGAATTAAAGCTTTACAAATTAGGGGTGTATTAGGCTAACCGATAATGTGCAGCATATTTATGTGTAAAAAGATACATATGCCAACCACAAAACCATTTCAGATGTGTGTGGAGAAGCTTTCACAATGCCTGCTTGCACCTTTTCTGCCTCTGCTTGTGCTTTGGTCTCCTCTCTGAGAAATGCTAAAAATTCACTCATGGACTACATGGAAGTAGAAGGATAGAACTTCATACTTAGTCATAAAACATTTGCCAGCAGATCACGTTTTGCCATTCTGTTTTTCCTCTCTGCCCCCACCTCCCTCTTTCGAAAAGTTATGTTTTTTTCAGCAGTAAACCAGCACAAACCTTCCCTTCTTTTCAGAGCTGGTAGGTCACTGGGGTACAGGCAGCATCCCTCCCTTTGCCCTCCTGCAGAGGACTTACTGCCCGCACTCTGCAATGCTCCTTGCTCTGTTCCTCTCCTTTTCTTCTGGGAAAGCACTCTGCGCTATCCCTGACACTCCAGTGGGCTGAGCCTTGCAGTTCATTTTCATGTGTTCTTACTGTCAGGGAGTTAATGACAAGAGCCTGACCCTGGCATCACTCAGCTGACCTAGTTTAAAGACTGCATATATGGCATAAATTTTATCGCTTCCAGAATTTAACTTCACAGTTTTACAACTGAGACATAGAAACCAAAAAAAACTTGTTTAACAATGCAATCCAATTCAACCCAACAATCAATACAGTATTTTATCACATTTTATATATATTAAAAAACTAAATGGCTAGAACAGTGGGTCTATACTCGAGTGTTTACCTCACATATGCATGAAGGAAAAATAAAAGTTGGTTCAACAATACTATGTTCACATTATCCAGGCTTCCAAGTGTAGTTGTTGTGTGCAAGTTATCTCTGTTCATGTGGTAACTGTGAATTTTTTTTTTCCCTGTGGTAGCATGATTACGCTTAGTATTTTGTCTGCTTGGCTTTTTGTGCTCTTGGCTGCCCTCATTTAGATTTTGCTTTAAAACATTGATATTAGTTCTAGTTTTTACACTTGGCTTCTGTGTGTGTCTCATACGTACTCATCCAACCGTGTCTGTTCTGTGCTTTTCTGTTTGTGAAGTGTGATATGTTATGTGTAATGTTTTTTTAACAATACAAAAGAGACTTTTTTAATTAAAAAAGCCTTCCTACTACTCACTGCAAAACTATCAACATGCATGGTTTTACATTTGCATTACAATTAACACGGCTTGTCTTTTACTAGGGATGTACCACACGAGTGGACGTTCGCTTTCTTTAACCACTACTTCCCATCAGTTCTTTGATGGCTTTAAACTTGATGTATTTTAATATTGCAGTTGATACAGATATTCAAAATGCACATAACTGAGCCACTTGTTTATGCACATAACATCCAGAGACTGTGGACTTCAGCTGCCTGCACTGCCCTAACCATACGCTACATTTTTCACAAAGTATTCTCTAGCACAGTGTCGCCCTTCAAAGGCGCTCCCTCTGACCCCTCTTTCCTTCTCTCCCCCCAGATCCGCGTCGTGAAGGCATTCCGTAGCTCTCTCTATGAAGGTTTAGAAAAACCAGAATCTAGAACCTCTATTCACAACTTTATGACTCATCCTGAATTTAGGATAGAAGATTCCCAGCCCCACATCCCACTCATTGATGACACAGACCTAGAAGAAGACTCTGCTCTCAAGAAAAACTCGAGTCCACCGTCTTCGCTGAACAAGAACAACAGTGCTATCGACAGTGGAATAAATCTTACAACTGATACAAGTAAATCAGCTACCTCTTCTAGTCCAGGAAGCCCAATACATAGCCTGGAGACATCACTTTAGCTGAAAAGGTCACTGAAAAAAAAAAAAAAAAAAAGGAAAAAAAAAAAAAGAAGTAAAATAAAATAACAACCCCCACAGCAACCGAAATATATAAATATATATATTAAAAACATTGCTGGCTGAAAAGCTGTTTGAACTCTTGTTCACTCTGAGGCAAGTGAATGAATTGTTGATCACAATGGTTTTGGGGAAAGAATGAATGGCTGATTTACATAGCCCCTCCCTTGTTCCCTGTCAGACAAAACCACCCCTCCTGCATGAACATACTGTACACTTCTGGCCCTTCTTTCTCTCCTTTGGTTTCTTTTTCTTCCCTTTTGTTTTTTCCTCCTTAAGCAGGAACTGCAGAGGACTTCTTTCTGAGGCTATTTATCCAATTCACTGGTCTGTGAGTTTTTTGAAATGCTTGTGTGGCATGGACTCAATTGTATAGATTAATTTAAATAACTTTTTTGAAGTTGCAAAGCTTAACTTGCACAGTAGATTTGCACCAGTTGGACAGAGGAACGTAAACATTTATGAGACTATATATAGAGATATATACATATAAGTATATACATAATTAATTATACATATGTATATATCTATCTATATATAAATAGTTATATATATAAAGTTTCTTTGTTGGCATGTTGCCTTGTTTCTGCTCAAATTGCTCTATTTTAACTTATTTATGTCCTAAAAAAAGAATGTAATTTGTTTACAAACCTGTAGATAATATCCTTAACTATTTGTAGGATTAAGAAAGCACTTCCTGCCGAAGTAGTATAAAACTGGCTCAGCTCAGCTCATTGAAAATGTCTGTAATATCGCACCCTGGATATTTTATTACAACCGTGCTCTGATTTCTGCCTGATTTTTTTTTTTCTTGGGTGTTAAATAATGTAGATACTGCTAGTAGATAACAAAAGAAGCCAAAATACAACACATTGGATGTAGCATTGTGATCCTGTATACAGGGAGGTAAACCAGGCTTCCTTTGTTTCAAATAAAAATCAAAATTATCAGGTCGTCTCTTCCCCCCAGTAATATGCTTGACTTTGTTTTGGTGCAACATACACTAAAGGAGGCTGTTTCATTCTTTTAACATATGGCAATGGCTTCCAAAACTATTTTTAGAGAGATATTATATGAGTTTATAAATATAATAAATTATATTTGGGTTGTCTATATGGAGATAAAAACTAATGTTAAAATATTGTGATATATTGTGTTAATCCCTTTCAGTTAGTACTTTAGGCATTGATTTCCTTACTACTTGCAAAGTATGGGCTGTTGGCATTTTGGATGAGAACCACTGTAGGTTGTTGCTTTGATTTTTTTAAAGGAACAATATAATTTCTGCACTATTAGCTCTGAATGAAACTTTATGAATTGTATATTGAGTTGTGCTTTGTGTGATTTTTTGTTTTTTTTCACTGGGCTTGTCTTCCTGTAGTCTCAAGGTATCACTGTAGTACAGTCCTGCGTTATTGTACCTTGAGCTTTCTATGAAGAAAGCTGTTTAGAAAACCTGCAGTATGGAGGGTGAAAAAGGAGTTTTCAAGATGGTAACAGCCCTGATAACATAAAACTCACGAGCTTCTAATTGCTTTGTCAACCACTTGAATGCTAAGCACTTTGTGGATCACAGATTTTTCAGAAGTAATTTTTGTATTTAATATAAAGTTTGCTTGGAGACTTTTCAGCATATGATCTTTTTCCGTAACTGTACAGTGCAAAAGACATTTTGAATTACAGAATTGATTATGCCAGATGTGTCGAAAAACACTCTCAAACTAGCTTGATAAATTGATTTGTTAAGGTCTTACTGGTTGTCTTAGAGTTGGCTTGTAAAGTGGTACATCTCTGCAGTCACAAGCACTAAACCATGCCAGAACTCTCCAAAACAAGATTAGACTCATGGCCAAACTGCAGACTGAAGTGACTAAAACGTTTTCAGGGTGCATCAAGACTATTCAGCCAGGTAACGCTCTAATCAGCTTGACTTGCCAGCTTCCGGACTCTTGTGTAGAAGCTTGAATGTTTTCTGACTCAAAGTCTTAGTTCGCTATCTGATCCAAACCTTTCACTCAACAGCAGAACAGGTCTTTTGACGGCATATACAACTCTCTCTTCAACACATAGTGTGACCCGTTTCTTAACAGTAAAAAGCTAGCATGGAAACATAATTATTTAGCTAACTCCTAGCAACAAAGTGATTGAAACTCAGTCAGGATTGTTCGCTTTGTAAATATGGTGATTAACCTTTGTATAACATGTATTGGGTTTCTATGGCCTATTTGGGATATCATATTCAGAAGAAAAAAAAAGTGTTATCTATTTACAGGGAAGTCTCTAGCTTTGGACTTGAACATCTACAGAAGCTACTAATACTGGAACAATTTACTTTCAGCATCTTCACACTGACTGTTTGCCTTTTTGTTTCCAAACACTCTTCATGTTTTCTCTTGGTTTCATTTGTCTTTCAATTCTCCTGTAGGAGTACCCCTCCCTAAGGTACCATTTGCAGACTTGAAAACTGTTAAGACAATGAACACTGCATTCTGTGTATATATAGTAAAACATATATAAACTGAGATGCATAGGAAACTTGGGCTTTTGTGAGCAGAGACTGTGCTTTATGTATATGATAAATGATAGATTTTTTTTTTAAAGCAGAATAGCTATGACCTTTCAACTACAAGTCGTGCATCACAATTCCTTTCTTTTATTGCTTGACCTCTCTGTGATGGGAACAATGGATCAAAAACCAAAATGATCAGTTTGTTAAAATTCCCTGCAATATATAAATGCTCGCTCTCTACGTACTGTATTTAGCAGCATGAGATTTGTGGACAACAATACAGTGGTACATTGGCAATCCATCCCACTAGGGGTTATTAATATATGTTCATTCATCTGTTTTTATGAATTTTTTTATCTAGACAATAATTGTAAATAAAGAACTTAACTCTGTCTGTTCATTTAATACTATGCAAAAGGTTATGCTTTCTATTGTTATTCTTATTCCTACAGTGTGATGCTGGAATGTTTGTGGTTTCAAAAAACAAAAAACCAAAAAAAAAAAAAAGACAAAAGTAAGTAAAATATGTGATGTAAATTATTTTATAGTTTGAAACAAAATGATGAAGTTTTACTCTTGCTGCTTTCTGTCTAATAGATCTCTCTTGGCAGGAGCACAAGTGGAAAATTTAAAGAAATAAATTCACAAAGCAGCATGAACAATAATGGTCTGAATGTAACAGCTTTCTTTATTTTCACCTGAAGTCATTAGGATTAGCTGTGGATTCCCACCGAGGTATTTTTAATGGAGAGGTGTATATAAAGCTTGTGGACTGGCAGCAAGAAGCCTACTCAGCAGTCAGTGGTTACACTTTCAGTACATCCTGGCCATGAGCCAGACCAGGGTGCTTCCAGTCACTGCCCTACTATGGGCCAGGGTAATGCCTAGAAAGATGACTTGGTCCATGCTGAGGTGGTGGCGCACAGTGAGTGGCTGATGTGAATGATGCTGCAGTGAAGTCACGCAGAATTAGTACAGTAAATTTGTGTCTGAAACAATTGATTTAATTTTGGTCCTAAAGCCAACAGACATGGAACTCTCTTTTCCTATCACTTTGGCCCATGGGGTATCCCTTCATTTGGATATATTTTTTTTCATCTCTTTCCCCCTCTGTCGCAATCAGAAAAAAACAGGGAGTTCAGTCCAGGACTTGTGTTCTGCCATTAAGAACTTAAACACTGCATATGCAGTACTAGGGCAAAATAAGAGCCTTTCCATTCTGGTGCTTAGACCCTCAGCCCAAAGTTCCTTCTTATTTTTATAGCTTAGACTAATGCTGTTGTTCCATAAGCTGCAGTACAGCCTATGGTCGTACAGGCAACTGTACTAGCAACAGCAAGGTTTTGAAGTTAGCTAAGCAGACATAGTGGGCTGAACTTCTCACACAAGGTGTAAGGTGAGTGATTATCATATAATGTCATTTTTAAAGGTAAAATACTTCAACTTTCAGAATTTCCTGTTTTCCCACCTTGATTTCAAGCTTTTACCCACAAATTCTGTATGATGAGAAATATTTGATAGCGGCCAAAACTACAGTGAAATAGTACTGCAGTGGGAGATAAGTTACCAAGAAATAAAAATGTATTTAATACGGTAAATTCAACAAAAACCCTACAGAAAATAGTTGTTCATTAACAGATTTCTTATTTTAATTGAGCTTTATAACTGGTTTGGAATTAAACGGTTTTCTGCTTTGATTTTGTGAGCTCAGCCTAGGTAATGATCTGGAAATATTTATCTTCTAACTCTCTGTCACTCACTTAGCTCCTCCTTACACACATACCTTTATTTACAGCCTCAGCCCAAGGGCTTTTGCAGCACTGCTAACAAGTATCTGTGTGTTGAGGTGTTAGTAAGAAAGAGGACTGTGGCTGCAGGGTGCGTTTTAAGCACTGAATATCTGTTAAGCTTCTGTCAGCTTCAGAGATGTATTTTATGAGTTGTACCTTCTCAAAAATGTTTGTGAAATACTTCTTAGCACAGCATGGATGTGAGTTGTACATGTGAATTTAGAAGAATAACATGAAATTCCCCACTACCCTGACTTCTTATTCTGCATCAGATTGAAGATTCAGAAAGGCACATAGTGTTTGAAGTTACTAGTCCATCGCAGTGAACTAAGACTGATGTCCTGATACAAAATAAGAATGACATGGTTTATTTTTGCTCTTCTTCTCACACCCATATGAAATACACTTCTGTGAAGACAAAGAGGGTAGTTGTGCATGCCTTAATAGAAATATCAGGTGCTGATCATGTAGACTGATGCTACACTAAATGCTACTATATGTATTTGTTTGATGCAGATATTACTGAGATGGAATGGGAGAAATGGTTCACAAATAGTGCATGAAGGAGAGGCAAAGAGAAAAGTGAGGGAAAGGAGGGAAATGCAGGTGCTTGTAGAGTTTGCTGTATAATGAAATGGAATGAAATAAAATCCTAGTTGTTTGTTATTGGCTTGATCTAGGAACTGAGTTTGAATACAAGAGGTACTGAAGTAGTATTCTCTGTCTGCCAGCCTTTTCCAGCTTCAGTCCAAATTCATGAATAGGCTGAGGTTCCCAAAGTGAGGTCTAGACCTCTAGCTGGAAAACAGATGTAACAAACTCTTGCTCAGCTGATAGCCCAAACCTGACATCTCTTTTGCCAGAAGTAGATGATCTCCAGCATCCCCTTTTGTGGTACAAAAATAAAGGACACATTTGTGGTACTGGGTTACACTGAAGTAAGTGTAATCTTAGCAACACATTTACTTACACAGGCTGTGAGAGGACCAGGGTTCAATACTTCCAACTTCCTGGTGGTAATACTGTATTATTAGAGTTGCTTCTGAGGAGCTACAAAAAGGTAAGCAATAGACATTTCCTATTTATGTTTCTATTCCAGCAGCTCCATGTCTCTGCTCCAGTGTGCGACACTGGCATAATAAAATATGATATTAAGAATTACATAATAAAATGTATTCATGGCCCAGATCAGGACTAGGGTCCACGTGTAAACTGTCCTGGATTATAAACTACAAATCCATATTTCTAATTCTATTGGTACATGAAATCTGTTTAGGGAATGCTCAGTTTTGTTCACCAACACATTGATGTAAGAGGTACTAAATAAGATAAAGAAGCGTCTGGTTTTGTTTCTCTTTCTACAAACAGGTATTAACAGGCATATTATGATCTAACCTGATGGGAACTGAAGAGAAATAAGATTAAACAACTTGGTAAACAAGGCAGACTAGAAAAAAACAAACCAGGGGAAATACAACAACATTTTCTCCTATATGTTCAAATAAATTTTGATTATCAGTGTATCTGGGACATTACATTTGCCTGGTACCAACTGAAGTGTTCGATTCCAAGTAAGGGAATGTACTTCACTCATTCTGTCTGTGATGGATTTGTTCTCTTTTCAAGCAAATGATAAAGCACCTCCCTCTATCTCTTGTCTATGTGAATTTAAGAACCATTAGCAGTTGATCTGGTATAAGCAGCGTTGGTACAGTAATGAACATTAGCAAGCAAGTTATGTAGCTTTCTTGACAGAACTTTCTAAACCATTTGCGGTATCTGTTGAAGAGGACCCTGTATGCATTTGTAAAACCTCCTGGTCCTTTCATCAGGTTGTTTCAAGTTAGTCAAGATTTGGGAGATGCATTTTAAATAGCTTTCTAGAAAGATTAAAGAAAATGAGACAACCGTTATTTGATGACGAACCACAGGAATATATTACCAATATGTTCTCATCAAAACATGTCAACTAGGAAAGCTTTCTTATGCTTACTTTGCATAGCTATAATGAATTATTAATTTGATCCATGTCTGGAATTCTTTTCTAAGAGACAAAGATGACAGGAGTTACAGAAGATAGCTACCTGTCTTTGTGTACTTAAAAAGTGCTTTGTGTTTGGGATGCAACTGAATCAAGTGGAATGCTTTCTGTCAGAGAGGAGCAATGCTGAACGCCTAACACTATTGCATAGCTACCTATGATAAACTTGCTATTCCACCAAAAAGCATCATGTGCCCTTATGTGCCAGCACTAGTGTTTATGTAGTTACATGGCTGGAACAGACTGTTTGTCTGCTGGGTTTTTACTGTTCCTGGATAATTTCCCCTGCTTTCTAGCCAGTTCCATGACTGGTCTCACCATATGGTTTGGTGGGGGCTCGTGCTGGGGCAGAGAAGAGAAGCAGCAGCAACAACTGATCATAGAATCAAACTGCAATTGTTTCAGATTAAAATGACTGTTCTACCCAGCCTACAACAGAGGGAATTGAACAGATGCCTATGGAGCTCCCTATACCCCAAAGAGAGGGCATTCAGTGCCTGTAACTGTCTGTCTTGCCATTAAGGTACCAAGCCTATCATAGAGAATTATGGTTTCACAAGCAAAAATGCAGAGTCACAAGCATCTGTTTGGTGGCTGCTCTAAAGCAAAATTATTTTCTGCCACACAGATGCTTGCATCTCACAAAATACCATCGCACTTCACGTTAACAGCCATTCTTGCTGGAGTACCAGCAAGGCTGGGGAGAATGAGCTCTGTGGCTGGAGGATGTACTGCACTGGCCGCAGCTGGGGAAGCCGTTTCTGGCTGCATATGCACCCTTTTGGTGGAGTTTACCATCAAGAATTAAAATCACTTTTAGTTGGGTTTATTATCCTGTTCTCTCTGCTTGTGAAGGATTTGGATATTTTCAGCATTTTTCTATTACATTTTTCTGTATTATTACTTAAACCTTGAGGTGATAAAAATGGTCTTAGTGAAAAATGCCTTTTTACCTATTTCCTTTTATTAATAGCCTATTGTCCTGGGTTAACCCACAACGCCTATATCCCAATCCCCCTGTATCGCACAATTCCTGGATATGAATTATGTTTTCATTGAATGAGAAAACAGAGAAAAACCCCATGTTCTTTTTCAGTGCAAGGAGAGAAGCACTACCTAATAATGTCAAAGCATTTTGTCTCCTCAGTGTTCCTGCCCATCCAATCCTGTAGTACATTTTGTTCCTAAAAAAAGTGCAGGCTGCTCTATAATACGTCACTGGCAGAGCATCCTTATGCTAATAGTGAGCTCCTACAGCAGAGTGGAAATCTGCCATCCCTCCAAACATCAGACGCTGAAAATGATAGCTCATAGAACATAGAATTTCCTCACATGGGGGCATATTTTGCTACCTAGTTATAGTCAATAAAATGTTTGATTAAGATATACATTCTTTGTCAATGCAGTCTCACCATACTTAAGTGTTCAGCTGTAGTCTTGAACCCTGAAATGGGATGAAACTGTAGTTGCAATTTGATCTTCCTTCATTTGATAGCTCATGTAAGACCCTTGCTATGTGATCCAAAACATATCTTTATGCAAACCCAAAATACCCCCCCCACATTATCTACGATCCCCAACAATCTAACGTTTTGTAGGGAACTCAGACTAACTCAGGTAGTTAAACCTTGTATCCAGTGATGTCTCCTTAATTATTTCTACAAAACATCATTCAAAAAATGTTATCAGATTAGAAAAAAGATGAGTCTGGTTTTAGAAAAGATCAGCTGGGCTCAGAAAACACCAATTCTTGAAGTTAAGACTTCGCAGGCACAAAGAAGAAGAGAGGAAGCTTTTACCATGGTAGCAGCTTTAACAAAATACCACGTTTGTTCTGAGGCTGCAACTAAATGGTGTCAGCAGGACAGAAAAGTCAGCATAGCTCTCTCCATTTGCTCTCCTTACTATGGCCCTGTGAAAATCAGCTTTGAAAGTGTCACATGAACACCATTTTAAGAAAATTTCTAGTAAGCATATGTAAGGAAATAGTTAAAAAATTCCTAACATAACAAGAAAGTTTGCTAAAAAGAAAGATAAAACTAAAACTGTGGGCTTTACTTGAAAGTTGATTTCCTTTGAAAGTGAGCCACAGTGTAATACTTGTTCTCTGGTTTTCAATATCTCACAGTTACTATTACTCTTTAGTTCGCTTTCCAACTAATAGACCACAGATATTTTATTTCTGTGACCATCTCTTCCCTGCTGTGACTTCACCCAAGCATAAGCTTTCTCAGTAGTGTTATCAGTGCTTTTTTGTATGTTGCTTCAGAGACAGGAGGCCAGTTTGGGTGCAGGAGAACTATGGACTTTTAATTGCATAGATTTTTGCTTTTTAGTATACCTTCGCTGATGTGGAAGCCCAGAGTACCTCAGTGTGAGAAGACATGTCCTGTGATTAAAAACAATCCTTGATTATAAGCAAGGCATGCATTAATGTTACGATAAATTGCTGTCTAGAGAGGCAGAATTAAGATAGGAATTGCCTACACTGGAAATCAGTTGGATTTTAAAAACCCTTCTGATATATCTCAAAATTCATTTAAAAACTCAACTCGGTCAGACTCTCTTACTGCTCAGCCTTGTGCTTAATCCGCCCACCTCAAGAAATGATGTGTGTTTAGTATTGATGTTGAAGATTTTAAAGCATGTTCATGCAGAGAAAGGGCACTGATGTATTGCTTTAGTTTTAAGGGAGATACGTTTGAGTTTGGTGCTTTTTTTGTGGGTTGTTTTGGTTTTATTCAAACCTCCTCTTGTATAGTAGATCTCCATTTCCCTTTGCAATGATAATTTTCACTTTCATTATATCAATTCATATTCTATTCCTTGGAGTAACTTTGCGGTTAGGATTTTCAACCTGTTCTTCAGTTTCCAGTTCTGCAATTAAGAAAGCATGCAACTCATTTTCTGTGCTTCTTGTGGCATTAAAAGCTGAGATAGATAACACCATAGCAGTGTTGCCAACAGGATTATTATGGTTTGGTTTCAGACGTAGGGCAATGCCAGGCACAGGTTTTTGAATAAAAAAGAGCTGATTTCCAGTCAGAATACAGAGATGTGCTTTTTGATATGGAAAGCTGGAAAAAACCACCCAAAGCAGTGTTACATTTCCAGAAACTATGGTGATCTGTTCTTGTCCCTACAATCTCTGACAAACCCTCAGAGGTTTGGATTGAAAAAGCTGGTATTGTACACATGCAGTGTCACACGAAGGCTTCTAAACCTGTCAGATTTGTACAATACCTGTTAACCTCTGTACCCCATCTGTATGGAGCAACAGAAACAGCTGCCGAAGAGGGATGACAGAAGGGACATTGGACCCAATATGAATTAGAACAGGATCTTTTAGAAACTTGATCTCTCAAGATTTGGACTGCATTAGTCTCTACCGAAAGAGAACGAAGAAAAGCTGTGCTTTGCATATGAGAGCCACAGGAGAAAAGATTCTGCTGCATTCATAGAACAATTCCTGAGTGATGCAATTATAAAAATCATAACCTGCTTTTGTTTTAAGTATTGTACATAATAACAGCCTGAATGCTCCAGGATCTGGGGCCTATGGTAATGCATGTGCTAATAACTGTCATGATTCCTCATACTTAATTTTCATAATGCAGATAAAATCCCTGACAGTGGCACCGGTGTGGGGAGAGGGTATTCCCCACAATGTAATGTCCATGATACAAGAAATACTCTCTTTCATACAGAGTTAAAAATACAGCTGGTACGACCCAGGTTTTAAGAACATGTTATGAATAACAATAGAGAAAATGAGTATGAAATCAGTGGGGCTCTGATTATCCACAGGCCCTACAGCCCCCATGGCACAGTGTCACCAAAGTGCAAGTATTTGCTCTGTGGGTTTATTGAATCACATACACATAACGGTTGCTTTCACCACATCAGCACTGGAGAATGAGTAACTTACAAATGATTTTAAGTTCATCTTCAAAATGAATTTTTATTTCTCTAGAATAGAAACTGTTCATTCACCCATCTTAGATGCCCTCAGCATTGATTAAAATACAGCTTGAGAGCCATTTGCCATTAGAACTGAATCTCATGAACTGCATCTCATTGTGTAAGCTGCCACCACCACAGAGAGAGCAGATTATCACTTGAAACACGCTCTTCAAGCTTCACTAATTCTCGGGAAATGCTGAGCTTTGAAGCAGTCCCTGATATGTTAAATTATTCTGATCAAAAGGAAAAACTGTTTCCAAGAATTGCTTTTGCGTTCTGATAAATGTTCCTTTTTTAACCCCCTCCTCCCAGTTTTCTGTTGGTTGCTTTAGTTTTGTATTTAAACTGTTGCGGGTGCTATTTTTGTTTTGGCAGCATTAGATTATACACCAGTTCAGGAGGGTTTTGTGGGGTTATTTAAAAGAACCCCAAACAAACCATGCTGAATAGCAATGTAGATGGTTATATAAATTCCTTGGACACTTTCTTTGTTGGGATTCTTTTCCATTTGGTTTAAATATGGCTGGAAAAAAGGCTGATAACAGTCTAGTGACTGAGTAATACATTTTTAAATCCTTAGGAATAATATGTAAAAACTTTTCTACACAAAAATAAACAAAATCATCCATCTTGATGATAAGAAAAGTAACATCAAACCATTCTTAGCTTTACATGGAGCTAAAAGACTAGCTCTTTTTCACAGGCAGCTATTCCTGCATGTGATTCACAACCCTTTGCAGGAGCACTTGATCTGCTGTAGCACAGATAAGCATAATGCACATCACAAACGTTACTCCAGATGTTACTCACTGGTGAATGCGTAGGATAAGTGACAGAAGAACATTGAGGCATGACAAGGAGGATGAACTAAGAAGATTGGGAAGCTGCAGGTTGTTGAGATGAAAGATCTTTGCCAAGGTGAAGAATTGTTGATTGGCTTGCGGAGTGTACCAGACTTGAGGCTGTAAATTGGGTTCCTATAGCCAGAACTTTGTGCCCTCGGCGTGAGAACACGATGTTTCTACGCATCATACAAATGTAGCTATAAGCTCCAAATAAGAACGCTTCTGATTCCTTAAAAAGCAGGGGAATAGCATACCCTCCAGCAGGCTAAATTAATGTCTAATCATTTAAACAGACCAGCTCTCTTCTTATCATCTTTTTATTGTAGTTTCTTACCATATTTTTAAATGCAGACCTTCAAATCTACCCACGAGTTACGTAGATCGTCAAAGCTTCATTCAATTGCTCCTTTAAAAAAGGCCACTGGGTTGCTTTTTAGAATAGTTTGCTGAAACCACGGTGACAAGGAACTAGAGGGACAACACAGCTTCCTTCTGCTGGAAAGCTCAGTACAGTGCTTACTTGTCTCAATAGCAATATGGTCAATGTGAAAGCTTAAGAAAATGAGTTGGGCTTGTAGCATACAGCTTGAAGTTGAAGCTCTAAATATGCTGTGGAATGTGCATCCAGAAATGGGCCTGAATTAGCCAAATTTAATTCCAGGACTTGAAATGTTATTAAGAAACCTACCATCAGCATAAGTGGTGAGTACATGCATTGGCTGTAGGTGGTTGAGAAGAAAACTTCCAGTAGAGGCTGCCAACCAGATAATAGTAAGGACTTGAAAGACAGGTTGACAACTGATCAATTTACTTAGCCTGTGACTTACAAATCATGATCAGCAGAGAACATCAAGGTCAGTAAGGTCAAGAGTTTGTCAAAATTGTGTCAGAACTTAAATCTGTCCCATACAATAGCAAAAATGTCAGTGGGGAAGATGGAAACTGAAGAGTGTAAGCTATGTAAAGTACATTTCCTCAACCACAGAAATGGATAAAATTATAATTGTACCTAATCTAAGGAGGATCACCTCGACTTCTAGAAAAATAACGGGGAATTAAGTGCTGCTACTGAAGGGAACTGGAGAAGAAGAAACCTTCCTATTGTAAGATAGCGCTTTTACTGTGCTAATGAAAGCCCAGCTGCTAGAGATTTAGGATGTTAAAGATTAGAGGATAAACTTCGAAGGTCTACCTTTTCCTTATACCTTGGATCAACGAAATACACAGAAGTATTTTGGCTAAGAAAATATTAGACCTGGAAAAAAATTAGCATGACTTCTGCCTGCCTCTTTCCCCAGCTCCCATTAGCAATAGCTAAGTGGTCTTAAATGTGATTGTAATAGGCTGACAGATTGCAACTTTTAAGATCTAATTTTTGGATGTCAGTGTTAAAATTCAAGTGAATTATAGACAATAAAAATAACCAAGGCTGGGTTTTATTATGTTATAAATGCTAACTGTGGAAATTCCCTTTGGATAAACAGATTATTTGGAAAAGAGCTGTTCTGCTGTAAAAATATTATCTAGGGATAGAAATTCTAATAGCAGAAGCCATAGCAAAGGAAACTACTGACATCTGGTTTGACAGCCAGCATCTCAAGTGATCCTTAACCAGCAAAACTTTCATGGCTCTGAAGGAGCGACAGACTTGAGAGTTGCTGAGTGTCACTGACAAGCTGAAACTAATGAGACAGGGAACTGTGGTCACAAACTGCATGAGTGGATCTGGTAAATGTTGGTGTACAAAAACACTATGAAGGCACGAAGAGAAAGTCCATTTCCAGAAGTAGTATTAGATTTATCCCCACTGTGGGTTTAAATATAGACCAAGTGCAGCAGCTGAGGGGACAATCTGTCTTAGGACAGTCTCTGAATTCCAAACAGACTGATGCTGGTTCTGAGGGAAACACTACAGCAAATTGGGAAGAGGCCTGGACAAACCTTTGGAGAAATTGCATCAAAGAAGTATAAATACTATTATGAGTACCTCACTCTTGGTTCAAATCAAGAAATGGGGTTGCAGGAAGGAAGAGCAGGATCTGATTATAAGATTATGCAAAACTGCTTGAACTAGTTATTAAAGTCCTCATTTATTACCGCTGCAATAGATGATATCTGGACAATGTAGCAGGCTCAAACTGTTTCCTACCCTAAATTTTACAGGTGGATACCTGAAAATGGAGTTGTATCTGAAGAACTATGAAAGAGACTTGCTTTCATAGCAAGATAAGGCCTGAAGCTGTTTTAAGTGATGGTTATTTGTCAGCTTGAGACACTTGGAGGGTGCCATGCAGTATGTCACACTCAGACTGTTTTTCCCAAATGATATGCTGGTGCATGCTGAAAAGCTTTAAACAGGAACTGACATACTTAAAGTATTTAAAAGCTTATGTCGACCCATGTAAAAGGGAGTTTTCCTTGGACATGGGATAAGTTCACAAACTGATGACTTTGAATTGTCATGAGGTGGAACCAGTGAAGCCTGCTTGCAATCTGTGGAATTATGAATGACGTTCATTCAAGGTATGAGCTGAAACAGACTGCCACCCAAATATGTGTGTGGCCAGCCATGAACTGTAGGGATAAAGCAGCTTGACATGTATCCACGCAAATACAGAGGTGTGGTATTATTTGCAGAATTAGATCGTGACTGTCCACATCCATACAGATGGATGAGACCCAAGCAGTCCTTCCAGGGAAGGAATGAAATGGGGGAAGGGGTGGGGAGACAGGGCCAAATGAAAGAAAATTAACTTCAAGGTAACAGGAAAGAGCTGAAGATATTGGACTAGGAATATTGCCTGCTCTTTGTTTCCTAACAGACTTGGCAACACGCAGCTGATGACAGAGAGGACAATATCTACAGATATTTTTTTCCTTTCTAAAGGGGTTAGACCACAGCCTAACTCTTCTATCCCTTCTAAGGCAGAGTCTATTTTCAGTGTAATAATTTCTTTTATTGTTGCATATATTTACGTCAAGTGATACTTTGAATGTTACAGTTAGGAACAAAAAGTTCAGATACTCACCACTTCATATGACATTAATCAAACCTGATGTGCTTTAACCTTGTCTGTTTAGCATTAGAATTAAGAAGTTAGAGTTTCCTTATGAGTTATTCCAAGAGATAACTTGCAATTGATATTTCACTGCTCGGATTAGCCACATAGTGTCACCCTAGACCATCAAAAAGTCTAATAAAAGGCCTTCTGCCTAACCATTAGCTTTGAGAAGTTGTGCTGGAAATAGTCTGGAGAAACGTTACTATGATGTCTAAAGAAATGAACAAGCTTCATGGGAGGTTCTATTTCATCCCGTATGTCGCATTAGTAGCCAGAATGTAGCTGTCTTCAGGTGCTACTGAAATTCTGGACAAGAGCGGCCTGCGATGCCTTATGCTAACTGGAAACGACAAAGTGCATTTTGGTAGCTCCTGTCTGCTTGAGATGTTGGCCTCTGTACTCTTTGTATTTGAAGAGAAATTGCTACCTCTGGTGTTTCCAATTTCTAGGGGTTACATGTCAAAAGCATATTTATAGAGACTTTTGAAGTATGTTTTAGATTCTGAAGGCATACATATGTTTCAGAAAAAGCCAGTAAGTTACTGCAGTGATGCTTCAAAAGGAGTCCCAAAGAAAAACGTCGTATTTTATTTCTTTATCTCTGGTTCCTGGAAGTATTTGGAATAGAAATTGATTTCTATATTTTTACTTTTGCCTCATATGGCTTTCACTTCAGATAAAGTTTGTCATGTCCAGATTTAGACCTCGAGGATACAAAAGTCTTGAAAGAGCAATCATTTTGAAAATGAAACTTTTTAAAGAACACAAAGCAAAGTTCCAAAGCATGTCCGAGATCACAGATCACGGAATGGGTTGGGTTGGAAGGGACTTTTAAGATCATTTAATTCAATCCCCAAGAAAAGATCTAAATCCAAAAATACCAGAAAAACTTCCTCCAAAACTATAGCGGTATTGAAATCCAGCTGCACGCAGAGCATTATGGACGTCTGGATATGGAGTGAAGGGAGATCCAAAGCCTATTCTCATTCTCCAGAGCAAATTAGTTATTAAAAATACTAACATGAGATACTCTTACAGAAACTAATAGACACTCAAGGTAGCTGGTATGTAATAGATAACACCTAAGGCAGTCTTGATAGTAATAGCTGATAACATTACACTGATTATACGGTTAATTATCAGGTATATTGAAGATTGTGGTTTTGAATATATTTCATTTGTGACCTGTTTCATCTGTTAAATTAATGAGAAGATTAAAACCATTGCCACAGTCTGGCAGGGAGACAATTTCATGCCTTAAGAACTCCAGCCAACTGCAGCAATACAGTCAGAATATCATTAGTAATGTGGGAATTCTAGAGCTGGGATTTATCTGGATCCTGTTTCCCTGCTATGCATGACCACACAAACCAATGTATTTCAAGTCTAATACAATGATTGTACTGGATAACAGAAGCTCCAATTGATAACTTCTTCCAGAGTGACATGAAACTCCTGATATTTTATACTGCAAGGCCCCATTCAAAGCTGTTGCTATCAAGGTACAAAGTGAAATGATAATTTCAAAGTGAATAATTTTTATAGAAAGAGTTCACCAAGGTTGTATTTTGGGCAAGTTCTAGCTTTCAATAAGAAGTGCTGTATTAGAATATATTAGTTAAGACGAAATCCGACGCAGGGGTTCCAAACTGTGCAGTGATGGGTCTGCAGCTTGCTTTCTCAAAATATTTTTTAGGAGTCTTAAAAATTCTGGATATCCCTAAATGTTCCTATAATTATTGGCTACATGTACAAGGAAATAAAACAGTGCAATTGGTTCAATCAGTTTGGGTGAAGATAGAGAAATCTATGTTAACCTCTTCATTCATTTTTCTAAGTAAGTGTCAGTGAAATAATGATACTATGGAGACATGAAGTCACATTGATCTTGATATTTTGGGCTGCTTTCCCTTTGAAAAATATTGATAATGCTCATAGCTAGAATTTAAATAGAACATTTTTCCTCATTTCAGCAATAAACCCACTCTCTTCATTAATAAATGATCATGTTCCATGTTTGCATTTCCAGTTCTATTATAATTGCTCCCAGTGAAGTGCAAGAGATGACAAAGCCAAGAGGCAGCAAAACATTCAGCTACCAGACTGCTGAACTGTGCTCCGAACAGAAAAGAAACAACTTCTAGCACATCCCAGAGGCTCCAAAATTAACTGATCAAAAGGCTGCTGCAACATTTCGATTTACTTTGTGTTATATCTCTTTTCCTTGGAGACTAGGCTGTGGAAGCAGATAAAAGCAGAAAGTAAGGATTTTGCAAGCAGGGGGAAGGTGTTTGGGTTTGTTCAGTGGGTTTAAGGTTTGTTTTGGTTGGATTTTCTGGGAATATTGGATTTTTTTGTTCCCTCAGATGAGAGGTTTCTGGTGAAAATTGTGTGTATATCGAATTTATATACAATATAGCAAAAGTCCAGTGAATGATGGTTAACTGCACCACTGGCAGTGATCAAGGCCAGGTTGGACAGATCCTTGGGTGACATTGTCCAGTGTGAGGTGTCCCTGCCTATGGCAAGGGGCTGGAACTGGATGATGTTCAGGTCCTTTCCAACCCAAACCATTCTATGATTCTATGATGATTTTATGATGCGTACACCACAACAAGATATTCTTGAAGTCTGTTGACATGCGATTCCACTCTGACAAAAAGACATGGAAAACAAAATTTGGTAGGAGTGCTATTGCTTACAAAGAAAGATCTCGTCTGGAGCACCTCCCGTATGAAGACAGAGAGAGAAATTTGGGGCTGTTCCCCCTGGAGAAGAGAAGGCTGCATGGAGACCTCATAGCAGCCTTCCAGTATCTGAAGGGGGCCTACAAGGATACTGGGGAGGGGCTCTTCATTAGGGCTGTAGTGATAGGACAAGGGGTAACAGGCTCAAACTTAAACAGGGGGAGTTTAGATTAGATATAAGGAGGAAGGTCTGGTTTAGTGTGAGGTGTTTAGTGTGAGGTGTCCCTGTCCATGACAAGGGAGTTGGAACTAGATGATCTTAAGGTCCTTTCCAACCCTAACTATTCTATGATACTATGATCTCGGGATGTGTTGGGTCTCTAAGCTTTTGTCACTATTCATGGAGACAAATTATTTATATGCAACAAATGCCAATTTACTTTTCCCATATTCTGCCTTTTATTTCTTAAAAATAGACATACAAAATGAATTAGCATCTTTCTACAAGATCAATGTCCAAAAGTTATAGACTTTTACAGGAGGATAGCTTTGGAATACTGTTTTCCTGCCAGTTTGCCTGTGCAATCTCTAGGCTTTCAAACCAATCCAGGTTCAGTATGTTCTTCCAAACTGGATAGCCTAGAGATTGAGGCCCCATTCAAGGTAACATTCCACAGGTTCATCCTTTTGACAGAGGGTTTTTATAGAATTAAAATGAAAATAGTTTGGTGTTGGTAATACTGTAAACCTGAACCAATTCTATTGTTGTTGGTACTGAAAAAACAACTATTCAGTAGTAGCAAAATTGATCAAAGTTCTAAAGTACAGATACTATGCTTTAGAATGTTTATTCTTTCATTTCCTTGCAAGAATAAGCAGTTCTTTTCCTGTTGCTTAATAATGTTTACTTTAGATTTCAGATACTTGGGCTAGTGTTTTGTTCTTGCAGCTTTTAAGTACAGTTGTATATTAGAAGAAAGAGGAAAGACAAAACAAAATATATGCTCTAGAAGTAGAGAGTTTTAGATTTAAGTTTGGCCTTTATTGTGTTACATCCATGCATAAGGCTTTCTAAAGGAAATAAAACATTTTTCTAATATCAGACTGTACACAGGTAATGTGATGTTTAGATTTTTTCCAAAATCAGTTTTGAGCAGAAACACTTTATCCCAGAAAGTCTGAAGTTTTCTGTGGAGTTAGCTGTCTGCAAGTATCTGGTTTTGAGTTTGTAAGCAGAATAAAAGCTGTAAAAGGGCTTCAAACTTCAAAGAGTTTTCTGATTTCAGAGCCCCTGCATAAACTGTTTTCCTCTTTCAATTCAGTTTTTAACTGTGTAATATATATGTAAGTATCAATGTTGATCCCTTTTTACTCTATTTTAAATTGCAAGAAATGGGAAGGAATTTACAGCAAAAGCCCATCAAACCATCCCTTTCTAACATATTAATCAATGAAGTGAGCATGCAACTCAACACAAAGGGATGGGCACTTGACTTGCGTTTGGTCTTAAGATGCTCTTAATTCCTGGAAAAAACCCAAATTCCCCCTGTTGACTTTCTAATATGTATTCAGATGAAACAATCTGTTGACAGTTTCAACTTGAAAAATTACTGTTAAGTTCAGTTTTCCTTTCATGTGAAGTTTTCTAAGCCTTTTAACACTCAATTGAGTTTTGGGGTGCCTCTACTGCTAGGGCTCATTCTCAGTAAAATCATATGAGCAAGGCTAATAGTTTTGCCTGTAAACCTCCGCAGAGATATTCTCATTTTGTACATGTTTTTCTCTGCTTATGAACAGCAAATAATAAAACCAAACTTTCTTTGTAAAAAATTTGTAGCCTTCATCATCATCTATCTTAAAGCATGTGTGAACTTGTTGAGAGATTCTCTTCTCAGAGTAGAAACACATTTCACTACATGGCCTACTTGGATCCTAATTCAGGCAAGCATCTTCACACAGAATGACAAATGAAGTGTGTGTTTAAAGGAAATTACATGCTTAAGTCCTGTGACTTATATGTCCCTTCCTAAAGCACAGGCATAATTCACTTTTTCCGTGACTGCTAGTTAATAAGGGCCAGTGCATACTGACTACAATATCGGCTTTCAAATTGGAGATAAGCCAGGAAGCATTTGCAGTCAAATGATAGACAATACAATACCACTTATAAAAATGGAAATTCACTCCAAGGCTTGACAGATACCCATTTATTTAATAGCCTCTTGTGCAGTATTCATCTTCCTTAGACTAATAAAAAAAGAGAGATAATTTAAGGCTAAAGGCTACAAGTATTGAAAACTACAAACTAAATATGTCTACAAGGCATGCAATATCTTGCTTTATTTTTAACATGCAAGAAGAATTGATGTTCCTTTTCATTTAACATGCAAACATAACCAGCTTAGCCTATTAAAATCCCTGCTGCTGTAAAAACCACATTACTAGAAATGACCAGGAAATATTCTCCTAAAGATAAAAGGAAAGGGGGACAAGAAAAACAAACTCAGAGGCAGTAAAAAAACCCTTCTGCTGAAACTATCCTGGGAATCGAAAAAGGTATTTTTCTGTATAGATGTTAAAACAGACCTAAATCATGTCCAAGTAGATACGGTACCCCCTTCACAGCAGTAAATGTGTTGTTATCAGCCTGGCTCATGTGTCCCAAACAATTCTTGTTGGTATTTAGTAACGGGTTATTAGAGATGTTCTAGTTATGGTAATTTGATTATTGTGAGGCTCCTTTAAGAGATAGTTCTGATTTTACAGCCCAAATAGAAATCAGTTGAGTCGGCTTTACACTGTTACATAAAAAGGCTCAACCCACCAAACCCATCATTTCACTGTGGTTGCCTTCTGTACCCTGTCCAAGTGTTGCAGAATTTGGTGAAACTCATAAGGATTCAATGAAGCTCAGGCTGAGCAGAAATGAAATGGCTTTATCTGTCCTTTCACACAGAGATGCCAGACTGGTTTTGCAAATGAGGTGGTGGCCTACTTTACTGCTCGTTCTGTTGCCAGTTACAGATACCCCAAGACTGCCAATCCGCACCAAAAATTTCTCATTGCATTTAATTCCGAGCGCTGGCCATCCACTTGGAAGGGGCTCTGTGATTGCTCACTAGCACTTCTCTTAGGGCTGAATTACTAAAAACACAGCACACTTTTTTCCTTCAGGGTTAACCTTACAGGACTGGCATGGCTACCTCTAGATCTGAATATGTTTAACTCCATTTCTCTTGTAAGTTATGGTACCTATTACACCTAAAGTGGTATTTGACTGACCACATGTGGTAACATTAAAGTACCGCTTCTTATCTCTAGTGCTCTGACCATATTTTCTGTCAGATGATGCTAACTATTAGGAGTACCTTTACCTCTAGGGACATACGAAGAGCTGTCAGAACTGCAAGCTGCACTTGCTGAACTAAAACACTGTTCAGGCAGAAACTTCTTTAAGCCAAACCAGTTACATTGAGAAGGGAAGTATGGTGAAAGGCATCCCAGTTTCCGTGTACCTCTGTACAGAAAAATCCCTAACTGTTTGGTTACTGTCTACTTCTGTCTTGGTGTTTGGTTGATCTCCTGAATCTTTGTTTCCAGTGTGTAAACACACCCTCTGTTAAAAAGAGGATGTACCTGGATATATCAGAGCCCTCCTAAAAATGGTTCTAGCAATAGAAATTATAAATTATCTTTATTTGTGTCTTTTTCAGATTTATACTGTTAGTAAGGTTTATTTGTACTTTCTGTTTATTTCTGTTTCAGTGGATTTCTTCACCTTAGTTACAATTTAATTTGATATTCTGTGGAGGATTTAATCCTAATGTTTATTGTACCGGTGATGTTCACACAAATGAAACAATAGAGCTGGAAACAAATAAATGAAACCCCATCATCCATAGCTTAGTCTTATTCAATAGGCAGCTTACCCATCTTCATTAGAATCATATTTAAACAAGTTTTAACACCATAAAAACTAGCCTTTCACAGACTTCAGGCCTGAAGACTGTATAGCTGCTTAGTGGTTAGCTTACTAACAAACGGAGACAGGGAATCCCTCAAGAGTACCCTTATTATTGTACTGAATATCTTCTGTAGCTAATGTAAATCTGCAAACCCTTTCTTTAGTTTAGCAATCTGACACTAACTGATAGATAAAAGCACCATTTCCTTCAGGTGTGTGCCAGGCTTTCTATTAGGTTTGTTGCCATCTTTTCGTCATTACCACATTGGTACCTTAGGCGCAATTTCAAAGTGGTCGAGACATGTTTGCTGGAAGCAGCTGCTGCTGAAAGCAGAAGAATTTGAATAGTCACAATATGAGTTTCTTTTATTTTCTAAAAACGATAAATCAGCCATAATGCAAATGATCCTTTCAAAGAATGCAAAGAAGCAAAGTAAAAGCACCATCTAGGGGCACAATTGTATAATATCTTTTCCATTGTAAACTGGGGCATTCCCATCCCAAATATCATTAAATTAATTTGACTGTGCTAGATATTTACTGTATTTTCAGCATAGATTTATAATCCCCTCTACTGAACTGATCATATGTTAAGAATTATGTTTTCGTAAATAGCAATTAATGCCAATCAAGTGCAGCACACCATTTCACATTGATGTCTTAAAAAAATTCTCTGAGGATGAAAAAACCCTGTAGTTCATGATAAGAGAGTATGTGCTCAGCATCTGAGTTGTTTCCTTAGAAACAAGGGCTCACATGATGCACAGAGCTAGTGGAGCATGCTCAATGCATAAATAAATCAGGCTAATTTTCCTTCTTTTGTTCTGAAATTTACCCCAGATTTCCTGCTGTCAGCTGCAGCACTGAGAGCTGCTTGGTTTGCCTCCTATGTAAAAGTGCGCACAGGTGATGGGCGGTGCTGTGTACCACTAGTGTGAAAATCTTGCTTAATGTGGAACAAAACGATATGCACTTTTCCTGTGGGAAAGTCCAGCCTCCCTCCATGGAGACTTTCAAAGGAAATCTCAACAGAATTAATTTCACCCAGGTAGAAAGGAAAAACTGGGTAAATGCTGGACCACAGCAGCAAGCTATTATCTGTCAAAACAGGTTAGAATTTTTCTCCATCATTTTGATCTGTTTGTGAACTGTTTCTTTTTTCTTCTTCATAGCCTTGGTATCCTGACAGTACTTCAACTGAAAGAAGGAAAACCTCCAACTCTTAGATGAGGAAAAAGTCACAAAGCAAAGTGCTCAGTCTTTGCAGCTTTTTTTTAAAGTATATTTTTAGAAAGGAAATCACTGCTTTAAGATGGAAGAAGAATCTGATCTCTGTACTGCAGCTCTGCTGGTTGGCATTTGTACCTAACTGTGTGTCTTGAATACATGATGAGCCATTCACAGACTCCCACAGGCTGATGGAGTTTAAATCTGAATTTATTCAAGTCCATACCCAATCTGGTTTCTCTAAAGAATAAGACCTCTGTTGGAGTTCACTTGAATCACACTTTTTTGTCATTGCCAGACTGACTTAGATGTTTCTGACTCTCCTTTACAAATAGCCCAAACTGGGAGCTATGTACATAATAAAATATTATGTATGTATCTCTTTATATATGCATAAAAAGAAAAATACACAGAACCAACCATGAAATTGAGGTTAGAATTCTTTTGTCCCTGGGTCATGACTGGTGTAGTTGCAGTACTACAGTCTTTCATTGCTTAACACTACCATACTGTATGTTTGGATCATAATAAGGAAACAGAAGGAACTCCTGTAAGGGTTTTTTGTTCTTTTTCTTGGAAAAGAATTACCCTTTTTCTTGTTGTTTAGCTCTTCCTTACAGCTTAAAAGTATATGTTCTCCAACTGAATCAAAGTGCATAGACTTATAGATAAAATAGACATCAGAAGAAAAGGAATTGGGAACAATTCTTTATGCCTTTCTCCTCATCCCCAGCAACCTAACCACGAGGGCTCTCATATTCAAAGGCTACTGAACATGCTGAGAGAGAAAACCTGGCAAGTTTAGTACTGTCTAATACCCACAAAGGAGGGAGTAGCAAGAAGGTTACGAGGCTCAGTGGAGTGACAATTCATCAGTTGTCTATATACTGGCTTCACAGGGGTCCTCATTTTGTACTACAAGCTACAACCATTGCTATTCTTTACAGCACAGTAAGTTCATGGTGTAAACTGCTGAGCATCATGAGCTGCTGACAGAAGTAATGGTTTGTATTTTTGTCTGACACAGTAGTCCCAGTTCCATGAGTCATATTGCTCCAACAATCTTGCTCATTGCTACACCAAGGAGACATCCAAATAACTGGAATGGAAGAGAAGTGGTTTAGATTTGTCCCACGTACTGACTCAACAAAGTTTACCACAAACATTGTGTTTTACCATCCCATGTAGTTCTTTCTGTTCTATACACAGACATGACAGATACATGGGACAGAAGAAGGCGCGTCTCAGTAAGCTATGTCTCAATCAAAATCAACGTTGCCATTTTTATATTGAAAGTACAGGAAACCAAAGAGAGCTGCTATACTGCACAGCCTGGCAACAGCTACGAGTGTACCAGAAAGGAGAATCATACAATCATAGAATAGTAAGGGTTGGAAAGGACCTCAAGATCATCGAGTTCCAACCCCCCTGCCATGGGCAGGGACACCTCCCACTAAACCATGCCATCCAAGGCTATGTCCAACCCCACCTTGAACGCCGCCAGGGATGAAGCATTCACAACTTCCCTGGGCAACCCATTCCAGGGCCTCACTACCCTCACAGTAAAGAATTTCTTCCTCATATCCAATCTAAACCTCCCCTGTTTAAGTTTAAACCCGTTACCCCTTGTCCTCTCACCACAGTCCCGCCCCTAATGAAGAGTCCCGCCCCAGCATCCCTATAGGCCCCCTTCAGATATTGCCTACCTATATGGACCACCTGTATGGACCACCTGTATGGACCACCTATGCATACTGGTAGATATCTGGACTTTCTAAAGAAGCACACAAACAAAACCAGCGTATTAACTGTCCCTTATCTGATCAGCTATGGAAATACCACCTGTATGTACTTATACACACACCAGAATTATCAGACAACTTCAGATGATTTTTCAGCCAAATTTGGGAATGAAAAAGTAAATCGCAATTTGTTTTTTAAACTTGTGCCCATAAATAACTTTGGGAACTGAAGAACCTTAATAACTCTTTGCATATCCTATAATGATCAACATAACCCAAAACATGGCCAAAAATAACTCAAAATTAAAAATGGAGCTAGGAGAAGCATTTTTGGGCAATGGTAATGTTTGCAAGAAAAAGAAACCAAACGCCAAGAAACAAAAAAACGCATATATTCTTTTAATCCTCTTTCCAGATTTAAATTTCCAAATAAATTTCAGCTTAAAAAGCAGATTGTACTCCCCCCACTACAAAAGCAAATGGGGGCAAGAGAAATAAAATAATATCCTAGAATTACTGCGTAAGAGAGGAATAAGTATATTCACAAATGTGAATGCTGAAATTCTACCCCAGCCTCCTGTTTTCTGGTTATGAAGCAGGCTGTGGATGTTGAGAGGAGGAATTCTTTCTGTTGGAGCAGTCTGACATTGTGGAAAATCCGTAAGACTCCCTTGGCCACAGGTAAATGCAGAAATCCCTTCCAGCCTTTCTGGCAGGACTTTCAGATAGGAGGTGAAATCTGCCTGTTTTCTGCAAGGATGCTGGAGAGGGACTCTTCAGCAGGGACTGTAGCAATAAGACAAGGGTAATGGGCTCAAACTTACACAGAGGAAGTTCAGGTTGGATGTAAAGAAGTTCTTTACTGTGAGGGTGGTGAGGACTGGAACAGGCTGCCCAAAGAAGTGGTAAATGCTCCATCCCTGGTAGCGTTCAAGGCCAGGTTGGATGGAGTCTTGGGTGACATGTTCTTGTGTGAGGCATCCCAGCTTGTGGCAGGGATCCTTTCCAGCCCTAACTATTCTATTATTCTGGCCCCAAATGCAGCGTATGTTTGCTTGTACAAAGTACAGTCATGTCAACGAACAGCTGCTAGCATGTATTTTTTTCTCCCTCGCCCTTCAGAATCATAGAACAGTTAGGGTTGCACCTTAGTGTGCAGATTATCATAAAGGGAGACCACAACTGCTTGAATTTCCTTATTTCCCGCTTTTCATGTCAACAAAGTATCTTATGACTCCATAGAGTCAAAACAAGATATCTTTAAACATTTCTTTCTCAGTGAAGTGCCAAATTTCAATAATTTTTTACTCATGAAGACTTGAGACACTTCCTGCCTTATTTATGGATTTGCTACATGCAATTTGCTGCCTTCTGTGAATTTGTGCAGTGGTCCTGTAAACCTGATTGCCCAAGGAGCACAACTGAATAGTAATAGAACCCTGTATCAATTGATAAAAAAGAAAAGGTACAGTCTCACTGTGCCTCCAAGCTCCTTAACCTCACAAAGCTCCATAGCTAATTCAAGGGTCACAAGATGCATAAGGACTGATAACAATGCTGATACTGAATTAACGATTTGTGATGCTAGCAGCTCAGCTCTGAAGATGAAGCCATCCATGAGTCTGCAAAGCTCAAAAGACATATCTGCTTTTGCAGCTGATTTTCAGTTTCATTTCTTATCTGGCTTTAAGGATTTGCTCTGTCAATAATTATGCTGCTCTGTTCTATCTGTACTGACACCTGTAATTTTACAAACTTATTTTCAATTTCAACTTGTCATCAGCAATGAAATCTTAAATTGCACATATTGGAGGGTTGTGATCTTGAATACATCAAAATGAGAGCCAAGGAAAATTAAACAGATTGTCTAAAATAAACACCACAACAGTCTGGTTAATGGAATGGTCATAGCCTTCTGTCAGTGAGTTTGTGCAATCTGCAGTTAACTTGAGACTTGCCTCAGTATAAGATAATTTACCCAATTGAAGAATCAAACATTTGCCATTTTCAAAGAACAGCTTAGTCTTTTGGGCATTTTTTAATGAATTTTTCTAGAAGAAAGAAGAACATTCAGCTGTTAAAGTGACTTTTGCTTTTACTCGATCTTATCCAAAGTACCTAGTTTTGCATTAAATAAGAGCAGAATTAGTACCTGAATTAATGAAGGGAATAGAACATATTAAAATGAAGTACGCTTTATGCAAGCCAACTGCATTTTTTTTTTCTTTGAAGTTGTTCCACCCTCCTGATGCTACAGAAGCAACCCTTCTGTATTCCTGATGTGACTTCCTACCTTGGACAGTACTTTTAATGAAAAATAGATAGTAACTGGTGCTCATAAAGTTTATAGGTGGGTTTTATGGGTGAGGGTTTTATTAGCATGTCTTCTTGAAGAAGTTACCCATATATGACCACAATACATATATAAGCTTCACTGCCTTTTCAAAGTGAATGAGAGCAGTACTTTTCCTTGTAAATCATCTTGAAATGTACTGAGAAAAAGCATTCTGTAGAGTCAACATAGTGGTATGAGAACCTGAACGTACACAAGTTCATGGGACCTGATGAAATCCATCTGCGGGTCCTGAAGGAGCTGCAAATGAAGTTGCTAAGCCACTGTCCATCATATTTGAAAAATCATGGCAGTCAGCTGAAGTTCCTGATGACTGGAAAAAGGGAAATATAACCCCCATTTTCAAGAAGGGGAAAATGGATGACCCAGGAACTACAGAGCAGTCAGTCTCACCTCTGTGCCTGGCAAAATCCTGGAGCAGATTCTCCTGGAAGGCATGCTAAGGCATGTGCAAAACAAGAAGGAGCTTGGTGGCAGCCAGCATGGCTCCGTTAAGGAGAAATCTTGCCTAGCCAATTTGGTGGCCTTCTATGATGGAGCTATGGAACTGATGGACAGGTATAGAGCAGTGGATATCATCTACCTGGACTTGTGCAAAGTGTTCAACACTGTCCCACACGACATCCTTGTCTCTAAGTTGGAGAGACATCAATTTGATAGATGGACCACTCGGTGGATAAAGAACTGGCTGGATGGCTGCACACAATGACTTGTGGTCAATGGCTCAATGTACAGCTGAAGACCAGCAACGAGTGGTGTCCCTCAGGGATCTGTGTTGGGTCCGGTGTTGTTCAACATCTTTGTTGGTGACATGGACAGTGGGATTGAGTGCAACCTCAGCAAGTTTGCCGATGACGCCAAGCTCTGTGGTTTGGTTGATACACTGGAGGGAAAGAATGCCATCCAGAGGGACCTAGACATGCTTGTGAGGTGGGCTGATGCCAACCTGATGAAGTTTAACCATGCCAAGTGCAAGGTCCTACACCTGGGTCGGAGCAATCCCAGGCACAGCTACAGGTTGGGCAGAGAAGAGATTCAGAGCAGCCCTGCGGAGAAGGACTTGGGGGTGTTGGTGGAGGAAAAAATGAACATGAGCCGGCAGTGTGTGCTTGCAGCCCAGAAAGCCAACCATATCCTGGGCTGCATCAAAAGGAGCGTGGCCAGCAGGTCGAGGGAAGTGATCCTGCCCCTCTACTCTGCTCTCGTGAGACCTCACTTGGAGTATTGTGTGCAGTTCTGGTGTCCTCAACATAAAAAGGACATGGAACTGTTGGAACAAGTCCAGAGGAGGCCACGAGGATGATCAGGGGACTGGATCACCTCCCGTATGAAGATAGGCTGAGACAGTTGGGGCTGTTCAGCCTGGAGAAGAGAAGGCTGCATGGAGACCTCATAGCAGCCTTCCAGTATCTGAAGGGAGCCTATAGGGATGCTAGGGACAGACTCTTCATTAGGGACTGTAGTGAGAGGACAAGGGGTAACGGGTTCAAACTTCAACAGGGGAAGTTTAGATTGGATATAAGGAAGAAGTTTTTTGCTGTAAGGGTGGTGAGGCACTGGAATGGGCTGCCCAGGGAGGTTGTGAATGCTTCATCCCTGGCGGTGTTCAAGGCCAGGTTGGACAGAGCCTTGGGTGACATCGTTTAGTAGGAGGTGTCCCTGCCCATGGCAGGGGGGGTTTGGAACTGGATGATCTTAAGGTCCTTTCCAACCCTAACTATTCTAGGATTCTATGATTCTAACAACTCGCCAGTGATGTATCACCCAACTTGTGACGAATTCACAAAGTTCTACCTCTCTCACACTTGCAGGCTTTCACTGGAACAGAATTCTTTTTCCTAAAGCTGGTCTATAACTCAACCATCAGTTATTCACTTTGGTGCAGTAATTGCCAGGAAAAGTACATAGCTGTGCTACCCACTTAGCTTGTCAGAATAGGTTATCAGGCTCTGGCCCAAAAATCTATTATTTTAGCACTTTGCAATATAAATACAGCATTCAAATAACAAGCCCGGGGGAGGAATGTTTTCATTCTTGGAAAACTCCCAGACATATTTTTGGAAAGCATTGTAATTTTATCTTGGTGCATGCCTGGGCTTGCTCCTAATATGATTGACTGAGGTACCGTGCAGATGGTGAAGGCTACAGTCATTCATCAGAGTAATGTATTCTGTTGTCATGACCTTACTGTGCTCCAAGTTAACATGCAGTTACATTTTTTAATTATGATAAAATTACTTGGAAATCTGGGTTAGTACCAGCACCCTCCAAATCCATAACAATTGCATTTGCAGTGGTATTCCCATTACTGGTTACTGCTGTTATTCCCACACAAAGTGACATAATTGAGATTCAAACACATGACACAAATTGTCGCTGGCATTTGGCAGGTTTGTGCTACTGAGCAGGTGCTGCTGCATAATCAACTCCTTGAAAAGCCAACCTCTGATAACCCTGTTTTCACTCGTACAGCACACCAATAGAAGCTGCTGTATTAATTATACCTGTGAAGTACTGAACATTTTTATATTAGTGATCATTTATTAAAGTAATAGAACATCTAACCAGATTATCACTTCTTAAAGTGCAAGTGGGAACTATGCTCTTTTATTCCTCAATTTAAAAATTCATTTTAACAGAATAGGAACTCTGAAGACAATCCCAAATAGAACAACCACTACTGCCACCTCTAGTTATCTTGCAGTATTTTTGATAGTGCTAATCCCCCATTTATTGGCCAGAAAACATTAATTTGCTTTACTTTGTTTGAATTAGTGCCCAGTTTAGGGGAATTAGACACCGAGTAATGGCATAGCTGTAAATTTAGGGATTGCAAGAGCAAAAATCTTGAGCACAACTCTCAGCTCTGAGATCATTTGACAGCTCTCACAACTTTTACTGAATGGGACTAGTGATGCCATAATTATCCTGTTCTGATACACCACCATTTCTGTTCTTACTGCTACCATTTCTTCCACTTGCTTCTGTTTCAGTTGAATGCCCTGTAGAGTAAGTGCATGCTGGTTCAGGAAAAATCTGCCTTCTTGATATTACCATAACTCTCAGTGCCCGGGTTTCATAATGGAGGCACTTCTCCGTTCTGCTTCTCCTATAATTAGTATCTATTCTTTTTTTATACAGATAGGGTGAAGTAATGGCAAAACATAAAGTTTCAGCTGCAGGGTCTCCTTTATGGTTCTAAATAATGAAGCATAAAAAGTAGAATCACTGTAGTCCTGGGAGTTCTCAAAGTGCAGCCCTTTATGCCTGATGTACTTTCAATTTTGATTTGGCAGGCTACCTGCCTTCTGGGTGGTCTTAACATCTCTAAGTCCTCTGGCAATGAATGGACTTTATTTCCAAAGCAACTGGCTATATCCTCTTTTTTTAAAAAAAGGTATTATTCAGCCACTTAGCCCTTTCAGTTTGGCTCAGAAACCCTATTCTAGACTTTTGGTGGTTCTTAATTCAGATGGAGAGAAAGTTTCTAGTAACACTGCATTATGCAAAGTCTTTCTTCAACAAGTACAGAGGTACGGAGGGGACAAACAAGTTAAATGTTGTTAAAGGGAAAAAAGTGTTTTTAAATGTTTCTGGAACAAGGCAATGGAAAACTCAGTTCTTACATACTGCCTCTTAACTGTGCCTTAGAAAGATATTTCATATTTTGCTAGTGCAGTTCCATCTCTTAAACAAGAGAGATGTTAAGGGATTAATCTTTTTACTGTGGTCCCACTGTGTGTTTACAGTGCGATAAATCATGGAAGGATGGTATTTGAGCGAGGAATACTTCAGCATGGACACATGACCTGCAATGAACCCTACAAGGGCATTCAAGAGGGGGAAAGAGGTTAGGAGTAGGAGGGAACTAAGTCCTGCGGGTGTTGACAGTTATCATCATGCCAACAAAGTGGTTGAACAGAGTTGCCAGTGTGCAGATTTCATCTATCTTTGAAGCAGAGAGGAATGTTCTGAGGAATGGGAAGGTTCCATCTTAGTAGGAATACCACAGTTGACTCTTTCAGAGAATTTGTAAGAGAGATTTTTAAAGCTTCTAATTTAAATTCTAAAATCACAGCACATGTTCCCCCTTTTCGTTGTGACTCTACGCTGTCAGCTACTAGAGCTAGAAAAAAATGTTTTATTAGCATCTCTTGAAAAAATTCTGCCAATAATCGCTGAAAGCTTAAACAGTATCACCAAAACAGTTCTTTAGCATCACATTCCAAGTACTACAGAAAAGCACTTGATCATGCACAGTGGTGGTATCATTGCACTATATTTTTAAATGGTTTAATGCACAGTTTCTGCTTTTCTGGCCACAAAAGTATCCGCTTCTCAGAGAAACCCAGGCACTACTCTGTTATACTTCAGTGTGAACCACCAGTATTTCAACAACCTGAAAACTGTTATGACCTTCAGGTGGGAGGACATACTCATGCTCTTAGTATGTCAAAGCTTTCTCATGAGGCTGTATTTAAAATTCTTAGACTGTGGTTTGCAATGTAAGACTTCACGTCTGCATGACACACCATTTTTATGTAATAGAAAGCAATGGCCTTCTAGCAAACTATTTAGACATAAATTAATTTCATTCTTCTTTTTCTATTAAACCTAAGACAATGGTTAAACATGGAAATCAAGAATGCCACAGCAAATAATCAATGGGAATGATCATATCACTGAAGATACCTATTCAGCATGACTGCAGTCTACCTCTGTTATGGTTCAATGTACTCACTAGTAACACTGCTTGGAGAAGATTCATAGTGTGATTAAAAACTGGAGAAGTTTCAACAGAAAGAAACCCCAACCCTACAGGTTGCCAAGTTATGTTTCCCAATAGATTCATCTTTTTCTCATTTATACTGAAATCTGTTATCTGGTTGCAAACGGCTGAATTCTCCCAAATCTTATTTAACATTTGTATACAGAAAAACACAGCTATGTTGGGTTTTAATGTAACAATAGTGTACCATAAAACTGTAGCATCAGGACTCCAATTCTGGAGAACAGGTTAATGCTATAAATGTATTTCTTCCCTGAGACATGTCTTGTTTTGAAATTATTTTACCAAGGCCAAATTATCACTAGAAGTGTAGCTATGGCTATGCCTACTCTATTCTCAAGTTTTCTCTTTTCCCCAGGAGAAGACCCACATGTTTAGGTAAGGCTGAATTAACTCAGGCTCATCTGCTCTCTTTCAACATTTTTGACTGAACCAGACATATGCCAGTCATTTGGATCTTATGATTCTAACACCAAAATAGATACTGTGAAGAACTATTCCCGCTACCTAACACAGATTTTGAAATTCACAGTCTTAAGCAAGTCTTGATGACTTGAATTATTAATATTACACCAAAAAAGTAAATGGTGATCGTACTGTCTTAGAAGTAAGCTAATTGCAAAATTCAAGTTTAGATGTTGGCACAATCTGAATATCTGATTCAGTTCTGATGAAAAAGTCATTCATCTGGGAATGTGTAAACCCATATAGATTCATTTTAACCTCTGTTATCTGCAATTCCACATTGTTAAAATAGGGCCATGTCACAACATCTGCTATTCTGAAACTGTATTGTCATCCAGGTTTTAGTCCCAGTATTTCACTAGCATTTGGACAATCGAGGCAAGAGTATCCCCAGCTTCCAAGCATGTTTATTTTCTTCACCATTCATGTTTACTTCTAAGACAATATGAATTTAATAATATTGAATGACCCAGAGATCTTCAGTTCAAGTTCTCAATTATGCCTTAACTCTAATCAGCCTCACCAGAGGACTCTGTTCACAGTCCCTGTCTGTGAGCCCCATTTAAGCTCAGGTCTGGCTCTTAGTCTCACCCTGAGCTATGTTGAGGAGCGTTAACTTCCAGCTCTGCTGTAGTTGTGCCTAGCCATAGATGCTGCAGACCTAAACCCTGACCTGCAGATTCACTTTTCAGCTTCACCTAGGACTTGCCAAATTCACTATGGATGTTCCTGTGAATCACTGCTTACGTCTGACCCTGCTTACCATCATTAGATCTGATTCTGCCACTGACTTTGGGGACCTGTGCTCCTGGCCTGACCCTGAACACACTTCATCCCCATGGACTTGCCTGAAGATATGGGCTTCTGGCTGACCCTGATGACCACCTCTGGGTCTGCCTGCTTGCCTAACTCAGGTACTGTGGCACAGGCCCCTGGTTGATGAGGCTCTTTCCATGTGGGGCATATTTGTTTTTCCCATCACTTCAGGAGCAGTGAGCCCTTGTAGTCCCCTAATGCTGTTTTTCTGGATCGTTATAAAATGACCTACCTGTTAGACCACAGTGCTTCTTAATTCATACAACCTACTTTCCTTTGTAACTCCTGAGGTTTGTCTTATTACAGACCCTGCATTTTTAATTCAGCAGGCACTGTTAATTCAGCAGGCACTGCAGAAAGGCAACAGTATTACTTTTTTTTAAACACAGATTTGCATTTCCTCATTTGGCATGTTTGTAATTATCCGAATGTGTTTCCATTTCAATTTGCTGTTTGCTGTCTTTGTGCAGCTGCATTTGGATTCTTACCAATTTGCCATCTCAGATTGTGAATAGCCCAGTTCCATTTATGCAGGCAATGATTATGGGTTTTTTTTTAACTAAAAAAATTAAAAACCCAAACCTGCAAAGTTACCCTTGCAACTCACAGAAGGGTAAATAGAAGAGGAAGAAAAATACATGGTTGAAAAAGAGTCAGAGAGCTAACTAAGGAAATAGTTACATCAGGGAAGGCTCCTGGTATACAACTCTCTTATGAGGAATACTGTTTATTGACTCAGCTGGAGAAAGGAAATAGTCAAGCCAGAGCAGTGCAATAACCTCCAATTCCTTCTGTAAGTAAGGAATTCATACTCTTTCATCTGTGACTTACATGGCATTCAAAGGGGTGCAGAACAAATTCTTACTGGCATCAGATATCAGAATGAGAGTCATGGGAATTGATTAAGAAACTGGCAGCATTCATCTTCCCTTCAAGCTTTTAAAGTTATCCTCAGCTATTCAGGGAAAGTGAATTCTGTCAATTTCTGACAACATAACAAAACAGAGGTGCATTTTATTATATAGCTTCTGCAGAGTAGAGAGCTGGCATGCATGCATCTCTCTTTAATCATGCACTGAGGCCAGCAATTCCTCCCATCTGTGACTTAACAGCAAGGGGCTCTTCCTGCTACACTATCATGAAGAATATTGACTTGCTGAAGCGTAACACTACTCTGCCTCCTTTTTCCTCTAACACCTTTGGAGTAAATATTGTATAGTCATTTCTCTGGACCCAAACACAGAAAATACCCAAGCTGTTGTGATCCAGCAGACCTCCCACATACATAGTAAAGGCAAGGGCTATTCTTCAGGCATTATTCAGGGTAAAAAGAAGAGAAGAAAGGGTCATTAATGCAGATGTACTTGTTAGTCTACAAAGCATGATGGCATGAAAAGTCTGTGGGGGCCATATGGTGGTAGATCACTACTCAGAGTAATGACGGTTTCATTCTTTACATTAATCTGATCCAAACCTGCATACCTCAGTGGGACAAGGAACGCTAAAAATTATGTGCTTTATAATTCTAATAGCTTACTATGAGTACATGCCCTACCTCAGAGGTAATGCACAGGAGTGACAATTACAATGAACTTTCTGTTTCAAGGGACTTGAATATACCAAGATATTTTATTGAAATAAGCAGGAATTTTACTATACTAAAGATGCAAAAAAATATTCAAGGATTGATTCCTTGTCACAGCTTGAATCAAAACAATGTATATTTTAGTGAAGGAAAAGCATCTAGATCTTTAGCTTTGTTTTTCTTGTTGAGTTTCTGCTGCCAAAGCTATAAATGGAGAAAAGCTCAACAGCACTAAAATGTAAAATGAGACTTAAACAGCACTGTCAAAAAGCAAGTCTTTCATTGAAGCCTCCTTAGATGCTACTTGGGTTTAGGTACTCAGTTTTGTTCATCTGGGAGCTCAGTGTTTTATGGAAGACCTAGAACTCTGGAGCTCCACATCCAAGCATGGATAGGAAAAAACAAAAATATCAAAAGCCCTATAATAATCAAATCCTCTAAAAGCAGCAAGAGTTTTTATACTGTTTGGCAAATCTTAGACTTGATTTACTAGGGCAATGCTTTAATGTCCCATATGACTGTGAAATTGAAGTTCTATTAATATTCTGCGGTTTTTTGTCTCAAAGAGAAGAACCACAAAATGTTGGCAGTTGTTGAAACTGGATGTTTAACTCAAAAGGTTAGAGATTTTTAATCCTTTTGTTTTATTTCTAGTGCAGCTAATTTGCTTTTTTGCAAGTATCCTAGCAACCTTCCCCTCCCTCCCCCTTTCTCCAGTACCGTAAAGGTTAGGTAAGGATTCTAGAGAGATTGGCCTAAAATATAAAACAAAGTGACAGAAGAACATTTCTTAAAGGCATAACTTACTTTAATAATATTCTGACAATTTCAATGCATTTTAAGGGAGAGGGGACAAGAAGCAGAGAAGCAATCCTGAAATAACTTCTAACAGTTTGTAATGTTATGAAATATTAGACTGGATAAGGGCTTAAGCTTCACGAAGGGGTACCTCAGAACTAGGAAACGTTCCCTACCAACTCAGAGACAAGTCCTTTAATATAATATTTGGCAAGATGAAAACTTGAAGAAAAACCAAACTTGAAACATATCCAAAACCTGACTTTGTTCTCCCGTAGCAAGATATTTTCAGCTAGAATTTGGTACTACTAAAGTCCTCATTGTCTTTGCAGTTATGGTAAGATATATATCGATAACACAACATGCAGATGATATTAACAAATGCAATTTCCTCACCAAGCCTCACTTCTAGTGTTGTAGGCATCTTGAGCTGTCAGGCTAAGTTAGACTTTACCACTATTAATTGCAGTCTGAAGTAAAATGTACCAGATGTACTCAAGCTACTTATTTCAACTAAATGCTTGCTTCTGACCTGCAAGAAGTTTCTGATACAGATAGGGTTTCTTAACTAGGGAGCTATATTTAGCCATTTATGAAATTTTAACTACTGAAGTCAAAATCTGGTAGGTCCTGGGCATGTCCGCATGGGATTAAGGCTGAATAGCCTAGCACAGCTGCTGGAATCTGCGCAATCATGTTGGTTATACAATCACCAGGGCTTGTGCTCTGGTTTGTTGCCTTTTTTCCTTCCCTTTTTTTTTTTTTGGGGGGGGGAGGGGATGTGTATAGGGGTTTTATTTCTTTTATTTAATCTAGAGATCTTGCTGAGCTACAAGACATGTGCTCAACATGGATGCATCTCCAAGAACAGCTTTTGCAAGAATTTATGTTTTTCATTTGTTATAAAGTCTTTCATATTCTAGCCCTCATTTTGTTCCTATGTCTCTATAAGTAAATGACTCTGAATTATAAGAATGGTAATTTTCCAAATACAGCAGGGATGGAATTTAAATTTACACTGGTTTTAATACGATTAAATTACATTATTTCATATTAATATGCTTATTTTAAACGGCTTAAATCTAAAAACTGAACACTTCTGTATGCTATCACAGTTTGCCCAGCAACAACAAAAAGACTGTACGACCTGGGAGTCTTTAGCATTATCATAGTAAAAGCGTTTATTGATCAGTGCTTTACAGAAAACTTACAGTTACTAAACCTACGTGCTCTCAAACATAGGTTCTACCTCATCAGGATGATGCCAATCAGCTGGAATACCCTGAATCATTTTTTTTGAGGAAAAATCCCCTGTCAATTATAGAAATTAGCCACCAGAGGGAGCCTGCACTGCTGAGCTGATGCAGACGCTCCTCTAGGCGCCAAAAGAAAGGCTGCCGACCTGGTTTGGTATCGGACACATTGATTTATGTCAAATACGCTTCTCACGCTACCTGCACAGCTATGCTGCAAGCTGACAACTGCAGCAGCAGCCAGATTGGTTTGTTTGTAAACCAAACTATTCCTTTTCCATTCCAAATTTAGAATTCTACCTTTCTTGGCTGGTAAACCAAATACCAACATCAAGGATCAGCCATACTGCGCTGTTCCTCCACTGCCAGAAAGGATCTGGGAGATCTTCTCCTCCTCACATGCTTTCCCGAGGCATCACTTGGATAAAGGGAAAGAATGCACTGCAGGAATTCCTCAATGTGGCCAGGGCACAGGTTATATTCAATAAAAACTGCAGCAAAAGAGGTTTCACTCAAAAGCCTTTTTAAAGGGCATATTTCATCCGTGATCCACTGTTTGTCTCCATACAACAAGGCTGGTCAATACCATTTATAAAATCCCAAGAATATAGAAGGAAATCTCAAATATTATAGATGAGCACAGTTTGTACATCATGGCTTCAGGAGAACTGAATCCAAACCCACTGACCCTTCACCCTCTCCCTCCGTTCGTTAGGCTAATCAGTGTAATTGCAACCACAGTCTTGATAATGGAGCACCAGCAGGGATCATGAATGAAAACACATGGCTCTTATCATCACATTAGCACATACTCCTCATTATCCTTAAAGCACACCTCATAGCCTTGAAAGTCAAAGCATTGGGGAGGTGAAGGCAGGACTCCTGCCCTGCCTCTTTTCCCCGCCTCAGAGCACTGCAGGAGCGTTCTCCCATCCATGGCTGAGGGGAGCGGGCTTGCGGCAGGGCAGCCACCAAGAAAAGAGGACGGAAGGAGCTAAGAAAGTTTTACCACAAAGAAACACTTGTAACCACTTCCCAGAAAACTACCTCTGGATTTAGCACCGGGGAAATCAACCAGCAGGCGGCACAAGGGTGCCCAGAGCCCCGAGGTGAGTGCTTTTCCCGTTGTAGCTCCAGTACAAGCCGGTTTCCCCCCTCATGTTCCGTACCAGCCTTACCTGCGCCATGTTCTCCTGGGAACTTGCGTTTTTTCCCTTCTCGTTTCGGGTCTCCCGAGCCGTCCTCACAGAGGCTCCGGGCTGTTCCTCATGTCGGTGCCCGGCCCAGCCTGTGCTCTGCAGCCTCGGCCGCGGAGCGAGCGGCATCTCTCACACCTCAGAGCGTGGTAAGCATGGTGTCTCCCGGCCCTGAGGTCAGTCCCACCCGGATGAGGTGTCCTCGGGTAGGACCGCGGGGCTGTTTTGCCTCAGCGTAGCTTCCCTGAGGTGTGGCGGGGAGCGGTCTGCTCTGTGCGGGAGGAGATGGGGGAAGAAAGGCTTCCACAGCTCTGCTCGGGTTTGTGTTTGGGAAGCAGCTCCCCAGGCACGGTGGTCTTGACCAGCAAATGCAACTTTGAGCTGTGTAAGTTGGAAAAAAAGAAACTTTCTGTCTTTTTGTGTATGTTTGGACTTGGTGTGCGTTCCCATGTGAACGTATGGGCTCTTTGTCTCGTTCGTGGGATGGTTTTGGTTGTGCTGTTGAGGTTATGCGGGTAGAGCTGTGCTAAGAGAAGAGTCAAATTAGGTCAGCTTGGTTGAACGAGGAGGACTGGATCCTGTGGTGGTAATTTGAGAATTTCAATTGATATTCTGTGTCAGCTTCACCGAATAAAGGGAAGAATGGCTGGTACTTAATTATCAGCACTTTCTGCTCCACAAAAGCTCTTTGCCAGTGTTTTCTTCTCTGTGAAATATCCTCAACTTTTTATTATAGTCATTATGTAATTCATCAAAACCAAACAGAGGTCCTCATCTGACCAGATAAACAATGGGTCATCACTCTGGAAATCACTGGAAATGCTGGATCTCTCAGGTTGATGCCCCACTGCAGATGATGAGGGAAGGCTGCAGGGGCAATGCTGACCACTTTATGCTGCTGAAATTCAGGTAAAATTTTCTAGGAGGACCCACAGAGGTTTTACTGCATGTATTAGTGAGGCTAATAAATCCTTCAGTTTTTGTAGTAGCTTTAAGTAATGCTTGAATACCATGCTAAATTCAGTGTGCAGTTTTCTAAGCATGGTCACTGGAATTTTGCTGCTGCCATAAATGATGGCAAAGGCTGCTAAGGACTGCCTATCTTTTCGTGAGTGAGAGAGATCTTTTGTTCTTCATAACATTTTTAGGATTTGAGAGAGTCTGATCATTCAATGAAGCACAGTACCTCTGACAAGCGGTTTGGCCTTCATTTCTGAGGTGTAAAACGGGAGATGATCCTATCCATCAAGGCTGCATGATAAATAGGTCAATAACTGAGATCTAAAATGTCACAGGCACTTAACAAAACCCACTGATAGTTGAAACTGTAGTGGTGTAATGGTTCGCTTTAAAGTTTGTGGGTTTTTTAATGTGCCAGCAATTATGCTGTGTATGAGCAACTGACCTAGAGCCAGAAGGGGGAGAGGAAGTGTTCCTGTCAGCACAAAGTGATCCTTTAAATGACCCTAATTTAGGGACCAGACAGAAAATTATTTTTTGCTGATCTTCACTCATCTTGTCTGTTATTCTTTGCTACACTATCTGAATAGGACAGTACTGTCCTTATGTATAGGTTGGCTTCAATAAATGGGTCTGCGATTTATAGTCCTACTTTTACTACGTCAGTAACTCCTCTTTAATTACTCTGCTTTGCTTTCAACACTGCAGATATTGAATCTGTTTCAAGGGGTTCCGATGCTAAAATCAGGGGAATGGAGGAGCACTGTACAGTCGAATAATCCTCACGGTCTCTGAACTTGCAGTCTGAAGACATGCTCCTTCCTAGTCCTCCACCTGTCTGTGCTTGTGCAACACTAGCACAGAGGTAGTGCTTCTCCCTGTATATGCTTTGTTTCCTTTTACACTGCTTCCTCTGGGGAGCCTGCAGTGACTTCCAGAATGAATTCCTTTGAAGCTTCTGTGTCTATCTGTGTATCTGAAGAGCAGTCCACGACAAACAAACAACATACTACAGGTAGTTGCAATGAAAGAAGAGCAGCAGCTTGTCAGCTACTGCTGGAGGGGCATTATGATCCTGGTAGCTTTTCAGACATGTTTCCAAAGGAGAGCAGGAGTTAGATCATGTTAGGTATGAGCCTGCCTGTCAATCATTTTCTCAATAATTTTAAACCAATCTACTAAATTCAAGCGAATTTAACTTTGAGATTAAAAGCTGTATTACTGTGCTTTTGTAAATCTTGAAAACAATTGGAAGAAGAAAGGCTAGAACGTAATATGCAGCTACACACCTCTGCGTGGATGTGAGTCATAGAGGTAAGTGAGGGGATGGGAGATCCTTGTTGCTAGTATCAAAACAAGCCTGATAGTGTATAAGTTACAGACATTAACTGTACTTAAAAGTGCCTTGATCAGAGACAGAAATTAATAGAGTCTATTAATTAATCATATCCTAGAAATTAGCAGCAAAGAAATGGAAAGATAACATTTGGAAAGGCTTGTGTGACCTGGACAAAGATGTGATTAAAAACTGAAATTAGAACATGGAGGATATTCGTATCACTGGACGTGTGGTAGACTCAGTAGGAGAAAGTGATAATATTGATCATTACAGAAATGAGATCAACCTAGGAAAATCCAGGCTGTATATGTTAAATTAAAATGTTGAAATACTGGTGCTGAGGAACCAAATTAGGGACTAGAAACAGTAATGCAGAGTTTGAGTGAGGATTTTAGGAGGAAGAAGAAGCATGGTTGGTGCAGACATGCAGTCATCTGAAGGAGCTGGTTTTTGCAGGAGTGATGTGGATATTATTTTACGTGAAGGAAGTAAGCAACAGGACATAAAAATATGATGAGGGTTGTGGTGGTTGTATAGAAAGAAACGTGTTCCAATATTAAGTCCACAGAGTTTTGCCTTACTGATACACTGCAATAATGATATTGCCACTGTTGCCCATGGCTGTAAGAGTATCAAAGATAACATATTTGCTTAGCAGTCTCTCTTTCCCATAAACTCAATTTCATTAGTTTGGCATTCTGTAGTTCTTTTACATTGTGTTCTGGTACGAGCTGTTTGGTTATTCTGACTGGGAATGACTGCTGGTTACTATTTTTACAGTTGCTCTCTGTTTACTCTCCCAGAAACATTAGCACAGCTTTTTTCCCAGCTGCATAGGCCAATCCTGTCTTTTGCTGTTGCTGAAATTTGGCATCAAAGGTTTTTAAAAATCCTCAGTAAGTTTTCCCGGACGTGCTGACTTTAAAGCCTCCTGAGTTTCAGTTGTTACAGAATGTATTGTATTTCACTCACTCTGTATGAGTGTGTGTGTATGTGTTTTCTCCCAGTGGCAGCTTTTCTTGCAGCTTAGGTTCCAGAAATACAATGAAATGCACTTGATTCCTATCATTTCATCCATTTTTCTAATGAGCTTTTAATCCTGTGCTGGTTTGATTTTACTTACTTTGCTTACACAATTGCCTGATTAAAAGAATTGAGCAGATAATGCTTGGAATTTTTATCTCTTTGTCAGATCATACCAAGTCCTAGTCATTTGTACCCTCTGATAATATCACTACTTTTTCTGAGATCAGGTCCTCTTTGTCAGTCCATAATTATCCTAATACTGTGATATATTGGCATACTGCTGTATTTATCAGTACATTTTAGCTTTGGTTCATGTTAGAGTTGGTGGTATTTGAGTTTGGAAAATGTCTGTTGTACTGTTCATAAATAGGAAATACACTGGTTTTGTTTTTTTTTTGGTACTGGTTGACTGAACAGTTCAGCTTGTGTTGTCCAAACTGAAGTTCTCTATGATAAAAAAACCCACTTTGAATCTTGCTTATTGCATGTGGCCAAAAAGTTGATTTAATGTGGTTTTATGGAGTGGATAAGACAGAGCTAGCCTCCCATCTTTCGCTTCATTCACTCAAACATCCGATACTCAATGTCTGAAAGCAAGAATGGTTGGCTTTGATCTGGAATGACACTGTCCCTCTACTTCCATCCTAATCCTTCTTACATGGCTATAGCAGTTGATACAACATTTGATGTGAATCATTTCTCCATATATTTGCACTACCAGTTATATCAGGATTATTTCAATAAAGCAATTCCAGAGCATCTTATCTAAGACTGCTAGTAGTGGGTAGAAGAGAGAGTTGAATAATTTCTCTTCACATCCAGTAGTGCCAAGATCAATTACTGTTAAATATCAGTATTTTACTCTGAGACGCTTATGCTTCTTATTTTCATCTTGCAACAGATGATACAATGTTAATATGTTTGTTTCCAGTTTGCTGTTCACCAGACAGTTGCACCAGATGCATATTCATGTAGCCTCATCTTCTACCCTTTGCTAGGAGAGTGAGATGATTCTTCTTCAAAACCAGCTGTCTTGGTGGGGCTGCGAAGCAAACCATTTCAGCCAGAATGGAAGGAGTTTGCTCATAATAGGAGCGAGATCCAGAGCAAAAATCTCAGCGTGAGGGAAGAAGGTAATTTTCCAAATGCTCCGGGGAGAATTACATGTGTGTTTAAATTAGCAAGTCAGTGATTTGGGGGGGGGGGTTGAGGTGCAAATATTTAGCCTGAAGCTAATAACTGGTGTCTTGGTTGTAGAACTCGCATGCATTATTGTTCCACCTGAAGCAGTCCTACTTCTTGTGGAACCAAGATTGAAATTGCACACTGGGCAACATTTTGAGAGCCTGACTTGTAATGTGAATGAAAGGTCCTCCAATAGGCACAATTAATTTTCTTTTAATTTAATGCTTTTCAATGATGCTATCTGCCTATCCTGTAGGTGATGGCTTTTCTTCCTGCTAAGAGGACAAATTGTTTTTTAAGCTTCCGGTCCTGTAATAAACCACATTAAGCTTCTCTGCTTTTTTCCCAGTGATCTAACTACTAGTAAGGTATTCCTGTTCTTCCTTTCTTGGTAAGAGGTAGAAGAATGAATCCAAAGAAAGCCATTTCAACATCATCTTTTCTCCTGTATGTTTGCTGGCTGCCTGAAGTAATTTTGTAGTTTGCGCTATAGGCCTCCTGTTAGGTTTCACTGCTGATATGCACCTTCACTAGTGGATTCCTGCCCGCAAGCTTCAGAAACTCATCCAATCTGAGTGTGACACATTGCCTTGGCTCTGGGAATGCAGAACAGACTTTTCTGATGATATGTTCAGCTTCTAAAAATAACCACATCAGGTAGCCAGTGATTTCTTTTTTTCCAAGACCTAACTGTAAAACATAGTAACATGATGTACTGGCTCCCTATAAAGCCACTCCACTTCTTTTTAGAAGAGAGAGATGTGGGGAAGAAGAATAATTTAAAAAGATACAGCTGTAAATACTTGGCAAAGAATGACTTTGTTTAACTTCAGACTGGGTCCTTCAAGGTATTTGACATTGTAACAGGTATTTATGAGCTCTGTAGCTCAATTGATTTTTAATTAAATGAATGCAAGTAGTGAGAATTACTTTCTGCATCTCATCTCTATAAAACAAACTGTTGACCAGCCTGAAAACAAGTCTGGAAGTTATGAACAGTGCAATGCAAGCTTTATTCTGTGTCATTGAATAGATACCTCTAATTATGTCTAATCATTTGTAGAGCCAATTAAAATATGGAACAAGAAAGCAGCTCACTCAAACCCAGGTTGAGGTCTGGGTTATTTGGGATTCACCGCAGGAGATGCAGGCAAAACCATAATGTGCTGAATATTTTAGAACAGCTTATGCGTCACGTGTTCAGAAGGTAGCAAGAAGTGAGGCTGCCAGTTCCCTCCATTCTGCAAATATTAATTCACGATTTGGTTTATAATATCTTGTGATGTTCCTCTGTATTTTTGTGTTGGCTATTTTTTCTTATTACAGTTTATTGCATCTCCACCCAAAGGTTTTGCTCTGTCTTCCAATGACCTGCTACTTATTGGAGCCAGTATTTATTAGCTGTAAGGAGAATCAAAACTTGGAAAGAATATTATGATGCTGGTTGTAGCATTTTTCTTTGTTGCCAGCAACAGAATTTAAAAATATTTTGTAGTGATATGAAACTACAGATAAGTTATTAAAAATCCTGAAGCTTAACACATGTACTGCAGATCTAGTTTGTGTTCTATTATAGGTAGACAAGGGTCACTGTCTATCAAGAAGTATTCCTCATCCAAGTTATACAATTCAACTGGCTTAATATACCTCTGCTAAATTTTTCTAAGCAGCGAGTTTTGATGTAACTTCTCCACCAGATAGAAGTTACGTGAATGGAAAGTCTGTCATAGTATTCACAATACTGTTAATGAATCCTCACTGAACAGTTAAATTAAATCATATTTAGAAAAGGGAAAAAAAGGCAAATTCCATTTCTTTAAGCATACTTTATGCACGTATTGCTGTGTTTTCAGCTTTATATATATGTGTGTGTGTATATGTGTGGCATAAATATATTAAAAAAGTACCTGGGTGTATTCATAAGGATCAAGTTTTTGTGCTGTGTAAAAATAAGTTTTGGTAACTCAGACTGTTACCAAAGTAAAAAAAATTGCAACAGAACTTGGTGCAATCACAAATAATCTTAACTGTGGTGTGAGTAGATAAATGTAGTCATGAAATGAAACTACAAATAGATCCAATCACTGTTATTGTACACACATCGCCCCCTATTGCCCTATGGAGAACTGAGCTTGATACAGTTTGGGGCTGGGAATAATGACTCGTAAACCTCACCAAGCTACTCAAATGTACAATAGGCTGAGAACGTCGCAGCAGATGTGTGGATTTAGAAAGAAAATATCCCTGAAGTCCTACTCAGCATTACCAGGATTAGCACTGTACATGTTCCAGAAGATTACAAGAAACAAAATTCTTTCCTCCTTGTTTTGGCAGGAAGAAGCATCAAACTAAATGGCTCTGCCACATCCTGATTTTCAACAATGGTGTTTTCTCTAACTGATGGTTGTTGCTGGTCTTGCCTCTTTGCTGTATGTGGAACCCACTATGGCCAGGGAGCAGGGATATCCTTTTCAAGCTGTGTTTTTGAGCTCATGAGCCTCCAGAGCACTGGCTGCTGTGTTTGTTGTGTGTGGCTGTCCCTGAGGTTTCTGTGAGCCTGACTTGGTTTTCATTGGTCCTTAGCATAGGATGTCTAGCTGTTGATCATCTTGGAGACCTGTTGGTTGGTGACATAGGACATGAGTTTCCACCTGTTTGCTGGCCTCATGGCCTGGCTCTGCTGTTGACACTACCACTGGTCCCACTGCTTGGTTTCTGGAGTACTTGCAAAATTCATTATGGTCTTGATGAAAAGCCATTGGAAAATTCAAACAAGCAGTCAAGGTGGAAGTAATTTCTTATACTTTTTTTTTCCTTCATTTATCAGTCATATAATTGGATCTGAAAATGTGTTGAAGGATGTTTTTATGAACATAAAGCACTGGGAAGTCTGGCATTATTCTAGTTAATGGACTTCATGATTATGTAGTTGCTCAGTTCAGACTGTTACCAAGGTTAACAGCAACAAAATGCAGTATTGGAACATAAGCAGAATTATTACTGTTTCCCAGCCATGTTGTTACTTGTAAATGTGATGAACATAGCAGCAACTTGTCAGCCTGGGAATTCAGCAGGAGGTGGGGGTGATTGGGCAAAGGGACTGTCTGTACCGTAACTCAGCAAAGTGTATTTCCGTGGCAGGGTACCTACCAGAAAAGTGTTTGAGAATGTTAATGACTTTTAGTTGGTTTAATTGCATGCGATGTACTTTCTGGTCAGTGTGCAAGACGAGGCTTCTTTCTACTTTTACACACACTTCTGTTTATAAACGGACGTAGTGGCAGCCTAGGTGGTCTGGTGTTGTGTTTGGTAGGCATTGGTACTTTTATCTTCCTAGGAATTAGAAAAGGTCAAGCAGTTAACGAACTTATTTTAAGGAATATCAAGTCCTGTTGCAGCCAGATATTCAGCTTTGACAACATTGGGTTGCTGAGCCAAGGGCCGGTTTTGTTGTCATGCACCTCCTGCTGAGAAACCCATTTTCTAGATAATAGTGAGCACTCAAGTGCAGAAAGGGGATGGAGGAAGGCTTCCATTTGGAGAAGTCTATTGCCAGAGCAGTGTTAAATAGCAGCATGTAGCAAGTAAATTCTGCTACATTACCAGCATTCTGTGATATCTGTTCATATTGCAGCAAGAAGTGTTCAGGGAAACAGGAGTGCTATAATCTGGTTTTATAGCTGTTAACTGTACCTACTGCAAACACACTTAAAATCAAGCATGCCTTTCTGTTCTGTCAACGCATGCCAATTTGACAAAAGGAGGCTTTTCCTTGTAAAAATAAACTGCATAACAAAGGTTTAGTTGTAATAAGTAGATCTCAACCCTCTGAGAGAACAGTCATAGAATGAATTTTCTAATGGTTCTAGAGTCAGTGGAAGATTCAACCAGACTCTTCAGAGAAGGTACCAGGGAAGTAATGTGGAGGCACTTGTGCTTCACCCAGGAAACCAATGCTTGTGGGTGGGGAAATTCTCTCTCCTGAGTACATCTTTGCTGTTACCTCTCTCACTAATCTACTATTTCACGTTTGACTTCCATGAAGTAGGAATTCTACTTCCACAATTGTTTTCTATAAAGTTTTTAAGTTAGTTTAATTTTGATATCTGATAGCAAAAAAATCAGCTTCAGCCATGGAGGTGTGCCTGGTTTTGACACAGAATTTCCTGTCTGTACAGATTCCCTTCAAAGATTTATTAGATCACAGCACATCTGGTGAGGCTTCATAGCTGGTAATGAAAACAAGCAAGTTTGGCTTGGTTTCTTTTTTAACTGCCAGGATTTTGTTCAATGTTATGAATCATTCCTTACAGTACTTGGCCATAGTGCTCTCAAGCCAACAGCATAAATAAACTTAGCAGAATTTTGTTGATGAGGAATGGACTTCCTATCTTTGCATGCTTGTTTTCTTTAGAAAGCACCTGTAGAAATAGTGTGGTATAGTGTAGAAAAATGTAGAAATATTCCGTATACAAATCGTTCCGTGTTACATCTAGAAAGTGGTGCCTGATCTAGAATATGCTGTAGTAAATCAGTCGTTACTAATAAAAAAGACAGTATAAATGGGAAGCCCATTCTAAGCCACAAGCTGCAGAATTAATCATGTCTAGATGTAGAACTTTCATAAAAAAACTCCTTTCTGATGCCCACAAAACGCAGGGATTTTTTTGGATTTGTGAATGTATTTTGAGCTAATCTCAAGCAAAGGAAGTAAATGCAAATTTTAAATCTAAGTTTTCATCGAATTTCTCTAGGATTTGGCTTTGGCCTATTTGCCGTAGGAATGTGACTATCTATCTGACTGAGAGAAGTACTGCTCTTCTAAGGAAAAGTACAAGCTTTTGAGCAGATTTCAGATATTTCCTAATCTTTGTAGTCTAACATATACAAACCACTTAACAGGAAGGGTAGTCCCTTCATGCCAATACGCAAAGTAATATGTAAAGTAAGAGGTTTTGGTCCTTAACCTTGAAATCAACTTGAACAATTTCATGAATATAATTATAATGCTAGTGTTAAAATTGCAGGAAAACTATCTTAATGGTTACTTTTAGAAGTAAAATCCTTTTAATGTTAAAGGATACATTAAATATTAAATAACGTTAAATAAGTAAAAGTAATAGTGTAAGATAATGTTCATCTCAATCTCCACTCTGGCAGCTTAAAGCCATTCCCCCTTGTCCTGTCCCTACAGGCCCTTGTCCAAAGCCCCTCTCCAGGTTTCTTGTAGCCCCTTCAGGCGCTGGAGCTGCTCTAACATCCCTCTTGTGCTGCTGCCCCAGAGCTGGATCAGGACTGCAGGGGTGGTCTCCCCAGAGTGCAGCAGAGGAGCAGAATTCCCTCCCTGACCTGCTGCTCATGCTCTGGGTGTGCAGCCCAGCACATGGGGGTTCTGGTCTGTGAGCACACATGTATCTGGTTACATCCAGGTAATTAGACCTTGCCAACAAAGATTAGCACTTGTGTTCTGCGAGGCATTTTCAGGCATAAACTGAAAAGGCAGTAAAAGGCTGACAGGGCAATCTAGCCTGAGAAATCTGACACAGTGATCATTACTTCTCATTGCTGCTAAATATGGTGGCAGTTTTGACTGTGCCTGTTTTAAAAAAACAAACTAAAAAAATTGTAACCCCAAACATACAGACTTTCCCATTAGCAGTATACTCTGTAATATTATACTATTTTAGTCACTTAAAAATTATTTTTTTAATAGTTGATTTAGTCAGATCGCGCTCCAATATATTTGCTGTCAAATTCATCAAAAGTTATGGTTTTGTGTGTGCGTTTTGTTTCTTTAATTTGTGAAAATATCAGTATGTGTGTGTTTAAGGCAGAATGGATGAATGCCTCTGCACTGGCTGCCATATTTAGGTTGATAACTGACTGCCCAAGTCATCAGGCCAAAGCATGAGCAGTGGTTTTGTGTACTCAAACTGCTGCCTCTTGAAAGGACCTATTTTTTCCAGAGGTTGTTATATGCAGCTTTTGAAATTCAGTCTTTTAGAAAGTTTTCTGAAGATCTAAAAGTCCTGATACTTCTGATACCTTTGTCTTTGATTAACATTGGCTTTCTAATATTAATAGATCCATGAATAACTTCATAATATTCACACTATTTCATTCAAAATAATGAACTGAAGCATCTTAGAAGATACTACTTGGAGGAAAAAAGAAATGGTGAAAAAAAAAAAATGAAATAAAGTCAAAGAAAGATGGGCCTTAATTTGTCATGTGAGTTTTAGTGGTGCAAGGTTTTTGCTGTAGAAGATCTTGGGAAATGCATCACCTGATTTCTTACGTCAGCAGGGACTGCAGTGTACTACAGTTTCTGGATGTTTTTTAAATGGCCATGATGCCCTACTGTTACTAGTTTTCAGTGTCATATTTTGAACTGGAATGGAGTCTGCAGGCATTAGTTTTTTTCCATACTTTAGGGATGCATCAGTGAGAAAGACTGTTACTGTTTTTGAAAGGGAATTATATCAGTAGCTGCTTTTAGAGCACCTCACCCCCTAAATCCTTAAATAAACCAATGCATATTATTTTCTCTCTACTATGATTGTATGGAAGTCCTTTCCATTTGAGTATGGCTCTGCTATATAGGGTTTGGAGAGGTGCATATGTCAGGTTCCAATTTTAGTAGCACAAGGCTTCAGTGGTCGCATGGCCCTTGGCAGCAACCCCCAGCAAAGGCAATGCAGTCAGCCCGCTAGCGGAGCCTGCCTACGGTCCAGTGCAGTCAGCCCCACATGGAGCCTGCCTATAGTTTTAATACAATGCAGTCAGCCCCATGTGCAGCCCACTTACAGTTTCATTGGTGTGCTCTACCTGCCTGTGGATAGAGGGCACCCCTTTCTAAGAATCCCGACTGCTAAAAGAAATAGATTCAAGATCCCTGAGTTTGGAAAAAACACAGATGAGGCACGGTAATGGTAACCCACACTTGTGTCATTTTATTAGTTACACTCCTAAGGGTAATTATCTAATGTATGCGGAAGAAGAGAGAGAGGGGGGGAAGAGAAAAGTGGTTAAAAGTAAAACTAGTCACCACCCTGGATCCTGCAGCATCACATGGATCTGTTGACGACCTTCAGCAATCGGTGGTCTGAACTCCAGCAGGAACCCAGGGTTTTCCAGTAATCTCCAGTGGAGCTGTACCATCCCCAAATGGGAATGGCAAATTTGTTCCTGTAGTTTGAATACCCACTACAAGCCAGCCTAAAAGTCCACTCGCACTGACTTTCCCCCATCCAGATTCCATTTGATTGGTTACGAGATAAACAGAAGTGACCCCTTCCTGTGTATGTTATAGGCCAAGGTGTGGTATCATTGTAGAGGGTATTTTCTATGGAAGTGTAGCTGTTTGTTAATTGGTCTAGTTCCAAACAGGTGGAAATCCAGGGCCAGCTACACAGTCCCACTGGTCCTCCACATATCCATCATTTTGTCAGATTGAAAGCCCGAGTGATAGCTCTCCCAAGTAACAAAAACTCATTATTTTTGTTTAGCGGGGGAGCTGTCATATCACTGGAGGAACTTCCGATGATCCAAGAGAAACAAATTATAGTTAGCCAGATTCCCCTTTCCTGTGAGAATACAGACATTTTATAGATGTTGTTGAAACCAAACCACACAAACAAATACATGTAATCAAAGTCTTTGTTCCAAATTCTTTTCTTCTAAGTGCAGCTCTTCATCCTGTAAATAAATAAAGGGAATTCTCAGTCCCTGTTAGAAGAAAACCGAATCTGGTATTAGGCTAGAATGGTGGGATGAGTATTAATTTCATGCTCTTTTCCCACTGCACCCTTGGCTTTCCAGGTGTGTTCATTGAGCAGGGTACCAAGCACTAAGGGAACTTCTCATACTGTGGGGAGCTTTACTAACACTGGTTCTGGTCTTCTGGTTGCAGAGGAACCACGAAAAAGATGTCCTTGCATCTGTAGTGGTCAAAATTGGATGGGCTTGTTCTTGAATAGTACTGATGAGTTCAGCAATGTTAGGGACAGCAGCAGTTAATGGTCCTGTCTTGGCATTAAATCGACAATAATCTATTGTCAGCCGCCATTTCCCATTCGGTTTTCGTACTGGCCAAACCAGGGAGTTACAAGGTGAATGAGTGTTCCTGCAATTCTGCCAGTATGGGAGCTATGCCTTCTCTGGCTCCTTGAGGTAGAGGATATGGCTTTACATTAGCTAATTGAGAGGGGGGAAGAGGAGGAGCCACAACCAGGAGTCACAGTTTTAACTTAGCTACTCCAAATATCCAAATACCCCTTGTGTTGTCTGTGCATTTACGTCCCTTTTAGATATCTATTCCCAACAGATTTGATGGAAATTCCCCAATCACCATTTGCACAATGATCAAATTATAATCTCCAGGGTGCCTAAGAGAGGTTTGTACCAAAGTTTGCCCCTGAGCATTTCCAAATGCATCTGATACCATTAGGGGCATTTTGGAGGGTTTAATCACATATTGCTGGGCATCCCTTTTTTGTATGGCAGAAGTCTGGGCCCTGGTATCTACTAAAAAAGGAATTGGTATTTGTGTAGGTCTTACATTACAAAATCAAATCACCTCTTGGAGTAAGAGTGAGCTGCCTAATGTACATCCACCGTTTGCCCACCATCTCACTAGAGACTGGCGAACGAATTATTTTCCCTTCCACTGAGGAGAAAATTCAGGGAACATTTCTGCTATGGTGAGAGGAGTGGAGGGCACCTTTTTGTCACCCGCAGCAGTAGTTTGTATAGTTCACTACTAAGCTTGCACCCAAAACAGTGCATACCATAGCTTTACCTTTGCCTTTTTTTACTCTAGCTTCATTTCGCAGCACCTCAATTCACTCTACAACCTTTCCTAACTATAATACCAGTTTGTTAGGGCGCACTTGTCCCCTGGGGAAGAGGGACGTACCTTAAATTTCCTTAAGAATCATATTAGACTTCCCTGTTTTCCATAGCTCCAGCCATTCCTTTTAGGTTACCAGTAGCTTCTGAGGCTCGAAGGATCCTGTCCGTGGCTCCAATTTGAAATTTCGGGTTCCAATTTTAGTAGCACAAGGTGTCAACGGTTGCACAGCCCCTGGCCATTGACAGCACCCACGGTGGAGCCCGCCTACAGTTGACACAATGCAGTCAGCCCCACGTGGAGCCTGCCTGTAGTTTTATTGGTGTGCTCTACCAGCCTGCGGATAGAGGGCACTCCTTTCTAAGAAACCTGACTGATACACGAAATAGATTCGAGACCCCTGAGTTAGAACAAAGCATAAACGAGGCACGGTAATGGTAACCCACACTTGTGGGTTAGAATGAAATTATAGCCCAGAATGAACTACAGACTAACAAGACATCAGTCCTTTTCGTGCCAGGAGACATTCCAAACTTCTAACCTTTTATATATGAAGTATGTAAAAGGTCCACCTGCTCCTTGACTTTCTTATTCTCAAAGATTTCCTGAGGTTAATAAGTCAGAATAATACTTAGAATATTTAATTCTGACACTGACATTGTTCCCTCACTCCAGAAAGCAACACCTGTCTGTTCTCCATTTCAACAACACCAAACGCTTCCTGGCAATGATGGTCTCGAGTGTGTTTAGCGCAGTATCACCTACTAGATAATGGCATCTCAAATATTGAGTAAAGCATGCATACAGCTTCAGTAAGGATTTAGCCTTTCTTGTTAAATCAGAACTATATTTGTAGCTTGGGAACCTTGAAAATAATTATGTTTTTCTGAGCTTTCAGAGTTTAAGTGCTATGACAGATCAAGAAAAAAATTCCATTTGGCTCCAGATTTTTAGTGACAATCAGTTTAGAGGAGTTTAAGAAATAGGAGACTACTTTGGGGATTATGTTCAGCAGACATTGTGCCTAAACTAATGGTGGGAGAACAGAATACCAATGGAATATTTCCTTCCACTGAGCAGTTCTGCTAAGACTTCTCTTACTACAGACTCTAAAGAGAAAGGAGCCAAACTTCTCATTCTTCCTCCTGTTCTGAAGCCAGAACTACACCTCTCAGAACGCATCCTCTCTGTGTGATGTGTTGTCTATAACTTGTCCTATAAACACTAGGATGTTAAGGAAGTCAAATATAAGCCTTTGGTACAAGTTTATGCATAAAATGACCTTCTTCAGAGTTTATTCTTCTCTCATGCATTTGGTTTTCTATGGATTAGGCTCACTGTTTCTGGTAGCATGATTCTACCTAGTGCCAGACATGTGGAAAAGAATTTGAGGCAAGCGTATTTTAAGCTTTTCTTTTCAATGTACTCAAACACTGTAGGATCAGTTTCAACTTCCCTGTAGATACGACAGGGGTAGAGGATGATGTAGAGTAGGAACTACTAGAATCATCTAAATAATGTTCTTCACACCTCTGCTTTAAACATAATGTTAAAATAATACTCTTGTGACTTTTCTTTAAAGTTTCTGGAAAGCTTTTTCCCACTCTTAAGTATCTGCCTGTTTTGTCTCATGTGCTTGAATCAGAACACCCAAATAGATACCACCCATTTCTGAAAGAGTGCAGCAGCAGTTCCCACATGTCTTCTGTCACCCTCCCACCATTCCCATTATCAGGTTTCCAAAATCCATGCTAGCAAAGCAGGGACCTACTTACTGTTCTTTGTTCCTCTAGACACAGCACTTTGCGCACACAAATGTGATGCATGCCTTTTTGCTGTAAGGTTCATCTGACCTTGGTTTGTTCACTTGTAACAAGTCACTGGGGAAAATAGTTGTCCAGCAAATAGGAAATTTTATACTATCTGCTCCTCTTGTATCTCCTCAATCTGCCTTTCCAGTGGGTTAGAATAGAGTCTACATTAATGCTACTCCCTCTTTAAGCTGTGAAAAAAACACAAGTACATGCACCAGGCCTGGCACAGACCTGTGCTTTTTACTAAGTGAGTATCATAAAATTCGAGTATTCTATGTTTTGTGTCTTAAAACACTGAGATATTGTTGCTGATCATCATAGGGTTTAACAACAATATGTTTCTCTGGTCTACCAGGTAAGTTCCCTTTTGAGGCAGCCACAGAACATGAATCTACAGGTGTTGGCTAGATGTCAACAGCTGTGAAAAATCAGCTGTTAAGTATTTGAGTAAGAATCTTCAGTACACAAGTACTGCAACAACTTAAACCCACCAAAATTAGCAAAAGGAATAGACTTCTGATTTAAAATACCATGACACAAAGAACAGCAGTAAAAAATCTACCTGCTTTTCAGTGATGCAAAGAAATGCAAGTTGGCTGAAACATCTGCAGTAGCACCTCCTCTGCTCTGCAGGAATCTTGTTGAAAGCAATTGTGAATTAGTAATGCGCCAGCAGACAGCTCAAAGTGTGGTTTGCTGAGTTAGTCCAAGTTGTCATATGTAATTATGTGATAGAGCAGTTGCAGTAGCATAGTGTCTGTATGAATATGCTAGCTCTGCTTTAGAGATCTTAGCATGTACTATTTTCTCTAAAGCTCTAGATGTTCCAGTGCTTAAGCGCTTACGGTTTAACACTGCAAGCAAATGCTGAACAGGACAGAGTGTGTTTGATAAAAGCTGATCAAAATTTTTCAAGTAATTACTTTGTTTTAATAACATGTAGCTTCAGCCAAAAAGAATTGAATAAAGGCAATGTTCTGAAAATGAGCCCTCTTGTTTTCAGTTTTGAAGCAATGTATTGATGTTGCACTTTGATCATTTTCAAAGGTATGAAATACCAACAGTAAAACATGCCTTTTGGTTGAACAGACTTTTGGGGGTAACTTGTCATACATATTTCTGATTATTTTGTATCATGGAGAAAAATAAATCTTCCTCCTTAAGAACTGAGCTGTCTTTTGGCGCTTTTCTCCTGTTTCACATGTGAAACTGAACCAAAGCACTCCCTCATTCACATCTTGTGACTGCATGCCTCATGGTAACTCACAGTTGTTCATTCTTACGTGTTTTCAAACCACATTTGGCAGACTGTGTGCAGTGTTGCTGCCACCCTTCACTGAACATCGATATTGCATTGGCTACTGTGCTTGTGAGGAACATTTACTTTATGTACAAGATTAAATGTGGGTCTTTTGCTTCTGAGTAGTTGCTGTGGTCTAACCCTGATGGGCAGCTAAGCCCTACACAGCTGGTCACTATCTCCCCCAGTAGAATAGGGTAGAGAATCTGGAGGGGAAAGTGGGAAAACTCATGGGTTGAGATAAAGGCAGTTTAATAGATAAAGCAAAGCAAAATAAGGAATTAATTCAGTTTCCCATCAGTGGGCAAATGTTTAGCCATTTCCAGGAGAGCAGGGTTTCCTCGGGTGTGACTGTTACTTGGGAATACAAATGCCGTAACTAAAATCAATGTCCTCCCTTCCTCTCTCTTCCCCTCTCTTCCCATCGCCTCTTATTGCTGAGCATGATTCCATATGGTATGGAATATCCTTTGGGTCAGCTGGTCCTGGCTGTGCCCCCTTCCAGATTCCTGTGTGCCCCAACATTTGTCATGTTGCTTCTAGACTCCTCACTGGTGCGGCAACATGACAGATAGAAAAGGCCTTGATGCTGTGTAATCACTGCTCAGTGATACCTAAAATATCAGTGTGTTCTCAACAGTATTTTGGTCACAAAGCTAAAACATAGCTCCATACCAGCTGCTTTGAATAAAATGAATAAAGCTGGGGAGCTTCTATAGATGAGCATACTAACCTGTTGAATTAGAATGGGAGACACTAATTTTCATCAAGAAACGTTTCTGTTCCTTAACATTTAAAAAATATATATGGAGGGATATAATTGCAAGATATTTACATTTCCATGTTGTTTTACTGTCCTATAGTCTCATTCCAAAGCTGAAAGCCGAGTTACATTGTATAAAATTCATGGATTAATAGAGCCTGTCTGGATGGGCTGTTCATGCGGAAGAAGGGGAATGGGACCCCTAGGTTAGGAGAGATGCTTTTTCCTATTGGGTTTGCTCCTTCCCACCTGAGGTGTAGAGTTGTTAGATTCTTTAACTTTGTAAATCCTAGCAGTCTCCCCACGTTAGCCTGGAGTGTACAGTGCACAAAGCAGCTCTTTACCCTACTGCCTTCTGTAGCAAGGAAGAATGTTGGGGATAAGTTGAAGGACTTTAGGTGCCTGTAGAGAACTTCTGTGATCTGAATTAAATTCTGCCTTTGTTTTGATATCACTGAGTACCTTTAATAATATAAATTCTGAAATCTTAATATAGTTGGAAATATGTCCAGAGGATTTGAACATCAGCTTTCCTCAGGGTTCATTCCTTTTCCAGATTGTAGCACTTCTCAGTATGAATTTGGCATAGCTGCATTGAAAACTGCAAGTTCAGGTTTTTGATCCAGAGGAACGACAGACTAGTAACTGCTAGTGGTAAGACAGTTGTATCTGTATTATGTATCTAATGCTGAGGTCTTCGTTTAGTATTTCTTTTATTTGGTCTCACTTGTAAGTCACATTATAACATCTTTTCATAGGTATCTTCTCTGCTAGTACTTTTTCCTCTCTTCACAAAACTGCATTTTACTCTTTATCTCTGTCTGTTGGATGCCTTTGGCCACATACATGTGTTAAATTACTGTAGAGTGATTATTTTGGTCAGTATGTAGAAATGTACTTCATCTTATTCAGAAGAACAGTGCCTCCAAGTTTACAGTTAGGGGCATGAAGATGATCTTAAAGGTCTTTTGCAACCTAGTTGATTCTATGATTCTGTAATTTGTTCATAGAAATAACTTTGTGCTGCTAGTTTGTGTTCTTGCTGCTCTAAGTGATAGAAAAAGTAAACATGTGCTTTTGTTAGCTAACTAAACAGGTAAGACTTGACAGGACATAGAAAGGGCCTCTATTCAATTTGAATAGATGACTGTCAACTCTTAGGAGTTCTGTACAAGCCTTATGATTGAAGCTCCTTCCAAGTGCTGTTTGTCTGTAAAAAGGTCATGTTTAGGAAGCTCTGAAATTAACTTTTCACAGCGAGATGCCTCAGAGGTGATTCAAAGATGAAGACATGTTAGCATGAGTCTGCAGTAGAAAACCCATATTATGGAATATATCACCTGTTTCTGTTTAGAAGATGAGATAGTCTGGAAGATAAAATGTGTGTAACAAAGAAAATGTAGCTCTTGGGCTGACAGCAAGGGACAAGAGAAAGCCTCCAAAGGTCAACACTAATGGATGAAAAAGTGGTTATAATAGCTCTTGAACTCTAAATTCAGCATCTCAACCATTGTGAGGCATGGGCAATAAATTTCAGAGAGAGATTGACAGTGATAGCTGTTAAGCCTTTCTAAATAGAAGCCTAGCAGTCAGTTGTTGCTTAACTTGAAGTTGCTATCTATGACACAAAAAAATCCCTTCTTTTCTTCCCCCCACTCCCCACCACTGCAGACAACTGATTAGGCACAAGCCAGACAACCTATTGCTTTTTAACTTAAGTCCAGTCTGTAATAGCACAGCTAAATGTGTCTTGCTTGTCCACAGAATGCTTCATGCTCTTAGGCTTTTGATACAAACTATTGTGTCAGATCACTATCATTAATGAAATTCTTAATGCATTTCTTCTCTTTTGTGTAGCTGTTTACCCAACTTTGTGAAATCTTTACATGAGGCTTGTATAGATTTTGCTCGTAGCAAATCTAAACTAAAGCTTTTAGATCTACAGAGGATTGGTTTTCCCTTCTCCCTTCAATTACACTGGCACAGGGTTCTACATTGTTGAAACATCACAGAAATAAACAGAGTTATTGTGGTTTAAAAGCAGAAGAAATGGAATCAAGCCCAAGCCTTTTCATTTCCTATTTCAAGCTATATAATATGTCTTGCTCACATTAAAGACTTGCGTGAACGTTGCATTGATATCTCTATTAGAAAATTAGCTCTGTTCGTGGTAGCTTTAATCCTAATGAAAACTGGTGCGTTTGGGGTTTTTTTCGACAGCTGTTTATTGCCTCTCTTTTGTTGGTTTTGTTCAGGAAAAATGCAAAAATCTGGAGGCACATGTCGGCCCAAAGATTACACAGTGTAGCAGAGACCTCACTATTGTCTACTTGTTGTGTTACAGAAAATGAGGCATCCTAACAAGGATCCAAAGTACAGGATAAGCAAAGCATCCTAAATTCCAATCAATGTATCCATCCAAAGCATGAGAAGCAAAATGTGCAACCGTATCATGCAGTTTTTCTTACATGACTTCTGAGTTGTGGATGGGTTGGACACCAAGGAGAAAAAAACCACAGAGTTAATCCTCCAGATGTGTTGATTATGTCATACTCTGTATTTGCCTTCAAAGTATGGACCATGTAGAAGTCCCAGAACAGAATAAATGGAAAAATAGGCTGAATATGCATTCTGGCAGTAACCAAAGACATTTCAGTGTCCTGGCAGAATCCTGTGGGAATGTAGCTTTTCCTTGGAGGTTCTTTTCTCAAGTTACCCTAAATATAAATTCCTCATCTTTATTAATTTTAGTTTATAATTCTAAATAATGTAGTCTCCAAGGCCCAGGGACTTTGGGATGGGGCTTTGAGCAACCTGATCTCACGGAAGGTGTCCCTGCCTACTGCAGGGGTTTGGAACTAGAAGATCTTTAAGGTTCCTTCCAACCCAAACCATTCCATGATTCTAACATTTGGTACTTCACAGGACCTTTCTTCGGCTAGCAGAAGCATCTCATTTCCACTCCCACCTGTGTCTACTTTCTACACAGGGTTTTAATGGTTTCCTTGGGAATGTGGAGATAAACCTGAATGAGGCAGAACCTGAATTGCTTCATTAGGTCACATCATTTTAATGTGGGACCTGAAAGGAATAGCCAGGAAACTTACTTCTATTGAGTGCTGTAAATGCTTCTTCAAAGCTGATGCTACACTGGTGAATGGGGTGCAGAAGAGATCTACTTGAACATAACTAATTTACTTGATGTGTGAAGCTGCTGGCCCTTCTATATAATATTTACTAATATTTTAGTTAATTAACAAATGTTTTGATAGTAGCTATTGATTTTACTGATAGCAGCCTTCTGATACTGGTAACAATCAGCCTCTTACAGTGCAGCCATGTTGCAAGATTTCCTCTCATTCTAGTTTCCAAGTTGAGCTTTGATTGCACTCTATGTGCTGCTCTCCCAGCAACTCTCCCAGCAGACCAACAGAAGCAGGCATGAATTCATGATGAGAAGCATGAGATGCACAAGGTTTGTGCCTGAACTGAGGTGAAACCTGTAATCCAGAGATTCTTTTTGTTGCAGTAGAGGAGGCTCTATCAGCCTGTTATCAATGGCTTATCAACCTATTTTAAAATTTGGGAAGTTTTCTGTCGGAAACACTGTGTTGCACTTCAGTAAAATTTTCACAAAGACTAGCAGCTAGCAATTACTTCCATAATCCTTTCAGTTGGTAGGAGCCTGAATGACAATCAGGGCAAGAATACAGCAGTGAATAAATTACTTGTCACTAGGAATGAATAATTTCAAATACCAAACAAATCAACAATGATTAAATACGTTTTGCATCTTCCAGTCAGCCCATAGGCTGTTCTTTGGAGCAGGCCCGTTTGGTATCATTAGTCTGTTTGTAAGAGTCTGGTATTGAATCATCAGTCAAATGTTTACTGTCCCTTAGCTTCCCACCAGTTTCAGTATTGCTCTTAGGAATGAAATGAGAATTCATCTTCGATGTTTAAGTGTATCCTATGAAGCCTGCTCAGCCTGACTGGAATACAGGAAAACAATACCTGTGTTGGTCCCTGCTGAAAACTAGATGAAGGGGGGAAAAATAAACAACAAAAACCCGTCAAAGTTGAGTTTGGTTTGTACAAAGCCAGGTTGGGAAAAATGGATCCATTTCATCCTCAGTTAATGAGCACCAGCTGCATTAAAACCAAAACAAACCACCCACAACCCACCCAGCCCCAGCTCTGGTAATGATATTTGTGTGGAGAATCCTTCTAAATAATGATTAAAAAATAAAATCTGAATTCTGCACCTTTACCATGGTTTTCCCAGTGGCAGTTTCTCATTTCACAGTATAGGTTTGGCTAGTTCTCTATATGTTGGTACCAGGAAGAAAAGAAAGGGCCTCATCCTGCAAGGTTTGGTGCAACTGTTTCTGTGAGCTACAGTTGTCAGAGGGTGGAGGGTGAGGTCCCAGTGCTCATCCTTGTGGCATGTGGAATTCAAGAGCAGAATTCTAACAACCGGAACCACAGTAGGAGATTCTGTGTGGAAACCTGCTGAGTCTCCATGTATAAGGTATGGTCAGGTCTAGATTCCAAATTCAGCTAAGGTAAAAGCTGTCCATGTGAATCTTTATATTGTTTTCAGTGAGCACTGGATAACAGTTTTCCTGGCAGTGGGAAAAATCTGTGGAGCTGGAGGGCAAAAGGGAGAGAATTGACATGAAAGAGCATGCTGTCTCTGGGACAGTGTTCTCTAGCACACTTCAGTGTAACCCAGGATATAAGAGGCAGCGTTCAAAACACATCTCCTGTAGCTAAAGAGTAAAACACGGGTGATTACAGCAGCAACCCAGAGTTTGGATCTGAGGGAAGATGTGAAGCTAAAATACGAGTTGGATCTTGCCATTGGCCAAGGAGAAGCTGCAGGGATAAATAATGGAAGAGAGATTTAGTTTGGGTTGAGAAACAGGGGCTGGAAATAACTGACCTACCAAAAAATATAAAAAGGGGGAGAGGGGGGAGTTCAATGAAAAACATAAATGTATTTGAAATATTTAATCCAATCCAAAACAGAGCAGTTTGTATTCTTTGTCCCTGCTGAGTTTGATTTTTAAGCAAAACCTGTCAGAAATGCCCTTTTGGGCCGTTTCTGCGTTTTCCCAGTGTAACTGGAAAATGCCTCCATTTTTTCCATGCTTCCCAAATGTTGCCCCCACGTTTTTTAATCCCTCTCCTCCTTCCCAGCTGCAGTTCATGTCATTGTCATCCGGTTTTGGCCGGTCCCCTTTTTTAAGCTGCCAGGCACGGCCTCGGCCCGGCCCAGCCGCCCGCGGGCAATGCCGCAGGTGCGCAGGGAGCCGCGGCCGCGGGCCTGACGCCGGTAGCCTCCTCTCTCACAGTGGGGAGCCGGGGGATGCGCGGTGCCGGGCCCCGGTTGCTTTGCGCGGGGCGGGGGAGTGAGGGGCTGGAGATGCTAGGGTGGTGATGCCGGGAGGAGGAGGGAGAAGGTGCGGGGGGGCTGGCGGGACAGCCTGAGGCGGGCGGAGGGGGAGGCGGGTGTTATACCATCCCTCCGGGGAAGGCTGAGCATTGGCAAATTCCGGCTCCAGAGCTCGGGGAGCATCATATCATATCCTATCTTATCCCCACCGGGTGGCAGCCGCAGAGCAGGACGAGGCTTCCCGGCTCCTGGTTATCCTAACGCCGCCAGCGCTATCCCCGCCCTGCGCATCCCGTGCAACCGAGCGGCGGCCCGCGGAGGTCTGCCGGGAGCCGAACTCCTAGCTAGAGACCCTGTCTCTCCCCCTGCAGCGCAGGCACAGGCAGAGCCCTGGGTGAGTAGTCCGGGAGCTCCCTTATTCCTCCAGGCAGGCCAGATACGTTCAGGCTCCCTTCTCCACATCCCTTTCTTTGGTGCCTGGAAGGTGCAGAGAGATCTGTTCCCTGGTAGGTTAGTGAAGTTGGGATCTGTGCTTGGGGAGGGATTTTTGAAAGGCTTTGCTGTCTGCACCTTAAAACAATATTGTACTATTGAGTGGTCTGTCTCAGTCTGGAAATCTTCCCTTGTATGTGAGCTGCTTTGGGTGTTTTGCTATCTTCTCCTTCCTTTTCCTTTCTTCCTTCTTTACAACTTTTCCAGCCTTACAGAGTTGCCTCTTTCACTTTCACTTGCAAATTTATGCAGCCAATAAGAAGCCAATGATATGCTGAAGAACTTCTTTAGTTATTGAAGGTTATTACTAACAAGTGATTCAATGCATCTATATGTTTCTCTCTCATTCTTCCCTAAGCTGAACAGTCATGACAGCTGAAAAGACTATTCCTATGATTAATGGCAAACCAGAAGATACTTTGGACCCAGAAGCCTCAAGTACCAACCTCGTCCACATCAACGATAAGAAAGTTCATGAAAGAGGTCACTGGAACAATAAGGTTGAATTTGTGCTTTCTGTGGCAGGGGAGATTATTGGGTTGGGAAATGTATGGAGATTCCCATATCTTTGCTACAAGAATGGAGGAGGTAAGATGGTTTCATATGTTGATTTACAGCTTACCATAAGCATGTGGGAAGTAAACCGTTAAGAGTGTTTTACAGTGATTTTTTGCACTAAGAGAGAACTAGTCAGGATTTCGGTGTTATGTGCGGATAGGGAAGTATTAAACATCTGACAAGTAAGAAAAAGATCACTGTGTTTCTCTTTCCTTCTCCTCCCCAGGTATTGCATGGTTTACTTGCACAAGATGCTGTTTTATTAGTAAATTGATGCTTTTTTCCTGTAAGATTTTTAATGCAGAAGAAGCCAGTGTTCTGCTATAGTAGTACACTGTGGTTTCTTACGCATGTGAATACAGACCCAAGCATAGCTAAGTTTATCTGCTGTAGAAATGAATGTAGCAGTTTCTTTTTCACAACAATATACTTTGAAGAGGGTAAATATTGGTTTTGATAATGCTACAAAGATTACTTTTTTCTTTGTCATGTGAAAACTTCTGTAACTCAGCCATACTTCTATTTCTCATTACTTCCCAAATCACTGCGTGATGGTAGGGGAAGATGTAAAAGGTGCTTGGTGGTCAAAGAAGAGAACAAACCCTATAAAATTTAGAATCGGAATGTTATTTGAGAGAAAACAGACTTAACTTCTACAAAAGTGTAACACGTGGCATCTATTGGTAGTAGTTAAGTATAAGCTATGTAAGATATGTGACATTTAAGAATAAGCGTGTCAGATGTGAGTTAAAAAGCAGTTGGGGGGAAAAAGTAAATTAAAAATGGAGTTTGGAATTTCATGGACTGGATTCAATGCTCTCCCCACTTAAAGCCTTAATCAGTGTTAGCATAAGAGTATAGGCTGGGAGAAAAATGTGTTTAGTGCTGACATGCAGGGGTCTGTTATTTAATGGGTTTGTTTGCTAGCAGCACTGTGCCAAATTTCTTTCCCTTGTCCATCCAAACCCAGGCACAGTTGTCTGAACTCAGGGCCCAATTTGTCTGCTGTTTCTGTAAGTCTAATACTGCTGTGGAAGATGTGTCCATGGATCGTAGCTCCTTTCTTTCTAGATATGTAACTGTTATGTGCCCATTTGTATGTATATGCCAGCTTGTCAAAATGTAAGATCATTTTTAAGGCTATAACATTAGGTAAAAAAATTTCTAACTATGTTTTGGGTGACTTGGTGAAAAACTAATTTCTTCAGTACTTGAATCACTACTCTGTTCTTAAAGTGTAAAATTAATGTGTGTGGTTTCATTGGTCATGTCCTGGCACCATGGGAAATTTGCCATCGACTTCAATTTTATTCAATGAGAACTTGGACTATAACCTGTGCTTTTGTAACCCTCTGGAGTGCCCTGCTGAAATTAGACCAGAGTTGGACTTGTTGGATGCATCAGATGTAAATACTGAAAACTACTTAGTGGTAGTAAGTACATCCTGGTGAGATATAGAAACTAGTTGTTTCATAACTTACCAGGTACAGAATGACTCTAGAAGCAGTAGTATGGAATATCTGAGGTCTGACCTCTCTGTTGTACTTAATCCAAGTCATAACAGGTAGTGTAGACATAAGCTTCTATAATTTTAATTTGTTCTTAGGAATATTTAGTGGATTTTTTAAGGAAAATTAGTTTCTCTGCATGTTTAGAATTAGATATTTCTTGGAATGTGATCTGTTTGCAAGCTGGAAACCGGACATCATCTGTTATTTCTTGATGAATACCTGTTGCAGAACAGGTATGTTTTGTCTAACAGGTATGTTAGAAAAGGGAGTCAAAGCCACTACTTTCGATTTCAACAAATTGCTGTGTCAAACTCACCGTGATCATGCATATGAGTGGGTCAAGCTGGATTTCATAGTGGCCAGCAGTTTAGCTGGCCTGTAAGGATTTTGTTCAAACCATTTGCACAGTAGATGAGATAGAGAAACCATGTTTCAGTTGCAAGGATCCCATTCTTTGGGAAAGCCACACGTGATGCTTGACGTGCAGCTGAGATTCAATTACAGGCAGCTACTCATGAACAGATCTCTCTTGATGTGTCTGAAGAAAGAAACTGCAAGTCAAAGCATCTGGGTTTAGTTGCCTAATCTAAGTGACTCAAGTATAACAAATGTTGCAGATTATGGGGGTGTTGTGGAATTTGGGTTTTGTGGGGGTTTTTTGTTGTTTGGGTTTTTTTTTTAAGATAATGTATGGGTACCTATCCCATCCATTTGCCTTGTAGTTGTAGAAATTTTCCTGAAGTATAGTCAGAAACATTTTGTTTATTGTTAATATTCTGACTGATTTAGTATCAGAGAGGTAGCTATTAAGGCACTGTTCATTAAAGATCAATTGATTTTCAGGCCTCTCACTGCAAGGAGGAAATGCTACTATTGCTAGTGCTCTGTAGAGCTGAGGAGCATATGCATTGATGGACAGCACTGTAAAACATATCTTCCTAGGAAAGACCACGTCCACCCCAGCTTTTGTGTGTTCAGCGTATCTTGTGTTGATTTCAAATGAACTGAATAATGGGATGTTTACATCTTTTAATGGGAGCTTTAAGTGAAGTTTGTTAGTGTTGTGGTGTTATTTGTCTGGGAGCAAGTTGAGGCCTGGATAAACGGCATTACGTGTGTTGTGCTAAGGTTTATTTTCATAACTTAATTAGGCAGTTAATGCTTTGTGATTTTCTTACCGTGTCAGATAAATTATTCTGTGCAGTACTTTGCTGCACTAATCTGCCTGGTTAAACCAGTAAAGCTTTCTTGGTGTAAGTAAAAATGGCAGAATCAGTTACTTTGTGCTTGCTTCTCAGTACTTGTTTCCTTCTGGCCTTGTTTCAGTCTAAACCAATGTAGTCACTTGCTTTCTACCTCGTCCTTTGACTCATCAGAAAGTCTCGGAATGAGGAAAAAAATTCTTTATGCCTGATACGTTAACAGATCTTCTACAAAGTAAAAAGGCTTTATTTTATTCCTCATTATTTAGGCTCAGTTCTAAATAGGATACCTAAAATCTACACCATTAGCGAGTGACATTATGCCTAACATGTATCTTCTCTCAGCTTTTTGCTTTGGCATACTTCACAGTGATGTTTTTTAGGTGTCATACCTAATAACAGGATCAGTCATGAAATAATACAGTACTTCTGCCATGTGTTACTTGATATGAGAATATTTTATTATTGTTAGTGAATATTTGACTTCAGTATTGAATTGTACTCTTCATTATCTATGCTGGCGTTTACTGTCAGCAGCTGTCAGAAATGTCGATGCTTTCTTATTTTCCTGCAATTTCCCATTAATCTTTCTAGCTCATAAGGCCAAACCCTGCTTTCCTGTTCTTAGTAATACTGAAGTAGTGCAAGTAGTTTTAAAGTTTATTTCATCATTCTTTTTTCATGATTCTTATCATCAGCCATATCCAAATAACATACAAAGGACTTCCTGAATTTAATTTCCATAACTTTTCTTCATCCCTACTTTACTGAGGAAAGGAAGAGAAGGTGGTGTAAACTGACATGATGACAGTCAGAGCAGAACTCTGTGGCTAAGCAAGACTCTGGTCTTTTCTGTGTTTGAGACACACGTGAGACACGTATGTTCTGTACTGAGGAAATGTGGTCTCGTCTTTTTTAGTCCATGACATTAGCCTGCAGGTTCACTGGTGATATTGGGGACCAGGAGTAACCACTTTGTGTGCTTGCAGCATGCTGTCTGAGAGGTGGATAACAGTTGATCCTTCCTTTATTAGGAAAGTTAATTTCTCACTATGTTGCTAAGGAACTGTGTTCATTATAACAACCCACTCCCTCAATGTTTGCTTGTAGGTGCTTTCCTCATCCCATATGTGGTTTTTTTTATTTGCTGTGGAATACCAGTATTCTTCTTGGAGACAGCCTTGGGACAGTTTACTAGTGAAGGAGGTATTACATGCTGGAGGAAAGTTTGCCCTCTATTTGAAGGTAACGGTTTGTGTTCTACTGCAAAAGAGTGCATTGAATTTGAAGTAAAATCAAATAAGTTGTATCAAAACTTGATATACTTAAAGTTATAAGCATTTGTTTTTAATTTACCTGTAAAGTAAGTTTTTTCTCTTGTGTCTCACTTTTCTGTCTCTAGGCATTGGATATGCTACCCAAGTTATAGAGGCACACCTAAATGTATATTACATCATCATTTTAGCATGGGCTATCTTCTATTTGTTTAACTGCTTTACTACAGAGCTTCCTTGGGCTACCTGTGGGCATGATTGGAATACAGGTATGACCTCAGCAGAGATTATTGCTATGCAATTACTTCCAAGTAATTGATTAATATATTAAAACATCAGGAACAAAACTATTCTTGTGGAAAAGTCTGTGGAAATGGGTCAGTTGCACCATACCGCACTATATGACAAAAAGCATCCCGGAGTGAAGACTTATTTATATCTTTTTGGTTTAAGCCATTGTATAAGCATTTATTCCTGAAGAATACGTTGCCAGGTGGCAGAAGACAACTTTAGATTTTGTTAATTCTGTAGAATATTTCAGCAAAATCCCAAGACTCTCATTTGCAATCATATCTATTCTCTTGAATGCAGTAAGTGAATTCTGCTGAAGAGCTGGTGACCTGACGACAGGTTACAAGCTTGCTCTTTCACTTTAATGAAATCAAGAGGAGTTTGAATGGAGAGGAAAGTATTAAATGTGGAACTTTGGATTTGTTCTTTATAATGCCAGATGTTGAGGGATAACATCCATCAAGCTACAGTAATAATTTAGTCACATAAATAACACTTGCTGTATGCAAAGCAGCCTCTTACATGAAAGATGAGGTGTATATTTGTGAGGGTTTGCAGTATAGGGCTTTGCATCTGTCTAGCCCTTGGTATTTTCATCTGTAGTGCACCTATTGCACGTGAAGATCACAAACATCTGGGTGAGGAATACGTACCAATGACCCTTATTTCCATGTTCCTGAAGTTTTTGCATTTATTCCCTATTATACTGTTTCATTTCAAGTCAGGTATCAATTGCACTGTCATGAGTTTTATTCATTGGTCATTACCGTGTTCCTTGAGCACACCTAAAGCTACCTGAAATCTTGCAGTTTAGGTTATTTATGTTAGAGAACTAGTCTTGGGCCCAATAGATGTGGAAGGCTTCAGTGTCAGTTTTGGCAACTCTGAAAAGGAGCTTAGCCAATGTTGATCCCTGTTCAAATACTAAGTGTCAGCTCAACAGTGCTGAGCTGCTTTGATCTCCTTTCTCTGTACTAGAGATAACAATGAGCCAGAGTGACTATTCACCTGCCATGTTAAGGCAAAGTGGAAACTTGCTGGTGGTTTTTCCTAAGCCAGTTGTTACCTTTTGCCATTGAACCAGCAGCAGTTGGAGTATGTTGTGATTCCCAGTCAATTGCCTCAGCTTCTCAAAGTATTATTCTTCTGCCTCAGATGTTTTATTGCCCCTTGCCATTGGAACTGTGCCTTTGGGAAGCATTGGAGTATGGAGAATATATCATACTGCATGGATGTTTTTCCCATATAGGCCTGTAGTGTGGTGATCAAAATCCAGGGTGGCAGAAGTAGCAGCTGTGGCATTTTATTGTCCCTAGAAATCCTTTAACCACTTAGAGAAAATGTATTATAAAATGATGACTTTAAAGGATGCATAAACTAGAAGATGCACAAGAAGAAATGTACTTACATGTCAATATAGCAAACTTTTTTTTGTTCTTTTATAGAAAACTGTGTGGAATTCCAAAAACTTAACATGAGCAACTGCAGTCAACTCTCTTTACAAAATGCCACTTCTCCAGTGATGGAATTCTGGGAGTAAGTGCACATAAACTTTATGTTTGATCAGAATATTCATTATCTTCTGATATTTTAATCATTTACACAAAATTATATACCTTCTAACCCTGTAACAGTAGTGTGAGTGCAGCTGGAAATTTTCTCATACAGCCAAAGAGAGTCAGGATGAGAGTTTAACTCCTTTTTTTAGAGGATACAAGGAAAAGAATTCCATATCCTGAAAGAACATAGAACAAAGTGTGCCACTTGCTTGGGAGCTTGGCTCCTGCTGCTGGAGGAAAGAACCTCAAACCCATACTAATGAGGAGGCAGAGGTGAAAAAAAAGATTATTTTAAATATTTCTTGGTTGCTTGATTTGTTTGTTTCCCCAGGATGTTTCTTCCCTCAGGAGTCTGAGAGCTGCATCTTCATCTTTGATTAAGCTAACTAATATTTTGGCTTCTGTATCTCATTTTTTAAAGTTAGTGTTAGTTATTCAGCTGGAATAATGGGGAGTTTAACCCTCTTGTGTCTCCTTGATACTGATTTCTAGTAATAGAAGAGAATTACATCTTTACAAAGTATGATCTGCTTTTGTTATGGCACGTATTTCTTCTTACCATCAATGTTTAGTTATTTCATACTAAGTCATCTTACAATTTTAAGTGTGTTAAAAGCTTCTGAGTTACTAAAATTTCTTGATGGCTTGTTCTAATCTCATTAATTTTATTATTAAGATAAGGCCTTTTTCTGAGGCTGTACATTCAGAGCTCTGTTTCATGTTCAGGACAGCGATAGCTACACTTTGAAAGGACCATAAATTAAAACTACCCTTGAAGGGAGAACTCTACATTGACGTGATTTTCTTGAACATTAAGCATAAGCTGTTGTCCTTACCTCTGAACACTATGTCTTGCTACAGCAGTTATCTTCATCTTCATGGGTGGTAGTTGTTGCTTCAGTAAATAATTCTATTTTATTTTAAAATAAAAAAGAGCAAACCAAATTAAACCTGAATAAGGCATGAAAATGAATACGCTCTCTGCTTAAAATTGTCAATGATGTATGGCTTCCAAATTTAATATCAGTCTTCTCTTAATGTTGACTGATAGAGCTAACTGTGTCACATTGAAGGGAGCCGATAGAGTCACTGGGGAGGGACTCTTCATTAGGTACTGTAGTGATAGGACAAGGGGTAATGGGTTCAAACTTAAACAGGCAAAGTTTGGATTGGATATGAGGCAGAAATGCTATACTGTAAGGGTGGTGAGACACTGGAATGGATTGCCCAGGGAAGTTGTGAATGCTCCATCGCTGGTGGTGTTCCAGGCTGGGTTGGACAGAGCCTTGGGTAGCATGGTTTAATGGGAGGTGTCCCTGGCCATGGCAGGGGGGTTGGAACTAGATGATCTTAAGGTCCTTTCCAACTCTAACTATTCTATGATTCTATTCTATTCTATAGACATGACAAACTAGTTTACAAGTGGAACAAAGAGCTTTATGAAAGATCAGAACTAATTTTGTATTGAAATAACTGGGATGAACAGAAGTTTATAATTAAGGTTAATATATTAGACATAAATGCTCAGTGGAGGTCTTTGTGTATAGATGTGTAGTGTAGATCACAGAGGATTGGAGCAAATACATTTCTAGACTAGTTAATTTATCTGTCATCTTACAGTATGTAGATGAGTGTTACCAGAAATGCTATTTTGCTTAGCCAGAGGTCTTTTTCACATGATTTTGCTTTACTCCTTTATAAATCCTGGTGTCAGGAACCACAAATTCGAGCGACTCTTTTTGAAACAAATAGTAAACGGGAAGTTGATGGGGTAGACTGTGCGGAGCAGATGCTTGTTGCTATTTTCAGAGCTCATTTGGATAGCGTGTGAGAATCCTCATTGCTGCAGTAACCAATCACGGGACTGAATTCATTTGCGCAACCAGGTTCCTTACAATGCCTTAAGCTGGTGTCTGTGAAGGGAAGGCAGAGGCTCTAGGTTTCTTCTGAAAAACCACACCATTCACAACTTGGACACTTTGCTCTCCGCCATGTCAAGCCTGCAATTGAAACGCCTCTAAGTTGTGGCCACGTAAAGCCAATTTATTGTGTAAAGGGTCAGCTGAGGGGAAGAACAATTTGGAGGTTGGGTTTTTTCTTTTTTTCTTTTTTTGTCTTTTCTGTTGCCATTTGCTCTTGAGATAATCTGTGAATTAGAGTGGTAATTATTGTGAATAGGGATCCTGTTTGTTTACTGCATGTGATCTCATTGACATTAGAACTGTCTTTACCCCCATTTTACTGGTTGCTACTAGGTTTTTGCCATCACCCTGGCTTGAAGGCTCAACCCTTTGTGACTGGAAGCAAATCCAAATCCTCAGCTAGCTTGAGGGTTGCAAATAAAGACTTCAGCCTCTCTGCTGAAATATTTCTATCTTTTATTGTTTCTGTGGCCTTGACTACTTCTAAAGCTATTGCTGAAGTCAAACAGCAACTCACCCAAGTGCGGTGATGACTAAGAGAGGGGATCCCTGGCAGTACTGAGAAGTTTTTCTGGTGAGTAGGCTATGTAGTTATCCTTCCTCAGGTCTGTACAGAGGATACTGTTTCCTTGCTTACCAACTAGCAGGTATAGACTCGCTTCATCTGGTAATTCAACGTTCTTCAACAGCTTTAATAGCCGGGCCACACAGAAGGCCTATTTATTATTTAGGAATTTATTTATTATTTAGGAAGGCCTATTTATTGTTTTGGATGGAATGTTTGTTTGTTAAAAATAAGTAAAAAAGTCTTCACTTCTTTCTATTAAGTACTGCAGTCCTAGGTGCTTTCTTAGGTACACTCAGAAGAATCTCATTCTACACGCAAGGATCTCAAAACTTCAATATTTTAGTGAGCCTGTAGCTGATAACTACTTATCTGTAGCTACACAGTGAAAATGGTGTGATCCTGCTGGAGGAACAGGAGGCAAAATCTGGGAGTTTGGACTCTCTTTACTTGTTTTCCTGCTTAGAAGTGTCTATTCCTGTTGATGTTGTAAGGTTTCATTTAAATTAGCAGACTTGCTGCTGACTACAGATATCACTGTTGACACCTCTCTGAAAAATTAGGAGATTAAAGGATTTCTTACCTTACTTAAAAAGACCTTGCAAGCTATAGCCGTGAGAAGTTTCACATTCCATCTGGTGTACAGGGCTTTTTAAGATAAGCGGCAAAATCAATCAAAATCCACTTTTTATTCTTCAAACACTCCAATGTTATGTTCCAATGAAAGACTTCACTTTTCATTTCATACTGGTGCCCAGTGTTCAGAGACTGTCCAGTTAAGCACCATCCATGGCATTTCTCTTATCCTAATCATACAGCTTAAGGGGTTTCTAAGAAAAAATAATAATAATCAGAATGTCAATGTATAGCACATGGAATTTTTTGGTGTCCAAGCTTTAAACAGTTAATAGTGGTAGCAGCAGTAATAAGTGAGGCGTTGATAATTTTGGATATGTTGAAGCAGTCCCATGAAAGAGAGCTGTGGCCATGGATAAGCCTGTGAAAGCACAGAGAGGACACGATACTCCGTTCTGTTGTTCTGTATACTTTTCTAGGAGAGGAAATTGTCTGGCAGGTAGAGGGGACAGCTCATTTAGCTGCTACTCCAATTTGTTACCAGGCTCAGGAATTTGAGGTTTTTAGTGCCTGGGAAGGGAGCTGGACAGAGGACCAGTGGTTTTGTGGTTGATTCCACCTCAATAGTTTCTTACTGGCTGTGGTCCTCTGTTAAAGAAAGTCTAGTTGTTGGCCTGTCATTCTCCAGACAGGGTGACACATCCTTAGCATCTCCAAGTAAAGCCTAGTGTGAAAAAACATTGTTTTGTCTGGAGAAAAGAAAAGGGGCCTTTCTCAGCAAAAAGGGAAAGGCACAAACCCTTCCTTCACAAAGTCAAAAAGTTGTTCCTGTTTCATTCAGGCTGCAAATGACTGCAGGAGTCACATTGTGGTTAATCCCCACTACCCTATGAAAAGTCATTAGCAAGTTGAGCCTGATCCTGTAGTGCTCAGTACCCAGGGACCTTCAGCACCTCTCAGAACTAGGTCCTTTGTGCATCTCTTGTAGAACACTGAGTTGTGCCAGACTTGCTTGTTTCTGTTCAGTTCATAAGAGGCCATGTGAAAACTGCTTTTTGTTTGGGGTCATGCAAGCCCTTCATCTGGTTTTACCTCAATACAAGTGACTTTACCTGGATTCAATTGAAAGAAGTAAATGGAATAGGTGTCAAAATGCTAAGCCTGTTTCTTAGAACTGAGGGATTAATGTTATCCTAAACCAGGCAGATGAACTTCCATGTCTTTTGATTTTTGTTTTGGGTGTACATAACATTGTACATAACATTTTTACTATAGACAAATCACAACATTGAAGGTTGCCAAGTCAAGTGTTTGGGTATTAGGAAAGACTAGAAGTAAGGTGCAATTTAAGTTCATATGTTTCATTAATATGACCATCTGAAGAACTGCCTCATATTTTTCAGTAGATCTTGCTGGAGGATGGATTGGGAGCAAACTCTGTGCAGCTTTCAGTATTTTGTTGTTTTCTCTTTGTCCATTTTTGTATGTTTTATATTCACATCACTATTAGGTTCCTGCTCTGCTGACAAAGTTATTAATTTAATCAAGGCTTCCTGGGGTGCTCGTGATGCCGGTGGCTTCACAATCATAGCTTTCTTGATTATGTACATGTTAATTTATCTCTACAAAATCTTGATAAGGTCAGATTATTCCCATTTTACAGAAGGGGATCTGGGCTAGAGGGAGAGAGATTAAAAGTGCCAAGTATGAGAGGCCCAAGACATTTTTTCATACTGCTTAGCATTAGGGCTGTGCAATTATTTATTATTAATTAACTTCAATTAAGAAACAAGAAAATGCATGGAAGTCAACTTTGACCAGAGATACAGATTAACTCAAGACACCATAACTTCTGTTTGCAACAGGTCATTGCTATTTGACACTGTATGTTGTGCACTAGCATGAAACTTTAAGGGGGATTATTACTTTTTGACATCTTTGCTCTAATGACTCAGTATTTAGAAGTCTCTTTTCATTCCATTTTGCTTGCAAGAAGTGGCATACATATGTTCCACTCCCTTGAAAGTGTTCTGGATGGGGTGGGGATTTTAGCATCTTCTCTTGAACGTGCTCTGCTTTGTACAAAAGTCAAATAATGATGGAATACAGACTGGCATGCTGAAGTCTTGCTTCTCAGGTGATTGCCTTGTCCAGAAGCTTACAGGATCATTTTTCTACTATCTCAGTACTTATTTAGTTGCTTTAGGTCAAAGTGGACACTTGAGGACAAGGAAGATTGAGGGAGACTATTCTGCTACTTTACAGGTTAATAGTTTGAACATCCAGTTTGGGTCTTTGTGCCAATAAATATTTAATTGTTTATACGTAGTACTAACAAGAGAGAGTGAAAGCTTCTTCTGAATTAATCCACTGCAGAATAGCAGGAAGCTTGGCAGGCAGGGAGTTCTTTTGGTAGAAAGCCTTATAAGCTTTATCAGGTAAAAGAGGGCTATAAATACGTGTTTCCAGCATGATGAGTGAGGTTTAGGTTATTCATTCTCTATTCTAGCCTCTTTGTTTATGCAAATCTGCTCTTCATCTGCCATGTTTCTAATCTCAGCTCTGGACACTTTGAAAGGTCTCTTCAGACAAAACCAAAATCTTAGCATGCTTCTGGGGCACTGGGGAGCTACCTCAGGTTTTACCTTAATTCCTCAGTTGATTTGTTACTCCTATATGCTAGTGCCTGCCTGGCATCCCCACCACAACCATCCAGTTTAGTTTCCTTCCCTAGGGTTGCTTCTAATCCTGCCATTCCCACATGCACTTCCCACTGCTGTCTCTTCAACCTCTTTGTCTCTTTTCCTAGGAAGTTCAAATTGGTCTCTGACTTGTCTCTAATTCAGGTATATTACTGCTTCCCACCTCCAGCCTGCTAGTCCCAGTCATTTCATCCCGTGTCGTCCACTCCCCAAACGTGCATCTAGGCTTAGATGGCTGCTCCATGGTCTTCGGTCTTAACTTCCTAAACATTTTTGTCTGCTCCTGAAATCCATTGGCCAGCTGAACGGAGAGTGCCCTTCCTTCTGCTTATTGCTTCATTCCTATCCCCATGCCTATATATCAGTGTGAGAAAGACTGGCCTCCTTGTCTCAGCCCAGTTTAACATCAAGTCTCCATAACTCCCAGGCCTCCAGGTGGTTTGTTTGCTCTGATGTATGTTCTGCAATTTGTGCAAACTTATTATGCAGCATTAGAGCATTTTGATGGAGGAATCTAGGAAGACTGATCTCTTTGGGGCCTAAGGGGGCAAACAGGGACTCTTCATCAGGGACTGTAGAGATAGGAGAAGGGGTGATAGGTTCAAACTGAAACAGAGGAAGTTCAGGTTAGATATATGGAAGAAGTGAGGGTGGTGAGGCGCTGGAACGGGTTGCCCAAAGAAATGGTAAATGCCCCATCCCTGAGAGTGTTCAAGGCCAGCTTGGACAGAGCCTTGGGTGACATGGTCTAGTGTGGGGCATCGCTGCCCGTGGCACAGGGTTGGATCTTAAGGTCCTTTCCAACCCTAACTATTCTATGATTCTATTCTGATGAAACGTGTTGGCAGTATGTGCTTTTCTTTCTTTAATTTGATGCTAAGGCTGTCAGTTTATTGCAATAAATATTTTTTCCTATGCATATGTGTTTTAGATGCAGCCACAAATTGTGATTAAGCTGATTATTGTAAAAACCTTTGATTCAGCAGTAGGAGTCTGAATAATTTGTATCCAAAGCCAGGATTTTTTTATGAAAGGGTTTAAATAATAAAAACCTAGTGTTATGAGATGCACCTTTATGTTTTGGAAAAGTAACTTTAAAATGTTATGAACTCCTTTTCAGTAGTTGTAGGTACTTAAAAATAGTAAGCTTTTCTTTGATTGTGATGGTACCATGAACAAATCTCATCTTTTATTTTCCTACTGATTAAGAATGATTAAGTCCCTCTCCCGCATCCTTGTAGGCCCCCTTCAGGTATTGGAAGCTGCTCTGAGGTCTCCACACAGGTTCTCTTCTCCAGGCTGAACAGCCCCAGCTTTCTCAGCCTCCAATTATTACTGGTCTCCAGCTGGACATTGAGCCATTGACCACAACTCTTTGTGTGCAGCCATCCAGCCAGTTCTTTATTCACCAGGTGTCAATCCATCAAATTGATGTCTGTCCAGTATAGAGACAAGGAAGTCACAGTAGATGTAAATGTGGACAAAGGACTTGTTACCTCCTGAAATAGCTGCAGATGTACGGAAGCCTTTTTATTCTTTACTGCCATGTGTCCCTGCTCCTTTGTAGTTTCACTTCTTAGGGTTTTTTTGTATTTACGATTAGTACAGGGCCAGTGAGTATGACAAATGTGTTGAAAGGTAATTATTTTTGGGGATGTGGTCAAGTAATTGTTTCATATTGCCCTGTCCTGTGAGGAAGAGTTAATTGCTTAGCATCACTCATTTGCTACATGAGTTTGTAGCCAAGAGCTCACTATATGGACTATTTTACCAAATCACAGAAGAGTTCACAATATTTTGCGGTCTGTAGTTCTCATTTTATGAACATTCAATTAAGGGTGAGCAACCAAGTTCGAGTCCACAGACTAAAAGCCTGAAGGGAACGTCAGGTTGACTTACAGTTCTTCTAGGTGCTTTCAGTTCACAGCTGCTGCCATGTGCTGAACTAATCTCTGTCCCTTAAAAGGAGAATTTTGTCACTGCATGACTTCGTCAGGGCCGAGCAGGGGTGAAACTGCAAAAAGACTAAAGGAGTTGTTGGATATATTCAGACAGTACCAAGAAACTGTAGAGCAGAGGTGAGTGGAACAGCACAAAAAAGTTATTTGACAGGATTAAACTCTCAGACTTGGTTGAGAAGTTGCCATGACTTCAGTGAAAGAGGTTGAAGGAAAGTAGGCCAGGAAAGGCTAGAGGAGAAGCGAGGTATTCTGTGTTTATCCATCACCGTCTCAAATACAAACACATACATAGAAAAATGAAAAAAGCAATGTATGTCTATACTCAGTAGCTGCTAAGCAATGCTATATGATGTTCAGGTAACTTAAGTACTGACTTTCATGAGGCAGGAGTTGACACAAGAAGTAGGAATCATTATTTGCAAGCAGTACTAGAAATTTTAGAGTAAAGTCTGCTGAGGAGAGTTTAATCTTACCTTTTAATTCAATAAGTTTAAAAATGGATGATGAGTGGAGCAACATTCAAGTCTATGTAGGCTTGAAGAAGAAAGAACTAGGCTTAACAACAGCAAATGTGACTCAGCTAGGAATAACTTATTCTGATAGGTGTAGGTCACAGAGAATACACTGTAAGAGGTCAGGATGATAGAGCTGTGCATAATGCTGTAGCTGAGGGGTTCTTGCTAATGTGACCACTGAGAAATGTCTGTCTACTGCTTTAAAAAAGTGCCAACTATGGAATTAAGTGGATTTCCAGAAAAGAATTCTTACAGTTTCGAGAATTTTGTTACAGGTTCTTTAATCAGTAATCTGTAGAATATCTTCTAAAAGCTGAAATGCATCTTTCTAATTACTGAGCAGTGGTGGCTGGAGACTGCGAGTATCCAGCACTTTCTGGCAAGCATTATTTGGATACCTGTGGATGTGCTATGTTTCCTATTTCAGAGCTTATATAAAGCCTTGTAGGAGAGGTTTGTGTGGTACACAGATTCCGTATCCCTGGTTACTTCTGGATATATAACTTTCAGAAAAGTGCAAGTGTCAGCCCATGTTGACATCCAGTTCTCACCCATGCTCACTGTTCATTTCAAAGAACATATACTTTTAGTGACTAAATCTGCCACAAATGCACTGTGCTCAACTTTATAGTTGTATCTGTGCTTGTTCAGGAGGTGTTTTTTTGATTACCCCACTGCTGCACTGGAAAAAACCCAACTGGCAACCAGCCCAGTTTATTTTCCTAAATGTTAGCATCTAGAGGGGAAAAAAGTTAGTCTGAAAAGAATCCTTTATTTCTAAGGCATTCTCTTTCTTGAAGACATATTCCTACTGTATGGATCTCTTGTAGGCCCCCTTTAGGTATCGGAAGGCTGCCATAAAGCCTTCCCAGGAAGAAAGTCTACTTTATTTGGCAGCTACCTTCTAATGTGTAGTCCTTTAAAGTATAGAAGATCATGTTTGATTTATAATTTAGAACTGAAAAACATTTCACAGCTTTGGTATCACTAGTACATAGAACATTGCTATCCCTGCTGCCTAAAACAACACTGTACCATTCTTCATGTTTTCTTGTGTCGAGAAACAATGAACCATGCCAGAGAAGAAAAACCTTGGAAAACAGTATGACTAACAAATACAGTAATCAATGGACTAGGGAAGTAATGAGAAGAGTCTTTTTAGGTTCATTTTATTGAAGGATAGCTTTTGCCCTATAGTAATATATGTACTTAGTAAGAAGTCCTGAGAGGCTTACAAAGTAAACTGCTGGCCTTTTGGTTTACAGTTTTATATCCTTTAGCATTCAGCATAGATTTTGAAAGTTTATCATACGAGTACTATTATCAAAAGTTATTATATCAGTATCTGAGGCAATGGAGAATACTATCTCAAATCTGTAGCCTCTTGTATACTCTGTATAATACTGCTTTCTTACTCTCTGGGAGAAAACTACTCTGTATTCAAAGACAAGTAGGAAGCATGTAATTTTGGTGATCTCACCTTCTCTTAACTGTTACTCATTTATGAGAGCTTTAGTGTGTCTGGTCTGTAAACTGGAGATTACTGACTCAAGCAATGGAGCCTCCTCTGAAATATCACTGCTTCTATGTTTATGTGTTGTAACTAATCTAAGCATTCTTTCAGAAGATTTTGACCCTCCTAAGTGGTTTCTTTTCCACCTTTGAGTTATGCAGTCTGGATCAGCATCTTTTCCAAATTAGACAACAATTAGCACACATTAGCCAGCCACAGGGAAATGTCACACTTTCTGAAAGGTATTTCAGTACAAGTAAGCTGCTGTGCTGCTCGGCAGAGCTTGGTGTCTTAACAGAATGAAAGGAGCGATTTCACTACCTGAGAGAGCCTTTAAAGCTGCTTGCAATTTTAAGAGTTGAGAAGGCACTGATTTGAGCAAGAACTCATAGCACTGCTGCCAAGGAAAGGTGCAGGGCCAACTGAACCTCAGCGTTTGGTTTCTAAGATTCTCTTGTCAGATAGTGAGAAAGCTGCAGTGATTCAGACCAGAGAACAAACGCTGCTGGTGGTGAAATGACTCAAAATTCCTGCAGTTGTATGGTTGGTCACACTCTCTTCAGTAAATAATGTCACAAACATTAGATAAGCGGCTGTCTCTGATCTCTGTGACCAAAAGAATGTCGCTTTTTACTTTTTTGCATGTCCCTGGCCAACGCCTCAGCCCTCAGTGTGTCTGGCAGTGCTGAAGTCGTTATGGGCTCACAAATGAGGCTGGCTTTATGACTGCTAACCAGTTGAATAAGCATCTGACAGTGCAACAATCCAGTGTGGTTGTCTTCATGCAGGTGTTTACCAGAACCTTGGATGCTGGTAGCTCTCTGGCCTAGAAGTTCAAGCATTCATGATGGATTCTGGTACATAGAATCTGAATTCCATCATTTTCAGGATTAAATTAGTATCTGCCCAAGTTTCAAGTGTGTCAGAGCTGCATACTTGCGGACCATGCTTCATACATCTGGCTAGGAAATACTCAAACCAATAAAATTTCACAAAAAATCAAAGAATTATAATGGCATAAAGTGCAGAGAAAGGAAGATGAGATATGTCTTTGGATAGAAATTCAAACTCGCTTAAAGGCAAGAATAGAGGATGCCTGAAAAGGTACAGATACTTTTCTATTAAACTGCTGCACAGGGAAGCCTCTGCAGCATTGGCACTCAGGTGTGTTATGCTTTCTGTATAAGAAGCTCAGGAACAAGATTCACAAGGTAAATATGGACTGGGTCTGCAGGGATGAAAGGAGCATATCAAAATCTGTAATAAGAAAGGCCACTGCACAGTAGCACTACTACTGCTTAATGGCTTCATTTTGTTCTCCTTTCATTCCCCACAGAATACTCTGAGGATAGAGTCTGGCCCTGAATAAAAAGCAGCACTGCCACCTCTGTTCCTGGCTGAACAAATACAGATGGAGAAGTGACCTCAAGAGGCTGCCTCCTCTGTCTGGGTGTTTTTTGTTGCATTTTCATTTTTTAAAGAAAGATGTCATGGAAACTGCAGCATATCAGAGAGGGGACATGAAGGGACCTGCCTCGAGTAGACTGAATCTGTTCAAATCATGAAATAATGCAATAAGTATCCCCGTATGTTCCTTTCAACAATGTGTTAGCAGCAGTTAATCCTCTTGAATAGAAAGAGCCTGGTACAGCTCTGCACACTGGAAGGCTTTAAGATGCTCTTTCCCAGGAAAATGCAGTGTTCTCCCGAGCAATAATGTAGTGTTTGAGCTTTCAGGTTTGGCTGGAGAGTTTGCTTTTCAGCTGTGAGTAGTCAGAAGTTGCAGTTATCTCATCATATGCCCCTTTGTAGCAATTCCAAAAACAGAGGGGCCCTTCTTTCTTTCCAATGTAGTGAGCTACCAAGTTGAAACATGTTTTAGTACATTCTTAAACACATTGAAAGCATTTTCAGGAATGATATAATACTTTTTGAATATTAAATCCTTGTGGGATTTTATTTTTTTATGTTTTGCAGGGCATATGCATGCAATTATGTTACTTGAAAGAGCAGAGTATGTCACTTGAATGTGTGTAGCCAAAGGTCATTGTCTGCTGTCTAGTTTCTTGCTAAGTTTGGCTTTGTTCTCTCTTCTGCACTCTATCCATGTTTATTTGTTTTTATCCACACCTATATTTTGACTCAAACTGTAAGCTTTAAATAGGCTCACAATATTTGTTTCTGTATGCTGTAACAAGAATAAATCTGCACTGTAGCAATAATGTCATGATTTTATTCAGTTGAGTTGTAAATACTCTTGAGACCAAACATTGGCATTTCTGAAGCGTGAAGAATGCCGCCCTTCAGGAATATGTCCTATCATTCCACATCAATTTATCTTTCATTCATTAGATTCTTGCGACTTTTATAATTTTTCTTCTGTACTATGTATAGGAAGAGAAGTAAAAATCTTCCTTCAATAACATTTAGTCAAGCTATCTATGTGTGACTAGAGGTAGTGAAACCTTCAAACATGGTCTGTGTTTGGGCGTGAGACATGCTACAAATTCACTCTGATTTAAATTCACTTTTCTGTTTACAAGCAAAATATCCTATGTGGAATTAATAGTTTGCTACTACTGAATTAAAAACCTTATTCTGGATTGAGTTAACCTTTGTGTTCTAAATTAACCCCTATGCTGAGGGAGCTTATTCCCCTCCATATTCCCTTCAACGTGCGCAAAGGCCACCAGGCCCCTGACTTCCTTCCCAGGTTATTAGTCAGTTCAACAAACTGAACTGCTGCATGTTCTTAACAAGCAACAACAACAAAAAAAACGCAAACAACCACAACCACAAAACTCAATACCTGCAATAAAACTTCAGTCTCTCAACAAAAAACTTTCTATGAGATCCAGAAGTAGTTAATGATTTGCATCTTCAGGTCTGGGTGCAAGATAGGTCTTTTCTACAGCAAAGTTTCACATAGTCTGAAGTTGTTGTCAGCAAACTCGCTATAGTCAGAGTTACTCTGATTAAAATGACTTGTACTGACCAGAGATCTTACATTCTGTAGGAATTCAGATGGTTATGTGCAGCTACCTCCAGTTTGTTGTTTTACTGGCAGCTTTAGTGCGCCTCTGGGTTCTTGGACTTCTCTCTAGTAGGGTTGTTGTTGATTGATTTATTTTTTGTAGATTGCTTAAACTTTTAAAGATGTGTCATGATTTCTGGAAACTTTCATTTATCAGGAGAACATTCGATAGCCTGCCTGAACCCAACACCCTTTCCCCTAAGTGCCCTGCAAGGTAGAGTTTGCAATATTTCTTTGAAGGTAAGTATATTCAGGCCTTAGGGCAGTGGCATAGTGGATTCTAGTGATAAGGCTTTAAGACATTCCAGCATGAAATGTCTGTTAAGATATTTTCCTCATTTAATTTTGAGGGACTTATCAGAAAGATTCTCAGCTTTAATAAGTCTTGATATAGGTAAGGAAAGAAGATTTTATTCTTTTAATGTAAGTATACACCAAACCAGCTAAACTACAGAACTCGCTCTAGAACTTTCCATTTTCAAATGCTTGTCATTTCAAAACAGAGTATCTTTTTCACTGCTGGCTTTACTGCTCTTGTTCCTTCTCTGGCTTTCTCTGCATTGAGAAGTGAGGAGACCAGGGTAGAGTAGGGGGCTTGCGGTGGAAAAAGAAAATGAAGGCACAGTGAAAGCTACACTACCTCTTCTTGTTGTCTGTGTGATTTATGCAAGGTTATGGCAGCTTTAGATAAATGCTGAACTGCTGAGCACGAGGGCATGATCAACTCTGTCATCTTCTGACCCCTAAATACATCAGTCTTGCTTTTTGGGTGCAGAGAATCATGTATTTTCAAAATGCTCTGCCTTTTGGTTTTATTTAAGTTGAATTAAGAAAAGAAAAAGAGCAGATAGAAAGGTAAATACAGTGAGACAAAGTGAAGCTTTCCGAGAGGAATTTCATGTGCTTAATGCCACCTTCTTGCAAAACCTGCATCTGCTGCTGCTGTTCCAGATGGTTTCAGCGGGATTGTCAAGGCCCTGGTATTAGGGAGAGCTGCAGTGTGCCTACTGAGGAAATCACTGCTAGCCTCTAAGCAAGACTTTCTCTTCCTTGGATCTATTCCTTGCATACATTGTATGTTAGAGTTTAATTATATGTTCTGGACTTGTTGCTGCTTACTTTTGAAGGGAAACCCTAAACCACTGTTCTGCTTGAACAAAGAAAATGCAAACCAATTTACAGCACTTCAGTATATTTAAATACTCATTATGGTACTAACAGTTCAAGTTGATTGGCATTAGCTGTCTTTTTAAAATGGGAGCAACAGGGATAATTGTATCGAGGCCATTAATTTGCCGTTTAGTTTCTATGACACTCTTTACAAAAGAATCAGGCCAAAATTTCTTAAGAGTGATGTAGGTGTCTGGTATTTGAGACTTCTCACAGGACAGGCTGAACCATGACTTTCTGCAGACAGCTTCCAGAAACTGGTTGCTTTTAAAACTCTCCATCTCAAATCTTCAGAGAATTGTGTTCTTAAGGCAAGGTTGTATTTTGGTTTTTGAAACTTTCAAACCATGAGAGAGTGCCATGCTTTAACCCCAGCCAGCATCAAAGTACCACTCTGCAGCCTAACCCTACATTATTAACCTCAACATTATTCTCAGGCTAAAGCCGAAACACAGCCCTACCCCAGCTACTAAGAACAACATTAATTCTATCCCAGCCAAAGCCAGGGCATAGAAACTAGTAGCATTTATTTATTAAGAAGGTGTTACACAGTTAGGGAAGTATAGCATACTGATTCAAGTGACTGGCAGATGAAATGGATTACTTTGGCAGCGGGATGTAGATAACTGAGTCTAAAGTAATTTCACACGCTCTCTTTAAGCCCTGAGTATGCCAATGTATCAGGTGATATATTTCCATCATGTTCACCATTTTGCAGTGTGGTGGCAGTGCTGTGGAATTATTACTGAAAACTTTCCATGTCTATTTCCCACAGCACACAGTTCTGCAAGTACACTGCAAGACAGCTGAATGAAGGCTGATATCTCACTTGACACATTCATGGATCTGGAAGTTATTATAGCCCCATGCATGTTAGCAGGACATGAGTCATGAGAGGTATCGTGAGACTGGGCAGGTGCCATTCATGGGAATGAGTGACTGGTGTGATGCAGTTCATCACCCATACAGATGTGCACAAATCTTCAAGTGAGGAAGTTGAAAGCTTCTCTTAAATCAGTTTATCAATGCTCCAGGAGCCATTCCTATTGCTGGGAATTTGTCCTGTAGCAGGTTTTGTCATGAAGTTCCTACTTCGGTGGTACAACAGTGTTTACTGCAGAGGTTCCAGGCTGCCTGAACTGGCTAGCTCCTGTACAAAAGCAGCACAGCTATACCGGTGGTATACATGTTACAAGCAAGTAACTACTTATATGACTTTCCCTAGGCAGAGTGCTGTATTAGCATGGCTTTGTGGCATTCCACAACTGAGTAAGCTTACAAATGTGTCCGTAGCATTGCCTGGAGTTACTGCAGCCATCTTACATGTGTTCACATCTCCCCATTTGGGAAAAGAAATGCTACTGATGTTTAGGTGCACATAAACATCTAAATAGCCAGGAAAAAAAAAGGTTTTATTGAAATGAAAAGAAACTTGTTCATTATTATTTATTCAGTGAAAATAAAGCAAAATGATAAAGTTTCCATTTCACAGCTTGTGTGGCCCAAACACAAACATTCCATTTCAATTTTTGTGACTGTATGTTCTCTTGGTTCCTTTTCCTTTTTCATCTTAAAACCAAAACTATTAATTGTAAAATGTAGTATGCCACTTGAAGATAAAATTTAGAACCTTTCTAAGCAAAACAACAGTTAAAAACGCTTAGGCTGCTCCTGCTTGTCTTACTAGTCTCACTTAAGCGGATCGTGAAGTTTAAAATGAGCTTGGACCAATCTCTTCCCAGCCTGCATCTCCAAGTCAATATACTAATACTGCTAAAGAAAAACCCAATTAATTGAAGCTATAAACTGGAAATTATAAGTAATGTACATGTATGTGTCACTGCAGAAAGGTTGGATCGGCGTAGTCTCACAACAAAATGATGTGATTTTCATAGTGCTGGTACATACTGTGTAGATGTGCTGACCTTATGTCATGCTACCTGCCAACAGGCTGGTGGCATGCTGCTTTCTTTCCATAGGGTTGTTAAAGGTCACAGTGCTCACTCTACGACAATGTTTCCTTGGTATTAGCCTCCTCATTTGTCAAAGCTGTTCCTCCTTGATTCTGACAGAGCAGAAATCTGAACTGTTGGGTTAAGGTTGTTGGCCTGGCAGGTTCTGCATGGAAACACTTGTGCCCACATGAGGGACGTCAAGATGCTTACTAGCTTGTTCTTTTTCATGACAGTAATTTATAGTTTGAGGCCTCTTAGTCCATTTATAAAATGGTTTTTGGTTAAAAGGAAACCTTTTAGTACCAGCAATCAAAATAGGTCTCTTTCCAAATACCTGTTCTGTGCTTTGTCATTAGGTTTCTGATGACACACTCCTAGCATGTCTTTCAATGTGATTATCCATTGCCTGTTGTCAGTACACACTCATTGGCTTTTTGTTGCCTAGACCCTCTTTAATCATGTTATAAACATTTTTGTCCTGGTTCTCTTGCAAGTAACACTAATATTCAAAGTCAGTCAAGAATTGAAGGATTTATTTTGCTTTTTGAATGAGAATTTGTATAGAGGTTGGACGTCAAACTCCACATGATATCATCTGTCAAATTGCTTAAAGAACCTAAATTTTAAGTGTCTGTTTCATCAGCCTGTCTGTATAATTAAGGCTCAGTGATGTTATTTTCAATTCTAGACTGAATGTGTGCTTCCCCTTGATTAAAATATCTCCTTCATTAAATGTACCTTTCCTCATTTCTGAATGCCTTTTGATGATGGTTCTTTAGGTTCTTTGCATATCACTCCTTTCCCTAACTAGATGATGGCAGAAGCTTTGCACAGTACAGCAAGCTGCAGGATGAGGAGGAAACATAGATGAGGTCTCAGTGATTTTACATAGGAGCTCATTACTTTCTATTGCAAAAAATTCATTTAACCTCCCTCCTCACTCTTTACTTTCTTTTTCTTCTTTTTAGCTGAAAGATCTTCTCCCTCTGTATTCATTGGAAAATAAGACAAATGAAGGCTTTAGGGTTTTTGTGTGTGTTTCATTTCTTTACACTGTTAAATTTTGTCCTACCTTAGCTAAGCAGGAAACTTCTAGCACATGTTGTAAATAGCTGCACCCCAGGGCTGCAGCAGGAACAGCAGATGCAGCTCTTGGGACGTGTGAGAGACTGGGTAGGATCTGCAGCATCTTTATGGCCATTTGAAAGAATCACTGATAGTTAGGTCTTTGCATTTTCCCACCATACCACCAGCTGATGATGCCTCCATCCTCCTACTTCATTATTAGAGGCAGGTGAAGGAACTTCCCTTCATCCTCAACTACTGCTGGCCAGAGCAGGAAGAACCACTTAGATTGCTCCCCAACAGTGGTTTATTTTAGGCATGGCCTTGAATTTGTACTCCCTGAGCTGATTGCTTCAGCCGATGACTGAATCAAGCACAAAAGGAAGAATTGTTTCATAGGTGTAATTGTAAGCTGGACTTTAAAACTTAATAATCAGTTCTTAACCTATATATATTTTGTTGTAATTAATTACCTGTATAACTATGTGCACATTAGTTATAGCTATAAATAGTGATTATTTTTATAGAGCTTTTAATTATATCAGAGTACTTGTGAAATTCAGTGTTTTCACTGTCTTGGGGTGGGGGGAGAGGGCGTGTAAGTTTAGGGTCCCTGTGGTTGTGAGAGAACATGTAATACACACTTCAGAAAAACCTTTGCTCAGGATGATATATGTGAAGTTGATTGTTGGGCACTTCAGCGTGAATGTGTATATGTGTGCATACAGATGTGCAAATAGATTCATGGAAACACAGATGGATTGAGGCATGACCAGTCCCTATGGAGATTTGGTTAAGCTGATAAAAGACATGAATGGCTGAAATAAATCATTCTGTGTATATAACTAGTTAATTACTAATGGCTTGCTTGAAAATGATGAGGTGTTTCTAAATCTCTGTATGCATGGAATTTAAACCCAGATCAGCTTTTACTATCATGTACCAGTTAAATCGTACTTCATTGTCCTGGAAAATAGAGATTCCTGAAAAAAGTCTTTAAATATCTATAGGGCTTCTTTCAGCCTTAAGAGCAACTGAAGAAGCTCAAGAGAATTATGAAATCATTAAGTATTATAGGAACACGTTTTTGTTCTTGCTGTTAAACTCCTCATCCATACAGCCAGGAGCATCCATGTTTTATTTATGGGCTGGTAAATAATTTACATTTCATTTAACCTCAGAGCTTATTTAAAGGAAAAATTAAAGGGCATAGAAGGACCATGCAGCTCCCAGATAGCAGAAGCTTCCTTAAAGATCATTCTTGTGAATAAAATGCTAGCTCAGAAATCTGGAAGCCTGCATTGAAGGCTGGTTCTGCAGGTTTCCCGGAGGAATACTAGCAAGTCATGGGATTTGTCTGTTCCCAAAGTCTTGCTTAAAACCCCCAACAAACAAAACCAACCAAACTTTCCCTTTTTACTCCTCTTTATCTTGTTTACTAAGTCAGTAAATACTTTGGGTCCAGACTGTGAGCTGTGAGGGGTGCTTCTCAAACATACTGTTGCTAGGATTTCAAATACCCTATTTTGAAATAGTGAATGAAGTACATGGTTTTGCTGTGCACTTCTCACATAGAAAGGTTATTCCTTTGTTTTTACAATCTTAAGGTTTGAATGTTGACATTGCCCAAAGAAAATCCACCTGGAAAAAGTTGTGTTCTTTAACAGTTTTGAAAAGAAATGTGTTATAATTATAGTCTCTATTACAAAAGGAAATTCATTATAACAAATGTTACAAGTTTAAGAGAAAGTGTTTTATTTTGGACTTATATTTGTCAGTTATTAATTCAAAGACATTTTCAGGTTTTTTCTTTGACTTTTACTTTATACAAAAGCTATTCTAAAATCCCTTTATGTTTTGTCACTGACCTGGAAGAATTACCCATTTGTTCATTTTTAAGTAGATGTAAAATCGACCAAGAATATTCTATTTTTATCTTCAGCCCTTTCCAACCCTAACTATTCTATGATTCCGTGGTGTATTTTCAACAGCCAGTAACTAGGAATCTCCTTGGTTGAAGCTGATTTGATTTTAGGCCAATGTTTTATATGTGGTGCTGGTTTGCTTCAATACTGTTATCTCTTTTTCTCTTTCCCTTCCCCCTGAAGACGAAGGGTACTTGCTATATCTGATGGAATTGAGCACATTGGGAATCTGCGTTGGGAACTTGCACTGTGCCTCCTTGCTGCTTGGACTATCTGCTATTTTTGCATTTGGAAAGGAACAAAGTCTACTGGAAAGGTAAGGTTAATATTCTGTGCATAAGCTGTATTTATGACTCTCTTATGCTCCACGCCTGTGCTGTCGTTTCTAGTTACTTAAAATCAGAATTTCACATGCATTGTGTTGCTGTAAGCAACTATACTTGGGGTTATATACATTGTAACAGTAGGTAATTCAGAATCAGTCATGCTTTGCATTGTTTTGTTCCTTTTGGTTTTCATGGTTTGTTTTTTCCCCTAATTCTGTTCGATGTGGCTAGTTGGTTTTGGGTTGGTTTTGTTAATGTCGCAGACTATACACTACTAGCCAGTCCTTAAACCTGAAATCAATACTGCATTCCGTTAATTACTTTGCATGAGGTATCCAAAATCTGAATCTTCTCCCAGACTGCCAGGAGTCGAAACTCTCAGCGCCACAAATACATGGCACACATAAGAAGAGAGAATTTAGACAGATAAACAAGCTACAACAAATGCAAATAGAACAGCAAAAGCTGAAATAATGACAAAAAATGAAAGATAGAAAGATGGGCATATTAGGGGGAAAAAAGAAAAATATTTAGTACTCTTGTAACTCTTTGAGTGAATACCATTCCATATGGGATACCAAGGAGAGAGACATAACTTCATAGCCTAAGTGAGTTGCAGGATGATGGAGAGGTTTCCCCTGGAGTAGTCGCAGATCTAGTTCTGGTGGAATATCTGATTAATCAACTCAGCAGAGAGCGAGAAGGAGCCATAGTTCTGGAGGGGTGTTGTGTCTAAAAAAAGCACTGGTTTCTCACATTGGAACCAGAAGACAAGGAAAAAAACTGGTGGACTGAAACATTTTGTGCATTTAATTGTCAATTATGTATTATTTAGCTTAGAAGCAGGGTTGGGGTGGTTTTGTTTGTTTCTGGTTTAGTCACATACATTTAGAAATCAACTGTTTGAAACAGAGTTCATTTTAATTTAGAAAATGTCAGAGTGCTTTTTTCAGCTCCCTCAATGACACACATCCTTCCTCCTATCTAAACTCTGGCTGCAACTATTTGCTGAATTCTGTCTGTATTTGCCAACTGTGTCAGTCAATCTGGTACTGTGCTTTTCATCTAGGTTTTTGCACACACACATTTATGCGGTCCTACTTTCACCAAGTCATTGCAGGAGAACCGCTGAGATGGACTGTCTAGGGATACATATAGGCATGAATAGTTTAGAGGAAAGAAGGGGGGAAAAAAAGACCCAACCCTAAAGAGAGAAACAGAGAAAAGCAAAGGTGATATAAGGGAATGACAAGATAGATGTCCATATGCCTTTGAAGCATGCACTCCAGGGAGGTACAAAAGTGGTTTGGAGTTTTCTGAGGAGCTACAGCTGGCAGTGAGGAAATGAAACTGAGCAAAACTGGTTTGTTTTTTTTTCCATCAGAAAGAATGTCTGAAGATGGAGATTTATTCTACCATAGTATAATCTGACCCAAGGGTGGAGGAAAAACCATGTACTGTGAATGCACATTCGTGCGTGCGTGCAAAGTTGTGCAAAACTGCGCTGTACTCCAGAAAAACAGCCTTGGTAGAAATCATTTGCTGATAGGAAGAGGGGCTGGTGATTGTGGGAAGGGTATATTTTACGTTTCTGTGGTTTACATTCAGCTTTTTGTTGTTCTCCGTATACAGTCACATGAGATTCCTTCAGCTTATACCATTTCCCCAGAAGCAGGTTTTGCATTTTGGAAGTCATTAAAGTGAAGCTGAGCTGTTTGACTCCTTTTTGTCTGTTTTTCCTGGTAGCTTAGATAAAACCTCAGCTTACTGCTGGGTGGAATACATCTGATTTTATTTCACTTTAGTGTGATTTTGATAGTCACCTTTCTGATGAGGTCAGGTGAATCAGCCTGAGGGAGAGATACTTGCTTTGCCCCTTTGAAATGGGATCATAAGCTTTTCAATTAAGCAGAAGTAACTAGTGGTCGTGCAACAGAAGTGCACAGAAAATAGAATTAATACCCAATATTCAGCTTAATAGGTTGCTTGAACAAATTGGATCAGGGTCAGTAAGAAGTAGGTTATCACATATTTACACTGTGCAGAGTGGTGTACCACGGGCAGGAGTTCTGGTTCCACTGCTTCTCAGGAAACATGTTGTAAGGATCTTTCATAGCCAATACTGATCCTTTCTTCTTCCAGTTCTGTTTCTGGAATTAGTAAGGAAAGCTTTTTACTTGCTGAATATGTGACATTGCAATTGGTTTCCAGTGCTACATTCTCATTTTTTTTCCTGGATATAAGTTCACCGTTTAGATGTATTTAAGAATTTTAATATTCTTACACTTGCCCCTTCTTACAGCCAAAGCCACTGGAAATCTGTGCTATCTCACTGCCTTCCTGGACCAGCTAACCAAAGATGTACCAGCCAGGCATGCTGGATGCTACAGAGGAATAAAATGCTCTGAAATACAGATGACAGAGCAGTCTCCTGGGCTGGACTTTCCAATTCTGATTACTGGCACTTAGAAAGTTCATATTTAAGCTCAATGCAATTGTAGCTCTTCACACTAGATTGAATTTATTATATGCACGTTTCCAGGAAACATCTAAAATTGATGTTGAGGTTTTTATCATAGTATTAAAAGTGGACTTAGGTAGCCTGTTAAATTTGCTATGCACTTTAACGGGATTGAATAATTTCAGTGAAATAACACATTTATTCAAAGTTTATATATCACCTTGGAATGGTGATGGGAATATTGAAAATGGAAACGTTTTTAGAGGAAGATGTCTGAATAGCTTGAGGGAAAGAGGAGAGGGGAAACAGAAAGAGGCAAAATGGAGAAGGGGTGGGAGAGACCATCTTCACACAGCTGTGTTCTGTGAAATATTCAAGAGGTTGGTTTACTGTTTTCCTCTTTCTACTCTGCATCCTAATGCGTGGTGGAAAAAAAAAAGCTGTCATCAAATAAACCCATCATTCTCCAAGTAGCACTACCACAGAACTCATCTGCTCATATTATGAATATTTAATATTTTAAGTTATTAAATGCATTAAATCTAACATAAAGTTTAACTCCAAATGAAGTGCTTGTGACACTGTTAACAAGATGCTTCAAACTTTCCCGTTGCTGTTCTTGAAAGTAATCACTTTCTCACAAAACATTTTAGTTTTCCATTCCAAGATTTTGAGGTGGCTTTGGTGGCTTTCAGGAGAAACACATTTGTGCCAGCTTCTTGCCATTAATTATTCAATCTTAGATCTGAAGTTATTTGTACCTTAGCTTCCACGTTTAAAATGTAGCGTATATACCAAATGCAGGATCTTTGAATGAGAAATTCAAACGCAAAAGGAGGACAGATATGACTAAGTAATGCTATCATAATGTTATCTGCGTATTGCAACTTGCTGAGCTTGATGATTTCTGATATCCACCTTATGCAGAAGTGTTTTCAGTAGCTAGCATCGAATGCTTCCACAGATGAGGTAAGAATTATGTAAAAGACTGAAAAGGAAAAAGAATTTTCTGCACATTTGAAGCATCATTCTAGACTCTGTGTTAGAGCTTATCTTACTCTTCAAGAATATTTTTGGTTACTAATTACAATAATTGTTTCTACAATGTATATACCTTCATGGCTGCTGAGTCTTTCAATCTTTCTGTAACATGCATGAAATCTTCAGGTACCAGGGAAGCAGGGCCCTTTTTGGATCTTGACTGTCCATTTAGTAATTTGACTAAATGCCCTTCTGCTTTCAAGTTTGGGAAAGAGACACCAGAAGCTCCTAATCTGTTTTTCTTAAATCGAAAAAGGAAGTAATCCTAGTGTTTTCCTTTTCTCTTTTTATTGTTTTTATAAGAGTATGGGAGTCGTTTCAGATACTTATCCCTTCTCTGAGCTTGTAGTGACTCCTCACTTTTAGCAACTTCTGCACAATTCCTTAATTCCTTTTGAAGTGAGGAGACTGGTAGACTTCAAGAGTTACGTAAAGGCATTATGGTAGTCTCTGCCTTGTTCAGTCCATTCCTTTTCAAGCATCTTGCTTACTCTTGAATGCATTAACACATCCCTGTCTTGTGGCAAATATTGTCAGTTTGGAGCCCTGTCAGGTTTGTTAATTTACATAATCCGAAAACTATACAGGTTGGAGGGGGTCGTAGGTCAAGTTTTATCATTTTATGACTCAACAGAGTCAGTGTTTTCTGGTTATCAGGTGTTAAAAGAATATTGCTGTGTACCTTCAGGATTTTTGTGTTATCTAGTATTAGAATACTGCACTGCTTCTATGAACAGTAAGACCAAGACTCATATGTTTTTGGGTCTTTTTGAAAAAGTTCTTATTAGTACCATAAAGACTTCTTAGGACACTGCAGAGGTTCCAGGCTGCCTGAACTGGCTCTTTTTTCTCTAACTTCTTTTGCCAGAGCCAAGCCCCAAGTAGTTCTTCCACAGTGTTTTATACTTCTTCATTAGTGCTGGCCGGTATGTGATGAGAAATCCTTCTCACTTTCCTTCAGGATCACCTAGAAGATGGACAAATCTCATATAAAAGTCCATTCTTCAGAATTTTCTGGAACTAATTTATGTATCACAGAGATAGGCTTCAGTATGCACTAAATATTCAGTAATCACTGAATATTTCTCTGTCTGATTCCGACTTCTGAATCTTTTGATCTCTTCCTACTCTGTGTTGAGTTCCCTGAAGTCCAACATCATCCTATTCTTACTGTATTAACTTTATGCTGTCTCTTCACTTGATTTGCCTTAAAGCTACAACAGAAGGAGAGGCCAATAGAAGTAGATAGTGATGAAAAGCGAGATGTCCTCGGTTCAGCAGTAGCAGTCATTTTTCTCCTTCTTAGTAGCTGGTGCAGTGCTGTGTTTTTGACTTCCAGCCTGGGAACAGCGCTGATAACACCGATGTTTTCAGTTGCTGCTCAGTAATGTTCAGTCTGACCAAGGAATTTCTGAGTCTCATGCTCTGCCAGGGAGGAAGGGAAGCTGTGAGGAAGCAGAGACAGGACACCTGACCCAAACTGACCAAAGAGGTATTCCATACCACACCACGTCATGCCCAGGATGTAAAAACTGGGGGCAGAGACCCGGAAGAGTGGGTTCACTGCTCTGTTGTGCTTGGTATCGGTCGGCGGGTGGTGAGCAGTTGTATTCTCTTCCCTTGTTGTTTTCCTTGTCATTATTATTATTGGTGGTAGCAGCAGTGGTTTGTGTTATACCTCAGTTACTGGACTGCTCTTATCTCAACCCATGGGCGTTACATTCTTTCGATTCTCCTCCTCATCCCTCCAGGAGTTGGGGGGAGGTAAGGGCAGGGGGAGCTAATGAGTTGTGTGGCTGATTTACGTCTGGGCTTAAATCACGACAGCTCTTTGTCAGAAGTGTTGTCCTGACTTGGCACAGGAACATGCAGAAAACACCAACTCCTAGTATGAATCAAGTGTCTACAAAACAATCTAGAGTAGATCCAGGGCCAAGGGTCTGTGTCCGCTGTAAAAACCTGTAGATGTTGCTCTATACCAAATTTGCTTGGCTTTTCAGACCATAATCAACTTTGAAAATGTCTTGCATGCTGTCTCATCAAATTTCCACTTGAAAATATGCTAGAAAACATGAATATGGTTCTGTTTATCACTTGCTACCCCTTTTCACTCCCTAGATGCTTGTGTTAACCGCAGCACAGAAAGCATTGCTAAACAGTATTGCCGTGCTCACATCTGTTGAAGTGCTGCACAAGAAAAAGTACTGATATAGCTACCCTCTCTACATAAACATGAATTGCCAAAGATGCTTGATTAAATAGTCCTGCAAGTCAGAAAATAATAGATTAATGATTACACAGTAGCTCCTCATGAAACATTTATGACTTTACTCCTAATTTGTCATTGGTTAGCCTTATACCATCTACTGCATCTCTAAAAAGGATACTGTTGGGTGAAGAAAATGATTTGCAGCTCCTCATTGTAAACCATTAGGAATCACCTTGCAAGATGTCTTTGTGATGTAGCTATTAGGTATAAACATCAAAGTATGAGGCGCTCAGATTCCTATTTTTCTTGGTTTCTTTACTTGTTCATTGTTTATTCAAATATTTTCCTTTCTACCATGATATGATTGGGAAAGTTATAAACACCTCAGAAAGTGGAGAACTTTATTTTCTGGAAAGGAGCAGCAGTACTGTTTTGCCTACCACAAGTAAGCAGGATATTGGGTTGAATTAGTGTAAGTAATGGCACAACTTGTTATTTTGCTCTTATGCTACTCAATGTTTTGTTTTTCCTGTATATGTGTACAGTGTTGTAACCTGTAATGTTCTCCATAGTTCTTTTCTGCTTAAGGGTTTTGATAGCAGCCTGTGTAATTCTACATGTTATGCTTGGTAAACATGGTTAGATTCCATGTAGACTCACGGTTTTTTTCTGTTTTGAGTGTTTAATTTAAGCTTTACATGTAAAACTTCAACAAGAGTCGTGTAAATGCTGCTAAGTGTATTTTATAGCTGTGAGCAATATGAGGGTCATAAGCTGGACTTTGTGAAATTCACTTTGTAACTGCATGGCTGTTGTCCCTTGCAATGCTGCACTGTTCCTTACATCTGAATTAGTTCCACTGATCAGTTTGATTTGCTGAGCTGAGAGCAATGAAAGGCCATTGAAGTGTCAAGAAATTGTACGGAAGTCTGTATTAATTCTATGTGTTACAAGACCAGACACAGGGGAAAACAGCTGGTTTGACTTGGGCATCTTGGTATAAGGCTATTAACAGTATTAGAAAAGTGGCTTGGTAAGTAGTTTTGGCATTATTGTTAATCTGTGAATGTGATGGGCAAGGGACAATCACTGAAAACTATAAGGCCATTCATAATGAATAAGTAAAATGACCAATGAAATGTACTACAATATATTTAATTAACATCCCTATGTTAGCAGAGTTGAACTGGAGGTGTAAAGCCATGCTTTTCTCACTTTATATTGCTGGTGAAGACCTCCTGGCCCAAGTTGCAATTCTAATGGGCCTGCATAGTTCAGTACAAAATAGACATCTGAGCTGTTGAGAATTTATTCCAACAAATCAAATTCCTTGCTATGCGTTACTAGAAAACAAAGAATAAAATAAGGCTGTAAATGTGTTTAAGTATTGGTTATGCTTTATTTTTCACTTTTCTGTTGAGGAAAACCCCAGGATTTGTATGAACAGTTTGAAATGGAACATGGAAGCTCTCAGACTCTGTCTGCCTGAGTGCAGTGTCATCTCTCACTGTTGAACTCTACGTGTTCCCCCCTTCCCTCTCTTTTCATAGGCTTGCTTCCTCCTCCACCTGCATGATGGGTGATTTATGGGTTTCCTTGTTCATCCCCCAGATAACTTCATTATCCAGGCTGGAAACAATAGAGGGCACATTAACAGTAAATTATTCTGAAACACCCCTCTTCTCCCCACCAGCTCATTCTTTATTCTGTGAATGATTTATCAGGTTCTCAGGTACTTGAGATGTTTCAATTTTATGTAGCAGCAACTCAGAACTTCAAGATTTGAAGGCTTTTCCCCTTCATTCCAAGTCTCAGATTTTGCAATACATCTGCCAAGGCCATCACTGATAGAATGGGTCCCCAAGGCAAAAGCCTGATTTCACAGAACTTCCCACCATAGGAAAGGCAGGGAGGGCCAGCAGCCTCTCTACCAGCCTGTGTACACCTTCTTAAGCTGGTCTGTTTGTACACAGACCTCTTTCCTTAAGCTCAATAGGGCCATGGGTTTATTTTCTTCTTCTGTCCTCAGATGGGTTTCTGCTTGGCCCCTCTGCAGCTCCCTTGCTTCTCTTGCATTGCACACCTCCATAAAACCTGGTTTGTCACCCCAGAGCAGAAGGTTTCTCAGTTTTCTTGCAGGTCTGTTCTGGTTCTGGGGTAAAATGCAGTGCATTCGAGTCTAGCTTTAGTGTCTTTGAAATAGTTTATCACACTGTTCGCAGACCTGAACGCTGTTTATATTTCTGACTGTGGATAATTTTGTAGTAATTGAGAGAGGGCCCAGTTTTACATCTCTCATAGCAGTACATCCTTGCTGGTGGCAGAGTGTCTTCTAACTTACAGTTGTGCACAAAAGACTGGCGTATGGACCTAAACCAAGGAAAATATTCAAAAAGAGTATACTGATCTGGTTGGAAACATGAGCAGAAAGGTAACACAGTGTATCAAGACTAATGCATGAAAGAGGTGGAAAAATGGCTAGGATTAGGATGTTCCTTTTCCATGAGCTGACTACCAGCGAGGCACTGCAGAGTATCCACTGTGCTCAGAGACCCCAAATTCAGAGATGGACTTTTCATACTTTTTACTCATTATTTTCTCTGCCCTCCCATCAGGAGTTAAGCCTCACTTGCCAGCAGTTAAGACTCAGTCATTAGTCCCCCAAAAAATTTATTCCTCAATAGCAGACTATATAAAGGCCTTAATGGATTCAATGAGGCAGAAAGAAAGAGTAAAAGGACAGAAGAAAAAAATAAGAGAAAGATGTGTGGAAGGAAACAAACAAAAAAAGAACTGGGGCCCATTGTAGGAGCCCAGGAAAAGGAAATAGGCAGCAATGATTGTATCTCCTGAAGTGTCTTTTGTTTTAGCCTGAAGTAACAGCAAAGAATAGCCCTTCATGGCAAGGCTTTAACACCCTGTCCAAGACTGATCTCTGTATTCAAAGGGGGAAAGTAGAACATTCATGAGATGCATGCAGAGTTCCTGCTCTCCGCCTCCTCTGTGTGAGGTTTTAGAACAGCTACTGCAATATTTTTCCACTCTCCTGTGCACTGAGCATGTTAAGGACACCTCAGATTTCTTTTTTTTAAAAAAGAGACTTTTTTTATGCCTCTCGGTGGTTTTCCTAAACTTGTGTTTGGCATCTGAGGGAAGCACCGAGCAGTAGACTCCTGCCTTCATGACTTCATTCCTTCTCAGCCTCATCTTAACAGGAGTGGTCCGCTTTTGAAAGAATACTTACTTAGACTGGATCTAAGCCCTGGTCCACAGCCCAAGCAAGTCAAAAGTATGTTTCAGTGCACTGAAACACAACTTGGGCACAGCAGATGAAAGAGGTTTTGGGCTGAGAAATCACCTGCTCTGTTAACCTAATGTATGGGGAGGGCAGTGGGAGTCTACTGTGATATTTGCAGCAGTAATGCAGTGAAATTTGCTAGCAAATTGAAGGCACACTGTGTGCTGAAAGGCACAGGTTAACATTGAGACACCTGTATGGAAGAAATGCATTGATTGCCTAGAGCTACCACATACAGGTTTATTTTTTTCCATTGAGTTTACCGGACGCTTTTATCCCATTATCAAAACGAGTACAGTGACCCAATGCAAAACTGCTTCAGCAATGCAACAGTTTCAGTCAGTTGTTCCTAGATGACCTCTTCACGCTTCATTTCTCCTTTCACAGAAATTGCCCTTCCTTACCAGTTGTCTTATCCCCCACCCCAAAACCATCAATGCCATACAGAAGAACATAAACCAGGAGCCAAAGTATAAGTTGCTCTTTTTACTGTGATCATTGTTGATGCACATGTGTCAGGGCTGAAACATTATTCCTCCAGGTGCATGATGCACTGCTTGTGCCTGTAATTTATAACCGTTGTGGCTTCATGTTACAAAAATGGTTGTGTGGTTGCCCATGTCCTTGTCTCTTTATGTGTACGCAGAAATCACTATGGATATTGGGTTTGTTCGATTTTAATTTATGTATTTGGAGTATTGCTGGCACCTTTTCTTCAGCAAGAGCGTACAAAGTATCTCCTTGGTCCCTCAACTCAAGTACGGAACCATGAGAGCTGGTATCCATTTGTAACAATGACTCTTAGTGATGCTTTGGTTTCCCATCTCTTCAGCAGCAGTAGAACAGGCACAAGCCGCTGTTCTCACACAGATAGTTTGTCCTCAGCTAGTGCTAATCTATATAGCTTCTAGACTGGCTCATTCTTTGCAGTATACAAAGTAGTTTATAGGTATCCATCCACAAAAGTTAGTATTATAGCAAATCCCTGACAGTGGACAGTCTCTTTAGTTTCTGTAATCAGTGTAGGCCAGATGTTTGGCTTTATCTAGAATGCAAAGATGTCTGTGAAGTACAAGTTTTGTTTACAAGGCTGTTCTTGTGAGATTTACAAACCTTAATTCTGTATCCCACGCTAGTGTCAATTGACACAGATTGAACCCAAACTCAGGCTCTCAGAATAAAGAATGGGGAAGCTTAATGAAATAAATTGCCGTATGAGCAACAGAAGTGGCTTCAGGCAGCTGCTGATGCTGTGCTGGTAACTAAAACGCATCCCTGAGAAGCGAGTTGGCTGCTGCTCCTTCTATTCCCTTCTGCTGTTGGACAATTGAAAAGGTTGTGTGGTTAAAAGAGAAAAGAAGAAACCTCAAAACATCCTGTATAAGTTTGATTGTGTCATGTTGGGAGTGTAAGGCACTGCTGCAACAGTCTGACACAGATTTAGTGGTAATAAAAGCTTAGTTATTTCCTGTGGGTGTAAGTTGTGTTCCCTGCTACCTGAAATAACTAGCCATAGTCCAGGTCAGGAGGGATTTCTGCGGTTTGCTTTGTATGTCACTTGTTCCTGGAGTGCCTTTCTGAGGTCAGAATCTCAGTGTACCAAGGCTTGGATGAACACAGCCAGATGCCTCTATTCCCCAAAGAGTTTGCCTTTACACACACATAGCAGACAGTCAGAGATCTCCATTGAACTCAAGGGATGAAGGGAGAGCAGAGAGATCAAAGCATTCATCTAAGACACAAAAATAAGTCTGTAGCAGTAGCAGACTCTGCCACACTCTCTTCCAGCCCAATGCCTTTATCGTGTGATTCCTCTCATTTTTCCTATGCATCGTGTCACCTCTTCTTCTCAGGTTGACACTCGGCTCAAAACCACAGTTAAATTGCAGCAGGCTGTCAGATCAGTGTCCTACAAGTCAGCCTAGAGGTGATTTAGGGGCTAGATTTAGAGGTTGCTTAGTAGGGAAGTTACAGTGCAATAAGCCTTTAAGTAAAATAAAGATCTGACTATCAGCATTATAATAAATGCAGTAGTCACAGGGAATGAAAATGTGGAGAATTAGGGTCTGAATGATAAGGATACTTATAGTTGAGGTGTTAAGTCTATTTATTATTTTCCTGTTGTAATTATTATACTTAATACACAAGTAGTAATGCAAATGCTTTATGGTGAATACATCCCTCAGCTGTCGCCATGGTGATAAGGGCCTAAATTCCTCAGTGGATGACAGAAATTTGTCTGCAGACAAACACACACCTTTTTTTCAATAGTATTTTGCAATTTTCAGTAATAAATGACAAGCTTTTTATTATCCTGGAAATGTCCTGAACCTCCCAATAGAATCATAGAGTTTTTTTGGTCACCTTTTAAAGGTCATCCGCAAGTATGATACACAGGACAGTTTCATGATAACAAGTGTTATCTAAAGAAAGAAGAGGTATGAGCGCTAGTGGGATGTCCTTCTCCTTGTCTACAAATCACTTTTTTTCCTCCCATCTGTTGCACAAGATTCTATAATACTGCAGTACTTTCAGAAAACTGTGAAGATTTGACTGATAAATCATTTAGGGATGGCCACTAAGGTATCTGCTTGCGTGCTTGGAAGATTGATAGCCTGCATAGCAAAAAGAGGTGCATTTGTGACTAGTTCTGGTGCAAAGTTCTACGAAATTCCTAATTCCTATTGTATTGATGTTTCCTGTGTCTCTTGTATTCGTGTTTCCTGGTTTTGATGTTTGCAATTCTTTAAGTAGTCATGCGATATTTGATGACTTCTCACATGCTGGCTTCAGTGACTGATTTGCTGCTTGCCCCCTTCCCAGTCAAGGCAGACAGGTTATTCTGGTTGCCATATCCACCTTTACTGACTGGAAACTTTTACCTCTTGTGGCTACCTTGGAGGAAGAATTCTAGTTAGAAAATTTCACCTACTAATCCTGTTGATAGATAGCATTTTATCCACTTTCCAGACTGCATGTTGCCCTTTTTTTAACTTAGTGGTGGTGTGTGTGGTGTTGGCTCGTTTTATTTAAAGACAGGTAAGAAAAATCAAGCAGGACAAGTAGCAGTCTAAACTGGAGATAAGAATTGTTCTGGTAAAGCTCTATTTCACTGGAAAACGTTGATTCACTGAAACTAGTCCTTAATTGCCCAAGGAAGTTGTGAATGCTCCATCCCTGGCAATGTTCAAGGCCAGGCTCGACAGGGCCTTGGACGACATGGTGTAGTGGAAGGTGTTCTTGCCCATGGCAGGGGGTTGGAACTGCATAAGCTTTAAGGTCCCTTCCAACCCAAACCAGTCTGTGATTCAGAGCACCTAGTAATTACATAAGGACAGCGCTCCTCTGGAAAACCCAGGTAAGTTCTTCATTAATCAGTCAGAGGACAAACCAGACATTTACTGTTCATTAGATCAGAGGAATGAGTTGGCCAAAAATTTTGAGTCCATTCCCGTGCAGAATTAAGGTGTCACAAATTTTTGTGTGACAGGAAAAATAATTTCCTGTCCTACTCTGGCCCTGGCATCTTTCTGTGCTTTACAGGTTAAGCATTTTTAGAACATGTCAGGCCCCAATGACTGGTGCCTTCAGTGAGGGCTGAAAGGTGTGTCTAGAGCTAAGAAATCAAATTCATTTAGTGCCTTATCAGTCTCCCATTTGTGCCTGACTAAACTCAGTAACAAAACCGGAAATTCAGTATGGGATCATTCTGAACGGCTGTAAATGATTTTCATAGGAATGGGACTGTACAGGTACCCCATATTAAAAGTTTTTTCAGTAAGATTCGGGTTTCTCTGCATATATGTAACTAATCTCGTTTTCTGGCTTGTTGTGTCTAAAGGCAAACTAGATGGCATGCAGAAGTTTGAAAACCCTGGAAGGTTCTGAAAAATAACAGCTTTGATTTAGAAAAGCTTGAACTTTTTAAAGACCTTTTCAAATGAAAAAACCAAAACCAAAAACCCAACCAAACCCTCAGTTGATTAATTAGTCCTAATTTATATTTAAAGTTCTTCCTGATTGATTTCTAAAGTTGACTTTTACTTGATTAAATAGCAGTCTTTGATTTAGAGATATTTGTGGCTCTGCAAATTCCCCATTTGATGCGAGCTCTACATAAACACTTTGCTTGCAGTAATGAGCTTAGGCAAGACACTGAAGTTTGCTTCCTCACTATCATCTCTCCTCTCCCTGACCACAATCACAGGACAGGTCTTCTTCTGCGTGCATTGAATGTGAACCAAAACAATACATTAACCTTATTCTTTTAGCTATTCATAGTTATAGGATACCAGTATTTCATTTGTCATTCTGGTTTGAGGCTGGCCCCTTTATGGTGAAGAAAAAATAATGAATTTAAACCAATAGCCTCTTTAGGGTAAAAAATAATCACCCCGAACACCCACCACTGCCACACCCCATAGTTACTAGTGGCAATGATACCCTGCTTTTGTCATTGGACTGCTTCCTTTGTGTTGACACTGGTAGAACTGTTTCTGCTTGCCAAATGGTAGTGCTCATCTTTTTACAACTGTTAGGATTTTTGCATTGGCAGCATGTTAACTGTACATTAGCAATGTGACAAATGGATAGCGCACTCTAGGCAGGTTAGTGTTTAGAACTGTTACATCCTTTACTGTTTTTATCAACATAACTCTTCTGAGGACAATCAGGCAGTTGGTAAGTGTAGGGTGAATGCTGAGTTTGGACACTGTTATTTTGGAGACTGAGGAACAGCAGCACTGGGCGGATGCAAGTCATTGCACTGAGTTCCTGACATTTCTGTGAGTTGTATTTACTGTAGGTATTTATCTAGGAAGTAAGTCTTCCTGCTCTCCTCCTTTGGCTCTTAATCGCAGTAAAAAGAGGTAGTGGCATTGGTGAAACAGCATGACTGTCTCCCAGTTCCCTAGTTCAGGCTGTGTCCCTGTGCAGGCCAGCAAGGTCAGCACTGTGTAGATTCACCAGTGAATCTTCCAGTGCAAAGTCTCCAAAACCTACTGTAGACCTGTGTAAACTTAGGGGAGCCATGCAAATCCTTTCCTATGAACCTTAATCTACACTGAGCCTCTTCTCATGATACTCTGAACCAAATTTTACAATGGCTTTGACCAAGGTCTGTTCAGACTGGACTGGATTCTCAAAATACATAGAACTGTGCTTTAAAGATGTACTTTCAGGACCCAAGACATCTGTTAGGGTCAGTCCCACTTTTTTAGAAGCTGTTGGCTCATTCTTTGGAAGTGATTAGGTCATTATCACGCTGTGCATGCATACGGTCAGTTCAAGAAAGAATCTGGTTGTCTGCATTGTTGATTCTTTAGTGCTTAGATGCAGCTCACAGAATGCACTTCCATAATGTAATAAAATTAACTGTTTCTACATGTTATATAGGCACTTCTATGTGTTCTGGTCCCTACGGTTGGACTTTACAGATTATGTCTGTCTGGAGGGAAACTTCTGTTCCAAGAATAAACTTGTTGGTCTGTGTTTTCCAGTCGGATGGCTAGGGCAGTCAATGCAGTGTCACTGCAACTCCCTTCTATTCATATAGCAAGGTGTCTTTGTGAAGGAGATGGGGGAAATTTTGCAGCCTCTCATTGTATTCAAACACAGAGTTGAGAAGTAGGGAGAACCAGGGAACTGGAGTGTTGCTGCGGGTGTAGTGTGAAGTGCACCAGTTCTGCAGTGTAGATACAACTGCGTTCCATGGTACAGGTCCTGAAATCTCTCAGGCAGTGTTTAGGAAAACGTCTGTTTGGTTTCTCTTGGTAGTCTTACAAATGAATATTTTGGAGCAGCAGTATCTGTTAAGTTACGGCATTTTTACCCAAATACATGGAAATCCAGCTAAGCATTTGCTCTAGACCGTACATTTTATTGATTAAATATCAGGCTTGGATGTGCCATCAAAACAACTAACAAACTTGAGTGATTATAGCACAAATGACTGCTCTAGGACTTAATGGGCCTGGGCAGTCTGGAAACAAAGCCAGCTGTGGTAATCAGCTGGGAAATCATTCCAAATAACACATCTTTAGAAAACTTGATGCCGCTTAAGGAATATTTATGCGGAGAAATAGCTCATCATTCAAGTGAATTGTTGGCTCACTTCAGCCAGGGATGTGAGCTGCTGCAGTGCATTCATGTTGTCTGCTGTGGAACTTCATTGCTTTCTACTTTTAGCTGTATTCTGGATTGGCCTGGTGGAGGCTATTAGAGTACTAGGGTCCTCAGCACTGAGTCAAACTTCCACCACGTTTCTCCTACCCTCCTTTTGGAACTTTTCACAAGTAGGCAGTTACGCAAACACAGAATATGTTATTGAAATGGAATTTGGGAAGTGCTGCGGAGTTGAAATCGCACCCAATACAAAGAATAAGACTTGCTAAAAAAAAAGGAAAACCACATTTTCCACCCATTTTTTAATATTGAAATGAAGCTTTTCAGTAATGACTTTGGCTTGTTAAAGCATTTTTCATTTGAAAGAGATCTCCCTTCCACCCATACAGTAAAAAGAATGCCAAGCCAAACCAGAATAGAATGTAATTTGTTCATATTGACTTGACATGAATATTGGAGTTGAGTTTTCATTTCATGATAGAGAAAACTGTTTCAGCTTGACTCAGACTATCATTTACTTATTTATTCATTGCATTCACCACCAAGAGGATAAAAATAAGGACTTGCACATCTCTGCTTGATAGAGATTTTCCTGTGTCCCAACCAATGACTTCAGTGGGATGTGGCATTAGAAGAGTTTATTTCTTTCTGTTATTGTGTTATGTAGAATCTCCTGCTTCCTGTGATCACTGTGCATTTAACAAGGGTCTTGCATACCTTCATTAAGTATCCTCTCCCCCCCCCTCCCCCATTTTCTAGCTCATCTTCCATGCCCAGTGCAGTCTTTCTCTTTGATTCTTATTTCTTACCTCTTAAATCTCATTGAATTTTCTTGCCTGTTGGTTTTTGAACTTCTCTCTATTCAGGTGAAACTCTCTGCACTCACACGTGATTCATCAGTAGCTTAGAAGAACTGCTGCAGTTTGTGAGCAATCTGTGTTAAGGGTGCTTCACAAGATGATTCTGGAGCAGATTTTCTTCTGTGGATAAACAAATGACGTAAACTGAAGATAGTGCTGGATAAAACATATAAAACACAGAGAAAGGAGAAAAATCAGCCTTTTTGATGCTTCTTGACAGTGCTGGAGCATGGCAGGGACACTGGTTAGCGGGAGGGGGAGAGGGGCAGCCATGAGGGGTGAGGGGAGATCATGAGGGGAGAGCAGGGGCAGCCATGGGCTATGAAGGGCAGCCATGAGGGGATATCTTGAGGTGAGATGAGTGGTGGCCGTGAGGGGTAGAGGGGGCAGCTATAAAGTGTGCGCCACTGCGGGGGTGGCTGTGACAGGAGATCCCGAGGGGCAGCCATGAGGGGAGATCAGTTTGCCCTTAGGGACATGATTTAGTGGTGGGCTTGACACTCCTGGGGTAACAGTTGGGCTTGATGGTCTTAAAGGTCTTTTCCAGCCTAGTTGGTTCTATGATTCTATCGCTCTCGTGCCATCCCAATCATATATCATACAAGTCAACTCTTGTGGGATTCTGATGGGGTTTTGGTTTGTTTTCCTGCTCATGAAATTTAACTTTAAAATGTAGACAGATCCAGAATCCCCCCCCCCCTCTTTTGACATACTTTTCTGATTCATCTGTCATTGCTTTACACTATTCATACAGTTCTTTCTAGTAAATCCAATCAGTGTTCAAAATGTCTCTTTTCCATTGTCATTTGTATATCTAGATGCTGCAGTGTCAAATCAGCAAAAGACTTTTTCAACCAATGCTGTATAGAAAATTTCACAAACTACAATGGTAGCTGAAAAAGCAAATCTTGTATTGTGTTATCATTTGCTGTTAACATCTAGGGAGTTAGAATTCCTGAAGCTGGGAAATGATGAGTGGAGTCAGGATGCCAGGGTTAGTCGTGGCATGGAGAACTTCCCCTTATATTTTCTTTAAATCTTGATGGAAATGATGCCCAAACTGTCGATACCTGGATGTCTCTACAACACCACCAGAGCTGCCAGAGTGTATAATTGGATTTCCATAGCTGTACTAACATGCCCTTCTGCAGCAGCACTGCAAAGGAGGATAAAAATGACTCTTTTCCCTGTCACATCACTCAAGCAGTGAAATTTTGGTTCCTGAGGTGATTCTCTACACTGCAGCGTGGGCAAAATTTGCTTTTCTTTGTCCTGTGTGGACAGACCTTGTATGTCACAGACAGCTGAAGGCTGCTCAGCAGTCTCCCCTGAAAGAAAGATGGTGGTGTCAGTCTAATCTCTGTGGTCACGGTGTCAACTGCATAAATAGCCTAAATGCCAAGCCAATAGGCTAGGAACATTAAATGCAAGGTAATGATAGGCAGAGCAGGGGTTCAGGCTTTGTTTTCCATATAACTCTTCTAAAACTCAGCTGGGGCAATAGAAGACTTTATGGGGAGGGGATTACCAAGCCAGTAATTTTCTGAAGGTTCAAATGAAATTAAACACTTTCTATAGTGCAGTTGGTTGATTATAGTGCAAACAAGCTTGAACATCCCAGCTTGCAGGAAAGAATTCCCTTAGCTTCCTAGGCTCAGCAAGTGAAGTTTTGTTCATTGAATTCAAGTTCTGTTTTGTTCTCAGCAAAAGCCAAGCAAAGGATTAAAGTTCACTGCTTCCTGGCTCACCCCACTACAGAGCTGCTGTGAGGCAGTGTCTGAACTTCAGGCTGGTGGGGTCGGTAGCAGCTGTAGTTGGAGAAATCTGTGGGTTTGTGGCTCAGTTTATTGCATGCAGGGCTTCTTCCTTATTCTCAACAGATTTGTCATGTATTTCTCCTACATTTTCTCACAAGCCAGGTCACCTTCACTTGAACCTCTGCAGCATGATCTGGCCAGAACGTTCAGAAAACAGCCCTTTCGTTTAGGTCAAGGATTTCAACAGTCCCAGTAGCCAACTTTGACCTATGCACCGTATTTGTGCTGTAAGGATACTGAAATATGAAAAGGCGCAAACTGGCAGCTAGTTCAGTTCTCAACACCTTTATGGTACCTTACTCTGAAACCATTGCATAGATTCCTGAATATCTTTATAACTCACCTTGGTAAGTCTCTTAAGATTTTGCTATTCAAAGTTCCAGTACTTGGTCTTAACTTACTTTGAATACTTCAGTACTTAAAGCTAGTGGGAGTCAATGACGTATCTGTTCTCAGAGTCTTTGGTCTTCATGTGCTTTCAGCTAAGCACCTAAGTATGCTTAAGAGCTGTAAGACGTCCCATTAGATGCCTCTTCACATACTTATATGTCTAAATATCTCTGTAAGTTTGTCTTTCAATGATATTGTCATAGCAGAACTTGATACAAAATCTAGCATGCCAGAAATATGTATTTTGTTTCCAACTGCTTAAACACTGGCATCGCCCTGACAAGGGTTTAAAAAAGGCATTTTGAGCATTGGAATGCAAATTAACATACCAAGCAATTAAAGTCAATTAAAACAGGATGCAGTGTAATTAGAAACAGTTGTGTTCACATTTATATTCAGAGAAGTTTGATGTGTTGAAAGAAAACAATTCAGGAAACTTTTAATGCCTACAGATGTGACGATGATACTAATAATGGCATTTGATTTCTACAATGCCCCATCCTCCCTCACCTCCTGAGCTCTTGAGAAGCATCATAAAATGAGCAACTGATGCACTGAAAGCAATGGAATTAAGTGGCCCAGCATAGTATGCCTATAAGTGAGCCTTGTAGGCTCAGCCTACAAGGGGTGGCCACTCTCCCCCCTCTGAATACACTGTGCACAGCTCTTGCAGTATGGGAGAAGCTTGCAGTTCTGTCAGCCTCCTGACCTGCCTCAGCACCACCACCAATAAATAGCCAAAAATGCCAGTTGGCTCAGGAAGGGTGTATCTTCCCCACACATGCTTCCTTGGTATCTCTTTTGTTTCTTGTTCTAAATAACTGCATTAGTTTTTAGTGCCAGAAATACTGAGCCAGTTGCACTCTCTCTATATCCTCTTTCTGCATGGTAACCAGAAAGGAAGGCGAGTCCTCATTCCTCTAAAGCACAACTGCCCTGATGATCAAAAAGTGTGCTAGAGGTTGTGGTTTTAGTACCTGCAATGGTGTTAATAACAGGCACGGGTGAGCCATGGAAGACATGTGACAAGCAAACAGAAAATCCTGAAGTATAACTCTACAAGCCTAGATAGCTGCTGCTCTTCAGGGGTACCTCCATCAGGTCTTTCTTTGGCATAAAGCGGTGAGTTCAGCTCTTCCTGGATGAAGCTGAATGAAGATATACATCCAAAGGAAGCTGGGAAGAAATCTGCCTGTACAGAATTGCAGTCTGTTTACTGACGCCAAGTATTTCAAGGCAGCAGTGGGTTGCGCGAGATAGCAGGCTGCAAGCCAGTAGCGTTAATAAAGCATGGTGCAATGAAATGTTCTTTAATGTGATAACAGCTTTCAGGTGCAATGCCTTCTATGTCATCAAATGTGTATGTCTGCTGACTATCCTCTATTAAAAGCAGTTATTGATTTAAAAGGAGTAGTAAAAATAGCTGGCAAAGAATTTAATACAGAAGCATGAAAGCCAGAGGCTGACTCCTCCATCTTTTCCACCCAATGTAAGGCTTAGAGCAGGACCATATCCATTCTGTATGCTTTTTTTTTACTTCTCATTAACTGACGATCTAATTTCATTTGAAACTGAAATGTGGACAGCAGTCTCTTTGAGACAAGGTGTACTTAAACTCAGCCAGTCATATGGGTTTACATTTCCACTAAGAGTCAGTTACAATAAATGTAAGCACTGGGATAAAGCTTATTGACCTATGAATTCATCAGTTCAAGCTTCTGAGACCTATGGGAATATAATGATTGTTTTCTTTTCCTAGGAAAATCATGATTTGTGTTTTCAAAAGGGCTAAGGCCCCCAAAAGATATATAGGTGCTTACCTATATTAGAAATGTAGGCCAGTGAGAGGGCAGTGTCTGAGTATGTCTTGGGCAGGTGGACACATTTGAAGATCTGCCATGTGATTTTAAGTTCCTCCACCTCTGAGTGTACCAGCTGAGCACACATGAGGTGATTTCATGTTTGGGGTTAAATACTCAGCACCACCTGCAAATCAGACTTCAGTTCATGAAATCAGATTTCATTAGGATGAAAATGTGTTTGAAAATCCTTTCCTGGCTGCGTTTTCTGATGTATCTCTTTCATTTGCATAGGCATGAGAGAGACAATGAACTTTTGAATTTGAAATGTATATTTTTGGAAGGCTCTACAGGTTGTATTTTGTACTGAAGGATTTTCCCCGTTCTTGCAGCTTGTTAAGTGATTTTGACTTGTGCAAGGCAGATGTATAAGACTATCCCCTCACGAGGTTATTTTATACCTACTCTGCACAGGTGGAAATGGCTATAGAGAATTTCTGTTATTATTTAAAGGAAACACTTATAGCAACATGGAATTTATAATTTAATCGATGTCCAAGTTTTAATTGCTGTATACTGTTCTCAGTCTGTGATCATAAAGAGGGATCCATTCTGCTCAACTTTATCTTTGAAAGATGTGGTTTCCTGCAGGTTTCCAGAAAAGCTCAGTTGTTCCCCATGCACAGAACCAACAATTTCTGGGAAAAAAGAAGTGTGGCCATATACAAGGAAACAGAAGTTGCTGGGCTTGAGCACCTCATAAAGCGTGCCTGTAGGTGCTTTGCATGATAAAGGTGCTCCAGCACATCGCAAGGAGATAGACGTACAGAGCATTAACCTTTAGGCTTGCTAGAACGTTTATTCCTCAAACACAGACATGCAAAGCCGTCTTGTGAGATGACAGTTCAGTAATTACTAGGTGACTGAGAAATCCTTGCATATGTTGCTATAAAATATATAGAATGCAATTAATTACTTGCTATTACAAGGTAACTCCCCTGTATCTGTATTTGAAATAGTAGGTGGTAAGGGTGTTCTGATACACTAGTCTAATGTCTGGTCACCTGCTACCAAGACAGAGCAAATAATATACTTGGAGAACTTCCCAATCTCTCTATAAAAATGTGTTGACCTTTCCTACAAGACATAGTTTTGAAGGGGAGATCGAAGGATAAAATTCACCTGCATGAAAAAAGGCATCCGAAGCACTTTTCTTCTAGAAAGGATTTGGTTTTTAACCAACAGCAAAATGAATGTGGACATTGGGTGGGTTTTTCTGCGGTTGGAAGAAAGCATTTTTCTGATGTTTGCTTTTTCTTGCTAGGTTGTGTATGTTACGGCCACCTTCCCCTATATCATGTTGATGATTCTTCTGATTCGTGGAGTAACGTTACCAGGCGCTTCTGAGGGGATAAAGTTCTACTTGTACCCTGACCTTTCCCGACTGTCTGACCCACAGGTAGGATCATGGTCCATCAGTTTGTTTTCCTCTCTGACTGGGAAAAACTGCCGGAGTTTCCTGATTTTCAAGTTTGAATAGAGGTGCTTGCTGGATGGTTGTTCATTGTCAGAGATTGGGAATTGTGCTAGGGCTTTAAGGTCATCGCTGCTTACATGTGCTGGAGTATATGATTCTTCTACTAGAAAAGTGCCTTGGTTTTCATGATTTTCCAGTGTTCAACTGCAGTTGCTGCTTTTGCTACTGAGGGGCAAAATCATTGCCACAGGTTCAACGGGAATGAATTTAACTGAAACTTGGCCGTTTTATGGTTCTTTGCTTATTCCAGCTCTAAATCTCAGTCAAAATTAGTAGAGAAATTAATCATTGAGATGACTGTTGTCTTTGAAGCAGAAGTCTATATGCAATCAAGGAGGGATGAAGTACTGAAACCACGAACACTCTGAATACAATGAAACAGTTATTGTATATCATTTGTCTGATATCAACTCTAGAAAACCTGGCAGGTTGCAGACAGCCTTTTTCTTACCTGGTTTGGCAATGTAAAAGATATTACACAGTGTTACTCCTAAGACTGTTAGAACATTAAATGGATACTGAGATGGAGATAGAAAGGAGGTTTGGGAATATTTGTCCAAATTATGTTTTTTAATCTGTTTACTGAAAATGTGTGAGCATTTGCATGGGTCATGTACACCCATGTGCCTTAACTTATTTTAGCAGAGACAAGAAATTTGCTTATCTGAGAACATGGGTGGCAATCTGTTTATTTTGCCCAGTTTTAACTAGTGTTTCATCCTGCTCTGTGGCTCTGACAGCTAGTTACTCACTGCCTTAACTAGCTTAGGCAGAAGCTGTTCCCTGTGAGGGTGCTGAGGCGCTGGCACAGGGTGCCCAGAGAAGCTGTGGCTGCCCCAGCCCTGGCAGTGTTCAAGGCCAGGTTGGACACAGGGGCTTGGAGCAACCTGCTCTAGTGGAAGGTGTCCCTGCCTGTGGCAGGGGTTGGAACTGGATGAGCCTTAAGGCCCCTTCCAATCCAAACCATCTTGCGATTAACAGCAAGCGCTGACTGAGTACTCTTGTACTACACAGTGATGATTCCTCTACTCATGAAGTCTGTGGACCCAGTATGGAGGCAGTCCTGCTGCCAAGCCGTTGCTCCATCCGCTCGCCCAGTGCTGTGCGAGATGCCTGTTAACAGGATTTTGCCTTGTGTGTGGATTTTTCACATGCCATCACCACCCTTTCTTCTGTGTGTCATTGAGGGAGGGCATGCAAGCTTAAGCAACATTATTGTCAGGCTACAAGGGGGTTTTATATGCCTGTTTACTATACTGATCCATTTGCAAGGAAATACACCGTTGCCATGACAATTCCCAAAGCACATGGTGTTAGCCTAAGCAGTCTGTGAAGCACAGAGCCCTTAAAAGGCACGTGTGGATGTATCTGATTGTCCCACACATAGAGCTTGGCTGATACTGGGATGTCTTTTCAGAAGGCTTAATGGATTGACTTAACAAGCCAATTTATTCTGCGTTTCACTGAGACTTTAACTGACATATTGCCATACTCCTGCCTTAGGGTTTTAAGCAGCTTTATGTAGGAAAAAACCTGAAGTAGAATGAACTGGAACAGAGATCTCAAACACTACTGTATGTAATTTAAACGTGGTATGTGTGATGAAATGGTTGTAGAGAATGATTTTTATGTTGGAAAGAATGCGGTTTCATTAAAAGTTAAATATTGTGTTGAGACTGATCAATTTTTGAAGAAAGATTTCAGAGTTATTAGCTGGATTTCTGGTCAGTTTTCAAGGAATAGAGGAAGTTTGGAGGAAGTTTAAAACTGAATCTGGCAGTGGTTTTTAATTAAAAATGGTGGAAAGGAATTGGTTCAGCTTTATTGCAACTTTTAATGGTAACAAGGTAAATATATAGACATTTTCCCTTCTATAGAAGCATAGGGCTTAAGAATGTTCAAACCCATGAATTTCTGTATCAAAAAAAGCCGATTCCATAAGCCTCTCCTCAATTTGTTCTAGAGGTTTTTGCCAAGAAGCATGTACAGGACAACCGAACTAACCTTGCCACTGGTGCTTCCAGTTTCTATCTTTACTCTTGTTTCTCTGAATTTGCTTCACAATATCACAGCACAGTGCATGTGTACGAGCTGCAGGTCTGTTGAGGTAATGTTCCAGGGAGGCTAATGTGTCTGTATTAGAGGAGCAGTGTTTGAACCATTGTGCCAACTGTGTTTACTGTGGGTTAAATAAATTAAGTTTCTCTTCAAGGCTTGCTTTAGTTTGAAGTTCTTGAAGCTTTTGTCTTTGTGTAATTTGCATTCCATGGTTCGTTATAGCTTTCCAAGCAGCTATTCATCTGTCTTTTCAGTTCCTCTTAGCTTTCAAGTGCTGTGTTCTCCATTTCATTTTTATATTCTATCTCTTCAGCAGACTGAATCCTCCCGGTCTGAAAATGCCATCCTTTGTCCTGTGTATCTGTAGAGCTCATACCAATCACTTTTCATTATAATAGTGGAGTACCATATTTAAACTTCAGAAATGCTTTGTTTCATCAACAGTGAGGCCTCTAGAACATTCACGCATAAATTGGCTTGAAATATGTCCCTCTACCCCAATCTGGAGGATACAGGTACTGTTTAGAGCTTAAATACGAAGTCTTGCCTGAGTTATAGCTCACACAAAAAGAAGTATTTAGCAAAGTAAATAGGATTGTTATGGTTTTTGTGTGCAAGCCTGACCCTAGAGTGTGGTTCTAGTTGTCCTTCAATATGTAATTGTGTTTGTGTGTGTTATTCACTGCTCTTTTTTTGGGAAAATATTTGCTGCTTCATAATGGGATTTTCCCAACATTGGTGTATGGAAGAGGTTAAATCAGTTGGGGTTCAGCAGATGTACCCATTTGATGGCTCAAGGAGTAATATTATGGTCAACGATGTGGAAAACATACCTGTGTAAATTAAAACCCTGCTGTAGCAGTGGATTCTCCTTCTTGCTTATTGTATGTTTGTATGTTAAGAACTGGCTGAGTTACTGGGGGTGAATACATCAACACAGTCGGAATTGCACTCTTCTCACAACAGTAGGTGCTTACCAAAACCTTGAACAAATTAATTAATCCGGGTTTTGCAGCTGAATTGGCCATAGAAGTTTCTTCCTCCAAAGGGATGTCAAGCCCTGGAATAGGCTGCCCAGAGAAGTGGTGAAGTCACCATCCCTGGAGGTATTTAAAAGACGTGTGGATGTGGCACTTGGGGACATGGTTTAGGGGTGGACTTGGCAGTGCTGGGTCTTAAGAGTCTTTTCCAATTGAAATGATCCTATGAGAATCCATTTGTATGAATGCAGGTTGTACTTCATCTCTGATACACTCTCATGTGAATATTAAGCTCGATAAATGAATGACAGGGCAAATTACCTGAAAGATACAGGGGAATTTTCATTACATACTCCTTAATTTTCAGTTTAGCATGAGTTTATTTTGCTAGTTACTCCTTCCTTAATATCATCTTCCTATGTTGGAGCATGTACATTAGATTATACTTTTAAGAAAAGATGTCAACAATTGCTACCCATTTAGGCTGATCATAATATTCAGGTATGTGAGACACATTTGGGAATACTGCAGAGGCGTAGAGAGAATATTCTCTTAAATCCTTTTCTGAAAATCCAAACTGGAAACGTATTTGAGAATTTACCTTTCCATAACTTTTCCTTTCCAATGTTCAATAACACTGCAGAGTTGTTTTGCTGATGGCTTAACAGCAGGAGAAACAACCCAGACTGATTCAGGTTTGGTACATGCAGCCCTGGAAGAGAGCAGCTATCACAGTTGTATTGCCACCTTGAGGCAGAAGGAAACCTCTGTGTTCAAAGGCAGAAGAGAACAGAAATGCTCTCCTAGCTTTGAAACAAACTGTTTTCATTTTCGGTGTTTTCATTTTGTGCTCAGAAAATCAAGGGGACTGTATGGATTCCCAAGTGGTGGGCTTTAGAGCTGGAATGTAGCAGTCTAAGCATCCTGAGCCTTAAAATGTGACGGAATTTTCCTGGGGTGGCAGTGAAATGACATCTGATTGCTGGAGAATCTTTTGATGCTTTAATCTGTTTGGAATGTGAGAAGCTTCAGTCTAATGAGAAATGCACTTCTGTAAGACATGCCCAATAGTGATGATAAGCCTGGTTTTTAAGCATAGTGCTTGGAGAAAGGGCTCAGAGGTAGGTCATGTGTCCTAGATCTCACCAGCCTTTTTATACCACTATGTCTAGTAACACCTTCAGCAGTTTTCTGCAGGTTTGAGTGGGTTTTAGAAGAATTTGGACAGCCATTTCTCAAAAATCAATTAACAAGGAAAAAAGAGTAGTAATGAGCTGTCCAGTTCTGTTAACAGCTACTCTTGCTTTTCCTACTCATTTCCTCCCATTCTCTGTATTGTTTCCTTCACAAGGTATTTGCTTTCTGATCCAGGCAGTGTGATGCGCACACATGAGTTGCAGTAAATTTAACTAAGAGTAAGATGCCAGAAACATTTACAAGGGCCACAGGTCTGAAAATCCTGACCTGAATTTACTATCTATAGAGCTACAGCTCTGACTTTACACATGGATCTTTGAACTGTCGGTCTTTGTTCATTTGATATAGAAACTAAATTTCAAACTGTCCTTTCTCTGAGAGGAAAAAAGTCCTTCTGGTGCTTGTGGGGCTCTCACGTTGCTGCTCAGTAATAATCACTGCCCAAACTTTTCAAGTTTAAACTTGAGAAACAATTTATCCTTCAAGTCTGCTGTTTGCACCAGCATTACAAATTACTGGGGTTTTAAATGATAAGTGCAGTATATAGACTGCTGTGATGTTTGGAAACATTTTGCCCTGTAATGCAGTTTAGAATCTCCACAATGAGGAACTATTTCCTTTTACTGTGTACTACAGCTTTTGCATTACAAGTTGTTTATGTGGCCTCAAAGAATAGGAGGACCAGCACATTGCGGTAATGCTGTGTTCTTGCTGGAAGGGCAGAGGTGTTTAAGAAAGCTCCATAGGGATGGATGCTATTCCCATTTCTACAAAGACTGAAGGCAAGTCTGGGAGTGCATTACATTTTCCCTGCTCAAAATCAGAACTAAATGAAGTTCTGATTCATTCCCTGCTCGAAGGAACACTCACTGTTCTGTCACGGTGAATCTGCACTCCAGAGTCTGGGCAGGTACACCTCAAAAGGCTGAAAGCATTCAGGGTCTTCTGCTATGACAAAAATCCACCCTCTGCAATGCATGGAACAGCTTAGGAGTTGTTCACTGCACAGGTCACTACAGCGTGCAAAGATCTGAGCTATATTTAAGTATGCTGTGGGAAAGGCACGACCTAAGTTGAATACATCATTGCAAAACTGCTGGTGTCTGTGGGAGAACGTGACATACCTTTTTATGCTTTGATATACGACTCTGTTTTTTCAATGGCATAATGTTGTGACTATTAATTTTTATAAGCAAGTGTGACTTCAGAAGTGCAGTTACTGCTTTGGAGATGTATTTCAAGCCCTGAACAAATAGTTTGCTTCTCCCCATGGCTTTTCCTTATGTTTCCTGCTATTGCTACACAAGCAACAGCAAGCTGAGGAGGCAACAGCAGATTTTGGCAGTTAGAAGAGACTTGTTGAAAGAATGGGTCATTTTGTAATTTCCCTGGGGCTTCCACGCTACATGAAATCTCTTCCAGCTATCCCTGCAACCCCTTAGCAACCTCAGTAATGGAGAGACATCATCTGAGCTCTAGGGAAGCTCTAATTGTACTGTAATATTACACTTTATAGCTCATGTGATATGCCACTGGAGGGAGACAGGATCCACATATTAGCTCAGCATATTGGCATAACAGGGAGAGATTTTTCACTGTTGACAGTGATGGCAGCTGGAAGATAAACTTGAAAAGCCTTTTTGTGCATAAACTGATTAACATTCCCAGGAACATCTAAGGAATTGCAAATGCTATCCATAACTCCAGCCTGCCAGCTGCTTTAGAAGTCAAGTCTACAAGCAGGAGAAAAGCTATTGTTAAAAATTCAGTATTTTCAGGTGACATTAAAAATGGCTACAAGAAATACTGAGTGATGCATGGAAATAATAATAATGGACCTTGTGCACAGTGAGGATAGTAAGTGAAGCAAATAAATATTCCATGCTATTTCTGTGGCAGTCACAAGTGGCTATATGATGCCGTGTAAATAGAGGCACTGGAAATACATAGTTATTTCAAGAATTGCTAACAGGATTCCTGTTAATCCTGTTATTCCAGGGGAATGCGAGGAAAAAGGAAAAGAGGAATTTGGTGTGCTAGTGGAATGATGTGCAGAAAATACGTTATTTGCTGTTTATAAAACAGTGCTCCTAAAGACTGTTCTTTAAAGATCTGTATAAAGGAAAAATAAAAAGCTTTCCAATCCCCCAGACATTTCTGGGAATCTTTTAATTTCCATCCTAGAACTGGAATAACAGTTGAGTTCTCCAAAGCATCCAAGAAAAAGCAGGCTGGGCAAACTTCTGCAGAGAAGTAGGAATGGCTGAAGTGCCCTGTGTACACCCCAGCTCTCCCACTGGAGAGGTGCTGCGCACAGGCGCTCACTGTCAGCCTGGAGTACTCTCTGCCTCAGGCTCCTAGTGAAGGGAGTTGGGTGCTCACCCGGTTTTCCCTCAGAAGTAGCCCACAGGTTGGTACTGAAGTTCTCCCCGAAGGTATTCCCCGAACTAACAGAAATTCAAAATGAGGAGGCAGAAAGGAACAGAAAAGGTGCCTTCCTCCAGGGTGGTATAAGAGAGCTATGGGTTATGTAGGTATCTTACAACTACGTGTGCCTTGCTCTGCCCTCCCCTCTCCTTACCATGCCTTTTGTATCTGCTGGCATATAGTTTGTAAGACACCTGTGTGTACGTATGTGCTTTATTTGCAAGGGCAGTGTGGGAAAGGGAGGATAAGGTGATGGGAAGTAAGGAGAGGGAAGCTGGGAGAAGAAGGTGGGTGGTGACTGGTGACAGTTGCTGGCACACTGCCCTAATGCATGCAGGAGAACACACGGTCTGCCCCATCACAAACTATCACCAGCTGCCAGGCAGCTCACAGCAAGGATCCGCATCCAGGAGAGCAAATGGGGAAGATGAGATGTGTGTATCAGCCACTGTGGTTTTCTGATGCTCTCTGCTTTTCATGACTATGCTGAACTGTTGTCTATTCCTTCCTTATGCATAGAGAAACTCCACTGTATTAATAGAGTTTTTGTTTAGGCAGTTGAAGCTGGATTGATTGCTGGCTGCTTTACCTAGCACTGCATAATTGTTTCTTCCTTATGCTTTACAATATATTTAAACACACAAACACATACATACACACTGAAGTTACACCATCAGAATTGCCCATGAAGATGAATAATAGGATGGGATAGTCAACAGGATTTCATAACTTTAGATTCTGCTGTGGTGTATTATGTGACTTGGGGATAGAGTTCATATTCTTTTTCTCTGGAATAAGAGTCTTTTAAGACATAAATTTATTCCCGTGTTAATGTTAAATTCCAGAAAAGTTTGTGGTACAGGAATTCCTGAAAAGGTCACGAACATTTTTGAAGATCCCTTACTTGTGTCCACAGTCTTAGATTTCCATATTTTAACATATTTCCCCATACGGATGTTTATAGACAGCTACTTTAAACACTGAGGCTCAAATGAACTGAGCATTCTGTGACCATTTGCACCAGAATCATGGCTGCAAGAAGATGCCATCAGAGCACAGAGGTAATATCATGTATTTTGTTACATGAGTGCAAACCAAATGCTGCTCCTTCAATTTAGGACTGTAAATAAGGATAAGGAAAGAATCACAAAGAGAAGAGGCCAGAAAGTGCATTGAGTAAATTTGTTACAAACTTGGCAGGAAATGATCGGATGTTGCTGTTTGGGATCCAGGTTCACCAATCTTTCATCTGTTTGCTTGTTGTCAACCCATGTGGACTGTCAGAGAATGGCTGAATCAAGAAAGTGCAGCTGGATCTGGGAAGAATGGGAGGCAGAACCTGGTTCCTGGTGAATTTGCGCTTCAGTTCTGTGTTCACATATTGATAGTTAAGCAGAACAAATGCAAAGCATTTCAAGCAGACCAGCACTTTAAAAAGTGGTTTTATTTTAAAGAGGTGTTTCCCTTAATTCATTTTACTGTTATTGTTACACTTTGAAACAAACTCTTGTTTAGGAATCAAAATTCAATTGCTTCATTTAAGCAGGAAATGAGAAAACCAACATTTGACTTCCAAAATAACCTTCCTGGTTTTGACCAAACACCTTGACTGTTTGGCACCATTTTACAAGGAATGTAAATTAAACTGAATCTATGAAATTAAACATTTGCTCTATGCCAGTATTTTCAGTAGCCCCTTAGTGTCAAGAACTGCAGGCTCTGGATACTATTCCTAAATGGCATTTATGGGGTTTTTTATTCTCTTCTTTTTCCATCTTGAACTTGGTTTTACTTGAAGTTCCCGCCAGCTCTGTGGCATAAATGAAAGGTTTTCCATGGCCCAGCTCTCTTTATAAAGGACTAGGCTCACAGAGAATTTAAGTGAAACTGGAGTGGCTTGTTTACTAGAATTTGCCAGTTGGGTGTACAGTTCCTGCCACTCCGAAAACAACCCCTGCTTTTCAGGTCCTCTAAATCCTCTGTGTAAAATAATAGAACATGGTGACTCTGAGGGATGCTCACAAAAAGGTATAGTGAAAGCTGGTACTTTCCCAGCCTGCAGGTCTAAAGGAACTTGTTTATCTATCCAGGAAGGTGAGCAGAACATAGGTGGAAAATGATTGTAGTAGCTAAAGCACTGAAAAAAGTACAGTTGGGGCACTGGCCCTCAGTGAGCTTTTATCTTACGCAGGAAGGCAGAAAATGTGGTGCGTGATTTGAGATTACAAACTAAAATGGTCTGTTCTGTATCTTGAGCTTCACAACAAAGTAGATAAGGTGTTCTGGAGTTGTCATATTCAACATTATACATGCAATGTGTAATTATGGCATGTGTAAGCGAGTTTCTGACTTTGTAGATGGCTGCCTCTTTTGTCAGTGGAGAGGGGAAGGTGTTTTGGAAGTGTAGTTCAGTCACTCACCATTCGCATCAATCCTGTAAGTGCCTTTTTGAACTAATTGTATAGGGCATTTGGAATGAGCACAGTCTTACAGCCAGAGCAGGTGCAGCTGCCTCAGCTCCAGTGAATGAGGCAGAGGTGAATAACATAGGGGCTAATTTACTGTCCTGGGTATTTTGAGACTAACCAAGCAATGATTTTCAGTACTGGTATAGCACTGATGACTGTATTTTTGTAACTCCATTTACCTGCAGATATGTAAGTAGTTTAGGTCACAAAAAATGAAGTCACTGAACAAGTCAGTTGTTAAGGAACCCCATCTGTCAAACACAACTCCAAATAGCAAAACATTAATAGTGGTCCGAGAGAGGTGTGTGTTTGGTCTTTTTATCCACCGGCTTTAATTTTTACTGTAGTCACAGTCATAGGTGCAAACAGAAGTAAGAACTGAGTGTTTATTACCAAGAAGAGCTGAAGAACACATGGCTAAATGAGTTGTCAGCAAGTGGGAAAGAGAAAGAAGTAAACAAAAACACAGCCCCTTTTTGTCCTTTTTCCATCCTATTGCACTGAGTACTGTAGATTGGAGGTATCAGACTGAAGCAAATTGTCCTTCACATGGAGGGGAAACATGCAAGAAGTGATTCTGAGGGAAAGACACAGCATCAAAGATGTTTTTGGCTGGAACAACCTACACATCAGTCCATGTTCCCTGCTGGGTATTAGGAAAAACACCTACCGGCGCATCAGCTCTTTGAATGTTTCAGATGAGCATTTTAAGTTAACCTGGCCTATCAGTTTGTTTCCAAAATTAACTTCTCCAAGACAAATCCGTCACAGGGAAGAGATGAGAAGTTTATGCCTGAAGGTTTAAAACAAATTTGGTTTATAACTTTGCCTTTATTTATAAAGATTAGTAAGGGAAGTCATTCTGATTTTTTTCTATCTGTTGAGCCGCTTATGGAGCTGGATGTCATTAGTAGGTCCTTACCTAGTGATGTGAGCTTCTTTAAACAGGCAGGTGGAGTCTCAGTGACTTGGAACTGAGAACAACCAGAAGACCCCAAAAAAGTAAACCTTCAGATGTGAGATAATTGGATAAATGGTTGTTCTAAGCTTGCTAGAGGAATCTCAGAGATTCTTGGCACAAAACCTGGGGTAAGTGCCAGGCTCTTGGTCTGATTCCAAGCAAATTCCAGCTACCATTCACCAGTAATTAACTCTGAGACACATAGTCAGATGGTATTTAACACGTTATCATCGTTGCAGTGATGTGATGGTACTCTGCCAGTTGCAGGGCTATGGCCATGCTTCTTCATCCACAGAATCAGGTTGGTCCAAGTCCACTGAACAAGTCAATGGCTTGTCTACCTACCCTTATGTATCAGAACAAATTCCTTCCTGGGAGTCTTGGTTGCCACCCATGATGGCAGTGCTTGCTGGCTGTTACAGATGCTGCAAGGCTTCCCACCTGTAGCTGGCCATCACATTCAGGATCGGAGGCTTCTGACTTGCATGCAAATCAAGAGTATGGGGAAAAATTAATTTAAAGCTTAAGGTTGTTATTCTAGGATTCTATAAAATGGCTTAGTTAATGACTGGTCCTCGCTCAGTACTTAAACTTTGGTGAAATATAAGGAAGAGATTACAGGATGAGGAAGTAGAGTTTCTGTTTGTGAATATGGATCCATTGAGACTGCAGCGAATAAAAACATCTGGGTTTGTGCCATACACTCCTTGAGGAGGAATCCGTACTGCTCTGTATTCTGAAACACTTTACTACTGGGCATTGCTGCCACAGAATTGATATTCTGAAGGTTTAGCTGTGAAGTAATCTTAATGGAATCTTATTTTTGCTCCTAGAATTGCTGTTCCATTTTGGCTGAGTAAGAGAAGTAATATGTAGCTATTTATTTTAACTCATTTGGGTTTGCTGTACACAGTGGGGGCACATTAATTGAGACTCAGTCGTTGCTTAATGACATTTATTGGCTTTCATTTCTTTGTGCTTCCTTGGGCTGTCATAGACAGTTCTGTGTATCTTTGACTCATTCCTGCTTCTTGTTTTCGGCATTAAAACAACTGGATAAAAATGATTCTTTGTAGCCGTAATGTGATGGCACAAAACGGCACAAAGTAAGGCACCAAACACCAAGGCTGTACCAAAGGCAAGGGCCAAGATATGCTCTGGCCCTAAGAGTTTCTCTGAGAACTCCTGGATCAGAGTGATGCAGTGTGAAGCCTGTTGGTTACCTGTGTCTGTGGCGGGAGTAAGGGAGGTGGTGGGTCTCACAGGCTTCTTGTGAGGACAATGCAAAGAGAAAAGCCCCTTTTTGGAGAGCATTTCCATTGCCTTGTACTCAAGTAATTTGGAAATATAAAATCGTAAAACGCTTTGATACAGTTTAATCAATTAAAATGAAATTGAAATTTTTTGGTTTGGGAAATGTTTGCTGTAGTCTTTCCCCGAGCATCCGGTTTGGGCAGCAGTTAAAAGACAGTGGGCTGGCTAGCTTTGCACTGATTGAATGTAGCCATACCTCTGTTCTGTATTTTTACCCCAGTAAGTATCCTCTGCACAGAAGTAGCTGAAGTGAAATAATATTTGTGTGTGACTGTCTTGCTAGTAATTTGTATCCTTTCTATTCTGTTGTCTTATGTTATATTAAACAGCAAATGACAGTTCTCAAATGGAAAGAGGATTTAAGATGGTTTAGTAAAGTGCTTAATGCTCTAGATTAACTATATATATTTTCTTAGTTTTCTGAGGCAATTTTTGCCGAGTTAGGATGGAATTATCCATATCTGTAGCTTTGTTGAGTGGCTAAAATGACATTAAATTATAATAATATACTTTCTTGTCTGTCACTTTGGATTGACCTATATTGTCAGTATCAATACCTGAAGGTGTATGTGGCACAAGATTTCAGTTCCCTCTGAACATTACTATTTGCAAAAGATGATTAACTTTTAATTGTCTTTGTTCTTTATTTTGTCTCAGCATTCAGGTTTGACTATGATTGTGAAGTGCCACATTTGGATTATTATGTGGGCAGTGTGAAATCAATGCTGTCTGCATTTCACCATGTAACTGTATACCAGGATGATAGGTAATACATTGTCACTTGGAACCTTTCTTTAGTTTATTAAATACTGGTTTCAGTTGAGGGATTTTCTAGGGACATTCTTGTTCAAGTGAAGAATGTTTTAAAAATATTGCTTTGGGTTTTTAGGCAGTAAATATATTTGAAATAAATAAACTGTAGTAGAGGTACTCAGAGGGTCTCAGTTGGAAGCTGGACCGCAGTTTTGGTGCTATTGCAGACCAGTAGCTAAAGTAGCGTTTCAGAGAACCGTATCATTTCTGTCATGTTCCTTAGGATACTCATCTTCCCTGTCACTGGCAGAGGTAGCTCCATAGGGCAGTGCACAGCCAGCAGTCAGTCACTTGTGGGTTTGGCTTTTTTTGTGAAAAGGCAAAAAAACCCCAAACCAAAAACCTTTTGCACACTGTCAGACCTGAAACTGGAGCAGAGCCCTTGCAGTTCTGCAGCCAAGGCACCATTCCCTGTTCGTGTGGCACTCAGCCAGTAACTCAGGAGGTCCTACTGGAACCCTTGGGTTTGGCAAAAGGCTATAAAAATGGAGATGTATTGGGTTTAGAGAAACACAAAAGAATGTGTTATTTCACGCAATGAATAACTAAATGGTGGAACTCACTGCTAGAGGATGTGGGAGGCCAAAAGTATAAATTAATTCCATTAATTATGGATAGGTCAGTTGTGAACTGTTAAACAAAAGCTCGCATATAACCTGTGGTTCCAACTTGTTTCTGCTGGAGGATTTTCTACTGGCAAGTTCCCTGCCCTGGGGTGTCTACCCTGCCGGTACTGTCTCCTGTGTCCCTACTATAAAATAAGATTAAATATATGCCAGCTAGTCAGAACTTGTTTGAATATGCTTATTAGAATAGAAAATAACATGATTGTGGCTGACTGCTACAGATTCATAGTTTATGTCTTTAATCCTTTGATAGCGATTATTCATCATTTTCATCATCCTGGGCATGGATCGGTGGGGGAAGTTGTGCCAGAAGTTATATAGGCATGGAAACATAACACTCCTTGTTTGGGTACTGGTATTATCAGGTGAGAGTTTAAGAGAACTATAGAAATGGCTGTAAGAAAATAACTACTTAGTGTTAGTTTGTGGAATGCACAGTCAAGTCACCATGAGCATTTTTTGCTGATGAATAGTAAGCATGCTAATAAGCATCAAACTATGTTATTTGCTTGAAAGTATATAAGATAATCCTTTACATAAAAGCTTTCCTTGAACAAAGTTGATGTAGCCCATTATGCTGTCTCCTGCAATGGACCCATGAGGATTCCTGGGGGAATATATGATATTTGTCTCCTGAACTCTTTGGGCAGCCAGGTATTTTCAGTTCTAGTGATTTCCCGAGGTCTGCGTGGCTTTTTATGTTCAGAAATCCTCAATGAGTTTCCCTTCCATGTAGTTTTCTGATCTTCTCTAGAGCCCATGAAGACTTACGGTATCCCCAAAATGTCCTGGCAACAAGTTTCACAGCTCTGTGAGTTGTATCAGGAGGAGCTACATCCTTTCATTCCTTTGGAACTGGATCCCTAGAAAATTCATCTGATTATTCAAAAGTTCCTGCACTGGAAGTAACAGTGAACAAAGTATTCTTACTCTTATTTAACTTCTCGTTCATGACTTGTTAAACTGCACTGGCATGTCTCCTCAGCTGAAGAAGTCCTAGGCCACTCAATCTGTTCTCATAGAGAATCATAGAATCATAGAATCATAGAATAGTAAGGGTTGGAAAGGACCTCAAGATCAGTATAGCTGAGGCTAGCAAGCACCTTAGGAGATCTTCTAGCCCAACCTCACTTCCCAAAGCTCAGATCATAGAATCATTTAGGTTGGAAAAGACATTTAAGATCATTTAATCTAACAGTAAACCAAACACTGCCAAGTCCACCAAAGACCATGTCCAACATCTCCACGGATGAAGAGAAGACACTGGTTCCCTCTCTTGTAACATATTACAATACGTGGAGTCTTCTCTAGTCTGAGCAGTCCCAACTTTCTCAGTTACTCCTCTCGTGTTAAATGCAACAGTCCCTTTAATCATATTTGTAGTCTTTCACTGGACTTACTCCAGGAAGTCTATGTCTCTTGTGAACTGGGACCCCAGCACTGGACACAGTGATATTGACCTGTCTCGACAGTGCTTGGCAGAGCAAAAGGGTCAGCCACCTCCCTGAGCATGCTGGTAATGCTTTTCCTCGTGCTTAGCCCAGCATGCTGTTGGTTTTCTTTGCCCCAAGGGCGCACTGTGGACTCATGGTCAGCTTGTCCCCTCGCACCTTGCAGCAGGCTGTCCTGTACTCTGTGTGGATGTACTTCTTTCTTAAAGATCACCTTTGGTACTCTGACCAGCTTTTGTGCCACCTTTGCTGTGCCAGCAAAGGCACAGGTTGTGGTTGTAGTATTCCATTGGTGACCTCCCTCCACTGCAAAAATTATTCCTTTACTCTGATCTGGTGTTTCCTATCTTATCACTTTTTGTCCAGCAATGACTTTCTTTCTCAAGCCACAGATGCTTAGTTTCCTCAAGACCTTTTGGTGACAGATTTTTCCAAAATGCGTGTGAAAATCAGGATAGACTTACATCACCTTCAACCACATGGGTGCTGACCACTTCCAAACCAGGTAGGAACATCCTGGGTTTGGCTGGAATAGAGTTCATTTTCTTCCTAGTGTCTGGAACAGTGCTGTGGCTTAGATATAGTCTGAGAATAGAGTTGATAAAACACATGTTAACACATAAAACAATGTCACATTTATGAACCCTTGACAAGTTGTTGCTCAGCAGAGCTGACCTGACCAAGGACTCTTCAGTGTCTCAGGCTCAGTACACACACTGGGGGATGACAGTATAGACACATATACACGAACTGGCCGGAGGGGTATTCCAGACCACAGACTCAGTATAGACATGCTGTGGGATGGCTGGGGGAGCAGTCACCACTTGGGGATGGCCTGGACATTGGCCAGTGGCTGGGGAGATATTGTGCATCACTTGTCTGTTTTGGGGCTTGTTCCTCTCTATCTTGATTTCCTTTTATTGTTACTGGTTTTGTTGTTACTATATTTTACTTTATTTCAATTATTAGGCTGTTCTTATCTCAGCCCATGGGACTTCACCTTTTTTCCTCAATTCTCCCACCCCACCGGGGTAGTGAGGGCAGTGAGCTAGAGGCTGCCTGCCACTTAGCTGGGCTGGGGCCAAACTGTGACAAGGGGCAATAACCTCTTGACTGAAGTTGATTCTGCAGTTTCTAAGCTTCACCAGCAGCTTCTTTCATGTTTTGAATGCCAAGTATAGAAGAACAGAAGTGGCAGAGGGAACAGGCTCTGGAAGCAGAGATGAATTCTGTTCTGGTTATGCTACAGAAAATTGATTGGTTTCTTAATTCTGGAAGTGCAGCTGCCAGTGGCACAATTCCAGCAGCTGAGCCAGAATCCAGTGTTGAGATGCCCACCTGCAGCAGTGTGCCAGAGTAGCTGAGAAGGGGAAATACATTCTTCACCTCTGGGAAAGTCAACACGGCAGACTTCTGCCTCATTTGTCTTTGGGCTTTTATGTTTCTGGCAGTGGCTGGGGAAGGGCAATGCTGGGGTTAGGAAGCTGTGCTTTTATGTCTGCTACTCTGCTTTCTATGAAGAGTCAATAGAGACACATCATTTTCAGTACAATCACCTGCCGACTGTAGTCACTGGAAAAGAGGTTGTATGAGTAGAAACTACAGCCTGAAAAAAAGATTACTGAGATTCAATGTCAGCTTTCCCAACACAGTTTGAAGAAGGCCGTAATGCAACCCCATCTAATCTGAGAAAGTGAATCAAATGTGTAATGCATTATTGCCCCAAAGAGCTGGTGTTGCTACTGTAGAAAATGCAAGAACAAGCAAGGCACAACCATGTAAAAATGAAAAGCAGTTTCTAGAGAGCTGTTTCCACTCTGTCTGCTCTTTCCCTGTATTGACAGTGCCTGGCAATCTCTGCACAGCCCACTCTAAGGAAGAAAGCAGACTTGCTAGATCTCATTGCAGAATGCAGCCAGGGACAGATTATAGTATTGGCACACAGATCACTTTCATATATCCCTTGACACAGACTCTCCAGTCAAACACAGTTCTTTTCATCAGGAGGTAATGAAAGGGGGTTGGAACTGGATGAGCTTTAAGGTGCCTTCCAACACAAACTAGTTTGGGATTCCATGATTTTGCATGACCTCGCTGTGGAACTGTGGGGTGTATGAACACTGGAAATGGAACAGATGACAAGTATGCTACTGCCATGGTCTAAAGTACCACGGGAGGTCCACTTCTGCCTGATTTTACAGCCTGCCTGTCTCTGAGTTGCAGGTTTACACACACTAGTTATTGTACTAACTGTCGGTTAGTAGAGTATTCAAGAATGAGGAAATGCTTCTTTCAAGAAATCTAGCCTCTATCTTAAGAGTGGTTCTTATGTAGTTCAATATGCCTATGTCAGTTATTTTTTACTAATGTTTAATGCGTGTTCTAGTTATTACTACTTATGAATAATATATGGCACTAAGTTACTTCAGTACATCTGAAACCTTTGGATCAGCATTTTATAGTAACAACTCTTAAGTTATGTCACATATACAGTACACAGTATGCTACTTCTCAGTCAAACTTTGCTTCAGTCGGGGTTTACGTATCATTTTAGCATCCATCATTGGGCACCCAGACAGTGTCTAAATTGCAGGAATGAACGGAAATCCCCTGTAGTGTCAGGGTTAAGCTGTTTTCAGTAAAAGGAAGAATTTAAGATCAAATAATTGTCATGCTTCTGTAAATGCATTTTCTTCTGTTTCAAAGCTAAATATTCCTAAGAAGATTGCTGAAAAAGAATTCTTGAGAATTATTAATTTTAGTGAAGTTAGATTAAATAGCATTTCACCTCATGTTATTTACCATAAGTATAGTTTATTTCTAAACAAAGTGTATTCATTGGATAATAATTCAGGACAAAAACATTTACCCTTTTTTAAAATAGAATCATAGAATAGTTAGGGTTGGAAAGGACCTTAAGATCATGCAGTTCCAACCCCCCTGCCATGGGCAGGGACACCTCCCACTAAACCATGCCACCCAAGGCTCTGTCCAACCTGGCCTTGAACACTGCCAGCGATGGAGCATTCACAACTTCCCTGGGCAACCCATTCCAGGGCCTCACCACCCTTACAGTAAAGAACTTCTTCCTCATATCCAATCTAAACTTCCCCTGTTTAAGTTTAAACCCGTTACCCCTTGTCCTATCACCACAGGCCCTCATGAAGAGTCCCTCCCCAGCATCCCTATAGGCCCCCTTCAGGTATTGGAAGGCTGCTCTGAGGTCTCCACGCAGCCTTCTCTTCTCCAGGCTGAACAGCCCCAATTTTCTCAGCCTATCTTCATACGAGAGGTGCTCCAGTCCCCTGATCATCCTCGTGGCCCTCCTCTGCACTTGTTCCAACAGTTCCATGTCCTTTTTATGTTGAGGACACCAGAACTGCACACAGTACTCCAAGTGAGGTCTCACGAGAGCAGAGTAGAGGGGTAGGATCACCTCCCTCGACCTGCTGGTCACACTCCTTTTGATGCAGCCCAGGATACGGTTGGCTTTCTGGGCTGCAAGCGCACACTGCCGGCTCATGTTCATTTTCTCATTGACCAACACCCCCAAGTCCTTCTCCGCAGGGCTGCTCTCAATCTCTTCCCTGCCCAACCTGTATCTGTGCCTGGGATTGCTCTGACCCAGGTGTAGGACCTTGCACTTGGCATGGTTAAACTTCATCATGTTGGCATCAGCCCACCTCACAAGCGTGTCAAGGTCCCTCTGGATGGCATTCCTTCCCTCCAACATATCAACCAAACCACACCGCTTGGTGTCATCAGCAAACTTGCTGAGGTTGCACTCAATCCCACTGTCCATGTCACCAACAAAGGTGTTGAACAAGATCGATCCCAACACCGATCCCTGAGGGACACCACTCGTTACTGGTCTCCAGCTGGGCATTGAGCCATTGAGCACTACTCTTCGTGTGCGGCCATCCAGCCAGTTCTTTATCCACCGAGTGGTCCACCTATCAAATTGATGTCTCTCCAACTTAGAGACAAGGATGTCATGTGGGACTGTGTCTAACGCCTCGCACAAGTCCAGGTAGATGACATCAACTGCTCTACCCCTGTCCATCAGTTCCGTAGCCCCATCATAGGAGGCCACCAAATATTGCAAAAAAAATTTGCAATCGGGGGTGCATAGTATGCTTAATACCTGCATTGTTCCTCAGGCTTTAAGGGTGCTGAATGAGAAGCTTAAAGAAGTAACAGCAGTCAACAAAAAAGCTGTCGGAGAAGGATTTGTTTTATCACTGATCCTGCAGTCAAGCAGCTCTGTAATAGCAATTAGGTGTTCTCAAAAGGAGAGGATATGGGGTCCTACCACACTTGCTTAAACTGTTGCCTCTCCCTCCCCCTGAAAACCTGAATTCCAAACCAACCCCAGAGCTCTGTTTTCTGCAGGCTTTTTTGTGGTTTTGGTTTTTTTTGTTTTTTTTTTTTTGTTTTTTTTTCAAATTTTGTGTAAACCGAGTATTTGAAGAAAAAAACAGCCTTAAAACCATGTTGGGCTGGATTCGGAGTACTCTGGAAATCAGTCAGGATGCCCTCTCTCTTCAATCCCTCTGTACAAGGCAGTGTAAATACTTCGAAACTCCTTTGACTGTCCATATAGTGTATGTGGGAGCAGCCAAAGATCTCATTCTGAGAGCATTTGGTGATAGTGCCTTAGTAAAGAGGGGCACTAATCAACAGCCTCAGTTTAGAATTGGTGACCTGCACTTCCTTCATTTGCATCTCCCTTTATCATTCATAGAAATTACACTGAAGCATGCCCCAACTCCCAAGCACCCCCCGAAGGACCTGGTAAAGCCTAGTGTCTCTAGGAGACAGAAAACATGCTATTGAAATGAGAACAAAAGGCAATGGCTACTTTATGGTCCTTTTTCATATCATGTATAAAATGAGAAAACAAATTAACGTTTCCAAAAGCCTGAAGCTTTGTGTAGTGGGAGTATACAAGAAGGCAAAACTCTTGATGCTTTTAAGGCATGCTGGAGGAGAGCTGTACAGCACAACTGGAGCATGTGGATGCTCCAGTAGTCAGTGGCTTCACCTTCTCAGGATGCTGGACAGTTTTCACTCAGCAAGAGCTGTCAATACAAGCAGGCTTTGTGACAAAGGCAGGATGCAGCCCATCCTGCTGACATAAACTCCATGTACACTTGGTATGCCGTGACAGGGAATGCATCAGTGGAAAGTATAAATGCTGCACCCAAGATGTTGGGACGTGGCATTTTTGCCTCTTATCGGTACCTTTTTAAAAGGTTTCCCACTCGCCAGATTCCCAGATTTAAGCTACCAGTGAAGCTAGTGGTGAAGACCATTTTCATTTCTTATCATTCCGACACAAAAGAACTGTTCCAGCTATTCAATGACTTTCCAGCCCCATCCCCCCCTGAAATCACATTCATCAATAGGGACATAAATGTTTTTAGATGAATAATAGCTCTTGAATGTTTTGTGTATCTTATCCTGTCAGCCCTCTCCTTACCTTATGCTCCAGAACTAAAGTAATGGAAAACTTGTATGTATTTCCAGGGAAAAATTCTATATTATGAGACAACTCTCTCCATACATGCATGCTAGGCAACTGTTGTAACTGTCGGCTGTAAAGGCAGACTTGAAGGTTTTATCATATAGTTCAGAGAAATACTTGGGCTCATAAATACCACTGCAGATGGAATTTTTCCTTTGGCAAAGTTGGAATGTTAGGGAAGTACAACGGTACTTTGCGGCTGCTAGTTTAGGAATCATGCCAGAGCAATCAAGGTATCTCCCAAGTTTCGGGTTAAGGAGTTCAGGAAAGTAAACCAGCCTCCTAGCAAACATTATTTCAGTCATGAAAAGCAGTCAGAGCGAGTGAAAGACTTCTTTCTCCAAGTCCCAGAAGGAACCTCAGTATGCTTTGCTCCAGCACCTGACTTTCAACATTGGCTGGCAACACAGAAACATACTACTAGTGTGGCTCCTGTATTAAGGAAGGTCCCGTTCCATTTGAACAGGGTGGTACTTGGCTAGCAGTCATGCCTCGGAAAATTAGCATTTAAATATGTGTAAAGTAATCTGAGCTATGGTGTTGGTCTCCAAAGGCAGCAATGAATAAACAAACCTTCAAGTATTTAGGTCCTTCTCCCCCTCAGTTCACCATTCTCATAATGAATATACTGTATTCATCCCGTCTGTAAGTAACATTAGCAGAAGGTAGGAGAGAGAGTGCCTAGCAACCCACAGAGATCCCAAAGAGAGGTGGAAGGGAAGTGATTTTCATGTAATTATTCACTTCCACAAAAGCTGTTGTCAGGTAGACACTAGAAACATAGCTGGTTTATTATTCGCCTAACCTACTTTTAATCATTTGAGAATCACTGCCATTAAAGAGTGGGGAAAAAAGAGCTTAATTCAGCCATTTTCTGCCTGGCCGTTTAAGTTGTGTTTTCCTGCTCTAATGAAGGCTGCGCTTTCAGAAGCTGTGTTGTTTCAAAACCCCTGGCTAGTAAACTTCAGAAACAAACTAAGCCCTGTATCCAAAACTCACCATTTTTTTGCTGCTTCTCCACAATACACAGTTCATATCTTGTTTTGGTTTGGTTCCCATTTAATGACATTACCATTATGTTGAGTGGGTAACACGGTGATTTTGTTTTCTGTTCTTTCTTACTTCTTTTTCCATGTTTTTACTCTCCTTTTTTTCCCCAGGAAGGCATCTGGGGACAGGGGCAGGGGATAAAGAGCTTATTTACTTTAGGTAACACAGTTGGTGTCAGCGTGCTTGGATCCAGCAGGGTTTTACTTCACTTTCCTGAACAGGGGACCCCAGGTTTGCCCTTAGCCATGATTCCTTGGCGTTGACTGAGGCTGCATGGAGATAACAGAGGGATATTGCAGCACTACTCTTTCCATCTGGATAAGCCTGGAGGAGTTGTGCTTCACTTGTAAAACATCATGCTAAGCTCTCATTTACATTGATGAGTGTCTGAACAGTTGCCACTTTCAAGTTGCCTGAGGACATGCACATTTTCAGTGGACAGTAGGATTTATGTCCCGATTTTTCTACATCATACTTCTAGCACAGGTTCAATAAATTTAGATTGGATAACTTTGGACATTGGAAGTTTTCTTTTAAAGGAGCATATTTAATGGAAGAGAAGTATATCAAAAATATATTGAACTGCTATTGAAAGTATATTTGTTGAGGCAGTGTCCTTCAGAATGGTTCATCATGAGGGTTGTCATATAAGTTCTTAGCTTTAACGTGTGTCTTTAAAGTAATATTCTACTTTAAAATTGCATTCAGATAGTCAGCTTTGCTCATTGGTTGTGCCAAGATTGCACTTCCAAGTGGGAAGCTGGATTTTCCTAGTCAGCAAAAAGCTTTTCATTGTGACCCCTGGGATTAACTAGTTTAATTTTGTGAAGCATCTTTTTGTCTGATCTCTGAGTAAATGTCTTTTTAAATTAACTCTGCATAGATACTTTTAAAAACTAACCATATACCGAGATCAGAAAATCATCTTTTGTGCTATTTTATAGCCAAACACAAAAAACTGAGCAATTATAATAATTGTGTTGATGATGTGGGAAAATTAAAATAATAAACTATTCCTCCCTGTATGATTTTGTCTGCAGGATTCATAGGAATAAGATATGTATCGTCAGAAGAAAGAGCAAAATGAATGCAAGGGATGGATTTATACACTTTGAATGCCTGCATCTTCTGAGTGTTTGGGCTGGTTCTGAGGCTACACCGGTACTTTGAACTGAACTCTGTGTTTTGTGCAGTTGCATATCATGGATGTTCAGCTGATTTTGATGTTAGCAGCTATTGAAGAAAAAAACTCAGCTGATTGCCAGAGAGTGACTGGAGAATAAATTAAATCTGTTTCACTCTGGGTTTCATGCCTTGCAACAGAGATTTCAGTTGAGGGCAGGTCCAGACTGTAAAAAAGCACTTTTTGCACCAGGATCTAGGCACTGCATGTTCCTGCTCACAAAGGCCTCCAGGGCTGACACAGATGCGTTGGCCTCTTCTCCATCCATTTGACAGAGCATTCTGCATTGAAACTGAAAATGTCCAAAATGAATCTCTTTTAGGTGAGGTGTTGTGTGGATATATAGCATTCTGCATCCTGCTTAGCAAGGGAAGAACAGAGGAAGGTTCAAAAAAGCAGCTGCCACGCATATACCTGTTGCTTTACCTCCAGCCTATCTATATCCAGCCATCACATAGCAGGCTAGTTATCCTGGTGTTCTCTCCTGCTATTCTCAGCCATGCTACACCATGCCAAGTGTAATAGTTTGAGATGCAGTTGAATGTTTTTCATAATGAGAAAACCAGAAAAAAATTACTTGAATTGGAATAAGATCAAAGGTAAAATGCTCAGTGTCCACCATTGCCTATTCTATATTGTTTCTTAGAAGATACTTTCATATATAGATAAAAATGTAACTTGTAGCAGAGGAATGTAATAGCAACATAAGAAACATTCTGGGAATTGCTCTCACAGTTGCACATTAACCTATACTGTGTAGGCACACTTCAGGAGTTCCCTGGTGTCTTCCAAAGTCCATCTGAATGATAATACTGTCATTTGTTTAAGAGATGTGGGATCTAAGAATGGAAAGAAGAGTCTTGTAAATAACAACTGGTAAAGCTCTCTGCCTTGGAAACTTCAGGCTGTCATTTTCGGTGGGGTTACAACAGGAAGGTCAGCTTGGTTTTCCACTTCAGCTCCTGCCCCGTCAGTTATCTTAGCTAGTAACTGAAAGCAGTCTTTAATGGTGAAATGGTAGGAAAGCCTTACCCAGACTACCTGAGCTGTGGCATGGTTTAGTGGGAGGTGTCCCTGCCCATGGCAGCGGGGCTGGAACTGGGTGATCTTAAGGTCCTTTCCAACCCTACCTATTCTATGATTCTATGAAATAGAGACTCTGGCTTTTTCCCAGGGTCTTTAGAGACTGCATTTGTTAATCATATTTTGCTCATTGTAAATTTCAGGTCTTCCTACAGTTTTATGTCAAGTTATTAGAGCAGTTCTGACCTGTTGTAGCAGGGCTTGGAGCTCTAGTTGGCAGTGCTCCCTTAAACTGTCTCACGTAACTCAGCTGGCAGGACAGAAGCCAAGGTTAGGGTGATGGCTGGCAGATTCCTTTGAAATGGTTTGATTCTCCAACAGCTTCTGTTAGTGTTCATAATTAAACATGTTGTTAATTCCCTCAAATCTATTTGGGGTACTCTTCAAGTATGGATACTACTTCAAGATTGAGAGCTAACATAGTTCCTTACAGCCCTGTCATGCCTAAACCTACATGATAATGAAAGAATGTACGGAAGTGGAAGCCATGATCTTTATCTTGGCACCTGTGTGAGGTCCATGACCGGCTTTCAGTCTCTGTTTGCTGTCCGTCTTCTCTCTTTTTTTTCATGCTGGGTGGCTTGGATGCAAACTGTACTTTGTGACTATAGATTTACAAGCCTGTGCTTTAGAAGCCAGCTTGAAGATGCTGAACCTTGTGCTCTAGTACAGGTAGAGATGTTCCATAACTGACATGAGCTTTTGCCATTTTCCATACACTCCCCAGACATTGAGAGAGACACTGGCCCATGAACATTAAACCTTCGAAGGACATAGAATCATAGAATAGCGTAGGACTGAAACTGCAGGAATGTTCATATTGAAGTCTATTTGGCAACAGGTTCTTTTATGCAAGCATTCTTACTGTCATAGAAATCTGCAAGTGCTCTATGCCTTTACCTTGACATTTCATTTATTAGATCCTGACAGCACAGGCTTTATTTTTCAAATTCTTATTTGAAACCAAAGGAAAACTGCTTTTTCAAATACAAACACTGCTGAGATTCATCAAAAGTAGTGAATAATTTCAATGGAAAGAAAACTCCAAAGTGATTGCTTATTCTCTGATAACAGAATGGCAAATAAATGACTATCAACATTTGGAACATCATGTTTTAAAGAGCGAGAGCAGCATTTAACTGGCCTGTAAGATCTCCCGTGTTCTCAGAGTGCTTCATTATAATTGTCATTAACCACTCTAATTAAGGGTGCTTTGAGCTTTGCAGCTGAAGTGGGTGTTCAGTCTTCCTGTTAAGAGTGAAAATCAATGTGCATATTTATGCAGCTACCCCACCGGGATGCATATTTTAGCCAGTACTCAGACACCAATGGGAAATTAATTCCCTGATTTTGATAGAAATCCTCAAGAAAGCAAACTGAAGTGTGCAGCACAAATTTGCAGCAGCCCTCACATGTTTATCATTTCCAGCAGATCTGTTAACTATAGACTGTAAGAAAGGTCATGGAAAGACGGATACACAGTAGACATGTTTTGCTTAATGGAAGAATCCTCAGAGTGCTTAACTGTTGTTCTAGTTATGATTGGAGAAATCTGGATGCTGCAGATGTTCGAGATCAGCAGTTACATTGAGAACTCGAAGCTATCATCTGAACCAAAGCACGCCAATGGCTTGGTACCAGTAAGAAATCTGGCAAATACACTTTAGAAGATTACAAAAAGAGAACAGGTAACCTGTGGGTTTCTCTGCAAACACAAAGCCTGAATCTGTAATACATGGCCACCTAAAGCCTGCATTTAAGTCCAGATTAGTATCAAGAGCGCACAGCTACTACCTCAACATCCGTGTTTGTTCTGGGAGTTCAGAGAGCAGTACCAGAGGAGGAGATCCTGATATCTCTCCTGCCACAGGTCACAGCCAGTTGTAATGGCATCCTCAACACTGTTTTCCTGTTTCGTATAAAGCTGTGAGCTTGCTCTGTAGCAGCTTTGTTCATTCCTGCTACTTTTCTTTGTGTGTAATTAGGCATATACTTGATCATCTACACACTGCTTGCTCTTTAGAGGTATTCTGGGCTTCTTTGGTGTAAATTTCATCCTGTCTTTCAGGCCTGTGCATGGCCTTTCCTATTTAGTGCCACAGTAACAACTGCACTAGTGCTGCACAGTCGTTATTCTCATTGACAGCTTAAAGCAGAGGAAAAAATCACCCCCCAACCGCAGCAGATGTATGGATCAACAGTTAGGAGTCTGCTGTCTCCATGTGCAGGGCGCTTGTGGGGATGCACACAGCTGAGGCAGAGACAGGCATTTGAAGTGTAGGAAGTGGTTGAGGTGATTTGCTTTTTCCTCTTTTTAACCTTACTTGAACAACAGACTGAAAAATTAAGCCATAAACTGTGTTCATCCCAAGAGCTTCTCTACCCATTCCACAGCCAAGATGTTCCCAGGCGGAGGCGGGATACCTGGCCAGGTCCTGTCTGCCTCCAGGGCCCATCACAGAGGTGTGAGTTGCCCGGCTCTGCAGGTGAACGTAGAACCTGCCACAAAACAGGATTTCCGAGTACCCCATTTCTAACAAACCCTCCCGCTTCTGCTCACAAACGTCCTCAACATGCATTTTGGCCATCTCACATCTTTCCTATTGACAAACATGCAGAGACATGCACAATGAGATGGAACAGTGCCATTCCATTCATAGCTTCCTAGATGAGGTGTAAAATGAAGCTTTCCAGACTGAAAATAACTGCTTAATTATCCCACGTTCCCCAGACATGAAATGATTTTATACTTTTTGAGTTGCATTCAGCTGTTTGGCATGGCTCTAGAAGTCTGTGGAAGTCCCAGTTAAAGTGGAGATGTTTCCTGCAGTCATGGGAGGATTCCATAATGGCTGTATATAGAAAAGACATACAAAGAGTATGGAAAGTAAAGGGAAGGTACAAATTAGAGAAAAACCTACAACTTCACAATAGCCCTTCAGGTGAGCAATGTTCATTTTTAGTCCATGAATTAGGGAAACAACTGATGTCAACACATAACAGGTTTCCCCAAGGTCTCTGCTTTATCCAAGTACAGCATCAGCTGAGCCCTTTTCAGGACAGGGATGCAGGATTTTGGCTTATACTTTTTCCTCATTGCTTGGCCCTGTAGGTACACAGCACATCATCCAGACCTTGGGCATCACAGAGAATGGCTCAGCCATTTCTGCACTGTCCATATGCTGCATAAACATCAGTTACTCTGTTTTTAGTATACGGCGTGACCCCTTCTTACTTGTGTCGAGAGATACATAGTGAGACTAAAATGAGAGGCCATCAGTCTATTGGAGATTTTCAGTTTGAAGTTGTAGACCTGTGCTTTTATACTGTGAAGGTTTTTAGTGCTTTTTAGGTTTTTTTACTTATTCCAAACATGGCTTTTATGCATCTTAGTTGCAACAGGGAATGCTCAGTAATTTTGTCCTTCCCTTTGGACACATGCAATTGCTAACTTCCCTTTGGACACCTATTAAATTAGGGTTGCCCAGCTAATGAACTTTTGAGAAAGGGCTGGTTTAAGTGATTTATGGATGTAACATCACACAGAAGCTTTACAGCAGAGACATGAAAAGAATCTAATTCTCCAGAGCAGTATTTTGTTGTCTTCACTACAGCACATCCCCCTTCTTCCTTGTTTATCCTTCATTCATTACATGTGCTACAATCATGGCAATGAAAGAGGCAAGGGGTCCTCCAGACAACAGGATCCTCTGTTTGACTAGCTCAATTCATCTGCCTAGGCAGAGAGAAAATAGTCATGTAAATGAAGACTGTGTCCTGGACCTGCACCCAAGAAGGCCAAATTAAGCTTACCCAGGCAGACTTAATATCTGGGTGTTGCTGGCTTTTGGGAGCTGGACTTTACAAAACAGGGCTTTCCATTTGTGGCAAAAGATGTTCTTGTTCATTCTGTCATGTGGAATTGTGTTTGTACCAGCATTAGTTATGAGCAGGACAGAGCTGAGACTGCTGCTGGTGACCTAACAGTGTGAATCAGGAAAGCTGCAAGGTGAAGTGTGGGAAAGCCCGGACATGGGTGTCAGAAGACAAACAGCTCTGTTGTTCCCCCTGCCACCCAAGCAATGGGAAGCAGGGAGACTCGCAGCCTCTCTCTGTCATGCCTCATTTCCACTCAGGGAAAGCAGGCAGTGCTGCAGAGGTGAGGCTTGTTTACCTTGCCTTCTCCCTTTGGGAGCAGAGCTTCATGGCATTGGCTCAGCTCCTTCTTCCCAGCCAGCAGGAATCATTTCTGTGCAGGAGTCAGGGCAGTAGCTGTGCTATTGTATTCTGAGCTGGCCTTTGTGTCCCTCTTGTTTGCTATTGCTAACGTACTGCTGGGTCCAGCACGTCTGGAAAGCGGCTGTACCATGGGTACAAAACATGGAAGCACAGTAGAAATAGAGATTCTGTCCTTTGGCATTTGGATTTTTTAAACATTAGGGTATAATAAACAAAGCATTTTTGTTGTCATTGTAATGTTTTGGCATGGAAACGATTTAAATATGAGATGAAAATCAGTAATAAGAAACACCTTCATCTTTTAAAGTACAGGCTAATAGAAGACTATTTACACACATTGTCAATGCCCAAGTTTATGAATGCACACTAGTGAATTGGCTTAATTACCACTGACCAAAGGGTATTCTAGGTAGAAGGTTTCTAAAGCATGAACGGGGTGCTCTCTGGTACAGGTCCTTTCCTCTGGAATTCACTCATGCCAGAAACCTATCAAGCCCCATCTCATTTCAGACAGAAACATTCTTTTTGTCCCAGGCTCTCACCAGTGCTGGCTCCAGATCTCTTGCTTTGCAGCTTCCTGGCAGCATTTTGTCTCTGTCCTTCAGAATTCCATTGTTCTGCAGAATTGTGCTCCATTCAGTCCGTGTACTTGGAATACAGCAGTGCTAATTGAGCACTCAGAAATAACTGACAATGCGTTTGTTGCTGGGAGCCAGATGGTGACACCTGGGTTTGTGAGCGGTATCTACAGCAGCCCATCCATACCCCCTTGAAGTTCTAACGAGAACAACATCCCCTGAGGTACAGCCTGTGAATGACTGAGGCTGGGTATGAACTTAGGCTAATAACAATTCACATACCTCAAGGAATTCTCCACCCACAAATGAATACTGCAGTCCAATGCTAAATGTCAAATGGGCACTTAGCTGTTGGAGCAAGGAGATGAAGTACTGATCCGTAGTATCAACTGCATGGTTTTAAAACATTGGCATGTCTAGGCTTGAGACAGAAATACAACAGTTAGTCCAGCTCATGTTTTGCCAGCCAAAATCTACCTGTGGTTTCTAAATTTATTTCCCTATTTCCCATTCCCTTGACCAGCTGTAGATGTTTTTGCCATTTCAGAACCCTGAAATGGAAACATTAATGTGCATCACAAATTCAGCATTACTGGTTCTCTGAGTGTACAACCCAAGAAAGCCTACACTGGTTCTGTTATACCATTCAGTAAATAAAATGACTTCTTCACGTTTGAGCATTGACCCTTAAGTTCTGTGGGGATTTCTAGATTGATGTCGTATAGTGCACCAAAACAAAAGGGCTTTTCAATCTGATTCAGCTTCTATAGTGTATGTGAACATTTGCTTATAGAACATGTTCTCATAAGGTATTTGCCACTTTTTACGTTGAATCACAGTCAGATGTCATGGTCTCTAGAGGAGACTGTCTTACTTTGAAAGAAATAGCATCCCTTATGGCCAGAACTCTATCTTTCTCTAGCTAGGTGCACAGGACCTGCAGAGGAGCGTGCTCTCTGTACCTGTTCTCTGCAGCAGCTCTGAAGATTCTCACTTCAGAGGACAGTTTTTCTTTGCCCCCGTTTCCAGCAGGATTTGCTGTCCAAGGGATAATCAGACTTGTGTGGAGTTGGCAAATGCCAACAGGAAAGGCTCTTGCTCATCCAAGTGCTGGACAACTCACTGCCACAATGGCTCCTGCAGAACTTGAGGCGGAAGGGAAGCACAGATTCTCCCCGTGCTGATCCCGTTCCCTAGCTTTTGTTTCTGTTTAAGAGGACTGTGCATTCTCAGTTGACCTATGCTACTTACAGCTTTTCGGGGAGCTTCTGTTCTTGTTAAAGAGCCTGTCTGTCAAAAGGCTTTCTCTGGGCAGTTTTTTCCTTACCTAGTGGTGAAACTTTGAGATATAACCAGCTGTGTCTTATTTGGTATGACAGCAAGGAAACCATTTAAGCCACTGATGCAAATCAAATGTGATCCTAATGTTATTCTAAACAGAAACACTCTCAATAAATCCAGAGACCAAGGTCCCACTTGATCACATGTGAAACAAATACATCCCTTTCATATGAGCATTTGATTACTATTATTATTATTCATGAAATCATTACCTGCATTACCTCTTTCCTCTCTCAAACTTATAGTAGCTAATGGCTACAGAGCTATTGCCCCAGGTTATAAGTCAGTGTTTTGTTACTCCTCTGAAAAGCACTTTGGTCGCTCTGCTTTAAAAAACCCAACCTTGCAGAGTTCTTATCCCAGGAAACCAGGAGTCAGAATTTATTGGATTGGAAATAATAGTGCAGGTGTGACCATGTGGGTTCTTCACATTGCTCTCATGACAAGATCAGGAGTTAAAAGAGTATATTCACTTCCAGTAATAACACACCCAGCCTCTAGTCAAATGAAATGAACTGGTTTGTTGGAGTGTTTATGAAGTCAACAAAATTGCATGTTCTGAGCTTACTGTGAGGAGAATAATTGCACTGGGTCAGAGCATGCTTCCTGGTTTGGCTTTTGTCTTTTCTGATTTAGAATTTGGTATTTGCATCATTTCAGGATATAAATGTTGCCATAATGCTATTATAAAGCCACTTACTTTTTAAGCTTTATAGAACTTTTATTCATTAATTGTACAGTGACCAGAGCAACCAGATCCTGGTGCCTAACCGGGGCCATTAAGTACTGCTAAAAACCCTTTCCTCAGATGAATTGTCCCTTCTCTCTCCCCAGCTTAATCTGAATATCATCTATGAATGGCAGCTTTTGTCTTCAGAGTATTTGTTTTCACTGTACATTTTTATATTCGAATAAATAATTATGAAGTAAGAATGAGATCAGTGCAGAAGATTGTGTTCCGATTGCTATCACTAACACCTGTAGTGTTAATAAATCCATTAAAGAACTTACACTGGGTGAGGTTCTTTCTCCGTAAATTCTGTGTCTCTTTCTACGTAGGTTAGGCCGAACCTGTAAAGACCAGCTGAGTTACTCCTTGTGTGTGCCACTGGGAAAGAGAGAGCAATGCAACCCATGGCACATTTGTTTTGAGGCTGTGATGTATAACAGGTTTGCTGGACACTGGTTCCCTGCAGTTGCCTCTGCAGGTTTGCAGGCAGGACATGCATGAAGGCGACTCCTTCCTGACCTTTTTTAGCCACTTGGTTTGTTTCTGTCCCCAGGTGTGGGTGGATGCTGGAACACAGATATTTTTCTCTTATGCGATCTGCTTGGGGTGCTTGACAGCCCTGGGAAGCTACAACAACTATAATAACAACTGCTACAGGTAATAATACCTTCTACACTTTTACATTTAGTTTCAGTGTTGGAAACATCCACAAACTTCACTCAGAAGTACTTTTCCTTTAGCTGTTTGCAGATAAGCACATGCTCAAGTTCTTGTAGAACAGAGATCTATAATGTTTCATATAATTGTTTCAGAAGAACTCTTTTCCAAAACCTGGTGGTTTCATCCCTTTTGTCATACCTGACCCTTGCACAGCCACAAGCCACGCAGTACACACATACACAATTGCATGTATAATATACAGAAGTTCCTATATGTATAGTTGCATGTACGCACAATATTTGATTGTATAATGAATATCTGCTTTAAAAGAAATCCTACAAAAAGTTGTTATTAAAAGTCACCTGAGTTTGGTCTGAATGTCCCTTTTTACCGCAGTCAACTGGCTCCTCGCTAGAGCACAGGAGAAATGGAGAGCATGTAATTGCTTATCTTTATAGAAATCACTAAGGAAATTGCTAATGACTTCAACAGATTTTGATGTTTCCTGAACCAATGTCAAAAGGAGGTGACACACAGAATCCCCATTCCTTTTTACCGGCATCAGCAAGAACATGGGCACTACTTTTTCTCTTCTGTCATCAGTAGCTACAGAATCAGTTCTCCTACTGTTCAACAGCTTCCAAAAGAAGGCAGTAAATGACAGTTTGATTATGCTGAGTCCATTATGACCTCCAGACAGAGAATTGAAATTTAATTTTTCCATAACGGAACAGTTACTATCCAAAAGCGAAAGAACCCCAAATAGAGCCCTCATCCCCCACAGTGTAAGTACGTGCATTCTAAATTACAGGTTTACCTGGACAGTTCAGGAGGCAGTTTTAGGAAACAACTTCTGTCAGCATCTTGGCAATAATTTGCTCCTCTGTCAGAGAAACAGCAAACAGCAGGACCCTCCAAACAGAGAGGGAACTGGGATACTGGGAACCAGAGACACAAATGCATCCGCCAGCTGAACATCTGCAAAGCTACCCAGTGGCAGGTACAGGTACGTTGCCATCTAAACATGCAAAGTAACTTAGCAACAACTTAAATTGCACTTTCCTTGGCTCTGACAGCCCAAATTCCAAATGTTCTACTGCCTGAAGTGGTGTAAGTAGAGTCAGACAGCCCCAGCAGATAGGAGAGGACAACCTTCCTGTTCCTGCTTCATGTGGCTCTGGATTTGCAGAGTGGATCCAGCTTCCTGCAGCACACTGCACAGCTCCCCCCCAGGGGAAGCACTGGTTGGTCTCATTCTAGCACCACTTCTGTGTCCTGGAGCCTGGCACTGTGGTGGGACAAGTCCTGTATGCGAGCCTAAGTACAACAGGTTGCCACTGGGGTGCAGAAGACAAAGGAGTCCTCTCTCAGACTGCCAACAAATGGACAAAACTGTTCAGAAACGAAGATGTGGCCTTTATCAAGAGGAGAGAGGAGGAATGGGATTTGGTTTTGAGGGGATCCATGAGGGTAAGGAAGTAACCGGAGGGATGAAGAGGCTCTGTGGGCTCTTCTAAGAAGCTCCTTAAGGAAGGCAGAATAAATTTTCAGCAGTACCCTGCCTGCCAGGCAGGGACAGGATAAGGGATGCATGTCTTGAGTTATTCAGGTGATTGGTGAGACATTAGTTTGGAAGAATATGAAGTGCCACAACCTTCACCTGATGAAAAGAAAATGCTTCCTTTTGGGGCTGCGTCTGAAGGCTGGGAATCATCTAAAGTAAATCATACCTGCAGAAAACACAGTGTTCCAAATGGGAGGCATTGCACAACCAGTGAGCAGCCAGATCCATCCCTCTGAAGTAGGAGCTCTCCCCATCCTCCCTCGAAGGATTAAAAATTACACATGCTGCCAAGGGGGTTTGCTGAATGTGTGCCAAGACTTCAGAATATGAACTGCCTCTTACTGTCACTGCCAATCTCCGACAAAGATAGGACTTGATACTGAAGATGTGGATTCAGAAGCTGTTGGATTTTACAGGGTATTTTCTTCTCATAGACAACTTGCACAAAAATTTGCTTCAGATTTAGGATGGGAATAAAGCAGACCAAGGTATAGGCTCACCAGAACTACAGGCTTGCCTTGTGTTTCAGTTTGGATATTGTTTCAGGTTTGGCATCCTAATGTACCTTCAGGCATGTAGGTTAGATTACTACTTTCTCAAGTATACCTCGCAGCAAGCACTCCTGAAAGGCTGACTGTCAGGATAAATCATTCCCAGCTCATTGCTGTCATGCCTCAAGTGCTGTCTGAAAGCAGGATGAACAAGGATATTTCACTGGGCTCTGGGGAAAGATCACACCTTGCTGCAAGACCATTTTCCCTTTTTTCACAGTGATTTACCACTGTGACCTTTCCAGCCTGGGAAAGAAATATTTCTTCACCTTGGCCTTGTAACTGCCATTGTTTGATGTGTAGGATATACAAGTCTGAGAGATCAGTGTCCCTGCACTGTCTTTGCCCACTTGTTAGGCACTTTTTTAGGCACATACGTACTTCTTGGACTGTATTTGGTGGGTTTTGTTTCAACAGCTTCTTACAAAAAGTCTGCAAACCAAACTGGAGTTGTGTTTTGTATGAATAGATATTGCCAATATGCTGCAACTACAATAGAATTAGCTAAGATTAGACTATAGGGGTTTTTTTCCAGGAGACAAATTAATACCAACTTTATATAGTTTATAAATGAGTTCATATCCTCTGGAACGCATTATTGCAACTACCGTTGAGAAACTTTTTAATGCCATTCTTACAGCATTTTTACATGTTTTTAAAGCTTCTATCAAAGAACAGTAGTGAATAGAACAGGTTTGTAATTCAACCAGTTAAAACACACAAGGATACAGTGATGGCTTCTTCCTGCAAATAGTTGTACTTGACTGATAATGTTAGTTGGGAGCTTTGTCTTAACGAGCAACTTAATGTCCTGCAGCATGAGGTGCTCTAAGTCCTACAGCTCAGTAGATGGAAGCAAGCGAGGCTCTGGAGATCAACTCTACAAATGTTTCTTATTTATATTTTCAGAGACTGCATCATGCTCTGCTGCTTGAACAGTGGCACAAGCTTTGTTGCTGGTTTTGCTATCTTTTCAGTTCTTGGATTTATGGCTTATGAGCAAGGCGTGCCCATTGCAGAAGTTGCAGAATCAGGTAAGTTCCAAAAGCAGTTTTCTGAGTTGTTAAAAAATGCCCAGAGGTTGCTGTCAGAACACTGGGTCCGTGCCACAAAGTCTTGCTTAGTGTGTACTATCCCAACACAGATCTCTTAACAGTCAGATGGCTAATGCCGTCTCCTAATGTCAATAGTTTTTTTCTCCCAGGGACACACATTGAGACACTCTAGTTGATTAAGTATAAAAGTTCTTGTTTTGAGCCCAGAAAGGCACAAAGGCTTTTAATGAACCACCTAATGTTCATTACCACCCCTTGGAGTTAGGCATCCAATGGAAGTTAATAGCTCTTTAACTCCTTGGTGGATGTCACATCTTTGAGCATCCCTTAAAACTGAACAGAACAAAAAGGAGGACCACCAGAAAGGAAAGCAGTATAATGCTGAACTGTTGAGAGGAGAAATGGCTCTCACAAAGTTACTCAAGGTTAGCAGGAAAACTGTGAAGCAGAGCTTTGCTGATGCTCTAATGGGAAATATTTCTCTTTTCCTAAAGCCCTCAAGACAGCTGGCTTTGTACTGTTATAGAAACTATATAGAGAAAGGTTAAAAGACTGCAGCAACTCTGGAAATTATAGGAGCTTGTAAGTACTGTTCAATGCAACAGCTGGAGTGTGCTGACAGGTCTTCACTGAAGTCTCTGCAGCAGGTCTGCAGAGGTACTCCTCTTGACCGTCAAACATTCGGACAGGATGTAGGCAGAGTTGATGTGCCAAGCGAGTCTTCATTACTGATTAGCCTTATCATCTAATACTTAGACTATTGGAGATGTGGAGTTTGTCAAGTTGTTCAATATTGTATTTAGCTTCTCTCATCTGCCATAAAAGAATGGTTAAGTTGTGGTGGGCTGACCTTCGCCAGTAGCTGAGTGTCCAGACTGTTGTCACTCACTTGCCCACCCCAGTGGGATAGGGCAGGGGACAGGAAGAGGAAAAGGGAGAGCACTGGTGGCTCCAGATAAAGAGAGGTTAATAAAGGGTGCTGTGGCAGCCCTAAGGCTGCTGTTGGCAGTGCTGTTCTACCCACATATCCTCACCACACCCCTCCCCAGGCTGCTGTGTGGGAAGTTAACTCCATCTCAGCCAGACCCAGTACACAAGTGTAAACTATTTCCTTTCTTCCTTTTCAGGACCAGGACTTGCATTCATTGCTTACCCTAAAGCTGTTACCATGATGCCTCTTTCTCCTCTGTGGGCAGCTCTGTTCTTTATGATGCTCATATTCCTTGGATTAGATAGTCAGGTATGAAACAAGTGCTGTTCAAATATTTTGTCAGACCCCCTAGCATGTGTATGGCAGCATCCACAATGGAAACAGCATCTCATCTGATGAAAGAATGAACCCTAAGTTAATCCCGTGCATAAAACCATCATTCAAGTTCCTTATTTTAAATCTTTTAAATCTCATGTGATGCAGATTATTTTATGTTTTCCTGTGACACTGATTCAGCCTGATTCACTGACTCAGCTTTCATTATGAGCACAGCCATCAGCTTGAACTGAAGTACGGGTGATTAAAATTCACAGATCAGTAAACACCAGTGTGCCTTTTTTTCCCATTTTTAAAGCACTTTGTAATGAATTTTGAAACTGAGTATCAGTGATAGTGTAAGTTTCTAGGGTGTATTTATACTTCAAGATACCATAACAAGGAATGTGTAGTTGGTGGCATGGTTTAGTGGGAGGTGTCCCTGCCCATGGCGAAGGGGTTGGAACTAGATGATCTTAAGGTCCTTTCCAACCCTAACTATTCTATGATTCTATGATTCTATATTCTGCAGCAAAGTGACAGCATAGAAGTTGTTCTTCCTATGTGACCATCAAAACTGTGAAAGCTGATGAGCAAGGGGGCAGTTTTAGCATGCAGCTCAGCTCCCAGCATGACTTGGTGCAGAAAGTTCATGACCGTATACTATAGAATAAGTATATTCTTAAGTATATACCTTCAGTGCTTGTTTTGCATGGCATTAAACTGAACATTTTTGTAACTACTCTTTTTCCTGATCAAACAATTCTTTTAAAAGTCTATTACAATGGGCATTTCCTGAATTCTGCTCCTGACTGCTGCAGTGAAGCAGGCTTTACCCTGGCCACCTCTGGCCATTCATTTGGGTGCCTCTTCTAGAAACCTCCTCCAGAGCCCTGAGTCAGAACTCAAGCCTCTTGCTCGCCGCTGAGTTTCAAAGTCAGTAAGAACGTTCCTCCCCTCCCTCCCTAGCTGTACTTGGCTTGGGCACTTCATAGCTTTGTGGAGCTTCTCTCTTCTGTGAAATGGAGAGACCTTCCCCAAAACCCTTGCAGCTCCTGTGGCAGTGTTTGAAGGTGCACAGCACTGCGGCTCACTCCTGTGAGTGACTGAAGTGCAGGGTGCTTCGAGTGCAGTTCTGCTGCAATCCAGTGGATGGTTTGTACAGTAAGTCCCATTCAAGACACATGTGAAAGATTCAATTTGTGTAATCGCTCTGCTGCAGCGCAAATGTATTCTGGGATAATATTGGTGGAAGATGAATTTGGTGGTGGACTGGAAATCTATAGCTTTGGTCTTTTTAATTCTGAAATGGTGTTCCTTTCAGATGGGCTTCTGCTTATAGAATGTCCTCAGGGATCATTCAGTCTCTGTGATGGGAACATAGAAGGATATTTGAAGTGTTTTTGCAGCAAATCCAAGTCCCAGATGAGACTCCTATTTCAGTTGCACTTTCCTATCATTTGTTGTAGTTCGTGTGTGTTGAAAGCCTGGTGACAGCTGTTGTAGATATGTACCCAAAAATCTTCCGAAGGGGCTACCGAAGAGAACTGTTGATTCTCGGCCTTTCCATTGTATCCTACTTCATCGGCCTAATAATGTTAACTGAGGTAAGATGTGCTTTGTTGTACTGCTGCGGAGAAAAGGAAACGGGCTTCTGTTTATAATCATAACAGGGAAAATGCAAGAACGTTTGCCGTATACACATTTCACTGTCAGGAATGTGACTACAAAATACTTGAGACACTGTTCTCAACTACTCTCAACTACTGTGGAACAGCTGAAGTGTGGAATGTATCCTCAGTTCTTCAGTTGGGCTTAGGAAATACTTTAATCCAATTTATGTAGCCAAGGGAAATCCATCTGCTTCGCACCAACCAGCTCTACTGACTATGGTTTCTGCTTGCTTACTATGGGCGAACCTATTTGGATTAATAGATCAGTCAAGCAGATGGAGTAGAGTGAGAATAGGAAACTAAGACGTCTTTGGTTTGTATGGCACCAGGCCAGGTCAGTCAATGCAGCCAATCTCTGAGCAGCAGCTGCTTCAGGGATAGTGACAGGAAAACAAAATAAAGGAAATAAATCTTTTTTTCCAAAGCAGGGGTTTTGCTTTGGGATGTTCTAAACTAGAAATTCCAAGGCTGTCAGCCCATCCAGCAGTTCATGATACAACACCTCTGCTACTTCTGTGTGTGGTACCCAGGTTGGGGGAGGACTCTGGGACCCTTTGGTACTTGGTAGGAGTTTAGTGCTTGCTTGACAGAATGACTTGTATCAGCAGTTTTCCTCTCAAGGCCTCAAGAGAGAGGGGCAGAATCCCCACTCTGCTCTGCCCATATTACTTGCTGGACCATTAGAGCCTCCCCGTATCAGGGGGCAAGGCAGAGAAAAGAGTTTCCTAAACTGAACGTTTGTCCCAGCCACTTTTATGGCCAAGGGCCACCCTGTGTCTGCTGGTTGGTATTGTGGCACTACTGACTGCAGAGGATGGCAGGATGTTGACAGTGCAGCGTGCATGGTGCAGGGATGTTGTGCTGGTGCAGGACAAAGCTTGGGCTTGCTCTCCTTTCTGGAAGTGCAGAGGTTGCTCTCATAAAGCCATTTGGAGAACAACTTTCAACTTGTTAGGAAAGCATGTTTTAAAGACTTGTTGGAGTCAGGGTGATTCTTGGGGGGTTTTTTTGGGGATGTGTCAAATAATGACTCAGTAATGCAGCTTCAAGGCTGTGAGCTACACCCAAACTTCATAGGTTGATTTACTCATTTCACAGTTCCTGTGCCACTGGAAAGTGATTCTAGTAGCTACAGGTTTTGCCTTCTTTCCCCATATTTTAACTAATTCCTTTACACATGAATAGCACAGACACAAAACCAAGACCCTGCTTCTTCATGTGCAGTGATCTGGAGATGAAAAGCACCTGTAGATGTCTGCAGCTTGATGTGTTAACAAATGAAGTTGAAAAAAGGCAGGGAGGTGGGAGAGCATCTTGAAATCAAGTCAGATGTTGTCCTCTCCACTCCAACATTTACTACCTTAAAACAAACGTCTGCTGCCAGTCAAGGGAATAATCTTAAGTGCTATGAAAGCAAAAATCTTTCACAGTAAGAAATCACCAAGAAATTAATATACTTTGTTCAGGAAGGAACCAACTTTAGTAGGAAGATTGCCAGGGAACCAATAGATGGACTGTGTAATTGAAGCCATATTTGCTATGAAATACTCCTACTGGTGCCAACACAATAGCTTTATTCCTTTATCTGCTTTTGTCTTCCAGGGTGGGATGTACGTCTTTCAGTTATTTGACTCTTATGCAGCTAGTGGCATGTGCCTTCTCTTTGTTGCCATATTTGAATGTGTCTGCATAGGCTGGGTTTACGGTGAGTTGCTGAAAACTGCTGTGGTTTCAGGTTTTATAGAAGGTTTCTATTTGTATGAAAGCAATGTGTGAGCCTTGTACACCTATGGAATGGGGGCTGTCCACATTCCCATGCCCTACCATAAGTCAGGAATGCCTTTTTTTCCCCCCTCTAAATAACAAAGATAGTGAAATAGATTTACTGCTTTATTTTCCCCTTAATCCTTGTCAGGACTGACCTGCACCTTTCTTCCTCAGGGCATGTTCCCTTCCACTGCTGACAGTCACAGGTATACCCAGGGGAGCTGGAGTTCCTGCCTCGTTACCACAGGGAGGGACATAGCAGTGTCCCTACCTCTGCTGCTTGCCTGTCAGCAAAGCCAAGAGCAAACCACCACAGACGTTCATGGTTACGTGCTCCAACAGTTTTTGCACACAAAAGACTATCAGTATGACCTTCAGACTCGGCTATTAAGGGATTCATACACAAGCTTGTATCATACAGATACACTTTAACTGCCTTCGCTCAGGCTATTAGTGCCCAGAAGCCATTTCTGTTTGACAGCTTGACCACTTCATTGCTCACAATGGTCAGATGCAGATGTGGGCAGCAATCTCTGTGGCAAGTATGGAGCAGATGACAGAGATGTGTCAGGTAAAGACAGCCTCAGGGAAAGACTAGGGCTGCTCTGTCAGAAACTCCATTGTTCTCTGTATGTCTTGAATACTGACCAATGCAACCTCTTCCACGTCCATTCTACATCTGCTTTTCATTTGTTTCCCGGGGCAGGCAGCAATCGCTTCTATGAAAACATTGAAGACATGATTGGGTACCGACCACTGACACTGATCAAATGGTGCTGGATGGTTCTAACTCCCGGGATTTGTGCAGTAAGTACAGAGCATCCAAAGAACTTGGTTAAACACAAAGGGGATTTTCTGTGCTTACTTCCAGAATTTTGCTGCTGCTGCTGCTAGTTCAGGAAAAACTTCTCCTGATTCGTAGCTTATGTCCTAATTAAAAAACACCCCATAGGATCTGTTAAACGTGTGAGTTGAGAGAACTCTTAGGATACATAACAATAGGAACAAACAGGGCCCTACATGAACATTTGCCAGTACAATGGAGGCTTTTTTTCACTGCATCACTGCATCTCTACTACACCTTGTGTCTACCCCACATAACTGAAGCTCCTCCAGCCTCATGATGGTTTCCTGGCTGTTCCAGCCTACTTCCTTCTCTCTCCTTGGGTAAGTAGATGTTTTTTCAGACAGGACAGTTTCTTTCTTCTAGCAAAAAGTAGTGGCCAAAAGCACATCTGATATGCGTGAAGAAGCAGAAGGAATTTGCCTTACCACAAGGTAGCAGCGCTGGTGCCAACTCTGGTGGTCTGCTGTGGCTACACAGCATGGTCAAAAGTACACAAGGAGCATGGCCAGTTTGTGCATGCATTTGATCCACAAGTGCTTGAGGATTAGATGCTAAAACCTTCCAGTTGTCCAAGACAGAAATGATAGCAGCTGCAAACCCACAGATGCTTGGGCACCTGTGGGGTTCCCTTGACCTCTGCCAGTTCATTTGCAAACTTGGGTACCTTTCTGACTCATTTTCACCAACCCATAAATGAACTCAGTATCTCTTGCTCTTGTACACCCTTTTCATCACTTCAGAGAAAGTCCACAGTAGCTTTTCTATAGTTCATAAACTTAAATGGTCCAAACTGCTTGATAAGACACCTGCCGGATTAAGACAGCAGTATTTAAGCTTCTGTGAGGATGAAAGAGCTGGCCTGCAGGACTGCAAACACAGACAGCAGATTAGGGCAACTCTGAAAATGCTGGCTTTCCTTTATCATTGTGACAGGTTAGAGAGAGCACAGCTTGTGTTACTTAATCACAGCTGCTTTATGGGAGCAAAACTGAAGCTTTCCTGCCCAGGTACTGTTTGCTATCAAAGTGCAGGTTTTATTGTCATTGAGAGGTAAATAGGATTTAAACTTGAAAGGTTGTTTGTTTCTGTGGAAGCTTCTGAGACAATGTTATTTAAGCTGTACATAAAAGCAGACACTGCTGGCTGTTTTGTTTCTCTGGCTGAAAAGCTTACCTCTTCTTTCCATCTTTAGGGAGACCGGCCTTGCCTAAACAGCTAATAATTTTCTTGTTCTACAGGCAGTGTTTAGTCAAATAATACCACTAATACATTTCTCTGCTTATTTCAGGGAATCTTCATCTTTTTTCTGGTGAAATACAAGCCTCTGAAATACAACAATGTCTATATATACCCTGACTGGGGCTACGGCATAGGGTGGATGATGGCACTCTCTTCCATGATCTGTATCCCCCTGTGGATCTGCATTAAGCTGTGGAAGACAGAAGGCACTTTCATAGAGGTAAGATACATTTTCAGATTAATAGTACCAAAAGAAGAAGTGGGAATGGAGTATGAGCCCTCACCTCAAGAGAGTAAGCTTAGTTTAATCAAAGAGGAAATGCCACATGTGGATTCTGGTGGCAACTCGAGTTAGGCCTCTCAGTCACAGGTAGAAAGGGGACTATGAATTTGCTCTGTTTTCTTCTGAATGTACAATCTGCGGCAAACTAAACAATACTGTGGCTTTAAGGAGCTCAGTTCCTGCTCAGTTTGTAGCTTAAAATGTCTGTGACATCAGCTAAATCCTTCAAGAAGGTTATACCAGCCGTTCATTCTGGTCAGCTCTCTTCTTTCATGGCTCTGGTAACTAATGTTTGTGCTGGCAGGATTTTCCTCCAGGAGCTGGGTTGCAAACCTCACATATGTCTTGTATACAGTTTGCCTGATTACAGTTATCTGAGTGAGAAATACAGGCAGAAAGAAATATTCAGTGCCATTTACTAACATTTGGTATCAGGTTAGCTCAGTGTCGTGGTTTAAGTCTATAAACTCACACAGCCGCTCTCTCACTCATTCCCCTCTCTTTCTTCCCTCCGCTCCTGGAGGGATGGGAAGGAGAATCGAAAGAATGCAACTCCCACAGGTTGAGATAAGAACAGTTTAGTAACTAAGGTATAACACAAATCACTGCTGCTGCTACCAATAATAATAATGACAAGAGAAAATACAAGGGAAAAGAATACAATAGCTCACCATCCAATATCAAGCCTGACCATGCAGTGCACCCCCACCAGTGCCCCCCACCGTGCACCCTCACCACCCTTCCGGGTCTCTGCTCCCCGTTCCTACATCCTGGACATGACGTGCTGTGGTATGGAATAACCTCTTTGGTTAGTCTGGGTCAGGTGTCCTGTCTCTCCTTCCTCTCAGCTTCCCCTCCTCCCTGGCAGAGCATGAGACTCACAAAGTCCTTGGCCAGCCTAAACATCACCAAGCAGTAACTGAAAACACTGGTGTTATCAGCGCTGTTCCCAGGCCCAAAATCAAAAACACAGCGCTGCACCAGCTACCGAGAAGGAGAAAAATGACTGCTGCTGCTGAACCCAGGACACTCAGGTCCAGGCTGAGGTTAAGATTATTAAATATATGACCTTTTCTTCAAAGAAGGACAGTGAAGATGACTATCTATAATGGAAGAAACAAGAACATAAACCTTATTCACCCATTTGGAATGTCTCATATTGCAGAAAAGCCTAGTTCTGTCATCTGGAGCCCCTTACATACTAGTTAGTGGAAGTAGGTAACCCTGTGTTGCCTCCTCCTATCTCAACACACGTATGGAAGGGCTTTTATTCAGCCCCTTTTGTGCTTTCTCAGTCTTTCTGATATTCTCTAGGATCATGCCAACAGGACGAACAAGGCTGTAGGAAGTTCTGTGTCTGGGGTGCCTGGGGCTCCTTAACTTGCCTAGCACTTTGGAAAGATCTGTCCCAGTGCATACCCACGCTGCCAAGATTATCCTCCATTCAGAGCCAAAGGGTGTGACATCTAGATGTATCTGAGTACCTCTCGTTGCAATAGGCACTGCATTCCTGAATGGAAAGACATTCAACATGGCAGTCCATATTGAAATGACACCATTAAGCCGATCAAATACGGCCTGGAGAGTACCTAGGAAACCTTTGCTATGGGTATATAGCCACAAAAGTAATTGTTTGCAATATAATTGTCTTAGCATGTCAAAAAGGAAGTTTTGCACAAATCTGAACATGATTTCCTTAATGCATCAACCTTTCCCTGTCTCTGCAAGTAAATAGACTTTGTTTGAAGTCCATTTAGTCTGGAGCACTGCAGACAGGTTGTTCTCTTCTCCATACATGAACACAGGAGGGGGGTTTAATCACAACTGCGACCTTCTCAGTGAGCCAACTTCCTGCAGCACCTCTGCTCCTCGAGCTGAGAGCAGCAACGTTGCTAGAAAAGAGAATGTTCTCAGATGAACACACATCTTTTTGTTCTTTACTGTAGCTTGATATACATTGGTGGTCTCTTGTTTATTTTTTCAATGTATGTACTTTGACTATAACATGAGAAACATAACACACCCACTGATCAGGCCTTACCCAGAGCATGGAGCTGAGCTTCTTCACGGCAGATGTTACTCTAAATCAGCATGAAAATTCACTGGACTTTGTCTTCACCTTCATTCTCTAGCATTCGGTCTGGTGTGATCTGTAAAGAATTGGGGGACATGCAGGATGTACCTGGAACAGGGAAGTGAGAAGTGGAAATACAAGAGAAAGGGGGTTACAGTCAGTCTGTTTAAGCAAGGTATGTCTGTCATCAAGGCAAAAATAATGATCCCCATCTTCTCCAACTTCCTAGAAATTCAGGAAGCTGATTACACCCAGCTCAGACCTGAAAATGAGAGGGAAGCTTGGAGGAGGAGCCTACGTTGCAGCAATAAATGACTGCGATGCCAAACTGAAAGGAGATGGCGCCATTTCAACCATTACAGAAAAGGAGACACATTTCTGAAAGAACTCTCTTTTTTTGAGTTGGTGTTTTTTTTGTATAAATAAATGGATAAATAAATTCACTTAATTCTAGAGGCTGGCTTGTTTTGCACAGAATTTTATTAACCAGTTAATTATAACGTGAAAACTGTATACTTGTTTAAAAAGGATTTTTTTAAATGACTATATAAGTAATAATGATGTAAAAGAAAAAGAAATAGTTCTCAGTATGTTAGTGATGACTTCTTGTAATATGGTGATGGCACTTAATGTTTTTTGGCAGCTAGAGGGACTGTATCATGTGCTGTACAACTTTTTTACGTTGATTTCTGGCAGGTGTAATATTGTATAGATCTGTGCGTTCTAACCTTTGAGCATTCCAGACCATTTCAGCTGTTCATGTATGTATATAAAGTGGACAGGACGTCCTTGGGTTTATATAGGACCAAACCATGAGGGGGTGCAGGATGACTTGTAGCTGGTGTTGATATTGCTGCCTGGAGGAGGGCTGCACCCATGGGAGTCAGAGGGAGCCTCTCCAGTGCAGGGGTGTCGGGCTGTGTGGGTTCAGCTGCTGTTCCCTGGGCTGGGAAGGCACATTTGTAACTACTACAGCCCTGCTTCCAGGGTGAGCTTTGGGAAGCCGATAGGAAGCACCACCTCAGCTGCTCTTCCCACATTCCCTCCGCCCTCCATGTGCTTCAGCAGGTCTAAAACTGTGCTGGAATGGGCCCACTTCCGAGTCACTGTTATTTCTGGAGATTGGATAGACTATTTCTTAAGAGATACGAATTTTGCTGCTCTTGTAAGGTCTCTGGGATGATGTGTACTGCTCCAGGAGGCCTCTAAAACTTTGCATTTGCCTTTGTGTCTGGGTACCAGGGCTTCATTTTGACTGACTCTCCCCATCCCCTGAAGTGAAATGTGTCTGTCTATGCTTGTACAAGAGGAGATATGTGTGGAGATGTGCTGAGGTGAAAAAAGAGCAGGTTTCAAGCCTTTGTGCCTCTCTATCTGTAGTTTGCCAGTCTGTCTGCCTGGACATCTGCTCATTCCCCTCAACTGAAACCAAGAGTGCTGTAATGGCAGCGTGCAGTGCTACACAGCTTTTCTCATCTTCAAGGTGCTTTCTAGATCCTCTCAGATTAGGCACTGATTATTCTACCCCACATGGTAATGAGGCTTGCACCGGGTCAGGATAGGAGCTTAACTGGTGGAAGGCTGCTGAAATCTGGTCCTTAATCTCTACAAGGATTCCAGGGGTAATTTATCGATGATGCAGATGAAGGAATGAAGACAGGGATGTTGTGACCTCTGTTCCGCAGAGGGAGCAGTATTGGGTTTGTGGTATCAAGTCTTTTTATCCTATCACTTGTATGAACTGGCTCCCTCTGATTTAAAACAGATTTTGTGTTTGAATGTAGCTGATGGCTGGTGGTTACCATGAGGTGTGCACATGCTAGTGCCAGGGTCAAAGTATCTCTTGGGTTGGTTATTTTTCCCTGCCTATACTCCAAACACTATTATTTGTTCTGGACAACCTCTTTTCCTCGTGTTTTTATTTAATGGTAGTGTGAGAACCGGTGGAGGAACACTGTACTGCCCTGCACAGTACCTGCCGGGGACAGAAAAGTAACAGCCTGACTCAGACGAAATGACACGCAGTCTGCTGTCTTCTCTGCAATTCCAAACCAGCAAAGCTCAGATACCATCATCTGGAATTAGGAGGAGAAGTGGCTGCTGGCCTCTGGCAGAGGAAACTGCTTCACTGCAAGTCACTAAGGATGTCCCAGGATTGCCCAGAACTGTGTACATGTGGTCAGCACTTCTGAGATGTTATGTCTTAAAAAAGCATTTTCATAGAATCACTTTGTCTCAAATCACATCATTAAAACTCATCGATCTATCTAATTTTATTTCATCTTCTCTATATTTGTTGTGTGCTAAGGTGGAAGTCTCAGACTGAACTTCTCTACCAGGATTCAACTTGAAATGTTTTAAGTCCTGCTCACCTTGGCATGCTCCATCCTTGGGTGTTACGGAAAGGACACTTTGAAGGAGCTTGCCTTTGTGAAGGTACCAAACTGTCACCTGGGACTGCTGGCCTCTCTCAGAGGCAGCCTTCAGCTGGGGATCCACAACTGGGGTTACCAGAGTCCCACTGGAAAATGGGACTGCGGGAAGAGAAATGCTCCCAGAATTGAAACCACAGATTGAGTTTTGTACAACGAAGCAACTGAAAGCTGCGTGTTGACATTGACTCAATGCCTGCTCCAAAACCTAGAAATTAACAGTTTTGGAAGCCCTAAGAAGTTGTAAGTATTTCTGACCCAGTGTCCCTTTCTGGTCTCTGTCTCCACCCATCTGTGTTGCAGTACTGAGGACCCAAAGCCACCTATGGACCTTGGCATGGGTTATGTTCCCTCCCAGAGGAAATGTCAACATGTTTTCTTACCAGTGAAGGCTGTGTGGATGTAGATGCACTGTCAGGTTACACTGGGCCTTGATCTCAGTGGAGCTACCCTCAGTCGTCAGGACTCACGTCATGACTCTGTGCAGCACAGTGTGCCTGGAGGTGGAACCCACACCGCTCCTGGCCATCCATCAGGCACAAAATCAGAGTCCCAGACAGGTCAACATTGCCCTTTGACTCCACACACACTGCTGGGGCTTGTGCGTGTCGGCTTATCAGCGTACTGTGAACTGCTGTGCTCATCCAAGGATCTCCCCAGGAACTATGTGCTTTGTATGGAACATGCTTCCTCTTCTGCTGCTATGAACCATCTCACCTGTAGCTTTATACACATACATATGGTTTGGCATGGTCTAAAGTATTACACAGTATTACTAATGTGCTGTGCTTGTAAATGTGTCCATTTAATATCTATCTGCCTTGTTTAACACTTCACTGAGTTTTAAAACCTTTTTCTTTTGTGGGGAGGGGTGGGAGGAGACATTTGCTAATAGCATCGGTGGCTCACTGGGGTTTGGGGAGCAATGTGAAGGGGAAAATGCAAAACCCAACTATCTCCTGACTTTTTTTATGCAGTTAGAAGCAGCATTGCCCTTTTCTGAACTATCTGCAGTATTATTACAAATAGTACAATAAAAATGAACAACCACTAAGGTTTATGTAACGTTTTACATCAAGAAAGATTCTGTTTTGAAGGGCACAAGACTTCATCTACTTACTTATCTTCAAAGATTAAAGGAAATGGGCAAACCCCAGTCTGTGTATTTTAGTCTATGTATTTTACATGACCCTCATCTAACATTAAGTACTCACAAGCACCCTGTTAGGGCAGACATGTGGCTTTAAATGGGGAACTTAGAAACAAGAGAAGATTCTCAACTTCTTTGAGCTTGTCCGGTAAATCTGGGGCTGAAAGAAATGAGAGTTTCCCGATCTCACAACTTCATATCACTGTTAGTTAATATAAATCCATGTTTCCATGGACCAGTCAGCCCTGCCACCCCCTCCTCCCCCTGCCTGCCCCACGCCTGGCTGCGGTGTGCTGACGGGGAACAGCTGCACACCCCTTTCCCTATGTACTTTAGTTTTTAAAGGATCAGTTCCTTCATCTGTTAATCTCTGCTCTCTGAGAAACATCTTCCCAGCAATTGCTTCTTATGCCACTAAACACATGCTGGAAGAAGCCTCAGCCAGGCCCCCGTTTCTCACGAGATGCTACTGTCAGCTGATGGAGAGGGTCCTTCTCTATCGTGATGAGGTCCATGGCTTTTAAATCAAGAGTCCTTTCTCTTTACTGAGGTATTCCAGTTAAACAAGAGAAGCTATGGATAGCCAAGAGTTCCTTCCTATAAATGGCTAGTGACAACATATCAGGGTATGCTTCCTATTTCTATCAGCTTGCTGTTCATATAGTCCATCAGCCAACTCCACTACCCACTCCTGGCACTTACTACAGCACTATAGAAGAGGCAGAGCAGCTTCTCTTTAATGTTATAGTAAAACATCTCATGACAAACACCAAGAATTTTGGCTGATCTCTTTCTGCTAAAATTAAAACACCCTCTTATTTATCATAGTATACACAGATGAATCGTTCTGCTCTTCCCAAAGGGCTAAAGACTGTCTGCAGTTAAGGCATGCCATGCTCAAAAGGGCAAACTGCAGTTATTCAGGCACACCTCCAGGGCCAAGTTGGGTGCAGGCAGTCCTGTGCTCTGATCGATGCTGATCAGCAGCCCTGGCACCCACACACAACACATGAGAGATGGAATCGCCCATAAGGTCACAAAGAGGAGGCCATGGAGATGCTGCGAGGGCTGGAGCAGCTCTGCTCTGGAGCCAGGCTGAGAGAGCTGGGCTAGGTCAGCCTGGAGAAGAGAAGGCTCCTTAAGGGGAGACCTCAGAGCAGCTCCAGTGCCTAAAAGGGCTGCAGGAAACCTGGAGAGGGGCTTTGGACAAGGGCCTGTAGGGACAGGCCAAGGGGAATGGTATTAACCTGCCAGAGGGGGGATTGAGATGATCTCTTAGGCAGAAGCTGTTCCCTGTGAAGGTGGTGAGGTGCTGGCACAGGGTGCCCAGAGAAGCTAGTCATAAGCAGAAATTAAGAGAAGAACAGTCTACTAAGAGAAGCAAAGGACAACTAATCTGTGTTGTCTGCAGGAATGAAAATACAAGGTATTGCAAGTGACAGTTACATAGCTTATTTTTAGGTATTCTTTCCAGAAAACTAGCCCAGGTTATGTTTAAAAGTCTCTGCTTGTTTGTCAAGCTTTTGGCTCAGCCATGGCAATCGTGTGTTCTTGTGACACAGACCTCTCCCCAAGCTTTAGGGCCTACTGCTTGTGTAGGTACCACATCTCCCTCCCCTCTTGCACACCTGCACTTCCTCCTCAGCACAATTCACTACACAAGCTCTGCTTCTGCAGGGTGAGAGAGTGGTGGTGATGGAGGCTATTAGTTGGATTCATTAAAAGTAAGTGACAGCACATGGTGACCATGGGTGGGGAAGGAAAGTGCTGTGATGTGCTATGACATAAGTGAGGTTAGGGAGAAGCTGGGTTTGTGAAGAAGGTGGAAGGAAGCCTTGTGGGAATGTTGTCATGGATGGTTGTTAGTTCTCTCCTGGTGTTATCTCCTGAATGTGGTGACCTCTGCTCCCTGCCTCAAGCGTGCAGCAGGTAGGGACTGCAAAGTGTGGGGTGGATGATGCAGCTCTGTCTGAGCTAGGTTTCTAGCACTGTAACTTCTGGAATGTGTGTGTTTCATGTATTTCTGGATTGTGTTGGAGGCCTTTGTGTGTTATGATCTGAGCTGGCAAAGTTGCTGCAGGATTTAGACTAACCCATGGCCAGCTTAAGTTGTGAGGCTGCTCCATGTATTGCAGTGGTGTTGGTAGTTAAAAATCCTCATTATTTTGATAATTCAAGTCAGTTGAAAATTCTTTGGTGTTAAAGCATTTTTTCAGCAAGTGTTCTCACTGGGAACTGTAGCATGGGTTCTGGTGTGGTCCTGTTGTAAGCCAATGCATGCTTTATCTATTCAGCTGAAGGAGTTTAACTTAACTATGTTTTGACAGAGTTTTGGGGGTTCTGTATGGAAATAAATGCTGTAAAAGTCAGTGCTGTGCCAGAAGCTATGCTGTTAGCTGCGTGTTGGGAAGTAGTAGGCAGACAGGATGGAGTGAGGATGCAGCATTAGGGGCATTAAGTTTTGTGCTGCGCCTCTGGATGAGTTACTGAGTAGTAGCCACTGTGGTGACTTCATGGACTAATGGAAGTGTCTGAGGAATACTGGAGCCCAGTGAACATAGTGCTCTTTGCTCCCTGGAATGCTGAATTCGTGCAGCAGCTGCTTTTCTTCATTGATATGAATGCCTGAAACAGAGATGTTGTTTCTCCCTGTTAAGCTGGAATTAAGGGATACAATAATGAAATCTGACTTAAAAACTGAGTTTCCCCCCGCTGAAACTTCCATTCTGAAATCCGAGCAAACAGCTCGTGCTCTTTGTAGCCTCTGCTGCGCTACGCAGCGGTGGGGTTCCCTGGGCAAGGTTTCCTTTCTCGGGGTGTGCAGGCTTCGTGTAGCCAACTCCATCCTCCTTGGCTGCTGGCGCTCTTGGAAAGCGCCTTCTAACAGCATTTCTGTGCGGCAGTGGGGACATCTTTTGGCAGAATCGGCCTAAAGCTGATGAACCGATGAACCTTGGTTGGTATAGAAAAGCACCGGCGCTGCTGCTGTCGGCAGCAGGCGAGCAGCGGCCAAGCCTTTCACCAGCTTTTCCGAGCTCTTCACATACATCTGACCCGCACTTCTGGAGGTGATTGGATTTGTGAGTCCTTTCTGCAGCTGCTCCGACTCTCTTTGCGGAGAGACCTGGCTCCTGTAGCATTAGGTGGCAGCACATGCCAGTAAAATCAGTTTGTCTCCGCGGCTCAGCATCTAAGCCAGGAAACATGGAGTCGAGAGGTTTCCTTAGACCCAATTTCTCATATGAAGAATGTCTTTATAGTCTTTATAGAGATGCTATGAGTTGTTATGAAATATCCCCAGAGCTTCCTGCTGAAGCTGCCATTGTGGTGGTAGAGCTGTCAGTGCGATTTCAATGGTCAAGATGTCTAAACCAATGGGATAAGAAATAACACCCCCCAGCATACCACCCTCAGCCCCAACAGCCATCTCACCCAGAGAAAACAGTTTCATTCCAAATTTGACTGGTTTAGCCCTCACATGATTTGTTCTCTGTCTGAACCCTGCCAAATATGTCTGGGGAAGATCTCAGAACATACAGCCCATGCAACTGAAATGGCCCCGCTGTCAGCTAATGCTCAACCATGGCTGATTCCTGGATGCTTCACTGAGTGCCTGGGAATTGGAGAATTCCAGGAATAGGTGGTTGAAGCAAACCTCCTATTAAATTAGAAGAAGGTATAATTAGTAGCTGTAAGCACAGCTTTGTGTACAGATGGGAGGTGATGAGATGTACTTGATAAGTGACAGGCAACAAGGTGCAGATATGCATTTAATTGTGTGTGCATGTGTAGGCATATAAAGCAAAGCCTTCAGTATCTCTGCCTACTCCTTGAGAGCAGACCTGGAAAGGAGCTGTCTGAGAGGAAAAAAGGCAGCTGAGGTTGGGTAGGACATGGCTTAAAGTCAAGCAAGGACCAGTTCAAACTGAGACCACAGAATCTTGTGGGAGGTTTCTCATTTAAGCAGCCACGCAACTGGTGCTCTATCGAGGGCCTTCAACACTAACTTATGAGCTTTTTGAAACACCTGATTAAAACCTGAGCCTGGACCCTTGGGATTTGCTCCAGAGGTTCTGGGATGTTTCCAAGCACCTTGAATCCTGTGTTCAGTTCTGGGCCCCTCACTACGAGAGAAATATTGAGGTACTGGAGCAGGTCCAGAGAAGGGCAATGGAGCTGGTGCAGCGCCTGGGGCACAGAGTGATGGGGAATGGCTGAGGGACCTGGGGGGTTCAGATGGAGAAGAGAAGGCTCAGGGGGGACCTGATTGCTCCCTACAACTGCCTGACAGGAGGATAGAGCCAGGAGGGGCTGGTCTCTGCTCCCACCTAACAAGTGACAGGACTTGATGATCTTAAAGGTCTTTTCTAACCTAAATGACTCTATGATAGTTCTATCAGCCACCGATAGCTTTTCTACACCCCCTGATGCCATTGTGCCCATAACAGTGCGGGGAGGGAGGAAGAAGAGAAATACATTGGTGTGTTACACTGTTTATGCCAGGGTTTTGTCTTCCCGCTTATGATGCAAACTGTATTTCCACTCCAGAGGCTTCTTTCATGGAAAAGCTGATGCTCAAAATGCACCAGTTCCCTCCTGCCTGACACACACTCACTTGGCCCAGGGCTCACCTCGGGCACACTTCTCTCCTCCCCACAGAATTCATTGCATCAGGAATCAGCTCCTCAGTAGCACCACACAGTTCAGCCATGTAGCAGCCCTCTGCTATGGCAGACTGAGTCTCCAGCTGCTGCCAAGGTGCACTTGGATTTGTTTCATCTCATTTTCTAGCATGACCTTGGCCCTGGCCCCTGAGGTACACGACTCGTCTTGGTTTCTCCAGCTGCCTGGCAAAAATGCTTTCAGAGTGTTTGGACACCAAGCTAGGAGGAAAATGTCCCCCTAAGCCTAGGAAGGATGTAGTTTCCTCTGTGATTTGATACCTTCTCAGTGGGAGAAGTTAGTTACCAAGATCAGAAGAGTTGGCAATAGATGGACATGAGATCACCTCTGCCAGTCTCACATACTGAGCCAGATACTCCTTTGCTGTCCTCTTTGTTGTTCTTCGGACCACCAGTTTACACCAGGGGTCTGGACTTGGGTAGGAGTATATTCTCCATATCAATGCAACATGTGTTTTAAATATAGAATATTTGCTGGACAGAGCATGGCTCTGCCATCCTGCTGTGCAGAGGATGTTTAAACATGATTGAGTGTTGAAATTGGCAGAGAGATGTGGCATGTCTGTTCAGATATGCTAAATAAAACAATGAATAAATCTTAAACATGAGCATGCAGAAGAAGTGGGCAGTGGTACAGGCTGTAATTCTTGCTGGAAAGGCAAAACATGCCCAAGCTGGTGTGACGCCTCCTTTCTGACATGTGCCTCCTACCTTGGATTTGTCTTCCCCCAGTAAATACTGGCTTGGCCTGCAATCCCCATCAGGTTTTCCTGTGATGTGGAACCATCCTTCAGGTCTACCCTTGACTTCCCTCTTGGGTCCCTTTTGGCAGGACTTGAGAAAAGATGTGTCCAAGGATCTGTTTTTGAGGTTCTGATGTCTTTTATGTCAGAGCAGCTGGATTAAAAGAGCTGTGCCAGAAGAGACAATGTTTTCTCAGGTGTTAATTCTGCAGTTCCCAGCACTTATCTTGTGCATGCAGACCGCTGGGAACTTTGTGGGATACTGTCCTAAAGGGGCCTTTGAACCCAGCCTGCTGGGATTCTCAGAGGTGGGAGCCAGATCCAGACGTTTCAGGCATCCACAGATTCCATAACCGAGGGGAGTGTTCTGCTTGTCTCAACACCAGCAGGTCACTTATGCAGATCTGTTAGAAACCCATTTACACAGCCCGCTGCAGGCCCCCCAGGCTGGAGACTTCAACTGCTGCTTTTCCTTCTGCTGCCTGTTACTTAGGTGATCATGAACAGAGATGTCTCTAAAGCTGGTAGTACATTGACAGAGATATACCTGTGTGCTGCAGCAGGCACAAGCACTTTATATGCCACTGGATGTCACTGTAATAAAGCTCAAAGTGCTTTGGCAGTGCAAATATTTACATGTTCTTTATAAAACAGTGTACAGCCCGTTAAGCTGGATTCCTCTGCAAAAAGAGGGTGAAATAATGAAGAAGTTGCCCTATTCTCTCTCCCATCAGGAAGCCATTGACATCTCAAGTGTTACATTGGTCAGAAAGGACAGCCATGGTTATTTTTATTCAAGAAACATCAGGGATGACAAATCAACATTGAACCTAATCAGCTTGAATTTTCCAGGATTTCTTCTCTAGAGCCTTACCTTGTAGCATGGGTTGTTTCAGGCTTAGAAGCAAGGCAAATGGCAAGGCTGATTGGATTTGTGCCATGTCCATTCATGTTTGAGAATTCCGGTGGAGAACATGGAATCTGCATATTCAAGTCCACTTAAAAGTCAATACGGTTTAACCCTCTCCTCAGCTTTTCATTCATGAAGAATGACAAGAAATTATAGGTCTGTAATCTGCCAAAGGATAATTCACCTCAGGGACAGAGATCATAACCATTATGAGCTTCAGGTATAAAGTGTCTCAGCAGAGAAGGGGCTCATCTGAAGACAGAACAATAAGTAATGGGATTAAGCTGCTGCATGGAAAACTTGAGTCACAGGTCAGGAGAAGCTATAAAGTGAGGGTGGATGCTGTGAACATGAGCATTCTCTCAAGATGCCAGGGAGGGTGGAAAAGCACTTGAGGTCACCAGCAGACAATGACCATTGCTGAAAGACTGTAAGAATAACACAGATAATGTTTTCTTAGATTATCCAGTGTCCTGGGTTCAGCAGGAGCAGTCATCCCCTCCTGCCTGGCAGAGCGGGAGACTCAGGAAGTGCTTGGTCAGAGTAAACATTACTGAGCAGCAACTGAAAACATCGGTGTTATCAGCGCTGTTCCCAGGCTGAAAGTCAAAACCACAGCACTGCACCAGCTACTGAGAAGGAGAAAAATGACTGCTGCTGCTGAACCCAGGACATCCAGGTACAGCTGGCCCCTCCTCAAGGCACAGAGACATCCTGGTCTCTGCTGAACACACTTCTTAAGGTTTTGCCACCCTTTACATTCTGGCTAACCTGTATAAGTCACTGACCATGCTCACTTGCAGTCAGATTAGACTAGTTCTCCCTACCTCTTCCACCGTAGGGGCCAAGTACTTATCTGCCCCAATCCTTCTACTCTTGATATAAAACAAGTCCTGAAATGCTTGCACAGAGGCTCCAGCCACTTCTTAAAATGTAGGTAGGCTTACTGATTTCTCCTAAAGTATATCTAATGCCAACCACAGACGGCTAGAAAATCCAGCAGGTACCACCAAAATATGTACTTGCTATAGAAAGCTGGATGATTCTCACGTGGCAGAACAGGATGTCAGGGCACTGTACAGTATTTCTTACATCGTTAGCTGAGTCACACAACTCTTTCTCCTTTAACTTGATCCCTGCTATAGATGGCTTTGGCCTGTAGCAAACTATTTCCTGGTATAGCTTTAGGTGGGGTCCTCCTGAATTGTGATACCAGGACAAATCTTCGAGGGACCATCCTGGAGACTGTAGTTTGGGCTCTTTTTGAAGAGGTGATACAAAATGAGACCTGCAGTAGTGATGGAAGCTTCACGTACCCAGTCCAAGTGCAACAGGAAGATTCTTCTTGACATTAATGACCTGCAGTGACTTAGTGGCTGCAACTGAAAAGCTCTGAATTCTATTACCCAGCTCATCTCTGTGAAATCGATGAACGTTTCCCTGATGACACATAAAGAGCTCAGCCCTTTTAATATGTGTCAGGAAGAGGCCTTCATTTTCCCCATGTGCCTCTTTATTTTTCTGCCCATTTAAATGAATTATAGAGTCCTCAGACATTTCCAGGTTTCCAAAACCTCATCAATACAAGATGTAAGATACAGACCTCTCTCCCAGGTAAACCCCCCAACCTCTTCTTTCCCCATTGCATGCCTGATGACTGCAATCTGATTCTCAAAGTACTCCCACTGAGATTTAATGTGATTTCTCACTACTAAGATGCTGTCAGCTTCAAGGGCATGAGATGCCCCTTAAAGAAGCTAACTGGACTGATGTGGTAGTGTCTACAAAACCGCCACCACTTACACACATTTAGGAGGCCTGGATATGTTGGTCTCTCTCTAAAATTTAGGTTTGCAAGTGAATGTGGCAAGAAAGGATGCTGAGAACAGAACACAATCCTCATGTTGCAGTCCCGTGAGTTGGAGCAGAAATGTGCTTTGTGACTTCTGACTTTGATGTGCTATCACCTCCTGCCCCAGGTGGGGAGAGAGGCAACCAGTTAACCTGGGAAGAATGCAAGGCTGCTGGCAAACTCCTCAGAGTAGTCAAGTACCAGTGATGCTTTGCTCAGGGTTCTGTGATACTCCCTTCCAAACACTTTACTGCTGGGGATTTAGTGGTGGGACTACAAGTTCTTGTGAGTCAGTAGCGACGTGGTCCATATCTTTTTTGCAGTGGATCCTTGATTGTCTCAACACCGCTGAGGTGTCCTCTTTGATTCACTAAATAATACTGGCCTCAGCCATACTTTGCCTCACTTTGGCAAATTCCTCCCTAGGACATTGAAAAGGTTCTTTCTTTTACTGTACCTCACCATAAGAATGTGGATGGATATGTATAGGTATGTGAGTGCCTATGAAGAGATGGCCATATGTGTAAGCATATGTGCTGGGTGGAAAGGTAGTCATTTCCCACCCATACATGGTTTCTGTTAAATGGTGCCAGGATAAAACATCTCATACTCCTGCTTGCTTTGTCTCTTTTATTTTTCTTCAAAAAGAAAACCCAGCTTAGTATTCACTGCCTCAGGCTCTGATACTGATGGCTTCTCACTCCCATTTGGGTGAGACCTGCTCTATATGCAGAGTGATTTCTGAGTGGGCTCTGGAGTATCCTAGGGTCAGTGAGCCCACAAGTGACGATGACCACTTCAAGAACTCAATGGACCTTTTCCGAGTTGGTTCACATCTGACTTAGGACAGAACTGCTCTGTTTAGATATCTTATTTCCAGCAAAAAGCAGAAAATGTTAGACATTAGAAACAGAAATAACCTGTTTCTAGGTCCTTGCCTTGAATACCTATAAAAAAGATACACTGTCCTTTTAAAATCTTTCTGAATATCAGAAGCTTAAACATAGGTGCAAGGCTTTGGCTGGTTTTTTGTTGGGTTGAAATGGCTTGCTCGTATCTAATTGCTCTATCACTGATGCAATACATGGGAAACAGCATTGTAACTATGAGCTTATGGAGCATGAAGTCTAATCTGAAACCTGTGCAAGTCCACGTCTTGAATGCCAGATACCAGTTCAGAGAGAATTTAGCCTGATTATTTTACATTATTACAAGTTTCTAGCTATTTGTGGGTTTAGATAAACATTTCATGTAGCTCTTATCAGCAAGAGGCTGGCAATCAGAGACAGCACACTGTGCTCTTCCAGAACACAAATATTGGTTTTTTGGTGAAGCATATTGTATTGTAATACTTCAAACTAGAGCTGCTTCTCCGGATGTAAGGGAACAGATTGTAGCAACTTTTTCTCCTTCTCTGAAACTTCTTTACTGAAAACCTACCAAAGAAATGTGACTGTGCATCCTGGTACAATTTAGATCCTTAGTTTACTTCTGCTTGCTCTCTGAAGCCCATACCAACCTGTAACTCTAAATTAATGGGAGGCTTTAACCAAAGTTCCTGTAGGCTGATCATGCTGCCTGAGAATCAGGCCTTTAAGCTCAACATGAAGACATCTCAAGATGTCTTCATGTCTTAGCATACTGAGCTGTTGAAAATGAAGTGATATCAAAAGAGGGTTAGCCAGCCTCCTTTGTAAGATGACATGCAAGGTGCAAATTCTGCTTAGGTAGAAGGGTACTTGATCAATGACAACTCACTTGTCTAATGACCCCAAGGACCTTTGTTCACTTGGTCTCTGTCCACCATATCGACCACGGTGCCAACAGTTTTCAGGTATCTTCTCATTCCTGCTGGTACTTAAATAACAGCAGAAACCTTGGGTGTCTCAACCTAGGACAGTGTCACTGCTGCTCTGCTGTGTAAGCAGTTATGTGCTGGTTTCACTGGCAATACCTGAGGGGTTTCCTCTGTTCTCACAATGTATCTTCCGGTGGCTTCCCATAAAAAGACAGTTGCAGCTGTCAGCTGGCGTCTGCCTGTCACAAACCAGGTATTTCATAGAGCGAATACTGCAGTAAATCTAACAATTTGCAGTGCATGCTTCAGGAAGATGATGAGGCTGATGTAAAGGCCCCGGTGATAATGTGTGTATTGCTAAGCTATTCTAACAGCATATTACTCTTTTATAATCTTGAAGTAATGTGGTTGTGGCTGCATCTCACAATCCTATTTATAGGAAGGAGCATTTATAGCTCTTCCAAGTCCCCAAATAAGATTTCTTTGCTATTTGAAGTACTGATTTTTCAAAAATCATTGAGATTTTAAATTGCAGTTGACTTCACATTGTATGACCTGCTTTGTGGCAGGTCTTACATGAAGCCAACACTCATCATTTTCCAGAAGTTAATACTTCCATTTCATCAGTGCATCCCAGCTGGGTTACAGGAGTCATTCTGTATGTCTAAATGCCACCACTACAGTACTCAGGCTACCTACCAATAAGCCAGATGTGTGTCAGCACGGAAAACAGAAGCAAAAAAATCCTAATTTAATACTTGAAAAGAAGCCAATAATTTAATTGCTACAGAAACCATAATTAGAAATCATTAACTGTTAATAAAGTGTTTAGAAGACTCAAAGTGTTACTGATGGTGAACTATCATCCCCCAGATTCATTTACATGCTAGACAAGGCTTTAAGGAATTATGCAATAAGATTCAAGGTGACAGCAGAAAAACTGAGAAAACACATTTGTAATCCTGATTTGCTTTCACTTTACCACAGTTGTTAGCAGTGGTTTTCAGTCAGAAAGATTCCACTTCCAAAATGGAAGGGATCGATTTCTGAAGACTGAAGGAAACAAGCTAACATTTGTTACAGAGTATTTACTGCCTCTGTAGATACTTGCACTTCTTTCTGCAGAGCATCTCTGCTGCATCCTGGAAGTTAAATCCTGAGCTTCCACAGCAAGGAGAGCTGCCTGTATCACAGAAGCATTTGGGAGTTTGTGTCTCATATTCAGTGAATTTTAAACGACATGAATGTTGTTTAGTAAACCATTCTCCCTTAACAGCAGCAGTCTTGGATGGAGAGAGTTGGAAGGAGATGTAATCATTATCCTGAATGTAGAGTTAGATAACCGAGCCTAGACTGCAAATGTAGACTGTACCAGCACCCCCCTGCAATGGGCAGGTGAATTTCTACACCCAACTTAGTGCAGACCACAGACACCTCTTTCTCCCCCCTCACAGTAACCACAAAGTGCAAATTTCAGATTCCCATGTGAAAGTAGGGTTGCAAATGTACTGCTTTGTCTGTGACAGGAAGTCTCATAAATGCTTTAAGCGCCTGGGCCCAAAGTCTGCTTGGAGGAAATACAACCTAAGACCATACGTCTCAGTGGCAGCTGGGGAATACAGTTGAAGGCAGACGTAAATTCCAGACACAGTGAGCACGAACGCTGGAAAACTGAGGGGAGGTGTGTAGCAGCAGCCTGCAGGCACCAGTGGCAAATACGACCCGCTATATACTTTAATGGGAAATGATTGTGCATTCTTAATCATTTCAAGCCAAAATAGCACTAGATTTAGTAGCCTACCTGCCTAACTCAAGTTGTAGTCAGAATAGTTTCATAGCAGTAAAGTCAGAAGAATAATAAAGCCACCTAAGTCACCAGGGTTGGCTGCATATTTCCTGGTTCTTCTCTTCCAAAGCTGGTAACCTATGCAGCAATTGTTCTGTGTAAACAGCTGCCCTCCTGATTTGGTGCACTGATATCTCAAAGTGGTACATACATATTTTCAAAGTAGACCTGTCTGCTCGTGTTAGTCTTCCATAGAGTTAAAATGTGTTGTTAAATCTATTGTTCAAATTCCTGACATAGTTGCGCAGATACTTTGGGTTTCGTCTTGCTCCTTATTGTCATTGCTTACTTGGTTATACTTTTTTCTTCTGTAGAAAGTGAACATAAATATCTTTCTATCCAAGTAGATGATGAAGAGAGTATGTAAACTTAGCTTGTGAGTTGTGAGTTGTTCTGCCTATCAAGTCAACATCTGACTGTCTGAACGTGCCAAACTGTTAGTCACAGAGGAAGCAGCTGTTAGTATGAGGAATCATGGAACTCCAAGGAAGCATGTTGATGTTTTGGTTGGTGACTTTGATGACAAAGAAATGTATTATAAAAAGGTTGCTATTTTAAAAAGCTTCATCTGGGAACATGCTCGAGAGGTTTAAACCTCTCTTCAGTGCGTATAAAGGTTCTACTTGGGCAAGTTGTAGGAAAGCTTCAAAAATGCCATCTAAAAACATCAGCAAAATATATATTGCTTTCAGAACAATAACGGTCATAAACACTAGAATAAAAGAAAGTATAAAACAAGTTGTAGCTGTTAAGATGATCAAAACCAGTCCACCTGAATGACTGAACATCTCCACTGCCTCTTCACATGAAGAAAAGGCATCAAAATTGCACAGTGCAAAGTAAATATGGAATGCCTTTTTTACAAGAGAGCCAAACTAGTTGTGATTTTGTTTGTAGGGTCTTCAACTGCAATGCTAACTAATCACTAGAAATAATAAGCTGAGGGCTAAGAAAGGTGCCATTCGAAATATGTAAGACTAAAGATGAAGGAAACTGACAACAAAGCACCAAAAGCAATAGAAATTAACAAAAGATCATAACCTGTTGTATCTAGACAGGGTAAAGCAGAGACAATCCTTACATTAAATTCATCAGTATCTAACATGGAGATTCTATGTAATGCGTGTATATGAATAACTTCAGGCTTTTGAGATTATTGGCAGTCTCTCAAACGGAGCAAAAACCTCATGCAGATACGTGGTCTATGTGAGCTGTAAAAGCAAGCAGCTTATTGTTGAGCAATGCGGCTGAATTCATGTGTGCTGAAATGTTTTACCCAAGCTGTGTCTCTCACCTAGAAACAGTTTTCGACTGATCAGTTGTTGCATTAAGTATCCAGTGGTTGTGTAGGAAATGATATACTAAAGATTCCTTAGCTACAGTTTAGAGAAGTGTTGAACTAAAGTATTTATTTCTGGAAATGTATAATCTTGTTGCATTGGCTTCCATATTTATGGAAAGGATTACTTGCATGAAGTAGCTGGGGCTGTCACAAGTTTGCAAGAAGAGCATGGGGAGGGTGGTATATGCTCCCAAATTGCCTCCCCAGTTGCCAAGTAACAGATGTTCAGCTCTTTAGCGACTGGAAGCAGCTTGATTGTCTGGCTGAAGGAAACTGCTGACTGTGTATGGTGTCCTTGGACAGCCTTTTGCAAGGCTTTCATAGTGAGGAAAGCCAAAGCCTACTGCTCTGAAAATGAAAAGTTTTATGTATGTATATATATATATACATATCAATGTGTTTAAGTTATTGTATATAGTGCATAGTTTATTTTGAAACTAGCAACTGCACCAGGAAAACATGATATTTCCTTCCATGGGAGGGAAGCAGTTCTTCTGCAGGGGAGGTTGGTGCTTGTGCACTATGCTCCCCGTAGGCAGAGCTGGCAGTGCTACATTTACGAAGGCTGGGAATGTGAACCCTTTGTTCCTAGCACTCGTGAGCTCTGGCCTTGACTCCTGCAAAGCATGAAAGTTCTTACTTGCCGTGTTGATGGCTAGTTATGCTGTTCAAATTTATTTAGACAAATGCATATTGGGCTGTAATTAAACAATGGTCGTTTCAGAAAACTGTCCTACGATGGATGCATCTAGAAATTGCATTCTTTGGTTGTCATTGATACTTGATGCTCTTGATTAGCTTAGATTAACGATCATTTATAATATCTTTGGCCATATGAAAAATCTCTCATTTCTCATGCCCTCACCCATAGCATATGATAAGAGTTTCCTTCACCAGTGTTATTGGGCTGGCATCTTTCCATCTTTGAGGGGCGCCTCTGCAATTGCTAGCCAAATTCATTGAATGGCTTCAAATCCACTGAAGGCCACAGGTATCATTCAGTGGTATTAGGGGGCATTCGGTTAGATCTTCCTGAGAGTCCCAATTACAAAAGGTAATGAAAGTCTATGGGTTTCAGCAGAGAATTTAACTGAGTACTTGTTGGGTTTGTGGTATATGAATGCAAAGCTGTAACCTCTGACGCTATTCCAGCAGGTAGCCATCTTAACAAAACCCAGTATAATTTAGATCCCAAGTAGAACAGCCGCTCGCTACCCATGGTGATAAAAGCTGCTTCTGTTGCAGTGACTCTGCAGCAAAAGAGAATTAAAGACTGTGGGGTTTTGTGAGGGGGAAAAAAAAAATGAAGCAAGATTCATCTAATCCTTTTATCTCAGATTGAAATTTCGTCCTGCACCACCACTCAGATGAGTGAATCAGACACAGCTGAGAAGGAGAAATGAAAGGAGCTTTAACTCCGTGCTGGGTAAAAAAACTCTAAGATTTTCAAAGACATGAAATGAGTCCACCCCTAAGCATATGTCCACCAAATGAACAATCAGCCACCTACAGCTCTGGAAGAAAACCAGCACTGAGCTTTGCAGATCTGCTGCCCTACTGCAAATCCCTTGAAAACAAATGCTCATTATAAATACCATGTACACGGAACAGCACACATACCGTTTGTGTGTAGAGACAGCTATTCCTAGAGTCAGTTTAGTGAAACACTTCATCCAGCATCTCATCAAGTTTGACACGTAAGTGAGAGAAACAGCTTTGATGTGCTAGACTAGCAGAAGAGCTAGATCTATCTACTACTGTAGTAAATGGATCCACATTTGGGAATAAGGTATGCATAAGATGCTATAAACATATTCTTCTTGCCTCACCTGTAAATTCCACTGGTGAATGCTCTGTGATACTTAAGGCCTAATGTAAATTCCATTGGAATTAGTGTAAAGGAGTATTGTCTTTTGGCTGCAGTCAGGCAAGGATGCAATCAAACTGCTCCAAAGAGAGCATGCTGTTAGCTATGGGAGTGAAGAGATGGGAAAACAGGGGTTTTTTTTAATGACTCCACAGGAAAGCATTGTGAAGGGTGGGCATTACTAACTTCAGCAAGGTGACTGCTCTATTTCCACGCTCCAGAAGAAACACTGAGCATTCCCCAGTGCATGATGTGAACATGAAAACAATTTCCAATAAAGCTGTCATTCATTCTGACTTGCATTAGTAACTAAAAGATCATAGTTACCTATAACAAGAGTGATATGCCCTATTGTTATCTCCTTGCCCTTTGAAACCCTGTACTGACTGGTGTTAGCTGCATTTTTTTGTTTAATAGCTAACAAGAGGAGCTGGCCCTGCAGTGCGCCTCAAAACCCTGGTATGCACATTCAGACAATTAGGCACGGAAGCATATGCAACCTGTAAGCTGTCATTTGCTCCAAGGATGCTGTAGTCTATTTTCAAGCACACAATTCCTTTTTTTTTTTTTCTCTAGACACCTGTATTTGAGAAATTGCTTCCAAATCTTGGGTATGCAAAGGAAAGGGAATCCACTCTGAATAAATAAGACTTGTGTCAGAACACCGGTGAATAAATGAATTAATAGTGACAAAGTTCCGACCAAATACACGTTGTTTGAGATGAAAACTTTTGTAGTTGTTATTGTATTGGGAAAACAAGGAACAATTATTTTACAGGCAAAATATCTCCAGCTGAGCAAAATACTTGACTATGTGCTTCAGTTTAAGCACATGAATAGACCCACAGCCCTTCGATTACTGTTCTTTATTACTATGTAAAGTCCTGAGCTCCCTTCTCAGAGCTTTTACTTATTTCTTCTAATCAGGCACAACTCCCAATAACTCCATAACACACTTGAGGCGTTATATGAGCTATTTATAGGTGCTTTCAACAGAAATAACTTGGACAAATCTATCAAGCAGAGTCTTCCAAGCAGGTTTGCTGGTCTATGCCTGAACTGCAAATTATATTTGCAAAATATAGCCTGGTTTGGAATGAAAAGAGAACGTTAACTCGCATACAGTATCTCCAGAAGATGATGGATGTATTTAGCTAGAATGACCTACTATAAAAATAGATTTCTGGTTCTTTTATTTTGGCATGGAAACAATGAGATGTGGGAAGAGGAGAAAGAGCCTGAGAAACTCTGCATCAACTGCTCCCTGCTGAGCCCAGTGGCAAGCCTGTATCATCCTGAGCTCTCCAACCAGGGGCTTATCTAAAAAAATGCTTGAGAACTTATTTATCTTCATCTCGGGTTCCTAAGGAAAGGCATCTTACAAGGCTTTGATACTCATTTTCTCATCATGCTCTCAGAAATCTTTGTACTTGGTAAAGTTCACACATACGACACAGGAAAAAAAGGCTTAAGATGTTACATTCCTCTCAGGTTCCTGAAAATAAATAGCCAAGGAGAAAAGAGCCAACCTATCAAAGATGCTATTTTTAGAGAATGTAATCTATTTCCTCACAAAGTTAAAAGCTGTACTTGAATGTTTTGACATGAGGAATGGATATAGAGGAAAGGTATTAAAAACTTCTGGTCATGAGAAACTCTTGAATCTTTTTGTGGCAGCAAAGAAGCCAGCCCTGAAATGAACTCCTTGGAAATCACATCCCTAGAATTGCTATCATCTCTGGAACAGGTCTTTTGATGTTCATTTACCCCCATTTCATTCCACACAATAACATTAGTAGGAGAATTAGGATCTTTGTTTCACTGAATAACCTTTCTTTCTTATTCTTTACATAAACAAGTCACTTTAGGGGTGGAAGCTTCTTACCATATCTAGTTCTGATACACACAAATGTGGACTGGGCAACAAATGGTCTGGTTTGGTTCAAATTTACACTTTTTCAGATTCCTTTGTCATTAATGCAGTTCTATCTAGTACCGAAATGTGAGTGTGGTTTTGCATTGTCAAGCACTTTGTTTTTTCCATAGCAGGCTCTTTGGGCAGGATCTGACTGAGGCTTTAGTTTGTTTGCTAGGTTTATAGTCTCAGAGTCAGTGTGAATCACATGCACAAAGCAAATCTAGACAGCCAAGTAAGTCAAAGCTCACACGTGAAGCAATTATAAAAGGAGAGGAATGTCTAAAGTTGATGTAAAACACAGTTCAAATTTGAATTAAACTCCCATTTGAACGTTCATATTCCTTTCCTACTCCTGTGTCTGTCAGCTCTAAAGTGAGATGATGGTACATTTCTTTTCTAATGTTGGTAATGCTGGTGCTTGTCCATTGGACTGCAAAAATGAGTCAAGTTTTAGAAAGAGGCAGAAAATGAGTGCAAGACATCATTGGTGACATCAGCCTAACAAGAACATTGTTTTGTATAAAAACAGAGGCCAGACAATCTAGTGTGAGGCATCCCTGCCCATGGCAAGGGGTTGGAAGTGGATGATCTTAAGGTCCTTTCCAACCCAAACCATTCTGTGATTCTAGGATCGAGGTCGTTAACTCCAAAGCAAAACTTGGGCTCCTCCATAATAAAGGGATCAGTGGACCTGGCTCTTTGTGCAGCTGTCTTGCTCCAAAGAAGACTACCCTGTACCCTTTACAGTAATACCTTCTGCACAGATGGTCATTCAAAACGTATTGCACATTTCTGATGTCATTCAGCTACTTGTGCATTCACACAAGTTTCACACATCTGCACCACTGTAGGGTTATCCGTACTGGAGCAGAACAGTCATTTATCCAATTTAGTATCTTTCTGTTCAGGGCAATGCAAAGTATAGGAAACAGTAGACACCTACTGATGAGGATAGAAAGCATTAATTATGAAATGAAAAGGATAATAACCAATTTTCTCTCATCATTAGCCTTTTACTGCCTGAATTGGGAGTACTTACAGAAAGGGGAAGGAACAAGAACACAGGCAGCCTATGTATTCACTCTGAGAGGTCAGTGCAACTACAGCTTCTGCACTATAAAGCTAACTAGTCATTGCTGGTACATTTTGCCACTAGAAAAGGATCCAGAAGGAAATCTTTCCTTCTAATCTTCCTTCTTTACCTAAGACAAATTACCACTCTGAGCTGAGCTTCAAGCATAAGGGCAAGCCCTGGTCCCTAGAACTGATTGCCAGTATTATATGCTTGCTAGTTTCCTCCTGGCATTCCACCTGCTATGAACTTGGTGCTGCCATTCAAAAGGAGACTCAGGTACAGACCATAGGAGAGTTCTTTCCAAAAGCTATTCCAGTACTCTGGATACAGTCCCCACTTTGCTTGAAGTACTTCATCTCAAACAATCTGACACCCAGAAGTCTTTAGTGATACAAGAGAATGTGACCGAAGTAAGTGTGAGAAGGAAAGCTTGGCATGAGAGAAGGATGTTTTCATTTTCTCAGGGAAGAATGAGATGCAAGCTACTATTCACACAACTGTACACACAGCAGGTGAGCAGGAGTGATGGGGCTAGAGCCTGGATCATCAGCTCTCTGATCCAAGAGCCTGTGCAGCAAAGTTCTAGTATTCAAAAGATCATCATAATGTGCTGGGGTAGAAACAGGCATAATCTTAGGGCCCCTTGCAATGTCTATGATATAACACTGGGATTACCAAAGCAGGCAGGACCCCACCTTCGTTGTCCGATATGTGAACAAGGCTGATGTGCCCTGACTGTGCCAGGCTTCTCCCTAAATGCAGTGCATATCCCTGTGTTCTGGTTCCTCTGGGCTTGTGTATGTATGACTTGGTGGTGTGTATGTCCTAAGTCCAGCACGCTGCACCCACTACTCCACCTGCAAGAGTCTTGTTGGGCTCACTGCTTTCTGCTGCACACTTGATTTGCATGTGTGCTGTGGCTGTTAAAGGACTTGAGGAGCCTGCTCACAGGATCTATGATGATAACATTCATAAGGAAAGAATCATTGCAAGGGAAGGATTACCAAGTGCTTCTAATCCTGATCCAGCACCCACCAAAGCCATGTCTGTGTAGAAGAAGACACTCTGCGATTTGAAGTAGCGAGTTGGTCTTGTTTGTGCTTGCACATAGAGGACTGACACAGGGGTCCAAACTGCTTTCTCTTCACCCAGCTCTCACTCAGGCAAACTATTAATTTCACTTTTTAGTTCCTCACAATATGCTAAATGGGAAATCCTAGTTAAAAGAGAATAGGCACCTGAAATCAGTCCACTAAACTGGCAAACACTCGGTCCTGCTGCAAGCCTGAGTCTTGCAGTACAGTGTGCTCTTTCAGCCCTGAGCTTGCATCCTGTGCCTGCAGGGTAGTGCAGAGTAAGCATGAGTTGTAGCGTGCTCTGACTTGACAACAGCCAACCCTGCAGGGGATGATCACAAGCTCCTACTAACTGTGAGCAGAAAGTGACAGGTGGTGGCACTGATCCTGGAGCCCTCATTGCCTCTCCAGGAAGGCAGAGTCAGGCCCTTCGTTTTGCATTACCATGCATCTTGAAAGCATTAAGGAGGTGATGGAATCTCAAAGCAGCTTTTCTTTCTCATCTCTATAGGCAGACTCATTCTTCCGTATGGTTGCTACAAATTATGTGCATTTAAATATGAAATGTACTCAGTGCATTAGAATTCTTTTAAAGCCATGGCACAATCCATATATGCATTTATGTGTAGAAGCGCAAGCACATGCCCGGTCACATGCATGCATGAAGAGCCCATTTTACTTTCCAAATAATTGTTAAACACAAAATCAAGCCTACATTTTAGTCTCCACTGTAATTATAATCAATGTCTTCTAAGAAGATAAAAAGAGAAAAGTGGGAATCAGGAAAAGGGAAATGTTACAAGCCCTTTCATTAGGGTTTTATGTATTTAAAGAATTTACATTTTTAACCAGTGGCAAATTTATTTCACGCTCCATAAGCTCTGAGGATCCTTTGGGATAAACAGCGTGAAAGCTGTCATTTTAGAACAATCATCTATTTTCTGTTGATTGAAAGTTTGCTTTTTTTTTGCCACGGTGTTTTGAGGATGGCTGGAAATATTTGTTGAAGATGGTAATTGTCAAACAGCTTGTTCTGTTTAGAACTGACTTGTTAAAGAGGGCTGCTTCTGTTATCAAAATAGAGGGAATGGTGCCAGTTGATTTCCTTGGGCTGCAGGTTACAATCTGAGACGTCTCAAGCTCCATATGAGGTCCATAACAGCTTGCCCACAGGCCACGTGCAAGGGCAGGGAGGAGAACCTGCTGTGGCTTTCAGAATCTGAGCAGAGGGAGCCTAAATTCTGCGTGGACAGCTGTGGAGACCACTTCTTCGGTGCCTGTAATTTAAGGTCATGGATGGCCAGTCGTTTTCCACAGGAACTAATTGATTACCATGTGGAATTAGTGCATGGCCTAATTCTACTTCCCATCAGACAGTACTTATGTCGCTGCTACTGCAAAGCCAATCTGAATGGAGCTTTGGGGCTTTTTGGTTAGAAAACTCTTTATTCTAAATAATACAATCTAACATCAGCTTGTAGAGGGGCATGTTGGCAACTTTTTATATCCTAGCCTTAGTGCAGAATCAGAAGTGTGGTAGCCGGGAACTGCATCTGACAGGGTAGCATGAAGTAATGCGAACTGCACCTTTGGCTTACCGCGCTGAAGTTCTAGCAGGAGTAGTCTTATTATTGTATCTCTTTTCAGATGTGATGTCTAGTGCTCAGGCCCTGTCTGTGCATCTATTCAAGTGCCTGCTGTCAGTTATAGGGAGCTTCAAATTTCTTGTTGATTAGAGAGTGCAGTTCTATGACTTCCCTGTCTCTGCCTGAGTCCCATTGATTCTGTGTTGGCCATGGGAGCTGAGAGCACCAGGATGTTTGTCCATGTTTTGCATTTTAATAGTGAGAGCTGAAAAATACTTATTGTCTTAACAACTATGACTTTTCTACTAAGTCCAGCAGAAAGGAAGAGGAATAAAGTCAGCCACTCAACTCAGCAATGGCTTTTGAACAGGGTATTAGTTAGTATCTTTGAGATAATCCTACATTAGGGCTGAGGCAGGATGGAACATGAATTTGCCACTTCTTAGCCCAACAATAGTAATCTGCTTTCTTAAAGACAGAAATACCTGGGCCTTACAATGAGTGTAAGACTGCTGTTATTGTGGAGCTATATTGCTAAAAAACCTAATTGAGTTTAGGTGTCCTTGGAGCAATCCCCTTAAACTGAGCTGCTTACTGATGTGTAGTCCTCCCTTAGAAGTGTGTTGTTTGGTGTCCAATTCATTCAGCTTCTTTTTTGTTTGATTTTGGATACTGTGGGATGTGACAGTTCTTTCTTTAACAGCTTTCTTTTTAACTAGTCAGTGTAGAACACAATTATTACGTGTGGTGATGATTGAGACGGACCTTCCAAAAGTCACCAGCAGAGATTGCATGCAATTGCTGTTGTTCTGTGAACCCAGAAGTCATACCCAGGAATAGTTCCATCACAAATGGAGACTTTTATATAGGTTTAAGAGGATCAGTAAGATCTCCAGGCGCTGTTTGGTTGAAACCTGTGTTTCTGATAGACCAATTGCTATATGTTGTTCCCAAATATCCTAAAGGAGCTGACAAAACAGACATTTTGGAAAGCAGTTGCTCTCACTCCAGAAAAAGCATCAATTAAATTCTGAGGTAAGAAAACAGTCTTAATATCATCTTTCATTATTACAAAGCATCCTGAGAACCAAAATATCAATGCAAAAATCAGTAGCAGGATGATCCCATCAGGCTTAGTGCAGTTGCTAAGCAACCCTTCACATTAGCTTTAAGGCACTTGTACTGCGACATGATTGGGATAGAAATCAGAGTTGCTGCTTTCTTCAGGAAAAAATCGTAATGAACATGTTTGGTGGTTTGTGGGAGAGAGGTAAGGAGGCTGATCTAATGTGTACTGCAGCTAAACACAAGGCTTGGAAAGAAACATAACTGCTTCTGTGTTCGGATAGAATCATTTCACAGAAGAGATGGTGTGTAGCCCTTGATGTGTCCTCCCCTGAATAGTACTGAAACAAGACCACTCTGCTGCTTTCACAAATAGATGTTTCAGAAGCTCTTTCATGGAGGAACATTATTAGTCACTATGCTCGTCATACAACAGAGTGATGTACGAATAGTAGCTGTACATACTGTGTACTTGTAGCTAGATGCATTCTTCATGGAGAAGCTTATTCCAGTCACTGCTAGGTCACAATGTAACTGTGATTTAGTCTTTGTAGCAAGTTGTACTAATCTCATGAAGTACATACTGTAGGCAATACACTGACTGCAGCCTACCTTCCACTTACACAGCCAGTAACATACTGCACTCAACATTTAATGGAACTATGGGAGGATGAAGTTGAAGCTAAGTTAATTAAGACCCCTTTTCCTTTATCTTTTTAATCGCTCCTGTTTTCTTTTGTCACATCTCATTTATGGCGCACTCTAAACTGAGTTTCAGAAATGGGGTGTATTTTATTGGGACTGTTAATCGTGTAAAAATGTCATCATCAGTCATACTTACAAAAGCTCTGTGAACTGTTGTCTTGGAACAGTAATAAAATAGGTTTCCTGCTGCAATATGCAGAAAAGATTGTGTCAGCCTTTAGGCACACATGATGAAATCTTGGATCAGTGGACAAGCGAGAAGATCCAAGTCAGATGATGAGCAACAGCATGTGGGAATACTTCAGTTTTTCTCTTCTGCATCCTTTTAACCCCAAGTCTTTGAATTCAACACTATTTGCTACACAGGCACTCTTTTATTGGGAAACATGAAGGGGTTTGCAAATAAGATTGAACATCATTGCTTCTGTGAATAGGCCCAGGGTACTTGTGCACTCCCTTCCTCTGTGGAGACAGTACCTTCCACACTGGTTGCTTCTGTTGCTGGAACAATTAACGTCTTGTTCCCTACCTGGCAATTCATGAATGGAAAATGATTACAGGAGGCAATTACAGTTTATAGTTCCCCCTCTAATGAAATGGGATGATACACATCATCAACCTAAGAAACCAACTGGAAGCTATTTCTGCCTTAATTTCTTACTCTTTTGAGGAAAGTGTGATCAAAGGAGCATCTATTTTTCTTTTGTGTATTATGGATGATGCTTCAGAATTGGTGCTGGTGAGTCTTTGGAATTGCTCTGCCAAGAGGCTGTGGCATGAATCCATGGCCAGCTTTAATGAGATAGTCTTTAATGAGATAGTCCTCGTGCCATTTGCTACACTGATCTTACGTGTGAACGGGGGATTGCTCCTAACTGAAGCAGACTTTTCTGTAAAATGCTGGACTTCTTTTGCTGTAGTGAACTTTCAGCTACTAGAAACATGTTAGAATAGAAACTCTCAGTTTGTTATAAAAGCCTACAGTCATCCCATCTTTTGTAACCTCAAAGTCTTCACTGCATTTCCTTTAAAAAAGGAATAAATAAGAGGCCATGTCATGGACTTGATTCTTCTCTTACACACCTTGATTTCTGTGATTTCTTCTCTTGCCTTATCACCTAAAAAGAAAAATACCTTTGTCAGTGGGTTACTGTTAGCTGATTTATGCTGCTCTTCCCAACATAACCCATTTCAAAAGACAGTATGGCTGTAAGGCTTCCTAAGGACAGCCATGAAATACTTATTTATAAGATAAAAACATTTTTAGGTAGCAGGATTTAATGTTTGTTTCCTGACCTTCATCACTTTTCTTCCTGGCTTTAATTGCACCAGATAAACTCCCCTAGTAGCACATGGAGGTCCAGCTATGCCCTTGGCATTCCCTGTACATGGCTCTGCTTCTAACAGGGGAGTGACAGTGCTTTTGACAGCTTTGCCCTGCAGGATTTTTCCCCGTGGACTATATTTGTACGCTGCAGTCTGTAAGCCAGGAGAATTATTTGCAATGTGAAATTCTCTTTGACTTTCTGATGTAACAGAAAAATTAGCAGAAGTCTCAGTTCAGTAATTTGAAATAAAGACCAAGTCTCCCATGCCATGCTTTAAAGAGCCAGGCAGACACTCAGACAACCAACTGTCTGGCCCAGACATGCACACTGCACTGTATGCTGTGGGTTTATGCCCGACACCACATGTTATCATGAGAGATGAGTGGTGTTGGCTCAAGCAATCCTGCAGGCCAGTATGACGTACTGTAAAATGCTATGGCAAATGCTAGTGACACTCTTGTTGAAGGAAAAGGTTCAGTGGCATTATGCTTTTGAAATGGGACAATTTAAGTATCAGATTTTTAATGAGGTGGGATACGGGAGTTCTGTGTGTGAAATGAGAACAGCCTCCCACACACGTTCATGTAACTGAAGATAGAACAATATAAGAAACCTTAAGTAAACCACAATGGGTCTACACTAAAATCCTTTCTAGATTTTTGCATGAATAAGCCTGTTGTTCAGAGCAACTTATAGCTTTGAAGTTGGAAGTAGCTCTTTGAGCATCCCTGCTGATCGGAAGGGACGTGACCAGGAGTGGGTATGTACTCACATACTAGCGGCATCAAGAAAAAGTGAGATAGCTGGAGCTGCTGAAACCCACACTGCTGGGCTTGGAGGCCACCTTCCACGTCTTCAGCATAACCAAGCACTGTATAATGGCATATCCAGAGATGTATTCTCCTCTCCAGTTTTTACGAAGACTAGTTATGAACAGATTTTGATGTGGAGATCATGCAGCCGGGAACTGAACTTGTATGAGCCATGCAGCTACAATAAATCATCTTAAACTTTTCATGGTGCTTGAAAGTGCTCTGGAGTGGCAGCAGGATAACTGATACTGCCTCAATGATTTTTATGATATGAACAAAGTGAAAATCAAATACATAGAATCTGTCTCAATGTATGACTGTGTATGACTGTAACGTATGACTACGTTTAATGGGATAGAGTTTATTTCTAAGGTACGTTCACACGCCACACACAGAATTTTCTCTTCTCACTCCTTCATAGGACTCCTGATTTGTTCCTGCCAAATGTGAAATCTTTGTTCTGAACCTTCACCTGTGTCCTATGCTAAAGTGCAGGCAGAAACTACAGTACACTTTCAGTTGGACCATAACACTAAGAGTAGAGCTCCTTTCTCCTCTCTATAAACAGCTGAGCCAGTACCCCCTGTCCTCCAACAGAAGCCATGCATTATGCATTGCCACTTCAGAGTTTTCCACACAGAAATATTTAAGATTAGGTAAAAATACAAAGGTGGCAGGGCAGTGCATGGGAAATGTGTATACAGTGATCTTCCAGGCACATGGAGCACATCTCTTGCCTCTGGAAGCAGGGTGAATATGTCAAGCTGTGGAGAGTAAACTGAAGAATTGGAGTGACAAAGGAAATGAAAGGAAAAGAATGTATTAAAGCAAAAGATGATTTGTTCAAACTTGAAGACTCAATCTTCTCCTATTATCTATACAATATGTGCAATGTACGGAATTTGCCAGGCCATATCATAGAATCACAGACTGATTTGTATTGGAAGGGACCTTAAAGCTCAACCAGTCCCAACTGCCTGCCACAGGCAGGGACACCTTATACTAGACCAGGTTGCTTCAAGCTCCATCCAGCCTGGCCTGGTTGCTAACTTCCCTTCAGCAAACTGAGGGAGGGCCAGACTTCTGCATTAATTACTGAGCATAAGGTATGCAGCATCTATCAAAACTACATCCCCTTATGTAGTGACTAAATTGTTCCTGTGTCTGCAAGTGTTTCTCTTAGATATTAAAAAGAAAAAGGCTCTATGCTTAGCTGACCAGTGATTAAAAGATGACCAAGCCAAGCTGCTTCACACTGCAATAAAAGCTACAGTGCAATAGCATTCTAAGAGTAGAATTTAAGAGAAAAGGTTAATGTTAAACTCACAGTTGAGATAGCAACGAATATTAGAGGTGACATGTTGGCCATGAGCTCTGCTTCGGGCTCTGGTGAACAAAAAAAGCCAGCACAAGGTTAGTTCTAACCTTGAAATTAACCTTTTTCTACTTTTTTTTTTTCTTCAGCTGGAAGAAGACCTACAGGCCAAGATGTCAGCTCTAATTTTTGTGTGTATCTCAAATATATCACTTTCACCCCATTTTTATGGTTTGGTCTTTGGAGTTACCCAATATAGAGTGGCTGCTGTGCTGATATTAGTCAGTTTCACTGGGACTAGAGGAAAGATTAAGTATTATTTGTGGGATGCTTTAGAATTCCTGCTTTGTTTCAGCTGAACCTCATTCAGTTGACTTGTATTCACCACACTCTCTTTTCCTGTGGTCCTACCATTTTTTTTCCTGGCTATTTGTTGCTTGTCATTTGCAGTAATCTGATTTCATTTGTTCAGCTCTTGGCATAGTACCCAAATATAGTCAGCTGCTGCAATGAATATGCGGAATTTCTGCAATCTGACTAAATATCAATAGACTATTGAACTTTTATATTACGCATACTTGTAATCAAGTCAACTGCTTGAGAATTTGCACATCTATGCATTTAGAGGTGGAAAAAATAGTCTGTGTTCATGTAATTAAAGTCTAGATCATAATACTTATGCACAAAAGGGCCAAATTAAGGTTTTGCATGCAAGTTTAATTCCAGCACTTCCTCTTTGTTTAGTGCTTGACTTTGCAACCTGAAAGTGATTTGCAATGTCGTTTTTTTTATCCATAATAGCCATGGAAAATTGAGATGCAGAATTGTCCGTGGTCAGTGTTCCTAGCTGGTGAGGTGTTATTAGTCATTAAAGGTGGAATAAGGAAGGGGAAGGAAAAGCTACCAAGCTTTCTCAGCACAAACTTTCTATCAGGATAGGCACTGTGAGGAGTCAATATCAGAGGTGTGAGGGACAGAAGCTGGTAGCACCAGGAGATATAACAATCTAGGGTTAGAGCAAAGTGTGGTCTGAGGAAGCGTAAGTCTGTATAGAGACAGACAGGTAAGGAGAAAGAGAGGACGGTATCAGTGAGGTCAGCCCCCATCAGGAAAGCTACCTAGGTTAGTCATACTTTGCTTCGAGCTCTGGTATCACTTTTCTGTGTTTCCTTCCATGCTTGCTGTTCATCTGATTTTAATTGTGAGCCACTGAGGACACGGACTGTTTGATGTTGTGCATTTAGTGCCCTGGAACCCCAATACAAAATCCTGTCTATCGAACTGAGATGCAAGAACATTGCAAGACAGAAATATATGTCCTTCTTGTCCCCAGCCACACTTACTAATCCTGTCAGTCTACTACATTTCACCAAAAGAGGTGATATCTTTCATTTCTGCCTCTTCATATATTCATGCCAATATCTGAATTTTCTCTACCTTCTTACTAAAGAGCCAATTCTTTCTCTTCAAGTACTCAGAAAGTTGTCCAGTGTTGCAGCCTCATGCCTCCCTGATTGCTATGATCTCCTATGTCATTAGTAAATCTCTGCCACTCTCTGGAAAAGGGAAAGATAAGGGAGTTGTAAAACTACAACCCACAGCTGCTGCCCAAACCACAATGCCATTCATGTCTATGCTCAACAACATGTTTTCTTTTGACTTCAGTTAACATTTTCATCTATGCCTAGATCTCTTACTCATGCAAATGAACAATACCCGAATGAAGTAAGTGGCTTTGTGCCACTTCTACACTCCTGCATCGTGGCCGATTGTGGCAGGGAAGAGATGAAATTTAGTTCATATTGTGACAACCACTGCTGTCACCAGCCATTGTGCTGGCCAAGAACTGCAAACTCGTATTGAAGCCCTGGTACTACTCCTAGCAAGCAAGAGTTGCGTTAAAGGATGAGAGGCACAGAGCTGTGTATGCTGTTTTGTCTTCACCTATGGAAATGTACGTTGCAGGGAAGTTCTCTCGTCAAAGGCCAGACATTCATTGCTGACTTTGTAATATCACCAGTAGAAAATATGCCTTTGCCACCAAGAATACAGAGTCTCGGTCCTCCAAATGGCTCAGCTTCTCACTGTATCTCACTTTCCACTCATTGTTCTCCCTGTTCCACTATAGATACTACCAAACCAGGCATGCCCTTAACCTTTTGTCTCCATGTCAAATACTGGGAGTGGGAAGAAGAAATAAATGGAGAAGTGGGTTGGGGTGTGGAGATTTGGTGGAGAATATGGGGGATAAGAAGGACAAGACAAGGAGGGAACAAATGCTACATAATAATGTATGAGCTACCAATGTATCCAACCCTGTGCCTCACAGATTGTGAATCCCTTTTGCTTGGCACCTCCTGTTCCCTTCATAAAGACCCAAATGGAACGCACCAGCTAAGAAATACAGACAATATTCAAGCTCCCAGCTAGGCAGAATGTATCTGATACATCACCAGCTGGTGGTACTGCAGCTCCACAGGCGCCTGATGCGGAGTTTTTGGTGGGTTTGGGATGGGTATTTTTGTTAGCAGGGGGATAATTGATAAGATCCTTCTTACCAGCTACAGGACCATTTCACTTGATTAGCATTAGCATCTATTAGTGGCTACTTGTACCATTTGTTGTACCATTTCCTGCCTTTCAGTGTGATAGCCTCTATTTAAAATACTTGAGTCCAGGAAGGTGTGATCAGCTTCTCTCTGGTATGTGACAAGCTTACTCTCTTTCCTTTGTTTTATGCCCTAGTTTGTTTTCTAATTCAGTTCTGCCATGAGGAGCCACTTCCTCCTTGTGATGGAGAAGCTGTAATGATAATTGTCTTTTGCAAAGCAATTCAAGGTAACTAATCAGAATAATGATAGCAGCAGCTGCAACTTCTAATGAAGTTAGGAACTGTCAACCTCACGGTGATCATTGTCTTCAAGAAACAATTTCAGTCCAATAAATTATTATAATCAGTGTACCATGGGCCTGGCATTCTTTGCCACTTGGAGGGAGGTGCATAGGAGTTCAGTCCTTGCTGGTTTTTGTATCAAAGGGCTTATATCTAATATTTATGGAATTGTGCCTCTGCACTAAAACACCATCCTGAAAACAGTGGAGCTTGTGCTCTGCCCAATGTACTGTGCTAGATAGTTTCAGCAGCCCTCACCCTCAGAGGCTCACATATGCAATGCTTTCAGCTGAATTACTTCAAAAACTATGAAGACCAGACTTACGTGGGGCACGCAGGAGAAGCTGACCAAGGATCAATGTCTTAACTGGTGTAACTGATAGAAGAGTTAGGAATGGAAACAGGCAGGCTGGGAAAAATAACCGAATTTGGAAATTGTCGTTGCATTGTGTCTTTAAAAGTGGAAGGATGTTCATACTATCACCAGAGAAGTGTCCTTATGTTGTCCTAAGTTGTTAAGTTTTGTTCATACTATCACCAGAGAAGTGTCCTTATGTGTTAAAAGTCCTATATTGAGCTCTAGATCTTGGGCCTTGTGTTAACTTTGTTAAACTTGAAAAGTGGTCCTCATGTGTTACCAAACAGCTTTCCTGTACCTCATGAAAGCCACACAGGGCATTTTAAATGTGACCTCCTAGCAGTCCAGAAATGTGAATGTTGATTTCTCCCAAACGCTGGAGCAGGCTAAGGGACCACAGCAACAATACTGAACACTGCAGTGCCAAAATACAGCAGTTCACTGGCAAAACTGCTCCGAAAGACGTCCCTGATCAGCCCGCCTGCAGAGCTGCTGCTCTTGAGGGAGGAGGGTGGTATCTGAGTTTTCTTTTAGTACTTCTTTTCCTGCTCTTTGTTGGATAGGGCTTGTTTCCATGGGTGGCAGGAGCACAGAAATTCTGTAGTCTATTCAAACCTTCTATCTGTGTGTACTGCAAGATGTCTCCAATTTACAGCCCAGATTGCCATGATAAATGCTTCACCCCTGGGTTATGCATTGGGCGCTGCCCTTTGGAATGATGCAGCTTAAACTGCACACAAATAGAGACATTTGCCTGTTTAGTAGAGGCTAAAGTGAGTATTTCTTCTGCATTGCCTTGTGATGCTGAATTTGCTTTGAAATCCTAAATGAGGCTGTTTCCAGTGTAAACAATCTGTCTTTAGCTGGAGGTACATACAAAAACGCTTTGAGGAAGTTCCTACTGCTCTTGCAGTACCATGCTGAGAATATTTTGTGCTGTTCCCAGCAGATCTTACCATTATTTCTGTAAATATTTGCTCAAAGGAATAGCAAACAACATTTTGGAAGGCTGTAAAAGCATTATTCAAAATCATGGTTAGTATTCCAGGAATGTCCTTTAGAGTCACTATCTATTCTCCCCTAGCTACTTCTCTTTATGGCAAAATTATGTGTGAATCTGAACCCAGTTTCTGTATCAAAAAAAACCAACCAAAACCCAGACCAAAAACCAAAACAAAAAGGTGTACAAATTCCCGTACAAACATACCTATTATCTGTATATATGCAGCTATATCTAAGGACTAACCACTCTGTTAGCTGCCATACTGGAAATAGGAGAAAGCTATAAGTGTTCAAGGCCAGGTTGGACAGGGGTTGGAGCTACCTGCTCCAGTGGAAGGTGTCCTTGCCCATGGCAGGGTTGGAGCTGGATGAGTTTTAAGGTCCCTTCCAACACAAACCAGTCTGGGATTGTGTGATTGATGATTCTGTGTTACATGAACAGAAGGAATTACTTTTCCCTGAGAACATACAATATGATTAAAGGTAACATAAGGATTTAAACTGTAATCAAGGGAGAAAGTGGTCTCCATTTTCAGGCTGAAGATTGGGAAGTAGCTTGCACATGATTATACCAGTAGTCTGGCAGACCTGTGAGCCAGAAGTCAGTCTTGAGTTAAGTCCTTCAATGGCCGTATGTGTTTGCGTTAGAACACTTCCTTCCTTAGCAAGGATATTGTGTAAGAGAAAAAAGTAATGTGTTCTATTCAGCAATTCTGTAACACTGCATAGCAGCTCACAATAATCTATAGACTTATAAAAGGTTCTCTGATTTATTTTTAGCTTTACCTTAATTGATTCAACTATCATGAATAGACTTATAAGCATGAAACTGTTTTCAAAAGGAAAGTAAACTCACTAATTGCTACCCTGTCATTCAAATTAAATCTAGACATAGGAAAAAACAGCCCATCTCAGATGTGGTGATCCAACCAAAGAGCACCAGTGGTTAAATTTCAGAACCCTAAACTGAATCCCCCGCATTCACATCCAAGTAATTAGGTTCTAATAATTTTCACAATACTGTTTGACTTGTTGGAGGTGCAACTTGTGACGATCAGACTTTCAAACTTGTAGAATTGCAATTACCATGGTTAGAAATTCATTTAAAGTCTTTAATGAAAGCTGAGATTCCCATGTAATCACTTAGCTCCAGTAGATGGATTTTAAGAATTATACCACCATTGCAGAACTTGTAGTACATCATGAAGGCTTAGGAATTCATCAGTGAGATCACTGATAAACTGATTGCAATTGCTGAGCCTTATCATTGCTGGGGAAAATTCACCCCGATGGGAGGGCAAAAGAAACTTGGCTGTTATCTGAGAAGCTATTTCTGCTTACAGCAAAGCTAATGTAATGCTCTGCCTCCTACTCCCTTTCTCTTTGGAACAGCTGGAGCACCATCTATGTTCTCTGCAATCTTCCCTTTCCTGAGGTCCCTCTCCAGACCCTTTCTGTCAACTCTGCAGCTGCTCCCACCCAGGCAGTTGTGAAGCCCTGTTGTGGAGCAGTGGGGGAAAAGGGTTTGGTAGCCCAACTAACCTCTGTGATTCTCATCTGGTTGTCTTCTCTCTCTAACTCTTATAGCAACTCCCTAATTACAGCACTGCTGTTAGGATGAAGGTTTTTTAAGCATTCTGACATCTTCCCAAGTCTGGTGAATAGATCTAATAATTAACAATGGGATTTTTCTATTCCTGCCCACCAGCATCCCCTTCACTGACTGGTGCTTGTGATCCTATTATTATCTGGCATATTCTAACAATGTTCTTCTTTTCAAAGGATTTTGAAGACTACAGCAAAATATCAGGGAAATAATTCAAGTGTATGAGCTAATGTCAGAGAGAAAGGACAATGGACCTTATGTTCATTTTACCACATAAGCAATCCCGAAGTGTTTTATGTCTTAACATACCATTCTCTAGTAGTAACATAATAATTGTACATGCCTGTAGTCAGAGCTGGGATGAAGTATCCTCTGTGTTGTTGTTCCTACACACAGATTAAATTGGAATAATTTTTGTGGATAGCTAAGCACTGTGTTAGTGATTTCAAATGATAGGGTTTTAACATATGCTGTGTGGATTCCACTGGTTTGATTCCTCATCTGCTTACAGTGCTTATCCAAGTATCTTTTAATTCAGAATCACAGCCTAAGTCTTCCAGACTAGCAAAAAGAACGTACTGTATGTGCTAAATAAATATTAAACATCCTAAATAAATATTAAACATTGAACTCTGTGCTGCACATTTGATTTCAGAAAGCAAGAGCATGCAAGACCTTCTAAAATATCATAGAGGAAATCAAGCACACAAACTCTATTTTTAAAGTTATTTCAGTTGTTTGAAAGTTGTTTGACTCAACAGTTTATGCAGTGAGGCAGAGAAACAGAAGTGTATGGGTTTACCCATTGCTCTTGTCCTTAACAGTGCCACCTTGTCACCTGTGTTGCCTCTGCATGTGCTGAATTGGTCCAAGGAAGTTGCCCTCCCAGCCACATGCCAAGCTTGTAATTCCTCCACACCTCAGTGTAGGAGGGAAATTAAGTAAATTAAAAAAGTAGGAGTACTTCTTGTTTTGAGTGCTGTTATATATATATATATATATATATATATATAGCTAAAAATACCATGCAATGTAACTTGCAAATAGGAAAAAAAATCGTGCATGAAACAACTGCATCCTCTCTTACTATGTTGTACAGTCTGAGCCGTCTAAAATCTTCAATGCAAGGAAGAGAGCAAAGGTTTCCTGAGTCCAGACTTATCCTTATTTCAAGCGACACAAGTCTGCACTAATTCCACAGACATCAGACTAGATTTTTAGGATGGAAATTCATGAGAAAGATCGGAGGTCAAATGAAAGGTTTACTTTTCTGCCAATCACAAATCCAACTTGTGTAAGTGTCCTTATGGGTAAAACTTCCAGCAAGTTAACTAGAAATTTAGAATTATATGGGGGGTGGGTCCAAATACGCAGAAATTTCTTTATATTCTGTCTACAGAAGGAAGAGAAGGTAGTCTGAACTAAAACGGGATCTCTTCCCCACAACAAAAGGGCTGCTACAGTGATGCAATCAACTTCTAACAGTGGTTTCTAGGGCCTTGGCTGTCTGACTCCAGTCTGTTTAAAGGACAGAGGATGGAGCTTTGTTCATATGCATATATGCTTCTCCTCCTTTGAGACTAAAAATAGGAGGACTTTTCTCTGTCCTGACAAAGCTTTGCATCTGAAAGAGTTCTCTGAGCTCGTGACCTTGCTACATGTGAGTGAACAAACACAATTGTTGCTCTTATCATTTTTACATCAAGCTTTCAGCAGAAGTTGAACAGTTCCTTGAGTTTGAGTTGTTCTGGTCTATCATCAAAAGAGGTGGTTCTTTGACAGAGCAAATGCCAGCAGATTGCAAATGAGGTCAGTTCCCTTTGTTTATATCAATATCTTATAGAAGGGACACACCGCTATAGGGAATTACTGATCAGTGGAAATGAAGGCCCTGGTTCAACTCTCCTTGAATTCACTGGTGTGAGGTTATTTGAAAAGCTGAGAGGAGACCGGCACAGAGAAAACTCTTTCTGCAGTCTTTGCAGATCACTTGCTCACCTCCAGATGCATGTTCAATGTGCTCATTAATCATTCCAAAAGCTTTTTATCCATGGCAAATGAAGGATATTGCTTTGTATTGTAAACGGGATACATCAACCCCCCAGAAGACAGAATTTACAACATTGATTGTAGGGCGTTTAGGAGTTAATATACAGCAGTTTGAAATGCATGTTCTGTTAAATTATGCTCAAATCAGCTTGTATGTGGTGAATGTAGGCCTTTCCTAGCCTGGAGGTTAATTATCTACATGATGTTAGTAAGACTAGATACAGTACCACTGGCAATTCAACAGCTGAAGCTGATGTTAATGGATTTGCAAGGAGCAGTGGGTACACTCAGGCTTATTAAGCAGGGAATGTATTTCAGCACTTTGGAATGGAGAAGCTATACAGAGCAGTATGGAGCAGGTAGCTGATAACTGAAAGAAAAATAGTTCTTGATATGTGTCTGAATACAAGAGAAGCACCAGAAGTACAATCACTGAGTATGTCTTACAACAGTTTTATTTTTCCAAGAGTGTAATTTTCTGGAACATTAATGTGAGTTCTTTTATATATATGTAGAAACTGAGCCTATGTTCTCGAAGGAGAAACTAGGACAACTTTTCTGAAGCCAGAGGCATTTTGGAGGCAATTTTTCCGTTAAATGGAAAGGGTGTCGACACTGGGATTGCCGGTATTGTATTGAGATCCAGCATTACCTATTTAACATTCCCCTGGTGCTTTTTATGTAATTTACATAATTTAGTATTTTGTTGCTTATTAACATGAAAGTGAGCAATCACTAACACCATGGATCCTAGTTTTTCAGAGACTGCAAAGGGCTGTAGATGTTCAGTGGCTCTCTAGGGTAGCCACTTGCAATGCTGTTGCTCACGTCTGTACTGTGATCTGTACTCTCTCAGGGCTTTAAGCTTTGTAACTTCAGCTTAGACTGCACCAAAAGAATGGATCCTTTTGAGAGTATGTACATTCTACCCCTTTTTTCAGAGAAGGCAGCAAACTTTGCTTTTGATTCTTATCTTTTATGCTTTGCCTTCTTAATTAAAACATTTGACAGGGCCATTCTCTTTTTGTGCTTCTTTAATTCTGAAACCACCATATAGAAAGAAATCACTGATGCACTTGGATTTGTGTCCAATAATGAAATTGAAACCTTTCTGCTGTGGCAGTCTTCAGGTCTCTATCTTCCAGTATTATTAGGAGAAGAGCTAAGCTACACATGAGGTATTGTTTCTCCTTAGATAACAACCCAGCAGACTGCAAATGCAATGAAACTCACTCCAAGAGTTTTTCTGTAATATGTCTCAATCTTATATCCTAAAAATAACACTAGGAAATTATTGAGCTATCATCTTTAGCCACCTTTATGATCTATTTCTTTAACACTTTGGATCTGAGAAGGTCAAAGGTTTTTACAAGCATTACCCAGCCAGTGCAGATAACCCATTTGCAGTTATTCAAGGTCTTAGAGTGGAAAAAGTGCATGTATTCTGTCCTTCCTCTGCCCCCCTTTGGTATATACATCCACAGAATGTACACTTGCCACTATAATGGCAATACTCCAAGGCACTAAAAATATGGCCCCGAGGTTTTTGGGCTGTTAGGTCAGGTTAGGTTTCCAAAGTAATTTCTGTAGTGCATTCTTTTGTTTTTCCATCCTCTCTCCATCATCTTGATTTATCTGAACCTGAACTCCTTCTTCTTCAACAAACAGCAAAGTGATTAAAATGAAAACTAACCCCAAGCCTATCACTCCCTCACCAGTGTTTCAACAATCCTTATACAGGTACATTTGTACAGGAACTGCATGTGAGGAATAAATTGTTGGTGCAGTAGAATGAAGTCATTTATGCAAACATGCTGTTAGGCACTTTGTAAGTCACATGCTTTTCTCTCTCCATGCAGTCTAGGGCATGGACCAATGAGAAAGATGGGCCTCATTTCAGACAAACTTTTCATCTAGTATTTAATTAAATTCTGGGCCTTTTGTAGAGATATCTTTTAGTTGTGGTGTATGATTTGAGTTGCCAGTGTTTGTTCTTTAAATTACCTCCCAGCTTACTGTGAAAAATGATAGCAAAACTTGAATAGATTTTGGATTACAGCAATACCTGTAGTGCTTTGTTTATTATAGAATATTATCACATTCAGTACCATGTGCTGTATCCTTGCTTTGACGCTACGCTGGTGTAAAATCCAAGATACTCTTCCAAAGCAAATGGAATAAGCCTTAGACTTGTATTGCCATCATGAGAGAATAGCCTTACCCACCTGAACTATCTTAAGGATGATTTCATAAAGGAAAAGCTAGATGAATTTGGAAGTGTGGCCTTAAGAGGTATGCAGAGCTGAGTCCTTGGTCAAGTCTGGCATGCATTTCATGAGAATGCCTCCATTCCAGCCAGAAATTTTTATTGCCCCCTCTCCCTAGTCCTCAAATCCCTTGACAACCAATTTGGTATAGCTCCAATGGTATGTGATCTGGTGATAGGAGAAGCTGCTTCTTTAGAATTTGGTCCTGAGATGTATTTTTCCTTTGATACTCAAAAAAAGACTATTACTGTATGAGCATCTTGGCTGGCTCCAACCCTTTGGAGCTCTTCTGAGCTTGGTGTCTGTCTTTCCCAACAGCAGGGCTGCTTTCCTCCTGCCAGATAGTGTATTTGGCATGTGTTTTGCCTGATGACAGTCTACTGTAGCTAAGGGAACAAAATCTCCTGAACTGATTACTTCTGAATACATGAGGTGCAGCACAAAGAGGGAGCTTTCTTTTGGTTATCTCTGTGCTTCAGCAATTTTCCTCCTGGATTTTGTTGTTCTGCCTTTGTTCCATCTACCTGCCGTGCGGTACAGAGCAGTGCTTTGAGGGAAAGGTTTGCCCACAAGTGTAATCAGCATTTTCTCCAAACCAATACCTGCCTGAGCTATTCTGCATTGTGTCTTTAATTGTGTCTTTATTCTGTGGCTCTTGCCATAAAAGAATACAAAAACTCAACACATCTTCCTTTAGCTCCCAGCCCCAGATAAATAGGTTTTGCTGTACTAATTATTTATACATTGCCACACGCTATGATGATTGACTTCTTATCTCAGCTGCTTCAGCAGTAACTTTCACAAATAAGGATGGCTTTGTGTCTATAGAGGACCTATTCACATAACCTTATTCATATTTCTAATAGGTAACTCCGTGGTATGTAGTTAACGCTTGACCTGCCAAACTTGTTATAGGCTGATAGAGACCTTAACAAAAGCACAATAAAACTCCCCTGCTCTTCACTCCCATCTGATTTGTTTGGAGAGGGAATGCATGTCTCTTCAAGACACAGTATCTACCAGGGCAAAAGCAGAATGGCTTGACTAAACCAACAGGAAGTGTACTGAAACTCCTTCCTCCCCGCAATATCAGATATATCTGCAATGAATTTCAAAGCAATAAGCTTCTACCTTTGTAAGCATTCTGGTGAGCTAGACTGAGAGCAATGTACATGAAGTCTTTCTGCACTGATATTGAAGTTTCTGGAAAATTTTAGCTTACCAATTGTAATTTATTTTCTACAAGTACAGTTAGCATATGACTGAGGCCTGCTTAGAATAAAAATGTTTGGTTTTCTATTAATTTTCAATGTCTTCTTTGTGCTGAGATTTTAAACAAGAAAAGAAAAACAAAGCCACTGGCTATCTCACAGAGTGCATAAGATGCATAATGGGGTGTGACATTGTTCAGTGACTTCATGGTATTTTCTGAGGAAGGTATTTGGGTGTACTGTGGTCAAAAAGGAAATATGTTCCCATTCCCTCACATCATGTGTATCTAGATTCCAGCTTGGACACCTTGCTGTATATTACACATGGGTATACATGCCTGGCTGTCAGTCACCAACAGTGGCCTGTGTTCAGGACAGGACTCCTTCCCTCTCAAGTTCCCTTAGGGTTTCCAGAAGGAGGTGAGGCAGCAGTCCCGCATGGAAGATGAAAGTGCCAGGAGGCTGAGCACACTTCTGTTTAACAGTCCTCTGGTCCAAACATTACTTTGTTTCCCCACCTGAACATTCGGATGCACTCCCATCTAAACAAAGATGGTGTGCTGTATGTTCTGGTGGCACTTGATTATGTTTAAGAATCCTTTGCTGTAAATCTCAGTTTCAAGTTCCAGCTGTTTGCTGATGAAGTTCCCTAAAACACCACTGTAAGGGCCCTTGTGTTTCAGAGAAGACCGCTAGCATTGTTACCTTTTGTATCGTTTGTTTAAAGCATCTAAAGTTTGTCCCTTGCAGCAAGGTAACTTCATGTAACAGACACAAAAAACATTTGTAATAGCACCAAACCAGCCAAAGAGCTGATACGGAAACATGAACATCAGCATGCATTCAGTTTAGCACAAAACCACCTTCACACAGCATCAAGGAAAAGATCATTGATCTGAAATTCAGGCTCAAAATACTCAGTGCAAAAAGGCAGTGGACTCTGATTTCATTCACAGAAACTATTACCCCAGCTGAAATTGATATGTTTGGCACAAAGATTTGATTGCTATATTGAATTTCCGCTTTCTATTTGCCAAACACCACTGTGGAAATTAATGATGAGGAAATTTGTCTGTCACCCTTTCCCATTAGCAGCCACTACCATGTTTCAAGATACCTTGGGAGAGACTGTGTTTGCAAGTTGCATATCAGCCTGGTGTAATAGCCCAGCACCAGCTGTATGTACCTTATTGAGCCTCTTTCTTTGTTGTGCTATGCCTTTTGCAGGCACTGGCATGGCTACAAGTCTAGATCAAGATGATAATGTGATGTCAGTGTTCAGAGACAAATAGCAATGGAAAACACCAAAATATAGAAAATCAAGACACTTAGTCCTCAGTTCTCACAACCATGCAGAGCTTGCAGATGCAGCTATAGAAAACCTCTGCGAGAGAACATGAAGCTGCTGTTGCTATTGGTTTTTAATTCAGAGTAGGCAAAGATAAGGAAAAATCAACCTGGTTGCTTTATGTTGCCCAGTGTACCTGCTCCTGTCTTTGAGCTCCACAAAGATTGCTTAGGAACCTAAAGTAGTTCCAAGAACAGGTCTTCCCTGAGTCACCTAACCCAGAGCTAGAAAACGCAAGCATGTTAAAACAACCTTTGAAGCAGATGTGAATGCTCTCTGGTGTATCTGAGCTGCTGCTGTTGAATTGGCACAGATCCAAGCTCATTAGACCTGCTAAGCTCTAGTCCTGTACACTCCTGTACATTAATTGTGTTAATGCAATTGCACAACTTCTAGATTCAAGCTGCTTCTCATGTGCTGTGGCTCTGTGTGCAGGAACAGCACCTTGCCTCCCTTGCAGCAGGCAATGCAGATGCACCAGTGGAAGAGTTTTTGCCCGGGTCCAGAGCAGCAGTGTGGGAGAGCAGAGCTGTGGTTTGGGCAGTCCCATGCAGAATCACTGCATGATCTGGAGGCCTCAGCAACTGCTGAGCATGTTCCAGCACCAAAAATGGAGAAAGCAAAGCTGGTTTCTTTGGTCACTGTTAAAAATGAATTTCCCAATCTCACTTAGCTCTGCCCCTCATCTTGATCTCAAGGTTTTTTTCCCAACTATTTGCCCTTGATGATGTTTATGGCAAGTTACGGTTATTTTGGTTTAACTATGAATTGAATCATATTATACTGACTTTAAAATTCAGAGTTTTGTCTGCCACACCAGGAAAGTATTAAGAGGAATCGTCCTCATCCTTGATGGAGTTTAATTTTTTTTTTGTCTATCAGTGTTTCTCAGACAAGCCAAGTGTCACATTGAGGCACGATTTACATATTCATGATATAATTTGTATTCAGTAGCATTGTTGAATGCTTTCTGGACAGTTTTTCATACTAAGAAGTGTTTAACTCAAGAGACTATGCAGGTAACCTGAAAAATGAAAGCCTACCATCATTTTTGCAAAATACTACTTGTAAGTCCAAAATAAATTTACTTGCACAGCACAAAATACCCTTTTTACAAGAAAATAACTAGGACTGCCCTTTTCTCAGAGATGCAGTTATTTTTCTGCTGCTGCATAACTGTATCTCAAATAGCTCTTGGACAGGGGATGTGACTGAGGCAGTGCTGCCAGAGCTGGCTGCAGGGTCATTACTGTTGTACCTGTTCATCTCCTCATGCACAACCACCTCTCAGTCAAGACCCACAGCCTCATCCCTGAATGTCATTACAAGCCATGTGTCTAGTCTGTCCTGCCTTACTCTGAGCCATACGCAGCAATAGGTTCATGAGCAGTAGAAGAAAGTTATTACATGCACTCACGAAGGTCTACTACATAGCTATAAATGCAGGTTCCAGCACAGACCAGCCTGTCGCTTTACCATGACAGGCATTTCTGACTATGGGCTGGGACAGCAAGAAGAGTTATAGGAAATGAGGGGAAGAGGAGTAGCATTGCAAAGCATCCTGACTCTGAAGACAATGAGCTGTGGTAGAGGAAAATCCCTGGGCTATTCCTTGCACCCTAAGAAATGTCTGGGCATAATCCATTTTAAAGAGAATACAAGAAAACGAACCTAGTTTAAAATATATAAACTAACCAGCTTTTCTGTGACCCTGTCTAAAGGCATCCCCACTATGCGTTACTCTGTTTTATGGTTGGATCTTCTGACGAGAACTCTCCTCTCAGGTGACCATATGTTCAGCAACCCTGATTCAATCTGCAATTGCTTCTGCATGTAATTTAGCTACCTGCTTGCACACACACTCGCAGTCCCATTTTTTTCCCTTGTGACTGACAGAAAGTGGGGGTCTCCTTTCAGAAGCAGGTTAGTATTAAACAAGGAACGTGCCAAAAGTAAAACCTCTTAAAAGCCTTCTATTTGGTTGCCTCCCAAGCCACAACAGCTGTGGTGGGTGATTAGCTTCATGTGGTGACAGTTGCATGTTCATCCAGCTTTATTGTGCGTTTGTTTTCTTTCAGACATTTGCCCTTGCTGAGACTACAGCTGTGTGTGCCCCATGTGGACCCACCACTACAGACATTGCCCCTGGAGGGAAAGCAGCCAGCCACCCAGGAAGGATTACCTTCTGCCTTTCCATGCCTCCTGGAACCTGCCACCTTCTCCACTGTGAGTTCACTGAGCTCTGCTCCGCAGAAAGCACAACTGAACACTGATATCTCCACGTCACTCTCTCCAGGTGGGAACGTGTTTGGTGGTCTATGGAAACAGATGGCAAGGCAGGCACTGTCTCTTTTGGAGTAGGAGGGGGGAACACTGCGGTATTTGTGACCGCACTGCAGTCAGAGGAGTCAAGGGTACAGGTGTCTTTCTGTCCATACCCTGAGCTGCATGTTAGCTAGTTGTACCAAATGACAAGAGGTGATGCTGTCACCATGAAGAAGAGGTTAGAGCAGTTCCTTTTTTTTACAAGTACTGGCACGTTTTCTAGCCTGAATTTCTTACTTCACACCCATTCCTTTCTTCAGGCCAATATCCTTTTCTATAATTCATAGAACCACAGACTGGTTTGGATTGGAAGGGACCTTAAAGTTCATAGAGTTCCAAACCCCTGCCACGGGCAGGGACACCTTCCACTAGAGCAGGTTAATCCAAGCCCCGTCCAACCTGGCCTTGAACACTGCCAGGGGTGCACAGTTCTTGCAGTGCATAGTTCTTGTAACTGTGTTTCATAGTTACAGTCATAATCTCCCTAAAAGAAACGTTAAAAAGGCTTCAGGAGGCTGTATGGGACTGGGCACCCAAAGACCTGGGCTGGTTCTGAGCTGGGAAGAACACTGAACTTGTTAACAGCTTTCTACTTCTGAAAGGGAAACAAAACACAGATCCTTGCCCCAGCTGTTTGGAGCACTTTGGAAGTTCTGATAATGTTGGTGGTACAATATCAGACTGAAGCAGATAAAGCAACACTGGTCCCAGGGTGCCATTAGGTCCCAGATATGACAGCAGTGTCATGTCCCCATCACCAAAGTCCCCCATATATGCCTAACAGCTTTCAAAGATAAACCTGTTCCTTGCTTCTTGTACCCAGTTGGTGTTCCCTGTTGCAACTTCCACTATGAATGGATAGGGAAATGGAAGTGGTAGGTGAGCTATCAAAATGACGGTTACCGGATCTGCTCATGGATTGACAGAGCTGGGAAAGTTTGATGTCCAAACAGTACAGCAGTTGTATAGGAGTAAGCTTGTCAATCAAGTACTGTATGTTTTTACAAGAGTAACTCTTTGACTCTATCAAATGGCTGCACTTTTCAGCTCATTCTGCATTAAATGAAGTGACAGGCTGTTGCTTTAGAACAGTGGTATAATATTCTAACTCATTCTCCTAGCCCAGCCTGTCTTTCATAGCCACACCATGGCTTTGTTCACCCCTTCCTTGGAAACATGGCTGGTTCAGGTTCACCACTGAGCAAAGACTTTTATTTCAACTTTTGGTTCAATTCAGTTCACAGTTTTGCAGTTCTTTTGTCCGCTGAACTCCCCAGCACAGCCCTGCTGCACTTACACTGACATTCACCCACTACTCTGTTAACATCTCATTAAACTGCACCCCAACAGTGGCTTTCTCCTTACTGCTGTAAGGACAAACGTTTGGAGAATAATGACTTCTATTTGCATAACTCCACTCATACAGATATCTTAGATAATAACTGCTCAGAACAAACAGGAATACCTACCCAATCCAGCTGAGGTGGCAGGAGAAAATGAGGTGGGCACGATTCAGTACATGGGGATGGTCAGAGACTGACTGATTCAGCCTGATGCTAATAATTACTCTGCTGTAAGTTCTCTAAGGGCATCTTACTACACTGAATTTAACTCCTTTCCTTTCACATTTCAACTTAATTTATCCTTACTTATTGATCTAAAAAATGTTTACTGAATTTCCTCTAAATGCCTAATGTTTCATACTAAAAACAGCAAATGTTTGCCCTGGCACTGGCAACTTCTCCCGTCCTTCTATGACTGACATGCACTGAGGTTTGGGGCAAATTGTCAGTAAAGCAGCACAGAGGTACCAGCCTCTGGCAAAGAAAGCAAGAACTATCAGAGCCCTGTAGGGACAAATGTGCTCTACAGTCCTATCTTCCTATGGACAGACATGACAAGAATATATCTTCTTTCATGCATACCTGCCTTTCCTGGCTTTTTTCTGCTCCTGAGCAAACCTGCTATAACTGTGAGTGTGAGCTCTGAGCTCACAACAGCCACTGCCCAGGAACACCACAAATCCTGGTGCCCAGCAAGTGCCATAGGTTTTACTGGGGGGTTGAGGAGTACTTTTATATAGGAACCTTTATGAGCTTTACTTAGCTTTCCTTAGCTCCTCCACCTTTTTACTGTAGACTAAACCCTAATAGCAGAGAACCTGCAAAACCAAGGAGAACTGTGAAACTGCTCAAGGCCACCAAATGGCCTTACAACTGAGAGATGGCAGTGCCATGCCAGGCAGTGCTGGGGTCACTGGCAACCCCACCCCGCCTCTACCTTGCCTTTGCTCTGGCATGAGTTGAGCACAGTGTTTGTATGTAAAACACAGGAGCGCTTTCAGTGGCATTTCAGTGCTTTCAGCTGTGACTGTCCCACCGGGTCAGACTGTGGACGCTGTTCCAGGAGCCTGGTACTGTTTGGCTGATTATAAGCAAATGGTTACTCAGGAATTAAATCCCTTGGACAAAACTTTCAGTCTTATAATTCTGGGGGAGCTCGCTACTCCTAAGTCACTGACCACCTCTTAGGCATTATGGTTTGAAAGACATGCATGGTGTGAGGGCCTCATTACATGATCTTCAGAGCACTAAATTAATCTACACACAAGAAGGTTTCTGTAGAAATCAACCCGTAGGAAGCATTTCCTTTATGAACTCCTATGTAAAGGGCCACTGCTTCTACTGTAAATGCTAACAGGATTTACATCCAAAGCTCCCCCTTCTGCTGCCTGCCTTCTAAACTGTTCTGGCTTTGCTTCCAGCTTTCTCCATCTTGCATGTGTAGTGCTTTGGCTTTCCTAATTCTTTCCTCTGTTACCCTGGCTTTCCCTGCAGCACTGTCGTCTGCATGGGAGTGAAGCTGCCTCAAAGCCCCAGGAAGCCTAAAGAGCAGGCAATCCCTCACAGGAGCATCCTTTACCAAGGAGCTCATTCCATTGCCATCAGACATAAAGGAGAGGTCGCCTTCCTCACTTGTTACCTCTGAAAATACCACAAACAATTGTGATCAAAAAGGCAGAAGAACAGGTTAAAGAAAGGAAGAAACAAGATGTAATTGACTGTAACTCAGTGGTCAGAGGATGTGGGATACGGTTTTTCCACTGTGGAGGGTGGGTCAGTATTTGTTTTCTACACATTTTCTAATTCTGGTTACATCTTTGTCACTTGCTCTTTTCCTCAGCCACTTCTCAATGCTGAAAGTGCTGGAGAAGTAAAAAAGCTACAAAACATGGCATTTCCCATTCCATCTCACATGCTTTTAAAATGCTTCAACTTTGATTCTTGCAGTAACTATAGTTTATAATTGTGGAGCATTTCAGCAGAATACATTCGTGCGCATTAAATCCCCCAGCCTCCTGCAGGCCCTTGGGGGATGCAGCAGACAATGTGTGTCACGGCTGGGTACACTGAAGCTGTGGCGAAGGCAGGCAAGCTGTACAGCTGAGATCCTAATGCCAGCATCTTAAGTTCCTGCTCTTTCTGGGACTTTAAATCCTTTTCAGAGCAGGAAGTAGATTGAGGAAAGAAGCCTTTCATGCTTTAAGAAGTAGTTTGTATTCATAATACTACAAACAACAGGGCAATGCAGGGCAAAATGCAGTGAGAAGCAAAGGCACAGGACATTGACTTCAAAAACTACTGCAGTACCGGAAAGCAGAAGACTATTTCCCTGCTCTTTCATTTTGACTTGCTTTGACAACCTCATTTCATCCTAACGTCACAGGAAATCACAGTCCAATTTTTCTATGGCTCACTGTTAGACATAAAGAGCCCTATATATGTTTCGCATGTTTTGTTTCAGAATAGAACAGAGTTAATATTTATAGGCTTTGCCTAGCAGGGGCTGCCTAGAGCACCAAAACTGCCTGCTAAGTCCCCTCCCAATTAAAACAAAAATGGATAGGTTTTACTATTCCTGTGTTCTTCTGCCTTTTCACTTGGCTGAGCATTACTGGATGCTGTCTCTCTGTCAGTCACATTTCATCTTATCCTCTTGCCTCTAGCCCTTTTGGTCTAGGATTGATTTTCTCACCACTTTAAGCAGAAACTGTGACATCTCTATATTGGTGCATTTCTTGGAGCTTTATGCAGTAGTGGCAGCGGGCTGCATCCTACATGCAGCTGCTGAATATCTTTATTCCCCACTTAATGGCAACGGAAGTTAGAGATACTCAATGGTTTTAGAGAATATTCAGGATTTTACATAATCAAATCCATTTTGGATGCTTCTAGCAAATGTTTCCAGGAATGTGCACGCATATGTATAGATAAATGCAGATAAATGTGTGTAGGCATGTGTGCAGCTGCATGTATATATGCACATGTTTTCTGACTGGAAAATTTTGCTTTATAAATAAGGTTGTCTCTCAGCTGTGGGAAAAATTAAAAGCTCTCAGTCCTTTGAACACAACTGAACAAAGCTGCATTCCAGACATACTCTGACAGTTTGGTTTGTAGTAAGTAAAATAACCTTTGACTTAATCTGTGATGTGAACAGAATACATAATTCCTACACCATCCTCCATGTGAGCAGCTCAAAGCCCCCCTGTTGCAGTCGTTAGTTTGCTGAGGTAAACTCTGCCTTAGATACATGGGATGCTTCACTTCCTTGCTGAAGTCCATTCCCTTCTTGAAGAGAACAAAGGATTAGTGTTGTTATGGCTTCCCTTTGATATGTTACAGAAGCTGTGGGATTACAGGTGGTCATAACACCATGAAGGGAAGTACAAGAGGCTAGAGGGCAAAACTGGACTACTATCCCTCCTTGGATTGGGTTAAAGAGCCCAGGGCACTGCACCCTTACAGTTAGAGTGGGGGTGCAAAAATAAAACTTAAAAATTGCAGTTGAGAATGTTCATATGCTTCTACTATGTGCTTCTGTGCGTTAACCCCTTCCAAATGCATTTTCTGAGGAAAACTGTACCATTGATACATATATTCCACTACAAACGTGTACTTTCTACTCAACGGCTTATTATTTGGCTGGACAAGAAGAGATGACCAGGTAGATCACCATTTGTGCTGAAGGATATTTAAAACACTTCTCCCCACTTGTTACTATGTAAGGTTAAAGCCAGAATGCGTTTTCTGAGGTATGGTGTTGTCTTATGCAGAGTAACTATTTTAGGGTATTTATTTAAATAGATTTGTAACTCCTGTAATAGATCAGAAGCTTTTTCTCTATAGCACATTTAAGACAACTAAAATTTCTCATGGCTCAGCACCACAGAAAGATCTTCACAGTTTAGGAGCAGCCTGTCTTGCAGTTGCTCGTGACCATACAGCCTTGGCTTTTCCACTTCAGGAAAGAGCTGCTGTAAGACAAAAATGCTCCCTTAACCTTTGAGTTTTTTCCTTCTCTTTTTCCCAGTTGAAAATTCACTTCATGCAATTGATGTGACTTCCCTTTTTAGTGGCAAAAGGTTTATCTCTTTTGGGACTGGTCTAACTATTGCTTCAGCAGCCTATTCTGCTATTACTGTCAGCACAGCTTGACTTGGCACCAGTTGTGCCACTAGGTCAAGTCACAACTGACCTCATCCATTTACTGAAAGTAATTCATTAATGCATTCTCTGAGACAGACTAAGGTTTGTCTCACGCAGTGTAACAACATAAATGATTCTATATCAGGTAGTCAAAGAGGCTTTCTTCTCAAGGAATAAATGGTTTCTTCCAGGGCAGGTTTTATAGAATCATAGAACAGTTTGGGTTGGAAGGGACCTTTAATGGTAACCTAGTCCAGCCCCCCACAATGAGCAGAGAAGTGGGCCTATTTTAGACATGAATTGGCTCCTGGACTCTATCAGATCACTCAGACTAGGTTTCCACTGGCTCTAAAAGGATCCTGGATGGTTCTTCACATGAAGTTACCTGCATTCAGTCAGATCAATGCCCTCATTCACCTCAGAAGTAGCCTCTTGCATTCTCTTTGCTGCATATGTGTATAAGAAATGACTTTGTTCTGGATGAAATAAAACCTGAGCTTCCATGACAGATAGATTGTTTCTCCTAGGATTAGTTGTTTTACACGTGGTTTTGATGATCCCCAGATGGTATAAAACTAATAAACTAAAGAAAAAAAAACAACCCAAATCACAGAAACCTCTGAAGCACAACTGAGTCACAGAGGCATGACAGCAATAACCTAACACCTTCAGTATTTTACTGATGCCTCCTGCCTAGACACTTGTCATGGCTGCTGGCAGCTAGTGTACAGCCTGCCCTCACAGAGCATCACTCCATCCAAACTCCTGCTATCTGAAATCTGTGTTTCATGGGTTTGTTCAGTATCCAAGTTTGCTCATGAGAAGCTTTTATGGAAGAGGAGAAAATTGTACTAAAATATAGGAACCATAAGACTGATTGTTTCATGTCATGAGAAACAGCCTTGCCCCAGGCAACATCTATTATCTCTGACCCCATACAAAGTTCAGCATATATTACATCTCTAAAACTTAAAATACTCCAGACTCACCAGCAGTTCACCTGAAGTTCATCTGTGGCAACTTGAACAATATACCATGAAATGAAAAATAGCTCCCATGATTTCCCAGTTTACAGTCCTTAAGGGACATTAGGATTTCACAGCACCAGTTTCAGACACAAAGCTTTAAAATCTCCTTTTTCCTTTAGCTGATTCTCTGATGGAACTTTTGTTAGAACTGTTTCCTGTATTATCCTCCTTCTCCCACAGAAAATACCTTTCCCTAAGTAATTGTCAAGCCAGAAAACAAAATCTTTACTTAGAGAGGTGTGGGGGAAGGAGGCATTGGAATTTTCTTGCACGTTAATGTAAAGCAGCGTTTAAATTTTCATCTAAATTAAGTAATACATTTAATTCACTTTTTTCCTAAGCCATCGTCCTGGGTTCAGCAGTAGCAGTCATTTTCCTCCTTCTTAGTAGCTGGTGCAGTGCTGTGGTTTTGACTTTTAGCCTGGGAACAGCGCTGATAACACCAATGGTTTCAGTTACTGCTCAGTAATGTTTAGTCTGATCGAGGACTTTCTGAGTCTCATGCTCTGCCAGGGAGGAGGGGAATCTGGGAGGAAGCAGAGACAGGACACCTGACCCAAACTAGCCAAAGGGGTGTTCCATACCACAGCATGGCATGCCCAGTATATAAACTGGGGGCAGTTACTCAGAAGGGTTAGATCACTGCTTGGTTGGGCTGGGTATCAGTCGGCAGGTGGTGAGCAGTTGTATTCTCTTCCCTTGCCTTGTTACTTCCCTTATTGTTATTGGTGATAGCAGCAGCAGTGGTTTGTGTTATACCTTAGTTACCGGACTGTTCTTATCTCAACCCGTGGGAGTTACATTCTTTTGATTCTCCCCCCCAACCCTCCGGGAGCAGGTGGAAAGAAGGGGAGGGGAGTGAGAGAGAGACTGAGTGGTTTTCTGAGTTACAGCTAGGCTTAAACCATGACAATTCTTTTTGGCGACCAACATGGGGCATGAAGAGTTGAGATAACGACAGATCTGACCAGAGTGTGTCTAATCGTATTTGCAATAAGCATTCATTGTTTTGGATTAATAGTCACCCACCACAATACTGATTTATTGGCTCTCAAAGTTGTTGTTCTTGATCTCACAGTTTCAGCATGTCATACCTTACTTAAACCATGACAGCCATACAGAGAAAGAAGAGAGAAACTATTCCTTGTGCCAAGACACTTTAGGCCTTAATGGTCCTGTCCAGATTCACCTGGAATTTTCACCCACATCTCTGTCCATGGGCCCAGGAGCTCCCTGATGTGGAGTTTAAGGACATGGTTTACTGGTGGACTTGGCAGTGCTGGGTTAATGCTTTGACTTAATGATCTTAAGGGTCTTTTCCAACCTAAATGATTCTGTGATTATATTTAACCTCAGTTTAGGCATCATAGCTGTAGCTTGTAGGAGTCTGAATTCCCAGCTCAGTTGCAGCCATGCCTACACCAGGCAATGGATGTGTTGATCCTTACTTGTTAAGCTCACTTTCTAGCTTAACCTCAGATCTGCCTCATCACCATCAGCTCACCTGATTCTCTGGTCTCATGGTTGACTGTCTGCCATCCCCAGGTCTACCTTGGCGCTGTGAGGCTGGGCCCTGGACTGCCAGCTCTGTTATCCCAGTGGGCTCCCAGCTCTTCAGGAGCAGCTGGATCTTGCCATGCACTGATGCTATGAATGTTGAATGTTGTCTCCCTGTAACAACAGAAAAAGACAGATAAGAGCTATAGAGAAAACTTTCTAGTAAACTTTCTAGTAGAAGCTCAAACAACAAATCTTTAAGGTAAAACTATGTGAAGGCTAAGTAGTTTCAGTTTCACGCATATGTGATTGGAAGCAACAGGTATAAGCTGTTATTTTTCAGTTCCATCTCTTAGGGATATTGGTGTGTTCTACAACAGGATAAGGTAGAAATTCCAACAACTATTCTGAATAATGTCACTGTTACACATATTTCTGGTGTATTCAGGCCAACTCAGAACCACTGAGAAGAAGCACTGGTGACTGTTCTGTGTGCCTTTGCTGTGTGCCTTTGCTGTAGGCCAAGTCTAAACAGGGGACCTCAGTACCTGAATTGGTTTGATCACATATAACTTACTGACAGGAAAGGTTTCTCTCAATGGTGTGATGGATGCCTGCAGTTAAAGCTGACTGTCCTTCTGTGTGTGAGTATGAGATCCCAGTGCCTGAAGGAAGGCAGCAGCTCTGCTGGAGAAGAGGCAGCCCTCTGGCCTTCTGCAGCACAGGGATGTGCAGGATGTTTGCTGATGGCCCTGCTAGCTCAGAAGCATTCAGAGTAAGGCCATGGAGTGCGTGTGCTGCTTGGCACTGCCTCTGTTTTGTTGTCTGGGAGATCATCACCAGTTACTGTGGAGGAGATTACTGGCAGGTAGAAAAAAGTGAGAGTTTGCAGGAGAAAAAGAGGAAACCTGCTGGGGAGAGTAAAGTTCAGTTTCAATTGGAAGACTATTACTGACTCCTCACGTTCCTCTGTCCAGCCTGAAAAACTCTCACATCTTTCAGCTTAGTGCAAATATAATAGACTTTTCCAAAAGTTTGACCCCATGTGATGGTTTTCTATCTCTCCTCACTTTAATATACAAGGCTCATGTTAACCTTTGTGGGATTTCTCTTTCGTGCCATATAGAGCAGTTTTACAGTAGTGGATTTCTCAGAACATACCAAAAAAGAGAACAAATCCAGATCAATTTGAAGTATTTGAGGGCGGGGGTTTGTTTTCACTGGAAAAGAAATTAGACAGGAGAAAGGGATGAAGTTAAAGGAGAGACAGGGGAAAATGAAATATAAGACCCTCATGAAAGAGTGCTATACTGGATCTGAAACCATGCTGCTGAGCCTTGCACAGCAAATTCAGAAGTTTTCTACAAAAAAGACAGTCTGATGAGCACGAATGATTTTGTTTGATAGATATGAGCTGGTATGTGTCAGTAATTCATGTGTATCTCCCTGTTCCTGGGATACAGCTTAAAGCCAAGATGACACACAGTGTGGACAGCTCTCCAGATCCTGCACTGGGAGCAGGCAGCCTTCCAGTGCAAACAAGGACCTTTAAGTAATGGTGATTAATTCATCAACCCAACAAACTGGAAAGCTGGATCTCACTGAATGGCTCATTAACCTAAACAATATTACACTGCTAACACTAGTTAAAGTCACATATAATAGTGACTGACACTAAAGGGAATACCAAGTGGCACATTCATCCATTATTCACTCCTTAAATACTTGTGCCTGAGCAGGCTGATGAAGCACAGAGCGGTACATGGGGTGGCTTGAGAGGGCCCCGCAGGTACATGTAGAAACTAGAATTCAGGCTTTCATCCCTGCAAGGCAAAGCAACATCAGATATGCTGTGAATAGTGGTATCAGATGCATATTAATTCCTAGGAGACCAAAAATCCCCCATGCCAATCAGGCATGTCTCTACACAAGACTGTATAATTCAGTCCTAATTCAGGGCTTGAATTAGAACCCGGCGAGACTCACTCATGGCATTTCTATGCTTCTTTTAACTGTTGCCAGCACAGCAAGGAAGAGCTGAGAGCTGTACACCTGCACCAAAGGGTGATTACTCCAGTTGCTGCCCCTGCCTGTGTTCTAGCAGATATAAGCCATTGCTCAGGGCAGAATGATGGTTCTGCAATCATTTCTTTGCACTTCCATTTGCAGCTGGGTTGATACAAGAGTTGACAAGTGGGATACACTTTTGGTACATCATGGAACTGAAACACAGTTTACAATGAATTCTCCTAGAACACCTCTTGGAGCAGCTTCAGGAGCTGTTTTGTGAACCAGATTTTCCATGGTCCTGACTGTTGGGGAAAATGAATGTTCTGTATTTAAATTGAGACTCCTGTACTGTTGCCTTCTGTCCCTTTGGATAAACAGCGCTTCTGTGTCGTGAGGGAAGTTTCACAACATTCTATTTGCCTTTTCTTGATTTTCTTTACTTCAGCTTTCTTTTTTAATTCCTACTGGGAAAACCTCATTGCAAATACTATTTCTTTCTTCTGTACTGGTTCAGTGTGTGCAAATTGGACATGAGAGTCCCATTAATGGTAATGGAAAATGTACACCTTAGTGTCCTTTCCCATCAAGCTGCACTTTGTCCTGTCCCTTTCAGTTTTCCTGTTGATAAACTCTTTGCTTTCCCATTTAGCACTCCAAAGCCCAGCTACCTGAAGCTTTGCAGCTTTATTCACCATAGTTAAACTGAATTTGCAACTACGTATGCTTGTAGTTAGCCAAACTGCAGGCATGCACACAGGATTCTGCTCTCTTCCTTTGACATAATATGCTGCTTACATTTCAGGATCCCTGCTGTCACACACCAGTCATTCTTTCTAGTACTGCTTATTGTCCCCATCCCCCCCTTGCCTTTTTTATCTCCACCTCTTTCTTCTGAATAAAGCAACATTTGCCCACCAGCAAACTTGGTTTAAATGGGCAGTATATCAGGTTCGCTCACATTTTCAACGACCATTTAAAAGCAATACAAACAGTTATTACCTGACTGGAAATGACTGCAATTAGTTCTGCACTGCGTACTGGGTCTTGGGACTTTGCTCACTGCCTTTTCAATGAGTGCAGCAGTCTCTTCACTGCTTTGGATTACCATCATGAGCAGTAGTTGCCTAAATCCAACTCCCTGTCTCTAATCTGGCAGCCAATGTTGGAAATAGCTTGAAGATCCTTCTATTTCACAGGCTAGCACTGATCTAGCACCTGCCGACTTACACTGACTGCGTGGGTTTCTTTTTGTGCCAGCAATTTCAAGGCACTATAAATTTCCAGTAATATTATTCCTGAGATACAGCTGTGGAGGTTCTCAATGTTGTTCTATAGAATTCACCTTTTAGCAAGTGAAGGTGAACAAAGGAGATTTTCATATGTTACACCTTGTGTCGGCAGTTGTGGGTAAAGAAACCGCAGGTTCACTTTGGTTAAATGGCTGATAAAATATGAACTTCTCTTTGTCAGTCATCAAAATACATTGAGCAAGGGTAAAAGGCAAGTGGAAAACCAAAACCAACATCTGTATCTAATGAAAGCAAGAAGAGTTAAAACAATACTAAAAACTGCACAGGAACAGCAGATCTCTTGGCAGAATGATGCTTTCCTGTCCCTGTTTGCCCTGCAAAGAGGCAGTTTCCTGGCAGTTGAAGTCACTGTGGGATTGATACTTCTTGTCAACAGTGAATGGAAAATGCAAACATTGCTTTCAGTCAACCCATATTTTTGTTTGGTTGTATGGGTGACTTACTGCAGTTTCCATATGGCGATGTCCTCTTCATCATGAAGGATTTAGGGGTATTTTTAGCAGGTTGTCCTGCAGCTGTGCTTTCTTCTCTGCTAATTCCAGATGCATCTCTGTAAATGTGATATGCAATACGGAGAAGGAAAGTGTGTGATTTGGAGGGCTTTATTTTCCCCTTTCACTCCCCATCTGTTTCTTTCAGTACGGAGGATAATGGAAGATGCTATTCTGCATCACGGAACTCCTACATCCCGAATGTATTCCCTGGGGAATACTATTTACCAATAATATTCTATGCTAGCACACACTGAGGGGTCAGTGTGACAGATTTGGTAAAGTAACCTGCAGCCATAACTACGTGATAGTTGGAATACAAGCTGCAAATCACCTCTACCTTGTAGCAAGGTGTCCTGGGTTCAGCTGTAGCAGTTATTTTCCTCCTTCTTAGCAGATGGTGCAGTGCTGTGTTTTTGACTTCAGTATGACAACAGTGCTGGTAACACACCAATGTTTATAGTTGTTGCTCAGTAGCACTTACCCTGATCAAGCGGTTGGTGAGTAATTGAATTATCTCCCCTTGTTATTTCCCTTATTATTATTGGTGGTAGCAGTAGTGGTTTGTGTTATACCTTAGTTACTGGACTGCTCTTATCTCAGCCTGTGGGGTTTACATTCTTTAGATTCTCCTCCCCATCCCTCTGGGACCAGGAGGGAAGAAGGTGGGCAGTGAGAGAGTGGCTGCATGGTTCTGAGTTACTGGCTGGGCTTAAACCACAACACACGCTTAGGTTTAAGGAAGAAGAGTGGATGATCACGGTGCGAGGATTGGGGAAGGAAATGTCATCAAGCAACATTCACAGGCGAAATACAAAGTAAAAACAAAAAAGACTACTGAGCACTGCTGATGGCAGATGCTGGTTGAGCAGGATGCAAATTGCAATCAACCCCTTACAAAAATAACTGGAACAGACTTTGTCTTCTATTTGGAGAGTTGTCTTTTTGCATTTGCTGCTCTCTCTTTTTTCCTCCCCCTTCTTCCTAGAGTTTTTAAAAACCCTATTTTCTTAGCAGCACTTCAGGATGATCCATGCTTGCATAGGGCAATCAATAGGCACATGCAGGCAAAGCTCCTCCACAAGTTTGCAAGGAGAAGCGCAAGCAGGGTGACCGTTTCACTCTTCATTTCACTGGAGTGAAAGAAACTAAAACCATCTTCTCTCAGCACCAAATACCACTGACCCAATAATTAAGTTTAGAAGCACTGAACAAGAGTCAACGAATACCTAACAGGACATGAAAAGCTTAATGCTTCCACTGGAAAACATAGAATTTGAAGCTAACGTCTCATTACTTTAATTAAAAAAGGAATTCTTGACTTCAGGTGTTTCAAACTCCTGGGCTTATACATAGAAATGTCTGCAGCTTGCTGACTTGACCCTTGCATCTTGTTTCTTTCTCCCAAAGTATTAACACAGAGGATTAAGAGGATAGTTAGATTTTGGTTTCAGTTATTTAGAAGATAACAATCTGGTGCTGAAGCCTCCTCCTCACATTGCCATCAAACCTGCCACAGGCTCCAGCTTGGAGTTTATTTGCAGGGAAATTGTGACTATTTTAGGACTCTACCACCAAGAATACAAACAGGGCACTTTCAGCCACAACCCTTGGCAAAACACATCAGGTCTTAGCCAGCTGTCACCAGGTAGCATCATTTCATTGTAACCATGGATGTTCTAGGCAAGGAGGAGAACTTTCCTTACAGAATAAAGTACAGAGTAAGTTTGGCATGGTGGCATGTGGCACTTGAGAAAGGGGCCAAGTTCAGGTCAGCACTCAAGATAGCTCCCAGCAGAACAGCAGAGGGAATTCAGGCGCTGAGCTTCCCACTGAACCAGCAGTTACAGATCTGGCTGTTGGGCAGATGGTGCTGTCTGGAATAGATATATTTGCCTCTGCCTGAGTTCCTCATCATCCCTAGGAGCAGTTCTGCTCTAGCTGTGACCCTGCCACATCTGGCAGAGCACAAGAACTATTAAGAGGCAAGACACTATATAGATGATCTGCTTGTTGGTGTTTTGCTCATTTCAAAGCCACTTGTAAGTAAATTTTGTGTGAAATTTGCGAAGTAGACTATTTTCTTCTTCCATGGTTTACAGAAATTGAATCCTGGCAGAGTCCTAATGATTGATTTTTTACCTTTTTCCAAAGGTTTCAGTTAGAAGCTTTAGTTAGATCTGTAAAGGGCGCTTTCAAAGTAAACAAAATTACCTGCCTGGATCCAAAAATAACTAGCTTGACCCAAACTAGCCTTTGCTGAGTAGTGCAGGTGTGTGGCTCGGAAACGACCTGCACACTCTGCAAGCAGGTAAGACCTCCTCACATCCAGAATGCTTTCTAGAGCACCTGCTTTATACAGCACCTTTAGATAGCACCAGCTTAGAAGATACTAAATTCTTTTTACTAAAAGCATTGCAATAGCAAATTACACTGAGTGAAAGCAGCTGTCTGGTGGGGGGGCAAAGGGAAACTGGAACTCAAATTCCCTCCCCACTTTCTGTCTCACTGTGTCTTCCTGCCAGGTCCTGAACAACCCATACTACTATAAACTGTACTACTTATTCTATTTCTTCCTTCTCTCGTGCCCTACAACTTATGTTACATGGTGGTTCCTTATTGAACAGATGTTTGTCTAAGTATCCATCATGTTAAGAACACAGATTGCATTAGTTTTAAACAGGAACTGTGTGTGCCTCAACTTCTTGAGCTTTCTAGAAAAACTTCCTATAATGAAACTTCTGAATCTGCAAAACAATGTGAGAGTTGTGTATTATTTCCTAATGAAATGTGCAGTTAGCTTGGAACTTGAACATTAAGGCTGGTCACAAATGCACTACAAGCAATCATATAATCATAGAATACTTAGGGTTGGAAAGGACCTTAAGATCATTTAGTTACAAACCCCCTACCATGGGCAAGAACACCTCACACTAAACCATGCCATCCAAGGCTCTGTCCAACCTGGCCTTGAACACCGCCAGCGATGGAGCATTCACAACTTCCCTGGGCAACCCATTCCAGTGCCTCACCACCCTTACAGTAAAGAATTTCTTCCTCATATCCAATCTAAACTTCCCCTGTTTAAGTCTGAACCCGTTACCCCTTGTCCTATTGCTACAGTCCCTAATGAAGAGTCCCTCCCCAGCATCCCCATAGGCCCCCTTCAGGTATTGGAAGGCTGCTCTGAGGTCTCCACGCAGCCTTCTCTTCTCCAGGCAGAACAGCCCCAATTTTCTCAGCCTATCTTCATACGAGAGGTGCTCCAGTCCCCTGATCATCCTCGTGGCCTCCTCTGCACTTGTTCTAACAGTTCCGTGTCCTTTTTATGTTGAGGACACCAGAACTGCACACAATACTCCAAGTGAGGTCTCACAAGAGCAGAGTAGAGGGGCAGGATCACCTCCTTCGATCCTTTTGATGCAGTGTGATGGCAGGGTTATATTTATATACAGCTTTCTACCAATCCGGGTGTCTTCTGCAGTGTTTCAGTCTCTCAGCACATTTGATAGGTAGTTGTGCTGGATTAACTTCATATTCTATACAGTCAAACGAGCAAAAAGCCAAGTGACGTGACTAGCAGTTTGTGATGAATAGAGGATAAGGGACTCAAAGGATTGAATCCTGCAAAGCTTATTTATGTGAGTAACTCTAACTGGTCTGGATCCTGATTTCATGCCTTACTGCCTTAATCACAAATGAGCCTTTCTCTGGGTAACAAAGCAGCTCCAGAGAGAAAAGATGAAACATAAAGCCTGTCTCACAGAAGTCATAACTTGCATACTGACAGCCCTCTAAGGGAGAAGGCTTTTAGCCCTCCTTCCCTAAGCAGCCATTTTGGGACCACAGTTGGATTCACTCAGACAGCTACTTCATTCTTCCAGCAGGGAATGTTTTATCTTTTGGCTGTTGATTTTGCTGTGATTGCGCACAGTTTGTTTTCAAATGAAGTTCACAATGTGGAATTAAAATCCAGTGTGTTCAGAATGTAGGACAGAATGGTAATTTAAAGGCAAGAAAAGGTCTGGAAAGCCTGCAAGGGATATCAGAGAGGAGAAGTGGTTTCCATGACAACAAATCCACCAAAATTTTTTGCCTTCATATTGATTCTAGTGATGGATGAGCCAATTTGGGGGCAGGGAGAAAAAAAAAAAAGAGAAAAATATTTAACCCTGATGAAGATTGCATTTTCCTTGGTGAAAAGAAAAAGAAAAATAGCTCCAGAATCCTTTCTTCCTGAAGCCCTTACCTCAGATCCCAGCTACAAGAGACTTCCTGCTAAGTATGGCTAGCCTGGCTCCTTTCCCTGGCATCAGGTGCAGTTTGCAGGGCGTTTTGTCCATTGTGCCCCCAGCTGAGCTAGGCAGGGAAGAATGGGACTGAAACTGCCTGACTGAAATCCTAGGGGATGAGGGGAGATGGCTTCTCCGGCTGCGAGCGAACTCAACGCTGTGTGGCTCTTGTGAGCAGCGGGCGCTGGCGCAGGCAGGGAGCAGGGCAGGTGGGAGCTGTTTGTGCTGCAGTGAGCGACCTCAGGATGGCTCTCTGTTCTGCTTTGCTGTTGTAGAAGACTTCCTTTTCCACCTGTGCCTGAGCTGGTTCCGCAGCTCACACCGGGCAGTGAGTGACACGCTTCCCCTGCGCCAGTGTGAGTATTTCTGTGGCTTTCATGGCGGTGTGAGACAGGCACTCAAAAGTGCTCTGGGAGCACAGACCCGCAGATGCTTTACCCATCCTGCAGTAGTTCTTCCTTTTTCATCCTTTCATCCTTTTTCATCCTTCATGCCGCTGGAAATGAGCCCCCTGCAGACTGTTCCATCCTTCAGTGCTGCTTAAAAGCTGCACTGAACTTGCTGTTTAAACGTGTGCTTCTGTAGGTCCGAGTTGTGAATAAGAGGAGAAATGAAGAAAAGAAAGTGAACCAATGGCCTTCAAGAAGAAACTTATCAATGGACCAAAAAAAAGTCCGTTGTGCTGTATGAGCTCATCTGGACATCATCTGCACTTCAGATAACACACGCTCCTTGCAGTCACTGACACAAAGCAACCTGAGCTTCACTAGCCTGCTTAGCTATAGTTATGCAGGAATTTTGTGACCAGCTCTGAAGAGAATCCTTTAATTCTGACCATTTACATTCTGTGCATGCCTCAATGTCATTGCTCTTTTAAAGAAATGGCCACAGTTTCTTTTTAATGTATTAATCTCTGTTGCAAAGGGACTGAAACCCTCCGGTAGTCAGTGGAGCTTTAGAGAAGACTGCCTGGCTTATCATTTCCACCCCATGTAGAAAAGGCAGGAAGAGGTTTATTCTGCTGTAGCCCTGAAAGCAAAGGCAGGAAAGCAGAAAATAGTGCTACTATTGCTCAAGGCATCCAGCAAAAGCCCAGTGCAGAATGCAGCAGCTCATTGCTGAGATCTCTGACAGCACTTTCGAGTGTTGTCAGTGAAATCAGCGCCCTGCACGCTAACCTCCATTTATAATAATTGCCCTGTAACAAGGCAATACGTGCACAGATTAAGGGAACTAACTTGTGGCTACAGGCTACTGTGTCAGCAAGACATGGCAAAGGTATAAACGAATGGGTCTTATTAAACTCTTAGGTCTTTCTTAGTCCCTGTGAAAAAGCTAAACATAGCATTGCATAAACAGCTAGCATTACATCTACTCTCTGTAGTACAGCAACAGTTAACATCATTTAGATTTAAGCACGGAATATGTTTGAAGTAGTTGTTTGCAATATTCTTTCTGTATTCCTGCAATATTCTTCCAAATCTCTTGACAGCCTCTGTGGATTAACTGAGTTCCACATCGTCTCCTGTTACAATGGAAAGGAAATAAAGCAGGTAGATAAGGGGACTTGCTGAATACCCTGGTGACAAGTCAGTGTCAGTGCCCTGCATGCACCATTTAGACAATTTTTAGGAGGGAAATGTCTTCCCCATTCAAACCAGGAGAGAGAGCTGGAAAAGCAAGTCAGGTCCTAGGTACAAGAGAGGAATTCAGTGCCTGATGCCCAGTGTATAAGTAAAGCTGTGAATATGCTTTTTAGTGCCTCCCTGCATACAGAGATGTTCACCTTTAAGTAACAATTTCTCAGTTTCTGATTAAGCGGATCAGAGCGCTCATCTGCTGTAACTTGACACAGTTTCCTTAAGTCAGTGGATTTAACTAGGCGAAAATCTAAACCACAGTAGTTAGCACAGCTTTGATATTCACAAATTATGCTCTTGAAATGGATCTAAAAATCACAGTTATCCCTCATGAGAGTAAACAAGGGCTCTCAAAACTCAGCAGGCATTATGCAGTGTGTTAGAGTGCTTTCCAGCACGCTGTTGAACCTGTGTCAGTGATGAACCGACTCCAGTCATTCCTCATAGGAGCTCAGAGATAACTGGGACAGGCTGTTGAGCAGGTTCTGTGGATTTCTCCATGGGTTTGGGTATGGTTTCCCACAGTCTCCTCCTAGAGAAGCTGACAAGTGGTCTGTGCGATGGGGGGGACACACGGCACTGGCTGACCAGACAACCCCCAAGGATGGTGGTGAACAGTTCCTTGTCAAACTGGTGACCTGTCACTAGCAGGGTCCATCAGCAATCAATATTGGGGCTAACACCGTTTAATGTCTTCGTGAGCGATGAGGAAGTGGATTGATGGGATCAAATGTACCCCGATGAAGTTTGCTGATGACACCAAACTGAGTGGGAAGTGGACACCTTGGGAGGTAGAGCCACCCTGCAGGATGACCTGGATAGGCTTGAGGAGTGGGATGACAAGAACCTTATGGAGTTCAACAAGGACAAGTGTGAGGTCTTGCACCTGGGAAAACACAATCCAGGAGTGCAGCACAGGCTGCGGCGTGCCCGACTGGGAGCAGCTCCTTGGAAAGGGACCTGGGTGCACTTGGGAGACGCAATCTCAATAGGAGTGAACAGTGTGCAGCTGCAGCAAAGCAAGCCAACAAGGGCAACACCAGCAGAGACAGACATGCCATTGTCCCACTCTACTCAGCACTCGTTAAGCCATCCCTCAAATATTGGGGTCAGTTTTGTTCCCCACTTGTACAAAATAGATGTAGACAAGCTGAAGAGGGTCCAAAGAAGGACCACAAAGATGATCCAAGGACTGGAAACCGTGTGAGGAAAGGCTGAGAGAGCTGGTCCAGGTTATGCTTTGCCTAGAAAGGTTGGACCAGATGATCCTGGAGTTTCCTTCCAACCTGTGGTTGCTTTGCACCAGCATAGTAACCTGATACTTGTAGTGGAGCTGACTCTAGAAAGTGACCATGATATTGCTTCTCACTTACTACAATTAATACCTTGAAGCACACCTTACATTTTAAAGCACTGGTGGAAAGTGAGGAATCCCCTGACTTCCCTGTGAGGGAACAGTGTTACACCTCCACTTCACAACTCTGAAAACTAGGTCACAACCATAGTGACTGGTTTGTCAAAGCCCCTCAGTGCACTGACAACTGAACCCAGACAGGACTGAGGGCAGTCGCTGACCATTGGGCCTACGTGCAACACATGGCCATGATTCCTTATGCTGTAAGACTGTATCCCTCGCTTGTTTGGGCTCCATAGCAGGAACAAATCTCCCATTACTACCCAAGCATACCATCATCTCTTTCATCCCTATTTTATCTATTCTTTACTAAATTCGTCTTCTGTAGACAGAAGGAGTATATTCTGCCCATTTATCTGCAAATTAGACATATTACAGGAAGCGTAAAGATAAGACTTTGCCTTAATAGTCAATGTGGGAAAGATTTGGCCCTAGGGAATTCTCTGTTCTCATAAAGACAATACAGCTGTGTCCTTCACTGGCTGCTCTGTGGGAAACAGCATCTGAGGGAGAGGAGCTGGGAGTATTTGTGTATAAACTGTAAACAGAATAACTAAAGAGAGGTTTAAACTAGTGAAAACCAGACATCAGAATGAGGAGCTGGAAGTGTGACACCCTTCACTAGTCCCAGAATGAAGCAAGGGATGCATGTAAATTGTCATCTCTTCTCAGGGACAGGCAGGTATGAGACAGGAGGGCTGACTCCAGGCTCTCAGAGGTGTGCTCCTAGGCAAATCAGACTCTAGTGAAAGCATTCTCATTGGTACCTGTTGCCTAAACACTGAAGGAGAGCATAGCAGTCACACAGATGTTCAAAAATGTCTGAGGATGATGAAAATACATATATGGAACACCTAAATGAAGATATAGCTATGTCAAAAACATGTCAATAACAGAATCACTTTTATATCTATCATGAGGGCTGATCATGTGATACTAAAGGTAAAATCTTAGATATCAAACCAATTACTAAATTATATTTCAAAAGCTGAAAGACTTGACCCTGAAGAACTTTGTGGGTTTATAATGTAATGTAGATACTATGTTTCTAACATACATGTCTGGGCTAATATTAACTACTTTCTGTTCAAAATATGGCAGCTGACAGTGTGCAAGTATCTCCCTCAGTAAATCCAAAGTGTAAGCACAATGCCAAGTCCAACCTAATTAAAACGTATCGGAATTAAACCACTTTTTTCAAGCTAAGTGCTAGTGGATTTGGGTTCTTTGCTAGTGGATAATGCTAAATGGATTTCAGTCCGCTAAGCTTACCGTTTGTTACTTCAAAACATCTGGCTAAGACAGGCATTAGTGAGCCATGATCTATGCATACGAGTGATCCTGCTGCATGTGTGCATGCTAAATACAGCACACTGGGATTTATTCCCAAAGAGTCAATTCTGATGCCTGCATATAGCTTAGGAAATGCTACCAGTTATGAGAAAAACAATAGGAGGAGTAAATCTGAACATACTACATTACCAAAAGGAAAGTACTGCACATAAATAGGATTTTGAGATAGAAAAAGTTATGGAAAAGTTTGAAATCTACAGAAACAAAGTCCTGGGTATTAGTATTGGTGATGAGAGGTTGTCAGGTTATGATACTTCAAATCACTGTATTTATAAATACTCTGCATTTCCTTTTAAAAGAGGGGGTTGGGTTGGGTTTTTTGCATGTTACTATTGGTATCAGCAGTGTGTGTGTTGGCCATTTATTTATAACTTCCATGAAGTCATTTGGAGCAAAGTGAGTATGTCAATATAAATATTGACTGGATTAGCATGGAGCATAGTTGATTTATGAGAAAAATAAGCAGGGTTTGTGTTATTTTGAAGTGTATCTGTATTGCTTACAGGAAAGGAAAAGGGAATAGTAAGCCATAAAATTCCATGGTGTGCTGAAATCAGGAGATGATACCAAAATTGGGGTGATAGTGTTGAGGAAACGGCTGTGCAGCAGTGTGCTTTGCTGCTTTCTGCAATGAGAATTTCTAAAAGCCCCAAGCAATGAGCACCCCGTGAGGGGATGTAATTGCTACCTTCTGTGGTCCCTGAGGTTTTGCTATCAGTTGAGCAGCCATGTGTGGCCTCAGCCTATTGCCAGCACCTCAAAATTGCATTAACAGGCTCAGCAATGTGCAGCACTTTGAGTAAATCCACACCCAAACCCCGGAAGACTATTTGTGTGGAAAGGCATTCCAGATGGGAGTTTAAACGCTAAATTTCATCTCGTGTTATTTAGCAGGTTAGTTTATCCCTCATTTGTTTGCCATCTGTCATTATCTCAGGAAAAATGCTTGGAACTCATCAGCCTACAAAACCGGGAAGATTTTTACCTCAAACCAAAAGAAGAACACTTAGAAGATGCAATGCCAGAACAATTCCAAATGATAATTAGGGAAAATTTTGCAGTTGTTGTTTGAGTTAGCGAAGGAAGGACCACTACTCCAGCCTGGAGCTGTTCATTGTGTTTCTGCACACACAAGTGATCAGATGTGGGTACATCTGCCTGGCAAACCTGTGTTATAGACAGATCTGAAACAACAGCTCAAAACTGGACCAAGATTACAATACATTCTTTCCCTTGGCAGAGTGTTTTCAAGTGCATTTATGGTTTAATTTCTGTCACTACCAGTTTGGGAGTGAAATTCTGCACATAAAACCTTAGCATATTTGGGAAAAAAAAAGCAGGTCTTTATTTGCCAAAGAGCAATGAACTGCTCTTTGCTCACCTGAATTTCATTAGGGAGGGAAAAGAGGGGGATGCTTCCAAAGAGAAAAAGAATGGCAAAAGCCCAAAAAACAATACAAAAGAAAGAAAAGCAGTGAAACAATAGTTTCTATTTAAAGGTATTTTTCTCTTAAAAAATGAAATATGGTGAACCTCAAAAGTTATCACCCATTTTGAAAATGTACTTAAATAAGCATTCTTTTCCTCTCCTTGTTTTCTCATGGAATAGGCAGGGAAGAGCACAGTTTCTTAGGCAGTGAGGTTAGCATGTCTTTTTACACCTTTCATTTCACCAAGCAAAGGTGAGAATCCTGCTGCATTATATTCTTGTCACTGATCAGAGAATTCTGTTAAATGGCTAGGACCAGAGGGACTATTATGATAATTTCACATGCAATTTTATATCTTATCAGTTGATTTGTATTATTTCATGGTCTGCTAGATTAAAAACCAAGTTCTTCTCAAGGCCATGGTGCCACTGCCAGCATCACTGTACTCTGTTCTGGTGAGGCTGTGCCTTAAATCCTGTGTTCAGCTTTGGGCTCCTCACTACAAGAGAGACATTGAGGTACTGGAGCAGGTCCAGAGAAGGGCAATGGAGCTGGTGCAGGGCCTGAAGCACAAGTGTGAATGGCTGAGGGACCTGGGGGGTTTAGGCTGGAGAAGAGAAGGCTCTGGGGGGATCTTATAGCTCTCTACAACTGCCTGACAGGAGGAGGGAGCCCGGTGGGGTGGGGTCGGTCTCTTCTCCCAAGTTACAAGCAAACAGGAAAAGAGGAAATGGCCTCAAGTTGTTCCAGGGGAGGTTTAGACTGGAAATTAAGGAAAATTTCTTCACTGAAGTGTTGTCAAGCACTGGAACAGGTTGCCCAGGGCAGTGGTGGAGTCACCATCCTCGAAGGTATTTAAAAGACATGTAGATGTGGCGCCTGGGGACACAGTTTAGTGGTGGACTTGGCAGTGTCAGGTTTGTGATTGGGCTCGATGATCTTAAGGGTATTTTCCAACCTAAATGATTCTGTGATTCTATTTGAGAGAATATATTGCAAGTGGCAAAAATGAATTGAGAACTCCTCACAAAATGTAGCTGTAAGGAAAGCAAGAAGCAGAAAAAGAAAGAAACTGTGAGACTTCATTAGCTCTGTTTGTGGGGGAACATATGTACTGGTTTATCCTTTGAAGCAATCTGTATCCTCAGTGCTACTGGCTGGATACAAGAGCTACATTCTGGGTGCATTTCTTTGAGGTATATTTGATCTTTGCTCTCGGCTGTCCTAGCTTCCTCTGGCTGACTGTCTCCAGTTCCAGTCTGGGAGAATTATCTTGTCTAACTTCTGCACTTCTAACCTGTATTTAGAACAGATGTAGTTTACTTTGTGTTGTAAAGTCTGTGTATTCATGAGTCCCACAAAGCTCCTGCTGTTAGAATTGAGGGAAGCCAAAATGCTGGATCCCCTGCTACCTGCAAGGGATGAAGATGTCGTGCATCAGTCTACGCAAATGTCAAGGGTACAGTGACTTACTGCTTCCAGGGGAATTAATGGGTAGAACTAATTCAGTCCCTTCATTTAATGGCCAAATCCTTCCCTATATAACACCATTTCAAAGAGAAGGAGAACCCCGAGAACTGGAATTTAATGTCTTCTCATTTAGCAGAACTGCTTTACTCACTTTCCTCTTATTTGAATCATCTATTTTGACACTCTGAGAGTTAAAAAGGAAATTAAGGAAGGCTTCCATTTCATGCACAAAAAGTAATCTTTTCCTGGGCCTTTGGATCTCAGACCCACAGATTATAAGCATCGGGCTAACAAGAAAGGGTCGACATCACTTTTGCAAGAGAACTCATGTAAGGATATGGTGATTCTGTCACTCCTATCAAAGCAGAACTCAAATGTGACGTGGTGTCCCTGGGAAAGAAGTATGTCTATGAATAAGGATCTGAACAAGAACTAAGACACAGGGACTCTGCTGCAGACTTGGCCATGTCTTCTTAATTCCTCAATGCCTTATTTGCCCAGTCTATGCAACACAATGTTACACAATTTACCTGCATCAAGAGTAAGAAATGGGATAAGACCACACCAAAATAGGCAAAATAGAAATCTCTCCCTTGGGGTTCTCATCTGCCCAGTTATATACATTACAGTAATTTCTAAATTAAGTTCTTGAAAAGACAGATCCCACTTGATAACAGTAAGACATCTACTCATTATGCAAATGGCAAAATAAATGAAAGAACTGGAGGACTGAGAAGAACATAAAGTGACTGTGGTTTCATGAGACTGAGCTATTGCACAGAGGGATGCAGAATTAGGGTGTTGTATTGTCGTGCAAATAAAAAGGCAAAGAAGGGGGTCTAAGCTGTAATGGAAACAGTGCTTCAGGGCCAAGGACTGCTGTGACTCCAGATGTCAGTAGTTTGTTAAACATAATACAAAGCAACATAAAATGTAAAAAATGCAAGTGGAACAAAAGGTTAGGCTGTTTCTCCCCATGCCTCAGTGAAAAGAATGAGAAGAACAACAAAGTCACTCGGCAGCTGGAGTTGCTCAAATCTTGCCGGCGCTCTGCAATCTCCTCCATTGCCAAAGCACTTGTGTCGCTACACAAGCAGCACCCTACCACTAAGCAAATAGGGTTTCTCTCATCCCACCACTACATAAACAGCCCCCTACCATGGCAAAAGCATCCTTTCATTACCATGCAGTGTCTCTATTTCAAACACAGCATCCCACTACTGCATTATGACTCCATTACACAACAACGTGTCAGCAAAGTCTCTCATTAAGTGGCACGTTTAGGAAAGCATTACTGAACTAAACAACCAGGCCTGCTACATATTCTTTTGTTAAAGCTTCTCTAACTGTCTTTCACCTTCAAACTCTCCATCAAAGGGTCAGACTGACTTTGTGTAACACCAGTGATAGGCGAACAGCATTGCAGATGAACTTGGTCACTTGGTTCAAAGGTCTTACCTGATGCCTTGGGTGAAAACAGACTGTGTGGCCTAACTGTCCACTTTGCTTTTCCTAGCCCTCATTTGGGGCCACTCTGATGACCCTGAGTAGAAACATTCCTTCCAGGAGAAAGAGGGTTATCCCATCTCCATGCTGTATGACTGGGCTTTTTGAACAGAGCTAGTACTGTTATCTACAGCCTGGACCATTAGTGTGAACCTACTTTCCTGTAAAGGTACATCAAAGACAGTTTTGGAATTCTCCCACTAGGAAATCAGGTAATGAGGTGAAAGGAGCAGGACTTCTATTCTCTCCTCTGAAGGATAATGAGATTGCAGAACTTCACCTGTGCTTCTACATGGAACAAAATCCTCACATTTTGAAAATCATATTCTGAATTTGGCTTCTTAAAAATACCTATTCTCTTTTAATTCAACTAAAAATGGTAACATTCAAACCAGAAAGCCATTGCTAGCTGTGAAATAAAATCTAGGCAAGCTCTGGAATAAAGAGCAATGAATTTTATTATACCAGCTGCTGCTATTGGTAAACAAGTCAGGTTTGGGGGCATGCAACTCCTGCTGCAGGTCTGAAACAGTCTTTGACTCCTTTCCAGATGCATCATCTGGTCTAATAAAAGATATAAAGTCTCCCATGATGCCTTGCCTTATTCATAAATTTAGGCCTCTTCTGCTACAATAAATAGTAATAACAGGATATTTCTGTAAGAAAATGTCCTTTCAACAGTGTTAGCACTTCTTTCATCAGAACATCATTCAAGAAAAGTGGGCTGGTTTTGTCAAACCATCTTTTTCAGCAGGCACAGACTTTACTATTCTGTGTAACAATTCCATTTAGCAAAAATTATCAGTGTTCCAAAATAATGCATAAACACTGGTAAAATGCAATGATAACTTTCATTTGGGAAAAGCTTGAACAGGCTGGAAAACAATCAAAAAGAAGAATAAAAATAGATACAGCAGAGGCACTGCACAGCGCCTAAGATCCTATGGCAGTCACAGCCACAGGACATGGCTGAGCAGATGCTATTATAAGAGTCAACTGGCAAGTTTTAATGTGTCAGCAATGGAACCATCTCTGGCTGAATTCAGCCTCATATCTTTGAGCACAAGCAAGTCACCAGCTATGATCAGAGAATGATTGGGTTGCAGTGTATCGCAGGGAAGTCTTTTTAGTTTCCCCTGCATGAGGGACTGGGTAGGTCTTGCACAAGGCTATTTTCTGGGATATATTGCTATGTACTGCATGCACATAGACATTGGCTTTCCTGATCTGCCATCTGCCTGCTCCTAAAGGAGGGAGACATCCTCTTTGGACACTTCTTCTAATATTTAAGGTCTTTTTTACCAAACTTTAGGAAAAAACCAAAACCAAACAGAAACTTCCCAGTTTCTGTTGGGTCCTCTGTACTTTAAAAGGCCTGCATTCATTTTTCCCTGGTTTCTCCATGCACACAGCAGGGGATCTCTGTCAGGATCTGTTTGTTCTTCATGACACTGTTTTTTGCTCCTGCACTAACAGCAGTCACCTCTCATCCCCACCACCAAACCCTTCTGTGACAACAAAACAATCCTGATAACAAGAGGCTGGATTGGGAAAAGAAAATGAGCTCTGAAGACGGTTATGGGTTCTGCTGGAAAAGCATTACCCATCTACTATTAACAACAGAGCTTTCTCTTGTATAAAGGCAGAAGGAAATTGAAATTAGCTATTTTTCAGCCGATATTAAACCCATGTTCATGTCCCAAAACATTTCACGGTAAAACTCTCATCTTCTCTGACTCTTACGACTAGAGTGTTGGAATGGAATGATCTTCAGGAAGGACAGGCAGAGAAGACAAGGGAGCAGGTGTTTTTCGAAGGGATTCAGCCCCCATTATTGAGGAGTAGCTTATATTTAGATTTAAAATGGGATTTTGCAATGGATTTGAAATGACTGACTACAAGATGCTTGATTGTACATTCAAAGAGATGGGTGAAGCACTACTAAATTTCTTATCTGTGTGATGTACTCTAGTGAAAACTTCCAAGAAAGCAAGCTATTTCATCTGCTTTAAAGAATTCCATAATTGGAATAGCAGATGTCTATCTGGCCTTCTAAGGTAGTTTGGAAAAGTTCCACTTTTTATTTCAGCATTTACAAGTTACTTCAGTGGAAACTGATTTCAAGTATCTTCCCAAAGCTCAATCAGAATGTCTCCACTAGTTCTGCAAGAAGCCACCCTTAGAAATTGTGTTGCTCTAGCCCATTTGTGTTATCTAATTGCATTGCTCTCCACTGTCCCAGGAGACACCAACTAGGGAATGACCTTTCCAGTGGAGCCCTGCAAGAACAAGAAGCATCATTTCTAGCACTCAGTGTAATCAGAATGATGCCATCCTCCTGAAGAGGTAAGTGTTTTTGGGCACTTCTCCTTTGTTTCAGGAACACTGTCAAGGTGCCATGGTCAGAACAGATTCCAAGGCACCTTTACAAATGTGATACATGATGTAGCACAGATACTGACGCGACCTTTACATGATTAAAATATCTTCAGTTGTAAAGCTTCTGATTGCTATTGTCTCATATGGCAGTGCCTGTCAGGACTCTACAATTGCTCTTTATTATTATGCTTGTGATTTAGTGTATCCTCCTCCAAAAGGTATTTTCTTACAACAAGAATGTAAAGTGTTTTAATGTTCTTGTCCTTTTGCTTGCAGCCCTTTAACAAACATTTTACTTGTTATATAGTGGTACTGCTCTTGCAACCTGCTGTTCCAGCCCTTGATTTCATTTAAACCACTTCTTACCTGCCAGCTTATTTATATCACGCCTCCAAGTGCCAGGTCACCTGGAGAGGAATTCACAAACTTCCGCTATCCAGTAAAAACAATATCAACCTTGACAATGCTGGTTTTAAAACTACCACCTTCTCACATTTGTTTTTCCATCACACACGCATGTCTGAGCACATTTGTGTGTGCAGCTGCTGAGGTCAGAGAAGGGGAAATACACATGTTTTTAGCAGCTAAATGTCTCCAGTTTCAAATTCCTTAACTAAAGACAGCCAGTCTATGTGATGGCAAAATAAAGGAAGATAAAGCAGGAGATCAACATTGCAGCTGCACTGCTTAGTGGTAATGGAAGCAGCAGGACAATGGGAATTCACCCACTGACTTAGAGCGGACTGCCATTCCTTATCATAGAGGTCTTGGATTGAACCAGCCTCAGGATAGTTTTCCCTAGGGAGGGGGATTCAGCAGCCTTAACTCAAACCAGGAAATTTCTCTCATCAAATGGTTTCTTTAATGAAACTTAGGTTTCAGTCATCCCAAACGACTCCTTAATCTGGGGTGAACTCAGGGTATTTTCTACAAAAACAAATTGTATGTGAAAATAAATGAAATTAGTACTTTGATTTCCCTATCATGAATCCTATTTGACACTTGAAATAGCCTAGTACACAAGAAAGAGTCTAAACCAGGAGCAGCAATCTTGACTCCCTACCAATAACGGCTGATATTTGCTAAGGTTTCCTCCATCTCTCACCTTCCTCTCCTTCAGGTCCAGAACTCACAGTAATATAAAAACCCCCAAACAACTGAAGAGCTCCCTCCCTGACACCTCTCACAAATGAGATGATGACTTGCTACTACATTCCTGTTTCAGGAACTGCCATCACTCGTTTCTTGACAGGCATTTTCCATTTAGTGCTGGCAGGTAGGGAAGTGTGCCCTTCTGTACAAAAGCTGCTATGTTATCTTAAATGACATCTCAGTAAGTCTAAGCCCAGAAGCAAAGTGAAGCCATCTGCTAGCAACAGTTCATAAGAGTGGCAAACCCACCTCAGGACTGTGAATTGCGTCTGTGCAGAACACGCATTCCCAACAAAGCCACAGGGTAGGAACACTATAGCCACTAATGCATTCTGAATGGTATTCTTTGTCTAATGCTGCCACCTCTGAAATCAGTGAACACTAAAGTCTTACGAACACTAAAGTGGAAATACAGTTAGTACTTGCGCTCTGTGAAAACTCCTTGTCCAAAGCACAAAGGAGTGCAATACTTTAGTCTCCTTCTGAGCCTACCTTTTGTCAAAAGCAAAGGCAGGTTCCCAGGTTGGCCCCAGGAAAAAGGGAGGCTGGTTCATTGGCCAAAATTGGTCTGAATTCCAAACGTCACTGGATAGCAGAAGCCAGATGTGGAACATAATTTATGTCCACTTTGAATCTGTTCTGTGCTGCCACACGAAGTAAGGTGTCAGCAGAAACAGCTCTGCTGCCTCTACCCCCTTTACTCATCCTTCCAAGGAAATAATTGCAGTTACAAGATCTTTTGGAGTTTCAAGTTTGAGATTACAAGCCTTTTGTGTATTCCTGCCCATTGGTAAGGGTACAAACAATCACAGTATAAGATAGTCTGTGTTTATTTATCTGAGGGATAGGATCAATCCCAAACTATTTGACTTTCAAAACCAGAACCACATTGTTTGTTTTTCTCTTAGTTATTAGTGTTCAAACAAAATGGGCTCATGAGAATTTTATTCCATCCCATCAAAGCTGGAAAACTGTTTGGAATCTCAAGTCTACTCTTACGTTCGATTTATGTATTCTTTCTAATTAATGTTATCAGCTTAGGCTTCAACTTATCTCTCACCTACAGGACATTTAGTTTAAATGTTCCTATCAGAGCAAGCCAGGCATGATCTTTACATTGGCAATCTCTTTACTATGGTGAAAACACTTCTATTTTCCTACTACAAATAGCTTCTAATAACTGTGCTCTTCCTCAATTTTGACTTCCTCAAATAAGTAAGTCCTAACAACTACCTGGAACCTGAATTTTTGAAAGTCATCAAAGAAATGTCCTTCTTCAGGAAAGACAGAGGAGGATACTCCCCAACCTATGCCAGGCTGCAAGCCTTTCTAAAACAACACGTGAAACCTTCTCAGAGGAACTCTGTCATTTTGGGTGCTCAACTTGAGAGACTAACCAGGTTTTCAGAGCACTGCTGCTCAGCACTTCCTAGAAAGTGATCCTTTTCTGATTTGTTGAGACTAGACACTTGAAATCACAAAACCCTTTTAACAATCCTAGCTGATTTTATATCTCACTAACAAATCCAATTTGTATTACAGCTGGTGTCCCACTGATGCTTCTCTGGCAAGCATTACAATAAACGTCCATGACTGTTTGAAATTAGTTAGTAGTTTATATAGAGGAATAAGTATAGAGTTTTAAGGTGAAATGATATTAAGTGCAATGTAACCAAGTAGCCAAGCTGCCAAGCAAGACTGAGCAGTCCCAGTGTGTCCCATGCCACTGGGGCTTCCCGCGACCAGTAACAGGGCTGCTAGCTGATCTGGCTGTTGGAGAAGTCAGCTAAAAAGGTATTAACTGGATTGCCTGAAATCTGATGGCCAGAGATGGAATGGGTCTGGGAAGAGCTGGGTCCTCATACATTGTTATTGGTAATAGTCAGAATCCAGTGGTTTAACCTACCCTATTTTTGTGGCTGGTTTCCCCATGCATTCAACTGCTGTGAAACCTGCATGAAATCTGTAGTATTAGCAGTGTAATGTTTGAACTCTCTAACGCACTTGCTATGTGTGTCAGAATTGCACTGCACGTGCCCATGCAAAATAAAAAGCTTCTGGTGCTTTCCAGAAGCATGGGACAGAATTCTTGTGCATGTGTAAGCCAGTGGCATAGGTGTCAGACAGATAGTCTATGTTCCACAAAGTCTGCAAGGCACAGACTCACATATTCCTGCCTGCAAATTTCATTCCAAATTACTCTTGCCCTAGAATATGAAACTGGTCCTGCTTTGGAAGAGCTGCTCACACATCTGCACTGAACACTTCCTTGCTCTTTTTCTATCATTGGCTTGCTCATGAGTTAGAATGAGAAAGTAGCAGGGGGAAGAGAGATTTCCTCTTCCAGAAATTGCTGCTGATGCTTTTGCAGCCACTGCTCTGGGACTGGAGTGTGTGGCTACCAGGAAGCTAGAGCGTAAGGACTCGAGAGGCTTTTAAAAATGAATTTGCTCAGCTTATATAGAAAACCAGTGCTGGCTTCCGGTGTGCTTTTAACATTAACTCCGACTGGGATATGTGTGTCTGAGTGTGGACACATAGTGGGGTTTTTTTCAACATATGTAATTAGTCTTTAATAACTTTATAGAGACCTGAATAAACCAGCAGAATGTGGGACATTGTGCTAATAGGAACATACAGTCACTATCAGCAGTAGAACGCAAGTCAAAACAGGAATACATAATACCCACTTCTTCTCCCAGTGAAAATCAATTCTCTCATAGCTTCTTAATTGCTCTTCCCCTCTTCTTCCTGTTCTGCCAGCTAAAATTGATTTTAGAACTGCTTTTGCAAGGGGTCTCCCATTTATCAGGCGCCCGTGGCCAATGGAAAACATTAGCAGAACACTCAGGCTGTTCATAAACTGTTTTTCTGGTGGGCTACAAATATTACGTTTGAGGTTAGAGTTAGGTCCCAAAATAAACTGAAATTTCATTATGGAGGACTTGAATGTCATTGCAAGGATACAGCTTTGAGAACTTCAGAAGAGGACAAAAAATACTTGAGCACATTTTTGCCAAATGATAGTGTCTCACCCTCTCCCGAGGAAGTTAATCAGAGTGTAATCAGAATACATTTCCAGCTGCTGAAGTTCACTTCCTCCCTAAGATATTTTCCTCACACAAACTGAACCCCAGATTCAGAGTCATGGTAACTGGACAGCTGTTCTCATAAGCTGCATGAAGTCGCAGCATCTGCTTCTACCTCTGTTGTGCATTCTGCAGTCCTGCTTGATGGGGCTTCCTTATACAAAGATCACACATATTGGACAGGGAAAAAGCCAACAGAAATTCCTGTAGCTAATATTGACTACAAATCAAGCAGAAACTTCTGAAGGGACAGTAGAATACATAAAGCCCTCACTTACTCTGAATTGTTACTTTTGCTGTGGTACTGCTACCCTGGAAACTGGGATCAATGGAGCTCATCAATCCCAATCATGGGTTGAGATAAAGACAGTTTCATAGGTAAAGCAACAGCTGTGTGCGCAAGGAAAGCAAAATAAGGAATTCATTCCTTGTATCCCTTTGGTAGGCAGTTGTTAGCAATTTCCAGGAAAGCAGGGCTTCCTCATGTGTAATCGTTGCTTGGGAAGACAAATGCCTTAACTCTGAATGTCTTCCACCCTTTCTCCTTCTCCCTGCCTTAACTCTGAATGTCTTCCACCCCTCCTCCTTCTCCCTCCCTTTAGCTTTTATTGCTGAGCATGATGCTATATGTTCTGAAATACCCCTTGGGTCAGTTGCGATCCTGGCTGTGTCCCCTCCCAGCTGCTTCTGCACCCGCAGCCCACTCGCTGGCAAGGTAAGAACAGCAATGTGAGAAACAGAAAGGGCTTGATGCTGTGTAAGCGCTGTTCACCAATAGCAAACACCTCCCTGTGTTATCAAAACTGGTTTGGTCACAAATCCAAAAACCAGCATCATACAAGGTACTATGAAGTGCGTTATTTCAGCCAAAACCAGTACCGTAGGAAACGAAGAACAATTACAGCTGCAAGGAAAATAGAGAGCAGGCAGAATGTCATTATCCAGGATGGAATAGGTCCAGAACACCGGGGCTTAATGTTCTCACTCTTGTAAAAGGAACAACAAAACCCGCTTGTACCACAGCAGTCAGACTCTCTAGTTTTGCTTTATCTGAAGCACAGCACCTCCCATGGCACTGTTCCCAGCATTCTAGTAGCCGTAGGCTGGTATTGCTCCTAGGGAACTGGTCCCCATTGCCTTTTATGTTTATTGCCTTAAGTATGAAGACTGAGGAAAGAGACAAATCAATTGAGAGACAAAACCAAAACCCTGGAGGTAAAGGGCCATGCTGTCAAACCACAGAGCACCACTGGAACAGCTAGCTGCTGGGAATCCAGATTCTGCAGGTGACTTTCAAAGTTATTTGAACATCCTGCTGGAGGGAGAAGTGCACTAGAAAGAGTGTAATACAAAGAAGCATCAAAATAGTGAAAATACTGCACTATTGAGCTAGAACTAATTGATTTACCCAACTATCCTGAACAGGCATTACAAACACAGCACTGAATGTAGTCCTAGCGCCAGGGGAAAATGCCAAATATTGGTAGGCTCCTCAAATGGAGCACTAAAATCACAGTGAGATTATAATATCTATATGTTTGAACTGATGTTAATGCCTAACACATGGATGAGAGTATCCCAACTCCAGAAATAGCATCCTAAATTACCAGAAGAAGATGGCAGATTTTGTCCTGATAATTCAAATTTAAAGCTGGAATTAAATCACTGACTGTTTAAATTTCTTTCAAAACAATGTATATTTATGTTTGTTTTATAACTGCAAAACTTTTTATTATTCATACGAATGTCTAGTATTGCTTTCAATGTTACTCAGTTCTTCACCTCAGCAAGTTCTCACAGTGCAGCGTATGTGTTCTTTGGTGGAAAAAAGATTGCCCTTTCACAGATTTGAAGACTCCCTTTTCAAAGTTCCTCTTAAAACCTTCTGACATGAGTGATTAAGTGAAGTTGGTACCTGCTAGGACATAAGTGGGGGATGACATTACCTTGAAGCAGTCTGTCTTTGAAGAGAAAGATTGAAATTTTGTTCTGCTGACTAACACAGATCTCAACAGAGACTCCATTTCTTGTTCTGCTTTCAGCTATCTTGTACTTTCTAGAACATTCCCTCTGAGTTGGTAACACAAATGTTTCATCTCACTTCTCTTATTCACGTAGCTCCACCAAACAGTGCCACAGTCCCTTGAATGTAGTCCTTAGAAAATGCCCTTGGCTCAGAAAATCAGGTCCTATGCATGTACATGTACTTGGTGATGCTCCCCTTCTTTCAGCAAACTAGTTTGAAATGGAAACCCTTACATTTAAGATTTTGCATCACCTGCCTTACTGTATCACAACAAAAGATTGAGAGAAGAACTTGATTTCTTTTCTATAGCAAACTTCTTGAGGTGTGAAATCTGAAGGCAGATTTCACTATCAGCTAATGGTCATGCATTGGACAAATAATACCTTTGTCTTCAAGGTACACTGTAAACTGAGGGCTTGGATATACACGAGTGTTACAAGAATGAGAAGTTTACTTTCATAGGCAGCAACATACTTCTTGACAGAGGAAAGTGTTGTTCCTTGCACCCTTCAAACCTGTTCAAGAGCATGTGAAGAATGGATCCTGTGCTTGGACAGTCACCCTTTCAGGGTTTAATTCCCCTCTGTATGAGCAAGAAATCAAACCTCATCCATACCAAGCAATCTATATATGTGGAGCTTAAGATCCTGCTGAGCAAGTCACACTGCCTCAACACAGGAAGATATCAGCAGCAGAAACAGGAGAAACCTGCTGATGAGATTTAGTTAAGTGGTATAAAAGAACTCACTTAATGGACTTCGTGCATTTCTAAGCTCATTTCCCACAGACAAGATCCAGTTACCCTCAAGAGTGCAATGACCAATGAGTTGAGTACAAAGTCCTTTGGATTTCTAAAGTTCTCACAATCTGAAACAATAAGTTCTGAAAGATTTTTTTTTTAAAGAGAAGGAAGAGAACTATTTGCTAAAGACGAAATGGTGTGTACAGGGCCAGTTCTTGGCACAAGTGCCCTGCAATCAGAAAACTACACATTTCAAGCAACATGTATTATGTACACTATGTGAACCATACATTTCGAGTTTCGTGTGCCTCTACCGAGAAGGAAGCTAGAAGGTCTCATGAACTTCTTTGTGCTGTTCACTGATAAGAAACAGTTTAAAGGTGAAAAAAAACCCCTATGAGGAACTGCTCTCTTCTCCCCAAGACATAGAGAAATGAATTCACCCTGTGTTCCACCCATCTAGTCTGCGAACTAGCTTCTCCCCCAAGGATTTGTGCTGTTGCAGCACAGGGGTGCTGGGGCCACGTGAAACATCGCCATGCAGCAAGGTTCTGTGAGGTAACATGTTTCTGTGTGAGAAGATGTCTTCCCAGACAGCAAGGTGCTTTTCTTCCCAGAAAAGCACCCAAACACACTGCTCTAGCACGAGATAAAAATATAGCTAGTCCCAGATCAGTTTAACATGGTTTGCAGTATGAAAATAATTGTATTTAAACCCCAATCTCTTTCACTAATATCAATCATGGAATCAGAATAGTTAGGGTTGGAAAGGACCTTGAGATCATCTAGTTCCCACCCCCGTGCCATAGGCAGGGGCACCTTCCACATGGAATGATAGAATAGTTAGGGTTGGAAAGGACCTTGAGTTTCAACTGCATAGATGAGTTAATGCTCCAATCCCTGTTGGTTTGAAGCACAGTGTGTTGAAGAAGAGGATTCTGAAAACTTTTTTGGATAAGAGGAAGTGTTGGCACTGCCACCATCTTCACTGCTATTGTCCCTGATGAAACTGGCTTTTGCTACTTCCTCAGCCATACAAGACCCTCTATATAAGTCTCTTTTCTCCTTTAGTTGAATGCTGTAATGAGAGGCTCAAATCTTTTCTCTCTGCTATACTTAGTATCTGTCCTTGTATGCAATATTTTTCTTTCCCTTCCAGATGTTATCAAAGTCCAATAACTGCTCTTGAGAGCCAAGACAGATGTAAGCTATTTTTTAAATGACAATTCAAGCCAACTTTCTTTGAGATGTAAAAATATAACAAAATGTTATGAATGCCTTTTAATGCTATAGAAATGTAAAAATAAGTGCTGTAATAATCATTAGATTATTTATCATCATCTGTCAAGGCCAAATCCTAGCTCTAATAGCAATCACCATGGCTAAGCTCCAATGCAATTATTATCAGGGACCTGATCCAAAGACAATTGTCAAAGTCAATAAGAAACTTTTTCCCACTGAGTTCAGGGTACTTTGGGTCAGGCTCCAAACTGTCTAAGCTTGCAGAAGCTGCCTTTGGTTCTCCCAAAGCCAACACTCACAACACAAAGATTGCTGTAGGTGAAGATATTTCAAGACAGTGATCTCCACAGTTGAAGTTCAGCCAACCAGCTTTAAAAAATAGCAAAGTTATTTCCTTGTTACCTCTGGTTGATATACCCCTTACTGCCACCTTAACAGCTGAGGTGGTGATGGTCAGCCTCACTACTGTTTGTGCTGGAGGATCCTTCAAATGGACAGTGACCATTAGTTGCCTATACTGAGTTGGCAGGTCAGAAATACATTGCAGCTTAGGCAGCAACTTACTGAAAAATGGCAGCAAGACCTTTTATTTTCCCAGCTTCATGCTTGAAGGCGTAAGGAGCTTACATTAAAATGTAACAGCAAAATACTTCCAAACTACACCAAATTTGCCAATGCAATGTGAAGTTTTCATTGCTGTTTGACCCCATGAAAAGGGAGATATGGATAGTTTTAGTAGCGACACACATTCCTGCTGGTTTTAATCAACAGATAATTAATAGCAAATTATAATCATAATAGCATATTTCATCCCAAAGGCTCCAAGAGCTCTTGATAAAAAGTTGGCCAAATGCTGTGTTTAATTATACTCATGCAATCGAGTTCAAATGAGGGTGGATATTCTTTAACCTTTGCAGTGCAGCCACTGCCAAGAAGGAACATAGCACCTGCTCATCAGAACACAGCACTCTGTGCACTACAAAAAGGGAGGGCAAGAAGGAAGGACTCTGAAAAAGCCAACTGAATCACCGGGGAATGCTTAGTAAGTATTACTCAGACAGAGACCCAGTGAGGGAAATGTTAGCCTGTCCTAGTCTGTGCTTAGCTAGTACACACAGAATGTTATGGGATCTTGCATCAAAAATGCTACCCAGCACCTTAAGATTCCACTGATCCATTTCCAACTTTCCATACAAGCACCCTTCTGCTCAGTACTGTCACACTGTGCAGCATCTGTGTGATGACATTTATTATCCGAGTCCTGGCTAGACATAACCTTGCTGAGCTTCTGAGATCTGATGACTTATATCCACCAGGGTAACGACCAAAAGTCTTGACAACTTAGGAAATTCTTGGCAGCAAAGGCTAATTGCTACCGCAGCGTATGGTGCTTGAGTGTGGTACACTGCTCAGCACATGATCTTTGTTTGCTGTGAGTTAATTCCTACCTGGTATCAAGCATTGAAACTGCGGTATCACAAGAACAAAAAGAGAAGAAAAACCCCAGACAAAATCACCAAAACCCAACCAACATTTCCCATGGGGCTGTATTTTCCTTTTGACAAAAAAGCAGCTACATTTTGGAAAGATTACACCCTGGAATAGTTTAAGCAGTTGACAAATGCAATGATGAGAACAACAGCCTTTATATCGTGTGATCTAGAATAGCATTAAAAATACAGCAGTGTAGCTTGTAAGATTTATCAGTATTAAAACTGGTGCAAACACAGTGACAGCAATAATTCTTAAACCTGCCAGAGTATTCAGTACTAAGAGTACTAAGTTCGGAGTACTAAGTTGCTTTGTACTTATCAGCACAACTGTCTTCTTCCTTCAGGCCTGTAAATAACAGCTTCCAGTTAACACTCCTTTTCAGTTTCCTTAACTGAACTATCACATTCAGGGTTTCAACCCTCAAATCCCTAAGATCACCCTTCTTAGATTGCTAAGACAGCGCCACAGTAGCATTTGTTGCCCGCACATTGTCAGACTCTCCAGATCAGCCAAGTTACACCGAATTCCTGGAAGTGACAGTTCAGTCCCGTTGACAAGCTTGTCTCGCATAGGAATCTCAGGTCTTTTCACAGACCCAATTAAGCAGTGGGGTGCTCCAGACTTGCACCCTTTCTTTCTGCCAGAGATGCCTGCGTTAGCAATACACTCTCAGGGGAGTCAGCGCACAGTGACACCCTGAGAGAGGCAGGTCTGTGCATCCAGGAACCATACATTCAACAGATTCCCCTAAATATGTGCTTCTGAGTCATCAGCTTGCCAACACAGCAGGCAAAGCCTAGCACATTTATAAATAATCACGGGGAAACTCGGGAAACCGTAGTTTTCCTCCCCTACAGGAGCTTTTTTGAACAGGAGCTCCCTTTTCTTAGACGTTTTTAAGGAATTCAGCAGCATACAACAGCATTACAGATACAGATACTCCGTAAGCTCAGTGAACAGGAAGGGGTCTTCACAGGTAGGTACCATGAGTAGTATAAGTGTCAAGAGCACCACAAGCTTGGGCTGCTTGTGCTGAAAGCCGTGTTGTATTGTCATTGCTTTCAGTCTACAGTTAGCTTGGACATGTCTACGTGCCTTGTAAGCCAGTATAACGCAGCCCCTCAAGCCTTTGAGTTATGATGGAACAGCAACAGATCTTTTTCAAGTCAGTGAACTGCAGTGTGACATCCAATTTTAAACAGAACTTTTCACTGGACCATGTCACAGCTCTCCTAGCAATTAAAGCTTAAATAGTGAGAGATTATGACACTGCCTCCAAAATAAATCACAGACTTCCTTCCTTTCAAGGGACACAGTCAGGAAAAAGCTGTAGGTAGGAAGACTGGGAAGGAAGGCAGAAGGAAGGCAATATGGGCTGGCATTTTGGCTCTGTGATACTACAGTGCCAATTCCCAAGAATATATCATTTAGGTTGGAAAAGACCCTTAAGATCAATTCCAGCTGTTAACCCAGAGCTGCCAAGTCCAGCACTGAACCATGTCCCTAACTTTTAAATACCTCCACCACTGCCCTGGGCAGCCTGTTCCAGTGCTTGACAATGCTTAAGTGAAGAAATTGTTCCTAATCTCCAGTCCTTACCTCCCTGGACACAATTTGAGGCCATTTCCTCTTGTCTTATCGCTTGTAACTTGGGAGAACCTCCTTTCAGGTAGTTGTAGAGTGAGAAGGGGTCCCTTGAGCCTCCTTAGCTCTCCAGTTTAAGACACAGCCTCAAGTGAACTGAACATTCAGTAATACTTTGAGAGCAGGTCTAAACAACCGAATATGTCCTGTATTTTAAAAATGTCAAGTCAATCCAAACCAATACTTGGCAGAAACACAAGGACAATAGGACTATGATGAAGACAAGGGCTAATCAAGAGCTAATCAGTAGCAAAATCTATAATCCTGAAATAACAGGAGAGGTGCCAAAGCAGTAGTCATTCATTGCCACTGTATGAATCAGACAGCTAGAATACCATTAGTTATTACCTTTTCAAGCCACACGGGCAAAGAAAGTTCTTGATTATTATGGTGTATTACAGGACAATGCAGTTATTGGTCTCAGTATAAATACTCCTTGTAATTAATGGGCAACAAAGTTAATCTCTGTTAACATAATTTTCTACATGAAAACTCACAAGCAAGTCATTGAAGATTTTGAGCAATGTGGCAACTCCTGCACAATTAGCTGGGTTTCAAAAGGGTAATTAGCCAAATTCATGAGATGTATGCTATCTGCATGTCCTGGTAATAAGCTTCAGTGTTTGCATTTCTGCTGTTGTATGATTATCATGTACTAAACACTAGTTCACACATCATCTTTGAATTCACCTACAACAATGCAGACTTTGAGAAGATGATAAAGAAACATTTGGGGTGGGTTCATAAATAACTGATGGGGTGTATGTTTACCAAAAAACCTCAGCAGACCTTCTTGGGAGGAAAAGGAGGAGGCTGGTCTTCTCCACTCAACAAGTGCATGACAGTGTGGTGCATGTTGCTGGTTTTGTTACCAATTTTGTGTATCATAAGAGATGTTAGTAGAGATGTGAGCGCTACTTCATCTTCTAAACCACCAAGGCTGTGTTTTAACGCAGTGACACATGCAGGTCAAGACACGGGATTGACTCTTCGACTGCAGCAATGGCTACTTTAATCCTGCCACAAGAGAAACCAGCTTACCTTGGAAAACCCTCAAGAAGGAGTTGCTTTGGTTCAGTCCTCTGGCCAGTTTACACTGCCGTTCACTCACTCCAGAGCACCACCCAGACAGTAGAAGGCGCCACTGTATTTTCTTCTACCGTGTTCCTTGGTGCCTGGGATGTGGCTATAATCGTGAAACACTGTGTGACCTGCTCTGTGGTGCTCCAACGTGCCACCACAGCAGTGAGCTCACCCCGGCTGGGAAGGTGTCCTCTGGAGAGCCGTGGCCAGGGATTTCTGAGTGCAAAGCTTACACTGAGAAAACACCAAATCCAAAAGGATCCTGGAAATGGGGTGATTCTGACCATTTAATTTCTGACACGTGGACATTTTGAGGGAGTTTGGGAATGTATCCGTGTTCCAGCACTTTCAAAGCACAGTTCTAACATTCCTGCTTGAAGCAACGTCCCACTTGGAAACACACACGGCCCAAACTCCGCCAGAACCCCCTGAGCTTCCCCAGCAGCTCCCAGACTCGCCCTTAACTTCTTTGTTCCACTTTTGACAGCTTGGGCCTCGGGGGGAACCAGCGATCACCGAACCGCGGCTCAGGGAAGCGGATCTCCGGCACGGGCCAGCCCTTCCCAACCCCCGCACCTCTCCGCAGCAGGGCCCGGGGCTAGAGGCGAGGGGCTAAGGCGGTGAGCCCCGGACCCGCGGCCAGTCCAGGCGAGCCGGACAGCAGCCGCCGGGGCGCTCCGTCTCCTCAGGGGCGGGCTGTGGGCGGGGAGCGGCGGGGCGGGGCGCGGCCGCTGCTGCGTGGGGAGGGCGCGGCGGAGCGGCGGGCGCCGAGCTTTAAATGAACATTACTATCGGCCGGGGCGGGCAGCGCCGGTGGAGGGGGACGGGTCGGTGCGCGGCGGCGGCGGCGGCTCTCCTGCCTCCCGTTCCTCCGCCGCGGCAGCAGGTAGGGTGCGCGCGTTCGATCTCCAGCTTCGCTCCATGCCCGCTCCGCGGCACCCTGAGGCGAGCAGAGCTGGCGGGCTGCTGCCGGCTGGGGGGATACCGCGGCGCCCCGCGGGTGGGCTGCTGCCGGTGTGACCGCGGGACTGCGGGACTGCGGTCGCCCTCGGGGGAAGGAGGTTGAAGCGCCGTCTCCTCGGAGGGCGGTGAAGCCCTGTGGGGAGAGGAGGGGGGAGGTGAGGTGAGGCGGCCCCGCGCGGGTGGGGGCGGCCGCAGAGCCGCTGAGGTAAATGGCCCGGGAAGTGGCCTGTTGCGGCCGCACTCGCCGGCGGTGCCGGCGCCGGGCTCCGCTCCCGAAGGGCTGAGGAGCGCTGAGCTCCCCCCTGCCCGTGAGGCTCGGGTCGGCGGGCAACGGAAGGGAAGGGAGAGCCGTGGCATGCTGGCGGAGCCCGCCTGCAGCGGCGTCCTTCAGCGCCCTGCATCGCCCTCAGCGGAGCTATTTCGATGCATTGGAAATCTCACCCAGGCTCATCCTAATAAAAGTTATTTCCAGAAGATGGAGTGTTTTGTTTCCTTTCGTCTGATGCTAAGTGTGTTGCCGTACTCTGAGCTGGTAGCAGAGCACGGGTTTGAAAACCTCAAGTGCCAAGCTAGTGCTGTTTGTAGGTGATTGAGAATGGTTTTAAAGGTTTAGTTATGATTTCGGTTCACGTCTTTTCTTTGCTTTCGAACTCGTCTGAACTGTGTTTTCAGCAAAGGGGAGTGAACTTTAAAGGAAATCAGGTCAAGCATAGATTCCGGGCATCAAACCCTTTTCAGGTCCCAGAAATAGCCTCAGAAGTAGCGTGACCGATTCTCTTTTCATGCACAAAGCTCTTTATTTTGTATTTTCGTTGGAATTTCTGTCAGATCCTGGAGCATCTCGGCTGGATGTTTTCAGCTTATTGAAAGAAAGCTGCTTTCTAAGGTCCGCTTTTCACACGGTTATGTTGGAGGTCCTTAACTGTATGAGGTCTGAGTTTCTGATGGAGATTGTAGTTCTTAAAATAACAAAGTCTGTTTAGCACAAGCTTTTTCTTTTGGCATTTTTAGGGTTTCGTTCTAGGAGAAGGTGAAAAGGAAGATGGGACCCTGGGTGTTGGCTGTTTATGGGGTAGAAATCATGCCTGAATGTTAATAAAAAAGGCAGAAAATGCTGTATTTCTAATATTCTGTACTTGAAACAGTGGGGTTCTTAAGTTCTGGTATATCTTAAAAATTCTTGAAACAAGAATTGACAAATATTTCCCTTGCAGTAAGTGGGTCAGATGATAACATCTTCCACTGGATCTCTTACTTATGTATTGGACAGCTTCAGTTGCTAAGTAGCTATGAATTTCTAATCCCAAAGTAAATGATGTCATAATGACATCATCGTGTCCTTTCACTTGATTGATTCTCATAAGAGAACAGTAATGAGATTTGATATACATGTCCCATCTCTTTAATATTCTTCCTCTGCTTCAGGGGATTTCCTGACCTGCCTGGCAAATTCCAGTGAATCACACTGAGCTCTAGTAAAAAGACATTCCTTTTGGAGATGAGGTGGAACATTAAAGGGGCAGCGGCTGATCCTGGCTTCTTCAAAATCCGAGGAATTTGGCAGCTTATGTTTCAAATGTGGAGATCTAGGTGTGAAGGGCAGTGATTTAAAACCTGGAGTTACTAAATTTGCCTGGAGGTGCAAAGTGACTTGAATTTCAAAGACACTTAAGCGCTGTTGATGATCAAGCCACTTAATGTGTGTGAATCTAAATACTTTCGGTGGGGCAGGAGGAGCAGAGGAAACATATGCTGATACCTTCCTTCAGTTGCCAAAACAAATTTTAATGCTAATGTTAAGTGGATGAACTCTTGTCAGAAATGGTCATGTTAGTACTGTGTTAAGCATTGACAGCTCGGTATTTCATTACTTACTTTTTTTTAATAGGCAGCATAATTTAACCATTGGTAAGTTTGAAGCATTTTAATGTCAACCCTGACATCATAGGGAACTCCTCTAATTTTTTAGAGTTTATGGAATGTATAAGAAAACAGTGTTTTTTGTTTCTTCTGAGGTAGAAGGTACAAGTGATGTCATTTGGTGATGGTCAGCATGGGCTGCTAGATTTTACAGTTTATTTTGTATTATATGTGTTCATATGAGCATGGGTGAACAAAAATTTTAGGCAGTTGTTTTCATGATAAATAGTTGTTCTGTGATCATGAATCACTTCATACCCGGTGAGTTGAAATATTCTAGAATAGGGTTGTGTGTATTTTAGGTGCCTAAATCTTACTGTTTCATATGCGTGTGGAAAAGGGAGAAATGAAGCAATTGTCATGTTTGCTTTATTGAACATGTAATTTGTTTGGTAAAGTTGAAAGCCAAGCCGAGTAGCATTCGGAGGCTGCATACACCAACCTATCTCACTTGAGCCATGCGTATCATGGGCTGCTAAAACGTTTCAAAAGTAAAGGATTTGTTGGGGTGGAGGAGTTGATGGGTAAGGTATTTACTGAAGATACTGACTGCTGGTGTGATGCTTCTATTACTGATAAAGTACTGCAGCATTGATGGCACTATTAGGTGTAACAGAATGGTAATTGAACAGGGAACAAGTTGGAAGGTGGTGGGGGAAGATGTTTTTAGCTGTGTATTTGAATCTATTCACGGTGTAAGTGCAATAAGTGCAATTCAAGCCACAGATGCAAAAAGGAAAATTGTAAATAATCTGCAGGAATTCTGCATTCATTGTGCTATATGCAGTGACAAATTTCCACAAGCTTTAGATTCTTCCTGGGATGACTCAACTATGAACGAGTGATTTGGAAAAAAGATATTATCTCTGAAGAGAATCCTTGGTGACAATTTCTTTTCAAGTTATCTTAGGATTTGCTGCTTACCATGATTTCTTCTAACTCATGCTTGCCTTGAATGTTGGAAATGAAAAATGAATTTGGACTTGGGGATATATCTGTGCCTTTCAACTGCGTGTTAGATGGTCATCTGTGATATTTGCATGGTTGTGCTTTTAATATGGTGACACATTTGGTTACATAAAATGCAGAAAGCAGTGCACCTCGGAGCCTGTCTGAATGCTTGTGATGGAAGGTTGATGCTGCAGTCCTGACCTCTTTGAACAGGCAACTTGGCCAAGTGGAGAAAGGCAGCGAATGCTTTCACAGTCATGACAGATATTGCTTAAAAAGCAAGGTCAGTTATTGCAGTAGATCAGTGCAGCAACAGACAAGGCAATGAAGTCCTTGTTGCACAAACAGCAATAAGAAATGTAGCCTTGAGACTTTTGTTATTTACCTCAAGACTAAGCTGTATGCAGATCCTGTGTGAATTATCTGATGTCTGGCTTTAAACCCCCACAGTTGACTGGCTTCATTGCTTTTAGCGACAGATATTTTGTGCCCTGCTTCCAGAACCATGTCCTTTGACTGTAGGAGGGATAGCCAGTGTTTCAGCCCCAGCTTCTGCTTTTATCACAAGCTTTGTGTGAGAATAGAATGACATACCAAGTGGATTATTAGATTTTTTTTATATTTTCTTTTTCCTTTTATAAGGGCAACACCAGCAGCTGGATATCTGCAATGTGTTCCATTCAGTCAGATTGGAAGGTAACCTGATAGGTAGATTGATCTACATCTGGATCCTCTTTGGTATGTGCAGAAGGCAGACAGGGTTTGGTCCCTCAGGTACTAGGAAGTAACGTCGTTAAAAAATACCATTTGTATATGTACTCTCCTTCCCATCACACGGGCATTTGAAGAAGGGAAGTCACACAGTGTAACGTGAACAACAAACTGCTACTCTCCAAAAAATCCTTTATTGATTTTCTAATTTTTGCATGAATGTATTTTGCAACAATTTTAGTCGTTCAAGATCTGGCCAACATGCAAGCTTGTGCCCACAGGAGATGCTGACCATGTCCGCAATAGAGTTGATGTAATCTGCAAACCAAGGACTAAATGCTGCTGCCACTCACACCAGTGTTGCTGGAACAATGCCAGCTTGAGAGGTCCTGCCTTGGCTTTCGCCCAGGGAAACAGACCCCGGACATTCACATTAACATTCCGATGTTTCCACGTTGCTGCTCCAGTCGGACTTAAATGTGCAGAAAATGCCACTCTTGACAATAATTCTGCTTTATATTGTGTTAATGACAGTTCGGTGACAGACTCCATGGGTTACAGGGAAACCACATGCTCTAACAGGCACAAGTCCTTTGACTTCAGCTGTAATTGATGCAGGGCAGTAAGTGATCACTTTGGTGTTCTCACAAGTCCTCTGTTTGCTCTGTAGGAATTCTGGTGTGTTACTATTGTCTCTTTGTAAAATAAAACAACAAATCACCAGCAAAAAACCCAATGAGAGAAAAAAAAACCCACGAGAAGAAACAATATCAAATTCAGATGTGGGCCTTCCACACCGGTAGCTAACACTCTTTAGGTACTAAAAGGCTTTCTATTTCAGACTTAAATCAAGCACGTTTAGGAATTGATTGTTCAAAAATCACTTTTCCCCTCAAAATCATTTCTGAAAGACTTCATAATCCAAAAATAGAAGTTATTTAAGAATAATTGTGTGATTCTTTTTTATTTTTTTTAAGCTGGAAAAATTTTGATTTTTATTCCAGTTTTGATCCTTGTTTTAAAAGCTGTGGTATGTTGCTAGCAAACTTAATGCCGATTTTAGCCTGAAGCGCAGTCTTTGAATAATCTTTGTGTAAATTGAATCTTTCCTGTGTAAAATAACAATTATTTCCAAGTTTAATGAGAATGATGTTATAATGAAAAGTGCACAGTGAAAAATCAGTGCTTAGGAATACAGCTGGTATCAAATGCTTAGTGAACAATGCCTGCACAGCTGAGGTTCGTTCCATAATCTTACAAAATTGTGTAACAAAACTGAAACCTAGAAAGAAAATAAGAAAAAATCCTGTTGGTGGTGAATGGATACATCACAACATTCTTGTGAAAAGTATTTCTTTTCAGTTATGGATCAATTTATTCCTTTTAATATAGACCCAAAATTCTGAAGAAAATTGTCCCAGTCTGAGCTTGAATTCTGCTTGTGCAAGAAATTCTGCATTTTGTTTTTCCCTCTCTCTGAAGTAAAACGTATGAAGCTAAACTCAAGATACAAACTTTTCCCAGAGGGGTTTGCTCAGTGTTTTCATCACGTTGAGCACTGCGTGTTGGAGGGGAGTGGGACAGTGAAATGTACCCTGCAACATTCCCTTGCAGGTAATTCCCTCAGCTCTTCACCAGTCTGAGCCCTAGAACTAGTTAATTTGGTGTCCTGTGGTACAGCTCAGGGGAGCCGAGTTGCTTGTTGGTTGTTGTTTTGTTATTTGGCTGAAATGGAGGGGGGACTCAGTCTGACAACTGACAGGGTGCTCCGATTTTTCTCTGTTGAGGTGATGCTGCTATTGAGCATACCTCTTAATTTCAGACTGCAACAGCTATTTCCCCACTCTAAGGCTTTTCTCTTCGAAGCTGAGATGAAATGAGGCAGCTGTTTTAAAAACAAGTGTTACAGGGATAAAACATGGCCTCCAGTTGTGGATACAACAAGGGGGGCACTGTTTAGTATTCTTCTCTTCCTCAGTTGTTTTTAAAGGCTAATGAAAGCCCAAGGAGACACTCAGACAGTCACACTAGCACAAATCCCTATTATTGCTCTGATGATGAGCCTCGATGCTGGAAATTTTGCATGCTGCATCTTTGTTGCCTTCTGTAAATAGCAGGAAGGGATAGATAAAATGACACAGATGCTTTAATTATGATTTGATTACAGAGCAACCCAAGGAGTCTATTCTGAGGAATATGCAATTACAGAAAATTCTGAGGACTATCTAACCTTCCGAAATTAAAATTAAGTGGGATTATTTGCACAGGGCTTTAATATTTCTGAAAGAATATCACTCCTCAAGGATCTTGATGCTTTTGTGTGACAAATCCTCTCTAGCTTAGCAGATGGGTTTCAGGGTAACACAATGTCATCTTCCGCAGCTGCATCTACTGTTTTGCTTCACCTGTCAGTCCTGTCTTAGCATCCTTTGCTGGTCACGTAGAAGAGAGTGATACAGGACCTGCATTTGAACTGGATGTAAGCAGCCATCACTGGGTCGAAGGACAAAAAAAGGGAAGAGCAGTTTAAGCATTCCTGGGTCGTCCCTCCATATCTTCTCTGCAAAACCAGAGGTTTTCAGTATCACAAGCATGAAAATTAGCGGTGCAAACTTGTTATGCAGGTTCCAAAGGGAAGATGTAGATGGAAAATTTCATTCCTCTTCCTCTTGCAAGCTATTTAATGGCAGAAAGCTATATGATTAATTATGTTAAGCTTCTTTGTGGGCTTAAGTAGTAAAAATGACTTGAATTTAATTCCATTGATTTCACTAGCTGTCAAACATGAGCAGAATTCAAAATCCATTCCAGAGCTGAATAGCAGCATGTCTTCAGCCTTAGATGTAAAGGCACTTACATCTTACAGAAGCTGTGTTCTCAGATAGTAATCATGCTTTCTTCCCTGTCCTGGAGTGAGTTGACCTGTTTGGACAGGCAGTCAGCCTGGAGACTGATCTCAAGGCACGGAGTTGGTGCAACAGTGGATTGCAGCAGCAAGTGAGGGCATGGGCAGGTCAGGAGGCTTTCAGGGGGCAAAGAGCACCACGGACCCCTGGTGATGCAGGAGCTGTGAGCAAGTAATGTTCCATTTGCCTTTCCTCAATGCATAGCACATTCATTTACCAGTAGTAGAAGGGGTGGGGATTTTTTAATCTTTTCTTTTTTCTTTTTTTTTTTTTTCTATAGAACCTAATATTTGAATCTGTATCACCTATGCTTGAAAATCATACCACAAGTGTAATGTTGGCTACTCTTTCCTGCACCGCTGCTCTCCAGCCTGAAAGAACAGGATCTGCTGGAACCCTTCTGGGTGCTAGTGTGGGATGCAGTGCTTGCTCTGGAACTGGAGTGTGGTGGCAATGGAAGGGGGAAAAGGCTCTTCCTGCAGTGAGCTTCCTGAGCCCTGTGCTTCCAGCTGTTCACAGGGTCTCTGTGAAACTGGCTTTGTTGATTTGGATGCGTGAATGCTCTGTGAACGGAGAGGGGCTGTGAGAATGGCACCAACCGCTTTCTCTCATCTCCCCAACCTATCTATTCTGAAGACTGACCTTGCTTTTGACCTTGCCTGCCTTCAACAGCAACGGGTACACCTGACTTTATGCTGAATGTGGCCAGTGTAGCTGAGGATAGATGGTGTTCAAGCCACTTAAAAGAATCACTGCTCTTTCTGAACAGGTGCTGAGCACAATGAAGCTTAGGTGTAGCTAAAGATCAGCTGGATGCAGCAGCCTGTCAGTCTCCTCTGTCAATCGTAAGGGCATTTTCTAGTGTAGTGCCTTCTTTATTCTAGCATTTCTTTTTAAGAGCCTTCAAACCCTCCAACTTCAAAGCGTTTATGTTCCTACTGACCCATGTGTACTGCACAGGGATAAAACCTCTAGCTAGCAACTTAGGGATGATTTGTCAAGGGTCACTTTAATAAATTAGGTTATTTATTTTCTGCCTGAAATTCCCTGGTTGGTGACTAAGAGAAACTTTGTATTAAGCCATGCAAAGCATAATGAAGTTGCTGTAATGCTTTGATGTGGAAATGCTTAAAATGCTAGGGGAAAAAAAGTGGTGATATTGATAGAAAAAGCTTACTTAATGTATCTGGGGACAATTTATATAAACCAAGTATAGATTATACTATAAAGATTATAGATTCTGATAATCGCCCTTTAAAGTTTAAATATCGGGCATGATGAAAAGGTCACAAATCGTCTTCTTGAACAGTTCTGCAGATAGTTACAAAGTCAGGTCTTTTAAGAGATCAAGATATATTTGATATCAGCGATGGAGAAATCAACACTGCAATAGATGTACAGTAAGATTTTTGTTTCCTCATAGCTAATACAAAGTCGTTCTTCATCAGCAAACTGGCTGAGGTGACTGTTAACTGTGCTGGAGTGCAAAAGCTGTGGTGAATGTGCACTATGTTCGTCTCCCTTGATGAAAGCAGTTATATAAGAGTCACTTCCCCTTAGCTGATTGAATTGTATTTCCCTTGCCACCTCTTGCTTTCCATGATACTTATAGAGGAGCAAAACCCGGTTTGCTGTATTTTCTCCTTTTCTTGTGTCTGTTCTTGAGGCTTATTAGCACAAAGTAGCTCTGAGCCATGGCTTGGACACCAGAGATTCTGAAAGCCTCAAATAGCTGTAATAATGGAGTTGGATGAAGGATGCTGGTTGCCATGGGAACAGTGCATGTGCCACACAAGATAATGTAACTGCTGTAGTGCAGAGATCTGTGCTGCATATTGATTGCAAGAGTTCTTGAATTCCTCATAAACTTTGTGCTTTGTGTTTCACCTCACAAGTGGGAGAAGCTTATCAGCTAGGCTAAATCCAGAGGGATTTTGTTAGTGTGAGAGGAGCTGACTTTTGCATGGGAGGGGAGAAGAAGGGGTCAGAGCTGCTTGAGAGTATTGTTAGGTTCACAGCCTTTCCCTATCGAGCTGCCAGTGTCCTGACTGTTGTGTTAATGTGAGTTAATGAAGTATTGGAACTGAGGCATTACAGGTGAGTGCCCTGAGTTAAGAGTGACAATAGAAGAAAGGCCTCAGGAAACAGAAATGTCATCTTTCTAATGTTTCGTATGGTGGATTGTCACCTGGCTGGCTGCACAGTACCACAGTGCCACAGTGTACCTCTTCATTGCTGTTGTTGGTATGCCACTGAAAAGTTCATTTTTGTACCAGCTTGGTGAGGATGAACCTTATCAATGGCATAGCTGTACAAAATATTGCAATTAGGGAATATCACAGTCACTGATAGGCAACAGGATGGGTGCAGCATTGGCCATTTCACCAGGCTTGGACAAGGTGAAACATGCAGGTCTTAATCTGGGGAGAATTCTGCGTGAGCAGAACCACACAGTTGTTTTTCAGAGAGATTGGGCTCCTTTTTCCTTTAAATGTATGAAAATCACAGCTTTGAGAATGGCAACATCTGCCAGGTTAGCATGGCACTTGTGGGCTGCTACAGTTGTCTGCAGTCTTGCATGAAAATGAATGGAGCAGGACTGATTTGCTATAATTTGCAGCCAGATTTTTCTGCTTCCTGGAATAACAGCAGAGAAAGTGTAGTTATTGTCCCAGTAGCCCAGATCCTCACCAGCATAAACCAACAGGGGTTTATCAGTGGTCTACTTAGAGAAGCACTGCTTCACTGCAGGTGAGTCCTGGCTTGTGATTTCAAGAAAGGCTCATACTCTGCTTTAGGATCTCTTCACTATAAGGAGTTTGTGTCAGAACACAATATTCTGGCAACTATTAAAAGTCCCACACCTCAATAGCCAAGCAACCCCATGCTGTTGACACCTAAGACTTACTGCAAGGCCTCTGCCTGGAAAACTTCTGCTAAAGAAGATACTGTGGAATTACTGATCTCACAAGCTTTTTGGAGGTTGTGCGTGTTGTTTCATACCTACCTCATGCTGTCTGAATTTGTGTGTATTGTCTAAATCTACCTTAGAAGTATCAGAATTTTAGGAACTGTTAGTGAGGTTTTCTGTGTCTGCTCTAAGAAGACACTTATCTTGAAGGAGAGGTATTGGTCAAAAATGCATCAGAGAGGACGTAGTGAGGCTGTTGTGCCCTCTGGGCATTATTTGCAGGGTTATGTGACTTTGTTCATTGGTGTGGGTTATCTCAAATGTGATGCTCAGATATCCATGCCGTTTATTCTTGACTACTATTTCCTATTCCTGGTTTTAGATCCTACCACCACATCCCGGCTGAGTTACCTGGGTTTATTGCCAATTCAAAAACCAGGATCAGCTTCTCTGGAGTTCTGGCTTTGTTGTTTTTCTGTACAGTCAAGACAAACTGCTTCATCATCTGAGATGCCTGCTTAGAGCCAAGATGCCTGCTTTGTCATGTATAGACAGTAACATTTTAGACCACCTAAACATAATAACGGACTAGCGGCATGGCACTCTGATATGCTTAAAGCCATTAGTATGCCATTTCTTTTGTAACCCTTTAACATTTTCTGGGATTGTGTAATAATTCTTGTGGGAAATCCTTAGTCTTTTTTTAAAACAAAATGTATGTAGAATTTAGTAAATGAACTAAACTTGGCGTTAGGCATTGCCTTGGATATTAGTGAGACTCCCACCTGAGCGAAACCTGATGGCTGTGCTGTCAGTTATCCACCGGTTTGCCTAAGCCCTTCCCGCTGAACCCAGTTTGAGCAGTGCTTCTTGTGCCCTGTGGTCATTTTGTGTATGGCTGTTGTGTCAGTGGGGCCTTCTGCTGGGTGTCCAGGGCTCAAGTTAGGCTTGCATGTGCCTGCCTATGTATACACATAAATATGCACAGATTGCTGTGTGTGCTTGTTAATGTATATATAATGTGTGTGTATATACTCTTCAGTTCTTCTGTTTTCCTACTGTCAGTTATGCTCCTGCTGTCTTTTGATGCTGTTTAAGATGATCGCTGGGGTTAGAAAGTGCTTCAGTTAGGACAAAGTGAACAGTCTGGAGGTAAATGTCAATTGTAACTTTGGTCTTGGCCTACATGGTGCAGCCAGCCTGAAATGTCTTGTCACCATCACAAGGTGGTCATCTGGTTCTCGGTGAGCATGTAGCGGTGGCACAGTTGTGGATTGTCACTTGTTTGTCCTTGTCTATCTGGTACTGTCACAGTTTTGAAGAAGAACTTGGGTTTTAACTATGGGTACACGTATGAATGTCTCAATGCAGCAGCCTGGCTTGAAGTGCCTGGGAGGAATGCTCAGGAATGTGCTGACTCTGTAGCGTTATGACGTTGATGTTTGTAAATGTATTGCATTGCACCCGGGGATTGTCAGTGTCAAAATGGTGCTAAATTCAATAAAGGCAGGGACTGAGTTTATATGGATGATGTCTTTTCAACTTAGGCTTTTTCTGAACAACGTAGAGTTTGAGGGGCTGGATAACAGACACAGGTGAAACCCAGGGAAGCTGGTGCTGTCATTCTGTGAGGAGTCATCCAGGTTACCAAATGTATTGACTTTCACCTTATTCTTTAGGTGAACTTTCTTGGCTGAATTCTACTGAATCCGAAAGCTGCTGCTGAGTGCTAAGGTCTTGTGTAGCATCTAGTGCACAATGTTCTGTACAGCTACCTTGTTTACTGTGCTAAAGCGGTAGGAATCAAGTGATTATAAAGTAATGATTAACACCCTGTTGCTGAATAGATCTTAGGAGTGCAGGTCTGATAGGCAATGCAGCTGCTGCCCTCTCCTCTATCCTGCCAAAACTCCCAAAGCCTACAAAACCTCTGGCATGTAAGACAGTTGCTGCACTGAATGCAGTTCCAGTGAGCAGCATGTGTGGTTGAGAAGGGAGCAAGAGTGGATATTTCTGAAGAAAACAGCAGGAAAGGGAACAAATGCTTACCTTGGGAAGGTCGGTGACTTGAGTGGATCAAAAGCAGGTTTTGCTAGTTGTGAAGCAGGCCCTGGGTCCCTTAAGGAGCAGAGGAAGGGTTGTGCTGGGTTTTGTGAACACAACCAAATAGAGATGATCTGTGTTTTATGGTTCAGAACTCCCTTTTCAAGTGCTCGCAGCAGCCTTTTAGCCTTCATGAGGAAGCAGCGCTGCCTGACGGTGCATAGATACATGTGGTAGAATTTCGTCTTTGTGGCTGGCTGCAGAAGGAGACTGATGGTTCGACTTCACAGCAACACTTGGAGGACTCCGAGGAAGATTGTTTTCTCACATTGGCATTCATCTACTCCAAGTACATCAATTTCTACCGAGCATAAGGCTGATTTTGATTTTTCACAAAAAGAGTTTCCAAGGAGGTGCTAGATTTACAAAAGTGGTTGCCAAGGGTCTCCAAGGGACTTGACAGATTTACAACATACTACTAGTGGAGTCTCAATGGAAATCGGGTTTGACATAAATGATAAAGAATTGGAGGTGCTCAAGGACAATGTTCAAAAGCAGGTTAGAGAGGCTATGGATCGTTTTGATTTGTTTCAGTGCAATGAAAGAGAGCTGAACTGTGACTGGCAGAATTTATTATAGCTTTTTACTGGTTTATATTGAAAATTGAGCTTCAGGATTATATTTCACTTCTGTCTTTATGCAAATTGCAAAAAAAAATAAATGAGTAGTTTATGGAGGTAAAATCGTCAGGGTGGGGGAAGGTTTTAATAAAGCATTTCTTTCACTTTAAAAGAGTATGCATATCTTAGCCCGAGCAGTTTAGTAATGGACAAATATGGTTTAGGAAATGCTTAGATGGACCTTTGAGAAACTTCACAGATTTCCTGGGTAATTCTTTTAAAGTCTATTTAAAACCCCACACACTATTATTTGCAGATCACATCTGTGCCAGTACTGACAGTACTAGAAAGGAAACCCTGTTTAGTTTGTTCTTTTCTCCTTTATATAAGAACTTGCTGCCTTTTCTTCTGAGTAACACAAAAGCTATTTTATTTGAGGAACACGTGTTTTCTGAGTGAATCCAGTAAGATATTGGATTTTCTTCTGCTATATTTTCTTTTTCCCAGTAATTTTGAAGTTTTAGCAGATTGCAACAGAATTGCATTGCAAGGACAGGGCTGCTTACGTTGGGATTTGCTTCAGGCAGTTAAAGAAAAGAATTGCTGAGAGGTGCTTAAGATAAGGCAGCTGAATGTGTGCGTGTCCATGTACCCATTAAGTAAAAGCCATGTGTGTGGTGGCTGCAGATTCATTTTTTACATTTATGGATGTACTCATGTTACAGGTGAGGTGGAGGGGCAGGGGAATAACTTCCTTTAAAGGTTGTATAGATGTTGTCTTGAGATGTTGTTCAGGCTCCCTCAAAAGCTATTGCAGCTTTTCACCGCAGCATATTGTGGGGATTAATCACATTCACGTATTTACAGTCAAGATAAGCGGCCTCCTTGCTCCCTGCAGACAACCTAAAAATCACACTGATGATGGCTAACATTGATAACCATATCAGAAAGCAAGCAAAGAAGTGTTCTGACTTATGGGCGGTTTTCCTGGGGGTGACATAGGTGTACAGCCTGAGAGCTAAGCTGGTAGCGAATGCACTCCTGTTGTTGGAGCACAGAAAGAGGAAAAATAGCTGTAATTGCACAACGATACATACACCACTTGTACTTCCCTTGTGGGTAGAAAGACATGGAAATAATTAACGGTACAAAGAAATGGCCACAGTGAAAAGAGTTTAGCATTATCTTTGGGTGTTCCATTTGGAAAGCAGCTTCCTGCCTGCCTGGCTGCACCTAGGAGACTTTTGGCAACGGCGGCAGAAGTGGTGTTGAAATAATTCCTGTTTGGTGCTGCAAGTGTGGTTGCTCCTGCATGGACCCTTTAGGATTAAAGAATGGCCAAGTAACATAAATTTGAGCATTTTTATTATTATTTTTATCCTTCCTGCACCATTTTATCCAGCTTGGTCTGTTACTCTTTAGCTAGATGGTAACAAGCAGGTCTTCCCAGAGTAATCAGCTTTGCCCAGCAGGAATGGGATTTGGAACTGGGCCCCTTGATGTGAGGTCTGAGAGAAGAGCTTGCAGCTGAAGAGCTTTGGATAGCAGCAGGTAACAACCTCAGATTGCAGTACCTCAGACTTCTTGCTTGCTTCTGGATCAGGAGTGTAAGCAGGCAGAAAACTGAGGAATGCTGTATCCATTTAAAAAAGGGGTGAGGGACAATCAGAAAGGCCCTGAAAATTGTTTAATAACTAACATAGGGTTAGGTGGAGGAGCACAAGTGATTATTACATTTTGTATCTGGCATATGTATCAACCCATCTTGTGACTGAAAGCAAAATGTATGTCTGTCTCCAGAGAGTTTTATTCATCGATGCTGTGTTCATGCACTTCAGGAGAGAATGGCTGGTGTAAGAAGGTTTAGATGAGTACTATACATTCCACTATACTTGTATGACCAGTTATTATGCTGAGATGGTTTCTGTGTGAAACACATCGTGAGCCTATCTGTAGATTGGCCACCTTCACTTGTAGATTGGCCACCTTCACTTGTAGATTGGCCACCTTCACTTGTAGATTGGCCACCTTCACTTGTAGATTGGCCACCTTCACTTGTAGATTGGCCACCTTCACTTGTAGATTGGCCACCTTCACTTGTAGATTGGCCACCTTCACTTGTAGATTGGCCACCTTCACTTGTAGATTGGCCACCTTCACTTGTAGATTGGCCACCTTCACTTGTCTTTTCTACTGGGGTGGGCTGATCACACTCCTTTGTGTGTTATTTCTAAGGCCATTTGCTGTGTTTGTGTTCGCAGTAATCGTGTAGCTGCTTATCTTCTGCCAGTGTTTAACACTATTTATTCTGCAGTCCTAGCTGGGAATGTTAGCTGTACAGCAGTTCTTCTCCAGGATATTCCTACCTTAAACGTGGTTCATGGCTGCTAGAAACGAGTGTTAGTGCTCCAGTTGGAAGCTCTTGTAGTGGAAACGGGGGAGCTGGAAGAGAGTTTGGAAGCACAAATGAGAAAACCCAGGGATCTTTGCAGAAAGCCCTATCTCCACTGACCTTGGTGCACTTACAGTAGTGGACAGTGCAGTTCTGTGTGTGTAGACAAGGTTGTGAGGAGCTTAAAATGTTGACTGGAGGACAGCACAGCTGCTGTGATATATTGTGGGGAAGAACCCTTATGTTCATCAGGAAAGTGGAATCTGCTATTGTTCTGTAGGGTGGGTAAGTATCACCAAAGAATGCTGCTTCCATTTATTGGTTTTATAAGATTAATTCAGTCCCATCTATCTCATGTCACTGCTGCTTCCACAGATTTACAGTTCTAAAACAGCAAAGTGAAATGATCTTAATTAGATTTAGAACAAGGCTCTCTTTCATTTGAATAACGATGACTGCTTCCTTAAAATCGGAGGTGAAATTCCATCACCGGTTGTGCAGGGGAATCTGAAACACATAGTATGCTATAGAATGAGTTTTGTTTGAGGATGTCTAACTGTCTTGCAGATAAATGTCTGCAACATCATGGTTTATTTCTAAGGAACTCTATTTAGCAGGAGCAAGAGTTATCTCTGCCATGTAGCAGTCAGGATTCACAGCTTTCTTGAAAGATCTACTACTACACGAATAAAGACTTCCTTTGTTTACAGGAGAGGGAGGGAAAGCACCCTCTAGGCTGTTGTTTATAGCTGCTGACATGTGATAGAACAGCAAGATGCCTTTGCTTGTGGAATCTCAGATTGGCATCTTTACAGGGAGGGGGAATCTTCAAGGGTGGCTTAGAGCTGACACTTTGTCATCTGGCAGTGATAAGCCCTAAAAAGAGCTGTTGTATGCACTGGAGTATGTTATGCATAATAAAAATTGAATACTGAAAGAGTTAGAAACAGTAGTTTATATTCAGCAGCTGAATTATGCAAGGTAAGGAGTGCTGTCATGTGTGGAGCACTCTCCATTAATGGAAATTTCTTTGCTAATAAAAGGCTTCAAGATTTGGTCCAATGGTTCTTAAAAATGTTAGCGCTATTTGTGGATATGATTGGCAGATGCAGATGAGAGCAGGAAGGGGATTACATCTTTCCTTTCCTAGTCTATGCCAGCCATTAGACCAAAACATAATTAAATGTAGTATTTCAGAGTCAAAGTAGACATTAATCAGTCAGGGTACTTTTTTTCTCTTCCTTAGAAGTCTAAGACAGACAGACACCTTAATCCCACTGAAATGTGCACATATGGCTTTTTTGGCTCCTTTGGAACAATTCTGCCACCTTCTTTAATATAATCCAGTGCTGATCTTTTATCAATAATCTCTTAATGATGTACAAAATCTTTCCCATAAATATTTGACTGCAATTATTGTGAATTAATTGGAAATGTCATATATTGTTTAAAAAATAAGGCTTCTATAGATTTTGGGGTTTTTCCCTATCAGTTGTAAGAAACAGACAAGTTTTACTCTCTTCTGTCTTTTGAATTTTACCACTTGACACCCAAGTCATATGAAGTGCTTCCATAGCAAAAGAGAAACCAGCTTTCCTCAGTTTCCCCTCATCTCTCGCTGAGGTAAGTGATGACTTGATGATGGCCTTAATCTGACCAAACCTGAAAAAACAGCCTATAAACATACACAAAGTAGCACTGGCCATTCTTAATTGCGACAAGCAAGGAAAAATCTTGCTGCCTTAAACAATGTACCAGCCTTGCCCTGAATGTGGTTACCCCATAAGGCTACTGAGAGTTTGATACATGTGCTGGTGTCTTCCTTTTCAGAGGCTGCAGTGTGAAAGGTTGTATGGCTTGAAGATAGGAATGACGGAGGTCTAAAACTGGTGGTTTCTTAATGTAGTCAATCCTCTACTGGTTGGAGGTACTTCAGTGGATGTTTACAAATGTCGGGAACAATATTTGGAGTTTATTTGCTCTATTAAAGAAAAAAAAAAAAGGCAAGAGAATTTATCCTGCCTTCCTTGGTGGAAAGCTTTATCCATAGCAGCTGATGGGCCTGAAACATCTTGTTCTTCTCCCAGGATCTCTGAGCAGTGTGCCACCTTTGGAGATGTGGTGAGATCATGAAAACTCACGGTACACACTCTTAGAAAATTACAGTCCCACAATGGCTTGGCCTGGAAGGGAAGCTCATCCAGTTCCAGCCCATGCCATGGGCAGGGATACCTTCTACTAGACTAGGTTGCTCCAAGTTCTGTCCAACCTGGCCTTGGTTGGAAAGAACATCTGAAGGTCGTCAGGCCCATGCATGTGTGGTGGGTGAGCTGGTTTTATTCGTCTGTGTTTGAATGGCTTGTAGAAAGATTCTTCAGGAATGAAGCAATCCTATGCATGTCACTCAAGTTGCTCACTTTCTCTCCTGCTTCGAAGTTGTTCACTGAAACCAAATTATAATAGCTATAGGTTGATGGATATGCTTCTCTTCATTGCCATAGCTTCATGGCATCATGTGCTGTTTGTTTATTAAAATTGGCTGGATTTTGCCAAATGCCCTTTCCCTTCAAAGCAGCATAAGCTCCCTGTGGAAGCTGAGGATATTCACCGCTTAACAGAACCAGGCCCCCATCCACACAGTCCCTGTACTCTGACAGTGTATTTGGAGCCAGTCCACTCTGACTGCTTTAGATTGGCTTGGAGCTAAATCACAGAAGAGAGCACTTCCGTCTGCCTGGGCTGGGCAGATAAGAATTCCTATTTGTCTGGGAAGAAATCTGAGTTGTTGTGCTTCTTGTTATTTTATTGCAGTCAAAGGGGTATACAGTTGACTTCTGTGCATTATTCTTTAAGCAGGAAATGGGGACTCTTAATATTTGGAAGAGATGGCTTCAGAGGAGCCAAGGTGTGTTGCTCATGTTCAGTGTTGTGCATTACAGAAAGATTTCTGTGGAGAGAAGATGTGAGGAATTGCTTATTGTCTGAATAGGCAGAAGCAGATATAATCTCATTTTTCCTTTAGGAAAATGAATTCATTTTAAAAAGGAGGTGATTATAAAGAAATGGGTAGGGATACAAATCGTAGCTTTATTATTTCAATCCAGGTTTTATTGTACTGGGCCCTGTGAAAAATAGAAGCATTTGCTCTGTGTGTGTATTGGTATGAACAGGTGCAGCAATTGCTTTTGAAATGAGTCCAAGCAAGTAACATTAAGTCCTCATTTTACACCTCACTGAATGCTGTGCAAAGAGCAGAACTTCCCAGCAGCATAAGCAGATAAATTTCCATTGATAGCTTTGGCACCGAGCCTATTCGCTTAAATCAGTGATGTAGTATATGCTCATGCCTCAGTAAACAAAACCTATTCTATTATATAGGTCAGGATTTGTTTTGGGATGGTTCTCAGTCTTTTGAGTGCTCTCCCTTCCAAGATTAATGCTGTATTCCGAAAAAGTGCTTGTATTTCTTCAGTCTCCCCTTTCTGAGGCTAGAATTTTGGGTCTAATACTGTCTTCCTTTAGTTGAGGCTTTTGAGGCCTATCTAGTGGGAACAGTATTTACCTCCAAACATCTGGAGTTTCAGTCATGCTCTTGGTATAAGGGAAAAGGCTCCCAAATGGATGGATGAACCTGAGAGACAGTGTTAGCTCCTTTACAGATACTGTGACTCTGTGGGACCACAGTGTTCCCAGCTTGAAATCGAGACACCAGGTGGCTAGGGGAAACTCCCTAAAGCCAAATGCTGCTATGGTGAAATGCAGACAGCTTTGGTTCTGTCTCTGTAGATGAACAAGACCTGCTGGAAATTGTCCTTTCATTGGTAAATAGAAAAGTAATTTAAAAAGCCATCAACACTGAGCTGTACTTACTGTTGATGGGGTAGATTGGTGCTTTGGTCACAAATTCGTAACTTCCTCTTATAAATGAAGAGCTGCTGCGGGATTCTCTGTGACAGGTAAGGAGATCCTCTGCCTGCTGTCTACTTCTTCATGTCCTTCTCTTGCTATGCAGGTACCAGAGACAGTGGAGGGAGCGGAAGAGATTTATCTGCTGTATTTTCTATGCCTGTAACTGTCAGGTGGGAACCCTGCAATGAAGGGGTGCTGCTGCTCACATCTTGCACTGGGCTCAGCATTCTCTTTCTGAAACCCTGGTACACAAGATCATCTCTTGTTTCATTTTATTTTTTAAATTCATTAAAGTTCATCTTTTGAACATTTCTGCAGTTTTCTGAGTCACAGAAGCCAGAAAAATTCCATGCCTGCTTAAGGGTTCTCTCACTTGATTGTTTGCAGAGCCTAGAACCAGTTGTTAAGCTGGAACCATCTCCTCCCTTGCAGGTTTTCCCTGGAGCCATGCCTCTTCTCTCGTGAATGCTTTCCTCCTGGTGTAACCACAGCCTATATAGAAACTTGAGAGAAGAAGCAGAGATGTATTTGGCTTCCTGATGAACAACAGAATGGTCAAGTTGCACACCCAAAAAAAGAAACTATACACAACAGCCCCCAGCTGACATTATTTTCAGCTATACCCCATAAATAATATAGCTTTGAAGAGAAAAAGCTCTGGGGGGTGTGCTGGGCCATACTTGTCTAAGTACACAACACAGTCAGACAGCTAATAACAAAAAGGAAATAAAATATATCATAGGTTAGAGATGTCAGAATGTCCCTATCTTAAGAGACACACAATGGAGATAAGTATCCAGCCCACATCTCCTGACATTCAGCCTTACTGGCCAGAGCAGCTTTGCCTTATGTATGCCCTGATTCAGCTCTGTTAAACTTCTTGGGTGCTATCTTAATTTGAAACATGTGCTGAGATCTTTCTAGTTTAAACCAAATATTATTGATTTTAGTTAAAGAAAAAACGTGCAGAACTAGATTTAGGGAGTAAATACATAATTCTTGTCATATATTGACATGTTATGAAAAAATACCATATTTTGTCTGTGCCATCACTGCTGTATATATTTAATAAAAAGTAATGCTCTACTACAGAAAGCTGTGTTCTCTTAGAGCTTGAAAAGGCGGCAGCTGTTTGCTTCACATTTGGAAGGTGACATTCCCAGTTAGATGGCCTAGAAAATTGCTTTCAAAAGTTAGAAGCATTATTTCAGGAGGGCTATTGAACATCCAGCACTCTCCTAGCAATAAATTGCCAAGTATGTGGCAATAGGTGACACTGTGACAAGTGTTCAGCCTGGGGGGTGGTGACAAGTGATGAGCTATTCCGAGCACCTCTTCCTTTTCAGATCCCGTGTGAGCCACCACTGCAGAATTCCCTTGCTTGGGCTTGTTTGGAAATTGATAAAGTGAGCAAGGATGTTCCGCTGGCGTATGACAAACATGGCACCTCATTGTCCTGCTGTCATTGTTTTTCTGCTTTTAAAGAAGTGCTCTTCATAGCATGTTGGACTCCATTCCAAACTGGTTGTAGTTAATAGACCCTGAGACATAACCAAAGGATAGGAAGATGTTTATGTCATCTGGGGGCTTTTTGCAGCAGTTTCTATGTGTGTTGGTTTCTTTAATTTTTACTTTTTCTTGGAGGAAGCTGTTTTGTAATTGGCTTTTGCAAAGAATTTTTGTTTTACTTTTGCTCTTAAATATGAAAATAAAAACAGTGCAAAGGGAAATTATGCCAAAATCATTATTCCAAAATACGTCAAACTTTTGCTTCCCTTTGGATCTGTTTGCTGGAAGCTGGTAGTTGGCACTACTACCATGTGGTTCTGGGACTTTCTTTTTAGCTGAGGGCTGGAAACTTTTCAATGGGAGGTAGCTGAATGCTACCAAGTGCTGCTGTAGGCTGAAGAAAATGAACAGTAACGTGCCATTGGTATTCTCTGGGGTTCTGACCAGCAGTTTAAAGAGAGAGTGTCTGCAGAGATTTACTCCTGGGATTTCTATAGAGTCCAGCTATTGTTGTGATGGGTTTCTGGGAGCTGAGAAAGAGCATAAAAATACCTGCAGAGCAGACAATGTGGAAAATGAGGCTTATCATTAGGGTGCCCATTGGTAAGTTTGTTCTTTGATTTAATAGCTTCCCGGAACCTGGAATACACTACCAGTCACATCTCGGTTAGAATTCATCAGCTGTTTGTTAGAAAAGAACTACAGATAGTCAGAATGCAATTATCAAAGGTGAAATTTTGCCAAGACTCTGCATTTACTTTTCAAAAAGTATGCCAAGGCATCTTTCACAGTCACAAATTGTGATGCTTACCTTGTGGATGAGACACAAGGATAGGCTTACCGTGAAGAATATGGTCGCAGAAATAATTTGCTTAGCATATAAATAGCATCTACATGTGATAGTATTCCTCAAGAGAGGAGAGAGGCAGACAGTTGAGCTGCCAAGAATGCAGATAAATTGTATCTGAAAAGAAAAAGTATTGGTTACTGGATGATGTAAGTAATTGGTACCGTATGTTGTTCCAAGCTTCCCTCTTCAACTGAGCAGTCATGTATTACAGTGTAGATAACTGAAACTGCTTCAAACTCATCTATGAGTTATTTTGTGTTCTCAATAATAGCCTGGAGTTCTCTGGGACTGTGAAGACCTTCATCCAAAAACCTTGGTTGTTCCCTTTCTCAGATAGTCACTGCCACTGGTGCCAAGCTGGAGAAATAATAGACAAAGACCAGCTCCACTTGTAAGGCTGTTGAGCATCATGAAGCAAGGAATACTCCAGATGTTGATATCAAACACTATCGTATTTAGTAGGTGGTCACTGAAAGAGAAGATTGTGATAGAAAAATTAATTTTTTTAAGGTCTACAGGAACGTGTACTGCTCCAAGATCTCTGTGAAAAGTGTGAAAGGGGCTAAGGGCCAGAATAAAGAATGCTAGAAGCAGCACAGAAGTCTGTGCAGTGCATAGGAATTGACTGTTAAGCTATGCTGCAAAGAGCAGTTCTTTTCCAGAAAGTTTAGTCAAGAATAAAGTGCTTTTTACCAATAGGTAAGGAATGATCAAATCTGAATGAATATTTAGGTTTTTATATGTACATTTGACCCCTGGCTTTCTGAAGGCCAATGGACCAGGACTTTGCAAACCCCTGAAGGCACATTAGCAGTGAACAGTATCTGAATGACATTTCAGACACTACCTACAGTAACTCACTCTTCTCTTATATCCCATCTGTCATGGTTCTGTCTATCTAGCTGATTTACTGGAGTCTTGTCATATGAGAGTGTATTTATTCTCTTCAAAGACTTATTTTGCTTAGTCTAAGATTTCCAATTTGGATGAGTGAAGGAATATTGCTGCAGTGTAATTCTCTACTAAGAGATAAGCTTCCAAAATCATAACGTACTCCCCTGGCGCAGCGAGAGTAGCACCCAGGACCTCATGTACAAGCCTTTTTCTTGATCCTGTGGCTTATTGTTAAAGCCAAAAATCATCAATCTTCAGGATTTGAAAACTGATTTTTATCTGCTGTGTTGTGGTAGATGATCCATCTTTGCTAATTCTGGCACCTCTATACCTCTAATCCTGTTAAAATATCATTCTTTGATCAGTGCACATTAACTCCTCAATTACTTTTGTCCCTTTTGTTGTTGTTCTGTCATTGCTTCTAGACATTTTCCCCACTTGGCATCATAAAATGAGCATGTTCCCAGGCTTCATGGGGTGGGGGGGGGTGTATGTGTGTGAGATGCAATCCCTCCAGCCTGGGAAGAGCACAGCCAATGTGAAAGCTGTCTGGTGATGAGTAGTTGTTTCTGTTGCACTATCTGCTAGCATGCTCAGATGCTGCTCCTCTTTGTGTGGAGATCTTCAGGGTCTTCCAGCAAGAACCAGGGACAAGCTAGCACCTTCTGAACAGAACCAATAGGTGAATAGCTACATGCAGGCACTGGAAATTCAGAAACTAAGGGGGATCCTACACCACAAACACCAGCTCTTATTACTACAGCATGGTAGCCATCTCTGGCCGCTCCCGTGGTTGTCCTATCCAAGCATTGAAAGGATATCTGTATGGATATATATACTCTGCGTCTTTGTATTGCTCTTGCTCCCTTTTTCCCATCACTTCAGGATTCCCAAACAGCAAGGGTGGTGAGGAATTGCAATCCCAGCTGCCCAAAGGAGGAGGTAATCTCCTACTGTGATGTGTTTCAAAAGTATGAACTGGAAGAAGGGAAGAATAGGATCTGTCTTTTATAAATGCTTGTTCTTAGCCTTATTTCAGTGATGGTCAGCTTGGAGAAGAGAAAGCTCAGGGCTGACCTTATAACAGTCTTCCAACACCTAAAGAGGTCCTACAAGAAATCTGGAGGACTTCTGACAAGGGCATGTAGTTGATAGGACAAGGGGGAATGGCTTTATCCTGCTGAAGGGGAGATTGAGATGAGATCTTTGGCAGAAGCTGTTTTGTGTGAACGTGCTGAGATGCCCAGAGAAGCTGTGGCTGCCCCATCCCTGGCAGTGCTCAAGGCCAGGTTGTTGGGCACAGGGGCTTGGAGCAACCTGCTCTATTGGAAGGTAACCCTGCCTGTGGGGCCGGATGAGCTTTAAGGTCCCTTCTGGCCCAAACCATCCTGTGATTCTGTGTTGGGTGTTTATGTTGTGGTGGTTTGTGGGGTGGTTTTGCCGCCTCTCCCTCCCCCAGTACTGCAGGCTGTTGAAACATGTCTGTCTGGGGAAGCCTTTTTGTGCTCAATATCTGTGCTGTTCTCCCTGAACTGCTTTGTGTTGTGGCAACTGCCATGGTTTCTGTTGGGGTCTGTAATCTCTGGCAGGTCAAGCTTGTAAATGGAAACTTTGCTTTGGAGTGTTCAAAGTGTGTCAGGCAGGAGCCTTTCCATCTTAAATAATGGCCATTTGCCATGATAAAGTCTGCAGATGACGAGTTTCAGGGGGCTGAGGGAAGGAGGCACGTGTGTGCGTGCATTTGTTTTCTCCTTCGCTGCTGCTTCAGAGCACTGCTCCCTAGCTGGGAGATGTAATGGTGTATGAATTGCTATTTAATCAGCGATGCTAATTAAGTCTTAGCTTTTTAAAGCTTTCATGGGAGAGCTGTATATGATTTGCAGTGGCTGGAATTGCAATTGCAGGCAATTAAGCTGCATTTTGCTTGGTAGGACCTGAAAATGCGCTTTTATGTGGGATATTTGGGACTTGGAGAGATCCTGACATCTTCAACGTCTTTCTTGGTCTGAAGGAAGAAATTGTTGGTTTTAAAAGGAAATAATCTGAAGGAGTGAAGCAGTGAAGAAATAAATTCTATTCAGGTTTTAAGTAGCCTTTTTGTTGTGTGCATAATTATAGTAGTGCATCCACTTTTGTGACACAATTAATACAATGTAAGGCTTATTCTTAACAGAAATCTTACCCAGTTCTACAGCATTGCTTTTCTAGTTTTATAATGCAGTTGAGAAACTCAGGTTCTTAGTTGTAGCTACCTGCTGTCTTATCAGATGCAACAAAGGGTTCCTACTTCAGGGGTCTTCACAACGCTTTTCAATCAAGTGGGTCAGGTTTAATGCAATGGATTGTCTTAAATGAGAAAATTTTCAGTGGCTGGTCTAAAGAATGGTAAGATCTATGAGCTAAAGTGGAAGAAAATGTGTAGACTACTTGTCAGGCTTATGTAATGCAGACAAAACCAAACCAGGAATGACATACTGCAACAAATAGCATGCAAGCCTGATTAGTAATTAAGCATATGAGCTGTGATTTTTAGGTTTTGGGGTTTTTAATCCCCCAAACATATCTTGGCAGTCTATCAGTGATACTTTGTGGTGGTCACCATAATCTTTGGTTCTCTAGGAGCCGGTTCAGTGGTCATGTCAGAGCCTTGCATCCAACTGTCTGCTGTTTCTACATGGCACAAGGGACAGAAAGGAGAAGAAAAATATTGTTCCGAATTCTTTTTCTTTATCTGAATTCTTCTCTTAAGAATAAAGTAGTTCTGAGAGATTTCAGACACTTGAGAAAGGCGAGAACACAAGATAAACTTACGAGGTTTTAGATGAAAAGCATGGTATATAATCATAGCCTGTGAGACCGGAGGGAGTTTTCACTTTATTTTCCGCAGTCATGTTTCCCTTTCCCGTCTCTCCCTCACTCCTGTGGCAGTCACTTCTCAGCAGGGCAGGAGCTGGTCAGTGTGCAAATGGGAAAATGAGGAGATAAACCATCTGTGAATAAGCTCAATAATGTCATAAGGAACAACATCAGATCTCACTGCGTAAAAGTCAAATAGTTTTACCTACTCCATAGACATGGGCTGGGAAGCTTCCTTTTCCTTTGGCTCAGTGTATTGCTATAGTGCTCTGTGTTATTTTTCAGCTATGCACCACTCAATTGTGTCACTAAAATATGCTGAACTAAAATATGCACTGTGGTGATAAACTGACAAATATTGATTGAGGGCAACAGAAGCCATATACTGCAGCGATGCAAATAGCGTGGAAATTACCAATGCCAACATAGTCAAGCAAATAAACCTAACTCAGCACATTAGCTTGGGTACTAGAAATGCTACAGTGGGTAAGTTGATGAGCTTATTCAACTGGGCTGCATGCAGTAGCTGAGCTAGCTTTTTCAGAGCCATTTTAACTGGTTTGGTGCTGGGCTGCATTGCTTAGTGTAGCTTGTACTGAGTTATGTGACACATGGAATCTTTATCACTAGCTCTCTGATTTTTCCTTGTCTGTGCTCAACCACAGTGAAGAACTCTAAAGTGGTACCATCCTGACTTCAATTTACTCTGAACTACTTTCAATGAGCTACATAAGAAATGTTAGAAACGCAGGAATTATGATTGTAACAGTTGATAAGAAATGGAGGCTCTTTCTGCTTTGCATTTGAAACCCAGAGCTGGGATTAGCTGACTTAGTCCTTCAGGGTTTTTCCAGCTTTCTTCTATGCAAAGCTTTTACTACATCCCAGTTTGAGTCTTGGCTGGCTCCTCTCCCACTCCCCCGCAAGTGAACTCCATGGGAGCAAAGGGAAGTCAGTTATGGCAAAGGCAGTCAGACTGCAGGTGCTAAAAGCTCCCCAAGAGTCTGGATACCCAATTGCTACTAAAATGCTCATTCAAATATATGGGAGTTGGCAAGACAAATTTTTCGGGCACTTTGGATACTGCGAATTGCACTCTGATTTTGAGAGAGGAAAAGGACAGCATTACGTAAGCTATTCTTTTTAAGCTCATGGTCAATAAAATTAGTGACCTTTGAAAACTTGGACGTTGTCTGTCACAAACTCATTCTGATCCGTACATGGGAAGAGGCTGCACTTTGAAATGCTTACAGCCACCCAAACATCTGATCCGCTAGATCCTGAGAACCTGGGTTTTGAATGATGTGAAATCTTTTGTGCTACAGAGCGAGACGCAGCCCTCACGAAGAGGGCTGGGTTCCAATGCAGCTTAATCTGTTGCTGTTAGATGGTTGTGGCCACTTCACCTGGCTGAGTCTCAGTTTATATTTGCTGTAAAATAGACAAATATGCTATATTGATTTTATTTTTGTTTATATTTGGAAGTTTATAAATTTAACATTCTAACAGGCAGGAATTATTGCTGGTGGGAGAACTTAGAAGTATCATGCAAGACCAGTATCTCCCTACTTGTTCCAGTGTGAAAATACATGTTTTTCTTAGAACTGCTCCATGTGTCTACCTTGAAGTCTGCTCCTGCTTTGAAGGGCTGTCTGGGCAGCACTAAGATCCTAAGAGAAGTAGAATGCATTGATCTTGAGGAGCCCCTGCAGTAGGATTAAGTGAAGTGTTTGAAGGGAAAAGCATGGAGAAGAACATGTGCTGTGGCGTGGCAGTGGAGGAATTGGTGCTCATCCAGCCTCAATAACATTGGGAGACTGGGAACCTGCTGATGAATAACATTGCTTGTCTATTATCCATAAGCAGCTGAGAATACAGATTTTCTTGATTGGCAAGAAAATATAACTGTCCTAATTTTCAAGCTGTTTTCTCACAGAAGTTGCGAGTATTCTTGCATCTGTGATTGCCTGAGGACACTCTCCTCACATCTCCAATTGAGAGGTTCTAGCACAATTATCTCACTTGGGCAAAATAGGGGTCATTTGTTAATACTTGAATGCCAGAACTGTGCTCTGTGGCATATGTGTATATGTATGGATTTCTCCAGTGAAGGTCCTCTCTGCAAGCTCAGAGCAGAGCTTGGGGAGAGATATATTTTGCAGGTGGCTAAGTGTAGGGTTTCCAGATGTGCTTTTGGATCACACCTGAAAAGCAATTCTTGCTGATGTCAATTACAGATCCAACCCAAAGTGATGTTAAAATACAGAATAAAATACTGCGGACCTGTTGCTGTTGGGTCACAATGGGTTTTTTCCTTTGTTGCCTTTACAAACACTCCTCATCCACATGTGTGTGTGTTTTTTTTTTTTATGGTAGAATTAAGGGGGCTTGAGTAATTTTGGAGGCATTAAAACCTGGGGTTTCTTGGGTGAATCTGAAGCAGACTCCATCGATGGAGAAGTAGATGGCTTGTTAATCTTCCTGTTGTAAGGGGGAGCTTGAGTGATTGCTGCCTTAAACCAAAAGTTAGGCTCCAGCTGGAGATCGTGGAGCAGTCCAGTGATGGGAGGAGGTTTGAGCTGTCCTTTTCTTACTGTTAATTTCATTAATGATAGAGCTATTGTCCAGGAAGAGACTCAACTCTTGAACCAGAAATATGTGCGGGCTTTCAGTGCTTCTGTTGAAAGGTGCTTTTATTTACCCTGAGAATGTATCCATCAGCATATCTTGTGGTTCAGATAGCTAACGTTGGTTTTAGGCATGCTTACAGTCATTACTTTGCAAATGATAGTTAAGTTAGCAAATTAGATTCCTTCACCCTTGGCAAGTGCTAAAACCTTGCAATTGGAAGGCTGTAAAAGTCTGATGTGGAGGAAAAAGCAGTTTCCAAAAAGGGGAAAGGAAACCATAGCAAATTATTTGCTGCAGCAAAGAAGGTTTTGTCTGACCTAAGTAAATAAATACAATTTTTTGGATCTTTTCCTAGACGGTCCAATGGAACTGAAGTGGTATCAGTATGGATGTCCTAAGCCCTGAGGGTGGATCTGGAGAATTGTTTTCTGATGTGCTATTGTTCAGGTCAGGCAGATGAAAATAAAGCTGTCAATCTTGCAGAAGGATGCAGCCTCATCCATTGTGAGAACAAAGCAAGTCACATATGCACTCCTACCTGATATGGAAACACATTTTCCCTTTTTAAACTTCCTCCTGGTGATCTGTGTATCTTTAGAAAAGAGCAAGCTTAACCTAATCCTCTGCAGGGAAAAATCAGCAAAATCGTATGTCCTGTGTAGAATATCCTTACTCAGGTGACTTACTATTCAAACAAATGGAGGGAGGGTGGAGATAACCCTCTCCTTCACCTCCCTGAGAAAGGTGTTTGCCTCCAAAGACTTAAGCTTGGGCGTTACACTGAACAATATGTTCTTGAGATCAGGGAAAACTGTGTTTTGTAGCGACTGATACTGAATTGCTGCCTGTGAATGAACAGCCGTCCTCTTGGAGCATTAATGGTTGGTGGGTTCAAAGTGAAGGTATAACACCTTCTTTTTGACAAAACCTCACATATTACTAACAAGGTTTCTCAAGCACCTTCGAGCTGTCTCTCAAAACATCCCATTTGCCTGGCCCTTGTGGACATGAAACCCAGCACTTCGCTCACCCATGTGGCGTACTTTATTTAGGGTTGCAGGTTTTTCTACTCGCTCGTCTGGACTCCTGATCAGCTTAATTATCCCAGTTTGGTACTGGGCCGCTGTGGCATCAGCATCACTGACAGAGGTATTCTGGAACTGGCAAGCAATAGCTCTGGGACATAGGCGAATTGGGGAAAATTGTCCTAGATATTGACTGTGGTTTTCAGGTTGCAGCATTAGACTTTGTCTTGTGTTCTCCATGATGCATTGATGTTCACCAGATAGTGTCTTATTTTACTGTTTAATAACAGTAGTAGGCTTTGATTCATGACAGAAGCCAACATTTGAGGTTATCTGGCTTCACGATCCTATCAGCTGGCTTTCAGTGATGAGTGATGTTGGCATTGGTACTTACTGTAAATAAAATAATATTGAAAAAAGCAAGCTCAAACCAAACACCACAAATCAATTCCCTCATGAGGTAGAAAACTCTAAGCCTGTGTTTGTAATGTAGTAAGTAAAGAGCATATTTTATCTTACATTTAAAATCACAGAACCATAGAACGGCTTGTGTTGGAAGGGACTTTAAAAGCTCATCCAGTTCCAACTCCCTGCCATGGGCAGGGACACCTCCCACTAGAGCAGGTTGCTCCAAGCCCCTGTGTCCAACCTGGCCTTGAACACTGCCAGGGATGGGGCAGCCACAGCTTCTCTGGGCACCCTGTGCCAGCGCCTCATCGCCCTCACAGGGGAGAGCTTCTGCCTAAGGGCTCATCTCAATCTGCCCTCTTTCAGTTTAAAGCTACCCATTCTTAACATCAAGAAGAGCTATTAGTGGGTGTGCAGGGTATGTCTAAGGAGGTTGTACAATCTGTGTCCTTTTTAATCGAAGCAGCAAAGCTCTGAAGCCTTCTGGTATCTCAAAAGCTAGAGACAAGTAAAACCAAAATGATAGTGATTGATTGTTTTACAATGCACATCTGCCATATCGGAAACCTTTGTACTACATTTCAACATATTTGGAATAATCATAGAATCAATTAGGTTGGAAAAGACCTTGAAGATCGTCAAGTCCAACCTTTACCCCAGGACTGCCAGTCCTATGCTAAAGGCTGTTTAGAATCATTACTATAGTTAGAAGGTAAAAAAGCTAATAGTCTTGTAAATAAACTGCCCCACCACACAGATATGACTGCCCTAGACAGAGAAATCGCTCAAGCAAGTGATCCCAAGTTCTCTCAACCTGACGTGCCAGCGAGATGCTCCAGAGCCATATATGAGTAGGGGCTGCATCCAGACCTCAAGCTTGGTACCTTGGTAAGTCCAAATGAAAGCCCCATTTTCACGTGTAGAAGACTTGCTACCATGAGTGTATGGAGAATATAAGAGAAGGTTAGCATCTCCTAAGGGATATTTAGCTATAGAAATTTGAGTCTCGGACACTGCTGACTTGCTGTGAAAAGATCATGAAATGGTCGAATTTGAGATCCTCAGGACAGTGAGAAGAGCGTGCAGCAAGCTCACTGCCCTGGACTTCAAGAGAGCAGACTCTGGCCTCTTCAGGAACCTGCTCAGTAAGGTTCCATGGGATATAGCCCTAGAGGGCAGGGGGGCCCAAGGCTGTTGGTTGATATTCAAGGATGACCTGCTGCAAGCTCAGGAGTGCTGCATCCTGACTAGAAGGGAGAGCAGCAGGCGGCCAGGAGACCTCCTTGGATGGATAAGGAGCTGCTGAGGAAACTTCGAGGGGAAAAAAGAGGCTTATAAAAGGTAGAAGCAAGGACAGGAGGCCTGGGAAGAATACAGGGATGTTGTCCAGGAAGCCAGGGACCAGGTTAGGAAAACTAAGGCCCAGTTAGAATTAAACTTGGCTAGGTATGATAAGGATAACAGGAAGGGATTCTACAGTTATGTAGCGAATAAAAAAGTCTAGGGACAACGTGGGCCCTCTCCAGAAGCTATTGGGAGAACTGGCTACCCTGGATTTGGAGAAGGCTGAGGTTCTTAATGACTTCTTTGCCTCAGTCTTCACTGGCAAACGCTCTGACAACAGCACCCAAGTCTCGGAAGGCAGACACAGGGACTGTGATAATGAAGACCTTAGGCCCACTGTAGGAGAGGATCTGGTTCGAGATCATCTTACGAACCCGAACATGCACCAAGTCCATGGGACCTGATGAAATCCACCCGTGGGTCCTGAAGGAGCTGCAAATGAAGTTGCTAAGCCACCGTCCATCATGTTTGAAAAATCATGGCAGTCAGGTGAAGTTCCCGACGACTGGAAAAAGGGAAATATAACCCCCATTTTCAAGAAGGGGAAAATGGATGACCTCACTTGGAGTATTGTGTGCAGTTCTGGTGTCCTCAACATAAAAAGGACATGGAACTGTTGGAACAATTCCAGAGGAGGGCCACAAGGATGATCAGGGGGCTGGAGCACCTCCCGTATAAAGATAGGCTGAGAAAGTTGGGGCTGTTCAGCCTGGAGAAGAGAAGGCTGCGTGGAGACCTCATAGCAGCCTTTCAGTATCTGAAGGGGACCTGTAAGGATGCTGGGGAGGGACTCTTCATTAGGGACTGTAGTGATAGGACAAGGGGTAATGGGCTCAAACTTAAACAGGGGAAGTTTAGATTGGATATGAGGAAGAAATTCTTTACTGTAAGGGTGGTGAGGCACTGGAATGGGTTGCCCAGGGAAGTTGTGAATGCTCCATTGCTGGCGGTGTTCAAGGCCGGGTTGGGCATAGCCTTGGATGGCATGGTTTAGTATGAGGTGTCCCTGCCCATGGAAGGGGGTTTGTAACTGGATGATCTTAAGGTCCTTTCCAAACCAAACTATTCTATGATTCTATGTCTTAGTTCTATAGCTGCAAAATACACCAAATGCGTTTGTGTTGCATTCAGGGTGATGCCAGTGTTTTAGAGCAGGATCTGACCCTGCTGCTTGTCTTGAGACAGGCTTTCAATGAAGGCTTAAAATAATTTGGGACAGGAGTGAAACCTCACCGCATTGATATTGTAATGCAGCTGAGCCATCAGTTAAACCCAGAAAGACTGGATTTATGTATTGCACACTTGCAAAATTCTCCAATTTATCACAAGCTTTTTTCTCCTTTTCTTTTTTAAGTGAAATGAAAGCAAATTGTTCCATTTATCTCCTACCTTCAGACTGAGTTTCCTGACTGTTTGCCCTTATCACTTCAAGCCAGAAAGTTTTACAGATTTGCTTGGCACCTCAATATTGCAGCTTCAAAATCATGATTTGGCGGGGGGGGGGGGGGGGGGGGGGGAGAATTGTTTCCATTTAAACAGCTTTAAGTTCAAAATTAAATCCCATTTAAACTTAAAGGTTTGGATTGAAGTTCAAAGAAAATAGAAAACGTGGCTTCAGCCTGGAGCTGTATCTGAAAAGGGTAACCTCTGATTCAGGCTTTTCTTTCTCCCTTCTGCACCCGCTCCCAAAAGAGAATGTTTCTTCTACTTTCTCCTGCAAGAGTCTTAACTGCATTAACATGTGCATGTGCCTGCAGTCTTTTCTTGCTTGGTTTGGTTTGCAGCGTATGATAACTGCATGTAAGAATCCCAAATGTGAAGTCTTCTTATTCAAAAAATAGGGCTATTTAAGGCATGATCTAAAACATGGCAGCACCCAAATGAGGTCATTTGGAATTAGCAGTGTTGGAAACTGTTACTGTCAGTCAAACAGTCTTGTAAACTAGGAAAGAAAGCATCTGCCATAGCTGCCTTCTCTCTGCTGGGCTTGTGAAAGTTGAGGCCAGTCTTATGTATGGCTGCTAAAATTGGTTAAGAGGTTTTGTGGGAGTTGGGGTGGGGTATGAGCTGCAATGAAGTGATACAAATTGAAGGAAGCTTGACTTGCATGAAGATGGCATACCCAGCTTCTAAAAGTGGGGGCCACCAGCTCTCCATTTGTCCACATGTATTTCTAGCCCTGAATCTGATGCATGGAGCTTTGGTGGATACTCTCTGTTGGGTGGTTCTCTAAGCTTTAGGCAATGTCCCACTCTAGATGTCATCCAAAGAGACTTGCGTAGGAACAGAGAGAATCTGATCTCAGGTATGCTAAAATGGCATCCTGTAAAGTCTTGGCTGTGGCACTTCTAGGCAGTGTTTTCAGATTTAAGATAAATCCATATATCTCCAAGTTTAGAAGCTGGATGTGGCAAAAGGAGTGCATTAAACCAAGGGAAACATCCAGCACAAAAAAACCTGTGGTTTTGTTGCCCAAACTGTTGATGTTTCTAAGCCACATCTTTTGAAACTTTGTGTTTTAAGTTTTCTTCAATATCATTTCACAGAAATAGTTCTTTTTCTACCCCTTTTGGCTTCGTAAGGAAGCATGAAATTGAAGCTTTTTTATTTTGAAGGCTGATAAAAAGAACTGTAACCACTGTTATTTCTCCACCTTCCTCCCCCCAAACTGGTGAAGACACACCTCTTCCACCACTGAGAGTTAGCAACGGCCTTTTCAGATTAGAAATCCATTTTAAGAAGGTTATCTGGTCTAAACTTGGCCTAATTGTATACCAGCAATTACTTGGGAAACTATAGATTGAAAACCACTGTTCATTAAGTGACATTCTGGGTGTTTGGATTGGATGCTGTCAACGTTGGCTTTGAAAGCTTGGTTGGGGCATGCAGCTTGCACCACTGTAGTACTTCCTTTGCTGCAGTGCAACAGGAGCCATTCACAATCAGTTCTTCCATCAACTATAGGAAACTTCAGGCTGGAATGAAGATCTTTCTGATGCGTTCTGGCATGCGGAGCAATATGTTTCTGGCTGCTCTTGCCCAAAACAGTAACAAACCAACAACAAAATAAATCAAATTACACAATGACAGATGGGAGATGTTTACGCACTTCAAGCAAACAAGCTCCCAGGAGACTTCATCAGCCCATACAAAGGGAAGGCAGAGTGTTTGGTCATGTTTTCACATTGTATTTTCACCAAAGGCACTATGTAGGGCTTCAGGGACACTGAATTAAGCAGTGTGGCCATTTTCATGGGCTCCTAACATCTTCAATAACCCCGAATGTGATGCCTGCCCCAGGACTGGCTGTGGCAGATTTGGCCTGAGCCTAGGGGGTGCTGACCTGGTAGAGCAGTTTCATACAGCTATTTCTTCTCTCCTGTGTTCACGAGCCTGTACAACCCTGCATATCTATAGCTGTCTTCAAAGGAGCAGTTTGAGCAGCTTTCTAATCTCACTGAGATGGGTGCTGCTGTGCTCTAGTCCAGTTCACACTGAGACATCCTCCTGGCAGTGCTGCAGGACCACCTCCTCCATCTCTTTTCCCCAGTAGAAGATTACCTGCGAGCTAGTGTGGCTATAGCATGTCAGGGTATGCTCTTCTTTGGGAAGAGAACTAACACGGAATTTGCCAGATTGGTGAAAATTCAATAACAAACACTACCTCCAGTTACTTACACTGAGATTTTCTTGTCATTTTTCTTGCACAGAGGAAGACTGATCTTTGCTGGAGCTTAAATGTGCCTTTATTTGCCTTTGCCAGGCAAACAGTCTATCCTACCTAATAATTTGTACATGCTGGAAATAAAAATGTTAAAGTGTAACGGTATTATTGCTGAAGGTTAGGGGATGGCGCTGGCACTCAGAAACTCTGCTCTGAATTCTGTGCCAGCCTACTGTTTGGGCAAATTGCTTTGCCTTTCTGTTGTACTTGCTGCTCCCTTTTTTTCTGTCCTGGCTTCCTGCATTGGTGTGTCTCCAAGCTCTCCTCTTTGTGCAACTCCCTGAGCAAGCAGAAGCTCAATGCCTTTAGGGCAGGAAGTCAGAACTGCCCAACTCCTGCCCACATCAGCTCAGCGGAACTGCTCCGGCCAAGGCAGAAACTATTGGGGCAGCTGTATCACAAAGACTGAATAAGGGAGCAAAATGGGGCCAGTGGGGAAGCATTGGGTGAGCAGGCTGCTTACCATGCTCATCTGCCCACAGGCAGAGAGAGGGATGGCTGGGGGAAAGGGGTATGTAAGGAAAGCAAATCATGTGGTTGGGAGTACCTGTAAGTCAGAACCATGACTGACTTTTGCAGTTCAGAGCAGGGCAGTAAATCTTATGCTCCACTAAGCTTGTATTTGGCTTGTTTCTGTGGCCAAGAGGGAGCTGGTATGTTGGGCTATTCCCTGGATGTTAGCAAGGGGATACTGGAACCTGCCTGAGCATCAACCAGGATGCTGATTGTCACCGGTCTTGACCTTTTTTGAACCACTCCATATTCACTAGCAGTGACATTTTCCACATTGAAAACCTGTGTGGGCACTGAGGGAATGCCTTTGGGTTTGCACAACTCAGATGCTTATTAATATCAATTCAGGCTAAAGAATGATACCCACTAATGTGAAGAACATTGGGCAAACCCATTTTATACAGCAGTAACTTTTAGATTATTACCCTGCTGTATAAAACTCCAGATGGATGGGAATACAACCAGTAGACAAGAGTCCAACCAAGTGTGGGAATGCTGTCGTTAGTTAGACATCTCTAAAGTAAGTCTTTCCGAATACCTAAGGGTGGTGAAGCTAGAAGCAACTGTGTGGTTGCAGTAGTTGGTAATTGTTATATCTTGTGGTAGTCCATGTAGAATCTAATAACAGAAACTGTGACAAAGACCTTATTGCAAAGAACAACTACGGAAACAACAAAGAAAACCACACTCAGTAAGGTAGGAATAATGAAAGCATCTAAGTAAGCAGGTACCCCACACTGTAAGAGCTGTTTGGTTCTGTTGTAAATTGCTATAAATCCATTCAAAGTTTGGTCCAGATTTATCTTGATGTGTAAATATAGAGTAGTAGGGGAAGGTCGTGCTGAGCAATACTCTGTGTGTAACTACCCACACCCTTGTTAAAGGGGTTGATTGGGAAGTAATGTTGATCACTATAAAAGCCTTGTAAGACACAGTTATTCAGATTTGATATAATACCGTGATGCATGGAAAAAGTTTCTTTCTCCTTGATCTCCATGCTCAATTGTCTCTTTGAAATCAGAATGCTACAGGCTCCAGATGGGAAGAATCATTACAGACCTATAAGAAAATACATGCATATAAAAAAAAGCAGGCACCCAGGACTGTCAGGATAATTTTGCACTTGTGATGCAAGTGTGTTTTGCTGTATCTTCACCCTGATGTTAACAAGGAGAACAAAATTCAGTGTCTTTCAAAAGTAACCTTGCTACAGGCTATGTGGCCAGCACTTCCATGCTTTTGCATCTCCTGTCTCTTGTTTGTTTCTCTTTTTTATATTGTTGTGTGTATTTTTTCTGGGGAACCACAGGATCTCCTGTGATTGCAAAGCACTATAAATGCAAAGTTAAAACCTTTGCTAGTAAGTTCTTATAAAAGAAATACAAAACATTTGTGGAGCTTTAAGTGCTAAATATTTATTTAAGGATCTGACTATATCATGTCCTGATAGTAATACTAAGAGAAAAGCTCTTTCTGCAGCTTAGACCTTTGTGTCTTTTACATCAAGACTGAATTTCTCAGCAGGAGAGCTCTGTGCACTGCAGAAGATGAATGTGAGTCTCACTGATGGACTTACGGAGTAAACACTTGTGGTTTGGGCTCAAAATGATGCACGTATTTCAGCCGGGATTTTGGTATGCCACAGTGACGTGAACAATCCTGGTGGTGTTTTTGGCTTTTGGTTTTCCTCTTTGTTTCTGAAGTGCTGAATTATTCTCGCAAGTGGCAATTGGAAAATTGAAAAGTTACTGGTTTGCTTTATTGGTGGTGGTCTGAACATGACCATACTTACCCACACCATCCCTAGCACTGCTTTGGATTCTTGTGACAGTTTCTGCATCCCATGAGAAAGGTGAGTGCTGTAGAAATGCCAGAACATCTTACAGAAGGAAAGGTAAAACATGTTTAGCAAACCATTTCTTTTGTTCATATGCAGGCTCTACTGCATAGCGAGAGAGAGAATCTGCTCCTTTAGGGAAGCTAGAACTGGGAGTGAGCAGATGAGTTTTCCTGTCATGTCTTAGAGCCTGAAGGAAAGATATTGGGCTGGAAGAGACCTGGGGGTGTTGGTAAACAGCCAGCTCAATATAAGCCACCAGTGTGCTTGAGTGGCCAACAGCATCCTAGCCTGTATCAGCAGCAATGTGCAGCAGGACCAGGGCAGTTACTGTCCTCCTGCACTGGGCACTGGTGAGGCTGCACCTCGAATCCTGTGTTCAGTTCTGGGCCCCTCAATGCAAAAGAGACATTGAGGTGATGGAGAAGGGCCAGAAAAGAGCAACAGAGCTGGTGCAGGGCCTGGAGCGTAAGTGTGATGTGGAATGGCTGAGGGACCTGAGGGGGTTTAGTCTGGAGAAATGGAGGCTCAGTGGCTTCTTTCTTGGAAAAGCTGATGCTCAAAATGCACCAGTTCCCTCCTGCCTGACACACACTCACTTGGCCCAGGGCTCACCTCGGGCACACTTCTCTCCTCCCCACAGAATTCATTGCATCAGGAATCAGCTCCTCAGTAGCACCACACAGTTCAGCCATGTAGCAGCCCTCTGCTATGGCAGACTGAGTCTCCAGCTGCTGCCAAGGTGCACTTGGATTTGTTTCATCTCATTTTCTAGCATGACCTTGGCCCTGGCCCCTGAGGTACACGACTCGTCTTGGTTTCTCCAGCTGCCTGGCAAAAATGCTTTCAGAGTGTTTGGACACCAAGCTAGGAGGAAAATGTCCCCCTAAGCCTAGGAAGGATGTAGCTTCCTCTGTGATTTGATACCTTCTCAATGGGAGAAGTTAGTTACCAAGATCAGAAGAGTTGGCAATAGATGGACATGAGATCACCTCTGCCAGTCTCACATACTGAGCCAGATACTCCTTTGCTGTCCTCTTTGTTGTTCTTCGGACCACCAGTTTACACCAGGGGTCTGGACTTGGGTAGGAGTATATTCTCCATATCAATGCAACATGTGTTTTAAAGATAGAATATTTGCTGGACAGAGCATGGCTCTGCCATCCTGCTGTGCAGAAGATGTTTAAACATGATTGAGTGTTGAAATTGGCAGAGAGATGGGGCATGTCTGTTCAGATATGCTAAATAAAACAATGAATAAATCTTAAACATGAGCATGCAGAAGAAGTGGGCAGTGGTGCAGGCTGTAATTCTTATTGGACTTGCAAAACATAGAATCATAGAATCATGTAAGGGTTTGGGTTGGAAAGGGCCTTAAGATCATCCAGTTCCAAGCCCCTGCCATGGGCAGAGATACCTCGCACTAGACCATGTCACCCAAGGCTCTGTCCAGCCTGGCCTTGAGCACTGCCAGGGATGGGGCATTTGCCACGTTTTTGGGCAAACATGTCCAAGGTGGTCTGATGCCTCCTGTCTGGCATGTGCCTTCTATTTCGAATTTGAGCTCTTCATGTTTATAGTGTGCCCTGTGTGGAGAAAGGCAAAGATGTCTTTGAATTGGTTTTATGTGTCCCTGTTGGGTTTCTGACCTGTAAAGAGTTAATTCAAGTGGGCTTCCTCTACTGCTCAAAACACGATGGCTGCTTTCCCCGGACGAATATTGGCTTGGCCAATATTGGTATTGACAGTTTTCCCTGCATCATGGAACCCTCCTTCAAGTCTACCCTTGACTTCCTTGTTGGGTCCCTTTGGCAGGACTTGGGAAAAGATATGTCCAAGGATCTGTTTTTGAGGTTCTGATGTCTTTTATGTCAGAGCAGCTGGATTAAAAGAGCTGTGCCAGAAGAGACAATGTTTTCTCAGGTGTTAATTCTGCAGTTCCCAGCACTTATTTCGTGCATGCAGACCACTGGGAACTTTGTGGGATACTGTCCTAAAGGGGCCTTTGAACCCAGCCCGCTGGGATTCTCAGAGGTGGGAGCCAGATCCAGACGTTTCAGGCATCCACAGATTCCATAACCGAGGGGAGTGTTCTGTTTCTCTCAACACCAGCAGGTCACTTGTGCAGATCTGTTAGAAACCCATTTACACAGCCCGCTGCAGGCCCCCCAGGCTGGAGACTTCAACTGCTGCTTTTCCTTCAGCTGCCTGTTACTTAGGTGATCATGAACAGAGATGTTTCTGAAGCTGGTAATACATTGACAGAGATATACCTGTGTGCTGCAACAAGCACGAGCACTTGTGGAAGATGATAGTAATATTGCTGTTCACTTTCATTTTATGCAGCCCTTTCTAAACTCTTCAAATCCACTTTTATGCAGACCAGGAGAGAGAAAACTGCTTTTATTAATGAAGTGGCACTCTCTTTGTTCCAGTTTCCCTGGTTGTGTGTATTACCTTGGCTGCTATGTGTGCTTGGCTCTCTGTGGCCATTCTTCTCTAATGTGGTGGTGATGCGGGACAACCAGATGGTATCCAAACCCCTGTTTTAGACAGCTTTCTCCTCTTGGTTGAGCAACCCTAGTAACTGAAGTCAAGGAAGCTCTATTGTGCACTGAGGAATGTGGTGGGAAGCTGCCGTGCCCTTCCTAGCACACTCTGTGTTGGCATGAGGGAGCTGGGGGAGCAAAGACCGACTTATTTAAAAGATCTCTCCATCTTCTTCCCGCAAAGCAATAACATCGCATAGCGAGTGTCATACCTGCTCTGCTGGCTGACAGCTATGATGGGTATTTCATTGCACCCAAACCAATCCACAGAGCTTACATAAGCGTCTTTCTGTCCTGTTCCATGTCAGATGAATTTTAAACTGAAATCCCAGTGCTGTGGGATATTGCCTGATCCGACTAGAGAGCATCTACCACGTGTCGTTACTGCTGTAGCACCAGTGCTTCTAGACTGTTGTACCTAAGTCATAGTTTTTGAAGTATTATTGTGTGTGAAGGGTATGGATATGAGGTTAGAGGCTATATTTATTGTTGTAAATTTTTATTATTATTAGTTATTAGGCTTGGGGAAAACGATTTTTCATAGCATGGAAAAAAAAACTGACTTTCAAGCCTATGGAAGGAAAGCATGTTTTCATTTTCCAATGTTGATTTGCTGTACCACCATATATGCACAAATGTCCATGAGCTGACATCACTGACAGCAAAATCTCCAGCATGGTCTCCAAATGGAATAATGGCATCAGCCATGGCAGGGCAGGTCAGTCCTCACCTCTATCCACTCAAAACCAGCTTTAGGCTTGCCACAGCCCGGGGTTGCTCAGAACAGAGTGTGTGCAGTGGGGTGTTTGCCAAGGGCTGTGCTGGACCACAGCTAAGCACATCTCCACATGGGATTGTTTGAACTACTATATTCAATCTCTTTTTAATATTAAAAGCACCGGACTGCTGCCAGCCCCTAGACATAGCCATGTGTGTGCTTGTTGGGGTGTCTGGTGAAGCATCAGCCTTACATTTGGCTTTACAATAGTGTCTAAATAGGTCTGGGAGCCTTTTCCCAGGAGGACTCACAAAATCCCAGGTTCTTTGCTTCATTCATGAAGGTTTTCTAACTTCCTCTGGTTTGTCTTTGTTGTGGACTCTTACACTGCTCTAAAAGACCCGCTTTGTTCCACGGAGGTTTTAGTGCTCCCTGGAAGCTCCCTGAGCCTGCAGGGCTGGAACAGCCAGGGCAGGCTCCGTGCCCAGAGCCTGTGTGGAGATGGGAGGGGGCCAGTCCGTGTGCCATTGGCTTGGCTGCTCCATTCTGAGGTTCAGCATAGATCCTCTCCTGGAGTGCCAGCAGGGAGGATGAGTTTCTCCCTCATTATGGCCCAAACAAGACACAGACATACATATACACATCTCTATGTAGTTTTAGTTTATTTGGAGTTTTTAAATGTTGTTTTGAGTTTCTTTTTCCACTCATCCTCAACAAAGCCTCTTCCAGTACTTGGAAGCTCCTGCCGATGATAAAGCACAGCCCAAATGTAAACTGCCACAACAACAATCTAACTTAGTACAGGACCTGTTTGTAAAAGGTCTAGAACAGGGATGATCTTTCCTTACCCCGCCGGGGTTGGCCTAAAGGAACCATTTCAGTTCTGTCTCTTCATCAGGAGGTGGTGCTGGCAAGCTGCACATCTTAGCGTTCCCTGGGAGCTCTGCCCCAGCCGCTCACAAACGTGTCCATGGGAGGGCAGCGTTTCCACGGGGTCTCAATCCAGCCTGGAAGAGGAGCCCTGTTTTGCTAGCACGGTGACCAGTACTTCCTCAGGCATAGGGAAGTGCCTTACCCGAGCTGCTTCAACTTCTGGGTACAGCCAGAAATGATGTTTATGGGCAAAAATATTGGACAGGTTTGCATCGAAATATGGAAAATTCAGTCCACAGCTTTAAAAGGGGAGGCACCTGTAACAGAAGGACTTGTGAGGATGTGAAAGTGCATAGATAGAGTTTCTCTCTGAGCCCTGAAAGTGGAACAGAGAGGAAGGTTACAGGCGTGATCCTTGTTCCTCTCCTCACCCCAGCATACCTACTGCTGATTCTTCTTCAGCTTCCAACTGAAAACTTTTCATTGCTGGATGTGGCCTTAAAATAAGCATTCGAATCATGCAGTGATCTGAAATGAGAAGTTACAGAAAGCACTGTTTATAACAGTCTTTACATGGTTTGGGGTGTGGGTTTTTTGTTTCTTTTAACACAGTTTACAACTAGAAGTGACTGGTTAATAAGCTCAATGTCCCTTTACACAAATCACAGAATCACAGAATCACAGAATAGTAAGGGCTGGAAAGGACCTCAAGATCATCGAGTTCCAACCCCCCCGCCATGGGCAGGGACACCTCCCACTAAACCATGCCATCCAAGGCTATGTCCAACCCCACCTTGAACGCCACCAGGGATGAAGCATTCACAACTTCCCTGGGCAACCCATTCCAGGGCCCCACCACCCTCACAGTAAAGAATTTCTTCTTCAGATCCAATCTAAACCTCCCCTGTTTAAGTTTAAACCCATTACCCCATGTCCTCTCACTACAGTCCCTAATGAAGAGTCCCTCCCCAGCGTCCCTATAGGCCCCCTTCAGGTATTGGAAGGCTGCTCTGAGGTCTCCACGCAGCCTTCTCTTCTCCAGGCTGAACAGCCCCAACTTTCTCAGCCTATCTTCATACGAGAGGTGCTCCAGTCCCCTGATCATTTTCGTGGCCCTCCTCTGGACTTGTTCTAACACTTCCATGTCCTTTTTATGTTGAGGACACCAGAACTGCACGCAATACTCCAAGTGAGGTCTCACGAGAGCAGAGTAGAGGGGCAGGATCACCTCCCTGTAACTAAAATTGTCCTTTGCATAACCTCATTGCCAATGTTGCCCCATTGCTGTAAGGTGGCAGGCACTTCCTTTGTTGAATTATCTGGTGACTGGCATGTGGTAAAAGGAGTTATGAAGAGGAACTAGACAATAAATGGATCGTGAATGGGCGTACAGTAGACATGCAATAGACACCAGCTCATTGTGGGGCTCCAGCTGAAGCTGAGCTGTGGGAGTTTGCAGCAGTCACGCGCGCTTCAGGGTTGACTGAAATATCCCAGGTCATTTTTCATGGTGTATATTTGCTTCCTGGAATTTTCCTTCCTTTCTTTAAATTTTGAAAATTTATATAGTACCAATAATGGTTTTTCAAAGGTGCAAGAATGCAACCCACGGTAGGACGCAGAATTGAGGAGGGAATTTTGCAGCCCGTCATCTTACAGTGTTATTATATAAGCTTAATGAAGCATTTGTCTTACATTAATATCAAATTATAACCTCGTAAAGCTTAACATCATCACCCAGGATTAAGTCCTGTTGCCTGATCTGCTTTATTAATTCCTCTAGAAGTAGCTAGTGTGAGGTGTTTTAGATAAATGCATGCTGTTCATAACTCTTTAAATTCACTGTAAGAGGTGGCAAGTGCTATTTCTTGATAGCCACAAACTTCTTCTCAATAAAGGACCTTTAGAGTCATGGGAATTCACTTTTATGTTTCTAAATGCAGAATGATTAAATGGAATAGCTACATTGCCCAAGTTCTGAGCTGTTATATTTATACTGTATACTGGGCTATTAGATAGAAACCTCCGTACTGACTTGTCTCACACATATATATATTTATATATATATATGTATTTATATATATATATATAAATCTGGGCTCTACGCAGAGAGCTGCATCTTAGAATTATTTTTTTCTGTAGACATATAAGAGATCTGTAGGGGAAAAAAACATAGATTCCCAGAATGGTTTGGGTTAGTAGGGAGCTTAAAGCTCATTCAGTTCCAACCACCTGCCACAGGCAGGGACACCTTCCACTAGAGCATGTTGCTCCAAGCCCCTGTGTCCAGCCTGGCTTTGAGCACTGCCAGGGATGGGGCAGCCACAGCTTCTCTGGGCACCCTGTGCCAGTGAATAACTATGGGTTGGAGATTGTTTTGCGCAACTGTGTTAGTTCTACTCTACTTTCCTATGGAACCAGTAAGAAAAATTCAAAGGGCAGAGCCAAGCTCTGTGATGACACCCCAGCAATGCAGAGCTCTGTGGGCAGCGAGGTCCCTGGTCACTGTCAGTGTTTAAGTTAGCTCAAGTCCTGCTGAAGGGCTCTGAATTCTGTGACTTGTGTTTTCCAGGTGGGGCCAGCAGCCGGTGCAGGACTGCAGACTAGCTCTCACGCCATCCAGACCACTGTGGGGCTCAAGGGTACCGTGCTGTCCCTGCCCGCTGGGGTGACTGCCAGCCGCAAAGCTGCTGTCCACGTGGACTGGGGCCGAAGTCTCTCGCCCGGCTGCTGCCAGAGCATCGCCAGCCAAACCCAGAGACATGGCGACAAATGGGACCAAAGTGGCAGATGGACAGATCTCCACGGAAGTCGATGCTTCCATCACCAATGACAAGCCTAAAACCTTGGTAGTAAAAGTGCAGAAGAAGACGACGGATCTTCCAGACCGAGACACTTGGAAAGGAAAATTTGACTTTCTTATGTCCTGTGTAGGTTATGCCATTGGCTTAGGGAATGTGTGGCGGTTTCCATACCTTTGTGGCAAGAATGGTGGAGGTATGTTTGCTGTTTTGTTTTTACAGCCTCTGATATATTTGTGTATTAGAATTCACCATAAGATTTACCAGTAAAACCGAACTTGGGTTTAATAGCTTTTTGAGCTCTATAGGTGGGGTTTGGGTTGGGTTTCTTTGTTTTACACTTGCCCAGGAAAGTTGGAGCCATTTTGGAGTGTGGTGCTCTGCTTTGAGGTCTGCTCTAGAGTGTACTCTAAATCGTAGTTGGCAGGTGCCCTTCAAAGACCATAAAGGATTAGAGCAGAACTAAAGCACATTGCCCTCTAACCCTTCAGAGCCCTCTCTTTTGGATTAAGTGCTTGAGAGGATTGCATGCAGCTTGTCATACTGACTCTGAGCTCACCATGAAAAGCTAACTCCAGCTGGAAAGCAGCCAGTTCTTCTTAAAGCCTTTGTGCTATCTGCATGCTGCTGGGATAGATGAAAGCAACAAAATACTCAGTCTTTGGGATTTTAGCTTCTTACTTGAACAGAAAATATTTACAGATAGGAGATACATTTTTCTCCTTATTTTCACCTTTTGGGATGCCGTTTCAGAAATGTACATGTGCCTTCCACTGATCTTGAAAAGTTACACTTCAGAGTAAAGGAAAAGTGGGTTTCTTTTCACATATGATAGGGACAGAAACAGTGGAAATAGTTTTGTGTTTCTCCACTGGAACAGACTTTTTCTTGTTTCTTTTTAGGTGCATTCCTGATTCCCTATTTCCTTACTTTAATTTTTGCTGGAGTGCCACTGTTTCTTTTGGAGTGTTCCCTTGGTCAGTACACATCCATAGGAGGCCTTGGAGTGTGGAAGCTTGCTCCCATGTTCAAAGGTACAGTGGGATTTGGATAACTTGCCGTCGTTTTCAAGTTGCAGAAGTTGCACAAAGTGACAGGGCAAGGATGTTACTTTAGCCTGTTGTATTTCTACTTACACCCTCATTTTCTCCAGAAAACCCTTATTTTCTGAGGTGTAACTGATAGTTTGGAACCATGTTAGGGTACTGTTCATTCCCCATTACAAATAGCAAAAATTAGGTGTTGGAAACTCAACAAACTTATTTTTGACCTTCAAAAACTTGTACTCCTGTATTTTTTTGTTAGAAGCATAGAAAGACTGTTCAAAGTAGCATTTAAATCTAGTAATCATTGTCTGAGCAGGTAGAGAACTCTGTTCACAGCAGTCTGGTAAACACTGGCTTTGTTTGAGGTGACCAAGGTTTGTGTCTCCTATTCTTTACTGAAATTCAAAAGGCAGACACTTCAAAGATGGCAAGTTCATGCTGAATTGCTTAAGATGTTATACTTAGAATTTTAGCTAGTTTGAGGTTTCTCGTTGCTGGAACTTCAAGGTTTTAATCTAGAGTCTGCACAGTCTTGCAAACCTCCCAGACTCTGCTTTTCACTCTCTAATCCCAAATCCTTTGACATGAAAGAGTTCCTGAGCTGACTCCTGGACCAGTGGAGGAGCAAGTTACACACTGAGTTACAAATGACTTCACATTCTGTGACCGATAGTTAGCATAGCATGAGCTAAGTTTGCTTAGAGTGGATTTTGCTCTAGAAAATTTATTATTGGGAAAAGCCAGAGAGATCAAAGGGTTTCTTGCAGATAACTGCTTGAGTGACTGCTGTTGGCAGGCGGCACAATGCAAAGTATAGCCCTTGCTTTGCATTATGCTGATTGTTTTGAGCACTTCCTCCTGTAAAGTGTCATGTGGCAGCTATCACCAGCCTGAGTATTTAAAAACCCCTGAAGTCTCCACATGGAGTAGAAGACCAGGCATTCTCACTGTGAAACCCTGATGTTCCTTTAGTCTGAGATGGTATAATAGTGTTATACTAAGCATCAAGCCCCTTGATCAGTATAGTAAATGGCTACTGGTCTTATCGCACACACTCAATTTGCCTGCGTCTGCCAGAAGTTTCTGGGCACTGCTCTTTGAGGGAGCAAGGTTTTTAACTTGGGTGGTGGTTCAGTCATCCATACATTTAATCTTAGTATCTAGTGTGTTGCAGTGAACAGTCCCAGCTGCTGCTGCTGCTGAGGTGTTACAGGCACTTTTTACTTCTACGGTTTTAACTTGGCATCTAGAGAACATGGTAAATAGTATCTGCCCCGTGTTGTACCTGTCCTTCTGAACTGCAGCTCTTCGACTGACCCTTGTACAGACGTTACTAAAAGTTACCTTTTCTTGTTCCTTTTTTTCTTTGCAGGTGTGGGACTAGCTGCTGCAGTCCTTTCCTTTTGGCTAAATATTTACTACATTGTGATTATTTCGTGGGCCATATACTACCTGTATAATTCCTTCACCACTGTAAGTGTGTGTGGTGGATGGGGTTGGAATTGCTTGTTGAATGTAAAGCAAGGTGATGTATAGATAGCTGATTAGTCTGTCTCACTGTGAAGGTGTGACATTAACACAACACCCATAGAAATCAGTAGGATAAGGCATTTTTTAGTAAAATAAATAGAAAACTATGAGAGAAACATTTCCCAATAAGGTCAGTGGAGAAACACAATAAAAGGATGTTTTGGAGCCACAGGCTGCTCTTTCTCACCCATGTGTTTGAATTTGCTCATCTTGGTCTTCACAGCCACAGATCTTTCTTTTAGTTTCCCTTTTAGTTTCACTTCTGCCCTGTGATGACAAGCAGGCCTGCTTGCTTCTCTGCTCTCCTGCCAGGCTCCAACTCCCTGTGCTGGCAGTGCTGACAATGGTGCTGGTACCCCTTTGCCTTTGAGGCTACGGGCCAGCCATTCCCGAGAGGTATTCTAGTGTATAACTGGTTTAATTTTGTCTTCAGTAGCAGCCATACAAATGTCAGCTCTTTAGGAATTAGTATCATTGTGATCTGTGTTAATAGTGGAGGGCTTTATTAAAAAAGCCGCATGGAAGAGCTAATTTCATTAGCTCTGAACTTCCATTCATTGCTGTTATTTTTTGCTTTTTCTAAACCTTATTTTTAGCTGCCTTTTCTTTTCCCTTCAAGGATGATTCATCAGCTGAGTCGGACTCATCTGATTTGGGGGTTTGGCCATCTGAGGAAGCATTCTTACTTAAACCTCAATAATTAATGCATTATTGTTCAGTTGTCTTTTCTACCAGTTTTGTGCATGCTTGCGTGCTCCTGGCTTTAAAGAATTGTCTCTTGACCAGATTTGCATTAATTACTGCCTGGGAGTGACATGGCCATTTCTTTTTGTTCAGCATCAGATTTGTTATCCATATGAAAGGTCAGGCCTAGTCTGGAAGGGGTGTGCTGGCTCATGTCAGATGAATATTGACTTCTAATTCCCTTAAAGCCTCTTATCCTTGTATTTAAAACATGCAGTACGCTGATACAATGTTTTCTGTGAGAGGAGTTTCCAAGATTAGCCATCAGAAGAATACCTACTATGTATCTAACCGAAATGAGATTCATTCTAGTGGCTATCACGTGGAAGCAGGTTCTACTTCTCAAAGCTTCCGAAAGATATTGTAATGGACACATGTAGAAAATAAGTTTACATTTTTCTGATTGTCCCCTAGCCTGGCAGGGAAATGGAAATCTCTGATCAAGAACCATCACCCTTTATCACCTCTAGTGCAAGAAGAGGTAACAGGACCTCCAGGAGGTCCTTTCTGTTGCCCTTGTTTCTTGCCATGCACTCAATGTACTCTCATATGCTAAGAGGTGTATCAAATACGTGGGCTGATATATTAAAGAGAGGAAGAGAAATTTCCACATCTGTTTCACCCCTGATATCAAGTTCAGTAACTTCGGTGACAGACATGCACCCCAGGGAGGTCAGTGCACTGCAGACCTCAAAGTGTGGTAGTTCTCCACTCAACTCTCATTTCTAGGAAAGAGAAACCCGAGGTAATGCTTACTTAAGAAGTGTTTGAATCTTCAGGCTTTTCTCTCTCCCTTTCTTGAACAGACTCTTCCTTGGAAACACTGTGAGAACCCCTGGAACACTGACCGCTGCTTCTCCAACTACACCTTAGCAAATACCACCAATATGACAAGTGCCGTGGTTGAGTTCTGGGAGTAAGCTGACAGTTTTTCTCTCTATCATTCCTGCACACATGTGAGGATGAGCTTGTTGTTGTTCATGTACTATCTTCTGAGTTAGTTGTCAAATACACCGTTCTGTTGGCTTGTTCTAGACGCAACATGCACCAAATGACTGATGGATTGGAAAAGCCAGGACAAATCCGATGGCCACTAGCAATTACTCTAGCAATTGCCTGGATTCTGGTGTATTTTTGTATCTGGAAGGGGGTAGGCTGGACTGGAAAGGTAAGATTAAGAAGTACTGTAAGGCACTGGGACAGTTTAGCTGGAACAGCTTTGAAGTGTTTAATTTCTATCTGTCTTGAATTGATACAGCACTATGGTTTTGAAAAGCTGGCTCCTCCATAGCTAGGTCTGGCCACAGTCTCAGATCTTGCTCACTTACAGACTGCTGGGCTGTGCCAGGTATAAAATTGCCTGAACATATGTCTCCTTGTTCCCGGGATGAATATGCCAGCTAGTTTGGATAGCAGTGGAGTGAGGATGCAGTGTTTTGGCTTCAGTGAGAAGCATCCGTTTACTGCACAGCTCTTCCTGGACTCAGATATGCAAGTGCTGAAGCTGTATTACATGTAAGAGCCACTCCCGTCCTTTCCTTATGCTGACTGAGAGCTGTAGGTGGTCCTTGCCACAGGTGTACTTGCATGCTGTGCTTCTTGGAGTCTGGCTGGCTTCTGAGTGCAAAATTAAAGGAAATTGAATTAAAGGAAATTATATTGCTGACAGACCTTTCCCTAGGAAGGAAAGGGCAACAGCACCTGCCGTTGGCACATGCTTTTCCCTCTCCCCAAAATGGCAGGGAAATGACAAGCCGCAGCCATGTTTCACTGGAGTCTGACCTCAGAGTGTCTTTTTTATAGGGCTTTTGAGAAGGGAAGAGAGTAGGACCCTGTTTATCATAACACAGATGAGGAGTGCATGTGGAAAACACAAAAGCAGCTGTCTGAGAGGTGGAGAAATACATTAATCGATGTTCTACAAGCAGGGTACTGGTGCCATGAACTTATGGGAGCTCCCCTTGTTGGCTACAAAGCATGAAAAGCAAGAGCCCCTTATGCAAAAATCCCTTTGTCCCCTCTATTCCACCTTCAGGGAAGTCGGCAACAGCCGCCTGCTTTGTAGCCATGGTGTTAGGGAATGCTGCAGTCGGCACTCCCCTTTCCACACCAAGCCTTTCCACTGAGAAATGCTTCCATTTGAGAAGTCAGCCTCAGTTGCTGCTATGGTATTTTTAGGGAGCAAATATTTTCTGAAGTGTTGACAAGCACGGATCATTCTTCCTTCCACATTTACAATGTCTTGTTTCTTCCCATCAGGTGGTATATTTCTCTGCTACTTATCCCTACGTTATGCTGCTTATCTTGTTCTTCCGTGGTGTAACACTGCCTGGAGCAAAGGAAGGCATTTTATTCTATGTAACTCCCAACTTCAGTAAGCTTTCAGACTCTGAGGTAAATATTGCACCCTTGCTTACAGAAGTTTCACTGCTACCTGTTCCCATTGCAGACATCTACCTTCTCCTCACGTGCAGACACAGACTTTTAAAACCATTGTTTCCTGCAATCAGGTTTGGCTGGATGCTGCCACACAGATTTTCTTCTCCTACGGTTTGGGTCTTGGTTCACTGATTGCCCTTGGAAGCTACAACCCTTTCCACAACAATGTTTACAGGTAAGGAGATGACTGCACTTATTACCATGGCACTTTCCTGACTCAGCTAGAGCTGGATTCCATCTTTCTGTGACCTGTATCATTGAAATAAAGTGTAGGCTCAGATTTGAATATTAAATGTTACATCTAACTAGGAATGGGATGTTTAACCACGGTTACACTAAAGGGGGAGACAGTATGAAATGGAACCTGAACAGAAATCCTAAAACGATGAAATCTTTTCACAGGAATACACTGATGAATGGTAGCACTGCTTTACCTGCTGCTTAAAGCACCTTACCTTTGTTTCAGGGACTCCATCATAGTGTGCTGCATAAACTCATGCACAAGCATGTTTGCTGGCTTTGTCATCTTCTCCATTGTTGGATTCATGGCTAATGTCACAAAGAGGCCTATTGCAGATGTTGCAGCATCAGGTATCCAATGTATTTTTCTATAAGTTGTTCAGTGGCATTGGTTGGTATTGGTTTGTCTGTTGTAGCCAGCTGCTTCATGTAAAGGTTCAAAACCCCTCCCTCAAAACACTCCTCAGCTCCCTGTCAGTTCAGTCACCCTGACTGACTGTGGAAGGGAGAGCATCATTTCAGCCCTCTCAAGGCACCACCAGCAGAATCACATCACACTGAGCAGAGCTCCGCCTGCCTGCCCCGTGCTCTCAAAGCTTCCGTGTGGAGCGTGCTCAGCCAGAAACTCATCTGGGCTGCACGATGAACACTAATGACTGCTACCCACAGGGGTGCATTCACAAGAGGTGGCAGCACTGTTTGTGACTTCTCAACATCAGGGTGACCCTCACGCTACTGGAATTCCTAAAAGCAAACTGAAAGGAGGAATGATGGTCAGGAGGGTTTTGGAGCCGGTATTTTCAAATTCATTTGGGTTTTTAAATGCCTTTTACTGTTTCTTGTGGTTGAGCCCTTGGAGGTGGATCCATTTCTCACCTCCTCACGCTTACAGCTATCACCAGATTTAATGGGACTTTTACTGTGAAAGTCATTTTGCTCAGGGCAGTAGGATGTCCGTGCAGGAATTCTGCTATTCTTTGCAGTTCCTTGTCTTTCTTGCAGATGAAAAAGCTTCAAGGAGGAGAGCAGATGGCTGCCCTAACCCAGCTGGTGTACCAGATACTCACTTAGCAATCTTGGCCACAGGGAGGGATCTGATAACTGGAAGCTTGGTTGGAAGTCACTGGTGGACAAAACATGCCTTACTATACTAACAAACATATCCCCTTGGTGAGGTATTTCCTTTGTTAGAAAAGGAGAGAATCAGAGACCTAAAAATGATCTCCAGTAAAAGGACCACATACAAAGACAGTAGAAACAACAATCTGGATGGCACACACTGTTGTCAAAAACTGCTCTGGCAAGTCAGTGGTGTGTGAAATAAGCCTCTTGGATATTTAATACAGATAGAACTATAACGACTACACCTACAAACAGAACAATATTTTTATATCCTATTAAGCTCCCAGATACTTTGGAAGGTACCACAGATAACAGAGATGCACATCACCTCCTGTGGCCACGAATTGCAAAGGATGTTTGGAAACGTGACCTTTTCATTAAGGCTTCTATTTCTCTGTGCAAGCTTGGAAACTGATGCTTCATTTTTGCACCACGAGATGTTGCTTTGTGATCTTTTACACAGCATCGTAAGACAAACATTATTAAAAGCTGTAGCTGCATTTTGGTGGAATGTGTAACAGAGTCAAGTTAAGAACATGTTTATCTCAGGTTGATTTTGCTCTCACCACTGCCATTGGAAGGCATTCCAATCACAGCTGCGAGTGCTTCAAAATCTGCATTGCATTCACTTTGACAGTTGAGGTGTGTAAGGCCAACCCTTCACTGGTCTGAGAGCTCTGTATGTCCAACCAGTGCTCACAGGCAAACGTGCCTTTAATGAAAACTGAGGAATGGGATGTCCCTTAGGTGAGGTACGCTGATTCTCCTTCTGTGATTACATAGTTTGCTACAGGTTTCCCTCTGAACCTGAAATCAGCTGGCTTCCAACTACACTATAACAGCAAAAAGAGCTCCTTCTTCCTCAATAAGGATTTCTATTCTTCCAACACCACGCCCCCCATCAGCAGTTAGTAAAACCACAAATGACAAGGTTTGCCTGGTCACAACTGGGTAGTTTATTCAAATGTGCATTTTAAGGTAATTAATGGAACAGCAAATGGGAATGCTGTAAATGCTGGTAGTGTCTTCTCCATTTCTGAGCTATCTTCGTTTCTCTTCTGAACTACTTGGTGCCAAGCAGTAGATTACAGCTGCCAATTACTGCTTAAGGGAGAAGGCTGTTCAGCACCTGAAGATGTATTCCTACAGGATAACATTCCCTGCTTTTGCTATACAAAAGTTGTCTCTCAGAAGCAGTTTCTGAACTGCGTCAAGTCTTTTGGTTGGTGGGTTTGGGTTTTTTGTTTGCTTTGGACGGTTCATTTTAAAAGCAAGATGCATGCACTGACTTCTTGGTCAGTGAACACTGATGAAGCTGAAATCCTTGATCAGATGATGCATTCATGGCTGAGTCATTCAAATATGCCAAAACATTGACAGAGCACATCATCACGGTGCTGGTCAGTCACACTGACATCTCCTCTCCTGTTTCTCCCCTAGGCCCTGGACTGGCATTTCTGGCTTATCCAGAAGCAGTGACGCAGTTACCCATTTCTCCTCTGTGGGCAATACTGTTCTTCTCCATGTTGCTGATGCTCGGGATTGACAGTCAGGTAAAACTGGTGTAACAACTGTTAACAAAGACACATTTTCTGCAGCTGCATGGTACAAGGTTGGTGCCTGTCTGCATTCTCCACTGCCAGCTCTAAGTGGTGCACAATGGTTTCAGGAATCATCACATAAGTGATAGGAGGTATTAAGGAGAGGAGGAGAGACTAAGTGGTTCCAGGAGCCCAGCACAGTGAAAGACTGATACTGAGACACTTTTGCTCTTTCATGAACTGTTGGAAGCCTATACAAAATGTGCAATAAATTTCTTCTTTGAACTCTTCCCTGTTCAGTCACAGTATTAAGAATACCTTTGCAATGTTCACCAGTGTAGGAGACACTGGGACAAGCTTGACAAGATTTAGATGCCACAAAGGCGACTTCAGAACTTATCACATGGAGCAAAATGATGCAGCACGTTTCATTTTAAGCATATGAACGTCAGGAGCAAACTCAGGGGGCATTAGGCTCATTACTGAGGATGTTCTGCATCTTAGTGTGTTCTGAAATCACTTTCCAGGGTAAGGATCCTTGGTCCAGGCCTTGGCTGAGTTCTAGATGGTATCTGACAACTGAAGATGAGTGGGAGGGCACAACCTAGAGGTTTTGCAAATCCAGATAAGCCATTGTTCAGAGTCACTGTTTAGATTAAATGGAACAATGAAATAATTCGGTCACACCATCCTATAAAAAAAACTTACTGCAAAATGAAAAAAAAATCACACAGCACAAGAAAAAGCACTCAAATGGACTATGTCCAACAAACCCTTCATTAATCAGTAATGCTTTCAATCCAGAGAGCAGCTCTATTGTGAACACTAGGAAAGCACTCTGTCTTATCTTGCACAGTGCTCTTGGAGGGCTCCATCAGGGAAGTCCCTTCTGCTGCTGCAGTGTTTGGTGATCTGTGTATGACCCAGCACAGGCAGAAGTGTTCAGATCATCTACAGCTGCTGCCGTCAAACCAGCACCTTGCAGTTGTTGGCACAACCCTCACAGCACAGGAAGGAACAGGGGCCTGGCTGGAATTCCTTAGCTTTCACTAGAGAAAATCCATCATTTTCTATAAATCCACACTGACTTCAGCCTGTGAACCAAAGTACACGAAGACCAAGAGGGCATTTCATCCTGCAACATGAAAGGGAGCTGAACGTTTCTTTTCTCTTTGTTTTTCCATAAGCTTCAGGCTTCACATTCAAACCTATTGCTCAATCTGGGGGGAAACTACTGTGAAATTAATTGGGTCAAAAATATTCTTGAAAGTCCTTGTCTCTAGGCAACTAACAGCTGAGGAAGGGAGCCTGATATTATTAAAGAGAATCTGTGTCTCCAGGCTGTCATGCTTGCTTCATTTCTGTCAGTGAAACATTTCATACGCTGTCATTTACAGCAACTGTAACTATTGGTTAAGTTCCGATTGCACTGCTGGAAATGAATAGAACTTCACCTACGTCTGGTTTTCATCATTTCAGCCATCATAATGGTAACATTCATTTTGAATATATACATGCAGAAAAGACCTGCAGCATGCCCATGCTCTGAGTGTGCAGGAGCCCATCCTCAGCAAAAATCCTCCCTGGGGAACACAAGAATACCTGATTTATTACATACGAGGATCAATCTTGTGTCTTCAAGCTTCACCCACTAATCTGATTAGGCTGTTCCTGTCTATTGCCTTTCATGTATGTAAGTAAATCACAGGAAGGAGAAGAGCAAGTTTGCGAAGGATCTAGGGGTCAAACCTTCAGCTGTAGGTCTATCATCTTCTACCACAACAACAACAAGCACTTTATGTTCATAAAGATAGTGCTATAGTTCACAGTTAGGAATTCTGAGTATTTTTCTGTCTGGAAATCTAACTGGAGATCTTTGTAGACAGAAACAAAGATATTCAGGATCACTGCTCCCACTGAAGCAAATTTTCATTTATCATTTAATGGCTGCAGCCTTATGCCAGTGATGAAAGCTCCTCCCCTAAATGTGATCCTGCTGCTGTAGTGCATTGCACTGGATTTTATTTGTAACTTTTCTTGCAGTTCTGCACTGTGGAAGGATTCATAACAGCTTTGGTGGACGAGTTTCCGAGGTTACTGCGGAATCGGAGAGAAATCTTCATTGCTCTTGTGTGCATTGTTTCCTATCTGATAGGACTGTCCAACATCACTCAGGTATGTTCTGTAGAAGAAGGTTATCTTACCTCCAATGGACAGCATCTGTTATTTCTGCCATCCCCTGCTCCAACCAGGAATCATGTAAAAAGTTAAAGTGGCAGGGATTTGTCAATCATCAACACTACCTAAAGTCTTCAGGCAGTAACTTTGAAGTGTGAAATGCCTGAAGTCCACGGTTGCAGTTTGTCCTACTTCATGGTTCAGGTGCCAAGAAAATACATATCTCTCCAGTGTGCCTTACAGCCCAAGAAAGGGTAGCCATGGATATTCTCCGTTGCTGCCTCCCATCTACTAGACTGCAAACTATTTTGAGAGAAATAATTGAATTATTGAACAAAAATGAGTAAAGTGAAATTAAACCAGCTAACTGAATTCTAGCAGTAATCTAATGTTTGTCAGTATTGACCTCAAGTGGCACAAGCTTTCAACCTGTTCACTTTCATATACATTAATATGTCCCTAACCTATTTGCCACTGGTAGTTTGTAGCTTGTATTTTAATCTGTCTTGAAACTGGAGCTCTTGTTACTTATTTTAACACTTCCCTCTCATGTTTTAGGGTGGAATCTATGTGTTTAAGCTTTTTGACTACTACTCTGCCAGTGGAATGAGTCTCTTGTTCCTTGTATTCTTTGAGTGCATCTCGATATCCTGGTGCTATGGTAAACAACGCTTTTACTTTTTCCCATAATTTTTGCACATCATAAGGATAATTCATCTCTTCATTTGTTCTTCTGTGTGTGTTGCCACGCTGAGGGTGGAACTAAAGGTGCCCTTGTTTCACATGCATGTCATTCCACTCAAAGTTGCCTTGTGGAAGGTCCTTCTCCCTCTTTAAAACACTCCATGTATGAGCCTGGAAGTCGTTAGATACTAAGTTGTTCAGAGATACTAAATAGGTGACATCTCCCTCTTTTTTTCTTGTCCCCCTTCCTTGGAAAGCCTGGGCATTCTGAGGTGTTAGCTACTGCTGTTCTTGACAGAATGACTTGGGGTCTTTTGAGCTCTGTAACGTTCAAACACCAGAAATGACTCAGTCACTCTAGGACCTTGTAGTGAGAGCCAGGCTCTTCCATCACTTGTATCTTCATAATTGCCCTAAAATATCCAGAAGTCTGGACTGGGAAGCTCTGGGTGCAAAGATTGATGAATATGTATCACATTCTTGCCAGAGTATTTGTGCATTTGACCTTAGTTCTGTGTTAGCTCTTCCAAGGACCTACTCCATGATTACTGAGGCACTTCAGTTTATACAACAAAACTGACTCAGAGCTAGATAAGTGAAGTCCTTCTGCTTAAGAGGACAGAGCAGCATTTTTTAGCTCAGAGATACCACATGTGAATCCAGCAAATACGAATGGAAAAATACCAGCTGAATAATGAAGAAATCAAAGCTAAAAATAAAACCATTGTTTATTTTTAGAAGATGCTGGAGTGCTGGGTAGGTAACAGCAGCAGCAGAAGGGCCACTTCAACTTCATACACAGCTTTGGTGTGTGTACAGGCACACAGGGGAAAGCTGCTTAACACAAGGATGGGTTTGTTTCATTTTTAATTGGTAAAATGTCATTCTAAATCTCTTGTTCTAAGAAGACTTGGAGTTGAAATGAAACAAGAGTGTTTGCTGCATCTGACCTTCAGATGTACAGACTTCCTCATGGGAAGAAGTTTGCTGGTCACTAACTACGATGTGCTGGAATGAGAGCAAATGATTCTCAGTGCTTCCAAGCTGCACTTTTCTTTCCCATTCAGACAGGTGAAAAGTTATGTTGGGGTCTGTATAGAACTTCCAAATACACCTCATCATTTATTAGAGTGTCTCTCAAAACCACTGAGCCATCAACTGATTCAGTTACCTGACATGTTTCTTTACTGTTTCTTATCTCTCTATTTAGGTGTTAACAGGTTTTACGACAACATCCAAGAGATGGTGGGATACAGACCCTGCATCTGGTGGAAACTCTGCTGGTCATTTTTCACTCCTATCATTGTGGCAGTAAGGAACCAACTTTTATTTTATGATTCAAAGGATGTGAATAAGGTGGCCTGAGTACTACAGTGCGGTCGTTTCCATCCCCACAGGTTCAGATTAACTCTGACCTCATTCCCTTTTGAAGGATTTGAGCAATTCCACTGAAGGCAATAGGCAAAACCCAGTGTCACTAAAGGAAACCTGTGCCCTAAGACAAGAAGCCTGTGCAATTGCCAGGCTTGTATTAGTCCCCTGGAAATGGTAACAAGTCAAGAGTTTGGTAGAGATAGAAGAACATAAGAAACAAACATGGCCCATTTCTTGTATTCTTAGACAAAATTTAGCAATCTCTCTGAAGTCTGAATTTTCCATCTGTACAAAAAGGCCCACACTTTGTAAACTGGATTCCTCCACAGGCATTATTGTGGTAACAGACTGGGGTTATGCCCTGATGTTCTTCTGTCATGGGATTCAGCTGAAACTACATTAATCTGCAAGGATTTTGTGCACTGGAAACCACAGTACAGGCTCTTCCTGATTCCAGTCTTTGTCCACTTAAGCCCATACAGTACATTTTGAAATAATCAGTTTACTACACATAATTTTAATGCAGTACTGAAAACCTGTAATCAAGTAGACTCTATTGCCCATAACACAATACTTCCCACTCACTGATGTTTCTCTGGTAGCCCCATGTAATAGCCATAGAAAAGCAAAGATTACTGAAGAAAGGCACAGAAATGAGTTTATATAGAGGGCTTCTTGATTCATCTCTACCCAGGTGAAGGCAGCTTCCATGTTTCTGAAAACTAACATTCAGGAAGGCAAAAACCTACATTCTGTTGAGTTTAGATGATTTTTTGTTTTATCAAAGCCTGCTGGGCAGAACAGCAGGCAGATGACCAACACTGTGTGTAAAAGCTTACCACATCTCTTCTGTCTTTTAAAGTCTTCAACAGAATTTGTTGTCCAGTGTAGTGTCGTGCCACTAAAATCGGCCTCTCTGCATTCTCCTCTATGGGAATAGGTTTTGCACAATGCCTGAACCTGGGATCAGAATGAGGTTCCTCTTTCGCTGGTTCAGCTTGGCAGGTTTCCCTGACGGAACGGGCCGGGATAGGAGCCTTGCTTGGGAACTTACAGTTAAAAATACCGTGTTTGCAGGTCATCTGTGTGAAACTAACACAAACACAACCCACGGGTGCAGTGTACATGGGTGTGCAGTGTTATTCCCCAGGACCCCCATCTTCCCAATAGCCCCCTTCCCTCTGATTTTGTGCAGGTGATCCGAAGACTCTACCAGTACCAGTGGATTCCCCCTACCAGCGTACCTGGATAATCTGAGATGCAGGTTATGTATGTGAAAACAGAGTTGTTAACTTAAAACATGAAGATTAATTCTGTTAAGAAGCTTTTTGGGAAACTGTCTCCTCATTGCTGAACAATTCAGAGTGGTTTTTGAGTTTCACAGGCTAGGATCTGTTACGCAGACAAATCTGTAACCACTTACTGAACCGCAGGTTCCATTCTGACTGCCCTTGTTTTCCAGTATGAGTTTGTTCAGAGGATCTGAGCAGTAGCAAAGCCTCTGGGCCAAGCACTCTTAGGTGTTGATATTAGAGAGGTCAGTACAGAGCCCAGCTTTAAAGAGCCTCAAGGAGTGCGTTGCTGGCCAGTACAGTAGAGCTGTACTGATATTGTTATTCCAATAAGAAAGTTATTGGAAAGAGACAAACAGTTCCATTCCATGCACACATTCCCAGACTCGAGCTTAACTGAGCAGGGAAGTGGTCAGTGCAGAGGACTGATGTTTGCCTATTTTCTGCAACCTCTATTTGGAAGAGTGACCTGCAGGCCCCATCTACAATGCAGTGCCCAGCGACCATCACCAGGGATCAGAGGATCCTTGCCTGGATGGAAGTCAATCCAGAAAAACTCTTGAACAGAACACTCTGGAAATCTCATCCAAATCTTCTTTTCCACTGTATTTTGCAGGGAGTCTTTCTCTTCAGTGCTGTCCAAATGACTCCACTCACAATGGGAAGTTACGTTTTCCCAAAATGGGGCCAAGGGGTTGGCTGGTTCATGGCTTTGTCTTCCATGGTGCTGATCCCAGGCTATATGGCATACATGTTTCTAACCCTGAAAGGCTCCTTAAAACAGGTAAGTCCTTCTTTTTCCTGACTGCGTGATTTCACCTGGCGAGACCTGTGCACACTGATCAGAGGTTGCTGGGCAGGTCTTTTCTACTGTCTGTTTCCATTTGCTTAGCCCAGTTAATTTACATTGAGCTGAAAAGCATAAAACCAAGGACCAAAGAGATCAAAGACAAGACAGTGTCTGTACCATCTATTGTTAAACACAACTCATGGCATCAAGTGTCCTTACCTCTGGGCTTTGAGAGTTCCAGATGCTTTGCAACGCAGCTCCTCACACCCAGAAACCAAAGTCGCAGTTTGCCAAGTGTGTAAATTTATCCTTACTAACACAAGCCACACTGTCGTGCGTCAAGGCAGGTTATGCTCTAAGGAATTGGAATCAAGCTGAAAACTGGACTAAACCCACATAACTCACATTTCCATGAGTCTGCTCACAGTGATCCAGTTTAGCATCTCCCTGCAATGTGTTGTAACTTACACCTGGTTTAAGTTACACTCCCTGCCTTGCTCTGCTGCAACTCAGAGGAAGTACATGTAAAATCTTGGGAGTGTAATTTATGACTATGCTGTCCTTCCCTTTAGTCTTCATTTGAGGGATTTCTGTGAACAGTTATTTCTCAAGAGCATTAGAGACCTTCTTCCCATTGCACTGTGCTTTTAGCCTCTCCCAGATTCCTTATTCCATCTGTTAAAAGGAGATGACACTTCCCACGTAAGAGATGTGTAGTATGGCTTAAATCTGTGTTAGAGTCCTTGGAGAAATGCTACTCAAGGAATGTGAGCTGGTCATGAAGTTATTGACCCCACACTCTGCCCAGTAACCACTTGTTTTCTTTAAGCTGGGTGCATCCTCAGTTTTCCCTCTCAGCCAATAATCTGTCTGTAACAGGCCCTTTTCCAGCACAAGGGTTGAAATGCACATCCCTGTCCTCCGTGGTTGTGGGAACCAAAGATTGTCAGAATGAATCTGTCACAGTTTCTGGAACATTCTGAAGTCAGCTGACAGAGCCATCTTTGCAAAGGGACAGGTGATCCTAAGCAGAATTGACAAGCAGTGCTCAGACCTTGAGCCAAGTATTTGTCTTCAGCAGATTTTAAAAGACTCGGTGTCTTTTTCTTTCCCCTGCTTGTCCTTAGCCCCTGCACTTTGGGCAGCTTTCCTTTAGTTTGATGCAAGTGTTTACATGCAAACAGAGAACTGTTGCCCTAAGATACAGCTGCTCCTTGGGCAGAGTTCTGCAAGACCACAGTAAAAATTCCTCATCTCGGTCTTGCTGTGGGTTAAGGTCTCATTTTTGAAGCATTGACAAATGATCATCAGATAATAGAAGGAACCTACAACATGACAATAAAAACTGGGCTCTAGACACAAGTGTAAGCTAGGCAGGTACACTCCCTGAGTGGAGAACAGAAAAGGACTAGGAAAGACAGAACAGAAGTAAAGCAATCTTTACAAGTCTACTTCACTTGTATCCTTGGAGGCAGTAACTCCCAGAACCTGCTGCCAATGCTCTCTAGTCCCCTCTGCTCCCTAGGGCGGTCACTATCACATCTGCAATCCAGCTTTGAGTCCCTGCTTCAGCCTCTGTGCTGTGCCTGCAGCTGGCTGCGGTCTCTCTGCCCCACGTGGCCTCTCCTTGATTCTGTTCTCCAGGCATGCTCAGCTGGGAATGCCGGAGGCATAGACTGTTTCGCAGGTGGTCTCCGGTCTCACTGTCATGTCCAGAACATAGCTAAGCCTGGTTCTAGTACTTGTGGCTCGCTGGCTCTTTGGTCCCTTGGGAGATAGATAGAGAGTTTTTTCATTTTCAGAGAACCACAGAATCACAGAATGGTTTGGGTTGGAAAGGACCTTAAGATCATCCACTTCCAATCCCCTGCTATGGGCAGGGACACCTCACACTAGACCATGTCACCCAAGGCTCTGTCCAGCCTGGCCTTGAACACTGCCAGGGGTGGGGTATTTACTAATTCTCTGGGCACCCTGTTCCAGTGCCTCAGCACCCTCACAGTAATGAACTTCTTCCTTATATCTAACCTGATATAACCAGCTCTAATTTCTGGGCAGAAGTGGTTCAGGTTGCCTTTAAAAATCAACCACCCAAACCCCTTAGTTTTCTGCCTGCCTCACATTTATTGTTCTTTCAGCGCATCCAAGTGATGATTCAGCCAAGTGAAGACATCACTCACCCTGAAAACGGGCCAGACCAGGCCCAGCAGGGCAACTCTGCAAACAAAGAAGCCTACATCTAAACTTCTCTATTGTCAAAGCACCAAGACAACTCCAGAACAACAAAAAATACGGTTGAATATGACCACAAATTCATGTCCGAGAATATAATTACCTACCTCTAGTGGCAAAAAAAAGAGAAAAAACAGGAAAAAAAAAGACAAAAGGTCATCTCCACCACAAGGGAATAGCCATGGGCATGATCCACCACTGCGCGAGCTCACACGTTGAGTGTTCTGTGTTCTCTGGCAACCCATAGACTGTTCATGTTTTTATCCTTCCACAATAATAGTTGCATATCTTGGAATTTGTAAATTGATGTGCCAAGACCTTTTTAATCTACCTTTTAGCAGGACTATTTGAAGTTTCGTGCTGCTGATTTTTAGTAGTTTATCACTATTTCTTACCGCTCAATCCCAAGACTGTTATTTCTGACTTTACAGGAGTAAAATTAAGTTTGGAGTTGTTTTGTACAAAAGAATGAAGTATTTTGTAAAGAAGTGATTTCCAGTGAAAATCTGCCCTTAAACTTGGTTCCAGTCGAGGCCATTTGAAGGGGAAGAGTTCCTTCAGTTAACAGCAGACACATTCCTTTATACACATTCCTTTAAGCACTTTCCTAGTGCAGTTGAGTCCCGTGGCTGTTTGGCCACCCAGCACAACACGGCTCTAAGTGCTACCTGCACTTGTTCTTTCAGGATACCTTTCAAATAAGATTATAAATGTCTCTTAAAATCCATATACTGTTTCTGATGAAAAAGAGCATGTCTTTGTGAATCAATACGACACAAGCCACAGATGCTAGAGGCAAAAATATGTCTTTTTTAGCAATATAAGAAATAATATCCAAGAGCTCTTAAAGATTCCCAGGAGTAAAAGAAATGCCAAGTACTTGCAACGCGAGCTCAGAGTACTTGAGTTTCTATCATGCTGTTACGATTCTACTATTATTGCATTGCCACCAAAATAGAAACCAAACCAATGGCCTCAAGAGTGAAGCTCGTCCTTGCAGCTCTAACTTAGGGTTTGATCCACAACTGGTCTTTTGAATCTGTTCAAGGACTTTAACAGTTTCTAATAAGCAAATGACGAAATATGGCTCGATAGCACTTTGAAAACAGTTCTATTTTTATTTACCTAATATTTGTGGTGATGAAGGTGTGAGGGAAGTTGGTACCATGCTACGAGAGTCTGCAGCGTGGGCTCGGTCGGCATTTGCCACACAGGGAGAAGGGCCGAGGGGTGCTCGCAGTGCATCCCTGTGTGTTAAATGCCATGGCCAGCCCCATGTGGTGTTTCTCGTTTGGCAGCTATACGACAGACACAACGGATTCTGGAAACTGCAGTAGTTGGTGTTTGATTGTAAATGACTGTGACAGAACTGTGCAATGAAACATGCTTTTCAGCAGATTTTTGTGCAACGTACAATGTTAGATAGCACAATTTATGTAGAACTACTACGTGAAAACCATGTTAACTGTGAATGTTGGGTTTTTCGTTGTTTTTGTCTGAAGGTGACAACCATATTCTTGCAATAAGGTATTATTCTCAGAATGTCAAGCACATCATTGTAGAAATACTATATATATATAATACACATGTATTTCAAACGACATCATAAAATCTCCAAGTATGTTTGGTAGATTCTAAACTCTTTCATACATAGATCAGCTGTAAAATACGATGAGACCTAAGCTACATCCTAAACAGCTATAGCTGAAATGCAAAAGTCCTGTAAGTCTTTGGGATTTAGAGGAAACCTGTCCATCCCCCACCAACATCCCAGATGATCCATACACATTCTAATTGTGACTTTCACTAGACTAAGGATAAAAACTCCAACTTCCTCTTTCTTGTTTAATGTAACCAAGTCCCATGTTGTTCTAAGACAAATGCAGTATTTAATGTTTGATTGTAAACAATTATGACCGATGTTTGACAGACCTGCTCTTTAGCAAAAAGCTGTACAAACGTATCATATAGCACAAACTAGTGTTGTAGAACTACTGTGTGTAAACTGTGAATAGCTGTATCTTTTTTGTAGTACTTGCCCTGACAGAAAAGATTATTGTATGATCATGTAAGCTTTTTGCAATAAGGAAATATCTGAACACCAAGCAAATCTATCTCTATATAAAAATATATATGTAATATATACATATTCAAAAAATATATACAGAGCCTGTTTAAAAGAGTACAGTATTATTTAGTAAATTGCAACCTGTTCTATGGACCAAATGTAAAATATTTATAAATTAAGATGCATTTTAAATGTCTATAAACGGTGTCATAATTACAGCACGATTGTTATGTAAGTTTCCAAGAGTTTAGAGGACAAAGAATAAAGGTTATATTATACATTAAGTGCTGAATTTTGCAGTGTTTCATTGGACAAAACCAAGGTGTGGCATTCTCTGTTCCATGTATTCATATAGAAATACATCTATTTATATAAATTTATACATTTAGACATATACATATATGAATCCATACTATTTCTGTAGTCAGCACCTGTACTTGTTGTACAGAAGCTGCAGAGGTGGCAGTTACAGCTATAGCTGGCATCCTGCTGTGTGAGCACTCCTGCAGGGAAATGCAGAGCAGGGCCTTGAGCAGCCCTAGGGAACAATCTGGATTTGCAATGCTCTTGGGATAGGTTTCTGTGGATACTTTGGGGTATGGCACCATCCAAAGCCACTGGTTTTGAAGCTGTTACTGAGGAGCTGAAGCCAGTGGACTCGTGAAACAGAGCCCTGATACTAAACGGACAGATTATACACTTATAAAAGTCATTGCTCTCTGTATCAGCTGCCACTACGGCATGAGAAGATGTCAAGCAAGGTGCACAGCAGTCAGCCTTACCTCTGCGCAGTGCAGTGCTGCTGAGGAGCCGAGTGCTTCTGTGCTCTGAATTTCGTTATCTAACTACAGAACTGGAGCAGGGCATCATGCTGGGGAAGAATTGATGCCATTCAGAGAACTTGATTAGGATTGAAAATGCTCCTGATAGAAGAGTCTAAAATCACAGGCTTCAAATTCAAAATGCTGACCTTAGTATAGAGCACTCCGATGTACAGGACAGGTCAGATCCTGCTGCCGTTTATCCAGCAGGCTGGGGAGGAAGGGCAGCAGCATGTAGGGATCCCAGACTGTCCTGGAAATGGAGGAAGGAGCAACTTTGATGCTGCTGAAATATAGAGGAACATTTAAACCATCTTTAATGTTTAGTACATGGACATTGTGGTTTGTGTTCATGTCCTGCTGCTTTCACACTGTACTGGAAGACAGCAGAAGAGAGCCCAGTGCCTAAAGGGGACAACAAGAAACACGGAGAGGGGCTTTTGAGGAGGAGCTTTGAACAAGGGCCTGTAGTGATAGGACAAGGGGAATGCCTTTAACCTGCTAGAGGGGAGACTGAGATGAGCTCTCAGGCAGAAGCTCTTCCCTGTGAGGGTGCTGAGGCGCTGGCACAGGGTGCCCAGAGAAGCTGTGGCTGCCCCATCCCTGGCAGTGCTCAAGGCCAGGGTGGACACAGGGGCTTGGAGCAACCTGCTCTAGTGGAAGGTGTCCCTGCTCATGGCAGGAGTTGGAACTGGAGGAGCTTTAAGGTACCTTCCAACACAAACCATCCTGGGATTCCATGAGCACTGCAGCAGCACGAGGCAGCCCCAGTTGGGTGCTGGTGCTGGGCAGCTGGAACAGCACAAGGGGTCCCACTCGGCTGAGAAGGGCTCGTGGTGAAGGATATCGCGTTAGTGCTGTGATATTTCCATGCGTTCCTGGAGGAATTTTCTCTGCTGTGCTGCAGAAATCCCAGCAGCGATTCAACAAGAAAAGTGCAAATAAGGTCACTTCTTCCCTGCAGGGCTGCAGGATGCCCTGGGGAAAGCCACGTCCTTGCTCGTCAGGAGTATTAGTTCGGCTGCATGTGCTTTCACTCTAAAATAACACTGTGTTGCTTTTGGGGTTTTTTTGTCTGTTTTAAGCCTGATTATTATTTCTGGTTTGTTCTGCTCAGGCCACAAAGGCATTACAATTAACTGTTAGAATGACTCCCACTGCTGGCTGGTTCCTGGGATGCTGGGTCATCCCCAGAGGCACGGCTATGCATTCCAGTGCAGACGGGCTCATGCTTACCACAGCCTGGAAGTAAGCATGGAATAGCATCTCCTGCCTGCCAGCACCCTCATTGGCCATAACCTCATCTGGCGCCTGCCGCTGAACGCAGTGGGGAACAGCAGCAATGGGTTGCGCGGCACCTTTTGGACATTCACGTCTTGGTCCTTTCCACTTCAGGCCAGATTCCCAACAGAGAGGAGCCTGAAACCCACCACAAAGCTGCCTACAAACAAACACGTGCAGGCAGCCACGGGGAGGAAAGCAATGCCACAAAAGCCTCATTTCCCAGCAATCCGAACTGATGGACTCCTGCTAAGCATGAGCTGCAGCAGCTGCCAACCTGCTGTAGCTGCTGCTCTTACCTTAGTGTGTGTGGGTCCTGTCTCATCAGAGCGAGAAGGAAGGTGCCAGGTTTTACATTCTAAAGGCTGCCTGGGAAGAGTTTAAATAAAACTGATAAGACTGAGGCAGGAGGGAGGGGGTTACCCGTATACCATTTTTCCTGCATGTTTTTCCAGGCTAAAGCTTCCATAGTTCCTCTCTTCTTCCTATGAAGTTGAACAAAAGAAAAGGGTCAGAGCACAAAGGGTAATTAAATGGAGTAAAGTGAGACATGATATTAGTCCTGCCACAGAGCTCAGGCTTCTTATGAAGCAGATGTGACTACTGCCACTTGTCAGCCCTGCCTCTACAAGTTGAGGCCAGTCAACAATTCTGCCACCCTTTCTTTCCTGCTGACAGTGCTGGGCAATGAGCAACTATTCCCTTCTCTCAGCACAGAAATCCAATGGCTTTTTAGGGCTACAGAGCCACATCGGTGCCTTTTGCAATGTTCTTCTGAGCAAATGCGTGGCACTCAGTCAACAGCTCAAGCTGACCCCTGTGCACATGAAGAGACACAGTTGTGAGCATGTGCTCACACATATGAGCACACACACACGCACGAGCACACACGTAAGCACACATACACACACACACTCTGAATTTACCAGTGCATTCATTCAAGATACCCTATTTTAAAGTTCATGAACTGATGGGGGGAACGTAACACTATTTTGCAACTGAAGAGCTGATTATGGTTTTCCCCAGGTTTGCAAATGGTCTCACATTAAAATCAGTGGCAAATATTCAGTTATTATTGCTGAATATCACACAGGCTGAAGTAATCCTGCGAGCTACTTGTGAGTCATAAGTACACAATGGTGCTAAATGCGCCCAAAACCGCCTAAAAGAGCAGGACAGGATGGCTCAGGCATTATCATGAGGGCAAAACCTGATGCGTTTTGCCAGCAATGGTGCTTTAGTCATGCTTTGGCTGCTTTGCATGTCTTTGGATATAAATAGCTGAAAAGTGTTTATAAACACTTTAAAGTAACAGAGGGTACAAAAATAGCCAGAATGTACATGTCACATTTTTGTCTGGACCCGCTTCGACACTTTACCAACCTGGACACCCATTTAGTGATGGGGGGGGGAGTGAAAATGACTGGAACAAATCACTGCCTTATTACCTTCAGTCAGTGCAATTCCTGCTTATTGTTCTAAAGCAACCTGGGAACATCTAAACAAGTTTAACATAAAGAAAAGCATAAGAAAGAGGCCAGTTTTCATCTACTAAATGATTTTCCAGACATCCCTGGCAATTCCATATGCAAACACACTTTAACAGCATGCCCCCCCCCGCAGGTGAGTACACATTGCTCTCCCCACACACGCAGTCAGTTAACGTTAACTACAGCCAATACAGCCCGTAGGTGACCCCTGCCCCTGGCACTGGGGCAGGACCAGTAACACCAGTTGAGGCAATGGCTTGGAACCAGCCGGTCCCACAGCATGGTGAGGCATGGCTCTGCCCCAGGGCACAGGCCTGAGAAACAGCTGAGATTCCTGCTGCCAGGATGCACCTCTGGGCATCCTGGGAGCTCCACCAGCAAAATCCCTGTCCCAGCACATTCAGTTGCTGAAATAGGAAGAATAAATAACTATTACCTTGTGTACATAAAGCTATCTGGTATTGCAGGATGGGAATCAGCTACCCTGGAATGACTGAGGAGTGTTTTGATGAAGATCTTCTCTGAGTAAACCAATAAACCTCTCTGGGAATATCAGCCAGCGCGTCAGGTTGTGTTAGGGAATCATTTCCAGGCCACTTGAGCTCACTGCGCTGCACTGCAAATCTTCCACTGAATGATGGCCAGAACAATTACTCACAACACGGGAGAGAAGCACCAACTTGCACTGGAGGCGACTCTGCCCCAGAAGTGGCAGAGCTCAGCGGCTTTTAACCTGCTCTTTACCAGCTGCCAACACATGACCTTTCCTTGCTGAGCTTCTCCCAGACACACACTCAGGCTGGGGGCATACGGGTGACCTTCCCAGCCCGGTTGCTCCTGCTGGGATCCTCTCAGGATTTGCTTCAAAATTACAAAATCAGGCCTGGATTTGGGTTAAAAGCCACCCCTCCTCCATCCTCACTGGAGTAAACGAACCCCTCGTTCTGTTCCTCTCGCTCCTGAAGACACTGAGCTTCCAGCAGCTGACCCCAGTGCTTGATCAGGTCCAAGCTGGGAGCAAGCTAAAGAAGACTTGTTCTTGCACAACTGAACCCCCACTGGTACAGCTTACCTGTGAGTGAGGTCTGTGAGGGATCACTGAGGAGACTTCACAACACAGAGATACAGCCGGACCTGTGCTCATGGGGAATTGCTCTATGTTGAGCTCTTCCTCTTCCATGATTAACTTACAGAATAACTACCTGAGGTATGGCTTGAGCAGCCACTGCTGCGCTGCACACTGGGTACACTAGGTAAGAAAGACTGCAGTAATTCAGACATGCCAACAACATGCACGAGCTTTTCTTTCTTCCAGTGCCCCCTGGCAGGGAGTTGGAACTGGATGATCTTAAGGTCCTTTCCAACCCTAACTATTCTACTGGTCTATGTTGGCCCAGCCCACACTGGCCAGAGCAGCAACCAGCTCCCCAGCTTCTGAGCAGCCTGGTCTGGCTGAGATTGTCCCTGCTCATTGCCAGCGGTTGGAACTGGATGAGCTTCAAGGTCCCTTCCAACGCAAACCAGTCTGTGACTCTGTGAAACACACCTGCACAGCAGCCCCAGCCTGGAACACCTGAATGCTCTAACACTCCACAGAGAACACCTCCATGCTCTACCTGATTGAATCCACTCTATTCAGCCCTGTCCAATCTTCCATTTCAAGAAGGACCTATTAGAAAAGCCGGTTCAAGTTTTCCACCTCTGATCAAACATGAGTGAGGGAGATACTGATAATCTCCAGCAGCAAGTGAAATGCCAGTAGATACTCCTTTTAAAAGGAGAAGATAAAGGGGGAAGGTCTCACCCAGCTACCAAACAGAGGTTTATCACAGAGCTGCAGTATCCGTATTAATCTATGGTACTGGCCTTTCTTTTTCTTCTCTTCTTTCTTCTCTTTGGACTAGTCAAGGTAAGGCAAAGAAAACCAGAGTGACTGTGACAGGGATTAAGCCCCCAGAGCACTTCTTTATAGCACCACTGGTTGGGGTTTGGAGCGGAAAACAGCCATAGATTGGAATGTCTGCAACTGAACAATAAAACACAAGCTTATAAGCAAATGGTGCAACAAAACAAGTCTGGAGACATGAGGGTTTTGCTGTTGGAGCAGGGTGATTGTACTCAGTTCCATCATTCAACTGTCAGCATGAAACACTGTGTGTGTGTTGCTTTTAAGCGTCTCCTGTTCTCAAAACGCTCCCACAGATATGCTAAGGATTTTTTTCTTAGTGCTGTACATACCATGCATTACCTCACAGTCAATATTTCATGACCCGCTTACAGCTCATCCTTTCCTTTTGTCACTAACAGGCTTCCCAAGGGGTCCCTGGCAGGCTCGTTTTGTATTTCCACATTCTGCTTTGGTTTGCTTTGTGTTATGAAGGTAAACTCTCCAGGACTATGAAACCAGGACCAGGGATGGGGCCTGGTCTTATTTACTGCTGGCTTTTCAGGAAACACTGAATTGAAAACTTTCCAGGATTACTGCTATAGGAAAAGCCTCGTGAGTAGCTTACATTAACTTAAAAATGCAAATCCAAGGAATGCTATTGCACCATCACACTGCTGTCAAAGTGCACTCCCTTTGAAAAAGCCCTTTCTGCATCAGGACTACACATTGGTGTGCCCTGCCCCATCCTTGTCTCTTTTTTAGCATCGATTGGTAGCATGGTTTCTGCAGGAACCCCTTTCCCTGTTCTGAGCCTGTGTGCTGCTGCAGGCAGAGCTCCCCTGTTGAAGCAGAGCCCCTTGTGCACTGGGTGCTGTGAGGAGGGTCCTGGAGCCAGCAATAATGGGCTCAAACTTGAACAGGGGAAGTTTAGATTGGATATGAGGAAGAAATTCTTTACTGTGAGGATGGTGAGGCACTGGAATGGGTTGCCCAGGGAAGTTGTGAATGCTCCATCCCTGGCGGTGTTCAAGGCGGGGTTGGACAGAGCCTTGGATGGCATGGTTTAGTGGGAGGTGTCCCTGCCCATGGCAGGGGGGTTGGAACTGCATGATCTTAAGGTCCTTTCCAACCCTGACTATTCTATGATTCTATACTAAGCAGAGCCCCTTGTGCACCGGGTGCTGGGTGCTTTGAGGAGGGTCCTTGGGCACACTGCCGGCAGCGAGCAGCTCCGGACTGTGACATCAGCACAGGGAGGGAGCAGAGTACAGCCCATGCTACATTAACCAGGGAAGTTCGGAAATGTACAACTCAATGGGCTGTCAGAACAATGTTCCTCCAATGCTCTGCACAGACCAGCATTTTGTCAGTGTAAGTACAAATGCCAACACTGGCTAAGCCTTCAAACAAGCCGGTACATTTTATTAGTGACTGATGTAAGTAAGGACAGGAAGGAAGAGGAGGGAAGTTCATTTTCCTTCAAACCACTAATAAATGGATCTGCTGGAGAGCTGGGTGGCCTGCAGCCTGCAGCTCCCATCCCAGGGCCACCTTGTCTCTTTGGTGCAGTGAGATGAACAGTTTCAGCTCAGATCTCATGGACAATGCTCACCATTTAAACTGACCTCCTTTGGGTCTTCCGGGGCAGATGCTGCTCCCATGGGCCCTGGCACCATCCTCATGAATTTTAAAGGGGAAAACTGTAGCTTCCGTGGTTGTATTAGACCTCAATCGGTCATACACAGTTTAACTTTGAAAGCAATTCTTGTCACTAAGGCAGTTGTCTTTATCTACTCAATGCAGTTTATCATTATTGCTGTTCCTGAAGCAACCCTGAGTGGTTTGGCTGTGCCAAAATCTCACTAGCTTGAACACTGCACAAACACAAAACCAAGAGCAGCACTCGTATTACTGTAGCTGTCAAGATAGGGCAAAAGGTTCATTCACTTATCTCTACTTACCTGCTTGTTGCTGCTGTGAATAACACATCCAAGTCCAAAGTACAGCAATGAGCAGTCCACCCATGGCCCTGCAACATGCCCGGCTGGGGAAGGAGAGGTTAAGGTCACATTTTTAGATTCCATGAGCCTGTGTTGCAAGTGAATCACAGAATCCCAGACTGGTTTGGGTTGGAAAGGACCTGAAAGCTCATCCAGCTCCAGCCCCCTGCCATGGGCAGAGATACCTCGCACTAGACCAGGTTGCTCAAGGCCCTGTCCAGCTTGGCCATGAAGTTGCTCCTCAAAAGCTTCCAGTAATTCCTCCCATGCCTCTACAAGGTGTGTTAACCTACAGGACCCCAGAGCAGGCTCAGTGCCAGAAGATCCCCCTGGTACATTGGTGTGACTCAGTAGAACCACCCCAAAGCTCAAATGGGAACCAGATGAGAACCCGCCTCTCCACCTACAGCTCTTCTACAGCGCCCTAGAGCATCCAGGGATTTGCCCCTAACAGCCAAGACAACCACCCCTGACTGGGTGCAGCTGCCCTTTCCCAGCCTGAGATGTGCTGGGGGATGCCCAAGTAGTGGGAAGCACTCAGACAAGCAGCTCGGCTGGCCAAGAACAGGGACTGAAAAGTTCCAGTTGTGCAACATGCAGCTGCAGACGAGATCCTGGGTGGTACCTCTCCCCCCTGCTCATCTGCCTGCACACTTAGATGCTGATGTGGTTTCCAGCCCATCGTACAGTGCAGTTACTGAGCACCAGGAATGCATGAGCTTCCCTAGAAAACTCGTCTTAAAACAAACCTTCATGTGACACAGACTTTCAGTGTGGGCCGGCACTTCAACCCACCAGCCACCATCACCTCCTGCTTTAGATTTGCCTCCAGGACAACGCTCTCCCAGCTGCAGACACAGTGAGGATAGCAGAGGTAGGAATCAACCCACTGACTACACCTCCTGCAAGGCTGCATCCTAACCAAGGAGGAAAAGAATGTCCTTAGCATGGGAGGTGCTCAGCATCTATTAAAGATGGGCCCCTCCAGTTCTGTTTTTTGTAGGAATCTTCCCCAGAAGGTTCAATCTTGCAAATTTGCAGACAAAAAAAAATATAAAAAATCATCTTCATACCCCCTCCCCCAATGAATGTTGTAAAATCCATCGGGATTACGCCAACCCTGTGTAGTAAATACCCCGTAGTACTGCACCTCTCCCATTCAAGGTAACGTGCCCTTTCTGGGGACGTCTCTGAAGTACATCCACCTGCGGAAAATCAACTCAAATGAGTTCCCTTTTCCTTCCTATGATCATGCTGAAAGGAGCATCATTTTTTCTCCACAAAAGCAGCTGTTTACCCACTCATGCTGCCTGGCAGGCTTCATTAAAGAGGGAGGTATCAACATCTGGCTCCTAAATCCAGCAATTAATAGTGATGCTACAGCCTGAATATCATACACACAACATGAAAAAGGAACAACATTGCTTTAGGAACTGCTCTAGGCGTTCTGCTAAAGGAAATACAGGTGTAGCACGTCTGCTTGGATAATGTCAGACTCCTCCAGCAGAGATGATTTGTAAGTAGTCTTATTGAGTAGATAACAGCTAAAACACTTCTCTGAATGCCAAAGACTGGTGTAATCACTCTACCCGTTCCTTCTCTGAAAAATACATTATGAAGAGGTGTGGTAGCACCCAAGCATACCTTCATTTTTAAGACAGATAATGCTTCGTTTATGGGGAAGCTGAGAAACTGAAGCAAGGAAGAATCCATACCAGAAATTGTCAACCCATGATAAATAAATTTGGAGTGTGATGTTCTCCCATCAAACAAGCAACTAAAACTCACTAAATATTAACACATACTAAAACCACTACTATGGCTTTTAGCACTCCTACTCTCTCTCCCACCCATCACACACCAGGTATATTTGATTAGGCCATGATTTTGCCATGTTAAATTTACTTGGGCTGCTGAACATTAAGCACAGTTTCCTTGAGACATAAGAGAGATTATGTTCAAAGAAACATTACGTGGTAATCATAAAACTTAATAGGCTAGAGAAGGCCTTTCTAGGGTTGAAAGGCATCAAGTTAGGCTCCCTTTTTAGAGTCCAAGTTTATCTGGTTTTGGAGCAGAAGTCTGCTGAACAGCAAGAGTATGTCAGAAACCATTTATGCAATTACAAATGGGTTTTTTCTAGAAGCAAAGCCAGTGCCAGATTTGCTGCTACCCTTTTATTAGCAGTAGTATTAGTATTGGTTATATTAATAATAACGATTACTATTAATATATATTAATAACAAAAATGATAATACTTTTTTAAAATAAGTGCTTGGCCAAGCTTTTAATAAACATGTGTGGGGGACAAACAAGGAAGTGGCTAACGTAAAGCCACGTGAAACATGGGACTTCAGATTTGTATCAGCTGAGACATATACATACCAGAAATTCTTGAGAGGACAGGCATCAAAGAAAGGCAGACATCACATCATGTATCTCCAAACATCAGTTATACTTCCTAACATTTGGAACCTCTTGAGTGGTAAGACTGAATGCAAAACGCCGACATGAAGAGAAAATGGCTCAGCTCAGAAAGGTTATAATTTAATACAGTACGTATTTGTCATTTTGCTGTCTGAGGCTTCCACTTGTCTCTTACCATCTCTACACCACTATCTCTATCACCACAACTGGCCATAACTGGATGGACAATTTCCAAAGGACACAAAACCCTTGCAAACACTGAAGCAAAGCACTCAACGGCCTTTAACAGGAATATGGCACTGAAAAAAAGGACACAGTTTTGAAGCAGCAGCCACCTGAAGGTGAAGTTTGGAGCAGGTCTGGAAGGGAGACTTTTATGGAAACATCCTCCATGATGTTCAGAACTTGAAAGGGTTAAAAATTGTGAGGTAAAGGTTTCTTATTTCCCTGCAACTTAGAGGCACCAAGCTCACTCCTGTAAGTGCTTTGGTCCTGGAAACAGTCAAACTAGAAAACATGAAACTTCCCAAAAGGACTGGCTCCCCCTGCCAAATAGTAGGTAGCAGCAGACATTCCTGATGTGCGGAACTATCACCTCTGGCAGGGTGTTAATAGCACATTAAAAGTCAAAGAAAGAAGAATCCGTATTAAAATACCAGCTGCCCTTTCTAGAAGAGCAATGTTAACATGAGAGTTTGCATTTAGAGCTGGAAATAATTAACCTAAACTTTGAGCACATCTTTCCTTCACATCCTCCTTTTTGCCTCAACGCCTTCGGTAAGCGCTTACAAGAAAACCAGGGCGGAACGTTTGGGGGGTTATGGATAAGAAACTCAGCTATCAAACACCATGAGCAGGCACACTGATTCTGGTGGACACATATTCTCTAGTGTGCTGTCATTAGCAAGTGAATGTTGTTAGCAATAGCTGTAAATCCACAGTGGTGATTTCTAACCTGTGGACATCTCCTGAAGTTACGATGATGGAATGAGCTCAAGCATTTTTAAGAGCAATAAGAATTTACTACTCTTGTAGCTAATGATACAGACATACAGCACATGTTGCTATTTCCTAAAGAGGAATGTTCATCTGAAGAACTGAACACACCAGGGACTTCCTGAGGACTTCAAAGTATGCAGTTTTTCATATGCAGTGCTGGAGGGAAAAAAGAGAGAATAAAAGGCCTTTTTCATATTGTTAGCCGTACCTACTTCTTAGTTCTAAAACCTAATTACTGATAACAATTTGATGATGAAGATCAACTTTCAAGTAAACCCTGGCTCTACTTCCTCAGTATCCTGAACTGGATAGCAGTGTTTAACTATGCTGCTGGTTCATGTGCCTTCAAAATCTCACAATGCGAATACTGACAAAGTAATGGCATTTCTAGCTCTTGCCTCAAATGCTGCTGTCCATCTTGTTTGACTTCTTTATTTGCCTGCATGTCAGAGGTCTGGCAAGGAGGTTGAAAAGCCCCCTTCACTTCTTCGGTGAATGAGCACCCTATAATAACTGTCAATAGCCTCAGAAGGATGCAAAATAGAGATACCAAAGACATAGGGTGAAGTGCTGCTGCATTCATGTGATGAGGATCTCACACCTTTCCTACTACAGGTGCGAAAGTCTTGGTCTGGCCTTTGAAAAGAGAACAAAGAAGAGATTTGTTTGCCTTCTCCCAAGGCTGAGTAGATCCCCTAGGCAGCTTGATGTAAACTGCAACTATTCAAAAGCTCAGACTGGCAGCATTTATGATTAAAAATGAAAGCCAGTTTGATACAGAGGAATGGGCATTAGATCACTTTGTACTTCTTTCTTGTTATTACATCATGAGTGGGTGATTTTAGTTTCAAAGCAGTTAAAACTACACAGATTTCCTCATGCAAATATTTCCTAACACTTTAGAAATTAGAGTGACAATGTGGTGAATACATTATTGTAGATGACATACTTTGGTTTTTAGATGTATCCATGGTTAACCCCTCACATTTTCTTTTCTTTTGAAGAGCCAGAGTAAAACATGATCTTGCTCCACATGAAGTCATTGCAGAGTTACTTTAGGTACAAAGAAACTTTCTGCTAAACCCACTAGTGCAAGATGGGTTGGGACAAAGCTTCTCTTTGCCAGTTGTGTGTGGGGAGAATAGATGGTGCTCTGAGGTGACTGTAGGTGCTAATGTGAAGCCCCTTTTCCTTCAACAGGATCAAGTTGTTAAGGCCTTTGTTGTTAAGAACCTGCTAATGCTTTGCAGCAATCTCTGCTATGCACAGCACAACCCCTCAGATCACAGAATCCCAGCCTGGTTTGTGCTGGAAGGGACCTTAAAGCTCATCCAGTTCCAACCCCTGCCACGGGCAGAGACACCTTCCATAGAGCAGGGTGCTCCAAGCCCCTGTGTCCAACCTGGCCTTGAACACTGCAGGGATGGGGCAGCCACAGCTTCTCTGGGCACCCTGTGCCAGCGCCTCAGCACCCTCACAGGGAAGAGCTTCTGCCTAAGAGCTCATCTCAGTCTCCCTCTGGCAGGTTAAAGCCATTCACCTTTTCCCGTCTGTACAGGCCCTTGTCCAAAGCCCCTCTCCAGGTTTCTTGTAGCCCTTTTGGACACTGGGAGCTGCTCTGAGGTCTCCCTGGAGCCTTCTCTTCTCCAGGCCGAACCAGCTCAGCTCTATGTTTCTATTCAGAGCTTTTCAAGAAATTAAAACCCATCTTCAACAAAATACGGTCTGTTTTTGTGGCCCTAACTGGCACAGAAATCCCCAGCCAGGGAAGCACAGCCCCACAGCCAGTGGGACCCAGGACAGCCCCCCACCATGCTTGCCTCCAAGGCAGTGACCAAGCAGAGTCTCACAATGCTCCAGTCTTGAACTATGCCAACGCACTCGGCTCTTCCCTGCCAGCCCACTGCACTCAGCAGTGTTCGGAGAGTGCTCAGTACACACACAGGGAGCTTGACAATGCTGACTGCAAGAGTGGTTTTACCTCTATTAGTCTGTGAGTGCGTGCTGGGGACAAAAATAGCCTGCTAGCGATGGAGTGGTGGGATTTCCCTCTCCGCTTGGAAATGAGGTGCATTATGAAATTGTTAATTAAAAAGCATTCTTGATTTCAAGCACTGTCTAATAGAGCATTGTGTCTCTCTGGGGATACAGAATACCTCAGTAGTGCTTAAAGAAAAGAGGCTAAAGGAAAAGTGCAATTACAGAGGGTACAGAAAGAGATAAGGCTTAGTGCAGAAGTTTGTAGCAATCTTTCCCTTGACAAAGCTGAAAACTGGAAACATTCACCTGTGCTATACAGAGCTGAGGATACCACAAGGAGCAGCAATTCAAAAAGACCTTCATTCAAAAATTACCCCATTCAGGAAAGAGCTTTTTCTCTGCTAAACGAAAGAGATCCATTGTGTGGGCAGGTGATGACAGTTAAATACAAACACAGGGGAGCATCCTCTCTTCAAAAGCCACTTGAAAAACAAGAAAGCAATGGAGTAGGAGGGAAATCTGTTCAAGGATTCTCCTGTCTAGCAATAACACTGTGGAAATGTAACTCATTCATATAAACAAACTTGTATCTAGAGACCATAAGCAAGCAACACTGGGTTATGGGTTTCTTTAGGTTGGATTATGTCTAAATGCAAGAGATTGTTTTGATTTTTTTTCTTGATCCATTTTTTCCTCTGAATTTTGAAAGAAACAGTTTTGTTTCTGTTTGGTCCACTTCACACCAGAAGCAGTGTTGGTTGACCGCATCCTTGAAGTCCCTTCTCCTCCGGGCATAGGACAGGATAGTACTTGCTCAAATACACAGGCAATACCCAAGATATGCTTGAGCTCTCTGGGACACGCATGTTCCAATTTTGACCACTAATGCTGATACGCTATCAATCACATGCACGTGATAGCACTCAGCCTGGCGGCAGAGCTCTGCTTGAATTGAACCCTAAAAAGTCACTGTTGGCAAGGTCTCATTTGATGAAGACTCTTTTGCTACCTGAAAAGTGGCACATAGTGCTGCAAGGCACCACTGTGCAGTGCCTGTCGTCTCAGGGCTTTTTTTACAGGGCTTGACTAAGATGTTTCTGATCATTTCAAGTCAGGCATCTTCAGGAGTTAGGAGCTTCTTGTTAGAAAAGCTATACTGATTGATGCGCCTTGCTCAAGTGCTGACAACCCTAAACCACAAGCACAAATGCAATGTGCAGGTGAGGAATATGGGGAATGTGTGCATGAAAACACCATATGTATGGAAAGCCTCTTCCAGGCCTGATTTAAAAGGAACTTGTGAAAATGCACTGGCAGTTCTGCCCATGTAAATCACAGAATCATTAGGGTTGGAAGGGACCTCTGGAGACCATCTAGTCCAACTCCAAATGGTGGTCATCTTCACCAGCAGGAAGAGGAGCAGGTTTTGGGGTAGTTAGCTGTGCTAGTACGGGGCTGTAAGTTTTGTAGAGGGTCTGCAGACTTTAGAGCTGCATCCTGGCAGAGCAGCTCTGTCTGAACTTCTCCCGACCTGCCCCAGCTCTGTTTTACTTGGTTCAGCCATGGCAGCAATTTCTCTAAATGGCCAGTTATCTATGGATAATCCGTTTTACTTCTGTTGTCTTTGTATGCTATAACCATAGTTTGATAGTGCAGCAGTAACAAGCAGTAATTCTGTGTGAAATGGGCAATGATATAATGCAGAGAAACATAGGCCTGGTACTACAGCAGAGGCCTTGAGCACTGGAGACATAGGATGGGGAATCCAGGAATATAGATATGGGATGGAAAGATTGGGGGTACAAGAGACACCCAAGGCTATAAACAAATCAATGGTGAGTTAAAGAAATGCAGACCTAGAGATGGACAAAGCTGGGATTAAGGGAAACAGAGAACACAGAAATGCTATTTAAAGTATGTGAAAGGCATCATATGCAGTAAATCCACATGTGATGTGAAGCTGCAGGGGAAGGAGGGAGGGAAGGAGAGAGGGAGAAATGAAATGAAGGAGGGAAGGAAGGAAACGAGCAAAGAATAAAAGAAGGAAAATATAAAACCATGTCAGCAAACATATAAAACCACAAATGAATCCTAGAGTGAAAAAGAAGAAATCATCAAGGTCAATTCCGTCTAGACTACTAATGAATCTTGAACGGGGTCATTAAGGTTTCAATTACACTGACAGTACATTCTTGGCTTTCTATGAAAGTTACATATGTGTCCTATTTGCCCATAAACAAATTTACGGTGCAAGAGTTCCACCAATCCCCTCTCACCGCTGCAAAATTGCCAACCAAGGCCAGTACTTCCCAGGCACTGACTGCCCTGGGGGTCACGCTATGTGACTCCCTTCCCAGTTCACACTAAGCAATAGTCACCACAACACATCACTGCCTGAAGGACATGGATGGAACATTCCTTTCCTCAGACAAAGGACCTAGATACTTCTTTCCATGCTTACGCTTCCTAATGAAAGTGAAGGGTGCCTGGATTTTAGTATTTCCAAATGTATTATGGTTCCAAATAGGATTATAGTTCAGAATGAATTCTGCGGGTTGAGGGGTAGCAATTTTAGGGAAGCACAGATCTTTTCCAGTCACAGTCCTCTCCAGGTTCTGAGTGAATCCCCTTCTCACAACACATATTAACTAGCCTCTGCAACACCATCATTTACTTCATTAATCTATCTTGGAATCATCTTGTTTTGCCTCCCAATCAAGCTAATAGCCATGTCATATGAGCTTTGCAGCTGGGACAGATTTGAGGTCTTGGGAAGCAGCTGGAGTTGAAAACCCAACACTATAAGAGGTTCCTTAGAGTATATGCCTCCAGCAGTTTTGTCCTGGAGTTTAAAATAAAGTCCAAAGGCTGAAGAATTTCCGTTTCCTTCTAATTTCTCCCAGCCTGCTACAGATGGTTACTATTTGCAGTTGCATTCATCCCATGTCTTGAGAAGAACAGGAATTGTGCTCTGTCCATCAGGTATTTTCAATCCCAGTCAGTCACGCAATCGTTCCCCCCAGTCCTTCTGCCTTGGATCAAAGGAAAGAGGCAGAGTTAAGATACCTTCTGAGCAAGGTATTGTAATCAGTTCCAGCAGAACATCTGGACTTCAGCATTTGAAAGATATGAGGGTATTTTCCATAACAACATTTTGCTCCAAGCTTTCTCAGATACACAAGAGGAAAGTCACAATCCATGCAGAGAGCAGAGTGGGAGTCCTGCTGTAGACACTACCCATTTCTTTCTATGCATCTACTCACTGGAATTTCTGTGGTAGCAACTGGTTCACATAAACCACTGACACTGCTTTGCCGAGTCCTACAAGAGAAGCTTGCCCAGTGTTCAAACCAAGATGCTGTAGTAGCTCTAATACACCAATGAGCAGCCAGTCATTGATTAGCTTGGCTTTATCTTCCTCTCTGTCAAAAGCTGTCACATGCTTTTCATCTAAATTAGGTAGTCCTTTCTCCTGGTGCAGCTGCAGTTATTCAGCTACATGACAGTGCTTTGCTGCGTTGCATTGCATTTTGTATTTATAAAGCTGAGCAATGCGCAATACAAATATGAAACATAAAAACAGTTTTCTGAGGGAGGTCAAAACTACTGAAGAGCTTAAGGGCCACCTTTTAAATCTAGGTACATAAGAAAGATTTCTGTCTATACGAATAGGTGTTTTCTATGTGTTTCTGAGAGCAAATATCAAATGAGGTCATCGCTAAAGCTAAGCAGCGGCAATTAGTTTTGCTTACATGAATATTTTCCTTACCTTTAAAGCACCTCCCTCTTCTCATTAAAGCATGATCATGAGGCCTTGGAATCTCACCTTTCTTCAGAGCCTCACCACCCTCACAGGGCAGAACTTCTGCCTAACACCTAATTCAAACCTACCCTCATGTCATATCAAGTAGCAATTTTCTAATGTAAAATACCCAGCTTACAATGCACTGCAAAGGTACAAAAAGGAAGCCACTGCAGCTACAGGACTCTTCAGGCATTTTCCAAATCCCACATTCACCAACATTCATTTATTTCAACAATATTGCCCTATGTTTTTTAAAACATCAACTCAGTACTTTCAGAACACAAGGCATTGGTGTTATCCTATCCAGAAATTGCTGCAGCGCACCAGTAGAGGACTAAAGTGAATGTAATGCCATGTAATTCAGAGTACAGAATCATAGAACCATAGGATGGTTAGGGTTGGGAAGGACCTTAAGAACATATAGTTCCAACCCCCTTTTCCAAGATCCACTGTGGATAATGGCACCATGCTTCATACTCAGAAATCTATCACAGCAGCACAGACACATCAGGCCGGACAGGGCTGCTAAGGACAGCTTGTCCAACCTTCTCAAGGCACCCTGACTTCAAAGCTAGATCATTGCCTGGGGCCTTGTCCAGGTTTTAAAATCTCTAGGGATGGAGATGCCACAACACTGAATGAGTGGCTCCAGTGTTACCCACTCTCATTGTGAACACTAATGGGTTCTCAGGTGTATACTAGGACAGGTTTTGCCTTACATCTCACCATCTATTTACAGGTTTTTGACATTGGGCTGGTGTTCCTAATTACAGAGTCCTCACCAAGCTGTTTTGGAGCAAGTGGGTAGGTCTAGCTGCCCAGCTACACAGACTGAGGCACTATTCTACCAGAATATGGTCCATTTATATGGTAGATTTTAAATCAACTCTCTAATTACAAGTGCATTACCATTGCGGTCAGTGGGAACCAGACTGTAGAATGAATTTCATGGAAGATAACCTTACAAAGCATCATCTGGCATCACAGCTCAGGTCCCAGGGCCTCAGCCTGAAAGGAACCTTCCAGTCCTCTCCCCAGAAGATGGATTTCTACTTCAGCTGCACATGTCACCCCAGACCCGCTGAACTGTCTATGTGCATCACAGCACTGCTCCGCGTGTGAGCGATGTGTCCAAGCAATGACTTTAAACCACATGTGCCCTGAGTTTCTCTGTAAATATGCACACCGTGCCCTCAGTATTCCTTCTTTCTGCAGTAGCCCTGGAGTCACACCAATGAAACACTGTGTTTGCTTCTGCTAGCATCCAGGGCAGCAAAAGTGCGTGTTAGGAAAGAACTTGTTTTCTGTTCAGTTTGATGCTCTTGCCAGCTCCGCAGAATCCAGACACATGAACTCTTTCTCACTGTCATCTCTGGTCTTGCTCACGAATAGGTAACTCCACACAGTTCATCACAAATTAAGGTTTTCACATTATCAGAATTTGTCTGATGTTGAAAGGAAAATATCAAATTCAGGAGAAGCTCAGCAGAACCGAGACCATGGAGTCAAGCATTAACACACACACCCTCCACCTGAACTGAAATCTCCTAAAGCTTTCCTAGGAAGCTCAGGGACAAGGAGGATGCTGCCCATTAAACTGACCTCTGAGGCATGAGAAATTCCACCTGACCACAGATCACAGGCAGCCTTCGTATGGAATTTATAAAATCCACTGACTTACGGCTTACATTCACGCCTTTGATTTTAAGCCAAATCGGTCCGTTTTTCCTGACAACCCTTTTTCTTTTAGGTAGAGACCTGAATTTAACAACATGACATGTATTGAAATAAAGGACAGGTTTAATTAATCCAAGATAGGGTCAGGAGCAGAGCAGATCACACTCTGTAGCTCTCATTATTTGATCAGCCAACCTAATCTCAAATAACAACACTGGCAGCTTCTTACTGCATCTGTTTTCGTCTTTCTATTTATTCATTTTTAATCACAAGCATCTGTGGTTCATACCCTCTTCTGCCAAGCAAATCATAAAGACACTGGAGAGTCATTTCAAATCCTTCCTCACCAACCTTTTCTCTCACTGTTCTCATTTTGCCACTGACTTCCTCCTTCCTCTCTAAAAAACTTCAGCAAAACCCAAACCCCAGCAACAGGAATTACCATTTTCCAGAGAGTCTTTCAGAGCAAGAGGCTGTGAGTCTTCTTCACCTCATGAGCCTGCTGGCGTGGAGCTGACAGCACACATGCACGGGGTTCTCTGCTGAGACTGGCCTCCAAGCAATGCAGCATCATCGCCAGCAAAGCTGAAGGACACACCAAGGTCAAAAGAAAGGAAAAGGGACCCAAACAATATAGTACCAGTGAAGCACTCTCTGTTCAGAGACTTCACTGTAGACAAACAATTCCGAAACCTGGACAAAAATACAATGCATTGGATGTTATCAGTGCAGTTATGCCCTCTGAAATGAACTTGTGATGCTTAATTGTTTAAAATGAAAGAAGCAGTTTAGATAAAACAGAAAATGGCATCACTCAACTAAATCTTTTAATAGCACCAGCTTCAACTTTAAAATCCATCCTTTTAAGCAGAGCATACTGAGGATTAAGCTGATACACTGAAATTATTCCTGAAAATACATTGGTTGAACGGAAATCTAAATTGCTTATATGTAAATCCAGCAAAAATACCTCAACAACAAAGATTTGCAACATTAGACACTAATGGAACTTGATATCATGTCACAGCTTTTTGATAGCCCAGAGCTAATGACTCAGTGCCCTTCTGCATGTGCTGCTTTATGATCTTATGTTAACAGGATTTAAAGGAAAAACCTCTCACTAATGACGAAGCAAACTATGCAGGTAAAGCTCCCCAGAAATGACAGGCAGGTACAAACAGCTTTCCTCCACTCAGTAGATAAACTCCTCACAGCTTTTCAATGCTCTACCATGACCTCAGCTCAGCAAATCAGATGGCTGGTAACGACAGGTCCCTCTCCAGCCCTCGCACCTCTGCTGCTCCTCACACCAAACATACAGACCCTGGAGTCTCCTTTTAACTGCTCAGATTGTACGAAAATGCCAATTGAGAACTAAATACCACTGTCTCACTATTTTCACTGTAGCAATTCCCAAATCAAATGGTTCCCATCAGTGAGAATTTCCTGGTGCCAGCTGGGTTTCACAAATCAATCTGCAGGGGAAATGGAGAGGGAAGGGAAAGCTGCCTCGGTGCTGACATCTGGTTGGCATGCTACTTGGTGCTCTGCCACAGCTCTCCCACTGTCTTAAAAGGGAAGTCTTAAAAGTGGAAAGAGTTTCTTTTATCCCCATTTTCCTGGCCAATTTTCCAGCACCAAAGCAGAAGTAGGGGCTGCCTCAATGAAGTCAAGGTTTAGCATTTAGTACAATATCATCCTAACCTTCCATTCCCTGTAGTTTTTAGACGTTATTTACAATGTCAGAGTTCCACTCCTCTCCCTTGCTCCCTCCCAACAAAGTACAGCACAAGCAACTCCAGCAGTTGTCTTCTCAGGATGTGGAGCTTTGTACAAAATTCTTTGAAATCTTTGGCATGGATTTTACCTCAGTTTGGGATCATCACCCATAGGCACCAGCCTCCCTTTTAGAAGCGCTCTGGGTTCAGCAGTAGCAGTCATTTTTCTCCTTCTTAACAGCTGCTGCAGTGCTGTGTTTTTGACTTTCAGCCTGGGAACAGCGCTGATAACACCGATGTTTTCAGTTGCTGCTCAGTAATGTTTACTCGGACCAAGGACTTTCTGAGCCTCATGCTCTGCCAGGGAGGAGGGGAAGCCGGGAGGAAGGAGAGACAGGACACCTGACCCAAACTGACCAAAGAGGTATTCCATACCACAGCACATCATGCCCACTACATAAACTGGGGGCAATGACCTGGAAGGGTCAGATCACTGCTCAGGCAGGCTGGGTATTGGTCAGCGGGTGGTGAGCAGTTGTATTCTCTTCCCTTGTATTTCCCTTGTCATTGTTATTATTGGTGGCAGCAGCAGTGGTTTGTGTTATACCTCAGTTACCAGACTGTTCTTTTCTCAACCCGTGGGAGTTACATTCTTTAGACTCTCCTCCCCATCCCTCTGGGAGTGGGGGGGAGGAAGGGGGGGGAGTGAGCTAACGACTGCATGGATGATTTCCTGACTGGGCTTAAACCACGACAGGAAGCCATTCTAAGCTGCTCACAAAAGCTAGCACATAGCTTTACCCACATGAAGACTAAAATGACATGCAGCCCATCTTCATAATTGCAGGACTATTCCTGTAAAACAAACAAACAGAATTCAGTATTTCTGCTCTGTTACACCTGGTATCACACAGCAGCATGAGCTTTTGGGACATGCAGTCCCTGAAAGTGCTCACACACTGTATAGGCGAGGCCCTCAGTGACATGGGATAGTGGTGGCCTTAGCAATGCTGGGGAACAGTTGGACTTGATGATCTTAAAGGTCTTTTCCAACCTGGTTGATTCCATGATTCTATTCTATGAAAGGTGCTCTCAATTCTTCCTGAATGGCAGAGTCCAGCACTGGCAGCCATGCAATGCACAAAATCAATATATGGTTTAGAAGGAATTGTAAGAATATCTACTGAGCATTTAAATTAACAGAATTCCCCCAGTGACCAATCACAAGCTGAAGTTTCCACATGCTCTTTGCAGAGCTCCTAGCAGAAGGCTCTTTGGCTCAGATCACCAGAATTATGCAGACGCCCAAGCTCTACTGGAATCAAGGAGAATTGGGAAACTGCCTACTTTTGTGGACCTAAATCTTAGAAATCCTGTGGAAGAAAAATTCATTTGGCTGCTCACATGGCAGTGATCCCTGTACAGAACGACTGACACGAGCAAGTTACAGCTTTGCCCTGCATTTGATATAGTGTTTTGGTGTCAGTTCATTTCAGGTTTGATTTATAAAGCCACCATGAGATTCCACTTCAGGAACCATTCCTTCCTAGATTTCCACCTGAACAGTGGAGTTCAGTGAGGACTTTGGGGAGCCAAGGCTGGAGCACCTCAGCTCAAGAGTATGCACCCCTGACTTCTATTACTCAAGCTTGTTGCATTATCCAGGCTCACTAGAAAAAGACAAGTATTTATTCTGACATGTTCTAGCAGGCAAGAAAGTAACAGGGCCAATGCCATGGGCTGGGTAAGTATTTCAACCTAGCATGAGGTCATCCTGCTTTCCATCCAGTATGTGCACAGCCAGAGCTAATTGTTGATGTGCTCAGTGCTCCATCACAAGCTCCGCCAGCACTGTTTGGCACACAGATACTATTTGCAGCCTCTTCTTCCATCTCCCATGCCTGTGTATTGAGGCAAAGCACCTGTATTTCAGCAGATGCATTTAAAAATGGGCATGAATTTCCACAGCACTGTTCAGGCTGTGCTTCATGGACTGCACTGCCCACAGCCCACTGACAAAGAGCTGCCTTACAGCTTGCTCTTCAGAGGTTTGCATCCAGGCAGGGGCATCCTGTGCCATCAGAGGCCAACTGAACTTCAGTGTTTCTGCTTGTGCCTGCAGAAAAAAAACTGTAAGAAGGTGGAATTTGTCACTTCGAGTCTTTTGGTCAGTCTCAGATGTGATTCTGCAGTTAAACTTACCTGGCAATAAAGTTAGTCTGAATAGATACCTTCTCTGGCTCTTCTACCATTTGCACAGGAGACTCTGGCAGAGTGACACCATCCTTCTAATTGGTGTTTAACACAGCCAGACCTTGAGACCAGACTTTGTTAACGGGCTCTGCCTCCTCTGGTATTTGCAGCCATTAAAAGGGCTTGTTCCAAAGTACATCAGCCCACCTTTGGATGGGAGGGAGCTCCTTCTCTCATTACACCAGTTCATTCCAGACTTTGCAGAGTTCAGCCCATGCAACTCAATCTTTTGCATTCCAGCAATCAGAATTTTCCCCGGGGCATTTTTGCATTGTATTAACTCTGAGGATCCATGATTTGTATGATTTCCAGATGACCGCGGTCCTTTACCACACTAACACCTCAGCTGGGTGCATCCTGTGCGGTGAGAAAGACACTTGCTTGGGAAAAGAAATGCAGAAGAAAATTGCTTTGGCAAAAGAGTCTGCGTCTCATTTCTAAAAGGAGCAGCTGAAATGAGGGCTGTAAGCATCCCTGCTCCGTCCCCTTGCCCGGCTGTTCTTTCCCTGCACAGGTTGCTCACCTCGCGTTGCTAAGCAACATGCTTGTCTCACACACTTTGCATCCCAGTGCAGAAGAAGAGGGCAGAAGAAGATGTTGCAGGGGCAAAATGATGCTGACAAGTAGGGAGCATAAACTTTTTCCTCTCCTCCATCCCTTTTCTCTCAGGCTCAATGTCTTTCACGCTACATTAAATCTCATCTTGCCGTTCTCCACCAAAGCAAGCAGCACAATCCCTAGTAACCAGAGCATATTCCCAGGATGACTACTAAAAAGAAAGCAGACAGGAAGGAGATCAGTTCATGAACCATATTCTTTTCTGCTGAAAACCATTGAGATTTCCTCTGAACAAATAGCAGGACTGCCAAAGTACTGTTGCAAATGCTTAAATCCTGCACATGCCACAGGAACATAGGAGAGGTTATAGATGCAGATCATTACGTATTGTGCAGCAATGTAAAATCCATTTTCCTTACATTTCTTATTATCAATGGTTTTAAAATTTGACCATAGAGCATAACTCCCCCAGGCAGCAATTTATTTCTAATGCAAGGTCTCCGTGGTGCCTGAACTCTTTTATTCTCCTGTTATTCACCCCCACGCACTATGGACATTTGGAAGAAATAATAAAAAGAAAACGGACTTCAGCTGTTCTGTGAATGTGAAGGTAACATTTCCATATGTTACACTACTCCTGCGCAGTCCAGTGAGTAGAGACCAATCCCACAGGACTGCGTTTGGGAAATAACCAAAAGTTTACCCCCTTATACGTAGAGACACGTTTGTTCTAGGCAAACCCCCTTCCTCTGGCAGATCAAGTGCAATGTTCTGCTTTCCTTTAGCAATACTGATTCCCGCTCTTTTTGGTCTACAGCTTACAGCACTTCCCGTGAACCACCATAGCATCAAGCTTCCACTAAACAGACCATAAATGCAATACAGAAGTGTGCTTCAGTTCATGCCTTCTTTGCAGTACTAAACCATTAGCGGAACACGATTCTTGGACTCACAGACAAAGAGTGGCAAACTGATCCCATCTCGGAAATAGATTGGAACATGGGACTGGTTCTGGGCCTCAGTTTACCGTCAGTAAAATAGATGAAAATAGTCCTTTGTTTCTGTACTTTATCTATTTAAATATACAGTGCTCAGCACAGAGGAAAACTTTTGCTGCTAGAACTGCTACGCTTCAAAAAGACAACAGCATTTTGCCATCCAAACTACCTATAAAACAGTCAAACCTGGTGACGAGATTTTGCCACATCAAAAACAAGATTCAAAAGACCCAAAGATTTTATTACAGAATGAAACCAACTGAGCACACTCCTAAAACAAAGCATCAAAGAGAAATTTATCTAATTCAAGCTATAATTTTCTAATTCATCTGGAAGATTTTCACATCTTCTGCAAAGTCAAGGCTGAGGCACTCATGATTGAATCAAACGTTTTGGTTGGCTCTGCATTACTTTCTGAAGAAAGAGCAGAAGAGGGCACAGCACAGCAATGGCAGTTGATACATCAATATCCCAGCAGTTTCACAACCTGGATGTGTGTGATACTACACTGATCAGACACAATTAGTAATGCAGCATTCAAAACAAAAGACATGTCCCCCACTCTGTGCTCTTCCCTATGGCCTAGCATGACCATGATACACTTTTATCAATCAATCAATCAATCAATCACCCTTGTCCCCTCCTACAACTTAATTGTAAAAGCTCTCTTTCCTGAGGTAAGGAAAGACCCTAAAGAAATTATGAAGGGGTGGGAAGTCTCTCCCATGGTCATCAGTACATACCTTCTCCAGCCAGAACCTGGAGTAAGGATCCTAGGGGCTGAAGATGTCAGGAGTTCGCCTCTCCCAACTTCACTTTGCTTCACAGGTTCCTTCAGTCCAAAGTTCCTCTAAAGCAAGGCCCAAGATCAGGTATCTAATTCTACTCTGTCCATGCACCGTCCGCCACACAAGCCATAAATGGATCTACAATTCATGAGACCTGCAGCTACTGCTGTGTTCCAAGAGACTTCAGTTAGTCTATTCATAAGCGTTCTTCTTTGGCAAGACAGGTTTCTATCTTCTAACATGGTGGCATCTTCACATCAAAACAGAGTAAATATAACCTGTACTGACTCACAGTGTTAAAAATAATAATACATATATAAGTACAAGGAAATAAGGTTGTGCAGCAAATACACAACTGTGACTGAATCATAGCAGACACTTGATTTTCTGAGTAAAACGAACAATGGGGAAAGAGAAACAGGACAAGATTTAGGGTGCTTTGCCCACAATCCTAAAAGTAATATATTTTGTTTCCAGTTCTAGCTCCTGGTCTCAGCCTGCAGGCCCAGAAAAACATTTAGCTATATAGTAGTCATTGTTCTTCAGTACAACACTATTCTGCTTCACCTGCTCATGCACTGAGAGAGTAACATAAATCTCACCTAAGAGGACAGCAATAGGCATTCAGTTCTGACACTCTAGCGGTTAAAATTGATGTTTGTAGGAAAAATGGGTTTTCACAGCCAGTCTTTCAGAATAGCAGTGCAATCCATCGTGCGATCCTGTTTGAATGCTCTTCAAAAGCATCAAAAGAGCTCAGTGGAGAGCCAAGACCTTTAGAGCTAATTTAAGGTGATTAGAGGATTAGTGGGTTTAGGTTGACAGAACTGTGAAATACAGAAAGCAGATTTTGAGGAGGCGAAAATATATCTTAAAACTATCGCCCATATGAGGGTAACAGAAAATGGAAATCTTCCCGAACTGCTCTAGAAACTCTTGGAGACAGCTGTTCCTCACACACACCTCTCACTAGCAATGAAAGAAACGCAGACGGCAGCACAGCTGCTCACTGCTGAATTCCCGAGGGGAGGCACTCCCATAGCATCTAACCCCTACGAGGTTTTTCTGTAAGGGTGCGTCTTCAGTAAGAGCCATGTCGAAAACTAATGATCCAAAAGGATGCAAGTGGGTCTGCTAACACCACCCACATCACAAGACGGTCATTGTACACACCAAAGAAGTCAAGCCAGAAGGTGTCTTCACCTTGCATCCTATACAAAAAAAAAGACCATTGAAGGAAGGCACCTTTACTTACATCTGAAATTGCCTTCTCTCTACTCACTTCTGTGGCACAGTCCATTTTAGCTGTATCTTGCCTAGCAAAGCATCTACTGTGCTAAAAAACTGCAGTCTTTGATTGAAGCCAAGAGTTCTTGTAGCCAGCCATCAACAGCTGTTGGTTAAAAGCCAGGAAGCCAAAAAGAAACAGAAGAAAACTAGTATCAGCCAAGCCTTCCAAACCCAGGCCTGCATTTTCACTTCTGGAAACAGCAGTGGAGAACAGAGCAGGAAGTCCTCAGTGGTGCAGCAGGAGCCCACAAATGCAGGGGTGAGAGGAGGTGTGCTAGCAGCAGCACCTCATCCTCTCATTAGCAAGTGCCTCAGCACCTGTGAGCAGCACCAGAAGACTGAAGACCAGAGTGGAAAAGGTATCTAAAAGCCTCCATTTCTCATGAGGGAGAAAAAGCAGCAGCAGGTCAAAGTCTACTGTGCAGTACATGCTGGCCTGGGTACTGCATAATGCTATAAACATGCTATTTGGATGTTAACCTTACAGCCCATTTTAGCTGCAACCAGTTCTGCTTCCAAAGTCAAACTCCTGAGAAGCTCCCCATGACCTGGCGTCAGTGTGCGCTTGAGCCCAGAACCTTCCCATGTGCTGGATGCACCCCCAGAGGGTGAGCAGCAGCTCAGGGAGGGGATTCTACCCCTCTGCTGTGCTCTGGGAAGACCCCCTGCAGCCCTGGTCCAGATCAGGGGCAACAGCACAAGAGGGACGTGGAGCTGTTGGAGCGAGTCCAGAGGAGGCCACGAAGATGCTGCAAGGGCAGGAGCAACTCTGCTCTGGAGCCAGGCTGAGAGAGCTGGGCTGGGTCAGAAGGGAAGGTTCCTTAAGGGGAGACCATAGAGCAGCTCCAGTGCCTAAAGGGGGCTTATTAGAAAGATGGATTCAGTTTTCAGTAGGTCCTGTTTTGATGGGACAAGGGGAAGTTGTTTTAAACTGACAGAGAGTAGATTAAGCCCAGATATAAGGAAGACATTTTTTACACTGTGGGCGATCAAACGCTGGCACAGGGTGCCCAGAGAAGCTGTGGCTGCCCCATCCCTGGCAGTGTTCAACGCTAGGTTGGACACAGGGGCTTGGAGCAAGCTGCTCTATGGAAGGTGCCCCTGCCTGTGGCAGTGGGTTGAGACTGGATGAGCTTTAAGATCCCTTCCAACCACAACCATTCTATGATGATTCTATTTTACTGTTGTACCTATTAGTGGATTTTCTCCATTACACAGAGACACAGAGAGAGTGTGTGTGTGTAAAAAAGACACGTATTGTTTCCTAAGGACTGTCAAGCAATGAATGTAGACAAAGCAGAACTGTCACAAGAAGTGTTGCTAACAAATGAATGCCCAGATATAAACCAGGGAAGGTAAAAATACTCTAATTAAGGTTTGGAAGGCTGGCCAAGACAATTAACAGTCAAAATACTTACAGGCCTTCGACGTACTGGCCTGCAGGTTTTAAGACTCTCTTTCAGCTCTCACCTTCTTACCTTCCCTGTACTCACATTCCAGTCAGTTCCAGCAGTGTGGGAGACTGCTATGCAGCTTTTCAGTCCCTTGGCCTACAACCAGGCAGTACCAAGCGAGGCAAGGAAAACCTTTGGAACAAAATCTGGTAACAATCAGCACAAGCTCCAAGCATTAATACGTGTTCCTCCCAAGAGAACATGTTAAATTAGAGCTTTCATTGTCTCAGTGAGGGATGTCACAGACCAGTCGAGGCTGGGTGATGGTGGTGAAGCAATCTAATGGGCAAGGATTGCCCTTTTGTTCACTGGTGACACTTTATTTAACACCAGCTATTAATACATGATGGCATTTTCTATCAAAGGTGTCATAAAAAGGTCAGAGTCTATTACTGCAACTTGCATACATGAAGACAGGCTCATCCCTTCAGCAACACTAATATCCTACTACTTCCAGCCAGCCTACTCCAAGTACAGCTTTATTCTGCCATCAGAAGCACCAGCCACCAGAAGTCAGTCACAGAGAAGATGATTTCAACACATTTTCTTCTTCCTTTCATCACCTCTTCTGTAAATAAACATTCACAACTACAGCATATCTCTTGCTTCCAGAGCAGGCCCATCAACGCCAGGCAAACTGTTTTCTAGGACTGCTGGTTATAACATAATCTCTTCTTATGTAAAGCATTATTGAATGGCTCCTGATTTTCCTTGTTATACTGATCTGAAAAGTCTTTAGGTGACTAATTCCCAGCCTAAAGGTTGTGCACTCTGTGTTCTTTTCGTCTCCTCATTTACTATGAGTTGTTCAGCTGATCAGCTGAAATCCCACTGAATTAGTCCTGTTCTCTTGGCTGAATGCTGCTTTTCAAACAGCAACTTGGAACACCCAAAGATGGTTGAGATTATTAGTGGTTTAGGACTATTACTCGTACAAAGGTTAACAAAAAGTAACTGGGATTGAATGCCAAGTATGTTTTAATATGCAAATCAGAACCCTGTAGAACAGAAATTCAGCTCAGCCCTTTCATGCCCACAAATGTCCACCAAGTTTTTCACTTTAAATTGAATCATTTCATTTGTCAATAAACTTTATGAAAACTTCTTTTGACACTTCCCATATTCTTCTGTGAACTCCACAGCAGTTTTTTCTCTGCTCATTCCCATTCATTCATTTCAGTTTCTCACTTTGATGAGGTCCACTGAGAAAAGATGGTTTTGTACATAAAACGGATTCAATAATAAAGCCAAGACATTGTGGGCTTTTTTAATACCTAGAGAGCAACTGGAAAACGAAGAGCTTGCTAAAGCAAAATAAAGCACTTCAATGCGGATATGGACTTATCTGCAATTGACTTCATATATACTGTAGGTAAATGTATTGTACTGCAGGGCTGATGACCCTCAATTTATGGCACAGCTAGTCATATCTATTTCCCAACAGCACCACTACAAAGATCGCTTTCCTCCTTTAACCCAGCCCTCAAAGCAGGCATCCAGAAAATGGCACAGGTGAAGCAGCTGTGAGTGCAGATGTGGCAGCTTTCCCTCTTCAGAGGCAGTGATGAATCGGGGTAGGCTCACTCAACCTCTGGCACTGCAGTACAAAAACCAGGATCTGGACACCACAGGTCCCGCTATGCTTGACAGTGCCATGCAGGAGTGTTACCCTCTCCATCCTGCAGGAGAAAACGGGCCAGTGCTTGCTCAACCCTGCCTGAAGCAGCTTCATTTTTATCACTGCAGAAATAGGTGAGGACTATACGGGAAACTAAACCAAGCACACAACAAACAAGCATTAAGCATACTCTTAAAGTAGAAAGACTGCTGAACAAGACTATTGTACACACTGTCAAGTTCATTGGGTAGCCGACAAATTCAGAGTTGAAAACGCAACCCACTATAAAGGATTGGGTGGGGCTTGGAGCAATCTACTCCAGTGGAAGGTGTCCCTGTCCGTGGCAGCGGGTTGGAACTGGATAAGCTTTAAGTTTCCTTCCAACTCAAACCAGTCTGGGCTCCTATGATAAGATTCTATGATCGTTTCTCGTGACGCAGTGGCACTACACAACCAGAGCAGTGTGCTGAGGGGAGGCGTGCTCCAGGAAACTAAAATTCAGGGGCAGATTTTTTCTTTCTGTCCAAATATGCCTTGGTTTGAGCCCTTCCAGACAGAGCAGGAGGGGCTCTGCAGTTCCACACCAGCTCAACTACACATCAAGGAAGTGGCATGTGCCACTTTGGAGGGAGACTCTGGGAGAAGGGCTGGGACTTGAGGAAGTGGCAGAGGGGAAGCTTCAGGAAAGGCAGGCTTGACAGCGCTTCACTTCTTCTGATCTGTTTGTGCTGCCCTCCTCTGTCAATGATGCTTACCCAGGCACTGAAAGGAACAAAACCCACCAGCAAACAAACTGCCTGCTCTACTCTGAAAAGACATCGCATTGGTAGAATGGCAGCTGCACCAACAGGTGAAAATGATCCCTATTTGCTACATTACAGCTCTAATTTAATTTAGCAGAAAATCACTTGCAAATCTAACAAACATATCACGAGCATTTTCCCTTGTGTCTGGCCATGTCCAGAAAACACAGCTGCTTTGTTTGCCATACACTACCAGTGAAAAACAAGACACATTTTCCACTGCTACACTAGCTGCCCCTAAAGACTTATTTTGCATTTTCTATTCAGGCTTGGTCTTCCCTGGTCATAACAACAATCTTGATAAGCACCTTCACTGCAGACTTGCTGCATATCTTCTTGTACGACACAAACTCTTCGTTCTTTACAACCTCAGGCATTTCATTTCAAGCAGTGCTCATTTGGAAAGACCTCAATTTGCGTGACCCAGGAGCACAGCATGCTGTGAAAGGCTGCCACTACCACTGTCCTCAGCTCATGATTAAGAAATGCTTTTTGAAGTGAGGGCCCACAAAGGCCTTCTGCAGCTTCCCAAGTTTCAGGCAAACCTTTGACACCTGACAAAGTCTGATGCCCATATGCATACACAACATTCAAACCACTGATATCCCCAAAATGACTTGCCAGATGCAAGCTGTAGCGAGACGATTGGGAAGATTTACTAGTAAGTAAAGATTTCATATGTATTTATGTTTTAAATAAATGTATTTTAAATACCAGCCCTCATCTGGATTCTTCTGCTTTGTGTGTTACCTTGCCTTTGAACTCTCTTCTGTACTGCTTTTGCTTAGCTTGATGCTGGAAGTTGACCTTCTACTGCAATGAGAGACAAGGTCTTGGGCAAGGGAAGTACGAAACAAATGGACCAAAGTAAAATATGATGGATTGCTTGAGTTATAACATCAAACTGTTATTGCAGGCGTTATTCCTCATAAAGCACTCTCCTAAACTTCCACCATGTAAAAGCAACCTTTACATGTCATAGCGTTATATTCCCTGACAATTTACATGTTCTGAAACACAATTCCAACCTGACTCTTATAAAGGATGGTTTAATTCCTCCAGAGAAACTGTGAAAGTATGAAACTCTACTTCAAATACGTGCTATGCCCTCCCTCCATGGACCCAGAACAACAACCCAGAGCTACATGTCCCTGATGTGCGCGTGTGAGGTTTAGCTACAAAGCGGCCACTGCAAAGTGGGTACTGCTGAATGCTGCTAACTCTCCACAGAAAACCAAATCAAGTGATTTGACCAGAGAATTTGTTTATGAACCAGTGAATAAAACCATCCTGGCTGTAACTGTCCCTTCCACACTGCCTCCCAGGGGTTACAGAAGCACTGTGCCAGACAGCATTGCTCAGACAGTTTAGGCATGACTTTGTTCCCTTGAGATGTCGTTTCACTAAACTAGCGGGACAGGTCCAAGCTGGTAGGAGCACCCACAGAGAGGATTGCATGGCAGGACCCCAATGGGACATCCAATTCCTTCATACACTGATCCAAACACTATGGGGAGCAGGGGCAAGTCCTGCTGCTGCAAGTTCCATCAGCCAGCTCATTCTCCACATCAGCAAGTGCATCAGTATGTGCTGAACAAAGCAGTAACAGAGTCTTCACTAACTATGCAGAAACAGTAAGCTAGGCACCATCTCTAATGCTTTGCTAAATTGTGAGCAGGGAGGGCAGAAAGTACATCACTATTATGCATAGCATACTAGGAAATTCCCTGCAGGCAATTCAGCAAAATCTAAGGAGTATTCAAGGGGAGCATCCCCCAAGTCAGACCCTGAAAAAGCCATTTTAATCATGCTAAAAAACGTACTATGTTCATAGAGGAGTTCTATGAACAGGATTCTCCAGAGGACTCTGCTCCATTCCCTTTGAAGGATTTAACAGAAACGAATCTGGAGTCTTCTTGCAGGATCACAACAGCTCCCTTTACAGTCAGCAGAATTTGTCACCTGGGAGCCTTTTGGCTCAAGAAGCAGGTCTCTAGCAGATCCAGCCTTGCAAGAATGGATCTTCTTGATCTCAGGAGAGACAGCTTAATAATTGCATCCATTTGTGTGTGCACAAGAATCCAATCATTACTACCACCAATTACACAGTGCTATGCCCACTGATCAGAATCCTGCCTCAAAGACTTTGCCATCCAGATGTGAAACTGCAGTTTTCCTCTTAATGCCTCATGGAATTTTGCGCTCATAGGCCACCCTGTTTTTCTGAACAACTCTGGCTGCTCTGTCTTGCTCCCATGATAGAAACATTTCTGGGAACTGGTGTATGCAGGTAATAGGGTTTTTTCCAGGGACTCTTCTTGTAGGGCCATTGGAGTAAGTTGCAGTTTGTAGAGTGCCAATCCACCACAGAGCCACTGCTCTCTCATCCTTCTGAGGGGCCATTTCAGCCATCACTGGGTGACATCTATTCCTGCACTGGGGTGATATCAGCTTTCTAACAATTCTCAGCCTTATTATACAACAGGCTTTTACAACCCCATAGCTGTGACAGTTATCATCTACACTCAGGAGCAGTGCAATGATTTCGGAACTGTGGAAGGTAATTGCGGCATCATGATTGTTCTTCCTCTAAATTTATCAGAACAACGAAGGCACTAATGGTCTCATTAACCTAATATTTCCTTAATGCCTATATTATGGTTTTGGCAGACCATGCTTCATTACTTACTCAATTGACCTCTCTTTCTATCACAAACTAATAGCTTCTTGCTTGCCATCATGTTACCAGTGCTTGGGGTGAATACTGAGAAGAGAAGAGAAGAGAAGGGAAACCACTGCTGAACCACAGGGAAAAGAAGTTCTAGTGAAGTGGTCAAAACCCTCAGAAAGTTGGAGACTCAGAATAAGACAAAAATTGGACCCAGTCTTTTTTCTGGGTTACTGTTCAAACAACATTCCCTAATTATATTTTGATTAGTGTCTGTGTGTTTCTCTCCCTGTCTACATACAAAAAGGCATATATATGAAACTAAAGTGTGCTCACAGGTAGGCATGAATGAGAATATCCATTCCAAAGCTTCAAGGGATTCAACTAAAACCGCAAACAAGCAAAAGACATAAAGTGGCCTGGAAATCACTTTTGGGAAATAACAAGCTAACTGGCTGCTCACTACAGGTATGACTCGATCAAGTGTAAAAGAAGTGATTTACAGACATTGAATTATCAGCTGCTGCCAGAACTGGTAGTTTAGGTAGCACCTTTCAAAACTCAAATTCATTCTCAGACGATGCTCAGTCAGGAAGTTTTCCCTGATACTGGAAAACCAAAGTGCAAAGCCCACCAGCAGCTAAAAGAACAACAGTTTGATTCAGTTTATACTCCAAATCAGACTGATAACATGCGAACCTCTGCAGAAAGCCCAAGTGCTGACATAATAAAAGTTGTTTTATCCATCATGATTTAAGGATTTAATGAAAGTAAGGATTTTTAGGGAGAGGTACAGTTTTGGATGGGTTTAGACCAATAACATTGGGATGAAGAAAAATGCTCATTGTGTTCACATGAAAGCTTTAAGAGTGAAGAAGTCTTCAAAGTTAAATGCAAGTTGAGAATGCTTGCTGAACTTCCTAACAGCCAAAATAGTTAACTCTCTTCTTGGAGAACGAAACTCTTCTTTGCCTACTAAAGAGAAGAGGGGCATGTAATGCACCAGTGCCACCAGGAGCCACCAAAACAAGTTTCTCCTCTACTCTGCTTATAAAGCCAGGAAAACAACAGCAACATCTCATTTATGTTAGTTCCTTTGGGACTACTGCAGGAAGGCCAATGGGCTGAGGTGTTCTGCAGCACCTCACTGTGCTCCTCACTCCTAGGCATGCTGTACCAGTGCAGTGATTTTTTCTCTTCTTTGAGTGCTATTCAATGGATAGATTCTTTCAATCAATTACTTTTACATGGTCTTCCAAATTCCACATCATTCCAAACATGTCTCAGGTTATTTCCATCTGTTTTCTGCATAGCTTTGGACTCTGACAAGTCCTGGAATATAGAAGAAATTTATTTCCTCTAATCTTCAAAATTTCCCTGAAGCAATTACTTCCAAAGGTGTTCAGACGTCTGCCTCTGTCTTTGGTGAATTCTTAGCTTAGTAAGGTAGACATGCACATGAGCTGCTGTCAGGGAACAGTGCAGATGAGCTGGCCCTTAAACTGCAGATTTTCAATGACCAGAGTCTATTGGAGCTGCTGAATAGTTTTCTCAATTGCATACATTAATTCCATTGGCCTCTTGTGTGACCTTGTAAAGTACTGCTACAGTTGAGGCTTTAGAGCTCTGATTAGATTTATCATTTTCAAGTGCTAAATAATTTTGCTGCTCCCTGTATATTGTTTAAGCTGTGGCATTAACAGCCATCTTATACTATAAATCTGGCTTCTAGTAACCCTCAGCAGAGCCATGCAAAGTACAGACTGGATGTACCTACTCTTTTCCTCATATGAAGTCAATGGCAATGCCAAAACAGAAGTGAGATAATGCATATAATGTAAATACAGATTGAACATGTGTTAGCTGTGAAAGATGCTCCTTGATACACAACCCTGGTGAAAACCATTCCCTGACTTATCACAATGTCACAGCATTAATGGCAGCAGATATTGTCAAAACTCCTTAATGTCTACAAAGTTCATGACAAGACTCCTTTCGCCATTCAAAAGGTCTGGATTGCACTTCTCAAAGGAAAACAAAACTGCTCTACAAGCATTCTGGACTGAACCAGCCTGTTTTGTCCCCTAAGCTTCACCTGACTCCTTCCCCCCTTCTCCTGCTTCCCCAAGATCCTCACTGTGACCTTTCAGGTACTTGTGCAAACACACTTTATGAAATCTAGACAATTGAATTCTACCTACATCCTCTTTTATATTATTAGCTGTAAAGACTGAACTTAACACTCTGTAAAGCAACGCAATCAAAGCTGTGTGCAGTAGTCAGTCCTGGGATGACATGAATGTGTGCTTGTCAACAGACAAAGTATGGAGGCATTTCCAGAGAAAAAGACCAAGAATTAAACTTCAACTAAGAAAGCCGAATATGTGAAAAGAGCAAGACATCTGCTTGCAGCCAAGATGGAACAATTATGAGCAATCTTCTATGAGAGAGGGATAAGCAGAAGGCAAGAAAAGAGGATTATATTGCCCCACTAGATCTTAACATCACCTTGAAATAAGTCATTGTAACCGAAGAACCAAAGACCATATTCCAGCTGACGGATAAATCCTGGTTTGCTTTGATAAGGAAGACTGCAGCATCTGCTTCTTGAAGAAAACTGCTAAACTAATAAAGCTGCAAAAAGCCGCAGCATCATTTCTCACTAGCTAAGTGAGCTATGGAGTGATGCAGTAGTACTGCTGCAGTGCCCACTTTTTGGTAACAGAGAAGGAAACCACTTTGCGTATGCTACTGCTGCATATAAATGCATACTGCTTGTCTCCAAATGGGAGCAAAAAACAAATTCATGCCTACAAGGAATGTTTTATGTGAGCTATATTGCTACCAAAAATGCATGCAGAGTACTCCTTTGCAAAATAAGGTTCATGTTCCTTACTGGTGAACCATGCACTGCACAGCAGGTCTACAGCGTGAGAAAAAATCCGCACCAGTAACAGTTCAAGATGGATAGCTCTCACAAACTGCATTCTGCAGTCTTCATCCATGAAAAATTCCACTGATAGTGCTCCTGTGGGGTGTAACAAGAGAAGGCTGGAGGCTTGAACAGCTTAGCTGAAGAAGCAAGGTGAGATCTGGTTAGTGATGACTTCGCACCAATCCTGAGGCATTGTGGACACATAACAAATAGCCTGGCTAACATCTCACAACACTGATGCATCTTGTTGCAGTACACCCCCTACGGAGCTAGCAGCACGGTATTGCTGTATTAGACTGGGTATCTGTGGAGAAGAAGTTGATGCCTGTTGTGTTCATCACCTGTACATGCTTGGAATGTAGCATAGCAGCACAGGGCAGATTAATTAGGGATTTGCGGCTTCAGCTGGGAGAGGGAGGCTGCCCTCACTGGAGTTGGTTAGACTTTGCTGCTCTGCACAGACATTGATGTTGTACGGCTCTAATCAAGCAGACCTCTGGCACTAAGGGGAGCAGATTCTAATGTGCTTCTGGACTTGCCAGTGGTAATTCAAAACCCAGAAAATTCAGGACAACTGTATTCTGCTTTCTGGTCTCCCACCTGTACAGGTTCTACTAATCCATTTCCACCTTGTGTTCCCTGTCAATTAAGCAAGAGTAATTCTTACCCACTGGTGAACAGCAAAGTTTAATTAACATTTATAAACTGCTGCCTAATACTCATGTGGAATTAAACAGAGAAAGAACGAATATTGAAGAAAACACACTCAGAACAAAGCTGAATGGAAAATGTAGGGCACACAGACATGAATCTCATTTTCCGCTTACATGCGGAACAATTTGAGGTACATTTTTAACCTTCCATTTGTGCAGAGGTGGAAAAATAGCACAAAACTTTAAATAAATACCAGGTTTTAAAATAGGCATGTGTGAGACCAGCTGGCACGCTATCCAACAGAGAATACAGTGGCCCTCTTTACTTTTGGGTGTCACCTCTCCATCTCCTGCTTCCATACCACGGTATTTTCTGTTTCTTGTCCCCACAGTATGTACTGGCATATCTGCTTGACCAGCTCAGAAAACTTTGCCAAAGTCCGCCACATTCCAGAGGGTAGGGCCAAATGGGTTTGACTGCTTCTGGTGACCTCATATGAGGAACATGGACAATGACTAACCAGCGTTCCCAGGTTTGGAGCACAAGCCTGTCAGGATTGATACAAACCACAGAAATCAAAGGAACTAAATGTGGGATGCAAGTTGCTAACTGTTGCTTAGCAACACTACACTGATGTCACACAAATCATGACCTTAGCAACAGAGTCAACACTGTTCACACTGCTATCTGCAAGCACATCATCTGGTGTGGCAGGGTACAAAATAACCCAATCCACAACCAGTTTATGTTGGCTTGAACATGCACTGCAGATGCTTGAACACCACTTGTGGGCAAAGAGCATGTTTGCCTCCTGATAAGCTCTAGGAATGCACATGGTAATTAAAGGAATAATATTCTTTAATAAATTCTGACCTTAAAGAAACAAACAGTGGCAGAAGTGAAATAATTAGGCCATGACTCAATCAGATTTGCACGGCAGATATTAGAATTCTATTGAGAAGGAAATTTGGACTAGTGAGACAATAAACTTTGATCTCCTCATGCATCAAGCCTACTTTCTTTCTGTTTCTCATGCAACATCTATGTTCCATCATTTTCTCCTTTAATTACATTTGCGAACATACCAAGTTAGAGTGCAAACATTTTTTCTGTCCTTTCAAGAGAATTCATAGTCCTTCACTAAATAGCAAAACTCAAAAAGCTTTGAGATATAAAATCCAAACTGAGTTTCTCAGCATGATGAAAAAAGCTGAAATATTTCCTATCAAATGTTCTACATACATATATTCAACTTTTTTCAACAAACATTAAATCACAGTAAGCTTTGTCTTTTTTCCCTTTAACTGAAAAGAATTATTTCATTTAATGTCAGCTTCTTATTTGATGTGAAAAAGAGAACAGAAGGTCAGATTTCATCACTTGTAGCAGACCTCTGAGTGTGGAAAGCACTTGAGAAAGCTGCTTGCCCAAGGCACCCCTCAACAAGAGTGTTCTTTCCATTAGGCTAAAGCAATCCAAGGATGCTGCTGAGTAGACCTTAACACAACAAGCTACAGAAGATTCCTGAATACAAAATGCTCTCCACCTCTGGGTTTGCTAAATCAAACCCCCAACTTTCTCCTCCACATCCTTCAGAGATCCAGACCAAAACCCGGAAATCTGGTCTCTTCCCACCTGCTTGCTCCCACTCGTGATAGTAATAATTCCTGGTTTCCTGAACACTAAAAATCTAAGCCCAAGCCATTGGCCTACACTAAGGCTAAACTTCAGCCTAGCCATCTGCAGCCAAAAAGCTTACAGCAATAATAACTGGTCTTCCATCCTTCTTCTACAAGTCCTACTGCTTACTCAGATAGTAGCATACCTGATGGCAGAGTTTAGTCATGGAACCTAAACAATCCCTTGTAGTCTTGGAATTTTTCCTAGTTTTGCAGCCTATGTAGAATCCAACAATAAAGTCCTCTGACAAATGCTTCCTTAGATATTTACTTCCTGAACTTTAACACTGACCCAGCACAACTCTTCCCTTGTACCTACTTCAACCAAGTAAAAGCAATCAAATAAGAATGTCTCATATTAAGCACGTAGCAGAAGTCAACTATTTAGTTGCCACAATATATAAAAGGAAAAATTGGAGTAGCTGGTCCCTACCTGGAACATGAGCTTCAGCAGATATTAATGACAAAATGGCCATGTTGGAGTAGTGGTAGCTTGAGTCTGCAAATGGAAAAGGCTATCCTTAGGATGGCAGCTCAGGAAAAAAGGAGCTATCCATGACAGCCCTGCAAGAGGAAAAATACTGTAAGCTTGAATGGCTACTTCAAGTGACATCATTATTTCAGCATAACAGTTTAAGGGATTTTCATGGAGCCTACTGCTAAAAAGACACATTAACATTTGCCAGCAGATCCTCAGAGTATCACAGGAGACTAAGTTACACCAAGATAACTCATGTTAAATGCCATAACTGTGGTTAGATCAAAGCATGTTAGTCCTCAAGAAAAGCAGCACTGATTTTCCACAGCAGACTGTGGCAGAGATCAAAACTCCACCAGTGCCCAAGACAAGAAACTGACTTGATGAGACACACTCAAATGGGCTCAAAGGCAAATCACACCCCTTATTGGAGAAGCAGCCCATTCCCAAGGGTCTGCCAAACTGATCAGAGAAAAAAACCCACATCACTAAAATAAAACTACCTTTCCCTACCTTCCAGTCCAGAAGTCATTAGTTAACTGAGGGCATGGTGCAAGGATCTCCAGCCAGAGAGACAATTCATACCAGCGATTCACCTATTCCTTTTCTTCCTCTGCACATGAAATGAAAACCAAATCTCACCCCTTTCTCCAGGGTACACCTTCCCAAGATAAATAGGGGAAAAAGAACAAAAGAGTGTTGCCAGTACTAACAGTTCTACAGTGGCTAACACAGTACCTGGTGGTTTGCAGACAGTTCAGGCTTCTGAAGTCAGGATTCCAATAAAGATAAACTAACTTGAAACAAGGTTTAGCTTCAAGCTACTGATGTGGAGAGTGCTTGAAAATCTGTTCAGAGCATATCTTCATGGCTTAAACACAGGAATAAGTAAAACAGTATTATAATTTGAATAAGAATCTTAGTATCGATTCTCAAGTCATGACACTTGCAGTTGGAATCTGTTAGGCTATTTTTACTGCTCATATAGAAAGGAAACCTGAATGTGCCCTGGAAAGCACCTTTCAAAGACCTAAGTACTTTCATGGGCAACTCCTGTACCCTCAGGCAATCAGCTTGTCCTGCCTCTTCATAAATCTCAGCAAAGTGAGGCCTGCTGACAGCATTATTCTTGGGCCTGGCTTCCTACTGATGACATCTCTTTTCTGACTCCACTGCCTAGCTGAGTTGCCTGCTTAACTGGTGATTTACTGCTCTCTAGTCTGTGGCTCAATCATGTTATATCGTCTCTGTCACCTTCCATGTCACCCTGTGCTTATTGCCATGAGAGCTGATATTACCACTGAAGGTCTGGCACACCTTCTTATAACTTCAAGAGTTTTTCAATGCTCTGATTGTTTTTCCTTCCCTGCCTTTTCATTACATCTTCTTGCAGCTTAGATTCTGCACGTAGTCTAAGCAACCTTACTGCATTTACTATCACATCACTGGAAGGTATTCTGCTCTCACAAACAATGAAACAGGCAGAAGCCAGTATGGTGAGGAATTTACCCAAAAGTACTACTGATATTACACACAGTGCTGCCACAAGACTGAAAGTACGGGCAGCCTCTTGTCTAGCCAGTCAACTTCTAAATGACATAAGAACAAACTCCAGAGGACTGCAGTCTCTGCTCAAATTTAAATAGATTGCTGTGATAAATACTAGAGGCAGTGGTAGGACTTTAAATCGTCAAACCATCAAAGCGATCTAAAAATAACCAGCTGCAGCTTGCAGCCACTTGATTCCAATTTATACTTTAAACAATTGAGGGTTCAATTATTCCCAGGTTGCATGTTTGATTTCCTGCTTTTTATACAATTGGAGCTTTTGGGACATTTTATGCCATAAGAAAGGAACACTGCCCATCTCTCACTTCTTTGAATGACCAGTCAAAGGAGTGCTGCAGGTGTTTAAAACCACCAAAGTGATGGCTTGTTCTGCTGCAGTAGGCAGAGATTTTGGGAAAGGGGGCAGGAAAGAGGAATTCTTACATTCTCTGCTACCTGCCATTTTTTGATACAACAGTGCAATGGCTCAGCTCTGCAGTGGGAAGTGCTGGGCTTTGAAAACATGTCATTACAGATGTCTAGTTCTGCTTAAACAGCTCCAGCAGTTTAAAGGGAAGATAGGCAGTAGCCAAAATGCCTGCCTGTGACTCAGAACACAGACTACTGTCCCATGCAGCAATTTTGAGCCCTAAGACACATCTACAGTAACAAGCCATAGAAGCAACTGGATTAGCAATGAATAATATGTAAGCATGCACACGAATAAAAGCAATATTATCAGTTCATAGCCTATGCCCCGAGTGCCCTAAACCATCATCAACTAATCCTACTGAGGAAAAAAAAACCCACCTTACCTCACATAGAGAAGTTCCACAACTTGTAAATCAGTTTGTCCACTACTTGCTTTTCAAGAGAGAAAGAAACTCTGAAACTATCCTGTCTCTGCAGACCCAGCAAGGTGCTCTTCGCGTTTCCCCTACAACTACAGTGGTTGTTACCAGAAAGCAGATTCCACACAGACACCACAGCATGCCAGCAGAGAACAGGGATGCAACAGGTGGAATGCGAGGCATTCCAAAGGTTTTCCATGCTCTATATTGCAAATGATGCATCCTATAGGTACTGCTTTACATTATTTTTAGCAACAGGGTCTGGTTTTCTGATCACATTGCTGATTCCCAACAGTGATGTTTGCCATGCTAGCACGTCTCTCACCTGTCATTATCAGAGAGGAGAACTTGCTCTTCTCGGTTGCCTGCCCTTGAACAGGGATGGCAGCCACAGCCTCATTAGGAATTCAGCTGAAGAGATGAACATCTCTCTTATCAGTGCTCCTGACAGCTACTGATAAGCTGCCTGGTTCCTCTTGTCTACAGCCAGCTCTTCATTTTGCATTATTTTTTCCCTGCATTATAAAGTACAAACCAAGAACTTTCTGAGCTTTCAGTTGTGCCTTTTGGCACCTTGTTAGCATGCTTGCCTTTTGCCTCTCCAAATATCAGGTGAGCACAGTAGAATTCAGAGTTGAAACTTCATGCAAAGGAAAACATTTTCCTCCTTCCTTGGTGGGATATGAAGCCTTCCTGTCACCCTAGGATTTTCACAGCCAAAGAAAAAGTAAGCGGCTGAAGGTTACCTAGATCTTAACAGCTTCAGAATGATCACTGTTGTGCTGGTGACTCTCCTCCCTGCCCCTGCAGGTTTTTCAAGCTGCCGGATTGAGGTAGGCACTTACTCATATTCAGTAAAGAAGCCGATTTAAGTCCCATTAAAATGCTGCAACCCTTTTCTATAGACCTTTAAGTCAAACTTTCTGTATAGATGCTTTTCTACGCTTCAGCAGTTCTGCAACAGCTTCTACCTCTTCCAATTAAGGCAGTACCAAAGCCATCAATTCTCTCTTTTTCCCAAAATATAGCACAGTGTATCTGCTGCAACATTAAAGCCAGAACACTTCCCTAGAGTGGTATACCCATCATCGCCCTACACCTTCCCAATTTATTATCATCATTTCACCGACTCTGCTCTTCCCTTTGCATGCATAACTCACACTAATGTAATATGTCACATTGCACAGCCAAGGTTTTGTACACTTAGTATCTGCACAAATAAGAAATGCACCAAAAAGGCACTGAATCAGGACACAGCTGCAGGGCCAGCATAGATGCGTTTCAAAACCACTGCTCTGTCAGAGACTGAAGGAACATCCAGGAGATGGCTCACATTAACAGCAATGGACAAGCCATTTTCTAGCTGCTCCTTAAGTCATCCATCATCCGGCTGTCATGTCATAACTTAATCAGAACTGATCCTATGAAGATTTTGAGCCCTCTGAACTATTATAATCTCTAACACGTACAAACTGCACATAGGATAGCAAGCGTTGGGGCTGGGATTCTTTGTTAAAGCTGCAGGTGAATGAACACAACCTGAGGGCGTGTTTGTAATAGAAGACCTCTAAGTCCAGGCAAATGCGACTTTGCCTTCAGCTGCACCTGCCTTTATGTATTTAAAATATACCTTGGTTTGATGAGTCATTCCCAAAAGCTTCACCTCAAGGAAAAACAGTCTTCCAAGAACTCTGAATTCTGACATGAACTCCCAGAAATTACATCTTCAGGAACTCCCCTTCTGGGAGCATTGGTGAGGGGATGACATCTGCAGCAACTCTGGCCCATAAGCAACAGCAAGAACAGAACAGCGAGGAACTGACTTCTTTCTCTAGACTAGCAGGCATGCTGCAAGCAAGCAAAAAGACTAAAATATTTGTCATATTCTTCACTCCACCTTTAAGTCTTTAAAAGTTCAAGTTATCAATTGTGCAATGCTTTCATCTGTGTAAACCTGTGTTAATGACATCGGATATCAGAACCTACACAGAGCTCATTAGCTCCACAAAGGGCAGCAGTCTGTCAGCACTGTGTCACACACTGAGATCATGCACTTCAGAAGAGGCTGATTAACAGAGAAGATACAGTTGGGTTCGGAGACTGGTAAATCACAGACTGGTTGTTTAGTTTATTGCCTCATTCAAGATACCACAAGACATTCAAACAATTAGAATATATGACACAGATGTGCTGAATGATGTCTACTTTTGTAGTGTCTGACAATTATAATACTCCACTAAAGAATGCAACAGTGATTTCTGTGTGATACTGCTGGAACAGACTCACCTCAGAATGAAATCTTCACTGCCAAGATGGATTGAAACAGGTATGTGCTGCCCAAAGGAAACTTCAGACTCTACTGCAAATAAAGAGCATTTGAAATGAACATCTACAGTAGAGCAAGATTCTTCCAAGCAGCTGAAGCATGGATCTCCATCAGAAAAAAAGAAGAACAAGAAGCAAGCAAAAAATATAATATATTGTATAATAATATAATGGTGTAAAATAGCACACAAGAAGAGAACTCTGTCTTTACCCTTAACTATGAATTGAAGATGCAAATGAAGAAAAAGGTATCTGAAGGACAGAATTGGTTGCAAGACCAATCCTTTCTGAAAGCCTTTTTCCTGGTCATTTTTGGGGCCTATTTCCCCTCCTCTAGAGCAACTTTTCCCCAAAAGCACAATTTTGGGGGAGAATATGAAATTTGAAACAGCTATATTTCACTTACAGAGGACCAAAAGTATTTATGCATCCTTGAAAGTGTGACACTTATTTGGATACAGGGGGTTTGCTTTCAGGTCCATGTTCCCAAGAGCAGCACAAGTGCCCTGTGATCAAAAGCAGTCATACAGAGGGGCTCAAACGCTTGCCTGGAAAAAGGCCAAGCAGTGATTGTTTCGCCTGCCTTTGTGCAAAAGGTTATGGTTCAGCCCCTTTCAAAAATGCTTTCAACCCTGTTAAAAACAGTCTCCAGAAACAATATGTACAGTTGGTCCCATTGGAAAGTTAGAGATGTGCCAGAGAAAATTACTCGGGGCGGTGGGGGACGGGGACACGACGACGGACATGACAACCATTTCCCACTCAAGAAAGTCACCCTGACACATACAGACTAAATCACGCTGGCAGAGCTGCTTAATAACAGTTGTGCACTTACTTGCAATGAGGGCTGCAACCCACTGTGGTACAGTTAAAGAGAAATGAAGGGGCTGGGGAAATAGCACACGCAGGGCTCATGGATGGAAGCTGCGCAGTCATTTCCTATCAAGTCCTCACAAATGAAAAGAGCAAAGTAACAGCCACAGAAGAATTCTGTGATTTTCAAAGGTGTTTGGCTGTTCTGCTTTTGAGGCAAGATTCACCCTAGCAAGCGCAGTGAAAACAAGCATAGGGGCATTGAGGAAGCTGCTCCAGTCCAGACTCTGCTGCTGTCCCTTATGGCACATTTCAGATTTGCAGCTGGAAGCAGCAGTGAATGACAATGAAGGTGGAGATGGTGAAGACTGGAGAAAAAGGCCAGAGCAGCAACTCCAAGACAGGACAAAACCAAACTGGTAAGACATTGGGAGGCACCAAGCACTTCAGGAATCTCTCCTCCTTCAGCAGGTATCCGAGCAGGAGCTGAGGCCTCAGGAACATAAGGCCCTTTTTAGTTTGGAGCTCAGCTTCCATGGAGCAGGAACAAGATGTTCTGCTCTTGTACACCAGCTGGTGGCTGCTTCAGAACAAACACAAAACAGCCATGAATTTCAGGTACTACTGAGACATCAGTCCCTGAACACTTACGCACTGTCCTAGAGGCACCTGGAGCACTTCAAAATGATTACTGGACTAACATTCACCTGTCTTTATGTTTGCATGCCCCTTTTTTTCATGAGTTGTCTCCAAAGGATCACACTACACAGTGAATACACTTACAGGAGCTGTGCCTTCCTGGAAGCAAGCCAGGCAGATATCATCCACATAGGTAAAGTTTCAGGTAGTGTTTCACCACAGCTGAAACAGGCAAAGTTCAATCAACTTCTTTGCTGCTGACGGGTGCCACAATAACGCAGTCAAATCCAGTACCCACCTTTGCCTTTGAAGCAAGGATTCCAGTAACGCTGACACAAAGTCATGAAGTGGGGCACGAGGGAAGTGAAATGTCAGTACCTTCCCCTACACCCCTGAAAAGGCACTTTCCAACACCAAAGTGGTCAAATTCAAACCCTAATGAAGCTGCAGTCTACCAAGACAGCATCCTAGTCCCAGGGCTCTCTGTGACTTATACAAAGTGGAACAGCATTAACAAGAGAAAATGGTCTGCCAGCTGAACTGCTTCCTTGATGGCTGGGAGATAGACATTGGTTGACATGCCCACAGACAGAAGCAGGAGCTCAATCCAGGCCTCCCACATTATGGAAAATATGAGCCAAGAGTTAGATTAGGCCAAAAATAAGGGAAAATAAATATATAAAAAATAGAGAAGGAGAGCTACAAAGTTTTGTACATGGTACTGCAATCTGGCTTGTTCATTTCTTTCCTAGGTTCCTCCTCAGATTTAAATGAAAATGTCCATTTCAGAATTCCATTTTATTTTTTCATTTTCCCCTGCCTAATATTTTAAATTCAGCCTTCCCCCCAAAAAGTTAAAAATCAACAATTCACACACTATTCTTATAGCTGAAGGCCAGTGCTGCTGGAGAGCAGGAATTGCACTGAGCCCACAGGATGCAACACCAAAGCATTCCTGGATGACACATTACCTCCTGAAAGCATTAATTTTATAGGCAGGCGTGGTCCCATGGGGATGGAATATACCAACAACAGATCTGTATTCCATTGGCTTTTAGAAAGCTATATAAAGTGACTGTCAGACCCCAAAAAGCACAGAACAAACCCAAACTCCCCAAATAAAAAGCCTAGTCAGGTAACTCAGTTATTTGCTTTTTAATGGCAATGATATCCCCCTGACACAGGCTTTGCACCACGTGCTGCATTGCATGGGACAATGGCTTGGAACAGGCAGACACAACAGTCAGGTAAGGAGCACTGACACCTCTCTCCCACCAAAATGGACAGCCCACAAGTTCATTTGTATGACTGACACAAAGCATGTGTCACCACACTTCAGCAGACACTCTTTTGCAGCATCTCAGTATTCATCCTCTTATCCAGCCATCAGAGATTTCAATCAAGGGTTGCAGAGCTCCCAAGATATTATCCACGTCCTTTGCAAGTGGCCCTACAAACACAACTATGCCGCCAGCTGAAAGATCAGGAAGTCTCTATTCGGCATGGGCAAAGGAAGGAAACGAGCTCACTACTACTCCTGGCATAGATGGGTTCATGTTTGAAGTCCAGAGCTGTGATTAGTGACGCCACTCTGCCCGGTCAGAACTAGCAGCCCGAGTTTTCCTCCCACAGGAGGTGGAATTTCACTCATTTCCCTGCATGTGACAAGAAAAGCAGAGTGAAGCAAGCTTTCCTTATTATGGGCAAGAGCCTTGCTGTTCAGACTTAAACAGCACCACCATATTTAAATAGAAGGGGGCAGATTCTCAGATGATGTATTCTATCAGAGCTTCACTAGGTCCATAAAGTTGTGGCCCTTTATCCAAAATAACTACCTTCCCCAAACACTTTCAAGATCCTGGAAAAGATCAGGAGGAGGCAGGAACTGCTGGTAGAAGCGGGGTTTGACCCAATGTTACTCTAATGTACAGCAAAGCAGAGCAGATTCAGAGAGAGGATCGTTCAGTAAATTTTTATGTAGATTTGATGAAAGACAGTTACTGGAACATAATTCCCTGCTGTTTTATTCATCTAGTAAAGTTCAATAATTGGAAATGTTGTAAATCTCATTTGTCTTAATAATATTCTCGTAATATTGGCACAAATTACTCTTTTCATGAAGAAAGTCATCAACCAAGTGAAATTAAAATCCTTCCCTTAAAACAGGAAGATACACCAGATATTTTAACATATTGGTTTGCAACACAGAGCACGATTGCCAAGAGAAACATTCCCAAACATCTTCTGTTAAAGAGACGTTATTTAGTTAGTTATTCTATGAAGGGCAGCACAGCTTTAGACCTGCCTGACCTCCAGTGTAGCAGAGACCATATACACCAACCAGCTACAGCCACATAGAACGCAGTAGTTTTCATACCTGATACCCAATTCATGTTGATCTGGATTCAGCTTCTATTCACTGACCTATACATTCCTTCAGTAAAGAGTCTTCATATCATCTCCTTGACATCACTGTAAATTCTTCTGTAAAATCACCACTGTAAAATCAGAGTAAATTAGACATTAGCAATGAAATCCAAAGGTTTGGAGGTTTTAATGTACATGCATGCTTCAAGTTAATGCACCCCAGGTGATCCTCACTACTTTACCAGGCAAAGCTGAGCCTGTGAAATAAGCCATGCAGATTTTGGCAGGGCCAGAGCCATGGAATTCTCTAGTGGCAGAAGCAGAACACACATTTTCTATTCCCTTGCATGAAATGTAAATATTTTTAAGTTCTGTGCCTTGCTGAATAATTGCTCCATTTGGTGTTTTTTGTAAGGGAGTAGGAGAGCATGTGCAGGAGAAAAGACATGGACATTTGTGGACACTGGCATCCTATAATCAAGCTACCATAGAATCAGAACCACAGAATGATTTGGGTTGGAAAGGACCTTAAGATCATCCTGTTCCAACTCCCTGTCATGCACAAGAACACCTCACACTAGACCATATCGCCCAAGGTTCTGTACAACCTGGCCTTGAACCCTGCCAGGGATGGGGCAGCCACAGCTTCTTTGGGCAACCTGTTCCAGTGCCTCAGCACCCTCACAGGGAAGAGCTTCTTCCTTATATCCAAGGTGAACTTCCTCTGTTTCAGTTTAAACCCATACTGTGGGGAATAAAGTTAAAAATCTGAAGGAGCAGCCCTTCTAAAGGCACTTCTGGAAGCTGAAAGACTACTTGCAATGTCAGTTCTTGGGCAGCCAAAGCCTTTCAGTTCAGCATTAATCAGGTTATATCTTAATCAAGAAGAAATAAGTGGCTAAAAAATCTGAAAATTAAGCAATAGCAGTTGATTTAGAAGTAAAATTGTTTCATTAAAGTAAATTTTTAAGTGTTTTGAATGTGTTTGGGCATGAACTAGTTTTAGAGGGGTTTTGGTGAATAAACCAAAGGCTTTATCCTAGGTAAAACAGCTTGGCAAATAGAGACTGTATTGTTTTACAATTCCTACAACCACTTGATGAAAATTAACAATGTGCATTATTTTTAATTAATGTGTATAATTAATCTGTAAAATCTTTATTATTCTCAAGTTCAGGGTGAAATTAAACTGAGAGGTGGCTGAGAGAATGAACTCGAGTGCACCATTTCTGGACTACACAGCAGACATACCATGATCATGCTCGGGGCTGGTTCAGCACCCTTGGGTAGGAGTAGTCTGTTTCATTGATAGAAAACATTCATTTGACATTGCATTTTGCTTCTGTAAGAGTTCTGTACTGTACACCCAAACTTGGAGCAGAAATCAGAGCAGAAATGATGCAGAACAAGACAACGTGAACACATCACAACAACTGCAGCCCTAGCAACTGAAGAGCTATTGCAATGGGTGAAATTAGAGCTTGCAATGGATTAGTGCAACAAGATCAAGTGCAAGGTCCTGCACCAGAGTCAGACAATCCCAAGCACAAATACAGGCTGGGGGAGACTGGATTGACAGCAGCCCAGAGGAGACGGACTTGCAGGGTGTTGGTCAATGAGAAGCTCGCCAAGACCCAGCAGTGAGTGCTCGCAGCCCAGAAACCGTCTCTTGGGCTGCATCCTCAGCAGCATGAGCAGTAGGTCAAGGGAGGGGATTCTCTTACAGTTCCCTGTTACTTCAGACCTAAAATATGATGGAATTAGATCTTCTTTATGTGTTTTTGAATTCCTTCATGGATTTGGAGAGTTGCTGGGACTCACAGATGACTCCACTTTTAACTCTTCCAGTCCTGAAGCACCTTTATAGCCTTTTATGTACTGCCTCATAAATTCTCTTCCAATAACCTATAGTAATTCAGATAGGTGGAAGCACCTTACACCACATAACACACTAATCCACTTACACTCCTGTTCAAATACTATTCAATGATTACAATGTAATCATTATAATGTGCTCCACATTGTTAATTCTATTCCATACCATTCTATTCCATTCCATTTCTATTTCTATTGACATTCCACACCTCAGAGGACTAACCGTCCTTGCAAGTACTAAAGCCAACCACAGCTACCCTCATGTCATCTTCAGAGTTAGTTTTGTCTAGACTAGCTGCTCAGCTAAGCTGTATCACGGAGAGGGACTCTTCATCATGGACTGTAAGCAGTAGGACAAGGGGTGATGTGTTTAAACAGAAGCAGGGGAAGTTCACCTTGGATATAAGGAAGAAACTCTTTACTGTGAGGGTGCTGAGGCACTGGCACAGGGTGCCCAAAGAAGCTGTGGCTGCCCCATCCCTGGCAGGGTTCAAGGCCAGGTTGTACAGAACCTTGGGCAACATGGTCTAGCGTGAGGTGTTCCTGCACATGACAGGGAGTTGGAACAGGATGATCTTAAGGTCCTTTCCAACTTTAACTATTCTATGATTCTACGTATATGCTACTTCTCCCTATTAGATATAGTATACATATGTATTTATTTTCAGGGGTTATTAGATCTTTACTAGAGTTACTTGGTGGCTGTCATTTGCAGTTCAATATCTCTGTTTTGAAAATTACCCGCTTAAAAACCCGTATGTCTGCTCAAAATGCAATTCTAAGTTTAGAAGCCTGAGTAGTAACCCAGAACTCTGAATCCTACTCAGAATTATTTCATAGGCCAGAATCACTATAGAAGACCAAATATTTATGCTGCATTTTAATATTCCCAACACTAGGGGACACATGACAATTGTTGGTTTGATATAAAATAAAACACAAGCATTACGCAATAGAAGTAATCTTGTTAGTGGGAAGTGTGCAATCATATGCATAGCACTGTCACACGGGTGAGCTGACCTGAATGACTTGCTTACTGGTATCTTTCTGCAGATGCAGGTACTAAATAACAGTCCTTCTCTCACTTTGACTGTATGAATCAGTCAGAAACACCATTCATCTGGCTGAGTTTGCAGAAAGATTCTATCACAGAAAATGATGCAGCAGGAGGCATCAACAGGTTAACTACAGATAATCCCAAAGCACTGCTACCTTCTTTACCAGTTTCAAACACCTCCTTGTTGAACTCCTTCAATGCTTAGAACATCCGCAGAGCTTTGCTCTCAGTCCAGACTGAATGGTATTGTGTAACAGAGCAGTTTGGTATCACAGAGGACAGTGTGGTGGAAGAGATAAACATGAAAGGAGCTGCGAGCTAGGAAAGAGCCTTTGATGCCCAGCATGTTCTCAATTTTTTCTGAGCCAGAAATACTTCATAAGAGGAAATACATTTGCGGAAAGCACTGTTACCCAATGCTCTCCACTCTGCATGATTATCTGAAGCAAATCATTGTCATTGATGAATTCAGACAGTGAAGACTGAATGCACTTAAATACACAACCTGAGAGCCATAGAAAGAGTGGAAGCAATGTTTGACCAGAGGAAATAATCTCTAACATATCTTTAAATCTAGTTCTCCACCACAACTGTCATTTATCTTTGAGGTTCAGTGGCATATGTGAAACTAGTTAGAGGATTCCCTCCAAGTCCCTAGTAGAAATAGAAGCTGTGTTAGGGTTTTTTAAAACATCACTACAAGTCTTGAGCTTGTCTCAGCTTTCAGCAGAGCTCCATATGGCTCAATACTCCCACAGCTGCCAAGAAAAATACATTCAGCAAATCCACTCGAACTTTGCATCAAAATGACTAGAACTTGGAAGCCTATGAGTAGTGCCTATGAAGGCTCATGTTCAAAAGGCAGCACAAAAAACCCTACAGAAGCTTTAGCAGTTGCTTGCACATGAAAGAAGAGATGCTAAAAGTATATTAAATATCTCCAATTCACTTAACCAAGAGCAAAGAGGCAAACCAGGGCTAAGCCACCTGAGACTACGAAGCTTATGTCGGAATACAGTTAGCAACCCAGGAGCTGAAATTCACCATTTTTTCTCCAGGAACCTTCCTTTTCAGAAGTCTCCAACACTTATTTGTCTAATTAAATATGCACCATACCATTAGTCTCATGCTCATGTGCCTTGGAAACGTCCAACTCTTCTTCTGAAGACTTCAAAATCTACAGGGTACAAAACTGTTAAAACATTCGTAAACAGAAAAATTCAAGCAGGAAGAAGGTGGATCCTAAACACAGAAACTGTGGGAGCACAAGACTAAGATCTACAACAGACATCGCAGCCAGCTTGTTCATTACGTATTGTTGCTAGTGGAAGCAAGGAAGTAGACAGACAACTATACACCTTCCTTTTCTTGCTGCAGAATACACCTCTCCATCTGGGTCCATAGAGGCCCTGATGCCACGCGAGATGCTGTTTGCCTCACCCTCGCAGAAAGGCAAAGTCTTCCCTCAGGCATTTGGAAGGAATAAAGTGCACTGAGTAGAAGGAGCAATTAGATACATCTGTTGAGTGTTTGCCTCTCGCTTTGTGCTAAATGGGAAAACGCTGCTCGCATTTGTAAAGCTGTAACACTTGTCCCATTTCAAATGTCTTTTCTTTTGCCAAGTGAACTCTCAAAAATTAGATATTATTGTAGAAAGCACTGCCTAATGAGCCAGTGTCATTTAGAATATTCAGATTTATATTACTACCATCCAGTTTCAGCCCTAAAAATGCCATTAATAGGCTTCAGAAATACATGGGATGGTCACAAGAACAATAGACCTGGGTTACAGCTGTTCTTGCAGCTGCCATAAGCTTCACATGCTCCAGAGATGACAGTGATTGATAGTCAAATTACATTGCCAGTACTTTTCTGTGTCAGGCTCATTATTAGACACAATGCCTTGGTTGCTCTTGGGAATTTGCTTCATTTAGCTGTTCCCAAGATGAATCCGCCCATCCCCATCAAATAAGTTCACATAGTAGAATAAGATCACAAATATATATCAGAAATAAACACTTGATGCAGTATGAACAATACAACCAATATTTGATAACAAATGAAGAATATATGATAAGATGCAACCACTTACTTAAAGAATCTATTTTGAGGGCTGCCAAACTTCTCATGAGTCACCTTTTTGCACTGCTGTGGTTTCACCTTTTAAAGAAGACTTCTATTATCTTCCCAACATAATTAACAGTGGACTTTATGGTAATAGATGTTTACATTCACACCAATATTCCAAATATCCTTAGTCAATGCTTCTTGTTTTACATAGGAATGAACCAAAATTCTGTTCCCACACCACCAGTCAAGATGAGGAACAAATACAGACTCCAGCCAAACCGAGCCTCAACATGCAGCAGCGCACCTTAGAACCTGGTCAAAGAAATACAACATTTCCACAGGCTCCTCCCTTCAGGTTTTTCCATGTGTACAGTCCTAGAGACTGTGGTTGGTATTTACAGATCACTAGTTTCTGATTGTTTGCAACATTAGTAAAGCATCACTATGCAGCTGTGAATAAACATGATGGGAATAGCAAGCAGTGACACCTACAGAGATTTCCTGATTCAGTACTTCCATTCCCAAGGATTCAGTCAACTGTTCAGTGATTCCTTCATTCTGTTTTTCTGGACTGGAATTAAGAAAACTGAGCTTTTGCTTAAGAAGACTTCTTTAGAAAAGTCTCAGTTTTGTTGCTTCTTTCCCTCTTTGAGAACAGAGTTCAGAACAAGTTAATCCTGAAGCAGCAGCAATTTTCCCCTAATCACCAAGTGTTTACAAGTATTCAGACTTAGAAAGCAAACATTTGACAGAACCCGTGGCATGTTTTTAGTTGCTTTAATCAAAAGAAGCGTGACCAGCAGGTCGAGGGAGGTGATCCTGCCCCTCTACTCTGCTCTCATGAGACCTCACTTGGAGTATTGTGTGCAGTTCTGGTGTCCTCAACATAAAAAGGACATGGAACTGTTGGAACAAGTGCAGAGGAGGCCACGAGGATGATCAGGGGGCTGGAGCACCTCCGTATGAAGACAGGGTGAGAACATTGGGGCTGTTCAGCCTGCAGAAGAGAAGGCTGCGTGGAGACCTCATAGCAGCCTTCCAGTATCTGAAGGAGGCCTACAGGGATGCTGGGGAGGGAATCTTCATCAGGGACTGTAGTGATAGGACAAGGGGTAATGGGTTCAAACTTAAACAGGGGAAGTTTAGATTGGATATGAGGAAGAAATTCTTTACTGTAAGGGTGGTGAGGCACTGGAATGGGTTGCCCAGGGAAGTTGTGAATGCTCCATCGCTGGCGGTGTTCAAGGCCAGGTTGGACAGAGCCTTGGGTGGCATGGTTTAGTGGGAGGTGTCCCTGCCTATGGCAGGGGGGCTGGAACTGGATGATCTTAAGGTCCTTTCCAACCCTAACTATTCTATGATTCTATTTTATGATTCTCTGAGCTCTGAGGCCTTGGTGCTTGACAAGCCCTGGGCGATGAAGGACAGGAAAGGTCAAAGAACAAGCCTTGGGGGATGGGCCACGATGTAGCTGTGTGGGAATCTCAGTTGACGATGTGGGGGTTGTGAGAGGGTCTGCAGCATTGTGATTGGACAATTTACCTGGGGGTTTTACAGGCCCGATGAGATGGAGCGTGGCATGCTAGTGCAGGTGGGAAAGTACCGAAGAGGGGGATAAAAAGGGCTTGGTTGCAATAAAGTTGGATTTGAGTCTCCTCATCAACTTGAGCCCATGTCACGAAACGCCACACACAAGCACTAGTTCAGTGAGGAAAATTATCTGATCCCGTCTCTTCCGTTGCTCCATCTCATCTAGCATCACAAACACGTCTGCCAGTGCGCTGCTTCCTCTACCTCAGGCTTTTCATGCCTGTAGCCAAAATGCAATTATAGCTGAGATACATAGCCAGGAAAAAAAAGGGGAAAAAATAAGGAAAGGTCTCTGTTATATCTCTGCCCCAAGGAGGGGACCCACATGGGCTACAGTAACCTGACCTTAACAGTGACACTTCATACCAGAGCAAGCAACATTTAAACAGAGTCATAATCTAGGAATACCACAGCACTTTGATCTGGACATGCACAAAAAGAAACAGATAAAAACAAAGCCAAAGGAATAACATGCCTCTGCTCTCCATTAGCAAAACTATAATTAGAGCTTCAGAAGTAGTCTGCTCTTCCTCACTTGGTAATTGCTGCAATCTTTGAACATTCTATTGAAACGTCTTCAAAAGTTTCCCTTTGCAGTGTGAATGCAAGCAAACTTTAACTGGAAACACAAAGGGATCAAACTGCCCACCAAGTAAACAACCTATGAGATTTTACCAAATACATTTGAGCTGCACAGGATGCAGACGTAGATGTATGTGGATTAATATGAGAAATTTCTAGATACAGCATCTGTCAATCACTTAAAACACTTCTTAAACAGAAGACAGAACTCAAATTCAGTGTTATCATCCTTCATCTGTGTCTTTTCTTCCTCTCATTTTCTCCTGCTCCAAATACTCTCATTTCGAACACAGATGTTGCACTGGTATTATAGCAGGTAGCAAATAGAACTTGGAACACTTGCCCTTGCTGCTCTCAGTGCCCTGCTCGGTGCCTCAGTAACTGTGCCACAGTTGGAAGAGGCAAAGGAAAGCAGCCCCTAGCACAAGTGTTGGATCATGCTCAGCACAGATGGAGGTTTAAGCTAATTTAGCTGTCCAAACTTCCCTCTCTCTCCCAAGACACACAATCCAGACATATTTGAGTATATTATTGCAAGGATGTGACAAGACCCTGGCATTAAGTCAGTATTTTAAAGGAACTTACAAGTACACCAAACATCAAGGGGCTGTAACTTCTCTGTGAGAAGAGTGGCACAATTATTTTATGTAGACAGAATAGTACATTTCCCTCCATGGAAGTCAGACTGCCAAAGGAGTTCATTTTTTACTTGTTTACCCTATTTTACTTGAATCCACATTCAACAGGAGATTGTAGCCTCAAACGACTTTTTCCCTGACAAGTTCTGGGCAACTAGCTTGCCATGGAAAACAATGAATCCCCTAAAGCGCACAGAGCATGTTCTCCTACACATTACTCTTAGCAGCCAGATAACACTGGTTTGTTTTATCTAGCACTTGTTTCATTCCTCTGTATTTCTGCCACCAACCTGAAAGTTGCATGGCAATGTTACATGGCACTACCTCCACTGATGTCTCTGTGTGTGTACTAGCACTTCTGTGGATGGTCAGCTTCAGATTACATCTACTCTTGGCAGCTTGTTCTCTTTCCATGTTTAGATTTAGTGGCAAAAAGATGTTTTCCTCTATGAAAGTGTTCTTCAAGACTCTACTACACTCAGGGAGGGAGGACAGGAAATCTGCTGCTTGTTTGAACGAAAGAGGAAAAATACTTCCACTTTAGAGGGAGAAACTATGGCTAAATCGGAACCAAACACCCGAGACACTGAACACGTTTCTATCAAACTGGTTGATGTCTCTGCCAGGTTACACATTACTAAATATTTCTGTTACCATCAGGACTGAGGAAAACAGAATGTCAGAAAAGCAATTTACAGAAAGGAAAGAAAGACAATCAACAAAAGAGAAACTCTAACGAGCTGCTGGTGATTTGTGTCTCCCAGAGCAGCTCTGGATACATCTTGTCAAGCAAAGTACAGTGCAGAGGAATGCGAAGATGTACTGAAGGGACAGAGTGCTTCGGGAAGAAGAGGCTGTACAGGGTGGCTCCAGTGCCCTGTTCCATCAGTTCTTGCTGGGAGCCAGTAGCTGTTCTGGGTTCTGCTCTGCTGTAGACAGCACTAGAAGGTAGGAACACCAAAGTGAGCTTTAAAGGAGGACATTAGTATCAGTGCCCTACTGTACCACAGAACAATGACCACTGCTGGAATGCAACCTCAGAAGTCAGCCTGTAAGCTGTTACAAACACCTTACAGATCTGGCCCTTCTCAAAAGTAAGTGAGAGTTTATTCAATGAAACACTTTTATAGCACATAAACATCAGGCAGAAGTGCTTGGATGTTGGCCAATTGAAGCAGAGCAAGCTTGGCTTCTGAGAAACAGGATAGGAAGCACAGTGCTATCAAGTATCAAATGCACCCAGCACAGTCAAGCACTAGGCAGAGGATGTGCACGCTGCTAGCTCAAGACTTGAGAGCTTTCAATGATAAAAACATCTGAAAATGAATGTTAAGTTTGCAGGTAAAGGTCAGGAATAAAATGCCATAAGATTCAAAGGATCAAGTAAGGAAGAAAGAGCCAAGTATTTCTTTCCCAAGTGTTTTTTGGCCTCCCAGAGCACTAGACTGGACTTCTAATGTCTGTAAGTGGCAATTTTGTGCATACAAAAGCTTAGACAGTCATTCCAGAGAGCTCTGGAAAACCTGTCATGTTTTATGTCTGGAGATTTTTGAACACACAGCGGCTGTATAATGATCTTCACAGATGTTCTGCAACTCTTTTTAACCACAACAATCCAGTACATTACTCTTTGAAGATTCACGGATTCTAGATGCTCCATCGCTGGCGGTGTTCAAGACCAGGCTGGACAGAGCCTCGGGTGACATGCTTTAGTGTGATGTGTTCCTGCCCATGGCAGGGGGGTTGGAACTTGATGATCTTAAGGTCCTTTCCAACCCTAACTATTCTATGATTCTATGATTCCTCACATGTACCCATTGTGCCCATTGCCCCAGTTTATAATATCTATGTCCTTTCCTTTTTGATTCTTAAATTATCCCTATCCTCACTGAGATAATTTTCATTCCTCAACAACTACAGTCACAATCTGAAGCGACCTGTTATAGGACAGCAGGAAAACACAGTGGGGGAAAGGAAAGCAAAGGCACATTTTTCTCCCCACTGCATTCTTAATTATTTGATAGAAGTCAATTCAGCCAGCAGAAACAGAGAGGGGAAGCAACATTCCTCATTTGCAACCATCTTTGCAGTAGGTCAGCATGACTCAGAACCACAACTCAATCTCTGAACCACCAAGCTCTCTGTTGCAGCACATCTTCCATCTCGAAGTTTATAACTATATAGTTAGAGTTTATACATAGTGAAAAGAAGAGAAAGGAGTCCTGAAAAAGTAAAGATGCATTTACACTGCAGCATAAACCCTAAACCCCTTTGAGCATTTACTTCAAGGGAGAATGAAATTCCATCCTTGACTAAGACAAGATTAGCCTTAAATTAATTAGACAATAATGACTGCAATGCAGAACAAGGTGCTCAGTGCTTTATGCTGCAGCTAAGCAACACCAACTCCATGGTTCGCACTCTGCTGTACACAGAGCAGCACACTGCGACTGATGGGACCAGGCCTCCCCCAGTAGATCTCTATACAACTGGAGCAGTATTTCCTGGGGCAGGATACCTGTCCAGTACTCCACCTTTGTGAGACACATGGGATGGCTTCCATGTCAGCTTTGGAAATAAACCAAATATGTCTCGTTACTGGCTTTAAGTAGTAGGCACTTGCTTAAGGCACTGGTAGAAAGGTCTCTCTTTAGAAAAATGGCCTATGAAGTAACCATGAATTAACCCCTCCATCTAGTGAGCCAGTGAGCTACATGTCCTCTTCCCCCTCACCCCTCCCTTCATGTCCAGTCTCCTCAAGTTTATCATGCAAAGGGGGACTGCTCCAGACACAGTAACAGACCTTTGCATTCTATCTCCACTGCAATCAGCTTTTTCCTTCCACACTGACCCCTTTCTAATGAATCAAACAAAATGGGTTCCCAAGCAACTACTGACTTGGCACAAAGCCTAATAGAAATCCACACAGCTTCTGGGTGACAGCAGAGCAGGACTACAAAGAACAAGATTTTCTAAGGTTCTGACATGCTTTTTCTACACTACAGTATGACTAAAACCCAAATGAAATGAGGCGTTTACACAAAATGCGATAGAGCTACAACTCCTCCCTGCAAGAGTTTCAATTAAAAACCAACCAAACAAAAACCCCCAACCAAACCAAATCAAACCAAACCAAACTCTCCACCCCCCAAAAAATTCACACAAGTTCATGGAAGAAGTCTTTCAAATGAGGACACCTCTGTATCTCCTTTACTTCATTCTTACATTCTTCTCTAGTCATCTGCCACTGGCCTCTGTTGAAAATACAGTATTAAGTTAAATAGTCCCTTTGTCTCATGCAGTGAAAGTTGCTCTGAGTTCTAGCCAGAAATTGTACATTAAACATTTAAGCAGGAATAGTTCTATTAACCAATATTTGTTTCACTCAATAAATCAATCTTTTCTGACAACCAACACCTGTAACCTTCATGACACAAAAGAGTGGTTTAGGATATAACACACTTGTGTGATTTGAGTCGTAAATATTGTAGCAAAATTCCCATACACTGATTACCAAAATTCTTGCTATAGCAAGAGTCAGGTATGGTCAAGTGGACACTGAGACTGGAGCTTTCCACATTGTTAAACTCAGAACTGTCTGCAACCAACACTGAGGTAAAGCAACTGAGTCAAAATGAAACTAGTACATTATCTGCACACACACAGGGCATAATAGGCATAATATATACCATATACTATATAATATATACATTCAAGAAGACATTACTACCGTTCCTTGGCTTATTACTTGAATAAAAAGCTGTTACGTAGTCTCTGATCTAGTTATAATATTATTTGATTTCAAATTCCCATAGTTGGCCAAATCCCTACCTGGATTACAAAGTGCAATGTACAGCACTGCTTGCAAGTGAACAGAGCAGCCAGAGATGTTTCCAGTGTCTCAGTTTTCATTTTAACACTAAGAAACCACCTCACCAATGTCATCTTCCCAATTGCAATATATGTGCTGGTATATAGTTTATCATAGTTGACATCATTTACAACCTTTTGTTTCTTTTTCACAGCTTGGTATGTTTTAAAACATATACCAAGTCTCACATTCATAACCTTAGAAGATGCTTCTTTAAAGAGCTGGGATACAGTGGAAACTATTGAATTCTCATAGACATGAAATGATTTACATACATTTCCCACAGCATCTACCACACTGAAGCTCAGAGCCCAAGAGGTTTCTAAGCTCTATTAGAATAATAATAATAAACAGAGCAAAGAAGCCTGGTTCACAGTTTAATACAATATAATATTTTCTTCCTCTTCAGATTCCACAAAGCCATATACCTAAAGGAAGATCAGTACCTCCTCTGCCAACAGAAGGTATCAGCTTCCTGCTTCAGTACGTCCTCTGATATGGCTAGGTTTTCTGGTCAAACATTGCCATCCAGTGGCAGGAAGAACGGTGGTGCCAATGCCAGCTACAAATCCTGCCCAGTACCATCTAGCCTCACAATGACATGGATAAATGAACAACTTGGTTTCGTTTCCTGCTACCACATACACTTCTACTTTTACACGAGACAGCAGAAAGATGATGCAGTATAAAAGCTCCTAGCTAGAAGCACCTCATCAGAGCAAACATTGAGTTGAAAGGCTTAAGTTATCCCTTGCTTTTTAACCTTAGGCAGTACTTTCCTGGTACTAGACTGACATATAAAGTAGCTTAGAGCCTGTCCAGGCTCACACTCAAGGTTGGAATCAGAAATGAACACCTGGCCACTGGAAGCAGACTGAGAAACCTCCTCAGCTCTTCACAAGTTTTCCTTGGAGAGATCAGCCTCAACCGGATGGCTTGGGAAGAACAACCCCCAAAATTAGATTCATGGAATAGTCAGGGTTGGAAAGGACCTTAAGATCATCCAGTTCCAACCCCCCTGCCATGCGCAGGGACACCTCATGCTAAACCATGCCATCCAAGGCTCTGTCCAACCTGGCCTTGAACACTGCCAGCGACGGAAATTCAGCTGCTCTGAAACGTTTGCAACTCCCTTCACTCCTGAACTCCCTGCCAAGCACATTAGCCCAATTCTTCCCCTTGGGACCTGTCTTTTCCTCCTGTTTACACCCTGAGAAAACAAGGGACTATAGGAAACAGCTTACTGAGCTCTTGACAATGCACTGTGAGCAGCTTCGGTCAGAGTCCTTATGTAGGTGCTTTTAGCACTTCACCTATCTTCCCCTCTGTAACCTGTAGCACTAGACTAGAGGGTAGATTTAGATTAGACCTTAGGCAGTTCTTCCCAGTGAGGGTGCTGAGGCGCTGGCACAGGGTGCCCAGAGAAGCTGTGGCTGCCCCATCCCTGGCAGCGTTCAAGGCCAGGTTGGACACAGGGGCTTGGAGCAAGCTGCTCTAGTGGAAGGTGCCCCTTCCCGTGGCAGGGGTTGGAACTGGATGAGCTTTAAGGTCCCTTCAATCCAAACCACTCTGCGATTCTATGATTGCTTTGCTCTGGGTGAGGTTCTACAATTCAACTATTTCTCAGTTCACCTTGCAGCTCACCCATTTCCCAACTGCCACTGCAATAACAAGTCCAGTGCAGGTCTTCTTCCCCTACAGGACATCTTCATTTGAAACATCTGATTAGAGAGACTCAATACAGTTTGTTAAAAAAGCCACACACAAACCAACCCAAAAAACCGTAGGGAAAGCTTCGCAGGAGGATTCAGTTACATCTTGCTGCTCCATTGTCAGGAAAAAGATGCAGGACAGGACACTGTCAATTAGAAACTCTGTGTGCATGTGTGAATAAAACCCATGAGCTGTAGAACTCCCCGAAGCTCTGCGAGAGTTACTGACCTTTTACCCAAGTCCTCTAATGATTCTTGTCATCATTCTGAAGGAAATATCACAGGAGAATTTGCATTAATCTCTCCCAACAGAGCTCCCGATCACAGGGACACACCTAAACCATTCTGAGGAATGGCCAAGCTGGAACGTTTGTTCCAAACGTTAAATCTCTCGCTCTGGTTTGGTTTTGGGATGATGGGTCCGAGGGCAGCAGTGCAGCCAGTGGCAAGTCAGGGCTAGAAATGCTGCTTTTGTGGCCTCGTAGCAGCAGATTCCAAAGAAATCCAGAAAAATCCAGAGCCTCAGGCTGACTTACGGACTTTGAAGCTAAATGAGATGGTGTTGATGGAAATGACAGACTTCCTGGCAAAGTTCTGCAGTGTCCCAGTGAGGAAAGCCTGGGGGAAGAAGAACTCACTGATCCAGAACACAGCAGGGATCCCGTGATTGATCCAATCCTTTAGGAATTCAATCCCCTGCAACAAGTCGTTCACCCAGGATGCTGAGAGCTTCAGTGACAGGTAGGCCTGCAGGGCACCCACAGAAGAACGTGCTGAATGCAATCAGAGACATCCTAGACCTTGTGCCCCAGTTGCTGACAGCTGCCCAGAGCCCAGGGATTCATCCGGCCCCAGACTGGGAACAACCATGAGCGGCACCAGGCTGGAGACATCTCCATGCCAGGGAACCAGCCACCTCCCTGTGAGACAGCCCACACCTTGCTCACCACCCGCTGACCGATACCCAGCCAGACCTGAGCAGCCCTCTGGGTAAATCCCTGCAGTTTTGATACTGAGCATGATGTGCTGGGGCATGGAATACCCCTTTGGCTAGTTTGGGTCAGGTGCCCTCTCTCTACTTCCTCCTGGTTTCCTGTGCCCCTCCTCACTGGCAGAGCACGAGACTGGATCAGGGTTACCCTTGGATCAGGGTAAGCATTACTTAGCAACAACTATTGATAACTGGTGGGTTATCAGTACTGTTCCCTGACTAAAGTCAAAACCACAGCACTGCACCAGCAACTAAGAAGGAGAAAAGTAGCTGCTACAGCTGAACCCAGGACAGTATAGTACAGCGGTGGTGGCTGATGACCCATTCCCCTGGTTCTGGTGAGCTCCCACGGGCAGCTGGCCTGGCTAGGGCACATACCTTGGCATTCCACACCTCAGGAACAGTGTTGTTGTACAAGCTGCTGGCTACCAGCTCCAGCTGAGAGGACATCACCACCAAGCCCTTGAGAGCTTTCAGCAAATCCTTTAGTGTCTGCGCAACCGCCTCCAGGAGCTTGTTGGACCTGCAGAGAAAGAGAGCAGAGTGACTCAGTGCAGGGGTTCATCACCCATGTCTGCCCAGAGATGGTCTGGATCTCTGTACAACATGCGAAGCTCCTCAACGTCATCCCCATCCTGATTCCTACTTGGTGGGGTCTCATAGCTGCCCCAGCCCTGAATTGCTGATGGTAGCAGATGGAGACACTGATCAGTTTCCGCAGGACAGGGATCAGCTGGGACAACACAACTGTTAGCATGGCTGCCAACCCCACTGCCATGCTCAGCAGTGAGGTTCCTCAAATGTGGTTGGGAGCAGGGGCCTGAACATCTCTGCTGCTCCCCAGGGAACCAGCCAGTTGCTGACCCAGGGCGTGATCCCACAGGGGTTGTACCTGATCACCTCCTGCACCAGCACTGTGTTCATGGACTCTTCATAGAGCAGTGGGGATTTGTGGATCACCTCCTGCAGGTTCATGGGGGCAGGCACCTTTCCCAGGATGTCCCTGGTAGTCTCCTCCACAAGCTGGAAGGAAAGCAGCAAGTGGGTAAGCACCCTCCTGGCCATGGCTGCCGGGAAGGGGCGAGCTATGGCCTGGATGGCAGTGTCACTGCTGGCACCCAGCAGGCAGCCGTTGTTTGTGCTCATTGCCTGCGCCAGGCACTGGCTGACAGAGCACTGGTGGCACCAGGGCACCCACCTCTTCCCTGCTGCGGCCTCCCATCATGAGGGTCTTGGGCTGCAGCTGCACAATAGTTCCCAGCAAAGCAAAGCTTACTTTCACTCAAAACATGTTGGCATTGTTGTGTAAACCAAAGATCTCTGGGCTATCATTGAGCAGCAGGCTCCTGATGTATTGGAGGTAGCCCTGGAGAGGAATCCATACAGGTTGTGAGGCCAAGAGCACAACGATAAAGCTGTGATGCCCCTCTGGGCTGCTATAGGTCTGGCCCAAGAGAAATGACTAAGCCAGATTCGCTGGATAAGCTAAACCCAGCAGACCCCAGAAACAATCAGGAGAATTCCTTGCCTTGGTGTTTGAGATTCATTCATCCAATTTCGACACAGCTCTTAGTCCCATCAGCCAGGAAATGCAACTCGCAGCTTTGACTTCGGGGCAGCTAATGTGTGCCCAGAGCAATGCTTGCTGATGCAAGACCCAGGCTGCCGGGGAGGCTGATGGGGTGGCAGTTCCTTTGAGCGAGGGCTGGTGGCTGAGTGAAGACCATGGCCATGGTTTGTGGTCTGGCTGGGGAGTTAAACTGCACTTGTACAGAAGCAAACATGTGCTAAGAACAGGCAGCTTAGCTGTGAGCTTCCTGCTGTGCCTCCTGCAGAGCTCCGTGGTACTTTAGGTATGTGATATCAAAATGATTCAGGGCACAAAAGCTCTCAGTTGGGGAACTGCAGTGATAGCTGCTACCACCTCTGGTGCACAGAGACAAGATTTTTCTCCTGTTGCTTGAAACAGATGCAGTTTCCTGAAGGCATCTGAAGATCCCCAGGTTCTTACAAACTTCTATTCCCCCAGGAAACTGGAACTGCCCCGGGTTTAAGGGAGAAGTATATCCCCTTTGCACTATGACAACTCCCCTGGATCTATAAGCTGCAATATGTTACTCAAGTACTTACATCGAGGTCAGAATCAGTGCTGATATATCTGTAGATCCCTGATTCAGAATAGGCAAACTCAGGAGCTGAAACCTCAGGCGTGTAGAAATCATCCAATAATAATAATGACAAGAAAAAATACAAGGGAAAAGAATACAATTTCTCACCATCCAATATCAAGCCCACGCAAGCAGTGCACCCCCCACCGCGCACCCCCACCACCCTTCCGGGTCTCTGCTCCCCGTTCCTACATCCTGGACATGACGTGCTGTGGTATGGAATAACCTCTTTGGTTAGTCTGGGTCAGGTGTCCTGTCTCTCCTTCCTCCCGGCTTCCCCTCCTCCCTGGCAGAGCATGAGACTCACAAAGTCCTTGGCCAGCCTAAACATCACCAAGCAGTAACTGAAAACACTGGTGTTATCAGCGCTGTTCCCAGGCCCAAAATCAAAAACACAGCACTGCACCAGCTACCAAGAAGGGAAAAGAGAAAAAATGACTGCTACTGCTGAACCCAGGACATTCAGAAACAAACAGCAGTTCTTCATAAAGTTGCTTGTGGTGCTTACCTAAATAACTCATTGCACAAGTGACATTCTTTTGGTTGTATCCATAGAATTCTTCCTTAAAGGCATAACAGAAGAAATCACAGTTCCAGCACATAGTCACAGAGCAGCAGCAGGTGTACGCATTCCAATTCTTTCAACTCTTCCCTCCTTCCTCTCTGGAAAAGGAAAAGAAGAAACCCTTGCACTTTTCAAGCCAGAACATTTTGCATTACCATCAGCCAAAGGAGGAAGCTGCACACCACTGGAACAGAGCTTCCTCTACTAGCTGAGATTCAGGCAAGCTCTGAAGAGCTCATGGAGGCATTCTAGTTACTGTGCACCAAAGGTGCTGTTTTGCTCACCCATTGAACTGCTTTTGCCTTTAACATCGTGATGGTTTTAGCTCAAGCTTCCTTTTGTTGGTGTATCTGATAACCACAGTTCTTGCATTTTTGGATTGTGGGTGCTCCTGCCACAATTTCAGATGAAAAGGGCTGTGAAAACCTGCATGGATTCGGGAAGAAAACTCTGGAATTCAATGTCTGCTTAACCTCCGTTTTGACCTTTCTATCACAGAGAAATGTCCATCCCCAGAACCGTTAGTTGACCACTGCAGACTTCACTCTTATACACCAGGGCCCTCTTAAGTAAGAGGGCAGCGTAAGAAATAAGGAGCCATTTGTTATGAGTAATGCCAAACAGACAAGTATCGGCAGAACAAAAATGGAAGCCTTTCCCTATGGAGCCCCTTTCTTCCCAGCCTCCCTAGCTCAGACAGACAGAATATGCAAACGAACATAGTCATTTAAACACAACCAAGAATGTTAAGATGCGGCTTAACTAAACCTTGACTCAGTAGAGATATAAATTAAGAACAGTCTAGTTTAGTATTGAGAATGCCTTTACTTCCCAACTTGGTTGCCCTGCACAGACAAAGGAAAAGGCAGACATTTCAAAGCTCTCACTTACCCTATCCCCAGGGTGCTGATGGTTATAACAGTTACAGGGGAGTTCTTAAACACATGAAGCAATCCAAATAGGAAATTAGGATTAAAATATATCCCTACTATCACTGATAGGTACCCACCTTAAGCAGGGGGCAGCTTCCACTCCAACAACAAGAGAACTTGACAGAAGTTGACTTGAAATTTTGTATGGTTAAAAGGAAGAGGCCATCTGCCAACCACAGGTTGGCTGCTCAGGACACACATGCAGCTACTTTATAAACCAGGCTAGAGTCCTACAGACCCTCAGCTTATTCATCAGAGCACAGCAGGCTCACGAACACCGCAGAAGGACTGCCTGAACCATGCTGACCCAACCTTCCTCGGGCACTAAGCATGGCAGAGACAGTCACACTGCAAATTGTGCACTGCTCCCAGTCTAGCTTACCCTCAGGTGTTAAAGCAAGAGGGAAAGGGAAACAGAAGTAAGAAAAGCTGGATTTAAACAGAAGCACACTCCCATCGTAACTCTGCCTCACAATGAGCTTTATGTCAATAGAAAGCTTTCTAAGTTCATTCAGAGACTTCCTTAAGAAAGCATTACAAAGTACAGAATGAGGTAAGTCAAAGAGATGCATCTGATCAAGAAAAGCCAAAGAGAACTCAAGCCACCTGTGCTTTCACTGACTCCGTTCTGCCTCCCCCTTTTCTCCCAGTTCATAGCAGACTCCTAACACAGAAACAAGCAGTCAACCACAGGAAGACATTAAGATCAGAACCACCCAGCGCTGGAGCAGCATCACAGCAGGAACTTACCAGACTCCACAGGTCACCAACACCACGGCCCTCCCACACCCCTCCCCTCAGCCACGAGCACGCTCGGCAGCCCCATCCTAAAATGCCCTGGGGCGGGGGGGGGGCAAGCACCATCGGGGAGAAAAGAGGCGGGACGAGGAATGGCTTCGGTTTCTTTCCGGGTGATGTCTGTAGCGCTCCGGGCTGCTCGGGACGGACTCCATCGGGGTTGCATTTACTGAGCCTGACTTGGGAGGAGAGGTTTCTGTTCGTCCTGTCCCGGGAGTGCTTTCTTCCTGGAGCAAAGAGTCTGGAATGCAGCGGCATGGCTGCAGCCTGTGAGGGGAGGAGGGGTCACAGCTGCTTCTTGTGCTCTTTGTCACACACAGGCGAGGTGCTGGAGCAGTGCTGCTTTTGCTTTTACCTCAGGAAACTTGAACTAAACCAGCCCACAGCATGTAAAGTTGAGCTGTGCTGTGGCTGTAGCAGGCGCGTTCTGCCTGTGCATCACTCCAGCCAGTGCACTGTAAGCAGCTGCTTGGGTTCTCCTTCATTGCCTGTGCAGGAATACAGCCTGTGCTCTCAGGGATGCTTTCACCCCAGGCAGAGCGTCCTGCTGCGCTGTCACTGACATCTTCCCAGTTGGTGCACTCCCCGACTTGGCGGGACGCAAGCAGATTGATGATGAGGGCAGAATGTTTCCGGAGGAAGGCTTTTCCTTGAAACAGCTCCAGCCACTCTCATGTTGTGTTTTGGGTACCACCAGCATGGGATGTACAGCCGGGAGCTTGGAAGAGGCTGGTCTGTGAAGGCTGTGGGGAAGAGAAGGCAGTGGGACGAATGGTCTCCAAGGCCTCCGAAACCCAGAGCCTCTTTCCTGCTAAACTTGGCAGCTTCTTGGGAAAGTTTGTCCTGCCACATCAGAAATGGGCCCTCTCCAGACGCCCAAAGCCAGCGAGAGGAGATCCTGGAGAGAAGGCTGCTGCTGGAACTGCCATTTGTATTTTGTGAAGAGGAAACTGAGCCCGGGGCCAGGACGCTTTCTGATTTCTAAAGGCTCTTTCCAAAAGGGGCAGCATAGAGCTTGTTATTTGGGACTGTGGAGTCCAGTTAACATTCCCAAATGCTCAGGTCACTTAGGGACACACGTCGTTTGCTGCGTGCCACTTGATCCCAGACTTCCCCGTGTCCTGCTCCATCATGAACTTCTCTGTTACTTGTGCCACTGCAGAGCATCCGACTTTGCTCTCTGCCTCTCCTGCAACGAGGTCTGATGGATGCCCTGCAAGATGCTGACTTTCTCTTCATGGCCACTGCTGCAGGAGCCTGCCAGCTTAGGGAGTCTCCTTGAAGTTCTGAAGGACTTGCACAGCCCCAGTTCATATTAGGTTGGTTTTAATGCCCTGCCTTCTGCCCCAGAGTGTGCTGGGAGTCCACCGCGACCCCTGTCCCAGGGAGCTCTATGTGGGTGCATCAGGAGCCATTCATCTGTGCTCTCAGGAGGTGCTTCTTTTACAGCATCTTTCAGCATGTCCTCAGTGGGGCTTTTCTGCTCTCCTGTCCTTGGCCCAAAGTTAAGGCATTTGAGAATGTCTGAGCTCAGGCAGTGTCTGGGCCATGGGTACAAGAAAGTTTAAATCCCCTAGGAGCTTCCTAAGTGGGTGTGCAGCTGCATAGAGGAGTTGATCTGTGAGCGGTGAGAGGCAGCTGGTGGGGAGAAGGCAGGGTTCTCTGGCTGAGGTGTCTGTTGCTGTGATGTCCTTCACCAGCTCTAACCTGTGCCTTTTCCTCGTTTTCTCTTTTGGCCACTCAGTTAAATCCAGGGGGGTCTGTTGAGCAGAGCAGCTCCTCCCCAACTCCTCCTACTCTACCACCCTCCTGCCTTGAGCCTGGGGGAGCAGCTTCCAGAGCAGACACTGCTGGCTGTTCTCAGGTGCAGTCATGTACCTGCTCAGAGCCAAAAGAAGAGAGGCTTCTTCTTCCAAGGAGAAGAGCTCTTCAAAACACTTGGGTCCAGTAAGGAAAGTTAATGAGAGATTTGTTGTCCTGCAGAGTTTGCCTGTGCAGCCCCTACAGAGATGTCAGTTCAGGAGAAGCCCCCTGCAATAAGCTGACTGGAGTGTTTTCTCAGGGGACAAATGTATGTTGAAGAGAGAGAACTCTTCAGTGGGTCTGTGAGCTGTGATCTGTGCTGAGAGCGCGCCACGGGTGCCCACCCAGTGTGGGCATTGGCTCTGAACACAGCATCGTGGCACTGGGGTGTGTGAAGCCTCAGCTCTAGGACACAGCTACCTCCGCAGTAGCGCATCCTGCTTCAGGTGGGGGATGGAGTAGGGGGAGTGGAAATTGTATACTGACAGTAAAAAAATGCCAAAATGATAGGAAAATTATGGTAAAAGTATGAGTTTACTTTTGTTAGAACAACAACAGAACAACAGTATAACAACAAAAAGGTACAATAAAACCTCAAAACAATTACAGTATAAGGGCGAAACAACAACAGGATAACAAGAATGTTAGAACAACTGTAGAATAGACATAGAACAATAAAAATCTTCCATAAACATCATAGATGCCGACGTTCTGCTTCTGGCGGCCCAAAAGGCCACTTGGCATCTCTGCGGTCCTCCTCCTTGGGGAAGATCAAAAACCAAAGAGAACAGGTTTAGTCACGCCCATGTACATCGCAGTTTTGAAGGAAGGAGAGGCTGTAATAGCTCAAACATATAAACAAAGTGTGATTTCATTAACGAACGCTTCAATATTTGTGGGTTTTGGGGTACTTTAGACTGCACTCAACACACACAATTACAGGGCTCAGACAGTAAAAGACCCAGCAGCGAAGGCCTCCTGGGGGTGGTGAGGACCCCATGGGCAGGGGGGAGCAGCTCTCGGGTGACCCCTGGCTCCAGCAGCCTCTGCCCCACTCCCACTGAATGGTACCAGGGGAGAAGGCTCCAGAGCACCCCAACATGGGGAGGGGGATAAGAAGAGAGGGGAGAGACTGCCAGGGCTGGAGCAGAAGTTTACAGCTTAGGAAACGTGGAAAAATGAAGCCAGGATGGAAACACTGCACAGACGCACAGAGGATCTTCAGGCTTGGCTGGGGAGCTCTTCCAGTAGGAGGAGTTCCCCCTGTCCCACCCTGCAGGAACAGGCTCTGGCCCCACCACTCAGGTCCCGCCTTGGGGCTGTTCCGGACCGGAGCCCCCACGGCTGGGGGCCAACAGCACTGGCCATTACTTATTACAGGAATGATGGATCCGTGCCTTGTGCCGCTTGCAGGCTCTGTCCTTGGATCTTGCCCGGCTGGACGAACCTGGAAGCACAAATGTTGCTCAGGCCTCTGCAGCCCCACTCTGAGCTGGCACCGGGGCTACCACCATTCCTATCCCTGGGGGAATGGAAGGTTTTGCACCCCTGGAGCCCAGTAGCTACCACCCGAGGCGGCTGCTACAGCACAGCCTGGCCCTTCCACTCCCATCCCCCAGCCCAAGGGGACAATGCGACCCATCAGCTCCTCAAGCTTGAAGCACCAACTCCGCCCTTACCAGAGGAAGCGGTGTCTCTTCCTAGGCCTGAGGGGCACTGGCCAGAGGTGGGCGCAGGAGTCCCTGGAAAGCAACACACCACTGAGAGCTGGGGCCAGCAGAGGAGGATGAGCCTGGCTTTAGGGAGCTGGCAGCTGGAGTCCCCCCTAGGGCTGGGGACTGGGGCTGCGAGTGACGGAAGCACCTTCCCTTCACACGGCAAGGCTCTGCACAGGGCAGCACCAGCCCCTCCAGGCTGCTGAGCCCGGGCAGCTCAGCCAGGTCCGGCAGGAAAGCTGCTGCCTGAATCTAACCCTGCCCTTCACCCCCGCAGAAGCCCCATCCACCCTGACCCACCTGGCAACACGGGCGTGCTCCCGCTCCTGGGCTGGGTGGTGGGAGTAAGGCCGGTGCTGGTGGAAACGGCTTGCCCAGAAACCACTGATGCTGTGGTCATGGGCGCTGCCCGTGTGCGCCTGGTGTCTGAGCGGTCCTGGGTGACGGCTGCAGGGTGGGAGCAAGAAATCAGGACCCGCAACTTGCCGCATGGGACTACCCCTTGGCAGAGCCTCCCAGCATGAACGGCTCGCAGCTCCGGCCCCGGGCAAGCTCGCCCATCACCCTGGGGACGGCGGGACACGAGGTCTCCCTGCCGAGTCTTCACAAGTCTCTATGAGCATCAGACCCGAGGACCAGGCAGCACTGGTCCAGGACCTTCCTCAGCCTGTGCTACACAGACACCCACTGCCCTGCCAACCGGGACCACGGCTTTCTCCTCCTTACCGTGCCCTTCGCATTCCCAGTCTGCCCTTACCAGCCTTAGGCCTCAAGAGCTTTTGAGAGCGCTGCAACGCTGCCACCCTCTCCTCCTCTAGGATCAGATCGGTGGTGGGGTATCCAGGAATAAGCTCAGGGAACTGCCAAGAGAGAGCAGTAGCTTTGTTCCTTCTCAGGCAGAGCTGCTCTGAAGGAGGTTATGCACAGCCACCACACACTGGGGCAGGGGAGAGCATCAGGTCCCACTCAGCCAAGGATGAGACCTCCTGCCCCAAGGCAGGCAGGTCATCCTGCCCCAGCCCTGCGGGAGTTGCGCTGAGCACATTCCCCCCCAGAGAAGGGCAAAAGAGGCTGCGAGACAGTGACGTACCAGCACCAGTGGGTGGGTCTCGCCGGGCACGAGCAGGCAGATGCTCCTCCTGCGGGGTCTTCCGTTCCCCGGTGATGGTGGTGGGCTCGGGGACTGCCGCCGCTTCTCCTCAGGCCTCTCGACAGCTACAGGAGGAGACGAGTCAGGAGCAGCTCCCAGCAGAGGCGTTTGGCCTGCACCAAGGGGGTTGTCCCTTCTCACTCCCCTCTGGATGCCCATCCTGGAGGGCAGAGCCAGGGACACGGCCTTAAGCCATGGAGAAGGCTGCAATGCCCTGGGGCAGCAGCTGGCCACAGGAGATCCGTGGGGAATCGGTCACAAGAGTGCTGGGGCTCCACAGGCCAGCGGCTCCTTCCCACCTCCACAGACGCTCCTTGCACGCTGCCCGCCCCAACCCAAACCACACAAACTGCCACACGTGGCCACATCTCGCACGGTGCCACGGGACCCGATCTGCGATGGGCACACGGGCTTTCCTCTCTCCTCCAGCTGAGGAAGTGTTGGAACGAGCTCCGCCTGCAATCGGAGCAGGCCCGCACCAGAGGCCCATCCAAGCCCGGCACAGGGCTGGGCCCCACCTGCACTCACCTTCCTCGCTCTGCACAGCCTCCTTTGCAGTTCCTAGGGTGCCGTCTCTTGGTCGCCACAATTCCAATGCCCTGTGCAAGTGGCAGAGAGCCAGTTAGGGTCAGCCCCGGGCTGGGACAGGACGTGCCAGTGCCGCAAGGCAGCATCACCGCTGCAGCAATCTGAGCCCTTCGAGCTTCAACCCGGCGTGCGGGCAGGGCAGGGACAGTGCCGGTCAGCGCTGCCGCCAGCACCGCAGTGGAACAAGGCAGCAGGGACGTGATGGACACAACGAGAGGGCTTCCCCACCACTGGGTGATCCAGCAGCCATGTCTCACGGGCCCGGAATGTCCCAGCTCCAGTGCAGAGCAGCCCTTGGGCACCGGCTGGGCTGGGAAGGTGACTGCTTACTTCCTGGCTGGCGTTGACAAGCAGGCGCTGGCTGGATGAGCAGTACGTTACCTTCCGATCCAAAGTGGCACCTTGTAGCTGGATCCTGGGCCGGCCTCTGGGGACTCCCTCACGCACATCCTCTTCTATTGGAATGTGGAAAGAGACCAGCAGTGACCAATTTGGTTCAGGGAGCACAGCCTCCCTTTGTCCTGCTCACCATAGAGTAAATCCCATCTGCCAGGTGCTGGCTGCCGAGCCCAGAGCCTCTCTTGCTTCAACACTGCTCGACTCCCCTCCACAATGTCTGTGGAGGGCACAGTCTGAGCCCCCCAAACTGAATCCGCTCTGGGAGCAAGCGGCCTCCAGGCTCTTTATGGCCGAGGCAATGGGGAGGGAGGACGCTGCTGGCCCAGCCAGAGCAAAACCTTCCCTACTGATCCACCCTGGGTAAAACCTTTCCCTGCACAGCTGCAGAGCTCCATCAGCCACTACTACGTCCCACTCTCACATCTGCAAGGCCAGCCCAAGATGTGTCAGGGTTTTATTACAGCTCAGCAGGGGCTGAGGAGACCCGTGTCAAAGCGGGAATACAGGGCTCCCACGTGTGCTGCTGCCTCCAGCTGAAAAGGTGCCAGCACAGCAAAGAGATCTGGTCCCCTCCTTTCCCCAGGAAGTGTCCCCCAGCAGACTGGCCAGGGCAGAGTGGGAAAAGGAAAAGAGCTCTGCGCTGGGCCGTGGGCTGCGGAGCACTGCTGGGCATTGGGCCCATGGTGAGCCCCAGGGCATCCGACTGTCCCAGCATACCGGGGGCAAAATGCTCTCAGGGTTCGAAGGCAGCGGGTCCCGGCGGCGCACGGTCTGCGGTGGAGCTTTGCTGGGGCACAATGATCAGAGCACTGTCAGTGGCAGGAAGATCCCATCCCATCCTCCCCCCAAGCTCCCCAGAGGCAGTAGCTGTGGGACAGGGTCTCTCAGCACGGATGCCGCCGGCGGTTGGGCCACTCTAGAGGCCATTTAGCCGTGCGGGTGACACGAAGACGGGAGCGATGCAGGCTGGCAGGATCGCATCACACACCGGGACCCCCTGCTCCCAGCAGCCATCCCTGCAGCACCACGCAGGGCAGAGCCAAGGGCAGCAGCACGGGCCCAGCACTGCCATCACTGGCTCACCCGTGTCTTTATCCCACCCGTGCCCTGTGCCACCTTCAGCCCTGACAACCTACGTCTCTCTGCCACCTGTGCCCATATCCCACCCGTGTCCCTCTGCCGCCTTTATCCCTGACAACCAGGACCCCTTTGCCACCCATGTCCCTGACAAGAAGTGTCCTACTGCCACCGGTGTCCTCATCCCACCTGTTTCCCGGGACCACCCGTGTCCTTATCCCACCCACATCCTACTCCCGCGCTCACCCGAGGCAGTTGCCGCGGGTCGGGGTGCTCACGCCTCGGCCGATCCCAGCGGCCGGTGTGCCGTCACTGGCCCTTTTCCTGGTCATGCGCCAAACGAGCACATCCGAATCGGTTGGGAGGCGGGCGATCAGGCTGGTCCTGTAGGGGGGCAACCGCAGCTGGGGATAGCGCCGGGGGGGCAGGAACCGCACTGGGGAGCTCCGGGGCAGGGAGCGCCTGGCGGGCGGGCGGGACCGCAGCGCACACCAGGCCCCCCCCACGCCCATCGCCGCTCCCAGCAGCGATCCCTTCAGCAGGCAGGTGACCACCACCAACAGCGCCACCGGCAGCGCCAACGGCCAGCGCCAAGGGAAGCGCCATGGGCACCGCCTCGCCATCGCTCTCGGGCTGCTCTGCAACGGCCGCTGGCCCGGAACACACTGATGGAGCCGCGCGGCGGGACCTCGGTAGGCACCGCGTTCTGGAACTCGTGGCCCTGTTCCACGTCACAATCGTTCCACGTCACAACCATTCCACCGCGTTCTGGAACTCATGGCCCTGTTCCACGTCACAACCGTTCCACCGCGTTCTGGAACTCGTGGCCCTGTTCCACGTCACAACCGTTCCACCACGTTCTAGAACTCATGGCCCTGTTCCACGTCACAACCGTTCCACCGCGTTCTCGAACTCATGGCTCTGTTGCATCACACCGTGTTCTACTGACAGCCCTGTGCCACCCACGCCCCTGACAGCCACTGTCCCTGCACCACCCCTGTCTTTAGCCCACCCTCACCTCTGTGCCTGCAGCTTCCACAGCCCTGCTCTGCCCTACTATGCAGGCACCGTGGCAGAGACGATGCCATGGACCACACAGAACACGGCTCCCCTGAGCATCTCCCTGGCCATGGCCCTGCTGTGGGGACCCTGCAGCCCAGCTGAGGAGGACAGGGCTGTCTGCATGCCATCACCTTTCCAGAGAGGGAGAGGGCTGGTGAGGCAGCCCCTGCTCCTCAGGACTCAGCAGGGGCCACGTCATGGTCGCCAATTCACCCTCTCTGACATCCCCTCTCCTGTCCCTGTGCTAGGGGACAGGCAGAGTGTGGCTGGGGGAAACAGGCTTGTGCATTTTTGTTGTGGGCTTGAGGACAGCCTGGCCAGAGGTGCAGCTGCATAGCCAGGGTGCCTGATGCTTCACCTCCACAACTAAAGAAGTCAAGCTTCATGGCTAGTCTGTCTTTCCAAGCGTACAGCTCTTGTTTAACAAGCTGAATGCAGTTTAGAATCTTTAGACACATGAGATTTATTTATTATTGTCATTATATCAAAAATGTGCTTATCAGCTGCAGATGGAGGGCTTTTTGCTTCAGCAGGATAAAATTAAATTCCATGGAGCCAGGCTGAGAGAGCTGGGCTGGGGCAGCCTGGACAAGAGAAGGCTCCTTAAGGGGACACCTGAGAGCAGCTCCAGTGCCTAAAGGGGCTACAGGAAACCTGGAGAGGGGCTTTGGACGAGGGCCTGTAGAGACAGGACAAGGGAAATGGCTTTAACCTGCCGGAGAGGAGACTGAGATGAGCTCTTAGGCAGAAGCTCTTCCCTGTGAGGGCGCTGAGACGCTGGCACAGGGTGTCCAGAGAAGCTGTGGCTGCCCCATCCCTGGCAGTGCTCAAGGCCAGGTTGGATGGGGCTCTGGGCAACCTGCTCTAGTGGAAGGTGTCCCTGCCCCTGGCAGGGGTTGGAACTGGATGAGCTTGAAGGTCCCTTCCAGCACAAACCATCCTGTGATTCTTTTCACTTGTACATATGAACAACATGTCCATGTACAACAGCCTGCCAGCTAGGGCACTAGCCCACCCTTGGAGCACAGCCTGGAGTCCTTGCTCTGCCTGTTCCACACATACTAGTAACCCCAAACATATAAGTGTTTAAATCAAATTATCTCAGAGCACAACTACCGCAGTAATCATAGTCAACCACCCACAGCATATGCTTTGTATCACATCAACGCTGACCTAAAATAACACTAAAAATGGTGGGAGAGACATCACTGCTCCACGTCTGACACTGGTAAATAGCTGTTCATCCAGGAAGCCAAATGACTTCTATGACACCCTGGTAGAGACACACCACTGCTCAGTACGTGTCTCCTGGAGAACACAGCACCTTTACCTTCCTTTTCCTGCTCTTCCTGGCAAACATCTTTGGATGTTTACCCTCACTAAAAACAATGACGTAAAGCATATTAAAGCATATACTAATACAGACAAGTAGAAGGGAAGAAAGAAAGCAAACAACAAACTAACTGGAGCAGTGCCAGGCAGCACTTCCTATACATATTAAGGCGATTTGCTATATACTCAACACTGATGGAGATGGAACAGTGCCTGAGGCCAACTCCTGTAGCACAATTACCTCTAATGCAGCAAAATTACTCTGAGTTAATCACTCAAGACACTCAAGTGGACAGCACTGTAATGCTTGCTAGACTGATAGGAACTTCCAGTTGCATTCAAATAAAGGGCACTTTAGAATTCCTGATAATGCCACTCCTAGGATGAGGAACTGTAGGCTCCTTTCTGTCCCAGCTTTGTGATGATCTCCAGTGTAAAAGAGTTAGTAGGAAACAGTGTGGATTTATAGGCAATTGCTCAACCAGCTCCTGTTGACAACTGAAACAGCAGTTTGGTTTCTAGCATTCTTCAGATGAACAGATACTATGTACATGTTTCCCCTCTTTGAACAACAGTATCTCTCTCTGAATGCTCTGGAGACATAAAATGTGAGCCTACTTCCCTTGTCAAACACTAACAGAGATAGATGAATCTTTGGCTTCCCAACCAAACTGGGCAAGGACCTAAGAGAAGAGGTTCTGCAAATGCCATTTGGTCTTACATTAACTGAACTTGCTTTTTCATTATAAAGCTTCTGGATCCCACCCCCACCAAAGTGTAAACTTAGAGAAAAAGGGATAAGCCATGTGAATCTTTGCATGTTTGTCTCTGGATAGCATGCCAACCTTTTCTTTCATCAGCTTTCCCATTCCCACTTGCTGCTTTAGCCCATAATACTTCATATGTTCAACTTTTCATTATCAGCATTGTGTAGGAACAGCAGCCTCTGTGCGCACATCGGCTGGCCTCTCACATGGTGCCAATGTAACAGACCTCCAACAAACAATAGAGAGGCGGATTCATGCGCTGGTCTCTAGCTCTAACCCTTCACCAAGGCCCAGGATATGTGGAGGTTACAGTAGTAGATGTGTAACGATCTTGCAGGCTCTCTTTGACTCAGACTAGCAGCTGCACACAGGATATATTGCTGGTAGCCTGTTACTTCCTTTTGCTACCATGTTTTGGTTGTTTGCTTTACAAAACAAACAGCCCTGGGCTGTTTCTTCTTAACTTGAAATAAAGTCTTCAGCCACTCTTCCTTATGGATTTGTTTCTTCATTAAAGCTGTTCATTACAGAGATTAAAATGACCAGATTAATATTTAAAACAGTATCTTAAGCTGTACAAATTCTAGCTAAAGCAATCCAAGCCAGGCTACTCTGCTTTCTGAATCAGTGTGCTGCAGCTAATTCACATTAGAAGAGCTCTAAATTGTGAGCAATAAGGAGTTAAAATGTCCCCTTCCCCCAGTAGTGGACATCGGGCTTTGAGCAGAAGAGGCAGAGCTTCAATATCAAAGCCATGACACTTACTAATACTTGTTAAAGCAGCTCTACCTGGAGTGAGTACCTGCCACCCCGAAGATACAGGCAAGAGACACAGGAATCTAGAGGAAGTAACTGGGGAATAGCATTACATTCAAATACAATACCAAGGCCATATTAATTCTCCAGATGGAAACATACACTGCAGGCAACTGTGTGCCTGCAGCACTATGCCACACAAGGACAGGGAATTCCTGCAGACCACTGAAGGAGGAGAGCAATTTAGTCCTATTTATGCATTCATACCATTTCTTCATCTTAGCCTTGCTGTTTGCAACATGGTTATACTCCACAAACTGCTTAAAACCAAAAGATCTCCCCCATTTTATTTGGGATCCAACCCAAGAGCATGCCAACACCTTTGGCATTTGCTCCTCTGCCTGGACAGCAGCTATGGAGAAGAGAGGGCAACACTGAATCACTCCCCACAACTGCACAGGCCAGAATTGAACCTTGTCAGCGCATCAGAAGGGTGAAAACAGGAGGCATGCAGTCAGTAGAACATTAGAGAGATGCTGTTCAATGTTTGTCTTCTACCTACAGTGAGAATACGAGTTCCTATCTGCAGGCTCAGGTTATGAGAGAGCTGTAATTTTTCTTTGTTCTTTCATCCCTTTTTCTTTATGTACTCTTTCAATAGGGCACATTTGTCACTTTCTGATGAACTGGTTACAAGTTGTAAAGTAACTCTGAAAGTTGGATGAATCATCCAACATTAGTCAACACAGGCACATTATTTCTATTCCTTGATCTTTTCTGTAGTTTTCACTTTCTCGGCTTCTAAAAACACATTTTCTTTCTTTCAGTTCCCTCTGTGTTTGGGATTGTGGAAAATAAATTACTGAGAACATAAAGACAAAAATCCCGGCACTGGCAGAGCAGTCACACTAACTCACCGCAGAAAGCAAGCTGCATGCAGGCTTTGAACGATATTCTCTCCACTTTGCAGACAAAACAGCTAAGGTTTCACTTCTTGCAAGTGAAGCAATTTCAGCGCATTTTCTACATCGACACTTACCCACCATTCAAACCGCAAATGTAGATCTTAATAGCAGTTAGTTACTCTGAAGCTCATTAGGATACCAGCTATGCATCCCCTATTCCCACAGTAGATTCTTTCCACAATATCTACTAATTTTAATGAAGATTTGTTTTGCAGGACACAGCTGTAAATGAAGCGATTCTCTACTTCAGGTCAGAAAATTTCTACCTCTGCTTTTTGTATCATTAGAGAAACACAACAGTCAAACTACTGACTCTTTATCAAAACACACTCATCTACTGGAGGTTGCTCCATTTAGTGGCTGCTTGCACTAGGTTTAGTTTCACCCTCTGCCTTCTGAGTTTCAGCTTGCGTGCATCACTTTCTAACTCAAAGGCCTACCCTGGGAAGCTGGATGCTGAAAGCTGTGGAGAAACGTGGTATGCAAGAGCCAAAAAAGTACACTGGAAAGAGCAAACATAATTACTGAAGGAAAGAGATGGGTAATCACAGAGCAATTAGCTGGCAATCGGCTTGGAACTGGGAAAGCAAACACCTCCTCCAGGGTAGGAGTCTTGGAGGTGTTACAGGCTAGGAAATGCACAAAGGAAAAAGCCAGAGGATGCTGACCACTTACCAGCCTGGACAGCAGGCAGAGATTCAAAACATCAGTCATTGTGAGACAGATTATAGCAGGCCTTTCAGAAGGTGTTTTGCAGAACTCTGCTCTAATGCAGCTGGTAGCAGCAGTCTTCCAAAGAGGCATGGTGAGGACCAGCCCATAGTAACACTCCTTCCCACTGACCAGTGCTGCTGGCTTTAGGAAGGAGGGGCATTTACGATCACACTGCAACTCTTACTCAGTCTTCTGCTCTTGTGTTCACACTCCATATTGCTCTATCACTTCAGTAAATACAAAACAACCCTCCATTCAGCCCACAATCTGGTCAACAAGAAACACAGAGTGAAATAAAACAGCCTGGCTGAGAAAGTGCCCAATAAAAGTCAGTTGGCACCGAGTACGTACCTCAGATCAGAATAAGAAGAAATGCAGCAAGAAGCAGAAGAAACTCCAGAGATTCACCAAACTGGTAACTGGAATTCCATGTCTGAACCAAGATAAAAGCAGTCCAAATAACCTGGAAATCCTGAGAGAGGTCTGAAACCCAAGACTTTGCTGGTATTTACAGCTCAGAAGTGTGGCTTGGGATGATAGATGAGGGCTAAAAGTGAAAATTCATCTTTTTAGTTACAGAGCACGTTTTCATGCATTCTTCCCATGATTTTAATACAGTTTTGTTGGTTTTAAAAGCCCTATTACCTCATTTTAAAGGTTTGCAACTCTGTAAAATATATCCCTACAAGTTATTTCATTGTACGGTGTTTAATATAAGTGGAAGGCACACTTGTGGAAAACGTGGCGCTCTCAGAAAAAACTAAATACATTATTTTCCATTAATAATGACAGAGAAAATCACTGACACACCTGACTTGTCAAGGTGACCACAGTGGATCACAGTGCCCTTCCTCAGTACCTAACCACTGGAAAGAGGGGCTCTGAGAAATTATGGAATCACCATTCCTAGAGTTATTCAGCACATAACTCCTCAAGACACTGAGCAACCTGATCCAGGTTGGTCCTGCAGCAAGTGGGACTGCTCTTTAGTAAGATATCACCAAAGGTTTCCTCCAACCAAAGTTATTCTATGGTTCAAATCTGTAAGTGCTCCTGGGGAGGCATAAGAAGGCAACAAAAAGCATTGCACGCATTTTACGAAGCCCAAACATGAAAAATGCAAACAAAAGTTCCCTTATAAATTGGTAACTGATGCCTTGCTAAAAGGATAAAGGGGTTACTTTGGTCTCAAACTATGCTAAGAACTGGTTTTGCCTCTAAATTTTACTCAGAATTGTACAGACAGAGCCTGCAAAAAAAAAATTACTAAAAAACCCAACCCAGCCCAACACCACTCAACAGCTCACAGCTTGTTAAAAGCTCTGATTTTCTGCTCTCACTGTGTGATTCTACCACCAGGAGCACACATTCAACTTTAAGACTTGTTCCCCAGCATACTACTGCCTAAAACCACTCCATAAATGATGTGAACTCTTACATCTGCAAAAGCACGTGTTAAAACCACTATACACTTTCACAGATTTTCTGTATCTGTGCGAGAATAGGGTAAAAGTGAAAATACAATTAGGAGTCAATAATCAAGAGCATGAAGAATAAGTGAGATGAGTCACTATAGGCACATAATTAAATACATTGAACAGAAATGTGAGCCATGTTTACTAACTTGCAATCACAATTTCATACACATGAGAGTTGCTTATTATTCTGCATACTGAGGTTAGGGAGAAATTGAAGCAAGACAAATAGGATACCATGGGGGGGGGGGGGGAAACAGTGGAGGAATGACTACACCATTGATTAAAATACATGCAGAAATAAAAGCATGATTATATTCCTCTGACATGCAGCACTGTGTGCAATTCTGGTGTCCTCAACACGAGAAGGACATGGAGCTTTTGGAGCAAGTGCAGAGGAGGCCATGGGGATGGTCAGGGGCTGGAACAGCTCCTGTATGGAGACGGGCTGAGAACACTGGGACTGTTCAGCCTGGAGAAGAGAAGCTGCATGGAGACCTCAGAGCAGCTTCCAGTGTCTGAAGGGGGCTGCAAGGATGCTGGGGAGGGACTCTTCATCAGGGACTGAAGCGATAGGACAAGGGGTGATGGGTTCAAACTGAAACAGGGGAAGTTCAGGTTAGAATTAAGGCAGAAGTTCTTTCCTGTGAGGGTGGTGAGGCGCTAGCACAGGCTGCCCAAAGAAGTGGTGAATGCTCCACCCCTGGCAGTGTTCAAGGCCAGGTTGGACAGAGCCTTAGGTGACATGGTTTAGTGTGAGGTGTCCCTGTTCTGGATGGCTACTTTAATGCACATGAAACCAGAGGTGGCATCTTTTTGCTATGCACTGCATCATTGCCCTGAATTTAGTAATACTGCACCCGTTAGCTGGTGATTTAAACATAGGCCCTCCCTGAATCCATAGGTAAGAAATGGATTCACACTCTCAAGCACAGGCAGTGCAGGAAGTTAGCAAGCAAAGTCTACCTAATTTATTGCCCAGTGAGCTTTTTGCCCGAAAGAGTCAAGGGCACCACCATCATCTGATAGAACTCTTCCCACAGCATCACCTCACTGGCCCCTTCACTTCTTATTCCCCACACATCACGGCATCTGATTTTGTAACTTCTCATCCATTATTTTGTGATAGCAGAAACAGAACTTCATTACTCCATCTATATTTAATTGGAAAAGCAGAGTAAAGTGCTTTAAATGCGAGAGAAAGTGGCTCCTCAACACACAAGCAAAACAGCTTCAGAATTTTATTTCCCTCAGAGTAGAAGCTCCAGTATCCCATGAAGGAATGCTTTGAGGCTTTGTGGGAATATCCTGCAGGAAACACAACCAGCCTCTGTCCCTTCCTACTGAAAAGATGTTAGGAGAGTGTGAAGACATCATAAATAAGTGAGCTCTCCTATCAGGTCCATATAATTAACTACATATTCATTCTGGAAGATATCATTCAGAATTAACGTGTGTACCTGTATATATAATCTCATACTGTACTCACACACACACACATCCATTACATGCTGAACTTCCTGAAGTAAGGACTATCTTGCAACCTCCGAGATGACAAGCTTTGCAGAAACTTCTTCACAAAGAAAAGTGGGGAGGGGGAGGAAGCAACCACATGGTCCTTTCATCCCTAAAACTCTATCTCCTTTGAGAAAACAGTTCAGTTTCTCTCACTGAATTCAGTGAACAAAACTGGACTCAAGTTTCACCGCCTCCAAGTTCCTTCAGGAACTAAATTAATTTCCTTTCCTCTTAATACTGGCACCCTGCTAAAGAAAACAGTAAGATTTTCTTCTGCTGTGGTACAACTCCAGCTGGCAACTAAAGTACCAGGCAGCTGCCTGCTTACCCCACACACCCCCCTGGGATGGGGAGGATAATTGGGAAGCAGGTAAATCCTGTGGGCTGAGATAAGAACAGTTCCATAACCAAAATAAGATACTCATAATACAATTGTAATGGAAAGAGAAACAACAATTTGTGGTCTGAATACCCCTCTAGCCAGTTCAGGTCACTTTGGCTCTGCTCCCTCCCAGCTCCTTGTGCCCCTCCTCACTAGCAGGGACCGAGGCAGTGATGAGTCCTTGGTTAGGTCAGCTCTGCTGAGCAACAATGCGAACATCAGTGTGTTACCAGCATCATTCCCAGACTAAACCCAAACCACAGCACTGTACCAGCTACTAGCAGGAAAATCGACTCTATCCCAGTTGAAACCAGGACAATTGGCTAGCTCGTATTCATCCACAGCGACAAACAGGCCAACAGCAATCTGCATGTGCTGGTAAAATTCATGCAGAATTACCTACATTAAGAGTTACGCTGTGCAGGGAATAAATAACATTTCTGTTGCCAGTTATGCTAACATAAAGCCAATGTTCAGTTGATATGCATCAGAAATAAAGAAATACAGGAGGAAACAGCATTCTGAAGCACAGCATTTCTGGAAATGTGTTTCCAGCAGAGCCAAGTGCTAAAAGCTCCGAAGTGGAGATGCAGATGACTTCCTGCCAGTGTGCTGGATCAGCTCTTCCCAGAAGCATTATCAAGAATAAACTATTTTTATGGGTGACCAAACATCAAACAAACAACCCAACAACCCACCCCTCCACTTGTTTATGGCCTTTACAGAAACCACAAGGAATACATTGGATCGTCACAGATTTAAAGAATAAAGTTTGGTGTAAGTTTAGCTTTCTCCTTTGGAAGCTTCCACAATGCATCCATGGTTTGGAAACCGATTTTTCTTGTATTTTCTGACGCAGCCTGAAAAACCTGAATTTCATCTCTATTGCTGAAAACAGAGCACATAACCTGTATGTGCATCTCTACATACATGTATGGGAAAATGGAGACATTTTCATTAGGAAATGACTTGCCATCAGTCAGATAGGATCTTTTAGTTTTGGATGATGTTCCTTAACAACAGAAAAGATGAAGGGTCTGGAAGAAAGAAGTTCAGTCCCTCCGCTTTCTATACCCAAGTGTTCCACGTGCAAAGTTCAGAATGAGTTGGAAGACACCAAAGACACTAACGACAATGAAATTTTGTTCCAGCTTCCTCATCAGGCTTGTTCTGTGAGTCCAATTGCATGTCAGACACCATCAGGATTCGTAAGACAGCAGCGTTTCCTGACTCCCAGCTACCCCCAAACTATGCAGAGAGGTTTAAGACACTGCTTGAAATAGGGAGTTCATGATGGAAGTACGGTTTTGAGCACCATGTTTTAATACTTAGCCACATAATAAGGCAATCAACCTCACACACACATTTTCAGCTTTCTATTTCTCTCCAATTTAGATTTACTGAAACTTCTTTGTTTTCTGAAAGAGACTTATTGCCTGCTCACCAGGAAAAAAACCTGGTGTTACCCAAGTTATTCTTTCACTTTAATAACTAATTTGTTGTCATGGATTCCAACATTTCTTTTTCCACCTAAGAAGCAGTGACCTTGAACTAGCATTTTACCAGAATTCCTTATTCATTGATTGATTTTCACCAAATATTCACCACTTCCCACTGAACGCATCCTACTACAGCTGATGCGCGGACTTCAGCTTATCATAGTCTTCCAAAGAAAATGTATGCAGTGCTTGTATTAAAGTTTTGACCTCCACATACAGAATGGGATCAGTTTCCAAATGTCATGATAATATTACAGCAGCTTTTGCTTTAAATTAAGAGTCCAACTTTTCTTACACAAACATGATGAAGAAAAACTATGATGGATGTGCCACATGCCTCTGAATTAATCTAACACTGTTTAGTATAACTTCATTCCAATTGAAAAAAATAATCTTTTCCTATCTAAATTTAATCGTGTTATAACCCTTTTCAGTGTCTTCCACCATAATCTCTTTTTGTTAAGTGCCTGAACAGTTGGTTTCTTCACAAAGTTCCCACTAGGAGAGACGGGCACCACTTGAGCAGCCTGCCCAGAAAGGCGGAATCTCTGTCCCTGGATGGAACAAGACTTCCAAGCCTTGGCTAAGCAAGGCCATGACAGACCGGATCCAGGAATGGCATTAGTCCCACTTGGACAGGAGACTGGACTAGATGGCCTCTAGAGGTTCCTTCTAAGCAACAGTTCTATGAGTTTCCTTTGCCCCAACTGTATAGGGCACAGAAAGCAAACACCTTTCTGATTCTGGTACTGAGAGACTAGGGTGTGATAGCTCAGTTAAATGAACATCTACTACCCACTGGGAGGTGGATGGCCAAGTACAGGGAATGGGCAGACTTTTCGGCCTCTAACAGGCTCGGAATGTCTGTGAGTCTTCCTGCTGGATGAATACAAAACCTCTGCCCTTCAGCAAAGTGCTTCCTCCCTTCTCTAGACCCCAAGGAGCTTTAAAATGTCAACACTCCCTCCCCTGGTTATGACTGACGCATATTCAACCCTCGTAGCATGATACAGCCCTTTGGAGGACTAGAAACTTGTTTCTTATCTAGATTGTTTAATCTTTACTGCTCAGTTTCTCTAACAGCTTTGCTTTATCCTGTTCCAGAATAAATCATCCACTGTAAGCATACAGGAACACTGAGCATGTTTATAAAATAGAATTCATTTCTCTCTTTATCATAAGTGCCTGTCACAATCTACAAGACAAAAATCAGGCAGTTTCACAGTCACAGCAGCCAGTTTCCCAAGTCTTTGGTGATGATGCCTATTTTGAGATTCCCAGGGAAATCTTCCCAAAGCACAGCCCTTTGAGACTGTAAGTGAAGTTTCTGGCAGTATTCTTAGGAACTTCAAGTTAAACTTTTCAATGCAAATGTGCTTGGCCTAAAGCTGAAAACCTGATCACCCAAATGGACAGGTAGGATAACGACTTACACTTCCACAAAACATTTCCCATATGTACCCAGCATGTAGAAACCATAATGGGAACTGTATTTCTATCCCAGTGCTCTCTTTCACAGAACCCAGTACTATAAGACTGTCCAAAAATAGATAAATCTTAATTACAGTGTGATTAGCAAGGGGAATAGTCTCAATTCCAGCTGTATCTTTTCTATTTTATTCCCCTGTTACTCAAGAGAATACTAGAGCCCCAACTGCACCATTCAGAAATCAAGCCATAGACATAACAGTACATACTCCTTGGGCCACTCAGTGTTGTAAAACCAAGAGTGATCCTTCACAGGCAAAGCTGGTTGCCACCCTTGCATAAGGGCAAGCTGCAAGATACATTTTACCTATATTAACTGGCCACACAGGCAATAAGTGAAAGATTGCCCCGTATTAAACCCTCCGCATTTATATAGCAATTTCATTTTTAGTTATTACCTCCTTTGCATATGTGGAGAAAGTTATGCACAGATCAGCTGAGCATTCTGTACACAGTGGTGATACATAGCACTGCTGAGAATGAAAAGCCACATCATGGTCATTCCACTCCACGTGACTGGAACACAGTGGATTTCCTCCAGGCTTCTTCAACTTACTTCTCAACAGTCAAGTTAAAATTGGGTCAGCATGTCTGGTGCTGAATTTCAGAAGGGGTAAACCTCACATTGTCTAAACCAGAGGTGAAGAGGGAGCTTCAAGTACACAACAGGCCTTAAATTTTCTTCCTTGGCCATGCAGCAGATTTTTATTAAGACACTATTAGGTTGTTGAAAGCTACATGCATCAGTAACTACTAACATAATAGCAAGGAGTTAATGACAAAGTGTAGACCACCTTTACATAATATCCTTTTAACTATCAGAATGATACTTGTCATTATCCAAATGAGAAGAAACCCTCACTATTACCACAGGCACTTCTGGTAGCAACTCAGTATAAGAGTTATGAATAAAAAATGTTCTGATTTAGTATCACTTAGAACATTTCTGAATTGTGACAAGATCATTTACACTGCATGTGTGCACAAGGTATGCAAAATAAGATTACAATAAAATAAGTAACAGCAAAAACATGAGGAATAATAGAAAGCTTCTGATGTTTTGCAGAAGGAAAGAGAGTTATTCCTACAACACAGACAACATTCAATGGGAAAACAAACCTTGACAAATTACTGGATTTGCCAGAATGATATTCAAACCTGTGGTAGTACAGGGGATACTGTCATCTGTAAAGATACTCTGTGAGCACTACTAGGAAGCAACAGGTTTTAATCAGAGAATAGACTGCTACTTTCAATATTATCTGTTAAACTGTTAACGTTCTTCTGAATGTATTTTGTTCTCTTAACAAAGATCAAATTCTCCGTAACATCACTGTTCTCTTGTTAATGATAAAGTTCTAAAACCCAAGAACAGAGGCACAGGAGCTCAAAGCATGTGACAACCTGTGTTCCCAGTACATGACACTGTTGGTGGAGGATAAGGTTCCCCTGCGAGGTAAACTCAGTGAGATCATAACTGGAGAGGAGGGATGGCTCTGATCACACATACCTGAGACTTGAAAACAGCCCAGAGAACTGTTCTATTGGAGTTTTATACTGACATAGCTGTCAAGCACTTCTTATTCCACAGAGCTCACTATCTTTGTTCTCAGTTTAACTACCTACTACCTTGTTAGCTTAACCTTTATTTATGTGAAGTATAACCCTAGTAAAGACATTTTCCTACATTAGCAAATTGAGTTCATTCTTTCCAGGGAAGCATTGAGCCAAATTATCATGAAATACAATCATGAAATACAATAAAATACAATGAAATACAGTGACTGTGTTCCAGCCAAATTACCATGAAATACAATCATGAGATAACTCCCCAGGTATGAGGCCAGTGGAAAAATAAGAGAATCCTGAATTTCCCTGAGAAGCAGGTCAAGAGATAAAGCACCAAACCTGGAAGTGAGTACATTCAGAGGCCAAGTATTTCCAGAATTATAAAAGCAAGGACTGGTTTAATTTACTTAGCTAGTACCTAATGTCATTTTTTAACACCTCTAGAAGCCACAGCTTGAGCTTCCTTTATTTGTGCCTGCACTTTCATCCAGCTGCAAAGTCTGCCTGTTCCTCTTTAGTAAATCTGAACCTGTTGATTAACTTCAGTGAGAGATGAAAATTGACAGATTCTAAGCTCTTACTGACAAGTTCAGTGAAGTTTAGGGTATGAGTAGAGAAGATATTCAAATTACAATTCTCACTGAGGGAAAGACTGCACAATATGGTCATAGAATCATAGAATCCCAGGCTGGTTTGGATTGGAAGGGACCTCAAAGCTGATACAGCTCCAAACCCCTACCATGGGCAGGGACACCTTCCACTTGAGCAGGTTGCTCCAAGCCCCGTCCAGCCTGGCCTTGAACACTGCCAGGGATAGGGCAAATGGTCAGAAGTTTCTAGTTTGGGCTGATCTAAGCATGAGCATTAGCTAGATGTTAGCATGTATATAGATTAAAGTTATCGCGTCTACCTCTTGCGCAGGTAACAGGCATGAACTCGAAGGGGTCTTCATCTCTAGCAGAACCCTATTGCAGTGTAAAGCCTCTCAGCATGATTCAGGTGTTGCCCAACACCAGCATAGAGAAGGTTTTTGCCCAGGATTGTTCTGGTCACCTGCAGGACCAAAGGTCTACATGAGAGGGTGATTTAAACAAGACCCAAGCATACACTTAATAAATTGTCTTTATCATTATTAGAATGGATTAGCGAACACTTTATTCAAGAGCAAAAAGATGGCCTTACTGGCATCAGGAAAGTAGTTTATGACTATAACACTTCTGCACTGATAGAAGTGCATGTTTTGGGAAAGGATATTATTCCCCTAGACTGAGGGCAGGAACATGGGGATTTCCCCCTGGTTTCCTGTCAGTCCATGGAGGGGGAACTGGGAGGAGAGGGGGGGGAGAGAATCATGCAAGATTTGCTGTATTCTGTGCCAGTTTTATAGACAACACGGTTACTAAGTGCCAAACAATGCTGTTTGTAAAAACAACATGGCACGAATCCTCTATGACTCATGCAAGACACAACAAAATATTCCTTTTGAGTTTGTACAGAGCTTTGTGCAGCATATTTCTAGGCACTTAAAAAAGGGGGGGAGAGGAAAGCACGACTTTAAATAAAGGAGTCAAAATTGGTAAATTTGCTGCTTTCCTTTTTAAAAACCCAACCCCTGTGTGTATGTTTAATACAAAGCAGATGTACTGGACCTACAGAAGTTACAAATAAAGAGTTTGGCTAAGATAGGCAAAGATGAGATTGCAATGATGATTGACTGTAGGTCTCAAATCTACATTTGAGATTTGCCAGGTCTTCAACTAGCTTTGTAAGACGGCTCCACTACAAAAACGTGCCCCGTACCAAGCTACTTCAGAACACATGCTTGTTCGCAGAGCCAGAGCGATGCCCCTGCGAGTAGAGCGAGTGCTGGGGCGATCGCAGGCTGGGATTTGACTTCTATTCCTCCGCAGCCTCCTGGTGTTACCTCGGATAACACCGCTCCAGCGCTCAGGGCAGCTCCACCACTACCGATGGAAACCATCTCTGCTACCGTAGGTAGTCACTGCGTAGGGTCCAGCGCCAAGAGGAGCCTTGGCAGAAGGGTAGCGGCGGCTGCCGCGGCGTGCGGGGATGTGGTGGGTCGGAACGGGGCGGGACAGCCCCGCCCGGCACAGCCCCGGGACCCGATTGCCAGCTCAAGGCAATCAGCTGCAGGCGAGAAGCTGAGGAGCACGGCGGAGCACGGCTCCCGTTGTCCCGAGCGAGCCCTGCACCGCTGCCCTCCCATCAGCCCGGGCTGCCCGAGCCCCTGGAAGCCGGTCCCCGCCCTCCTCCTCGTCTTGCCGGTGAGTGAACGAGAGCCGCGGTGGCGGGCGGGGAATGGGTTGAGAGCGGCGGGTCCGACGGCTCCGCACCCGACTCGCCCCAGCTGCTAACAGCGGGAAACACTGCCTGCTCCCGCGGCACCACCGGGCTGCACAGGGAACGGGGCTCCGGCGGAGCACAGGGCCACGCACCGAGCACAGCCCGGCCGCACAAAACCCGCTACGTTTTGCTCTAGTTCAAACCTAAAAGATGCAGCAGCGCCGTGCAGCCAGCCCCCGCCTGCAGCCGCGGTGGAGCGCCGAGTGATGCTCGGGGGCAGCAGGAAGGGACACAGATGGATAAAGTCCAGATTCTGTGTTATACTTAATGGTCACACTGACCACTTGACTAAAGGAGGTTAGAGTGAGTTTCTGTCTACCAAATGGCAAAATGCTTCTGCACTTACTTTAAGCATCCTTCTTTTAAACATTTATAAGTAGCCATAAAAGAGTATGTGGCTGAAGAAAGGAGGAAGGCCAGGGTCATTCTTTGTTCTAAGGAAGAAATAGTGACCTCACTGAAGAAGAGGTAGATTTGTCTGAACATTAACCCTTATCCCTTTCTGAAGCCAACTGTACTTTGCAGGTGGGGAGAAATCCCAGCTGCATTCATTCCCATACAGGAACTGGACTTTTATGTATTTAAGAAAAGCCACACCACATTCTGAGGGGGTCAGTGAGAGGGGGGCTACAGCAGTGATATAGCATGCTCTAAACCCATACCATGGGCAATTCTCGAAGTAGCCTTTCCAGCCTTTTCCTCACAGACAGTGAGCAGGGATGATGGAGAGGAACCAGGCTTCCTAGATAAACTGCTTCTAAACTGCCCACTTCAAAGCACCAGCCTCAAGCTGTAAAAGACCTTGTGCTCCCCCAGTTCATCTTAACCTTCTGTTTAATTCAATGAGCAACACTAACACTGCCTGGAGAAAGATAGGAGGTTGCTTAAGTTGTAGATAGATGGATAGATAAAAAGGGAAGACTTTGGACATTCAATGGGTTATTGCTAAAAGATGAAGGAGCTCATCATATTTCTATAGAAAGGCTGCCAGATGTTTGCAGAGTCAGAAAACTCAATCTGTATTCCAAATTCGAGACAAAAAAACAATGGTCTGCACATCAACATATCTGGTTGCAGCAAGTGAGCTGCAAGCAAATAGGGTTTACTTTTATCAATAGTTCAAGGAGGCAGCAAGTCCTCACAAATGACGAGGATTTCTAAACTTGCACGTTTTTGTGGCGAAGTCTTTTGCATAGCTTAAAAGCATGTTAAATTCAATTGGGTTGAAATTCAAGTTCTATTCTGTGATTCTAAGTTCATTTTGGTAAATCCTCAAAGAAACTTTGTATTAATTGGCACTTCAGTAACTTTTGGGGGGAGGGAGGGAAGAAGATTCACAATATTAATCTGATTTTCTTTGACTCTAAAGGATTCAATCTGGTTTGTAAGATGTTTAAAACACTACTCTGTGGTCTTTTCTCTCTGCTCTCCCCCCCCCCCCCCCCTTCTTTTAATAGTTCCTAATGCATATTACAAAGACATCTCCTATTATAAATTGCAATATTAGTATGATCATGAACTACTTTGTGCTTATCCTGACCATGCTAACTTGGAGGTAAGGGGAGTCCTAGGATTTTTTTCCCTTCTTTCTAAGAACAGCAATATTGGGTTCTTCAACACATATACTAAGGGCTAAAGAAAGGGAGCATCTTAAAGGATGCGAAACTGAGCTTGAGAAATCCATCTTTGATAAAGTTCAATAACCTCTGTTGTAAGGTTAGAAGTTTTCTGGCAGTTTTCTCCACATCCAGCATTTCCTCTGAATTCAGAGAAGTCATACATAGATGCATTCCCCAGGCTTCCCAAGTGGTTAACTTATTCCCTATCAGACAGTGAAGCTCCATTTATCATCAGATCATAGAATCACAGAATGGTTTGGGTTGGAAAGGGCCTTAAGCTCACCCAGTTCCAACCCCCTGCCACGGGCAGGGACACCTCACATTAGACCATGTTGCCCAAGGCTCTGTCCAACCTGGCCTTGAACACTGCCAGGGATGGAGCATTTACCACTTCCTTGAGCAATCCATTCCAGTGCCTCACCACCCTTACAGTAAAGAACTTCTCCCTTATACCTAACATGAACTTCCCCTATTTCAGTTTGAACTCATCACCCTTTGTCCTATTGCTATAGTCCCTCTATTGGAAATGATTAAACTGCCGAGCAGATACTGCATTGGGGTTTGCAACCTCAACATTTAAAGGACTGACAACTCTTGCTTATGTACATTATTCCGTGGCTATTGATTCTCCAGTAGTGACTCGCCAAGTCACTTGGGAAGAAACAGACTGATCTCTATATTTGAGTGATGGGTTGAGTTACATTTTTAATGATGCACAAAGATTACAAGCAGCTGGTTTTACAGTTCAGCAAGTGTTGGACTTAAGTAGTAACACAAAGTGGAATCCAGAAAACTCTAAAGATGTTTTGCTATCCCTGTATGAAGGATGTCCTGGTTTAGAGAGCTGAATTAATGGATTCCAATAACAGAATAGATCTCCAGTGAAAAGGCACCACTGCAGCTACTCGCTTTAAAGGCACCACAACACTGGAAAATTCCCCACATTTGTAAGATTTTACACCTAGTGGTTTTGATTACTACATTGAAGTAAAAAGGTGTTTTCATCTGTGACAGCAGTTATTTAATACATCTAATGCCTACAGCAAAAGCCTCTCTTTACAAATAGGAATGGAGCAGAGAAGGTAAGATTTCTGCAGCACTGCACTGTGTAATAGCAATAGCACTTAAGTACTGGTTTGTTAAGAGATCACACTGATAATGAACTAGATGATGCTGCTGATGTTTAGGATAGCAGGGAAAGTTAATATCATCTCTGGGAGCTTTAGGATTTGAGTCCTGATGGATTCCTACCATCAAAATGGAGGGGAAAATAATCCAGATTGAAATGCTACCACAGGAACAAGACTGAGGTTTTTGTCACGGAAAACCTGACATTTAGTACAACTTAGAAAACTGAGCCACTGGAAGAAGAGTTTAACAGAAGTCTGAGCTAACATTTTGAAGGTGAGAACGGTCTTTGAAACGTGTCCATCTTCTGTTAGCTCTTTTGGGTTTAATGCTCAAATACAGACCTGGTGTTTAAGAGAGTTGTTCGAAAATGCCAGCCAGAGGAAAAAAAAATAAACCTAACCATATCTATGTCCTGATAATGTTAAGACACAGACTTAAAAAGTAATGTATTTCTTCAGAAAAAAGTACATAGTTGTCGTACTATGAGAGTGTAATAATAGTATTTAGAAAATGGTTTAAAATTGTTTAATAAGTACTTGATTATATTGCTGAACACATGTATACATCAACAACAACTTCAACTTAGGAAGGTTCAGTATTAGCATACAGAAATGAAAATGAGTGATCAGGAGACAGCAGCATCATACAGCTGGGGAGGTCGGATGGGACAGGACACCAGTATAAAATAGAAACACCCAGCAGATAATAGGTTTCCAAGTCTCATTTCACACATCCACCACTTGAAAGATACACTTTCAGGCTCTCCTAGTTTAGGTGACACAACTGGTAGTTCGAACTTGATATTAGACATCTCTGCCTACTAATATTGACTCTACTTAGCACACTGAATATAAAACCACTCTCTGGTCCAGGTCTGTATTCCTCAGCATGATTAGAGTTGTCGATGATGCACATTCAGTAAGAATTTAACTTGAAAAAATATGGAAAAAACCCCAAACCCATAAACCTTCAGGGGCTGGGACTGCACGGTTTTGCTGAGGATTCTCCAGGTAGGCTTCATTTTAAACTTCAATTCGTCAAAGAGAAAAGTTTACCTGCTTGCTTAGGATTAGGAGATTCCAGTAGAAATCTAGGTGCACACAGCTACTTTCCCAAATTGTTTTCAGAGTGTTCCTAAAGAAAGAAGAAACAGCAGGGAGGTTACTGCATCCACTAGTGAGCCTGCAACTGTATTCCCGTAAATTAAGGCTCTTGAGATTATGAGTCACGTGCAGACATTTTTCTCTTGTTAAGAAGTAGTGTTTCCCTAGCCAAGATCCTGTCTGCAGTTGAATGCCAGGGGATATTTAATAATTTTTCCTGATACTATTCCTGTAGTTTCTACATTAATCATACAGGCCAGCTATTAAACTTCCCTCCCCCCAGAAGAAAGGGCCAAGGAGGGATCACAAAAGACCTGGTAAAGCTCAGGGAAGCTCCAGTAGTGGACTGAAAAAAGAGAACATCATGGCTTTGGCACAAAGCAGGATGTATTAAAATGCACAGGAAGATACACCTTCTAATAGTATCCTTTCCTTTCCATGCCTGCTTTCAACTCTTGATTTATGTCTCCAGGAGTTACAAAACATGGTTGAATACGCATCAGTACTGGAACAATGGAAATTCAAATAAGCAGAATGTGATTTGGAGTATGCAAACTCCAGAGCAAAAATATCAAAGCCATAGACACTCTGTCCTTAGTTGGGCATGGAAAAAGTGATGCTCTCAAAGAGTCAATTCTCAGCCTAAAAAAATAAAGTTAAGAATCCAGAACAATGTCATGGATAAGTAGCTACTGTGTGAGCCTGCAGAACTTTGTCACTCACTTAGACTTTCAACACTACTTGTGAGCTCTAAAGAGAAGAACAGAAAAGAGATGGCATGCAGCGAAATCAACACCATAAATACAGCAGAGAAAAGCAATTTTGAAGGGACTTTGGCATAAACAGTATGTAAAATCTGAGAATATTAATGATAAGCTGTTTATAGGTAAAGAAATACCTAGAGTAAGACTGCATGGCACAAATGGTCATCATTCCTTAAAGAAAACAGTATCAAAAATATCTTTGCCCTCCACTACTACCCACTAGCCTTTGACTACTTCTCTGTTTTAGGAGAGTGGTTTGGCTCCTAACCCCTCTACACCAAATCAAGCTTCATAGGACTGTATTCAGTTTTGGTGTTTAGCATGGCCTCTTCATATTTCAAATATTATTTGGCATGAAGCTGTTTCTCATCTCTGCAAATTAATTAGGACATGCATGCCTATACAAGTCAATGCTACTACTGCCACTATGCTCTGTTCACGCAAGGATTTCACTACACAGGAAAGCGTTCTGAATGCACATTAAGATTCATTTCTTGGGTGTATACCTTCCATACTAAAGGTAACTGTCTTTTCTGAGCAGGTATTTGATATTTTGCTGTCTACTGCAAATTACTAGTTATGTGAACACATCCTTAGACTAAAATATTGGTATTTTGGATCCAGTTTCTGGCTTCGACAGATTGCCACTGCTCTGGTCATCATTTTCAGCAGAAGGGATGCTCTGATACCCCTTCTGATCAGCTCCTCCTTTGGTTTTGTGGGATTTTTTTTGTACATTGTAAACAATACCTACTATGTACCTCTGGGTTCACACATACCCAGGATCATATATAAACCATATAGTAAAAGCTGTGTTTGCTGTCATCTGAGATGATCAAATAATCAGCTTCATAACAACAACAAAAAAGCAGAACACAAAGGAACACAAGGCAAACACCAAACCCAGAATGGAGTTCTCAGGACAGACTGCCCTGTCTCAGGAAAAGGAGCTTTGACTGCACGCTCGTTACACTACTGAGAGCCAGAACCTCACAAGAGTATTTCTATGATCCATCTTTGCTAGAGAACTGGTCCTTACAGCGCGAGCCTAAGTTTTGAAACCGACCTTGTGTTTGGCAATGCCCAAGAGCAGAAACATAACACCAGGTGGACAGATGCAAAGTCAGTACCAGCTTCAGTTCAGTAACAGGGTTGGATTAGATTTGTTTCAGAATGTTTCTTTCACAAGGCATTTCTCCATATAGACAAGTCACAAGCAAGTAGTTAGTCATGCTTTTCATGCCAAATGGCTTCAACTCAGTATCCCTGTATTCAGTTGTGCCTGTGTAGGCACAACTGAAGTTAAACATCTCGAACTTTCAATCACTTCAGTGTGAAACTGCATTTGTACCATCAAGTCATAAGCCTCCATATTTTACAGATATAACTTGGTTTTGACAGGTTATAACAGTTTGTCCAGTTCCCCTGCAGTGATGTATAATTTAACTTACTCATTAAGTTGGAAAGTGACTGATCACCCTGCCATGCCACAGACGTGCAGTAGTAGACTCTGGGACTAACTGCATTCCTCCCATGTGTGCGAAGCACAGCATGCTATTGTAATGTGGAAATCTAACAGCAAAGCATACACTCAGTAGTTACCCAAGGATATCAGAGTGCAAAGTGAGTGTAAGATCAAAGACAGGGTCCAGCACAGTGTTCTTACTCCAACAGAGAGAACGGTACACCAATAAGGGGGAAGTAGGGGGAAGGACAGAACACCAGAGGCAGACGGGTCTTTTCACAGCCACACTCCAGCATCTTAATCAAGATTTGAGCTTAAACAGTGCAGAGAGACTCAGGTTCAAGCACTCAATTTCCTCACAGAGCTCAGTGCTTGTTATAAAAAGCTAAGAACTCAGGATACATGGATGCAAATAAGGAGAGCATGACTGGATATAATGCTTCGTGTTACTCATACTACACTTTAGACCTCCACAGCCTTCTGAAATAAACCTGCTGGCAGAGAGCTAAAACTGTAGATCTTCTCATTCCCACTAAAGCCAGGACCCCCAGCCAAATAAAAGCATAAAGACCAGGAAAATCTGCGCTGACAGCAGCGTGTAGCCTGCCAAAGTGACTGATGCATGTGGCTGTAGAAGCAACTGCTGCGACTCTGTAGGAACTAAGCCCTGAAAATATCGAGTATAATCAAGTCAAGCACCATCTACGAGCCCCAAGCAGAACTTTCACTTACATCTGAAAATCTTTCAGCCTGCCCAAACATTTGTTTTATTTGAATTAAACTTCATTAACAAAACCAGATCTAATATTTTCTCAGATAAATAAAAGCAGAAATATTTCTATCTGCAGTCCTGACAGCCTATACACTAATATCCAACAATAAGAACAAAAAAAAGCAATAATACAGTAGAATCACAGACTGAAAATATCCTTACATAAGCAAGCTTCAAATTCTGTATATCATACAGTTTTAATAATACTTTTTTTCTCCTTGAAAGACTTCACAATGTTGCTTAAAATTTTCAAGTTCCCTTCATGATAGGCTCTGCGTTCTATCATGGGATCATAGAAAAGTTAGGGTTGGAACGGACCTTAAGATCATCCATTTCCAAACCCCCTCCCATGGGCAGGGACACCTCCCACTAAACCATGGCACCCAAGGCTCTGTCCAACCCCGCCTTGAATACTGCCAGCGATGGAGCATTCACAACTTCCCTGGGCAACCCATTCCAGTGCCTCACCACCCTTACAGTAAAGAATTTCTTCCTCATATCCAATCTAAACTTCCCCTGTTAAAGTTTGAACCCATTACCCCTTGTCCTATCACTACAATCCTTCATGAAGAGTCCCTCCCCAGCATCCCTTTAGGCCCCCTTCAGGTACAGGAAGGCTGCTATGAGGTCTCCACGCAGCCTTCTCTTCTCCAGGCTGAACAGCCCCAACTTTCTCAGCCTGTCTTCATACAGGAGGTGCTCCAGTGCCCTGATCATCCTCATGGCCTCCTCTGGACTTGTTCCAACAGTTCCATGTCCTTTTTATGTTGAGGACAGCAGCACTGCACACAATACTCCAAGTGAGGTCTCAGGAGAGCAGAGTAGAGGGGCAGGAGCACCTCCCTCGACCTGCTGGTCACGCTCCTTTTGATGCAGCCCAGGATACGGTTGGCTTTCTGGGCTGCAAACACACTGCCGGCTCCTGTTCATTTTCCCATCGACCAACACCCCCAAGTCCTTCCCCGCAGGGCTGCTCTGAATCTCTTCTCTGCCCAAACTGGAGCAGTGCCTGGGATTGCTCCAATCCAGGTGTAGGACCTTGCACTTCTCATGGTTAAACTTCATCAGGTTGGCATCAGCCCACCTCACAAGCATGTCAAGGTCCCTCTGGATGGCATTCCTTCCCTCCAACATATCAACCGAACCACACAGCTTGGTGTCATTGGCAAACTTGCTGAGGGTGCACTCAATCACCGACAAAGATGTTGAACAAGGCTGGTCCCAACACCGATCCCTGGGGGACACCACTCGTTACTGGTCTCCAGCTGGACATTGAGCCATTGACCACAAGGCTTTGCGTGCTGCCATCCAGACAGTTCTTTATCCACCGAGTGGTCCACCTATCAAATTGATGTCTCTCCAATTTAGAGACAAGGATGTCATGTGGGACAGTGTCGAAAGCTTTGCACAAGTTCAGGTAGATGACATCAACTGCTCTACCCCTGTCCATCAGTTCCATAGCCCCATCATAGAAGGCCACCAGATTGGTCAGGCAGGATTTCCCCTTAGTGAAGCCATGCTGGCTGTCACCAAGCACCTTGTTGTTTTTCATGTGCCTTAGCATGCCTTCCAGGAGAATCCGCTCCAAGATTTTGCCAGGCACAGAGGTGAGACTGACTGGTCTGTAATTCCCTGGCTCATCCATTTTTCCCTTCTTAAAAATGGGGGTTATATTTCCCTTTTTCCGGTCATCGGGAACTTCACCTGACTGCCATGGTTTTTCAAATATGATGGACAGTGGCTTAGCAACTTCATTTGCAGCTCCTTCAGGACCCGCGGATGGATTTCATCAGGTCCCATGGACTTGTATACATTCAGGTTCCTAAGATGGTCTCGAACCAGATCCTCTCCTACAGTGGGCCCAGGGTCTTCATTCTCACTGTGCCTACGTCTGCCTTCCAAGACTTGGGTGGTGTGGTCAGAGCATTTGCCGGTGAAGACTGAGGCAAAGAAGTCATTAAGAACCTCAGCCTTCTCCAAATCCAGGATAGCCAGTTCTCCCGATAGCTTCCAGAGAGGGCCCACGTTGTCCCTAACCTGTCTTTTATTCGCTATATACCTATAGAATCCCTTCCTGTTATCTTTCACGTCCCTTGCCAAGTTTAATTCTAACTGGGCCCTAGCTTCCTAACCTGGTCCCTAGCTTCCCAGACAACATCCCTGTATTTTTCCCAGGCCACCTGTCCTCGTTTGCACCTTTCATAAGCCTCTTTTTTCCCCTTGAAGTTTCCTCAGCAGCTCCTTTTCCATCCAAGGAGGTCTCCTGGCCCTCCTGCTGAACTTCCTTCTAGTCAGGATGCAACACTCCTGAGCTTGCAGTAGGTCATCCTTGAATATCAACCAACAGCCTTGGGCCCCCCTGCCCTCTGGGGCTATATCCCATGGAACCTTACTGAGCAGGTTCCTGAAGAGGCCAAAGTCTGCTCTCTAAAAAATGTATGGAGCGCTTCTTGTTGTTCATAGGGTCTGCTTGCTCCTTAGAACATCACTATCCAAGTTGGAGGAATAAAGATAAATTTGATGGCACAGACCAGACCACAGACAAGCAATACAGCTCCTGTAAAAAAGGGCAGAAGTGATGAACTTGCTCTAGCCCATTTGCAATGGTGCATTCAGTGGTCCACACTTGCTGTCCTAAGCATTAGAAGACCACAGTGTCCTGCCCATTCAGAACAAGGATTTCAAGGGGCTTTCAGTTAAATTACTTTAAAATTAGTTACCATTTGCATTCCCAGAGATAATTGAATAAATGTGTCTTAGGAATGAGGATGTAACCACTTCACTCCTTCCATTCTGCTTTGTTCTTGCTCTGAAACTATACAGCCTGTTCACCATACTGTTAGGACAAGTGACTGAACAGGAGGAGAAAAAGAACTGCAATAACTGTAGGACTGGATCACACACTCCCTTTGGAAGTGGAAGTGTGGAGAAGACTTCAGAAACAGGCTGCCTGCTTTCACTCTTCCCGGAACAGTACCTTCGCCAATCACTACTGGCACACTGGAGACCTGAACTGTTTCCCAGGGCACCCAGCTCCTGAAATCAGTATGCAGATCACCACTCCAACAACTCAGACAGCAATTTTCTCTCTGCAGTCTAGTCTGTGAAGTAGATTTCAGCACATCTGCAGTAGTGTCTATCTGCTACATAGTTCTGACCTCATTTTTCCCCAAGACAGCTTTTACATCAAGAACCACTGAAAAGCAGTTCTGGTGTCCTCAACATAAAAAGGACATGGAACTGTTAGAACAAGTGCAGAGGAGGGCCACGAGGATGATCAGGGGACTGGAGCACCTCTCGTATGAAGATAGGCTGAGAAAATTGGGGCTGTTCAGCCTGGAGAAGAGAAGGCTGCGTGGAGACCTCATAGCAGCCTTCCAATACCTGAAGGGAGATATAGGGATGCTGGGGAGGGACTCTTCATTAGGGACTGTGGTGAGAGGACAAGGGGTAATGGGTTTAAACTTAAACAGGGGAGGTTTAGATTGGATATGAGGAAGAAATTCTTTACTGTGAGGGTGGTGGGGCCCTGGAATGGGTTGCCCAGGGAAGTTGTGAATGCTTCATCCCTGGCGGCATTCAAGGTGGGGTTGGACATAGCCTTGGATGGCATGGTTTAGTGGGAGGTGTCCCTGCCCATGGCAGGGGGGTTGGAACTCGATGATCTTGAGGTCCTTTCCAACCCTTACTATTCTGTGATTCTATGATTCTATGATTCTATAAAATTCTCTAACACCAAATGCGTGCAATACAAGTTCATGGAAAACTAGACAGCCAGTTGTCCAAATCTGCTGGTTAAGAGTTTCTTCTCACAAAGGAAGAATCATAATAGAAACAAGGAACAAAAGTATTTATAAGTCAGGACATTTACTATATTCACATAGTAAGAGATTCATTTATAACTCTCACTGCCCTTAAAATGGGTATATGAGTGGAAGAGGACAATTCAGTAGGATTGCCAAAATTTGACAGGCCAGTCACTAAAGCTTCAGATTATGTAGTTTGATAGGTTTCTTAAGTGCAACACAGTCAACAGAGGTCATCTGAAATCAAATCTTACTTTCTGCCTTGAACTTAGTCTGATGAACAAGTCTGTTCTAGCATAGCCTTTGCCTGTTGTAGCTGTGGTGTCTTTAAAACCTATCCATGAGAGATATACCAGCATCTGTTCCTAGAGACTTAACTCCCACTTAGTCAGGGCTTAATAGGTTGCAGCTGCACTAATGAGTCAGGAAGGCATCCACTTGGCATCTCTCAGGAGATTCTTGTTCCTGGGAAGAATTCTCACTGCGATACAATAACAAACAAGTCTTGATTGCTGATTTTCCTTGTAGAAAAAGCTCTTTACAGACAGTAAAAATTAAAGAAGACATTTCCTGGTGAGCTCAGGTTTTAGAAATTCCAAAGAGTTACCCAAGTTCTTACGGCGATTGTTTTCTTTAAAATCTGCTCTGTATTAATGAGTTTTGGTTCAGTGAAATGAGAGTGAAACCGTCCAAACATTACAACACATTTATTCAGTATTACTGCAGGTCCTCTGCTGGGAACTGAGCTACAGATAAGGAGTTAAACCAGTAGCTCCTGAACTGGTGTACGTATACCACAGTCTACAGCCACTACAAAATGGTGTGTGCCTCAATGAAGAACAAGAAGCTGCCGTTGCAAATGACAGTGCCCTCAGGATGTCTAAATGCTGCTGATACTTTGTACCATCCACTACTAATGCTGATGGTAGGAAGTTAAAGAAAAAAATCCTGTGGATTATGATCTTTCTTAAAGCACGGAAGAGGTGATCAGTGAATTTCATAATATGGAGCAAGGCTTATTATTTTCTAGTTATCTTCCTGTGGACAAAGTTGTGGCAAAATGTGCAAATTCTACCAAAGAGTGGCAGTGGTGTAACATTCAACGTAAGTTTAGTGGGCAACACTGGACAGAAGGGCCAAAGCTCCAGATACAGAGCAGTGGTAGAGGGCACTGACCAATAACATAACATTTCTGCAACTAAATCAAACTTCTCTGCATGCTCTTTTGTGTGCTGTCACTCTTACTTCTTAGGAGAAGCTTACTGTTTTCTCTTGTACCACGCTGCAGGCATGGAGATCCTTTCCACTTAAGAGTGGCTGCTTTTCTCATCAACATACTCCAAAACATAAATTACTCAGAGCTTAACAAAACTGTGTTTGGGAGAATAATTACAAAGTCAGCATTGCAAAAGTTCGTATGTGAAAACCACAAATTTTTCAGCAGAGAAAATGCAGTGTTACTGTAAAGCTTCAATGTCCTAATCCGGCCTCAAGATCTACTCACCCTAGACAAGAACAAATGGCTCTGGCCAGCCTATTCCAGTGATTAATACTGTAGATAAAAGAATCATAGAATGGTTTGGGTTGGAAAGAACCTTAAGATCATCCAGTTCCAACCCTGTGCCATGGGCCCTCACACTAAACCATGTCACCCAAGGCACTGTCCAACCTGGCCTTGAACACTGCCAGGGATGAAGCACTCACAACTTCCTTTGGCAACCTGTGCCGGCACCTCACCACCCTCACACGAAAGAACTTCTGCCTTAATTCTAACCTGAACTTCCTCTGTTTCAGTTTAAACCCATCACCCCTTGTCCTATCACTACAGTCCCTGATGAAGAGCCCCTCTCTGGCATCCTTGTGGGCCCCCCTCAGATATTGGAAGGCTGCTATGAGGTCACTGTTTTCCCATTCTTTAATTTCACTTGCAAATCTAATACTACAGGTCCAGCTCTCTATAAAGCAGAAAAGATAAAATTCATCAGGGCTACGAACCGCTCAAATGACATTGTGATGAAAATTACGTTAAACAACAGAATTATTATAGAGTACCTGTTAGCATTACCTTTAAACCAGCAAACGCAATATCCTCAATTTTTTCTTGTTCTTAGCTTTCTCAAATGATTTGCATCTCCTGACATCATTCTTGGATTGTTATAGCATGTACCACCTTCTGAACAGAAATGTAACCAAGCTTTGTAATTTAATAAAGGACATTTTAATAAAAGTGGAGCATGAGTTAAAAAACTAGACCTTTGTGCCTCCTTTGGAGCAGAAGTACTTCAGATCAAGTTCTGCAGGCTGCCTCCTAAATCATACCCTATCTCACAGCAGCAGTGCTAAAAGAAAGTTTGGGAAGCAGTCAGCATCACTTATTTTATCCTATTCTGTGTTGTATTCCATATACAGTTCACAGACAACCAAGAAGAGCTGCCTAATCAGCTACCTTTCTTCACTGCTATTCTTTCTGTTGAAGACTCAGTTTAAGTTGCCTTCTCTCCCTTTATTTATAAATTTAAATGAAAATATGTTGGGGTGAAAATCAGTCATTTCTTTATGAGATCTCTGAAGCAATCAACATCAACTTCTTGCCTTGACCATATACTTAAGACTAGCAAAGAGGTTACAGTGTGTAGCTGTGGAAAGACACTGGCAGACTGGCTGACTCACAGTCACCAGACTTGACAATTCTCATGACCAGACATGTTGGTTTCAGGTCTAATTTCTGCTCTTGTTCTCAAACAGGAGATGCTTGAGGCCTCTCTGATCTTCTCACGTCTGTGACTAGCTGTCACTGAAGAGCTTCACATGAAAGAACCCAAAAGCTGTATAGAACACAGAGGTACAGAATACAGCTCTGGAGCTCATACCTCACAGTGTACGTATTCCCTCTGTCTATGGATGTTACTGCTACCAAGCACACTTCATTCTTTCGTAAGACCAGGCATTGTAATTAAGGTGTAAGGAAGGAGGAATTTGACCTTGTGGAAGAAAGCACAAAATATTCTAGCTTTAACCTTGATTACTGGAATAAGAAAGAGATAAAGTTAGCGTAAAATATTGAATTATTTAATTTCAATATGAAACATTGAATACTGAATAATTTATTGCACTGAATCATTTTGATTATGTTTAGAATAACAAGCATGAGAAATTGCATATCTCAACTTTAGTTGTGTAAGTACCTTGAGGTGCTATGTCTAAGGTCTCAGTTTCCTTCCTCATTGCTTTAACAGATTTACCAGAACATGAACTCAGACAAGCACTGTAACAGAAAATTGGCAGAAAATATGTATCACCCTCATGGACATTTTTCTTATATACCCTGGCGATAGAACCGTCAACAGATCACAAGCACCAAAACTTAAAATACTATTAATCCTTTTTTGGACTTTAGATGAGCTCATGAAGTGTGCAGTTGGGAAGCAGGAGACACCAAAGGCATAGAGAATTACTAGAAATGGAAAAGCATAACTACTCAACATTGAAAAGGTGCTTTTCTTACTTCTACATTCTCTCTCTTTTCCCTTTTATTGCAAATACTTGAGTAACTACGCCTGTGTTAGAAAATGGAAAACATGGTGCATTTACTATTAAGGCCTATGATCTTGATACATAACCTCCATTCACAAGTGAAGTATGCACCTACAGCTGCTCCTCGATACAGACCAAGTCACCAAAAAGCTACACACCACTGTGTCTGTACAAATGACATCTCCCACTCCTTGATAACGCCTGCAAAATAGGATGTAGAGATGAACGGGTTCAAACTTAAACAGGGGAAGATTGGATATGAAGAAGAAATTCTTTACTGTAAGGGTGATGAGGCACTGGAATGGGTTGCCCAGGGAAGTTGTGAATGCTTCATCCCTGGCGGCGTTCAAGGTGGGGTTGGACATAGCCTTGGATGGCATAGTTTAGTGGGAGGTGTCCCTGCCCATGGGAGGGGTGTTGGAACTGGATGATCTTAAGGTCCTTTCCAACCCTAACTGTTCTATGATTCTATGATTCTATGAATGTGACTAGAAAACACTGTAAATTAGGTTTGTACATGCCCTGGTGGGTGTTTAGTAGGTTATCCTTTTGCTTTTTTAGCTGTAGCGCATGTATTGGAATTTGGGCAATCTAGTCATGGGGATACAGAAGATTTTAAAGAATTTTCCATTCTGAAGGCTTCACACATGGCTGATGCCAAAGTTCTAAGCAAATAAAGATAGCTCATCCATTAAAGATTAATTATTAAAATAATTTCTTAGGCATAAAGGAAGGGTTTGGTATGTGTTCAGTCCCAACTCTTCTTATTTCCAATTTACTTTCCACTTTATTACAGCAAACAGCAACAGCAGGCATGTGGAAGTGACGCAGCCTCTCAAAGCTATGGGAGGACGCTTCTTGCATATGTTTCTTGGGCAGCTGAACAACCAGAAGACTTCAGCCTAAAAGACCCCATATTTATACACATTTGAGAGGTTGCAAGATGCATATAAATCCTGAAGATCCTGTTATTCTCCCTGAACTTTTATTAGTTTGTATTTGAAATAAAATAGGGCTGCCATCTTTAAATGTTTGAAATCTGTGGGTAGGAAGAGATCACTCATTATATGCAATTTGAACAACTGCCTCCCAGTGAAAACACAGGCACTGGCTGTGACCTTAGGAGTTGTTTGAGACTTTATCAGCTAAGGGTGTGTACTGGCTGGAGTCTTTATTGCTTGGAATGCATTGTCAGTTGACATCATATGATCTTCAAAATCCCTTCCAACCCAAACCATTCCATGATCCTATGATATGGTACCCTATTACGGGTGGATAATTAAACTCAACTGCTCTATTCTCAACCTATTAGATGCAATCTGTAAATAATCACTGGTTTGTTTAAAACCGTTTAGTACAAAACATGTTAGTTTGCTTTATATCAACACATTTTAAATTGGTTTGCCAATATGTACTTTATCTTATGGTCACGATAGCTGTTTGATCACTGAATCACAGACTGGTTTGGAGGGACCTTAAGGGTCATCCAGCTCCAAGCCCCTGCCATGGGCAGGGACACCTTCCACTAGAGCAGCTTGCTCCAAGCCCTGTTCAACCTGGCCTTGAACACTGCCAGGGATGGGGCAGCCACAGCTTCTCTGGGCACCCTGTGCCAGCGCCTCAGCACCCTCACAGGGAAGAGCTTCTGCCTAAGGGCTCATCTCAATCTCCCTTCCAGCAGGTTAAAGCCATTACCACTTTAATGAGATAAAACAAAACAGCAAGAATGGAAATTCCTTCTCCGGATTCTGTGGTCAGAATTATATGAAGCCCCATGAAACACCACTGCAAACCATTGTGGATTGGTCCATGGAGCTTGCTCCAGTGCTTTTCATAGAACGCAAAATGTTGTAAAACTATGTTATCTGGGAGAGCCCTAAGAGGGACAGCGCTGAGCATAAGCACAGATTAGTTTGATTATTTTATTTTAGTACTACCGTGATTGAGCACATTTCTTTTCTTCTTTACAGCTGTGGAAATAAAAATCACAAAGCAATCCAGACTTATTTTCATCCAGGGGAGTAAACCAAGACTGAATTTCCAAGGCCCGGACATCTTCTCTGATTTTCGTTCTGTGTTCCTGGGCAAAAGATGTCAAAAAACACTACAGACAACTCAACTATCAGTCAACCAGCAGTTCTAGGTGTGTTCCTGGGAAGCATTTCACTCATCACTATTGTTATGAATATATTAGTACTATATGCTGTGAAAACTGAGAAGAAGCTGCAAACTGTTGGCAATTTATACATTGTCAGCCTCTCTGTTGCAGATCTGATTGTTGGTTCAGCTGTTATGCCCCTGAACATTGTTTATCTCCTCAATTCTCAGTGGATTCTAGGTTTATCAGCCTGTTTGTTCTGGCTGTCAATGGATTATGTCGCCAGTACTGCATCCATTCTCAATCTCTTCATATTGTGCATTGATCGTTATCGTTCAGTTCAGCAACCACTGAAATATCTCAAGTATAGAACAAAAAGGAGAGCGTCGGTAATGATTTTGGGGGTTTGGTTGCTCTCTTTCATGTGGGTCATTCCAATCCTAGGATGGCATGTTTTTGCTAATGATGGGAAAAGGAAAGTAATCAAAACCAAGTGTGAAACTGAATTCTCTGAAGTCACCTGGTTTAAAGTGTTGACAGCCATTGTGAACTTCTACATACCCTCTATCTTGATGTTGTGGTTCTACTATAAAATATTCAGAGCTGTTAGAAAACACTGCCAACACCGAGAGCTCATCAATGGATCACATCAGTCTGCCTCAGAAAAAAACTCCAAACATCATTGTGAGACGAAGGACAAGCAAAACATTTGCCTCCAAAATCAAATCTTAGATGAGAACTGCCCTTCCAAACACAAACAAAGCTCCCCTCAGCCTGGAAATATGGAGGCAGAGCTTCAGTTCAGTAATCCTGACAAGTCTTCAAAGGCATTCGTTGGCAAGAGTAATAGGAAAGTCCTTAAATGGGGCTGTTTCCCTCTCACTACTGCCCAGCCTGAGTCAGGCCAGGATAAAGCAGGAAAGAAGCATGTGCGTGTAACAGAAGAGAACAAAACTGAAGAGGAGTCTTGCTCACAAGACAGTGACTTAAGTGATGCATCAGATAGCCGGACTTTCAGTGACGAGATACCTAATGAAGAACACTCCAATCCTAACCCTGAAAGAGCTGGCAGTCCTCAGGAAAAGACTGAGAAAAGGGATTTCAAAGGACTGTCTTACCTGAGGAAAACCTGGCAAAGTCTGCACGTGCATTCCAAAACACACACTCAAGGACTGCATGTGAACAGGGAGAGGAAAGCAGCTAAGCAGTTAGGGGTCATAATGGCAGCCTTTATGCTGTGCTGGATTCCCTATTTTGTATTGTTTATGGTAATAGCTTGCCATGGGCATGAAAGTTTTTCACAGTTACACATGTTCACTATATGGCTGGGCTATGTGAACTCCACCTTGAATCCATTCTTGTATCCTCTTTGTAACCAGAATTTCAAGAAGACATTCAAAAAGATCTTTCACATTCACTGATACTGGTCTGATTTTCTTCAGCTTAAAAGCAAGATTTCAACCAACCAAAATGTTCCAGTTTCAAAGACAAACACAACGGGAACGTACACAACTTTGGAAAACTGTAATTGATAAACAAGTGTTAACAAAAGTGGGAAGCATGCATCTAACAGCTTTACACATTCAAAGAGGAACTAATTCATATCAGGAATATGAAAAACTCAGGGGCAATCTCAGAACTGATACACTGCTTACAATTTGATATTACCTCTTTCATCATATAGAACAAAACCAAGATACAACTAGAGATCTTCAGGGGCTATAAATTATTCAGCTACAGCAAAAGAAGAGACAATGTTTCTGCAATTGCCCAAATACCTTTTCTTTTTAAACTTAATTAAGCATGGGAACATTGCTTGTGAAGTGAAATCTGCACGTAGAGGTACTTTGCATAGCCAAAGAAAGAAGCTTCAGCTGTTTAAAAAAATCTATCCTATTTATTTATAGCTTCGATCAAATCATAAACTTTTTGGAAATGTCAAGTCATCCTGTAACCTACTGCACCTCTGGTATTGTGCTTGCTTCATTTAGACCTGTACATGTTAACTTCACTGAAACAAAAACAAACTGGGTTTTATGTCCTAGAAATCTTGCTAAGACTTTCCGACTCAACCCAGTCTCACTGTTTATTCAGGAAGGGTATGCTGCTGTTTCTAGACTCACAGAATGTAGCTGATTATAGACAACATGTGTTTTCTTCTTCCTACAAGCTGGCGTTTAACCTAAGTGTGCAGTGGCACTACTAATCATAGAATCATAGAATCATAGAATAGTAAGGGTTGGAAAGGACCTCAAGATCATCGAGTTCCAACCCCCCTGCCATGGCAGGGACACCTCCCACTAAACCATGCCATCCAAGGCTATGTCCAACCCCGCCTTGAACGCCGCCAGGGATGAAGCATTCACAACCTCCCTGGGCAACCCATTCCAGGGCCCCACCACCCTCACAGTAAAGAATTTCTTCCTCCATACACCCTTATCTTGTAGTAGGCAAACTCTTCTTAATATAATGAAGCAAACTCATGAGCAACAACTCAAGCTTGCAAAACCAAAAATAAAACACATGAACTGTCTTTACCCTTTCTATCCTTTATATTTAATTGCATCTTATGAATCATGCTATAAATGCTGTAACATTTCAAGAGAAACTCACAAAAACAGAATACTCTGTGTTGGAAGTGATCTCAGGAAGATGCCTAAGTACAATCTATAGCTCAAGGCTGGGCCGGCTTTGACATTATGTCATGTTGCTCAGGTCCACAACTTGAACAACAAGCATCTGTAAAACCAGCTTCATCTGGAAAAGCTGAGCACAATGTAGAAATAATGTCCTCACACCCATTTTGTTGTGCTGATGAATTCACCACCTCCTGAATACTATTTTGCTTCTGAAATTGCTCAGTTAGCTTAGCAACAAAGTCCTGATGTAACTGGGACTCCTTCAGCTGAGTACTGTCAAGATTTTGGTGGGATGGGTTGAAGGGATGTTCTACGTAGTATCTTCATTCTCACAAATTTTGGATATAATATACTAACTAAAAGCAAAGTATCATCCTCTGTCAATTTTGTCTGAAATTAAACATCTGAATGTTGATAGTTGTACTTAAAGTATCAAATGTTAAATGGAGCCCTAATATATTTGCATTTCAATAAATTGGAAACATGTTAAAGGAAGAAACTGCAGTCCTTTTTAATGTATCATACAAGGTTCCAAGATTAGCTGACTTTGGTTTCAAGTGCCATGCAGGAAAAACTGCAATTAGGGAACTCAAATCTAGGAGGAAAAATACAGAGACAGAATATAGAGGCAGCAAAATTCATTCCAGAATTAAGATAACTTTGCTATTGCAGAAGCTGCATCTGCTGAAATAGTAAAATACCCCTTCTTTTGGACTACAAAGCAGCATCTTTTGAAGCATATGCTCTAATCCAATGGCCTTTCACAAGCAATTGCTCAGATTTACAGACATTACCACCTTTTTCTCTACTGTGATAACAACAGCAATTCCAGGCGCAGTGCATGGTAATTTAGGTGATCCCAGAGGAAATAAGTCAGCTCCAGTTATCAGTGTAGACTGATAAAACAATCTCGCCCATGGGCTACCAGGGTTATCAAGAAGTCTTATCTTTTCTGACTTTAACATGTATCAATACATGAAACAGCAACTTAAGATCAGTGAAAATTGGTCTAAAAATTATGATGATTATAACAAAGAATACCTCTGGTACAACTGAAGTACAGAACAGCTAAACCTGGGCAAATAAAGCTGCCTGAATATTCTGTAATTTCCCTTCACTTTTCTCCATAATCGTAATCTGTGTTAATAATAAAGACAGAGGAAGTTGTGATTATGGTCTTCTCTGATGTGATACTTATAATAATAAAATAGGAAAATGGGACATTGCCTATTTTAAATTTCCAATTTAACAACATCAAGGTACCTAACAGGGATTATCAGTTTATTTTACTGAATAGGCAATTCAAATGGTTCTGGATGTAAGAGAAGCAGAGGAAAGCGAATTAGGGTAAAGTATGGAGAACCCTACCACCATGTGGGGCCAAGCCTCCTGACAATACTCCAGGTGTGGTTTCCTGTAAAATATTTCCAGTGTTTTCTAGTGAACAAACAAGGTCACAGGACACACACATTTAGGAGAACATAATAAATTCCTTGAAATTTCTTGGAGTTCTACTTTGATTAAGGTGTGGTAAGAACAACCAACTGTTCTGGAGTTTGAGGATTCCGGGTTGAGAGAAACACAAGACAATGAAGACAAATAACTAGTTTATTAATGCATGGAAAATATAGAGGTAAAAAAGATACAGTAAAGGATATCTCCGATGTTTGTTATCTTGCCAACCGCAAGGACCATGTAATGATGATCAGGAAACCAGCTCCAAGAAACATGATCACAGTGAGAGGCGGCAGGCTCAACCTTAGTGGGCATCCCCATGGAGGCAACATTGACCTGGATGATATGAGGTTCTGCCTCTCCCCAATGCATGAGGCTCAGGCTTTTATACTAACAAAAATGCACGCTCATTCTGACGCAGGGGCCAGCCTACTTCAGAAGTGGCCAGCAATATCCAGAAAGGTCTCCAAGGGTCAGGACTTTTACGGAGTTCTGAAGCGGAACTTTCCGCGGAGGAACCCAAGCTGGACTTTCCGAAGAGCAGCCGAAGCAGGACTCTCTGGGGAGGAGCCAAAGAGCACAAACAGCACTTTCTGTCTTTGTGTGTTTCACCACGGACCATTATCTACTGTTCCTGCCACAGCAGCCTAGCTTTTGAGAGGCAGAAAAACACATTCTCACTTATTTTTGTGTCAATGGTGACATCTAGCGGGTAACGACGAGAATTCTGGGCTTGTGCATCAAACACCGTGTATTACGGAGGTCTATTAAATGAGGGGCACAATTAGCAAATAGATCCCACTGTCTAGTCCATGTTTCTTTTCCCACATTATTTTCAGGAAATGCAGCACTCGATAAAGGAAATTAGCGTAGGTGCACATTTTGGCTTCATTCCATCATCTAAAAGGACTCCATCACATTCTCTGTGAGACCACTCTGCGATGCACTTTGTGATAGCATAGTAAATGAAAATGACTGAAAGATTCACTTTAAAAATGTATTTCTAATCTTAAAATATTAATATAGAAGCACCACAGGCACGAGTGAAAAGTTCTAGAGAAAGTCCCACATTCTGCAGATTGCTGTTATCTTCCCACTGCTTAGCAGGCATGCTGGAGTATGAGCCTTCTAACATAGCTGGGGTGGCTTAAGTTCCCAAAAACAAGGTGTAAGAATGCACCTGAAAGTTTCAGTACACGCATTCCACCAGAATGAGAATTACTTCATTTGGAAATGCCATGTTAATACTACGCATACATATTCATTTTTTGTTTGTTCAGGAAGTAAAATGACAAAATAATTTATTTTCATCAGATTATTTGTATGTTGAAGATAAGAAGATAAAAAGAATGATTAATGTTAACACTTTGTGAGAAATACCTCATAAAAATAGTCTACACTCCTGATACCAAGTTCCCAATTAGCTTTAAAAATCAGACATACCTGACACTGAAATAAGTCATCTCTACATGGTCATTTTACAGTCTGAAATAGGAAAATAAAGAGTCAAATGTGAGACGTACACCCTACACATCCACAGACACATGAGCACACACACCAGGCTGCTACAAAACTGTGACCTGAGATTTTCAGCAGCTAAAAAGTGTAAGAGTTCCCAGTGAAACACATGTATGGTTGTGAATGCTCACGGTTCAAAACCACACTGACACCAGGTAAGTCCAACCATGTTTCCATTTTTAACAACATCTGCATCCATTACGATTTTATGCTGTCTACCTAAATATCTTGGGTATGTTTCAATTAAACTATTCCTTACAAGAAATACACAGTACCCATTGCTGCACATGGCATTAAAATGAATGCCTCCTGTGTAATTAAATTGAATGCCTTGAGTAAAGTCAAATGCCTTTTTTTGTGATCTGGCATAACTTAGATTTCCAAACCAACACAGACCTAGGACCTGACCTCAGGTCTCCTACCTGGCAATCTGATTTCCTCCTCACTACACATACATTATACGTCAACTCTGTTCTTTGAGAGGTAACAACTGTTTCTCTGTATCATATCTACCTGGACTTGTGCAAAGCATTTGACACTGTCCTGCATGACATCCTTGTCTCTAAATTGGAGAGATATCAATTTGATAGGTGGACCACTCAGTGGACAAAGAACTAACTGGATGGCTGCATGCAAAGACTTGTGGTCAATGGCTCAATGTCCAGCTGGAGACCAGTAACAAGTGGTGTCCTTCAGGGATTGGTGTTGGGACTGGTCTTGTTCAACATCTTTGTCAGTGACACAGACAGTGGAATTGAGTGCGCTCTCAGCAAGTTTGCCGATGACACCAAGCAGTGTGGTTCAGTTGATACACTGGAGGGAAAGAATGCCATCCAGAGGGACCTTGACACTCTTGTGGGGTGGGCTGATGCCAATCTGACGAAGTTTAACCATGACAATTGCAAGGTCCTACACCTGGGTAGGAGCAATCCCAGGCACAGCTCCAGGTTGGGCAGGGAAGAGATTCAGAGCAGCCCTGCGGAGAAGGACTTGGGGGTGTTGGTTGATGAAAAAATGAACAGGAGCCGGCAGTGTGCGCTTGCAGCCCAGAAAGCCAACTGTATCCTGGGCTGCATCAAAAGGAGCGTGATCAGCAGGTCGAGGGAGGTGATCCTGCCCCTCTACTCTGCTCTCCTGAGACCTCACTTGGAGTATTGTGTGCAGTGCTGGTGTCCTCAACATGAAAAGGACATGGAACTGTTGGAACATGTCCAAAGGAGGGCCACGAGGATGATCAGGGGACTGAAGCACCTCCTGTATGAAGATAGGCTGAAAAAATTGGGGCTGTTCAGCCTGGAGAAGAGAAGGCTGCGTGGAGACCTCATAGCAGCCTTCCTGTATCTGAAGGGGGCTTTTAGGGATGCTGGGGAGGGACTCTTCATGAGGGACTGTAGTGAGAGGACAAGGGGTAACAGGTTTAAACTTAAACACGGGAAGTTTAGATTGGATATGAGGAAGAAATTCTTTACTGTGAGGGTGGTGAGGCACTGGAATGGGTTGCCCAGGGACGTTGTGAATGCTCCATCCCTGGCGGCATTCAAGGCGGGGTTGGACATAGCCTTGGATGGCATGATTTAGTGGGAGGTGTCCCTGCCCATGGGAGGGGGGTTGGAACTGGATGATCTTAAGGTCCTTTCCAAACTTAACTATTCTATGATTCTATATCAAAGTGCTCAAAGGAGAGGCACTGTGCCAGAGAAATCAGTAATGACAGAACAGTTCTGCCAGGTTCTGTTTGTACCTTGTGGTCTTGTTCTCTGAGAATGGTGTGTAAAATTCATTTAAATCCTCAAAAGGAAAGCAATCTATGAACCTAAATGTTACTTTTATCAAACTTTTAACAGAAGCTAAACAAAATAGTTCTGAGAAGTTATCTTCTCCAAAACATGTTCAGCCCATATTCCCTAAGAATGGTTGAGTTTGAATCTGCTTCTATTTTATTCTAATCTTCAATTCTGGGATTATTTTCCCTCTCTGTAGAATTTTGCTTGGGGAAACTGAAAGTCCTACCTATGGAATTATGTGCCAAAACCACCCAACAGTATGTTTCTTGTTTTTAGAGAGCCTGCCTTCTAGTTGATTGCTATTCTCATGTTTATTACAAACACTTTTATTTGCTTAAAGGAAGATGTCACAAGGCAAACCATACCTACAACAATCAATCAACTCCAGCATAAATCTCAGTGCTCATCGGGCTTTGGTGGGCTTTGCCAGAGCCCGCCAGGGCCCCTCCTGCCTTCCATTAGCTTTGTTATAGCCACTTTCCAGAGGATCGAATGCAGTATGTCACAAGTGGCATGCAGTATGAGGAACTGCAGAATTTGAGTACGTAATTCCATTAGATTCAAGTCATAGCATCTCTAGTAAAGTTCCCAAGTTTATTCCAGTTTATTTGTGAAATTCCTGGAAAGTCTATTTGGCCCACGCTCCACAGTAGGTCCTCTATCCAAACATCAGGTATAAATCCGCGTATTTAGCAGCACTGAAGATTTCCTCCAATGCCGCCAGAACAGTTGTATTTATATGACCTTACCTGTGCTCCTCTGGCTGGTGGCTCCTCCGAGGCTTACTCTCAATTTTGCTGGCCATTTCTGTAATCTGGGTGTCACTGCAGCCTTCCGTGCTCCGAAACAAAGGCAGCTCTGGCAAATTTGTTTTCTCTGATAGGTAACTGACATGGACTGCCTAAAGAGGTGATGCTTGTTTTGTAGAAAACACACTTTGTATTCTGGATCTGTGAAAATGGATACGGACTAATCAAGACTTTAGGTTGGAAGGGGCCTCTTGATGCCATCTAGTCCAACCTCCAGCTCAGAGCAGAGATAACATCAAAGTTGGATCATGTTGATGAGAGGTTTGTGCAGTCAAATCCCCAAAGATGGGGATTACAAAGTCTGTCTGGGCACCGATTCCCATCCTTCAGCAGCCACATTAGGCAGATTTTTCTCTATATGTCCATTTGGAACTGTTTTGAGAGCCACCCTTTTCCTTTGTGCTTTTTGCAGTGCATCTCTGAGCACAATCTGCCTCTGTCTTCTCCACTTCAGGCTACTCAAGACGTCCATGAAACGACCTTCAGCCTTGATTTCTCCACACAAAGCAAACCTGGCTCTCCCAGCCCCTCATGCTGTACACAACAACCCCCAGACCACGTTAGTGACCCTTCAGCGGCCTCCACGAGTCCATGCTCCCTCTCTTGTACCAAGGAGGTTGAGAGAAGACAAGGAACCAGGCACCTTGCTCCAGGTGCGGCCGCATGGCTGCTGAGGAGCGGGAAACAGCCACAGCTGGCCAGCCCGGGGTTCCCGCTCACAGCTCGTTCTCACAGGAGATCCCTGAGCACTCTTTCACTACGACAGCAGCGCGCAATGCAAACCGCAGCTCCCCGCGCAGGGAAAGGCGGGTTTTACTGCACACCGCACCCCGTGGTCCCCGCGGAGCGGCCCTCGCCCGCTTGTCACAGCCTGCGGAGACAGGCGGGGTCGGGCTGAGGTAACGCTGAGGTAACGCCGGCGCGCATAGACGCGCAGGCCGCTCCTCCACAGAACTCGGTCTCTCCGTTAAGGCGGGCGGGCGCCTGGGCGCCTGGACGAGCGGACGGGACGGGAGAGCCCCACCCCGTGCTGAGCGAATCGGCCCATGGCGCCTGCGTACCGACGCCCTCCCGGCGCCGGTGCTCTCCCGCCTCCTCCATCACGTGGCCGAGGCAGGGTGACGTCACTTCGCCGTGCCACCGGGCAATGCGGGAAGTGCGGAGCGGGGCTGCCGGTGAGCGGTGGTGCGTGTGCCATGAGGGGGCTGTGCCCAGCCTAGCCCTGGGGCTCCCGTTTCACCCCCGCGCCCCTCGAGGTCTGTGTGTCCCGGGGTCTCGGGTCGCTGGGACTGTCCCCTGCGGGCTCCCGGGCGGGAGCTGCGGCTTCAATCAGGAGCAAATGGGCGGGCGGGGGCCGCGGAGGTGTCCGGGATGAGAGGCGGCCGCGGCGGCGGGGCTGCGCTGAGGCGGGGGCTCGCGGGGCGGGTCATCCCCGCAGCCGCTGGCGGCCTCCTCCTGTCAGTGTGGTTGTGGGAAATGGGGGAGGCTGCCCCGAAAACGGGCTTGGTGACTGACAGCAGCCGAGGGGCAGCTCTGTGGAGGTGTAGTGGGAGGAAATAGTAATTTACTTTGTCACCGAGATGCAGAGGAGATCTTCAAAATGGTGAACACGGGACCACAGTGTAGAAAGTTCTGTAGAAAAGCTATAGGTTTTAGGGAATTATGTGAATTTGGTGTAAAATCTGTAGCTTCATGACAGTTTTAAATGCTGTTAAGCCGCTAATCGTACTTTGTACTGCAGCGTAAGTATGTCTGTCAAGGGGAAGACAAATACTCAAAGTCCCGGCATGTTTTTCATTTAATATGTTTCTCCATTAGATCAGTTTGAAGCGCTTGCAAGCTTCAGAACAAGTGCTAGAACTTGGACAAGGGATAGTGCAGTTCCACTCTGGGTTATGTGTGCTGATCACAGGTGTTAAATGTGCTCCCAGTCAGAGAACTGAGAAGTGCCTGGGGAGTTCTGGTCAGTCTGGTCACTTCACGCACTCAAAGCTGGGTCCTTCTGAAACTCGAGGTTTGATCCACGTATAAAATGTTGGTGACATTTTTTTTTTAGTCTTTATTATTGTATCCTCCTAATGACCGCTATTACTACTTGAGGCTGAATGGGTTCCTTTATGCAAGTTCTACAACATGTATACATTTCATCTTCAGGGTTCTAAATTTAACTGCACAAATTTACCTTAGCTTACCAATCTTGCATTGCGAAAGCATGTAAGTGAATATTAACATCAGAGTACATTAGAGAATCTTCTCAAAAGTGCTAGCACATCAGAGGTGATTTTATGTACTTCTCTGCATACGCATAGCATAGTGAGGCCCCCTGGTTTCATTCAGTTTTACAATAACTCTTTACGTGCACTATTAATGAAAATAACAGGGTGTTAAAATTCATTCCCAGCGGGTGCTTTTTGGGCATGTATTTCCAGTGTTTGTTATGTAGGGGCTGTCAGCTGGCTGCTTGCTATGTAAGTGTTTGACAATACGTGTTAGTGTTGGGTATACCATGTACTTATGTGGGGCCAGGGAGAAGCAAAATGAAAGCTTTACTGTTTGAAAAGTTGAAAAAAAGACTTGAAGAAATTCAAAATGAGTAAACTTTCAGTTAGAATAGAGCTTGCCTTGGCAAGGAAACTAACAACTTTGTGTTTCTTTCTGTTATTAATTTTCTTAATAAGCCTGGAATAGTACCTTCCCAAGCTTCTGACAAAAAGGGGAAGGGAGATGTTAGTGGCTTAATGTTGAGAAGGCAGCTCCTGAACCTTCCAATACAAATTTCAGTGTGAAAGCCTTGGCATCAAATACCATGTAATCTGACTCTCACTGCTACGATCTATGTGGCAAACGATTGTTTGCCTGGTTGATGCTAAGCTTTCTGTGGCATTTAGTTGCAAGCAAAATTTTGTAAGCCTTAAGACCTATGTTGTAGTGAAAGTTTAATGTTTGCTACTACTGCTACATCTTGCACACAGAAAAGAGTTTAAAGTTCACATTGCCACCAATTCCAGCAGCTCTTAAAAATTAAGAAAATAAACAAAAAGGGGGGGGAATGTGACAAGGAAATGCTGTGTTTGCAACATGGCAGTTAAGGCAAGGCATCATGACAAAACCGAAACATTCGGCTTCCACTATGAAAAATATGGAAACCTTCAAACCTATGCCCAGAACTCCACATTCCACAACTTACCAGCAAGTAAGGAAGGCATTTACAGTAGAAGGAGGAGATGAGCTGTATAAACTGAACATAAAAGGCGTAGCTAGATTACACTGAAGGCTTTAAGGAAGTATTGCTTAAGGAAAAGCGTAACTGTGTCTCAGAGAAGAGCTGGCGATTTGGCAGTTATTAAGAAGTTCAGCCCACCTCTTGTTCCCTTCCTCATGCTCCAAAAAGCATGAAATAAAAGCATGTAAGCTCTGTTTTTGTTGCACAAGTTACTTCACAGGACAATAAAGTTGAACTGTTCAGTCCAAGCTTCAGAACAGTAAAACTGTAGTGCAATATTTAGGTTGCTCTTTGCTGGCTGTAAGGCTTTTCTTGGGCTCCGTTTCCCTTTGCTAGCTTTGCTTGTTAATTTGTAAAGGCTTTAAGAGTGTTCAGTTCTCACCACAGGCTGAGAGTGAAGACCTAGCAAAATGAAATGTTAGTATTCTAAATAATAGGAGAAATCATGGAATGGCTGTCAGGAAATCAAATCCTTCTATGCAGCTTGGCTGAACAGAACATGTACTTGCCTTTCATAATTTTACACACAAGAAGTTGGAAGGACTTTGCTTGGTCCTTTGAAATGACCCCTGATCAATGATTTTAAAAATTTAAGTTAGACATGCAGAAGAGTAAGGCTTTCTACACTTTAACCCAACAAAATGTATTAAAATGAAGCTTTTTGAGTAGTTGTGAGTAGTATAGTCAATTGGGTAATACTTACCAGGTGTATCTCCTTTTACAGCACTCCATTTAACAGCAGTCATTAACTAAAATCATGGCAGCTGCCAGTAGCAAGGTGCACCAGCCTGTAGATCCTGAAATCTCAAAGCTGCAGTTTGCTCCCTTCAGTAGCGCCTTGGATGCAGGATTCTGGCATGAGTTAACCCAGAAGAAACTCAATGAGTACCGATTGGATGAGACCCCCAAAGTTATCAAAGGATACTACTACAATGGTAGGTAGAAATGGAACATCCTGCTTAGTAGTTTGGGTTTCTCCTGTCATTCTTCTAAGTATTTGATATTTTGCTTGTAAGTATTACACATTTTGCTGAAAGGTTAGAAAACACAGCTGGGTGAGCTGTGAATTCTGATGTGTCTGTGGGTAATTTATAACTTACCTAAATTTCCCTCTTTTTCTTAAAGTATTTCAGTTTAAAAGAAGCATGTTACTGCTTTTTGTCTAGGTGATCCTTTGGGTTTGCCAGCTCGCTTGACACTGGAGTTTAGTGCCTTTGATATGTAAGTACGTACCATGGTTTACCTTAATTTGCACATGAAGATGCTAATATAACTGAGATAGGAACAGATATCTTTGTAGTTAGTGTTGTGTTTGGTTTATATGGGTGGATTATAAAGTTGTAAATCACTCAAATGACTTTCTCTGCCTTGCTTGGCAAGGATGCTGGGAGCCTAGAGAGGCTTTGTGCATTTTGGCATAATTTCTCAGGAGATATTCCATTAATTGTTATGTAAAAGCTTTTAGGTACAATACTGAAAGTGTATGCAGCAAAGAGATTGGAAGAAAGCTGTGACATTGGAACAGGAATTTCAGGTTAGGAGAAAATGGATGGTACCATGGTATTTGAACTCTCAGATGCTATGATGGACATCAGATTATGAAAAGTCAATTTATGTTGTGTTTAATTACCTGTGGTAATTTTCTGTACTTCTGTTTCTGTACTTTAGGCAGTCACTTTAGACAATCATGAGGAGTTCCCTTTCGGCTTTCTAAAGTTTGGAAACTGCATCAGGAGTATTTATTATTTATCTTTAATATTTGCTGTATTTGAGTTTTAGCAGTGGTCAGAAATATATCGGTTTAGGAGAATGCTGTTAAAGGAGTCAATTAAATCAATCAGATCTATAAATTAAGAGAATATTTTAACCTAATTTACATTCAAAAAGGGAGGGAAAATACATACTGTGTTTCCAAACAGCTTCTTCAGCTGATAATGTTTCAAACTCTAAAAGTTACTCAATCTTTTGTCTGTAGGCTTCCTTTGGTATGTTTTTTAACCATGAAATTTTTACTGAACATCTCTTTATGTGAATAAAATACATCTCAAGTTCAGTCTGGATTATTTTTTTTCTTAGTGAAAAATCCCATTTGTCATGGATAGTTTATATTTGATGAGAATTTAAAAATCTTCAATCTGTGATTTAATGCCACCTTGTTCAGAGAAAACATAGATGCCTGATGTATTTTTGAAGTCATAATGTAGCTATGTATTTACATGGGTTATTATACCAAACCATGTTCAATAAAGCATTACGGTTATACAAATGTTTTCATTAGAACTGTTGTTTACTTTTTTGCTACTGTGCCTCATCATTTGATAATGTCAGGGCAACTTTACGCCATGAAATAGCTACTACCACTGATAGGTTTTTTTCTTTTATTCAGGAATGCTTCAACACCAGCACGTTGCTGTCCTGCTTTTGGGACATTGTATAATACCAATACTTTTGAGACTTTCAAATCCTGTGATAAGAAGTTACTTCTGGAAAAAGAAGCAAATGAGGTAAGATTAAAACTACAATGAACTGGTAAAAAGAACTTGGAAATAAGCAGTGAAGTGCTTTATAGTCTCTGCCTCAAATATTGAAGATACTGTCCCTACTCACCCATACAGTAGCCTCAGGATTTAACTTACTCTGGAGGGAATAATTTGATGTTTGCTTTTCACTGATCTTGTACAAGAGACTAGAAAGTAGTTAATTATTCTTGGAGACTTCATTCAGTGTTCTACTAGGCCACATTTTAAGCTAAACAGTGCCATTTGAATTCCGGAGAGTGTGTTTTTAGCATTTGTTTTGACACCCAGAAACCAGCAAATGCTTAGTTTTAACTTTAGGTTACTGCAGTACATCTGTGTAACAAAGTGATGGGAAGCTCCAAGGGGGCAGGAAGACTGACCTAAAGCGAGGAAAACATGGCTGTCAAAGGAAGGGACTAGTCTGCTTACATTGTAACCAAATTAAATGTCCTGGCTTGGTGAGAGGTGAAAGTCAAACTAAGGCAACATTTTTTCATTCTGAGACACTTTGTTTTGACCAGTCCTTGACTCCTTTGATTAGGTTAAATAACTTCTTGTCTCACCAAGGTGAAATGGACTGCCTTCTTCTAAGTCTTCATTTTTCAGTTGAGTTTCTAAGGACGTTATTCAAATTTCTGGTATCTATAGATCACATGAATGAAAAAGATGAAAACACCATAAAAGGCTGTATTAATACCACAGTATGTTCTGTAGGTGCTAGTGTTAGTATCGCATATACCTGAGGGACTGTTCCTGATGAGATTGGTTTTGTTTTGCTGATATTCCATGCTTGATACATGAACTAATGCTCCTTTTGTTCCCTAGCTGCCATATTTTTTTGTGTTGCAGAGTTCATGTTTATGTTTTACCTTTAGAATCCTTCTAGCGTAGATAGTAGGGTGGCTGAGATCCATTAGGGGAAGATCAGAGTGTGTTACAGGGAATGTCAATTCAGTGTTTTAAAAGTAGCTGGAAGAGTTAAAGGTTTCAGCAACTGTTCTCATCCTACTTCTGTTTTGTTTCTCTGCCCTTTTTCTTCCGTCTTGTCCCCACAATCACGACAGATATGGGAATCAATAAAATCTGGAGCTGCTCTGGAAAACCCTATGCTCTTGAACAGGTTCCTGCTGCTGACATTCGCAGTGAGTAAAGATAATGTCTCATATTGAGAGTGTTGCAGTGGAAATGATGAAGTAGGTTCTTCTGAAATGCTATGTTAGTATTAGCATGTGATGTTATCAGGATCATTCTCGGACATCTTAAAATGTCTGAAAACATTTAAAAACGCCCTAAAAAGCCATTCTTATATACATATACAAAATATTTTAGGATGAATCCTTTAGAAAATGCTGTTGCCATCTCATTGTTTTCTACAAATGTATCAGATTATCTGATGGGCTTAGAGTTATTAGTGAAAGTAGAACAACTGTTTCATGTTTAACAACTTGAAAGTTTCAATCAATAATGCTCTAGGTAACAAAGCTTGAGGTAGTTTATGCACATTAGCTGTTTAAGTCTGAAATAAAAACATAGAGAAGGGTAAGTCTTCTAGTATTTTTTATTGTTTTCTAAAGTCATGATGCAGTGCCTTATGAAGTGCCTTATGAGAACTGTGGTTGATATGGTTAGTATCACCAACCATCAGTGTTATGATCAGTATTCAAAACCAATATTTACTTTGATTGATGTCTTTATTGTCTAATTTTCCTTTTTTTTTTTTTTTTTTCCTAGGATTTGAAAAAGTACCACTTTTATTACTGGTTTTGCTACCCTGCTCTCTGCTTCCCTGATGGAATCCATATAGTTCAGAAACCAGTGTGTCTTGGTAACAGATTCCCATTAAATCAGGTATTCAAAATACTAGATGTTGTGAGTCTGTAACACTAAGAAGTTTTCTGGACTGTAAAAATTAATATTTTTGTTAGCATATACTGAGTTAACCTGAGAATCTAATTTCTTTTAAAATCCTCACTTTTTTTATTTCCATGTAGTAGTTTTATTCACCTGTTTTTACATTATTGTATAAAATCTCTCAGCTTAATATCCCTTCAGCTGTATTGATTTGTGGCAAACTAATTCTTGAAGAGGTAGCTTTGTAAATTTTCATTTTTATATACAACTTATTGAATATATGGGTTTTGAAACTCGTCTTTTTAGGAAACTTTATTAAAAGGGCATCCCCTAGCAGAGCTAAGTCATGAGCAATTACAAGATTGTTAATAAAACACATGGTTGGACAAGAAAAAGAAGTGGATAAGGAATATTACTTTTTTCTAGGAGAAAAGTTAGCAAATTTTTGCTGTTTCTTTCATATTACAATGCAAAAAGATAAAAAAAAGGCACATGTTTGCTCACATATGCCTTTCTGCTTTGCATAACCTTTAATGTCTTTTTAATGGCATAATAATCAATAAGAAGCAGCTTGGGATTTCTCAGTGAAGAATACTTAGTTCCCTTCTTTTCAGAAGACCCTCATTCTGTAGTAATAATTAGTGCAAAAATACCTGGCATGATCCAAAGAGAGTTTCAACTAAGCACTGAAAATACATGTAATAGATCGAGTGAGTCTCAGTCCCTGTGCTAAAAATAAAGGGTCAGATTTACCTACTCACAAAGCTACTGCGGTTATCAGAGTAAGATTTTTACCTTAGTACAATTTCTGTTGGTAGCTCAGTTTGCAGCAGTGATAATGCTCTGGTTTAAATTTGCATTGACACATGCTCTTTTAGCAGCTGAATTTTTGATCCATGGGTATTGTGGTCATAATGGGCTTTACAGCTTCTGTATCAGCTACATTCTAAGATGGAGTGAGCTACCCTTCCCAGATCACAGAATCCCAGAATGATCAGGGTTGGAAGGGACCTTAAAGATCATCGGATTCCTTCCACTGCTAAAACACTCTCTGTGGTTCTTTATAATTAAAACTGTTGATTACAGTTGGCATTTTGCTTTTAGATTCAAGCGCTTCAGAAAGCCTATGACGAACTTTGCCAGAAAGAGGGGGTTACAGCCTTGCCTTATTTTTTAATCAAGTATCATGACAATTCGGTTGAGATATCTCTACTGAAAAAGTGGGATGGTTTCTTCCAAGACCAAGGGGGAAAGGTAATGAGAATTTTATGTCTTTTTATAACCTAAAAATGTTTAATTTACAAATGGTTTGGAAAATGTTTGAAAAAGCTGTGGCAAACGCTTGGCTGAAATCTGGTGTCACAACATAGTAAACATTTGCAAATACATAAAAGATGTCTGTGGGCCTTCTCTGTCCAGCAGTTTTGTATTAAAAAGGCCAGAAAAGTTGTACTGTGAACTGAATATCAGTATGGATAGATGAATTCTCATTTAGAGCAATTTCATTTGCAGGTGACAGTTGGAGTTTATGATCCATGTAACTTATCCCAGTACCCGGGATGGCCACTGAGAAATTTCCTGATCCTGGCAGCCCACAAATGGTATCTATTTAATTTTTTTTCCCACAAAGATTGTTTATGGTTGACATCAAATTAGCATTGCTCCCACTCATGGTACTTTACTGGTATCACCCACCTGAGATTTAACTTTCAACATTTTAACTTACCTTTGATGGTTCGGATTTTGCATATTATTCTGTTTTTTTACTTCTGTCGTTCACAAGTTCCTATTATTCCTAATCCTGACATCCATGCATTTACCTGGAAATGTTTCAGACCCTGCCAATCCCTTATAGCTGTTTCAGAAAATGGCACAATATCAAGAATGAGAAGGATCTTGCTTGTGTTGTGGCAGGGTACATCATGTCACCTGATGTGTGCTCTAGTGCTTCAATGCTTTTGATTCTGCTAAATGCTGTTTGTCTGGAAGCATTGTATAAAGGATAGAGGGCAGTCAGTGTCATTTCTTTGGAGCTATTTCACAACAAACTAGTCATTTTCACATCCTAAGCAATTGTTTTCTTAATTCCTGATAAGCAAACCAGTGTTCCAGTACTAACAGAAAAAAACTTATTCAGAATCTGCACTGAGTCTGTGGGAAATAGTGAAAAAGAAGTCCCTTTCCTACTGAAGAAGTTACATGTGTCTCTCTCTGTCTTTTCTTTTTTAATGGTAGGGGCAGCCTTCTCCAGTCATTAGAAGTGCTCTGCTTCAGAGATAGGACCATGCAGGGGGTGAGAGACATAACACACAGCATTATCTTTGAAATCAAACTTCCAGAGAGGGCCCTTGGCCCAGGTAAGACATTTTAAAAAAATTCTTTCAATTGTTTTTTCTCCCTCCTCAATCACTGTGAAGATGGAAAAAACAAATGGGTACTAAGTCATTGCTTATGCGGAGGTATTTCAAATGGATTTGAAATTGTTCGAATTTCTGTTAAGTATCTTCAAAGGAAATAACTTATTCTTAAAAAAAAACCCCACCATATTCTAGTAATTTTTTCCTCCTTCAATTGTGTTTCTAATTTACAAAAGAAGAAAAGTCCTTCTGGTGTCATATGAAACACAAACTCAGGCAATTAGCAAGTAGTTTCTTTCTTGTCAAATTTGTGTGCAGTCCCTCAACTAGAGAAGATGCATATGCTAGTGAATTTGTGTTGCAAACTTTCTGTAGATGTCTAAAATGGTAGAAGCCTGCTATAGCATGGAATTGTTAGTTCAATCCCATAGTGAGGTAGGCAGATGTATTTTAAAGCAATAAACTTGTAACATCAGGAAATAATCTCAAACTTTATGGATACAGGGCAGCATCACAAAACTCCTCTGCCTCATCCAAGAAGTTCTGAATGCTTTAGATCTCATCCTTGCGAATTATTTAATTATTCCCGTATGAAGATAGGCTGAGAAAATTGGGGCTGTTCAGCCTGGAGAAGAGAAGGCTGCGTGGAGACCTCATAGCAGCCTTCCAATACCTGAAGGGGGCCTATAGGGATGCTGGGGAGGGACTCTTCATGAGGGACTGTAGTGAGAGGACAAGGGGTAACAGGTTCAAACTTAAACAGAGGAAGTTTAGATTGGATATGAGGAAGAAATTCTTTACTGTAAGGGTGATGAGTCCCTGGAATGGGTTGCCCAGGGAAGTTGTGAATGCTTCATCCCTGGCGGCATTCAAAGCGGGCTTGGACATAGCCTTGGATGGCATGGTTTAGTGGGTGGTGTCCCTGCCCATGGGAGGGGGGTTGGAACTGGATGATCTTAAGGTCCTTTCCAACCTTAACTATTCTATGATTCTACGATTACAGAATTAGGGTATATAATTCTATACTGAATTTACAGGGAACATGAAGATGATTGAACTTGGCAAAATTTATGAAGTTCCAAATGCTGATCTTCCTTAGTTTTAAACATAGCAGTGCATTTGACATTAAACATGCAGAGGCTTGATGAGTGTCATGGTTTAAGCCCAGCCAGGAGCAGGGGGAGGAAGTGGGTGGAGCGAGCAAGTGGCTGTGTGGTTCTGAGTTGCCGGCTGGGCTTAAACCACGACAATGAGGAGTGGTGCCATCTCTGTCCAGGGTTTGAAGAAAGCTGGACAGGCAAAAGCAGCACACTGGGCACCTGAACATAAAGCACTTATCCAAGAAGCAGTGCTTATAGTTGATATAAAGCAGCAAAATATGTATTGTAACATATGCTAGGTGTTAAGGTACAGATGATTTACTTACAGGTTCAGAACCTGTGGAATTTTTTTCCAACAGGATTAAATAAAAAAAAACCAAACTTTTTTCTATCCTGTGATATTAAAATTTCCATTTTTCTTCTTTCCCCCCCCTTTTTTTTTTTTTACCAAAAAAAATGTATCAAATTAGATTGTCCAAAAGCTGTTGGATGGGAGAAAAACCAAAAGGGAGGGATGGGTCCAAGGATGGTGAATCTCAGTGAATGCATGGATCCAAAAAGGTTTGTTCATTGTTTTTTATATTTCTGTTGTTTTCCTTACTTGGGTTTAAGCCATTAGCAAGTTGAAATATGAAATGCAAGGGTTATCTGTCTCTGTTAGGTAATAATCTACAGGAACATATAAACTGTATATTGTTTCGATAGTCCAGTTGGGGAAAAAGGCTTTAATAGATCAGAGTGCTCTGAATGCAGCAGAAATGTTTGCAGTTTTTGACTCTAGCTCAAAATTTCAAGTGCATTATATTTAAAACAGAGTGGATGTAGGTCACAGCGTTACAAGCGTGTGGGTTTCATTGAATTCTATAACCTGCAGATTATTAATCAAAATAAGCATGGAGAAAAGTTCAGCCTTTGTCAGAGTGTAACAGGAAAGAGCTCAGGAAACACAACAGTAATTTTTGTCATCGTGCACGTAATGTGTGGGAAATGGCTTGAAAACAGACTAAGCTCTACAGCCTCTTGGCTCATCTGCTTTCACTGACTTTGAAAAACTGCAGGAGCATCGTGATCTAATGATTTAGGTTAACATAGTTCACCTATCAAGGTCAGACATTTTTGTCTTGCAGTTGTGGCAATTCAGAGTATGTTCATAGACATTAGAGAAGGTTCATATGAGGGCTCTTAATTCTTTAAGTAAATGTAATGTGACCTCTATTTCTGTGTGTGCTCTCTTCTCTTAATTCCCATGGAGACATGTTGGTAATATGCCAACCTTGGCAACTGCAATCTTAAATCCTTGTTAAACAGACAATTTACTGCACACTGCAATTTTTCTTTGTGATATATAAAGGAAAGAAACCATTAGGAATCTAAGAACTGTGATGACCTGACTTGAGAGTTTTAACACCCTGTGTTCTGATGAATATAAAAACCTGACTCTAGGTTGAGCATGGATTTCCTACCTCATTTTCCTTCTAAATTTTCCCCAGAGAAGATTGCCCACATTCTTTAGGGATTAGTGTGGTATTTAATGTTAAGGACAGATATAACTGAATACAGAAACCAGATAATTTAAAAAAGAAATGAAAGTTTATGGACAAATGGTCTGTGTCTTATCACTCAGCTTGACAGGAATTTTGGCCAAGGTGCTGGTTTTATTTTCATGCTTGCATCCATTTTGTTGCCAAGATTTGAATTTTGGATTATTACATTTTTGAGAAGCCCTTACAAACATGTTCCGATTCCTAAGGAAGTATGTGGCTTTAGTAGACTTCTACACCAAGCCCAGAGTAGCCAGCTGGCACACTCCTGTATGCTCTAGCTTTTGAAAGAGAATGTTTTCTTAGCAGAATTTCCTGGTTAATAACCATCTTGTCAAATGTCTGCAAACTGATTGGTTTGTTTGTTTGTTTTTAAGCTTCTACTGTCTTTTTACTTGTTTCAGTAGTGATTTACTCTTCTGTTTTAAAGCAGCATAGTCACAGCTTTTATAAGCAAAGTTCATTAGCAGTGTTCTGCCGACATGTTGTTTACAAGGAACCATTTGTGTGTTTACATAGAATTGACTTTCAGCATCTTCTCTTTGCGTTTTTCCTGTGTAGGTGATAGCCAGAATGGCTATGTTTTTATGGGTAGGACTCTCAAGAACATGCTGTATGTGTCACAAGAACAAGCAGTATAAAAAAATGCCTTTTCCTCATCTCCTTTACCTATACCTTATTATTATGTGGAAGTATGCTTCTCGGACTTTGGTTTTTCGTATTACCTATATATCGAATTGTTGAATTCTTTCTCTCCTTAAAAAAAAAAAAGTATTGAACTGCTTGAGTTGGAATAGAAGTAATTGCTTTGTCGCAGAAAGACGAGAACATTCAGAAGTGTGTTGCTCTTTTTCATGTTATAGGTTAGCAGAATCATCAGTGGATCTGAATTTGAAATTGATGTGCTGGAGGTTGGTGCCTACTCTTGATTTGGAAAAAATTGTGTCTGCCAAATGTCTGCTGCTAGGAGCTGGTACACTAGGTTGTAGTGTTGCAAGGACCTTGATGGTAAGTCCTGAGTTAACTTAAAACTAATCTGCTGTTTCTCATAAATTCTGTATGATTTTTTGGGGGGTTTTTTTGAGCAGCTGCCATGGAATATGAGAGAAAAGTTGAATTCCTTTGTATTAAAATAGACAAAATTCATATTAATTGATACTATGAATTGCAGGGAAGAGGCAAGATCTGTAGCCAATAGAAATAAACTCTGCTAATAGCAGGACAGTAGATAGTAAGAGAACCTGAACAGAATAGTAATCTATTTTAAATTTACATAAAAAAGATTGAACAAGAAATTCTGGAACAAGTTAATGAGCAAATTCACAGTGAAGCACTTGTAAATATCAGCACAGTTACTTACTACTTTTCTATAGGGTTTTGAAGGGTTACTGTTATATAACGTATTCATACAGACCAAGTTTTCTGTTTGGTTGTTTCAGTGCAAGAACAAGGTTGCTGCTTTGAGTACATTCAAAAGCTTTTATAGCTTGGTCTTTCTAGAAAAATTGGACTAAACTCTTTTTGAGTTCCTGGCATTACTCAAAAGTATACACAAAAGCCCATTGTACTTCTTGTCATTTAAATTACTTTCTTGTTTAGGGTTGGGGAGTCAGGAAGATTACATTTGTGGACAATGCAAAGATCTCTTATTCCAACCCAGTGCGACAACCACTGTACGAGTTCGAAGATTGTCTTAGTGGGGGGAAGGCCAAGGCACTTGCAGCAGCAGACAGACTACAGAAAATCTTCCCAGGAGTGGTAAGATTAGTACTTAAAATGTGTTAACATCTTCCTTGGAAGAGAACCAGTGACTTTAAATGACTACTCCATGTTCTGGTAATTAAGCATTATTATGAGTGGAAAAATACCTGTTAGATGTTATTGAGACAATGTTGTAGCAGTGGAATATAATTAAGGATCACCTGGATAATCTTGTAGCTCGCCGATGGTGAAGTAAACTTTTCCCTGTCTGGTATGTCCTAAGGAACTTTCAGTAATGGCAGCTGTTAATACCATGTTCTCCCTTTCTGCTCTTAAATGTGAGTTTAGACCCATTAGTTGTCTATTATGGAAGCAGAAGGTCTTGAGGGCAGTAATAAATGTATGGTTGAGATTTCCTTTTATCTTTTATGCTCAATATTTGCGTTCTCATTGGAGTTTCTGTTGTGCATTAGAGGCAAATATCTTAATCTTTAACTTCCACAAAAGGGAAGTAGTTTGTAACAGCTTGGAGAAGTGTTGGCCTTTGACCAAGGAACTCTTCTTTTGGGGAGTAATAACTTACTATTAAAATGAAGTAGCTGAAAGGGAACAAGACAAGATGTTGTTTTAGAAGCTTTATGATGAAAGACCCATCAATGGCAGCTTTTATCCTCTTTGACTCCAGGGTTGTGCATCGTATGAACATTAGTCAGTGCTCGTGTTCAAACACACCTGGTTTTCAGTGCTGAAAAAAGTAGATTAAAAATCCCAACTTTGTAAATATTTGCAGTTCTCTACATTTCAGTCTTTGTTTGGGGGAAGAATTGATCTGGCCTGCAATTTCTCTATCATGAAGAAAATCTGTTATGTTCATTTGACATACATGTGATAGAAGTAATTCAGTGGTTTATAGCTTTTGTTTTGGACTTGAGGCTTGGAATTGGTAGCTGTAGTTGCCCAGCTGGCAAAACATATCTTAACCCCTCAGTGTAGTAAGAATGAGTTATGTATACTTACAGTGCAACTCTGTAAGTAAGTTACAAGCAGTGGAATATAGATTGTTATGTTGTTGAGGATGATCAGTGTTGTGAACAGCTTCACAGAATATCATTTCTAAACAATTTCAGGTTTGTTTAGTTTGACCCAAGGATTGCTCTCTGCTTTTGTTCTGTTTTCTTCTGTTGATCTTATGATTGTCATTATTTATTAAAACAGCGTTAGTACTAAGTAGTAACTCAATGAATATTTGAATACCAATGGTCCCTGGTACATAAAAATACTAAATGTTTCACTTTCAGAAATGTATACAAAGAAATCAGAGGAGGCTCTCTGAAAGTTCCTTTAATTGTATTTACCCTTACTGCCCTGTAGTGTTTCTGTCACTTGGAAATTATTAACTATAGAAATACTAAATAGCAGAACAAGCACAGAAAAGAAAGCATCTGTGTGGTATCACCTAGAGCACTAATATGACACTAACTAGGATTTATCACATGATTTCTTGCTTTTTGAGCCTGAGAAAATGAACACAAGAGTTTAGATTGGATATGAGGAAGAAACTCTTTACTGTAAGAGTGGTGAGGCACTGAAATGGGTTGCCCAGGAAAGTTGTGAATGCTCCATCACTGGCGGCATTCAAGGCTGGGTTGGACAGAGCCTTGGGGGTAGCATGGTTTAGTGTGAGGTGTCCCTGCCCATGGCAGGGGGTTGGAACTGGATGATCTTAAGGTCCTTTCCAACCCTGACTCTTCTATGATTCTATGATTAAGAAACAGTAGTTTTAATTGAAAGAAATAAAGCTGTTTGTGAAACCCTGAATGATACAGTTTTGCATGTGTAAAGATCAGAAATTGGTGTCAGGAGTTTTCCTGTTAGAAATAACCAAGGCAGCAAAAGACCAGGCTGTGCTCTGGAGTCTTGAGATTGGGTGAAGCTTTAAACAGTAGTTAGATATAACCTGCAGAAGAGTTTCCAGTAATAAGGGGAACCAGTAACAATGATTTAATGAGCCTGTATCAATTAGTATTAGGGCATTTGGTATACATAGGAAAAAACACAATGTTCCTGTGCAGTAATAGCATATGCAACGTGCAACCCACACTGTGTAGAAGGAATTTTTCCTTTACCATACACCTCAAATATTCTGCATCTACTACTGCTTTCTTAGCAGTGTTATGCATTCTGTTATTTTCTTATGCCATGCATGGGTCACATCTGATCAGCCTTCAGTGGTACTTAAACTTAGTTTCATAGCTTTGTGCACAAATGAGGAAAGCTGTGGCGCAGACCCTGTGTATTCTTATGATAGACTGTTTCTAAAGAATTTTCAGTGAAACTCATTTCTGCAATAACTCATAGAGAAGAGATCTCATGTTTGACCATCAGTAAATATACAGAGAAAGAACATCTTAGCATGAACAGCAATTAATGGGGCTTAACAGTAAAAACTGTTTCAAGCAGTTAATATGCTGACAGCATGCGAGAGGGGTGAGAGTAAGGCAGCAGGCCAAGCACAGGGACCCACAGTCTCTAATTAGCCTGGGTAAGTCTTAGTGCTTTGGAACCATTTGGACAGTGAAGCTGCTGTAACTGGAAATTCTTATAACCCAGCTGACTTTGCTAGACTTCTCAAACTGCAGCTGTGTCTGCGCTGCAGACTGCACTGCTGCTCCTTACCAAACCCCATACTCAGCAGTGGAAATGCCTTTGAATAAAATGATCAGTTGTCTTGCATTTTGAGCCTGCTTCTTTCTCTCGTGCTGAAGAAGTAGCCAAGCTGTCTCTTGCTGTTTGGAAGCCCACAGCCCTTTAAGCCTCTGAGGATCCAAGCAGCAATGCTGGTTCTGAATGTGTTCCTGAATATTTGGGTTTGCATTTCTGTGCAATTCACTGGCAGTCTTATTTCCTTGCTCTGATTTCAGTGCGGGTAGTATTTTGCACACAAAATGCAGTTTCTCCTGGTTGACTTTGAAATGCTTGACTGCTCAATGTGAATTCTTCTTTATTGTTTTTAATTTTACATCCTTTCTAGTTGGAAGAGCAACCACCTCATCATCGCAAACAAAACAAGGAGGAACGCTTTGGCAAGGAGCTTTGATTTATGTCCTTCTACTTCTAAGAATATCATTAGCTGTAGCTTAGAGTTTTACAATAAAAAAGAAGGGAGGACTTGGAAATAGCAGAATTCATGGTTTCACAGCCTTTCACTGCAAGTAGGTAATGCACAGACTAATTTGTGGAGCTGCTGCGGAATTTAACTTCATTGCATCACTTACACAATCATTTCCTGAAGTATTCAGTCAGGGAACTCCAGTGTATTCAGCATTTTATCATCATTTGTTCTATACTGCATTGTGGGCACTTTGTGTAGCTGTTTCCAGTGAAACAATTTACTGATGGCAGCATCTACTGCCCATGGCACAAATGTGACCAGGTTTGTGTATTAAAATCCATTGAGCACAGATACCTTCAAAGTGATGTGAGCCATGGTTTAACCAAAAATGCAGAAAGTGAATAGATATGTGAATAGAAATGAGAGAGATGGCAGCACCATTAATTGCAATATCTTGATGTCTGTTTGCTTTAAACAAAAGCACTGGAGTTTTGAGCACGGCTTTGGTCAGCTGTCAGTCAAGTGGTGAAAAGTGCATCATCTGTTGTGAGTTTTCACATGTCAACATACAGTCCCTTTTTTAATAGAAACATGATTCTAATACTTTGTGGGGTGATAACTAAGTATTTTGGTTTGGGTAATTTAAAATCATTTATTAGTATGAAGGTTCTGGCTGTAAAAGTGTACCTCAGCTGCTTTTGGTAGTGAGCGGTGTCTTTTTCTCATGAGACAGTTAAATTAAAGCCATTAACTTTACTAGATGCGTGTATTCCTACAGCTACAGACACTGGATAGTTTTGTTGTGAATTCTGGGAAGATTTTAGTATTTTACATACCTTGTTACCATATTTCCATGCAAACAGTGTTCAACTTACTTGTTTACTTGTTATTTTGTGGAACAAAAGTCTCCAACAGTGTCAGTTGTACTGATCCGATCAGTCAGCACTTGTATGCAGTACAGGAGCTTGGTAAGTTGTCCATAAATACACTTCTCAAATACAGCATGGATTAAGTTTTGTGTTTCTGCCACAGGTTTTTGGAGGAGATGATGACAATGAAGGTAAAACCTCCTCCAGCAATTACTCAGTGTCTGTGCTGGTGACACAGAGCTGTCCCCAGTGGGGAACAGTGGAGCTGCCTTGTTAACAGCATATTAGATCACTGTGGGCTTCGCATTTTTCCCCTCGGAGGTGGGGGGAAGGAAAGGGAGGGAAAAAAGATGCATCCTTTGGTATGGTTAGGGCAGACCTTACCCAGATTTATTTCTCCAAGTTGCTTTATGTGTCTGTTTCTCTTTATCATCAGGGTATTTATGATGTTTAGAATGTATACTTTACCCTTCTGGTTATTTGGCTCACCTGGATTTAGGAATTGTGCATGTAATTGGTCAATTCAGAAGCACATTCCACCAATCCTTTCCTCTCTTCCCATGTAATTTTATGTGTGGTTCACCTAGCTTTTAAATTTTGGCATTTAAATTCTTAGTTGCTCACTGCACAGTGAGAAGCAGGGAGACTTTGGCAAGGCCTATGCTTCTGTAACCTACATGAAGGATCCATTATTCTCTTAAAACAGATGGCTGACAGATTGTGTTAACGTATTTCCAAATGAGCGAGTCGATTGGTTTGTATGTGCATTGTGTATGTGCTTATTTGGCTCTTCAGCCATTTTCTGCTCAATATGCATTGACCGAATACAGAGTTAGAAGAGGCATATGTTTCTGCAACAGGAGCAAGCTCTTTCAGCATCTGCATAGTGCAAGCCTCAGACATCCAAGCACTGGAGTAAGAAGTCTCATAAGTGATTGTCTCCTAAATCAAATTCACACATGGTGGGTCAAATTACATGAAGATAATTCCAGACTATTGTTGTTCTCATAAAGAATTTAAAACAAAGAGGAGAATCTGTGATACTTTGCATCTTTCTTACAGTAATTGAATGAATATGCAATATCAGGGATGTTAACAGGCTGTAGTTTATATTGTATTTGAAGTGGCTGCATAGATTAGTCCAGGACAAAGGTATTAGATAAGTTTAATAGCATGATCATGATAATATGTAAGATGCTTGCAATTGTAATTGTTTGTAAGCTCTGGGGTTAGGAGCAGTCAGCTATCTCCTTGGGATTTGCCAGACCTAATAAGCCCTCCTGAGAGCCTGGGCTTGTTAGTTCACGCACCAAGCCACCCAAACATGGTTAATCTGCTCTCATGGCCCAAGTTAGTGTGTTTGCGTTGAGCTGTTCTGTTCTGGATAAATAGGGCTGACAGTGATATTTCCTCAGAAACTTTAGCACTGTGCTTTAATGTACAGCACTGATACAGAGATGTAAAGAGTAAATATACCATTCTGCCAAGCAGCAATATAGTCTGTACTCCCCAGTTTTGTATGGAGCATTGCAATAATTCTGTTCAGTCACAAAGTTCTATTTTTAATGTGATATTTTATGTCTGCATCTAGATTTCAGAAGGCTACAATATGAGCATCCCTATGCCAGGCCACCCAGTGAATTTTTCTGAAGTAACAATGGCACAGGCTCGGAAGGATGTGGCTAAACTTGAAGAGCTTATTGATGCTCATGATGTTGTTTTCCTACTAATGGACACTAGAGAGAGTCGATGGCTTCCTGCTGTCATTGCAGCCAGCAAGAGGAAGGTATTGTACCATACCTTGCTAATGTCCTTGTCAATGTGTTTTAACTCATGTGTATCAACTGGCTGTGCCTACCTTAAAGAACTTAATGGGATATTTAAATATTTGGCCAATCTTTTGTGATTGTGCAGAATTTTTTTCTTGTTTTCTGTAGCCTCAAAGACTCTGTAGATGACAAAAAGAGAGTGTTGGAAAAGAGAAAATAGAAACTTTTGTATCACAGAATGATATAGGTTGCAAGAGACTTCTGGAGGAGAGCCGGTCCAATTCCTGTTCAAAATAGGGCCAACATACAGCATGTTGCCCAGGGTCTTGTCTAGTCAGTACCTTTTGAGCATCTCCAACGGTACATATTTCACAGTAATATTAAGAGAAATAATTTCATAGTAAGAGAATCATACTTAGGAGGTCTAAAGACGTTAATAATTGACTGATAGGAGATGTAAGTTGTAGAAACTTATCTGAAACCATGATTTCAAGTTAGATCTCAAAAGTTGAAAATGAGAAAGTGAATTCTAAACTTTAAAAGTATGCTAACACTTTCCTGGTTCAAAGTCACCTGTTGGTTTTTCCTCATTGCCTTATTGGAAAACACACTGTTGTGCTGAACCAATGCATCGAAACTCTGGCCATGACTCTCACCCAGATAGTGTTGAATGCTTCAGCTGTTTCTGTAACTTAGAAGTTGTATCCTCATGTTGCAAACAAAGAAAAATGGAAGGAGCTGCAGTATATCAAATTAAGTTTGTGAATTCTTATATTTAAAGAAGTGTGTAAGGCTTTATGGGTCATACTCTGTGTATGAGATCAGTGAGGCTGTATGCATAAATGCTTCTGTAGTCAAAATGTTTAAAGATCTTTTGTGGTCATTGCATAGACCTGGTGGTATGAACCAGATTGAGAAACAAAGGATAGGATGAACAAACTTTTCCAGGAGAGTAACAAAAGCATATGGGAGATTTTGGGGCTTTTTTCCCTTGTTCTGCAGATCTTACTGAGGGTTAGATATGAATGACAGAGCCTTGACTTCTGTGTGAAGACAGCATGGCATCCAGACTTCTCCTGTGAAAAGAATGTTGTGAATCACACAGGATTCTGGAAGCATCATCTTTCTTCAAATGAATGCAGTGTTGACTATATTCTTATGCTGAAGCATCCAACTTAATTTTCCTGAGCACTTACTTCCCTTGCTACCAGGATCTAGATTTTAGTAAACATCTCAAGTAATCCTGATATGTCTTAACTTGAGTTGTGCAGTTTCATGTTTGCTCAGTTAAGATATCACAGAATCAGAAACTGCAAGTATTAAGCTTTTAATGTGTTGGCTTAACCACAGTGCACATCCTGTGTTTTGGGACATAAATATAATAGTGACATTGCAATTTATTAAGCTGTGAACTTAACACGAGAGTAAAAGACAACCTACCTGTGACAGCTGGTCAGTGCTGTTACTGGATCTTTGCATTTCCTGACTTCTCTGATGTTTCAGCTATGACAACTGTTGTTTCCTAATAGTTGTTAGTTGGTTGTGGTTTCTTTTGCTTGTTATTTCCGAAACAGTTGTGGCGTGGAAAGGGGAGAGAATGCAGGTTTGTGATATTTGCAAACTAGTTTTATCTTATACATTCCCAGTATGTTCCCCTTTCTCATGAAGTTTATGTGCAGATGAACTTCATTAAATTTCCTCTTACAGTCCTTTCCAACCCAAACTGTTCTATGATTCTACGGTTCTACTTTAGGACAGAGGAAAGAGTGGACTACAAGGTTGAAAATGAATATCCAGAAATTATTTGAAATGCCAAGAATGATGATGAAACTCACAAGCTTTTACTTGTCAACATGGCTAATTCTTGATAGCTTCCCTCAGATTCCCTTTTTGCAAGAATTCCTGGCTATAAGAATGAAAAATGACGAACTTGCTGGGCTAGAATTTCCATTCAAAGTATCTGCATATGAAGCAGTATCATGCCTTCCTTTGTGTTTTACTAGTGACCATCACTAATATGTAATTGGGTTTGCATTTTCCTGTATTTAAAGCATTGCCTGTAAACTTGGTTTAAGTTTAAATCTGTTAGTTCAAGTACTGGTTTATGATATTATGGTCATAAACTTCAGATTACTCTAAGCACTTGTCACAAACTGCAGAGAAAGGGAAAAATGACAGTGTAATTGTTCACTGCAGCTGCTTCTGCTCCCCATGTGAGTAAACAGATGCATATGAAGACCATAAGTAATCATTATTCACTTTCCTCACTGAGCAGAGGTTTTCTGGGATGAGAGACTTGGATTTCATTGCTTTGTCACACAGGATTGAACTGAAAAGACTACATATAGAATTTCACATGACATGAGAACTTGCTGTTGTACTTAAAGGCCACCTAGAATATCTGAGCACTTAGAGAATCATATAAGTGATAATAGAGAATATGCAGCACCTTGAAAATAAATTCTGAGCTGGAAGCAGAAGAGGTTTTTCCAATAATGATATTAATCATTGTATGAATATTTGGCCAAATTTGAATACATGGATGTGAGCAGCTTCAGTAATTTCCCTGAGACACTGGATGTGAGTTGATCTAAACCCCGCTTCGGATGTAAACTGTGCATAGGTTTGTGTAACAATTAGAGGAAATCGTTGGTTTGCATCATGTTTCCCTGACAGGCACAGGAAAAGGTAATGGTTTGTGGATTTCTGAAAGACTTTTGTTCTGGTTTTGGTTCTTCTATATGCTCTACAGATGGAATTGTGCACCTCTCGGCCAATCTGTTGTTCATGGCTAGGGTGGTGGCTCGGCAGCTGAGAGGTTGTTCACCCATCTACAGCATGTGGTTTTTTTTGACGTTTACAGTGAATAAAACCTTGAGGCCTTTTTTACCTTCCCATTTTAGCGCACTTAAAATCTGTGGTTCTCTCTCTTTTTGTTAACAGTTGGTCATCAATGCAGCGTTGGGATTTGACACATTTGTCGTTATGAGACACGGACTAAAGAAGCCAAAACAGTCAGAAGCTGGTGATGCATGTTTCAACAACACCACTGGTTCTGCAGATCTTTTGGGGTCGTCACTCTTTTCAAATATCCCTGGCTATAAACTGGGTTGCTACTTCTGCAATGATGTTGTGGCACCAGGGGATGTGAGTAGAACCGTATGCAAATGGTGATTATATATCTCTCTTGTTGTGACTTGATTTTTTTCTTATCACCTTTAAATGGTGTTTCATGAAAGGGTTTGGTTTATGTTGATGTACACAGGATTAAGAAATAGATCATCTTTTATTAGGAAGATCGAAGGCAGATAACTGAAGGTGTTTTGTGTAGCAGGGTGGCTGGTTACTTTTGAGTTACTTTTTTCTTTCCTTTAGAGTTGTCTGTCTTTGTAGTCCACCAGGGATCGGACACTGGACCAGCAGTGCACAGTCAGTCGGCCTGGGTTAGCCATGGTAGCTGGAGCACTTGCAGTGGAATTAATGGTCTCTGTTTTGCAGCATCCAGAAGGGTGAGTCATTTCTGACTGGTGTTCAAAAGGTGCTGTCTGAGAAATAACATCTCTCTAATAAAATCCTTTTGGGAGAAGGAGGAAGTACGTATTGAGTAGAACAGTTCTGTAAGGTGTAATGTTGCCTGTAAGTTAATGTAATGGATAGGTCATTGTATCTACTGTATTAGTGTAATTTAACAGGGTTTGAGAGGACTGATTCATCAAATCTTAAGTTCTTATCTTAGAAATCAGCAGTTTTCTCTCTTTCTAAGTTTAAAAGTATCATAGAATGGTTTGGGTTGGAAAGGACCTTAAGAACATCCAGTTCCAACCCCCCTGCCATGGGCAGGGACACCTCACACTAAACCATGCCACCCCCAAGGCTCTGTCCAACCCAGCCTTGAACGCCGCCAGCGATGGAGCATTCACAACTTTCCTGGGCAACCCATTTCAGTGCCTCACCACCCTTACAGTAAAGAATTTCTTCCTCATATCCAGTCTAAACTTCCCCTGTTTAAGTTTGAACCTGTTACCCGTTGTCCTATGACTACAGTCCCTAATGAAGAGTCCCTCCCCAGCATCCCTATAGGCCCCCTTCATGTATTGGAAGGCTGCTATGAGGTCTCCACGCAGCCTTCTCTTCTCCAGGCTGAACAGCCCCAATGTTCTCAGCCTGTCTTCATACGTAAGGTGCTCCAGTCCCCTGATCATCCTCATGGCCTCCTCTAGACTTGTTCCAACAGTTCCATGTCCTTTTTATGTTGAGGACACCAGAACTGCACACAATACTCCAAGTGAGGTCTCAGGAGAGCAGAGTAGAGGGGCAGGAGCACCTCCCTTGAGCTGCTGGTCACGCTCCTTTTGACGCAGCCCAGGATACGGTTGGCTTTCTGGGCTGTGAGTGCAAAAAGTAGTAAAGTTCTGTAGCTGTTTCAAAAGAAGAAAGTGTTCCTGTAGGTGGATCTTGGCATTCCTTTGCTCAAGAGAGTGTTTCAGTGTAATGAGGAGCTATCCAAATTCCACATGTCACTCTGAAGGGCTTCAAGATAATCCTAATGTTGCGAAATCTAATTTAAAATTAAGTGGGTGTGATCCAGAAATTACTTTGAAATTCTGCAACCTGAAATTTAGGCTTGTTTTCTGTCTTTAAAATCTGTGAAAGGATGGGTGAGTTAGGAATTGGATATGAGTATGTTACAAGTGTCCGAGACTAAGTCTGAAAGGGGGTTTTATATTCCCGTGCTGAATCTTAGTTACTATGAAACAGACTTTCCAGATAGGTTCCTTTCCAGATTCTGAACTGTACACTGTAAAAAAATGTCTGGAAGCTTACTGGAAATTCTGACTGTGTTGTCTTGTTCTCATTTTCCTTCTTGGATTTTTGGCAGTGGTTATGCTGTGGCCAGCAGCAGTGATGATAGAATGAATGAGCCGCCTACTTCTCTTGGACTTGTTCCTCATCAGGTAAATAATTTGAGAGTAAATCCTTTCGTTTAAAAGCTGGGAACTGATATGCAGCAAACATCACAGATTTTGCCTCCTTAACAGAAACATACTGTATGCTGCTTCCGTTCCCCAAAGGACTGACTTTCCGTATTTGTTACAAAATATAGGTACAAAAAAGGAATAAATAAATCACACAAGGTAGTTGTGTTCCTGTTGTTGTCTCTTTTACCTGTGCGCACACAATTCCTGCTGCCTACTTAGCAGGAATTAGTTTGGAGCAGGCAGTATGTGAATAAGGCAGCCTCAAGCTTGCCTGTCCCCCATCAGAGCTGACAGTATGAGCATCTCCAGGTTGCTTGCTTTTTAAATCCCTTCTGACTGAAAAAACCCAAAAATGAGCTCCAGCCAGCTCACAGTTATTACAGTTGTCCAAAATATTCACTATTTCTGTTGCTATGCAGCAGCCTTTATACTTCCACTCAAGCCAAACTCTAGTTTCAAATATGGTAAGGATACAGTTTTTCAAATTGCTGGATAGACTTGGGTGTATTTGTTACATTGGTACAGGCCTTCAAAAACCTGCCTGCTGATCTTATCCCTATAATCCTGTCTCCTGTGATACTATCATTAAAAGTATTCTGTGCCTCTTTCTTTGTGTTGCTGAGTGACTCCGCTTGGATGGTGCCATTGTATAAATAAGTAATTTATTGGTTTCTCTGTGGTATTTTTATATTTCATTGGTTTTGTTGCGGGGGGGTTGTTTTTATTTTTGCACTAAGAATAAATCCTGATTCAGAAAAAGGTAAAGCTACCAATATGTTTTCTTTGCAACATTGAGGTAATCACAGGCTCTGGTCTACATAAAATTAGTCTAATTGTGTTTATAACGTCATGTAGTAGCTTGTGTTTACGTAAGGCTCATCTGATGCAGTGGGGTCCCCCTGGGTTTTCTCTCTCTCCAGTAATTCTGGAGTGTCTCCAGTTCTTTCTTAGGCGTGTGTCTCTCATACCCTGCAAGTTTTTCACCTTGCTACTGTGGGCATTGTCAGCTGCAGGGTTGGTCGGGAATATCCAATTCTTGAGTAGCGTGTTGAGATACCCTCAGTGTGAGGGTCTTGTCCTTGTTGGCACTCACAGTCTGCTCGCCCAAAAGATTCTTGACTCTTCCCATCTTTGGCACTCATCGATAACTTTAACAATGACTGGCAGGTTACTTAATTACAATAAAAAGTGGACTCCCTTATCCTACCAGGTAATCTGTTATTTATTAGTTATCTATTTATTATCAGTTAAAGTTCTAATGCTGTTGTCAGCCAGGCCCAACCTTTGCCAACTGCTGCAGTATATCTGAGTGAGGTTTTTTGACGTTTAATATCTCAATGGGAAGAAGAAGCCAGCTCTAAGTCTTGTTCATTTGCTTTGTTTCAAAATGGTGACTGTGCTCCAGACCTATGGAAAACACATCTGTAATTTGAACTTTCTCATAAAAAGTGATAGTGAAGAAGTTGCTCCCCCCCCAAATTAGAAATATTACATTAGATAGGAATATTTTTAATTAAAAAAATCCCAGTGGAAAAAATCCCAATAACTTTTTAGAGTTTGCTGTTTCTACTGGAAAAATAATGACCTCATCATCAGGACATACATGAACTCTGAGAATTTTAACTGTCCAGTTCTATCTGGTTTGTTTTATAGCCCCGTAATATTCTACCCGCATTACTGTTCTGGTTGGGCTATGCTTTAAATATGATCCATATCAAATATGTATTTTAATCAGAAAACTTTTCATTGAAGAATGGCTCCTGTCAAGCCTATCTCCGTTTTCACATATACGTTTAGTGACTATTATCAATATCTTCTCTTTTAGATATTCTTAGACAAATATGAATGAAAATAGCCATTTTTCTTTTTCAAATACTGTGACATCTAACCCTTTTATAAAAGGGGTCATATAACCCTTTTATAAACCAGTTTCACTGATTTCTCCTAGGAATCACCCATGTGTTTAACTTTACACCATGGCATTTGATTTTGATTGAACTTTGCAATCAGAAAAGTCAAACTCCAGGTGGTGCTGTGCCTCTATTAATGTTTAAATAATGTTGCATTTAGATAATTTGGCCATTGTTTGTATCCAGAAAACCAGCAATATATGTTGAGTATAACTTGACTGCAGGTGTTATTTGGAGTCACTGTCAGAACAGCATTACCCCAGTTATAGATGCCCCTGTTGAAAGACGTCTGTTTGTTGAAAGCATGTCTCCAGTTCATGTCAAACTTTGGACATGTTTTTTGTGGTGGTAAAAGAATTGTAATTTGTTTCATCTTTCAGATCCGTGGGTTTTTATCAAGGTTTGATAACGTTCTTCCAGTCAGCCTGGCCTTTGACAAGTGCACAGCCTGTTCAACAAAAGTAAGTCTGAGTTTGCACTTTATTTATGTGTATACTGAATGGTGTTGCTGTAGGTCAGTCATGGGGGGCTGAGGACTGCTTTGTATTTGACATTTTCTCCTCCTTAAGGGTTGGAATATGTGTTCTCACTTCAGCTGAAGTTCTTTTGCCCTCATACCCTTCTGTTTTAGCTGTCTTCCAAATTTCTTTGGCATCACCTATTAGCATGCTATATCCACATAACAATTAGTCAGCTGAAGAAACCAAGCAGAGTTTAGGACCAACACATTTCTGACAAGTATATCACATAAATACAGTCAATATCTTGTAGCTTTGTAGGAAGGAATAAAATCAGTATCATTTCTAGTTGGTTAAGAAGTAATGTCTGTTGTCCGGTGTATAAATATATCCTTTTTAGTACCATTACAAATCTGCAAAGTTATATAAATTTCTGGTTTATGAGACAAAAGAAGCACATAAAGAACACTTCAGAAAAATAAATTACTTCCATAACATTTCTTTATAGAAAAGCCTGCTTCATTTTGACACTAGTGTTGACAGTCCTGAGTCACCTAATAGCTTTACAGCTGTTGCCTGGATCTGAGCTGTCCTGCCAGAACACTGGGGACTTGGACTTGGAGACCCGTAGCCCACTCGTGGGTCTGTGTGAGGCCTCTTCAGTCTTGGATTGGTTTCCTGTGCTGTGGCTTTGAAAAGTTTTTTCTGGCATATTTTCTCTGTAGTGAGAATTCAAGGAGTTTTGACTGGGATCACGCAGTGTGAAGATGCAGAGGGTTTGACTCATGATTTGGACTGCTTGGGAGTACCATTGGTTTAGTTCACTTTGATGTACCTTGAGACTTACTGCAAGATGTTTTTTCAGTTCTTTTCACTGCACTTGTCCTTTCAAAGAGCTGCAGAAAGCTCTTGAGGCACTAGAATTTGTTCTTTTGAGGACTTTGGCAGTTTCTTTTTCTGCAGAATTGCTTTGATTTCTCTGGGCCATCTGGGTACATTTGACAAGTTTTGAAGGACTATTAATGTCCATTTTCTCCTCAGAAGTTGAAGCACTAGACTTAAAATTGCTGTTATTTTTAGGAACATGTATTTACCCTCTTGAATAGCTGAAAGCTCAGCAGTAGCTAAAGCTTTCTGATGATGGAGCCTGAGAAGTTGAACTGCTAGAACAGGCTTTTTTTTTATCATCTCTAGTAAGGATGTACTGATAAATAAAATCAGTAAAACCATACGTCTATGTAGACAAATTCAATGCAGGTATCAGTTCTTCGTGAGCAAATTATTTCCTCTTGGAGGTCATTTTCCAGAGAGCCCTGTTTTACATAAACAGACTTGATGATTTAATAAAAACTGCCTTGGATTTTAGCAGCTGTGCTATTCCCAGAGAGATCACTTTTCATGTGGTTTGGGTATTCAATTACTTCTGTGCTGAAAAGGTTGCTTCATCGGCGCACGTATTTCCTTACAGTAGAAACACATCCTCTGTTTACTTTGCTAAGTTTCTATTTATTAGCATAAGAGTTTGTCACCCTATATTATCTGCAGATCTGATGCTGATACTTTGAAATGACAAATCCAGTTGCAGTTTAATTGTAGTCTGTATGTTGGTTGTTTTGTTGCTGCTGTTGGTTTTATTTTGAATGCATTGATTTGACATATTTCATCCTGATCTGTGTCAGATTTACTGTAGTTCTAAACTTTTAGCATAGAAGTGGCTTTTCTGACATGATTGAATTTGCTGGTGCCTTATTGATTTTCCTCTTTCTTACATCAGCATTCTCCTTCTTGTCACTATAACTCTTAAAGAATTAGGAGTTTAAGAAGAATCCTGTACATCCTTACACCACCCAGTACACGTGGATGATTTGAGAGAAGCTGCTAATGATCTGCATGTTTAGAGAATAGATTCCATTTCATTTTGACTCATAGTCATGACTTCATTTCTCTGTTTTTGAAGCTGAAGAGCCCAGACATCCAAGCCGGCAGCTATTCCTTACCCAGAGTTGTCCTAAACAGGCTACATGCCAGAGAAGCTTCCTGCAGGGAATTGTTCAGGAATTTTGGGATGGTCATAGCAGTAGGAAACCAGTCTATTTTTGTTCTGGCCCTAATCTTCTTTGTATGATTTCCCCCTCTGTCTTATTCTGGTTCTGCACAAGCACATACTAGAATGGGAAGTATCCCTTTTTAGAGCAAACAGCACTTCACTGCCCTGGCAGTTGAGTAGTGGGTCTTAGGAGCAGCCTAAGCTCTTCTGATGGGAGAGTCCAAGTTCTATAGTATAGGTATTTATTTGTAGTGACTGTTTTCCTTACAGAAGCTGTTAACTAAGCTGTCTGAGTGGTTCTGATCCTCTGATACCTGATCCTTGCAGGCAACTGGCTAAAGCCCTGAAACATGAATGTTAAAGTGTGTATCTATCTTAATGCAAAACTGCCAGTGTTTAGATTGCAGTGCAGGTAATGCTAATTTTCCTGTTGTGCTTCTCCATCCTCTTTATGTGTCATGGAATGAACCGGAAGACCTCATAGGTTCAGAGTTTAATGTCAGAAAAAGATTACTGCAGCTAAGCCACTTGGATATGCAGCTGCCCATTCTGTTTCTACATACTGCTCACAGTCTCTCTTTCCTCCAGAGGCCAGATTTATTGTCCACATGCTAGAAGATAGTTTATTTGCCTCAAAGAGATTTCTTTGCCTCCCCTACTTAATTTGTTCTGATGTTTAATTATCTCCACTATCAAAACAAAAAAGCAGTGTAAGTATCTTTACCAATTTTCAAGTTCTTTTTCAACTTTCTGTTCACTATGCTGAAAAGTAGAGCTCCTGAAGTTGTAGGTTTTTAGCCACTGAGTAATTCTGATGACTTACTTTAGATGTTTTTCAGTGTCATTGCATTTCATAAAGCAGGAGACACTACAGTCAGGAATGGCATTCTAGGCACTATGTTACAGTTTCTGTTTTCAGTCAGGATATTTCCCTACCCTTGCAGATGTTTTCCCTTTTTAACATCCCAGGAATACGTTAAACACTTTTGCTGTGACATTTACCAAGTGCCTGTGTTGCGTAAGTTATTCATTACTATTTCAGTTTGGAAACCTGTTGTCATGTAGATATAACAGTGCTTTTATTGTTCTCATCTGCTAACTGCTTTGCATGCATTTTTGCTTTAAATGGTTCCAATCAGTTATTATAGTAACCTGCACTGTTCAGTAACTTCTTTCAGTTGGGATAACTTTAATTCCAGCAAGACCCTTCATATTTGCCCTACCTGCATTGAGAAAGGACTTTTATGGTTGCATTCTCCCTATAACAGCATATTACATGATCTGTCAAGGAAATTCTTTAATCTTTTTACATTATACACTTCTCAATTCAAGCATGTGTTGATGTTAGAGATGTGTAAATCATGGGGGTGAGAGGAAAGCCTTAGTCTTTCCTGTACTAAACCAAGTGACCTCTTGCACAGCTTGCAGAAATGATGGAGGAAATGGGGTAAATGTTTGTCCTTCAGGAATGAACAGTGCAGCAATGTAAAAGAACGTTTAAAGAGTTATTTCTGTAGCTGTCCTGTAGCGTTCAGTCTACATAATTGAGTTGACTTGCAACTTCCCTTATTTCCTGAATTTGCATATGTTAAAATTAGACACCTCTATGTACAGCGCAGCCTCAGTATTGATGTTGGATGGATTCAGTCAGACTTAAAGAATGCATCATTAATATATTGAGGCATATTTTCAGCATACTGAGTTAAATATAATGCTTTTCTTAAGGTAGCAGAGAAATTTATTTTTTAAGTGACTTACAGAATGTGTCACTTTTTTTTTCCTCTTTGAAAAAAATGCCCTGTTAGCTGGGGGGAGCAGAAGGTGGCATTATCTTGCCCATAGCTTTGTCAATCTTGGGCATACTTCTCTGGATGCAAATTTTAATTCAGTGAGGGAATTTAAATAACTTATTTTCAAAATGAGTTATGGCGAGGCTGGTTTTACTGCTGGCTGCCCGAAAGATAGAACCATAGCATCACAGAATGATTTGGGTTGGAAAGGACCTAAAGATCATCCAGTTCCATCCCCCTGCCACGGGCAGGGACACCTCAACCCTAGACCATGGTGCCCGGGCTCTGTCCAACCTGGCCTTGAACAGTGCCCCCCTGCCCATGGCAGGGGGTTGGAACAGAATGGTCATAAGGCCCTTTCCAATGCAAACCATTCTATGATTCTAAGTAAAAGGATACTAACAGGAGGAAGCTGTGGTGTGTACTCAGGATGCCACATCACACCCTAAGAAATTGTGACCATGGTAATGTGACCATTGTGATGGAATTTTGTTCCCTTAGAGGAGGGCAAATATCATCAAGAACCCCAAGAATCTTAAAAGTATCCTTAACTTTAAACATCCCTCTGTTTTGTGAAGAGAGGAAAGGCTATGGAATCATCAGTATAGTCAGTTTTGTGTGTTGGAGAAGGTGTGGAGGGGTCTGTACAGAACCCCGCTGATTAAATGCTTAAGAAGATTTCTGGAGAGGGAAAGAGGAAAGGAGAAGAAATAACAGAGGATATGCAACACTCTGAAACTTGTTTTATTCCCACTTCCCTTTGCTCTAAAAACTCAGCAGTCTTCTTGTCACTGCTTTTGGTTTCGGAATAGTAAAGTTGCTGGTCTAAGAATCCCTTTCTAGTAACAAGTAACACACTTCTGCCCTTCGGAGAAGAAAACTAATGATTCTGTTATTCTGTATTTCTATCATTTGATGATTTTAAGTGTTTCGTTATGTTTAAATGAAATTGCCTGTTGATGTGCACTGATGTGGCAGAGCACCGTGTTAGATAGCAGAGTCAAAGCTGTGTTGCAGAGAATTCAGAATTCGGTCCAAGAAGCAGCTGGTATGACTGACTGGTCCACGGTATTGACTAGTTTCCTTATCTCCAAGTTAAATGTTATTAAAAGAGGTAAAAACGCATTCCAGTGATTGTTCAGTGATCTTAAAATGGATGCGAGATGCTATTCTAAGCAGTTGTAAGTGGGAGAAAGAATGGTTAGTGAAATCCATCCTAAAGAGAGCTGTTATCTGCACTAAAAGGAAAAGTGAAAAGACACATATAGTATAGTTTCTGCATCATCAGTACAATGAATTTTCACACTTTTAAGTGTCAAGTACTGGGTTTGAGGGGAAGAAGAAACCTGCCATTGTTAAAAACAGTGATTCATGTTTCTGACAGGTTGTATTTTTGTAGTGTTTAAATTAAATCCTGTGGGTCTTGGTGGTTTTGTGGGTTTGTTTCTCAGTATTTCTTCTTCCTTCAATTTTAACTACAGTTAATTAATTTTAGCTACAGTTTAGTAAAAGGCTATCAATCAGTAAGAAAGAGATGGCATGACCACAATTTTCTAGTATTGACATGGTCAATATCTAACTTTGTCTAGAATACCATTTTTACTTCTTCTAATGGCGGCTTTATGCTGCTTTGTCTTCTCTCTGTGAAGCTGTTGTGGAATTTGTTCTGTGTCAGCAAAAACAAACCCAAACTAAAATGCTCTGATTTAAAATATTGCTGACAGGCTCTCACATAAGACTTGCAAAACCAGAAGTGTTGAATACGGAAGTGGATATAAGTAGGAGCATACAGTGTGCAGTGATGGTGTGGCGGTGATGTTCATCCTGCCGCTGCTGAGTGTAGAACCAGTTCAAACCTCATCCTGGAGGTTTCTTTCTGGAACTCCAAAGGCCAGTTGTTGAGATGAATAACTTGTAATTGTTCTTTTTACTTTCATAAGGCTTCTGTGTACTTGCAAGCTGGGCCCTTCTGTTCCCTTATTTATTGTTCAGCTATTCCAAGGGTTCGGTGTATATTCCTCACAGAACACACGGACACGGTGTCTGCCTTGTATGCTTCCAGATTTGTATTTGGAAGCTGAGGAATCACTTTAAGTGGAAAAAAACAAAAGCCCACATGTGTCTGGCTGGAACTTATCCTATTCTTTAATATTAGTGACCAGTAAAAGAGATGTTTAATGTGTTGGCATATTTAGTGCAATAATTGAGGAAGAAGTTTTTGTTCATATCACTTCCACGCAAAGAGGGTAAATGGTCTGAGTACATGTAAGAAAAATTCAAACCAATGTGAAAAATAAAGTCTAAATCACATGAATACAGATTTTCAGGCCAGAATATGGTCCAAAACACTCGTTTGTCAAAGTCATCAGTACAAATAAGTACTTCCCATTGACACAGGGCCGCACTGTGTGCAGTTCACAGTTTCAGCCATAATTCTATCTCTACACGTTAAAAAGGAATGCCAACATGCAACATTACCTATATCTGTGTGTTTGCAGAATTGCTTCTGATTACGAAATTGGAAAAAAAAAAGAAGGAAATAGAGTTAAAGATGGTAAAATAACTGAAACTGATGAAATCCATTAAATACGTGTGGTTTGGGGGAAAATGCTGCTTTTCATCCAGTGCTGTTTTGCATAGGTATTGTGGCATAATAAAATCCTCCCTCTAAAATGGTCTACAGAATCTGGATTTTTGAGCTAGAGATCTGGATTTAGGAACTATTGAGCAGCTGCAGTTTCAGCTGAAGGCAGTGATGGGTTTGGGTGCTTAGTGTCTGGCAGATCTTGCCTTATTGTTGAAGCACTGATGGCAGGGAACAGCTGATGGCAGGATGGAATAAATAACTTCCTATGCAGTACGCAGTCGTTACTGGCTTTTTGCTTGCCGAAGTCAACACATCAGAGATGGCCCACTCCAGTCTTTATAGATCAGCCTGTGGAGAGAGCCAAAATGGTACTGAGTGTGAGACAGCTGCTTTTCTGTGAGAGCAAGTTTCCTTTAGGGAGTGGGGAAGTGACCTTGCTGCACTCCCAGCACTGGGGATTGTCTGTGAAAATGGGTGCTGTTTCTGACTGCTGCTTCAAGGCAAAACTGAGCAGTCAGCACATGGGTAACAAACATGATCCAGCCACAACTTGTCAGTAACCTCCAATGTGACTGGGAAGAAAGTATGGCTTTCTGCAGTTGCTGTACAATAGAGAGTGACTAATGCCAGGATGAACTGGAGCCAAGAATGTTGTAACTGCCAATGAGCTAATCAGCATAAATTTTGGACAGGAAGCAGAATGGGGATAAATAAAGTTGTAAATATCCGTCCAGTGTAAAATGTGGAGTGAGCAAGAGATGGCTGTTAGCTGACTGAAGGATGTACCCATGTATGGAGAGGTCAGGACAGATGATCTAATGATGTTGTCTCCTTGAAACTCTTTTGTTCCTGTATTCCCAGCATCTAAACTAGAGATGTTTATTTTCTTCTACTCTCTTTCTCTCTTATCCCTTGCTTTAACTTCTATTTACTAATGTTTTGAGATGGGGAATGCCTTAAGCTTGTACATTGTCCAGTAGAAAGTCCTTGTATTGACTGTAACCTGCAGATGTCATTTTGTTTAAAATCAGTTGGGAGAAATATTTTAGAAAGGGAAGAGTGGCAAAAATAAAGCTCTCGGGTTTGTCTGTAGTGTTAGCCTATCAAATCAGGGAAAACGGTCACTTGTGCATGCAGCACATCCAGGTTATTGCAGAGGATGCATGCTTGAGAAGACCGTGCTTAAACTTGCATCTCTTACATTTCTAAGAACTCTTCTTTCCTCCTTTTCATTAGTCAAAAGAAGAAACTGGAAAGACCTAAGCTAAAAAAATCTTGTTGAGTCCTTTCAGGGCCTCTTCTTCAGCAAGGTAATAATCCATTTTCTGTCCATTGCAACTCGGAATCAGTGTAAGTAATAGCAACAAACAAAGCACATCTGTATCACTACATTCCTACTCTAAATTAAACCAGCAGTCTGTTTCATTTCTTAAGTGAATTTTCAGCTTTTTGTACCGGGATTACTGAAGGGTTTATACTGATTTGCTTTAATTTTAATGCCGATTATGGGAAAGTATGGAGAAGTTGTGTCTGCAGAGGGTGTTTTAATTATTTGGACATGAGCCGAAAATTTGGACAAGCCCTTTCTTGGCTTGCGTTTTGTAACCTTGCCGCATTTTCAGAATAGCCTTCTTCAGCATGCCCCTGCAATACAGCCTGCCTCACACCGTCGCTTTATGAGCTTGTTCTTTATCACGTCTGAATGCACCGTTCTGAATGACCATTCGTAGACGCGTTTTAGATAACTGGAGTATTGTCAAAAGATGAAGCGTCTTAAAAGTCATCCTTGTGCTCATGTAGCACTGCCACACTTCTCTGTGCCAGTGTCATGAACTGAGTGCCTGAGAAATCCGTGCTCTTCAGAAAAGTTCGGCTTTGTTGCATGCTTTTGCATAAGTGTATTACAGGATCACCTTATTAGGCTTTTCTTTACAACTTTTTAGGACCAAATGGTCATCAAAATCAAGAAATGAATGAAAAGGCAAGGGTCTAGGAGCTGAGGATCTTCTTAAGGAAACCAGAGTTATGGGTTTCGTAACAAAATTGGGAACATGGGCAGTGCTGCCTGTGCAAATGCCTACCCCTAAGATCCCAGTGGCTCACATGCCTCATTGTGTTCTCTTCTCACTTAGAAGGATTCTTCACAGCGTTGTGGTCTTTCACTCAACTTCCTGTTTTAACAGCAGATACATTGAGCTTGAGGAGTTGAACTGGCAAGACTCTCACGTCTTCCTCAAAACTGAATCTGAAATGGTTCTTTCCAACATGCTGACACCCACAGTGGTCTGTTCAGTGTGCCTGTGATGACTGGATAGTTAGCAGTGTGCAATAGTGTATCTAGGCATGTAAAATTCCTGAATGGAAAATTGAATTTGGTGGAGTTTCTGACTCTGTGATGTTTAGTGAAGGTCTGTCCCCTTTGGGGGAAGCCAGGGCGGGGAGGGCAAGTGAGCTGTCTTTTTGGAGTGGGAAGTGTTTAAAGCTGGGAAGAGCATAGAGCACAGCAGCTGCGTTGTTCTGGCGGCAGGCTATACCTGTATGTCTTCTTTAGTGTAAGGAATTCTGGTAGCAGGAATTCCTTATTTTCCTGGGAAGTAAACACCACTGTTTGGAGCTCTGCAGATGCTAACTGCTTAGAAAACAAAAAACTAACTCAAATGGAAGTACTGGGAAAAGATTAAAAACTGTGACAGAAATGAGGCATAAAATGCGAGCCAGTTTCACATCAGTGCCCAGGTTCTTGGGATTTGGAGTTTGGGGGTTTGTATATTGACTTAACCAGAAATTAATTCATGCTATGAAGCAATCCTGGAGCCAGAGTCTTTTTCTGAATGTCTTTCTACCCAGCAATTGAGACTTCTTTGTGCAGAATGCTTTGAAAAGAATCTAACACCAAGGCTGCACATCTGTTTCTTGTTTCTAAACAAGTTCTTTTACTCTAAGCCTCTATTTTTTTTCCTCCTACCATGAGACTTGTTTTATTTTCCTTCAGTAAACAGACAAGAATAAGAAGATTGCTAATAAAGTCGGTCACTGTGTGTCACTTACACAAAATGCTTCAGCAGTACATTAATTTGTCCCTGTTCTGGTTATGTTCATCCACAGTTTCATTTGTTCCATTAAAATGCCATCATGCAAAAAGTTGCTTGTAGCTCTGTAAAATGGAGACTGGAGCTGAACTTATAGCATCATCCTGAGAGGAGATTTACATGTGTCAGGCAAGAGGGTGTTTGTCACAGTGGCAGTGTTTGTCACAGACATGAGCTACAGAAGGCAAATTACTTTGGAATTCCCCTGCTAAGCTCTAGAAAGTGACCCACAAGTGAGAGAAAGATGAGTTCCTTCATCAGTCTGCGTTGCTCCAGCTCACCATGCTAGGCAGAAGAATTGCGTCCTCCTGGATCGTTTTGTTGCTGCTGTGCAGTTTTTGCTGATTGAGAAAATCAGCTGCCACATAGTGCCATGCTGCTGAATGCCGCTCTGCGGCACGTTTACTCCCAGAAACAGTTTGTGAGGGTCTTTTGTTACACCCGAGGTCAGATAGTACCTAATTGGAGTTCAATCATAAGAAAAGTTGTCACATTTCTCACGTAGTTTTCTCCTGTAAAGCTGCTATTCAGAATGATCCCATTGGTGCTAGGTATGGTGTTCGCAGCAAAGAGAGCTAAGAACTGAAAAAACAAACTCTTGCCAGCCATGGGCCTTTACATTTTGCTGGGCATGATTAAATAGGAGAAAATTTCCTTTCCTCACAGCAACAGTTGGGCACTTATTAAATCTGGAAACATTCTTTAGCAGTGTTTTGTGCCAGTTTGGTGTCTAGCCTGGCTTTATTCCTGATGACCTGCAGAGTATTCCTGTGTGGTCTCCTGGCATAGGAATTTGAGAGAAGTTTTATTTTGCTGCATTCTTTTTCCTTTGTGAGGTATGTTCAGTGTGTACCAAACAAACACACGCCATGTACCTTTATCAGAGGACAGTTACTGAATTTGTGTAGTAAAAGTTCTAGGTGGGCAAGTCAATGGTGTTTATCGCTTTATGGTATTCATTGACAACTTTTAATCATTGCAATAGGAAACAAAGTCCCTGAGGGTGACAAAATGTTCTTTCAATTGCTGCCTGTATTAAAAGGGTTTCATGGTAGTGTATCCTCCTTTAAGGGTACCACTGCCGCTCGGGCAGCAAACCGAGTGATGTTGCCAGGTCATGCTTTGACTCCCTGGTACGTTGTTGGTTGGAATTTCTGTTGTAAAGCTAGCCAGCAGGTTCTTCAGCAGGCTATTCCCATTATAGAAAGTAATTATGATCAGCAAGTGCACTTTTTGATGAAGTTTTGCAATCTTCTGCTGGTGCTAATACAAGACAAATCTTCAATATTGAGACACCTAATGGTAGATTTCCTCATCTTTTCCATGCTAATCACAATAGAAGGAGCACTTGGATTTAATAACAGCTCTTCCAGGTGATTCATTCACAACTAACACTGGGCGTTATGAATGTCAGTGTGGTGCTGCAGTGCGCTTTGTGTGAGCACACAAGGATTCGTTTGGCTGTGGCAGGGAATAAGGTTAAGAGTATCTCTGGAATAGACTAGGGCAGTTTACACAGAACACCCTGGCACACTGGAGTAGTATACTTGCTGAGGAAGCAATACTTGGGAATTTAGATGAGTTTACTTAGTTGAGCAGCAAAATTGACCAGATTTGAAGACTATCTGATAGGCTTCTTGTACGTAGTAAGGTTGTACCCTGTTCCCTGCTCTCTTCATAACATATGTGCATCCCATACTTTTTACCTCTGGGAAGAGAGGTAAAATTCTTGTCCTGCATTTCTTTGATATGCTATAATGCTTTAGAATAAGGCTACAGTTTCAGTGTACTGTGAAATACAATGTAGCCTACATCACTCCAGAGATCTTGTAAGCTCTGTATTGTGGTTCCAACAAATGAAAGCAATAGCAACATGTTTGTTTGCTAATGCCCATGGCCTTGGGGATTATATAGAGGCAGGGCTGGGAACGTCTTCCAGATTTGTCAGTTGATGTCGGAATGCAGTGTTTCAGAGGGAGCCAGATGTGAGGGACTTAGAGTTTTCAAGCAGTATAGTCATTAAAATGTATGTGTGTATCCACAGTGCAATTTCACTGCATAATGGAACAGAGGACTTACCTCAAATTGAATGCTGAAGTTGTCCAGTTCTCTACATTGCATTGTGAACAGTCAGATGAGCTTGTCTTGGTGTGTATCTCAGGAACAAAACCCCAAAGATATTCTCCTGTGGGGTTTTTAAATCCTTTTTTTCTAATTTCTGATGAGGTGCGTGGGTCACTGGACAAAGCCACAAACCCCATGTAGTGCAAAATTAGTGACGCTGGTGGTAGCTGAGCAGGATGTAAATGGCCAGTGGTAGAACTCGGAACAAAAAGAGGAAAAGAGTGGATACTGAGTACATCGTTCGATCGTATGTTCCTTCCACTTTATTGCTACCTGCTTTCACAAAACTTGCAGAATCATCTTTGACATTTATCTTCTCTTTCCTCAATCTCCATCACACTTGACTGAAATCTAATGGCAGTGTTTGATCAAAATGGGCAGAGGTTCAACCTTAAACAGGAGAAGTTCAGGTTAGATACAAGGAAGAAGTTCTTTACTGTGAGGGTGGTGAGGCACCGAAACAGCCTGTCCAAAGAAGTGGTAAATGCTCCATCCCTGGCAGCGTGCAAGGACAGTTCGGACAGAGCCTTGAGTGACGTGGTCTGGTGTGAGGCATCCCTGCCCATGGCAAAGGGTTTGGAACTGGATGATCTTAAGGTGCTTTCCAAAGCAAACCATTCTATGAAATCAACCTGTGAAATAGTCATTTAAGCTATGCCTACATGAAATAAAATTTGTCATGTCAGGGGTTTGAGAGGAGCATAAGTTCAAACCTTCCTCACAATTCTTGTACTAATCTATAAGATTCTCACAGTAAAAGATAAATAGGGAAAATCAGAGTAGGAAAATACAAAGGTCTTTAAGATACAGGGGTCTCAGGACCATGAATGTCTGGAGACTGGGAGGATGTTGGACTTGGACACTTGCTCGGAGAACTTTTCATCTGTGCCAGCGTGGTTCTTTCCCTTAACTGATGCATTGGAACAGTCTTTTACTGTGTTTTGTGTAACTCAAATGCTCCTTTCGTGACTTTGCAGCTAAGTTTTTCTACTTGCCATATTGTCTGTCTTGTTACAAGCTTTAAAATATGTTTAAATCAGAAAATCTTGAACCTCACTTCTCTTCCCTCATACCTCCTCCTCTCCCCACCTTAGAAATAGAGTTGGGAAAAGTGGTGGTTCTTTTCTCCATAATTTCTGCCTGTTTACAATATAAAGTAATTTTCTGAGTGTTCAGAAAGATTGTACTTCTGTTCTGTAAGCAAATATGATGATGATGAATCACATTCAGGACATTAAAACCCTCTTCTGTTTGTTTCTTTCCCAGGTCCTCGACCAGTATGAACGAGAAGGGTTTAATTTCCTAGCTAAAGTTTTTAATTCTTCACATTCCTTCTTAGAAGACTTGACGGGTCTGACTTTATTGCACCAGGAGACACAGGCTGCTGAGGTAAGAAAATGCAGTTTGGATAATAAGAATGAAGAGATGGCAGTAAAGTGCACTTGGTTTTATGCTTAGCTGTTTAACCACGTGATTAAATGAATCACTGATAGCATCAGCAGTGGTGCTTGATTTACAGGGTGATTTACACAAGCCACGTGGATAATCCATCCAGTAAGATAAGAAGTGTCCCTTTAATGTTCTAGAATGAGAAATATTGTTGGATGTGAGAGGTCATTCTTTTTGTAAGAACAGATGATGTGATGCAGGTTGACAGACAGAAATGTGCAGCACTATTGTTATTATTCATTTTATTGTTGTCCCATTTTGTGAAATACAGAAATATTTTAAGTAACAGTCATTGCTTGACAGTTCTGAATGTGTATCAGGAGAGCTCCTGTCTGTTAGGCTGTTCTTGTGGCAGTGTAAGCTGCAGTCTGTGCAAGCATTACAAGTATACAGGTACTGATCGTAGGTAGCCACAGTCTTTACGCAGGTTCCTACGTAGGTTAGAAATTCTCTTCAGTTACTTTAACTTCTTATGTCTGAGTTGTCAAGAATTGTTTTTAAATGAACCAAGTGAACCTATGTTATGTGTTGTAAGGAAGTTGGGAATCTTTTTAGTTCAATCTGAAATGTTATTGTACTGCCTGATGGATTATTATGTGGGGAAAGCAATGCTATTTATTTCTCTACTTACAGAAGTTGTAATGTGGAATGAAGTTGGGGTATGTTTTGCTGTCATGGGTGATAACCCTATTTAAAAACTTGTGGTACTGAGTTTGTCCCATAAAAAATGGAACAGGTGTCTGTCTTACTAGTGTATTTGAGCAGTGATGTGTAATCCCTCCTCTGTCTGCAAATGTCTGTGCTGTTCTACATCTGTAATTGAATTTTGGTGGAGTCGTATCACATGGATGTTTCTAAAGTTGGCTTTGAACTCTTTTTAATTCTTCTGTTACGTTCTGCCACTGCTGACTCTGAAAGAGGTGGTTTTGTTGTTCTCCACTCTGCGTGATCTGGGGCAGGTTTTAAAACTTTGAGGTGCATAAGAGAGTGCTTTCAGTATATTTTCTGCTGAATTGTTCTCATGCAGGGCAGATTGTGTCATTTATATTGCCGAGTTTTGAAACTGTGAAATGGTTTTTCAGGTTTCTGGCTACTTTTGAGCTGCTGTTGGCAGAATATATTCTCTAAAATGGAGACATTAGATTCATGGAGATCAGTGCTCTTGAGGTTGGGTTTAAGGTATTCTTGATTCCTGGCTTTCTAAAAATAGCAACAAAAGTAATGAGAGAGGTTTCATAAGACAGGTATGGCCCATTTTTATGGCTCCACATGTGATCATTCTGTTGAGAAGTTACTTGCCTTTCTGCACTCAGACTCTTCCAAGAGATTTTGTGGATGATTGTTGGGTTTGATGACCATCAAAATGGCTCCTAATAACTGAAGATTTTCCTTTCCTCCTAGCTAGTAAAATTTGACCAGTGATGTTGCTCCACTGTAAAGAAAATGGACTTGTAAAATTACATGTCACCCAACCTTAAATTTGCTACAGCAGCATCATAATTGCATTGCAATTCTGTATATGAAATAAGTGATAGTAAGTACCTGATAGGGAAAACTGATCTGAAACTACTCAATCTTCTTTTTTTAAAGGGATCACTCCTAAAGTGTTGATTCATTCACAGTGTTTAATAGTATGCTTTCCTTAGAATGTTTTGTGATGGTCAGAAGAACAGGAGGTTTTGTCATACTGGTCTTATGCTTTAGCTTATTGCATGTTAAGTTAAATCACACACTTAACCTTCCTGGTTTTTTTTAATTCACCTAATAAATGCTTAGCTGCCTTCATGGTGTGTGTACAGAAGGGCTTTAATGAGCTAAATACTAAACTAATTCTATAAAATCGCTTCTGAGTTGCTTAAAAGAGAGTCCTGGTAAGTCATGCATGTTCTGGAGGAGTGGCTTGACTATGTTAAGTAGAATGGGTTTGGATGGCCGTGGAGCTTCCATGAAAACCTTCCCTCTCTGCATGCTTTGTGCTTGCCCGGATCAAAGCAATACAATTTGCAGTAAGATATGGAAGACTTTCCACTTACTGAATGTCCTTTTTGCTTGCATTGTTCAATTTCCTGTTCCAGTGCTGAGCTGTTGACCTAAGTGTTAATGCCATCTTGACATCCTTGACCTCAGCTTTTTAAAATGACTGATAAGAATGGAATCATAATTCAGTGTGCAACCGGAGTAGGAATCATAACACTGATTTAGTTTGTGGTTTAAATTTCATTCCAATTACAGAGCTTTAGTCAATAGAACACCTATTTCTTTAACATGAGATGCATCAGGAAATTACAAATGTTCTACATGACTTACTTAGCATGACAATTTACTTAGTAAATAATAAAATTAGTAAGTGCTTCTATTGAACCTTGAAATGACAGTAAATTTCAGGCATCTGCTTTTTCCACATCTGGCTTTAATTTAGGTTCTATTCTTGGGTTTTTTTAATACCAGTTAGATACTTATGTACAGCTTCAGCAAGAGGCTCTGATGACATGCATGGCTGTGAAGGCCAATAGGAGCTGTGGGAAACTCCCAGGTCAGCACTTATCCCTTGTTTCCACTGGATACGGTTCACTTTGGGATCTGGCCAAACTCACATAAAAGCTGCGCTCTTATTTTCCAGATAGCTTTGTCTCCTTATTCCCGACTAAAACTTTTTCACTTTATGGTAGTATCTATTAGTGCTGGTGAAACAAGTATTCCACAAGAAACTAAAAATTCTGGTGTTCGTAGATGTGGTGCTTAAGGGCATGGGTTAGTGGTGGACTTGACAGTGCTGGGTTAACAGTTGGACTTGATGATCTTAAGGGTCTTTTCCAGCCTAAATAATTCTATGATTCTGTGATACTTGTTCACTGTGTAGTCGAGTTTAATAGCTCGGCTTGAAATAGAGAAAGCCTATGGATCTCATGAATTATTAGTCAGAAACTGGAGGCATTGGTTTGGAGGCAGAGCAACAACTAACTGCATTACTACCAGTTCAGAACTTGGCTGGGCTGCCCAGAAATGGGTTCATATCACAGGGCATCTCTAAAGCTAGCTGGTTTGCTTGTCACATCCGCCAGACTTCACCCTGCAGAGTGTATTGGGTTTTGCTGGTTTGGAGAGCTCTTTTCATTTAACCTAGTCTAAAATTACTGATTTCCTGGTACACACTCAACTACTCTGTGTTAAAGATTGGTTCGTACCAATGAGGAGCACTTCTGGAAGTGAAAGCTGACACACTAGTAAAACCCGTAGTCAAGATGATTCCATAGTTATGGAAGAACCATTCCCATTTGTAAGATTTTCTAAGAACCTTACTTCTTTAAGGATACTCATTTTGTGGTCAGGCTTTTTCTTCAGAAACAACTGACTCTGTTCTTCCAGGCCCAATTAAGCAAAGTAACTGAACTTATCCTCATTTGAACATATGTAAGTGCTCTTGAAATCACTGGGAATGAAGCATCCATTGACGGGTATTGGTAGAAAGAGCAATAACAACAGCGAAGAGAGATTTTTACATGAGTTTGCTGTAGGGTGTGTAATTGAATTTCTATACAGGATATTTTCAGAAATAAACATAATTTCTCTCTTTTCCTAAGAAGACCCAAATGTAAATGTACTTTCTCACTTATTCCTAATTTACTTGATGCTTTAGGAAGTTTTACTGTATTTTATGCTTTATTGGGATGAAAGAAAACCATAAAATGCATAAATGTGTGTTTTGTGCCTGATTAAAACATAAAAAAGTGGCAGAACTTTTGCAATCTCAAGAAGATCATAAAGAATTTTGCAAAATAATCAAATCCAGACCAGAGTTCATGTTTCTGAATGTGATAGCTGTGATTGTAGACTCTGAATGGGATTATGAAGGTCAGGATATCATGATGTCTGTGTTATTTCTCTTTAGTAGTTTTATACTTAAAGTTCTTTTGGAGGGCCGCAAGGATGATCAGGGGACTGGAGCATCTCCCGTATGAAGACAGGATGAGAAAGTTGGGGCTGTTCAGCCTGGAGAAGAGAAGGGTGCGTGGAGACCTCATAGCAGCCTCCCAGTATCTGAAGGGAGCTATAGGGATGCTGTGGAGGGAATCTTGTTAGGGACTGTAGTGAGAGGACAAGGGGTAACAGGTTCAAACTTAAATAGGGGAAGTTTAGATTGGATGTGAGGAAGAAATTCTTTACTGTGAGGGTGGTGAGGCACTGGAATGGGTTGCCCAGGGAAGTTGTGAATGCTCCATCGCTGGCAGTGTTCAAGGCGGGGTTGGACAGAGCCTTGGGTGACATGGTTTAGTGTGAGGTGTCCCTGCCCATGGCAGCGAGGTTGGAACTTGATGGTCTTAAGGTCCTTTCCAACCCTGACTGTTCTATGATTCTATGATTCTTACAAAGTATCTCTAGTTTATGACAAGTTCTTGTGGTCAGCGAATGAACCCTGCTTGGTATTTGCAGAATCCCCTTGCTGTGCTGGTGTTCTGTATCCCAAATGACGCAGATTAGAATTCCTATCCTATGGAAGGGTAGGATTAATTTTTACAACAATAGAAAAGCAAACCCTAAATCATGCCACTAAAATCCTTTGAGCTCTTTGAATAAGAGAAAACATTGAAAACCCTCTTCTATTCTGATTCTGCTCTTGAAGTTTGTGTCTGACCATTTGTACAGCCATTTCTTGCAGGACAGAGTTTAGCTGTATAATAGGCAACTGGTATTAAAAGTGCATTTTGTGCTTATCCAAATTGGGAAGAAAATTCAGGATTTCCAATGTGCTTTGCTATGAAAAATAACCTGCTTATTTCTGATTCTGCATGGTATTGTGCAGCATATTTGATTCTGAAACAATAACATGCAAAATAGCCAAATAAACCCCCTAAACAAGACAGCAGTCCCAACTTCAGCAGTGTTAGAACAGTCAGTTCTGTGACTCCAGCGTTTGTTTCTGTTAGTGGGCCATGCAGGATGCAGTATTGAAATTTGCTTGATGTTACGAAAACTTCCTACAAACGCCACCGCTGATGGGTAGACCCGAATTAGTATTTGAGACTTTGCTGTGTCTTTGAGCAATTTTGTTTTCCTTCGTGTTCTTCATCTGGTGTGTTTCAGGAGAAATTCACTTTGACAGATTCAGGCCTGCCCTGGAATCTCTTTCCTAAGAGCTTAAGAGATTAATCTGGTTTCTTTCAGGAGCTGGGTTGTTTCTTTCTTTGTGAATTTTCTCATGATATCCATTAGTGTCATCATTTTCCTTCACTCATCAAACAGTATTTCCCAGATCCTCAAATAATGCTAATTTTTTTCTGCAAATGAGTTACTGTTGAACATGATCCAGATGAAAAACGAGGGTCAGTTATGGTTGTTTTTTAAATGTATGTAAATTTCAGTGCATTCTGGTTATGATGCTTTGCTATTACATGCCTAAAATAGATTGAGTATGTCAGTCCTTCATGCGCTGCTTAGCTCAGTCTGTGGTATTTCTGCTCTTGAAATTTTGCCAAGGAGAGGTAATTGTTACATCAACACAAAACAGTTCAAACTGAATTTATAGCCTTTGAACACACACAGGAGTGGTCCTTTTACTGATACCTTATGGTGCTCTTTGAAGCATGTAGAAATATCTGTGAAGTGTTTCCTCTATTTTCATGGAATCATAGCATCCCAGACTGGTTTGTGTTGGAAGGGACCTTGAAGTTCATACAGTTCCAACCCTCTGCCACAGGCAGGGACACCTTCCACTAGAGCAGCTTGCTCCAAGCCCCTGTGTCCAACCTGACCTTGAACACTGCCATGGATGGGGCAGCCACAGCTTCTCTGGGCACCCTGTGCCAGCGCCTCAGCACCCTCATATTTTATACCATAACGTGATCTCCTTGTTTTTCCCCAGATAACTTTACTGGTGACTTCACTTAGTATTGCTAATAATGCTCAATGCTGTTCCCAGGACTTACATTATCTGCCTGTGTGCTCAAATACCTGTGTTTCATTTGATTTTGATTAAATCTGTACTTGTCCCTTCAGGACAGGAGGGGCCTTTTGCTGCCGTTCTAGTTGAAGCCAAGGGAAAGAAGGAGGAAGGACAGTTAATAGTAGGGTTGTACAGAATGGCAAGATTTCTTTGTGTACAGGAATGCTTCAAGGCAGGTCACAAGGATGAGGGCCTGACAGTCTTCTGAGCTGAGAGTCCTGTAAGACCAGAGCATGGCCTGTTGTAGTTCCAAACATATTTGCATCAGTCAACCCTGATTAATATTTGAACTCCAAAGAGAGATTTGAAAAGTGGGGACGGCAATAGAAACACTACCCATGTCTCTTCAAATGATTAAATCTGTGTTGTCACAGCATGCTGTGTGAGCTTGTCTCAAAAGTAGGAAACAACTTTATAAGTTACTTTCACTTGCAAGTTTTGACTTGGAAATGCCGGCTGTAAAAGGCGCTTCTGATGAGCTGCGTAAATTGATAGATACATTAAACTTATGTGGTTATTTGCACAATGAAATGAAACTCTTCAAATTCAAATGTAAGAATACTTGGGACAGAGAAAATAATGACTATTCAGTGTAAACATATATAAAATATAAAAATAATATATATGTGTAAGTATACATATTTTATTTAAGCTGCTTTGGTATCAAGCTGGGGGTTTTTATTTGAAATTTCAAATAAATGGGCAAATTTTAGCCTAAAATCCCTGCAAGAAGTGGAATGATGGCACTTGGGTGAGCAATGGGTCATTTATTTTCATGTGTTAAACTGTGAATTGCTGTCATAGTGCCAAAACATTGATAGAGTTTAAATCTATCTCTATATAAAATTGCACAGTAAATCTTGCATAGCTGTAAAATGGAAGGTCCTGCTGTGAATAAATAAATCAGGTTTTATGTGAGCGGAAAATGCTATGCGACAAATGGCTGTAAGAGAATCAGTCTTAGGACTTTAGCACCTTTCCAGGTGCTATGAAACTGCTGTAGCACTAATATTTTGTCTGTGTTCTTCAGAACACCTGTGCAGCTTCTGAGTGCTGGCTTGTGTAGGTAATAACTCAGGAGTGTTTGTCCTCTTTACAAACAGTACTGATCAGTGGAGGTTAGTACTGTTCAGTCGCAGACATTCTCTACCAAGAGGGCTCAAAGTGTCCATGCTTTCTTCTATCTCCTGTCATAACAATACCAGCACCTTAAGCACAGCTGCAAAGGTACACTAGTTTTCCTTTTTATTCTAATTGCTCTCAAGAGATCAGTATCTAAATGAGGTGAAAGCAATGCTTTGATTTGTGCCATGATAGTAAATGATATTAAATTGTACTTCAAGGTTTTAGAATGTTTTAGTGATGAACACAGCACCCAGAGTTTTTAAGTGAACTGCTGTACTGAAGCTGTAGAATCTGAAACATGGATTTGTTGATGTCTTTAGAAACTTATCATGCCTCTAAGACATTTAGTATCCTTAATTACATTTTTTACTATTGCCTTCTATGGGGCAGAAGGAGACATACCCCTGTTTTTTTTCATCAGGATCCATCACAATGAATTAGTGTTAATATGACTGAGCAGGTTCAATATTCTGGCGTAATTTCTTTGCCAGTATCTGACATTGCAAGGTGAAGAAGTTACAAATGACTTCTGTGACTGAAGTGGCTAATCTAGTGAATAGGGATTTGGTACATCTGAAGCATCTCACCAGTCTGGGGTGCCCTGCTATGGCATTGAGGGCTTCAGCAATTTGAAGGTTGTGAAGGGTTCAGAGCATTGATTAACAACACTTACTAAGCAGTTAATGAGGGAGCAGCGAGAACCCAGATGTCATGTGGACTGAAACCCACTGAGATAGAAGTGCTGCACAATTGCTTGCATTATGTCTTGATGTAATTCTCCATGTTTCTGTTTCACCTGCCCTGTGTATAGGTAAGGAAATACCGTCTTAAGCATTTTGGCTGATCCATCAGTCAAAACACTCTACTAATCTACTAATCCAGGCACAAAATGTAATCCTGTATGATTTAAAGAAAGATGATCAAACGAGTTAAAAAAATCAGCTAAGTAGAACGTGGAGATAGTTTGCAAAGTGCTTTTCTTCCTTCTGCCTAACAGTTATCCAGAGTTTTAAGGTAAATGCTGAATGACTGTGCCTAAAAACTGGTACAGGATTACTGAAGTGGTGTATCCCTTCAAAACAGTGCTGTCATGAACATTTAACTTCCTATGAATTCTGGCCTGATCCTCGAGGAGTCGCACACCTTGACATTCATAGGGAGTTACCCAGTGAGATCCTAAAGTCTTTCTTCATAATTGAATCTCAGTTTGGGGGAGCTGTGCTCTGTTCTCTCCTTGTGCTCTATTTCGACTTCTCTGTGTCTAGAAGGGCACTACTACTTTACAACACCAACCATTCGTTTAAGAGATGTTTGTTACCTGGCTAGTAAGAGCCCCTGCTGACTGTCTTTTGGGCTAGGCCCCAGTCTCAAATGAGGTGTATCATTACTAAAGCAGTATTTGGCAAACTGGGATTATAACCTGAATTCTCTCTTTTTTTTTTTTCTTTTTTTTGGGGAAGAGGGGCAATTCTCTTCTAGAAAACTTTTCGAACCATGTTGATTCCTTTTTCTCCAAAGGAAAAATCTCCAGTAAAGAAGGGAGAAGGAAATAATTTAGGGATTAAATCTCCCCCCTTCCAATCTATTTTGTTTCAATGAAGAATGAATAGATTGTTGAAGATGCATTCTATTATTCTCATGTGAAGAATTAGATATAACACAGCCAAACATGCTGATAAACTTTGTTTTATAATGAAGAACATAAATTATACAGTGTACATCTTGGTGCAAGTGAACAGTTGTAGAGTATGTGGGCCCTTGTAGATCATGCAAGTAAAAAAAGAAACCAAGTTTGCTGCTGGACAAATTACTACCAGATGCAGATTTCAATAAACACATACTGCTGCAGCCTTACCCAAAGGTGCTATGAATTCCTTGAGGCAAGTCTGCCTCTGCATTCACTAAACTGCTGACTGTTTGACTGTTAATTGAGTTACTGTATTATGTATGAAGACATTCCATCTCCCACCCCTCTCCTAGTTGTTAACGTACTTTCTTCATCCTGTAGACCATTAAATGTTGTCTGCAACAGCATGCAACTGTTAATGGTGTTTGCATTCTTCTGGCAATCAGTATTTCCTCTGGAAATGCCTCTCGAACTTCTCTGAAGGCATTCATGTTAGAGTTGTGCAGGAAAGCTTGTGCTGTCAGTTGTCAGATACACCAAGCACACTGGTAATTCATTATTGCCAGCATGTCATTTTGACTACAAGACTTTCTGTACCAATAGCAGTAGCTTTTTTGTCCAGCTTTGTTGGTTTTCCTGTAAACATAGGTGGAACTAGTAAGTGGTAAAAAACGAAGTCAATTACAATGCAAAGAGCTGTCCAAAAATCATGTAGATTTACAACAGCTTCTCTTTAATGCCAGTGATTGCTAATCCACAGTCAAAATTGGGGCAAGTAAGCATTGCAGATGTTAATAACAAACCGTCAATGCGAGGACCTGTTCCTATTCTCTGTGGAAATCTGTCATGAAGAACCCTTGGTAAACTACTTCTCAGCTTCAATTTTCACAATGTCTTAGGGATTCTTTTTTTCTGATGTATGGAATAATTTTACCAGCATGATTGTTTAAAGATTTACATCCATATTGTTACTGTAATGCAAATGTTGTCTAAAGTTGATACTCATTTTGCAGAGGTTCATAAACCAGGCAAATTTGAAGCCTTTAAAGTTAGCGCCAACCTAGCTCTTACTGCCCTGAGTTTTCTTTCTGATTCTGAGTATTTCGCTGGCATTTCCACTTCAGTGAACATCTCTATAAAGTGCTGGTATTTCCTTTGCTTTACTTAAGTTCAGGTTCTCCTGAAGTTCCCTTTTTACAACATCTTTTTCTTGAACACTTCATAAGTTCGCTTCTAGCTTGAAATCTGCTGTGTTTTTATGGCATTGGCTGGAGTCCTGGAAAGACCACCTGATGGCTTTGGAGTGATAAAAATTAACGACCAATTCCATAGTTAGAGCCCAGATTTGATTCCAAGATGAGCCTACTTGTTTCTGAGAAGATAAGGGTTGGTTATTTTATCACTTCAGCAATAATTTTTCCTTAGTAATGACATCCCTTACTTGATATAAGAGCAAACTGATGGAAAGTCATCTCTTTGTAAATGAAAGATGTCTGACCTGATAAGAGACATCAAAATAGTCTATAGCATTATGCACACAATAAAAATGTTACCCGTAAAAAAACAATTTTTGAGAACATAATAATTTGATATTTAGAGAAAAAATGCTTTAGGATGAATTTCTATTTCCTTGAGCTTCCACCTTTAAAAATCCCACTCTATTCATTAAATACCATGCTCCAAGTGAGCGAGAAGTTGTTGCATTTGCTCGTATCGAGTCTGGGACACTGGACCTGAACTTCACATGTGATGCTTCATGAAGCAAGAGCAGCTTGTGAGTTACTGAGTTTATTTTCAAATACAGAAAAACTTTTGTCTTTCTGAGGAGTGCTGGTGATTTCCAAAGCGTGTCAATTGTTATACAGCAACCTCAAAGTAATGCAGTTTTACTGGGTAAATAGTAATGGCGTTGATAAGAGGTCCTTCACATCCAAGAACGTACTCTTAAAAATTAGGTTGGGTTGCAAGCCTTAGGAAGAAGTGAAAATCCTGTCTAGAACATGAGTAAGAATGTGTATGAAGCAAATCTTACTTGTTTTGTCTTTAACTTTCTCAAGTCATTAGCGCTGTGTCACTGAAGGCAGGGAGGCTCATATGGGCTCTATTTAAGTACTTACTATACATGAATACATTTCTGTCATTTTATAGCACTGAATCTAACCTACCTGACAGTGAATTTCATGCCGTGCAAGTTAAGTGGGAAATTACAGAATCAAGTTGAAAAAGACCTTGAAGATCTTCAGGTCCAAGTGTCAATCTGGCACTGCCAAGTCCACCACTAAACCATGTCCCATATCTACATGTGAAGAGAGAGCCATGACACCTGCCTACTGATTGACTTTACTTGACTGAGGGTCAAGTTTAATCTCTTTATCAATGAGGGAGGAGCCAGGGGAAACTTGATAGCAGAGTGAGGTACCAGAAACGTGTGGCACGAATGAGTGCTGCTCCGTGTGCCAAGCACGGTGCTATTTTCTGGATTACACAAGAAATACGTAGTTAAGGAAAAGATACAATCTGTGATTTAGATGGAGCTAAGTGCTACAGATGCTTATTTATTTTGTTATAACTAAAGCAGAAAGAAAAGTCCCAGAAATAGAGAAGGGGTGCACAAGGAAACCTGTAAAGAATTAAGTAATTACTTTCTAACCTCTCCAGGGAATAGGGGTTAAGAGATACAGTTTTAAAAGAGTTTATGTTGTTGAAAGTTTATTTATCTAGTGTCTGCTGAGACAGTGTGCCAACAACAGCAAACTCGAATGCAAGTTAAAAAGAAAAAGAGAAATCTACTACTGGAAGAGAACCTGAAGGCATAACTAAGCTATTTAAAATCATTGCAGTTCCACAGCTGGTTTTGCTAATGTTTCTTGGTTATTTTAGAAGAAGAATGGTCTAAGTTTCAACTCCCTTTGTCTTCTCACTTTGAGTAACTGTAGTATATGAAGACTGCCCTCCTATGACTCATTCTTCCCACAAATGCTATTTCTTTGAATAGCCCTTGTAAAAACATGCATTTCATATTAGTTGTCTTAGTTGGCAGTTGTGTAGGCTTTTTTCTTCCTGGGTGAGTGATTTATATGTACTAATCTCTGGATCTGCTTCTGCCACACATGGTGCATACCAAAACAGTGGTAATTCTGTACCTATGATCACTGTGCTCGCATGTTTGAAAGAACAGAGCTGGCAGGTAGAGTGTATCAGTCTCTTCCTCCACAGGCAGTGGTTTTACATCTAATAAATTCTAGTATCTTGTATGTGTTTTCAGGGATAGACAGTCATGAAGTTGAGGCTTGGTTTTAATTCTTAGTAGAATTTTAAAACATAATGGACAAAGAAGGGACAAATGCAAACTAAGATGTTATTTCCAGCCTCCAAAAGAAGGCTCTTTGCATGAGTTTGGCTCGCTACAAGAAATACTAGAAAGAAATATGGAAGCTAAATGGCTGAGGCTCATTCAGATAAAGAATTAAGGAGCATCTGTTGTAGCTTTCATATGTGAATGACTGCTGGGTGGCCTATTTTAATGTTATCATTATAGACAGCCCTGGCAGTATTCTGAAGACCAGCCATGGTTGTAGGCTTTCTTGCTGCTTTCACAGCAGTACTTCACATTTTCTCAGATGGCACAATGGAACAGGCAAGCGCCTGTGAAAGAATTCCATACTGAGTTATATATGCTCTGTGGGTTTGTTCAACTGTGCCGGCCTGCGTTTGTGACAGCAGCACGCGTGGATATCAATACGGTCAGCATCCTCTCCAGCTGTCTTTGGTTCCCCATAGAGGGGTGAATTAACTGAGGACAGCTATGAATTGAGTCCAGACTGTAAACCCCATGTCTTTAGATGGGTAATGAGATACTTGAAATCTTGCCATTCTTGGAATTACAGGGTCTGTGTTGGTTGGGAGTACTTCATTGAGATTTCTGCTTTCTGGATTTAATCTGGAGTTTAGTATTTGGATCAAATTGCTTAATGCATTTAATATGTAACTTAATATTGGTTAATGTGTGTTGTTTAATATATAGATTTATGCTTGCTGATTATATTTGGATTACTTAACAACGTAAAATCTTGGTAAGAGCTGAAACATGTTGATGAAGTTCAATGAGCTGACTGTGAACTTTCTTGTAATACAGTGGAAATTGGAGATGTGGGAGAAAGAGGTAATACTTGCTGTCAAATATGCTTTTAGTTAAATTGGGGCATAAAGCTCACAAACGTGATATTTCCCCAACTGAGCTTCAACTCAAGCAAGGTTGGTCATAAAAGAGAAAAAAGGAAAATCTTACTTTTTGTAATGTAGCATTAGTAACATCCTTATAAGTAATAGCTGGTGGAGGATGCTGCGTGAGTTTTCAGGACAGTACTGGAAGATGGTCAGTCTCTTTGGAAAACCGTGCTAGGATTTAGGCTCACTTCTGAATGAGAACACTTTGTTTTCATAAAGAAATTTCTAAACTGAAGAATGACTGTTGTGGTCATTGAGTCTTTTGCTTTCAAAGGAGAACGATGTTCCTAGCTCTAGGATCAAAACTGCTCTCTTCCATTCTAAAATAGGATTTTTCTTTGTTCTCTTTGGTTTGAAAGCAAAAGGAAAGAACTTGTGGCACAGAAAACTGCATATAGAATGAACTGCCTATTTAGAAAGGTTTTTCCAATGTAAAAGGATGAGGTAATGGAGTAAAACATAACCAGAAAGCTGCAATGTTTGACTCCAGTACCAAAACCAACTTCATAGTCTTGATCTTTATTGCACTTCCTTTAAAATGATTGAGGGGCTCTGGTTAGCATATTTGTTTCAGGAAGAGTATCAAGAGCACTCTGATTTCATATTTAAATATGGGATCTGATTAATACTTCAGGCATTCAAGAGAGCTATAACATTAAGGCTGTTGTTACTATAGTGAGATGCTATTACAGACATCACAAGACCTGTTGTACAGAGAAACATGATTACTTTGGATTAAAGAAGTTGCCACGAGGCTTGAAGGATTTATAGGTGCTGCTGCTTTGAGTTATATGTAACTTCATTATTTTGTTGAAAATGCTTAGATCTAGAATTGATGAAATGGAATAAGTGTTGATGAAATGAATCAGCAGCTTTGGCAGCATTTATCTGACACTGAGTGAATGAAGAGTTTTGTTGTAGTATTCTTTAAGTCTCCAAATTGCTAGATAATTTGCAGAAAGTAATGTGCACATAGAAATGAAACTAATATTCTTTCTGACTGCAGTGACATACATCAGCATTGTCATGATCCAGACATCAATTTAAGCGTATTTCTAAAATGAATTATTGTACGTATGCATGCAAGAGAGGAAGTGGCCTCTTTTTCTGGGTTTTTTCTTCTGTGTTTGTGGAGGAGGTGTTGATGGGCTGGATCTTTGAGACAAAGCATGGTGAGAACAGTCAGTGTCAGCAAAGACGACAGGAGGAGGCACAAGGATGAGTGACAACGATGCCAGTGCACTGATCCTGTGTGTTGGAGCAAGGCGAGAACCAAGTGCCGTTGGAACTCTGGGCTGTGCTGTCCTGGGGACAAAGGGTTGGCAGTTGAAGTGCTGAGTAGGCTGAGTGAGATAGTTTTAGCCGTTCTGAGGCTACGAGGGGCATAGAGTTGTTCAGAAGAACAGAGATTAAAAGCCTCAGGCAAAGAGGAAGTGGGGAAATGTGGCTTTAGAAACAGAGGACTTAGAATTAGCATTTTTTTCTGCATCATCCTCAACACTTACAGTGTGATTAGGAGAGATGAGGAGACCTAAATTGATAACGGCACTGGAGTGTACTGCACGGTCCCTTTTTTATGTGAATTGAGAGTTCAGTGAATGCATATCATGTCAATTGGATTGTTCCGTTAAGCTGAGCTGTATAAAATTGGCTGCAATGAAACATTGGTTTCATTAACCCAGCTCAGAGACTATTGTGACATCCATTGCTCTGGACAGCTGCATTCCATTCCGTTTTGTGGAGTCTGTAGTACTGCAGAGATGTTTCAAAACCATTATTATTTTAGCAGCTGGTTAATTACAAATTATTTATTGGGTTGTTAGAGTTAGCTGAGCAGTCACCATTTGCTCTTGTTACCATGATGCAGAGTTAGTGTTATGTGTATTAATGTGTTAATAAATCTGAATGAGAAATGAGCAATAACCAATGATGAAAGGCTTTTAAGTTTTGAAACAGCCTTACAGCATTTGTTTCTTACAAGCAATACTATAAAAAGAAAATATGTAATGGCAGAAATTGGTTTTGAGTTTCATTTGACTCTCCCTCTATAATGTGACTCAGGAATTTAGTTATGTAAAAATATGACTAAGTTGCTTTTGCCTTTGAGGTAAAAACCTGGATGGAATCCAGGATGAGATTGGATTTCAGTAAATTGGAAAAGTTCTTTCCCAGTCTTTTTAACTTTGAATTTGGGACCAAGCTACATCAAAAGCTGGAATAGGCTCCTCATCTAAGTATTCCACGATCAGGTGGGTTTTTTTCTCTTCAAATAGTGTCCAATTACTAAATTAAGCTGTCAGCATTAATAAATCATTGCCCTGCAGATTAAAACCTATAATTTTTCATCTGTGTTGTTTGGTACCTTTTGAAGTATAGCTTTTAAGGCTGTGGAGTGAATCCCTGGGTAGATAGAGCGAAGAGAGGGTAAAACAGCACCCAGGTGCACACTGTGTGATTTGTTAGGGTGACATGCTTAACATATGCCAGAGCGTTTGAAAGTGATGTATAAACTCCTGTTAACAGTATGCTAGTTGGGCTATTTCTTTTACGTAATGAGAAGTCAAGTGCGGTTCCTGTCGCAGCCTTCTCACGAGCGCTCTATTTCAGCAGTCTGATGCCGTGTGTGCTGCCGGAGGTTTGAGGCACACCAGCACAGTGCCTGTGTCTGCGCTCGCAGAAGACGCGAGCAGGTAGGGAAGCACAAAGGAGGATCCTGCAGAACTGTGTGAGCCCTGTCCTGCGTTGGAAGGGCATGTGCCTTGCCAGTTAGAGGGTGTGGAAAGCATTGTCTGCTCTCAAGTGCCACTTGCTGACTTGCAAAACCCGTGTTCCAAAATGCATTGGAATATATCAGCTTTTAATGTCTTGTTCCATGCTGTACAGGGCATTCCAGAATCAAAATCTTAAACTGCTAACAGCCCATTGGTTCTCTGTGTCTTCAGAGTCTAAGGACCGAAGGGAAGAACAGAAATGATCTCCTACCAGTATTATATGTTAATGTAGGCAATTAGGGGAAATCTGTTAGTCCACACAATGCAACAGCTGGAATTCATCTTGTCTTGCAAGCTTTCAGCTAGTTTTCCCACTGTATCCCACCCAAAGGTATTTTAAAACTGTTTGGAGGAAGGCAGCTCTTATTCTCTCCCTTGTGCTTATGCTGACTGAGTCACAGATGTTGTTACTATGTAAACCACTATTATTATTCATTTCTCTTCAATACTTTCCTGGTTTCTTTTTTGCTGTGATGACTGTTTCGTTGTTGGGAGATGGAACTATTTCATTCATGGGCCACAAATGTTTTCTTTTAAGTACTCAAAACATCCTTCTACTGTGTTTTTCCAGTTTACTATAAAATGCTCCAGTCCTATTCCAATATAGTTTTATTTAAACCTTCAATTCCCACTATTTTCAACATTTTCCCGGTATTGCTATAGTTTTCCAGGCTCTACCATCACTGTCATTTTAATGATGAAATTCTGCTGTCTCATTCACTTGAGTGTATGTGTAATTGTACCTATCACTTTTTTTCTCACGTCCGAGGTCATCCATAATGTCTCTGATTCACACCTCTTTGCCTTAGCTTTGAATGCCTGCTTTGTATCATCTGCATGTTTTATTTGTGTGCATCTGCATGTTTTGAGTTATCTTTTCAACTTAAATTTAGATTTACAGATTTGCTTTCACAACAGTCTGGGTACATCAGATGATGTGGCGTTTATCTGTGCAAACATTTCCATTTTCAACAACTACTAGACAGCATCACTGAATTGCATTAGCAATGCTGTGAAGCCGTTAACTGGTTTATATCATTTATTTTGGTTTGTATTTAGATACTTAAAGTTGGTATTTACAAAGACCAGTATGTAAGATCAGGATCAAGTACTGCATTGGTATGTCATTTGTTTCTTTTGGTTACTCTCTGTGTAAATGGCATGTGTGCTGTTGTCTGCATGCGCACAGCAGAATCGCTGTGCTTTTGTGTTAATCCTGTTTTACCTATGAAATCAATGTAGTCGTCTGGTTGATTGCCCATTCTTCTTGTCCAGACAGGCATCTTCCAGTAGTTATATTCCATTGAGCAATAAGAAATTGTCCATACCTGTTTTTCTTGACTGTTAAGTGTCAGGTGTAATTTAACAGTTGTTTGGGGGAAATGCTCTTTCAGTCCATTGCCCCTTGTCAGCAACTTCACCCGTGGGACAGTTTGTGCCTAGAGTACTGTTCCAATACACAGCCGTGCCAATTCCTGTTAGTGCCCAGATTTGACAATTAAACATCAAAGATACATTTGAAACACAAACATTTATATAGAAAAATCTTTCTTTTTTTTTTTTTTTTTTACTTATTTTCGCTCCTTCCTGCCCAAGACTGGTATTTGATCTAATGTAATTTCATGGATTCCTAAGGAAAATTAAGGCTATCTGCAATCAATACCTTATATATAGCTTACCAGATCTGCCTTAAATGCAGAGCAACCTCTGTCTTTTTTCTTTTTCCTTTTTCATGTTTTTAAGCATTGTCAAAAATAGATGTCTGCCTTCACTCATACATAGTGAGATCAGACATAAGTCAGTCCGTCTAGTTCTACTCCATACATTTTCTGTCAAGATTTTATATTAGGGCTTTCTATATTTTTAATTGAAGTTTGTTAGTGGTTGGTTTTTGTCGGTTTCGTGGGGGTTTGGGTTTTTTTTGGCGGTGTTTTTTTATTTTATATTTTGTGTGAATCGCCTAAACAATTCTATTATTTCACCAGAATTCCATGAAATGAGTGGAGCACATGAAAAATCTGGACTAAACGCAGTCTTATTGCTGTTTTCCAGTGCCTGAAGGGGACAATAAGAAATCTGGAGAGGGGCTTTATACAAAGGCCTGTAGTGATAGGGTAAGGGGGAATGGCTTTAACCTGCCAGAGGGGAGATTGAGATGAGCTCTTAGGCAGAAGTTCTTCCCTGGGAGGGTGCTGAGGCGCTGGCACAGGGTGCCCAGAGAAGCTGTGGCTGCCCCATCCCTGGCAGTGTTCAAGGCCAGGTTGGACAAAGGGGCTTGGAGCAAGCTGCTCTAGTGGAAGGTGTCCCTGCCCGTGGCAGGGGTTGGAACTGGATGGGCTTTAAGGTCCCTTCCAATCCAAACCAGTCTGGGATTCTGTGACAAATCTGTTGGTTTGCCATTATGAAGTCTTTTGTATCAAAAGTGTTGTCAACCTCCATGGTCACATGCAGTGTTGTTCGTTACAAGCTGGAGCATGTTGATACGACTGACGATTCCCATCTACATTTTCACCCCCACACGCAAACAGGAGAAGCCCCTTCTCTCCCGTACTGTTTGTATGTTCAGCTCAGGTCTGTCTGTACCTTCATACCCTCAACAGAAGAATCAAGCAACTGAAATACCGGGGAGAAGTTTGCAGTGTTATTCTCATATAAATGTAGTTTTTGTCTCTGGCAGTTGAGTATCTCTTCACAGAGAAATACTGGAAGTTCTTGGAATTACAGAGCTGTCACATTGCTAGCCAAGTTTTCCCTGGCTAAGCTGCCAGTTGATCTGAGTTTTATGTGGTGGTTTTTCTGATCGGAACTACTGTTTGGTCTGAGATCCTCAGAACTTATTTCAGTCAGGAATCAACATTGCATTGTTTGCAGAGTTAGAATGTGAATTCTCAGTTATGGAAGTCTGAGCAGATCATAGCTGGTTGCTCATCTTGAAAGTCTGCGATTTAATTCAATTAAATCCCACTATATTAGTAATTTTAGCAGAATGTTCTAATCCAAGATGAAAATCAGATGTTATTCAAGGAAATGGCCTAGTCCAGACAATGGGTATTGTATTTAGGTTACCAGACTTGTGTTCTTTAGCTTTTCTAATTTTCATTGTTTACATTGCAGGCAAGTCTTTGCTCATTTTAAGGAACAAAACTATTAGTTTAGAACAATTTTATTATTTTTATCCAAAAATATTTCTCTTGAGTTGTATAAAAAACTCGGGTCCTCTGGAAATTCATTGCCCTCATGAATGGACGCCTGGTGAGCGAGGAATTTTTATGACTCCCTTAAAAAACAATTGCAAGCATTCCACAAATAAACAATGCATTGATTTGGGGGCCATTTTTATGAGTATTTTATAATAATTTGTTCTCCAGTGTTTATTTCAGTATGGTATTTTGTAATTCTTAACTTAATTATACCAAGGATTCTCTTGTAGCAGCAGAGAGAGTAGAGCTTTGGAGCATGAGGCAATGTGGTTCCAATTAGCAAGTGCAGATGCGGGACCAAGTATGACACTGCTGCATGGTTTTCCATGGCTCCGGAGGAAGAGCCAGAACAGCGCAGTTCCATAGGCCAGCTGCTGTCTTCCTGCTTCTTTGTGCATTTTGCAATTATTTTGGTAGTTTTGATCTTTTTTCCTCAACTAGTTTTTGCCATTAATATATTTCACATGTGATTTTGGTTTTGTTGTCTTGCTTCTTTCAGGGCTGGTTTTGATGAATAATCAATCATCATAATAATTAATGAGTACTGGCTTTTTCTGCCCTGTATATAAACTGTGGCAAGTGATAGTTCATCTTTTACTGGCACGATAAACCAGTGCACCATTAACATGACAGCAGAGCTTGTGGTACAGCAGAAACCCTAATGTTGCTGATATGGCAAAAGAGTTTTGCTTAATAACTTGGGAGTAAAGGGGAATCGGCACGATGGGATTGTTCATTGCCCCAGGTGAATGCTGCGTGCCCAAGGAAGCTGTCCTTATTGCTTTTGGACAAGATTTACTTTCCATTTCTCCATGTGCAGATAATCCGGGAGATCCCGTTATCACCAGAAGTACAATGTTTAATTCAGATCATGTTTGGTTGCTGCAGTATCTTTCCTGATGCTGATTCATGTCAGTAATACTTAGTTCACCCTGAGTGAGCTCAGAGGGAAAACTGTTAACATGCAGACATTGAAACGTGTTCTGCAGCCGGTATGAACCTGCTGCCTGGGCTTTCAGCTGATGTTTCAGCCTTAGTTTCCACTCCTCTGTCAAAGCTGTGTACATCACTTCTGTTCTCAGCAAGTTTTTCTCAATGCCTATAATCTGTTGAGTAGAATTGAGAGCTATAGAAATGTCACAGTGCTGGGCATGCAAGTAGACTGTGTTCTGTGGCTGGGAGCAGGAGCTGGGTTAACAGAGATAACTGAAGCTGCCTTCTGTATCGGCACATGTGTAACAGAAGTGTGAAGCATAAATACGGACATAAGTACAGAGCCCTGGACTGATCACATTTTGTAGGATCTTTTTCATGTAAGGGAGCCTGGCAGACTTTCAAAGGTTCCTGCTGTCAGCAAATTAGAAAATGCAGAAATACAAATCAAAGATAGAGTGATCTCCTTCCAACTGAAACTATCTTAACCAAGAGCAAAAAGTCACTCTGTCAAAAACCAGATTGCTTCTTGCTTGTGCAGAACAGCACAGGGATAGCATCAGAGTGCAGATACAGCAGATCATGCTCTGGAGCTCCCAGGGCTGAGGAAGGGTACAGGATGCAGCACTACTCTCTAGACACTGGGATTTGCTCACTGTCAGTGTTACAAAGGTCCTCACAAGGATTCCTTGTTGTTTGGTCTGAGTGAGTGTTCCTAACTCGTAACTGTGCCAGACTGATTTATGTCATGGCTCAGTACTAACTTGGCCTCAGCAATAAGATCAAAGCAGTGGGGGTGTAAGCGTCAGAGTAAGAACAAGTAGGTGTACAAAATGGGTATTTGTTGTGTGTTTTGAAGAGGGTTAAACATTGCTGGTTTTGTGTAAGTTCTAGCTTGACTAGAGTCCGTGATTTCTACTTCATCCACAAATTTTACGGAGGTTTTATTTTGTCAGCATAAAAAACCTTTCGAAAGGTAATATTTTTTATTACAAAGGAGCAGCGAGATCATCCTCATTGCGTACTTCTCCACTCTGGTGTTTGAATAAAACTCACGGGGGCAGAAAGAGGGTCATTAAAAACCAAAGCCTCTTACTGCTATATCAAAAATGATATTTTTAAGTGTCAGTTGCTAAAGAATCACTATAGTTTTAGAGGTTTAGAAATACCCACCTATTTACTGGCTAGAAATGCCCTTGATCTCAGATGATGCTGCTCCGACTCAGCGGATGCAAAGTTGTCAGGGCCGTACAGTAAGCAGCCTGTTGGCAGCCATCAGTGACACATCTGTAATGATGAACAGTCCCTTCATAGTGGGCTTTATGCACCATAGGGGATCTCACATCCTCTCTGCTGACTGGGAGAGGCATCAGGGAAAGCTAATATTACTAAGTAGGGTGTCAGCAGTTCCAAGTGAACTAAGGGAGAGGAAATTGAAACTTGGAGATAATCTAGATTAGTAATACAATACTGAAACCAAGGGCCTTTTCACATTTCTGTTGCAGCAGCTGTAGTTTATTTCGCTGTATTTTGAAACTATGCGTATACTGATCTGAACTGATTTGCAATTCATTTTGCAAACCCCTTTAAAATATTTCTAGCATGGCTCTCCAGATATTTTCCCAATTCAACACTGGCAAATAGATTTCTTGCTGCTCAACTGTTGGGCCCCTCTGTAGAAAAGCAAGAGGGTAAGTGAATTATCTCAGAGAAAGCAACATGCTCATGTTGCGTTTTCCTCAAAGCTCTTCACAATCCAAAGTGAACGTGCAACCTCTGTTTGAAATAATTAGCAGTGGTTTACTGGGGGAATTTTGGTACTTTCATGTTGTACTAGCTTTTGATCAAAATTCCCTCCACTGCCTTGTTTAATTCTGGCCATCTGGATTAAAAAGTTCTCTTAATCTTAAATACAGATTGTAACTCTTTCTTTGGAGTGCGCTGCCATAAAATTGTGGCAGGGTTCCAGCTTTCTTCATTAAAGCTCTCTTTATTATGGTTTTTGGGCCATTAAATGATTGTTATGCACAATGGGTACTTGATTATAATTTGCTGAAGCTGGGAATCGGTTACAGCAGTAATCTAGTTCTGTAATTAAAAGAGGGCATGTTTATACCTGCTAGGATCTTCTGCAAGCTGTGAAAGGGAGGAAAAAACCAGAGTTGAAAGGGAACAGTTTCTGCTAATAAGGCATTTAAACATTCTGATCTGGCAGTGTTTTGAGCTGTACTGCGGAAGTGCGACTTTCTGCATAATTACATTTGAACCAGAAGTTGAGGTGGTGACAGAAATAAAAGGGCAGTTTCATTTGTAGTAAATCTTCTCCCATCTTTTATTTTTGTTTTCAGTTTAGAAAGGAATGTGCATTTCTGATAGGAAAGGAGCAGTCGGGATCCTTGGATCCTATCCAGGTTTTGGTTCTGCTCGTGTATGGTTTTTGTCGGGGAGTTTAATAGCACTTCCATTGTTTTTGCACCTGTAGAGGTTTGAAAAATTACTGGGATGAAGTGTTTTTTAAAGTGAGTTTTGTTTTTTTTTTTTTGGACGGGGGAGAAGGTGATTTGTGTTTTGGCTCTTGCGGAGTTGACAGAAATGTCAGCTTGTCTTAGCTGCATGGTTGAGCTGTTAGGGACAAGAAATAGCGTAAAATAACTGCTGATGAGGCTGATTGAATCTGATTCTTGGCAGTCCCTTATTGATAGTTAGAAGTATACATGTGATAACTATAATAAACTTTGGAAAAGATATCCTTAGAGCAGTGAAGTTGTGTGGCACCTTTTCAACACTTTTATTCCCCGACTTGTGCGCACTCCATCACCTAACACTTGGGTGACATGGTCTAGTGTCAGGTGTACCTGCCCATGGCACAGGGCTGGAACTGGGTGATCTTAAGGTCCTTTCCAACCCAAACCATCCTGTGATTCTGTCTGCACCTGGAAAACTTCTCTGGGAACTGAATCTGTGGAAGTTTGGTGAGATGAAGTTGCTTAATGAAATAATTTCATTTAAAACTGCACAGGTGTGTATATGGCTGAGAGCAATTTTCTGCCACAGCTGAGAACTAGAGACATGCAAACAGTGTGTGCACCAAATTTCTGTCTTGAAATTAACTATTAGTCTGCAGTGTGTCAGAACTTTGCTTCTAATACATACTTTCTCTTGCTCTCTCCTATTAAGGAAATACAACGTGCCTTATGGGCTGAAATAGATTATGTTGTAGGCTATGGACTAAGCAAGATGGAATAAAAAGTAATGAAAGCTGCAGAATTAAAGTGCTCTTCCCACAGAATCTAATCAGAGTTGTTGGTGATGTAATCAGGAGTTTTAGCCTTGTTAAACAAGTGGGGAATACAGACTGAAAAGCAAACAGTAGTTCATGATGTTCTGTCTTCACTCAGTGTTGTGAACCCCAGTGGTCTAGCGACCAGGCAAGTGAGCTGCGCAAGTCTTTCGAGGGTAATGTAAGTACCTTGGAAATTCAGACTTACCTGAGGTATCCCATGTCCTTTCAGACAAAGCTTTTCCTTTTTATGGTTTTTTTTAATGCATTTGTTGATTTTGGAGAAGGTAGAAGACATTTCCTGCGAATTTCATTTTCTCAGTGGCAAGCCCGTGCACTTCCCTTGCCAATAGCTTGTTTCATATGTATTCCATCCAGTTTTCTTTTCACATATGTGAAATAACAGTTTGGCAAGTGGTAAACAGAATCTATACAGCAAAGAAAAAAGACCTGTGGGTTGTTTTGGTTTTGTTTTTTTTTTAAGAAAAGAATTGTTTTTGTATGAAATAATCCTTTCATTGAAGTAAATAATTAAAACTAAAATAAATAAGATCTCATAAACGATTGCACAGTAATTATGTAACTTTTAAGAAACAAGAGTTCATGGTAATGAAGTATTTTCATTTTACTAGGTTTTTCTTGGAAAAGCCTAGTATCATGTGATGATATACCACAGTGTGTGAGAGCAGCTTGCTGGTCCAAAATCCAAGCAACACAAAGTCATTTCCAAAGACCAGATGTTTACCAGTTCCCCCTTATGGAAGGGAGCAGAAAAGGTTCTTACGTGAAGTTTGTCAACTGGACCTCCAGTGTAACTTCTCAGTAGGCTTTCAAATGAAGTGACTGAGCACGCGTGTATGACCCGGAAGGGATTTCCTTTTGAAGAAAGAATTGCTTATATGGCTGCATAGTCAATAACCACAGCGTTACCCGTTATAGCTGGGAGAAAAACTAGCTAGAGGTATTTCTGTTTCAATAAATATTTGCTATGGCTTTGGTTCACTATGGCCCACCCATGCAAAGCTTCTTTAGTCTTGTACATTGAGATTTAGTGGACTGTTGGTGTTTAGAGTAATGGTGAGCAAACTTCCTCTCTCCTCTTTCCTAACCCTCTTCCCTTTGCTGTATTTTTAAGAGGTATTAGGGGTATAGGACAGAGGGAGTTTCCTTTTGTTTAAGGCAGTAGTTAAAATATACAGTAAAGGCGTGTGAATTAAGTTTTGCCAAGAAGAGTGCAGGCAGTGGGCCAGTGGTTATGTCTCTGTACTGTGACACTAGTTTCTCAGGTCTGCCTAATTTTTGTCCAGATCTCTCTGCTATGTTCTCTGGAGCAGGTGCTGTATTTCAGTTCATTATAGTTCTGTGCAAGACAGGGTGGGATTCTAGCCTTTCTGAAACAAGGCTTAGGATACAGCCAAACTGATTAAAAGCAAAAACCCAGCATCCCTTCCTAATACATATTCCTTAGAGTTCAACCTTCTAAGAAGAGAAAGATCTTGGAGAATGGCAAGGATATCTGTTGCTAGGGGGTTTGGAATTAGATGAATGGTAAGGTCCCTTCTAACCCAAACCAGCCTGTGATTCTATGATTCTATGTATGCTACTTGAACACTGCCAGGGATGGGGCAGCCACAGCTTCTCTGGGCAACTTGTGCCAGGGCCTGTCCACCATTCACAAGGAAAAACAGTCACCCTGTTGAATCTGGTGCTTGTGGAAGTTAGCCACAAGAAAGACAGAAAGCAAAACCTAGTTTACAAAAAGAAAAGAAAGGCAAAACTGAATGCCGATGTTTATTTCCTCTCTGGTAGCTCTAGTAATAAAACAGAAAACTTCTGACATTATAAGTGCATATTCTTAGCTGAGCATGCATTCTTTCACGATTTATTTCTATAGTCCAGCAAAACGAGACGTATTTTTCCAGTGAGCTTATTTAGCATCTATTGCAGCTCTTCTCTGTTTTCTGTGCCTGATTGTAAATGCGTATGTACTTGATTTGACATGGGCAGTTACATTCTGACAATAACATAACCAAAAAATCAGGGTAAGTTAAAGGGTATTTTGGTTCATTTTAGTTCTGAAATGTAGATGTCAATGTATAATTTTAGCAAATAGCAGAAGTGCTTTCATACTGACAGACAGGATCTTGTTGCTAATTGAATGATGATAAAGTCACTCCTGTGCAAATATTGTGTGGTTTTGAAGGGTCTTGTGCACAAAGGCTTCCGCCACCAGCCCTTTTCTCTGACTAGGGATAACAAGGGGACTGCGGCTATCTGAAGAATGTTCATTTGAGCTACACTGTCATGGTGCATTGACAATGAAGTCAGGGGTTTGGGCATGGTCTTTTCATGATTGTAACTTTAAAATGCTAATTTTCATTCCTGCAGTTCTTTCCATCGTGCAGACAGGGCTTCCCTGTTCCTGGTATTTGTGTTTAATCTATGTATTTGCATTAACATTAAATGTTTGAATTAGAATTCAGCAGTATTTAGTGGTATTCCTCTTTTATGTCGTAAGTTACAGTTAGTGTCATTACTGTGCAGTTATTGTCCCATTTTAAGGGCTGTGTTTTTTAACAGTTTAAAACAATACACATTTTTTGTAGATATCTTTACAAATGACAACTCTGTATGATTTGGTCTGTTGAAGTGGGAAGGGAGTTGGAGTAGACTACACTTGAAGTATTTCTGTGATGCTTACAGTACTGCTGTGTGTTTTGGAGATGGAGGAGTCATTGGAGAAGTGAAGCCTCTGGGGTATTTCTCAATATCTGACAGAACTTTCACATGCAGCAATCTTCTCTGAGGTCTTAAACTCCTTGAAGTTACCGAATGCCAGTGAATGTCTTTGGGTTATAAATCAGTTCATAATTAACATGACTGCATCTTGACAGAAGTTCGCATATTCGATTCCTGAAAGCTCTTGCTTGTGTAGCAGACTTCCCCAGCTGTTCTTAGGAATTTCTCTTGGGAAAATAAGAGGAATTCAAACTGAATAAACAAGCATGCGAGTATTGCAAAGTTTGATTCCTAATAATGTAGTCTTATACTTGACATTTCATCAGTTACCATGTCCCAAGCGTGATGGGTTTCACAGTGTTCTCACATTCCCCTCTGCACGGGCAGAGGAAGAAAACCTTTAAAAAAGAAGTGTCCCTTCAGCAGATGGGCCCCCTGTATTGCCACTTCTCCTTTAGGCCACCAGTTGATGCTGCTTCTTGTGGAGCTGTCGCATTTAGCTGACTAGCAGGGAAAAGAAGACGCTTAAGCAATGAAGACGCAGGTAGTACATTAACTTCTTATTTATGTTTTGTTGCTAAGGAAGGGATTGAAAAGATCACAATATAAAAGTTGTATTGGAAGTGGCTTGCATGTGTTTTTCTCTGTTCAAAAGTCAAATTTCATTCAAATGTATCAAAATACTCATCTTCAGATATTTTGAACTGTGGGACAAAAATAACACTGAGTGCAGATTTGGACAGTGGCTTCTGTACACACTTCGCTCCCAAGCTATGCTAATGTGTAGGGCTGTGTCTGACATCTTTTGCCGCTGTTATTTGAAGGGAGGTTTTGTTTTTGATACTTCAGCCAAACTGATAGGGCTTCATGTTTGTGGAGTGTTGTATCATGGTTTAAACAACGTATTGTGAGTCTTCAGAAATGTTAGGCAAATAAACCGAACCTGGAAGAAGCAGGTTATCTTGCCCTCTGAGTTGATACAAGAGACTTAGCATTTTGTGAGTGCTGATGTTGTTATTCATCAAATATTTGAGTAAGAGAGAAAAGGGGAGGGATTTGGCTTGCCCTCACAGATGTCTTCCAGCTCTTCAACAAAACAGTAGCCCTTGCTTGTCTTTGTTTCCATGGGTGCATAAGAGTCATAAGAAAGCAATTTAAAAAAATAAACCAAGTATGGACATGGAACTGGAAAGTAAACTCACTTGTGAGACTTGCAGTGAAGTTATGAGGAATCTTCAGAGCTGTATCTGGCTAGTGTTCCCGGAGCAGCCATGGGGATGGATCCACGCTTCCCTCCCTCCCTGCTTTCCTTTCCACTGCATCCTTCTGGATGTGTGTACATTTAGACTGCGGGGATGTTGTCAAGGCTCGTTCTGGGTTGGCTTGGCTTTTTAGTTAGCTGGCCACCAAGCTATGAAGCAGAATTGTGGCTGTGGCAGGATGGTCCTTGAGAATGTGCTACAGAGATGGAATTCTTTGTTGGAGGGGTCATTTCTATTTTGCATCCAAGCAACTGTGGAGGTACTTCGCTGTCTGTGTGCAGATACAAACCTCTGAATTATATAAAATGCTGCCCAAAATCTAGCATATTAGAATGTATTTGCATGTGAAAACTCAAGGGTATTTTGTGTTTTGAAAATGAAGAGGTAAAACTTTCTTTGAAGAGGTTCAGTAAGTGCGGGGTTTGAGAAGTATTTATGCTTTTTTGCTTTGTTTTCTTTGTCTTATATAGAAAACTGTTTAGCAATCAGGGAATAGCTCTTTATTGTGTGCAAAGCTGTCTTCTGGGAGATTTTCCCACTTCAATGTGTAGTTTAATATTTGGAGCAAAAAGAATCAAGTGTCATTTGACTTTAAAGATAGTCTTTTCCTGCTTGGAGGAAAAGAACCTTAAATTGAGAGTAAGTCTTGGCTTGTTTGGACTTGTGAGTCTCAAGTAATAAAACAAGCTCTTAACTGTTTGTTTTGCCTGAACTTTTCCTCCTAGTCAAAAAAGTAAGATTATACCTGTCCATTGTTTCATTTACTGTGTAGTATTGTCATGGGATTGTTTATAGGGAAGTCACGTCTTTGAATAGGTATTGAAACCTGGTTTCTAATTAAGATCAAGGTTAACTTAAAGGAAAGGGGCCCTTTGCAAAACAGCTCTGATTAGAAGCGATAAAACTTGGTTTGTGTGAAGCTGAGCAAAACCCATTTTGCTGTTGTGAAGAAAAAGCCTTTAGTGACAAACGTTTGTAATTTGGCAAAGCAATAGTCCTGACTGTTGTCTGCTCAACAAGAACGAGGTGAGGTGTCCAGATTTTTCCTTTAAATTAGCAATGCAGACAGAGGTCCGGATGCTGAGAGACTTTTTTAGAGAATCCTGAGCAGTAGGATTGTTTTTAAGTGATTACAGCTGACACCTAGGAGGTACTGGGTGCTTGAATGCAAGAGGTAGATGTTCATGGTTTTAGCCTTGATTTCTGTCTTGATGTGTCAAAAGAAGTTGCAGAGCTTGTAACTGGTTCCTTACCTGGTGTGAGTAATTCCTGAGAGTGAGGACAGTGACCTTAGTCCAGGCTAAGGAGAAGGTTTAAGTTGGGATGAATTCCCTTTACAGTTACATGCAAACTGGTTATGCAACACTTGAATAAATAAGACCCCAGAAGAGCATCTTTTATATCCGCAGGCACCCACAAATGACTGCTCAGGAGGTGCAGAGTTGGTTGGGGTTGACCCAAGGAGAGCCAGTTTTCTCTACTTGGTTACTCTGGCAGATCTGCCTGTCTTTACATCAGACATTGCCATACTTCAGCAGTCACCTGCCTCCATCTCAGTGCATGTTCCTCAGTGGGACGTGGGGGCAGAGTTTTCAAGATCTTCTTGCCATCTTCGAGGACCTGAGGGGTACAAAATAATGGAGCCAGATTGTTCCTGGAAGCATGTGGTGGCAGGACAGTTGTAGCATGGGAAGGTCTGCTTTGATGTAAGGAAAAAGGTTGTGTGGTTTGTTTTATTTTCCTTTTATCATGACTGTGGTCAAATACTGGACCAGGGACAGAAGGAGGTTGTGGGGTCTTCATTCTTGGAGGTACTTGAAACTGAACTGGACCAGACCTGAGCCTGGTTTCCCTCACCTCGCTTGGTGTGGCCATTGCAGTAAATGACCTCCAGGTGCCCCAACTTAGTTTTTTCTATAATTCTAAGCAAATGTATAATAATTCTTGGAGAAGAACATGTATCGTGCTTATATCTGTCATTGTGCTCAGGTCTGGTATTTTGCCAAGCCTACACTTCTGAAAGCTGCAGTCACGACATTCAAACTACGCTGTTCGTATTGACCTTAAGTGTTCATCCATGCTGCTTAGTTAGCAGAAATTAGAGTTGCTCTTGATTGTATTGCTTAATTATTTTTTTAATATCATTTTTATACAAATCATTAGAAAACCTTTTCATTCATGGATTTGAGTGGAGTTGGTGGCATGGAAGGGTAAATGGGTTTCCTGCAGTAGAAAACAAGAGCTAATTGTGGAGATGGCTAAGCATTCAGAGACTTTCCACCTTGCTTGGCTTTAAACATGGTATTAGGAGACAAGTAGTGTTATTATCCGCATCAGTTATTCATGAATACTGCTTCTGAAATTGAGCACTGTGTTGACACGTGAAAAAAGGGTCACTTTTTGCTAAACTTCAGCTTGCTAATTACTAGAGCTTTCTGTGGCCTGACAGACCTGCTGTTTTCCCTCGTAGCAAAGCTGCTCTTTCTGTTCTGTCAGGACATGCAGTTTGGGAAAATAATTGCTGTTCCAAATTTGAAAGAAGTCCTGCTGGACAACATTGTTCCAATATCTTTGTATTTGGAGGGGTAATTCATGCTCCTCCTCGTGGTTTCCACTGCTAGGAAAAGACCAAAAATGGTTTTAATTCTTGCATTTGCTCAGTAATAGAATATATTCTGTGTCAGACTGAGACTTCTGTTTGGGCATGATAGGACTGCCCTGTGCAGTCTGTGGAAGCAGGGCTGACCATAACCATTCTGTTCAGGCTTGTCATCAATGCAAGTTAATAACTATGGCCCATAAACCTAGGTTTTGCAAAGATCTGCCTTAAAAATTATTATGCTAGACCACAGTATTGTTGAATTTAGACAGCTTTTTCCCATGTTGCTGCTTTTTGTCCAGAGACACAATGTGGCTTGCAACTGTGTTGAGCAAGTCTAAACGATGTTGAGACTGTGTTTAGTAACAACCATACAAAACCAGTTTTGAACAAGTCGAAAATCTTCCAAGGAAGCCAAAGGCAGTTTTGCTCTTGACTTACCAGCGTTCAAGCTTTCCTTGATACGTTTGAAAGCTGACTCAGCCTTTGTGATTTGAAGATAAACTGAGAAGAGTATCTTGACTGAACGGTGGCAATTTTGGTGAACTCAGTAGTTGCATAAATTCACAAGCTCCACTGTGATCCGTGCAACCAATTTTTCACACAAATTGTGTGCAAGGGAAGTCATCTACTTCAAACCGGGTATTAAGCTGTGCTGAGAAACTGCTAAAAAGTGCAGAATGTAATGTCTACAGCTACAGTAAAAACTTCAGTGATTTATTATACACACTTGTGAATTTTGTGGTGTGAAAGTAGATTGTTCTAATGCACTGTATCTTGCACAATACATTTCAAGCTGTGCACTTTTGAATTAACAGTAGTTATTGGTGCACTGATTGAAAATGTGGCAGTATACATTGACCCTCTAGGGGATTAATGCACAGCGTTATTTGAAAGTTTAGTATGATGTTATGCAGTACTGAGCAGTCAATTCAATTGCTTTATGATTTGGGAACATTTTCAAGTTTCCCTTTCAGAGTCTCACAACGTGAATAAGTGAAAATTGGTTCTAGCTACGCCTGCTGGAAATAGAATATGAATTAGAATGCCCTTTAGATTAACTGGGAATGAAGCTTTAAGAAATACAATTGGGTGTATACTAGGCAAGACTTGTTTAAGCTGTACTTTTTAAATCACCCATGAAGCAGTAAAAAAAAAAAAGCATGGATAATGTGGCCTAGCACATTAGTTTTTTATGGCACTGTATGAAATGGCTTTCAATTTACTTGCAGTTTGCTTGGAAGACTTGTATTTGATACTCAGTTTGTATATCTAAATGCAGTGCGTACACATGCATGAAGTATTGTAACTCCTTTAGAATCAAGTGGAATGGTGAAAGACTCCTAACTTTCTGAACTCATTTTCACAGTGTGTTCCAGTATTGTGTTGTGTGCTCTTGAAATACTTAAAACCAGTGTTAAAATCCACTTTTTGTGTTTTCTATGGTCTTGCTTAACCTTGCAGTGGATACACTGTTTTATAGAAACAAACAGAATTGACTTCAGCGACTTCTGTTTGCCTTGGGCTACTAAATTAACTTTTCCATTCTCTGAACAGTTACCCTGACAAGATGTCCCTCTGTTTCCTGTCCTTAATTCTTGCCTCTCTGTGTGTATTGAACTGTGTGACTTCACATTAAAATGGAGTAGTGCGTGTTCCTTCCCAGTCACAAGACATATCGCTCTATTCCAGGAAACACCACCCACTATTGTTTCCAAAACTTTGCAGATCTTATGTACTTTAGGTAATTTAATTGTGATACAGTAATGAAAAGCAGAAGTTCTTTTGCTCTCCACAAAAACGGCAGTGTGGTTTTTATAGTATATGTGCAAATTAACCCCCCCAATTAAAATATTAATCTATTTAGCGTTGTTAGAAGTAGACACAAAAATACATTTCAAAACTCTATAGAAATTTTAACATTGATATCTCCACATGGAGTTATTCTTGCTGTGTGGCTGGCTGTTCAGGTATTTGTAGGCAGGATAAACACGCAATTGTTACTTCAAGTTAGCTATTTCTTATTAGCGCAGCTATCTCTGCAGCTTTTCAGAACGTTGCATGTTATTAGTCACTGATTTCTTACCATCAATGTAGAGACTGGGGGGGTGTGTTTTTTTCAGACCATTTTGCACCTCTTTATTTTTGCATTTTACAGAAAGAATCGAATTTGTTTTTTTCCCAAAATAAAAAGCCTTGTCAGAATGGAAAAGAGATTTTAAGATGAATTAAATATTAAGAGTAGAGAATACGCACTGGTCTTTGTGCCTGTAATGAAGAGAGCAAAATCTGGAAATGGATGTTATAGGATACTTTGAGCTTCCAAAAGACTGTAGAAATTGAAATTTTGGAGAATATATGCATGTGATAACCTAGCAAGGTATAAACAAGGTTACAAGGAATGCTGGACTTTTAATAATCTTTTAAAAACATGTCCATGCAAGACTTCTAAGAACTAAGAAGTGGTTGCACTGTGGATCTGCTTTCAGTTACCTCTTCACCTATGCACGCTGCAATTGAGTCAAGTGGTGTATGTCTGAGGAATGGTTGCTGCCTTTTGTCTTCTTCCTGGAAGCCTTCAGATATCCTTACACCTCAACTTGTAATTCTATATGTGATTATAAAACCTTTGAAAATAGGAAATTATCATAGTAGGTTTGTACTAAAAATGTAGGAACATGATGATAACAAGCGACAGTGGAAGTAAGTCTTATTTTCCACTTTGTTACTTATTACGTTTAGAAAGTAGTGGTGGTAATAACCTCAGCCTTGGGTTGGGGGTTTTTTGCTCCTTGTTCTTCATTGAAGCAGTAGAATTAATTTTTGAAAACTAAACATTATAGCTTATCTTGAAAAGGATTCTTTTCTTAAGGGGAAAACCTTGGTAAGTTCATGAACTTCTTCCAACAGTCGGATTAAGATCTTGATGTGCCGCATTTATCAAAGACATTATTCCATTAGTGAAGATGAGAAAGAAAATGTGAAGTGTTTCAGTGCTGCTAAGTCTTTACAAGCTCCTGATTCAAGTGCTTGCATTGACAAGAATATTGTATAATGAAACCTGTAGAACATGTTGCAGTGCTGTATTCCCTCTGCCAAGGAGCATCATTGTGCATTTCAGCTGAAAAGATATGCCAAATACTGAGATGAGTCTGTGAGGCTGAAAATAAGTATTTTGATTGGCCATGGCTTTGAAATGTGTTTCAGTTGATTTTATTAAGACTGGCATTCTTCCAAAACTGCTGAACAAACACTTCGGGATCTGATCCTTCATCATTAAATACATGCCAAAATTCCAATCGACTACAAAGAGAGCAGAATTAAGATATTAGTCACCAAAAGACATATTCTGATTTTATCTCCTAAACAGGAGGGTCACGCATGATAGTTTGTTTGAAAGGCACAAAAAAGTACCTGAGGGAAGTGACAATTGGGTACGTGGTTCCTCTTCCTTCAAATGGGTATGGAAGGTGTATGTGTTAGTTTGATCGGGGAAGGCGGCCTGATGTTAAGGATGTCCCTCATTAGGCATATTGTTAAACCATCAAGTACTTCTGGCTTGAATGTAACCAGTAAACTCCTTCAGTGTTCTGATTGTCCAACTTACCACTTGCTTCTCTTTTTAAATCGTTGTGGTGATTCTCGGTCTCAAGTTTGTGATGTGGGCAGTCAGCTTGTGGTCATGTAGCTCTGGCAGTCTAAGGAATAAGCACAGAAAGGGTTGTGGAGAAGGTAATACGTTAGATGTACTAACATAGTTGGAAAAGCAAAAGAATCGGTGTAGAACATCTGCATGCAAAGGAAAAGCTGCAAACTTTAGGCTGGCTGAATGGAGACCGTAGAACGGTCAGGCCTCCATGAGGAATGTGAGCTCAGAGATGGTTTGATGTGATGGAGAGGGATGGATGATTTTATGAAAATTGTTTTGTTGGTGATAACTGGATGCTCATCATATTCCAGAGAGCTTTGGGTGCTTTTCATTTTTCTGAAGACTATTGGCTGTAATACATTTTCTGGAAGATTTTAGATAAAAATAAGCTGCCTAAATATAGCTATTTATTAACTTCCTCCTTCCAAACTCTCTGCATTTGCTATCCCTTTCTGTGTCTCACTTTCTCTTCTGAATCAATGATGGCAGCTACACCATGTGTTATTCCAAGCCACGCACCAGGTTTTGTAGTTGCACTGATTTAGATTGTTATTTTTGCTTCTTCATGTTACTGATTACAGCTCGGTGTATGGAATCTGTAAAAAATTATCCATTTAATAATCATGGCTTGGAGAATAAAGTGCAGATAGTAGACACTTTGTTGTTTGATATGGTATTCAAAATACTTTGAAGGCAGAGATGTACCAACAGGTAGGCCAGAATATTCCATCTGCAGGAAGGCTATGGCCAAGAGGACAGCTGGTACCAGCAGCGAGGCTTTGTAGGGTGCCCTGATTTCATCCAGAAGGCTGGGCACAGGCCTCAGCATCAGCTCAAGAAACAGATTTCTGGCTAGCTTGAACGTCTCTCAGCAAATGATGGCGGTATCATGACAGCAGGAGTCCTGGAGTGCTTCTGCACCATAGTTATTTGATACCGATGAACACTGAAGAGAGTTACAAGTAACACCAGTTTTCATGGGTTTACTTTCTGCTGACAGTTGTTTGATTACCAGATCATAGAATCATATGTTTGATGCAGTGCAGTAGAGTAGGACAGTGTCTTTTGAAGACAGTCCAGCATTTGCACTAAGGTGTTACATGAACCTGAGTCTGCAGTTTACTATTAGGAGGAACTGATGAAGACTGCTCAAAGGGTTTCTCCTAACTGGTGGTAACATCTTACTGTGGCAAATGGTAGTCAGGGTACAAGAACATTCCTGGGAGTTGGTGTTTGGGTTTTGTTGTTACCGTTTTGAGTATTTATGGGGTTTTTTTTATCCATAAGTCTCAGTATGGATTATTGAAAACTATTTATGTAACAAAACTTAGCTCTAGCAATTACCTCTTTTTGCTACATGCTTGGGAGAAGGCCTCCTATTAGTAAAGACTGTTGAGATGGACTCAGTAATCTGTGCTAGACGAGCTTGTTTTCATGCATTTCAAAGTCAGACTATACAGATATCTGTGGGGAGAATGTTCTTAGCATCTGAAGACCCTGATTACAGGTAAGGGTTTCTGGTTTTTGATGGCTGGTTTCTTTCTGGTTAAACAGGCAAAAAACGTTTTCCCTTTGAGCAAGAGAAGGGAATTTCATTCAGCTGTGGAGGCAGCTGATTTGCTTTGGGGCATGATGTGCGGAGGCACAGAGGTCCAAAAAAGGAGAAGCGCTAGGGAATCAAATAATTGAAATTGCCAAATAAGAGTTTATAAATAAAGTGTGTGGAAACCTACTGTACTGAAATCAAATTTGAGATTACGGCATGCTCTGTAGTGTCTTAAAGGGCTCAGCAAGCTGACTCACTGGGTTTGCATTGTTTTATTCCAGGCATTGCACTGTGACAGAACATTTTGCCATGTTCCATAAGTTTCACACAGCCTGTGAGTCTGAAGTATAGAATTCTAAATTGAGGGTATTTTGGCTGTATTTGTTAGACCATTTTCTGCTCATCAAAAGTGAATGACAGCATGAGTCAAAACAGTCAAAAATTCCAATTGACATTGGAGCGTTGTGAAATCCCTTTGAATGTTGCAGATTCCTGAAACACAATCTCTACTGATCTTTGGGTTTCCAAGTATAAATATTTCTTCTTGGGTAGTGGAATAATTCTTCAAGATGAAATAAGGAACTGTTTAGTCTTCCTATTCTGGCTCTTGGGGAACACTGGTGTCCATCTTGCTTATAATTTTAATTATGTATGTGACAAGGCTTATTTGGGTGTAGTTAGATATTCTTAAGTACTAAGAATAAGCCAGTACAGTCTGACTGGGTTGTGTGTCTGTTGTCCCTAATTCAAATTTCTATGCTGTCAAAAACCAGTATTCTACTTCTGACACTGAATATTTGTTCACATTAACTTTGTGGGCGAAGAAGATCTCCTTACCTGATGTGTGTAGGTCAGCATAAAACATAGCATTTTGGGTTTGTCTCCAGAAATTCTTTGTTTCCCTGTTGGTTCTTTCTTGTCACTGTTGCAAAAGAAGAAAAAAAGGAAGCACCAGTTAAATAAGCATTTAAAGTATATCAAAGACGTAGAACTGTTTCCAGTGACATTTCTTCATCTCTGTGTAGCAAGAATAATTACAGTGAATTTGATTTATAATAGCTGCTGGAGCAACAATTCTGAGTCTAGGCAGCATACAGAAGGTAAAAAGGATGGTGGGATAAGTCTGAGCTTTCACTGGGGCAAAGAGTTCTGTTCTTACTTGCCCGGTGTTAACTACAGAGCTTTTTCTCGTGCCCCTCTCCTATTATTGCTTCCTCCCCCCACTTCTGTAGCCATAAGCGCTTTGTCATGTTGACACTGGCAATCAAACTGTCTTGCTCTGAGTATGAAAGAACTACTTTTATCATTTCTAATATGCAGCCTAGGGCCAAAACAGACAAAGCAATTTTAAAGGACTAGGTTCAGAAGGAGGCTGGAATTCCCATTGTACAGCCCTTGAGACTATGACATCAGTAACCAACTCTGAAGCGGTTATTTATCATAATGACAACTGTTTGCCTGTCCAGACTTAGTCAGCTGAGTTCCACACTGATGGTAACCACCTTGTTGCCATCCAGCCTTAAAAACCGAAAGTGGTTTGTTATGATCAGGAGACACCTGTGTTGTTTAATCAGGTTCTTAAACTTCAGAAATCATTTTACTCCGTATTTCTTCAGTTGGGCTGGACCGCTGTTTGGACACTTCCAAAGGAAAACCTAATTCTTCAGGCAAATGTAACCTTGATCCTGAAGCCTGCTTTCTCTCAGGGAGTAATGTGGTGTGGCACTAGTACCTTTTGACATCCAGGGTTTTCTCTTTTCCGAAGTCCCATACGACACTGCCCCTACAGGCCACATCAGCTTTGCCTGGTGTTTTACCTTTGTTTTGTCTTCAGGAATTCTTTCCTTCTGGCACCTCTTTGTCTTTTATATCGTCAGTCACCATAAGTTTTTTGATGTCTCTGCATCCATGTATCTTGTGACCAGCTTGGCTTAAAAAGGATTTTACTTTATAACTGTCTCCTGTCAGCATTCTGACACCTTTCTTTTACTGCAGAATGCTTCCAGTCTGTAGTGATATTAGAACTCCAGTTAATACCTTTTTCATCTCAGTTTCCCTGAAACACTTCTAATAAGTCTCCTTTAACTTCTTGTTCATAAAGCCGTCATCAGTAGTCATACAACTTAAACAGGTTTTTTTCTTCGTTCTCTTGTTGCCTGATTTCTTCATTTTAGATGCTGCCCTTTCTTGAGATGCATCTAATTCACCTTTTTAGTATGGATCATTAATCAAGGTGACGCCACTGTTTTCTCAAAGTAACAAGGACTACCTCTGTTAATGTAAGCATACCATAGCGTGTGAATAACTGTACACCTAATACCTGTATCACTTCTGCGACTCTGTCCTACTCATCCAGTGTTCTTTGAGTCCATTTCACAAGCCGGAAGATGTGCAATAATTATCCCATTCCCCATGGGCTTTTAATAAAGCTTGAGTCACTGCATAATTTTCTATGAGTTTTTATGGTACCTCTGATATTTGTGCTTGACCTCTTGTAATTGGAATAACTTGGAATTTGTTCTGCCTTTTGAATGATCTGTTGGGGTTTGATTTCTTTCTTCCTGTTTGCAGCAATGGCATAATGTGAAAACAAATTCCCCTAAATGAAGTACTGTGAGGTGCCTGCCCTGCTTCATACATGGTCTCCAGCTGAATTTCAGTTTTCCTTGTTGTGGGAAAAGTACTGGTCTAGAGATAGATCCCTTTGTGATTGGCTGCTCTAAATAAAGCAAACAGCGATTGTTCCTAAACTTCTGTTGTGGAAGTTATCAGTGCCCCAGGTTAGAGCTTGGCTGCAGCTTGGATTCTTCAAAGGAGGTACATCATTTCTTTTATTGAACCTGATCTTTTAGGGCTTTCTCTTGTGAAAACCAAATCCTACTCAGTTATTTAATGGGACATATAAGCCTAGGCATGGTTTTCTGTTCTGAAGAGTTGAAGTTTAAAATAAGTTTAAACTATTTATTAAATTTATTTGTATTTATTAATTCAGAATTTGTTAAAATACATATAAATAACATAAGCTACCACCTGATAGTGTATCTTTATCATCAGCAAGGCTGAAGATTTTCCAGAATGCAAAATTTAGGTGAAGGGAAGAGTATCTATTTCCATGCAAATAAAACATTTCCTCCTGGTTCCCTGCTGGCCTTTCTCTGTACTCAACAAAAGCAGTGTACCTTTGGGCTCATGGTGCCATACCATACCCAAGATGAGGCAGATCCAAACACGGGAAGATTTGTAGGCTAGCTGGTATGTGGTTTTGTTTAATATTTAGCTGGTTGCCTGGTCCTTAACACAGTCTTGTAGGGCAAGATTGACCTACATTGAAAGGTCATGGAGCTGCTCTTTATAGAACTGGCAATTCACATGTCATTTCATAATCCATGCAATAGAAGCATCTTTAAAGTCTGCCTTCGATAATGCAGTATAGGTAAAAGAGAAGGTATGTGTTGAAAACTGAGATACTGCCAAAGCAGGAAAACAGTGTTTGGCTGTTGATAGAGCACAAAACCACACTTACCTCCTTGCATAGTCAGTTTGCATGAGGCCCACATCAGTGTGGTTTTAAAAACCTTCTTGTGTCATGCAACATGTTCAGGAGGTGAATGGCTTTTGGCTGTTTTGGAACATGGATTAAAAAACATGCTAGAGTATCTTAGAAAGAATCCTGTGTCGCCTGCCCCATCCTTTGAGAAATGAAGAAACAGATTTGAAGTCAGCTACTTATTTCAGCTGCTGCCTCTTGTATTTGCCATGCTGTGGTTCCGTCTCTTTTAAATATATTACTGTTATCCTCAGTGGGCACTGGAACTGGTTTTGAAATTTCACTGAGGCATGCTTAGACTCTTACAACATCCCTCCCAGACATTAATGTGTGTTGGCACTGCATGTCTGCTGGGACTCCAGATTGTTTGATTGCTCACTTGTGAGCTCCTATTCAGAGAAATGACTTGTCTGCCAGCCAGGTGTGTGGCCAACCTGTGTAAAGGTGTCCATACACCTACTGTTCTGGCTGGATGAAAGTGCATTAAAAACAAGCTTCAAGAACTTATTGACCTATGTGGAAACAGACTGCAGAGATGTGTTGTAATATCCTTCCCACTTCAGCAGACATGACTAAACAGACTTTGTCTGCTCTGAACAATTAAGATGTTTGCCAGTGTGTGCAGGGCCCCATGCAAGTTCCAGCTTGTTCCCAACTAGTAGAGGAGTTTTTCAGTTTATGCAAAAATATTTCAGCTGTTGATGTTCTCTTCATTTTAGGGCTTACTCAAGAACTTTAACTTTCCAAGGAACGCCTTAGTCTTTGCCACTTCCAGTCTTTGGATTTTTCTAGTTTTTCTGATTCCCTGGAAGCAGTACTTAACGTAGCCAAAAAAGTAACCCTTGCTTGATAGGAAAACAGAGGAAGAAAACCCAGTGATGTTTATTCCTGACCACAACAGTTTTCCTGTCATCATGACTCACAAAAAGAACCTGAGAATCTCTGCTCAGGATGTTGCTTTAATGTGCTGGCTCTTGAATGTAAGCTTGGAGTTCTCCAGTGATGTCCCCAGGATGCAAATGGAACTGAGGACTGATGTCTGGGCAACTTTTTGCTGTTAAACAAGACAAGGAACGGGAAAGTCACTAATAACAGCTCCGAATGTACTGAGTTTAAAGTACCCCATGCTCCTCAGAGGAACCATCACAGGAAAGGAAACATGCAGATCAAACCTGAGATATGATTGTTAATGGTTTGGGTTTTGTTTTTTCAATCCCTCAGTATTGTTGGTTAATGGTATGGAACTTTTTCTGTTGTTGAAATTTTAATTGAGCTGCATTACAACAAAGACAAAGGAATACAAATTTACCATGAGGAGCTACTTCCTTACATCACCAAAGTCACTCAGAGCAACAGTATTTAGAGATCAGATTAGCAGGAAATGACTACATCAGGCTGTGGCAGCTAATCTTTTCATCTGTCAGAACTAGAGAACAGTTCCATGACTTTCAGCAGAATAATTCTTAAGCATGCATTTGTAAAAAGTACCGATTGTCTGTTCTGTATTAAAAGAATAAGACAGAATTTGGTTAAAACTTTGCTACCGAGGTGTTCCATCTGGAAATGGAGCCTCACCATGGTGCATGCTGAGCAGCACAGGATGAAGAAGTGCTGTCCTCTCTCTTTCCCTTAGAGATCCCTCCTCCCATCCCAACAACAAGCTTTTGAAGTAAGTAAGATTCAGTTAAGATGCTAAACCCATTAGAGGATTTAATTCAAGTCATCCAAGTAGCATAATAATGTTGATACAACTTGAATTATAACACATAGCTACCAGTTAATTGCTGTATTGCAGAGTCATAGAACATGCGACTGGAAGGGAGCTCCAGAGGTCATCCTGTCCAGCTTTCTCCTCAGTGCGAGGCTTGAACCCATGAGCAGCTTGTCCTAGTGCTTAACCACTGTCATTGGCAGTTCTTCCTGATGGCCAGGGAGCATTTCTCTTGTGCAGCTTGTGCCCATTGACTTTTCTTCTTTCCGTACTTGCTACTCTGAGGAGTCTGTTACCCGATACCGCAGGTGATTATTGCCTACAACAGAGAGTATCTAACATAGTGAACTTTACGTGCTGTTTACTCCCTGAATTTCTTGATCAACCTTTATTTTCAGTGCTAAAAGCTAGTTTAAATTAAATTTGGGCAAAATAAACTTTAAAAATTATTTTCATTAAGGGTTTTCTTCTGAACTTTACTGTTGGATACAGTAACTGGAGGAAGTTATTGAATTGGTATTTTGTCTTAGAGAAAGAAGGAGTTGCTTTTTGAAAGAAAATCATTGAGGTGAAATACACGTGACTAGGAAGATTGTTGCTATTTCCTCAAAGCTTGCCTTATCTGAAGAGTGCATGATAGGGCAGTGATTTATAAAAATCACCAATTCAGTGAGCTTATTCCATCAGTTATAGCTATGTATATCTGGAGTAATTTATAAAGGCTGGCTATGCCTTTATAGCTTTGTTGACTATATAGTCTTATCGGCAGAAGAAAAAGCTCATGACTTTGAAGACAAAGGAAAACTTTGCTTCTTCTTTACAAGGAAACTAAACCATGGTCCTTATATTAAATACTGAGTAGAAGGGCAATGAAGAAAATAGTTCCTGCTTTTAATATTCTGTTTTAATTCCCCCCAAAATGAAATTGCTGTCTTTAGCTTGAGGGGTATTCCCAAATTCTAGTTCAACAACAAAATTTTACTGAAGCCTGATACTTGTTTCTTTTGATTCCTGAATATTCTTTGATATTCCGCTTTCCGGAATATCAGAGAACGAGCTATCAACTTGTTATCATATGATTCTCATTACAGATTTATCCCCTGTGGATAAGTCAGTGTGGGAGAAAGCCCGGTAGGGACTGATAAGATAAAGGACTGGACCACAGAAGCTTCGCTTGCTGGCAGAATGACATGCAATCTGTGACTTGAGATAGGAGGTGGCTTGAGCTGTACTGTGAAATAACACTCAGCTAAAGAGTTTGTGATACAGGGAGATGTACTGCCAGCAGACACACATACAGAAAGATTTGTAACTGGAATAACAGACCTAAGCAGTAGACCTGTGCTCTGAATGGGATTAATTTAATGAGCATAGTCTCAGAACATTGAGAAGACTGGGAGAATTTAAGGCATGAGGTGATGTGGGCTTTAACAAGGGCCTCTGGACAAATAGGGGTATGTTAAAAAAAACATGTCATGATGTGTAGCTCAAAGAAAGGCAGGCTCTTAATATCCAGGATGGTTTGAATTACTGAGAGGATTAAAAATGAGAGGGTATCAAAGGCAGACATGACTGGTGCTTAGCTAGCACTTCGCTGCTCACAGTTAGGAAGAAACCAGGTGTCATTTATGTCATTCGAAACTCATTTTCTCTAATGTTGATGTTTTTGTAGTGTCCTAGACAGCAACATAGGTAGGATTCAGATTTAGCTCTTTAGGAAGTGTTTTCTATTACCCATAATAAAAAACAAAATGGGGAAAAGCATCCATCTCTGATGTGAAGGAAATCAAACCTTGATTTTTATGAGGAAAAAGAACTGTTTCTGTAGAGCAACAATTCATTTGTTTATCACACTAGAAGGGAAATATTAGAATTACGTGAGAGCTTTTAAATAGGTTTTATTATAAAGTAGCAGACACTCAAAAGGTTAATCTAAGAGAGGGGTTGGCCTTACAGAAAACACAACATTGTACCACTTCCCTGAGCTCCCAGTGGGGATGCTTTGGAAGAATACTGCTCCCAGGAAAACTGTACCCTGTGTTCCATGTTTTCTGGGGGCTTGTTTGGGGTTTGGTTATTTTTAAGTCTTCTGCATTGCACACAGGTAAATGCAGCACTGGCATTTTGTAAGAGTATTCCATGAAGCCAAAAAAAACCATAACAAAACTTTGGTGTTAAGTCAGAAAGGATGAATATGAGATGAGTACATATGGAGTTGCAAGCCAGAATGCAGCTTGTCAGTGAGCTGCAGAAGCATACTGGTTTACCCAATACAAGATCCACATTTAGGCACCAGAATCATATGTTGCCAAAGTAAAGAGATGATCAAAATAGTTCTTGTAAGGTGTTTATTTTGGGTGAAATCACTTGCCTGCCGGCGTCCCACATTGTAGTTATTCAGCACAATCTTATGTTTGTCAAAGTTAGACCCAAACATTTAAATTAATATTATGAGAGTGCTCCTCAGAGTATTTTTTTTTTTCCCAGTTTAAAAAGAGGACTTGCAAACAATACATAAATGTTTCATTTATTTATGGAGTACCTCCTCTGTTTTGGTTTATATCAAGTCTTCAGTTTTCCCCTATGCAATATTTATACCGTAGAACCACAGAATAGTTTGGGCTGGGGAGGATCTTAAAGTTCATCCAATTCTAGCCACTGCCACAGGCAGGGACACTTTCCACTAGAGCAGCTTGCTCAAAGCCACATCCAGCCTGGCCTTGAACACTGTCACAGGCTCCTTTTAATTTCTGGTTATTATCCATTCTGTAAGGAATTGAAGAGCTTTATAAACTGAGCGAGATGAATCATTCACTACTGAAAAGAGAACCATTTTTTGAAGTGTGATGTGATCTGAATTGCTTATAAACGAATGGGACCTCAGTTCTGGATATTGTCTGAGGACGTGTCACTCACCTCATGTGGCCAAGCTGCTGCTTGTCCCTGCTCCTCCTGGCACAGGTTGATGAGCACAGCCCAAGGATGTGGCTCCTGCAGCCTGCTGGAGTCACAGCATGAGAAGATGTCCCTGCAGGCCCTGCTGGATTGTCTGTTTGAATGAAAGCACCCAAGTTATATTGTTAATATTGTATATTCCAGTTTGTTCTTTGGGGGGGGAAGAGGAGGTGAGGAAGTGAAAGCAAATGATGGTTCAGATAGTGTAAATTTAGTGCCATGAAGATGGAAAGTATACTTCTATAGTGCCGCAGATCTGGTGCTTGTTTTAAGGTTATTAATTAATGTTATGAAACATTCATTTTACAGCCTTGGTTTATATTCCCATTTTGAAAATATACTGACTATATTTGCTGCCCGGCAGTCAGACTTTATAAAGTAGCTTCTCACTCTGTCGTTCACAGTTGGATTAACATGTTCTTTCCACGGTCCCTGTTGATCCCATAAACTCAGCGTAATTGCAATCATATAATAGGCAAAAAGATCAAAGTAATCCCACATGGGGGGGAAAGAGCATTCTGAGCCAAAACAAGCTGTTTGGCTTGTAAGCAACTGGAAGCCTTCTCTATAGCACATCTGCAACGTACTCTGCATTCCAGAGCTCTCTAGCGTGGCATGCTGCAGGCTTCGTGTGACTGTGATGCTGCAGGAATGTGCAGCAGCGCTTTGCCAGGCTCTGCCAGACCAGATAGACTTGGAATTAAAAGATGGGGTTGTACCAGATAGATGACGTTGTTGGCATTGTGTTTCTTTCTCTCCTTTTCCAGAGCACCAGGTTATAAATAATGAAGTGCAACAGAGTGGGCTGGATTTTGAATTGGTGAACAAGGTGCTGTGCACTCAAAGTAACAAATCATTGGATGTGATCATGCCATCTTGTAACAGTTTTGTGCCATGAGGCTGCAGTAAGAGTCACCTCCCATCAGGAGTTTGTTGAAACATTGCTTTCCCATTGGAGTCTGGGAATGAAGAAAGCAACAGGAGAGGAAGTGGGTTTCCAGTTTGTTAAAGCAGGTCCAGCAGGGCAGATAAAGAAAGGGAAATGAGAGTGAAGTAAGGAGATTTGGGAGCTAGGGCACATATGAGTATTCACAAAAGATCTGTTACTCCAGCAGATGTTGAAATTATGTGGTCAGAAAATCAAAAGCAGTTTGGAAAAGGGTTACGGCATCCCAAGAGTCATGTGAGACCCTCCTAGCATGAAATCTCTGCACAGTATCATGAAGATTCTTGTTTGTTCAGTTGTTTCTCTATTGATGAAAGTTATAAATACGAATCTGACACTTGTATGAGTTTTCAGATGAATTTGGGTCAGTTTTAGAACTGTTTCCTGAGTCATTACATAGGTTTTGAAGTGAACTTCAGTCTGCCTCTATGATTTAGAAGGTTGTGTAATGTAAGGGCGTAGGGAATACTTCAGAAGTGGGGCAATGTGCTTGGAAACTTCTGTGCTTGCTGGGGCACCTTATGCTTCTTCATGTTCATTTTTCTGTCTATTTGAAACAACAGTGGTTCAGTAGAACTAAGCCGCAAACCGGATCTGCCTGTCGTATTCCTAGAACATCTCTACCTTTAGTATCTGAATATTTTACTAGTTGTGCTCTTATACCAAGGCTTGCAATTTTGTGGGTAATATTTATTTTTGTTCTAATTGCTAAACGTAATGAGAGAAGTGAGATGATGGATTTTAATAATAGTCATGGGGAAAACTGCATGTCAGATTTTAATTCAAATGCACTTATCTTCTCTAAGCTATTGAACTGTAAAATGTGAAATCTGATTATTGCGGTATCATTTATGTGTTTAATGCTGGAAACCATCTTCCTTTATTCATTTAGCTTCAGCTGGTGTCCTCAGAAGTGATTCTGGTTTCTAACAACATGAAAAGCAATTTTTCCTGCATAAGAGGAGAGAAGAGAAAGTTTCCTATAACTTCTTGATGCCTCCTCCACAAACCAGAGCCGTTGTGTACACACCACATGTATCTCCATGGAAGCAATGATGATATTAGTGAGGTCACTGGATAAAGCAAAATGTTAACAAATTAAGATTTTGATTGCTTTTCAAGTTTTCTATCACTTATGTGTTATAGAGAGAACACTAGAGGAAATATGTTTGCACTAAGGTTGTGCATATAAAATGACATAACCGCACATGGGAAATCTGTGTTAGTTTTTTGTGCCAAGTATTATTTTCTGATAATGGGAATTGAGCTCGAAAGGATCCCTATCACTGATTTCAGCATTATTTCAAATAATGTGTATTGTTTGTCTTTGCCAGCCACACGTTGTGAAGATGGAATGTGGTTGATTAAACAAGAAAATACTGCAGGTGTAAGGCTGAAACGTGACCGAGTTAGGTGACCTTCTGTCACTTTTGATTGTTGTGGGATTATGTCTCATTTGCAAATGTTCTCTGCACCTTCATCATGCAGTACAACTCAAAGGATTTCTGTGGCCTTTTTTTTGTTACTTGTAGAAGTTGGGGGTGTGTTAAAAACTGGGGGAGATGCTTCTGGTTCTGAAGGGTCTTTGTAACATTTGGCAGTGCCCCTTCCTGATACCACATGATTTGCAAATATCAGTCTTGGTTCCTTTCTCCGCCCCAAACCTCTGTCTGTGAAGAGTGGTGAGATGTTGAGATCTTCGCACAGGCAGTCAGAACGCACATGTGTGTCTCCTGTCTGACCACCAGCTAGTTATGGGCTCTGTTTCTTTTGAATGTAAGGGTTACCTGGTATACTAGGTGAGCAGAACTGTACCTTTATCACTTAGCATCTTCAAGCTGTCAAAAAGATTGACAGTAGAGGAGACCTGGCAGGTAGGTCTTGTTGTCACCCGTGCATAAAGAAGCACTGTGAGGATAGTAATGACACTGGGCCTATCTATGTCATGTGATGGGTAAGGGCTAGTTTGACAAAGATGATCCTTGTTTCAAGAGATGATGTAATCTTATGTGTTTGGAGCTAAGCACTGGAGCATGCATCTTAGGCTCTGAAAGCTCAGAAATACCCTGAGCAACCTGATCTTGTTGGCCCTGCTTGGAGTGAAGGACTGGACAAAATGATTTCCAGAGGTATCCTCCAGCTGAGGTCTGTCTGTGATTCTGTGATCCTGTATTAGAGCACTGAGTGTACCTTAATTGTCATGTTTGATAATCTCTTCATTGTTTCTGAATGGTTTGTTTATCAGTTGAATAGCTTGTGTAGCTCAACTGGTGCTCTTTTTCATGAGTAACTATGAAAGGTTTGATTCTATGTGACCCCAAAGCTAATGTACGGGTTAGACAGCAGTTCTGCATCACCTGTGAATTAAAAAGATGTACTGGAACATGGCAAGCTGTTCATTACAGCAAAACAAAATCTGTGTGATTGAAATGGCATCGTCTCAAATGGTGTTAACTTTTCTGAGAGATCCACTTAGGTGCCTGATCCAGGTTTCCTGTACAAGGCTGTGAAACCGTCGAAAATGAATGTGCTTTTGCATCTGCACTGTGATTTTTTTCTGCAGGATTTAGAAATGTAATAAATATAGACTTACACATATCTTTATTTTTAACGTAAACTCTGGGCACATCAAAGGAGGAGGATGATGTAAGAATTTGAATGTATAATTTATATACTGTGTTTTCATTTTCGTTTCAGTCAAAGAGTTTTTATCAGATCTAATCATTACTGTGACAGTATTTACATTAATGTGGCTTCATTCAAACACTCTTCTTAAATAGTCACCTTTTGGCAGTAGCAAAATGAAGTTTAAAATCTTACACCAAACAGGATAATGGCAATCATCAGGCCTGCTTGGTGGGGGGTGGTTGTTTTCACACTCCTTTGTTTTCAGTGTTTAAGAGCCTGAGGAAAAGATTTAATAGTAGAAACTCTCCTCTTTAGGTATGTGTCAGCCAGCAGCTCCACTGCTGTGCCCTGAAAAGTGGCCTTTTCAGCTCCAACCCCCTTGAGAGGGGGAGAGAAATTGGTCTTGTATTTGCTTGCTTCTCTGCTTTGTTTTTTTCCCTGGTAAAACAAGAAACAATGGAAGGAAATGTGCTGGAGGCATTCTTATACCAAAAAAAAAAACAACCCTGTGTGCATTTTCTTTGTTTCTTTTATTGTATTGTTTCATTAACTCAGTCGTGTAAAAAACAAAACAAAACACAAAAAAAAAAAAACCTTTTTTGAATGTTTTCGTATAATATTCTGACAAATACCTAGGAAAATGCTAGAAAACCAGAATGGACAAATTACTTTCCAGTGCTACTATTTGTAGATTTGTTTACAACTTCTTACTAGCAGATATTAAAAAGGCTTTCTAACTGTTAAGTTTATAATGGAAGCAGACATTTTCTGTACTGTTTACTTGATTGAGGGTTTTTTTTCTGCTTTGTTCTTAAGTATATCTTTTAATGTATTTGGAATAGAAAATGGTCTGTTTTCAGGTGTGTGAGCCAGCTAAGCTGACTTTGCATGCTGACCAACTGGTGCGGTAATAGGTCAACTGTAGATAGAACAAACAAAGTGTAAAGCCGATCTTGGAAGAAGGTATCTTCAGAAAAGACTGTGATCCCTCTGTCCCAAACTCCTAGAGCACTAGGTGCTGTAAAGAGGATACTAGGGTTGAGTGAGCAGTAAAGGGACAGAAAATCAAATTCAGGACACCTACAGCTTGATAAAATGGAGGACATCGGAGGAAGGAAGAAGAGATGTCCTGAAAGGTCCTGGCACGATTCTTGATCATATTATAGTCGGCAAGATCAAAATCAGCAGTGTGATTTGAGGGGGGTAATGACTGCATTTTGTATGAAAAGTGGGGCCATTCACGGGAAGCATTATATATTTATTCAAGAGAATGGCATACAAGAACTCTAAGAATAGTGGTTGCTGTTGGTCGAGATCAAAATGAGAATGCATCATGACCGTAACCTTTTACGCTGTGGTTATGGGCTCAAAATACAGTTTTGGAAAGACTGTAAAGGGAAAACAATCATTAGTAAGGGACACCATCACTGGAAAAAAAGGACTGAATTGATGGATTTTATTGTAAGATAGTAAACCATTCAGACTGGAAAGGCTGTGAAGGCAAGGACAGAAAAAATGAACTTGTTGGAGGTCCTAGGGATGCCAGGAATTCATCAGCCATGCCAACTAGCTAGGGTAAGACTATTGTGTACAGGGATCTGGAAAAATTATCCACGGTTTTCTATACCTGTGATTTAAAGCAGCTTGAAGAAAGAAATGCAGGTTTTAATTATAATTTTGTTAAGGTTAATTTCTATTTGTTTAAGTTTGTAACTTCTGTGTCAGTTAAGAAGTATCTGAGTCTTTAGATTATGTCCAAAACTGACTTTAGCTTAAGTTCAATTACATACAGTTAGCAGCTGCTTCTGAAAGGAATTGCTGGGGGGAACCACTGCAATCACTGTATGATAAGCTCTTGCCACTGGGAGCAAGAGTGAATCCTTGTTGAAGTGCATCACCTTGGTTTCTTAGAGAGCAAAGAAAATACTTCACCGTCGAGTGCGCTATGCAGGCTCTGACATGCATCTAGATATAAATTATGAACAAAGTTATGTGCTCTTGTTAGTGTACAATAGTGTTCAGTTGGTTGCTCATTTATGGCTTTTTTTCCCTGGGGGAAAGGGGGATGGGGAAAGAATTGTTGCATATGCAAAATGCTTGAAGTGTTTTGGTTTCAGTAAGATGAAGGGTAGTGCTTACTGTGCATCAAGTACCCAAGATGAAAGGAGGGTGCTGAACTTTGTAATTATCCCTCAGTCTATACCATGAACACTGAAAATATTGCATGTTAGAACTTGCAGGTGTTTAATGAATTTCAAGTTGCAGTTTTTTTCTGTTGCCATTCCTGAAAGGTACAGCCAGTGGAGCAAGAAGAATACTGAAATACAGAAGTCTGAAGTCACACCAGGTGTATTAATGCAGCCTCCTATGTCCAGTTCATTTCTAGTACAAGGATATTTAGACACACACATTTTGTATTTAGGTTGCCAAAAGTTCTGATGCGTTATCTCAGTTGTAGAGCATAGGACGAAACCATGTTTAAGCTAATAACCGTCAAAAAGCTTACATTTTAGAGCTATAACGTAATTTGGTCACTTGAAATTTAAACAAATGCTTGAATGTATTCTTTTTTTCTCTTGTTTAGACTTCCTAAGTGTACATTTCTAAATCAGACTAAGATGTGATATTTTCTAATAATAAATACATTATAGTGTGGTTGCCCCATCCCTGGCAGCGTTCAAGGCCAGTTTGAACACAGGGGCTTGGAGCAAGCTGCTCTAGTGGAAGGTGTCCCTGCCCGTGGCAGGGGTTGGAACTGGATGAGCTTTAAGGTTCCTTCTAACACAAACCAGTCTGGGATTCTGTGATAAGCCTGAATTGATCAGGAAACCACGTATTCTCATGGGATACTCAGCTGTGCCATTTCATGTATGTAATGTCTCATTTTCAGCCCTTTCCTTTGCCTGTGGAATTTTACTCCTTGCTCACTCTTCACCATATTTGGAGCATTTGTAACATAGTGAATACTGTGGTTTGCATAACAAAACTGTTCCAGGTTTTTCTAAGCAGTGTTTTGGTACCCGTGTATGTAAATTTATCTCAGTTTTGTGTAGAAAATAGTATCTGTGGGGGTTGTTTGTTTGTTTTGTCTCTCTTAATGAGGTTGCCCTTTTTGAGGCAAACCTTGTTATATCCAGCTGGCAAGAAACTTCTAAGAACCCCCTAAGGATATATTGGATACATTGCAAGTTTGTTTGGAAGGTAAAACAGCAGTTATCTGTTTGAATTACGTATGTTAGTTCTAAGATGCAAAGCCACTACCAGCTTCAGGAGGTGAACACAGTTTTGGAACCATTACCATGGAAGTTAAATTTCAGGTACCAGGTCTTATTGTTGTATGAAGGAAATGCAAAACTCCCTGTTCAGTAGGGTTTGTTGAATGCGCAGTGTGGAGCTGTGCAAAATCAATCAGTGGGAACTTGTTAACACACAGGGCTTTTCTCCCTATTCTCCCTATTGTGTAAGAAAATAATAGTTGTAATTTCAAGAAAACAAGTGTAGGAATTCTTCTCTTATGCTGAGTAGACATAATTTGTGTCTGGAATTTAAGAACCTCTACAAAGAAGCATGTATTTGCAGATAAACTGTCAAGGTTTGTCCGGACCAGACTGGTTTTTACAGCTGGTTTATCTTCCTGTTTTATACCTGCTCTTGTCATTGCCTGAGCTGTATTTAGGTTTGCCTCACCCAGGTGTGCTACCGACCAGGAGAGAAGTGAAAACAAATTCCCAATTCACAGCTTGGCTTGGATATCAGGTTCTTGTCGTGACAGTCATTTTAGATCCTGTCTTTCATGGCTTTCAGTAATTCGTGGTTTCTTCTCTTCAGAGTTTCACTGCTTTGAAGTAATATCCAAAATTTGGGTAGTCGTAGTCTGTGTAGTTCAAATATTTTTCTGTGAAGATGTGTGTTCCTCTGAAGTAAGGGTATGATGTATCATAATTTAGCAGTTGATATTGACATTTAACACAACTTCTTTTACACAGTATCACAAAGCTTGTTTTCTTTCACATGCACTTGTTAGCTTTTGCATTGAATCGTTCCTGTTGTTTCATGTTCTCCTCTCCACTCTACATTTATGAAAGTACTACTGCCTTGTTCTTTATCAACCTTAGTAAGATTTGACACACGATGCTATGCCCCATCCCTGACAGTGTTCAAGGCCAGGTTGGACAGGGCTTGGAGCAACCTGCTCTAGTGGAAGATGTCCCATGGCAGGGGTTTGGAACTGGATCATCTTTAAGGTCCCTCCCAGCCCAAACCATTCTAGGATTCTGTGGGTGCGACCGCTCTGATCATTAGATGAAGTATAGACTGCCTTATAAAGCTGTCTGTTCTCCTGGAAATAAAATAATAGCATTTAAAACATTTACAAGTAACTCTCCTCAAAGCAGGATGTTTGCATAGTGGTTTAATGCATGTGAACTGCAGTTTCAGTTCTGTTGCATGTATTTTTATGTTAAAAGCCTCCTAAAAAAGACCTAAGCTTTAGATAGGAGAGAATATAATAGTTGTTCTCTCTCTTCACTTTCATCCCTTGTTAACAATGCTGTAATTCCTGAATGACCTTGTAGGTGCTGCTGCTGGGGTGCGATGGGTGAAGGCTGGGAATCTCCGCATTCCCTGAGGCCCCCCATGGCTCCCTGTCCTGGCTGTCAAGGCCATATGCAGGGAGCTGCTTTATTCTCCTTAGGTTCAATGAACAGAAATGGCAGTGCTGTGGGAGCTGCAGTTTGCGTTGTGTGGGCCGTTAGGGTGATGCAAGCGCTGCCCTTTAAACGTGTAAGGCAAAAGGGCTCTCTGAGCACTCTGGGAATTCTGGAGCAGCCAGCCAGTTCCTGGCTGGAAGTGCTTTCCTCACGCAGACTTGCTGATGTAACAGGCACGCTCACAGCCTCTCTCTATCAAGGGCAAACAGCGGAAGGAAGAGTGTGCAGTGTACTTGCCTCCTCACCCATACTGCTCAGGTCGGGATAGTGGGTGGGAAAGCACAGAGCAGAGGAGCTGGGTGCGCTCCTGGTGTGCCTGTTCAGTGGATGGAGACACTTCCAGGGCTGCTGCTTGGCTTTTTTCGGTTTTGCCTTTGAATCACCTCATGGTGTATTTTTAAAGGCATTTCTTGTGCTGTTTTGCCAGAGGTGTGTTTGTAAGCGCTACAAACTATGGGCTTTGCTTTCAACAGTGGGAGTGGGCTGGACAGAGAGGGGTTGTTGGCCTCAACGTCTGATTTCTTGCTTTTTGCAGCTTGAATCATACCATAAACTCTATTTAAAGATTTTGGGGGTTGTATTTATTTTCCACATCCTTGACCCTGACTGGTGAGCTGGGCTTGTTTGCCTTGGCAAGCCCCAAGCTGCTCATCTAGGGCCGGAGGAAAACTTCTTTTCCCTTTTGTAAACAAACTGTTCCTTCAGTATTTTCCATGAGGATTTACACCATTTTGCAACGCTTCTAGGAATCGAGAAAACGTAACCATGCCGAGTTTTCGTTTTACACAGTTTGTAGGACTGCACAGACATGTTTGATTTGAGATGTGCTCCCAGATTGGATTCGAGGAGCTCTTTTCCGGAATGTTTTCAAATTCCAGGAATACATGTTGTCTGGAAGGGGTTTGTTAAAGCTATAGGTCAATAGTCCTTGCTGCCTGTCTAGAAATGGGGTTGTTTGTGTTTATTTGTCTAACCAGTGTAAGTGTGAATGTCCCTCCAATGTCCGAGACATATAAAATACTGCTTTTTGCCCAGAAGAATTTACAGTTGAAATAACCATTCACATTCTATATTCCTCTGGATATATTTTAGTGGTCAGGATGTGAAATGAGAGGATAACTTAGTAGGCCATTCCATGCCAACACACAGATTATGTTCTGGAACAAATGAACTCAATGTCATTCCCCACAGGGACAAAGGACTGATGCCATTCCTGGCACTTCAGGAACAAATACTGAAGTGTATGTTAAAAAGTACCCCCAAATGAATGGTGTGTAGGTTGTTAACAAAAAAATACTGAATTTTTTCTAAAGCTCCACTGGTGCTAGTCAACAGTCCACAAAATCTTGTTCATTCTTCCTTTTAAATAGCAATACTAATGTTCTAAAAGGATATTAATAGCGTATTTAAACTCCAGAAACAGAAATGACAGTTCCTTTTTTGTTGCAGATCTGGGATATGAGTGATGATGAAACAGTCTGAGAATCAGCTGAATCAAATGGAAGATGACCAGCTTTGGACTGGAGCCTGCCTTTTATCTGTTACTTGACAAGTTAACGATTGCTTAACCATTCTGACGGCTGCAGATACAAACAAATAGAATCCATACTTTGACATTAATTCCTTCACCTTCAAAGCAGTCTGTTATGGATCTAAGTCTCCACAGTTTTATTATGTAAATAACTAAAGCAATGTGGTTATGTTTAAACCTCATCGTCTTTTTTTTTTTTGTCTTTTTTTTCTTTTTCTTTTTAGCTTCTAAATATGGCTTACATATAAAATATGCTGCTTAAGCAAACTCGGGTGTTCTGCTTTTCCCAGTCTTTAGTTTTTGCTTCTCAATGGACATGTCCAAGCAGCATGTCTCAATGTCTTTTTTCATCTTTCCCAGATTTGTGCCCTTTTAGTTGGAATTTATTGTTAAGAATATTCTGCTCTTTGGAGTTAAACTGCATCTTTAAGGAGAAGAATAGGTAAGAACCTACACCCAAGGCCTGTGCGACATTGCTTGCTGTTTCAAAGTACATATTTATTGTGCATCTGATTGTTCTTGCCTTTGTCAATGGAGGTGTTATTCTCTGTAGAGATCTCATAATTTCATGCTATGGAAACAATGTGGTTTGACTTATTTTCACACAGGAAAGACCAAAATGCATTGGTACCGAGATCAGGCTCCCATGAAGTTTAGAGAGAAGGCTCAGTTACATAGCAAAAATTGCTTTGGGGATTGCATCAGTGATTCAATCAAAACTCATAGAGAAATGCTTAACTGAAATAAGAAATTGGTTCTCTGACTGCTGTTCTTGGATGCCGCCATTCAGCTCTTCACAGGTGTTACACAAGAGCAATTCTGATGTTCTTTTCAGTTGGATTTGAAGCTTTTCAGGTTTTACAGCGTCGGGAGTGGCTTCAGGGGTTATGGCTGAGCACAAACCGTACTTTGAGAATCCTTGCGTTGAAAAGATAACTTGAGAGAAAAGGATTTGTGAAATACCCAAATGCATTATGACAAAATTGAAAGTGAATCTATCGGGTTTTGTCTTGGAATACGTTTTAAAGAGTATTTGAAATGCCTTTTATAGCTTTCTGTTGTGGGGATTTCTGGGCTAACTCACTCAGAAAAAATGCAAACTACGGTATCTGCCAAGCAGTCTTTATTTCCTGTGTAGGTTATGAAAATTAGTTGGTCAGTCCAATTATTTTTAGTACCTTCTTTAATGTAAGCTCTGAATATTTGGTGGAGATAATGTCACAGCTTCTCTCTTTTGCCACATCAGAAGTTCTGTCGGGTCACATTCACCTAAAACCAAGGATATTTGCAACTCCCATGTTCCAGTCATGAAAGAAGATGTATTGAAACATGCTGAGGTTTGCATCAAGTATCTAAAATAGCTATTATTTATATTTATTTTAACTATCATATTCGTCCTATTTATGTGATTTCTTAAGAAGCCATAAGGGAATGTTGTGTTTAACTAATTTCATTGTAATATAAAAATATATATTAATGAAATATATTTTTTGAAAGATTAATAATCAAAGGAAACTGTTCATTTGGTGGTCAGGCAGTGAACAATAAGCTTGATGACGTGCCATGGCCATTCAAAAGCAGTTTGTTAATGTACATAATTAGTTATGAGTTCAAATGACTCCCATTTTGTTAGCCATGCCATAGTCCAGCAGGAATCATGAATCAGTACCGGGTAGTTCAAAGGGAATGATGTGTATTTTTATCTCTTGGAGTTGCTGGCCATGGCATGTGAAAGTCTCTTTGCAGTTTCTGGTTATCGAAACTTAAAATCAAGACATCTTTCTGAAAACTGATGAACATGAATAATTTCTTAAGTAGCTGAAACTGTGCTTGTCATGTTGAAGTCACACTGTAGCTTTACGTTGAAAGTATCTGACTACACAAGGATGCAAGATTGAAAGGTTCAAAACTCAGGGTTAATGTAATGTTTCCTTACCTCTGTAATTTCAGTAACACAGCTCTCTCAGGCTGAGTGGTTTCCTGTACATATGCTTCCCAGATGTCTCTGATGCTCAGAAACACTTAAGTTGGACTTGGAATAACTTCCGTTGTCTAACTATAATGTTGTTTTCTTTCTCCTTGCGGACCAGAATTGTTCTTACTTTGCTTTTATGCAATTTCTAGGCATTTACTCAGTGAAAAATCATGAGAATCCATTGAAAGGAAAGAATGCACATTCAAATACTATTAACGGATAAAAACATTCATTTACTGGCTTGTGTACACTAATGGCAGGATATCAGCACAGTCTGCAGCTCCAGTTATTGCTGCTTAATGTGAGAAGCTAATCTTTACTTTTCTTCATGACAGAGGTAGGACTTAAATTTGATTTGTGCTGCCATGTCCTCCTAGGCATCAGTGAAGAGCCCAAACTCTAGCTTCCATTGTAGAACCCAAATAAACCTAATGTGTTGGGAAGAGGGAAATGAACAGCCTCAGAGGAACCTGCTCGTCTTCCTCATCTATCCAGCAGAAGTGTAATGGCATTGTATGGCTGTGTAGGTGGGACTGTGGCTTACAGAAGGCAACTGTAACGCCTGCATGTCACATCTGAGGGCATTTAATAATCTTAGAAGATCACAGATCTTACCAGAGAGCTGTTGACATCATTTCTGTGCTCGGTGTTACAGAAACTCATGGAATGACAGCCTCTGCTTTGCTTTCACGCTTCTGCTAACTATAAGATTTCTTCATGTCATCCCTCCGTTTGCTGTGCCTGCTGGCTGAGGTCCACAGTTTGTTATGGAATAGCACTGCAGTCAAGAGAGTGAAGAACTTGAGATTCTGTGTGAGAGTTTTCTTATTTAAAGCCCTCACTTGCTCTCATCCGTGCTTTCACAGTCTGCTATGAAGTCTTCTTCCCTAGCGTCATGGACTGTCGGTTGGGATTAAATTTCACTTAGGGCGTGCCCTTTATATTGTGTAAACTGTCTTAGTGCCATTAAAGCCAGCAGAATCATAGCCAGTAGGTGATTGAGCCCACATGAGACTGTTCCATGGAGCATGGGGTTAGTTTGAGTCTTAAATGTTCAACGCTGGGCTTTCTAAGGGAGAAAGGGCACAAATTGAAAATTACACTTACATCCATGAAATTGCACGTGGATGGCCGAGGCAGGCTGGCTGAGAAAATCACTGAGGAATGGAACCATCGGATCTATATTCCTGGGAAGCTGATGAGTCCCAAGATCTGAAGGGAGATGGTGCTTCAGTAGAGGTCAATGGCACAATAGTTAGTTTGGCACATCATAGGAAGCTGTAATGATTGCTCCAGCCCTCAAGCTTGGGCCTGGAAAAATATTTTTCCTTTCCCTGTGTTCTGTATGGCTTTGGTGTTGTGTCCTGTGACACAAGCTAAAATTTCCTTTTTTGTCATCTTTGATATTCTTATTTCACTTCCCGTATAATGTTCTTTCTAATTCTGTTTCTTTGTATAAGATTTGGCTTCTCATCTCAAATACATGCAGGAGGAGTATTAGCAAAATTGAGTATTTTTTTTATACATAAGCATTTTAATTTCTCACCTGTGCTCTCATAGAAAAGTCTTACTGAAATGGGGTTTATGTATTTCTGAACTTTACGCTGTGCATGTACAAAAATCATATCATAGCACTTGTTCCTCCCTCTTACTGAACAAATTCCTTCTAAATGAATGTTAATTAGTCAAACTGGAATTGCTAATAGAATCATAGAATCATTTAGGTAGGAAAAGACACTTAAGATCAACCTGGCACTGCCAAGTCCACCACTAGCTGCTTCATCATTGCATACTCTGGGACAGTGTTGGGCCATGAAGGGTTCACCCAGCTCCAAACTTTCCTTTGAGTTTTCTTCCTCTTTTTCAAGCCAAATCATAACAACAGTGAAATTGCTGAGATGTGACTGAGAATAGACTTTGGTATGTAGGATTCTCATTAATGCCAGTAATGTGTGAAAAGATCACTAAGCTTCTGATGCCAGCTTTCCTGCTGCTGATCAACAACTCTGCCTTACAGAATCATTAAGAGCCATGGCAGAAGCCATGAGGATATATTTATATACTTTCTTGTCAGAGTAAAATCATATCGTAAGAGTTCGAGGAGAATTCTGACTCTGTTCGTATGGGAATAGGAAGGATAGCTAACATTCCTGTAAAAAATAAACATGTTGCAAGCTAGCACATAGCCAGCCTTCCCTGTCACTGTGCCAGCTGTGAGAGGCCAGCAGTGCAAATAGCCATTCCTGTGCTGCGGACCCCATGGAGCTGGGGTTGGCTGTGCTGGGACTTTGCATTTACAGTACACAAAAGCTGAAGAGAGCGTGAGCAGCTCAGATGGGCATTTTTCCTTGCTGCTTTTCCCAATTTTTTAATACTAATGTAATACTTTCCTTAGAAGCAAGTGAGCATTTATACTCCAAAGAGAGCCATTAAAGAAGTATTTGTAATATGGTAAACTGTAGCAGACTTCCTCAGAAACATAGTCTGGAAGATGTCCTGAGCCTGTTAGCATTTTTTCTTTCCTGAATCTTTTGACATGGCTTTATTAATTCCTTTTCTTCCTTTTTTTCTCTTTTTTTCTTTTTTTAATTTTCAGTGCAGATGTTGTGCTCATGCATATCCCGCCAAAATGAAACTTCCCATCGTGAGAGTCTTGTGCACCTTCTATCTTTTAGAGCACCTGGACTCACTGTTTTTAAAGACAGAGATACCACATTAGAAGGGCTTGGGACTGTCACAGTAGTGTGTAAATTCCTAACTTATAAACCCCTACCTACCCGTCCCATGTCAGCTCCAGCTCTCTTCCCCTTTTGCAGCTGCCTGGACCTTCTCCAGAACCCTAACAGTGGTTAAAAATACTGGGGCCCCACACATGTTATACATATATACACACACATATGTATGGGTTACAGTTAATATACCCTCTCTATTACCTCCTCAGCTATCCAGTGTAGTAATTTCTAAACCAGTCAATTTTCTTGTCTGTGCAGCACTTGACAGGTTTTGCAGTACAAAACCCCAACAATTTGTTGATAGTGTTTTCTCATTTTATTGATACCCTTCTGTTCACTCCTGCTGATAACAGTGGCTCTTCTTAGTGAGCAGTGATTGACAGATGGGACAGAACAGAGGACTCCGTGCTTTATATTTCGTTCCCCCATCAAAAAATATCTGGAAACTGGATTTATGTACTTGGCAAAGAATATCCATGGTTTTCATTCTCAGTTATCCTGGGTCAAAGAAACTGGTCTGCGCTCTGGCCCATTGTTCCGTTGAGGTATTCTTGGCTATTGTTGTTGTATGAAGTTAACCAAAATAGGCTGTGGCTTGTGCTAATTTGCAGCCACTTTTCTCATAAGTACAGTAGCTGAGACTCAGCAACTCCTTTTCTTCCACCAGCCAGTCATTGGGGTTTTGTTCAGGTTGTAGTGAAGTCTTTGGAGTGAGTCACTTGAGGATTGTATTAACCTGGCCAAGGAAGCTGGCACTGCAGGAGGGAAACTGAACCTACTCCCAAAAGAATTAATAGCATTAAGCTTGAGTAGCAATGATGTTAAGTACCTTAATGTATTCTGTATCTTAGGGCAGCAGTATTTTCACCTCATTTCCCAGTTCAGGTGATCTCACCCAGGATAAGGATGCGGATGAGTGCTCCAGCCACATGTAATTCCAAGTTCCAGTCATTGCCCTCAATAGCTGACAATATTATCTGCCTGTTGCAACTTCACCACCGCATTTTTGTCAGATCTGGTGGAATTATTTAGGACAGTCTGAAGAGATGTTCTGAACCCATCAGCTGTTTGTTGGAACTTTGCAAATAAAATAGCGTGATTTCTTTCTGTTTAATCAGGCCAGGGCTGCCTTGCCATTGTAGCTCCTTGCCAATGCTGCCTGGGGTGGGGGGGTGGGGAAGGGACAATCAAGAGTCCTAAAAACAAGTGCGCTGTGTTTCCTGACTGACATGGAGTACACACTGGCTTTCCATCTGCTGTAGCTGTCTAAATGCCTGTTTCCTCTTGATCTTTGAATAGATGTTTATATAGGACATTGACATAAAGTACAATGGACTTTGCCTCTGGAACTGAAGGTCGTATGCACATGTGCATTTCATTTAAAATGCTGAAAATTTCCAACTGCTTCTTAACAAAATGTTTTAGTAAGCTAACAGGAAAAGGCAGCAGCATGCACAGTGTTGTACTGCTGCAAATCAAAAGCACAGGCTTTCTAAAATTGCTCTTTGTAACTTCTCTCCTTTCCCATACAGTTGCTTTCTGTTCTTACATTCTTTGGCTGTGGATTGCTGCTTCAGTAGTTCTTGAGTATCCAAAAATTTAGGCTTGTGTGTAACTTCAGCTTGCTTTTTGGCACCAGGACATTTGATTTTTGCAAGATCTCAGCAGAATGATTCATTGTTTGATTTGTTAGTGAAATACTACTGTGCACTGCGTAACTAACAAAGGAGGGGCATTAGTCTGGTTTCCTGCACACGGAGGAGGTCAATAGTGTTTCCCTCAATTTCCCTTTTGGTCTAATGTGTGCCCCCTTTGCAGAACTTGCAGTGGATGCCTCCTGCAAGGCAGTGCTGCAGGAGCTGCTGCACTGGGAATGCAAGCAGGCATCTCATTTCTGCAATGATTTTACAGTCTAAATCAAAACCAGTATATGGGCTAAAGCTGTACGAAGAAACGCTGCTCAGATTGTTTCCACGTCGTGTCAGTAGGCTGGGGAGAAAGGCCAGGGCTGTGGAGGTTCCAGGCCTGGTCCACTCCACAGAGTGCCTTTGAGCTCCAGTTTTTGATAGCTAATAAATTGGTGTCCCTTCCCACTGTGTTTTTCTCTCCCCATGAATATCTCCTTCCCACCATAAGTGCTCAGTGCCTCCCTGTAAGGGAGAGATGCTGATGGACACGCGCATTAATTTGTCTGCTTTCAGATTGGTGTAAGAGGCAAGGGTCTCTATAATGTAGGTATGCTTTTGCTGGGAGGCTTTGCTTTGTCTGTAAGTGTCTTTGTTTTCATTTCATGCTTCCAAACTTTTCCAAACTTCCATTCTTTTATACAGTAATGCTGTAGGTGTTCCCACTTCCTCAGGAACCTGTGACTCAGGCAGCGCAGAAATGAGATGACATCACCGGGTGTTTGAATTGCTGTTTCCCAAACAGAGGCTGTTGGCTTTTCTTTTAGTACTTGCAGCTTTGTTTTTTCATGAGGGGGAAGGGGCTGAGGGGGTTTAATGACCTAGGGTAGCCTGGCCATTGTGAGTAACCACACTGTGTGTGTCTTATCCCTTCAGATCACTCTAATCACTGATGCTGATGTTTACTTAAAGCAGGAGATCCACATTTCTACACAAGCTATTTATGAATGAAAGAATTGTAATTAAGCCTTTGTAGAGGTTCTGTTGCTATAAAGGATTCTTAATTCACTCCTGGTCTGGAGGAAGGAGGTGGACAGCATGGGGGAAGGAAAAGGTCTGAGCACAATTTTCCATTATTATTTTGGAAGCAATACAAAGAGAAGAAATGTGTTTTCCTGCTACTTGGCAGTTTTAATGGATCTCCCTCGCTGCTCTCAGTAGTGTGTATTTGCACCACAGCAGGCCTGTGGTAGATTTCAGTGTTTCCTGCAACTGATACTTTTCAATGATAATGCTGTTATAAATACAGGGGGGAAAGAGGAGGAGCCAGACTGAAGTTGGCTCCTCTGCAGTGCCTCCAAAGGCAGCAGGAGCAGGGATTGGGGCAGGGAGGCACAGGATGGGGACAAGCAGTGGCTGCAGCTGCCTTTCTTCCATGGACAACCCTCAGTGATGTCACTGTAGGAGCTGGCTGTTAAACTGCTGCTAATTCCTGCTCAGAAATTCTTGCCATCAGAGGAATGTGACAAGTTGGGTGTCTGTCCAGGTCATTTATTCATAGTGTTCACAGACAAGCTGTCAGAGTATTACACTGATGTAGTATTGTCATGAGCAGAGGAATGCTGCCCTTTTGTTTAAATAGGAGCAGTTTTGGAACTATAGAAATTCGTGTAGCAGAGGTTTTAGATATGTCTTTTGGTTGTGCTTGGATTGTAGGGTTCTCACTCAGCAGACAGTGCCATTGGAGCTCTACTTGAAAGGAAAACTCCAGGTGCATGTATTCCGGGAGGTGGTATCAGTAATAGTCTGTCTTCCAATTAAGGTTGTTGTTCAACTTCCTTTGGTTCTTTCCTTTTCTACATTACCTTTGTGCAGGGGTCGTGCATGCTTCTGTTGGAAAAACTTACTCAGACTCTTACAGTGGCTGTTAGAGCCGTAGTTGTGTGTTGTTACTGGTACTGAGTTGGGAATGCTTTGAGATAATTACTGGGTCACGCAAACCTAAAGACAATTTTCCACTAATAAAACTATTTAACTAATTCAGAGTTTACTCATGTATGTCGCTTGCGTGCAGTTAGGAGCCAGTGGGCTATACCTGCTCTGCCCCTGAGCCCTGCAGGGCCGCAGCTGATGGTGCAGTACAGAGCTAGATCATTCTCACCCACTGCCTGACACTGTGGCCCTGGTGCTCTCAGCAGTCCTGGGTCAGAGGTTTCCATTACTTGCTAACTGCGTTTCACTAGAGTTCACTAGTGCTGAGCACTACCAACTCGACATAGGCTTCTTTGTAACCACACTCTGATTTGCCAGGGAGAAACAGGGAACAAGTCAACTAATGTGTGTGCAACATTCCCCTGTTGCTGCAGATACTCCGATTTCATTTCCAGCAGTTATAGTATCTGTTACTTAATTTAGCTTCCTGTCGTTAGTATTTGGAAATGTGATTAAAAGATTCTGGTAGATAACATCAAGATATCCAGTGCTTAAAAATCAGGTAGGAACAGAGAATAACAACATACCCGTTGATCTGAGATACTGGAAAGGAATGTGGTTTAAATGTCACTTGAGTGTCAGGAGGGGGGCTGACATTCGTGCCACAGGGACATGCAGCATAACATTGTTTCAGAGCATGACCAGATTACTTTTTCTTAGTGATTTTGTTGCTATAGTAGTCAGTGATTATGGCTTCAGAAATTTCTAGGCTAAACTGGTACGTTCCAGCTCTCACAGATTGGAGGCTAATGCAATTAATTACTATTAATTTTAAAAACACTGCTTATTTAAAGCAGCTTTGTCCTCTACGTAGCACTCATAGACATGGGAAGATGGATTGAGGCAGAACACATGGGCTGTACTGCAGAGGTCCAGTGAGGCCAAAGAAAGTGCCATGATCTCCACCTCCCATCCTCTAAGCATACTTTGGTGGAGTCTCTTTTGCTGATTAAGTGCACAGTACAGCAAGACCAACCTTGGTTGAGCCAGGTAGGCATTGGCACAGGACACATACAGAGATCGTACAGGTGTATCTCATCTCTAGCATTGTCTTTTAATACCTTTCAATCAGCTTGGAAGAAGTGAAATTCATTTGCCTTTATTTTTGGATGGCCAACTTTGGATGCTCTAAACCAGACTGATGATGTCTTAAACTGGGTTTTGGAATTTTAAAAGAAAAAAAGAACCTTATCTAAAGCATGTATTCTAAAAACTTTATTTGTGTGGAAGAGGATTAAATAAATGTGTTAACTTTTAAATGCTTGCTGTTTCAGTTCTGCTCTTTCTTGCATGGATGTGCTGGATAATATGATACCAGGATGAAAGAGCTTTGTTATTCTCATGGAAAAGAAACACAGAAAAGGAAGAAGTTAGTGGAGTGCCCTTCTTAAGATGAGTTTCTGGTTTTGAGGCTTGTGTTGGTTGTTACCAGTCTGACTGGGAGGCACTTCGCTCTTTGTTTCACAGCGCCTGCATGCTGCTCCCAAAGGGACTCGGGTTCACACTCAGCTTGGATTGTTGGCACCGCTGGAAATCAGGGTAGCAACATGGCAATCCAGTCTGAGTGGCTAGAAAAAATACCAGCTGTGTTCTCCAAGGCCTGCACTGCCATTTCACGTTTCTGTCCCATAGAACTACAGGCTTGGATTCATTTGCAGGAGGAAGGTGTGCATTGGCTTCAGTATTGGAACAGAAGAATGAAGAAGCAAGAAGCAGGTAAGAATTGGACTGAGTTTTTTTTACTTTTCTTAATTACCAAGCATTTCTGATTAGATCTTACCATAGAGATGGAAATGTTCTCCAGAGGAGAAAAAACCCTTTCCTTGTCCATTTCCTGAGTGAAATGCAAAGAACTGGTCATGAGCCAAGTACAGGTGTGAATAAGTTGCCAGGACCTGTAGTTTGTCGGACTGTGGAGTGGTGTTAGTGATATCTGTGTGGTTTACTGGAGTTCCACAGTTTAGTCATCGTCTGTTTTCTGCAGTTGTACTTCTTTTTGTAACTGAAGTTTCAAACTCTCCACGAGAGAAGAGCAAACAAACTGAAATCCTGTGAAATCACTGCCCACTGCCCCAAATCTCTGTTGTAATGAAGCTCCAGCAATTCTTCTGTCCTACCATGCTAGTATTTTCTTCCTGTTTCCATTCCAGATGGGAGAGGTATGAAGGGGCAGAAGAAAAGCCGAAGTGCCAGAAGCAGAGGAACGTGGAAGAGAGCCAGGACACACAGCTATCAAGAGATTGGCCTTCCTATTGGAGGCTTTAGGAGCAGTGCATCAAGGGTGTCCCACTTTGGGAGCTTTCCCATCAGAGGTATTATCACTGTCATGGAATAACTTACATTCCTCCTGAGAGCTTCGTTTTGTTTCCATGCATATTGACAGGTCTTGGCCCTTCCACTGGTCAGGGCCTGTCCATCTATGGGAAGTTCTCCTGAGGTTTAGCATTAATTTTCTTCTGTGTTGGGGCTTCCTTTTGGGTTGCTCAATCTGTAAAGTTCCAGAGCTTGTTAAGGGAGCAGAGGATAGCCAGACACTTTATTACTAAGGGAGCAGAGGATAGCCAGACACTCTATTATTATGGGAGCAGAGGATAGGCAGACACTTTCCACTTCTCTCTTTATCTGTTGCAGAAATTGCTACTTCTGTTTTGTCACCCAACTTTTTCTAGTGCTCTAAAGAAGGAGATGAACATTCTTGATGTCCTCCTACAGAGGAGTTAGACCAATACACTTGCTAAAGCAGACTGAAACACCATCCTATGTGGAAGTTCTTGAAGTGTTTTGGTTTGAGGTTGTAGCTGATTCCCTCATCAGGGCTGCAGAGCTCAGCAATGGAGGCTTCCTGAGGAGAGACTCTTTACTGTTCTCCATTCTGAGCAGTTGGGTAGATGACAGCTTTCTCAGCTCTCAGAATGTTGATGCTGGTCTCCCGACACTGGGGGTTTGTTTTGTGTCCCTTCAGTTCCCAAGAATCTGGTGGGTTTTTTCTTTAATTTACAAATGAGCACATCTGTTTTGCGGCTGTGTAGAAAAGACTTGGAAATGTGAAGCTGAAGGGCTCGAGAACAGACGTGTTTCCAAATGTAATTATTTATAACAGCCTGATTTTAATTTGGCTTCTGAAAAATTCGAGTGGAATATTTTCTCATGATTTCAGGGAGTCTCTGAATACAGAACAGGGTTGTGGTGAGGTACTGCTGGTACTGCCTTACCACCTTACCATTGTTCACCGCAGTCATAGGCAAAATACCTGCGCAGCAAGAAGGCTTCCTTGACCCTGCAACACTGGCTCGTGTTGTTTGGTATGCCTTGGTATCTGTGGAGGACAAGCAGCCAGAAAAGCAGTTGAGATTTGTGCAAGTAATACAAAAGCAATGCGTGAATCCTTTCTTTAGTATTACAGAGGCAGAAAAAGCAGTTTTGAATGGCTATGGAGCAGTGTAAAGAAGTCCCCGAGTCCAAGTGCTGTTGATTCTCTAGTAGCAAGAGCACATAGCTGGCAGCTATGATGCTTTATGTGTCAGTATAGCAGTGTTAGATGTTACATTCTGGGCAGCAAATCAAATTGGATGCACTCACAGTTTTCTGTTGAGCTCTGGAGATCTGCATTCTGAGTATAGATTTCGTTGCCATTAATGGCTCAAGGGAAGGACTTATTTTATACTTTAGAAGTCAGTTCAAGAAAAGCTCTGCGCAGTTGCAGCTTTTGGAGCCTTGGGCAGATGTCACTGTTGCAGTCTGGCAAGTTACTCTGGTTTTATGGCAGCCCCAAGGCACTTTGTGCCAGGTTACTACCGCTTCAGCAGCCACAGTGGTGTGAAGAGGCTCTGGTGCTGTACCTCAGCTTGGTATCTGGTAGGGAATGGTACATATGGAGGGAAGGGGCCAGCAGCAGATCCAGAGAGAGGAGGGCAGGGATCGATGTGTGAGCGGGGTTGGCTGCGCTGGTAAAATTAACACTTCCCTTAGGGGGAAATGCATCTGGGAGGATGTCACAGGAGGACTGAGGGGAGGGAAGATGGGATCTGTCAGAGACAACTGTGAAAGGAACAGACTTTTTATATAAGTAGGAGAATATTTCCTCCTGCCTTCGTTTGCCTCTTTCTTTAATGATGTGTTACTGGTAGATCTGCTGCTACTGGCTTTAATCCTCAGCCTTTGCCCAGGCCTTTTCACATTTCCTGTAAGAGCCGGTAGGACCAAACTGCACCCAGAGTTCAGCTGTAGCAAGCCAGAGCAGGAGCAGATCCCACACTCCTCTCTCCTGCATTTCTAAGCAGAAATTGGTTTAGTTGTGGGATTAATCACGAAAGTGTCAGTGTTTGATTTACTACTGCTGCTCTTGCATCATCCTGAAAGGTCATAGCCTGACTCGCATTACAGGCTATGTTTGTAAGCCTGGCCATAACAAAAGCAGTATTTTTCTGTTGTGAGGAAATCTTTAAAACAAGAGCCCTGGATCCCACCATGTTCTGTGGGTGCTGCTTTGCAGGACTTGTATTCCTCTTCATTTCCCCACCTGAAAACTCAGCAGTTGAGCTAATGCCATTCCATTGAGGAATGGGGAAGCTGGAGGCTAAGTTAGCGAATGCATGAATGACAGGAGTGGTTCAAAACACCTTTCAGTAGAGGCTGCTCCAAGCCCCATCAAACCTGGCCTTGAAGACTGCCAGGGATGGGGCAGCCACAGCTTCTCTGGGCACCCTGTGCCAGCGCCTCAGCACCCTCACAGGGAAGAACGCTCATCATCAGTTTGGTATCTGTTTCTGGTTGTTTTTCCCAGTGCTTCCATTGGCAGGGGCCAGGCTGGGGCAGGAGGTTCTCCCCTGGGCTTGTTTCTTGCCCGTTGGAATCATGTCTTTGTTGCAATTCCTTTTGAGAGCAGGTTGTTGGTGCTGTGAAGTGCGTGTGCCGCAGGGTGGGAGCTGTGGTGGAAGGCAGTGATGTCCATGGCTGCTGCTGCACATCAGGAGGCTCAGAGGTGCTGCTGCACATCAGGAGGCTCAGAGGTGAGACCTCAGCTCTCTGCTGCTCTGCTCCTTTGGGTTTGTTTTCACAGAAGCGGTGTTTGTGTCGCAGACCAAGAGGCTGCAGCAGCCGCACAGTGTAACTGTGACTGCCGTGAGAAAACGTTCGATGAATGAGAGTAACCTCAGGTTAAGTACAGGGGTTTACAGATGCAGTGGAGGTAAGGGAAAGGGACCTTGCTGCTGCTGTAAACCACACAGCAACTGCTGCCTTACCTGTGGTACTGCTCCAAAACGCGCCTTTTCTTCTCAAGAAGTGGAGGATTTCTGTAGCCTGCGCAGAAGCCCAAGAGCTCGTCACTTGGAAGGAAAAGGAAAAGGCAAAGGAAGGGCAGGGCCCATGTTTTCATCTCTTCAGCATCGTCAGTTCTCTCCGTTATTGTCATCCCCACTTCCCCCTCTGAAAAACCAACCAAACCAACCCAGCATTTCCGGGTGAAAGGCTGGGTTTAGGCTGAGAACTGAGGAAACAGTTTTTAGACAAGCAGCTTTCTGACTATTAAATGTAGCAGACGTGGGGCTGACACAGCTTCGTGTTGGCAGCTGCCTTCGTGTCTGTCTTTGTGATGGAGAGAAGACAGATGTTCTCCTTGGCACGTAAGAAAGCTGCTGCTCAGCAGAATGAAATGTAATGTCAGAGTGAGCAGTGAGCAGTGACTGGTCAGCCTGCGAGCTGAGGCAGCCTGATGGCCATGTCATGAGGTGGGTTCTGACTGGGAGTCAGCAACTGCTTTGTCAGTATTTAGAAGCTATAGAGAAAGGAATTCTGCTTTTTCCAACTCTTAGAATCTTGGTGCATGTCACTGAGGGTCCATTGAGACTAATCCCAGGCCAGTGGGTAGAAATGCTTAAGTGATACAGCAGTTGGCAGCTATAGAACCCCTATAGCACGTGGTGGTCTGATGGATTGGGTTCCTGTGATGGTTGGGTCACAAGGGAAAACATGAGAGTTTCCTATTTGATGTTGGCAGTTGAGTTTGGGGGCTGCCTTCAGCATGACATGGTCCACTTCTAGCACCAGAAGCAGGAGCCACATAGGAGGAGCTCATCCTTGGAAGAGCCTGGCATTCTGCAGTCCCTCTCTGTGCTGTGGCAGAGTGAGTCTGTGTTCACTGGTGTGGAAGCTCCAAGGAGAGGGAAAACCCTCTGGGTGAGGCAGATGAATGCCAGGGGTGTCAGCAAAGAGCCGAGGGCTCTGCCATGGCGGGGGGTTCCCTGGGCCAATGACCTGCAGAGGGGTCCCATGGGCATGGTGGGCTCTGCTCTCAGCACGTCCCTTCCCCTCTGTGTGCTTCTCTGTGGATGCTCAGGTTTGAGAGGCAGAATTGAGCACTTCCCTGCAGTTAGAATCCAGCCCCGGTGCCGGCCTCGCCAGTTGGTGCCTCCGGAGAGCACGTGCATCACCCCATCAGAGCTGGCTGAGGGAAGACTGAAGGCTTTTGCAACTGCCGTTCTGAGAGAGAAGCTGCAGCGCTGTGCAGACACCTGCCCGCAGCCGCGGGGTGCTCCTGCTCCCAGCTGTGTGTCCAGGGCCGGATTCGTCCTTGGGGTTTTAGTTCAATACGACATTTAGTTCATTGTCTTGCACTTTAACCGCTGGTTTTGCGTCGGCTGTTTGACGCTGGGCTTGGTCTCCTCCCGCAGCTTCCTTCAGCCTGTTCTGAGGGTGTTCCTAAGACCCAGGAGCTTGCTGTGAACTATTAAATGCCCTAGGGAAAATGTGAAATTAGAGAAGTGGTGATAGAAGCGGTGTCTGTGGCTTTAGATCACAGACAAAGTGGCTTCCTCTCCGCTTACCTTCTCCACAGACACGACTGGTGAGCAGCAGTGTCTCCCTGGGTCAGCCTTCGGGCAGGATTAGCTTGGACTTCGCTACAGTCACAGAGGTTTGAAGACTGAAGGCTGAGCAGCAGTGGGAAGGCCTCATACCTGCATGGTTTCACTCCCAGCTTTGCCATCCGTCACAGGTGAGTGAGATCCACCCAGGGCTGCTGCTCCCTTTCAAGCCTTGTGCCCTGCTGTGGAGGAGAAGCCCTGCAGTGAATTGGATGTCACCCGTGGTGAGGAGCGGTGCCTGCGGGAGCCTCCCAGTGCCTCTCTTGGGTGGAAAGCCCTAGGACAGAGCACTCCCTTGCACAGACCGGAGATGCGGAGGGCTGCTGCCTGGGGTGCTGTGACAGGAGAGCACCAAGGGGAAATGGGAGAGCTTTGGCTGGAGAGCAAGGCAGCTGCTGTGGAGCTATATGTAACTGCAGTTCAAATCCAAGCAAATTACCTACTCTGGCTCTTCTATGCAGGAAGTGCACTCGAGAGAGCTGCTCCACAGAGAGGTGCAGCATGTTCCCATTGAAGGAGAGCTTTAAAAATCAGTAAATGGGTGTATTTTAGTTACTGAATTGGTGTATTTTCTGTTGTTGGCCCTTCAGGATGAAGTGTGCTTCACCACTGTCTGCTGGGGGAAGAGCTGGAGCCACCGTGTTAGTGTACTTGGAGCTGTACCCACGCCAGAGGAAGGGGAAGCTCCTGTGTCAGGAGGGTGCAGACTGGTTTCTTATTTCACTCTTCCTCAAGAAGGAGATAACGATAGTGGTGGACCAGCCCTGCACCAGGGACAGTGCCAGCGCCGGTGAGTACAGCCCTGACACAAACTACACCTCCACTACTGACGTGTGGTGCCAGGGCATCACATTGAGCAACGCGACACGGTGGTGTGGGGGTTGGCTCCGTTCCTGCAGCCCTCGTGGATGGGTCGCGGGCTCCCAGCGCTGCTGCCGCACAGAGGCCTTTGGAACAGTGCTGTCACCATGGGCTGGTTTGGCCTCCCAGGAGGACCTGGTTTGTTCCCCGCAGGCCCCAGCATAGCCTGTGGAGCAGGACAGCCCGCTGGTGCAGGATGGCTCCATCTCTGGTGTTGAGCTGGTTGCACCTTCAAGTGTTGTGAACAGCCCAGTTGTAAGGTCCAACAGGTCAGCTGCACTGTCATAGCATAGCTGCCTTACATGCAGCTGCAGCAGTTCCCTGCAGGCTTTGCTGCAGCAGTGGTAGGAATCTCTACATCCATCTGGCACCAGGGCAGCTCTACTGAGCACAGGCACGGTGCGGCACCTTCCACTTGTGTGCTCCCCTCACTGCTGCCTGCTGCTGTGGTTGGAAAGGGGGTAAATGTTGTGCAAGCGAGTTCCAAACAACCCCACAGGGTGAGCAAAACGCCCTGGGAAGGTTCCATACGGTCAGGAACCAGCAGCACTGTTGGTGCTACACACACCTATTGCTGGTGCAGATTTAGCAAGTGCACAGAGAGCAGCACTGCCAGTGTGCTGCACACAGTTGTACGCTCCTGTTGCATCAAGCTATCACTGTCTACTCTGTGTGTGTGTGAAGTTCACTTTCACAGCTAAAATGGGTTGAAATACATAGAAACTGCACCCAGGAGAGGTCACTCGCTGGATGATGCAGAAAGATGCAAACTCCATCCCCGGCGTGTTTGGGGTGTCATGTCTGGTTTCTAAACTTAACTTCTGCTTTGAACAGAATTAACACAAATAACGTGCGTCTGTGTGTATGCGTAGGGGTGAGGTTGTGGATGCACAGTGGGAAGTTACCTTCTGTTTAGGTCACAGGAGAAGATAAGCCATGACAAATAGTGTAGGCCTTAGTCATCCTATGAAGCACGTGTGTAGGGTCCAGGTTCTCTAGGCCATCGTGCCACCCTTTGTGTAACATTACTGCTAATGAGGAGGAAGATTATGTGGTAGAAACATGTCTGTGCTTTAACCTTTATCACATAGAAAACAGAGCAGGGTCAGTTACCGACCTGAAAGGCAGCCATGCTGCTGGTCCCGCTTCACATAGGCCCCAAAATGTCGGTGCAGGGATGCTTTTTCCTAACAGGAAGCCAGCTCCCACCAGGAAGCAGACTGGGAAGCTCTGTGTCACCACCCCACCACCCCCCAAGGGCTCTTAAAAGGCTGTGCTTAGCTGCTTTCCATGGACATGGGGAGAGGGCTGTGTCTCAGCTGTGTTAATCTCATGATGGATGTGTCCCAGTGTGATCTCCTAAACCCAGCCACTGACTGGAACGGTCTCACCCATTCCAGTGATACTGAAACCTGGTACCCCTACCTGGATGTTCAAACTATTCAGGCACTTCCAGTACAACCATAACTTTGTGCCTCCTTGTTTTTAGGGTCTCCTCCAATTCCAGAGACTCCTCTACTACATTCAGTTGAAGTTCCTCTGAAGGCTTGTGCATGGTTCACCAAACTTCCTCAAAATCAGGTAATTAGAATTTTCAGGATCTTGTTTTTAAGGATTAACCATTTCCAGTCAAATGAATGAATGGAAAACACTCCCTGGAAACGCTGATGGCCCAAAGCACAAGCCCATGGATTTCTACATTGGAAACACAGCTGCCTTCAGCAGGAGGAGTTCCTGTCCTTGGGATAGAGCCTGAAGAGGGACAAACCAAGATGATGGCACTGGTGTCTGATGAGCAGTGCAGGAACCACACCAGGGGTGTGCTCCACCCCAGGGCCGGGCAGAGGCGGCTCCCCTGGTCCCTGCCACCCCCGGCCCGTGGCCTGCGGAGGAAGCAGGACCCAGGTGCTCCCAAGCCCTGTCCCCCCCGGCCCCGGCAGCACAGACGCTGACGCGCGGTGATTTAAGAGCACTTTTATTGTTCTTTAAGGCTACTTTTAAGTACAAAAAAAAAAAAAAAAAAGGCTGTCCTCCCGCCCCATTCCCGGCCCATTCCCGGCGGGATGCGGCGGGAGCCCTATTTTACACATTTACAAACAGAGTCTGCCAAAGGCAGCTGTAGGTGACCTGGCTCCGTGAGGGAACCGCCACCGCGCACGGTGGCCAGTTCAGTTTAGTTTCCTTCCACCTCCCCCCCCACCCTTTGGCTTTCGGGACATGATTGTGTCTAATCCATGTTTTACCGGACATATCACATGACATCTTTATTGCCCTCAAATCCATTTACCTATCTCAGATAAGTAAATGTAACCTTGTAAAACAGCTATTATTGAAAATATTAGCTTTAGAAACATTATCTTATTTGTGTTTACAAAGAAATATAGGAGTCACATTTTCCACAGAGTCCATCTACAGCATTAGTATTTAATGTTACGATGCTCAGTAGCCTGTAGCAATAACAAACTAGTGGCTATTAATGCTAATGCAGTGTTCTCATAGAATAACTGTGTTCCTGCACTTTTACTGTATTACAGACAAATCTACAACAAAAAAAAAAAAAGATCAACTTTTTTCTCCAAACAAACCAAAAAAAAAAGAATGATTACAATAAAGGAAAGGGAAAAATTAAATAGCTACACATCATTAACAAATTAATTGTTCCTCAAAAAATACCTACAAATTTCTCTGTACATTCTTTACGCACAGCGTAACGATGGTCTTAAAGTTACCTATATAAAAAAGTGTTCTTTTAACAATCTTCCTACAGAGAGTAGGGTACTGAATGCCAAAGCAAGGAAGCGTTGACTACCCCGTAGGATGGTAGTGAAATGTGTCAAACTGGGGGGGTTAGGTGGTGGGGGTTTCCTTTGTTAAAGAGAATTGAGCAGCCACCTTCTCGACCAGAGCAAGAGCCAATCTCCCGATCCCTCCACCCTGCACCTGTTCCAAATTAAATAGCTTCACTTTAAAAAAGAAAACAAAACACAGAAGTAAAAGCCACAATGGACCCAATACTGTAACGTAGTCCATAATACATCACATGTAGTTCATCTTCCAGCTAGGTCTAGCTTTCTACACTGAACCAATTGTTTCAGGTAACCCAGTATCGAAACAAAGCCCTAGTTGCAACTGTACTGGGAAGATGGAATGTCTGGGGGAGAGCAGTTACACTTAACAAGAAGAAAAGCTCTTTACTAGCCCAGCTGTGGGTTTACGCCTGCCTCTAGCGCCTAATTTCTAGTTAGTAGCTATTAATATAGCAAATGATAATAAATGCAGTAATACCTGTATAAAGTTCTCTACTGGAGGAATGTATGCTGCAACTTGGCATAGGCTTATGGAGAAGCTTAAAAACCTAAAGGTTGTATTTCACAAACGGTAACAATCTGTTGTCCAGCCAAGATACGGCACGGTAACCGCTTCTGCAGCTGGTTCAAGGTGGATTACCCAGACTTGGGGTTAGGAAGCAAATCCCTGGTAAGCAGACAGGAACAATGACTCGGTCATGCGCAAAGCCGTAGCATCCTGTACCACGCACCATCTATCTCTGACTGCGTCGTCCGAGGCCTGGCCTGAGGCTGTCCTCTTTGCTGGCTGCTACTAAAGTGAATATCAAATACAAATATCATAGAGTACAACTGTACCAGCAGTAAGTATATCTAGGATTGTTACTGACAAAAATAAACTAATTCTGAAGAAAAGCTAATAAGTATTATGATTCTTACTGTCTATACATTAATAGATACCAGCTATTTCTCATAAAACATGCATCGTTAAGCACTATTGAACCCTCCAACCTCAGCTCTACTCTAGCAAACTGCAGTGTTTAGGAAAAAATGCCCGTGTTCTGTAAATTATGCAGTCCAGTTGCAAGCACTAAGCACCTGAAATCTAAAGAGAGAAAGACCTATAACCTGTATGAGACTTCCCCTTCCAAAGCTGGTTTTGCTTTAAGAAAAAAACTCAAACTGATAGAAATGTCACCTTAAACCCTTTCTTCAGCAGTTTGCCCTCAAAATATTAGCATCTTCCAGAAAGTTGCTATGCAACTTCAGTCCTCCTCCAATAGTGCAAATCATACATGACAGTTCTTTTCAAGTATATACATACAACGTTACTTCACAGAGGGAAAAAACCAAAACGAAACAAAAACCCCAAAGCAATGTAAGCAAACCAGACAAATTCTAGTTTCAAGAAGCTAATAAAAGCAAAAAGCACTTGGGTCAACCAACTAAGTGTGATGGCTTTTGTGGATTAGCGTGCATTAGTTTTTCTTAAGGGGCAGCAGATTTGCATCAGAGGTTTCTTTGGTAATTGAGGCAGGAAAAAAGGATGCTACATCAGATGAATCTTTATGAAATAGTTCCTGCTATTGTCTTTAAGGGCACCCTTTTACAAACAGAAAGTGAGTACACAAAAACATGTGTTGAAAACTAACCTCCCTTCCCCACCACTACCTTAAGCACTGTTCAAAGCTCAGTCAAACCATGCAAATTCACAAGGGTCACGGTCCTCTCCTCAGGAGACCACCGAGGGCGAGTGATTATGATTGACCATGTGAGAGGAGGGGGAAGCCTGGCCCCGCCGCGACGCGGACTCGGGGCTGCTCGAGACGCCGTCCTTCGCAGCCTTGATCTGCAGCCACGTATCCCCAAGTGCTTTGGCAAAGTGGTCATCGACTGATCCCGTGATGGACACAGAGTTTGCCACGGGCTCAGGCTCCTTGTAATTCTTGCCAAGGCTTCGGCGGAAGTGCTCTTCCACCACCGGGTCGCAGGCAGTGGTACCTGTACCGGGAAAGGAGGCAGAGAGTGGGTTATTTCAGGGCAGGATCCTGGCACTTCTCCTGTCTTCCTCAGCACAAAGCAAGACTTCACATCAGTACAGAGCTGTTAGCGAACGGGGGAGTAGATGGAAGGGGTTCACATGAAGAAAAGTAATTAATGGAGTTAAATATCTTTGTATATCTGCAACCAGCAGCTGTTAAGTGTTTTATAGACAAGTGTTAAGTGTTCTTCCTCAGGCTAGTAACAACTACAGCTCTTGTTCTATGGAAACGCCCTCCCAAACAATCCCACAGAACTCGTATTTAGACTTGCTTAAATAGAATTGGAGATGGAAGCAGTTCTTTAAAATCAGCCCCCAAGCCTGCTGATACCAGTTGGATGTGAGGAGACCTCATTCTAAATTACAGTGTGCCAAACGCTGATTTCAGGGTATCATCTTCCTCTGCATACTCTGTGCTGGGAGGCAGTCTGAAAGCTGATTCACTGCCTCTGCATTAGGTACTGCGAGCATTAAAATAGCGTCATAGTATTGCAAGAGAAACAAAGAACCTTAAAAAACAGGTTTTGTGCAACAATAGTAGTTAATGCTTCAGGCTCAATGTGAGAGCTGCAGGTTTGTGCTTTGCTTTAGGAACATTATCTGTGTGTCTACATGAGATTTATCTTTAAAACCCCTTCAAACTGTCAGGATCCATGCGACCGCCCTTAGTGCCAGAGACAGGCATGACTGATCCCGAAATACATGGGAGTATTGGCACCAAGACCTGTTCAAGTGACACGAGACACTGACAACGATCACCACTGCTGTAGAGCCCACGTAAATACAGCTGGGGCTCAAAGAGGGAGCTCACCCTGCACAAGTACCAGCAGGTTTCTGGCAGACTTCTGTCCCCTCAGGTCCTCCACACCAGTGGTTCCTGTGGGGGTGAAACCTCTCCTCCAGGGTCCCACTTCAGTTTTCAGTTCCAGTTTTCAACAATACAGGGCTCTTTGAACAGTAACAACCACACACAGCCCCACTGTGGAATTCTGGGGTCCTACCTCTGTCTCGCTGGTGCACAGGAGGCAGAAAGCTGACGCTCCCTGCTTGGGCGCAGCTGCCCTCCACAGCAATGTGTGTACCCACACAGACAGAGGTGGAGGGTATTTGCTTCAGCAGAGTATCTGTACCTTCAGAAGAGGTTTTTGTGACTGCAGGTGAATCTACTGACTCCTGAAGGAGTGGAGAAACCGCAGCACCTCAGATGAGTGCATGGCTGCATCTGCCGTCCATTAGCCAATAAATAATGACTTACATGTTTGTGTGGGGTGTTTGTTTGAAGCAGCCTTTCAGAACAAGAAGAAAGAACCCCTCTCTCCCTATTTCTGAATTGGTGCTTCCACTGTGGCACAGAGTTGGCAGCTAGAAAGCCTGCAGAGGGGTGCCTGTTGTTTCGCCTCCTTTTGTCCCTGTTTGTTAACACATCAGTGCCTACACTGGGCGGAGGGTGACAAGGCGGTGCTGCTCTCCCAGGGTGCACACTTACTGCTGGCGGGTCTCCGGTACGCGGGCACGGCGGAGGCACAGCTGCTGTGCGCGATGGGGCAGTGGGACAGGTTGCAGTTGCGGTTGTTGGCAGAAGCGCAGGTGATCACCGAGGGACGGTTCTGAGGGGGACAGGAAAGAAACTGTCACTCACTGTCAGCCAAAGCCGTATCAGCAGCAGTTCATTGCAGCAGCACTTGAGAGTGCAGGCACTGAACTTTCCCAGCAGTGAAATCACCCATAAACCAGCCAATTCAGTACACAGTATTAAACCCCACAATACTTGGCTATTGTTCCTTTGCCTGATTGAAAAAACCCACTACAGTGCATTTCCATCGTGGTTCTTACGTGTTTTAAGTGGCAAGCAGCCATATAGAAAAAGTGCAGTGTAAAAGCAAATCATTGAAAGCACTGAAGTGATTTTACAGCGACTGTTTCAACTTCACAGACAACATTACATATGCAGAATTAAATGTCAACACAGCAAACACTTGTTCCTTTCTGGTGCCACAGATCCTTGTGATCCCAGGACTGAGCCAGGCTTTGCACATGTTGCAGGTATTTGCCTCCTTAGTGTTACTCAGGTTTTGATGGTGCCATTTTTCCTTCAGGAGCTCACTCTTCCCAGCCTGGCTGATCCTGTGCTCCCTACTTTGGGCACAAAATGTAAACCTCTAAGATTAAATTATAAAGAGCACCTGAGTGAGTCTTGACCACAAATACTTTCCTGTTGTAATTAATCTGCTTTTCTAGTGCTGCTTAATACATCACCCTTCTGCGTTCTCAACACATGCAAAATCCCCAAAGTGTTCACAGAACCATAGAATAGTCAGGGTTGGAAGGGACCTTAAGATCATCAGTTCCAACCCCCCTGCCATTGGCAGGGACACCTCACACTAAACCATGGCACCCAAGGCTCTGCCCAACCCCACCTTGAACACCACCAGTGATGGAGCATTCACAACCTCCCTGGGCAACCCATTCCAGTGCCTCACCACCCTTACAGTAAAGAATTTCTTCCTCATATCCAATCTAAACTTCCCCTGTGTAAGTCTGAACCCGTTAGCCCTTGTCCTATCACTACAGTCCCTCATGAAGAGTCCCTCCCCAGCATCCCTGTAGGCCCCCTTCAGATACCCATAACCTCAATTCCACAATGGATACTCTGTACAGTGTGATCATAAAATACTCTTCTTACAGTTGTTCACTATGTACACGTTGCATTGAAACAAGGCCTAAGCCAGAGGAACATCCGAGTTTCTCAGGTGGGAAGTGAAGGGGATTAGAGTATTTTTCTTTGCATCTTTGGTATGTTTTATGATGCAAGGAGTCCATTTTGCTCCAGCCGATGCAAGCTAACTGGTACGTGTCCAAAGGATTAACTGAATTGCTGTAATTAACACAGTTTTCATTTCCTGTCCATTTTAAAATCCTGTGCAGCAAACCCACAAGCATCACTGCTTTACCTACCACCACATACAGTCAGTGAGGAAGGAAGGAGTTTTCTTTGTGTTGTGGTACAGAGTAAGAGCAAGGCCAAAGTGAGAGTTTGGGAGGGAAGGTTTAACACCGTCTGGATGCAACAGGAATGATGCCATTCACATCTTACTGCACTGCAGCAAAGTACAAAATGTAAAGAACTGTTTGATTTTTCGGGAAGCATTTGTTTTCATTGCGGGGACCAAGACCTTGTGCATCTATGAGGCAAGCTTTGAGAACTGTGTATATGCTGCTCCCTTTTAGGAAAGTATTTTAGACATGCACGAGGTGGGAAGTAGAGACACAGGCAGCAAGCGAGGATGCACGGCCCAATACCACAGAGGATCTGCAAGGCAGGACAAGGCACGCGCAGTTGTGTGCGTACAGGTGCACTGAGCAGACTGCACAGATTTAGAGGAGAATACTGAGGTGAGCTGAGAATTTGGTGACAGTGACTACAGCAGCTGAAATATGGAGGTATTTTTTCCCACCTCTTTATTAGAAACAGGATAAGATGAAAATCCCACTGAACATATTAAGGTGCAAAAACCAAACCAACTCCAAACCCAACAAAAGACCAACTTGTCAAACTTGGGTTTCTGTTGGGTTTTCCACCACACTTTTTGCTCTGTGCGATTTCTACAATGTGCTCTTAGCGAGGTCTAACCTCAACATCCAAGTTTCCAAGAAAATAGATTGTAACCTAGGTCAAAATGTCACAGATAACAAGAGAGGGAAGGCTGGTAACGGGCACCAGGAATGGGCCCAAGTCAAACACCCCAGAGGCCGGTGGCAGAGGTGATGGCTGCTCTGGCTGCAGGGACCCTGTCAAAGGGCACCAGTGTCGTCAGTGGCAGTGAGGCCCTTCCTCCTCTGTCATCACCCAACACTGAGAGCAAAGAGGAGCGTTCTGCGCAGAACAATAGCTCTGCAACCTGCGTGCCAAATGATGCAAGAAAGCAGCTACACCAGTGCGGAGCTCGGCCTTTTGGCAAAGCAAAATGGAAGAGATAAGTGTACACAGGCAACCACCGTGAAAACCCCATAGCAGATGTAAAGTATACAGCTCCAGTGAAGGGCAGCTTCATACACTGTGTATGAAAAATGCCAGCCTCTGAAACATCATCTGCTCCACGTGATTACCCTTCGCAGGGCTTCACATCAGGGGAGGGAGGAAGGCAGGAAGGAAGAGCTTGGGCGAGTTTGATATCTCAACACTGCAGCTCATCACAACTCAATTGTCTTGCTTTGTCTCTCCACTTGGGATAAAAGCAAGTATGACAGAAGGGAACGATTACTGTCTAACCTGCATAGAGATAGCTCATCTTCAGCAGGTCTGAAGAAAAACAAACACAACATACAAAATGGCAAGCCAAAAACCAGCCAACCAGCCAAAACCAAACCAGAACACTGCAGCATACGGAAATTAATGATAATCACAAACAGTTACTTTGCTTCAGGAAAAGTTATTGTGGAAGAGCAATACGACATTGCTCTGAACAACACAATGAATGCTTACGGCTGGCTAAAGCAACTAAGGTCATTCCAGCTTCTTTCACCTGGAAAACTCAGTGACAAACTCTCTGTGATGCCCTTTCTGCCTCACAACTCTTCTTTAGCAGTCCCAAGAAGCGCTCACGTGAATACCTGCTTTACCTGCAAACTGCATCAGTGGCTGCCTAGCAGGCACTGGAGCTCGTTCAACCACAGACTTCGCATTCCCAATTAAAACAGCATTCCCAAGCTTAGCAGAGCACCGGAGAAAGCAGGAGACGTGTGACAGGTACACTGTCACACCAGTGAGTTATTCACATCAAACACAATGAGCTGGGGCATTCATTGTGCATTTGTAAAATCCTTCTGGCCTATAGAACAGCATTGCCTGCCCATTTAACTCACAATACGTTCTGCTTACACCTGCGCAGTCCTCATGGTGTCTACAGCAAGGATCCATACAACCACCCACAGCTTCTTGTCAACCAGAAGCCAGTACCTGCTGCCGCTCCACAGAAGTCAGTGTAGGTGCGATGCCAACTGTTCGGGTTGCATCCATGCTGTTTTTGGTCAGTGCTAGAGGTTGATCCATGGTCAAGCTTGGGATTGAGGCATACATGTGATTGGCATGAAGGCTCATTGTCGGGGCAGCAGCCCTCTCTATGGGGCTGCGACTCCTCTCTCTGTGCTCCTTCCGAAAATCTCCATTGGCAGTCTTGTTTCTAAGGCAGGAAAGAAAAACAAGATCAAAGGACTCACTATTGTTACAAGCTACAGTGAGATACACAACACCGAATCCCTTCAGGAGGCAGGAGCAATGCATTCTGCTGGGCCTGTGGGGAGGGGTAGAGGACCCCTCCGGGAGGTACCCCTGCTCTATCAAGCCAATGGTTTGCATCTGCAAGCTCTGGCAACCAACAGCTTTCTTCAGCCTAGAATTCCTTCAGATCCTTAGCTAAATGCACCGAGTTAAACTAACACCTCTGTTACGACCAGACACCTCCTCATTTCACATGCTATTAATCCCACTCTGCCTCCTGACACTGCAATGTTCTCTGGGCATTACCAAAGCCCATGAAAAGCCTCTTTTCCCCAAAAGCCGTGGCTGTGGGCAAAACGCAGTGAGTCACAGCAGGAAGCAGGATTTTCACAGCAGAAAAGGAAGGAAAAGCTAAACTGCACTTTTCCCAGAGTCACTGAACTAAACCATTCTTTATAAAGAATCATTTCAAACTACTACTGAACAATAAATCTCATAAATGTCCTCATCTCATTAGCCTATCACTCACTGCAATTAAAATAATACTGACTTGGGGCTTATGTATGAGACATTTCAGTTTCCACACGTGAAAGGCAAACCAGTGAGCCACAGACACAGCACTGTGAGGGGTTCACGTGCTGCAGCACCCAGTGCCTCAGTGCAAACCCAGGCCATCTTTCACATAGGAAAGCACTGGAGGAGAAAGCTGCTTCTATGCAACATACGATTCTGTCTTCAGAAGGCTCTTGAAGCAAGAGGGAAGCGTCCTGTGTGTAAGTGGGCAAAATCCAAGGTATTTTCCCCACTTTTTAAGCATATATTAATCTTTAAAAATGCTCGGATGAGTGTTAGGCAGAGGGAGAAAAGGAACAGCGAAACGTTTTCTGTAGTACTAAAAATGAAGATCTATGAAGAGTATTCAATACTGAAGTAAACTACAGCTCCAAGAAGCCCCTGCTTATTGCAACAGCAGAGAAAGCATCAAAAGGGCAGGCTGACAGCTGAGGGGCAAAGGAACAGAAGCCAAAGCCCTGCCAGCAGAGAGAAATGAGGAACCCCAAAGCTTACCAACCCAAATGCTACAGGGAAAGCCTGCAGGAGTGCCCAGGGGTCGGGGTGGCCACTGAGTTGCACAGCATTTGTTTAAGCACCTTTGAAGACCACATAAACCATTAGCTTTGACAGCATCCTGTGGCAATGGATTCCTCATTTAAACTACACACTTGTTAGATGCCTTTTCTTCACAGGCTGGTTTTGTTTCTTTTAAACCTGAAATCTACTGACGTGCTCTGCTATCACCTTGTTCTTGTATTAGGAGAGGCAAAGCCATGGCTCCCCGCTGATCACCTTCACCATCTCTGTCCAACAACCTTTTTCTCCCAGGTAATACTTCCTTCAGGTACAAACTGTCCCCACACCTTTGCCATCTCTATGGCCCCGCTTGTGTTAGAGCTAGAGCAGCGGTAATCTTTCTTGAGGTGAGGGTCCAGATCTTTGCTGCATTCAGGAACAGGACCTTTGCTGAACTAATCAGCTATTCCTCGGCTTGCTCAGGAGTCACTTGGCTGGACAGAGATCTGCTGTTGCTGCCTGAACCAAAACTCAATTAGCACGGTAGAAGTTAGGGTTAATATGATGCCAGGCAACCAGCGACTTCAGGACACAGCTTTATTCTCTCTGCCAAATTCCCCTGACATGCTTAGGAGGGAACAGTCAACAGAGTAATACAATATGTAACCGCTTGGGTCCCCCAGCTCTGCCTCCCCTCTGCACCCCTTGTCCCTCTTAACTAATTACAAATCAGTAGCTGCTGATCAGCAGAATTGACCATAAAATCTCACCTTCAAAGTTCCACAGCTGGTGCTCAAGAGGCTCTCTGAAAATCATGGGTTTCCTGAACCCTCCTTTGCGGGCCAGATTCGGACACAAAAGAGCAGCACACAAACCACCAGGAAATACGTTCTCACAGTGCTACATTTCCCCCTCCTGCCAGCGCTGGTCCCGTGTCAACTCACAAGACTGCTCTGCAGTATCAGCATTCAGAAGAAAGACGTTTAGAATTGCAGCGCTCTGAGCTAATGACTGATGCAAATGTGGGACCTGAGGCAGCACAACAGACTCTATATTTAAAGTACAGTAGCCTCATCTAGAGTTTCACCACTGAGGCAGCCACTGAGCACAACAGCATCATCCATCACCACCCCTGAGGAAGCAAGGATGGACTTCACAAACAGTGTGCCTATGCCGGCTGGTTTGTACCTGGACAACAGCCATTAGATAGCCTGGGAAATAGCAACATGAAAAGACACGGCTAAAATCATTGTTCTGTGATAAAGGCAAAGCTGGGTAGAGGGGGACTCCCTCTCCTTGCTGCAGTGCAGTTATCTTTGGTGGCTGCAAGCCAAAATCTTACTGTTCCACTAAACATTATCTGGTCTACTACAATTTAAATGACCATTTGGAGGCTGCAAACCCACATACAGCTCCTGCAGTGCTTCTCACTGCCTCAAAGGAAAAAAGGAATCCCTTCTCATAATGACTGTATTTTGGTTTAATAAGCACAAGCTGATTGTTCAAAGGAAAGAAACCTTGGTTTCCTCCACCCAAAAATGCCTGTACAATGGAGCAAAAAATGGAGCCGCACCAGTTGCTTGGGGTCTTCTCCTTAGACCTGGGGATTTCAGCAAGTCAGGGCTGCATTTCCTGGGGGGCAGGGCTGTCAAGTGACCGGCCACGACCAAACTTCCCAAAATTCCCAGGCAAAAGCCATTTTCCAGTTTACACAACAGCGCCTATACTTAAGGTATAAGCTTACAAGCTCCTCCTTACTTCACACAAACTGCCACAGCCCTGCATGTCGGTGAACTTGGGGGTTTTGCTGGGAAAAAACATCAAAGCAAAGGAAAAAGAAACCCCAAGAAAACTCTTCTGCAAAGGTTTTTGGAAGCAGGGACTGGGGAAGTGGGAACTGGGCTCAGCCTGAGGCCAGGGAGCACAGCCCAGCGCAGTGACCTTCCCTAAAGATACCTGGAGTTATGAAGCTCTCTCGGCAGTCTCAGCACACCACACCCCAGCCCTTTCTGCAGGCAAGTAATTCCCTCTGCCCAAATTAGAGCAACTCCTCTTCTAGGCAGGGAACTGTTCATACCCCGCTCCTCAATGCTCCTTAGTCCATCTACCTTCAACTACACACTCTGGGCTAAAGTGAGAAATATCTGAAGCTTCAATTCCACATCAGACTGTATTTTCCCTGAGCCCAGCTGAAAATGCAACGGCACCGTGCGGAACAGTAACATGATAGCTCTGCCCTTGTGAAAATACACCAGCCCTTCCAAGCCCCTCCTATTGAAATATAAATAGCAAATCCTCCAGGCATCTGACTCCACTCGTAAAACAATTGGGCAGAAAATTATTTATAGAGTAGTCAGTCTCATGTTATTAAATAATTGCACTTTAAAATACAACCTTCAAAACCAGTTTTAGATTAGAAACTGAAGGTTGGCTATAATATTATTAATAGTATTATTACTACCATACTCAAGACAAGCCACTCTTGTTTTAATCTTCCATGCTCTGCCTGAAGGGGCAATCAAAACTGCCTGTTTGAAGAGAATTCTATTTCACTGAAGTCAGCTAGCTTAACAAATCCCCCCGCACTGAACAAGGGCAGAGATGCATCTCTTAGTTCAGACATAACAGCAGAAAATTACAAAGAAGGATTTCTGACCATGTTTGAAAAATAACTTAAAAATACATGCTACAAATAAATCCAGCTGTCCAAACAGCGTTACCATCCCCCAGCTCCACGCTGCCCTAAAGATCAGCATGTGTGACTCTGGACTCGTCTCCTGCGGTGAAGATGTCAGTGCACTCAATTCACAGTGGTGAGAGCCACTGAGCCCAGGCACTGGGACACTGTCACCCCAGCCATGCCTACCACCCTTCCTTCCGTGCTGTCAGGGGCAGGCAAGCTGCTTGCAGGCTTACCCTAGTCAAATTTTACACCATTCCAACCTTACATTCTTTTCTCCAGCATTTGAAAAACAGACATTGTTTTCCATGTCTCTCCTCAGTGAATCATAACCGAAGCTCCAGCACTTACCAAGCATCATGTGCTCAGATGGATGTCATACCAAAACCACACACATCCTGACTGAGAGCTGAAAGTCTCCTGCAGTGGGGTTCTAAATACCGTTTTAATTGAAAGCAATGTTTGAGCCCTCCTCAGGAGTCGGTTCAAAGGTAGCTCAAATGCATTGTTTTGAGGATTTTGGTTTTGCTGTACCTCTGAATGTGGCTGTTCTGCTCGCTGGCACAGAGTGGCGGTAATTCACACTCATCCTACAGGAACAGGCTCACCCTGCCAGCTGCTGAAGGAAAAGGGAAAGAAAGAGGCCCACTGAAGGGGACAGTTTTGCTTGCACTCACTTCCAGCCTGCAGATCCTTAAGGAACAGATGCCAAAAGTATTACTGTACCTCCAAGTGAAGAAATCACAGACGTTTCACACTCCCTTTGGCAGAAATAGAGCTCTGACTTGGAATGGTTGCACTGTAGGAGTGTGTTTCACTCACAGAAAGAACAAGTATCCACTTACAGTGCTTTTAATTACCATGTTAGATGTTTTCTTTAAACATACACAGTGCACAATATTGCTTAAGAGCAAACTTTCATCTCTGTAACCTAATTCAAATACAGTTGAAGTATTTTCAGCATCTTTAGAATGTACCTATTCTAACATATTTTACTTTATTTATTCACAAACTGTTAGGTCTGAAAGAAGACAGCTGCTCTTCTTACAGACTACTTAAGGATTTATAACCCACCACTGTAAAACATCTTCTCCACATTATGGGGATCATTTCCTGCAAAAGTATCTACTTGTATATATAGATTCTGTTACTGTGAGGTGGCAAAACAGGAATTGAAGGTCATACTTCAAAATATATATATCCAAAGAGAAAAATCCTTACTCAGGATTATTTAAGTAATCCAAGTTCTCTACAAAACCCCAAACAAAACCTGCAAGTATTAGCAGTTTGCTCTTTGAGTGTCAGCCAATTATCTGAAGGACTGGTAACATGAAAGAAACCAACCTCCTAATGGCCCAATGCACTCTTCAAACCACATCTACTTTGAATGGCTGCCACCTAAATACATAACCCTTTCTCCATCCCATTTTACTAGCTATACACTTCCCTGTTACTTGGAGTAGCCTTTTCCTTTTACAGCTTTTACTCCACCCCAAACAGCTTTCAAGTAGGCAACTTGCAAGAGTTTTTTGTCTTTGCAAGAATCACTTCTGCCCCATCTGATTTCTCCGGTTTCCTGAGAAAGATAAAGAACCCCCTTCCCTTTTTGCCACTGCGGTGATTTAAGCATTATTTGTACAGCATATTCCCCCCTGCAGGATATCTTTTGGACAAACTGAAGATAAGTGTTCAGACCAATGTGCAGATAAAGCTGACAACTGATCTCCCACTAATGCCCTTCTCCAGGCAGCTATGCCTCCTGCAGTGGCTCTGGAGGAGCCCAGAACAGCAGTTTGTTAGCCAGCTGGCTACAAAGCTTCTTCAAGTGAGGTCTGTAGCTGGCAAATCCTCCACTTCTCCCCCTTTCAAGTGTGGCTAACAAGGGAAGAGGCAGGTGGCACAGTCTTCACTTCTTGCCTTGGGCTAGAAACAGCTCAGCAAAGGCACCCAGAGCAGGATTCTGAGCACTGCCTCAAAGCTTCTCCAGCCTTACACTTAATTATTACACTTAACTCTTCCCAGAAAAGGGCTTTTGTTCTTTAGTAATTTTAAGCCTGAGCATCAGGCCCGGGTTTGGAGCACTAAGCACCGTAATTCACACCAGGTCCTTCAGAGCCATAAGTACATGTGCACCAACTGTACCTATTCTTCCCTGCCCTCCCCACTTAAAAGATCCTTAAAACTTTTCGATTCACAAAGATTTTCCTCCAGCTCAGTGATGCAGCCAATGGAAACACCTTTGAGAGGAGAAGTCAAAGTAAAACCACTGAGAATGAGCTAACAAGAAATAGGGTAACCTTACACACAAACAAACCTAGGTCGGACTTTCCTACATTTATCTCACCAAAACCAGACTTTCAGGCTAAAATCTTGGACCTTCACAGTCACTTGTGAATGTAACCAACCAGGAGGACAGATTTCACACAGTAAAAAACCCAAATTACTACTAAGCTGTGAAATGCATAAAGGAGCGTCCCACTGCTGCCTGCCTGCCTGCACCAAGCAAACACACTCAGACACGGAAGAGCTTCCCTTCCTGAAGGCTTAATAGTCTCAAGTATGAAAGAATGTAAGAGAAACCGCATGATGTAAGACCTTAGTCAAAAGCCAAAGCCACAAAACTGAAATCTAAATCTAATGTACAGTAAAATCAATTAACACAATCTCGGATCCTACTTATTTTTCTCACAGGGTGTTTTTTTTAACGTTTGGCTGTCTCTGCTCCAGCACTCACAGGGTTGTTTTAAAAGGTAGCACGGGTTGCTTTATAATGGCAATCACTCATTCTATCCCTAAGGAAAACTCTGGGATTAATTAAATGAAGCATTATGTCACTGCTGGAACACATGCGTGTACAATCCAGAAGCGATGGCAAAGTTACCTCTCTGCAACAGGTACAGACTGCAGGTTAGTTGGGAAATCAGACCCTCCAAGCCAACTTCAAACCTCTGCTCTCCCACCACCTTCTCTGCCCTGCACTTCCACTGCCTGCTCACCCACCTCCTACCCCTATGGGTCAGCTCTCCTTTCGTGAGGTAGACCTGATGGTGTATTTTAAAGCACTTGAATATTTTGAAGAGGTTTTACGTGAGGCCATACCTGAGATGGAAATAACTCGATTTAAACATATAGTAAATATGTGGGAAAGATGTGAAACCCTGAGTGATCCCATTGATTCTGCTGAGGCAGCTGGAAATACGAATTAGCCTGTTAGAGGGAAAAAAAATTCACTAATGGCTCAAAAGTGGAGCTAGAACAAGAGAAAGCTCCGGCATTTCAGTATTACCACAGTAACAAGTGACCTGGTACAACTGGACACTGCAGTAATTATACAGTTTCATAAAATGCACCCTGGTTTCTAAAGGGTAAACATAAGCCCATTTCATCCCTTCAAAGTTGGCTTTATCTAGGTGGACACCAAGCTCAGTACAACTCCCATCAGCTCTGATTTAGTTTTCAAAGACTGAGGACAAAAAATATTCGGGCTCCTGCCAGTTGCATCAGGCAAAGAGAAGAAACCTTCTGGGCCTCTGACCTGCAATGCAGTGTCACTGGCCTCCCTCTTCTACCTAATGCCTAAGAGCAGGAACAGCACCTGTCTCAGAAAGGAGACAGGAGTAACCAAATGTTGAAGACCTGCCTGATCCAGCCTCCTACCCATAACTCTCAAAGGCACAACAGTGGGCTCTGGGAAAACCTGCACAACACACGAGAAAAACACAGAAGTGAAAACCTATTTCTACCAACTGTGAAAACCAAAAGACAGGAGATGGGAGCGTTTCAGCTGCAGCAGAGGATGTGGTCTGCCTTGAGAAGGTGCTGGTGCTACTGTTCCAGAGAGCCCCTTTTTTGGGAGGGTTTCAGTTAAGCTGTAAAACTCAGATGTGTCAGCACACACCAGAAACTCAATCCTACAGCTGCCAGTTAGGACCCAGAACTAAGGTTTCATTTGTAGCTCAAAGGTAAACTGTGCAGAAGTCAACATCATATCTGAGCACTTGAAGGCACAAAAGTCTTATTCTGAGAAAGCCAAATGAAGCCAGTGAAACAGAGCAGAGCCTGCCAACGTCCACATCTGGAGAGCGAGTAAGGCTACTGCTTATACTGAGACAAACAGAGCATCATCGAGAATGGCAACTCAAAAGTGGGATGGAAACTAAATGTATCCCTGCAGAAGCATGAACTGTTTCAAGTATGAAAGGCACTTCAAATGGCTTGGAGGGGAAAAACATCCAGAAAAGCAAATGATACAAAAAATGAGATTAAAGAGACACTCCAAACTTTCCCTGAAGTTTCTAATACGGAGGAAAATCTGACAGTACAAGGGCAGCGCAGAGTCTTCCATGAAGGCAGCCGGGAGGTCAGGGGGGGTTACTGGAAAGATTCAGATGCAGCTATAAAATGATTTTGTACCCAACTGCAGTGCCCACCCAAACACCTGCGGCAGACATTTCCTCTTCCATTCTACCAACTCATGAGCTAGGTCACGTGCAGCTTCTTCAATTCAGCCATATTAACATCCTTTTGAAGTCAAACTTGGCACATGCAACAAACCCTTTCTACTGAGTCACTGGAAAATACTGTAGGAACTATTTCTGATCACACAGAGAAAACTATGGGCCAATGTCAGGAGAAAGCCTGTACATAAAATCCAGACAGCGGCAGGGCATGTCCTAGTGGAACAAGATTCACCACATATGTGTGTGCTCAGTATCACCAGGGGACATCAGGCTGTTCTGTAGGCTCTGGGAGAAGTTGGAGGTGGTGAAACTCAATGGTGAAAGAGTGCAGAACTGCGAGGGGAAATAAAAAATGGCACTTACATTTCCTCACTGCATTTTCTGCATTATTCCTTACAATATTTTCCACGTTATTTGGAAAAATACTTTCATTCCTCACTCAGTGCTTGACATGGAACTACTTTTGTTACAGGGAGTACCAGCTTCAGTCAATCTGTGACCCCCAAGTTCTCAAAAGTTTACAGGAGTTGATTTAGTTCAGCCACCTAAAAGACTGCAGCAAGTAGAATCTTATGCTAGAGGAGCTGATGAATCACTTTCTTCAAACAGATCATGTGGGAAGTAAAAGATCCCAACAACCTGAGAATGGCACGTTTATTACTAAGAGCTTTAACAACACAAGCCAGTCTCTGGAAACAAGGTCACAGTGCTGGAATTAACTGTGTCAGACTGTCAGGAGATGGGATGAGAGAGGTTTTTTTTCCAGCTTCAATGGTTCTTATGAGAAAGAACCACCCAGGGGAAAAGGGCCTGGATCATGAAAGCTTACAAATGATGGCCTCCATCCATCACATACACAAAGTAACATTAGCTGACGGACCTTCTTTTCACGGGCTGTTTTATAAAATAAAGATTTCATTAAAAGTATATTGAAACTGTTTGTAATTGCTAATAAAATCTGAATTACCGAACCCCCTGGAAGCACTATAAATACAGTAACAGCTTCATTATATCTTGTACAACTATTCATACAAATACAGTAAAATAGTTCCTTTCAAGAGCTGATAACCAAACTGAACCACAACAGTAGCAGGTTTGAAAGGACACTTTGGAGTTAATGTGCCCAAGTTAACCATTGAATGCCACAATCCACAGTATCCTCTCAGAGCAACTTCTTGTTTAAGGGAGACTTCAGTTAGAAAAGCAAACCACAAGCAAAAGCGCTTGGGGGGCTTTCATTCCCCCTCTTTTTAAAGTCCTGATTTATGAATCCTAAAAGTTACTAATTGAAAAGAGATTCGTGAAGCATCATTTCTTACGATTCAAACAGCAGCTCCAACACACACCCCACAAACAGCTCCAACAGACGAGGCCTTTTAGGACAGGGCTTTTACAGGAACATATGAATCAACCTTGACTGGAGAATGCAACCGATCAGTGCCACATTAAAGACTATGCGGAGCAGTAATTGCAGCACACCAAGACTTCCCCCCAGATGTTTTGGGAGGTTTTTCTCAGGGCTTAACCCAACTCATCCCACCCCCCTCTTTCTTTCCAATCAGGCATTCTGTGCTCCAGCCACCCAACACGAGGGGTGAAACCCTGTTAACTGACAGTCAGATCCTACTTTCTGCAGGGTGGCCATGCTGCACAATGGAAATGTCACCTTTATGCTTCATGTTGAGCTCTGCCAGTGCTGGCAGAGCTCTACACAAAACATAAAGGTGACTTGACTTAGGTACAGCTAGAAATAGCCAGAGGAATACTTTCCACCTTTCAACACTGAGAAATAATGCCATTTGTCCAGAGTCAGCACTCAGCAATGCTGCAGGAATGAGTTAAAGCCAGCTGGGTGTTTGTGTAGCGCATTACAACAGGAGAGAAAATGAAAGGAGACTGCCCAGGCCAGAGCTTTCGGTCTGGGGAAAAAACTTACTTATTCAACCAGAAATTAATGTAATGCTTTATTCCAAATCTTATCCGTACAGAGCCATTGTCTATAGCAACCGTGTCCATAACATTCTAATTCTCAAGAGCGCAACTTTCTAGTAAATGGCACATCTGTCAAACTGCAGGAAACATCTGGGAAAATGGTTAAATGAGAAGTGAGATTAAGCTCTGGTTTCCATATGGTTAGGATATTCATCTAGAATGTGTCTCTAAATGTCACTGGTTCTTTTCCCTTGCTTAGCTATCAGACTTCGGATTGGTGTTGAATGCTGTGGAGCTAGCTAACAAACCCCTGCTGCTGGCAAGAGGAGACACCTGATTTTTCAAGTACTCAAGCATATACCCACATTCTGACAGATAGGGTCCTTTGGGAAAGGACTGATAAGCTATCCATCAACTTTCAGCCCTGAAACTGCTCCTAACAACCATGTGCTTGCCTACCCCCTCCTGAACTAAAAGGGACTTGAGCGCTTTCTGAAATTCTCCCTTGGATGAGAACTTCTGCAAAACTCGGTGTTAAATATTAACTCAGATACGTTTGCCCTTTCAAGCCTGCCTCTGAAGGTTCAATTTAATGCATATGTGTTGGAAACAAGAGTATTTGTGTGGTGCATGATCTCCATTAATAAAGAAGAAAATGTATCTGATTTGGTCCAGCATTCAAGCAATGTATACATGGAAAGAAGTAAAAATGGGAAAGGCTGTTCCAAGCCTGCTCCTTTGCCCAGTCATCAACAGGAGGCACACTGTAACAGCTCCACAGGCAACATTTCAGCTTCGCCAGGACTGCTTTGCAAACACCAGGTTAATCCTAAAACACTTCAAAGGCATATTTGTGCCAAGAGAACTGAGCGAAGATGTGCGCAAGCAGGCAAATGAGAGACCTTTCGGGTGTTCTGAGCTCTGTGTGTTGGGGTTTTGTTTTTCTTTTTTCCCAATTCCAATTTGTCACAACAAAAAGACAGTGTAAACATATTTCTTAATCCCCCACGGAGCTCAGAACCCAAAAAGCAGTCGTTACAGCAAAGAGCTATCTGAAAACTGCCACATAACCTCCGTAACCCAGTTCTAAATCTGAGTCCTGCCTGGAGCTGGAGCCAGGCTCCACCACAGCAGGGACTGGGCGCTCTGCAAGACACTTCCACATGGCATCTCAGCCAGGGTCAGGGAGGAGAGAAAGAGGAGGGGGTTTGTCCTCCAGATCTTAACTCAAAATTCCTTGCTTTGAGCTACTACAAGCTTGAAGAGGACAGAGCTGACCCAGCTTTGAACAGGAAGTTGGATGAAATGATCTCCCGAAGCCTGCTCTAACCAGAATTACCCCTTGGTCTTCAAGTCCAGGTAACTTTCCATAGAGCTTAGGGCAGACTTTTTAAAAAGGATGTCAGGATAATTTCGATGACAGTGCCATTACAGCAAGCAAACTGCATTGAATAGCCATGGTAAAAGCCATATAATATACGGCAGCCTCCAAACTCCAGGAATCAAGCTCAGCTTTATGGATCAGACTTGCCAGGATTCTTCACTGTAATAAAAGTGAAGACACAACCCAGAATGTGTATCAGAAGTGTCTGAGTCTGATACATAGGTATATTCAAAACTAAGCATCATCTGACACGATATACATCGAGCTACCTTTCTGATGTGTAGATCTAGCTTTTATTACAAGAAAAAGCCAAATTATTTGGCTTTGGACAAGGGCCTGTAGGGACAGACAAGGGGAATGGCTTGAACCTGCTACAGGGGAGACTGAGATAAGCTCTTAGGCAGAAGCTCTTCCCTGTGAGGGTGCTGAGGCGCTGGCACAGGGTGCCCAGAGAAGCTCTGGCTGCCCCATCCCTGCAGTGTTCAAGGCCAGGTTGGACACAGGGTTCGGAGCAATCTGCTCTAGTGGAAGGTGTCCCTGCTCGTGGCAGGGGTTGGAACTGGATGAACATTAAGGTTCCTTCCAAACCAAACCAGTCTGAGAGTCCATGATTCTATGCTATTAGCTGCAACTGCCCCTCGCCTAAGAGCAGCTAAGAGCTGTGTATTTGCTACTTCCTACTCGAAACCAGAGGAGCTAAACCAGCCCAGTGCCATTCCTCCACAACACCCAGCCCGGCGCTGCTCCCCGGGAACGCAGGAGCCGCGGGGCCGGGGCCCCCGCAGGACTCTTACGGCACAAGCACGGCTGCGGGACCGGCTGATGTCAGCCCGCAGCCCTTTGTCTGCAGCTCCACCGAGCAGAGGGGAAAACGCCTCCGGCCGACGGACGCGAACCGCGCTGGGCTCGGCCCCGGCCCTCGCTTAAAGGCACAGCAGTCCCACGGCCGCGCTCAGTACCGGTACACCCGCACGGAAGCGCTTTAATTCCCGTACAAATCACCTTCCGAACAGCACCTCTGTAAATGGAGGCGATTTTAGGCGGCATCAAAAGAAATGCATGCTTCAACTCGAGGCTTACAATAAGCTCGCTGCTTCTTTGCAAAGCACCAGAAAATAAAACCATGGTAAAAAAAGCACATTTTACTTCAACAAGATTGTACTGTACCCAGTGCATTTTAAGTAAAACATCTGAGGGACACACAAGAAAGTTAAAATGCAAATAAAGGAGTTTCATATGACAATAGCTGGGATTTAAGTTGGAGTGGAAGCATCCATTTTCCCAAGTAAGGGGCTATGGATGTAACCTCCATGGCCATGAAAACACAGAAGCTGTATAAATAGTCAGTATGCTGCTGTAAGGAGGGCAGGCAGTCTCACATACTGACTTCTAAAAAGTCATCCACAAGGTCTCAAGGGTATTTTATTATCCTACAGCTGAGAATTATCTCCCCTGAAAAAACAGAGCCTTTGATAAATTGTTCTCTGCACAGGAATTCCATGACATACTTTACAAACACAGGAGGATTGCCAGGCCATTTGATTCGCTCTGCTCCAGAGACTGTAGGCCAATAGTTGTGTTTTCCATGACAGAAGTAAACATATCCTAGTACAAATCAAAGACACACTGGGGAGTTACACCTGAGCAGGGCATATCTCTAAGCATTCCGTTCCCAAGCTAAAGGCTGGCATCACTGGGTTGCTCATCATACTTCCAAAGCACTGAAATGGCTTTACTCCCACTGAGATGCGAGGGTGCTGGTACCCAAGAGTTAACATCCAATTGCTAACGAAAGGTTCTACCATTTACAATGAACCACAGCACACAGTTCCTGCCCTGTTCAGTGATGTTCCAACCACAATGTGCTGGTGGACGGTTAATATAAAACTGCTTCACAATTCAGTGAACATCATCACAGGCCCGAATGTCTGAACAGGAGCTGCTCATGGTGATAAAAACTTGTGTCTTCCAAATGAAAAATTGCTGCTCACCTGGACAGTTAGAATGACTGCAGGTATTCAGCCAGGAGTATGGATTTAGACACCACTACATGGTAAAGACGTAGCCCTAACACTGACTGGGGCAGCTGTGCCCAGTCTGTGTGGCACCAACTCGTTCATCCTATGCTTTCAGGGACTTTGCCCTGACAAGTTCAAAATGCAGACTCTAAACTTCACTTTTACAGTCCGAATCACACAAAATGCCTTTGCTACCAGCGAAGGTATCGTGCCATCTCCACATCTCTTATGGAGTTGGTTCTCTAAACTGAATGTTGTCAAACTTACGCTTCTAAACCTCTAAGTCACTACCGTGGGGCTGCTGCTATTGTGTTCCATTAAGTATTTATTTTCCCAAATCTACTGCCCTGTCTTCAGCGTAAACAAGTCAAGCTTCTACAACACACTTCCCATTCCCAACACACGTTTTTAGGACAGTTGCACACAGTTTGCATAATTCATTTCTATTGTTAAGCCAGAACATCCTCATCGAAAAAGAGGGAAAATAGAAAAACCATTTGAAAAAATAACCTCATTGGTGGTGGTGGCAGGGAAGTGGCAGTGAAATTCAGAGACCATACATGAACTTCCCTTGTATCTGAAATCTATTGATATTCAATTGTTTCAGCTTCATCACAGAAGTCTGAGGTTTTGCAATATTCAGTTGAAAGTGTATTTTCATATGGCCAGATCAAACTTACAAAATAAAGCAGAAAAAAGATGGCCTCGCACATGCTCTTTCAGATTAGGATTCATGTGCAGGTTTAACTGAAGTCAGTCAAGTCCCATTACACGAACACTGGGCAGACAACCAGTGTTTTTTATTAAAGAAGAAAAGATGCACATTTCATATATAAAAATCAGAGAATATACTGAGTGAAAATGTTCCATACTGGAAAAGATCAGAGAGCTTTCAAACATCTGAGGGAATCACATAAAGTAACTAACTGCCCCTATCTTTAAGGTTTGAACCTTAGCTGCACATGAGTCTGCTGGCTCAGACTTCATTATTTTTATGGCCTCCGTATAAAGTGGTGAAATGCATGTAACTGCCAGCTGTGCTTGATTCTGTCACCAGCAACTGGGTTTTAAAGAAAATAACACCTTTTCCCCCAATTCAAACACACCAATTCACAAATGCCATAGACTTCTTTGTCATGTATGTATGCCACAGAAATGCAGCATGCAGTTCCTTCTGCTACCAGCATTCTCAGCTCCAGAGAAAGGCTATAAATAGTTAAGTTTTTAGGAGAAAGAACAAGGTATGCTGTAAATGAGAAGTCTCCCCTCTGCTTGTGAGCTTCTATTGTTTTGCATTACTTCAGTGCTGGATTCCTGATTTGTAACAAATTCCAAGACTGCAGACTACAGGCCCAGCCTCTGACTAACACTGTGGTGATTTATTTGAGGCTAAATACCTCTGTCCGCATCTTATGACTGAACACAACAGTCCACAGCAGCATGGAATGCGAGGAATGCCGAGGCTGCAGGAGCTGAGGCAGCAGGGAAAGGCACACAGCTATCAGGCAGCCCTGGACTGCTGAACTGCTCCAATCACTTCCTCCAGTCAAGAATGAAAGGAATTCTCTAAGCCTGTACACTTCATGCCAACCAGACTTGCATTCCCAGGAATGAGAACAGAGCAAGAACGGCATTTGATGATTACCCAACACATGCACCTAACTCATCTACACCTTACCTGTAGGAAAAATTCCACATCTGACTGTCAGAGCTGAGGCATGATCCTTTAAGTAATGTTTAGCAACAACTGCAGCTTACCCAGCTGTCAAGGCAGACTACAGAGCAGCTGGCTCACAATCCTGGCCTCGAAAAAATGCAAAGCACTTCTGTTTCTCCTCCCCCTGCCTCACCACCCCCACCAGCAGAGAGTGCAGAGCTCAGAATCGGGGGAAGTGAAAGGAGCAGATTAAGCAGGACAAATGAACAATACTTTAGAAATCGCGAGGTGAATACGTACGTTTTACTATAAATAGTTAAGCTGAGCTAATTCCTGTTACCTCATGCTGTACGAAAACAAAAGAAAACAAGATGACCCACCTAATCACACCAGCCTTTGTGCAGATCTCCATACAGACTGGAACAAAGGAAAAACCTAGCCCAAAGTTTTGCATGTAGCATGATTTTAGCACACACAGAGATGAAGAGGATAGCGTTACATTCAGTGAAGCAGAGGAAACAGAAGCCAGACACTTACAGATGTGGGTTGAACATTCGACTCATTTTAGAAACGTGGTCATTTTCACAGTCTAGCTCGTCGTCCCCTTGGTCCATGCTGAGCTTTCTCTTGTTGGGGCTGATAGGAGGAGGGCCTGTTCGATGGTTGGTTAGAACGGAGGACACTGGAAGGGACTGCATTCTGGGCTCACCTCTTAAGGCTGCTTCACCTGCAGGAAGAAGACAAGCGAGAATGAACACAACAGGGAGAAGAGAGGTAAACCAGCATGCTCTCTGAAAACACTCTTGCACACAACTTTCCCAAACAGATGTCAGGTCTGCACAGGCACATTTCATATGGCTGTAAGATAAATAAAGTATCATAAACCATACTCCAGTGTTTTATGCTGGAATAAACAGTTCACAAAAGGTAATAAGAGTGGGGTCAACTCACCCCAGATAATCTGAAGGGTTGAGCTAATGCAGCTTCCCAACAGCAGTTTTATTCAGCAGCACTCCTTCTTACAAGCTGCAGCTCCGACACTGAACTTTCATTACCTCATTCTGCAAAGCATGACTGTTCGCACTGAAATAAGCTTTGTTCCTTTTCTTATGGTTGTGGTTATAAATTCCAGGGCTGCAGATCACACTGATGCCAAATATTCAAGATCTAAAACTGAAGAAATGTTCAAACGATTCCTTTTATGAAACGCTATCCAAACCAAGCTTCTCTGCTATATAACTGTGCAAAGTAAAACTAGGGAGAAAACTGGAACTTGCTGATGCAGATGTTTAAGTTTGTCCTTAAACATCCTTCTCTATACTTTGAAACTATGTTCGGAGCAATGAACAGAACAGCACAATTCTTCAGCATAAGAATGCCAACATTTCAATACAAGAATGCTAATGTTCAACTAGGCAGACTGGTGGTAGAGTACTGAGGAGATTATGAATTGTATATAAATCTACACTTACCAGAAAGTGCCATTCACAGCATGCAGGAGCTGGGTATGAATAATTCCAGAACGGATACAATGAGCTTGCACATAAACAAGTCCCATCTCATTACTAAGCACACAGGACTTTTCCCATTTCAATTAAATGTCTCACTAAAGCACAGTGCTGCTTCACCAGCAGCTATGGACTTGACTGCAACTCACATCCTTACAGCCACAGGTCGTATTCAGACCTCATGGGGATTCAAAGATGCTAAAACAACGCTTTTGGGTCTTCACAAGGGGGTTGAAGAGGAGCTGAATTCACCGGGGTTACCTGTTCTGGTAATTTCCCTGAAATAGCCACTTCTGCTAGAGTTTAGAATTTGTATTTTTCCTACACTGCCGGACACATTTTGTTTTCTACATGGCCGTCATTTCCAGAACTAAAATTAGGATCAAGTTAACTCCATCTGCAGTACCTGACAATGGAAATCTTTGTATGCCACCGCACATTTTCACATCGTCGCCATGACATTTGATTTATAAAATGCTGCCCTAATTCCATACACGACAAACAGTGTTTTGTTGGAAAAGGAATGAGGAGAAAACCTCCTGAATGTTTACCAGTAAAAATAAGCATTTTGCCAATTCAGTCAGCATAATATAAACCAGCAAATACACACCGACCTATAATACACCACAATTCATGATTTCTATTAAAGACTCTGGCACCAAATCTAAATAGGAACTTTCCATCTCAGCTTTAAATAGCAAAAACTGCACTCTACTGCAAATGCTCCGAGACAGACACCCAGCCCCAGTCCTGCTCCTAACACCCAAAGTGTTACATGGGAAGCCCCACAACTGCCCTGCTGTCACAGGAGAAGCTTTAAGCAAAAAGAGCTCTCAGGAAATAATCTTTGTATCAGTAAAATCTCTGAACGTTGTCTTCAGCCTCCATATTTCGCAGGAGAAACCTCCACCTACGTAGTGTTCATCCTCTGAACTTCAGATGTAAACCACATCACACCAGGTTCTCTCCAGTGACGAACCTCTCGCACTTCCATCTTTGACAAAAATAAGTTGATACCAATGTCAAAAGACAAAACTTTTGATCAATGATGGTTTGTGACACTTTCATCCCACCTGTACACAACCACACTTCTCTCTGCAGGTCCTCGGATCACTTCTGAAGACTCAAACACAAAATTCCATTACAGGAATTACAAATTCCATGCAGGCACTTAACTCCAACTGACTTCCAAGCAACTCCTCCTGTGAACACAGGCAATTTAAATACCCGTGTAAAGCTAACACTGGTGTTTACAGGAGACAAAACTCCAGACACTGTTAAAAACCTTCCCTTTTCTCAAGAGCCTGATTCTATACAGTTACCTCAAGGGGGGGGGGGTGTCCTTAAAAAAATACAGAATATAGTAAGGTGAATGTGTATTTTTAATTTACTCCATGTATGGTAACACCGCCATTTATAGATATTCCTCTGGGAAGATTCTGACTGGACACAAGAGAAAAATCAGCCATTGGAATCATCACCCCAGGGAAGTGGTGGGTTCCTCAACGTTGGCCACTTTTAAGACTGGGCTGGCCAGGGTGCTGGGCCATCTAGTCTAGGTCATGCTGTGCCTAGAAAGGCTGAACCACATGATCCTTAAGGCCCCTTCCAAGCTGGGGTTCTACGATTCTCTATTAACACCCACATTGAGTACAAACTCTGGTAAAAGTGCTATCGCTATTTTATGTTGGAATTAAAGAAATCCATTTGAAAGAAATCTAGCAAAAAAGAAATGGCTTCAAATTAAAGCCTGTCGAATTTGGTAATACACTGTGCTCATTGTATGGAAACGTGGTAATTATGCAGGGGATACCAGTGCCTTCAAGTAACCACACCAGAACTGTCCAGTGTTTCCACAGCACCACAGGGCCATTTGGCCACAATTACTCTAATTAACAAAGCTTCAAACAGATGGCAGTGGTGAGCAGGCAGGAGCAGCAAGAGCTCTTTCATCCTCAGTCTCTTACAGGACTGGCAAGAACTGAGCACCTCCTCATGAGGAGATACAAGCAGCCAGTGTTCAGCATCTTGTACAGCCCACCCTGCAGACACCAGGCAAGCAGAGAACAATACCAAACAAGAGAGTCCAGATGACAGGGCAAGATCAAGAGGAAAAATATCTCTGTGTTGTTTATGGGAATAAACTGCACATTTGTATACAGCATTTGTAGGCACCATGAGTTTTCATGTGGCCTGTATGTTTGATTGAGGCTAAAACTGCTTTTTATTTAAATAAAAAGGCAACTTCTCTCCCCCACTACTTTCCTCCTTACTGAACTTGAATTTAAACCAGAGAGGGCGAAACCACAGCAGAGCCTACCACACAGAATGCTGCTTTACTGACTCCATTTGTCTCCTCCGACTGACCACACTCCATGGTAACCAGACTCGCATCATACAGCTGGCAAGACAACGCTCTGATAAAACAACTGTGTTTTATAAAATTCCCCGAGTCCAAACTCCAGGCTTCAAAATTCATTACTGTGACGGCTTGAGTCTGCACTGCAACGGAAAGCAGAGATAGCAAACACATTTATTGTGCCTCTCTCAATACTTCTCTTTGTTTCAGTGTGCAGCTGGTGTAAGGCACTCCAGATCTCCTGCTTTCAGATACTTCTACTTACAACTATTCATACTCGTCTCTTCTTTCCACCCTCTCTTTTCTATTAAAACTGTTAGGCAACATGATAAAGCACAGACAAGCTAAACAAAGATATCAACGTGACGTAGTGTCTGCCTATATAGCAGTACTGCAGCAGCACGCTCAGTCCACAGAAGTCCATGCAGTCAGCGAGAATGCTCTTTATTTTAACCACTCAGGAGCCTACGCTCCTGATGTGAAAGGGATTCACATTAACACGTGCAAACTACATGTTTGTGAAACCAGCACAGCTCTTTTCAGACCCATATACCACCAGGATAGTGCTCTGTAAACAGCAGATCTTCCACAAGGTTTGCATTTCTTTTGCAGTTCAGTCAGCAATATCTGTGTCCCTCCCAAAACGTTCACGCAATACAAACATCACAACAGCAAAAGTCATGTTTTTACAAGTGTGGATTTGATAGCAAGACACCAGAGAAGGCTCAGAATATGTCTGAGAACTCCAGGAGTTACCAAAGGCTGGGGGAAAAATAAATACACACCATTTTGGCAGCGAGCTTGCTTCCTCTCTGACCCAGCAACTCAGTATGGGCTGCACTAAGACAAGGCTACCATATCCTACTCCCCCTCCCTATTTCCTCTCCCCGCTGGCTACTATTAGTGCCTAAAATCCGAGTATTAATTACAACCCAGAAACAAAAGGCTTCATCTTTCCAGATGAAGACTGACATGATACAGACCTAAAGAGAGATCAAACTAGAGCTCCCTGAAAGAGAATTCCAGCACTGCCCTTGCCGATTTTACCTCTCCATTCTGCATCTGACGAATGGGTTTGTCCACAAGAGTAAATTCATGACACATTTACAAACTTTAAAGAAAACTGTCCTGGTTGTGGTGTCTGTCAACGGGGTACTCACCTTTAAAGTCTTGGATTAAATTACACTGACCTCAGGCCACTCCATTAGCTAACAAAATCATGGGCACCAGAGTTTAACAGACTTTAATTAGTGTGCACTGCACCTTCAATTAACTTTTCCAATACCTCCCCGCAGACACAGGCTCATTAGAAACAGGAGGTGCCTCGTGTTCTCAGAGCCAGACGTTCCAGGAATCAATAGCATGTGAAGATGTTCAAGGGCATTTTCTCTACTGGTTCAAGATTGAAATTGAACCCTCATGACACACAAAACATTAACACTAAAAAGCTGCTGCACATCTGTGAAAGCGACACTATAAAATGAAATTCCTTTATTTTCTATTCCTATTTGCTAACAGTCATGAGGAGATGAAGTTGCAAATAGACTGGAATGAATTTATGAACTATTGCATGCTTTCTTCCACTATCTCAAACACAGACCTTAAGTCTGAGCCAACATAAATTGGGATAAACGGCACAAAATTTCCAATTCATGCACAAAAAGCACATGATTTGAGATATCAAGTACCAAGCACGGAAGTCATCACAAATTACTCAATTCAACAAGTCATCGAAACAAGTTATCAAAACAAAAGAATCATAATACAGCACCAGAGAATTGATCCGCAGAAGTTGTCAGCTGCCTACTTTGAGTATTACTTCACATCATACTGTATGTTGTAAGAGGACTGATACACTTGAAATTGGGAAACTCCCTAGAAATTCAATCTGCATGAAATAGACTACAGACAGTCTTTAGAGTGTGTAATTTGAGGCAGATTTACTTCACTTACTTGCCTGAAGAGAATTAATTAATCCAGACTCCCAAGTGATAAATCCCTGGTTCACGATAAAAGATATCTTAAGAAGCAGCAGCCACACATTTATTTAGATACTGAACATTTCTACAACCCCCACTCAAAGTCCCTTATGTAAAACCATCACTTTGTACCACTGCTTTATTTCTACCAAAGATGTGAGCTTAAATAAAATGTAATTCTGGGAATCAGTCCACCAAACACCGCAGACAAAGTCACAGTATTTCCTTTAGAGCATATGAAACAGCCTACCTGGAGAGCATAATAAAACTGCAAACTAGAGGAACAACAGAAAATTAAGTATTAATGGAAACAGCCTAATCATAAAGCACTGCTATGAATCAGGCCTTGCAAATATTTCTCATTATAATGGATAGATTTCTTTCATCAGCCAGCTTAGTGATTCACTTCTCTGACAGACATTTTACTGACTGTCTTGTAAGATGACAAAAAAGCTAATTTAGGAAACCAAAAAATCTCATACACACATAGGGAAAAATTGGCAAAAGCCTGCTCTCCTCCGTTTACAAAATATATGAAAAGCACTCACTCCTGGAACCAAGCTCTGGCTACCACTGTGCAGACACAAGGATGCCAGAAAATCCACAGCCAAACCCAAAATCCAGTGATTAAACTGACTGCTCTGCTCTGGCTCCTCCATCTGACCATGCCTGCCAACAAGGGACACATTATGCTTGACATGGCAAGAAGAACATAAAACAGTGACCTCTGCATTCAATCACCTCCACCCACTTTTTCCTCCTCTTCCTTTCAAAGGCCTGCACACAGGAAGGAGCCAGAGTTTAGGGACAGCGATACCACTTGCAGAGCTTGCTTGAGGATCCTTCCAAAAATCACAGATTGTTAATCAGAGCTGAGCAGCACAGCTTAAAGCAGATTTCAACTTAACAGGTCTTGAAAATGCTAATTGTGACAGGCAGAACACAGCAAAATTGCCTCCCCAAACCTAACTGTAACTGCATTTACTCCTTCCACTGCACTGTGAAACTCTCATCTTGAATTCTTTCTTATCACATTGTAAAAGCATAACTGCACAAAATAGCACATTCAGACTCTCTCTTACATCCACTGACTTACACGGATAACTGCTTCTGTTCCACAAACTACTTGATAAACATAAGTAAAAGTCTCTGCTGACCACTTAAACTATGACTGAAATGAATTCTCTTCACCCTGCTACCTAGATACCAACTGAAAGAGTACCCTTGGTAAGTAGGCTGGAAACTGATGACATGGAAAGAAGAAGGGCAGCAGATATGCCACAAAAAGAGCAGCGTGGAATAAAATCAAATTCTTTGGTTTAGCAGAGCTTAGTATTTCCAGCATGTATCATATCACCAGCAGCATGTATCATATCACCAACAGCATGTGTCTTACCATGGTGCTGCACTTGGGCCACCCAGCCCTGCCCAGGGGCATGGGCTTCCGCGTGCAACACACATCTGAAGTACTTGCAGAAGGGTGGAGTGTCCTAGACATTTACATTGTCACTCACTGGCTGGCCTTGTCCTGTGATTTCATGTGCTCAGATATGCACAATCCTCCTTCAGGTAAAAGCCACAACAGTCAATATACCAGAACATAAAAATGGAACTGTTAAAAGAGCATCAACTGACAGCACTGTGTTAGGTACTTCAGAACTGACAATATCTGGCTGAGTAAGCACAGGGACATACAACTGCTTTACTCCTCAGACTAATTGTACTTCCTACGTAGAAGGCTACAGGTGACTTACTTGGCGCAGAACAGCGTGACCCAACAAGGGCATCCAAGACCAAGTGAGAGCGTAAAAGAAAAAGGAAGACAAGGGGAGAAGTATAATTTACATTTTCTGCAGGAAACAGTGAATTTCATAGAATCACAGAATCATAGGACAGTCAGGGTTGGAAAGGACCTTAAGATCATCCCGTTCCAGCCCCCCTGCCATGGGCAGGGACACCTCCCACTAAACCATGCCATCCAAGGCTATGTCCAACCTGGCCATTCTTCTATCTGCTTAGAAACCATGGCATCCCTATTTACTGGGCAGCAAAAAGACAGATGATCCAGTCAGCTCCCAGGAAAAGTATTCAGCATTGTTAAGTACTAGAAGGAGTTCTGGTGTATCTCTACACCATACTCCATTTATAGCAACACTGAAACTTAACCACTAAAGTTTCTTCAGTGGCAGGTCATGTTTTCTCCCCCATGCAGCTGAACTCCAAAGGTTCTAGGCAGGTGCCTGTAGCATAGACCCATGAAGAGAGGTTAAGTCCCACCAGTCTTGGTGCCTCAAGGTAAGACACTCTTCACCTCATAACCTGACTGGAATGCTGCTGGGACACACACACTTGAGAAAGTGGGAAACAAACATCACACAGGTGGTTACACGAATTACTAACAGAGACAGTAATCCCAGGATATGTAATTAAAACTACCACCATGCAAAGTTCAAATAATAAACACAGAGCTCAGCTTCCTTTAATTTATTTGCAAAACCATTATAATGCCATTCTCTTAAATTTCTGGATTATTAAAAGTTCCCAAATAAAAAGAGTCACTTTTATCAGTGTGATAATGTGGTTTTATTAAAAACATAAAACCACTATCAATAAAGAACTGTGAATGAAATATGACTGAGTCAAGAGGTTGGAGATGCTGCTTTCCAGAACGATGGTGGTTTCCAGATCTAGGTGCTCTTTCATCACCCAGCTAAATGGCTTCCTGTGTTACACAAAAGCTAAACTGACCAAAGGCTTTCTGTCTTTCAGCTGTAACAGTCACAGCTCGCAGGCAGACCTGCCATCTATTTCAAAAGTAAACCAAAGTCACGGCAAGGTCATAGCACAAAAATCTGTTAGACGGGGTGCTTAAGCAACATTTCAACATACTAAATGATACAACCATCTGTTTTCATGCAATGGTAAAGAGACACATAGGAAATTCAGTTTGTGAAAGCTCAAATTTGAGTAACTCTTCCTAAGTAGACAGAAAATATTTGCTACCCTCCCTCTCTTTTTTGACAGTTTCTGTCAGTGGACAGCAATGGAGATAGAAGGTGGTCTGAAACACCACCTTCTGCTCTGCTGGGCTGATATTTCACAGCTATGACCCCATGACATAAATTAAACTCTATAGACTATTGCTCCGGGTAATCAATGCCCCTTGTGGAGACGAGCACAGTCAGCATGTTCTACGGCAAACATGCTTAAAACATTGATTCTGAGATGTTCGCCTGTAATGGGCTCATAATACAATGAAATCCAATAAATTGTACAGCTTCTTTCCTAAGGGTTTGAAGCAACAGGTGCTATGAAAAGGTAAAAAAGAATGTCCCACTTCTTTAAATTGGAGCCTAGTTTTAAATAGACTGAAAGCTTGTACTGTAGTTTGCCATGAACATGCTCCAAACACCTTTTCTCACATTATTCTTCTATGCTATATGTGGAAAATTTCAGAGCATCAAGAAAATGAGCTTTCTAAACCAACTGTGAAATCTGATGTTGCATTTTCAAGCAATGTTGCTTTCATTCCCATCTTATTTTTCCCGAAGTTCCCTACCTGAAAGGTAGAAGGCCCTCAAGAGAGAGGATATAAGTTCTGTATTTTTCAAATACTACCACAAAAGCAAACACATCCAAAATGTTACTAAAAGGTGTACACACATGGGTGGCTCCCTTCAGAATGGATTTGGAATGAAGTAGGGTCACTGCTCAGAGCACTGTACTGTGTGCAGGTCCTGCAAAGCCTAGTGCTGTGTTCCCTGACTGGTTCCTATTAGGAGCACACAAACAGCCTCAAGATGGGAAGTTGGAAACATAACCCAAGGACAGTAACAAGCACAGGCATCTCAGTTACGGTATCTTCCCCACATGGCATGTGGCCAAGCAGCCAAACAGCAGAAACTGTGGCCACAGGGCAGGAGGGGATGGCCTTGGAGACAAGCCTTCATCATCACATGCACATGGACACATGACTAGGAGTTGCTGCCGCCTTTGTTGTCACCAACATGACGTCTTCCTAAACCGAGGTGAAATGAACAAAGGCCATTTGGCCTAAGGAATGCCAGAAAAACTTCAATCCCAGTTTTGGTTTTCTGCTACCTGACTGCAGCCTGTCTGAAACGGACTCACGGTATCCAAGAACACAGAGCCCCTTCAACCAGGATGGGCAGAATATTGAAGACTTTAATCCACAGAACAATTCCAACCCATCTCCCACAAAGAATCCATTGTAAAGAACAACATCCCTTTGTCCTTCAAAGTGGGCTCCAAAATCCCTTCCACAGAGGGAAAGCAAGAGAGCAGTAACAACTGTGCAGTCAAGCACTCTGAATCCAACAGCAAACTACGCGAGCCATTCAGATGAAAACAAGATAGTCTTTTGATCATGCTATTTACATAGAAAATGAGGAGGATGTGTCAGCTTGCCAACTCCTTGCATGCAGGGTTCTACTGTAACTGATGGCAGTAGGCTGAGATATGACCCAGCCAGTGCCTCAGTCAGTAGAAGAGAATGAATTCAAGCTCATCCTAAGCAGCACAAGGTTGGATGATATAGATCCTTCAGCCCACTAGCTTTGTATTATTCTGAGACACAACCCGAGAGCAGCCTTCAGATGCTGCTCACATGTAGTGTTTTAATAACCAAAAACTTGTAAGGTCTTCATCTTCTAGACAAGCACAGAGAAGAGTGTGGCTCCTGAGATGGAGGCAAAGGATGCCATGTATAATTCCTCTAGAAGCATAGGTGCTGGTATAAGGAAATGTACATCAAAGTATCACCACTGTTGCCCAAAGGATTGTCTTTCCAAAACAAACAGGTACATGCCACCACTCAGGAAAAAGAGAAAACGAATTCTGTGCCTCTGATATAAGAGCTTTTAGAGTAGGGTTCATGATGTGCAATTGAGGTAGGTGATTTTCTTGGGAAGACAACTGGCTATGAAGAGATCCACAGGAAAATGTCAGGTAACCACAGAGTGCAAGAGCTTGAAAGCCCTTGTTCCACTAGAAGATTCAGTTGTGGAAAACTTGGTACCAGAGAAGATTATTAATTCCTCCTCAAGAGGACTGAAGGTAATGGATTTGAGTTAATGCTCCTATCCACTCCAACAGTCAGCACTCCTGCCCAGTGACCGAGATAGCCAGAGGTTGTCAGATTCAGAGAAATAAAAGGGAGCATCTAGCACCCCATGGTGCTAAGGGATAGATGGAAGCACTAAGTCATAGCTGAACTGTTTATTTCACAAGAAGGAGGTGGTTTATGGGGCCAAGTTGCAGGGTCACTTAAAATACATGTTCTGTCCAAGGGGAACAAGGCTGGAAAGCTAGAGGGAGGGACTGAGTTTGCTCCCAAGAAATGACATGCTGCCTGAATAGCCTTTCTCCCAGTTTTCTGGGCACTGAGGGCAGGTTTTCCAGAACTCCTGGAAGAGCAGGAACAAGCAGAAATCCATATTCTTGAACTTATCTTGACAGACACAAGATTGGAACGGGTGAGCAGTACCAAAGGTACACTCCACTTTTCAAAGCCCTTTAATTAGGGCCTTGTCTTCCTCCCCCCTATACCAGCTAGTCTTTAGCTGAATCTCCCCTTTGACTGACTTAACTCCAGGCGCCTCGCTTGTTCATTTCTAAGCTGCAGAAGCAACTCATTCCTGACCAAACACAGGACAGGGAAGTGCAGATGGGTTGATAAAACCAAGGTAACAAAGAATGTCAGTGACCCACCGCTCACAGGATACCAGCTCCACACGATTAAATCTCTCACTACCTTACTGTGATATCACTCTTCAGTTCACTATCTGTTAAATCCTTCCCCATTTCACTCGAATGATGTACATGCTCCACATTTCTGCAGATCCCTACCACCATCACACATTAAAGATGTTCCACCCCATAATTAAGCAGGCACTCTATTAAATACCACTGTGAAGTTCTGAATGAAACCAAACAGTACCTCAGGGCAATGAGATACTGTGTTAATTAAAAAGGTTTGGAAGCACTGCTTTAGGTCAGAAATGGGTTATCAGCATGCCTGAGTGACATGACCACAATTGGACTGCTATTTAATTGAAGTTTCTTACCCCAGCTCGTCTTCTGAAGAGAACACAAAATTAACTGCCAGTGTAGTGGGCACATTCCTTTTATGTAACTCAACAGGCCTCAAATATAAAGGAACAGACCTGCAAAGGTCCTGCGGCTCAAATAGAGGAACTTCAAACTCTTCCACCCTGCTGTCCTTTCTAGGATCTCATTCCTTGTACTACCTCAACAGACTCAACTACTTCCATCAAAGCCAGATTTCACCACCTCAACTTAGAACAGGTCCACTACACATCAGAACTACAGTCACAACAGGTTCTAGTCCAAAAGCTCCACGACTGCTGACCAAGGAGCACCTAGGTCACATATCCTCAGTTCAAGTGTCAGAGTTTTTCATCTGCTAAGCTCATTAATTACAGTATTTTTTGCACATCTCAAAACAAATAGGTAAAACCACTTTCTGTTCGCTAACAGAGCACAGCGAGGTTTAGCAGCTACAGCAGTTTACTGAAGTCGAGGCACTCTGAATGCTGCTGTCTGCTTTATCCCTTATTTCTGTGAATTTAACTCATTCCAGCTCTTTTTTCCCCTTGAACATTCACTACTGGAGGTAGGCTTCTATGAGGAGTAGGATTCTGCAGAGAGAATTATATATATATATATATATACACACACATAATTATGTTACAATGAGTATTAAAATGTTTGTTGCCATACCTGCTTCTAAACGGACTCATTGAGAAACACTTGAAAACAAATAGGGTAGTGTTCAATTTACTGTACTACAAAGAAAACCTCAGTACATCCACAGACCAGTCAGTAAGGCAAGCATCAAGTACCTCAAAGCTGTCACTGTCTGAAAAATTAGGACTTTGAAGGATTTTTAAAGGAAGATAATTTTTGTTGCCAGTTGAGCTGAGTTAGATACATTGATTTTATAACATTGATAAGGAAGGGTTTTGAAACTAGCCATGAATCTGTAACCATCACTGCTAATGCTGGGATTCCTGGTTTTGACCCCTTCGGTAAATAGCTAAGTATGATGCCTACAGCAAGACAAGAGCAAAGTGTTCCCCTCTCGTAACTGCAGCCACTGGTTTTAGAGGATTCAGCAGGAAAAGTGTGCGCATCAGCAGTCTCCCAGCCAGCTCCAGGAGATTCCATTTCCAGCAACCACAGAGCGACTGCGACAGCTCTCCGAGATGCCACAGCATGAAAAGTGAAGGGTGGGGGTTAAACAAGCAGCAATGCACACCAGATGTCTGAGAAGGACATCTAAAAGATCCAGAGCACCAGGAAGCATATTAAGAAAAAATCCCCTTCAATGCCATAAATATTTATCCTAAATCCAAGAAACTGGCTGGGTTCAAACTTGTCCTGCATGAATCATACAGCACTTCCCTCACCCCTTCTTCATTGAACGTGTTCTGTATAAAACCACCACAAAGGAGGTGCCATAGTTATGTTAACTTCTTTTTCTCTATGCTAAGAGTACTTCTTGTAGAGCTCCTTTAGAATGGATTACTTTCCAAAAAACATAAACAGAACAACTAAATAGTCTTATTTTACTTGGCTAGCTCTCACATGGCATTTAGTGGTCTTCCCAGATAATTTAGATTCATGGAAATAGTTTCCTTATGACTGGACAACTTTTCTTCATTTGGCCATTTCATTACAATTAGCAATGCATCACTGAGAAAACAACTCCAACCAACTTAGCACGCTGGAGCCAAGAAACAATAGTTTTCTGAACACTTCTGCTCTGAAAGCGTCCAAAGCTGCTGATTTTACAGATATCTGAGTTTACTTTCAGAAGTGAGACATACAAAACATGAACAATAACAAAACTGTAAGTCACAATCCCATCTCTAATGCCATTTGTAAAACAAGGCAATACTCATTCCCAAAAAGACAACAGCTACTCCAAAAGTTCTACTTAACAGCTTTGGTTTTCACTCTTCTCAAAGCAAAAGCTTGCTAGGTTATGGTTACTTTGCTGTTATGGTTAAAATAAAACCTAATAAATATTTCAATATTGAGTTGTATTCCCATAAAGCAGTGCCATTCCCCTCCTGGAAAAAAACCAAAAGAAAGCCTCATCTACCAAATCTTTCTCACTTCTCACTACAACCTATTCCTGCATACTAAAGGATAAGTATTAAGCCTTGCAAACCAGGGAGGTGTAACGCTCAGCGGTTTCCATGTCTGTCCTCTCCAAAGGGTTTCCATGAAGAACGACCAATTTTTAAACACAACTGGTTCCAAACTTTTCATGGGAGAGCAAATATATTTCCTGGAACCTGCTAGCAATGTTTGGAAGAACAGGAGGAAAGTTCTACACTACAATGCTTGATTCTCACAGTTGACAAGGAATACTGCAAAATGATGAGGAGTGAAAAAGAACATGTCTTAAAATAATGAAAGATAGACTCTTGTAGCAGAGGCACATTTCTCACGAAGGCATACTTTCTTTCCTCCTCCTATGACCCAAAAGCTGTAACATTCCACTTTATCCCAGGTATTATCTACCTGCATCCATGTACGCCACAGCGTAGATTATCCTTTCCTTCAATGACACAATGAGGCGTAGCGTCTCATTACATTATTGGAGGGAAAAGGCGAGCTGCACCATGCACTACTATGTGTAACAAGTCCTTGTTTCTAACACTAGCAACAATAAAGCTAAAAAGAGAAGAAAACACGAAAGTGTTACTTTAAAAACTCTGTTACCAGCCAGTGCTGTGAAACAGAGGCAAGGAAACATTCCAGGCTCCCTTCACGCTTTTGTCCCCCTTTCTGCGGTTAACTGTTCACCTGAGATTGTCAGGACTTACATCCCTATTAAAACTAGGCACCTAAAGATCTTTGATGAAGACTCACCTGCTACCTCACTGAAGTTTCTGGATGACTTATTCTCGGGCTAGAACCAATGCTGCGGTGATCCTAGGAACACTGTTACTGCACCCTCACTGAGGTTATACAAGAAAAAGCTGTTTGGAGCTCTGTCCTAACAACTAAAATGCTCCAAGCTTGCCTTACCTTACAATCAGTGCCAAACTACTACTAATATTAAGAATAAAACTCTTTCAACTCCATCCACCCGTAACATGAGGTTTACAAGTTGATAGAGAGAAACCTAATGAAGAGCCCAACTGCCTGTTGGAAACCACACTTGCGCTGGATGATCCATGGGCTCTCTTTCTGTCCCACCAAGGCTCCAAAGGTACAAGCTGGTCCTCAGAAGCGACATGCACCATTACATCGACTGGTGGAGACAGGCAGGAGAATGCCTGCTCATTCTTAAACCAAAGCTGTTAGATGAAGCACCAAGGGCAATTAGAACTGTGGACTGTGGCACTCACAGCATACAGGCTACTGCACCCCCAGCCTTGGCACAGCACTCACACACCAAATTCTAGCAGTGCTGCAGCGCACAGCCAGTTATTCCCCAAAGCACATGGCTTTTACCAAGAGAGAAGGGAACAATGGCTCCGTGTGTCCAGCAACCGTTCCATGCTGATTTGGAAAGTAATTTTCAGGGAGATGCTACAAAGTGCATGATGAAGGAAAAATTGGCCAGCTTTAAGAAACAAATTAAAACCAAAAGCACTCCTGAGTCTTTAACACTGAAAATGTACAATAGCATTTTTGTAAACACTCCTCCAGAACCTTGTCTTCATCACTACCTCATACTATTATCGGTGAAAAATTATAGGCTCTGTCCTGCTGGATTATTGCTCGTGTAAACAACTTGGCTAAATTGCTTGGCACCCCGTCTGCATGCAGCATGCTAAAACTCTGCAGTCTATTCATCCAAAATCAAATATAAAGGCCCATCTGTATTAATCCTCAAGCAGAAATTAATAGACAACTATTTTCATGCAAAGCAGATATTTAAAAAAAAAAGGGCAAGCCAAATACATATGGATGAACTTTTTCATTCATAATTTTAGATGCACACAATGAAGACTGTTGTTTAAGCTTTATTTTTTCCCCTAACAGTTCTCCATACAATGCAGTGCATTGTTCAAACTCCAGAGCAATTTAAGCTTTTTCAATGTCTCCTAAAATCCCTGAATTTATATCCAAAGAGACCTGGCACTGTAACAAATTTGACTTGTGAGTAACAAGTTACAGCCTTTAACCAAATTGCTCATTAACAGAGAATTGAACTTACTGCTACAAACCTCACTGGTGCTGCCTATCTTATCTATTGAAAGTTGTGGGATAACCCACTATTACATGAGGGGTTTTAATTTCCTTGTTTGAGCTCTCAGCACAAATGCTCAACTAGCAGCAAGGGTGAGGAGAGCAACAGAACTCCAGGGGAAAAAAAATGCTTAAGTATGACGTAAATCTATCTTGCCTTTGATGAATGAGGAAAATACACTGAATTTTGATGTCAGTAACTAAAGAGGATATTCTCAGCTTCATGCTCAGAGGAAATGAGTAAGAAAACCCCAACTGTGAAGTTGGAGCTCTTTGTTTCTTCCTGTAGATAAAAGACACTGGAAAAGCAAACCCCACAGAACGTTCTATAAATGGGGAACATTATGTAGGTGCAACTTAATTTACATGACTTTGAACAGGAATTTTACACTGCATTACAAGTAAGAACACGTAATTCACCATGAAGGAGATTTTTATCCCGTTTATTATTCCGCTAATTCTTAATAGAAGAATAGTGTTAAAGCAGATTTATATACTTAGAAACTAAACCAAACTCTGGAGCTAACAGGAGAAAGTGATGTTGTAAAACCCAGAGTGAAACACATGGTCAGCAAAGAAAACTGGTGGAAACTATTATTTAGAACTTAAGGAAACACATCATGTTTCATTAAAAAGCAAGCAAAGTTCACAGAACCTACTTCAGGCTCCTCGTTTTGTACCAAACATCTCAACTGGCTTTTGAGGAAGATAGGCGGATATTCAAAAGGCCTTGCAGTGTGCTAAGATGACAGTTAGCTATGCAAGCTCGGTGCTGAAGCCAACTAATGCTGCATTGTTACAGGAAGTCAGTGAAGTAATTATGTAATATGCCACTAACTAATGTAAGCTGTCCTGAAAGCAAGAAGGGGTGGGGCTTCCATCAATCAATCTGGATCCAATTGTCTTCATTAAATAAAAAAAGAAACCCAGCCTTCTCTGTCCAGAGAACTCTCTATAACTATTTCATGTGCTCCAAGTCTCATAACAGGCCTGGGGGATTTCTTAGCATCTTATTGCATTTCTTTCCCAGCGCAGCAGTTCAGGCCTTGAGAATGTAGTAATAACACAAAGCATTTGAAAATGGGAGAGAGGACGGAAGACAGAAATCTGCCTTCCAACACACAACCATCTGTACGCTCCCTCAGACAAACAACTAAATGGAACAGACCTACTCGGAGACTGCACCTTCCCATACATATTCTATTGGAAACGAGGAGCCGAAACTTGCTAGACTGCCCCAGCACCAGTCAAACAGCAGGATCACCTGTGATTTGTTTTGTTTAGCTGAGCCCTCCTGCCATTACCTCACACACAAAGCTCTCTGAAAAAGAATATTAAGCTGAAGTTACATGAGTTTCCATTGCAAAACAAGATGCAGATGTCCCACCTCTGAATACATGCCCAGATCAAGCACTTGTTATTCAATACGAAGCGCTGGGAATGCCAGACTACAGACTGGTATGGAATGGTTCTGCTTCATGGCCTTTGCACCTTGGTGAGGCAGCAGTCTCCCAAGAGTTTTCTGATGCCTCTGAGCTCATTAGGGAGAAAACAACAATATGAAAGCACTGCTGTTAAACTGGTCATTGATGGCAACTGGCAGCAAATGTTTAGTAGGAGGATATCAGATGTATTCATGCTAAAAATCAGCATCCAGATGACAAGCTGACAATTCTCTAATTATTTCTTCTTTTCTTTCTTACTGCACTATCTTACAATAAATTGCTTGAAATAGCTGATCATTGCCAATGCAACCGTCATTTTCCCACTGGCAAAGACTAAACATTCTCATTTGAATGATTTACAATTTTCTTTCACTGGAGAGGGAGACAAAACTCAAATGGTCTTTTTTATGCAACTTGGTGAAAAACCCACCATCTTGTTAACATTTTCCTCCAAAAGCATCAATCAGACTTGAGATTATCACAGGCATCACCGGGAGCTCAAAACTAGTAATGATATTAAGAAAACACTCAAAAGGACACCGATTATTGGTATGAAGCAAACAACTCTAAGGAAAGGAAATTGATTTAATCTGTGATTCAAAGTTTTGGACACCCTTTCAGAAAGCCCTCTCACCTTATCTCTGGTTCTAATCCTTTTGCTGCCTGTGGCCCTTTATTATGAGTGTGAAGAACTTTCCATCATATTACAGAATCACTGAAGTGTTGAGCCTAGAAGACACCTCTGGAGATCATCTAGTCCAAACCTCCTGCTCAAAGCCAAGCAGGACAGGCTGCTCAGGGCAGTGTCCAGTCAGGTTGTGAACATCTCCAAAGGTGGAGATTCTAGAACCTCTCTAGGCAACCTGTGCCAGGGTTAGACTAGCCTCACAGTGTTGAGGTAACTTCAACTAAGGTTGAAGGCAAACTTCAGTTAAGGTTCCATATTACAAGGCAGTCAGCTCCATCTGCAACATGCCATTATTTCTTAACAGCTAAGGAGAACTTCTAGATCAGCTATTTCCACCAACCCCAACAAAAGGACACTCTACTGTCCATAGAGCACATAAACAGCACTCTGTCAATAAAAGTTCCCATACTCAATGGAGCATGATCATGAATGACACTACTTAGGAACAGAATGAAGGCACAGCTGAGGTTTCTTGCACCTACCAGTTGAGGAAGACTCATCAAGGGCTGGCATTAACCCGGTAACCTGAAGCTTACACATAACAAACTGCTATCTGTAACTCAGCTGGGCAAGAAAAAGTAGGGCTTGTCATGGGACACAAACTATATTCTTCTACTCCATGTTGAACCAAAGGGCTGCCAAACGCGCATTCCTACTTCTTGCATACCAATACATCTCTTATCCATAAGCTGCAGCTACAAATCAACGGCATACAATTCCAGTGGTTTGTGGCAGAGGTGAAAGATTAAAACCACTAGTAAACCTCCTAAACTGAGGTGCCAGTTATCTCGATAAGCAAAAGCAAGTGTTTCAAGAGAAAATCTAAAGGAATAAGGAACCCATCTCATTTACTTCCCACGGCATATAGGCCCATAATTCTTTCCTCTGAAATTTCAAACCTATTTTCGCATCATACAATGTATTTGTATCTTACCCTACATCTGCAAAGTACTTTTCAGGAAGACATCTAGTTATAAGCAGTTCAAGTATAACCTTCTATAAATCCTAAATAATTGAGTTTGAGAGGGCACTTTGTTGTCAGGATAATTACTACCGCAGCAGTGTCTTTGAAAAGACAAGATCCATCACTGCTGACACAACTCACTTCTAAAATAAATACGAAGGCAGAGGCATGGAAGATCTGTAGGCATCTCCAAAACACCCTTTGAGTTCACTGCAGATGTTGCTGGTGTTTATACTTTTTAAACCACTGGGATATAAACACCTCACTATAAACACCACTGAAGTTTTGCTTTTCTTCATTTTGTGTGTGTTTATTTTAGTGTTAAAAATGTTAACTTCCAGAATAAGGAAAATAGCAACAGATGTTCAAGCTAAACAAAGACTGTTACAGTAGAGTGTATTCCTTAAGCTGTTCTTTTGCCTTTGAGCTATTAAAGCTAAGATCTGGGTAAGTAACAATTATTGGAAAAGAGAGTAGGGTAAAAAGCAACTGGAAACAACTTTCCATAAATACTAGGCATAATTACAATGAAATGAACTAATGAGCCAAAACTACACTTTTTCTGCCTTAGTCAACAAAACACTCAGGAATATGTACCATGTAAACAGAATTTCATGCAAAACTTCAAGGTTTACATCAATAGTTGTCAGCTGCTTCCAAAGAAAATGCTGGTTACTGCAGAGAGCCATGAAAAAGTTAAAGGATCCTGAAAGCTGTTTTTCCTCTTCCTCTCCCCCTTTTTTAACTAGTTTTCCTGTTGTAATGAAGAAAGCATAGGAGAAGAAAGAGCTTGGAAATGGAACTCTATTGAATTGCAGCTCTGTATTATTCAGTACTAATGGGCAAGCTCAATCTTATGTAAAAGAGCTTTATTCAAGCAAATATATACATATTTTGTGCAGGAAAAAAAAGGAAAAGAAGAGGAAAAATGGAACAGAGATGTTAACAGGGAGCCCCTGCACTTCCCGAAGGAAAGCTATGTGGCCATGCTAGTTTAATGATGGAAAAGATGGTGTTTTCCAAAGGGAGGTTCAGCTCCCCGCCTTCGGGCCTAGGCTCCTTCTGAAGGGTGTGAACAGATAGCTCCCAATCCTATGCACACCCCTTCTTGTTTCTTCCCTGACAACTACAGCCAGTTTATTTTCCAGATGAACGCGGAAAATGTTCCTGCTGAATCAGAAGAAAGATTTCTGCAATGCTTGTGTGTGGCTACAGCAAAAACAGCCCTACTGCCAAGCTGAATTAGCTCAATGGTGCCTTTCTTTCCAGTCAAAGCCAAGCCATAACCACTTCTTCAAACTGCACGTAGATAAAACTCCACTCGAGTAAGAGTTTCACCCCATTACCTCAAGCAACTTCCAAGCAGGGCTGTGAATGCTAACAAGAGCAACAACAAACCTTAGCTGAAGACAACATAAGTAAGATTCAGAGTCCAGGGAAGAGCAGAAAACCTGCGTTTTCCAGCTAGTTGTGTAATTCTTTCCCCGGGGAGAGAAGCGTGGGGCGGTTCTCGGGGGGGGGGGGGCGGACGAGGGGCGGCCTCTCGCCGGGGCTCTGCGAGGCGTGCGGGGAAGGAGAAGCCGAACAATGGGCGGCTCTGTGCTGCCGCCGGCGCCTGGCCAGCCCCGGGGCCGGCCCGCGGGACCCGGCCGGGCCCCAGCGCCGGGCCTCGGGGCCCCGCTGCGGGCAGTGCCCCGGGCCCACCCGCTGCGGAACCGCCTCTGGCCCCAGAAAGGAGAGGGTGGCGGGGATTGAGGCCGGGTAACTCCTGACAAAGTACTTGTGGTGCAGCTACAGGCGCTGCCGCAAACACCCTGCCTGCCGCGGCAGCAGCGCGGCCCGTTAAGCCGGCCGAACGGATCGTGCCCGCGAGAAAACAGGACCTGACAGTAAAAATACTCTTTACAAACCCCTTCCCCCAGAAAAAGGCAATTAAAAAGAACTAAATCCCTTCCTCTAAACCAAGCTTTAACAGCACAGACCGCGAAGTGCCCCCGACCGACCGCGATTCCTTTTCCAGAGCAGAATTCGCGCTTACGAACAGGATCCGCACCGACAAAAGGCGCTCCGCGGCGCGGAACCATTACCTTCGTAGCACAGAATGCCGATGTTGTTGTTCATCTTGTCCAAGTACTGGTAGTTCAACAGGTCCATCTTCATAAACAGCATTTATCGTGCTGGCAGAACGGACCAGCGCGCTCGCTGCCGCCGGGGCTCGGGGAGGGGGCTGTCGGGACGCGCCCGGCTTCCAGCGGTACCAGCGCGGGGCGCAGCCTCCCGCGGACCCGCACTGGGGGTGAGGTGAGGGGGGAGCGCGGAGGGGTTACAGCGCTCACACGGTCCCTGCCGAGCTCCGGGGAACTAACACGGTCTGTGTGCTTCCATAGGGAACGTGTTGCGGCTGGAGCGGGAGCGCGGGGAGAGAGGCCCGGGAGGACGCCGAGGACAAAGGCGCGGTCCCGCCCGCGGCCCGCCGCGCGCTGCCTGCCTGCCTGCCTGCCTGTCTGCGCGGACACGCGGGCTGCGCGCACCCCGCCGCGCATGCGCAGAGCGCGCCGGGCGGCTGAGGGGAGGGGAGGGGAGGAGAGGAGGGCGGCCTGCGCCGGGCAGGGGCCCGTCCGCCGGGGTGAAATCAGCTCTGCTGCGCGTTTACTTCATTTCCTGGCGCGGCCTCAGGCGAGGACAGTGCTGGTGCAGTGAAAATAACAGTTTTACACGGGCGGAGCAGAACAGCAGCTCTGGGGCGACGAAGGCAACTAAAGCTGGAGAAATGAGGTGTGGGGGCCATGTACTAAAAACACGTGCTGCCACAGGTCAACCAGGACACAGGCACGGTGGAGATGTTACAGCCAGTTAAACATCTTGTGCTTCTAACAACTGCTGAAGACACAGCTGCAACGGCACCGATGACGGCGGGTTCCTCCCTGTGAGGGTGCTGAGGTGCTGGCAGAAGCTGTGCCCAGAGAAGCTGTGGCTGCCCCATCCCTGGCAGCGTTCAAGGCTGGGTTGGACACAGCGGCTTGGAGCAACCTGCTCTAGTGGAAGGTGTCCCTGCCCGTGGCAGGGGTTGGAAGTGGATGAGCTTTAAGGTCCCTTCCAACCCAAACCAGTCTGTGACTGTTGCAGGAGTTGCTCTCCCCTCAGGTTGTGGCTGCCCTTCCGCACCCCAGACCTCAGCCACAAACACTTATCATAAGGGGGCAGAACACCTGCACTGGTAATAAGCATGTGCTCACTTGATGGGCATCAGTTTGCATTTCCTGTGGCTGACCAGCACCTCGAGTCTGAGTTGATAGAAAAAGAGAAATAAATACTGGGAAAGTTTGGTGTAAGACAGCAGAGAAAAGAAAAGAAAAAGCTAAGCTAATGGAGTCCTGATCTTCCCCCGGCCTCCCTCTGCCTGCTTGGGTCAGAACACATCCTGCCCTTCTGGAATGAAAAGCTCTAATAGGATACACAGGAGCAGGGAGTCATAGAGAACCAGAAAAAAGCTTCCATTTCCACCTGAGAATTTCTCCCCTCTGTTAGAAAAGGGGAAGATCATAGAATAGAATCACAGAATAGTTTGGATTACATTACAGAGGCAACCTATGGAGCGACATTTTGTGGAGACATCAAGACTGTTTGAATGCTCTGGGTGTTTCAGTGAGACCACATAACTTCCTTTACACTGATAAACAGGAATAAAAACATTATCTCCAGGGAAGATTCCCTAGAACCCAAAATAAGGTTTTTCCTCACCTGAGATACAAAAAAGTAGTCCTACCCACATGCTTCAGTTGCAGGAGAACACCCAACAGAGCTGAATTCAACACAGCAGGCAACAAATCCCCTAACTGGAATTCTGCACTGCTGGGAAGATGCAGGTCAAGATGATGGCCTTTATTGATTGTTTATACGCAATGAGGACACTCTCCTAATTGGAAGTGCAATTAATCTTTTGAGACTTCAACATGGTGTAAGAACTTACGGGTCCTCATAACTAACAGTACATTTCTTGGATGGTACCTAATAAAAAGGTTGCAGTTGCTTTTCTGCCTCAAGAGGATTTGTCACCACAAAACTTGCACCACACATCTCCAGCCCAAAGGAGTGTGTGCTGTTCTGTAGGAAGGGAAATGTCTTTAATAAAGAACATTATGATTTTTAAGCAGGTGGACTAGAAGTTTTATATAGCGGATCATGTTGTGCCTACTCAAACTCAAAGATATTTTATGCTAATGCTTCAGATTAAACGAGCTATTTCATAAAGGCATCAAGAGAAGCCTAAGTCCTTTAAGATATAAACTACAACAAAAATCTATACCTACAATATTAACAAAAGAGAGGCACGTTTCTTACTTAAGTATCACAAAGCTTTTGGGGAAAAGTATTTCTGATACGTACAGTTTTTACTATAGAGAGCATCCCTGAAATCACTTAATGCAACACATTTAATGGATGCTTGGGAAGGATAAGAAGAGCTAAGAATTTAATTTTTCCAATTTAAAAGACTTGACTTTTTTCTCCAGAAAATGCAGGTGATGAGGAAGAAATTACTATTCTAAACTTATTTAGAGCAGTGGTCTACAAGAGAGGGCTTGCACACAGTGTTACCTACAGAAGGGCATTACAGTTCCAAGTCCAATGTGAATTCCCCTCCATATTCAAAGATGCACATTTCTCAAGTTGTCTGGAAAAGCAAGGTTGGGGATTGCATGCAGCTCCCTGACTACCCAGTAGTGCTGTGCAGACACTAATGAAGAGGTTCACTCTTCTGCATTAGGATAGTAGACACTGGTCTACAGGTTTTTAGAAAGCAGCGATCACTTTAATATGTGAGTGGCTTTCAGCAGTGCAGGACACATTGTGATTAACATTGTCCAATGTTGTGTAATGAACTTGGATGCTTCAGATTAAACAATAATAAACTGGTACCAAACACTGGGAACTTTATGAATTTCTAAATTAAAATAGCTATACTGAAAGGCAATGCTTGGTGAAAGAACAGGGGGAGAAATCACACAAGTAAATGTATCTCAAGCATTCTAAACCAAAAATCCATTCATAGGAAATCATTCCTTGAAAGAAAACAGCTACATTAACCAGCAGACATTAACCTTAAATACTGACTTCAATATGGGTCACCATAAAGGACTCTGTTCTTGACAGCAAAGAATTCCCAACTGTGTGATTCAGACTGCTGTCCATCAAACACTTCACCACTGTGAGGTACCGTTCACTGAACTTGAAGCAGTAATTTATGCATCAGCAGGTTAAATGCAATATACATGGAAAAAACAGCTATTAACATCACCTTGGGGCCTTTGTTAGTTCATTCTGTTCTACATATTGATAGTTGCAAACAGTTACGTGCTGTAGTATCTCTGCTTCATATTAGCTAGAATACTTCTTACAGGATTGCACACACTTTTCTTCTGAAAGGCAGATAAATACCACTACGAACAAAATGTTTGAAACACTGAACTTTTAACACAACAGCATCCCCTAGAGGCAGCTGAAAATCCACACGTGTCCTGAATCACCTCGAGGACACACTGAAGTACCTTGGATTTGATTCTCAGCATCCCATAAAGCAGATGAGATCAGCCTCTTAAAGCTCTTAGTGGTCTTCTAATGCACTTTAATACAGACAGCAAATTCAGTCTTCACACACGAATCTCTTACCACAGAAGTATTCCGAGGCAAGGAAAGCAAATGAGGAAAAACACGACCAACCAACCAACAGGAAGTTCTAAAGAACAGGTCAATCACCACTGTCAGAACTAGGAGGCTAAATACGTATTTTTGACAGGACAAAGGATAATGGATTAAACCATCAACAGGGGAGGTTCAGGTTAGGCCAGCTCTTCCCTGTGAGGGTGCTGAGGCGCTGGCACAGGGTGCCCAGAGAAGCTGTGGCTGCCCCATCCCTGCAGTATTCAAGGCGAGGTTGGACACAGGGGCTTGGAGCAAGCTGCTCTAGTGGAAGGTGTCCCTGCCCGTGGCAGGGGTTGGAACTGGATGAGCTTTAAGGTCCCTTCCAACCCAAACCATTCTGTTCTCAGCATGACACCAGCTGAGAATCAACACCATAAAAGAGCAATGTTCAAGCCATTCACTTGGGCACAACTGACATTTCAACCTTGATCATCAGCAGGAACTATTTCTACAGTGACCAATTTTGCAATGTACAAAAAAAAGCCCCAAACAGTCTTTCTAGAGGTGAGACACACTCTGATGTAGAACAACATCCAGCATTGCTCAGTACAATTCCGTTTTTGAATGGACAGAAATATGTGTTGCAGCTCCTGAGTTCAGAGAGGTCTTTATGATACACTGCCTTTTAGCTGATACCTCACCATTCTCCAAGGAGGAGGTGGAGGAATAAAGCAGGAGTACTTAGCTACAGGTTTTACTACTTTTCCTCAGCCAAAACACGAGCAAACTGAGGTTAGCAGCTGCTAGGTGGCGATGTGCCTGAAGGGAAAACACTGCTGTTGGTTTTCCACACACCCAACTGCACAATTGCCACACTCACCACCCCGGGTTTTATTTTCAGTTAGAATACATTTCACAGGTAAAAAGCAAAGGAAAAGCCTCGTTTAATCAAGATGGGCGTTTGCTTTTAAATACGTTCAGATATGGTAAGGAATACAGTTAGAATGCATTCAGTGCACAGGGTGCTCAGAGGCGCGTGGTAAGGAAAATGACATTTCTAGTTTCTTACAAGCAGCCATCTCAAGATCTTTAATCACAAACTACCTTCTCTTTTTCACAGCCCTAGAAAATAAATCAGTAAAAGCAAGCCCTACCAGGAAGAACATCTCTGAATGAAAGTCAGTGCATTCCTTCTTGTTAGCTAGCCAAAGGTTTCAACAATATGCCAGACATTATAGAACATGTTTTTATTATTACCAGTGGACTTCCTTAGGCCTGATATTAAGTTGTAGCAAAAGAATTTGTATATTCTCATTCATTCTTGTCATACCCTAACGCAGGCAATCCTGCTTAGAAAACAGTCATACCTAGCAAGGAAATCTGTTTACGAGTGTGCATATGTACTTGCCTGCATCCATCATAAGCCACTGGGTCACCCAAGATAGGAAGCTCTCTACTGCCTGAAAGACCAAGCCAGCAGACATCCTGCTCTCAGCTCCCTGCTGGCCTAATAAGAACAGAACTGCCAAGGAAACAAAAACCTGGTGATGCCCAAAACTATGTTGAGTTGCAAGCCCTCCTGGAGTGGCTGGTACTGGCTTGCCTGCACTGGGGGCTGGATGCATTTACATGTGTTTTAAATGCTTAGCTGTCCTGCAGTTCTTATTCTGTATTAGTCACCTTTCTGAAGGCATTTAAAAATGTATTTACCTTGTGAATGTAAATGCAAAATTCAGCTCACTTACTTGTAAATATTTCGCAATTTAGAAGCAGCCATTTCACACCAGATCAAAAACCTCCAAGAGATTTATCAACTCAAAAAACTTCTGGTTAGTTAAAGCCTGCTCTCATCAGCAAGAGCCTTCTCCCTCTTCTCCAGTATCCCTCCTTCAACTACAGAAAGCTATTTGTCTCCTACTCTAAAACTAAATGCACTCCTTTACTGTACCATAGACCCTTTACATGAAGGAAGTGAGGCAAGGGTAAGAGGACAATAAAAACAGGCACAAAGGCAGGGACATAGACAAGCCACCACTGCAACCTGCACTTAGGTTTGGTGGTTGGTTGAGGTTTTTTTGGCACTAACTACATTTAGCGCTCTGGGTCAAACTATAAAATAGGCCAGAAGATGGTGTTTGATGGCTCTGGCAGCAGCTGCTGCCCTAGCAGGTACTTCTTGTCTCCAGAAAGCAGCAGACAGCAACTTAGGAAGCAGCACACTTTGCTTCCATCAGCTGGATCATGCTGACCCAGGACTTGAGCTATGTCCTTTGATTACCTTCTGTTCCCTCTCTGTGGCACAAAGCTGTAACTCCTCATTATTTCGAATCTCAGAGTGTATGGAAGATATTTTTAATGAATGGTGAGCAGGAGCATGCAGAGTACACGTTCTGCTGATGCTGTTAAAACTAAAGAGCTATTCCACGGTTGCTAACGACTGCATGGCAGTGGAGGTGATGTACCAGGTGATCCTTCCAAGTATCTTCCAAGTTCTACAAGGAATACAACTGAGAAGTGTTCACAGTGGCACCTGATTTGTCTTGACTGCATTCCTTGCCTGCTTACGTGAACTGAACAGCAGGCTGGGAAGATCAGGTTTACCAGGAACATTTTTCATTCCTCGGTAGCACTTTGCAGTTCACAATTTGCTGGCGTCTTCCTCTTTGTTCTCTTCAGTTGGGCTGAGAACCCTTAAAAAATGCAGCTAGAATACATAACCGATAAATCTAGTTTATCTAGGTTGAAAAATTGCTGTTTGCTAATTAAAATCTTGATAATCTTCCCTGTTATTTGCATACTAATTTGAATTTCTGAAGGATGGATGATATAATCACAAACGTAATTTATCTTAAACTACAAAGAGTCTCAAACACAGTCATAGCCTCTGGATGCACACAGTGAACTGATAACTCTGCTGTGCCCTAATACTGTGTTAACAGGGCAAAGAAAAGACTTGATATTTTTCCAATATGAGAAATGAGAAATAAAAACCCAAGAAAAGAGAGTGTATTAAAGAAATAAAGCCAATTCTAAGTCAGCTTGGTTGGTGCTCGAGCATCTAAAACACTTCTTAGAGAAGTTCTGAGCCAGCCCATGTTTAGAGGCTCGATTTCAGAATTACTGTGCATACCCCTCAGCTTTGCGAAGAAGCAAATCCAGTTTCAAGAAACCACTAATTACAGGGTTCAGAAATAAAGCAAAGAGCTCAAAGATTGCTAAAGTCTTTGAAAAGCTTTCCCCTTCATAACTCGCTTGGCGACGCGCGAGATGTACTCACAGCACCTAATTCAAGTTCCGTGTCAACATATGGACACCTACTTCAGTGGGCAGAGTTGACCTTGGTTACATAAAGACTGAGTATCACAAGCCACACAGGCGACAACCATGTGAGATAAAACCATGAATCCCAGCACTATCTTGCTAAGAACCACTCAGTAAAACCAAGTACAGCTTTTGTTATAGAAGAAATTAATCTTGGCTTTTAAACATTAAAGTAATTACTTATCCTCAATGTTAGGATGGAAATGTTAATAAGTACCTATTACAGCACCCAATTTTATAACTTGCAACCTACTCCTTCATTAAGTTAAAATGAAACCTCATTCAAGTTCTAATACTATCCTTTTCCAACTGAGGGTCTTATTCTCTATGATTTTAACAGCATTTGACCTTAATAAATTATTTCACCACACTCTAAAACCCCACCACCCTAAATACACATCCACTTATTACCAACTGCAGTGCTCACAAAACTCTAGCCACCCAGAGCACTGCACCCTTGCTCAAGATGCTGACGGGATCTGTTGTCGCCTAAATCCACTAGAAGGGAACAAGAGGAAAGAACCACCACATTCAGCTACCAAAGTGTTGCCCTTGCGTTGCTTAAAGTAGCAGTACAAGAAAAACTGTTTTAACTGCATATATGTACACATCATATGTGTGCACGTGTGTAGTATGCGACACGCACGTGGAACGTGAAAATGGTTATTAATTTTACTAGAGGGTGTATTTACTCACTACAGAGAAAGCCTGTACAAATTCACAGGTCTCAAGGAAACAATACCCCCATCTACCCAGGTCTGAGGGAAAACCTTTCAGAAGGGGTCAGCCCTCCCTGTTCCAAAGCACAAACATCAGCTCCAAAAGTTCATGCTCTCAAGCCCTGACAAGTACTGACAGTGAATGCTGTGACAGTACTAGGAAGGTGAAACCCTACTCTTTCCCAGTGGATCAAAGTTACCATTTCCAGTTCTAGGAAAACACAAGGGAAGACATTTTTCCTTCCAGAAAAGTAATTTTTAGTCCCAAAAATCGAACCCAGAGACCGCTGAAAATTCTCCATGAAAACTGTTTTTCAATGGAAATAGCATGAGCTTTTCTTACTGTGCTATTACAAGACCAGTAATACATCATCTTCTTCCAAAGTGCTGGAAAAGAGCAGAGTCCTCCTGGGTATAATGGAGTCTACAATACTCCGAGAGGGTAAAAAGGGGATTATTTTGGGACAGGACTGGTGGCTAAGGGGTCCTGATAGTCCCAGTATCTCCTTCTGATAGACACTCCATTGTAAAGGACATTCCCTCGTAAATAGCCAGATCCCAGCTCCCACACAAGGAAAGTTCAAACATGAGCTGTAGGGGGTGAGCTGAACTAATTACACAAGTGATGTTCTTGCCAAAATTCTGTGCTTCCTGCTTCCAGAAAGTAGAGAAATTGAACTGTCATATGAAAATGATTGCTCAGGCTGGGTCAGGAGAGTGAAACAAGGAGTCACATCATTGGTCTGAACTGCTGATCTGTTGGAATGATGATAAATGAACAGGCAAATAGGCACAACATGTACCAACAGGCATTGAAACCATGCACGAAAGTATGGTACTCTATCCCCAAAAATCAAAGGCTCTCAGTTTACAACCTTAATATTCAGCATAGCTTAGTTTATGTCGGTGCTGGTAATCGGTCTAGAAGCATGACTCCAACAGAGTGAGCAGCCCAGACTAAACTGCTTGGTGAGCGACATGGCACCCAACGTGCACGCAAGTACCAGGCTGAATGTGGGGTTTGCTGCTGTTCTTATCTGAGCTGGGATTTGTTTTAAAAGAAGTAGCAAAAAAGTTACAAAAAAACCCAAAACCCCCCAAAAAATCCACAAAAAGATCAAAGAAGAAAATAATATTTAAAAAGCCCAAACGCCTGAGCTGGGGATGTTCTACTCCTTCCATTGCAAGGCTTAGCTAGCTTTTTCCAGGGTAAGTAGTGTTACATGTGCTTTTCAACACACATAAATGCTTTAACAGTGTCACAACGGTTGTGCAAATCCACCACAAGTTAAAAAGCGCCAGGAAGAAGCTTTTTGGGGGTTACCCTGGCGTGCCACCCATATGCAGTTGTACTGCATGAGCCCACCTGGTTACCTTGCAGGCTAAATTCCCACAGGACCTCACCTCATTTTGGGTAAAGAAAGATCTCCTGGCTCTGGTCCTGAATAATGATTAAATTGAATCATATCAAAGAGGCGTTGTAAAGATTAATTAAAGGTTTATGAAGCTTTGTGGCAATTCAGCGATAAGTGCCATATAAAGGAACTGAAAAGTCCTGCCTGTTGAGCTTTGCTTGAACAGTCGGCAGAAATGAAGATCAGGCTCCACACTAAGCAGTCTGGGAATGAACAACCCAAATATCACACAGCTCTTTCAGTAAGCACGGTCCCTCGCAGTAAGCAAGACTAATGCCTCATGTAAAGAGTAGCTTTATGATAAGGACTGCTCTACACCATGGATTCTTGACAGAGAAGCCGAGTCTTCAAAAATCAAAATCCAACACTTTAACGCAGTATTTCAGTATGAGTTCCCTAACGGGGCAAGTCAAAAAAGATCAGAACCACTCCAGCACTATCCCCATTGCGGCACAAAACTAGTACTGACAGGTATTAAGTACTGGCTGAACTACTTCTATCTGCCAAACAGGCAAAATGCTCACGAGAGCCTTCTGTGGTGTCCCCTTCTCAGCCCACAGTACTGCCCTCAGGCTGGTTTGTGACCTCTGATGCCAGCCAAACTCCTCTCCTGTAGCTGCCCCTATCACCCGAGCCTCGGACTCCCATGTTCATTTCCGGTACTCCTTTACTAGTACCTACTTGTCCCAGACTCTTGCCCAACTAGCCCCAATTGCCATGTTCTCCTGCCAACATCCCTTCCTGTCTTCCCACACACCCCCTCCGCTCAGACACTTCACCTGGGCCTGCTCCCCCCTCTCTGCCCTGGTCTCACACCTCAGGAGGTCAGTGCTGGAGATGCTCAAGCCAGGCAGCTCCTCCTCCTGCAGTGCCAGGCCCTGAGCAGAGGCTAACGCTGCCATTCCCCCTCTGCCCTGCGCCCTGTGGCCGGGCAGCCCCGCTCACCTGCGGCATGTTCAGTGCAGGCAGAAAGAGCCAGAACAGGGCCAATACCACCGAGGTGCTCATTAAACAGACTTTTACATGGGCAGGAGAAAGTACACAGAGGTCAGACTTCAAACCCCTCCTCCGGAACAGCAGGTCACCAGAGTTAATGGGGTTTTAAACAGGGACAAAGAAACACCCAATTATTTTCTATCTTATTTTTGGAAAAATGCAGCTCATTCTGAATGAAGCTGCAGGATATATACGAGGATGATCAGGGGCTGGAGCATCTCCCGTATGAAGATAGGCTGAGAAAGTTGGGGCTGTTCAGCCTGGAGAAGAGAAGGCTGCGTGGAGACCTCATAGCAGCCTTCCAGTATCTGAAGGGAGCCTACAGGGATGCTGGGGAGGGACTCTTCATTAGGGACTGTAGTGAGAGGACAAGGGCTAATGGGTTTAAACTTAAACAGGGGAAGTTTAGATTGGATATGAGGAAGAAATTCTTTACTGTAAGGGTGGTGAGGCCCTGGAATGGGTTGCCCAGAGAAGTTGTGAATGCTCCATCCCTGGTGATGCTCAAGGCCAGGCTGGACAGAGCCTTGGGTGACATGGCTTAGTGGGAGGTGTCCCTGCCTATGGCAGGGGGTTGGAACTGGATGATCTTCAGGTCCTTTCCAACCCTGACTATTCTATGATATGTACATCCATGTGTATGTACACACATGTATCTAATAATGACTTCTAAAAAACAGGCTCATTTTTCTCCATACCATCATTGCCTCAGCTGATTAAAACAGAGCTGCTGTCAAATACATTTCCCCATGCATGCTATTGGCTTAACTAAAAATAAACAGCCAAAGAAATAAACCCTCAGCAATACACAGCTTAAAGAGAATTGATGACCCATTTTCCTTGGGTTTGGAAATGCTTTATTTTGTTTATCACAGACTTTTTTCACATAGATACTCTACTGAATTGTTCCATGTTCTCAGAAGTGTTGTGAAATATGCTTTTGACACTGCTGCTCGGTGGAATAAGGACAAGAAGTGTTAGAACTGTTTAAAACAAGAAACGACTCAAGTTATTATCAATTTTTCAGTCTATGTGTGCATAAATCAAATCCCCATGAAATGATGTTAAGATCCCACAGCAAAGAAAGGAAAGCAAATATTGCCACCAAAATTAATCCTACAGGCTATAGTGGAAGAGGATTAGTGAAACAATTCACTGCATCTCCTGTAAGTCAGAATGTATTTGTCACACCAAGTAATAAACCCCTGTGATGCCTATGCATGCGGCGTAGCCTACAAAGTACATGACAACTATTTGCAAATGAAAGAGAAATGCATAAACCCTAGGAAACATTATCCATTTCCCAGCAGCTTAGCCGAGTCCTTCCTCTGCCAGTCGTTTTCCTTGTGGATTTAAACATCGAAGTGGCAAAGCTGTATCCAAAGAACAAACGCAATCCAAAAGAGAGATCTCTGCACAGAGACAAACTGTCTTCCCGCTGTCTGCTGCTGAGCTGTGGAACCAGCCCCAGCTTCAGCTCGCAACACGTTTCCCTTGGCTGGGATGCTGCTCCACCAAAGGAGCTGACAGCACTTACAGAACCAGCTCTAGGGCAGGGCGAGAGCGCGCTGCTACAGCTGAAGAGAGCGGCTAAACCCTTCTCCTCCACAATGATATCACACGCGCCTGTCCACACTTGCAGTCACATGAAATGCAAAGCACCAGATATGCGGATGAATAACAATTTAAACCCACAGCACTGCAACTAACAAAGATTTCCAACTATTTCATACATCTGCCCGAAGAGAAACCAAGTTAAGCAGAGATACAACAGCGCTCGGGTCAACAGGACAAAATCCTGATGTGCTCAGAACAGTATTTAAAGTTTCATATTTCCAAATGTAACAACAGACTGCAGAGTGAGTGACATAAGTTAAAACCAGAAGCCAGCAGTAGCCGTGCCCTTTCTTCTCCCCTGCGTTCTTTCTGTTGCAATTCTGTAATATTGCAGGTTTTGCAATACTGATGTTTTCCTTAAAGCCCCATTTCTCCCAAGGGCATCTGAAGACATTGCACACAATTTATATTTTTAAGCTTTTAATTCTAACAGATAAACAAAGAGTCACGTAAATTATGCCTCAAAGTGAGTCCTAAAGCTCAAAACTAGAAAGCAGTGACTTCCAACCCAAGTTCTCACACTTTTGAAGGCCAATCTTGAAGCGCTAAAATGCTTGGGTTTGGCAGAACACAAAACTAAAGAACAGTGTAGATGGACAAAGACTGTAAAAATACGTTTTCTTCTTGGAGGTCTCATCAAATGCACTCAACCATTTGGATATGTCTGGTCTCAGGACAAAATCACTGTCTTCTGAAGTCAGAAATTCAGACACCCACAACACAAAATGGAAGAAATTACCATATGGAAGTGTTTGCAGCAGGTCCTCGGAGGGCATTTTCCACTTACTTTCCACACAAAGAAGAAATTCAACTAAACTGAACTCAAGCCATTGTGATCAGTACTTTCCTTTAAAAATGTTTAATAAAAAGGTTGATTTTCTACCATTTAATACAGACAACGTAAGAGAAATACTCTGTAGATAGAATTTCTATCTCCAAGGAACTTTGAACATTCAGTTTCCTCCTGAGGCAAGTATCACACCTATATCGCAGCTGGAGAAATCAAGGCAGGAAGATGAGATTCACCTGAAGGCACAGAAGCTAGTCAGTTCCTGACTCTGTGCTGGGCCAAAGACCACACCTTGCTTTCATCCACTCTAGTAATTAAAACTAAAAGAATCTGTGGTCTGTATATTCTTTTCAGGCAGAACCTGTCTGGCCTGTTAATTTACTGACAATGTGTTTAAGAAGTCACAAGACAGCCAGTGGGGAACCGGCGTTAAAAGAATCCTGGTGCTACATGTTTCTTGCAGAATCCCTACTTCTTTTTCCTTACTCTGGACTGTGTTCATTCTGCAAGCCATTCTCTCTAGCTTTGGATGACACTGTGCCGGGTTCTTGCTCCAAGGAGGGAATGCCTTCACTAAACATTACTTACAAGATGGGAAAGAAATTAATCCTGTCATTAAGAAACAAACCAAAAGGGCCTACAAGGAACCCAGAGAGGGGCTTTGGACAAGGGTCTGTAGGGACAGGACAAGGGGAATGGCTTTAACCTGCCAGAGGGGAGACTGAGATGAGCTCTTAGGCAGAAGCTCTTCACTGTGAGGGTGCTGAGGCGCTGGCACAGGGTGCCCAGAGAAGCTGTGGCTGCCCCATCCTTGGCAGTGTTCAAGGCCAGGTTGGACACAGGGGCTTGGAGGAAGCTGCTCTAGTGGAAGGTGTCCCTGCCCGTGGCAGGGGGTTGGAACTGCATGAGCTCTAAGGTCCCTTCCAACCCAAAGCAGGCTGGGACTCTGGGATTCTGTGAAAAACCCACAGAGCTGTATTACTGCTCCTTCTGTGATCAAGACAGAATCAAGTTTATAAAAAGAAAATTCAGAGTGGTAGAAATACCCAGAAAAAGTACTGCTGCAGTTCACATTCTTCCGGGGACCACAAGGGAGATGTGATCTCCTGACAAGTAAGTGCAGCATGCATTTACCCTCTGCAAAGTCAACTAGATTCATAAAAGCAAGTGAAGGCAGCTCATTCTTGCCTGTAAGTCCTGATCTGCAAGCCTAGCATTGCATCAACTAACCCCTGCTGTGGACAGCCCTTGGGAAACTGCTTGAACTGCGTATCTCCTGACACTTGTATTCTGCTTGTGAACCTTTACACATCTTGGTGAGCGCTATCTAGTTCTTCACTAACCAGAGAAAGCACTATTCTGACTTTGGTCTCTGAAAGACATCCTTTCACATTTTCTTTGCATTTAAATTGGGCTATGTCCAACTCTGCCAGGATCAAACACAAGCAAGCTAGTAACAATGAGCCTCCATATCCACATACATCGCATTAAGTAGACTGTCACAATACAGCTCATGGGAATAAGCATTGGCAAGACTGCAGGCTCAGTACAAAATCTGCAGTACAGATGATGCCACGATCAAAGTTCACCTTACAGACTTATCAACAGCATTCAGCTACAAAGGGAAACATACCATCCGACTTATATCAGATATCCATACCAACATAGCTCTCCATGTGTACGCATCACTTCCTCAGGGAAAAGCACCTTCATGGGGTATCCCGAAGAACAGAAACAGGATGCTGTCAGTCTTCCTAAATGAATAATCCTCCCAGCTCAAAAGCCAGGAAGTGGTTTATATTTTGTCAGACCACAGCAGATTCACAAGTAAATTCATGTCATCAATATTATAGAACAGACCAACTGCGCTGCCGGTATAAAACCAGACTAACACATTAGTCCCTGACAAACCTGTGGTCTGATTTTCATTTCTATTCAAATTTGTACCCAGACAAATCCATCTCTCACAAGCTATATACCTTCTTGACATTGCTCCATTGTCCTCTGAACACATACGTGTAGCTGTGGAACATGAATTACAAGGTTTAGCACAACTTTCACAAGCTAGTAGTTACACTCTACTTCCACTGTGGTCACTATTCTCAAATCACTCTTATTTACTGATAAGCAGCAATAGCTTCATTTCTATATACCACTTTCTGCTGAGGTTTTCTAGGTACTTAAATATGGAACACTCAAAGCTCTTATGGCTTCAGCAGAGCTGGTAAAACTGTCCATGCTGATTGAAACTTCTCTTCAGTTAGACTAACACAAGCGATAGCCATCACATTAGAGAATAATACTCGAGCAACAGGTTTCTGTATTACAGGAGTTGTGCTAAGTACTCCAACAGACTAACCAACTGAGGTTAAAGGCTGCTTGATTTGGGTTTCATTTGCTTGCTTGAAGATGGAATATGAGTCAGGAATGCCTGTGCAGTGAAGACAATCCCAAGGAAACCCATTAGCCACACCAGCCTGTACAGTAGTTGGCTTGGAATTAAATATCAGGAACACTATTTGAGCACTGTCAGAGGTTATTATACATCAAATCATTTGCAAAGTTTTGAGGGAAAAGGATTACTGTTAAAAAGTGACCCAACTCAGTTAATGGTGTTGTACAACAAACACTCAAAATAAACTGGGCATCTTTGGATGCCTGTGCAAGAACTTGCGCAATGCTGTTCACCATAGACTCAGCAAGACAGTCATTCCAGATAAACAGCTCCGAGCCTGGAGTGGCAGTAGATGACAGCGAGGCCTCCCAAACAAAACAAGCACATACAAAATGTAACAGAAACATGAAGCTCTCTTCACACATTTACATGTATACCCCTCTAAGATTCCAGTGTAAAAGTTTATTCGCACTGTGATTTGATTCAAGTGCAGGAAACCCTACTGAATCAATTCAAGTGGTTGTATACTGATGTAGCCACAACTGATTGTTAGCCACAGAAGTAAACTCTGAACTGACGCAACTTTGTCATCATCAGGGTCTGCACCAGCTCCACAAAGTTTGGGTTTGTGTTGGCTTCCAGGTAAAACTGATATAACATCATCCTAACGCATCCTAAAACTGCGAACAAACTGGGGGGAGGCATGACACCAGTCTCTGACTGCTTGAATAAAGAAATTCTGATTGAAGTATTAAATAGAACGGGATTCTGTTGCAGTTTAGGAGAATCTCACTTTCCTCAGTGTGCATGGTGGGAAGGAGTCAGGAAAACAGCAACACCTGCGGCAGAAGGGCTGACTTGGCCTCAAAATAAAAAGCAGAAAACACCTCGGGATCATTTCTGGGGGCAGGCAGCTCTGACCCGCACTTGGGAAGAAGCCTAAACCAATCTTTGTGCAAGGCAGGGACTCCTGGGAGAGCAGGAGGCACAACCCACTCACTGCTTTGCCCCGAAACATCTTTCCATGAAGAAACACACGGATCTGCCACGCAAACGGTGACTAACACTCGTTTGAAGTTTAGCCCAAAGCCCGTGGCCGCTTGGCCAATTCCTGTTACAAGGATGATACTTTACAGGTTCTCTGCACGGTTGTAAGCTAAGTTAGGAATGAAGCTGGACATTGCAGTTGCATGTGCACAGTGGAAAACAGCTTCAAGAACAGCAATGATTCTTAAATACAATGAGCTACCAAAGCTGTTTGTAGTCTGGCCAGCTATAAGGCAAGGAAATCGGAGTCTACATCTCAAATTCAGCAGAAACTGAACCGTCACCATGCTGCACTGTGTTAATTCTATTGCTCACATTTGTCTAACATTGCACCAGTGAAGTTGGAGACTGTTGCAATGATTTAAATTGTAACAGACTCCATACCTACTTTGTAGTGACAAACCCAAACACTACAGTCTGAAAAACACAGCTATCAGCTAAAATATGACTGTAGTAGACTAAGAAGTAATATTGCAGCTCTTAAAGGATCTTTTAAGTCATCAATTCCTTTATTCCTACCCCCTAACCTCCATCTTAATTCCCTAGAGAATTCCCTATGCTTTTCCAGTTTCTCTCGTACAGCTGCTTCAGATTGACCTGGATATTACGCCTTATAAATATGTATGCACCTAAACTCTTATGAAGTATAAGCTACAACAACTCACTCCACTGCAAAGAAATTGTGTTACATGCCCCAAGGATGTTCTAACACAGGACAGCCTCATCATGCCTTCACCCCACTTCACTGCATTTCTCACTACAACTTTCATTCCCTGTTAGTAATGTTCCTTCAACCCACCAACTACCAAATCTACTGTGTGCTGCTTAAAGCTGATGACACAAGAGCTCTGTCTCACTGCTCTAGGAACACCTTCTCCAGAGAAACAAAGCATCTTCAAATTATTTCTCACTATTTCAGCTAAAAGCAAAAGAAACATTAAAACATATTAAAGCATTAAATATTTTTACCTATTTTATTACACTGATACAATTTCACTTCAAATTCTTGAAATTAATCTCAGTTACTTCACAAATGATACTATGTGTATTTCCTTAGGGCCACACAAACACCAACAGCATAAGGACACTAATCTACGTTGAACATTTAATTAAATAGCCCATGTAACTTCATTCCAACAATAAACTGCAGCATCATTTTCAGCCCATGATCTACTACCTGCACATACAAAGAACAGAAAAATACCCACACAGTGCTGCCTCCACAATGGCAGGTAGAAAGAAAACGAAGAGAAAGACCTCAGAGAACGTGGAGGGCTAATTCTGGGAAAGAATCTCATATGCTTGCCACAAATACCAGCGCTTATTTCCACATTTTGCAGGGCACAAAGCAATTGTTGAAGGCATTATGAATGAATGCAGCTCTCACACATGCACACCTCATGTGAGGAATCACATAAAGAATACTGACATGCGTGCGACCTCCAATACGCACAGCACCCGCAGCCGCCTGGCCTTGCGGTTAGCAGCAGCTCAGCTGGGTTCACGTGGGATGCTGGCACGTCCTTCTGGTGATGAGGGACACCCAGGAGCACACATCTCCCCAGTCCCTCCCAGGATTAAACCTGTTAGAACCCATTGATCAATATGCACTCGTTTGCCTGGATTTGCAGCAATTCTCATTCAGAAACAGCTGGAGTTGCCCCTGAGTGTGATCATCACTGTTTTCAAGATCTCAGGCTGAACGCACAGGCATATTTCACCATCACACTTGGACACAGACAAATAGGAATCCTCTAAAAGCTGTCTGCGGGTTACAGTAAACAACAAATCCTTCTTGCTCTATTTAATCTTGTCTTTTTTTATGAATATGGGTATGTGTTTTCCTTCATATGTTTGCATTTAAGCATTGGCTTAAGGAAGTGAAATAAAGCACACCTCAAGCCAAAATACTACTCTCAGTAACATAACTCCAGAATACGTTTTAAACTACCTTCTCAAGACCGACACATAACTAATCTGAGAAAAAAGAGGAAACCAAGAAATCATTACAAAGCAGGGATTAGCATACACTCCTTGTGAACCTTCCGTATCTGCCACATCTTTTCATTAAATAATGGTTAATTAAAAGACAAGGTCTTTAGAAAAGAAAAAGTCAACTTTGAAGTCATACCAGTACCACTGGAAAATATCATCTATTAAAACAGCTAAGCAAGATTAAGACACAAAAAGTGGGAAGAGGGATAGATGGAGCTGGCTGTAAAGAACGCCACTAACGACCAGAGATTTATAGCAAGAAAGTTGCAACTGTAACACACAGATGTTTTCACATGAACCAAACAGACAGCATGGGCACGACCCAGCAAATAAAAGCAGTTTACAGTTTAAGTTTCAGTTAAAGCAACCCTAGCGCATGTACTAAAATTATTCTGTTTGAAAGAACACAAAAGGCTATTTCTGTCCAACTACTGTTTATAATTTCTCTCTTTTACAAAGCAACAAATATATATCTAAAGCAAACTTAATTCCAGTGTTTTGAAAGTATTATAACTCATACAATACTGTTGCAGTGGATGGACAGAAATACTCTTGTAATGCTGTGTAGTGTTTTGGGGACCTTTCAATGAATATGTCATTAAGTTTAAAATCAGAACAGAAGGGGAAAAAGTCAGAGGAGAGTAATAAATCACTCTTCACTGTTCTATTTGCTAAATAAGAAGCATTTCTCCTTTTAAGCTTATGGATGACAGAAGTTTCTGTAGCGACATTGTTTATAGCTGCACAGCAGATCTGCAGCCAGAATTATGCTAACACAAGAAACTGATTTCTGGTTCAGCAGCAAAAGGGGGGGGGGGGAAATCAAAAGCAAGTAACTTCAATGTTAGCTTCCTGGGGGAGAAATATGTTCTTTTCAGCCTGAAACAGAGCAGTGCTGCTTTTCTTCCTTGCCTTTTGGTTTTTGCTTAAGCAGAACAACAGGCATGAGTTAGTAAAACAGAGTGTGATAATCGACTGTATCCTCCTTTTATTTGATACACCATTAACTAGGACACTCATCTTGGACTTGAAAATTCGTGTTCAGATCCCTCCTCCTCCAGGTCCGAATTTGAATGGCATACCAAAAGAACAGCCTGGGTTTCCCAGCAAGGGAAAATACCAAACATATGCTTATTAACTGAGAACTTGACTATTTCTGTTAACAACAGACCTGTAAATATTCCGTGATTGTTTCACTAAGGACTGTATATCTGAAAAAGGAATAAAGACTGCTCAGGGCCACCTTGATTTTAACACTGCGCTGCTGCTGAAACAATTGACTTGACCACATTAACACTGTTTTAACTGTGCTAGAGAGGCAAGAAGAAGTTGTAAAGCACATGGATAAAGTGTTGAAATAAGTACCTACAAAAACAACTAAAGAAGGACAAGCAAACAAGCACCAATAAGTATATCAAAACATTCAGAAAGTCTGGGGATTTAACTCCTTTCCTATTACTAATCCTGCCCCATACAAACGCTAGCTTTTCATGCACGACACTGACATCGCCAAGCTTGTCCTGATTCTCTGTGCCCTTAAAGATGTGGAAAGAACACCCTGGGAAAGCACCCTGCAATACTCCTAATGAATGAACTATATTTTTTCCAATGAAAAAAGCCAAAGAAGATTACCCACATGAAGAATGGCCAGATTTTCACACGCAGTATATTCTGCCTACCTGTAAAAACCAGTTCCTTTCTGGAGTTTCAGTCACTACCAGAAAACTTCACAGACAAAGCCTCACAAATGAGTAATTTCCCTGCATTGTTTCAAAATTCATGATATAACGAATATCTGTTAGTGCAAAGTAGGCAAGTTGAGCACAAAGCACCAAGCATAGTGTTTTGGAGACGTCAACCATTGAGAAGCATGCGCATTGTGAAGTTCCATGTGGTAGTGTATGCGCTATCACGCCTAACAGTATGGTATTTGGTCAGCTGCAACCTTCAGAGCAATGGTTGGTGTCCGACAACAAATTCCATTCTGGGAAGAAGACTCCTCTTCCCCCATTTGCCAAACAGCATTTATAGAGGGGTTCTGTGAGCATCATTTCCTTGGAGGTAACGCCACCAATCACTGCAAGCATTTTAGCACCAATTAGCTAAGAAGGATTCAGACAGAAAAGCCACGCTGTGCGGGTGACATTGCTCAGGAGCTCTGTGTAGCCTGTTTCCTGAGCTAGCGCAGCTTGGGTGGAAACATCTGGTATGCTGAAGGATGCTACAACATGTTTACAAACTGCAGGCAGCTGAACCTCTTGCAGATTTGGGGGTTTAAAATGTTTAGACGCTTTTGTTCCTGAAGGCATTACCATCCCTCCACTGCTCATGCTAATGGTGCTCTACTGCCACTAAAATACATCTAGGCGCCAAGCAGACAATTGCCCCATTTTCCAGCCTATTTAACAAGCTGAAAACATAACTCTACTCATTCTTTACTTCTTTGCCACAATAAGCTGTGAGAAAAAAAAGGGCAAAGCTTTCTGGAGGTAAGAATAATTTATTTATTAAGAAACAAACTCAACCCAACCAACCAGTTCTCCTACTGAATACCCCGAGTTTCAGGAAAACCCTGAAAACGAGGGAATGGCCCTGACGCCATTTACAGGAAGCTTCCCTGTGAAATACTAAGCAATACAAAGAGCTAAAGATTTTTGAAAGACAAAAAGCAGAGGGTCAGGAACTCAACCTTTCAGGTATTTTACTAAAAACCAGAATAACTGATATTTTAACCCCAGCAGATGGTCATATTTTCCAATCTGTGTGGCTGATAAATTGAAAAGTGGAACACTAGGCATGTTGTTGCTCTCAGTTTTATTATTTAAAGCTTTTGGTATTCACACAGCAACAGCAGATGCTTCAGGCTGCATCTCAGTCATTGAACCACATGTTTTTCTACCACATTATTACTAAACTGAAATATCACACTTCCAGACTTTTCCCCCCTTCAAGAAAAAAATACATAATTCTTTATGGCAGATATTCCACCCCAAAACTAACAGGACACCCCCTCTTCCCTCCCACTGAGCGAAAACAATGTAAATGACTGACAAATCTACTTTCAACACCTCTCATAGCTGTTGAGGGATTATAAATGTAGATTTTTGCTGATACTGCTGATTAGAAATTACCTTTTTCCTCCAGAAAACTGAAGGTTTTGTTTGCTAGACACAGAGATAAGCTCTGACCACAAGCACAGTTGCTAATTCATAGAAGCTATTCAATTACTTAATGGCACATTGATTTCTGCCATTAAAGAATTCAGTTTATTAAACTGAGTTGCGGAGCAGCAGACTCAAACCGTACTCCTCATTTTCAAGGCCTAAGGATTTGTCTGTATCAAATACCTGTGTCTTTTCTGAACCAACAGACATATTCATCCAATCACTAACCTGGTAGAAAAAAAAAAAAACAATCAGTATTTTGATTTGCCATGGAAGAAGAAACAAACATCCACATGGCAAGTCCACTCATTTCCATGTGGGGAAATAATGACAAAGTACTCCTACCCTCCACTCAACGCAGTAAGGGAAAAGTCTCCTGAAGAAGAGTCAAGCTCTAAATGAAAAGCTGCACTGTGCTGGTTGGTAAAGACATCCAAGAGTTGACAACCCCTGCTAAAGAATCCCCAGACTTCAAAAGCACTGAAGAACAGCATTCAATCAAAATACTGTCACTGCAAACATGCTATTCCTCCCAGTTGTACCTGGGATAGGGTGAACTTGTGAGTAGAAAATGAACAAGGACTGTGACATGGTACTGCTCCTTCACTTCTGAAGCAGAAGCCGGGACAGAGGCCCCAACGACAAAAACACAGTCCCAAGAAACCCCCAGCATCTCAAATGAAACTGATTGTTGAGACTGTCTTTGTACTGACTGCATTCACACAGCAAGTCCCGTGCAATTCCTTACTTTCAGTCAGTCAAAACGCCTTCAGTATCTTAAATGCTTTCAGAGCTGATTGAAGTGTTCACACAGTAGGACGGAAGCTATTTAAACTTCTGTAAACATTGATATTAAAACTTACCTTAAACTCACTGCCCATAATTTGCTATAAATTTACAAAACAAACAGTAGTGCAGGTGAAAAGTCCTGGTGATGCTAGAAATATTTCATCATTAGTATCTTTAACAGAAACAGCAACACCCAAGTCTAAGTCTACTATAAATATTGTTTTGTATTTAAAGACAATCAGGTTACAGAGTCATCATCCTCTCCAAGAGTGTTAAAAACTGATCAGCTGTTCTTAACACAGCCTTAAAGTGACATGCTTTTAGGATCAGCTATCCAAAACATCTAATCATTGCATACTCATTAATTATGAGATGGTAGCCAGGACAGATTCATTCCCTCACTGAACTGACTGATATGAATGAAGAACAGTAAAAACCGATTTGTGGGGCTTGTCTACATGAGGATTTTATTACAAAGGGGATTAGCGTATGGGTTTTAAAGCACAATAATTCTTCTGTACTAGAAATATCAACTGTATGGTCTAGCTTAATTATTTGAAGTGGATTAAACTAAACCACATGAAAGAAACTGCTGCCAAATAATAACAGTGTTCACAGGCAAAAAAGTGTAGAATAGCAATTGCAGGCTTCCATCCCCACAAGGATGACGCATGCAACTGATGGTACATGTGTAAGAAGCATGGCTTGATCAAAGATCACCTTTTTAAGTCCTGTATCAGTTTTTCAAAACATAAATCAAGACTCAACAGGTATGGCTTTGGTACAATGCATTTGAATGCAAAACTATCACCTAGGACTTTATTGTGCCATTTATTAGCTGTTTCCAAACCTTTCATTTCCTTGTGGAAGTACATTTTCTTCCGTTTGCCAAAAGCAGACTTTTCACTATATTACCCCGAGAGAGTGAGAAACATGTTCCTCTCATTCGTTCCCATATTCTTAAACTGGAGTTGTATATTGGAGGGAAGTGTAAGTAAAGTGTTACTACAAAATCAGCACAGGCTGCGTACACACTGCTTTCAACTTCTGCAAGTGCAACTCCTTGTTAAGCATTTTCCTTCACTCTTTTCTCAATAACAAGATTATGCTCTTAAAACACTTTATAACTGGAAGACCGGTTCCTAAAACCCTTATTTGCATGTGAGAGAAACACAAAACTATAATTCTCCTTCATGTTTAAACATTCATTGTTCAACACAATCATGGGAAGTAAAACCGTACCTTCAGTAATTCTTTGTCTGTACTTATACACTACCAGCTTATACTGTGGTTTTACCTACAGATAAAATAGTTGCACATTACCTAGTCTGGCACTGAACAGCTGCTCCTAAACAGCACAGACTTCTTCAATCCTTTCCCCTTACTTGACAAGTAAGCAATCAGGGACAAGCCCTTAGAGATGACTGGCTAATAATTACACTACTATATGCTTCCATTCCACTGAAAACAGAAGATCAAGCTTGGACAGTAAGTAAGCAATGAACTCCACTAGGAAATATCTTTATCCTCTCGCATCAGGGGATGCAGAAATACAGACCGGACCACAGAATTCCAGCAGCAGCAAGCCGGGCACCTTACTGGAAAGCTCAAGGGTAATGCTAAATTCAAGATTAAGAGTAACTTCAAACTGTTGGTATCCACTTTGGAACACAGAGCGAGGTCTGGCTGGTGCTGTTTCCACAAAAGCTGACACAGAAGAAGTGTAAGTTCAGTGATCAGTCTCACTTCTTCCTTTTAGCAGCTTTTTGTACTCCAGCATTCTTGGTGTGCAATATGCACAACAAAAGGACAAACTCGGAGACAGCATCAGTTAGAAGCTGCAGAGTGGCATAAATCTAATTAAGTTTAAGTGGTAAGACTAAAGGAACATAAATTAGAATCAGATACAGATCGGCTTCCTCACATGCAAGTTGCACTGACTCAGACTTCCTCTGGATTCTCTAAATCCAGCCCAACATTCCTACCCTGTGGAATTCAAACTAGAGACTTAGGCAAGTTAACCAGAAAGAATGCATCTAAGCTAAGAAAATGGAGAATACATATTCAAAATGCATTAAGAAAATGTATTGAAAAGAAAGTAAGTTAAACTTTTGCCTTTTCTACACATACATGTTAGCTTATAAGAGAAACACTCCAGGCCAGACAAGTTCCTCAAGGACTTTGCCTGTTGTTCATTTTACTAGTAACAGCAAGCAGCTAGCAGACAACCAAGTCATCCTATTGCAGTGGGATCTGTAAAACTGTGGTACACATCCCCTAGTGAGATGAACATGAAAGAACACCAAACCCAGTACCCATTATGAAGCAAAGAGCCATGAAATGAAACCTTCATTTTACAAACCTCTGGAAGAGTGCGCTACTATTATCTTGGTTATTTGAACATACACACAAATTCTGGACTTGCCCAAATACACCGTGTGTGTTTACTTGGCAGTTACTTTAGAAGGTTCAATAGCAACAGCAGTAAATCAGTTTCTAGTCAACATTTGAGGCGACTGCTTTTCAAAAACTACATATAGAATAAAGGAACAAAGACCAAAAGAAAAGCTGAATTCATCTTAAAAGGTGATTTTATGCATAGAAGCTACACACAAAAACAGTCTGAAATCCAAACTAGCCTTTTTCTAGTTCGCGTCTATACGTGTTGATATCCAAGATACATATACTTCTTGAGTGCTTACACTACATGGACAAAAAATGACCAAAGACATTTAATACTAAACATGCAGCGAACAATCTGATCTACAAAGTAGTACTGCAACTTGTCAGACCTGAAAACACTACTCTAACATTAGTTAACCCATCTTAAACATTTATTGTGAATGTTAAAAGCAGTGATTGGCACCACGAGTCTCTGTAGCTGGAGCTGACATAATTTGCTATATTAAAATCCTGTACTCACCTTTCGCTGGCTGTGAAAGGAAAATGAAGTGCTCATTACTGATAACAGTCCACCTCTTAGTTTTTATGAGCTGGAAAGGAATCTTTGCAACACACTCATGCCCATCCAGTTATGTGTTCTTAAACAAGAACAGGTCTACCAGACATAATTAAGGAGCATGAGTTCTCAAACCATCTCCAGTTCAACACCAGTTCCATTATAACCTTTTTCTCACTAACAAAGCGAATGCAACTCGGAAAAGAGAGCACCTTTATATGAGTCATTAAGTACATTTTCCAAACACAGGAATGATTCCCTCTTGTGTACCAACCAATTTAACTGCCATGTATTGGGTTTGCACCTGAGGAAGACAACCTTTGAAGGGCTTCTGAAGACATTTTTCTACATGTCTTCGATTCAGATGGATGCACGGATGGATGAAGACAGCATCTAGGCTGATACACAGTATAAACATAAGGCATCTGGATTCAACAAAGCAGAGAACTAGATTTCAGACTTACGTTTCTCATCATCAGCATGTACTAGAGATGCTGCTCTCGACAAAACATCCAGTGGAGTCTCCATTCCTCTCTGGATCCTGGAAAATTCAGAGCCAAAGTTTCAATGAGTAAACTCACTGAGTCCTCACCACAAAACAACATCCTAGGTAGTATGCCGCTTGTCCATAGTACACACACACCAGATTTTACAGAAGGAAGTAGTCATGAACAAGAGCACAACGGCAGAAAGAATCAAAAATGCAGGTTTCTGCTGCTGTTTTCATGTTATACTACCACATGATTTGTTAAAACTAAGTAATTGCTGAAAACAAGGAACACTGGATTTCGCTTTCCCACCAACTACTCTTCCAAAGCAAACCAGAAGACCAAATTCTCAAGTATTTGACTGAAGCTGGTGATCACTGCTTATTTGGTTGCAGAATGGTTATGTGCTATACGCTATAGGCAATTTTCCCTCCCACATGCCAGCCTTCCATGCCAGTAATAGCTACTTGAGACAATATCCAAAGATGCAACTCATCTGAAGTGAAGATGACAGCTGGCCTGACTGCCTACATGAGCGTAAGGCTGCTTCAGATCCATAGTATTCAATGGACTTGCACTCCATACTTTCCTAAGCCAAAGTAGAACCATACAAAGCTTATAAGCCATTAAGACATTTTCTTACTCATGAACATACAGTCAAACACAGGGGGTGTGTATCTGTAACAACACAAACAGAAAACTAACTTGTATAATCACAATCACACTTCAGAGCTTTTCCCTGTTTCTCTTCCCTTACAACACACCATTGCCATACATGGAAATGAACCCCATTTCTGTGGTTTTGACTTTCAGCCTGGGAACAACGCTGATACCACTAGCACTGCACCAGCTACTAAGCAGGAGAAAAAGGACTGCAGCTGCTGAACCCAGGACAGACCGTTCAGAGTTCTGTTGGTTTTTTCCCCTGCAAAACTAGCGTGCTGGTCTGACATAAGAACTGCTTACTGGAGCTGACTTTACAGTATGAGCCTCAAAAAAATAAGGTAGTGGCAGCTACCAAATCTCAAACACATGTATATGGACATAACAACAAGCACATGTTGGGGAAGCAATTTCCTTGACTTAGCACTATAAATAATAAACCTCCCTCTCCTCCCTCCCTCAGCCTAAATAATGTCAAAGACTTGAAAACTAATCAAAGATTTTTGAAGCATAACAGAAAGTATTTTGAATGTATTTTTAAAATTTAAAACCTCTATTTTCAATAAGAAAATAAACCCAATCCTGTTTGCCCAGAAGAGATGTACTTAAAATAACTAAGCATAGCACTTGAAGATTAAAACATGCATCGCCCTCCCTGTCAGAATCAGTTTTTGCTCAAGAACAGTGTTTTAACCCAACTTATAAAATCAGTTAACTCTTTCACTTAAAGACAGCACATGAAGGCAAGAGGTTTTAGGAAACAAGATCTTAGATTCTTATTTTACCAAGTCTGTCTTCATCAAACATTTCTTTATACAACGTTTGATGCTCCAAATCAAAGCAAAGACTTGGAAGAGAGCATTTGCTAAAGAAGCCTTCAGCATCATTCCATTTTGATCCCTTCAACCTTGATGACTGGTTTCTTTCCTGTGTTTTGTTTTTGTGGATTCTAAAACAGCAGCACTTTATTTCTCGCCAGGCTGTCGATCACCAACCCTTTCACACAGATTCCTCCATCAGAGTGAAAACTCTGCTGGAAAAATGGTTAGAATATGTCTGGTCTGATCAGATCAGATATATGATCAGATGGTGGAGCTATGCCAAACCAAAGGCTACTCATGATTTAGTAATAACCAGCTCTGTCCTAACTTTCAAAGGCAGCAATACGCAGCTTTTGGTCAACTCTTTAGAAAAACCCTCTTGATAAAGCACAATAGGAAGGATAGTAATATGTCTCATTGAAAATAAATTGATGCTTTAACATCTCCAGTACTTTTCAATGGGAATAGCAGATGCCCAATCCCTTTCCAGAACATGCTCCTAGTAAGAGAATTAGCTAGTGACAGAAATCCACACTGAGAGAAGGAAACAGGAACCAAGTCTTAAAACCAACTTCACTAAAACTGGCCTTAACAGAGTTTTGTATCTTTGCATATTGTTAAAGATCACATCATGAGAGAGCTGCAGAAGTAATTCCGTAACAGCTCAGGTCCTGTGAAGAATGCTGTGTTCATTCAAGAGCTTCCTTGAAGCCACACTGTTCATCAAGAGACCTACAAATTCCGGGGGGCCATACCACATGTACTGTGACTTTTGAACATGCTGAACACATTTACAGTTATAGAAATCACCTTCAAGGAGCTATCAACTTCTAGATTATTTTCCAAATAATATGAAATATCTTTCTCTCTAAATTCACAAGCCAGGGATAACAGTTCAGAAAGAAATGAAGGCTGCCTATGAGAATGAGAGAGGAGGAATCTTTTCTTAGTTCGCAGCTTCAAACCCTAATTCCATCTCGGCAAGGACAGCGACTGCTACAGCTGTTCCATGGCAGCCTTCAGAGAACAGCCTGGTCACCCTCAGAAGGCCTCATGCTTCAGAAATGAAAGAAGAGCTCCATTTCCAGGGTTCTGACAAGGAAAAAAACCCCAAAACCAGACTCGTAATGAAAGGCAGCTAATACTCTGTGAGATGCAGAAACCTGCCTGTACAGCAGAAAGCAAGCTGGATCTAAGCTGGATTTTGTTCGCATCCTTAACTGGGTGAAAACCCAGCTCTCCAGCCTATGTGCAAGTATTATACTGCTCTACACTCCAAAGGGAAAACAAGTGACTAGCAAAGAGCAAGGACACAGACTGAATCTCCTCTGGATATAGCCCCGACTTCAACACTGTGGGAACGGTCTCATAAGTTTCTCACTTGCTACAAAATCTTACCTGCTACAGACAAAAACCAAAAGTACTTTTACAAGCACTCAAAATATCGGTACCCACTGTAATTTCAACTATTAGTTTCACATCTTAATCCTTTTATTTATCAGTTACTGCTTCCACTCAACATCCCCCTAATCTGTCACCTCACCTACCCTGCAATGAAGAAACATTCTGAAAACGCAGCAAAGACATGGAACATCAAATCACAGAGACACAGCACCTGAGAGACAAGTAAGTTACTAAACACTGACAAAAACTAAAATACATTAAAAATAACTAACAAATACTAAAAACTGCGGGGTTTTTAGGCAACATTTGAAGAACACGAATGCCCATTAGCTGAATGAAACAGCACATTACTCGCCCTCTCCTTTTCAATCTTTTGCACATTCCACGCACATATGGAGCACCCTCAGCTCTGCAAATGCCAGGTAACATTATACTTTTTTTAAGACTATAGAGAAATGAAATCTATTTAAAATTAACAGTTAAGTGACTTCATGGGTTGTACAGCACCTTCCAAGCACCAGTGAAAGCATGCGGGCAGAACCCCTCAAGTTGCTTGCCTGAAGCTTCAGTAAACAGGGAGTAGAGAAACAGCACCAGAGACTAACTGCAGACTGAACAACAAGGCGCTTATTTAATCCCACAAAGTTATTATTCACAGTGGGGTATGACTTGAAATAAACAGAAGATCTTTCTATTTGATAAACAAAAGAAAGGGGGAATAGCAAAGGGACAGATAAAATTTGACATAACCTCGAAGATTCTGTTAGCAGCAGCAATCTCTATGATAGAGATATGATGGGGTTTGTGTAACAGATATTAACTAGTAACTGAAATAACAAGTTAGATGACAGAAACAAGGAAAAAGTTGGGCGATGAGAACAAAAGACCTGTATGAAAGACATGCTGTGCAGATAAGAAAACTCAGAAGAATTTATATGTCATTTGGACATGAAGATCTAAAAAGAGGTCAGAGTCATAAAGATACTTGGATTACAGGTCTGACCGACAGAATAGGAGCATGGCCCACAGCCACTGCTAACACATTAATAAGAACCATCTGAAAGCAGACACTAGTAAGAGCTCTCTCAAGCTTGGCAAGTGTGAACTAGAGATAGACATCTACGTGATGCCAAGGAGAGAGAAAGGCTGAGGCCCTCAGTGATGTAGAGAAAAGTCTGGTACTTGAATTCATATGTCTGGTGAAATTGCAGAGATAAGGTTGGAGGGAGAAGAAGCGGATTAATAAACAAAGCCCATTATGACAATGAGAAAGTGAGAAAGGAACAACAAGACACTCAAGAAACAATCAAGAGTGAGGACTTAAGTGAAGTGTAGATAAACAAAAGTAAAACTGAAGATCAGTGTCAAATAGGTCAAAAGCAGCTCACATCCAGGAATATATGGGCATGGTACTTCCCTGTCCAGTTCAGAACCAGAAGCACCTAGAGAAAGAGTCTCCAGCTGACTAAAGTAGAAGAAAGCTAAACTGAAGAAGAAATCCAGACACAATTTATCAGCACAATCAAAAAGTCTCCAGAAAAAAGGAAAATAAAGCAGAAGCTTGATGCAAACTAGGTCAACATCTTTTATTTTTTATGACAGGAGAGAGTAACACATATTCGTACTGTGAATGAGAGTAACAATAAGCACGTTGTATTCGATGTGTCTTCAACAGGCATAACACGTTTAAATTCCTTCAACGGTGCTGAGATCAGAGCTTCTGCCTGCAGACACATAAACCCTGCGGAGATACCCGTGTGAAATGTTAACCCTAAGTGTGACTGGCATGTAGCATAGATCATCCTTCTGCACTTAAACTCCCAATCTTCAGAGTGAATTCATGCTACTCCACCAAAGGAATCCTCGGAACACCCCTTTCGGGGGGGGGGGGTTCTTTTGCAATGTATTTATTCGGTACTTTGGTGCTTGGGTTTGGGTTTGTTTTTTTTCCCATGCTTGTTTTGCATCTGGAAAATGTGTTTGAACAGGCAAGTCTTCAAGCAGAAACAGCTTCCCAATTAAACTTATCACACAGAGAATTAAAAGCTTAAAGCAAAGCTTTGGCATTTTACCTTGTGTTTTTTGGTTGCTTGTGGCGTAAATCCTCCTTACCAAAGTAACGTTCTAAAACAGAACGCTATTAGCAGTGGTATTCAATTAGATGCTAACAAACAGAAGAAACTGAAGGTGGAGAAGTCTAACCTGACCATGTCTTGTATCTACAAGATTGCTCAGTCCATCCTCTGTTACACATTCTGCTGCAAACATATTATGAAACATCTACCCATAGAAAACAGAACTGAACTGAAACTACCTCTTATTATAGAAAGCTGCCAAATGTAACTGAAAGCAATTTGCCTTCTCACTGTCTCCAAACTGTTTAGTTATCAAAGCTACACATATTTAAGAAAACACCTCCTTATGCTTTATAATGTAACGTGCTTTTCAGTTAACATACCCCAAAGGCCTGTGTCAGTGATTTTCTATGCTGATTTAGCTACTGGATCTATTTCATACTACCCCACTATTTGATCCACCCCTTCCAGCACCACTTCTCAGTGCTCAGCACTTAGCAGTGGCCTAACCCCTACTCTATGGTGGGTGTTGAAGCCAGTCGATAGCATTCATCTCATTGAGATAAGGTAGGCTTAGAAACACAGGGCCCAAACGCCATCCCCATTCCCCACAGCATGCCTCCGGGATGCTGGGGATCCAACAACTGTTTCAGCCCAGCAGTGTGCTTCAGAACCCAATGGACATGCACAGCGCGGGCACACCCGAATTCCTCCAGCAGTCTAACGGGCCGGAGCTGCTTTATTTGGGACTGAAAGCAGCTCTTGTAACTGCTCCCCAAAAGCCTCGCAGCCTGATCCTGAATATCGAGATTACAACTGGGGTATCAAAGAGAAGTATAGGGCATTTACGCAAAACACACTTTACATTAGAAGTACCCTCACAAGTGCACAGAGAGGAAAACGCAAATAAAGGCCAAGAAGCTCGTAGAAGAGCCTTAGAATAAAAAGTTTACACATCACCAAGGCAGACTGCTGCCAGATTTCATGCCGTTCTGGATCTAAGCGTTACTAATATCGCTGCAAAGAGAATTTCGCCCAGTTGCTACAGCCTACACTGTGTTCCTCCCCCCATAACCACTCTTCTAACAACTCCCTACTGCACAGCTGGGGAAAATCTAACCAAACGACGCTGCAGGAGGAAGCCCGGAGATGCTGGTCAGCCAGCCTCTGCGGTTTAACTTAAAAACGCCCATTAGCTCTGATAACCCCAAGCACCAGCAGAGTAAAGCGGTAAATAGCTGCACGGTTTGTCAGGAGTCATTGGGAGGGCGGTTAAACCCCTCTCAGGACAGAGGTGCGCCGCTGCCATGTGCGGTAAGGGCTCGGACAATTAATTACTACCGATTACAGCTGGGAGCCATAAAGCCAGCGTGACCGAACAGACCGGCGCCGCGCTGCTCCGGAGCACATTAAGCAGTCTCTACAGATGGGACGCATTGGGCGCAAACGCCTCAGCAGTGCCCTGGGGCCAGCTCCGGGCTGTTCCACCACAGGACCCTGTGCCCCCGGCGGGCGCTCGGCGCGCTCCGTGCAGGCCGAGGTGCGGGTTTAAGATGGCAGTCACCCGCTGCCCGCAGGCAACGGCGGGCGGCTGCGGAGCGCGGGTGCTTCCCGGCAGCTCCCCCGCGCCTCCCGCCGTTACCTGGGCAGCCCCAGACACCGCAGCCCCTCGCCGGGGACATCAGCCGGCAGCGCGGGAGAGCTGCGAACCCCCGCGGTAGCGGAGCGGCCCGGCTGCTCCCCACAGCGCGGCCGGGCCTCAGTGGGCTCTCTGAGGTAACTGCACCCTCCCCACCGACCGCGGCCCCCTCAGGGTGACGGCGGCGCCCGGACCAGCGCGGTGCCCGGCCCAGAGGCAGCCCCGCAGCGCGGAGGACGGGACGGGGCTGCCCCTGCCGCGATACCGCCGCGTCCCGCCCGTCAGCGCCGGCGGGGCGATGCTCGCTCCCCTCAGCGGCCGGAGCGGGGGACGCGCTCGGGGAGGGCAGCGGGGCCGCACCCGCGGGGCACCTGTCCCCTTCACTCCCGCCTCCAACGTCCCACCGGCGGCCGGGCTCGGCTCCGCGGGTCACTCACCAGGGTGCTCCCGGCCGGACGGCGAGCAGCTGCGGCAGCGTGCCTTGGGCGGGCGGAGCGGGGCGCAGCGCAGCGGGCTGGAGAGCTGGTTGTTTACTGCCGGGCCAGGGCCGGGGCCCCGGCGGCGAGGCGGAGCAGGCGCGGCGAGCCCCGGCGCCGCTCGTTGCACGGGCCCGGGGAGGAATCCCAGGAATGATGGAATTCTCCTCCTAGCAGGTGGGGAGAGCGCAGCGGCCCCATTGGCTGGGCCCGGCTATGAGGTCAGCATAATTAGGGTAATGAGCCGCTGACATCAGAGCCTCGCAGGTAGGGAGAGCGCGGCGCGGGCAGCCGGCAGGAAGCGGGACCGCGGCAGCCAGGCCCCGCCCGGGAGCCGGAGGAGGAGCAGCGGCAGTGCCCGCCCCGGCGGGGCTGGCGCGGCCCCGGGCGCTGAGCAGGGCGGGCTCCGTGCTGGCTGCCGGGGGTCAGAGCGACGAGGAGATGGAGCGTGTTGTGTTTGCTTTGGGTTGTGATTGCTTTAACCTGCTTGAGGGGAGATTGAGATGAGCTCTTAGCCAGGAGCTCTTCCCTGTGAGGGTGCTGAGGCGCTGGCACAGGGTGCCCAGAGAAGCTGTGGCTGCCCCATCCCTGGCAGTGTTCAAGGCCAGGTTGGACACAGCAGCTTGGAGGAGCCTGCTCTAGTGGAAGGTGTCCCTGCCCATGGCAGGGTACTGGAGCTGCATAAACTTCTAGGTCTCTTCCAACCCAAACCAGTCCGGGATTCTCAGTGTTTGTTATTTTCAAGACTCCGGCAGTTCAGGAGCACATCTTGCTAACACACTTTGCCTGTTTGAGTAATTTCATGACATTAAACCATCTGACAGCTTGCACATACGAATGAGCCCCTTTCAGAAGGATGACAAGCCAGCCAGGGGCCCATCACAAAGCCCTGTAGGGTTGCAGGTTTGTGGTGGAATCCAAGAAGTGCACAGGGCAACAAAAATACAAGGAGTTGCAGTAGAATTCTGCTCATGGTGTTTCTCCTATTCAACTCCTCCTCCTTTCAATGCAATAAACATATAAGCTACCATAATAAATGCACAGGTATATAAATGGCAGCACAACTGTCTGTTCTCTCAGGGGAAAAATGTACCAAGACTCGGTAAGGTTTATTTTAGATCCCAAAACTTCCATTTCCATATGAAATAGTGGAGGGAGTTCCCACCTTTGCCCAGAGGTGCAGCCAAGCAGCATGGGAGGCAGTCAGGAAGGGAATGGGAATAAGGCCATCAAAGGTTCGGATTCCACAGAGCGTCTGTGCTGTCCAGTTCCAACTTCAAAACCTATCAAAACCATGCAAGATTAACTGATACAGAAGTATTTTCACATCCTTGCAAGGACAGGTCATGAGATCTCAGGGCTGTCAAATGCTCGCCAAAAGTGCATTCCAAACACTAAATGAAATCCAGATTTAGACTCAACACACACAGTATATGGAATAGAAAGATTTCAGTTGCTAAAAAGCTGAAAGGCACATAGTCTAATAACAGCCATAAACAGTCTTTCATGCATTTCTTAAACTCTTCATTTATGACATTTATAAATAGTACCATATTCTTCTTTTCTTAAAGTTGACACTGTATTCACAGACTACTAGAAAATATTTTCATTACCAGCAAGCAGAACAGGAGTTTTATAACCTAATATTTGAAAAAATAGTAGTCAAAATAATAATGTAAAAAGACATTTTTGAAATAAATTCTTGAAAATGAGAAAAAAAAAAAAATAAAGCCCAGACAAGAAAAATACTGTGAAATATGGAAAACCAAACCACAGGCACTGAGAAAAGATCTGAAGTAGACATTGGTACGTATCAGACAATGAGTTGCTGCAAACTAATTGCAAACCTTTTTAATGCATATCCTCAAGAAAAAAGCATGCCACTCCTGTTTGTAAGTGCTGGAAGGGAAGAGGTAGGAAGAGTTTCTTTGTTTAAAGAGACAGAGCTCCTGGGACAAGGAGGAGCTTGAAAAAGGAGCGGTCAAAACAGCTTTTGATCCTTTGGATATGCTACAGCAGCTCCCAGGCAATGTTTTGGAGCAGGATATTTATTAAACAGCTGAAGAGTCTAAGGGAACATCGGCTTTCGGGGAACAGAGACCCTGTGCATTCCCATAGGAACCCCTCCGGCATGGACAGACCGCTCCACTGCAGTTAGGTGGAATGCTTGTTAACACAAGACATAACAAAGTGCAAGCTGTCAGATGTTGGAAATCTTTGAGAACAACTCTTACCAGCTAACACGCCATGAGAAACACTTGCTGAAGCTGCTGAACTCAGCACATGCTAATGCTCAAAAGGCAAACTCACAAATTAGCAAAGCAAACCCAATCTTGTTTGATGAACTGTATTTTGGTTTGCCTTGGTATTAAAATTTGTTTTTCATTCTGCATTTACCTTGTAACTGAATGATATCAAAGGCTCTTCGCTGACTAAGATACCAGTGAAACCATACTTTGCTGAAACACAAACTGACCCAGATAGTTGAGCGTTTGTACCTGAACTAGAACACAAGCGTTTCATCCCAAGCCCAGGCAACCAGGCAGAGCACCAAAGGTCCAACTCAAATCCTGGCCATACTCCAGTTGCCACTCCTGCTCCATATGCTTTCATCACCGAGAAATGACATTGTCTATGGAGTCCAGCCAAGGCAACAGAAGAAGGAACCACTGTGTGAGGGAGCCAGGACTGAGTGACCACATCTGTCTGTGCTAGCACCAGCAGTGGCCCCTGGTTCTCTGCTGTGGAGGATGCTCAGCGAGCAAGGATTTCCTACCCCAAGTCTGTGTGACAGCCCACATCCCCTGGGCCCACTGAACATTGCAGAACAACATGTCAGCGCAGCTCCACAGAAAGCCACCAAGACTTCACAAGCAACAAAAGCTGCTAGGTCATTTCTGGGTATATTTTGAGTCATTTCTTTGAACAGTTACCACTGTTTCACAACTTGTTTAAAGATTATTATTTTCAATATAGAGGAGGGGAAAAAAAAGGTATTATATCAAGTGCAGTTGCAGTCTGTAGGGTGATCTGATAGCCTAGTTCTACAGACCCCGCTCAACCATTGATCTTGTAATTATTATAGAAATGAAGCCTGACATCTGTTCCATGTCCAACTAAGAAAATAAAGTATTTCCACTATAACAACAGCTGGTTAAACATGCCTTGGGCAAGCGCCTCCCTACACATGGGCCACAGCAGCCATAGGCCTCATATTCAGCATTAACTAGACATGGATCTCCTTGTGGAAAGAGACTCACACGTGCTTTGTTGAACTATTTTCAAGTGATTTCAGCTTGTAAGACTAGCAGCAGGGGGCACGCGTTGTGTCCATCAACAGGACAAGTGTACAGCTACAAAGAGATGGGTCCTTTTTCTTTAGGTGCCCATCTGAGGAAGTAATGTGCCAGCTGGCGCTCACTGCGTGTGAGAGAGGAATTTATCACAGTTCCTCCAGTTTCTCACTGCAACCTCATTTCTGCTTTTCTAACAGCAACACAGATACTTGCGTTACAACACAAAGGAACGCACAAAGTTACCTTTAGTCTGAAGAGAAGCCCAAGACGCACTGAACTCCACTCACAGGTGATTAAGTCTGTGCCCAAAGCAAAAACTTTTCCCAAAACACCATTACTTGTCACAGGCTTCATATAACGACATTGCTTCAATTACAACTCATATCTCTATCTATCCACATCTTCTTTTACCAAAATAGGTTGCATATACACCAAATGACAGCAGCTTTTAAAATCCTGTATCAAAACACATTTTATCATAAAAACTACATAGCCTCCCAAGCAAACATCTTTTCTTCAGTGTTAACCCTGCTGAACCCTGAAACTCAAACTCTTCCCTATAAAAAGCTGGATTCATTTGCACGGCACCTCAAAGCTACCTTATATAAAAACACAGCCGAATTCACATCGCTGGCATATAAGGTTTAAAAAGACATTTTACATTTTTTTGAAGATAGTTTATTATTTCATTAGACCACAATGTGTTAAACTGCAGTAATTCCAGACAGACAAGTTGATCCAAACTGTAAGCTGATGGAGATGGTTATTTATTACCTGCTTCAAGACAAAGCTTGCCCTCTTCATAATTGTCTGCCCCATCATCCAAAGGAAGATTAAAAGAGACAGGGTAATTTCAGTTGGAGCAGGGTCATAACAGCAGCATAATCTTCAAGCAAACAATGAGATACTTTCAGAGTCAAACAGAAATATGAACACCACTAACTCTGTTCTTTCAGAACATTTAACCACAGGTACTTTTTGCTCACTTTGTTCCAGAGAAGAGGAAGATTCCACCCTGTGGAGGTTCCCAGAAGATGAAGACGGACAAGATAGCTGAGCAAAAAAACAAAAGGATAAAAGGAGCATCAGATTAACAAATGAAAAGCCCCCTTTGGCCATAACCCGCTGGCTTTCATTTGTTACAGTTTTGTTAAACACCGATCAAATAACCACAACTGGTTCACAGCAAAACTCCAAATAACAAACTCAGTGTAAAAGAAAGGTCAGTCTAATCAGTGATGCACAGATGTAGGTAAATATTGAGTATTCTATTCATTATCCACTTTTCTCCTGATTCTGCCCATCTTCTTGTGCAGTAAATGCACACACCCTAGATTTAACTCCCTACTAGGTTTGTATCCTAACTTTCACATAGAACAAAAGAAACTCGTGCAACTGGGATCATTAAAATCATGAACAGGTTGCAGTTCATGGTTAGACGTGCAATTCTTTTCAGAGTTTCCGTCGTAACTCACTGTAAGCTACATAATTTACATACATTTCAAGGCTGTAAGAAAAGGTTATTTAGTCACCAGAATTCTTCTAAACCAAAGATACCAGCAGTGGGTTGCTGGACAAGAATAACGTGCCTGTTTAAAGGAACTGGACACCAGAAGGCTGTCTAAAGCCCTTTTGAATATCCCAACCTGTCAGGTCAAAGATGCATCAGGGAATCTCACCGGAAGAATCCAGTTTAGCCACATTTGTTGGATGAGACTATACTGTTTCTATGATGTGCCAACTTTATAGCTCTTACAGTCTGATATTAGGAATTAGTGAGGACTTCAAGTTCTTACTGACTAATAACTTCTAGACTAAGGTCAGTTACCTCACCAGAACAAGCTGGTGTCTCTGCAGGTCTCCAGATGTGCCCTTCATCTCCAGATGTGCCCTGTGATTTCAGAAGGGCTTGCAGAAGGCTGCAGGTGACCCCAGCACAGCCTCACTGCTGCAGTCCTTGCCTTTACAGGGGACAGGAACTACGCCACCACTTCGGCAGCTGCGCTAATCCAAGTGGAACATCAGCCAGCCATCAGATCAGTTCAGTCATGAAATCAGGAGGGTAGAAGGGTCTGGGGTTCTGGGAGGTTTTCTATTGTTTTTAATACAAACAACACAATTTCAGTTTTATGTTGGAAAAAGAATCCCACTGAAATCCCACTGAAATTAGTCACAAATAAACTAGAGAAGGAATAGAGGAGGCACATCCTGAACAAAAAGTAAAGCAGAAGAAAGCAGATGCTTTACTTTAAAAGCACCTATAAAAGTACAACCTTTAAATATAATCCATTTTAAAATGTCGTAAGAACTTAGAGCACAGTGATGTAGTTTCATTGTCGACTGCTGTCTGCACAAACTCACTTTCAAACTGTCAAATTGCTACTGACTCAGTCAATTACTTAACAAAAAGCAGGGTCAGAGTAGAGCAGTGTGCAGAGTGTGCACAGCCTCATCGTTTAGGCTCTATGCCCCATTACCAGACTCGGGAGGCAAGGAGGAAACAAAAAGAAGAAAAAAAAAAGATTGGCTAGGTTTTGTTGTGAAAATCATTTGGATTTAAAGAGTCTTACACCAGCCTGCAATGCCAAAGATCTGCGACAGCACCGGGAGACAGACATTGGCAGGCTGCTCCCTATCAGCTCTTCCCCCTCCCGCACCACTGCTTGGAGCATTCTAAGAAGCTGCAAACTTCTTGGCTCTCACTGTTGTCTTGAGCAGGGAGTGAGTCAGACATTTCATCACTGCCTAAGAGCAACACGACTTGAAGATGGCAACACTGCAAGAAAAAACCAAACCCACAAACAGACCCAAGAAACACTGCCCCCTTCCCATGCTGCACATCTAATTTTAACACAGGAGCTTTGGAGAAACCTTGGCAGCAGGCAGAGATTAAAAAAAGTAATCCATGGTGTGGGAACAGAAGCTTTCAAATTTACCAAGTGCACCACAGAGCTAAAGAGCTTCCATGCACGAGAAGTCGGACAAATGAGTTTAATAAAGCCAAAATGAGATATCTAACCAAACTCTTTACTTAGCTTGGTTAACTGAGTAGGGGAGGTATCTTAAACATCAGGCTGAAGTCTTTCAAGGAAGGCCTCTAGGTACAACCAAGGCAAGTGAAGGAACCAAAAGCCAACAGAAGTATGATAACTTTTTAAATTATCTTTATCTCTTAAAGACATCCCCTTCTGGCTGCAAACTGCTCACAATCCAGTTCTACTCCAGTTTAAAACTAGGAAAAGTCCTCTATAGCCATTACACTGGCGTGAAGTTTCAGGCAGGTCAGAATATTGGCCTTCGCAGCTGCATGACTTTCACTTTCTCAGAAACAGTATGTGCATAACTGTCAAAGCAGCCATCCACCGTTAATGAACAGCCTTGGGCAGAAGGCTGGATTCTGAAGGTTGAAATGACATGTACGTTCTGAGACTAAAGACGCAACTGAAATATTGGGCAGGTTTCATGACCAATTCTGGGATGTGTAGTCTGAAGCTTCCTGTTCCTGTACTAAAACCTAATCAACTTCTTGACATGTGTGACTTAACAAGTTTGAGTATGAGGTTAAAACATGCAAGAGGAAGAGACTCCCTAAAGTGGTCATTAAATTCAGGACCAGTTAACAACTGCACTGTAGATTTTCATCTAGAAAACCAAGTGAATAAGGTCACTACAAAATTGTACGAAAGTACAGTATCGAAAGTGACAGGGCAGCTGTTTACTCAAAAATATACTTGAAAATAGCTTTACAAAGGTAACAGCTGTTCTTCCCGCAGTAGAGAATACAAAGAAAACTCATTTTCCACACACTCAGACTATGTGGCCAGCAGAAGTGAATTTGAAAATGAAGACTGCTTTGTCCTCTGTCAACACCTTACCCATGAAAAACTATCACCCACACTGGCCTGACATTCTGACCTGCAAAGCATATTTCAATTTCAATTCTATTTTTAAAGTAATTGCTGGGAAAAGGCATGAGTCACCACCCTGCTTGGGTCCCCCTCGACTGGACAGGCACCAAGGGCTATGTTTACTCTACAGTTTCCCAAGCCAGAACAGGCTCTAGCATTACCACCTCCATGGGTTTAAAGAGCATGGACCCTACAGTTCAGTTCCCTAAGCCACCCAGCAACACTGGCCTCTAGCTCCACCCTTCTCTTCCCAATTTGGCAAAGGTGTTTGTTGCAAATGTCAGGAAGCTGTGGGATACTGTAAAGTCCAGCTCTCCAACAGAAAGGGATCGCACTTTTTCAGCCAAACCTGGAGGCACCTCACTTATGATAAGGTTGCAGCTGTTGCTCTCCATCTGTTCATCAAATTCACTGACACTGAAGGTCAACCAAATCTAAAGAGAAACCTTACTGAAGCATAGGTGAGAAACAGCCTCTACATTTGAAACAGTCTGCTGCATTCAATGGAGCTGATATTGAAGGGTCACATAGCAGCCATCTGGAGGAACTCAATGCTCAAATACTTGGAAAAAGGGGAAATGAGCAAGTGATAAGGAACACACCTTACACATGTTGACAGAGGAAGTCAGCATCCTGGGTGGTAGTTTTACGCACTCCCCAGATCATAAGTTTAGCAGCAGCCAAATGGGCTGCTCACAATGGTAGGAGAGTTAATAAAGGGACGCAATACTGAGATTAGACTGTAAAGAGAAGTGGAAACCAGAATCTGTGGTTATGTATCCAGTCAAACCTTGATTTCCCATTCATCCTGTGTCACCTGGTTTATTCCCTCTGAAGTATGAGATGAGTTACATACTCCACTGGCACTATTGCCCTCAGAGCCAGCAAGGCCCATGCTGCTGACTCACCTACGGAAATCCTTAGTAGTCTGATTGGGTCCAGGCTCTTCATTACAAAGAATCCTTTTAAGACATCAAGAAATAAATCATCTACCTGGTTGCCTTTAATGAAAGCACTGTTACGCAGGAAAAAAGGGGATGGAGCATGAAACAATATCCATGGTGGAACAGCCGAACCAGGAAAGAGGAATGTCTGAAGAACAGAATGAAAGACTTGAGAGTTAAGAAGAGAAACAATAAAACAAAGCAGTATGGAAATGAAGCAGGAAGGCATAAACAGGAAAAGTACAAACGGAATGAAAAGTTGAAGTGACTATTTGTTGTGAAAAGGACAAACACACCTCATTACAACAAAGAGTTGGTAACATATTCCCATGTACTAACTTCCCCTGCAACAATCCCTAGTTGTTTTAGTGGACTCCAGCTGTATGACCATAAGAAATCCTTTCCACATAGTGCCAAGGAACTTCAAAAGCAACTAACAAGTCTGAAATCAATCTCTCGTCTATTAAAAGTTTTACATAGCAAAACGTTGTAACAACTGCATGAAGTATTTTAGGTTAACAATAGAGAGGAGTTCAGACCATAAGCTGCTCCAGGCCATGATTCACTCATGGCGCCCTGCCAGAAAAATAAATACATTCAAGACCAATGGCCTCCAGGGGAAAGGTAGGCCACTCTTTAAAAGGCACAGAGATAAATGATTTACAGAACACAGTTTAAGATTTCAGCCTATATGGACGATGAGGAAGGACTTTCTTACGTCTCACAAAAGATTTACTGTGCGGACTTGAATGTTGGCAGCGTGTCAACAGATGGAGCAAACTAGGAACTATTAAACTGGGATTTGCAAAACTCTCTCCAAAGAGCAAGAAATGACCCATGATATTGCTATATACAAAGCAAGTTCATAAAGCCAAATCAAGATATGCAATGGGTATTTCAGCCACGCAAGACAGACATGGCCAGTTCAGGTTACAAACTGTACAGTAACACCTGCAATGGGAAGGACCGGTCCACGGGCAGCATGACAGGCAGTTTAAAGGCTGGGAGGCTTTGACGCCATGCAGCATCTGCTGCACATAAAAATGTTTAATTAGCTGCTAAACAGCAAGCAGTACAGTCCTGGGTTTCCTACAGGAACATTATTTCTTGAACAAATGCCCTTGCTTAGCTTGCAAGGTTCAGAATGAAGACAACTGTTTCACTATGGGAGCCGAGGCCAACTCATTCTCACACATCAGATTGACTTGTAATTGACTTCTAATGTTCTGAACCACCATTTCAGTAGCAGGCACCTTCTGAAACACCAAAACCACTTCTAAATGTGTCTTACTTTAATATTCAGAACATGAACTGCATTGCTAATGGCTCTGAAATGAAAGCTGCTCTTTCAAACGCTTCTCTAGAGTTACAACTGCATTTCATCATTTAAAGAAATTCTACATGTAACTACTGCTCATCCCCAAACTTAGCAGTGAGGAACGGCAGAGGAGAAACACCTAGCCCCTCAGGATGTGAGATGTCCCCATAGGATATTCTGTTTGAAGCTCCGGTACACAGACATCCCCCAGGTACTCTGAATAAAAGGGAAAACAGCCACAACTTCAGGGTAGCAAGTACGAACCACCAAAGGGAACAAGCTGTTAGCATCCAGCCTTCACTTACGCTGCAGCCACATCCCAGGAGGGGCTCAGCAGTGCCCAACCATACTGAGACATCACACTATTCTATCTTCTTTTTTAACTTCTGTAGATTCAAGCCCAAGCTATATATTGCCATTACTCTCAAAAGGGCATCACAGACCTATTCGGTAACAGTAGTAACGTATGCGTTTTAAGTCGAGCATGTGACTAAATGCTCTGTTAGTAAGAATTCTCAAGCAGATGTTGGGCAGTCTTATGACACATGATCTCTCTCAACCGGTGCTTGAAGCAGTTATAATTTATGAGCCAGTGGTTTCACATCCTGGGGTGCTGTTATTGAACCAGATTTAAGAAGCCCCATCCTTGCCTTTTTGTTATAAAAAGCACAGGTTGGTCAGGATGGTTTTGTTCAATGCTGTTCTTTCCCAGTAAGGCTCATTATGTAAAACTCCACTTAGCTGCACTATTACGGGAGGAGGGGATTAGCTTCTTTAAAGGCAAGAGGGTCTAGTTTTGCCACAAAAATGTAATTCATTTGGTCATATTGCTTACTCTATGGATAAGTTTTTGCTCCATCTGTGCACCACAGATGTCCTATTTTCTTTCAGCTTGTACATTTCCATGCAGCACCCAGGAAACTCTGCATCCTTGAGGAATTCTGGGAATTACAAAAATGCAATAGTTACATTTTCATTTACAGACATCAAGAAAAGAGAAATGAGGCAAAACTTGGAGTGAGATTTCGATTGTTAGCCTTCATTGTCTGCTAAATGCATTCAGAACATGGAACAGATTCCCAACAATCCAGTGGGCAGCAACGGGTATTTTTTAACAAGCAACTGTATTTTTTCTGCTGACAGGATTCATTTTCCAGAATTCACACACGCAGAAAAATACAGCTTCACTAAGAGTGATCTCACTGACTCTGTCGTGGATGAATCCTCCCCAGCAGAGAGCATCCCCTCCATCAGATGGAATTCAGGCCCACTTAGACTGTTTCTCACACAGCCTTAAAAGAAAATAAACACAAGTACAAAAGAAAGCCCAGAACATACAAAATTCAGTTACATTAAGAATAAATAAACCATTCTGCTAACTCTTCATGCAGAGGGTTATTTCTGAAATGGTCTTGTTTCCTACAAGGAGATGGGACATGATGTGCTCTCAATTTCAGTTTCCAAATTTTCTTGTATCCCAAAGACTTTCACAGCTCCAAACAATACAGTGGACCCCACTGAGACTTTACTAACACCAAATTATTGGTGTTAAAAACAAACACTCAGTCTTTTGTCCATGCTCCTGCCCGTATGCAGTTTCCCCTACAATGTACTTCATTTGGGACAGAAAACACAAGCTGTTACCTCGTCAGATGACTCAAGCAGGCTGTTCTGCCAGCACTGCACTTCTTACCTGGGAACTATTTCATTCAGAAGGTCATGACTCCATCGTGAGTCTTTCCTTGTGTTGCTCATTTGCATCTGTTGGGGTCTGTTTCTACCACTGGGATCAGTATTCTCTGTTGTTATGAGTTTTCCATGGAGCACACCTAAGTAAGTCAACATCTGATTTCAGATTTCTTTTTACTAGAGGTTATACTGAAATGTACAAAATGGTATGCTATTTCGAGTCTTCACTACATATGCAGTTAATTTTAAGGTGGATAGGGTATATTTTTGTATAACAGACTTCTAAACTATCCAGCCAAAACCCAAGGTTAATTTAATTTAAGCAGTGGCTTAAATTCACTAGCTCCATTTCTTATAATAGAAACTTTTCAAGTTGGGGATTTTGGCCTCTTTACTGACAGAGAATGTTAGTGCTGTACATACAAACACTCTCTAGTTGAAGTCACCTCTTATGCAGAATATGCCATCATAATAAGGATAATCAGCCTCCTACTATCAGAAAAAAGGCATTTGAGGGGATTTGTCTTACAAATTCTAGATCTACCATCAACAGATAATGCAACATATTAGGAATCTCCTGTGACCTTAGAAAGTTCCTATTGAAGAGCAACAGTATTTCCCAAGAAAGTAAAAAAATGAGAGTAAAAGGGACACATTTCCTGACTCTGGATTTGAATTTTGCTGCTTGAAACTCAAAGAGTTAAAAAATGATATTTAAAAGGTCCCCTGTGATTGCAGGAAGCCTGACTCATGTTACACACAGTAATGTATTTGCTGTCTTCTTGCTTAAATTTAGGCTTTGAACTGCTCCCTGGAAATCATTAGCAGGCAATTTTATTCCAATATTTTCTTTTAACAGTGAGATCACTCAACCAAATGCAGCTTGAGAGATGGCCCTGTGGATCACAGAATACACCACAAATAAAGAGATGCTGGTCAGGAGCGATATATTTTATTTCCATCTTTTACCTTTCAATGATTTTTATCATTGACACTCTCGCAAGGAAAATGTTCTCTCCCTTTATTTTATTGAGAAAAACGTACAAAATCCACAAGCCCACCCAATTCAGTGCAAAAAATATTCTATTTACAAGAGATGCACCAGATCTGTTGTGTCAGCACACCAATACTGCCTGAAATGTCCACTCTTTAATGGCATGTTTAATGTGTTATGTACAAATCCAATTGTCTTTAGTTTAGCTAACTGAATTAAGTAAGGGAGAACAAATGTTATCTTTGTGGACCGTACTTTCAGGAAAACAAGAATAAGGAATCGATTAAATAATAGGTACTGTTGTTCATAAACTTTAAAGGACTCAATCTTCTGCCAAACAACATTTCATTACAACATTCATGTGCCAAACACATTTCATTAATCCGCTTAAGTAGTTCCCGAAGGTCAATGAGAATATCACTTTCCTTCTAATGAGGACACTTCTGGCAATGCTTAGCCATGAACCGGGCAGTTGTCCTCTCAGCCTCATGAAAGGAACATCCAATTTTAATGAAAGGATCCGATACGTGACAAGCCTCCCATTTCAAACACTCCTTCTCACACTGAAAGTCATGGTCAAGGGTTTTTAGATTCAGCATGTCACACATCTGAGAAAACCCTGACTTCTGCTGACGTCCACCCTGCAGAAGCGCCCAGTGAACATCCTCAGAAGAATTCTAATGGTGAACCTGTACATGAAGAAATAATGTGGTTTAAGAGGACAGTTTCCTATCTACTTACAACCCAATGGACTCCGGCTCCACGAGTCCCTGGCAGAACTAAAACTGGGACAGTGAATACTTTGAAAGAGCCTGAGGGTACCTTGGACAATAAAGCTAGCAATGCATAGAAAAGGAGTGGCTTTGGGTTGGAATTCGTAAGTACAATCTGATTTCTGAAAATCCAAGCTGCAGTGTACAGGGAAATTCATCGCAGTATTTACAGAGTACAATTCCTTTGCCCTATCACCATGGAACCTTCCCCCGCTAACAAAAGTCCTCTTTCAGTAGTAAAATTGAGCATGTAAATTATTCAAACAGACTTCTTAAATACACCTTCATCTTCTCAAATAGACAAAGCAACATCTGCAAAGTATTCAGTGAAAAGGTACCATTTATTTACCCATACACGGTATGTCAAGACTCAAGATGTCTTCCTTAACCATCCCTTTGTCATTTTATATAATTTCTTCATACTGTAAGTTACAGATTTCTTTACCCCTAAAAAACAGAACACAAGAAAGAGACGTAAGATTGTAATAAGATTGCAATAAGATTGCCAAAAATAAGGTTCTTACTACCTTAAGTATTTCCTAGAAGAATGACAGCCTAATCCATCAGGCAGACATGCAAATAAGCTTCTTGTCACATTCATAACGCTGAATAATGACACAGAAAAGTAGTTTTCATAGTACCAAGGCATGCAAAGTAGGGTGGGTTCATTCTGAAGGCCTGACAATGGTGCATACAAGCATGTTGTATAGACAATGACCAAGGTATAGCAAATGTAGAGGGTGATGATAAAACTCTTACATGCTAAACATACGCAGGGTTTTAAACTACCTCTGTCTGCTGCAGACCCTCACCAAACCAGTATGTGATGCTTGCCAAGCCCTTTCTGACCTACTGCTAGGTAGGTTGTCAGGCTGTACTCTCGCCTGGTGATGGACACCAGCAACCTGACAGACTATACTCCACTGCAGCACCCAAGCAGGACTATCCAGAGACATCCAGGCTGTTAAGTGTACAGGTTAATGAGCTGGCCGTGTCTGTGAGAACCACCTAGTTGTTGAAGCATCTTGGCTCTTAAGACAGAAGCCCACCACCAGATTCTGTAGATTAGATGAGACCTAATCAAGAACCACAGCCATGCTAAAGCTGTGCAGCCAAAATGTTATTGAAGGGATAAAGGGGAAGGAGAGAGAAGGGTGAACCAAGACAAAAGAGTCTTCTCAAGCAACACAAGCAAACTCCGCATGGCTGGTACACAGCAAGGTATATACTTCCAAATCCTACTTTGACAACTTCTGATAACCAGATTTCACTTAGCCTTGATTGATGCCATACATCAGGCACCTGACTGCCTTCTTGTAGAGCAATTCCACACAGAGTTGAGAAGTACCATGCTGATGCTCATCTTGATTAAATGTACCAATCCAGAGCATTGCTATGCAAAGGCTTGTGAGTTAAAAAAACATTGTCTTTTTCATAGGATATGTGCTGCTGACTGTTGAGGTGGAAATCAAATTGTTTCAACGAGCTGTGAAATACATTATAACCTGCTTGAAGATTTTCTTATTGCCTCATCCTAACTAACGGCAGCTGCCATTTCATAACCGAGAATAGCAGCACATCTGCAAGAGAACAAAACTGCCTAACTTGTGTAACAAAATGACATCTGTGTCCTAGGTAAAATTAGATAATATTGAAACGAGAATGGGTATGGAAAACCAGATTCATAAGGCATATAGACAGGTGAAGTGAAAGAGCCAAAAATAACAAGATGACAAACACCTGCAATTTGGCAATGCTGCCAGTATCAGTATAGCATGGATACCAGTGTGAATACCCTGCCACACGGATGTTGCCTGGACCACTTTTGATTCGAACTAACCTGCCTGTCACTCATTTACAATAAACCTCATGCGAAGCCAGAATAGCTGCCATGCTCTAGCACCACCCTGCAGTAGCCCACAAGTAGGGAGCTCTGGGTGAATATCACACTGTTACACCAGGCTTACAACGAAGGAAGGCATTTCTCAGTTTCAGTAAAGCTACACAAGGATTTTGCAGTAGTCACTGCCTCCAAGCTTTTACAAGCTGTAGAGAGAAAGCGGCCGAGGATGATTCCTACCCTTAAACACTGTCTGAAGTCCTACCAGAGATGAGCCTTCTCTTACAGACAGAGAGTAAAAAAAGATGGAGCCTTTTGCTGGGTTTAAGTCATTTGGTATCTGGAAACTTCAAATGCTGTTAGTCTTGGCATTTCAACAGGGCTCGGACATCCTAACCAGGGCAGCTACTTAGTTTTCTGTTGCTGTTGAGATGGCCAAAAATCGCACACACACATGTTTTCAGTGACTTAGTAGGAAGAAAAAATAGGTAGGTGCTTTGTTACTACAAACCACTACTTATATACCTTCTCTAGCACACACGTGTCTTTTTAGCCATTGGTTAATATTAGTTAGCAACGGCACATTATTGGATGACCCTTTACCGCATTACCTAAGTCCACTGTTTTGCCAAGTTCTTCCTTTGTAGCTAGTTACTCCTCTTATCTGACTCGCACCTCCAGATGCCTTTTACTTTCTCATTTGGATGCCTTCTGCTTTCCCACTCAGATACCTTTGGTGCCTCATTTCTCACGGATACACTTTAACATCTCCAAGACCAAGTTCTAACTTCATGCCTCCAGTCAGGGAATCCACGGGCCTGCCCTAGCCCCGCACCACAGTTTTCCTCCTTCCAGATCATTTCGATTAAAAAAATCACCCCAGAACACAAAACCAGAGTGACATTTCAGACTACAACAGTCTAATCACACCCTCACAGATACAAAACTGAAAAGGTAAGTTTCGAATGCCGCACAAACAGCTTTCATTTTGACACTTCCATGCACAGACTAAGAAGTATGCTTGACTATACTTACTGCAATCTTTCTTATACTTAATAGAACACTGTTTGCCTGACAAAACTTGCTAAAAGCGCAGAAAAGCGATTTAGCCACGAATCACAGTCTGACACCACAGAACACAAGGGAAGATCTTCTGAGCAAACAAGTAACTTCGACCCATGTTCAGCCATCTGCTGCGCTGGACATTTTATTGGGTAGGGAAGGGGAAAGGGTATGATAATATCTGATTTTGGAAAGACCTCAGAAAGTAATCCATTTAACACTAAATATTTTAAGTGAAAGATGCATTCAGCATCAGCAGTCTAGAGTCACAAGAAGTCAAATGAGTATGCAGCAATAAGAAGTGCATGCTCCATTTCTGAAGGAACAGGATGGATACCAAAAAGCCTATCATAACAAATATTCTGTACATAATCAGTTTTGCACTTCCATCTCTAATTGCAGTGTACTCAACTGTACTTTTTACAAGGAATCATCCATACATATACTTTTCAACATGTGCATCCCATATGTATGCTCAAACTTTCCGATATTTAATGGGTTTTTGCTAAAAGCAAGCACACTAATGAACTCACAATGGACTTTTCTTTATAGCATCTCAACTAACAAGTAAATAATCATGTACATTTTGAAGCATCTCACATATCTGCATTAAAATTGCACACGGTGCAAGAATTCCAGTTGCAGAATAAGGCCAGACTGAGCTCAGGCAGAGCACGTAAATGAGAAAAGTTGTTCCAATCTCCAAAGTTAAAACTATGTAAGCGTACAGCTTTGGAAACGACCATCCAGTCTCTTAGGTTCTATCCTTGCAGGATACAGCGCCTCACATGCTGGAGTTGCTTTGCCAGAACCAATGTTCTGCTGTTCCAATGAAGCCAGTGTACTGGAAGCACAGTATAGCATGTGGCAAATCAACAGTGAGACAGCTGATACAGCCCTGCAGGACTGTAATTAACTGTGCTGGCACTGCAGCCTGCAAGTCAGCTTGTTCTATCAGCTTGCCAACTTACCCTGCCTCTTGCAGCAGCTCCACATAAAGAGGCTTTTCTCCTCCATATTTTCCCCCTGCAGGGAGCACTCGCCTCAACTCCACCCACCAGAGCCTTATGTAATAAACGTTTACATTTCTGCCCTAGCACATCAGGCTACAAAGCAAAATACAGGTTTATACATACAGCTGGTTTCTTAAAGCAGCCCTCAGGGTGATGAGTCACATCTGTAGTAAAAGTTAATGGCTGCAATTATGGCGCAGTCTCAACATCTGAAGCAGTTGGACCACATGAAAATGTCTTTCTACTTCAGCTATGAATCTATGACTTGGTGGTTCCACCTCCCCTTTAGATTTTTCCACTATACGCTACAGAACAAAGACCTAATGCACATGGAATCAAGACCACAGCATTTCAGAGTAAACAGCAGTTGTATCTGGTTTTACTTAATGATCCATGTTTGGTTTTTTGGAAGTGTCAGTGTTGTAAGACATTAATTTGGCTATAAGTCCCCCACAGTTTCCCAACAGATATGCCTGGCTGTGATATTCTGTATTTCCTTTTGAAAAGAAAAACTAATGCATATACTGCTGAAGAACTGCCATGTGGAGGCAAACAGTTACATGCTGTCAGTGTTTCACGCACATGCAAACCTCTTAAACATTCACAGTGCAGTGGTATGCAGTCCTGCTCTGGCAGATGATGAAGACAGCAGCTACCACAAATCTACAGAATATTTGGTATGTAAAACTGCTCCTTATAGTTAAAAAAAGTTCCTTAAAGACACAGTATATTAACATCCCAATGCTAAGTAAACAAGTGTTATTCAGAGCAGCTACAAGCATTTGTTCTAACTTAACAGCATCCTGAACAATTCCTTCAACTGATGCTCAATTCATAGTATCTTATTTATAAGTAATCTTCAAGGTTGCAGCACTCCTCTAGGAAGACACAAAGAAGAAATCTAAGCTAAAGAAGTTCAACGTCTCCTTCAGAGGAGCTAAATATGAGAACTTCAGAGTTAGTTCCCAAAGACCAGGCAGACTCTGGCTATGTGGGAAAATAAATCAAGTGATGGTGCCATCCCTAATGGGAAACAGAGCAGCAATCCCACCACAGACTTGAAGAGATGCATAGGCACACTTTCAAAAACTAAATAGGGCATTTAACACAAACAAAAACACAGAGCTTGAGCTCAACTCTAAAACCACACTGGCAGAGAAAGATGAAAAAAGTTCTCCTAACTGGGTTGAAATTCTCTATTTTGCTTGTGCTCCTTGCCAGTGATGGTAATACACAGCATGCCACCTCAGCAATGAGCACTCCCCATTTAACATTTCATTTACTAAGAGGCTGTATGTTGGACTATCATGCTACAACCAGAGAGTAGGCATTGATAAAACAATCAGCCAAGGGAATCATTTTGTGTCCCCATTACATTTGAGAAAGAATGATGGCCATGCAATAAGAACTAATTCTTTTGAAAGCAGCCACGGGACAAAAGCATTTGTACAGTTACTAGGAATAGCATGAAAAAATAGAGCTTATTTAGTAGAGCCACTGATTTCACTAATATCTTTCATAATTCTCTTATTTTAGCAACTATTCTTTACAGCAGCACAGAAGGACAGAATCATAATACTTTTCCTGAAGTCTCTATTAGAAAGTGTGAAAATAAGTCTTAGGGGAACTGAACATCAGGCAAGAGGTGGTTAAAGAACGAAGACAGGAATGCAGCATCCTTAGGGATTACATTTAAAATTCAGCACTTTCCTACAAAACACACTCCTTGCATGAGTCAATCAAACACTTTCAGTGCAGGAACCACAACGTTTTGTCTGGGTACATGTGTATCGATATGAATAGGAGCTGATCAGAGCCCCAGGAAATGGCAAAGCGTGGCGCTCAGCATTAATGCCTGCCCTCTAGTGACCAAGCTTTACATTAGGAAACTGAGACTGGGAAAAAAACATCACCAGAAGATACAGTGAGGTTTAACACAAACTCATTCAGAAATGTTTGGAGAAAAACAGTAAAAAAAATCCCCACAAACAACACGGAAAAAGCTTCTACCAAGCCCTAACGCCATGGAAACCCATCCCTCCTCCATCCCACGGATGATCACACCAACACACACTGGATAAACACTGAGGTCACTTACCTGGTCAGTTAAATTTTATTTCTTCCTTGATGTGCACTACAATGTAGGGATTTTGATTACAAAAGCCCTATTCCTGTGCTTCCATCCACCTCCAGCAAGTGAAGCAGGGGCAGCTCTAGCGAGGCCTACACACAGGCCTGTTGGGAAGCAGGGCTGTTCCTGCACTAGCAGGGGAGGCAACGCTCACCCTGGGTGCAGTGCACATGTCACAGACACTCCTGGTCCATCTGAAGCTGCAAGACTCCCTTTCTCCAGCCAGGGCGGCCCAAGAAGGTGATCCCTACAGGCAAGCTCTACATTCATAAAACGACATCCAAAGCTTAGGAAATGCCAGAAATGGTCCTTTTCCAAATCTAACTGATTTCCCTCAGCACATCATCTGTGAGTAACCCCAAAAGATCAATCCTGAATTATGCTGCTGATGGTTTTGATCAGATACTTGCAGAAGTGCTTAAACACAGTTAAAATAAACAAAGCTAAACTATGCTAAAAGTAAGAGAACACCTCTCTCAAGCATCCTTGCTCAAATTTGGCTCGTAGTTGAGGCAAAGGATCACAGTCACTTTGCTCTACCAGCATCAAACTGCAAAATACGCACTAGTAGGAAAGACACAGGTTTAGACCGCAAGTGTTACTCTATGAAGCTGGCTGGTTAGAGGACAACTAGAGTTGGTTTTAAAGGGAAAACAAAAAAAGCACCACTACATGTGAACCAAAAAGCAGTTAAGACTTTCAAAGCAAGAAAAGGCATTTCACAAATACCTACTTTCAGAGGCACAAAACAGAAAACATGGTGAAAATTACAAGTCCTACTAAAAGATGCATTTGAGCCCCCCAAAGTCCTAGTAATGATATAGGAGGTGATTTACACTGTGACACACAAAAGGAGCTAACAATTCTCAGAGGTGATTTTCTGTTTATCAGAACAGACAGAGGGAAGCATAAAGAATCTGACAAAGCTTATGTGGTTTTATTCATACTCTTGCAGTTACACACAACCTGCTTTGCTATACAGGTCAGTCAGACTCCTGACTTCCACAAGCACCAAATTCAACAGAATAATTATTCTTCCCTGTGAGGGTGCTGAGGCGCTGGCACAGGGTGCCCAGAGAAGCTGTGACTGCCCCATCTCTGGCAGTGTTCAAGGCCAGGTTGGACAGGGCTTGAAGCAACCCAGTCTAGTGGAAGGTGTCCGTGCCCATGGCAGGGGGTTGGAACTGGATGAACTTTAAGGTCCCTTCCAACACAAACCATCCTGGGAGTCTACGATATCTTTGTCTTTGACCCTCCCCTCCAATTATTTCACTCTACAAAATCTACCTACCATGGATTTATAAACAGATAGGTTACAAGCTGGCATTTCTACAAGAGGCATGTTATGACACAAGTAGCCTTGACCACTAGCTGGTAATTTTGACAACTAATCCTAGATGAAAGATGTCAGCTATTTGGCTGGAAACCTTACAATTAGAAAGTAATACCTGCAATATGCCTAACTCATATAGAACAAATACTTCTTTTCTCAGGTGGAGTCAAGTCCTTAGTCTCCTCCAGCTACCAAAGTTTTAATCCAGAGCTAGACTATTAACAGCATCATATAAAAAGTACAATTGTTCCTGCTTATTTTACTCAGCAGACCATTAACAGTCCTAAATACTGCAATTTGTGTTTCTTTACAAGGAGGTAGGAAGGATAACATGGAGCAAACAACTTTAATACTAAACCGGAAGGGAACGGCAGCTGTCAAAGTCTGGTTTAAGGATTGTTCAGCAGGAAACTATACAGCTGCTTTTCAAACCAGTAATGGCATCATTTGTATATAACTGCTTTTGTGGAAGAATTAGGAATAAGTATGAATGAGTTCAGAAAATTATTTGCATGGCTTCATGCAAGGAGTTTTCACTTTACAGGGATTCAGACTAGCTCCTGATCAGAGTTCAAAGACAATGAAGGCTCAGCTCTCAACTCTTTCTTTCAAACCGAGCTGCAGTGCTTTCAGCTTTTTATAATGTAAAAATCAGGTCCCCTTAAACTTAGATATATTCCAGAATCCAGAAAAAATGATGAAGCTCCAGCTATGCAACTGGCAGTAACTTTCATTCAGTTCAGCAGACCTGGATAGCTGAAAAGCATCCCTAGTTTCCCTTTTCCTAGTTTCTACACAAACAAGTCTTCTTTCCCTTCTAACCTTCTCTCTCATTGACTTTATAATGTCTTTTTTCTGAAGTGATAAATTGTGAGGTATGAGAGTTACAGTAACACCCAAATGCTCACCAAGTATAGTATTCAAATACCTCTGGTACTTGAATACCTGAGGTCTGCAAATGCAGACCTGTCTTCCAAGCCTGACAAAAACATCAGATCCTATCAAAGTTCTCTCCCTCAAAACTCATTCCCTCCTTTATTTTATGATGACATAATCTTATAGACTACATAACACACTGATACCATGTACTGATCATTTAGGGATCCACTCCCACATAGAAAGAAAGAGTGAATTATGAAGTATTTTGTTTCTATTTTTTAATACGAACAGAAGTAGTGCACATCAGCCAAATCTGGCCCACATATAAAACTAAACTGAAGTCAGAAGTTGGTTTTTTGCTACTTTGGGGTTGTTGGACGGTTTTGTTTAAGGGTCATACAGACTCCAATTCCTTTTGGCACTTTATGATTTCTCTATAGCTCTATAAAGCTTCTGCTTTAAACATTACCTTTATTTTCCAGGGGCTTTCAATTAGACACCCAAAAAGTTTATTCTCTAAACTCTTGCAGCCAGTCTTGGGGCCTTATGATTTTTACTCTGTGAAATCAGAAGGCCTATGTTGATGGAAATCACGCTCATTCTTACCAGCTGTTAGTATGGTTTTAGCACTCTGCACCACGCTGGAAGATCTCACAATTCTTGAAATGCCTGCAGATGGAAAAGCACACAGATGTTACCCATCTTCATGGTTTGGTGGGGATTTTTTTACCCTCCAACATACACAAAGTTAAAACATTTTTCCAGTTATACAATAAATCCAGCCTGAACGGAAAACATACACTTAAACCGAGAAAGTTTCTGTTCTGCTCTGTCATACTAATCGAAAATATTCTTGAAGCTTTTTTAAGTATAACATACAGAAAAAGCCCTAAACCAACAGTAAATCAGATAACCTGTAGGAATTAATCAGATTAATTTATCCAGTGTTCCCACTATTTCTCTACTGAAATGATTAGTCACAAAGCATCCAGAATTGTTTCATCTAACTGCTGGTATAGCGACTTTCTAGAGCAGAACCAATTTCATTCATTGTTTACTTCAGTGTGAAATTGGCATTTTGCACTTCTCTGATCAAGCAGAAATGCCTGCATTGTGCAGTGTTTGTCTGGCTGGTTTCAGTTATCAGCTTCGGAGGTAAGGCTGGTTTAGCACTTTGCACTGTGGCACATTCAGTTCTCATTGTCCAGCAGTTCTTGAGTATTAATGAATAGTATATAAAAAATCAAAACATTTTTGAAAAGCATTAGGTTTTATCTATTCTAACGCATCTGCAAAACAGACTGCCATGTGCAGAACAAAACTATGACAAAAACTGTATGTTACTACACACTTAGAAATGTAAAAATGCAGGCAGCCCGGAGTCAGCCTTCCAAACTGAAAGTTATTCTGCATTAACCAGAATGTAAACTGTAATTTCAAGTATTATTTTTAAGTCCTTTAAATCTACTTCTACAATGAAGAACAAAGCTTCAGGAAATCCATTAACAAAAGGAATACAATATTCCACCAAAAAATAAGTTGGGGGTACGGAAGGGAAGGAAACAAATCATGTTGAGCTAGTAAAATACCTAGGGACAATGCAATTCAGCTTGAGTATTCAACTTTGCCTTGTAGGATTACCAAATGGCTCGCCCTGTCTTTTATCTAGATTCTTGAATTAGGAAAATCTTTTGGACATAAAAGCCAAAGAGGGGGTTTGATTTTTTCTCTTAGGAGTACAAACTGCATGGACACGGTCACAGCCATGCCTGCAATACCCCACCAAAACACAGCTGCAAGGAGGGTTCTCTCAGGATGAACAACCGAAGAGTTCTAAAACGATCTGCAGCTCACAACACTGCAACTCCTGCTCCCAGGTTCAGCTATCATCACATTACTGCAGCAGTCCAGCCATAGCAGCACAGAAGCTGCCATAGACTAACATGAGAGAAGGTGGACGCCTTGATGTCAAGGTGCAATTCATCCTATACTCTCAGCGGAGCACCGCAACGCACAGGAGCTCCCTCAGACATAGACTAGTGTCAAGTGGTTCTCTGGCTCCCAGGGAGCTTTTCCTGTGCCCAAGGAGCCTGCAAAATTGTTCCCTTGGAACTAAGATGTGTCAAGTTCTTTAAGGATATAAAGGACTCTTTAGGTACTGAATGTTTCCATTTTTAAGTCAGTATAATAAAACACTGATGTTTGCAGCTTTAGCTTCAACTTGCTCGTACAGCATAATCTTGCCTCAGAGAGACTGTGATTATGAGAAACACCTCAATCTTTCTCTTCAAAGCTTGAACTCCCTGCCAGAGCTGGGCTAACTATGATGATTGGGAAGGGCAATGTCAGCAAGCCAGAAAATTAATGTAGCATTGCAACACATGACTGGTAGGATATATATAGCTTAGTATTTAGATGAAGTTCTGCCAGCCAATAAAATCCTAAAGATGTAAACATCCCAAATAGAGTTGGATGGTTGTCATGGTCTAAGGAGGCCACACTAATACCCAAAGACTACTTCTTTCAGGACTAAACCAAAACATAGCACTCCTACTGATACAGAAAGGTATTTGCTACTATTTCAGAAGAAAATATACAATAGATCTGTAAATCTGTCATGTCTTAAAGGAGATTACAGGCACTGATCTAGACCTACCTTGATGCACCACAAATCCACAGTCAGGGTCATGGGCAACTTGCAATAGAATTTCTTCCACATCTCTGTTTTTTCCAGGAGGGTCTACCAGAGAAGTTATCTGTTGTTGCAGAGTCCTTGGCAAAGACATCAGTTGTGCAAACTGACCTTCTGGACTTTTATCTATCTGAACATTATGACAAAATAAGACAGTAAAAACATTCAGTGTTAATAAAGCAAATTCACTTTCTCAAAGAAGTCAGAAAAGCCTTTTGACTATCTCTGACCTCTGATAAATATCATTTCACTTTTAAGAGTCACTGACAATGCTAATGAAAACTTCCCAAGCACTGGAAAATGCAGTATCCCAATCCTGAACCTGAAAAGTTAACTCACTGCAAAGCTGTTAGTTTTTATCCAGGGAAGACTAATGTACACATACGATCTTGCTGCCTCTGCAAGCAACTTTTCATTGAAACTGCATCATTTCTGCTCTATCTGATTTCCTTTGGAAATACAAGTACACTACAATGAGAAAAACAAAGCTCCCAAAAGACCACTTAGCTCAGCTTCTTCTGCCTGAATATAATCAAACTGCACACACACACTTCAAGTTTCGTTTGAAAAACATTCTCTCTGCTTTAAACTCAAACCACATCTGGTTTTTATAATGTGAAGGAAACATTCATTCCACATTTTCCAGTCTAAGTCAGAAATACAGTGACCCTGTTTTGAACACAAGGATGCCAGCATGCAGGCCTGTACACGTTTATACGCAAGGTAAGCACGAATACTGAAAAATGTATAATGGAGCAGCTCTCTCCAAAACTGGAGGAAAACATGAAGAGCTCAATTCCTCCCACACGACGTTTTAGAGAGTTCATGGAGACATCAGACAGGAGTCTAGCTGTCCTATACACTCCCTTTAGTCAACGACGAGAAAATGATATCCAGATGAATCACCCACTGACTACAGAGGGAGCCGACAATGAGCAGGCTCTTAACATTATGTGGGAGGAATCCACGCCTGAACCAGAACTGTAAGAGCTAGCGTCTGCCTTCAATTGTTTCTGAGGAATCTATCTTTTAAGAAAGAATTTTCTCTGTAACTCTGAGAATGTGTATTTGGAGAAGAATTTTGTGTTCTGTATTAAACAGCACTCCTGATGGCAGTTATCCTATTCGGACTGGGGGATAATTGCCAACGATAAACCAAGGTGCGAGGAATAACGTATTAAAGCACTTTGCTCAAAATCAACAGTAAAATGATGGCATTTAATCAACAGCTTCCACAACTACTATGGAATTATGGCCAGATTTATTATTCAACAACTTATCAGTAGTATGCTACCAGGATTTGTTTAAAGGTAACACAACAGGGAGTATTAATCTAAGTAGCCATTTCCTTCGACAAAGCATTACTGACTCTTTTCAAGAGTCATTTAAATACTTCTTCCACTGAACTGTTCAGAAGCACATTGATAAGAAAACATGGAAACAGCTGCAGTATAATAGATTCGCCTACGCTGTACTCCAAAGCACTGCAGTGAAATTGTTTACTGTACTCAGGCTTGCTTCTATCTGAACTTCAGTTTCTAACAAAGACACATCCTAAAAGGAGACATCTGGGAGACAATGACCAAGGTAACTTGAGGATAAAGAGATACCGTGTCCATGAGACAACCCATGCTATGTGTTGAAACGCATATCACACTTGAATATCCACACACGGACATGAATACTGCAAGAGGAAAAACTGCTACCGAACCCCTGAATGTAGCATCTCTCCCCTAATTGCAATCACACACATGCCAGAAAGGAGGAATTCAAGATACCGGTAATTTTGGAGACCTGTTTTCCAAAAGCTAGGGAAAAAAGGGTTTAGTATGGGTACTCAAAGCTAATGCCAGAATTTCATCTGGGTTTAGTCAACTGATCTTCATAGCTAGCGCTCTAGGGTTTTTTTGTCAGATGCAGTTTTTGAATGCAGCTCTAAGAAGTTGCACCTCTAAGTCACAGTCTGATCTTTTTAACACAACCCATATGTTTATTCAGCACTTCCTAGACTGGTGTTTTCATATGGTAGTCATTAGAGCACACGTTTTAAAATGATCTTCTCTCATTCCCTTGCTAGGGCTCTAGTTCTATGCCCATACTCAAACAAAATGAACAGTAGTTACTATATATGCAGAGACTGGTATTTAAGGCAAGTCTTCTGGTTGCAGAATTAACTAAACAGAAACATAACAAATACCAAGTACAGCGACTACAACTGCTCTCCTTAGTGTACAACAGAATTCCTGCCTTCTGTCAATGTGATAAAGCACTTCCACTTCCTTGTTTCAAAAATGTTTTGAAGAACACTTGCCTCTAGCCTTCCCAGATGATGCTTGTATACCACTTGAGGGCAGTCCTGTAGTATGTTACTGTACAGCTTCTGAAAATGGGGAACATTAGGTTCCACTATGTTCTGCACTTTTGATCTGTCTTCTCCTACTATCATTCTGAAATCACCTAATCAAGAAAAGAGAAACAGTTAATTCATTAGGAAAAAATGGAAACTCAAAAGGAATATAAGAGAAACAAACAGTAAAAAGCTGTTGTCTAAAACTATATTCTCCAATTCTACCTATGCCTATATAATCCACTACAAGGTTCATCTTCTAACAGCCAAAAAATACTATTCAAATACCTTCAAGCACAGAAAACAAGACTCAAAATTGTTATGTGCCCTCTTGTATGCTGTACCATCATCAACCCATGTGTCCACATTACCCCTCGGTCAACAAAATAAAATCCACCTGTCAAGTTCAGCCTTGAAAGAGGTAGTAATTGTATCTGAACCACGCATCAGTTTCAACAGATTAATATACAAAGTGACCAGCCCCAAGTCTTTATATCCAGAAACAAATAACCTCCTATTTTCCAATATTAAAATAAAGTAATACGCATTGCCTCTGCACTTCAAGAGCAGTACCTGGACTACAGCTAATGGTGTAATGGAAAGATCACAGTATCATCTTTTCTTCTTACTCATCAACTTTTCACCCTACTATTTGGTTATTAGTTTCAAAAAGCAACTCCTTTTAACACCAGTTACTGACCTTTACACTTTCTTCTAAAGAGAGTAAGTGAAAAGACAGCCTGTGATAGAGCATTCATCTACCTCCATTGGGTGCTACCCTGGTAGCTTCCAACCAGGAGTCAGAGGCTCCGTGCAGCACATATGAACAAACAAAACCCTGAATCAATTCATTTTCCCACTTCCCACATGCAGGAGATAAATGTTGTTGCAAGGTGGCAACTTGCTACATCACTGAGTTTATTTCCATTTATGCCAAGCCACAAAACAAACACTTCCCATAGAAGCAGTACTGACTCACTGCTCTCAAAAAACACGTACAAAAATAAAAGGATAAACATTTTCCAAACTAAAGCATGAACAACTCTCTTCAGCAGTTTCCAAGGAGACAGATTAAAGTAACCCATAAAATCAGTTCTGCCTACTAGTACAGCCTCTGAAAGACTTAACCAAAAAGGCAGCAAAAAAACCCATGTTATCAACAGTCTTTTTGTTGAGCATTCCCAACTGGGAATTACTGCTTTAGCTTTGTTCACACAGCAGCGCCTATTTCAGCTTACAGCATGATAACTGATCTCCCATGGTTTTGGTAGGATACATAAAAAAAAGTGTATTTTGGTCAGCAGTGCTCACCAAGAATCTAATGACATTCCTGGACAGGTTTCAGGCAGGCAGGTACACAGCCGTGTTCCAAACTTCCCCAGTAAGCAACCTTTAGCTGCCCACTGTCAGCACAATCAAGTGTTGTCTTGAAGAGTCGCTTGGAGTAAATGGTTACTTTCTTTTCCCTTAGAAATTCAGACTGATCTCATAACGAAATGAGAGAATTCTCTTACAACAAATAAAAAGTGAACAAATATGAATGAGGAGGTGAGGGTTAAATGTACATTGAAGGATCATAATCTGGATCATAGAATGACAGAAGGGTTTGGGTTGGAAAGGACGTTAAAATCATAGGCAGGGATGCCTCCCACTAAACCATGCCACCCAAGGCTCTGTCCAAGCTGGCCTCAAACACTGCCAGGGAAGGAGCACTGACAACTTCCCTGGGCAACCCATTCCAGTGCCTCACCACCCTCACAGTAAAGAACTTCTTCCTCGTATCCAATCTAAACTTCCCCTGTTTAAGTTTACTAAAGAACCTTAAACACAGCACGTTCAGGAAGAGATAACAAAGTATGGGTCAGACTATCAGATGAATCAACATTACACTGAGAGTGGAAAGACACTGTTTCCAAGGTTTTGAAACATTAAAAACCATTATTTTCCACCCTTTTTCATCACCCATACTTAGCTGTTCATAAATCAAGCAGGTATAAGGTTTTGCTTATACACCTATACCTGCGTTCTATGAATCAGCACAATTAGTCTTACCAAGCTGTTACGAAACACAGCATTAAAATACAGTTGTTGAAGCATGCAATACTGCAGGCCCAAAGCAAGAGAGCAGATGACTCACTATGTATTCGAATTCCTACTGTGTTATGACAGCTCCAACTACAGCTTTTCTCTTCAGTGACATCAGACACCATATACTAACCAGTGTAGGAGAGTCCTGCAATCTGCATATAGAGGTCTTCTTCTGAGAAGCTTTCTGGTAACATGAGAAAGGCTGCTGTGACTGCACTCTTCAGATTGCTCACAAGAGCAGCTTGCAGCTTGCTATTTTCATTCTGTGTCAGGATTTTCACCTGAAAAAGCAGAGTCATTGGAAGCAAGACTTCAGGGAAGTGCTACTGAAGATGGGCCTAGAAATGTTATTCAATCCATCATGAAAATAAGTCAGGAATTTCTTTAAGATTAGATCCTGTTATTTTGGTACAATAAATAATAGTGTCCCCTTGTGTTTACATAGTGGGAAAGAGATAAACATCTTCTTAACAGTTCAGTAGCTTGCTACAAAAGGCTGTTTTTACAAAGGGCTGCTATAAGCAACAGCCACTAACAAATCCCTAAAGAGCTATTCACCTCTTCATAGTCATAAATTTAAGATTAATCAAAACAGTAAATATGAATGTATTAACAGAAATAATTCATATGTGATTATGCAGTAAGGAAAAGACCACTATCACACTGAAAGAGAATAGAATAGCAGAAAAAGAGGGAAGTTTTCCCATTCATCTTTATTCTGTTCTTTCTTCTAATAGAGGACTCTTCTATTGCATGCTTTAAGTAGCTTCTCAGACATTCGTTGCTCTCCCAAAAGCAGCAGAGCTTTATTTCTTTATTTTGTACTTTGCATGAGCAGAATGTGAACTCAGTGGAAACTTCACAGATACACAAAGATCACTGCAGTTGAGTGTTTATGTGCCACAAGGAAAAGTTTGTACTCAGGAAACATACAAACTGTTCCAAGACCAACTACAGAATCCAGTCACCTGGGATATGGAAATATACCTAAATAAAAACCAGGTCTGCAGTAAGAACTGAACATAGAAACACATTATTATAGAACATTAGACAGATGAAGTCAGCCTGGTTTACAAGATGGCTAATTGTGCTCTTTCTGAAACAACTCTCCCAAAGAATACCTCCTTGTTGTGAGCTCCTGTCTCTTTCAATGTTCTGGTTGAGCAATACTGTCTTGCTTATAAAGGGCAGCTTAACATTTGTTTACTCTAGAATATCTTAAAATGCAAACCCACTGGCATGAAGAAACATATCCAATGTGCTTTTTCTCCCCCAAGGCCCATTCACACACAAGTTAGTTGCAGTATTACTTGAAGCTTTGCCCCCACATATAACCTGAAACAGCTGAGGTATCCTTTCAAGTAAATATTTTCCTTTATGAATGTATATGTTTTGTTAATGAAGAAAAAGTAAAACAAAAAAACCAACCACACAACAAAAAACCCCAACTAACCGAGAGGCAGTGAAGGAAGTATGAGAATCAGACATAATGGCTACACAAAACTCCTCTGGCAGAAAGGACATCGACAAAGCAACGTCATGGCTGGCCAATACGGTATTCAGAACATAACTTTTAAATTATGGTGAAGTATTTGAAGAGGGATAAAACTAGAACAACATCTCATTTTGATGTGACGGTGAATGCAACAGTACACAGGCTGCTTGTTCCAATCGTTCTGCACAGGGCTGCCTAACATCAAATCTGTATGAGAGCCTGGAATTGGTCCCACATGGATTTCTGAAGGATGTTTTCCCTTCTTCGTTTATCACTTTAAAAACACAGGTCACTGTGTAAGCAAACATTTCAGAACTCTTCCTAACTTCTCCTATTCTGTGGTTTTTAGCATTAGAACGAAGACGATCATTAAAATAGGATAGATTCATTTGCCCTGAGTAAATATTATTTCCTTGAAAACCATGGGAGGAGTTTACTGAATGCATACAGACATGCTCAAGTAAGTCCCAACAAACAAGACACACTGGTCAAGAGGATAAACTAATAGATAAAATCTCATCACCTACTTCACTTACATGTACTTTCCTAACTTGCCGCCACAAGAAAACTCCAAGGAAAGACAAGGCAGAGAAGCCTGTGGCACCCCAAGCAGGCCCACACACTACTTATACCTTAGGCTAGCCCTGGAAATAACAGACAGGTACAGACTATCTTTAAAACACCACAGTTACAGGCTTTTCCAAAGGTGAAACTCAGCAGAGATGCTATTCCTCCTCATGGAAGGCTGCAGACTTGCTTTAGTGAAGCAAACCAGCAATTTAGAGATGGAAATGTTCTACCTTCACTGCTCCAAAATTCACAGACAAGAAACTGCAGACATGTGCAAAGATACTTGCAGACAAACAAAATGCACAAACCCAAAGTCATTATAGAAGAAAAGATGCTAAAAGCACTATTCCAGTTCTTCAGTTAGCCCCATCCACACTGCTAAATATCACACCAGGACTTTTTCCATTCTCTTTCAAAAGATGTTTTCACAGTTTTGGACAATGGAAAAACTCTGTAAACAAAACTGTGCTCTGCCACTCCTCCGTGGGAATTTTAGGATATAAAAACTAAACCTCCCACGACCTCTCTAAAATAATACAAGACATTTCTATACACCATTCATATTCCTCTCTTTCTCGCCTCACTTCAATGTATTAAACACTTCCTTCTCTTCACAGTTGCTCCAGGACAACAGTAAATACAGCTGCTGTCATTGTTACACTCTATGTTGAACAAAAGATTCAGTAACACTCCATATGCTTTTTAAAATCTTCTTCCTCTGAAAAGGAATTATATGTCACTTGTGCTTCTTTATTTTACTTTTTAGGTAAGGCAGCTTCCCTGCCAAGGAAGCCTGTCAGCTATGATGAAACTACAGCCTAAGTTTATTCAGTTTTTCAGTAGAGTTAAATGGGAATTTAGCTAATCACCATTAGAAATTTCACACAGGATGAAAAGCCAATAAACTTCTAACACAAACAAAGAAGCCTGGGAAGAAAAGTCAGCATTTCCAAGTGGCAATTCCAAACTCCATCTATTCTGCCAAACATTCTGGAAAGATTACTTGGTTGAGACAACCAGTTTGTAACAGAAACAAAACCTCCAGTGAAAATTAAACCAAGATTTTCAATCCAGAGCAAATGTTTTAGCTCATGTGCTAGAATATCTTGGACAGCTTTCACTCAGAGTGACAGCTTCGTAATGGAACACCAGAAAGGCACTGAGCTCTTCCTCCACTATATGAGAGTGAGGAGAAAATTCCCAAACAAACTGTTAAACAATATGAATCTGGCTTCAGTCAACTGTGCCTAGAACTGGCACAAACGGTATGTCAGAGATTATAGTGTGTCAGAAAACAAACCTAACCCGGTGATCCCTCTAAAAGAGGCTTATTGTATATTTTTAAGAAGGTAAAGCAAGCTTTCTATCACTACCTCTTATATATATCAAAACATCAAATCAGTTGCAAAGCCAAAACCAGCAGACATTTGACGCCCATACCACAGAGCTAAACAAATTATTTGGTCATTTTTGGTCAATATGGTGTAACATTCAAAATCCCAGTCAGTGATTTCATAGCTTCTACAGGAAGAGGTAGTTTAAACATTCACCAAGTAATCTTTCAGACCACTTCTATAAGTCCCGTAGCCTTTATTGAATGCAAACTCCCCTGAGCATTACGAAAATAATTTGGACCGATTTCTTCTCTTATCTATTAAATATGCACAAATATATCTCTGCTGTCTCGTTAGCCACCAAACAGAACACCTAATTCCGCCCTCTCATGCAAGCACATCCTCCCACTGAACTTTATCAAAAGACACAAAGCACAATTTATATGTACGAAGAAGATGAAAAAGCCTAAAATAAAGCAGGGCAGCAGAAAAATGCAATTGCACTCAAAATAAATGTTCACTACTCACTGTTAATGTGAAATTCAGAATTCTTCCTTCAGTTATTTTTCCCAATGTATGAAGTTTCACGCTTTATAAAGATAACAGCTGTTCTAACCTGTATCATGCTGTAACAGGTCTCCAGAGACACAGAAAAGCCAGTAGTGTTGAGACAATCTATTCAAACTTTCACCTCAAATACTCAATTAAAAGCATTAATTAACTTCTGTTCCAAGGCTTGAACAGAGTTCTCCTTCCCCCCCTTCTCTTCTGAAGAAGGGCTTAGCACTGCTGCCATCTACTGGAAGCACAAAGAGTCAGGCTCTCATGAAAAGGAAACGCCTTACTTTTTGACACAAACATGGAGGAGAAAAACCAACATGGTTTGATCAGTTACAGACGCTTTCACACAATTAACTAGACAGTAACTGAATAGAAAAGCAGCTTTCGTCTTCAAAGATTTCCATTACTTGGGTTAAATTTTGGCGACTCCTATAATTTGTTATAAAAGGTAAATATGACATTAAACGTTAAAGGGACTTTGAGTTAATGTAGTCCAGTTATTTGAGATTTACTACAGGCAGAAAACTGCGATTACCTTTCGGTTTAGTTCTTTCCACAGAACACAGAATATCATTAAGGACAACACTTCACTTCCTTTCTGAGAGATTATCCATCTAGGCCTAGACTCCTAAATCAGGGCAGATTACTTGTTCAGTTCTGAGGCACAGATCCTTAACAGTTAAAGTTAAAACTACAACTGATAATTTTCCAGCCCTGTGATTTCCTGCATTTCAAGGCAGCTAACTGAACAGACCGACAGTTACCGGCTTCTGCAGGCGTCCAGCCACATAGAGGGTTTTCCAGTGGAGTAAATCATCAATCAGGGTATCAGTGCTAATTACACCGTATTTTATTATCTGGAAAAAAAGAAAAATAAAGGCTTTTGAGAAAACCATATACCTGCACCATTTTCACTACATTATACTTGCTTACTGGAACTATCATTAATTCTAAGAAACGCATACCTCCAATAAAAAACTGGATGCACGACATTAAATTGTTTTTATGGTTTTATGAACACAGGAGATAAAAAAAGTGCTATTTACATGCAAACTTATGGGGGAAAAAAACAAATGGATGCACAAAACTCTTTCAGATCCTTTCTAGAATCAAAGTTACAATAAAGTTACTCCAGAATGAATCACTAGATCAAAAGACTTCAAATCCCAAGAAAACCTATTCTAGACAGACACTGAAATGAAACAGATCTGATCACTAAGATACAACTGTTTATGAAAAGATTTTGGAAAGGTTACAATCAGGTTTTTTACCAGTCAAATGATACGATAGTTGGAATAATCCACAGTATCACAGAATCATAGAATCAATTAGGTTGGAAAAGACCTGTAAGATCATCAAGTCCAACCTTCACCCCAGGACTGCCAAGTCCACCACTAAACCATGCCACTAAGGGCCTCATTTTTTTGAACACTTCCAGGGACGGTGAGTCCACCACTTCCTTGGGAAGCCTGTTCCAATATCTGATCACCTTAGTGAAGATATGGCTCCTAATATCCAACCTAAACGTCCCCTGGCATAGCTTGACACCATTACCTCTTGCCCTATCACTCGCTACCTGGGAGAAGAGACCGACCAGTGCCTCACTACAACCTCCTTTCAGGTAGTTGTAGAGAGTGATAAGGTTCCCCTTGAGACTTCTCTTCTCCAGACTGAACCTCCCAGGTCCCTCAGCCGTTCCCCATCACACTGCACTCCAGACCCTTCACCAGCTCCATTGCCCTTCTCTGGACCCACTCCAGCATCTCAATGTCTCTCTTGTAGTGAGGGGCCCACAGCTGAACACAGCACTCAAGGTGCAGCCTCACCAGTGCTGAGTACAGGAGGACGATCATTTCCCTGGTCCTGCTGGCCACGCTATTTCTGATACAGGCCAGGATGCCCTTCTTGGGTGCCTGGGCACAAGCTGGCTTACATTCAGTGGCCGTCAATCAGCATCCCCAGGACCTTACATTAATCTGAAGATAAAAGTCTACATGTTTAACATACAGCAGGCTGAAATGTATCCTCTATGATACTGAAAGCTCTCAAGAAATAGTTTGTCAGAGAACTAAAAGAAGCAAAACCCCAACACATTTCTGTGTACTGTTAGTGGGGGGGGGGGTGTGCAGTGTGTAGCAGGGAGCTCTCTCTTTTGCTCTTTGATGTTAGAAAACAAACTGTGATTTTGTAGTTTATTTTCTGTAACTGGAAAAAGATGAACTTTCAACAGTTTGTTACCAATTTGTGAGTTCCAAATATTATCACCACACCAAGGTAGCCAGCTCCAGAATTTCTGGATAAAAGAGGTTCATAGATAGTGACACGACAAGTCATTACTGTATGATTAAGGGCATAAAGAGCCAAGAAAGGAATTCCATAGCAAAGATAACTGGTTCTTAAAATTAAAATCCCTTTTTACACCAAATGAATAAGGCTTAAATCCCAAATTCTTGCCTCATACAGATGCCTTTAATCAAAATAGCAAGCATATAATAGACTATTTCATCTAACTCTCCAACCTTCTAGGAAGAATTCTGACATATATCCAACATTATTGCAACCACGCATGCTCTGAGAAACTTCGATTAGCTATATATTGCTCACATGGCATTTTTCCATGCCTGTCCTTCATTTCCTTTAATTTCCCATCTGTCTTAAAATAACTTGCTTTCCCTACGTATGGTTTGTTACCACATGGCAAAAGTTACTCAGAATCAACACCAAGATTGACAGAGGCAGCTTATCCCTCCTCTGACTCCTGTCTGCACTCCTCCTTACCAAACACAGTCTACACATTGATGCAGGAGTAGGACTTGCTGGACAAGTACTACTTACCTAGAATTATTACCCAAGCTTCACAGGTCAGGATCTGAGCCATTAAATACAGATGTAAATTCCAACTTGCTATGATAAATACTTGCATTTTATGTCAAACAGGAAGAATGCACTTGGCAATATTACATGCCCAACTGCTGAAGTTAAGGCCCTGTTTGCCCACAGTACACTTTACAACCACCAAAGCTGCCAGACAGCAAGTAAAAAGGAATATAAACCCATTTTCTGTAGTTCTTTAGTTTGAAATTACAAACATTGCTTGCATTTTTAAAGTGCAAGAGCAGCTGCTGTTTGCTTTTTAATTAATATGCTGCTTGTTAAGGTTTTGAGACATAAATATTGTAGATACGAGTTAAGGATCAGTTACAATCTACAAGATTCACTTCCTGCACAGAAATCTGCTTTAAGCTCATCATTTCAATACTTCACACAGAAACATTTGACTTCACTTACTCAAACTACTTGTACTTACCCTACCATTACATGGCACTAACGTATTGTAGTAAATCCCTGCTCCGTAGTTCTGCACACTGTTTATCTGTTTTGGCCCCAAAACTTTTAGGAAGGAATAATGACTCCTGTTCTTTGTTAAGTTCATCATATGCCACGTCACAGCATCATCAACAGCAAACACGAAGTCCAGCATATTGTTCTGTGGATAAGGAGAGAAGTGTTGGAGTTTATGTGTTAGGAAGCAACCATATCGATTTAAAATACATATAGTATCAAAATTCCCGCTAATTATTTTTCACCTGAGTACAAATGTAACAAATCCAAACTACAAGCATTAATGTCAGATACAGGTTAGAGTTCTGATGAAGTTACATGTTTTCTAACCAGCCTAGCAGTGATGGCCCTAAATTTTCCTGTTCTCCTGGTCAAGGGACCAACCTTCAACCCTTCAAAACAAGGGAGCAGGTGATAGGATCTCCATCATCCCTGTTCCCAGCTCACCATAACAGCTTAGGCTGCCAACAAACAGGACTTTTGCTAACACACAAGGCTGTGAACAGGGAGATGTGGGTGAGTAAAGGCACGTGAGCAAGGAACCACACACTTCAGGTGCATTCACTTGCTTTTGTCGATAAAGCAATCCAAGCTCCAAAGTCTTGTAAGGTACAAGACATGCACCGCTCTTCTGAAGGAATCAGTCCACACAGACTCCTACAGACAGAGCAGATGGAAGTTTACGACTCATACCTGAAAAAGAGTAGAGTGACACTGCTTCACACTCATTAGTCCTACCTCTCTCTGTGGTTTACTGATGCCAGGCAGTACCTCAGCCCATCCGATAATACTACTAAAAAGACAGTCTGTTTGCTACTTTACCCCAGCACATTTCTTCTTGGGAGGATTAGATGCTGTTAGAGCTCTGATATTCTTACTATCCTCTGGTTTTCTCTTTTCAGAAAGGAAAATCAGACACATTTAAAACCACGTCTGCGCGGAGTTGCTTAAGAAGCAAGCTACAATGAGCAATGCTGCTGATTAACGATTTTTAAAAGGTCACGTAAGAAATTAAATCACTATTTCCAAGCAACTCGACCCCAAACGCTGATGCAGCGCCAAGAACGCCCCTGGAGTGTGGCAGCGTGTTTCGCTGGTTATCCGCACCCGGTGCCCAGCAGCCAAGACAAGCTCTAACCCGCAGTGAGGCGGCCCACGCCGGCAGACACAGGGGCGGAGGGCCCCGAACCACACACACGACAGAGCGCCCTGCGGCCCCGGCGCTCCGCACCAGCGCGGACCGCTTCTCCCGCCCCCGGTGAAGGGCCTGGAGGCCCCGCCGCCACCTCAGGGCCAGAGCCGGCTGCCGGTGACGCACTGCGCCGCCCCTCCCGCCGGTCACGGAACCGTGGGTGCCCTCCCGCCTGCCCCCGCCACACGCCCGGGGCTCGGGAAGAGCCATGGGGCCGGCCCAGGGGAGGCCGCCGCGCTCACCTCGCCGGGCCCGGCCGAGTCCCCCGCCTGCCGGAACACCCCGGACCCGTATGCGAAGGCCAGGCTGAGCTCCTGAGGGAAGTGCGCCAGGACTCGCCGGAACTTCACCCCCGAGCTCGACAGCGCCGGCAGCGCCATAGCGCGGCTCCCAGCCCGGCCTAGCCCGCGTCGCCTTCCCGCCGCGCCGCGGCTCCCCGCCTACCGCCTGAGGCGGCGGCGGCGCGGGGAAGCACGGCCGCGACCGGGAGAGAGCGGCTGCGCCGCCGGCACTCAGCGCCCCCTTCCGGCCGGCGCGGGAGCGCCCTGCAGCGCAGATGGGGCGCTCCCGCGGGCGGGCGGCGAGGGCGGGCGGCGAGGGCGGGCGGCGAGGACGGGGTCTTCCGGCCCCTCCGCGCCATCGCGAGCCGCGGAGCAGAGCATTGCCGCCGGTCAGGCCCGGTGGGATGTCAGGGGCCGGTGCCCGGGGCGTCTCAGGTCGAGTTCCTGCGGAGGCTGCGCTGCCCTGGCCGGGATAGGAGGGCCCGGTAGGCTGAGCAAAGTCGTATTCGTAGAACCGTAGGATCCCAGCCTGGTTTGGCCTGGAAGGGACCTTAAAGCTCCTTCAGTTCCAACCCCTGCCATGGACAGGGACACCTTCCACTAGAGCAGCTTGCCCCAAGCCCCTGTGTCCAACCTGGCCTTGAACACTGCCATGGATGGGGCAGCCACAGCTCTGGGCACCCTGTGCCAGCGCCTCAGCACCCTCACAGGGAAGAGCTTCTGCCTAAGAGCTCATCTCAGTCTCCCTTCTGTCAGGTTAAAGCCATTCCCCTTGTCCTATCACTACAGTCCCTAATGAACAGTCCCTCCCCAGCATCCCTATAGCCCCCCTTCAGATACTGGAAGGCTGCTATGAGGTCTCCATGCAGCCTTCTCTTCTCCAGGCTGAACAGCCCCAACTTTCTCAGCCTATCTTCATATGAGAGGTGCTCCAGTCCCCTGATCATCCTCGTGGCCTCCTCTGGACTTGTTCCAACAGTTTCATGTCCTTCTTTGGTATTCAGCAAATGGGTTTAACTTTCCAGTCTTCCCTCCCCCTATCCATATTCCAGTTTAATCTCTTTAGGTCGCCGCAGTTCTCTGCCCGTTCTTCGATCATTTTCCCTCTTTTTTGTGGGTTGTTTTTTTTTTCCCTCATATTTTGTACCGAGGCTTCCCTCACGAGCTGTCACCAGCTTTGTACTCCTTCACACATGGCCCATCCTCTGAAAACAGCCCACAGCTTTTAATCATCGCGTTTGTGCTCACGATTGTCTCACGCTCTCCTCGTGCTGAGCATGCCTTGCTTTTAATTCACGAGTCCTACATAATGAACTTATCTGAAGTAAAGGAGAGCATAAATGTGTAAGAATGGCTCGTAAGACTGTTAGTTTCCACGTAATTTCATGGTTTTCTGTATCTGTCTTTCCAAGGATCGCATTTTCTCTTCCCTGGTTTTATAGCTTTCTTTGTGCTGTGTGCTGCTCTGGCAGGCCACATCCAGTCTGAGGCATTGCCAAGCTAAATTTCAAACACAATTAGCTCTTTAGACATCACTGGACTCATAGTGTCTGCTTAAAGCCAACACAGGAAAGGATCTGTTACTGCCTATCACAGAAAACACAGATCTGCACAGTTAAGTCTCTGTCACTACCATTGTTTTAGTGATGATAAAGTAGCATATGATAAATTAGCTTCTGTGTGATCCTGGCCATACTGGAAAGGAGTATCTGAGGCAAGAGAACAATCCTTGTTACTGTTGGCAAACCATATAGAACTGTGTGAGGTGGGTGTCGCATACAACTGCATCAAATCTCTGCTCTTCTGAGCTTTTCTTCGTCAAATTCCCCAGAAAAGCAGACCCTTCCTTCTGAAGTCTCCACCCAAAATACTCACTTGCAGAGGAAGAACTGTAGTATACTAAAAGGAATGTGTTAATTAGAAATGAATTGTGTAAAATAATAATGTGTCAATTAGAAATAAATTGTAAGTAACTGAACTTCTACTGTTCTCAATACTAAGCTCCCAAAGGTCCAGCTATGGAGACAGTTGTTTTCCACTAAGATTGTGTGTTGTGTAGTAGTGTCTTTGCACTGATTATTATTATTATTGCATTAATAATATATTATTAATTACATTCAGCCTGGAGAAGAGAAGCTGGAGATCTCATAGCAGCTTTCCAATACCTAAAGAGGGCCTGCAAGAAAGCCAGAAAGGAATGTTTACAGGGGCATGTAGTGATAGGACAAGAGGAATGGCTTTAACCTGCCAGAGGGGAGATTGAGATGAGCTCTTAGGCAGAAGCTCTTCCCTGTGAGGGTGCTGAGGCGCTGGCACAGGGTACCCAGAGAAGCTGTGGCTGCCCCATCCATGGCAGTGCTCATGGCCAGGTTGGACACAGGGGCTTAGAGCAAGCTGCTCTAATGGAAGGTGTCCCTGCCTGTGGCAGGGATTGGAGCTGGATGAGCTTTAAGGTCCCTTCCAACAAAAACCAGGCTGGGATTCTATTACATTAATATATTACTTTGTATTAATTATATTTAATATTTGTGTTTTAAATACTTCATGGCACACAATATGAAGAGCAGTAGATTTGTTGAGTTCACTTTCAAAATTTTATTGTATTGCTTAGATTAGCAGAAGGTTTTGCATTACTTTTGAGAGGAGGTTCTAATTATAAAACACAGCGTATGGAAGTAGCCAGAGAAACATTTTGTGGGGAATAGCTGATATTTGTCCTGACTAAAATGTTGTGGCGCAACACTTCACCCATTTAAGTATTGGCTTTATATAGCTTTCTTTTTTTTAACTAGTTATACTAATTTAACACATTCTTAAGCACCATTGTGAACAATTTCACTACATGTTCCATTTTTTTAGTATATTTGTTGAAACTTAGAAGAGTCACCTTTAAATCGTGGGGCTGTGTTTGCTGCAGGCTGCTATAAATGACAAGTTCTATGGTTAGCAAACAAGTTGTGGTTAGCAAACAATCTGATTTGGCAGCTGACAAAGAAAGGTGCTGCTGGTAGCTGGTATTGCTCAGCTAGTTCTTTCTATCACCACTTAGAAAGCTTAGTGAGAAAGCTTTCAAATATCTACACTCACTCACTAATGAAGTTTCTTTTCCAAACTCTATTTACCTTCTTTACAGCTACCTGCAGACATAAGAGAAGAAGAGATCTGTAATTCTCCATCTCCGGTTTTAATAAAGAGAGCAGAAGAGAGCAGGACAACAATGACACCATTAGAATCATCTGGAGGAAAGCATGAGTAAAGAGAAGGTATAAATATGTTTAATAGAGATAAAGTATTATAAATTGTTAGTTAATAAGGAAGACCCCACTTCCCATCCTAGCATGCCTTTAAATTGTATCCAGGAGCTTAACTAAAGGACGTTGGTCAGAGCTAAGTAAAAGGATGTCATGCTTCTTAGAAGTTACTGAGTTCACAATACTTATTTGCTTGGGAGTCTTAAATCCTGAGCTCTGAAAAATAGGTAACTTTTATTCTATCTTCTTAATGGAAGCTTAATTTCATGAAATCAAAACAAAAGGGAAAGGTCAATAAGTATATTTTAATGGGGGCTATTGACCTAGAATGCACTTAATCTAATAAATAAGTAAAGCTGGCTTGAAAATGAATGAACTGGTATCCTTTCAGAAGGAAGCAATACTGTTGTCTGATACTTAAAATTAAGGTAACAGAGCAAGCTCTTGAGGGAGAATATCTGGAGGACTTTTGCTTGAATATTTGTGTATTAGAGAAAATCTAGGGAACAATGTTGTTGCAGTATTGTGGAGTTGTCCATCTCAATCTTTAAACTACCAGCTCAAAAATTCTTCTTGAGGTTTTCAAGGTGGATTTTGTTGGTGTAACTTAAAGACCTGGTTTTCTAAGTTTTCTGCAACTGTGTTCTTTGGTTTATTTCCTTAGCTGGCTCTCAGGTATTCTAGGTGAAATCAGAAGTTCTTTTCTTTTATCTATTACTGACATTTCAATTGGTTTTGTTTCCAATAGTGCAGTTAGTTTTGAGAATAATAAATAGCTTGCGATCTGGGACAAAATTTTGAGAGGCTCTAAAGAGCTTACCTGAAAGTTCATGTGAAGTTATCTTATGTCTCATACTGATTTTGAACTTGGCCTCTAGTCTGTTTTTCAGTCTAACTTTCGCTTTGCTAACTTTAGGAAGAAAATCTGTAAACACCAGAAGGTCCTAAGTTTCATTTACACTTTCAGCCAGCACTGCTGTTGAAGGGAGCAGTTTTCTTCTAGCTGCTTGTATCAGTGTAGGTGGTTTTGTGGCTGCATATCAGAACAGATTGGGGAACTGATGTAGGTTAAAACTAATCATTCTAAGCAGTCTAGTTTTAAGCAGGTCACCAGTGTGCTTTACCACACATGCTTGTGCTGGTACAAGTAAGAGATGAAGAGATTTCTTCTTCTTTTGACAGCGCTGGTTCAAAAGATACAAGTACTTGGGATTTGTTTTTGTAATAAGATTTTCACGCTTAGAAACTTGGCTATGATTGATTCCATGCATTAAAGTTATGTCAGGAGGGGTACAATAATCTGTATGTAGCACGGCTGTCTTCTGCTTTCATTTCTTCTTTTTCAGTCGAGTATTTTTGAATACTTATTGCAGTATATTTCTCATGAGAGAGCATGACAGGAGTCTGATCTTAAGCCTGTGTTTGTTTTTGCCACTAGCAATAAAACATGTGCTTTGAATGGCCCCCACGTAACTAGAAAGCTTATCTCCAAGTGTAGCTCTTGTTCCTACTTTACCAGTATGTACTCTAGCTCCTTAGAGTGGAGGAGTCTCACAGAGATTGACTTTGTTCAGTGTCTGAAGTCTAAGTGGTTTATGCCACTCAAAGCATATACTAAGCATCATGTTACAGAAAGTCTCAGTGTTGGGCCTTCAGAGTCACCCTAATGCCAGCATCTTCAGCTGAAAATAACAATTTTCACTAACAACATGGAAATCTGAATACTTACAGTCTGTCAGTCCATGAGTTGATGTGGCAGTTTGGAACTGAGCTCAGTTCCCCTGTGCACCTGTGTGTAGCCCAGTGGTTCTTCCCCCCAGTGTCAAAAATGGAGCAGTTTGGGTGGTGATACGCACCTCACCTGTGGTGGTAGGGCTTCCTGAGAGTAAGCTGATGTGGTTCTTTCCCTGCTCTTGCTTCTATGGAGATTCCACCAGCAAAACTGACACCTTTGCATCCCCTAGTATTTCAGTAGTGAGGAATATCTCCTACTTTACCATAGCATGTGTCTGTTGGAGGTGGCAGCCTCTTATGATCACAGAGCAGCTACCCCTTGTGTGTAACCGGTGTGACCCTTCACAGAGTAATTTTTGTATAGTGGTGGCAGCAGCTGGAATCGGAAACGTTTTCATATTGGTCGTTAGAAATGTCTCTCTGTGTCTGCAGTTACATTAAGTTCTACATCATTTCTTTAATTATTAGTTTTATTTAAAGCATTGCTTATGTGAATTGCTGCTGGTGCAGCTGCGCACACACTCAAATTGCCTTGCTGTTAATATACAGTGGCAGCTAGACACCACCAGATGTCCTCTGTTTCTGTATCGGACCCGAATTACCTCCTGGAAAGCCTCCTCTGGATTCTGACCGAAAAGACTGATTTTTGAGCAAACCAAGGGGGAGGGGAACGACACACGACACGACAACATGACACACACCAGCCTTATGGCTTAGTTTTGAAGAGATTGAGGTGTGAAGCCACTTGGAAGTGCTTAGGGAATGCGTGTTATTTGTTGCAGTGCGTTAATGGAGCTAGCCCCCCCTTCCCCACCCTCTACACTTATTTACAAACATGTCATCCGCACCCAAGAGATTATTTTCCAGCAAGAGCAGAGAAATACCTGGATATTTCTAGGTGTCTCCCCCAGACCTGTTGCTGAAACCAGCTCAGTCATCACCACGCAAAGGCTTTCCCTTTTCTTGCTGGGAGATTATTACCAGGCAACAGCTACTATCAATCAACGCATGGCTTTTCACTAGGCAACAATAGCAGTCAAGCTAATAGAGATAAAAAGGAGCATAAAAGTTGGTTAAATACTGAAACTCGAGGCTTTTCTTCCCACCTTGATTCTATTCGCTTGCTTATTCTAGCCAGGAAGGGATTTTTGTGACAGATTGGCGATGCGAGAGAGAACATATTTTTACATGGCAACAGTAATCATTCTGTGGGATGCAGTGAAACATTGTGAGACAAAAATCGTGATGTGCTCCTGCAGGTAGTGTACCGCAGGCTGCTTCGCCCGGGGCCAAGCAGTTATTTAGTCTCCAGCGACTTCCAAGCTATGGAGAACTGACCTCAGGATGAAGCCAAGTATCATGTACTGCCCGGGGAATCCCGTGGGAGCCAGGGGCCACTGTTTCGCAGAAGTGATCCTTAGTGTTGTCATTTAAACTCCTATTCCACCTGAAAGCTTTTAGGGAAGTTGCACCCTATTTTCGGTTTGTATAGGAGTGATAAAACAAAGCCACGCTTTTTTCTCCCCTCTGTGAAGACATCAAGTGGCAACAACTTAGGGTGCTCCCTTGTGCCTTTGTGAGATGGAAAAAATAGGAGTCGAGCTTATCCCCAGTTCAATGCATTCTATTTCAGCTCTGTGCTCCTGAATTATTAACAACCCTAGCTCTTGAAAAAGAACAGAACTCTAGCTGTATTCCCAGTGGCCCCTGACATGAGAAGGACATGGAGCTGTTGCAGCATGTCCAGAGGAGGCCATGAAAATGCTCTGAAGGCCAGAACACTTCTGCTCTGAAGACAGACTGAGAGAGGTGGACTTCTTCTGCCTGGAAAAGGCTCCAGGGAGACCTTGGAGCAGCTCCTAGTGCCTAGAAGGGCTACAAGGAACCTGGAGAGGGGCTTTGTACAAGGGCATGTAGGGACAGGATAAGGGGGGTGGCTTTAATCTGCCAGAGGGGAGACTGAGATGAGCTCTTAGGCAGAAGCTCTTCCCTGTGAGGGTGCTGAGGCGCTGGCACAGGGTGCCCAGAGAAGCTGTGGCTGCGCCATCCCTGGCAGTGTTCAAGGCCAGGTTGGACACAGGGGCTTGGAGCAAGCTGCTCCAGTGGAAGGTGTCCCTGCCCGTGGCAGGGGGTTGGAATTGGATGAGCTTAAAAGTCCCTTCCAGCCCAAACAATTCCATGATTAACCTCCAGCAGTACTAGATGCTGGCTCGCTAATGGCTTGGTTCGTTGAAGGTAGTGAGACAAATGCTGAAATACCACCTGAAGATAACTTCAGAAACAAATAATTTTGGTGGTCATAATGGTTTCAGTGTCAATGGCTGTAATAGGATGGGTCTCTATTGCCCTTAAGTTTAATTCCATTTTTCAAGTATTTACAATTGTAATTGCCTGATTAACCATATCATTTACTAAGGACTGTGTTTTTTTCCCGTGCCATCTGTAGATGGTAGTAAGTCATGTGAAACATGTTAAGCCAAGGGTGTGATGATTTGCGGCTCTGAGTGCTCACCATGTATTCTGGAGAGCTCCTTTAGCATTTCTGTGTATTTCATTTGATGTATTTCATATGATTTTTGTTAACTATATCTTAGCAGCATTTCATTACAAAGTAGTTTGTGAAAGTGAGTGAGATTATGTAGTTTGCTTGCATTTGTGTGTTGGAGGAATCAGCTTCAATTCAAGTGTATTTATCTGCCCAAATTATTACTGATATCTTTGTATCTGTTCATAAGCAAGGCAGTTATAGATTCAAAACAGGACATTGCTTATTAGCCTAATAACTGTAGCCACTAAACTGCATATTCTCATCATCATCTATTTCTAAAGCAGTACTGAAATTCCGTGCACACACACAGAGAAAAAAAGGATCATTAAGCAGAATAAACAGCAAGTGACACTGAAAAATACATTACAGTGATATTTTAAGCTAATGCTTGTGTGGGCTGTGTGAAAGCACAAAGAGTTTCTCCTACAATGCTGTTTGCATTTTTGCAACTAAACGAGTCGTTTGTACTGCTGCTTCCCTTTACCTGGCTGAGCGAGGGAAGGCCCTTTATGTCCTGAAGCAAGAGAGGGAGGAGAGCCAGGTGAGAAAGAGGAGTGTTGACCTAAAAGATGACTGACACACAGTTAATGACCATGTCCTCAAAATGTCATTTTAAGGCAATTTACTTCATTTTCGTAAAAACGTTGATCTCCATCAGGAGGATTTTTTTTCTCTCAAAAAGTCTTAGTTTATGTTCTTTATCCTTTCTAGGCTCTAATCCAAGTGGAGGCTCAACGTTGTTATAAACAATCTCATTCCATAGATGAAAGGGCAAACTATCATTGTAGTTCCTTGTTTATGAAAATATTCAGTTGTGTTCTATTGTTATCACTGGATCCTGGCTCTTCTTCCATTACCTAAACTGAGGTATTTGGAATTGATTATAGTAGGAGATACAATCAATGGAATTAATATTCTGTGAGAATTGGGGCTTTTTATGTTGACTATAGTTGATAATGCCATGGCAATAATGCCAAAACCTGAGAATGTATTTCTTGATGGTTTGTATATAAATTTAGAAACTACCATACTTTTGTGCATTTCACGTGGCCTTTGATATCTATAGTGCAAATGAAATATATTCAAAGGGCATCTTCATGAGCTACTCAGTTCTGTAGGGTTAATGTTTCATTTCTTTCATCATAAATTCTACTTCTTCAAGTGCCTAGGTAGATCTGTCAGAAAGGTCTGCAGTCCACAAAGGCAGTTCAGCCTGAGTAGTGGTTATATTTACTCTCTTATTCTGCATCTAATTGATAAGGCTTTGTTTTCTTCAGTGGAATCTCAGAGGGTTGGAACTACTTTGCAGGGCAGCAATTATAAGAGAGAAGAGATTCAGGGCAGCCCTGCGGAGAAGGACTTGGGGGTGTTGGTCAATGAGAAAATGAACATGAGCCGGCTGCAGTGTGCGCTTGCAGCCCAGAAAGCCAACCGTATCCTGGGCTGCATCAAAAGGAGAGTGACCAGCAGGTCGAGGGAGGTGATCCTGCCCCTCTACTCTGCTCTGTGGGACCTCACTTGGAGTATTGTGTGCAGTTCTGGTGTCCTCAACATAAAAAGGACATGGAACTGTTGGAACAAGTCCAGAGGAGGGCCACGAGGATGATCAGGGACTGGAGCATCTCCTGTATGAAGACAGGCTGAGAAAGTTGGGGCTGTTCAGCCTTGAGAAGAGAAGGCTGCGTGGAGACCTCATAGCAGCCTTCCAGTATCTGAAGGGGGGCTATAGGGATGCTGGGGAGCGACTCTTCATGAGGGACTGTAGTGAGAGGACAAGAGGTAATGGGTTCAAACTGAAACAGGGGAAGTTTAGACTGGATATGACAAAGAAATTGTTTACTGTAAGGGTAGTGAGGCACAGGAATGGGTTGCCCAGGGAAGTTGTGAATGCTCCATCCCTGGCAGTGATCACGGCCAGGCTCGACAGAGCCTTGGGTGACATGGTTTAGTGGGATGTGTCCCTGCCCATGGCAGGGGGGGTGGAACTGGATGATCTTAAGGTCCTTTCCAACCCTAACTATTCTATGATTCAATGATTCTATAAGCTAGATCTCTTCTGTAGTATTTTTCTTCTCATCTCTCCTGTAGTTAGGAAATCTTTAAGACACTGTGTTCTCTGAGCCACTTCAGACTTCAGTTCACTCATGATTGGGCAAACAGAAAAGAGAAGCAGTTGAAGTTTTATTTCTGTTAAAAAGGTGTTTTTCTTTGCTTGAAGGTTCAAAACTGCTTCAAAAATCCAGATGAGCTTATTGTGCCCTGGCCTTGCAAGCTGCCTGCGGCTTTGCTGTAGAGATGGAGGCACAGAAAGAGGAATAGTCTGCTGTCAGGGAAGTTTTCCTTACTTCTAGTTCTTAAACACCTGTTTATTTAAAAATCCTGTGTTCCGAAGGCTGAGAACTACACGGGGAAATTCAGTGGAAAGAAGCAAACTGTGGATAAGCAATTCAGTTCAAAACCAATTGAAAGGTTTTTAAGGGCACTTGAAGTGGTTTTGCAATTTTTTCTTAACTCGAAAGCTAAAGCATTTGAAGTTGGTAACTTCAGTTTGAGCTCCATTTGCATGATGCTCTACTGTCCTGGTGTTTAGGATTGGTAAGTAACCATCAGTGAATCAGGGCTTCGAAAACTGAAGGATCAGTATGCACATCACCTTGCTCTGTTCAAGTGCACATAAAATGCTTTTTCTGTAACATAACTAATGTTTACTTATATACATGCTTATTAAAGTGATAACTTTGAAAAGGCATACACTGTATTACCTGGATTTTTGTCTTACATACACTCTGTATTATCTATTCTTGTTCAGTTCTTTTCTACAACTACTCTTGTCAGCTTAAACAAGACATAGATTTGGAAGCAAATTTTTTTCACCAGATTTAGGCACCTTTTCCTGGTGGGCTGATACCTTTCTTGGCTTTAGTTTGCCCAGTAACTTGTGATTAATTCTTTCTAATTTATCTTTGTTCTCACTATGAGTCTGAAAATTGTCTTGATTCCCTTTTGTGTGTTGATAAAAATTGGAAAAATAGGGCCATAGCCTATTCAACCAAATCTCACGTTGTCAGAAATGAAAAGGGATGGTTTGCTGTGGTTTGATTCCTCCAGAGTTTTCTCTACATGGAGATTTTTAGGTACTGTCTGTGGGTGTAAGTAGTTGCAGAGCTAGAGAAAACTGAAGACTAATTGAATATTACAGGCATATGAATCCTGTGTCCAGTCAAGCCTCCTAAATGATAACATCATATTTCAGTTTAACCTGAAGTAAAAGTGACTATTCAAGTGTTGTATGACGCACAGAGCAAAAGGTTCCATTCTTTCTGCATTTCTGTATTTCTTCTTACTTACTTCTCAAGCTATTGCTTTTTTCATTTGGTGTTTTGTCAGAGCTAAACCACAAACCATGACCAGAAACCTAGAAATGCAAGCAAGCTTTTGTTTAAGAAGAAAAAATCACTTACAGTTGATGGTCCTGGAATACAGCTCAGAAAAGGTGCTTTCCCAGCAACTTAAATCTACTGCTTCCTGGATATATGAAGCTTTGTACGTTTGCTCTGGCCATTGAATTCCTCAATGACCCAGCAAAGCTTTGTTTTCAGGAGGGGGCAGGGAAAAATCTACTGGTCTTAATTACCCATCTTATTTAGGGAAGAAATAGTTTTTGTACATGACATTGTTCATGGAAAAACAGGCACTGAAAGTGGTTGTGTTAGTCACTGCTCCTAACTTGGCGCAGAAGGTACCCACATCGAGTCAGGGAGATACCAGGCTCATGTCTGGGTATTTTTAGTGCTTTTCTTAGGTTCTAATTAGCGATGTCTTAAAACACAGTTAAAATTCAGCTGGTTTCTGGGTTAGCTGTTTCTCTTCTCTTTGTAGTGAGAATAACAAGTGTTTCTTAGTAAAATAATGCATGTATTTGACTTCCCTGTTAGAAACAGTATCATCTCCTAATGATGAAGGTCAGCTTCTGTAAAGCTAAAAACATATGTGATGGCAGTTCTTGAAAGGGTCACTCTGTGCTCTGATGCCAGAATTCAGATGTGTATGGGTGTTTCAGGAAACTAAGGCTGTTTCTGTAGACTTTGGGAAAGGATGTGCAGCTCTGCTAACTCTTTACTGCAGAATTCAACTGTATGAAGATTCATTAATGTTGTATGACACAATTATTCAATGCATACATGGGCCAAAACCTTTGATACTTCGAGTTCAACCCATGGGAAGTTGCTGTTAACTTGCTTGTTTTTCCTCAAGTATGATTATACAACCAATGTATGCCCAGATTTGATATTCTGCTATAATCTTGGATTTTGGAGAGCAGATGTAAAGGTTTGGTCAGGACTAGATTCCTGTCTCTACACTTCACTTATTTCAGTCTGCTTAGGGGGTAATTGCTTCGGTTGAGGTTTCCATTTCAGCATGCTGCCAACAGGTCTATAGGGTAGCTCATTTTGACAGCCTTAATTACTAAGGAGAATGATTCCTGTGATAACTGAATAAAAGATACCTTTCATCTTTACAGGTACCCTGAACTTAAAAAGTAGAACAGGGGGAATCCTGTACGTATGTGTACTGGATCATTAAAGGGAACTGACACTGTTACTGTTTGTCCAGTGACTGGAATACGTTTTACATGGAAGGTGACCAAGCTTGGCTATGCAAGACCAGTACAGATCGTAACTAGTTCTTGATGTTTGCATATATCCCCAGAAAAAGCATTCCTATGAAATGTGTTATTTTTTACATTTACTATCAGTCTGAATAATTGATCTGATAATAAGCCATGTTGGGATGTAGTTTTCAAGGTGAGCATATCCGCAGATCATCGATGGAAGTACAGAAGTTTGTACTGCTACTTTGTGCATTCTGTTTCTGATCTCCAGCCATGTAGGAGGCTTAATTTTCAGATCTGTTTCTCTGATGTCTTCCAAAAGAATTGAAATGTCATCACTGAAAACTCATGTTTCCAGAATAAAATGCGCAGCCTCCCAAAATGCTGTATTGACTGAGTAGTTCACCCACTTTAAGCAGGTTTGTAAAGAATTCAAGGCAATGAACTTGGCTCAGATCTCACTTCTTTAAGACTCCACCATTCCAGAGCTGGAATCAATGCCAAGTGTTCCTGTTGACTTTGGGAGCTGTAATAAACAAATGAAAAGTACTGTTTTCCTTACTACCAGCAACAGTCTGATATTTATGACTATCTAGGGCTGGGTTTTAAAGCCCTCTGTGATTTGCAAAGATTTCAGTTTGGGGGTTTAAAAAATAGTATGTAACTGAAGTAACCAAATACTTAAAGCACATTGGCAGTACAGGATACTTCGCAGCTTGGCTCCAAGTGCTTTTCTTACGTGGTGATATGTGCAGAGATTCTCAGACAAAAATGAATCATGAAGCAAATGACTTTTTTCACTTACAGGCAGAACTGGGGGAAAAACAACTGCAAAATACCAAGAAATGTTTCCGCAGGACAAATAGAGGAAAATATATTAGGTTGTCTTCAGCAGAAGACTCTTAATGTATTGTGGAAATCTCTGCTGGCCTATAGCATGGTTCCTTTTGGTCTCATCTGAGCAGGTCCGTCCCATCAGTTCCGTGTAGCCAAGAGTTTATCCTGCCTGCAATAGGAAGACCTGCCGAGGGGTGTGAGAGCTCAAGCATTTACACTGCCTCTGCTTGTGCAAAGCAAACTTTTTCCTGCCTGTGACATACCCCGTGGACACCCAGATAAAATCTAACCTGCTAGAAAGTGACTAAAATGTGAGAATCAGCTCATCGAGTCAGATTCTTAATGCAGCTCTAGGATGAAGAATAATAAAACAATGTGCAAGAAAGAATACTTGTCTTATACTGGGTTCATGAAAATGAATTAGTCAAAGAGCTGCAGAGCAACTTGAGCATCTGCAGCATAACTAGAATTGAAAATGCAGTCAGATTCCCTTTTTATTCAAGTCTTGTTTATCCTGCAGGTGGCAAAAGCTGGTTTTGGATTCAGACAGACATACACACAGTTCCTGTCAAAAATTTACTCAGGGAAGAATGTTCACCTTTACTTCAATCAAATGTCCAACATTGTTCATGTACCTATCTTTCTGGGAATAGTTTTCATTACATAAGGCTCATAGTGTTTTACTTCAGTACCCTCCTTTGGTTCCCTCCCCTCCTTCTCATCCTTCTCCTTCAGTGTACCATTGCCCCCCCTCCATCTCTCTAGCTTATTGCAAACTTTAGTTTCCTCTCGAGAATCTAACTCTCCATATTTTATATTTCCATTTTCTACAAGCTCTGATAAATCCAGCCTCACCTCCCACATCTTGCACTGTAGATTTTGGCCATGTTCATCTTGAGCTGCTCCGGTTTCCTTGATGGCCTTCTGCACTGCATAATGCAACCCAGAAACTCCATGCAGGCCGCTTAGGGGTGAGCCTGGCTTTCCCTTCAATGAAGCATCACTACTCCATCTCTTGGCCCCATCCTCACTGGTCGCTTGGCTAATAGGGAAGGCAAAGAAACAGTCACCTGCAGCTCTGTGCATGAAAACAATTACTGGCTCTTCTCCATCTCCTCTTTAGTCTGAAGTAAATATTACACTCTTCTTTCTAGTAGCCGTGGACCCTTTTGGAAGGGGGAGATATGGAGTGCAGGTGGACAATTCCTGTGGTTTCTCGTGCCTTCACTCAGGGTGGCTGTCAGGAGTCAGGCTAGTAAATGTCCATAGGAAGCTGTTTTACATAAGGTTTCTGGTAACCTGCTGATGTGTATATGAACAACACCTGCACTCTGAAAAAGTTCTCAGATCCAAAGTTCTTTTAGCCAAAAACCCCACAGGATTCTCTAGATACCATTGATAACAAACTCTTTGAAACATATTTGAAATATGTGATTGTGTGCTATGTTATAAAAACATAGCCATTTTATTTCAGGGTGGCTTTCAGTTACAGGTTTTGATCCTGACTTTATGGATTTTATCCCTGAAATAATGTCTATAATCAATAGCATCAGAAAATTCCAAGTTATTTGCTTGTAGATAGTGAAGTTTTTTGTGGAATTCCAGATTGTTGTAATTTTCTGGCTATGGAATAATGACAGCAACCCCCGCCATCCTCCCCCAGTATCAATACTGTATTTACTACATTTGACCAGCATCACACATTATAAATACCCAAAGAATACTCAGCAGAAACACTGTTTTTGGCCTTTTTCCTTCTAGTCAGTCTATGTAACCTTTATTACAGCATGATTTAATAATTAAAATGGTTCTCCTAAAGAAGTTCCTTTTCCTCACTTCATTTTAACAGGAAATTGATGGTGATCAAACATCCTGAGCACTAAAAAGTTGTGAGAAATGTGTGTTCTCTCAGGTTAGCTTTACACAAACAGTTCCACCTTTTGTTTTTAAAAAATAGAGAAAATCCAACAAACTGTTCGAATTCAGTGTCTGATGTTGTTCTAAACCTCATAATTTCCTTTATTCAAAAGGATATTGTGGAACTGCCTTATGAGTTTTCTTTACTGCCTAAGAACATATTATTCATTGATATGTGTAACCCATGTGAAGGTGGGAGCTCCATGGCCTGGAGTCCACTAGGGGCCAGCCATGGGGTTTGTGCTGCTGTGCTGCGCTGCAAGTCATCACTGCCGGCCTGACAGATATGCATTCACGTCACTTTACCTAGCCTGTCTGACATGAAAACAGGCTATTTCTTCTCATGTGTATGTATTGCCTAATGTCACTGAAATACTGTGATATTTTCTTCAAGAAGTGCAAAATATAGTCTTGTCCTGTAAGATTATTTTCTAGTAAGAAATAAATTCAGAAATAACATGCTGAGCAGCAATCGGATTTCAATATCAAGATACTATTGAAGATGCACATTGAAGTTGTCTTCAGATCTGATTTTTGCCTTCAGTCGCCACGTCTTGCTGATTCATTTCTCTTAATTTGGTATGCTCAAAATGAACTTGAAAAGAGTAATCAGTTCAGTTTTGCAGTTGTTTTCTTCATTTACTCGACTTGACCACTTGAGAGCTGTGTAAGTGAAATAATCTGTTCCTATAGCAACATATGCAGTCTGGAAGAGCTTCCATGTTGTATAGATTATACTGAATCCTTAAAAACAAACAAGTTAAAAGCAAGAGGTAAGTTTGAAAAGTAAAGCGAATGGATGGACATGAAGAGTATGGGTTCTGAGACAGCTGTACGTAAGCAGCAAGAGGACATAGCTCCTGTTTGGCGTTAGAATGCCCTTTGTTAAGGTGCCCTTGCTTGTTTCTTGGCAAAAGTTTCTGTATCCCAAAGCTTGTCTGAGCTCACTGATGAGTGTGCCAAGCAGCTGAGGGTACAGAAGCAGTGTGTCTGACTTAACAAGGTTACAGCATGAACCAGATATTCAAATAGAGGGGTGTTGGCAAGAGGCTTTTTGTAGAGAATTTATAGAAGATTGGTTGGCTGGTTGTGGGTTGGTTTGGGGTTTTTTTACTACTCCTTGTTGTAAGATGAACTGGGAGTGCTTATGAGTAGTAGGCTTTTCTGGTGAACAAAGTTGTATATCTGCTAGTTTCATTCAACAAAACATGCAAGGAAAATCTCAGTCTCTCTCATGTGCATCTTTGTTGTTCTACAATGGAGTGAACCTGAGGAAGCCAAAAGCCAAAGGGTTGGAAGGGCTCTGTGAAAAGAGGGGAAGCCAGAACTTCAGATAGAAGTGGAAACACAGGCATCTCTAAATGCTGGGCTTGTGACAGTGCCATTTCTAAAGTTTAATATAAATGCTGCAGCCCCACTCATGGTTGGCAAAATTATAGTTTGTGTTGAAAGCTGTATGAACTACTTTAGGAATACAATATGTCCAGGATGAGAAATAGAATGTATGGTTAACCTTTCAAAACCTGAGAGAAGACAATGGTTTTAGCATTTGTTAACCTCCAGTTTGATACTTACATATGGTATAACATATATAATCTGCTTTTCCTTCTTATGTGTGAGAAAATCCTAAATTCAGTACTAACCAGAGATATAATCTGATGATGGACATGAACTGGATTAACAGTGCTCTGCTTATTGAAGGAAGAATGTTTTGTGACTTGCTCATTCTCATGCCTTCCTCCCCTGTGATGCCACATCTTCCCAGAATGGTTCTTGGAGTTGCCTAAAGGCAAGCTAGGCTGAGTCAGCTTTATATGGCCTGGCAGAGGGCAAGCTCTGAATGTCACTGCATCCATCAGCAGACAAGTGCCAGACAGCCCTCAGGCAAGCAATACCTGTGACTGTGTTTGAGTGCTAGGAAAGCTGTACAGATGGGAGAGGAAAACAAAGTCTTCCTGTTTCAGGACAGCAAGGAGCTTATTTTGCTTTCTCTAGGAGAAGAGCATTCCAAATCCGTTTAGGGTTTCATTTCTCTCTGCAAGAGCCTTCATCTTAAAAGTTGCAGATGTTTGCAAATACGTGTATAGATCATTTTTTATGGGTTGCCCAAGGAAGTTGTGAGTGCTCCATCCCTGATGGTGTTCAAGGCCAGGTTGGACAGAGCCTTGGGTGTCATGGTTTAGTGTGAGGTGTCCGTGCCCATGGCAGGGGGGTTGGAACTGGATGATCTTAAGGTCCTTTCCAACCCTAACTATTCTATGGTTCTATGATTCTATAATGTGCCTAATTCTGAATAACTGTTGGAACTTGGTTTGTAAAACCATCCTTAATATGTGACCTTGAACAAGAAGTTGCTCTTCTCTTTCCAAATGGGAATGTTGGGCGATGTCCCTAACACTTGGTTTTTGTTTGCCCCAGATGTGAAGGGCAGTGGAACGAACAGTTTTGCTTACCTCTTTGTAACTCCAAACATGGTGTTGCAGTAAAATACTCTTTCATTAGAGAATGCATTCTCTGATTCTTGATGTGAAGATAACTGGCCTGTAAACAGTGCTTTATTTTGCATGGTATGGCACTGAGAGCTTTGGTCAAAGAAGAGTTGCCTTATACAGGATTAAGCAAAGGGAAATGTCCTAAAGAACTTGTTAGCATGAATAGAGTTCTTGGCTTAATAAATTCATCAAAGTAGCATTGTGTCTGAAAACGCACAACCACATCCCTGAAACCCCAGTGCTTTTTCCATCCTCCTCTTCTATGTTTGTCACTTGTGCTTTCTTTCTGCTGATGCTTGGCACATATTTAATACCTCTCATTTGATGTGTCAGACAGTAAAAGCATTAAACATGTCTTGCATGCTAGAGCAAATGTATTTTCCATTGTGCAATGCTTTCATTATTTTTCCAAGTAAACTGTGGCAAGAGTACTGTAAGGCACAATAGAAAACAGAATGTTCTCTTGAAATGTTGCGCTCCTGTTTTCAGTAGGGATTTTGTTTTGTGCGTTCCTATCCAGGTTTGTAAACCTGTATTGCAGACTACGCAGATCAGTAAGCATTTTGGTATGCAGGTGATACTCAACTGCTTATAACTGGTGTGAAACAAACCCCAATGCTGTAGAAATTCAAGCAGAACTCTGGCCACTCTATAAGGTCCAAGGAGAAAGACCATAAAGACTGTACCTAGTAAATTTGAATCTTAAGGTGGTGGAGTAGAGTATAGGGGCACTTCAAACACTCAGTTGTACATTCATATCCATTATGATAAGCACAGTGTAAGTTTCTGTTAGTAAACAATTGAACAGATAGTGTTTGGCACACTTGTGCAAGTTCTAGGTAAATATTACAGCTTCTTTGGGGAACATCAGAATAGACTGCAAACTACTGCAAGATAATGAAGAAAATGAAGGACTGTTTGCCTTAGCTTTTTCTGAAGGAAATAAGAGACTAATCTCCCTCTCGGCTCTTTCTAGACCCATCAAACATGGCTGGAATATCTGAGTGGGATGAACTTGGGTTAGATCCAAAGATTTTTGAGGCTTTACAAATGAAGATAATTCATATTTAACCAAATCCAATCACATAAGAAGTTCAGGAGTATTTGTCATTCTTGTTTAATGCTGTCTGTGGCCTGTAGCAGTTGTAATATTCTCCTTACCATATATGAGTATGAGCAAACAAAGATCTTGCATTTGCCTAAGTGCAAATCGGGTTTATTAAAAGTTGGTCGCAGAAACAGCCATTTTACCAAATTTTGGATGAAAAAATCCCTGGTTTTCGTTGGGATAATGCTAAGACTTTGAAAAACACTTTTGAGAAGAGTAAGAAAATATTTCAGGTTATTTATTGTATCTATAGTATGACCTGTGTTCTCACCAGAAACAGTGGTCTCCCATTATAATGAATGAGTGAGTGCCGTTACAGCTGATATCTTGTCTGGTTTTGGGAGAGGTTTCCATACAGCTGTTGCTTTCGGAACCATATAGCTCTGTGTAAGTATTTCTACTGCCAAGATTCGAAGCCCCTGAAATTCATGCTCAGAAAACCTTTCTGAATCATGAATCATGCACAGGATGAAATGCATGAAGAAGCTGGCCAGACAGGGCCATTGGCTGGGCTTTTACCTTGGAATATGGGAGAATGATAGAACAGGGCCTGAAAGCAGTGTTTTTCACACTGTTGTCCATTGTCACAGCCATCAGACTAATAAATTTGTTGTGGCAAATTCCTGACCATGTCTGATTCAAACTTTCTTTGAACATTGTCAATGCATTTTACTGCATGCATGTGCATTTCACTGTAACATTAATATGTAGTACAGAACTCCTGAGGAAATTGGGTACTTAAATAGTTTACCTTAAAACAGAGTGTGCTGGGCATAGTAATGAGCACTCTTTATTTCTGCACAGTGAACGCTATCAGACAAAACAGTGTTGTGAGTGCTGCTTTTAGATTGAGTCACCTATTTTAGAGAGGTGAGGAAGTCTTTTGCCCATGCATCTAATCTGTGCCAGAGGCATGGCTGTCAGCACTGGCAATCCTGTAGCAGTGTGTCCTGTATAAACATCCAGCATACTGCAGAACAGCCAAGCTGGAGCTTTCTGGTGGGAACTTGTCCTTCAAACAAAGTCTAAAGAAATTGGTGGGGGGGGTTTGCCCAAGCAGCGGACAGAATCAAGTCAAAATGTAGAGGAAGTGGCAATGGTAGTAGTGGTACCTCATACTGACCCTAAGTGTCTATGCTGTGCCTTGCAAAGAAAATTAGGTAAGATGAATACTAAGAGTTACTTGACTGAAGTTCAAGTAATACCATCACATAGCAAAAATAAATCGATCTTAAATGTGGAGAGCCATTTGGCTGTGAACGGGCATGTGAGCAATCCAGACAATTGCTTGACAATTGTAAGGTAGTGACCCGCAGGCACTGAGGCCTCGCCTGAGGGTTACTAAAGCTCGTGTACGTGCAGAAGCCTTGGGAAAAGTTAGCACGGAAAACTACTGAGAGAGATACGCAGAGAAGGAATGTTAACTGTAACCTTGAAGCATATGCTGTCATAGTTAACCAATCATTAAGCTGTTACTGAGTGAATCCTGTTTGGTATTTAGCCGTGTGAACAATACATGTATCCAATTAGACTTGTGTGTGTTAATGATAGACAAGTAGAGTGCCTATATATACTGAGCTATCTGCGCAATAAACTTTGGCACAGCCTGATCATATTGGTCTGTGTGCTGTGTCCGGGACTTCTGCGTCAACAAGTGGCGCCCGAACAGGGACCCTCAGATCGGCGTTGGATAAAACCGACGAGACCGACAGGAAGGAGGGGGCAGAAGCCGGTCGATATCGGGTGCTGCCCCGGCACTCGGAAGTCGCTAGCGCAAAAAGTTTGGGAATCTCGCCCTGATCAGGTGAGCGGCCGGGGAGGAGAGGGGGTCCACACTGACCAAGGAAGAGTCAGAAGTGGTGAAGCTCCTCCAACACATTCTCTCTATGAGAGCAGCGAGTTATGATGAGCCTGCCTTGAAGGCTTTGCTGTATGGAGCAAAGGGAAAGGATTTAATCCCCTCAGTGGATGCTGCCTTTCAAATCGCAACTTGGGAAAAAATAGGAGCAACGCTGTGGGAAGAGGTAAGTAAGGGATCCAAGGAGGCAAGTTAATACCCCACTGTGTGGAGACTAATTACTGACTCTTTAAAAAATAACCGATGGATGGGCCAGGGGATACGAATTTGCATCTTCCTTTATCACTTTCGCCGCCCCTGGCCTCCCTCCCCCCAGAGCCCGATCCTCAAGATCGTCAAGGTTGGGACAAATGGACAGGATTGTTAGATGAGAAAGTACAGACACTTCATGACGGACTTACAAATTTACAGCTCTCCGACACGGCTAAGTCAAAGAATGAGATAGTGGAGCCCAAACCCCCCCACCCCCACCCCCCCACCCCTCTGAACCTCCGCCAGTTGCTGCCGTGGCTGCGGAGGCTGAGGACGGCGATGAAGGCAATCCTTTTGCCCCAGACCCTGTTAATCCCGAGAAAAAGCCTACTCTCAGATCACCTGAAACCTACAGGAGAAAAATGTTTTAATTGCACTTGATAACACTGAAACTCCAGAACACGTTAATGAGGAGCCTGTGCATTTTCATCAGACTGTTGTTGCTGCTCCTGAGATTCTGATGCCTGATAATTCTGATGCTGACCTGGATAGTCCTTTTGACCCGAGACCTGTTGATCCGGAAAAGAAGCCTGATTTAGATCCCCCAGATCCCCATGATAAATGGGCAGTTATAAAGGGAAAAGTAAGATGGGTGGGGGATGCAGATGTATTGTGTGCTTATAGTCTCTCTGTGATATTCATGTACTAAAAGTGAGCAAATGTAACTACGTCTGTGTTTCTATCGACCCTTGCAGACCCTTATAGATACTGTTGGCCACTTCTCCCGATGTAGGCTGGCCACCTGCATTGGAATGAGTGTGCATTTTGATCAGTACAAAAGCCCAAGCCTCATGCAATGTGAGGGAGGCAGAGCCTCTGCGGGGACGCCCGCTGAGATTGAGCCTGCCACCTTGTACTGCGATGATGCTGCTCGGAGCTGGTTTCCTGATTGTCTTCACAGGGTCATTGCAACTACATTTTGTACGTGTGACCATGTAATGGGAGTAATGATTGTCTGCATTTTGTGTTTCACATACTGTAGTTGTGTGGAGTGTGTTTGTGGCATCCCATGAATGTGTGTGTATGTGTGTGTCTGTTGAGGGCAGACAGTGTTCTGTGTATTTTTTGTTATTGGGTTAATGTAAAAGTTTTTAATGGGTAGCAGATTAACATTTTGGGCAAGAAAGGGTTAATAGAAAAGTGGTGCTGCCGGCAGAGATTTATGGCTGCTGCTCAGTAGGCTGGCAGCTATAGCTGCTGCTGGGCAGGCAGGCGTTTGTAGCTGCTGCCGAGCAGTCTTGCTTAGTGTGTTTAAGTTAACCTAGGGGAGAATCCAAGCTTTGCCAACCTCCACCCAAACAGCACCAGGGTGGCAGACACAGAAAAGAAAAGGAAAAAAAAAAAAAAAAAAAAAAAAAAAAAAAAAAAAAAAAAAAAAAAGAGGTAATGACGCAGCAAACTCCTTGACTGTTAACACCGTGCAGTTTGCTTCTGCATCTGCTTCACATTCCTGTTTCATCAGAATGCCTTTGCTTTAAGGAATCATTTTTAGCTTGACTTACTTCTCGAGAACTGATGGCATGGGGGAAGGGATATATTTGTGTTCTACCTACAGGTCCATGGAGGCTGCCTGCAAAGTTTCTCAAGCCTTGTCATGAGCTGGATGGACAAGCGGAAAAACCCAATGCCTTAGCTACAGGAGCTTGAATGTGTGTGCATGTAAAGTAGCTCTTATTAGAGGCTGTGATTTTGTGTATAACACCACCTGTGCTTACTAGCCAGTTGCTAATAAGAAACTACGCTGCTGCACCCTGTAGTATATATACTGCTAATGTAAATCTGTATGTGCTTTGCCATAGTAGTGACTTGTTACTGAATGAAGCAGGTGAACCTCTGCACTGACAACAAGGTGCCATGACTGACGTTGGCCAAATACCTCCTACCGCAGTCAAGGGCAAGACTGGGTTGGCCTCTGTGTTTGCCACCAAGAAGAACCTTTAGCTCCGCTGCTGGCTGCAACCCAGCAGGCGTTGAGTGGTGGGGACACATGCCATGCCAGACCTTGATGTGAGGGATGGCCTCTCCTGTTATCAGAGAACTATACAGGAGAGAAAGGCAGGCCAAGCAGCCTGTGGTTGACCTACGTTGGAGATACGATCTAGTCCAAATCCCCTGCTCAAGTAGGGTCATCTAAACCAGGTAATATATATATATAAAAAAAAAAAAAAAAGAGGGAAATGTAAGGATTTTCTTCAAACAGTTTGCAAAGCGTAATTTGTACAAAAGCTTTTGAATTTGTCTAGTTTTGATTCTCTTTCTGCAATACAGCATTTGTGACATCTAACAGATGATCCCTTGCCCAAACCACCAGTTCTATATAAAGACCTACATGATAATGAGTGGAAAGGACCAGAACCAGATCAAGTTATAGAATGTAACAAAGGATGTAATGTGACTGCAAGACTAAAGCAAAGTGTGCAAAATGATTCCAGTGGAAGTTTGTTATGCTGTTTTTAATGGCAATACGTATGTGACTATGTTAATACAAGTAGAAGTAAATTCTTTAAAAATATAGTTTTGCAGAATTGTAAGGCTTTAGATATATTAACAGCTCAAGTAGACAGAGTATGTACTTTAATTAATGAATCTTCTTGTAGTTATCTTGATCAGTCTGGAAAGACCTTGAAAGATGTTAAAGAAATTTGGAAGCATGCGAAAGTACTTCATGATGTCTATCAGAACGATAAATTTCCTTGGTTAGATGCCGTTCTTACATCTTGGGACTTTAATGGTTGGCTCACATCTCTGATTAAAGGTATTGGAATGATTTTGGTAGTAATCTTGACCATAGTTATGATTGTACCTTGTATTTTGCAATGTATTCGTGGTATGATTGAAAACCTGGTAAAACAGCTTTGGTTTACTCAAGAAAAGAAAAGGGGGAGATGTGGATGATTTCTTGTTAGAGAATGGACATATGCCTGCTCTGAATGAAAGCAAGTATGTGCAGCTGGCCATGTAGCAGGGGTAACTCCTGGTTACCTCTGTGCAGCCGACTGTGGAAAAGAAGCAACTCCCGGACAGTTAATGAAACAAGAATGCAGGCCTGGAAGATAAGAAGGAGCTAAGATAAGAAGGTTGCTGAATTGGACTGTAAATCTTGCTTGCTTACCAAAACCACACTTTAGGTTCTCACAAGTGCAAAAGTTACAAGTGCTCTTGGATTGTAATTGGTTTCAAAAGCTGTTACAAGGTTGGGGTATTAGTGGTTGGCTAGGAGTACTAATCAAACAAGGTTTAACAGTTTTAATGGTATTGATTATTATTGTTTAAATCTTTTGTTGTTTATGGAAGTGTATTGTCAGTATGCTATTTCGTGCTGTGAATCGGGTCTGGATTGCTCAAAAACAAAAAGAGGGATTTGTGGAGAGCCATTTGGCTGTGAACGGGCATGTGAGCAATCCAGACAATTGCTTGACAATTGTAAGGTAGTGACCCGCAGGCACTGAGGCCTCGCCTGAGGGTTACTAAAGCTCGTGTACGTGCAGAAGCCTTGGGAAAAGTTAGCACGGAAAACTACTGAGAGAGATACGCAGAGAAGGAATGTTAACTGTAACCTTGAAGCATATGCTGTCATAGTTAACCAATCATTAAGCTGTTACTGAGTGAATCCTGTTTGGTATTTAGCCGTGTGAACAATACATGTATCCAATTAGACTTGTGTGTGTTAATGATAGACAAGTAGAGTGCCTATATATACTGAGCTATCTGCGCAATAAACTTTGGCACAGCCTGATCATATTGGTCTGTGTGCTGTGTCCGGGACTTCTGCGTCAACACTTAAATATCTAGACTAAGGCTTTTAGGAAATCTAAGGGTGGAGGCCCGGGTGCACTGCATGTTTGTCCTCTCCTGCGCAGTGCATTCTGCAGGTTATACCCAAACCTCAAGTCTTCTAAACTAACGAACAGTAAACAGGAGTTTGTTTTGCTCTTCACAGAACTCTTCCTGCTCAGACCTCACTTGCTGGTTTACTGGATTATTCAGGAATTCTCTTCAATGGAGCCAGTGAGGTGCACCTGATTCAGTAGCCATAGGAGCCAGATAGCCCTGTGGTTTTGGAGACAGCCCTAGTACTTGTCTGCATGCTACCATTTTTACTTTGGGGCATAAATTGATTGCTGCTGAAATCGGAAAGGAATGCTGTCTTCTGAATCTCTGCCTAGTCCTACAGGGAAATGAACTGGACAGGTATCACCTGGCAGACTGTTATTTCTCTCTTTCTAGACTGTAATTTTGCTGTTAACGTAAAGTTTGTTCTGAATGTAATTACAAATTGACAAGTACAAATTTATTCTAACTGCATTTCATAAGACTACTTAATCTTCATAAAAACACTAAGTCTGCACAATGTCTCGCTGTCACAAGCAGTGACTCACCAAGAGAAGGACGAAAATAACTCCAGGTCTTTCTGGTGCTCTGTGAAAAACTAAATGGGTCTAATAAGGTGCTGGATCTATAATTCCAAAACCAGTCTCCTTTGCAGAGCACTTTAAAACCCTGCTGTTTCATTCTGACAGTAGATGTATTCATATGTACTTGTGTACTTACACAAATATTTGGAAAGCTTCTGTTTGTCATTTGATAGCTGAAGATCAAGGGGTTTCCCAGCAGCCCCACAGTGCTTATTTTCCTACAACTCAATATATTTTGGATAGAAGAGGATATGTGCATAAGGGGCAGGAATCAAGAACTTGGTGCAGCCAGTGTAGCAGGATTTATAACAGATCGGTGTTGACAATTTCATTATGTTACTTCTGGAAGAGTTTCTTTTCACTGACGTGATACAGCAGAGAAACCTCATGCAGATTAAAATGATCTTTCTAGATTCACTGATCACTTATGTACCTATTTATTGCTTAGCGCTAATAACATGAAACAGTTTTTGAGCAATACTGCAGATTCTTAGAGAGAAAATGTAGCTATGAGCGATGAAGGTTTTGTTACAACTCTGAAGGTAGTGTTTGTTTTCAGTGATGGTTCTTGCAAGAAGGGGAGATGCAGAACTAAGCCAGCATTCCCCTAGTCACTTCACTGGAACTTCTTACACTTGCATTATTTAGGCATCCTGTCTGGAGGCTCATTAGTCTATTCCCACAGGGAGTGGGACAGCAAATAGCAGCCAGAGAGCTGAGAAAACTGTTAACAGTGCTTCCAAACAAGCTTGAAAGTGGTTCTGTTTGGCCTAATTCTTTCTTTTGCCAAGTTAATACCGGTCGTTCTGTCCTTCTGGAACTCATAATCAAGGATTTCCCTTTAGAATGCTAGTACCTTGAGCAGGAGCTGGGACACTGTCTACCACCATGCTGAGTCAGAGCTAATGCACTCTGATATACTCCTTTTAGCAAAGTATATGGGCATCTTAGAATGCAAAGAGATAGATCCACTTTATAACGAATTAGTGAAGCAGTGTGGCCTTGATCTTAACCCAAACCCTGAAATTTCCCCCCCTAGAATGAAGGAAGACAAACATGCATTTCAGGTGGGATGCTTTTTAAAAGGCTGGTTCTCCGCTGGATGGAGGGGATGTCTCTTAGAATGATCACAGGACACTGCTGCTGGCCCAGATGTAAATAAAGCCTTTTTAAGGCACATATTCACCACATAAATCTTAAAGGGCATTTCTCCCATGGTTATGCTGCTCCCTCTGGGCTTGCAGAAGACAAGACCATTGTTGGCCTGCTGTTGGAGAATTTATCTTGGGCTTGGCACTACACAAACTGCAATTTCACAGCTTCCACCAGCTTGAGCGCAGGCAGAGATCACAGTTTAGCTACAGTCCTAAGGTATCTAGGCAAAAGGCTGAACTGGAGTCAGAAATACAGCCTCTGCTACTCCACCATTCCATGAGTAGCATGGGAAAAACAGAGTGTTGTGCCAAGCTACAGTGAAAAAATCCCAAGTATTCCCAGAGGGTGTTTTGGGGAAGCACTGGATCAATACAGTAACTCACAAGGCTGTATGGCCTTCTCCAGACATCCTTATCACAGCAGTTAGAAATCAGAGGGTGATTTAATTGCAATGCTAATAATAATTCATTAGCCTTAATTTCTCTGTGGCTCAAAGTTCGTAAAAAAGAAGGGATTCGTAATTTGAAATCCTGCTTAATAACTTGGTGCTTCTGAAGTTAGGAATATTGTTACTTGGAACCTAGGCCACTAACCTGGCTTCACCAGGTTAATGCTTTGTCTGCAATGAAATAGCAAAGATTTTCTTCCTAGTGCACTTATCAGCATTTGTCTCTTCTGTGATCTGAATCATCTTCTATCCATCCATCTTCTGCAGTACTGAAAGGAAAGCTAAATGGCAGTCTGCAGCAGTGAACTGGGTGAGATGGGATAGAAGCATTATTTTCACTTCCATCTGACAAGCTGTGTGATTGACACTCAGAGGTTTGTTCTGAACTCTGCGCCAGTGCTGTATGCAGGGCTGAGTTGTTTGTGGGAGTGTTACAGAATTGCTTACAGCAGTCAAGTTTGGCGATTCCTCTTGTGTTTCTGAAGGGGACCAGCCACACCTCTGAAAGAAAGCATTACAAGTCACTTCTAGCCACGCTCCTATGTTGATGTTCCGACTTTTGTGAAGGATGCAGTACATAGGCAATGATGTATTTGGCTTTAAGGTTATTTAGAGCAATAGAATCAAGCGTACATTTAAATTTTTACCTGCTAGATATAATCAACGAATTTCAGTCAAAATTTGAAGCAAACCAAAAGTGTTCTATAACTAGCTAGCATTTCTGTATGCCATATTTTAAACCATAAACATGCTGCTTGCAGACAGTGTGAGAAGGTGCAGAACAAGTATTTAGCTTCTTATCCAAGCGATGCTTTTTCTCCTCTGCATATTTCCTTTACAAAGTACCAATTAGGATGTCAGCACATGGTTTTGCTCTTTGAACATGCAAAATAGAGTGCTTAACACTGGGGATTTAAGATCTTAATTCAGTTCCCTGTTGTGTATAATTTGGAATACAGTCTCTAACGACAGTTGCATTTGCTTTCTCTTGCTTTTTCACACACTCCTCCCCTCCAGAATGCCTCTACCTCAGTGAGAGCGCAGACAGCTTGAACAGGATGAGTCAGAGCTGTTCAGTAAACAGAGACTATTAAATTTCCTCTTCCTATGCTAAAAAAAGTGATATCACCTATGTCTAAACAGGCGTCGTTTTGAAATTGTGAAAGTGATTTTGAAGAGGATCTTCAGCCTGCCATAAGAGATCAGTTGCTGGAAAACATTGAGAGCTTAAAAGACCTCCTGGACAGACTGCTAAAAGCATGAGAAAAGTGGTGAATCATAGAGGCCCTTAATTAAAACAATAAAATAGATCAAAGGAGTATTGTTAAGACACAGCTGACTTCTGATGGGTAGGAAAAAAACCCAGGCTAAAATTACCTTAGAACACAGTGGTTGTAGTAAATGCTGGTGAAAAGAGACAGAGAGAAAAACACCTTTTCATGATCAGAGCGGTTTTGATTTAAAACAGGATGCAAATATTTGTTTAGCTTAATCTAAACACTTATGACACATTTATCTTTTAAAATGCTTCAGTATCTCTAACACTGGCATATGGAGTGATAAATGTGCCACAGTTTCTCAATTCTGCCCTTTACATTCTAATTAAAGGAGAAGCAACCCACTTAAATGACTGTTTTCCAGAAGGAGGGAGGATGAAATTTATGATAGCTTGTGAGCTGGATCCCACTCCCACCTTCCCTCCACAAGACCTTAGAGAACAATCTATTTCATAACTATCTGGTAGAGGGTAGGAATGTTTTAATGAGAGAATCTTGACATAAAAATATCACAGTTTACTTCTTATCTTGAGGCAGGGTAAACAACGAAGGATTTCTCATGTTTTCTAGTAATGGTGGTATTTTTGGATGAGCGAAGAATCAGAATCCTTCTCTATGGGCTAGTTTGACATGTGAATAAGCTTTCTATGTGAAACAAGATTAATTTTCCAGTTTAATCACAGACTTTTCTATGGAAAGGAAATACATTAATATTCTCAAAAGAAATTCTTTTCAGCATCGGAGTGGAAGGGACCCCTTGGTGTTCCTCTTACAATGCCTTTAAGTCACAACAGCCTTGGAGGTGGGGCATTTTTCTGCAAAGACTTTTATTTACGATCAACTACAATTGCTGCTGCTCACTGATACCAGAAAAAACCTATCACAGGGTTCAGTTTAATGCATAATCCCTGATTTTGTTTTTCTCCAAATACATGAGATACTATGCAGTAGAAATATCTGTTGCAATAGCAGTATTGTGAGGAAGTTCAATAAATTGTGGCTCTCAAAGGCAAGAAAGAACTCACGGGACGGTAATCTATGGGCAGCAGCTGCAATGTAGGACTGCCCATTCCAGTCATTAAAAAGCCCCAAGCCGCCCTTCACGGAGTGCAGTGGTGATGCACAGTCACAATTTGAAGCATTTTTAAGTTCAATTTAACTTTGTTTTTTCACTGAAACACAGATTTGGATCAATAGCCTCTAAACAAGCAGTTCCTGCTGGATTTGCCAGTTATAGGCAGCAGAAATGTGATTTATAAATGGGAGCCACTTATAATGTGTAACCGCTGTAACTGAAAGGGTCTGAAGTATTGTTTTTACTAGGCTTTGTTCTTACAGATCACCACCTCTTCAAGTGGCAGGCAACGTGGGAAGGAAGCTAGCAATGTAATGTGAATCAGAATGTGACTGATGGCAAAGTATTCCAAAAACACGGAGTGTCACCAGAGCCCCACAGACTGAGGATTTCTTCTGGGAGGTTTCCTCAGCTTTTTCACTGGAGCTCTGCTCTAGGCTTGAAGCTATTACCAAAAGGAAAAACAAATTTAGTACTCGTATCTATTAAGAGGAGCTTACAGATGAAAACACTGTTAACTAATGCTGGCTTCATAGTAACAGGATCCCTTGGGAAAATAGGCAGGAAGTACAAAGTAGTGAGCTTGTGTATTATATTGGACCATGAAGAGCTTTTAGTTATAAGAAGCACCAAACCTCTCGCTAGCCTGCTCTTCCTGCAGGTTCAGGTAAGCATCTGTTTGGTCCTACCTGCTGATCCTTCCCAAAAAAGCTGTTCAAGCACCCAGACTCTTTACATTGCTACCACTGTATCAAAATTAATCTTTAAGTTGTTTGAAAGTCCAGGGTTTCTTCTTTTGTTTGCATACCAGCAATGTCACTAGAGTTTGATTCCAGCTTACTGGCCCATGGTGACATTGGATTTGCTCATGTTTTATCAGGGATTGAAAGAGATGGTCTAATCTAAAAGCTTAACTAGCTACAAGCTTGACTATTTCCCCTTAGAAGCTACGCAGTACTGTTATGTAGGGGCAATCTGTTCTTTTCAACAGAAAAACTGAAGAAGGCAACTCTACTGGTGACTGCTTTGAAGGAAAACAGCATGAAATGAAAGACTGAGGCCTGTCTTTGTCCCAGGCATAGTTTCTGCAGCATTCCAGATACGGTAATTGCTTTAAAAAAACCCCCAAACTTAAAAAAAACAAACCTGAAGTGACTCTAGAGCTGAATTAGAGAGAACATTGAGGTTAAGAGGGAATATTGAACTTTTTTCATCACCATGAGAAAAGCAAGTATAGGCTTGGTGAATGGGAAGGAGCACCCCGAAGCTGGGAGCAACGTGACCTGCACCAATGGCACTTCTAACATAGCTTGATACGTCTTGATGGCAAGTCTATAGTGCTTCCATCTCTGAGAACAGCATGCTCCAAGATGGTGGGGTTAGCTTGCCCTAGCAATTTTCTGCTACTTGGCTTGTTGCAGCAGGCCTTATAATAAGATATATATAACTGGAAGCTAAGATTTGGTTTCGCTGTTACTAAGGTTTTGGTTATGTGTTTGGTTTGTTTGAGTTTTTTTTGGGGGGGAGGATATGTTTCTGCCCTTTAGTATAAAACAATCATTAGTTTCTGTCTTGCTTGTATTGCTTTCTTTGGTTTTTACTGGTGGTTCTGTTGCATCTCTTCCTTTGAAGGGTAAATAGAATTGATTTTTCTCAAGTGCGTATTTATCTTCAGTAAAACATTCATTCCTGAATTTGTAGTAAGTCTGTTTGAAGGCTGCTACATGGTTTCATTAGGAAAGTCTAAGAGAAATTTAAGGCTGACTTTTTTCCTTTTTTTAACTAAATGACCAGAGATGCAGCTACAGATAGAGCTCTGTAAGACTCAGAACTTGCCACTGGAAAAAAACCCAAAACTGATTCAGACATGCACTGATTTGCATTGAATGCCCTTTTATTCTCAAACCAAACCCCCTGTTCGTTAAAGATTGAGCAGCTTCTCTGAAATAGAAGGAATATAAATGTATGTTTTTATCTGTTCTCTGTCCATCTTCTGCCGCCTCACACTCCTGTCATGTGGCTCCTCCCCGCTGGTTTCTCCTCTTATGGAGCACTGCAACTGTTCCCTCCTGAAGCCTGAACTTCCAGTGCAAATCCTTGTCTTACAGGCAAAGCTATTATGCAGGTGACTGCATTTTCCTGGCTGCTGGACACTGGGCTGTGGAAACAGCACTATTAAGTAGTTCAGCTGCCTCAGGACTGTCAGACAGTGACAATCCTTCCCACAGGCAGGCAGAATAGCGTGGCTGCAATCAGCTCAACGTATGCAGGAAGCACTGGCTGTGCTCTGTGTGCAGTGCACCTTGTCACAACGTGCTGCAGTTGCTTTCTTGTTATGGTGCTATTATTATTTGACATACCAGGTTCATTGTTGATTGTAGTGTATTGGGTCTGCGTGTACCTGTGTATTTCCTGCCAGGAAATAGGAGCTGTGGCAGCCCTTGTCATATTTATTGGCTCTCATTATAGATCAAACTCTTATTACTCAATTCCTTAGACAAACCCCAGAAATATCATAGGCAGATCGGGAAGAGAATAGTTATAAGATTAAACACAAGCAGAGTTTGCTGCCTTCCCCTATCTAGCCATCTGTTCTGTGGCACTCATCACTAGAATTGTGCTCAAACAGGGCAGTTAAATACTATTTCAGCTTTGCAATCAAAGATCCAGACCAAATTCTGGGATTGCACTTTGAGATTCCCATGTGAAACAGCTCAGCGTCAAACGAGTAGTGATGGTTCGCTGATGCTTTCTTTAAGAACTGAATCTGTCTCTGAGTGTTGTTGTATCTTACTACATGCCAAAGTTCTGGGAACTGACCTTGGTATCAGGGAATTGTTGAGGAGAAAGAATATAAAACATCAGCAACCTTCCTTCTTAGTAAGCTCCACCTTCCTGTTCTTAAAGTGGACTTTACTGTTCAGAACTGGTTTTGGTTAAAAGTGCAGTAGCTATTCAGATTCACCTCCATGTATGCTTTTAGTTGCATCATGGGATTTTCTAACCAGCTATATGTGGTTCTGTTTTGTAACTAAAACACCTGTTTGTCATAGTGTGTCCTGATAGGATGATCTGATTTATACAATTGAAATAACTGTTTGAAAAAGTAAATAGGTGCTTTCTAACAGGAAAGCTTGGCAGGGAGAAGGAAGCTTGTGTGGGATATGGATCTTATCAGTATGAATGGAGTGAAACTGGAGAACTAAGGAAACTGAGAAACAGAATTGTACAGTCCAGTTTTTATAGAGATCATTGCATACTCCTGGTGTATGTCTAATGACGAGTATCTAAGGCTCTTGGATACAAATAGCCACAGGCAAGTCAATGGGTATTATGTAAATACTTGAGAAGGAAAGAGGGAAAGATATGTGCTTTTTCTCCCTCATCTTATGAGAGGTCATTGAGGATATGGCAATGTGGACAAGTAATTATTAAGCAGCCTGCTCCCACTTACATTTTATCCAAGACTTGAATCCTCAAGCAAACCAGGGAATATGTTCTTTCTCTCTCCCTTTGCATACCTTGATTTTTTTGTGTTTCTTATGTGATGAGATGTTTGTTAGCAGATCAAGCCTTACAGAAAAACTCTGATTAAAAACAGTGCAACACCCTCACCTTTTCATTGCAGTTTTGCCCACTGTTTGGGAGGCCACACTGACTCATGGAAAAATTAGAATTGGTCTGTATTAGCATAAGCTTTTAGGATCACTGAATTCCCTCAAGTCATTTATCTAAGCATTAATATATTGCATTTTCAAGGGCAATTTTGAAGGTATTACTGAAGATGGTGCTTATGGAACCTGTGTAATGCAGAGAAGATAAAGCTGAAAGCGATTGACACTTAGACAGGTCCTCTCTCTTTTAGACAGTTCTTTGCAGCTTATTCCTGCAAGATCCGTACTATGCCTGTATCCCAAAGCATGGAGAACTCCAGCTAAGCATAGCCAGACCTCAGCAGCCCGGGGGAGGCGCAGGCTTCTCTTTGGTGGTGACGGTGGCAAGCATGCAATCTTGGTGCTGTTTGTCCACTTGGGTTTCAAGGAAAAAGGAAATACAAGTCTAATTTTTACAGTATAGATACTGTATTTCAGCTAAAAGCCTTGTCTGCAAAAATCTGTAAGTTTAGGAACAGTTTTGAGAGCTACTGTAACATTTAGTTTTAATAATGTACTAATTCCTTGTGAATCAGTAGCAGATACTTTCTGCAGTTAAGGCATTTGTGGTTATGGATCAGGTTAAGAGAACTTTCCCCATCAGTTAAAAATTGAAATAGATTTAACTGGTAATTTCTTACAGAGGAGAGGAAATCTTGTTATTGAAGACTGTCTGGAATTCTGCATGTCCATTGAATGATGACTGTGCCTTTGGAAAACTCATTTGCTGCTTATTCTTTGCTTTCATTTGTCAAGGGAAATACTGACTCCATTCTCTACCCCTTCATCACCTGATTGAAAGTCAGGACCTAACTTTATGTTTTGGACTATGCCCAGCATAGAAGATTCAGTACCAGCTGAAGCCAGTCCAATACAATACAAGCAATGGCAGGTCTTGGGGCTGGAGCTGTAGCCAATCCTTTGGCAGTTGTCCTTAAGAAAAGGTGTATCCATACTGACCTGGAGACTCTTTCCTTTGCTGTAACTGAACAATGGATTCAAGCTGTAAATGCTTCCAGGCTTGCAGTGCTAGGGAGAGCAGGCAGCATTCTGTGTTAATTTGGGCTTCATTATTGTTCAACCACGAGTTACAGGAGCCCAGAGACATTCTGGAGGAGTTCTGCGGCTGTTTGTCTTGGAGACATCTGTTGATAGCTAATCTAAATCTGCTCATTCTGATGTATGCTTTATGTGGGTTCACTTTGAACAGATCTTCTTAAAATAAACTAAATCCAGAAGTATTGCTGCAAGAAATACGCGTCTCTCACTTGCCTTGCTTTCAGGTTTTCCTAGCAGTGTAGTTTAGCCCTGTTCTGCACAATAGATGTTCTGAGATTGCCCACATGGTGCTGTTTTCACCCCTAGTGTGACTGAGTCACTTGTGTCTTGCTAATTTTCATCACGTGAAACGTTTTTATCAACTGATGTATCTTTTGCTTATCAAGTCTTGGTCTTTTTTACTTAATGATGAGGAAAAACCTAGGTTTTACAGAGATACTCTGAAATTATGTGGGAAAATGAAAGGAACGGCTTTAATGTACTTAATCAAATACATAACATTCTCTGTAAGATTGTCAGTGACATCTATGAGGAACTGAAAACAGAAAAGATGGAATACTTGGGCTAATCAGTCTGAAATGCTTACCCTCTGCTTTTCAGAATGAATTCCACCTCAGCTGTCTGACCAGCAAGATCAGCCTATAGCAAGTAAAACTTCCCAGTCAGGATACGCTTGTACAGAGAATCTCTTTACGTACTGCTATTTTTTTTATGATCATTTAAATCTCCCACTTTTAGAGCAGAAAGGATTCCAGTAACAGGATTATTGCAAACCTTGTTATCTTCGACTCCAAGTATGAAGTGCAACTCTTCCATGTTTTCTTGACTAGCATAAGCACATAACAGCATTATCAGACACCAGTTTAAAGTATGCTGTACCACGGGTGACATGGTTGTGGACAGACAATGAGAGAGGAAATAAACTTCACAACAGAGTTAGTCATACTATTTCATACAGGTAAGGGAGGGTGTTTAAGTACATTTTACTGCCCTCCTGACTGAACTATTGAAAGTAGAAGAGAAAAATGAGGGGATATATTTGCTTCGATGACAGAAAGATTATGGGTAATAGATAAACTGGAACCTATCATCTATCTTTGTAGCACTGATGGCAATGTTTAAAGATTACTCTGCATCTTACTCAGACTCTACCTCTATCATTGTTCAGAGTTTCCTGTAGTGATAAAGTGCTGTTCCTCTCCCAGCACTGATCTGTTGGTGAAACCTTCATCTCTTTAGAGACGTACGGTTGCAATATACTCTGACTCAGGTAAGAGCCCCAGGGCGATGGGGCGATAAACACTGTGAAGAAATGAATGTGGTAGCAGTTGGCAGAAGTAGTTTCACACACGGCTATTGCAACCATATGTTAATAACTTTTGGACATAACTTATGTTGTTTCACCTACAGAGTACAAGCTACCAGCTACCAAGGTATGAACATTATGAATAGCTATTACTCTTTATTTCACTGGCTAAGCTCCCCATATTGTAGTGCTTTTCCCTGCTGAGAGCAAGTATACCTGCACAACCTACTACTGTTAAATGACTGTTATTCTTAGGGACTTTCTCTTCTCCTTAAAGCCTGGTACTCAGTCTTTCTAATTCCATAGGAAACAGTATTCTGCTGGGTCATCTTTTACTAATGAGTGTAAGAAATGTTCAAACCAGTGGATGGAAGCTGCAATTCTTCAAGTGCAATGCTAAACTGAGACACATATGGAACGGTTAATGAGCAGCGGTCATAGAACATGCCTACAAGGGAACAAGGAATAGCAGAAGTCAGTTTGCTTCCTGCAACATTTACTAAAGCCAAGTTGCTTCTGACTTACAGAACATGAAAGTAGCATTAGTAGCCTTCAAGAGAATGCCAGAACAGCGTGTGCACAGTTCCTTTTGAGAGTATTTGCTTCCTGTCTGACAAACACACAATAAGAACTGAGAGTAAATATTCAGATATCTTAACTGCCTTGCCTTCTTCACTATGCTGTGCTTGGGTTTCATCCCATGAACGGCTTGCAGGATCAGCCAGATTGAATGCCTGGTTTTCTTCCTAGAAACTAAACAGTAATCTCTTCTTAAAATATAGATCGACCCGGGGTGAGTTTTGTGTGATGAGCCTGTGATAATACTGATACTGTGCAGCCTTAATTTATAGTACTTGCAGCTTTTCTTTATAGTTGGTAGATAAGTGTGGGTTTGAGGTTCATCTAACCTTATAATAGGTTAAAATTAGAAGTCACGTGTAGAGAGCTCATCTGTTAAAATCAAAAGCACTAAACTGCTCTTGGATTTGCTGTCCTTTCACTGCTAGCACTAAGATGCCAGTTTCTTGCTTTGCTTCTCTACCAAACACAAATCCCATTTGCCTTAATAACACCATATTCAATGCAGTGAAGTAAAATATGCACTCAATAAATACAGAGCAGGTTGTAAAGCAGTAAAAGGGAAATCCGGTAAATAATGTGCCCACTTCAGCAAGCTGAACGCCAAAGCCAAGATTCCTAGCAAAATTTTCACTTGTGAGAACTTGACTCTTCCAAGTTAGGTATTTCCTGTAGAACAGCTGGTAAAACCATTTCATCATCTAGTTCACCATTCCTGACGTGTTGTTTTAGAAGTGTCCTACTTGGGTAACAAAAAAGACAATATCGGCAGAAAGTTGTACCGACAGTCTTCACTTAGCAGTTCTTAAATGCTTTCTGTTGCTTGGAGCCTTCCTCTGTCTGGACTTTCATTTTACCTACTGTCACATAATATTTCAAGAAAGAAAGCCCACTCTGTTTTAGAAAGGACTTTTTTTTGCCTGTTCTGCAATAAACTGGTTTTTAAACACTGTATGTTCAACATTGTAACAGACCTTTTATGTAAGCTGGCGGCTGCGCTTGATGCGCTGGCTCTGGCTCTCCAGACTGCTGTGGTATTCCACTGAGAAGATGGTTGTTTTTGAAGATTTCATTAATGATCTGAAGAAGTCATTAAGTCAATTTTAGAGAAGAATAGGATTGAAAAATGTGGTGTTTGTTTTCCCATGTTTCACTTGTCATCGGTCCTGGAATTAGGCAGGATTTGACTTCACTGTGATGTTGTGTTTTACTTTTTTAAGCTAGAAGTAAAAGCATCTCCTCAGATTATTAACTTCTCAGACTTTGGAAGCAAACTGTATCTACTGAAACCTGATAATCCCTTGCATTTTATGCCACTATTGGTGCACATAGATTGAACTTTGAATATGAAGTATCTCCAAGGTGGGGACTCTCATGGTCTCATGAATTCTCTTCCCTTCATGTTATTAAAATCCAAAGATTCCACTTACATGAAGGAAGCCATTTTCATTCATTTCTTTTACTCTGTCATGGTCATGTTGGATACACCAGAACAACTTTTCTTGGTATTGTTTAATTCTTTGTTTCTTCTTCAAAGTCAGGAAGTTCAGAGATGATGCTGAAGGTAAAAGTGAAGAAGTGAATGGGGTTATGCTACAATAGCATTGCATAACAGGCTTTATGTTATCTAGAGCTATATTGATACCTGGCAGGAAGAACACCGAGCTTCCAAATCCCTTCACTGATCCTTGAGCTTTGAGGGAAGAGAAGAGCATGTGTATTTAATTCCCTGCATTTAATGATAAAGATACAAACCAAGTTTTATATGTCGTTTTGTGTACGGAGCATCTACATTGATAAATAAGCAGCCATTTAACTTGCAATGAGTGGTTTGTCTAACCAGAAAAGACAAAGCAAGGAAGACTTTTTTGTTAATAACACTTCCTCACTGAAGTGATTTTGTTGTTTTATTCTAATAGGCAGCAAGAAAAGAAAGTGTACTCCTGATGCGCAGGGGGCATTTGGGATAGGATAATGCTGCATTTTAGTCTATTTTATGTTAAACTATCTTATGTTTGCAGGACAGACCAAAGAATTTTCTGAGGTTCCACAGTCTTCTTTACTGCTAGCACATTTACATCTAGAGCATTTTCCAGACCATCTGGAGCAAAGCTGTGTGCAAAGGAATAAATCGACACAGACTCTGTGCTCTTCATGTAAATCTGTTTCACGAGCCCCTCTATCAGTCAGGCAGGTTTGTATCATGTTTTTCCCAGGGTGGATGTAACGCTGCTGCTTATGTAACAATGCGATGGGTTTTCTCTTTTGGAATAAAAAGTAGGGTAACCAAGCAACAAAAATCATTCTTGCCCTGAACAAAATTGCTTTCCGATAGCTGGGAGACTAATACCAGTACTTGCAAGTACTAAACAGTGAATATTGCAGTATGAATAAATACCTGTCAGCCTTCTCATTGTGTTATTTTATTAAGGCTCAGAATGTTTTTGCCCTTCCCCTCTATTTTCTTTCCTTTAACCTCCCACCCCCTTTTTTCCCCCCTTTATAGAGAGGAGCTGTGGATCCAGCTCTGTACTCTGCCCCACATAACTTCCCACAAAATGCTGTTGTCTTCACTGGGATCCTGTCCTGGTATGTTTATCTGTGTGTGTAAATGAGAATACAGGACTAAGGCACTAGATTTTCTGAGTAGCATGTTTTCCCATTGATTCAGGCTTGTTGACAATGTGAAAGTGCTAGCATTTAAAAACTTCATGTGAGGTTATAACACAGGGTTTTCTGATGTCCCTGCAAGCTGCTTAAGCCAGCGATCATCTTTGTCCCCTCCACTTAACGTACAGTGCTGTGGGCTGCGGCTGTGCTGCTGACCTTCCTGCTTGGTGTGTTCGCTGCTGGGGTAACTCTAGCTCCTAGGGACCCAGAGTCTCTTTACATCCTTCCTCAGACCCTTGATATGACTGTGGGGAGGGTTTAAGTCGTGGCTTTGGCTGGAGTTTACTGAAGTACCCCGGTGTGACCAGGCTTTGTGTCTGCCTGCCAAGCCTGGCGACAGCAGTGCCTTGCTGGCTTGGACATTGTATTCAGACTCCAGGAGGTAACTGGAAAACTATTCCTTAGGGTGTTGGCTCATTTAAGGAATACAGAAGATGAGCAAAACAATCCCATTCTCATCTAAGGCCACTGCAGACCTCCTCTAGCCCCAGGCATTGCATGGCACTACTGTATTTCAGTGGTGTCTTGCTTCTCCCTTCCCACTCTGCAGTGATGAGGGCCTGAGCCTGCCTTCAGGAGCTGTGTGTGGACCTAGCACAAGCCCTCCTCTCCAGGTTGGAGCTGGGATCATTTCCAGGCAGGGGCTTTTAATAAGCTGAGAGCTTTCATAAAGCTTGATGTGATTATCCACACACAGAATGCAGTTACGGCATAGCAAGTCTTGGTTGGAAATAGCGTATTGAGAGACATAACCATAGCAAAGCATAATATGTATGATAAAGGAATTGCGTTTAAAGATAGCACTGAAAAAAAATGAGAGTTCTGTGGTCAAGTTTTGAACCCCAACCTTTATAGGGCCTGTGAATGGAGAGAAGGACTTACCAGTTGTGGAGGATGAAAGGTTTTCAGACTTATTTCAATGCAGACTTTTCAGGTTAATTTTTAAGTCCTTTCAATTTCTGTTCATGTGCTTTGTATGAAAACCACTTCCAAAATTGTGTTTTACAGCTGTTGTGGGAATAAGCTTAAGGGAATGGTTGAAAACTGAAAGAAGATTAAGAAAGTGCTAGTTTCTCTTCAGGTTTGGACCTATTTAATTTGACTGCAAGGCAGATCTATGGTCAAGGCACTGAAACTCCTCTTATACTCCCACTTGTCTATGGTCAAGGCACTGAAACTCCTCTTTATACTCCCACTTGTCTATGGTCAAGGCACTGAAACTCCTCTTTATACTCCCACTTGTCTATGGTCAAGGCACTGAAACTCCTCTTTATACTCCCACTTGCTTGTAGCATTGTTAGTGAAAGTGGGAGACAGTAAATAATTTACTGGCGCAAAAGCCATAGATGGAGTAGAGCTTGTGTATGGTAATGAAGCCGTACAAGGTAAGTGGTGTAACACAGTGAAGTCTATGCTTACCAGCACAGAGGTGGAAGGAAGCTTTGTCAAGAGCCATGTCTGCAAAGAAGCTAGATGAGCAGAGTGCTTTGGGGCAATTGGTGTTGTGGGATACGGGTGCCAGGTTAAAGAAGGAAAAAGGACTACTTTGGTCATGGACGGTGATAGCAGGGTGAATGGAAAATCAGCAAGCACATGGTGCATTCTGACATAGCCTTTGTTTTCTCTGGGGATTGGGAGCATGGGTGCAAAGTCTGATGGTGTTTTGGTTCCTTTGCTTCAGAATGCATGCTTTCTGGTACAGGTTGTATCAGAGACTGAGATACTGGATGTTGTAAATAAAGTTGTACACTAATGTTGAAAGGATAGGGTAAAGAAGCCATGTATTTTGATGTGAAGGGAAGGATGTCAGATGAGTAGATATTAATTGTTCTGAAAATTAGGACTGAAGAAACTAAATATTAACAATGGAAGAAAGGATGACAAAAATACTAAACAAAATGAGAGGATGTGCTTAACAAAGTCTAACCTAGCAAATGGCTGAAGAAAGGGAGAGGATCTGAAAGAAGAAGCTGCACAGAGCAACTGGAGGCAGAGGTGACCATCAGCATGGAACTAGGGCTGTTCACATTTCACAGTATCTGGGGAATTAGGACACAGAACTTGAAGAGAAAATGATAAATGGGGAAGATCCTAAATACAAAGAACAGGTGAAGGTCTTTTGCAGTAACACAACTGAGTGGTGAGCTATGTATACAGACCTGAGGGAGCGTGGTTTGAGTTCAGTATGCATGCGTGCTTGAACAGATTAAAGTAATGCTGGACTAAATAAGTAGGATTTGCAGGAGAAGTTGTACCGAGGATGAGATCCCAACCAAACTGTGCCATTTGCTGTGTTGCACTACACCAACTGACGGTAACAGGAGGAGGGAGTGAGAGCAGAGGATGGGAGCAGGGTGATGGGTGATGGAAGCTGATTAACTCTCTTAGCCCGCTCTCTCTCCTTGAATCCAATAGCTTTGTGATTTGCAGCTTCCTTGTATGTATGCTTTGTGTCAATTTGTGCCTTCTGTATGTCACCTGACACACAAATGTGAGCCTGTTCCCACCCAAAGTACTTTCACTGCATCTTTATTTAATATGAACTGCAGAATCTTGCTGTGTTATGGCAATTCAGAATCTTGGGAGAAATCAAAATAAACTGAATTTGACCCATTAGGTTGAAAGCAAATGGTTAAGTTTAGCTGTGTTATTACATCAATAACCCACTGAATTTGTAGTACACTGCTTTAAAATTAGTGTCTCGATCAGTTTTGAAGGAGTCCATGCAAAGCCATTAGAGGTTATTAAAGTCCAATTTCCCAGACTACCAGGAAGACAGTAAAATGAAAACCCAGAGCCTAGTTGTGCTTTAACGTCTTGGTGCCTCAGTGAAATGGGTATCAGTTTCTCCTCCCAGGAATACTGTATTGCTTAATTAATACTCGCAGCCCTGAGCGATTTGGGCAGGTTTGTTATGCAGTTACAAAAGTATGAATTTATTATTAATGCTGCCCTTGGAACTTAGAAGGTTTCCTAAGTTTTTTCTTTCACCACTCTGCTGCGCTGCTTCCCCTCGCTAAGCTTTTCTCCTCTTGTGCACCTGAAGAACTACTCAAGATCAATCTTTCTTTGCTTTTCACTAAGAAATCGATGGTTTTACTGAGACTAACTGAAAAACATTCTGTCTGGTAGCTTGACTTCAGTTCACAGTTCTCGAGTTTAAGAGACTTTTAGAAAGCAAAGGCACTGACATTTGTTGTGTCCCTATGGCAAACCCTCCAGATTTCTTTTCCATGTCATAAATTTATGGTGTAGAGCTGTGAGGGAAGGACAGAGGAGGACCTTTATCACAGTTCCCAAGGTTTTCCCCTTCTCCCCCCCAGAAACAAAGTGTTTTGGGGACTTTCACTCACAGGCATCATTCATACAGTCTGGTTGCTGACAGTAAACTGAATTGCTTTCAAATGCAGCTTGTGGTGTAAATACTCCGAAGTACTTGTGAGTATGTATTTTACAAGCTCAACAGACCTCAGTTTTTTCATGCCCCATATGTACGTATTTGTCCCAAGTACTTCATAACGTCTCAAAACAATTCCAGATAATGGCTGAGCCTGCTTATGGGATTTACCAGCCTGCCCTTCAATCTACCATCATACAAATAGCTGTCCTTGTTACAGGTTAATGTTGGGCTCCCCTGTGATTGTTTGAGAAAGGAGCTTGAAGCAAGACCTAAATGTCATTTTACAAGCTTTTGTCACCAGGGAACCCCCACCTCCCCGCACTTGCTGTAATTTCAGGTAGCAATCTCTCCTCCAGAGCCCCTTCACTGATAGAACAGCACTTTGGAATGAATCAGCCTTTGCCCAATTTATCTGATGTGGCCATATTGGGCAGAACTGGACCTAGGTGGAGGGCTTCACTGGCAGCTGAGGGGGCCTGAGGTGAGACCCCCGTCAGCCTCTGCTCCCTGGTTTATTCAGGGATCAGGGCAGTAACAGTGAGGTTGTCCAACTTCAGAAAACATGGAGGTGTTTCCCAGCTTCTCTGCTCCGTATTGACTAACCAGACTTCAGTGTCTGCCTGTCCTTCCCTGACTCGCCATTCCCCCCACAGCTATTTATGGCTTCTCCACAAAGTGCTCCAAACTGGACATTGCCAGCTTGCAGTGATGAGAGCACCTCCTGCCCTGTCTATAAAGGAGAAGGGGATGATATTCTGAATTCCTCATGCTTCCTTCTCTCACTTTCCTAGAGAAATAAGGGATAACACCTTGTTGATTTGTCGATATTTACATCTTCTGAAGTTGTTCCTGGTCTCCCCCAGGGCATGTTTTAATGGGTAACTTTCCTTGTGCAGGTTTTCCTTCAGGGTTGGATTTGCAGTAGTGAAGGACAGTGATGGGCTCATGGCTCCACATGCTGAGGTACACCAGCTGACCACATGTTTTAGTGTATTTCCTCCTTCATTTGCTTTATTTTAAATAAACTTTACATGTTAAATGCTTCTGGAGAGGAAAACTGTTACAAAATAGGTTGGGAGTGAAACTGGTAGATACTGAATAGGCTTTAATGGAAATGAAATATTTAGAGAGCAGAGACATGATAACTATAGAGACTTTCTGAGCAATCCTTGGGGCAGAAACAGTTCTGTAGATGGCTGCGATCCAGCAGACCGCTTAAGACACAGGCATGGTCTCATTGAGTTAATTGAGAATATACGTGTGTGTTCAAGTGCTTTGCTGGACTTCAGCCTTGAATACGCTATGCTTTCATTTAAATTCCATTTTTAGGTTTTGTTTTCATGTAAGAATAGGAATCTTCACTGATTCATTGCCGTATATTATGACACCAGCAAGAGACAGTATCAATCTGTAAGTGTCAATCAATAGCTAAACATTGAAATGAAGGCTGATTTAAAAAATATAAATACTTAATAACTATTCTTACAAGCCCCGAAATCTGTTCCATTTGTAATAAATGACTTCCAAAAGCAAATTTACTTTTGGGCTAATGGGAACTGGTATGTTTTGTTCTGTGATGATCAGGTTTATGAACACCACCCGAAAAGTCCCCCAGACTAAACCAACCAACCAGAATACCACTGCATTTAAATGCTTACCTGAGTCCCTTTCGGCTCCTGAGTTTGCAGATCTACTTCAAGGGGAAATTATTTCTGGCATGGGCTATTTTATTTAAATGTCTACTTACAAGAGAAAAGTTGCAGGATGTGAATAAAGTACGTTTGTATTGCCCACTCCTCTCTCCGTGCTTGGATGTGACTTTAAAATAGACTTCCTTTTTTTAGCCCCTTTGGTAAAGACAGTGATTCCATATTTCAAAATGCTGATTAATACAATGTCGTAGAATCATAGAATAGTTTGGGTTGGAAAGGACCCTAAGATCATCCAGTTCCAACCCCCTGCCATGGGCAGGGACACCTCCCACTAAACCATGCCATCCAAGGCTCTGCCCAACCTGGCCTTGAACACTGCCAGGGATGGAGCATTCACAACTTCTCTGGGCACCTGTGCCAGGGCCTCACCACCCTCACAGGAAAGAACTTCTTCCTTATATCTAACCTGAACTTCCCCCCTTTCAGCTTGTATCACTGTTTCCTAGGCTGTATTTCCTCTTTGCTGTATATTTTATCTGCAGAATCTGGTAAGGAAGAAGGAGAAAGTGTGCAATTATTTGTTTGGTTGTATGGTTTGGGGCTTTGAGGCTGGTTTGTATTTTGTTTCTCTTCTGTGCTTAAGGAAACTTGGGTGGGATTTTCTGAAACACTTAAATGTATTCAAATGTCTCCCACTGTCCCATACATCTGAGTTATTTGGCCATATTTTTGCATATTGAGAATACTGAGCAGTCTGAGTGTCAGTAACTCCCCTGAGTTTTTCTCCCCTGGGGGTAATATCAGATGATGAAATAAGGAATAATGGCTTTAAATGGGAAGGGGGTAGATTTGGCTTTGACATTAGGAAGAGGGTGCTGAGGTTCTGGCACAGGGTGCCCAGAGAAGCTGTGGCTGCCCCATCCCTGGCAGTGTTCAAGGTCAGGTTGGATGGGGCTTGGAGCAACATGCTCTAGTGGAAGGTACTCCTGCTCATGGCAGGAGGTTGGAACTGGATGAGCTTCCAACCCAAACCAGTCTGGGATTCTATGAAGGAAATTTCTGACTGCCCAAACTTCCCAACCTGTTTTAACCGCAGCTTTAATTCTTCAAATCTCCAATGCAGCAAAGCCTGCCATCATCACTTCAGTCTTGGATAATTATTCTATATGTTCTTTAGACCGCCCATGTTAAAATCAGTTTGTTTCATGGAGCAGTCACATTAGAGTTCAAACAGGAGGGCCATAAAGACAGAGTGAAATAATAATGCAATCAGACTAGAATTTCCCTAAGGGGACTTGTAAGAAGCTTTGAAAAGACAGAATGGATCCCTCTGGGGGGTAAACTGAGGGGTAGTGACTGATGGCCGAGGCCACAAATGTTTATGCTTTGATGGACATCTCAAGTTCATTACAAAGGGAGCAGGTTTTACAAGAAGTCATGTGCTACCTTTGGGACTGGAGGTCTTTTGTGGATGGTGATTTATTCTTTTACCCCTTCCTGGCTATCCTGATTTAGAGGATGCTCTTAGGAAAGCGTCAAAGTGAAGCTCATTTTGAATCAAAGCTCTTGCTGGCAGGGAAGACAAGAAATGACTGTAGAGAATGTGCAGGTTCACTGGTTGTGATTGCAGAACTTTTTTATATGACTAAAGCTTAAACCGAACTGATTTAAACCATCCTCAGCTAAGTGAGTAAAGCAAAACGCCAGTAGGGTACAGATGCATTTAAGCATGGATTGCCTTCATTATACTTGCAAGTTAAATTTTCAGCACTTCCTTTTGACTGGGGAGTATCATCTCTACAGCCACAAAATATTGAAGATGGAGATGGGATGCAAATAAACAGGATAGATATCACAGAGTTGGTTGTTAATGTTTCAACACTCATTTGCACTAGGATAAGATTATTGAAAAGAAAAGTCAGCATAAAAACCTCTGAGAGGCAAGAATGAACTTGGAATGGAAGAACACAGGAGGTTGATATAATTGAATGTTTTCTGAAAGATCAAATGAAAATATGAAGATGAGCTGTGAAGTATTAATGATATTAATCCATTTATTTGAAAAGTATTTCCGTGAACTGCTCACAAAGATCACATACCAAAAGTGGATGTTAATTCACATGATCTGTCCTTAACTGAGGTCTCAATGTCTCCTTTCTTTCAGGGACTTTTCTTTTAGCGTAACATACATCCAACAGAAATAATGAGGGCATTTAATTGGCTTGGACCTATCACGGAAGATAGGGAGAGGAATGACTGAGCAAGATCTTTAACGAAGCCTTCATTTTAAGGATGCAGTTAGAGTCTTACTGACTCAGGCACCTACATCTTGAATAGCCATGACTTGGTACATGATCCTGTAACTGTCTGTCATATGATGAACAAATATTATCACACCTTCAAATGCAGTTACTGGAGAAATGCTCTGTAATTGGGCCATTTGGCATGATGGAGCAGTCTCTGCTGTCTCTAGGACAGTGAGGGCAGTTGTTCATCCTCTTCTCTATTCCAGCATCTCTCAGCCCTCTTTGACCATATGCTCAAGGTGTGGGAACCCATCAATAGTTTCTTGTGCTGTGCAGCAGTCAGGAAGTATAAGTCCCCATCTCTGGGTAACCTTGTGCTGTACACACACCCTCACACAGGGCTGGAAGGGAGGAGTAAAGAGCAGGTCAAAATAGGACAGGACCTTTGTGAAGACTGGTGGGGAGTCAGGCTCCCCGTCTCATCCCTCTTGATAATGTGTTTGTCTGAGATGTGTGCAATATCCATAGCTTGCAATTAAATGGATGAGGTTTTTAGAGAGTCAGATTTTCAGGGGGACTTCTCTCCACAGTGTGTGTTTTCTACCCGCTGTGCATTGCAATTTAAGTCACTCATCTATCTCGTTTTATAATTACGCCTATGCATTATTTACATATGTCTATACAACCGCACTGTCTTCTAAAGGTTTTCCCATAGAAGAGCTGATGTGAAATGCCATAAACATGTCTGACAATGATAGACAAAGGCATGAAATAAAGATTTGATAGCATTTTTCACTGAGTAGCTCGTTTGGCTTTTCAGAGAGAAAACACACTGGGCACTGACTACATGGGAGAAGACTGAGTACACTGAAAATCCAGCCGGGGAGGAGGGTATCATTCTTGCTGTATCACTGGAGTAGGCACACTTTGAGCATGTTACAGCTTTTAGCAGTATTGCTGGGGCTCTGTTCTTTATCTCGGCTAGTGACTCATCCTGCAGTGAAACTGGAGGCAGCACATCCGCATCACCTATCAGCTGATTATTCAGGGCAAAGCAATTGTCATGGGCATGTTAAAGTACTCCACTGAATACTTCCTTTATGAAATATTAGAATTTTTCTTTGAACCAAATCTCTTCAGCCTGAATCAGCTTAATATGTCCATGAACCCCCCCTGGCTCTTGTACTAATGTTAGTTCTAATAACACATGGTTTTATCCTGCTGTTTTTGTAACAGCTGGTAGGCTGTGCAGTCTCATATCTTATCTGAAGGCACATTTCTCCAGCATCTAAACAGCACTGGAACCTTGTGGAACTTTCCAGTCTGCCTCCAGACTGAGATTTGCTAATGGAATATATTGCCAGAAGTAGAAAAAGGGTTTTGGCAGCACGGGTAGGTTCACGAGAGAAGCTGGGAGAAGGGACCAAGTGTAACAGTGAGTTTCTTAGGGAAACTAAAGAGTGCCTTCTCCCCTCCATTATATTTTCTATGTAAATATGTAAAACTATCTCTTTGTATTTAAGTCGAACTTCTCTTGTTTCTATTTTTGCTTGAAAACTAAGCTTCTGGAATTTCTGGCCACTGAAAGTATAAAACCTTGACTTCTTATCTACATGGTTTTTAAGTGGCTTATCCTTGGTTTTGGCAAGGTTACTCTAGCTGGTTTTACCGATAGTCTACTTGATGACTTTATTATGCTACTATCTGCAGGCTGTAATTAAAGGAATCTCAGAGCTAATGCTCTCCCAGATATTTTTCTTTCTTAATGATAATGTATAACATAAGAGCAAGACCAGCAAATGGGAGCAGTAAGATGCAGAGCAGACCCAACAGTAAATCTCATTTTGTGTTCACACAAATAGTCATGTCCTGCGTGTTTCTACAGCGTTTCAGTGATGCTCTGCTTCCAAATACATTCATTCATCAGTAGCCAGTGAAGTGAAATCCATCACTCAGGGTGTGCTACTGTTTTGCAGGGCTTGGATTTCATCATGTGCAGCTTAATTACAGTAAGATTCTACTGCATAACAGAGGCTTCTCTTTTTGTTGACTGCCATTAAACACCTGTGACTGGCCTGGTAATGTTCTGTCAGTCTGCATGTTTCTACCAAGCATGGGTTGGTTTTATTATGTCTTAACTTCTCTTTAATGCACATAGAATTACTGTCACAGAACCCATACATGCTTTCCTATTAGTGAAGCAAATTCTACTTCAGGAGCAGGCTTGAGCGGGTTTCTGCCCTAAATTAAGCTGCATGATCGAAGAAACCTGTGAAGCCTTTGGTTTAAATGCAGTAAGAGATCCTGTTTAACCATCAGTAGCAATTAAATGATCAGAAAAAATCAGGCAAAACAACGAATATCCTGCTCTGGTTTAGACATGGCCTCTTCACACACAAAGTGTGCAGCTGGTGTGGCTGACTGAACTGAATGAAGGGCAAAAGGGAAGTATTACAAAGCTTCAGGCTTTTTCCTATGGCCTTCCCACATCCATTAACTGTGAGAAATTAACATGAAGCAAGGTGAAATGATTTTTAAATGCAACTTTCCAGTAAATCTTATCAATTTTTGGTTTTGGCATGAAACTAATATGAAAGTACACTGAAACGGAGGCAGAGGTTTTTAGTTCACCAAGCAAGGACAGGACAAACCTAGAGAGCATGGAGTAAGTAGGATTTGTGCATCCTCTGCCTTTAGCAAGTACCAGAGGATGGTTTTGTCCCATCTGTCTCAATCTCCTTTTAATTTTGAAAACTTGACTAATTACAATTTTATTGTTAGAATTTTAAATGCTTTTTTATTAAAGCAGCCTAACAAACAGCATCCGTATACACTTCATAGTATCTCTGTAGGCATTTTGTCTCGGATGAGTGAGCTGTTTCCTCTATTTCACTTACTTTAGTTGCTGTAATTAAAAAACTATTAATTGTATAGGTTTATACACTTGAAACGTTCTTTTTCTCTGTCCACACTGTTGTCTGAGAAGTAAATTGGGAACTTGCTTCAGATCTCGTGTGGCTGGAAGGCAGTTTGCATCAGGCTGGTTCAAGTCAAGGTTTGTCAGTACTTGAGAATGGAGCTACAAATTCAGAAGTTAAGCACACCTTTCTGAACAAACTGATTGACAGGGCCGGCAGACATTGCCTTTGGTTACAGCAGTCACCAAGTGCTCTGTTACTAGCTCAGAACTAGAGTACTTCTGGAAAGAAGGTCACAACTTGGGTTGGCTTTTGTTGGGATTTTGAGTTTTGGAACAGAACTAAGGTGTCTGAAGTTACTCTCCTGCTTCAAAGTGTGTGGGTCACACTTTCACGATCACTTTATAATGACTGAGAGGTCTGCTCAGAAGCAAGTGTAGGAGAATACGCAGGTACATGTGCACACACGCACTGAAGCAGCACCTCCCAAACCTTCATGGACCGTCCCCCCAGTCTGTACCACCGCCACTGTGCAATCCTCTTCAGCAGAACCCCCAGTGCTTCCTTCCTGGGTTTTTCTCTTTGGCGTGTCCCCAGATTATCGTTTGTTCTCCCTTCCTGCTTCTCCTCCTATCCCCATTTCACAGATCCACGGGACTGCTTCTTCTTCCCTGCAGTACAGGCCTAACTTGAACATTAACAGACCTCTCCAAGTGCAAAATGCAGCATCAGAATATAGAGTTATATAGAGTTACAATATAGAATCTTCTAGTTTCCAGCCTATCTGTCATTAATTCGCTTAACTTTTCTCTTTAAGTGTTCACTTACCTCATCTAGTGGCAGGGGGGTTGGGGCTACATGGTCCTTAAGATCTCTTCCAACCCAAACCATTCTATGATTCTATAATTTTTGGATACAAAACTTACTTAGAACTGTGATTCAAGTGAATTTCAAAGAAACCAGTTTTGCCTTGACTGCCAGTAAGCTTCTGAATGGAAAGGGGTTTTGTTAGTGCTGGGGTTTTTGGGTTTGTTTCAGGTTTTGTTTTTTCCCCTAACCCCCTGTGTGAACAGGTATATTGGGGACAGCAGTAACTGAGGTCAACTTTGAGATGGCTTAACATTGTAAAATCAATAATCTATTGCAAGAATTATTTGTAATTACCTTAATGCATGTTTTAATATATTTGTTTAAGCTTCCTTTTTTATTTTGCAATGGAGGTTTTGGATTATCAGTTTGAAATCAACTTTTAACTGCGTTTCCACTGTATTATCAAACCTCTCCCGACAGCCGCTTGTTTGAACCTTGTTTTGTCTTTCTCTGCCACTCCCTGTCTCTCTGTGTCAGAAGTACAATAGCTATGGATGAAGTAAATCAGGATGGTTGTCAGTGAGTGGCACCTGGTGAAGGCAGGCTGGAAAAGCAAGCCATGTGGAATAACCCACAACTGGAGCTAAGCACTCTTATTGACTGCTAGGTGGTTCCTTTGCTCGTTTGTGAATTTCAATGAAAAGAATGATGGTTGCTTTTCTGTTTCCCATTTATAAGTATTTGAGCATCAAATGCAGAAATTCAGTATCATCCTCCTGTTTCCATGTTTGAGAAAAGCATCATTCCCAGGGCACCGGTGTAAACAGAGCTCTGTTTGTAACAAGCAGCAGCACTATGACTGAGCCATCTGGTTCATGGGGAATTTCAGTGGGTATTTCTGACCTGTGCTTTAAATTGGTGTACTAGCTAGCACAATTAATAGCATATTTCAAATGACGGTCTACTAATGTTTTTGTAGATATACTGGATATATCATCTATTTTGGCTATGACAGATGCATTGCTCAGTAAAACAGAACTGCTATCTTGAGAAACATACAAAATAGATGACTCAAGATCTAGGCATTAATGCAGTTACGTTGAGTGCAGCATTTACTAGCTGTGGAAGGCTCAACCCAATTAAACATAGTAACTTGGTAAAGACAGACCATACATATCTTATCTTCATGATATGGATCATACCTTCACGATCTAAACAAAGTATTAGTAATGTTAACAGGGAAGGTATCCTGGCTGATCTGGGTAATGTCTATTGAAATGATGGAATACTTCTCTTTCTAAGTTGATTCTGATTTTCTGAAAGTTCAAGCACAGTTACTGACACCTTTTTCATTGTGTTCCTGTCTCGCAGGACTCTTTACGGCCTTGACACCTGGCAGGACTGTCTTTGGGTGAAGCAAAGCCTGGACTCTGGAATATAATGAAGGTGTGTACCTGTATGCTGTCCACCAGGTCACCTGTCTTTAAAATAACACAAAACCGTCCAATCTGTTCTCATCAGCTCTTTATAAAGCAAATGCTGTTATATTATGACACAAAATTGTGACATGTCACCAATCTGAAAATCACTTCTCTGACATAGATTTAAGAATCGGGCCTTCATCTCTAGTGTTTTAGGAGAAAATCTTGTAGTTTGTTATATGTTAGTTACTGACTGAATGCCCAGCTTGCAGACCTGTAATGTGTGCTTGGGTATCAGACTGTATTCTTACCTTCTGTACCTATGTGGCATTATGCCTTTACATAGAAGCTGCTCCTGTAGTGTAGCTGCCTTCTCAAGTGCACCTTATCATCAAGCTGACATAGATTCACAAGAAAACTTCTGTTCTTCAACAAAGCTTTTATTCTCTTGGAATTCATAAACGTTGCTCAAAATTTGTTTCCTGACTTGATCAAGACTTGCCAAGTGCGGAAACATGACTTTGTATGGGAAAGGAAGGAATAGTTCCGAGTCTCTACTTGCCTTCTCCCGCCAACCCCAAGGGTATTGGATTTTACTGCAAAAACTAGTATGCACTATTCACATCTTATATATGTGGATACAAACCCCAGTGATCACAGGGGAGCAGTGACAGAGCGGGCAATAGAACCATGCCCCTCTCTGATCACTCCACTGCGTTTCCTTTGTGAGAGTAGTGTTAAATTTCCTTTTGTGTTGTAATTATCATTCCCTCCCCCCAACAAAATTCAATGAATTTGCAAAGCTGGGATTCAAGTGCAATTCGGAATTGCCTGTGCAGTGGCATGCCGGAGACTGAGGCGCACACCTTGTGTGTACCTGTCAGGAGACCAGGCAGCATGAAACAAAATAGACTTGGCATGTCCACCTCCATCTAGGTACCTTTCTTCTCAAGGGTCCTGCATGGCTTAACCCTCTTAACCCTGTGAGATAGTTGTCTAGGATTTGTATTCTCTTTGCTGCTCTTTGATATGGAACCCTGGGAGTGAATTGGTTGTTCAGGGGAATGCAGCTTTTAGTGGCCTAAGGGAATAAAAGAGAAACACTTCACTGAGTCAGGACACAAAGATCTATTTCTCCTAGTTATTTACTTCTACCAGAGGTGAATTCTTTAAAGCTATAGAATTCTGAACAGTTTAAGAGGCCCTTCTGTGAATTCATCATCCATCTAATATGAGAGCTACTTGATGGGGAGATATTGCAGGTATTGTGTGCTTAACTGCATTGAAAGTACTCCCCCTGTGTTGCAGCTGACACACGAGGTCATTTCAGTCTTAAAAATGATGCAGTAGTACAGCAGCGCAACCACCTAAATCATAAATGCATGTGAAAAGAAAACACGCTGTCAGAGATCCAGTTTAAACATGAAGAAAACATATAGAAGCAGCTGCTGAAAACCACAAATCGTATTTAATAGTACTAGTGAATGACTATTCCTGGAGTAATAATAATACCACATAAAGTCTTAGAAGCCTAATGTATGGTGCAAGATGCTAGCACTCAAACCAGATCACTCAGACAACCAAATTCATCGTCCTGTTTTAATTCATTTTTGAAGAGCTATAACCAAAGCTATTAGTGAGCCTTCAGACCCACTACTAGATAAAAGACAAGGCTGTGCTCCCTCATTAATGGACTGAGGGCTGTAAAGAACATTCCAGTAAGGGTTCCTGCAGATAGACATCAGATTTAAGGGTTAATTTATTGCATAAATACAGCACTGACTGACACTCCTTGTGTGCAGCAAACTTGTCTATTTTTATGACATAACCTTTACTGCTCTGCATCTGTTAATCAGCTCTATATTATGCAGATGCTATTTCTGTTTTTAAGGGTACGACTGAATGTCCTTGGTACTAAAGATGCAAGACTTCTGGCTTCTGTTTTTAATCATATTCCTTGGTTATGGTGATGCCCTCATCTCTTGGGTGAAGCTAGCTAATCTATTTGCTTCTTACTGCGAGAGGACTGTTGCTGCAATACAGTGACTCAGCTAATCTAAATTGCTGGCTGCTCTGCCTTGCATTTCAATCTTTCTCTGTACGTGGAACCAAAACAGAGGATTTCTGTAAAAAATACACAATCTCAAAAGAAAATCCACATTAATTACATATTAACCTAGGTAATTAATTTCAACTCCTCTGAATTCTGTGATAGAGCTAGATTTGTTGCAAAATGTGTAAGCATCTGACTTTCCCAGTCACTCTTGTTGCCTTATGTTTAGCATTGATTTATGCATGGATTTTGGTATGTGAGAAAGAGGCTTATGGAAAGCATCACGAATCCTTGACAGGAAGTGAAAATTGCTGTGCACACAAGACAAATAACAAATAGTTTTTCTATACATAAAATCTTAGGCATTGAAATAAGAATCTCCCCCATTGCTTTCAGGGTTGGCAGCAATGATGCTGTCTCACAACCAGTTATCATTGCAGGATTCCTCCTGTAGAGGAACCCACCTGTGTTTTCAGTGTGAATTCCCTTGTATGCTATAGAGACAGCAGGTGTTGTGGGGGGCGGCAGTCCTCATACTGCGGTGTTCTCCTGTAGAATGTCCTCTCAGATGTCAAAGTTATTTATTTACTTATTTACTGGGGAGGGTGTGAAGTGAGTCCAAGTTGTGTGTCTCCTTGTCGTAACAGATGGCAGAGAGAGGTATGCCCTTGGAGTGATGCCCACATTTCTAGGGGAGAGCTAACGTCAGTGAAATAAGTCAGCTAAATGCATTTTGAACAAGACCTAATATCCTGTTTTAAGAGAAAGCTTTCTTTAAGGGTTCTTATCTCGGCCCTAATTTCCCTTCTCATGACATTTCATACATCTTCCACGCTCTGGTTTGATTTTCACTCACAAGCTAGACTAGTTATTCTGTGAAGGGGTTGGGTATTTCATCCCAGACCATTGCAAAATGACTTACGTTCAAATTCAAGTGAACAGCTTAGAAGGAACTACAACCAAGGAAAGGTCAATGGCTGATTGTGTAACTTCTATAGGTATGTGGTTTGGGGAGTTCCATGAGCTATTTTATTACTTTAAAAAAGCTCACATACTAATCCTTAAGTAAAGAAATACTGTGTAAGCAGGAATAACTTGATTTAGTTTATGTACTTTATCTTACTTTTCTTTCACACTGAAAATAGGAATATTTTAGCAGAGCACTCTTGTAAAGGATGGGAAAGAGGATTACTACAGAACTCTTAAAAAGTCTTGTAGCATTTGAGTGCGAAACGTCACAGATTCCCTTGCTCTGTTTCAGTTCTATAGAAGAAAAACAAATAACCTCCAAACCTGAAAATTATTCCAATAAATTAAATGCTTAAAGCACAATTACCCTTTGACCTAAAATACAGGATGAGTGTACTGCACCTGCATGATGAAATATCTATTAGAAGTTGGAAAGTCTTCCTGTTTTGCTAGGCCATTCAAATCATAGAATCCCTTCCCTTTCTGTTGGAAGGGACCTTAAAGCTCATCCAGTTCCAACCCCTGCCACGGGCAGGGACACCTTCCACTAGAGCAGCTTGCTCTAAGCCCCTGTGTCCAACCTGGCCTTGAACACTGCCAGGGATGGGGCAGCCACAGCTTCTCTGGGCACCCTGTGCCAGCGCCTCAGCACCCTCACAGGGAAGAGCTTCTGCCTAAGAGCCCATCTCAATCTCCCCTCTGGCAGATTAAAGCCATTCCCGTTGTCCTGTCCCTACAGGCCCTTGTCCAAACCCCCTCTCCAGGTTTCTTGTAGCCTCTATAGGCGCTGGAGCTGCTCTGAGGTCTCCCCTTAAGGAGCCTTCTCTTCTCCAGGCTGAAGAGCCCCAACTTTCTCAGCCTATCTTCATACGGAAGGTGCTCCAGTCCCTGATCATCCTCGTGGCCTCCTCTGGACTTGTTCCAACAGTCCCAGGTCCTTTTTATGTTGAGGACACCAGAACTGCACACAATACTCCAAGTGAGGTCTCACGAGAGCAGAGTAAAGGGGCAGGAGCACCTCCCTCGACCTGCTGGTCACGCTCCTTTTGATGCAGCCCAGGATACGGTTGGCTTTCTTGGCTGCGGGCACACACTGAAGCTGGCTCATGTTCATTTTCAGCCCACCTCACAAGCGTGTCTAGGTCCCTCTGGATGGCATTCCTTCCCTCCAATGTATCAACCGAACCACACAGCTTGGTGTCATTGGCAAACTTGCTGAGGGCACACTCAATCCCACTGTCCATGTCACCCACAAAGATGTTGAACAAGATCGGTCCCAACACCCATCCCTGAGGGACACCACTCGTTACTGGTCTCCAGCTGGCCATTGAGCCATTGAGCACAACTCTTTGCATGCGGCCATCCAGCCAGTTCTTTATCCACCGAGTGCTCCACCTATCAAATTGATGTCTCTCCAACTTAGAGAGAAGGATGTCATGTGGGACAGTGTTGAACACTTTGCACAAGTCCAGGTAGATGACATCAACTGCTCTACCCCTGTCCATCAGCTCCGTGGCCCCTTCATAGAAGGCCACCAGATTGGTCAGGCAGGATTTCCCCTTAGTGAAGCCATGCTGGCTGTCACCAAGCACCTTGTTGGTTTTCATGTGCCTCAGCATGCGGAGAATCTGCTCCAAGATGTTGCCAGGCACAGAGGTGAGACTGACTGGTCTGTAGTTCCCCGGCTCATCCATTTTCCCCTTCTTGAAAATAGGGGTTACATTTCCCTTTTTCCAGTCGTCGGGAACTTCACCTGACTGCCATGAGTTTTCAAATATGATGGACAGTGGCTTAGCAACTTCATTTGCAGCTCCTTCAGGACCCTTGGATGGATTTCATCAGGTCCCATGGACTTGTGCACGTTCAGGTTCCTAAGATGGTCTCAAACCAGATCCTCTCCTGCAGTGGGCAAGGTCTTCATTCTCACAGTCCCTGCGTCGGCCTTCCAAGACTTGGGTGGTGTGGTCAGAGCATTTGCCGGTGAAGACTGAGGCAAAGAAGTCATTAAGAACCTCAGCCTTCTCTAAGTCCAGGGTAGCCAGTTCTCCTGATAGCTTCTGGAGAGAGCTGACATTGTCCCTACTCTTTTATTTGCAGTGTACCTATAGAATCCCTTCCTGTTATCTTTAACATCCCATTCGCATGTCACTGTGATTCACTATTCTTCCTGACAGTATGCAAATATAGTGGGTAGCTTGGTATCCTTATTTTGCATAGCTGTTTTCCAATATTTTTAACTAGGAACATTATAAAGATGTGCTTTTTGAAAACATTCAGACGTGTATTTTATGTCCAAATGATTAATAGCGGGCTCTGCATCCGTAGAGAAGATGTGCTTATGGTTGTGCTGCAATATTGCTTAGTCTTTATGAGTCCATGAAGTGTGGGCTGGAACAGAGGCCTTTCTCAATTGCCTTGTGACATTAAGAACCTCTGAAATAGTTTTTCCTCCCTAGTGAGCAACGAAAGTAGCTGCACTTCTTCAGATGGTCATATATTTATAGTGATAGTGACATGGTTTAGTGGTGGATTTGGCAGTTCTGGGCTACTGGTTGGACTTGATGATCTTAAAGGTCTTTTCCAACCTATTTATCCTAGGTAGGCCATAAGAATATTTCAGGGCATAAATGCTCATTATACAAATGATGACCGAGTGCTTCCCTCAGTACAGAACTCACTACAGAATGATTTTTATGATATTAAATTTCCTTAGCGAGCACTAAAGTTACTCCAGGGAAACTCAAAATGAACATTACCTGAAAGCAGCAAATACATTGGACTCCCCTTTATTGTGCACTCTATTGGACAGATTCAACCAAGAATTGAGCACAAAGTTATTGGCAGATACACAGTCAACTTCAATGCAAGAGAAATGCCCTTTCTCACTTGGCCTTACTCTATGGTTATGTATAAGGACATTCAGGCTTTTCAATCTCTGTGAATCTGTGTAAATTCTATACATGTGTATAAAGAGAAGAGGATCTTCTTTGGCTGTTCATTGAACAATAGTTTGTCCAATTCACATGACTTTAATGGGCAACAAAGCCAACTTTCGCAGTACAATACACTCTAATGAATTTATTCTCCAGAGTTTTCAGATCACTTGCCCTATATTTTATTCCTTTTTGTAGGCTAAAACTTCTTAGGCAGAATTTTCATTGCATAACAAATGGCTGATACTAAACTCTCTACAAGGAGCAAAATGGGAATAATTTCCTAAAGCAACCCATGAACAGAGATGTCACAAAACATGTGCAGAATGTTGAAGGTCATAATAGTGTACTTGGCAGTATTGCAAGAAGTGATACAAAAGAGGCCAAACAACTTTAAATGTGGGGCTTGCTGCATGTAATTGCAGTGAGAATGGCCAAAGTTATGTGCATCTCTGTAATACTTGTGGGCATACCTCCAGTTTCTCTAAGCATGATTTTTAGGAATTAATAACTCTTAACTGCTTAAAAATGTCTAAAAATGTTGAGGTAACATTGTATCTTCAGTGCTGTTTTATAAAGGTATCTGAGACAGAAGATTTGGGGTTAAAAAGCAAGTTATACGCATGTGAAGAATAGAAATCAAACCACAGATCTAATATGAACTTCTGGCATCTTGACCATGGAATTAATAGTGTATTTCCTCAATTAGAGTCCTAACTCATCTATTACTGGTTTATAGGCAATGAGGTAGTCAGTATTTGTGACTTGTGTCTTCTAGGAGATTATTTGTGACTGAAATGTTGACATCTGGTTATAATATGAGAACGAATGTTAAACTTTGTACTTGTGTTAGTTCTGAGGCCTGCACTGGTTTGTCCATGGTGTAGTAAAGGTAGCAAGTCAGGATACAATTTTACAGTGAATGAGTAAAATTTCTGTACCAAGGGGTTTAGAATTGAATGATCTTACCGTCCTTTCCAATCCTTACTATTCTATGATTATATATATATACATATATATATATATGTATATCTAAAATACGTGCTTGTATGTGCAAGCATATGTGCAATGATGTATTCACATTTACATTGTACAGTCTACTCATAAAATTGTTGTGTTTCAATTCTATATGTTGCAGCTGACTCTTTCTATGTCTTATTTTATAAACCAACTCAGTGTTCATTGACAAAGGTGAGATGAAAGGTAATTTTTGAATCCTACACATGCTACATAGAACTAGCTTTTAATTCACTTGAGGGAAAAATCGGTACCAAAGCATAACTGTATTAGTTCGCTCCTATGCTGTCATCCTTTCAATTCTTTGCTCGTTGTGCATATTGCACATTAATGGCTTATCAGGTTTTCACATACATGGTATTCAAAATGAATTTGTGGTAACTAAAGCAGGCAATTAATTAGGTAAATGAGCATTCATCTTAATCATTTCAGAAGTCATTTAAAAAGAAAATGACGGTCTTATTGTTAAGGCCAGATTGGATGTAAGTGCCATATTTTGTTTGCTGCCTCTAGACTTGTGCTTTACAGTGGTTTGCTCTTTTCCATTAGAACCCATTCCTAGGTTTATTTTTCTTTCCATAACTGTGTGGCAGTTGATCTCACATTTATGTATTCAGTCAATTAGGATATGAGTCAGAATGGAAAGATACCTTCACTCTAAATTTAATAACATAAATTAAAGATCTGCAGAAGAAAAACCTTTAAACAGACCAAAACTCTTCCGTGTCAATTAAATTGACTTAGTGTATGACTTTGCTGGCAGACTTTGTGATCTTCAGAGGACGTTCATATAGTATTTAATGTCTTATTCCTCTATACATGCGCTGTGTGCTTTCTGATTAGGGAAAATCTTCAGGTTTTAAAGGACAAAAAAGCCTGTTCCTGTGTGAGCACCATCCCTCTGAGTGTATGCATGTATGCATCTAGTGGAGCTCAAGACTTTGGTTGTCTCCTTAGTATGAACATTTTTGTCTTCCATGCTTTTCCTATAGCATTTGTATGGTATTCCTTGTTAGTTTTGGGTTTCAGATATCAAAGTCCAATTCTAAACTACAGACGAGTAGGCAGCAATACAGTAAGTAAAGCTTATATGGAATTTATATTATCTTCTGCTTTTTAGCAATATCTTTATTCTTCTGCCTTGCTCACATTCCAGTGGAACATTCGCTGTGACTGTGTCTTTATTTTTGTTACCCCTAACATCTACTATTTATTCTTTTCCATACTGGCAGTTCCCCTCCACACTGAGAAATGTCCACATTTTGCTGATAGGATTCTCCCTACATAGTATGTGCAGTCCGCAAACAGTTTGTCTCATCTGCAAAATACTAAATGTGTCTTACTAGCTGACCTTTCTATATCAGTTCATTTGCTGATTCTTCCATAATACAGAGCAATCTTCTGGATTGTAAGAGGAAACACTGCTTGCTGAAACGCAAAGAAATGAACTTCCTGTTTCTGCGTTCACTGATATGATGGAGGCTATGGTCTCAGAATCAAAAGGGTAGGAAACTCAATAAATACCGCAGGTCACACCACATTTCTTGCTTCACTCTTCTAGAAATACAATGCCAGGAAACCGTATTTTAGATACACTTTAATGCATGTATATTATCTCATGTATTAAATGTGCCTCTTTATATATTCAATTTTTCAGTCCATGCATGTAATGGTTGATTTTTTTGCTATAAATTGTATTTAGAAGTTAATTATTTAGACTTCCGTGGCTTGAATTCTGAAATATGTACAACGTAGATAGCCTGAGTAAGGCCAGCGGCATTTGAGCCTTAATTACATGGTAAAAAGTGCTTGAAGTTCCTTTGTGTTAAAGATAAAATTAAAGAGAAATATTAAATCCTTGAAGCACTTGACATAGTGAACAAAAAATCAAAAAGCAGATATATTTTAGTAGGAAATGGAAAGATAATTGTTACTGCTCTTATAACTTCAGATTTCAGAACAGAGACAAACAATTTCAATAGACTTTCATCTCCTGTAATCATTTATTTGACCTGTAGTTACCACTCTGATCGTAGCCTGTTTCTGTCACAGGTTGTTCTCAGGCCACATACACAATGTGTTTTAACTCCCTCTTACATCTTGGCAAGCATTACTCATGAGACTACAAAGCCTTCTTCTGCAGTGTGAATTCATCCATGTTCAAAGCTTTTGAAGATAACAGTCTAGTCTCTAATAAATTATGGTTTATTAAATGAAATGTGGTGGGGTTTCGATGTTAGATTCAATGGACTGCTGAGCACAGAGGATGCATAATACAGGGCATCGTAGTTTTGTTTTCAGGAATGCTGTGTGGTTTCAAATGTAAGGAACTGCTACTGTAGAGTCCTTGACTTCAGTACTGACAAGGAGATGAGATGTGCCCTTTGCTATCAGGATAGGTTAGTTCAGGCACTGGGCACTTTGGAGATGAGGGCATTGCCTCCTGTGCTCCCGCATACCTTCCTCTGGGGTAGCTGGTGGCAGGGGGGAAGCCACCATTGAGAGAGTATAGAGCTGAGTGGTTCTTAGCCGCCTTCCTGGGGCAGGTGTGGGAGCAGGGGATGCTTTGTACCATCCTTATGTACCATTATAGCCATCAGGTCCTCTCTGTGAATGCTACAAGAGTTAGTACAGTGTATCTCTTGCTGACACAGAACTGTTTGAATTGGTATGCTTAGAAAATGTGAACTTACTTAAGGCCAGATGTACACATTTCCTAAACATTTATTTATTTATGTCAATCAATAGTTGTCAATAAATAAAACAGAGTCCTTTCTATGTCTTCACACATTTACTTAACAATCCTACATAGCACCCTGCAAACATTTTCAGCTAGTATTTCAAGTCCCTGTTATGTTTGTTGTGAATTTGCTGTAAATTAGAAGTCAAATTTCCCAACATGATAATGACCAACACTCCTCCTCCCCCCCCCCCCCCCCCGCCTTCTGGTCAATTTGTGCTCTCTGCTAATGCTCATAAATCAAAACACAAGAGCCTAGATTTGGGAAGGAAGGCTCAAACTCATATTGTGTCCTTTCTAAAGCAGTAGCTGAAGCGCGTACTCCCCGGTGGGCCTATTTCTGTCACATCTTCATATGGTTTAACTGTACTTCTGCCACCTTGGACAACCAAATGCAAGGAAGATCAGAAACAGAAAGCTGACATGTTTTTGCTTCAGGGTCATTGTAACAGCCAGGAGGTCTGGGAGAAGTCCAGTGAAGCTGCCTAATGAATCTCAATGGAAGTATACTAGGTAGGATGCTTCAGCATTTCTTTTCCTTCTCTTCCCCTCCATTTGCCAACACACTAATCCCAAGTAATTTAATTCTTTCTTTTTTTTTTTCATTGATTTCAATGTTGGGAAACAAAACTGGGTTTAAATTTGCTATTGTCTTCCCTGCTTTGATGTTGACTCTGCTGTTTAACATACTAGTGATTCAGTATTCTTGCTTCCTAATGGATGTAATCATGTTGAATTATCTCAAATGTGTTGTGAGATGTTGAAGTACTATGAATAGTAGGTTGGACTATAAAGGGCAAGCATACTGGAGAGTCTGATGGCAATGCCCACAGAATCAGTCCATAGGATCTTAAAGTAATTGTTTGGCTGGACTGTGAATATGCAAGAAAGTACTATGGACAGGAATCGGATTTCATCAATCGGAAAACAAGATTTCCACACAAACACGTTAACATGGATAGATCTTGCACCGCTGAAACAAGAGCAGCCTAAGAGCTCCATTTAATCATGGTTTTATTTTGTTTTGTAGTGATGGCTCCTGGCATTCAAACTGCTCCCTATCATTTTTGTTTGCTAGGTGTCTCTTGCCTTTGTGTCAGAGAGTACAGCCGGCACTGAAGTCAGGCAGCTTTCAGCCCTGTAATAGGGACCTGGCTAACACTCGTGTTGATGTGCACAGCAGAATGTGGCACAGCTTATGCTGCTGTGGTTAGCTTGGCTCTGCAAGAGTGATTGACTTGTCAGGGATGCATTAAAGAACATGTAAACTTTAAACCATGGACGTGTGAGCATCAGGAAAAGCTTGTTGTCAGTCAGGAAAATCATCAGGCTCTGAGGATGCATAGAAAGCTGTCGGTCCAGAGGGGGTTGGTTTTATACAATCACTCCTGAACAGTAATGTGCAAAACATCTAACTATGATCTGTTAGTGTCAGACTGCTTAAAAGGGTTTTTCAGTGATCTCTATACAGGGAAGATGAAACAGTTCACGTCATATAAAAATCTGTATTTGAGATGTATAAGCAGTCCCTTTTCCTTTGGCCACCTGCTTTTAGCAGAGAAGGGAGGGGGATTGTTGATCCAACTATTCAAGCAAGGAAAATGAAACAGTTCCTCAGTCTTGTGATTTCTGTCACCTTTACCTATGTAATGTCAGAAGTGACGCACAAGCCCTTGCCATGGTGAACTGCAATATTCCACCTCTGCCCGCAAGAGACTTGCTTCTGTGTCGTGTTGTAGATGATTTAACTCATGCTATTGCGCTTACATGGCAAATCTTTAGGAATACAAATAGCCCTCAGATGTCTTAGCACTACTGAGAGAAAATTATTCTCTCCAGATCCCACAGGACTTGCATGTATAAGCATGGTTCCACAACTGTGCTGGCACGGGCCATGGGCTGATGAAGTGGCAGGGACATTCCCACTGCAACCACAGCCCAGCAAGGTTTCACTCATGTAGATTTCCTGCGCCATGAATGCAATAAGCTGACTCTGAGCGTGGCCCATCCCATGGCCTGGAGGAGCAGCCATTCCCCAGGGTGTCTGTGGTGTTTGCAGTGTATCTGCTCTGGTAGCTTATTTCATTTTCTGTCACGCTGTAATACATGGATGTTTCTGAATTCAGGGATTCACTAAAGACTCCTGTGCATGTTCTACCCTGGGACATGTGAACTGTAAACTGTGGAAGTGTTAGCATCAGGAAAAGCTTATCAGATCTCTAACAGAAATTGCTGCATGAACTTGCTGTGTATGATGCTGCATGCAGCACGGCCTAGAAAGAACAATCACGAGTGATGTGTGGTTATGTGTATCTCGGACAGATGTGTATGTCACACAATGAACGCTGAGTTGTGTATTTTATGTTAAAACGTGGGGAGAAGACTTCAAATTACCCTTGAAGAAAACCCAGTTTTTAAGATAGGAGAAGGCATCTGTAATGCTCCAGGACAGTGTAAGATTGCCTGATGCTACACACCACTGCCGTCATCAACCTGGGGAGCTTTTCACTCTGTAGCAGTGGTTATTTGTTGTTACTAAAAGGCTTCACTGACACGCGTGGGGCCGGACGCGCACCACCGGCCCTGCTCTGAGCTGCAGCCCTGCTCTGAGCTGCCCCTGCTGCGGCGGGCAGGCCCAGCGCGCCCCCGCGGCAGCGCCGGAACGGGTCACCGGGGCTTGTCGGTGGCCGCTGCTGCTGCAGAGCGATTGCTCCGCGCTGGGCTCTTCACAACAGCGTTTTGCTCTTCACCCTCGAGCCAACGCCACCCATCGCTGCGCGGGGAGCGCTCGGTGCAACCACACAGCGCAGAGCGGTGCGGTTTGATGCGGTGCGGCGCGGAGCCGTACGGAGCGGCGCGGTGCGGGCAGCGGGGTCACCTGTAGCACAACCGAGGCCCCCCGCCGCTCCCGCCGCCGCTCGCACCACCCTCGGCCCCGCCCTCGCCCACCCGCTCGCGGCCGCCCTCTAAAGGCCGTCGTGAGGCGGCGGTGCCCGCGCCGTGAGGGGACGGCAGCGCCTCCCGCCGCGGCCGGCAGTGGGGCTGCGACAGAGCCCGGCTGCGGACCGCTCCTCCCGCGCCGCCCGCTCCTCGCCCCGGCCTCGCCTTCGCCTCGCCCGGCCAAATGATGAACTTTCTGCGGCGCAGGCTCTCGGACAGCAGCTTCATCGCCAACCTGCCCAATGGCTACATGACTGACCTGCAGCGGCCGGAGCCGCAGCAGCCGCCCCCGCCGCCTCCCTCGGCATCCTCGGCCCCTGCCTCTGCCTCCCCGGCCGCCGAGCGCCGGCAGCAGCCGCAGCCGGCGCCCCCCCAGCAGCCGCCGCCGCAGCAGCAGTCCACGGGCAGCAGCTTCTTCAGCTCCCTGTCCAACGCGGTGAAGCAGACGGCGGCCTCGGCCGGGCTGGTGGATGCCTCCTCCGCCGTCTCCTCGGTTACCGGCAGGAAGTTCAAGCTGCTCCTGGTCATCGACGAGCCGCACACGGACTGGTAGGTGCCCCCGCGCCGCTGCATGCCCCGCTGCGTCCTCCTCCTTCCCCTCCCTCGCACTGCGGTCCCTCTCCCCGCCGGCCCAGGGCTCCCTTCTCCGCGGGGGACGGTCGGTGCCCGCAGCCCGGCCTCGCTGAGGCGGCAGCCGAGGGGCTGAGGCGAAGCGTTCCCGGCTGGAGGATGGAGCGAAAACCGGCAAGCACTGGAGCGCCTGACTGGGGATGAAAACCGTTTTCCGTCAAAACGCTAAATAAAGCACATCCACCACCCCCCCAAAAAACCCATGTCCTGTGTTCTCTAGCGAATTAAGCAACTCATGTATAGGTGCAGGTAGGATTTAGGTGTCCTAGGCGCGAATTTCCGTGTTGAACTGCGTGTGGTTGTAGCGTTACGTATGTTAATTCATGCTGATGAGCGGGCTTGTTTTCATGCGGATCCCACTGCCTCTGTTGCAGCGGCTAAAATGCGTGGTTGGGTGAAGGTCCTTCAGGATACTGAGGACCAGCCCTCCGTTTCACCTTAGCCCTGCGAATTAGCGCCGCTAAGTTAATTAACATCGCAGGTTTTGGTTGGTGTGTGTGTGGTGGGGGGTGTTTTACTTCCACTATCGCCATCCAAACTGTGTGATTTGCAAAAACATGAAACTTGCGTGGCAGCTCATTTCTTCCTGTGCCTGGCTGCAGGAGAGGTTACACCTGTTTTCAGCCCTGTTTATCACATTCGGCTCTGGTGGGGCTGTGTTGCACACGAAGATGAGTACCTACTCACTTGCTCGTTTTCCTGTACCGTGTGTTTTCACGTTAAGATGTGAATCGTCTTATTTGCTGTTGCTAATTACAGCTCTTAATAGCTCCTCAAAATAATAGAGTAAAACAAGTATGTTTTATACCACTGACATCATGCAGTAATGGACTGTGGGCTTATGATTTTATTGTCTTAGATTTACAGCCTTCCTGTCTAGATGGACTTGTGCAGCTCGATTTGATACCATTTGCTTTGAAATGGTACTTTAATAAGATACGCGAGGCAAACATGTAAGCCTTTATAGTGAATATTGTATTAATGTTAAGGTAACGTTATCTGGGTGGGTTGTGGGTGGTTTTGTGGGTTTTTTTTTCTTTTATTTCTTTTTTTCCTTGTGTTTGCTTTTGTGGTTGTTTTTTTGTGTGTGTTTTTTCTGAGGGGAAAAAAAAAGGTGGTTGTATCTGCTGGCTTCAGACAGCCTCTGTGCCTACGTCATGGAGATGCATCCATGGACGCTGCTCACTGCTTTGCAGATAGAGCTGTTTGTTTAATACTTCACAGTGCACAGAGATCTGCTGGGCAAATTAAGGACTGTACATGCTCATAAAGTTTGTTTCTGGTAACATTTTTCAATGCTGCTGGAAGCAGTCCTGTGTATTGTAAATGCAGCATGTGTTGTGTTCTCGGTAAAGGCACTCAACATTAGTCTGTCGGCAATAGCAAAGCTTTTCAACGTCTGCATGGTGAATGCCACCAGCAGCATTCCAGGTGGGAGACTGGGTGCAGGCACAAATGCATGCAAGTTACTTATGCCTGGTGCTGCTGCTTTTTTAATGGGTGTTTTCTTTTTCTCTCTTATTTCCCATAGTACGTGACATGGATACATAGTAGTTCTGGAAGAGCAGTTTGTTGTTGTACTGGCTCTTTCCCCTCCAAAAAGCTGATCGTTTTGCAACTAAAGATTTCAAAATGTTTTCTGAAAAACATGTGTGTGTATTGTGGTAACACATGCAGAAAAGTTTGCTTCATACCCTTGGAGGTACAGCTCTCCATACTGACATGCACTGAACTGCCGTAGAATTTGACTATATGAGCTAACATGCAATGTGTATGATCGTTTGAGAAAGAAATACTAGAAGATTGGAAGTGGCAGGGGATGTATTGGGAAGGTCTGATGGCACCACAGTGGCTGCCCTGCCTGGTATGATGCACTGACGTATGGTTTAGCAAGATGAGGTATGTAGAGCAGCTGTCATGTGATGCACTAACCAAAGCCTGTCAGTAACAAGAAAGCCAGTACTGGATAAATCTTGTAGAGCCTCCTGAGAAACAATTTCAGTTGGTTTACATTAATCCTGAGATCATGTGCTGGGTGTTGGTTTTCGTCGGACTTTGAGCTGCATTGTGTTTGTCTTAAAATAGAAGGTGAGCATTGCTTTTGGGTTTTGCAGCTTCAATAGAAACCAAAGAATTTCAGTCAGGATCACCCTGAAATCCTGCTACTTCAGTATCCCGTTTTTAGCAAGGGCTAGAGGAGGCATTAGGCACTGTCTTCTGTCAGCAGAGGATATTGCCTCTTGCCTCTAGCAGCAGAAGGAAAATATTTTATTCCTGTTAGAGGTTGACTCATACTTCAAGTCTGAGATTTAGTAACCCAAAATCATTATTGTCACTAATGGAATATCATAATGGAATTCTACACATAGATAGAGTCTCAGTTGCTTGCATTTTTTAATCTTGATCTCAGTGAGTTTTTTCATCATTCTCTTGCCCAAAGAAATTTGTCCTATTACGAGCTTTGAAATTCTCCTTCTTAGCTTCTTTTATGGAATAGGACAGGGGAAAATGGAAGAATTAACTTATCTGTATTAATCTGTATATTTTTACCATATTATATTACCTGACCTCTTAAGGAAAGAGAGCAAATGCAGTTGTCGTGTTCAACCATCCTCCTTTCTCCAGTGACGCTAAGTCAAAGATGTGCTAGAGCTGTGAAAGACAATTGTTTTCTTACATGTTCCTTAGGAGCTTGCAGCTGTGTAGATGAGAGAGATCTCTGAGGGCTTCTACTAAAGGCAGGACTGCAAAGTAGGCTGGTACCAAAGACTTTCTACTAGCTAGGGGCTTTATGCATGCCTCAGTGGCAAGTGACAGATAAAAATGAAAAGAGGTGGAAGCGTGTAGTCAGCTGTCGGAGACAAATCCATGCGAGTGCCTTTCTTTGGTTCTGGTTCTCATGGGGTGCTTTCTCTTACACACTCCATACAACAACTGATTCTTTGATCCAACAGTGAGAGTGAATAACTAACGATCGTTTTCACCTGTTGAGACCTTCTGGCCTTCCACAATATGGCCATAAAGAAGGGGTGACCTGTAATGCAAACGCTCTTCAGGTGGAGCGTGCTATTAATCTCTATGAAGGCATTGGAAAAGCTAATTGTATTTTCTGGCCTATTCCTTACACATTTTAATGTCGCATTCTTCTCATCTGCAACTGTGTGCTGAACAGACATTTTCAATACCTTCATGTTGTCCAGTAGCCTTCTTCTGACTTGCCACATCCAGTTCCAGAGTGGAAACGGGTCTGATTCACGGGTGTTTCATGGATCTGTTGGGGAGGGGAAAGCCTGAAGAACCACTAGTTAGGTTTAATAATGATATTATGTAATAGACTTCAGTGATTGTCTTATAGCTTTAGGTATCTTTGTTGGTATCTTTACAAATGGAGGAAACTAAGGAGTACAGGCCTTCTCTCAAGGTCATTCAAGAAGCTAGTGCCAGAACTCAATTAAAACCTAGGCAGCTTGCTTAACCTTTTCTTTTAACTGACCTTTCCTGGCTACTGGTTTGCATTAAGTGTCCAAAACTTTCAGCTAGATAGGTTTATTTTCAGATGTATTTGATTTCCTCGGGAAATAACCATTTTGTTTGGTATTCAGTGCTTAGCAAGCAAGTGATTAGAGGCCATACATCAATGGCAAGGTGTCAGAGTGCTGTGTATCTGGATTAGTATCTTTATGAAAAGCTTATGTGTAGTATTTAGAAAGCTGTTTCAATATTGAAAATGAGTTATTGCTTAGTCTCGCTTGTGCTTTAAAGCTTGAATATGCAACTTGTTTGCAGCAGAGATGAAACTACAAAAAGACTCAAATTGGAAAACTTTATTCTTGTATTTTTTATGCCCAGATCTTGTTATAAATATTGGTACTTTTTTTTTCCCCAGAGGATTATGCATTTCTTGTAATGTTTACTGCCTTAACAGTTAGTCACCTTGTCATAGGCTCAAAAGGTAACTTCCAAATGGCTGGGACAGATGCTGTACGAAGAGCAAGCTTTATGGTGTAAAATCACTGAGTCATTTATGGGCAAACATTGCTCATCATAAATGTTTTTAATGTGAATGCCATTGCCATAGTGCAGAAAAATGCTGGTTTATGATCCAGACACTTACAGAATTGAGCAGAATGGGTTTCTTGTTTTGTTTAGGTGTGGGTTTGGCTTTTTTTTATGCTTACCAGAAGGTGGAAACCAGTTTGAATTTAAAGTGTGTGTGGTTGTTTTGTGGGTTTTGGTTGGCAACTACCAAACAACTTGCATACTACAATGAAAATACATCTGTTTTCCTGTTCAGTGGAATGGTTCACTTGTGTATAACTAATGACCATTTCGCAAGTCCAGTTGGACCAGAATTCTAATTTATCTTATTTGTTAGTAACGTGTTGATCTAGTGACTGAAGTTTCTATTGTGTTCAGTCGTAGTAGTCTTTGGATTGCAAGTTCTCCAGTTTGGATGGTGCACTTAGTATTTTGTAATGCTTAAATGAGGGCGCCTGCTTCGCGTGTGCTCTCAGTCCTCTGGGAATAGCAGTGTCCAGGAGGACAGTGTTCCTGCCAGCTCCCTGGCATTGCAGAGCCCCCTGTTGCTACTACAGGGTGTAAAGCCATGCTGTAGGATGGGGAAGGAAATGCCGCGCATGGAGAAATGTGGAACTAGCAGCCAATGGGCAGTGGGAGGGGATTGGAAGGATCCCTTGGCTCTTGTTAGGGGCTGATGGGGAGGGTTCTTGAAAGCAAGTCAAGGTAGGGGGCAACTGTGTTGCAGAGGAGTAGGGAGACTGATTGAAAGGTCTAAGCTCAGAAGACTGACCGAAGGCCGGTTGCCTTCAGGCAATGAGTGGAAGGTAAACATAATCAATATGTGTTTGTTATATAGGAAGAAAAAGCATATAGTAAGTTGCTTTTATTGTAATTAAAAACTGCTGTGCTTTTAGCAACAAGAGACTCAAAGGAAAAGTAACCTTGCCCTTGGTACAACACTGTAACCTTTTAAGGAGGCGATAGGTTCCTTAAAACCCCTGAAATAGAGTGATTAACATCTTTGGTTTCTCTCTAATTTTTGCTTCATATGAAAACTTCAGATTTCAAAATTATCTTTGTGAGAAGCTTCATCTCAATTGTAAAAAACAAACCAAGAAAAGGGCTATATGGTGTAATGGTCCAAGTTCTAGCTGTGGCCTTTGGACTGATGAGTTCCAGTGCTTCAGAAAGGAGCTGGCAACCAGACTGTACACAAATACAATATGTGCTTAGACAGCTTCTTACAACCAGGTAATTAGATCAGCACTACTTCCCAGCACGCATTACAGCTTTCAGCTCTGCATTAAGGGCTCTCCATTTTTGCAATCAAAATAGAAACATAATTAAGGGAGGGATGCAGGCATGAGCAGGGGCTGTGTGAGCAGCACTGCTCTGCTGCCTGGCAGGATGTGCTGGGGCATGCAGGTGAAACAACCGAGTTTCTGCAGAACTTATTTTGTATTCTCTCTCCTCATCAGGTGTGAGCAACTGAATGTGCGTTTTTAAAGGGGAGAAGCATGGCTCGTTGAGCAGTGTGCTATTTGTTCTTTGCCCATGTTTTAAATATGAAGCCCATGCTGGGCAGGGACTTGGGCACAAGGAGAGGCAGCTGAGCTAACTGAAGTACATAATGTGCGTGTGTGGTATGCAGCAATCTAAGGCAAGTTGTATTTCACATCCATTCTCCGCAGTGTCCAGCTGACACAATGCTGTGTGTGCTAGTATGTTAAGATGATCTAGGCAGAAATTGCAGAGATTTTGCTGTTTATCTCCAATTCTGTCGTATGATACTTGGCTATATTAGTGTAAATAGCAAAACACAGTCCAGATGGAGATAGCCTTTTTGACTGGATGTACATGCATCAAAAGGAGGAAAGCTTTTAGGGGAAAACACTTTGTTTTCCATACTCTGGTTTGCTCTATCTAAACAAGCTCTTACCTGCTCTGATGTTATTTTGGACAGCCTGGTGTATGGACAGCTTGGAGTGACTACAAATTTGGACAGATCATATCTGGTGTCATTCCCTTTCCCTTTGTGTACAGAATCCAAGCGGATCTTTTTGGGATTTTTCTCCTTCTGTTTCTCAGAAACTTCTCTGAAGCTTAATGAAACCTATAATAACACGTTCAGTTAAATGTTTGCCAATGTTTTAGTTAACCGGGTTTGTCAATGTTTTCTTCTAAAGTTCACCTTCATAGAAAGGAAAAGTTAGCAAGGAAATAATGGATTTTAGGTAGGTGTATTTCAAAGTTGCAAGGCTGAAGTGAGAGGTAAAAGGAATAATGAATTGCTTTGTATTCTTTAGACTCAAATAAAATAAGACATTCTCCTTAGAATCCCTTCAGAATTTGATAACGATTTGTCAGTAGCAAATTGTAATCTGTTGAGATGGGAACACTATGAAACAAAAGGTTGTTAAAACCTGTATTATCGGATGTCTTGAGAAAGCATGTTGAGAGGACTGGCTGTGTTTTGAGCTGTACCTGTTTTAAATGGATGCTCTTTGCCGTTTGTAACCACTATAGGATGCTGTAAGACTGTACACGTTTCTACTGAAACCGTGTTTCTCCAAAAGATTAATGCTAAATAGTCTCAGAATAACAATGTATTCTTTTAGTGGCTTTTCTGTAAGCATTCTTAGTGGCCAGCTCTTAGTAGTACCATGCAGTAGTCATGCAGTGATCTTCATGCAGTGGCATGTACTTTTATCACCTTTAGCTCTTCAGCCAGCCTACCCATTGTAAGTGCTCTAAACTCCAGGAATCTGAGCTTAATATAATTGAAATAGGCTGATGGTTTGTGGTTTTATACATTTTGAGAGAAGCTGCACTGCAGTCTGCATTTAATGTGTGAAGGCTGGTGAAAATGCTTTTTTGAGTATGAAACTGTGACTGAAGAAGGGAAGGACAAACACAGGATGTCAGACTTGGATACAGAAACAGGATTCTAGCCTCAGCTGGGTGAGCACATCACCAAAGGGTAATTACAAGTAGGTGGAAAAGGTGCAAAGAGTTGAAAGGAGGAAGTTGGCAAAAAGCTATGTTGAAAATGACAAAAAGTGAAGTCAAGTTTACCTGGAATTATGGTAGTGCTTCCAAGGATGAGGCTGCTTGCTTGTGGAGTGAAAAAATGTGCACTGAGGATAGAAGACTTCCAAGATGCTATAGGGAGAGGACAGCGTTGTGTCTTGGTCTAGAGTGCAAAATGCTTGCTTTAGTGCACTGCTGCTTTTGCTAATTAGATAGCTTTATCTGTGCTGAGTAAAATCTGCCTTCTCAGAGGAAAGCTGGTGTGCATTTTGACAGTCAGCTGGAGGAGAGTAATGGTGGGAGTTCATATTAACATGAACTGCAGTCTAGTTTGAGCTTTTGCAAAGATTACAAAGGCTCTGTCAATTTTACTATACCTGCTTTCACCACCTCTGTGTGTCGCTGCCTGGCTGAAACAGAACTATTAATGGTCTCTTGTTGATAAATGCATTGATTCCTAAGAAAAAAGTTGTTGATTAAGGTCAGATCCTTGTTTCTGTATTTGCAAGCAAAAGTAGTAGGAGTGTTTAATTCGGGAGATACTGAGCCTTACATCTAAGGAGGCCGTTTGTGTTTTCCTGTAGAGCTGTAGTGTCTAAAGCAGAACAGGGCTAGCTCTCAGCAGTACCTATGCCTGGGGACCTGTGTCTGGCAGGAGCGTGGGATGGCTGGGGCTTGCGCTGTGACTGTGATGGGCTGATCAGGGCTGCCGGAGAATACCTGCTTGCTCTGCTCTTTCGTCAGTTGCAAGTGTTGGTGGGTTCATTTCATTGATGGATTGGAGACCCTGCTCAAGAACATGGAACTTCAGGGTTTGAAGAACCTTTATACTCTTATTGCATGCTGCAGGTATCTTTATCCTTCTTCCTGTGTATCTGTGGTTGAAGTAGGCTGAAGGCACGTGGGATGTCAGTGTTGTTGCTGAGGAATGTCAGCAATTCCCTTAATTGTTTTCACCTCTGAACACTGGTGTTTGCTTGGCATTGGTCTGTTTTTGTAAGTTACTGTGATCCACTCAGGTGAGAGATAGGGGCAGGAGAATAAGAGTTCTTTTCTCACTCTGGAAATGAGGCCCTTAGTCTCAGCTTGTGCAGATGGAGACACAAATGTGCTTCTTTGCTTTCATTTAAAACCCCCAAGGTTGAAGGCTCGGTGGCTAACAGTGCAATCACTTTTTTTCTTGGATTTTTTCATTTTTTAAATGCTTTATTATTATTATTTTTTTAGGTTTTTTTAGTGTTTTGTTTGTTTGTTTTTCTGCTCCCAGCCAAGTAGATAGGGAGAGCAAACCCATCCTAGCCGGTCAGGTGCTAGAAACTGCTCTGGAAGGCAGTTTGGGTCTAACCATTAAATGCACTTTTAATGTCTTTAAATCACCTCTTTGTGATGACTGAACCATGTTTGACCTTGCTTCATTTACCATTTGACCTCTCTAATCCCAGTTGGGTGTTGGTGTTTGTAATACATCACAGGCACTGATTGCTAGTAGGAGTTATTAACAAGTACTTAAATATAAATACGTTTTGAATCTCATCAGGTGACTAAAATGTGTTATCGGAGCCTTAGATGGGCTTTTAAATATCTGAATTCTGTTCTAAAGCATCCACGTAAAATGATTCAATATGAATTTATAGGTTTATTAGAGTTAATGCTCCTATTCATAGAGTGTATTAAAAATATTTTAATTTTATTAGAGAAATAGATTAAATAAAATGGATATGACTTTCAAGAAAATAAATTGCTATAATCTCCTATCCTAAACCCCAGCAGCAATAAGCTGTGAGTGAATAAGCATTAGGGAATCTCACAGTGAACAGATGAAAATGGAGACAATTTTCTTTAAGGGTGCAGTAGGTACAGTTCCCTTGCAAGTACTTAAAACTGTAAAAAGAAGTTGCTTCCATTTCTCCAAGTGCAGGAAGTTTATAAAACTCATTAAGAAACGTAATAACAAAAGAAGGTGTAGTGTGTTTTTAGAAAGTGGATGGAGGAGTTGTGAGCAGCAGCAGCAGCACAAGGAGACAGCAAAGGTTGGCTGGAACCTTGGGTTTATCTCATTAGGCATGGCAGCATTATGTCTGGAGTCAGGCTGTGCTTTGTTTGCAGAGACGCTGGCAGGCTACTGATGTGTTATCCTGTATTGTGACAGTAACCTTTAGGCTTCTGTGTTTCTGATTTAAGCTGATTAGTCTTTATCTTGCATATGCAGCATGTGTTTCTGTGTTACAGAGGCATTAAAATAGGGGAGTGTGGTTTTATGTAACTTTGAGTTGAAGGTGAACCAAAACATCAGCAGTGAGTACTGCTCCTTGTAAAGCTGCTGCAGTTTCAGTGTTTGTTGGGAAGGTGAACGTGGGAAGAATGAAAGCAAGCTTGTGGCACAGCTAAAACCGAAGTTATATTTGTGCGTGGCTGTGTCCCCATCTTTAGGAGTCAAAAGCATCTGCATTCCAGTAACTTCCAGAGGAGGAATTTCAAGAGCACAAGGTTAGATACTCATTCCATGCATATCTGAAAATGAAGTGGTTCTCCTGTGCAAGAAGTGCCTTTATCTCTTCATTTTAACCTTGCAAATATGAGACCTGTTATGAACCATTGAGTCTTTTTTACTGAATTTCCTGGTTTGTGGGGGCTGAAATCTGTTGAGCTGCACTCTCGCTGGTGTGGTAAGTGCCAAGATCCTTTGTGGATTAATACTGCCTTCTCACAGGAGAAACCAGGCTGAGTGTGTGAGTGTACGTGGGGAATAAAAACAAGCCTGGGGAAAGAAAGGCAAAGTTAAGATATCTCTTAGTTTAGTTTTGCAGTTTAAAGTGAATGCCACAGAGAAGAAAAATGTTGCTGATTTCTAGATCAAAACCAAGGTAGCAACATGACCTTGTCTTTGTCTACTTATCTCTGTGCCTAACTGAAGTCTTGTTCTCTTTACCTTTGTTTCTTGCTTATTACATCTGACTTCTTACTAATAAAAGCTTATCATAATTGTACTGAAACAGTACAGATTTAGGAAATTAAGCTCCAGTATGGGGCCAATCATAGTCTCTTAAGTCTCACGTTTTGTCTGAAGAAACTGGGATGGTTCCAAAGAGGAAGAGTCATCCCTATTTCACTACCTCTTAGTTTGCTTCAATGATTTATTTTGCTTTCAAGATCACTTCCAATGAAACCTTTTTATGTGTATGCACATTTTATCATGGTCCATCATGCTTTAAAAGTTTTCAAAGGTCTCTTTCCTTGGTAGGACCAAAAAAGTGGTTACTATTAGAAAAGCCATCGTTTCAGATTTGGGATTCTGGAAGGGGAATGAAAAGGTTTTAACATAAAACATGATAAACAAATCTGATTCCATTGAGTGGCACTATAATTACATAGGTGCTGTGACTACAGAGCTGCTCGTACTTAGTTGTCTCAGCCATCTACTGTTCATGGTGAGTAAAAAATACAGGAATACTTGGAATCAGGAAAAATATTTATTTTATGAGGCCTTTGTCAATAACCAAAGTAATAACCAAACCTGATTTTCCTGAGGCTTCCGTAATTGTTGCCTGCCATCTATATTAATGAATGACAATAGTGTCTGTAGGGGCACTTTTAAAATTTGGGAATAAACCAGAATGTTGAGTATTTTTAGGAATTTCAACTGATGAATGTTGCCCAGATAAGTACTATTCGTATGGTTATGGTTTTCTTGCCCTGGTTGCTGTGGGAATGAAAGGCTCTTTCAGTGCGCCATTGGGAAGCCACCCGATGCTGTTGAATACAGGCCGCATGGGTTGTCAGCACAGAAGGCATGGCACTTCAGATGCAGTATTTGGTATGGGGTTGTGCTCTTCGTGCAGGCTTGTAGTTGGACCCATGTTCTAGGGTTTTTGTGTGGATTCATCTTGTTACTGAGGAAGGAATGGCTGGTCTGAGCCAGCAGCAAGTTACCAGACAAGATGAATTTTCTTGGCAGTAGTAATAGAGGGGTTAAGAGACACTAATATGAAGTATAATTACTGTGTATTATGGTCTACTTTATCTCTGTTAAAATAACTTCCACTGAATTGGTCTTTGCTCATGAAGTGTGTGGATAGGAGCAGACTGCAGTCTGTGTTGTGCTCAGGTTTCTGAGGATCTTACAGCAGTCCTTTTTAATTGAAGTCTTGCAGTGGTTGCCTAGGCTTTTGTTTGCTGGAAGTCCTTTCCAAGAAGTGAGGCTGCTGATGGAAGTTTTGGGGTTGCTTGGGGTTTTATATTGTGCTTTCTTTTTCCTTGTCTGACCAGTGTAACCCATTGCCAGTATGCATTTGAGTTGCCCAAACCCTTGCCCATTAGGTGGTGTATTGATGACATAGGAGGTCCCAAGTAGCCTTCAGAATAAAATGCTACTTCAGAGTAAACTGAGTTGTTATGGTGTGATTGCTTTTATGGGTGCATTGTCCATGTCCCTTTGTGATGATGTCCATATATTTCAAGAGCAGTATTCTGGAAAGCTTTTGATTAAGGAAAAAAGCCCAAAAAACTAAGCACACAAGGTATTGTTATCCTGAAATCCAGGCTGTGAGTTCATTATAACAACGTAATTAAATCTGTATTTTCTAGTTTGCTATGCTTGAGGTAGCTCATGACTGGGCTAATACGGGCTTCTTCCTGAGCACTTGTCATTTCTTCTTTAGGTGATTTAGAACAATGTGTTTATGGTGCTTTCCATGGAGCACAATTCCAGTGTTGGTTTCAGCCTTTGAAAAAACATATGGCAAGCTGTTATCTGTCTGTCAGTATGGTATGAAGACTTTGTGCCTGTAACTGCTTAACAAACACGAGTGTAGGATTCAAAGCACATGTTACTTCATTTAAATGCTCGTTTCCAGTTTGTAGATTTTCAAATGAGTGTGTGAAAGGAAGCGAACATAATTGATTGTGAGGAAAAGTTTATTTTTGAGGGGCAAACTGTAATTCTAGAAGAGAGCCATAACTTTTCAAGTATGTTATTGGGTTGTTTGTACATAGAGCTCCTACCTGAGGCAGTGGTGGTGATGAGTGTGAAATGATCTTTTAAAACTTCTTATTAAAGCTGTCAGTTCTTCAACTATTTGATGAAGAACTGAAAGAATTTAGATTTCCTCCTTAGTGTGTTTGCCAGTACTGGGATCTTTGCTAAGAATAGCTGAGACACTCTTCTAACATCATACCTTACATCATCAGCAGTATCCAGTTGTAACCACGAGATTATTGTTCATATAATAGTGTATTTATGTCCATGCATATGAAGTCATACAGTGATACATGAACGACCTTGTTGCTGATTGTAGTAAGTGTTGAGTGACACCTCAGGATGTGACACTGTGCCCTCGTTTGGCAGTCTGTCCAGATGCTGAACGGAGGACCTGTAGCTGACCATAGCCAGTGATATGCAGGACCTCTGCACTGGGTTATTTTGCTTGCAGGTTTGTCAGAGCACTTTTGCAAATAGTGAAGTTGCACAAGGAAAAAGAGAAGAACAAAAAGTAGTGAAGTTTCCATGTATGGTCTTGTCTTACTATCAGGAAAAGTAAGCATCAGCTAGGCCACTGAAAAGATAGTCATGTCTCAAAATCTGTAGATGGGACAGGAAGGGACTTAGGTATTGTCATCATCCTATCACTGTAACTAGTAGTTCAGAGTATAGGGTAAAGTTACTAAAAAGATTTAATAGAAGCAAAAAGGAAAATTTGAGGAAGCAAAAGAGAATTCTGAAGAAGTCAGTGTTGTTACTGCACTCTGAAATGTACAGGGAGAGTTCTCCCTTTACTGATCAGGCTGCTGGAAGCTTTATATGTAGATGAAGTATTGCAATAATAGAAAGTATACTTGCGTATTTCTTAAGTTAGTCTGCATCTTGGAATAGTATTGTGAGAGATGATTTAGAAACCCTTTAAATCCGCACACCCTGCTCCTCGAGAAGAGAATATTTTCAGTTTGAGGACTTCAGCAAATAACTTTTATGGTGGAAAATAGGATTATGTGTAACACAGAAATCAAAGTAAATTATGTTAATCAGCAGAAGCAGCTCATTGTAATGCATGGTTGATCAAAGTCAACATCTGTTTGAATAGTGTATTGTAACTGATCATCTAGTGAACATACAAAATGAATTTTGTTTTATGCACCAAGGGGGCTTCATATGGGGTGTGTGGAGGGGTGTTTGTGTGTATGCCTCTCTTTGCAGGGATACCTATAATAGAGCAGATCCTTGTTTTGTTTGAAACATTGCCTGAAAACTCAGGGTAAAATCCATGACTGTAAGGCTAGTGGCAGTTCTTACAGTATGTAAATGGAAAAGAAATGGATTAGAAAGAGCTTTGATCAGATAGTTAAAATTAGAAATATTCGATCATCTTTAATACACCTGAAAATACCTCTCTAGGTGCCAGTACACAGACCTGCCTGCGTGGGGCCTTTTCTTCTCTTCAAATGGAATAGTTTGGGGATTTTCTTCTTGTTCAAATTCAAATTAAGCTGAGAGAATGTGATGCACAGTTAGTGTCTTTCACCGTTCTCTTTCAAGCTGTCTCCCCTAATATTCCTACCTCCATTTTGAGGTCAGTTAGCTGAACTATGGTAACAAAACCCAGCAAACTTCCAGGACCAGTGAAAAGTTGAATTTTTTTGTTCAATAAGAATATGTGAGAACCTGCTTTTGTTTGGCTCAAGCATTACTGAAATGCTTTGGAGAAGGCGAAGAGAAAAAAATCAAAGGATCTGTGTTTTTCATGTCACTGACTTTTTTTATTAACCATTTCTTATCTGACCCTTATGTTGAAGCCAAAAGTGGAACACTGAGTGTGAAGTTACCAAGTGACAATACCTGTGTTTGTCTTGTAACTTTTCCATGCGAGCAGTTAAGTGTGTGTCTCTGGCAGCAATGGCGATTTGGGGCAGTAGTGCGCTGAGGTTGGCCATGAGAGCTGTGCTAGTTGTTACTTCTGAACAGAGCTGTTTCAAACCACTGCTTACGGATCACTTGAGTTTTGTGAAAAGCTTATTCCTGTCTTTAGTCTCATTTTTTATTTCAAATAGGAACAAATTATGACATGCTGTCATAAATTTCTAATGTAACCTGAAACTAAGGTAAATGCCTCAAAATATTCTGAAGCTCTTTTGAGCACATAAAAATACATTAGGCTAAATGTACAGACTTCTGTGGAGTGTTGGTGCAGATCCGGCATGTCTGAGTGGCTGGATAGAGAATGCAGAGAAGAATCAGCAAGGCAGATTCCATTGGGAGTTTTCTGTTAAGAGGTTCTTTTCCTGCTTGCCTGCCTTTCTTAGAATCACAGAATCATAGAATAGTTTGGGTTGGAAAGGACCTTAACATCATCCAGTTCCAACTCCTCTGACATGGGCAGGGACACCTCCTGCTAAACCATGGCACCCAAGGCTCTGTCTTTCTAGAGTCCTCTCATGGAAAAGTTGGAAGTTGATGGAAAAGTTAGTGTAGACGTTTAGATCAATAATTGATCACAGAATGAAGAGTGCTAGTTCTTAGCATGCATTGAAAATGATTGCAAACAAATCCTGGGTGTGTATTTTTGCCAACAAATGAAATAGTTCCCAGGATTCAAACCCATTTCCTCAGAAGCACCTTTCTGACCCCTAAGTAAAGTATCTGCACAGCTAATACAGGTGTTGATTAAAAGAAGAAAAAGGAAAGGTTCAGCTTCCCTCTCCAGTATTTTGGTGGGATAAACGTGTGTTTGACTTACGCCTTTTCCACGGTGTGAAATTGTACATCTCCAGGAGTAACACTTGTTTGGAGAAATACATACATCACAAGGCTGAGACTTGCAATTCACTCGTTAGTTGGCCATTGATAGATCCCTGCTGGAATTTCTTTCTGTTGGAATAATGGGGATCATATTTTCGTGTTTCTGTAGCCTTCAAGAGCCTGTTACAAGCAGCAGTATGAATAGAAACGATGGTTAGACCAAAGCCATGCAAGGCAATAGAACTTGAGCACTCTGTTTGAACCCCTGTGAGCTGTTTCTTCTGCTCACTTTGCTCCCTCAATTCCTTTTGATATGTACATTTACAGTAGAGCAAAGTTTTCCTTAATGCATGTTTCTTGAGGGTTTGTTTTTGCTTTCCCTTCCTCATCCCTTCCCGTCTCTTATGCAGGGTGGTTTTTTCCTTTGGTCATTCAGCTGTCAGTGATTAGAAGTACTCTGCCTGGTGTAAAGGGCATGGAGCTAATTTGCTTCATGAAGTAGAATAAATCGTCCTTTGTCAAGCTGTAATAATGGATTTTAAAGTCCTCATCACTGGTTATTGATATACTCAGTGCATCAGTGATATGTTGAAATACATTCAGTACCTGAATAGATTGTCTTTCTGCCATGAATTTTAAACTATGCTGTCACTTGCATTTAGGCTGTCATAAATCAAAGTTCTGCCCTTGTGCTCTTGCTGTCTATGTAAAATCAGCTTTTCCTCTTTAACAAAATTTATCAAAGCAAGTTTAAAGTACCATCACTTCCATTTCATTAGAATATTTATTCATGAGAATCTATTATTAATTCAAATTCATATTCTTCTTTATCCCAATCTGTACTCCCTTCTTAAAGCCAGAATGACTTGCCAGATTTCCTATGATCATCTTCATGATTAAACATAATAACATTAAGGAGGTATGTATAGTACTTAAATTTAGATGTTGATTCCCATGTGCTAATGAGCAGCCTGTAGCTTCAGGAGTAAAGCAGACTTTAGATAGCAGTTTGGTTGTAGTTTGTTCCCTGTAGTTGAATATCACTATGCAGAAAAAATGACTATCTAATATTCTGAACTGTTATAAGTGACTTACAAGAACAATTGGAAGAATATTGAAACCGTATTTTCATAGGAGTGTTTTGAAATTTGCATCAGTTGCTTCCAGTTGCTTCCAGCCCTTTCCTTTGGTGTGTTCTTAGGATTTGAGCAGCTCAACCTTTGAGGAGACTGAGCAAGTACTGAAGCTTTCAAGTATACGGCAGGATACGTGGGAGAATGAATGAACATTAATAATCTCAAATTCTTCATCTGACTTAGATTGTGATTAAGGGCAGAATCATATGCGTTGGAGGGGCTTTTGTTAAGGGCCTGTGGGGACAGACAGGGGGAATGGCTTTAACCTGCCAGAGGGGAGACTGAGATGAGCTCTTAGGCAGAAGCTCTTCCCTGTGAGGGTGCTGAGGCGCTGGCACAGGGTGCCCAGAGAAGCTGTGGCTGCCCCATCCCGGGCAGTGTTCAAGCCAGGTTGGACACAGGGGCTTGGAGCAAGCTGCTCTAGTGGAAGGTGTCCCTGCCTGTGGCAGGGGTTGGAGCTGGAGGAGCTTTAAGGTCCCTTCTGACACAAAGGAAAGGGATTCTATGATTCTATATTTGAAGCAATAACACTCATAAGCAGCTTATTATATTTTGCAATCAAGTTCTACAGTTACTATTGAAGCAACTCCTGATGGCAGATGGGAGGATGTAGTGAGAACGGCTCATTCACTGTTTAAACAGAGCAGAGCTTTGTTGACCCAGTTGCTTGTTCCTGGGTTTTCGTTGATTCATAGGGCTGTGTTAGAAATCACAAAAGGATTCAGGGGCAGGATGAAATTGAGTGGGACAGCTTGGAGTTACTGCTTCAGCTCCGCAAGGGTGAGCAGAGTTGGTACTGACCAATGGCAATAGTTATCATCTGTATTGACCCAGCAGCACAACTTCTTACTTGTAACAAATATAGGAATTGCAGGTAAGCCACTATTGTCCTTCTTGGGTTTTTTAATTATCATCCTACAAGTCAGGAATGCTCTTGGTGGTGACATGTGGGGAAGAACTGATGGTTTTGGTTTTTGGTTGTGCTTTTGTCTTTGTTTTTTTTGAACTTAGCAATAAGGAATTGCCCTGTGAGTGAGAAATTCCATCCAGTGAAGCACATGGACTTAACTCCTAGTCAGGTACCTGGATAACGGAGCCAAGTTTCCCTAAGATCTATGTAGATAGGGAAGAATGCAGTTCAGCTGAACATACATGTGTTAATTCAGCAAAGTTGAGTAGGGGCTGTGGAGAATTGGCAGGACTGGAAATCATGGGATTATAGAATAGTTTGGGTTGGAAGGGAGCTTCAAAGCTAATCTAGTCCAACCCTCCTGCAATGAACAGGGACATCTTCAACTAGATCAGAACCGCATGCTGCCTGGCTTGGAATGTCTCTAGGGATGGGGCATCCACCACCTTTCCGGACAGCCTGCACCAGGGTTTTACCACCCTCATTGTAAAGAATGAGCAGGCACAGTGCAGGGCACAGCTCAGGTTGTGCAAATTTGTGCATGGTAATCCTGGGAAATGCAGGAAAATTAAGAACGTGTAATCGAAAATGATGTGTAAGCTCTGAAGTGCACTTTGTTCATTTCAAGATCCAGGTATCCTGATTTACTTTCCATCAAGAGCACTGTAAGGATGAAATAACTAGCAGTTTTACAATGCTTCCTTAACTTTCTCTATATTTGCAGTAAGGTTGACTTGTAGTAGCTTGTTTTTGGTGAATGGTACATTTGTGGGATGTAGTGACATTGTACAAAGCAGTGGGATTTAAAATTAACAGGAACAACAGTTTCTGCATTGAATTAGTATTTACCACTGTTTGTTTGCGGCTTTTCAAACACTTCTACAAGGAGCAGCAAAACATACTTATCCCCACTGGAGTCCACCAAACTTCAAATTAAATGCGTCAATACTAACAGAGAATTTCCCGTGATGTAATTATAACGAGGCTTCAGTCTTGCATGCTGTATGGGAATCAGCTTGAAATGCTGAAGGTCTTTGGGTAGCAAAGAGAATATTTTGTTGATTTGTCTTTTAAAAACCAGTTGTGCCTTCTTTTTTCTTTGATGGAATTCCTGCAGTTCGGATCCTTGCCTTTGGAGGTGTTTTTCTTTCAATTTCCCTGTCATTTGAAACTCCTTGCGGGAAAGGTGACATTGAGCTTCTGACAGTTGGACAGCGAAGGCTAAACTTTTACATGGGAGCAAAGAATTAGAAGAGATTGGCCACACTTCGAGGGCACAGGCTTCTGCTGCAAGCAATTATAGCATCAGAAGTTCAGAGTTTGGATCTGTTTTCGCAATTTCCAGAGCTGGTAAAGATTTTGATTGACATGATATTGTGCATTTGTACCGTATAACAGGAGTACAGAGCAAACACTTTGTAGTGTGAGTCTGGCTGTTTGTAGGAAATCAATGGACCTGAAAGCTTCCACCAGTTTTTGGTGAAAATTCATCTTCTTTCTGCCAAGGTCTTGGAGAGATCAGGCTGGCATAGGGGGATGGCAGCATTAACCATTTAAATAGGAGTACAGCCCTGTTCTGAGGCATTCCTAAACCAGACGTTGAAACACTGGAAACCGGCCTCGGGAAATGAAGCTGATGCTCACAGCTCGGCCCTGAGAAATCCCTCTCTGGGGAGCGGGGCCGTGACTCAGCCGCTGCTCTGCTCCCATCGCAGGCGGGAGGGTGTCTGTGCTGCCGCCATCCCTGCAGCATTCCCTGCCAGCACTGCCTCCCACACCTGCTCCTGCCTCCGCACAGCGGATTAGGGGCTGCTTTCGACGCTGGGAAGATGGATACAGGAGATTCTCTTCTCTCTGTGTTCAGGAGATGTATGTTTATTGCATTAAACAAAGCACGTTTGTAAAGCAGATTAGTCAAGATGGTGGAAAAACATCTGCATAAACAAGTTAAATCTTTAATGTGAGCACTGGGACATCTCTATCCTCTGCAAACACAAGGAATTTATCACATTTCCAGGGTGAAGTGTATCTATTTTTCAGCAGGGATGTTGGGTTTTTTCTTGTTATTCAAAAGAAATCGGTAGACAAAAATTAAACTGATTTTTTTTTTTTCATGCTATAATATCCAGCAGTGTCTTAGAAGCTGTCAGACGTTGTATTGAAACTGTTCCTTTAAAAAGCCACAGGTGATGGAAAACTGTCAGAAACTTCAGGAGAGGAGAAGTGGAGGGATGGGGACAGTCAAGGTGGCTGGTGGGTTTGGGAGAACAGCAAACGTTAAGCAGTCCCCAGGCCCTGCATTGCTGTGTCATTCTGAATGAAATGGAGAAGAAAAATGGGTATTGTATTACGGAGTATGGCAGTTATTCTTGGAATTTATTCATTTTCTGTTCTAATGCTTGGGGTTTTTTGCAAGTTTATAACTAAATGACAGTCACATATAGGTAGAATGACAAAGACTGAAATCATTTACTGACTTATATATCTCTGCTTACCAATCACCAAGGACGTGTTTTTGTGCCCTTGTTTGCATCCATTCACAGGCTTCCAGGGATGTAATACCAATGGCACATGTATTACACCTTCACTATGCGAGTCTGACCTTGCAGATCTTGTGGGGTTTGTAATCATTGGTAGCATTTTATCAGGTAGAATTGATCATGCTGAAGTTAAATGTCATTGACCAAATGCTTTAGCAAAGTTCAGTACAACTCTGGGAGATACTGTGCAGCCCAAGTCCCCATTTTCGGCGTTACATCCAGGTACTTGCTGTATGCAGGTAGCTAGGGATCAGCTTTTCTTAATGCTCCCCTTTGAAGTCACGCACACGCTTAGTGGGTTAAACTGAGCCTACCTGGTTTGATTTCCACCTCTTTTAATCCTGGAGCAGTTCCCCTTCCCTACACTTGCTGAGCAGCTTAAGCTTTGTTTCCTCTTTGAACTCCTGTAAATTCTGAAGGTAATGAGAGTGGTCTGAAAATACCTTGGTGGTACTGATATTTTAACCACTGTTTCGTAGAAACTGGGTGTGCAGCAGAGGTCTTTGTTTACAAGGTGATGCTAATCTGACAGGTTTGAGATTCTTTAAATAAAGCATCTGTTGGGAAGATGTTTTGGGAACCTGGGAATGAGATCCTGAAAGATTTAGAGGATAACAGCTTTAGGTTGTTTTCTGTGAAAGTGTTTGCATGTTAGCTGACAAGTTACCCTTGCTCTTTCTTTAGAAGCTTCCTTGGCAAAACAAACAGTTCTCCGTGCTCCATAGCCTCTTCTAATTTAAGTGATTAATCAATTGGCTCTGAGCTGATTGCAGGAGAGTTTTTGCCAGTCGATTGCTCTTAAGAAGTGCTTTGGTGCAGTAAGGTGTTGAACTATGGAAGAGTTGGCCAGAATGTTTCTAAGCATTTTCGATTCCAGATAAATTTTCCCTGGGAAATGATTCAGACAGGTTCTGTGGATGGGTAAGATGAAGCTTTTGGTTTCTGGGTCCAGTTTAGGTAAACAAGTGACAGCAGACAGGTAGTCTTAGTCAATGTTTTATTGCAACCAGGAAGAGTCATATTTTAGATTTCTTGTCAGAAGCAGCAACCATATTGAAGCATGGGTTGCAAAGAGTCATCTTGGACTGAATGATCACAGATGTATTGAGTTTTACTTCAGAAAGGCAGGCATTAAGGAATTCCCTGTTGTCTACTGATTTAAAATCTTGGAGACATGAGCTTCCAGTTTCCTTTCAATTCTTGTAGCGCATCTTTTAGGTTTGCGCTTGTATTCTCTTTGTATTGTGTTCAGATTTGGCATTTTTATGTGTTTTGTTTGTACTTTTCTAAGTGGCACTAAACCAAGTTTTCTGCTAGTTTTTTCATAGAACTTTGCATTTGAAATGTGTATTTAAAAATCTCAGGATTTGGTTCTGTTCTTTCCAGCGCAATGAGAGGAGTTTTGCATGATGTGTCATCCAACACACTGCATCTGGTAACACTAATTCAAAGCTTATTCTTCTATAATCGAGCTGTGTTCTGGGTATTGTCGTTAACGGGAAGCAGTTTGGAAAACAAGTGTTCATATTTAAAAGACATTTACTGTTAACACAACAAAGAGTCTGTACCACAAGAGTCAATAACAGGATATTTTATCTGAGGTAACTTGATTTCTGTAAGCTAACTTGTGTATCTGAATTGGTTATAGAAAGAAAGGAATAAAAAGCTTAGTAACAAAAATACCAAAGATTTAAGCTTTCCTTCTTTAGGCACTGCTTGCTCATCATTCTTGCAAAGCCTTTGGGTATTCAGGTAAGATGTGCAACCATTGTTTCCAGCAGTGCAGATGTGTTTGTTAGAGGAAAAGTGTAAGTTTATACCACTACTATTAGGAGAGCTGTAGCACACCTTGGCACTAAGACTTCAACCAGTAGAGTTAGCAAAGGTGTCACACTTATAATATTATAAGTAATACAGTGTGATGTCTTGTGAGGAAGTGAGGTTTTTATCATTTTTGTTCTGTTCAAAATGTATGTATAAATCATACAACATAGAGTAATTGTATGTTTGCCCATTTTAACACCCATGTACCTCGCTCCCTTTGCCATTAGCATCCATGCTGAGGTGTGTGCAGTTGATTGGTGAGGAACATGAACATTGCATGGGCACATCTGTACCTTCCACATGTATTGCCCTTCAGCAGTGCCATGGTGGCTCTCAAATTGTGGCCATGCTGGCAGCAGTGCTGCTAAATAATTTCAGCCTACATCTGCAGAAGGAAGTGAGCCAGGAAGCACTGCCAAAGCCAATGTAATTAGGGTGTGCTTGGCCAATGGATGACTGGGTAGTACGTAAAAGGATCTTACAAATTATGTAAGAGAGTAGAAATAATGGAAAGAGAACAAATTACAGTGAAAACATTTTTAGCTGTACTTTCTGCATGGTGTTTAACTCTCCTCTGCTAGCAAGGACAGAGTGGACAGATTGTAGAGGCACGGTGTCACTGGCTGTAGCAGTCTTGGCATCAGTAAGATGAACTATGTATTTCAGATTAACATCTGAATGTTGATTAGCATCTAACACAGCTAAGGGTGGTGACTCAGTTTTCCTCTCTAAAGTGCCAAAATTGCAGTATTTCATGGGATTTTTGAAACAGGCATAGCTGTAAACAGCAAATGAATCCTATGTCTTTGTAGAGATCAAGGTAATTCTTACTGATTTCCTTTTGTAATCCCAACCTATGTGCACTGTGGTTCATCCTCCAGCTCTGCAGTCAGGTCTGTTACATGTCTTTTGCTTCTCTCTCAACTCTTGATAAAATTCTGTCGTGTCTGTTTTGTTCTTGGGTTCTATTTTTTTACATGAATTATGGTTATTAATATCTTTGCAATGTCCTATATCAGAAAATAACCATCAGTTTGTTTGTAGTTTATGTTCATTAACCTTTAGAATGGCTCTGATGCAAGAATTAAATAAACCTTTCTGTTTAGGGGAAAATTCCTTTTTCTCTTGGTACTTGGTACATAGTAAGGATGGGTATAGTATTCCTCATCGTATCCTCCTTGTGAATTTTGGACAGCTGGAAGAGCAAGGCTTGACAGGCTGAATTTTTGGCATAGAGGAACCCAAGCAGATAACACTAGCAGCTCAGCCCAGCTCAGCAGCTTCCTGTGACAACTTTACCTTTTCCCTGATAATGCTTAGTTAATAGTAGATGTTGGCGATACATTTCCTCTTGTTTTACAGGCATTTTGGCTTTCTCTCGGGAGCTCTCCTCTTTTTGGGCTTCTGCTGCTCTGTAGGTGGTCCTCTGATAAACACTAAACCTGGAATCCCAAGTGGGCTACAGTTATATAGGTGAGAGAGGAGAAGTAGGCGAATGCTTATTTTTGCATGGGTTAAAAAGCATAATGAGAACAGTAATTGTGGAGACCTAAGGTAGGGACCCCGTTTCTGGTTACAAACAAAATCCTTTATTTCACGTCTCACATCCCTTTTATAGTCTGCTAAATGCGAAGGGGTAACTTTCCACTCTCTCACTCCCTTATCATCCTGATTTAGCAAAACTAAGGGTTCCAAATGTTCACCTTGTTTGGTCTGTTTTTGAGATGCACACCCTGCTTTATCTTGCAAACTCTCTGCTTTGTTTTGCTAACCGATCTTTACCCTTCATTGTTGTCTTTATGGTTCCCAAGGCTTAGGCCGAACCAGGCCAATAGCACCTGGTGTTTTCTTCACTGTTCCCAGGGCTTAAGCTGGACCAGGGCGATAACGCTGGAATCCATTGCAGTAACTATTTCTACCCCTTCACCCACAAGTGATGTGTTTTTCTCTTCTGGAGCAATTCTGTTGTGAATAGCTATCAGGCTCTTCAAAACTATAGCAAATGTAGAATTTCCTTTATTAAATCTCTATTTCAAAGAGCATGTTCTTCTCTTAAGGAGGAAATGGTGAACTATGGTTATATGTAAATGTAACAGAAATTACAAGACTAAATATACGTGACTTACACATGATTAAAAGTACTGTTGCTTATTTCTATAATTTAAGTCATTGAATCTGAGCGACTCCAGAATCTCATCTAAAAATGAATTGCTTAATGTTCTATTACACAGTCTTAAACAGGAAATATTAGTTGTTATGGACATACAGGGAGCTTCTATGAATGGAGTCTCTTGTGTAAGACAGACGCTGGAAACAAAGCAAAATCAGAAGACATTGGAACAGGGATCTATAGAAAACCAGAAGAAACAGTTTAGATCGAAAAAAATTGAGCTATGCCCATTCTGACAGCTCCCTTTTGGAGGAAATGGGAATATCTTCTCTATTAGCTCCTCCTATGAGGAAGAGCTGTGTTGTTTTGTCAAAGCCCTGCCAAGTAAACATGCCCCATTGCCCTGTTCTCAGTGTGTCAGCTGCTCCCTTTGCAAGTGGCGTTTTTCGTTTTCCTGGTGGTAGTTGGGCCCCTTGAGATGGGTCCATTGCACCTCTGTTCGAGAATAGAAGTGGGCTAGTTGCCAAAATAAATGTGATGTCTCTTTTTCTGAAGGTATGTTATCTCATGGCTTTTGTGTTTGCTTTAGCCTTTAAGGAATAGTAGCTACACCAAAGCGAGACTGCTTCTGTGCACATAGGGAATCACAGCTGATGGGTAGAGGTTGTGTCAGAAAGAGACTCCGACTGTGTTTCTGAGGGAGTTCATAGTTCGTTTGCAAGAAGCGCTGGCTTGAGAAGCTGTTGGTGCAAAGGGAAAGTGTGTTCTTTTTTCAGCAGTTTCAAATGAGGCCAGTTATTTCTGGTCTCTCCTAGCAAACTGCTGCTATGTGACTAGAAGCTAAACATGGAGTTTGCATCTCAGAATTTCCTTCCTGATTCTTCCTGCTAGTAACAACCATTTACCTTAACAGTATGGTTTGCAAAGTATGTGTGAAACTGTCTTGAAAGCAAACTGCCAGTAAAGGTTGTGTTAGGTAGATTTCCAGCCCATACAAAGGTTTTTCTTAGACCTTTTACAGACAACATTCTTGCCATAGAGTAGTTGATCAAACAGGCTAGTAAAATACTAATTGTTCTTGAGAGGCACTAGGTTACTGTTAACTTGACTTTGTAAGACTTTTTTCCTCCACTATTTGGAAGTTGGGAAGTGTGGACAAGTGTTGCTTCAGACTCTAAAGACACCTTCACTGTGTGTAGCTCCCCCATTCTGGTTAGGTCTTGGTTTGTTTCAGTAGCTCGTATTCCCTTTGGGCTCTATAAAAGCTAGTGGAAACGGTATCTAAAATAAGCAAGTTCCACGCATTGACCTATATAAAACATGCATGTCTCTCCAGCCTTCAGGCAGGTTGGTTAGGAGTTACTGTTTGGATCAAATCTTGGATTGTCTGCTTGTACTGACATCCTTAATTCTCAATTGCTTCCTACACTATTAAAACATTTGGAGGGGTGTAGAGAATCATAGAATCATAGAATAGGGTTGGAAAGGACCTTAAGATCATCCAGTTCCAACCCCCCTGCCATGGGCAGGGACACCTCCCACTAAACCATGCCATCCAAGTCTCTGTCCCACCCAGCCTTGAATGCCGCCAGCGATGGAGCATTCACAACTTCCCTGGGCAACCCATTCCAGTGCCTCAGCACCCTTACAGTAAAGAATTTCTTCCTCATATCCAGTCTAAACTTCCCCTGTTTAAGTTTGAAGCTGTTACCCCTTGTCCTCTCACTGCAGTCCCTAATGACGAGTCCCTCCCCAGCATCCCTGGTTTATTATGTAAAGGACAGCACTGTAAGAACAAATCCCATTGATTTTATGTCTGAAACCCAAACAGCAGTTTCTTCTGAAAATACAAATGTTATGCCAGAACAGATTTATAAAGAAAGCCAGGAGGCAAAATTACATCCATTTTGGAAACAATTGCTGCTGTAGCTTCCTGTGTAGTGATGTGCCTGTTGAAACGTCTCTTTTAATCCACTGTTTTTCTTTCTGTAAGCAATACGTGTTTCAGATGCTGCTGCAGACTGTCACAAAGGCTCTGAATGCATGGGAAAAAGTGATTTGCCTTAAAAAAAAGGGCTGATCTAATATTGGGTTTAAACCCAACAGATTTAACTTGATTTATTGATGAGATGACCCATTCAATTGAAAGAGATGGTCTGTATAGGTACGGAAGTCATTCTAGATGTTTAGTTGTGCATTGATGCCATACTGAGCTTGTGTGCGTGACTGGAAACTTCTCATTCAGTAGTTCTCCTGGTGACAGACCTGGGAAATGTAACAGCCCTAAATACTCGCAGTAACACTGAAACAATCATAACCTGTTACTTTAGGAAGTAAAACCAGAAACCTGTGACTCTGTTTAACTGCCCCACTAGACTAGTTTGGGTTTGTGCTAGCCAGGATACACATACATTGATAACTCTTATCGGAAGACAGCTTTTGACAGCAGAATTTGCTTGCCACAACAGAAGGCTGCTCTTGCCTTTCTTTACTGCTCAAAGCATGAGTTGTAAAAATCACTGAGCATGTTCTGGGGAGTCTCTGTTTGTGCCTGAGTGCATATTAGACTACATACAGTTCTTGTCTTCACTGTTCTCACAGTGGTACATGTAATCCTGTCCGTATTTCACTGTCACTCCTGTGTTTCCAGGCTTCCTGCTATATTGTGTATATGTCCAAAGTCAGATGATGCTTAGTACATTGCCTGACTCCTTATAAGCTAGTCATTTAGTGACATGCAAGAGTTTGCTTGTCTCTGCAAAAGAGAAGGAGGTACCTCAGAAGAAAAACCTGGCCTCTCGTCAACCCTTTTTCTTCCTGCTATTTACTGCAATGAACAGCTGTGGCATTCCCACATCTTAATAGCGAGCAGTAGGTGACAGTGAGGTGCTTTGTCAATGACTGCACTTGATAACAGGCTTGGAAAAACAGAAATGAATTTCCAGCTATGATAATTACATCAGTGTCTATCAGCCTCATTCTTTTCTGCAAATGCTATGCTTTCCTATAATATAACCACCCCACTGCACTTTGTGCTTGATGTTGGGTTTACTGTGGTATGAATGAATCTATTCTATGTCTTCTGTAGTATGTTTCTGATCTTCAGTTTGCTCATAAAGTGACAAAAAGGGACAAGGACAGCAGACTTCAGTACTGACAATGCCAAATAGAGAATTTAGGCAATTACAAACTGCACAGATACTTCTGATTCTATGCGTTGTTGTAAGAGAGTAGAAAGCATTCATCTCTGAAAAATTGCTTGTAGAAGTCAGACTGTCTGATAGTCTGTGACATGATTTCTGTTTGTATCGCAAGGTGTTGTGATGCTGACGCAATATGACTTTGATAACCGCCTCTGCCGCACCCTTACCCATCTCCTACCAGTGAACTGCAAAAAGGGTTAGATTTGAAAATCAGCAAATTCAAGTGTATCTTAGTAAATATCCAAACGAATATTATGTGTTAAATGATTGCTAAATGCCCATAGGTTCTTTTATTTGTCATTATTTGAAACCAGGAAACACAGCTCACTGTAGGAGATTTGCTTGGGCTCCTTGAAACACAGGTTATCTTGTGAGAGCTGGAGGCATGAAGGTGGTGTGCAATAACTATTGCATGTTTTTTCTACAACTTATAATAGAGAAGTATACCTGCTGTCATACGTACTTAGGAAAAGAGTATGAGTTGTGAACCGTGAGCTGTTGAAGCTGACCTCCATTGCTACTGCGTGCTTTTCCAGAGCTAAGGATGGTCTAGTCCTTCTGTTTGAAGTTACTCACTCAGAGGGTATTTATTGGTTTGAAAGTTTTCTCTGGTGAAATATCAGGTTCTTGTATATTAAATGCTTTTGCAAAGAGGACAGTGCTTTCCACTTTAAAATTACTCTTTTTTTGGTTTTGGTTTCTTTATGAGGCTTAAGTAACACATCTTAATGACTTCATTGATAATGTGCGGAGCACATCTAATCTGAAAGTTACTAAAGCTGCAGCAATGTTCAGTTCTATGTGAATAACCACATTTGTATTCTGCGACCTTAATACTTGGGCATTATTTGGGTACTCGGATTCTTTAGTCTGTGTCCCACAGCTTTGAAAGCCATTTAGGCTTATAGAAATTCAGGCAATCAAACCCTACCCAGGATGAACTGGTGCTAACTGTAGGCCTCACTTACTCAACTCCTCAGGCTCAGGGAAGCACCAAGGGTGAAACTTCGGCATGCAACATTCCACATCCTCAGGCGAAGTCATAGAGGTCTTTCAGCAGTGGGCTTGTACCAAGGGTTTGAGAAGATGAAAATCAAGACATGACTGTAACTATGCTGCTAAACTGTGCCATGTTTGTTGGTATAAATGCTTTTAGAAATTAGTATTTCGATATTGAAGCATTGTAGAACATTTTGAAAGGAAAGTAGGTAGGATTTCTGGGTTTCTGCCTCTGTGCTTCTCATCCCTTGTTGTTATGTACTAGGGACTGGTGCTCTCTGAGGCAGTTGTCTGCAGTAGAACTCCCAGTTCTTTGCAATAGTAGAATGATAGAATCATTTTGTTTGGAAAAGACCTTTTAAGATTGAATGCAACCATAAAGCTAGTGCTGCCAAGTCCACCACTAAAGTGTGCCTCTAGGAGCAGACAGCAACATGGAAACAGGAGGGGAAAAAAGGAGTAATAGAAGTTGGTGTTATTGATGGGGAAGAAAAGGAAGAAAGGGTCTGCAGGGCTGAGAGAAAACACAGCTGCAGATGGGAACACGGGCTGCTGTGGAATGAAGCTGAGGAATAGTTCTGTTTGGTTGGGGGTTTTTATTTTGCCTATTAGGAAAAAGGACTCAATCCAAATGCAGTTTGTTATATTGGCCTTTCCAGCAGTCGGGTGCATTTATAAATGTCTCAAAATCCATTAAAGTTTCAGTCAACAAATGAAAACAAATTGTGTTTTTCGTATCTGCTGTTCTGCAGCTCAGGAAGCAAATCAAATGAGTGAGCAGATCTGCTGATAAACTGGGATGGTTCCAGCATGAGCTCTGTTTCCATTGCAGGAGCTGTACAAATGTGGAAGCAGGAAAGTTGGAAGCCAGTGTTTGAATGACCATGTTGAGGTACCTAAGCCTTGTTTAAGCAGAACTTAAGCCGCTGCTGGTCACATTTGCCATTGGGAAATCTAAGAGGAATATCAGTTCAGTTAGTGCAAAGTGAGCCGCAGCAATGACAAAAGGCCTTGTTGTCAAAAGACAGAAGAGGAACGAGGAGAGAAATGGAAATGGTTAACTTATTCTAATGACAGGGCAGGTTATGGCTCCAAAAGGGTCTGTAGGAAAACCAAAATCTAGTCTTTTCCATTTACCCTCTTGTTAAGAGGTCAGGAAAGGAAATGAATCCTCTGCAGCAGTAACTGTCCACCTGCTTCAATGATTATTGCCTTGATTTTGTCTCCTTTATATACAAATTGCTTACTCAGTTGCAGCTGTTTGAGTAGAATGTGGATGGAGCTTTCTCTGATACGCAGAGATTGTATTTAGAGTTGTGCTGAGCAGATGCTCAGTATATTTCCACTTCCCTAATTGAAGTTCATGGCAAGAAGAATGTGAGCTATGCTCTTGGCAGTTTATTTCCAGAGAGAAGTGTATTTAAAAGAAGAAATGTAAAGAAATGGCATTGAAAATACCCTCTCTTTAAATGGAGGAAGAGCCTTTATGAAATTATTTGCACAAATCATTAGTAAGAGTTGGTTCCAGCATACAGTTACTGTATTTTCAGCTGTGCTGTATCTGCATAAGTTACTTGGTTTAATTAATGAGAAGTTATTACAATAATATCTAAAGTGTCAGGATGGTCTGATGCTGACAGGGAAGTTAAAACTCTGACACGCTAGGAGGGAGTCTGCTTCTACTCAGGTGTTTGATTTGCTGTCAGACTCTGTGCTGTTCTGAGGTCTTTTGGGAGAGATCTTCATGATGGTTGTCCTCAGTGGGCTTCTCTGTTGTGACTGGTTCGTATCATAGTGACACAAAGGAATTTGACTGTTGAACCAGAAACACATGGTATGTGCTAGATGCTGTAAAGGGACAGAATAAGTATGGTCCTTTCCCTTTTGAACTGAGCTTTGATGTCAAAATGCATTGTTGTATCAGTAGACAGAGATGATTTAAAGACTATTTTAACTTATTACTAGCCAGATAGTTGTTCCAATATGTACAAAACAGCATCACATGCTTAAATGAAACTTCTGATATTTGTTTGTGCTTTTACTGGTCAGCACTGAGAAGAGACTGGCTCCATCTTTACTTCCTCCCATCAGGTATTTGTATACATTGATCAGACTCCCCCTGAGCCCTCTCTTTTCCAGGCTGAAGAGTCACAGTTCTTTGAGTCTCCTCTTGTCCTTTAGTCGTCTTCATGGGCCTTTGTTGAACTTGCTGCAGCAGCTCCACACCTTCCTTTCTCCCTTCTGCTTTCAAGTAAGTTATTCCAGGGCTCTGTGAGAGCAACAAAACAGGTTAACAGTTGTAAAAGTAGTAGTGAACCTTCTTACTATTATGTCCTGAGATGTGTTTTTTTGAGGATTCCTTGATCTTGTGTTAATACACATGGTGTGGTCTAGTAAAAATTAGTGGTAGGAAAGAGTATGTTTGCGTAGAGATGAGGAAAGGAGCTCAACCAGCAATGCAAAACTGAGGTGTGCCCTTGGAGAGGTGTTGAGCATTGAGCATAGGGCCAATGTTGGGTTCCCATCCTTGGCTCTTCAGTGTGGCAACTCGCATCTGATGGTGGTTTGGCTGGGCTTGTATCTCTGGGGAAGGGTTAGAGGCAGAAAATCCCCGGCGAAGTACCGATCTGCTTCATGGGTGAAGCAGAGACTGGAACTTCCCTTATGTTTTGTTAAGGACAAATTTACTTCATTTTTTTGGGATTACATAGTAAGTTTTTGCACATGCTCATGAACTGATACAATTGCAGTAGTTATTTAGAGGGGATACAATTCTGCCCTGTCCAAAAGATGGGCTGTTACTTTCAAGCTGTTAGTAAATTCTGGTTACTGTCTACCTGTTCCATACAGCTGTGAGTAGGGAGCATGCGACTTGGAATATGCTGTAAATTACCCGGAAGGAAAGGTTTTAAGTTACCTAGTTGTCTCGGTGACATCAGGACTTCCTTTGGCAGAAAAAGACTTGAATGTTGATGAAGCTCAGGAGCAGTTCTGCAATACAGGGCAACATCCATCCCTAGAGGAGGGTTCTCTTCAATAAACACAAGTGACAGCTTGAACAAAAGAAGTCTGCATTGTGGGCACCAGGCTGGGTAAATCCTGAGAGAGGGAAGTGTCTGCTTAGAAATGTGGGGCTTACCATACTTGTTGATAATCTGATAGTAGTGAATAAATACTGTCTTGTATTATACTGCTTGCTTTTATGAAGGGTGATTACATTGTAACTCTAGTCAGAGAATGAGGTTAAAAATCAGGGCTTTTCTGTTTAGGGTTTTGGATTGTTTAGTTTGGGTGGGGTTTTTTTACTTTATTAAGGATGTATTTCCCCACTTCTCTGGTTATAATGAGATGGGATGTAGGAGGCAATTATTTTGTTTATGTTCTTAACACCTTCTAAATGTCATTTAGGAAATGGCTTTCCTGGAGCGCAGTGCAATTTATTCCATGGGCTGGAAAGCTGGTTTCAGTAACGAGCAATTGAGTGCTACAGTTACCTTTAGTCTGATAACTTGATAGTGGGTTTTCTACAGCCTCTGGTTTTGCTTGGGGCGGAATTGTGCTGATACTGACTCACCCAATGGAAGTGTTTATTTATTTCAACTGAGAATGTATAATTGGGCCAGCTGAAATTTGCATGTGTTGTCATCAGGGGAACTTGTAAGACAGTTTTCTACCCGCTGTGTGGCAGCTCAGGTTCTACATTACCAAAGCCTTTAAAACAGAGGGAGGGAGGTTTGGGCACCTGGCCCCTGTTCACCAATACCATTTACTGAGAAGTGTTCCAGTTTCTAGTAACTTGCATCTTTGAGTTCCTCAAGCACAGAAAATAACCTCGGAAGCATAAATGAAATGATCTACTAATGCTAATTAGATGTGGTGGCATTGAAGATACGTCTGTAATTTGGTGGATGCTAACCACAGGCTTTACTGGTGTTTTCATGCAAGGCAGAAGAAAAACTACCCCAGACAGGTTTATGGCAGGATGTACTTGTGCTGCACATGATATATTTGCATATATTTTCCATACACTGCATATGGCAATTAATCAGCTTGCTACAGCCAAGTGTTGGGCGCTTATGTTACTTCTTTCTAAATGTAGCTCAAATATAGGCTGCTGTGCTGATCAGTTTTATGAAAGCTTTGGGGTTTTTTCATGCCTCAACTTCCCTTATTCAAAATCCTGCCCATTGCAGGTATGGAGAGTTGAGCCATTTCTATTGGAGCATTTTGCTTACAGGGAGTACGTGGCTATTTTTTAAAAGGCAGAAATAAAATAAGAGGAAAATGCAGCATGTCTTCTGTAGCTGGAGTGAAGCTGTATTACAGAGATGTGGTGGTGGGATTTGGTTTTATACCTTTAACAACGCTATGCCTGTGTTTGCAAACCTGAGTTTCTGATGTGCTGGCCTTCATTTGTTTCCACTGTTCTTAAATACTCCCAGTCTGACAGCTATCTTAATAACAGAAGATCATTTCTAATTCTTGTATTGCATTTTTAGAAGTGGAGTCCTATATAAATATCGAGCTTTGCAGTCATGTCAAATCTTTTATTAATGTGCATGGGAATCTGTGGATTTTAGGAAGTCTGAGTCAGCAGACATCAAAGGAGGAACATTCAATTTAGATTTAAGTAGAGCATATGAGTCAACCCGCCAGCTTTCTGGAATGTGCTTTTTGTCAAAGGAAAGCACTGGTGAAGCTCAGGATAGGTTGACAATACAACTGGTATGGAAGTGTTCCCTATGAGCAATTTTGGCTACATGAAAGTATACACGTCTTTAGGGTAATGAAGATTTTCAGCTTCCTGTGGTATGGTATTGTTAGAATCTTCTTAGACTTACCCAGTAACCAACTCCTACCCAGTTTGCAGGAACCCAATGAACTGAACAAGTAACAGTCCTGCGAGTAACAGCAAAGAACCTGTTCCCTGGCAAGAAACTCCATGTATATGTCAATAACTTAGTGATCTTTAAAGTGGCAGCCATTGTAAATGCTATATTTATATGCCTTAAATGTGTAAAACTACATAAACCTATAATGTATAGTTGTGTAAGTGGTTATAAATATATAAAATACATGTAATTTCTATAGCAATTATGTCAGGTATGTAAAGGAAGTAGTACTTGGTGCAGTGTGACGTTATTTTGAATACTAACATCAGAAGACTGCATCAACCCTTAGTTTTCTTGCCACATTAGAAGTCAGTTCCTAGTCTGTTTTCCTTAGCCAATACCTTACATTAGGCAGAAGACTCTGTTCCATGGGAAAATAGGGATGTTCAGGTGCATGTCCATGTTAGTTCATAGGTGGAATCTGATAAGCTGGGTTGGAGCAGGAAAGGACTTGACCTGTGGAAGTAGAGCTGCAGAGGAGGTCACAGTGGGAAGTGAGAACAGCACATTTGATGTGTTAGTATTGTGTAATAGCAGTGCACACTTCAATCATATATGGAAGAATTAGAAGTGAAACAGATGTCTCAGTGACGAATGCATCAAATTTGCAAGGAAAAAGTCTTGACAGAATTCTTTCAGTGATGCCAACCACAGTGGAGGATGAACCATTATTGGATACATCTCCATCATGCACACTTGGATGTTTTTCTCTTTATCCAAGAGAACCGTGGGTGACTGTTTCTGAGAAATACTCTTCTTGGGAGTCAAAAGGTTTTAATATTTCCTTTGTTATTTCCATCATATTGATATAAGCACTTCTGTTTGCCTGAACATGAACTTTTAAAATGCTGGGTAAAGAAGAAACTAAAAAGCAAACAATAAACCACCCCATCCCTCTGTTCTAACTGCCTCTTCTTTTGTAGATGTCTACAAAACGAGGGTCTAAACCAGTGCGAGGTTTTAAACCCTCCAGAGGTTACGAGTGCGTAGTGTTATGAGTCAAAAATCAGCGTGCAAGTCTCATAGGTGAAGTCAGCACTTGAGAGCATCAGTTCTTGGGGTGTGTTTCTAAGATGAGCGAACAACTGCAGTCCCACAGATCCTGGGGAAGTCTTGTGTTAGGTTATGTCTGTAGTCAACTCCAGGTTACTGTCCTGCAGCCCAACCTGTCGCATAGGATTTATTTCATAGATAGGAGGTTAAGGTTCACATAGGCGCTTTTTCCAAGTATGTAGTTTGAAAGAAAGACCAACACATTTGAGTTGTCCTTCTGTTTTAACTGATTATGTTTTCCACAAGAGGACGATAATCATAAGAAGTAAAAATAAACTTCCAAATGAATACAATGATTCTGGTTCTTGAGGAGACGGAAAATTCTTTTAGCAGCCGAGTTGTGCATTGAACATACTAAAGCAAAGGTACATACAGTATGAGTAACGATCTTCTAGATTCGTTTTGCTTGTCAGGCAGTTTGCATCTAATTAATATGGTATCTTTATTATCACATGCCGTCTTGACATCTGAGGATAATCATAGCAGTAGTCACAGCAAAATGGACTGAAAAGGACTTAAAAGGACACGAGGTATCTGACTGCTTATTTAATTTTTGTTCGTTTCTCAGTTAAAACTCATTAGAAGCAAATGCTTTTGCAGATGTGCTGTACTTTAAGAGCAAGCAAAACCCTGGCTGCAGAGGTGGTTCACGTTTGCTGTAGTTTCTGTTCTTCCTTGAGAAAGGCACATATAAGTTCCAGGACATTTTGCAGTTGTTTGTCAGAGTTCAAACCATAAGAAATGTGAGTACTTCCATTCCTTCCTTCTTTACCTTAACTCACCTGGATTTTCAGGATCTCTTTCTGTGAAATAAGTGTGTCTTTACTCTGCTTGTAGTAGGTTCTTCTTAAATACTGGTATTTGGGAGTGCTTCCTTACAGAGCTCATTGCACCTAGCAGGAGCTGCTTAGTGTGTGGTGTCTTCCTGGTGTCACCTAAGGTAAAACCCCCTAAAGGTGTGATGGAGGATGGCGTTAATCTGTGACATGATTTAATAGAGCACAGCAGGTTGGCAGTTGTGCTCATTTATTGAGGTCTGGTAGCGTCAGAGGTACCTGCTAAAAGTTTGTTGTCGTCATTGGTTTTAATAGGAACTTGCAGATATGAACAGCAAATGTTGCGTGCCCTTGGGAGTTCTTCCAGCGGGATATTGTGTCAGATGATACAGTAACCTCATCAGTAGGGCAGATCCCATCTGTCATGTCTGTACACTGAAAATCTATCGGTTTCTTGAAGTCCTGGCTTAATACCTGAAGAAATTCTCCATTCCTCATGCCATAATAAAATCTTTGTTAGCCGTTAGTGGCTCTATGTTGCAGACATTTTCAGATCCTAAAGTGTGTCAGCAATAAAGGCAGTGAAGCGTTCCTAAGTACTGGGATGTTAGTGCCTGTGTCTGTCATCTTCTCTGAAAGTAGTGTATTCTGCTTAAATATATGATCAACATGGTTTTATATAAAATAATACATGCTATTTTCAGACTAAAAGGCAGTGCTTATCAGGCTCATCTAGTGCTGTTTGACTTGCTTTTCCTCCAGTAAGCTAAATGTCATATTCCAGTGGTTTTACATGACCTGGGTCAGCCTGGTGGCAGTGGAAAATTTGATTTGACTAATAGTGCAAGTTACAAAGGACTACAAAAGCAATCTGTTGGCAAGAGGAAGGTGTGCTGTGGGGGGCAGAACAGAAACGGAGCTCTCAAGTGTGGACTAAGCTATTGTAGAAGGTATTGTTTTAGCTGTTAGGTTTGGAGCTGGAAACGATCTACTGCTTTCAGTTGTCATTTGGGGTTCTTGAAGTCATGGGTACTGTGGAGGCTCACCCCAGGTATCATTTTCTTTTATGTTATTTCCATGACTGTTAATGGTCACATCCTCCTTTTAAAAAAGTTATTGTTAGTATGTGACAGCTCTTAAATCTATCTCTTAAATCAGGCATATTTGTCGGCAAATAGGAATTTGTCTTTTTTCCTCAATGAATGTTGTAAAGAATATTGTTCCATTTCCTTCCAGAGTTCTTTTTCCAATAGCAAACACGCTTCCATGGACAGAGAGCGACTGCTTGATTTTGGCAATAATAAACCAGCAGATTTCACAGGTTGGGTTAATAACTTCTCTTTGTTAGTTCTAAAAATGGAGTTGAAGTGTTAACAAACAAACGCCAAGGCACAGCCAGCATTCAGCTCTATTCAGAATGTTCTGTTACAAATGAGCCAGCTTGCTGATGGCTTTTGAATTTGGGGACTTGTGCCTGTGCTGATTGCTGCAAAGCATCATTAGAGTCTTACCCACTGGAGCAGTGTCCTAATCGGGGTTAGATTTGCAAGAAGTACTTGAGCAACACAATGCTGTGGACTTGGAGTTGTATTTTAAGACTTAGATGTGAATGGTCCAACAGACCCTGTGAGCGCTGCAGGACAGGACTGCATAAAGTAGCCAAGGGTTGTGTTGGAGGGAATGGTTGTTTTGGAAATCAAAGCAATTGCTTACTCTTTCTGTTCTAAGAAATTGCTTCAATGTTGGTTTTGTGTTTTTGCTTAGTCATTGAATAATCTGTCCCTGGGTTCAGCATGGACAATATTAAACTTCAAAAAGACAAAATAGCAACACAAAGCCATGGAAAAGCTATCAATTGGCAAGAAGTCCTTGTATGCAATCAATAATATCGGGGGGGGGGAGAAGAAGGATGAGAGAGGATATTGCATTTTTTACATCAGAAGATTAATATTCCCTCCAAATATTGTTCCATAATTAGAAAATCAGAACAACTGAAATTGCAGATTTTTAAACTCTCAGGTATTCATTTAATATATAAAAATGCTCTTGCATCTGCATACTGTGGAAGAGAAGTATCCTGATCTGTGTGCAAGCAGCTGAGATTGAGCAGTTTACACCCATCTCTAAGACAGTGTTTCTTCCCACACTAACGTCATTCTCGAAGGTATGTGTATCCACAGCAGGCTCTGTAGCATAATCCCACGACTTTCCTTTTTCCTGCCAAAGTCTTGAAGCTACAATAGATCCTCTAACATCAGCAGATTGTTCTGAGAAGTTCCTTTTTCTCTCTGCACCACATCCCCCCTCTTCATTTCTCTTGCATAATCAGGATTTATGAAATAAATACCTGGTGGTTTAACAACCATGATCAAGAGATGCTATTAAAGGCCTTGATGTTATCTATATAGACATGTGTGTCAATAACTATCCAAGACAAGCTTTTTTTTTTTGTTATATCCAGGATGTTGACAAAGGAAAAAGACATTTCTACCCCTTTGGTAGAATTTTCTGCTCTGGGGGTTCAAATTCTAGTAATGCCTCTGTGATACCACAGTCAGAACTGGTTCAGACCTTACCAAACTGAGGGAAGTATTAAGATCTCAACTCTGCATTTATGACCTAATTCATAGTTTCCTGTTATGGAGCCTTAGTTATGCCTTTCTTGTGCTTTTCCATCTTCCTGTTACCCTCGAGTTGTTACTAACTGCTGGTGACCTTCTGAGGAGGGCGTGTGATCCCAAGCTGGAAAATTGAAGGCAAAGGAAAAGAATGAATGTGGTTGCTGGGGAAGTGGGCAGGTGGAGAGAGCATTTCTGGCTTACAGGAATTTAGCAGTGGAGGGGAGGAGACGTTGTTTTCTGTACTGGCTTATTTTTGCCTGGAAACAACAAGCTGGATAGGGAGCTATGAGGTATGTTCAGTGAAGCAGTCGGATCCTCAGGGCACCTCCTGGTTGGTAGGTGAGATGGGTAGTGTAGTCTATTGTGTGCTGCTTCGTAGGATGGCATGGGCAGTTGCTTTCCCTGGCGTGGGGAGCTACTTAGTGATTTGAATTTTAACAGAGTGGCTATATATATAATTTTTACAAGCCATAATATAAACGAATCAAGTCAACAGCATGTATGTGGTTGTCTGGTATCTGCTTGTATTTCTGTTATTGGACATAATGCTGCTGTCAGCACTAAGAAACTTATCCTTCTCTTTTCCTACTGGGTCATACCAGTTATTTAGGCCAATAATTTCAGTCAAAGCAACACCCAATACTGTAGGAAAAAACCTGTCAGAAACTTGTATGCCAAAGGTAAAGGGGTAAAACATCCTGTTCCTTTCTGTATAAGCTAGAATATATGTTCTCCTTGTATGGCTGACTACAGTCCTGAATGTAAAAATGGAATGTTTGCTCTGCTGTGGCTTACTGTAAATTATAGAAGCTTTGGGTGGTTTTGACAGGAATGGTTAATCTCTTTTTGATTTTGTTACAATCTTGGCACTTTCTCTGGCAATGATAACTTCTCTTTAATCGTGTTTTACAGATTCAGACAGATTTATTCCTTCCAAATGCCATTTGGATTGATTCATTTGGGTTAATGTGGGGTTTAAAAAGAAACCATTGTTCTTCAGTTGTGGACAAAAGCTTGGAAGAAGAAAGATTCTTGATCTATCTGTAATTTGAATCAATCATTATTTTATATACTTATTTCAATTTACTTTTTATTAAGCCTGTTTCTGCAGTAAGCAATGGTGCTCTCCTGCCTCTGTCAAGTATCTCCAGCCAGTGCAGCAGGCACAGGCATGAGACTTCTATAGTGCTCATGGACATTTTTATTGCTGACTATATAGAGAATACTCACCTTTCACCTTCCCCTCCTGCCTTATGTGCTAAGCCCTTTGGCACAGTGTTTGTTTTTAACAGGAGGTGGTTTGCCCTTTGCTATGCACAGGGAGTCTGTACCATCATCTTCTGTATATGCCATCCTGCTCTGATGCTTCCCTGCCGTCAGCTGGCTTTGGCACTGCAGCGTGTCAGAAGGAAGCCTAATCCTGAGTAGTGTTCTTACTCCTACAGCCTAATTTATATGGTCCATATTTCTTGTGCCAGTTGTCTCATTTTATTTGAAATGATGGTGTAAAATGTGTAACACTATCAGTCCTCCTGTTGTGTTTATTTCTCTGAGCTTTTTATGGATTCTGTATAATATTATGCTGATTGAAAATTTTCTGTCAAAATTCAAACATTTGTATCCTTCTTTTCTGCTTTTTAATGCCTTTCCAGAAGGAGGGAAGATATTGAACTTAGATAAAGCAATAGCTTTTCTTCCATTAAGCAGAGCTTCCATTTAATGAAGAGCAAGAAATAGTGCTTGAAAGACTCTGTGATTTTTATTTTTTATATGAGAATACTCACAGGAAATGGAAGGAGAGATCATCGCTTGATTGTTTTTAAGATAAAACATAGAATCATAGAATCAATTAGGTTGGAAAAGACCTGTAAGATCATCAAGTCCAACCTCCACCCCAGGACTGCCAAGTCCACCACTAAACCATGTCACTAAGGGCCTCATTTTTTTGAACACTTCCAGGGAGGTTGAGTCCACCACTTCTCTGGGAAGCCTGTTCCAATATCTGATCACCTTAGTGAAGATATGGCTCCTAATATCCAACCTAAACGTCCCCTGGCATAGCTTGACACCATTACCTCTTGCCCTATCACTCGCTACCTGGGAGAAGAAACCGACCAGTGCCTCACTACAGCCTCCTTTCAGGTAGTTGTAGAGAGTGATAAGGTTTCCCCTGAGCCTTCTCTTCTCCATCTGAACCCCCCAGATCCCTCAGCTGTTCCCTATCACACTGCACTCCAGATCCTTCACCAGCTCCATTGCCCTTCTCTGGACCCACTCCAGCATCTCAATGTCTCTCTTGTAGTGAGGGGCCCACAGCTGAACACAGCACTCAAGGTGCAGCCTCACCAGTGCTGAGTACAGGAGGGCAATCATTTCCCTGGTCCTCCTGGCCACGCTATTTCTGATACAGGCCAGGATGCCATTCTTGGGTGCCTGGGCACAAGCTGGCTTACGTTCAGTGGCCGTCAATCAGCATCCCCAGGACCTTACATTAATATGAAGACAAAAGTCTACATGTTTAACATACAGCAGGCTGAAATGCACTACATACAGTATCTTTCTTGCCTTTTTTCTGTATATTATCCCAGTATATGTTTAATGTCACCCACACAAGCAGGATCCCTGAGCGTGCAAATCCAACATCTGTACAGTCACACTTTACATCCACACCAGCATGACATAAGTTAGAGTTCTGTAAATGATGATACCTTTAGAGGGCACAAATAAGCCTTTTCTCCTACATTAAAGGACGTCGGATCATCATCATCCAGATCCGAACATCTCCATCACTGCCACAAGCTACAGTGCAGCTCCCAGAGTCATATATATTTATACCTTTTTATGCTAACTTTGTTGTTCTTTCTGACATGTGCGTTTTGATTATTCTTACCAATACTGCCAGGTTACTCAGTATTCTGGAATTCATTTATTATTTGCATGTGGCCAGTATTGATTTTTCTCCTGTAAACCTGCTATTTGGTGTTTCTGAAACTGTATTCTGTTCATGGGGTGCATGTGCTCACATATCTGATTGTGATGCTTAGTCTAATGCAGGGGTTTTTCTGATCTATACTGTGATTTCATTTTGGCAGTCTGAAGCTGACAAAGAGCATCATAGGCTATCACAGGTTGGAAGGGACCTGTAAGGACCATTGAGAGGTGATGATGCTACAGTACATTGTCCTCTCTTCAGACTCCAGGCAGTAAGCAGCTGGGATTTATCAGTGAGTGGAAAAGCACTGGGGAATTTGTCAGGACTGGAGAACTGAGGTGTGAAATCTTTAGGGGGGAGGCAGATGGCACTGAAATTTCTGCAAGGCCTTTGGTAGTTGTCATTTTCAATGCACGTATGCAGAGGTGAGTGAGATCGTGGGGTCCTGTCTCCAGTATAGTCACACAGCTGAAAAGGGAGCCTGTTTGCAAGACATTTGGGTGTGAAGGAGACTACATGAGATATCAGCTGAAATGTAGTCTATGAGTGAAGTAATTTGCATGTCACAAGGAAGAGAGCAAAAGTTTCAAGGTTTGTGGCAGGGAGGTACTTTAAGAGCTGCTGTCTCTGGCTGCTTCACCTGTGGGTTGTTTTAAAGGAGTCTGTGGAGGGTGACTGAAGAAAGCCAAGTTCCATGACATTCATTGAAGCTTTATTGCTGCCTCTATGTGTGAAATATCTAAATGGATGGAGACTTCAGAAATCATTCCAGGGAGGTGGAAAACTGCCTTCCCGAGGGATGTGCCACACACGCAGCCTTCTCTCGCAGCAGTCAGCATTGCTTATTTCTCTGGCTCTTGCTGTCCTGCAGCATCCTGCCTAAACTACTTGGTATACTGGTAAATGTTTCTTTTCTCCATGGACCAACATAACATGTGATACTGAGGGATATAATGGTGCCAAGGGCAACAGGAATGTAGGGCAGCAGGTGCGCTCAGCTGAGCACTTGGATGGAAGGTGGGAACGGCTCAGCACGGAACTGGCAGCAGGGTTTGAGGATGTACCATATGCGGACAGAGATGCTTGCAAGGAAATAGCAGAGCAAATTCAGATTCACAGCGCTCCAAAGATCTATTTGTTTGACTATCCCTTTTTGATGCTCTTGATTGTTGCTCAGTAAGAAGTGAAGAGGCAGCTGGGAATTTCCCTATCCCAGCACAATATCCTTCCTTATGAAGAGATCTCTCAGTACTTCGTAGTGAATAATTTCAAGATAAACATAGAAGAACTGAAGGATTTAAAATAGTATCCAAAATCGTGCGTAATGAGTGCCAGGAGTTATCAATGTGTTTCTAAGCTATTTCTCTTTGAAGATGCTGCTTTTAGTATTTTTCTACTGCTTTTTTCTTTTTCAGTTTTCACAAGGCCACTGGATTGTAAGATACTGTCTCTCCCTCAGATTTGATTGGAATTGCCCATTAAAAAATTACCAGGGAGATATGTATATATGTGTATATATATATATCTATATATCCTTCGTTATATCAGGTGGGATATAAGGAAGTTCCTCCCTGTGAGTGTGGTGAGGCCCTGGCATAGGTTGCCCATAGAAGTAATTGCTGTATCCCTGGCAGTGTTCAAGGCCAGTCTGGACAGAGCCTTGGGTGACATGGTCTAGTGAGAGGCATCCCTGCCCATGGCAGGGGGTTGGAACTGGATGATCTTAAGGTCCTTTCCAACCCAAACCATTCTGTGATTCTAAGATCACATAAGCTTTGCTTTTATGGGAAACCGAACTAACTCCTTCGGTAAAAACTATGTGTGTGCATGAGACTTATCAGCGTAAATACACATTGTCTCATGTTTTGGTTTGTTTTCCCTTTATCAGAGAGGAGCACATGACTAGTAATTGTTCTTTTATTCCAGGTATTTGCCAGGATATCAAGTGCAGTGTAGCTGTTATCACACATTAGGCGCCAGATGCAACTGCTGATACTGGGAAGTGATCACTTTAAAAACTGGAATTTATATTAGGCTGAAGATCCAGCGGCAGGACGTGGTACAAAAAGTATCACATTTTGTGTTAACAGCGTTGTATTTTGTAATGCAAGAGTTTTAATTCTATAAATCAGACGAACTATATGGATATTTATTATTAATAATAGTGCATTGTATATATTAATTTTTAAAATGAATATAATGTCTTCAAACTTCAGTCAATGTGAGCGCATGCATAAGAGAGTTCCTGTTATTTATGGTGGATGTCATTCGCTAGTGCTGCTTTTGGTGTCTTTTAAGAGCTTTCCTTACATGTAGTAGTGGTAGCTGCCAGTGGGCACGCGGTGTTTCATGGACAGGTAGGTGAGCAGGTGCTGGGAAGAGCTTGCAGCGTGATTCCAGGCAGGTGGAAGTCTGTGTGAAGTACCCTCAACATGTCCAGAAGCACCAAGATTAATGCTGGATGTTCTGTCAAGCACAGTGAACACACAGCATCCAGCAGAGCTGTAGGAGCAGAATTGTAGCACTTATAATCTACAGGCTTGTCTCCTCCCAAGTGGAGTTTTAATTAGTCCCTGGATATAGATTTTATTACTTTGGTTTAATTTCCCTTTTAGGATTTCTCATTTCTTGTGTTGAGTTTGTCTTTATCAACCGTTCAGTATTTTGCAGTATTTCTGATCTTACAGTAGGATTTTAAGATCTTTAGAATTGGACAATACTTAGGACTTAACGATAATGAAATTCCCCAGTACGTTTTGTGCCCTGATAATGCCATTATCCTTGCTGATGTGAGGAAGACAGGAGTGAGGTAAGCAAGGTTGGTCCTCAGCAGGTAGGAAGATTTGATTCTGCTCTACTAAGCATCATTTAAATACGAAGCCTGATTTTTCTCCGCTGCCAAGTGCTGCTGCTCATGGAAGTACTTGCTTTATTTTTAGGCACTTCTATGCCAAAGTGTCTCAATCTTGGAACTTGAGACACGATGACAGTGAATATTGTGCTATAGGATTGAAGCTTCAGGGAGGAGAGAAAAACACTGCAGCTCTTCACTAAATATATGTTGTGCAGGGGGAAGCGCATGTAAGAAGCTTTCAGTGATTGATAGCTTGTACTATATTTTACATAGTACTCAGTATTTGTGTTCGTATTCATGTCCTGTTCAGTGAAGGGATAATCTGCTTCTGACACTGACCACATGTCTTCAGCCTTCCAGAGAAGGGAGGAATCATGACAGCTGAGGTATCTTGGTCCCTCTCTCTCTTAGCTGAGGTTCATATGCTTGGCACGTACCCCTGGTTGCTGCAGTCTTTCACCTCCATTTCTTGCACCAGCCAGGCTCAGTGTCCATGTGCATGACACTATGCACCGAGAACTCATGTAAATAGTTTTTCAGATATACATGACAAAAAGAGTGGCTGTGGTAATGTTATAGCAGTGATGCATGGTGCCAAAATGATGCTCTGCAGCAGGGGAGGCATTTGTGTTCCCCTCAGCAGCTCTTCTGAGGTCAAGGGTGTGATGAAGGAGTGGATGCAATTGCTCTTTGTTGTGTTACTGTTCTGACCTCACCTGTAGCCAGCATGGGCTTGTGCCTTGTTCTGCTTGGATGCATGGCCACAGGCCTCGGCATCACTAGTTACATGTGGTTAAACTGTTTTGAGAATGCAGAAATGTAGAAATGCAGCTGCCTTGGTTGGTTAGTAATTTTCAGAAGTATGTTTGAATGTAGGTGATAGATTCTTGTGGCTCTTGACAGGCTGAGAGCGTTGGGGCTGTTCAGCCTGGAGGAGAGAAGCTGTGTGGAGATCTTAGAGCAGCTTCCAGTATCTGAAGGGGGCTACAAGGATGCTGGAGAGGGACTCTTCATCAAGGACTGCAGCAACAGGACAAGGGATGATGGGTTTAAACTGAAACAGGGGAAGTTCAGGTTAAATATAAGGAAGAAGCTCTTCCCTGTGAGGGTGCTGAGGCACTGGCACAGATTGCCCAGAGAAGTTGTGGCTGCCCCATCCCTGGCAATGTTCAAGGCCAGGTTGAGTGGAGTTTGGAGCAAGCTGCTCTAGTGGAAGGTGTCCCTGCCAATGGTGGGGGTTGGAACTGGATGAGCTTTAAGGTCCCTTCCAACACAAACCAGCCTGGGAGTCTATGATTCTGTGTTTCAGGCATAAATTGTTTGCTGAAGAAGTATTGTAACATCTTAGTTGTCTATGTAGCATTTGGGCAAAATGAGTCAGGTGGCAGCATCTGAGTCAGCTGGGCACCAGGAAAGTCCGTGCTTCAGTGAGCTGCTGCTGGAGGGGGAACCCGTGGTTGGAGCTCAGCACTTCCCATCTGTTAGAAAACAAGCCTGAGTGAGTCAGGCAATAAAGTCAATGCACACTTTATATCCAATTCAGCTCGGAGTGTCTTTTGATGACAAGTATAGGGGAATATTTTGCATATAAAGTCATGATGTGTGACTGAATGCATTTTATTTATGCATTTTTTACTTGTGGTCCTCTCTTATATTTACAGAACATGCAGCTCTGACTATTTCTTCAGGGAGGATTTAATTTCCTAGTCACTCACGAGTCAATCTGTGCACAGCTAACTGACAGTAGGTGTCCCTATCTGTACCACGTGGGAGCTTTTGGAGAAGGCAAAGTGGAATAGCATACTTTGTACCTTTGTTTGCATCTCCATACCAAGTGTGTGTGTGTGTGTGTGTAAGCGGGCTGTGTAAGTGTATGTAAAATAGGGACTTGAGTTGGTCTTGTCAACGTGTAACTGCGGCTGGATGGCTTCCAACTGGCTCAGGGTGTGTGTAGAGTGAATTCATTCCTGCTTGCAAAAACCCATGTATTTCCAGAATCTGTGTATTTAGGCTGACTACTGAACTAAGTAGGCTCTTGCACAGCCTCTTAAAGTACAAGAAAACAACATCATTTTGCTGTTTAGATGAAAGATGTTCATGTATTCTAAGAAATAGGTAATAGAAAATAGCCAGTCATTTCTGTAGAGTCAGTGAGGATTGTATGGTTTTTAATGTGCACATGTACTGGGAAGCACTAGGTTTGGGCATATGGAAGAAGAGTGGCTTTTCCTTTTGGGCCATGCACAGCAGATGCTTCCCTACCTTTTTTCATGCTGCTTTTTCAAAGGTTGTCATTATTTTACACCGGTGGAACGTTGCTTGTGAAGAAGTGGCAACGTTTCTCTAAATGGGAGATGTTTAAGTTGCAGTCTGTCTCCAGATGTAATATTTGTTGGTTCTCTGGGTAATTAAAATCAGATCCACAGCGCTCGCTACTGCTTACCCTAGCAGGGAACTGGTGTTACTGCAAAATATCTCATCAGGAATGCAGCAAGCAGCAAAACAGGATCTTGGAAAATCTTGTCCCTGGAAACTACGTACTATCCCTTCTTTTCCAAAGTCTCAGGAAAACATCCTCCTGGATCACTACAGGGAAAGGAAAGGGAGATGAAGGATACAGAATGCAGGCACAGAATTCCTGTTTGCAATGCAGTTACGTGACAATGTGGAATAATCCATCATTTGTTGTCACCAACTATTTCAGGTGCTGCTAAATTGAAGATAAAGATACTTCTGCAGATGTTAGTTTAGGACATCAGCAGTTAAATTCTTCTGTTACTTTCAGTATGGATACTTTTGTTATGGAGTTACTGGTAGAAATGGAATGTGGATCTGTGTGTGGCTTTTTAGTGTTGTTGTTCTTAGTGTGATTGATAATTACAGAGTGTGACCTTCAAATCACCTTTTTGATAACCTCAAGTCTTCTACGTTTTAATCGCCCCTTCTAAAGAGCCACAGAAGCACCCACAGAGGAGAGCTGCAATGCTGTTAAATTACAGTATAGGACCAATACTGTGTGCCAGGTAATGTGTGCACGCATGTCACTCGGACGTCAGCCGCACTTTGTGACAGGTCTACTCTCTTGCTAATGAGCAAGTTGAAAACTGGCAGCCGTTAGAACTGCACATACATATCCTGTCTGGAAACCAGAGGCCGTTATTTAACAAACTTTTTCTGTATGTTGGTCTTGCAGCCGTTTGAAACACCCTTTTGTGATACACAAAATAGTTCTTCAGATTGGAAAGTTCAGGCTAGAAAGAACAGTTCAAGATGTTTTAAAAATGACTTGCCATGAGTGTAGTTTTCTAAAGGGTAGCGTTTTATTTTCTTGTGATTCCATATGAGAAATGTCAGCTTTATTAAGGTTGTGTGGCTGTAAGAGAAAGGAAATGGGTATAACATGCTTGGATCCCTTTATGTTCACAGAGGGAAGAAAACCACTCATTCTTTCTTAAGGTGGAATAAATTCACTGATTTCAAACAGCACAGCAAAAGACGGTGAGAAAGTCCTCTTAGGTTTTAGTGCTGTTATGAAAGTGCCTGGTGTGTCTCATTGCAGCAGACCTTTCAGTGTGTCCTCGCTTTCATCAGGTAAAAGGAATGTGAAATTGTAGAGATGGCAATAAAAGTGAATGAGGTTTGAGGCGCGTCACGGTGAGTGGAGAGAAAGGGGTGTGAGTCACCGGGTTTCACAGAATTGCTGGCAGCCTCTGATGTTAATATTCCAAATGCATTGGCACTGCCTTCATCTCCTTTCATCAGTGTCCCTTTAGCTCCCCTTCCAGTTAAATTCACGTCTGTCATTCAACCCACACTTTGCTCTGTATGTTTAATTCCTTTGAGCTTTCCTCTCTGTGGGATTTCTTGCAGTGCCACCTGGACTGGCTTTGTTCCAGTTAAACCCGTCAAGTTCAGCTGTGGCCTTAAGCATTGGATCCCAAGCAAAAGGACTTGTTTAAAACCAAGGAGACCCCCATAACCAGAGTGGATTGATCAATGATATCTAAATACTCATTTAATATTCTACTTTTAAAGCCAGGTGGTATCTGAAAATACACTTGCAATTGGCAAAGAAGAAATTATGGTGGCATTTTGTTTTGTAGTGAGCATGGCTTTAAGAAAAGAACCAGCCTCGTCCCACACAGTATGAACAATACCAAGTGAAAGTGACAGTTAAGAATAGCATCTGTGATTATATGGGAGGGAGGAGGAATAAACAGCTCCCTGTCTGCTACTCTCTTGGGGTAGAGTGATGTACAAACGGCTGCGTGCTCTTTGGGACAGGGTTTCTCACTGAAAGAGGCTGGGAGCCATATGTAGGCAGAGAAGGAAGTCAGCACATTTTTAGTAACCAGGAGGAGGGGAGGGACAGACATTTGTTGATTTGCCTTCAGCTGTGGAACCTCTGAAATGAGGCTCTTTGAAGCTGTAAGATAAATTTCAGCAGGGGGAAAAAACCATAATGAGCAATGGCCTATTTGCTGTGGTAATCCCCGCTTCTCTGTTCATGAAGATAAGAGCAGTCTCCTAAGAGTGAAGAAAGCAGTGAAAAATATAGGTGTTCCTTTCTTTCTTGATCACTTCATGCCCCCCAGCATGCTGGCAGACCAGCAGCATTGCCAGTTTCAAGTGTTCAGAAGAAATGAATTCCCTGAAAAAATGCTACTTTATTGGAACGTGTGAGGCTGTACAATATGTGAGTTAAGAGGGCACATAGAATCATAGAATAGTCAGGGTTGGAAAGGACCTTAAGATCATCCAGTTCCAACCCCCCTGCCATGGGCAGGGACACCTCGCACAAGACCATGCCACCCAAGGCTATGTCCAGCCTGGTCTTGAACACCGCCAGAGATGGAGCATTCACAGCTTCCCTGGGCAACTCATTCCAGGGCCTCACCACCCTCACAGTAAAGAATTTCTTCCTCAGATCCAATCTAAACTTCCCCTGTTTAAGTTTAAACCCATTACCCCTTGTCCTATCACTACAGTCCCTAATGAAGAGTCCCTCCCCAGCATCCCTATGGCCCCCTTCAGATATTGGAAGGCTGCTATGAGGTCTCCACGCAGCCTTCTCTTCTCCAGGCTGAACAGCCCCAACTTTCTCAGCCTATCTTCATACGGGAGGTGCTCCAGTCCTCTGATCATCCTCGTGGCCCTCCATGAACCCAAATATTTCTTATTTTCTTATTTCTATTTGAAATATCATATTTTCCATAGCGTCACCAAGTGTAATACCTCTTGTCTTTCCCATTCTCATCTATTATAAATCAGATTCTCCTCTCATTATGGTGTTAATAATAAATATGCTATTGAGGCTTACTATTTTCAAAACCCATGTTGGTAAGTGGGAAGTCTGTTAAGAGCATATATAAACTGCCTATATATAGTTTGGTACTGGATTTTCATTTATCATTCTGCCTAAATTGTCTTGAGCAATCTGGCCTGTCTTTTTTATGGAATACGTATCAGTTGTGTTAATGATTTTCCAGGTATTTGGAAGCTGCACAGAATGTGTTTTGAGGTAAAGAGCAGTGTCTTTGCTGGGCAGACGTATTTCTTTGGTTGTTAGAATTCAGGCACAAGCTGGCCCATGGCACACAGGTGCTCATATGCTTCTCCTACCAAACTGCCTAAGCAAATCGCACAGATAAAAGATACAGTGGGCAAAAATGAGTAATGCTTACAGTGTTCTCACCCTTTTCTTGTTGAGCTGGATATTCACATCTCTACTCCTGGAAGATTTTTTGCCTTCAACTGAGATAAAGTCTACCTCTAACCAAGGTCACCCATATTGAAACTCCTTGTGCTATTGATCCGGAAGATGCAATTGCCTTCCTTCTGTGATGTCTTTGTGGTGTGACCTCTTCTGGTGTCATGGGAACTCTGCCTGTCTCATTATTCAGAACAGTACATAAATGTGTTCTGTTCAAGTTAATGGTCATGACCATTTGTCGGAAGAGACATATTCATGAGCTGCCATAAATTACCCTGTATGTATATAATTAAATGCTCATTGGAACAGGGTAATAGTGATCTACTATTACTATGCTAACTCAGCTATAACCGACTCATAATTTGTGTCCTTCTGAGGCACGAGTAGTGTGCAGGTGACTCAGGCACATGGTACAGCTTCTGCAGTGAGTCACAGGCAGAAATGGGGATGGAATTATGTTGGTTTCATGTTTTACATAATCAAAACCTTGCATTGATTTCTTCTTTTCATCTGAGAAATGCTTTTTGAAGTAATGCCATTTTTTTTTTTAATAGAGCGAGGTTTATGCAGAGGGAAATAAATTGCTTTACCTGGGACTGTATGTTAGGGAGTTACTCTTTCCATTTCTTTATGGGCATCATCTTGTTCCCTGTGCCAATAAAATGACGATTTGAGGTTTTCCTTTTGTTCTATTAACTGACCTGTGTTTTTGCAATGATTCTCCTGCCCTTTCTAGTTTCAATCCATGAATTTCTAGCATGAAAAGATGCTTAAAATGAAAACAGAAAGCGTATGTGTCCTGCAGTCGGATAGATTTCAGAGCAAGGAGCATGTCTATCATGTTAAGTTTGGTTATATAAACTGTGCTTTCATCTGACTGAAGGATTGACTTGCTTAGAAATCGCTTGGAGAGAGCAGGCAAGAGAGCTCTGTTGTTTGCGTGAGCTTCTTAAAGCTGTGTCTCCTCCTCTTTTGTTTTCTTTTCAGCTTATTAGAAAGCTTTCTCATGTGTGCTGGCACGCCTTAACCTTACTGCAAGTGAAGAGGAGCACAAGTGTTATCCTCATCTATATTCAGCTGATAACGGAGATTCATTTAAAGGGCTCTTTATAACAGTATTTGGGATTTCATAATGCTAAACTTCAGGCGGTGATAATGCCACTGATAATTCAGAATTAGTCTTTAACCTTCTTTACCCTATGGCACTAAAAAATTCAGTGCTGTTATTCTGCCCTAATTCCAATGAAGTTGATTGAGTTTTTCTTTTCCATAGTTTTGTTTTGGTCTCCGGTCACAACACGGGAATAACTGACTAGGCACTAGGCATTGAGAGCTTGTATTAGTTCAGATGGTAAAGATCTTCAGAGAGTTGGTGAGTCGCACCCCATGGGGAGCATTGGACTCTGCTGGCCTGGCATGAATTTCACTCTAGTAAATGTGTTTTGTCTGAAAGTTGACTAATATAAAGAAATTCTTGTTAAAAGAAGGCACTTATTAAAAACCATTGCACCCGTTTGCTATAGTGCTTTTTTATACTGCTCCTCTGTGGCTCCTTTTTCTCTTCTGTGAAGTTCACTTGTCCAGCCCTGTGTCCCTTCTTCATCCCCTTGCTTTGAGGAAGGGTTGATATGAAGTCATCAGTGGGTTGATTTGAGCAATAGTCCCTGTTGTAATACTGGTACTTCCCTTCCAGACTCACTCCTCCTCAGTTTACTGTAGGTTACCTTTTCCCGCGCCCTCATCTTCGTGCCTGTCAGTACCCACATTGCGGCTTCCGTGTCATATTTGTGTGGGTAGTCCATCCAGTTTCCACTGACTGCACAGTAGCACGTGCCTGTGCATTCTGGGGTGAATTTAACCAGAAATGTGAAGCCCAGGAAGAACACAAGTCCGCTTTGGGCAGAAAGCTGTAAGTTGTTGATACAGTGGGTTTAAAAAAACCCAACCAAAACCCAGCCGAGTTACTGAGTGTATTTTTGCTATGCCTTTATTTGGAAGTTAAGCAGGAGATGATGGAATGGTTGTTACCAGAGGTTTTATTGGGGTAATTTACCTTTTGTCCTCTTGGTGATGTGTTGCAAAACAGCACATAAGAAGTGATTCTTGTCTCTGATACAATACTTGCTCTCTAAAAGAAAGCCAGAGGTTTATAAATCAGTAAAGGACAGGAGACATGATGTCATTTTGCAGACCTCTAAACACACATATGCATGTATATGTATGTAGTATATATAGGCATATACAGACCCACCACTTCAATTTTAGATTAGATATCTGTTGTCAAAATAGCTAACGTAACATGAACCTGAAGTACTGCAAGTCAAGTTGAAACTGCACAAACCTATTACCAAATTCTTAGTAGTTTGGTTGATCTGATGTAAAGTGCTTTGCTGACCATAGAGGGAGGGTGGAAGCAATAAACCCCTCAAACAACCTGAAAAAGAATAAAGCAGCAGAAAGGAAAATCAGTGTAAAGGAAATAGAACCTGAGAGGGGAAGGGAAGCTGGGAATGAGGCTGGTGGTGACTGCACTGACACACTGTTGACATGGAGAAGGGGGCAGCATTGTTTTAAGTGTCCAGGAAGACAGCAGAAAGCATGTGGGAAATGGCTTAGTCTGTGTTTCGCTTAGTACAAAATGTTTTGCCAGCTGTAGAGGGGCTGAAAGTCTAAGACCTAGGGTACGACTTTTGTGCAAAGTCGCTGATTTTGGTCGTCGGAGACCCAACTGTTTTGTACCAGTGTCAGCAAGTCATTCTAAAAGATCCTCCAGGACTGCCCTGGGACAAAGGAGATACCAGTTCAAAGAAAAGTAATTGAGTTTTATCTGCTTTTGCTGCATTTGTGAATTCCATGCCAATCCCTTCAAGCAGTGCTGATTTCAAATTAATGGGATAAGGTTTTGTCAATCAAAACTACATGGTTCAAAAAGTTGAAAGATTGAAACACACCTTCCTGTATCGTCGAGGAAGCATAACAATTAATGAATGTAAGGATGCATTTTGGGGCCTGACCTCTGTCCTTACTGCTCTCCAGTGAGGTCGCACTGAGATCTAATTAGAGCTGAGCAGCAGTCATGGCACAGGCTGCTCAAGTCGCCATCACGCGTGACTGACAATTGCTGTTCACACCTTCGGGGTGGCCAGCACCGTTCACTGAGTGTCCTGATATTGGGAGCACTCCAAATGTTCTTGTGAACATCTTCTTGTTTTGATTGAGGTCACAGCTTCTGTAGCAGAGTCAGAATCTCCGCTCCCCTTTCCAGTAAATAGGCTTACACTTCCCTTGAAGGAAATCAAAAGCACCGAACAAATAAAAAGAACCATGTACACCATTTTCCCTAAAAGATGCTTCTCTTAAAATGTAGGGACCTCTTAAGCCAATCTTGTGATTTGTATCAGGCCTGTGACTCACATATTTTGATTATTTTTTGTATTCTAAGTTTTTGCTTGAGCAGATTTTGTCTTCCCACAGACTCCCTCCCATCTGTTCAGGGTAATGGGTTTTCTGCCTAGACTCAGAAAGGAGCATATTGCAGGGTTTGAGTTGGAAATTTTATCTCAAGAAGCCACTGATCCTTGGAGTCCACTGGAACTTGCCAGGACTCCTCCGTCCTAGGGAAATAGGATAAATAATCTGAGGTCCTCTTGCAGAAAAATGGGAATGAACCATAGGGCTGCCTACAGAAGGAGAAAGATGTGTGATAATGAAACACAAACCTCGTATAAACATTGTAATTGAGACATGTTCGAGCTCTCAAGTCTGAAATATGAGGGGGTAGGTGGGAAGAAGGGAAAAGGGCTAAGAAAGTGTGAATCCAGGGATGAGACGAAAAGTTGTAATACCTTTTGTAAGGGCATAGTGCAAATAAAAAGCAGAAAAAAGACTCAAATCAAGTGATGCATTATTATTGTCTCGTATTAGAACCGAGATAATGGTGTGGGTTGGAATTAAGCCCTTAAAAGGACTATCTTGAAGCCATCAGATCCAGAACAGATGCTCAAAAGATGATGATTCACACAAGTATTGAACGGGTGAGGTGTTTTAAGACTTGATCTTTACCTCTGAGAATGTGTTTTTAAAAAGCAGTGATGTAGAAATATCTGCATTTGCTGTTTCTGCTGCCTCATAAATCATTCTCTTCATGTGCTGTGAAGGACCCTGTGCTTGCCTTTCATTTCCAGCTCAGAAGCTCAGATGTAGAGGTCAGGAAGGGGCTCTTCTCAGTCTGACTGTTGTCTTGGGTGGTGTTGCTCTGTTGCTTGTGCTGATGAAAATGACAGAGTAATTCATCTTTTTCCAGTTAAAAAAGAGAAGATTCCTTGGAACAGCTGCATGGCAAGGCTCTGCTATTCCTCAGTTCTCTTCTTTTGCCTACTTTGGTTAGTGAAATAGCAGCTCTTTGGCTTTTTTAGCAAACGGAGGTGATGGTTGTTATTGCTCTGTGAGAGAGGAAGGGTTGTGACCACACAGCAGCCTAGCCTGAGCTATTCTGTATGCTCTGTGCTTATGGGTGTGCTGGAGCATGTTGATGTTGCAGGAGCATATTGCAGGTGTTATTAAAGGCTACGGAACATCCTTGAGAAAAAGGGCAATATTAAGTGCCTACCAATTAGTTTCTGCCTCAGCAGCAAAGTGCAAACCCAGTCTAGTGTGTGACAAAACTGTGGAAGTATGAAAATATGGTGTTCTGAATTGCTTCTAGGTACACAGTCTTGCAGCAAGAAGTATGTACTAAGGATGAAGTGATAAGTTAGTTAGGGAAGATGGAGATGAACAAGAGTTCAGCCATCACCAGTCTGTTTCATATGTCCTTCCTGTGGCTGAGGGTCGTTGTCACAATGTAGGCATACAGTTGCAAGGCCAATCCTCATTTGGATGGGGAAGAAGGATTCAGTCTCTTGCAAATTATGGAAATGGGGGAGTTTTGCTTAATTTTTATTGTTTGCATGGATATCGAATGGTAAACTGGACTAAAAGTGACTGTGTGGCCTGTTCATTCTTCCAGTTGAATGATGAAAAAGCCAAAAACGTCATAAACTGGTCCTGAGAATTCCTTTGTCTCCCTGTTTTTGACATCTAGAATCATAGAACCATAGAGTAGTTAGGGTTGGAAAGGACTTTAAGATCATCCAGTTCCACCCCCCCTGCCATGGGCAGGGACACCTCCCACTAAACCATGCCATCCAAGCATCTAGACCTGCCTTGTATTCATTTATGAGCACCAGGTTGCCACTTCTCTTTCTCTCTGTCCTTACCTGTCAGGAGATTTTCTGTGCTGGGAGAAAAAAAACCTTTAGGGACTCTCATCTACCTGTAAGTACTTTTAGTAAAGAATTATGCCTTATTTTTCATCATTCTGTATTTTACTGTTTTCAGTCTCTCAAACTGAGGTCAAATGGAAAAGCTAAAGACATCAGTGGCTTTTGGCTCTTGCCAGTGCTGCACCCATGCATCTTGTGAAACGCTGTGCTATAGCCTGGGCTGTGTTAGGTTCATTTGTTTCATTTTAATCTAAGGTCTAACTGACAAAATGCTTCAGCTGTTTTTTTATTGCCCTCAGAAATGTTGTAGAAGCAGGATTACAGTTTACAGTAGGTAGCAGGAGTAAAGAGATGGAAATTACTAATGGAATTACCTGTAGTTGCTCCATTTATTTACAGAAATTAATAAATATTAAGCCACCATTGCTTTTAATGAGTATTCTGATTGCGAAATCCAAGCGGTTTTGCCTGCGCGGCTCTGTTGTGCTGGGGCTGCAGCTCCCAGCAGATGGCAGCTCCGGACCGGAATGGGGCCGGGCTGCTCCCATGCGCTGCCCGGCCGGACCCCTGCGGGAGCCCCGCTTCGCTTGCAGCCGTTCCTCAGCGCAGACGCTGTAGAAATTAAGCTTGTTCTGCATTGCTTTCCTTTTCTAGTGGTTTTGGGCGTTCGCATGAAGTTTAATGGAGTTGCTGAAGGTACAGAGTGACAGAGAGAGATGCGGGGTTTTTGTCTTAAGTAATCCTGGTTGAATTGACAGAATTTGAAATGCATTTAAAAGTGCCAGTGTCATGACAGTCACTCAGACTGGTGCTGGTTGGTCCTGATGAAGGAATCTGCCTTATTTATTGCACACTGTTAATGCGTGTTACAACTATATTACCAAAAATGAGATCCACTAAAAACCTTTTCAAGTGTCTTTTTACGTAAGATTCTGTCTCTAACTCAACAGCGTGAATTTCTTTTGAGTTACGTGCTGGAGAATGTAATGTGGCACGCAGCTCCTGAGAATGGAGCAAATCAGACCGCAGCAGCTTGAAGTGAGGTTAACATAACGATCATCAGGTTTGTTGCTGGTTGCTACAGAACATAGACGTTGGCGCAGAATATCAAGTTATAAAAGCTAGTGAGGATAAGAATGAACCTCTGCAGTGGTATACTCGGGACCGAAGGTAGAAAATACTGACTTCAGAGCTAGTCAGAAGCATTTTGCTGATTTGCTTTGCAAAAATGAGTAAGCCATGTCTGCCAGTCCTGGTGAATTCTCCTCTGATTGAGCTGTTCGCAGTTCAGGGATTACTCGCTCATTCTCTTTTGTTCTGTTGGGTTTTTTCCTGCTTCATAACTGGCAAAAAAGATTGTTTTAGAGAACTTTGGCAGTCTGCCATTCCGTGGGATTTTGATACAAGAGCTGTCTCAAAGCAATCACTGATACAACCACAGACTAATTTGTGTTGACACGGTAGCAAGCTCAACTGAGTGCTACAGCTTTTCTTTCTTGAGCAAATTAAACGTGCGGAGCGGATATCCTGGGTCTGTAACTGCGAAAGGTTTTCAACACAGCCGCAGTTTTTGTCCCGACAGGCCTTACTGTAGGATAATCAAGGAAATAGCCTTCCTCTGCACGCTGTTATTTGTTCATCTTCTGTTTACTCACCAGGATGATCAGCCTTGCCCAGAGTCATTAATTCACCAGCAAAAATATTTACCAGTAACTAGCTGCAGATTTGGGCCTTACGTAAGGAGGGCTTGCACATGCCTGCTATTTCCAGCTCTGCCAAATGGCAGTGTCTTCATGGGAAAAGTACTCCCCTCGCCTTCTCTAAGGACTCCCATCCAGATGAATCGGTGCCATGGACTGCAGACTTGTGGTTACCCGAGGATCCATTAGTGGAGAGGTGACTAATAGCATAAGCTAGCCGCTTCCCATTAGGGACCCAAGTGGCTGGGTGTAGCCCACAGCATGACGTAGGGCTGGATCCAGTTCATCTCTTGGGCATCCTTCTCTAACATGCTGTATGTCACCAGCTGCATGTAAAGCAGCTTTTCCATGGCACAGCTCCTGGAGAGAATATCTGCTCAAATCTCGGAGAGTTTGGAACAGCCTTTGCTATTGCGTGCTGAAAAGGACAGGTCCTATTCTCACAGTTATGGGATTTAGTCCCATCAGTGTGAATCCTTTAATTATGATTCCAACTAGCGCTGCGCATTAGTGTGTGCCAAAAGAGAATGCTTGTTTGCATCTTGGCTGTTTCATGTCTGTTACACTGCCATTTTTTGGCAGTAAATCTGATATTTGACAGTGCTCATCTGGGATGGGGAAGAGATATTGAAATACAGTGGTCAGCAGTTGCCTCTGCTCCTCACAGTGCGGTGCTGCCAGGCAGCCTGGGCTCTGGGGCTTGTGACGCAGCCTCCGCAGGAGGTTCTGCTCAGGAGTCGGGCACACTGCTGGGTTTCCAAATCCCAGATTTGAGGTACACTATACCATGACATGTTTCTCCGTTTCCAGAGCTGGACGTGACTTGCGGGTGATGCAGACCCTGCATGCAGTAGCCCATGCAGCTCTGCCGCAGGTACTTAGTACAGCGTGGGGCTGGTTTGGCTCCAGTGTTCATTAAGCATGAGAAAATCAGATCACTTCTGTTTTACAAATACTGAGGGGGGTGTGAGCAGTTGTGGGGTTTTGTATTGCAGTGCATAGCTGGACTGAAATGAATGTATCAGAAATTTCTTGTTGAATTCAGCTCCCAGTTAGATGCACTGTAAGCAAATGAAGTTTGCAGAGCTGCTGACCTGTAGAGCATTATTGCGTATCCTGGTAGTGTTTCTCATCTTCAGTGGTTTCCCGTTTATCACAACGTCCTTGAGACTTGCGGTGTGTTTGATCCCAATAGACTGTACCATTTGATGAGCTGTTCCTGTGTAAGAGGTTCTGAAGCTCTTCCCAAGGTCAAGCTCACCTTGGGAACTGGTGGGGAATGGTTCCAGTGGAGTGTATTAGTTGTGGTGCCTGATTACGAGAGAAAGGTGCAATTCAGTGGTACTAGGAAGTTATTTTGTTCTCTAATCCGTAGTGGGAAGCTGGCAATCCTCAGGAGCACAGGCTCTGAGTTGTGTGACTTTCCAGAGAATATTAAAATCAATGAACCAAATGTAATTTCATCTGTATTTAAAACACCCATGCTTGATTGTACTTTTGAAGTATAGTATTAAAACACAGGGTGGTTACTTTAGTTTCGTAACGTACTTGGGAAGCTTAATTCTGAGAGAAAGGGTTAGAGTATTGCTGAAATATATCCTTGCCATACTTTCAGAAGAACCCATTCATGCCCATTTTGCAGGGGTTCATAAACAAGTGCTGCAGTTCCAGGCCTTCAGTCACACAGCATCCTGTTGGAAACAAGATCTAGTGGGGGTTTATTAGGATAAAGGTACCAGTGTGACCGGAGCAGGGCTGTATGGAGGTACCTGGGAGCTGGTAAAGCGTTACTTTGCTCCTCCATTTCATGTTTACCTGCAGAATACAGCATGAAATGTGGTTTAAAGAAGGTGACAAAGTGACACTGACTGAAGTATTTTCTACTTTCTTGGTATCTGTCGGTGCTGAGCTTTATCACTACAATGCATTCCCAATGATTGTTGTAACTTGAGTACCTTGAAGCAATGGGTTTTTCATAGCAGCAATCTGAACCTTCCTCCAAAGCTGGTGAGTACATAGTATGCATGTTTCTGAGGCTCATTCTTCCATAAGAACTGATAAATGATTTCTTGTGTTCTGCTGAGCACAGTGCAGGAAACGCTTGTTTCTTTGGGGGGAACTGCTTTGGGGGTACCACGCAGTGGAAACTGAGGGTGTGTATGTCCATTTAAAATAGAAGAGGAGCATTAGAAAGTATTAGCAATTACTAGTAATTTAATTCAGGTCAGTGTCTGTGATTAATATCCTTGTGGGCTTTTGCTCTTGCTGCATTAAATACACAAAGTGTTCTTTCTGTTGCTTCTTCTAGTAGATCTAAAACTGCTTGTGAGTTGCATGCTTTATGACATGCATAACTCCCCTCACCAAGCAGAGGCAGACACCTGAGCTATGGCAGTGAAGTGTTCCTGCTGTTCCCAGCCCACTCCTGTGTGCAGCTGCTGCCTGGCCCTGGCTGCCATCTCAAAGAGGGGCTGATCCCATGCAGCTCCCTTAAAGCCAGGAAAGCCACAAAGATGACCATGGGTCTGTATTTATGTGTGATTGGAAGCAGGTTTTTTTAGCTAATGTGGTATATATTTCTGTCTACAGAAGAGGGCAGCAAAAGCCATATACTCTTTCTTCACTGCCTCTATGAACATGCTAAACCCAGTTGCTTCAGTAGAGTTATGCAGACTAGGTTTTTGGGTTGATCTACTCAGAGACACAGGGAAGCACAGAGCTGTCTGAAGTATAAGCATAAAAGAACAAGATCCAGCTGTATGAAAAGAAATTGAAACCTCAAAGGCTGGTTTGCACCCATTATTTGGGATTTTGATTCAAATGGGTCTCTAGTACTCCTGTAATGTGAGCTAGTGATGGAATTGGAAGAGACTCCAGATCTGTGTGGTAGAGGTGCAAGGATCTCTGAGCCAAAGATCTTAACTCATTTAAGTCTAGTTCAGTATTGATGGGGTCACAGATGTACCACTGCAAGGCTGTGAAGTGCCTGTGGGGGGTCCAGTTGGGGAAAAAGGCTTCAGTCTTGCCTGTGCTGTCCCTGCCCTTCTCTGCAAAGGCTGCTCCTTGCATTGAGCTGGATCTGTGTGCAGATGTACATACATCTCTAGTAAGATCCAGCACTTGCAGCAATCCTTTCTTCTCCCATTACTCCTGTTTCCCCTAGGTCTTGTCCCTGTGTGGGGCTGAAGATTTAAGGTTTGACGTGAAGACTGAAGGTTTGATGTGCTGAATCTGGTTGCGCTACAAACTGTGGGTGGAAGCCGTGTGCTGTCTCTCCCACTTTCTCTCCAGACACGCACGACTTGCACGCTTCCCCTCCTTGCCTCGTGTTGACTAGTTTGCTCAGAATCTCATCTAGGGGACAAGCACAGCAGGGAACCGTGAGGGACAGAGAGGGGTTTAAGATGGGGTTTCTATATTAAGTGCAGGGTCCTCACAGGTGACAACTCAAATGACATGGAAGCCCGGCATGTTATATGTCTCCGAGCCTGTAATGTCTCCAGGCATAAATGATACACATTTTCTCACTCAGAGGTACACATCTTGCTTAGAGGCATTTAAAACACCTTAGAGAATTCAGTATAAATAGAGAAATTGAAAGGCAGATAAATTTCTGCTGAACGAGTGTATCAGTGACAGGATTCAGACTCAAGAGACTCTTCCACCCCATGCTGGTTTTCCGTAGCATTTCAGATATTGTCAGAAATTACCCTTTGTTAGTGTGAAGCCTTGTAGGCTCACTCTGTTTGCTTTACCTCAGTAGGAAAAGTGCAAACCAAAACCTCTAGATGCTTTTTCTGGATGGTTTGGCTTTTTCTGTCATAAAGTAACCACCAGTGGCTGCAATGTGGCATTTTGGCCACCTACTCAAGGTAAGTCTGAGTGCCTTTCTGAATGGTGGAGTTGCTCGTTAACAGCTCACACTGCTTTATCTCTGTTGTTAACAGAATGCAAAGTGGGAAGAAATGGACTTCTTAGTTGGCATGGAGACCTGGGAATGATAAATTTCACTTTGTTACTTTAGCCTGCAGTATCGTTGCATTAGCTGTAGTAGGTAAGATGAAGGAAGTGACAGCAACCAGTGTGGAAGATACAGTTTTCATAGCACTCAAAGCTGCTAAAACCTTCGCCACTCTTTAGAACCGTGGTGTTTTGTAATTTGGCGAGTGATGTTTTCCTGTGCAGAAGTTGGGACTTTCTGTTCATCTCCCGAGTACAAAATATTTGGATAAACCTAGCCATGGGAAAGCGGTGCAGTTTTAATGAGCCTGACAGACTTGGAAAAGGTTATGATGTCTTGCATCACGGATGAGGTCTGCTAGTGATGAGGGAACGAACGCTTCAAAATACTTTCATTTGTCATTTAATTTACCTAAAAAAAGCCCCCAGAAATTATGTCATGGCTATAAATCTGGCACAGCAGTAATTGGCTAATGGTAAATATTACATAATTGGAGGTGTGGGGTTCTGGGACATGACCAGAAAGTCAGACTAGCGTTTGGTCATGAAAGAGCAGTTGTTCTACCTGCAGTGGGCAGAAAACGCAGCACATTCAGTAAGGCAGGCTGTTCAAAGAGCCAGGGAATGGAAACCCAGATTCAGAAGGAGGAGGCACCTTCTTCATTAGATCTGTAGTGGAAACTGTGTTCACATCCATGACAGAGGGACAGCTGGAAGGGATCTGGATTAAAACAACAAAGGTGGTTCTGAGGATGTGCTGTGAAAGATCTGCGCTGAGAAAGAATAAAATGGCTCTGTTTGTTTAAATGGTCAGAGTAAAGGAGATAACATCGTGAAATATGCCAGGAGATGGGATAATTTGATATAAAAGAAAAAGCCAATCATAACTTTTGAGGAAAAAAAGTTGGGATTGCAGCAGAGATTGGGGAAGCCTTTGGAGGTGCCACATCTAAAGCTGTCGTGAGAAAATCTTTCTAGCAAGGGGGTATGCAGCATAGAAAGGGAAATGGAATAACTGCTGCTTAACAAGATTGTGTGCTTTGTTTCTAGGTTATTTATGCTTTGGTTTTTGATAAGCTTTTTGAGCTGAACCTCTTTGGGCAGCTTCTCTACTGCCTGGGCAGGAAAATCCTCCCCTGAGAAGTGTTTACTCTCTGCTTTGGCAAGTGTTTAGCCATCACTGGTGAAGGGAGTGGGAAGGGTATTGATGGTTCAGTGCCCCTGCAGAGGAAGGGCTGCAGGAGCTCTGATGTTAAGGAAGTATATAACAAAGATCTTTGTTCCAACTTACAGAAGTCAGGGAGGGAAAGCCTGGTACCAAAGGAGGAGTGTTTCTTGCAGGTTGAGTTTGAACTGCTCGGGCAGCTGTGCTCTCATGGTGCTCAGTAAAGCTGGGCAGGTCAGCAATGAAGAAGTCCTGTGGCTTGATAGAGGTAACCACGCCATAGGTTCTGCTATTAGGCCATGTGGGACGACTCCATCATGTGCCAGGATACACTGGGACTGTAAGTGCTTGCTTTTGTTTCTAGTAGTTCTCTCCGCCTGTTCCAATTGGTAGGATTGATGTAGGAGCAGTAGAGTTGGTGGTTTCAGGTAAAGACACAGTGAAAGCTGAGGCACATTGTACAAGTGGAAACAATATGATATGAAAGGAAAAATAAATGACCATGTTGTGCCATTGGGCACATAAGAAAATATTCAGAAGTCATTTCTGTTGTGGCCTCAGTAGATTAAAGAATAGTCTAAAATGCAATTGTTTGTATGTTACCTTATTGGCAGGAGCTAGCCCCTTTTCTTGCATAAACAGTGTGTTTTCCCTGTCAACAGGCTAGGCTATGACTTAAAATGAAGAGCTGCATTACTTGTGCCCTGCCTGTGAGACTGGGAAGAAAAAGGCTTGTATGAAATGAACCAAATTTCAGTTACATTTTGTGTGAACTGTCAGGTCACACAGGGAGTAACTGGGAAGAGCAATCCATGTGTCCCTGCTATTCCAGTGCTTCTATTGAATACAGCATTTCATCAAACTGAGGGATTGACAGCCAAACCGAGCTGGCCTGATATGAGTGTGAGCTATGGAACCTGTTAAATAAGCTGTGCTAGTTCGGAGCCAATAAAAGGTGCTGCAACTTCTGGTAATGGAGATTATCATTAATCTATTGAAATCCAACTCAACAGGGAGCCCTACTAAAACTAAGTCATGCATTTGATACCTTCTATCACTTATTTTGTGGTGTTGGTTTGCTTTTAAGACAATTTCTATCAAGTAAGAGCTTGAGAAAACAGAACTGTTTTATCAGAGTGAAATACTGGTTGAGCCTGGGGCCAAAAGTAGAACTTCACAGTGCAGAAGAAGAAAATGATTTAAATTCAAATAGGTCTTTGGAGAATCTGAGTAACACACAGAGTATCAAGGTCTTAAAGAGACAGGTTTTAAATAGGATGTTGGGGTTTTTCTTTAAGTGTCTCCTATCAGTCTCCTGTTGAAGAAACATGAAACAAGTAAATGAAAGTCTATAAACCAGCATGTTTACAGTATTCTTACTAATGTCTTTTATGTAGTCATGATAGCATTGTCATAGCAATTCCAAAGGATGAGTTTTATTAGCTAGGCTGCTGGGTTAGAAGACAATGTAGTGAATGTTGATACTGTCAGACAGTTGCAGAGCCCATTGATGTGGATAGAGAAATTCCCACTGGCTTCAGTAGCTTGTGGATTAGATCACATAAAATGAAACCACTATGCTTACTTTTGATAACAGTTGCTTACAGTTGTCATATAGTCTAGTAAGTCCTCAGTGAAGGGAAGAAGTAATAATCTTACTCTTTTCAACGGTTCTTTATTGCAGCTTCATATGTATGCAGTCATGCTTTTAAGGACAGTATTTCATTGGCATATTCTTTCAATTTCATGTTGAGAAACAAGTATGTTGTCAGGCCACACCTGGAATACTGGGCTCAGTTTTGGTCCCCACTATTAAAAAAAGGATGTGGATGGGCTGCAGAGATCCAGAGAAGGGCCACAAAGACAATCCAGGAATTGGGCAGCATGTGAGGAAAGGCTGAGAGAGCTGGCTTTGTGCAGCCTGGAGGAGAGAAGGCTCAGGGGGGACCTTGTCACCAGGTTCCAGTATTTAAAGTGTGGCTACAAAGAAGACAGAGCCTCCCTTTTTACAAGGAGGCACATGGAAAAGATGAGGGTGATGGGCACAAGTTAGTCCCGGGGAGATTCTGACTGGACACAAGAGGAAGGTTTTCCACAGAGAGAGCAATCAGCCATTGGAATCATCTCCCTAGGGAAGTGGTGGATTCCCTATTGCTGGATGCTTCTAAGATAGGGCTGGACAGAGTGCTGGGACATCTAGTCTGGGATATGCTTTCCTTAGAAAGGTTGGACCAGATGATCCTTGAGGTCCCTTCCACCTGCTGTTCTATGATGCTATGATCTTGACACGCATATGGCAGTTGTAATGAACTAATTTAATTTGAGACTAATGTTTATTTGTATATATAGATGTATGTTACCTTCCCCGAATTATGCTATTTATAAATGTTGACAGTCTGCAGTTTTACTCAAGAGGGTGCTACTGTTCTAAATGACGAGCAAACCTTTGCCCTGTTGTAGTAAACACCACAATTCTTCTGGATCATACAATGTCCTTATTGGCAGGGTGAGTATTTAGCTCCCAGTCCACTGTTCAGGCATGCCTGGAAATCAGCAGAAAAATGGTACTGATCCTGGGCACAAGGTGTACAAAAATGGGGCAAGTGCTGCCCTAGGTTGGGCAATTTCAGTGTTGTGAGGAGGCTTATGGACCAGTGGCTTGAGGGACTGGGACCCACTTTTCCCGGATGCGTGCTTCTGACTTTACTGAAGACTGTTGCTGGTTAGCTCCTCGTTGCAGTGTTAAAGAATGCAATCTGAAGTAGTATAAACCTGGTGCATGTTAGGAAATGGTTTTCCTCTTGATTTTGCTGTCAGTCAAAAGTAGCATCAGTTTTAATGCATTATTTGTTTCTATGAAATGAAACCACAAAAACCTCACATTGGTTTCATGGCACAGCTCCATCCCATGGCAATGGATGTACATGCTATGTGGTTGAAGAGGGAAATAGTTCAGATTTTTCTATGCATTTGAAACACTTTTAGTGATAACTACTTCAATCATTGTCCTGGAGTTCAGTAAGTAGTATGAGCTCGTATTAGGCTGTGTAAGGCAACTGTATATTCTGTAGTTGTTTAGTTTTAAATGTGCAAGACAATGAGTTGTGAAGCAAGAAATGCCTAAATATTTCACGTGTTTTGAGAAGATCCTGCCTTACAAGAGGTCACATACGAGAGGTCACACCAGTAACTCCAATAGGTGGCATTTGTTAGCAGCTCTCTGGTTTCTCCACATTCAGGCTTTGGAAAGCTACTGTTTGCATGGTGGGTTTCAGGTAAATAAAGGTACTGCTGTTTTCTTCTCTTCCCTACATAGAATGAAAGAAATCATCTGCAGTGAGCAGCCAAATGTGACTAGAATTGGGTGGTTTTGTTGACTTCTCTCTTGCTGACAGCTATCCTCATGCTCTTCTCAAAGGCCTTGCCCAGAGGCCCTGCCTTGGAAGCATTGCTTCCTTTCTAGGGAGAGTCAACATGCAGGTATTCCATGCTCACTACTGGGAGGAGTAATCGGTTGTAACAGGAATTTGAAGCTACAGTTCAGTGGAAGTCCGTAAACCAACAGCACCAAAGGATTTTGTTCCCTGTCCTCCGTCAGTAAATGAAATATCAAGTGTATAATAAATGCCTTGATGATATGACTGCACACTTCTGTTGCAAATGGGAAATGACTCAAGCAGGGCATGGCAGTATTTTCCTCCTATAAATAGTAAATAAATGAGAACTAGGTTCCGTTTCACAGAAACTCATGCGAGGAACTTTAGGGTTTGTTCTGAAAGGACCTGTTCCATGACTGAGTCATGACTCTGCTGCGAGACGTTTCTGTAAGGGTACCAACTCTTCTAGTTTGTGGCTCAACGTTTGGAGAACTTTTTGAGTCTAATACGTTTTTATAAAGGTTGTTGGTTAAAGCTACTTGGAAATAACGGCTTTTAAAATGATTAAAGGTCACATTTGTTTTCAAGCCCCGGATTGCTTCACTTCAGTACTCTACTGTTTATTTTCAAAGCTGAAGTCATTTGTTGAAATGTGAATTGTGCCAGAGTTTAGTTGTTTAAAGGTGGCCTCATCTAAATGGTGTTGAAGTAGAAAGACTGAGTTTAAAGAAATAGCATCTCACAAAATAATGATAAACTGATGTTTCAAGCACATTCCAATAGGTGCAATGGACTTCACGCTGAAGAACAGAAGAGCCTCTCTTTGGCTTGCTGTGGTTCCCTGGGTGTATTTCCTCTCTCGAAGTAATCAGCTGCTCTTGTTAGGGGGAGCATTGTGGGAGGGCTAATCTCTGCATATGCTCAAATTGCTATTCAGCTTTGAAGAAACAGAGCATTACTCTCAGCTTATTTTGCAGTGTTCAAGGGGCAGCTTCACCACCACAATGATTCTGTTGTGTAGCAGACCTAATTCTATTTAAATTAAATTTGTGTTCTGGGACATCCAGTAATGCGTTTCCCTCACCTGTTGCTGCATCAGAAATTAAAACTGGGAGCTCATCCTCTTCCCAGTAAAATTCAACAGTAACATTACTGTTAAATTCCTGGGGATCGGAATTGGAGCTTTCAGTGTTTTTCCAAGTGGTCAATATTAGTCTTTCAAAGATCCATTTCAGTTGTCCATTGTTACTGAGTGGTGGCTTTTCTCCTGAGGCAGATGTGATGTTATTGTTTAAGACCTTCCCCTCTGATCTGGCTTTGGTGGACTTCTCACTGAAGTCAGACATCTGTCCTTGGGCTTTCTGGTCAGCTGATGCTTCAATATAGACAGCATTATAAACTTAAGCCATGTCCAGAAATCTTCAAAGTTTTTGAGCTAATTTTCATATTCCCCATATGGAATTTCAAAACAGATTTGGGAAGAAAAATAGGTGCTTAATAACAGTTCTGTATGTTAGACTTGCGATACAGTATATTTAACTTCTGTTATTGTCAAAAACATTTGATAACATTATACTGAGTATTCACCTCCTATTATAAACTGATGGATTTGCATTTATTGCAAGAAAACAGTGTAAACCAGTAATGCAAATGCTTTCTTCACTGTCATTTTCTTACCAGTTGTGTGTTTGTACAGAATTAATTGTTTGGCCATATTTACTGTGCCATTTCAGTTTCAACTTTCTTTGCTTTCTACCATCCAGTGTCCGTTAATACCTAAGATACCCTCAAGAAATGTGTTGCCAAAAGGAGTGTTTTCAGTTGATTATTGTAAAGTTTGGTTCTTCCACTGCTGGAATCAGTGGAGAAACTGTTCTTTGTCTCAGTGGGAAAAGGATTTTCCAAAAGCAGTGATGGATTGTTTTGATGTGTAAAATACATCACTGATTACATAGATTTAGTTTAATTTAATAGCATTTTGTCAGATTTTGAGGACAGACAAAGTTATGGTTTTTAACACTTGAAGATGTCCTGTGGTATTCTGGTTTTGGGTTGCACAACAAGTTGTTGCTTGCATGTAATAAAAGCAGGGAAGGTACTCTAAGCTTTGGCTTGAGCAAAGAAGGTGTGGAGAGGTGATAACCATATCCCTTTCCCAACTTCAGAGTGTTAGGGTAGTTCCCTTTTAATCCCCATTTAGTTCAAAGCAGATGCGTGCTGCCTAAGGCATACAGCTGGTATTTCTAGGGTAATGTCTGCTTGTTAGGCCTGGGAGATTGGATCAATGGATTCCATTCTGTTACGTTGCACCCATCCCTGGTACATAAGAATTACTCATAAACTCTCCTTCAGATCAATTACATTGTCTGAAGTTATGGTCTAGACAAAGAAAGACTGCCTCGGTAAATCAGGCGCAGATTCGCTGGCAGCAGTCTCCAGGACCTCTGATACTTTCTTTACAAACAAGATTAAGTTTCTGAGCATCGTGCTTCCAGTAAAGGTTTTTGTGAATAGGTGATGGAGTAAAGTTTGACATGCACGGATGTTAAGAAGTTGTTCGCATGGAAATGAGTTTCCATTGACTTTAGCAAGAGCACGATTGCGTCTTTTTAGAGGTGCTTATTTTATAGTAATAACTAATTGTGAACTATGTGTTTCAGTATCCTTTAGTATACAGTTCAATGTTGAGCATAACGTTACGCTTTTTATCACAACATGTGGTGTTAACGGTACAAGGACATCAAAGGAAAGAGAACTCTGTATGTGTAGCAGGTCTATTTAATTAGCACTCATGTAATTCTAAGTCACCGAAGGCCATACAGGAAGTGTTTGTGTAGCTACTGATAACAGATACATATAGCCTTGATTTTTTTGTCTCCCTTTTTTCCTGCAGGGCCAAGGCTTTTCGTGGAAAAAAGGTCCATGGAGAATATGACATAAAGGTTGAACAGGTAACTAAACGACTTAACCTGAATGTTACTTTCATATTTGTGTATTTATACAAGTGCCTGTATGTGTATAAATACATACCTCCCTGGAGGCATCTAAAAGAAGTGTAGATGATTCTATGGTTTTGTGTGGCTACTTGAGGACATGGTTTAGTGATGAAGGTGGCAGCGGGGTGTTGGTAACACAGGGTTGTCATGGGAAGCAGGGAATGAATCCATTGGTTTGCTTTGCTTGTGTGCACAGCTTTTGCTTTGCATATTAAACTGTATCTTAACCCATGAGTTTTCTCACTTTTTCCCTTCTGATCCACTATCCCATTCCACCAGCAGGAGTGAGTGAGGGGCTGCATGGGGCTCAGCAGCCCACTGGGGTTAAACCATATCAGTCCCTTGGTGCCCAATATGGGCTCTTTTTAGGGGATTCTGACCAGAATTTGCACAACATTAAAAACGTGTTGCATCCAGAAGTTGTTGCTTAGAGACTGTGGATGTCCCAGACACTCCATAACGAGAGGTTGGACTTCCATATCACTAATTCCTTCTCTTAAGATTATATGTGCTTCCTGGTTGAAGTGCTAGCATGCTCTTTTAAAAAAGCACTGAGTAAATACGGGGCTATAATTCAGGGTGCAGTAGAATTATGGCTGGTTTATTTCAGCTAGGTAACTGAACGGGGAAGTGAATAAGTGTGTTTGCTGTTCTTCAGTCTTGAATTCTAGAATAGATGCCGCTATTAAGGAGCTTCAGTAGATGAACTGAATTGTTTTGTCATTGGGATTTCAGGAAGTGAGGTAAATGATCACTAGCTGAGTGGATTCAGCTTCTCTAAATTCACTGTAATAGTACAGCATCTAACTTTGCTCCATTCTTTACACCATTGAATATCTGCTGATGTTCTTGGCTTGGAAACATGGAAAGCTTTGCCAGGGATCCTCAAGAGTACTGTGGGAGCGACAGGAAAAAGAAGACAAGCTATTTTGTCCCTAAATGCCATTCACACCTTCATCGGACCCTGTGACTGACATCACACACGCTGTCTCTTTAGTATTGAGAAAGGGTCTGTGTAAGCCTGGAGCTTGCTTCATATAGTCTCTTGTAGCAGCAGAGCCACCTTCACTCAGTAAGCGATTGAAAGCTTCTGAGCCCTACTTATCACTTGGTAACATCAGCACTGTGGCAATCATATACAAATAGATATTTACAACTGCTTTAGAGTTCTGCTAATACTGAAGAGCATTGTTTTAATTTTACAGCAACCTATCTTAACATACGATATCTTCTCTCATGTACTAAGCTTTTAAACTAAGAATTCTATATTGTGAATCCCTGTTTAATATGAGTTAGTAACTGGGAAGATCAGTTGTCAATCTAGCATTAAATACATTTTTAAACGATTCTTTAACGTTGTCAGCGCTTGCACGAATAATTCAATCTCTCATCATTTGTATTGGTTTTGCCATAATCTTCAAACTGCCCCTTGTGTTTAAAAAGTTGCAAGGCTTATCCTGGAAAGTATTTAAGTGTATGGAATTTAATGAAGAGATCTCCATGCTTGAACACAAGCCCATCCATAAGCTTTTGGGTCGTAACAGTGGTCAGAGTAGTCAGCACTTGCCTTAACTGAACACTAAATTCTGGAAGCCTGCAACAGATTTACTTCAGAAGATCTTCAGTGATACCATTTTTCAAGAGGAGACTAATGAGAATTCTGGCACTATTCTGTGTTAGTGTCCAGGACAGTAAAGACGCTTTTCTTTATCCACCAGAAGACACTTGGCTGCGTTTCAGTTTTTCTGCTGTGTAATGTTATTGTAAAGTGCCTTGAGAGTCCAAGCTGATGAAAGGCTGTGGATAAATGAAAAACATCGTGTCCTTTCCTTTCAAATAACTGTCGATTCCGAGTATGGAAGTGATTCCCTTGAAATTTCACATCTCCAGTGTGAGAAGATACTTTGAAAAAGTTCTTTGCTTGCGAGTCAGTTGTTCTTTGGCACCAGATCTTTTAAAAAGGATAAATGCATATAAAGGAAACAAAAAGGGTAAAGTACATGAAGAGACACAAAGTGCTGTAAGAAAATGTTCTCTTTATCACATATTAATGTTGCTTTTGTACTGTTCTCTTCAAAGCGCTAGGTGTTTGTTGAGTCTCTTTATCTCTTTGATAACCCCATACAAAGCAAAAATACCCTCTCTACACTTGCGTGCAACGTGAAGGAGTAGATGCACTTGCTACCTTCCCACAGGCCTTTTTCATAGTCTTTTTTAGTTTCTGTTTTCTTTGATTAGAATTTGTTCAATTGCGATGTGTCAGATGTAGCAAATACTGTTGGATTAATGTCCTCTTGATGCTCATTATATTCCCAATGTATATTGTCAGCACTTAAATCATAGAATAGTCAGGGTTGGAAAAGACCTTAAGATCATCCAGTTCCAACCCCCCTGCCGTGGGCTGGGACACCTCACACTAAACCATGCCACCCAAGGCTCTGTCCAACCTGGCCTTGAACACTGCCAGCGATGGAGCATTCACAACTTCCCTGGGCAACCCATTCCAGTGCCTCACCACCCTTACAGTAAAGAACTTCTTCCTCATATCCAGTCTAAACTTCAGATACTAATACTTAAAGGAGGGGATTTAGGAAAATAAAAGTAAAATAAACCCGGCTGACTAATGTGAGTCTTCTTTTCACAGGCAGAATTTTCAGAGATCAACTTGATAGCCCATGCTGATGGCAATTATGCAGTAGATATCCAAGTATTCCGAAATGGCACTAAAGTTGTCAGGTAAGAAAAGCTAAACCAAGTAACAGCAAGAACATTGCAATGATAGTGTGCATGTAAAAGGTACTGATGATTTTCAGTATATATGCAATATGGATTCTGACTGATGCAACACTCCTTGGTCACTGGCATGAAAAGTGGAGAATGAGTATCTGATCAGTTCAGTAAGTTCTGTTTGTGATAGGGGGAGATCTGACTGTTTGATCTCATCAAAGATGGATTTGCTTGAGATGGGAATGAAGTCTGGTATAAAGAATACATGATGGGGACTTAGGGTTACTGATTTGGGTTTATCTTTGCTGCAGGATATCAGCAGTCTTGGTGATTTTGTGCATGCCAGACTGTTCCAGATGAGCAGTATTCATTTCCAACATTGAATGTTTCCTGTTGAAACAGGCCAAGTTGTAGCACTTCTCATAGGATAGTTACTGGAGTATCACCATCTGTTTGAAAGATTTCAGTTTAAAAGCCTGAGATTTCCCAGTCAGATTTGTCCAAAAAGGATTATTCCAATTAAAGGCAGGGCAATTTTGCCTTTTAATTTTTTCTTTCTTCGGTGGGGACATCAACAGCCTTGTAAATATAAGGGGAGAAAACAGGAGTATGACTGGGCAAAGGCGATGCTTAAGTAAGTAGTAGCAAAATTATTTCAGGCAGTCCTATATCTAATTTGGGATAATTACTCCTATTTTGGCCAGTGAAGTTAAGGATGAGTTAAGTGTAGCCCTTGTTCAGCTGAGCAATTGCATTTAGAAGGGTAGCTCAAGCCACTAACAGAGATCTGATGGTTTAGTGCTGATGTTTCTCTTTAGGCAGGAGTCCAGGGGGCTGGACAGTGTACAGCATGGCTTGTATCCTGCTTTTGCACAACATCTGTCCAAATAAGAGATTAAGAAGTTTTTACTCGTTCACGTAAACAAAAAAAGTAACCCATTGAAATCAGTTTACTTTATGCTTTGAAACTCACAAGTGCTTAATCCCTTGTGTGTTCTAGAAATTACTGCAGCTTAATCCAACAACCATTTATGCCAAATCGACAAGATTATCTCTTTAGAAGAGTAAAGAGATTTCATGTTTTTAGGAGTTTTGGAGTTGGTTTGGTGCTTGTTTGTGTTTTCATCCGGAGATACAAGTTTTGGGGCCAGGAAACCTTGATCACTGCTCCTTAGAGGCTTTTCTGGAGCGAGCTTTCCAAACAGAACAAAAACACTGAGGCCAAGTTAGCATCAAAACATGCCAATACTTAATGGGAGTTGGGAACCTCCAGAAAACAGCATCTACAAAGATGTGTGTTTGCAGTTTATGAGAAAACTTGGGGAAACTGCTGCTTAACAAAGAAAGAAATCCTGTGTCACCAGAGGCCTCTGATAGTGAGATGACAAAGGATCTTATGATTTTATTAGTCTCATAGGTGATTTAACAGAATAGGACTACCTGAAGTTGATAAATTTCACTCCAATCTATGCATAGGCGGGCCTGCTGGGAGAAGGGGATGCAGACATGGTGGAAGAGCGGTTCTCTGTTTCTGCAGTGATTTACCTGGTGATACAGACTGTTTTTTGAAACACAGAAAGGTTTTTCATAGCTGTTCTGCAGCTTCAGATAGGTGCTGGTCTTTATGTTGCTTTAAGCCTGCTTGGTTTCTGAAGTTGGTTGTCTGAAGCCTGAAATGTGCTCCTTCTCTCACTAAGGAATGCGGTTACAGGCGGACATTACTTTTCATGTTCAGTCGATAAGAAGCTTCATTTGAAAACCAGCATTAAGTGGGGGTCAGACAATAGGATGCGTGTCCTGATCTTTTGGTTCTATCTCAGCTGTCAAGAGAGATGGGAGAAACTGCTGGTATAAAAGTTCATATTGAATATGGACTTTGAGCCTGTTACTAAAAAGTCATAAACACTGACTACTGAGATGAAAGTTCTTATGTGTTACTAATCTGAGGCCCACTGTGACATTGTATCATAGGTCCATGAGTAAAGTATTAGCAAAATCATAGACATCTCGGTGACAGAATTTGGCTGTCTTAGTTAGGAGGAAAAGTGAAACGGGCGCCTGCTTGTTTCAGTTTTGTGAATGAAAATCAATCCGTGGAAGATGATACCTTCTGTTACATAATGCTGCGATTTGGGATCTTACAAATGCTTAAGCCAGGATTAACATTGCTCTCATGACATTCTTCTGCGCAGTCATTGTGTTCAGCAGTAGTCACACATCTAGAACAGTTATGTAAACGTATTGCGTTACTGTGAGGAGACTGTGCAAAACAAAATACATTCTTTTAGTGTCATTGGGGTTTTTTTGAAGTATATTCCCTCAATTCCCCACTTGTTTCATTAAATTGGTATTTTAATGGCCACTTCCTGTTCTTCTATTGAAAAACACAGTGCTGGCTTTGAGATGATGAATGCTCAATCCCTGAGCGCTGCTTGAAATGGCAGAGGTGATCTCTTCTTGCACCAAGTGGTCTGCAATTCTGATGAAGACATTATTAATCCTCTAAGGATTAGACTCTTGCTGTGCTCCTCAGTTGAGTTGCCTTGTTTCAAACACTTGGCGCACCACCCTGAAACCCAGATCACACATTCTAAGACCTATGCTACAAACATGGTTTTGGGAACTTGTTTAACGGCTACATCTCTTAAGGAGGTGTGGTCACTACTCCCCAGTGCTGTTGTAATGACTCTTGACAGCAAACCTTTAGCATGTTGCTTTTGCCAAACTCTGCATTATAATTGAAAGCCTGGTTAAGGCTCCAGCTGATCTGCTTTGACTACTGCGTTCAGGCTGGGATCTCAAAACTGCTAAGGCAATTTCAGTGTGAATTTCAATTGCTTTGGTTTTGTTTTGTTTTACTAGAGTGAGATTTGGGAATGACTTTGTAATCTTTGGAATTTTGCACTCTGGCATACCGCTTATATTTAGTCAGGGCATGTAAATAATTACACTGATTTACCACACTAATTCAATTTGCCCTACAGTTATGCCTCTTTCAGGAGGTCGATAGCTTCAAGCTAGTCAGTGTTTTTCCATCAGCACAGAGTCTTTCAACAGGCAAGGTTTGGAGCAAATTGCCTTGTACTGGTGGCTCTAGCCAGTTGCATTGTATCTTCTCCATTCTATAACCGTAACTAAATGTCAGGTTTGAGTAAGGTGAAGATGGTGTCAGACTGGTTATAAAGGTGCCTGGTGAGAGGACAGTAAGCCGTGAAGGCTGCAACAGGGGAAATTCTGATTAGATACAGGAGAGAAAAGGAAAACAAAAAAGCGCAGTTTTAAGTTTAGAAATTCATTTTGACAAGTGTATTGCTCAGAACTGAATTGTGATTATCTCCAGTGCCTTTTGGAGGCGGGGGGGTTGCTTCATCTTTTACTGTCTTTCAGAGTCTGACAATAGGTGTGAAAACAGTTATTCCCAAGAAGCTGAAGTTCCTGGCAGAGGCATTTGCCCGCTTTAGTTTTGATTGCCATTGCTCAGGAACCAGTGTACATACACTAAGCATATATTCAGACTTTATAGGTGTGGTTTATCTTTCAGTTGGAAGACAACCTGACAAATTGTGATAATCTCTCTTCTGCATGGAGTCACAGTATTGACCGGATGCTGATGTTTTCTGAACAGTGGTTGAGAAATGATATAATACAGATTTTCATAAAGTCATAAAACTCTTTCCATCTTTTAGCATTTACCTTTGTTTTCAGTGTTCTTTTAGTATGTCTCTATCCATCAGCTAAATGGATCCATCTGCTAGACATTTTCCCTTGTAAGATTGGGCTGTTGAAGGAAAAAGACATTTGATCATTGACCATTAGCAATATATCTGTTTTCCTGCTAGGTCCTTCAGGCCTGATTTTGTCCTGGTTCGACAGCATTCATTCAGCATGGCAGAAAATGAAGACTTCCGTAACCTGATCATCGGGATGCAGTACGCCGGCATCCCCAGCGTCAACTCTCTGGAGTCCATCTACAACTTCTGTGACAAGCCATGGGTGGTAAGTCACGCACCGAGAAGTTCTCCTGGTGCAAAAGCAGTTGGTGACTTTTTCTTTGCTTGCTTAGGTTCCTTCTGTGAACACTGAAGTATCAGACCGCAAAGGTACTTGGCGGAGCAGCGTAGGCAGTGTGGAGACAGAGAGAAAAAGTGTTTGTAGTACAGATAGTGAACTGAGGGAGCTAACGGCAAGCCTGCCCGCTGCTAACATACGTACTGAAGTGAGGAGAGTGTTTATTCACTATTTGGGAAAAGCAAGCTGAGAATGTTTTTCATATTTGTGGTTTCGAACTGAATTCCAACAGACTTTGGCCAGTGTTTTCCGCATGCCTGTGAAACATTTGGGGCTATGCCCTAGCAAGGAAATCTGGAGCTATTAGTTTCCTCCTTTAAAAGCTCTTTCATAATCCTGTGCATATGGGGTTAGGAGTTTGTCTTTTCTGCTACACCTAGAGTAATGAGTGCATGGAGAATCACTGATGTTTATCAGTTTTACTGCACAAGCCAATTCAGTTTTTCGTGACGTGCTTTGTAATGATGGAGGTAGAATTCAGTGATCTTGCTTCACAGGGAGCTAAACATTAGTAGCAATAAAGTAAAATGTAGTGCTGTCAAAGATGATGAAGAATGGTGCAGTACTGTTCCTGTAATACATGCGTTCAGTTGTCCAAGAGCTAATGAAACTTCAGAGAATGCCACTTGTTACAAAGGGCCAAAGCTTCATCATATTTTCCTCTGTTGTTGAGGTAAGAAAAGAACATCATTACAGTTGTCAGTACTTTTCATACCAAAGGGAAGATTTACTGAAATACTTCTTATTGCCTTGAAGATGGGTTGGTTTTTTTTTTTTCACATTTATTATTAAAATCCCTCCAAAAACAAGTTAGCAGACTTTACCATATGTTTCTTCCAGCTAATTTTGTTATATGCTTATGCTGCAGTAAACTACAGTGGGGCATAAATATTTGAATGTTTATAACTTCTGAGAATACATATTGTGCATTGCTGAATCCATGATTTTAATACATAGCATTTTCTGTGCTGTGGGGCATTTCTTACTCCTTTGATTCATTGTATACAGTAAAGCTGGGTGGTGGAGCAATAACAGTAGCATTGATATGCAGGAAGGATGCAGTAAAAAGAAAATGGATAATTCCTCCTTGTAATAATTCTGTGGTAGCATTTGAGTAATGGCTCTTCTTCCACCAAACTGATAAAGACAGCTCTTTCCTACCACTGGTCTTTTTTCACATAGAATTTCTGTGCAGGTTTTTCACTCTTCTAACTGAGAATAAGTGGAAGTTATAAGAATATTTACTGTAACAGGTGGAAGACCCAGCAAAAGCAAATGTAAATCTATGTGTGCAAAAGAATTAATTCATGCTCCATATCTTTTTCTAGTTCCACATAATATACCTCACAAATAATGAAGTATTATGCTTAGAAGGTCTTATTTCAATTTAGAATTATAGTCATTTTAAAATAGTCTTGAATTATGGTAGAGCTTTTCTAAGGGTGTGAGGGTGCTGAGGCGCTGGCACAGGGTGCCCGGAGAAGCTGTGGCTGCCCCATCCCTGGCAGTGTTCAAGGCCAGGTTGGGCACAGGGGCTTGGAGCAAGCTGCTCTAGTGGAAGGTGTCCCTGCCCATGGCAGAGGGTTGGGACTGGATGAACTTTAACACCCCTTCCAACCCAACCCATTCCATGACACTACAGTTCATGATGAAATGGCTGCCTTCGGAATTGCCAGAACCTGCATCATTAGGTTTTGCAAAAATTCTCATTTTGGCTGAAATTTCTGTGGTTTGTCTCAGCCAAGAAAACGAGTGAAATGAAAATCTTTTAGTTGATCTTATTTTGTTTGAACGTAGAGAAAAATGGTATTTTTCCTGTTGAGATTTCCTGCCTTGCAGGTCTACATTGGACAGCCAAAATGCGTTTTCTTTGAAATACTCAATTTGCACAGCCCCAACAAGAGTCTGTTTCATCCCTTTCAGGTTTTCCTCTCAGAAATGACTATTCTAGAGAAATTGTAGTATCAAACAGGTGACATGCTTGAAACTATCTCCTTTCATCTTTTTCCTGTAGTTCCCTGAAGTTGTTTCATTAAGGGGTGTAACAGAGCAGGGCTGGAGCCTACACACCCCTCCTGCAAGTCCATGGACAGTGAGGCTGAGCAGGCAGCACTCCTGCTGTGAACATGGTTGTTCTTTGCTCCACCAGTGGCTTCAGTTGTGGGTTTTAACTACCTGTGACCATAAGCTAAGCCTGTAAATGTGAGATTGGTTCCCATTCTGAGTAGGTGATGATGCTGTGCTTTGGCTGGATCCTACTTAGGAGTGTGGACTTGTAATTTGAGCACAAAAGGAGTTTCTGTACAAACACAAGGGGATTTGTTTGGGCATTTAACTTGGAATATCCTGACTTCTGTTCTTTGTGGTAGTGGGAGGTGTAGAGACAGCCATGCTCATCCCAAAGCATCATGAAATCTTCATCACTAAGCACCGCAAGATGACCTGCAAACCCGTTTCAACCCATGCCAGAAATACTCTGAGGGTAAAAATCTGTTGATCCTTTGAATCAGCCAGTGTTGTGAATATTCAGATAATGCAGCAGAACCCAGGAACTGCTGGTTTTGCTAATGTTATCTTCTAACTTGCTTGATTACACCTACCTCATACAGGCTACCCTGCCTCTGTGCAGTCCCTGCTGCAAACTATGGTCTGGTTTTGGATGCCTTGGGGTGCTCTTCTCAATCTGTTGCTGCATGGAAGCAGTAAGCACAAAAACCACCGATGCTCATACTGTGCTCCTAGATGTACTTCAGGCCAGCGACTCAAGCACTGTTCGCCACTGCTAAAATGACACCTATTTAAGCTTAACTGATGTATGCTGACATAAACTGTAACTAGAAAAAAAACCCTAGCAGAACTATTCTGCAAGTTCCTTGATTACAGATCTGCTCAACATTTACAGCACTGATTAAAGGAATTGAATCACCTGCCAGGCTCATCTGCTACATGCAGAACTGATCTGCTGAAACTGCAATTGTATGTTTTCAGTAAAGACCCCTTTCATTTAAATTTCTTTTTCATCATAGCTTAAATAATAAAACACTCCAAATCCCATTTCAATTTGTGTTATTTGTTGTTTTAACATTCATTTCAAAAGCCAAGTTAGGTTCCACTTCATACACATCTGTATCTTTTCATAAGGTACAGCTTACGTCAGGTTGTCAGGGAGCATGTTCAGCAGCCCTGAGAGTCCCTGTCAAGTTTGCAGGCACGTGCTTTGACTTGCCATTGATCAGCCCCTGTCTTCACTGCACATAAAGAATGCCTTTCTGGATAACCCCTTTCTTAACATGGGTGACCTGATAGTTGTGTCAAAGCTATTTCCTTAAAAATGACAAATTAAAAAGCCTTACGAAAAATCAGGAAGCAGAATAAAGGCACGAGGAACAGTCTGTATTAATTCATGACAAATGCGCTTTCCTGCAGGTAAAATTTGAGTGGCAGAAGTAAATGGCAATTTCTATAACGGCATTAGAAAAAAAATAGGGTATCCAATGGAATGTGCCTTTAAGGGATGAAAAGTGATTGAATTAGTCATGGGCAGTTGCTTGTATTTACCACAGGGTAAAATCAGGAGTGGGATAGAATTGCTAGGAGGGGATGTCAGGAAAGAATGAAACCAGTTAGAATCCAACATACAAGTTGTTTTTGAAGTTACTGTTGTTCAGAGTACCGGGTCTTTGTGTTTCTTTCCAGTGTAGAGCTTTGGATGCACAGCATCTCTTCTCAACCCTGAGGGCAGATTCACACTTCTGTGTTAGAAGGTGAAGCATCTGCCCTTAGTTTTTCATCAGAACTGTTGCTGTCCTGTGCCTGCAGACAAGTGTGGGCTTCTAGGCCTTTGCCAGTAAACAATTTGTATTTGATCTGAGGTATTCTGTTGAAAGGTGGAAGATTGCCAGGAGCACACTAAGCACTTCTGAAAACAAGTCTTAAAGCTTGTATTGTCCAGTGTCAGGACATACCTAGTTCCTTCGAATGCATGTCAAAAGTTCAAAGCACTGAAGAGCCCTTTGAGAAGTTGGGAAGCCAGCAACCATGGCAAAGGAAACACTGAAATGAGCATGTTGGTGAGATGCTTGCCTGCTGAAATATGCTGATGTTTGGGGTTATCACTGGACTATGTTATTTCTCTTCTCTGATAATACTTACCACCTACCTCGTGAAAAAATCATGATCCTGGTTTGTGAGAAGAGTTTCACTGACACACTAGTAAGAATGTCAGAAAGCTTCTTACCCAGGGGGAAAGCATGACTTTCATAAAGAAAGACTAAGTTCTTCGTTAGTGAGTGCGTGCAGAGCTGAGGAGTAACCGTTTTGAGGCTCATGCCTTGTCTTACCACGTCGGAACATTTCATTGCATCGTCATGTTGCAGGGTGATAGCCTTGTGCATGACTTATCCCTTTCAAGTGAGCCAAGAATGTTCCCTAGTTTAATTTATAGTTACAGCAAGTTAAAATGAGGAAAAATTGTATACTTTCCTTGTTGGATTTGTGACTCAGAACTTGACTCATGTCTAAAATGGTCGGTAGAACCTGGTGTAAAGTACTTATGAAAGTTTTATGATAATAAGAAGAGCATCATTACTTACCCAAAGTTATGACCTGGTATTATTTAAAGTTATAATGTAGATACTTTATTATCTCTCTTTTCCTTTAGAAAAGGTAATTCAAGAAATAAATGAGATATTCCTTAACTGAAGCTTACAAGGATGATGTAAACTTTCCAATAGTGAATGATGTAGATAAGGGAAGTAATTGCAGAGAGGGAAGTAATTCCAGAAGTAACTGGAAGATGTGATAAGGACAGTGCTTGCAGCAATGGGTGAAATCCCAACTTATGAGGCAGACTGGGAAAATATATATATATAAAAAATCATGATTTTCCAGTGTATTGGGTTGAATTTTAAAACACTTCTCCTGTCCTGCACGCATCCTTTTTCATGCTTCTTGGTAAGATTTATGTGGAACTAGCATGCTTAAGTCTTTAAGTCAGTTGAACCCTGATCTTGATTTTAGCTTCAGCTGCAGACTCTGGTGGCAGGTCTTAGAATATCCCAGGTTGTTCTCTCTTCACCCACACTGTGTACAGCACTGCTAATAAGTGGAATCCTGGTGAGGTAAAGTTAACTGGAGCATACCAAAGACGCAGACCCTGACTTAGCAATGACCACACAGTTCAAGGCCCATGACTGCTATAGGTATAACACACTATTTCAGTTAAACCTGGACTGTGACGTACTAATTATGCACAATACGATCTGGATTGCTATTTTATATGTCTATGCTACAGATAGTGATAAGCATTCCAACACTGCAGAGATCACAGGACTGCTGTAGTTTTGTAGACCAAATGTGTATGACTGAAGAGAAAGAAAATCCTCATAAAATCCATTCCACTGGATTCCATCCAATTCCATGGCAGTAGCTTTACCTAGCAGCATCTGCAGCTGGCTGCAAATCTGTTCTCTTAGTAGTGTGCCTTGGGAGGCTACATAACAGTGACTGGTTTAGAAGGCTTTAAGGATCTGCTAGATGCTAATTACACGTTTACTCTGGTGAAGGTGATGGCATAATCTATAGCATAATAACAGGTCTACAAAATCATTTGTGAGTAGTGACCTCAATTAGCTGCTGCCATGCTGGTGGAGAAGTCTGCATTTAGCTTGGAATACTGGCTTGATGTAATCCAGGAGGGGATGTAGGGTAGTGTGTCAAGCTACTGCACGGCTGTACCACCTGGGGAAGGGATGTCTGTCACTGCATGGACGGAAAGCTGGGTGCAGAGCAGGCCTGGCCTCATGGGATGTAAACTCTGTTGGTCTAAAGACAAACTGATACATCACTTCAGTAATGTGGGAAATAAAGGAACAAAAAACAACTGGTTTCTGATCAAAACCTGGCAGAGTGGAAATGAGACCCAGAAAGCAGAGATGCCTGTGTGAATGTAGAGACAGCTGAAAGATCTTGATGTTTTTCACACGAAGCCCCAGGTGTGAACCCATCTTGCACTGAGACATCTTCAAAAGCTCACTGGGACTTTGTCTGCTTCATTGTAGGAATTTATTGTTATTAAGGGGTTTAAGTGTAAGAGAAGTGCCATAGAACGCTTTGTTATGCCAGAATTTGTTTCCTTGCTTGTCTGCAGTCATTCTGAGGGAAGGCTGGTTGTGGCTTTTCCGTTTGGTAAACTTGGTAGTGCCGGAGATGTCGCAGTGCTGTTTGTTTCTCTATGCTTTGGGAGAGGACAGCCAAATACATTTGTGCAAGTTTGTTGACATTTTCCTCTTTTGCTCCTTTTGCCAAGCTTACATCATTCTGTGCCTTCGTGTGTTGTAGTTTGCTCTGTTTCTTTTGCAGATGATTTTCCATTTAGCTGTCTTCATCTTCCTGCTCTTACTGAACGTTTCATTGCTCTGCTCTTGCCTTTCTGTTTTAGCTGCAGTCTGTTACTTTCTGATGCTACTGAGTACTCTCCCCCACCTTGTTTTCTCTTCCTTTATGTGTTGCTGTTAGAAGTTGCACTGTTGTGCTTTTTCCCCTTCAAGCTATACTTAATAATCTTGAGCAACAGACTGGGACGCTGGCAGGGAACTTGTAGGCACTCTGCAGGGAGGAGTGTGTGAAAGAACTGAGCTCTGTTCATTCCAGCTTCCTGTTGACACAAATTATTGAAGCTATGCTAATAGGCAGACACAGGCACACAGATGAGTTTCAATATTGTGTCAAAGCATCATTCTGGAGAATGAATAACAAATGAAATGAATGTGTGCAAGAAGGAAAGTCTCTGGAAAACCTATTTATTATAAACCTATGAGACATCTCAATGCTATTCCATGTCTCTTAGAGAAAGATATTAGAAATTTTTGTTGCACCATAAGAAAATGCTGTGCTCATTTACAAAACGAAGGTTTGTGCAGTAATATTGAGCAACAGGTAGAATTGGCTGATTACTCACTTCTCTGTATGCTGGAGGAGATCTTCTTGAAAGGTCAAGGCTAAAGAAAGCGTACCTGCAATCTGGCTTCAACTCGGATGGGGAAGACATTTAAGGACTTCCAGATTTAACGTCTGTTAACATCAGAAATGTTAAGACCTGTATGTTAGTCAGTGGCTATAGTGTTATGTATTTCATTAGATGAAACTTAGAGCCATCACTGAACGTCCTTGTGGTTTCAACCAATCTTGTAAGATTGCACCTCTTTATACAGCCCTACTGAGTTTGATCTGCTCTTAAAAGAGAAAGGAAATATTACAGACTCTTAATGATCCTGTGTATGTAAACTTCCTTGAAAAAAGCAGAGACCCTTGAGTAATCGATATATACCTCAGTGTGATGTTTTGTTTTTTCTATTCCGTACAAGTAATTCTTACAGCTCTATGCTCATCAATCTTGAACTATTAAATACTTTATAGATAAACTAAATATATATATATATTGTGCTTTGACCAGCATTTACTGCCACGAGGCTAATTTAGTGCAAAAGTCAGCTCAGGTTTTTGTACTGCCTTCTTGAATGCTGTGGTAAGTTGTTGCCACTTTGCCCTGCTCTTCTCTGCACTAAAGAGCAGCGCTGGGAGCTCTTGACATCTCTTACAGACTTTCAGTGCATTGAACAGTTCTAGCGGCAGAAAATTGCAGCAGACTTTTAACCATTTCTTAGCTTTTACTGAAAGAAATTTTGTCTAAATCAAGGCTGTAAGATTGATCTGAAACCCAGGAGTGTAAAGCTGTCATTCATACCCTTTGAATTACCTGCTGGTTCTGCTACAGAAATGAAAATCAAAACACCATCATCTTGCTGAAATGAGGGCAGGATCTCAGGGCAGGAAAGTCCATGTATGTGAGAAGCCTGATTTGACTGAGTTTGAATCCTGTGAACAAAAGTGCAGATGCACATGATTGCATCTATGTGCAATGTAAGACAAAGGAAAAAAATGTATTTTAGCAATATGACAACGGGCTTTACTTTCTGCTTCAATGGTTAAATACATAAATAATGCTCTTTTCCTGAAGGTAACTTCCTACATACACATCTGAATACCTGCACAAAAGGTAATGAACTCCAAGACTCATTAACAATGAATATGGGGGGGCTATATCTGCAAAAACACAGTCTGCGTTAAAAGGTAGATTTCTTCCTGTACCATAAAGCCTCATTGAATTAAGTACTTTTATAAGCCTTATCTTAGCTGGAAAGTCTCAAGATGTTCCTATCTCTAAAAAATAATCCCACAAAGCAAGAAAATCTGTCTGCTGTGGTGAGCCCCAAGCCCTTTGGAGAAATGCTGATGCTCTTGCCCAAGTACCATTAAAATTACCAGGGGCAGAAACGCTTCCTTGGATGAGACACTGAACTCCATGTTCCCATCATAATGGAATAAGCTGCACATTCTCATTGCTGCCAAGTGCACCCAAGAAGGAGCCCCTGTAGCTTTTATTTCGGTGACTCAGTTCCATAAACTGATTTTTTTTCTCTCTGTCACTTCTCATTCTGAAATGAAACGTTCCAGAAGGCCCCTTGATCTCAGCCTCATGGTACTTATTTTTGCACGTTCTTTTGGAACAAGCATGTCTTGCCTGTTTTCTACCTTTCATGCTCATCAGCTACTTCTCGTTCTTTTTAATCTATGTATCTTCTTTAAATCTTAGTTTCCTCACTGTTTACACATTTTGTCACTGCCTCTTTCATTAGCCAAGGTGTTTCTCATTGCCAGACGCCTCGCTACCCAACTTTGCAAGCCAAGAGGGACTGCTTTTGTGTCTCTGACTCTGATCCTCTTCTGGTTTTCTGTTGGTTTTGGTTATTTTTCTTTAAACCCAGCTTTTCTAACTGCTGTATTAAACTGTTTCCCCTCTCACGGATGCGCTCTGGTAGTCTGTAAGCAAGAGTTCAGCATGCAGTGCTTCCAAGGGTATGAGGTTTTAATTTGAAGCTTTATTTTTTGAATCCTGTAGAAATTCTTAATGGTTTGTATACAGATGTAATTCTGATGTGAAAATATTCCAGCGGTTAATTGCAGCAGTGATTGCTAATTGGAGAGATGTGCCTCTCAGAGGCAGCACAGGCTGTAGCATGCATGCTGCAGGGGAGGTGCAGGAGTCAAACAAATGCCTTTGGAAATCCTGGGTAACATGGAGCAGGCAGCCCGAACGGTTCTGGGAAGGGTCAGCACAACCCACACAGGCTGAGTAGCCTTGACTCCGTAGGTGCAGACCAGCACTGCAGAGGGTAAGGAAGGAGCTGGAGGTAAAGAAGGTGAGGAAACATCAGCTGCAGTCAGGGGTGGAAGGAAAAGATGCTGCTAGTCCTGGAGTTGTTGAGTCAAGCAGCATGATTTGACTAAAAGATGTAGTGGGGGAGAGCAGCTCAGCTTGGAGAGGCAGAGACCCTCACTGTGTCCTCATGTGAGGCTGGGCTGCACAAAGGATAGGGAATCAACTCATCTGTGTTAGGAAACTACAACTTGAATTATGATACAGGGTCAATATAAGTTATCTTATGTTCACAGTCCAACTGTGTTGCCTTTGGCTTTGCATTGTAATACTGGAGAACTACTGGAGGAACATCAAGTTCCTTTGTCAGTTCCCATCTTTTCTGGATTCTGTTCATGTGCCCAAACTGATCTGTAGACAGTTTCATTGCTCAGTTGTATGTCAAACTTTGCATTGACTTTGAAAGTTTGAATGCTTTCATTAAGTTGTCAGTCAGCTCCTGCTGGCAGAAAGCAGCACGTAAGCTAGTCAGGAGTCTGTTCCCCTTGATCCTTGTATTGGGTATCAAAGAGCAAATCAAATGTGTATGTACTCAGCCTTCTGGGAAAGTATTTAATGTTTACTAAAGCTTAGTAGAAGAAATGTAGGCCGGCAGCAACAAGGCGGCACGTGAATAGCATAGGAATAGTAGCACGGATACTGTCCATGTATAGTCAAAGTAAATGAAAAAGCCCACAAAGACAAACACAAAACGTGTTTAAAACGCAGGCGTGGTGAAAAGTCTTGGTGAAATTGGCTCCCACAGAGGACGTGTCCAATGTACTCTTTTGGCCCCTTCCACACAACTGCTGAATTTCTTCTCCCTCTGAAGGGTCTACAGTGTTTGCCTCTCAATCTGTTGGCCACCGAGGCTGAAAGGGAAAACCCAATTGCTGAGGCCCCCATCTATGCTCATGCGTCATGATATATTCATTCAGGCATAGTTTCCTGTGGTGTGCAGTTCACGGAGGAATACTAGGAACCTCTGCGGCATTTCCATGGAAAGCTGTCTTTCATCAAGTCTTAGTCTTACAAAGGAATCACTTCAGTACACAGTAGGATGAAACTTTGGCTCTGTCAGGAGCAGCATAACAACCCAATCTTTAAACTGTTTTGTGTCACCTGCTTTGTAGTAACACATGGTCAAAGCAAGCTGGCAGCAATACTGAATATGGAGATCTATTAGAAACTTAGAAATCTTACTTTAGTAATGTCAGCCACAATCACTAATACATTTGGTAAAAGGTAATTTTATATACAGAAATCCAGAAGTAAACTGGTATTGCATGGAATGTCTTCGCTCCTCAGATGTGCCCACACCTCACAGCAGTCAAAAATAAGTTAAATCTCAGCTAAAAGTGCTATTTTTATAATGACAGAGGAATTCAAAAGGTGTTCACCCATCAAAGTTTTACTGCTTCTTCAGTGCTAGAGAGTACCAGCTTCCCTGCTTTGGTGAACCAGACTATCCAGAGGATTTCATGATCATTATAGTTATTACCATGAAGCATTAGATGGCTGGTTGGAGTTCTTCCACTGTCAATAGAAGCAAGCCTTGACTGGTAAAGAGGACAGGTAATGAATACTTACAACAAAGGGAAGTCTCAGACACAAAAGGTTACACAGCTCAGTGGTACTTCCTTAATAGTGAACAACCGCAGACAAAGGTGAAGTAGTTCATTCCATGAAAATCTTACTTGACACACCAGAAAATTCCCCATGGGAATGGTCAATGATACGTGTCCTTCGCTCTGCCAGGAGGGATGAGAAGCTTGCTGGAATTAAAGGTAACACAAAGCACCATCTGTAGTGATTAATTTTGAATCTCATATCTAATTATTTTTGAGGAGAATGCTTGTGCAGTTTGTTCAGGAAAAGCTGAGCGTTTTGGGAATGACGTGCATGTAGTTATGCACAATTTTAACTCGTCTCAAATGACAAGCAGAGTCCTTATTCAGATCTTTATGAAGTTAGCAAAGTGATTTCCATAACTGCGTGCTGTTTGTTTGTAGTAGAGTCCATGCAGTCACAGCTCTAGAGTTCCATTGTTAGTGTGATGAAACCCCATAAAGCTTTTATGTGAAATCAAAGGGAATAAGTGTCTTTTTGGCTAAGTATTTCTTCTTAGCTGTGTCGTACTTTGTTGGAGGGGAGAAAAAGTGTAGCTGGTGCCCTCCTGTTCTTTGATACAGGAACGGTCCATTGGCCTAGATGTGAATGCTTTTAATGCCTAGTAGAACAGAGAAGAGCTGACATTACTAAGAATATTACAAAATCCCACTATTTTCCTTTAAAAAAAGCCTATCTGAAAACCATAAATAGATGTGCCTAAGAATATCTCTCTTTGAGCTGAAAATAAGGCGCAAAATTGGGAACTAAGAAGTGAATTCAGCAAATAAATAGAAGAGTTAAAAGAACTTTTCTCCATTTTGTTTTCTTTTAAGATGCTGGAAAGATTTCTGCTGGAATACTGAGCCCTATGAGTTTCTTTTTGTTAGATAATTGTTAAATCTCCCAGGGGTTTTGGCATCCATATACAATATTTAAATATGGAGTGGCTCTACCAGTATTCTCCATTTGATGAGCATCTCACATCTGAAAACATTCACCATTGGATTAGATAATAACTGAGTAATTTATACTCTAAAAAGACTATGTTTTTGCCCAGAGAAGAATTTTATAAACTCTAATGAACTGTAATCAAGGCAAAGCATTAATATGGTCTGTATGGTCTGGTTTGGTTTCTTTGTTTTACAAAGTCTATGAAATATCAAATCAATCTTATTAGTGTAGTTTCCAGCAGCCCTCTAGACCTGGTTTGGATAGAAAAGCAGACTATCTGCTCTTCTGTACTCAGCCTGTTTGTAAGCGCTGCGTAGCCTCCAGTCTGTCCAATACAACAGGATTGCCAGAAGTGGTCTGGTTGGGTGAATTTGGGTTGAATTTATCAAATTGCTTTTGCTGGGGGGAGAAAAGTTTGACAAGAGATCCCTAAAACTGTAGCTGCAGAGGTGAAGCAGTGTCCCAGCAGGGGCAAAGGATGAACCTTGCTGTGCTACTCCTCTCTTCTCCATCAGGAAATTTAAACCTACTTTTCTTCCATGCTCTTTAATAGCTTATTTACTAAGTGGGAGTGTACTTTAGCATGATCCGCATGTACTCTCTGTGGTTGATATGATTTTATTTTAAGGAAGCAAACATTTGCTAGTATTAATCTCAAGTATCTTGGCTCTCCTGCCTCTCGAGTGAGTACCACAAGACCTCTAAGTAGTGTCAGTTTCTTTTGCTTGCTTTCAGTGAAACTGGGAAAGAAAATAGGGAAGAATCCCAGGAAATGCAATCATCTGACTTATTTTAAGGTTTTTTCTTTAAGATAGGCCAATAGATTTATTTTAACATAACAATTGGCAAAATTTATGTATTCAATGGGCACTATTTGCTTATGACATTTCGAATTTGGGTCTTTGAACACACATAAATAGCAAGTTGTCAGGTTTCCTATTCACAAACCGCCCTGTTTTGGTAGCTGTGATAATATTTCCTTTGCTTGGGGTTAGTTTTGTACAGCACACTATCCAGCTAGAATTTCTTCAGGCTTTGGTGAAAACTACTCATCATTAAGGTATTTTCCACTGGACTTCAAAATCTAAATATGTGTTTTACCAACCCCAAGTAAACGCCACAAAATTAAACAAATTCTCTGTGCCATCTGGAAATGCGATGCAAAGCTTTCATCATTTTCTTCCCTTTAGACAGATTTTGTTCTCCTCGCACTCTCAATTGCATTAGAGTAGGTATGTTATCAAACTGCATCACAGAGTTCCATTGTTCTTTGCTGTTTTCCTGTTTGTAACCAGCAAACCCCACTATTCACACTGTTGTGCTAAGTTGTTTATGTCTCATGTTGGCATCATGACAATGAAACACATCACAGGCGTGTACAAGCCAGAGCTTTGGAGGCTTGAAACAATAGTGGTCTTCTGACTGCCAAAGCCATCTTTGCTCCCTAGAAACCTTGCTTGCCAAGTCTGGATCTCAAGAGCGATTTGGTTTTTGAACTGTTACAACAGGAGAGTTCATCTGTTCACTGAAGAGAAAGAGCAGCCCCTAAATACATTTCTATTTAATAAAGAACTCTCTGTCTTGTTGTGCTTAAATGCTGTCTTGCTTTCTGCATTAGGTTATGACAGTCCAGCGTACAGGTAGACTGAATATCTTGGAGAAGAAAGACTGAAAGCAGACATTAATAGAAGTGGCAATAACATGTAGCTGTTTGAATTACCAGCATCTTTGTTGATTTTGGAAGAATAGCCATGGCTAGAGCCTAGGAAATCAAACTTCTCTGCTTTGTCCTTCACCTGACTTGTTGCATATGGTACAGCTACTGCTTTTCCCTCTGCAAAAGGGTGTTTTAGTGCCTGTGGAGTACCAAATATGACCAATTGTGTCTGATCTTTAGGTTAAAGATGATAGAAAATGCAAAATTGTAATGATTTTATTACCACAAAATCAGCTTAAGACATACAGGCAGGATATCTGAAAAGTGTATTCCAGGGTATTTCATTTTCTGGTCATGTGAAGGCTGAACTCTTTTTCTTTGTGGAGCTGTTTATGAAGCTTGGAGGATTTGGGAAGGTGTGCACATGAGAGAGGAGGAGCGGGCAAGTGTTGAACACATCTGTGAATTTGCTGTGTTTATGAAACGCAGAAGACAAGAAGCAAAGTGACAGCATGTTGTGGTTTCAGATGAGATCATTTTGATGAGTATGAGATCATTTTGGTTGAATGTGGTTTCTTTCCTAAGCTTTTTGTTCTGTTTTGCTTTATTTTACAGTTTGCCCAGCTGGTGTCTGTCTACAAAACTTTGGGTCCAGAGAAGTTCCCTTTAATTGAGCAAACCTTCTACCCAAATCACAAGGAAATGGTACGTGCAGCCACCAATACTAAATTTGCTTACTTTCTCTGTAGAACAGGAACTGTAAACACACAATTCATTTTCCCCACTTACTGTCTATTTTAAAAGCCATTTGGGAAGCTTCGGAGGGAGGAGCTGGGTGACCACTTGAAAGCATTGTGATGGTTAACTGGAAGATTTTCAGATGTGAAGGTAGTCATTTTCCAGCTAACAAACTTCAGATCTTAAAGAGCTTAAATACTTATAAAGACATTGAAGAACTATTAATGTGCAAGAGTTACTTTTGTGGGTTGTTTTCAGCCTAGTCCTTCATTATATGTCCAAAGTCATTATCTTTGTAGATGATGCACAGGGCTGTATGCCTGTCAGCGTAGAACTTTGAACTCATCTGAAATCAGGGTGGTTACGATCTGTGGTCTTCATGTGCCTGATTTGACGTTGATATCCAGTCCTTCTCGGACATAAGTACATTCATAAAGATAACACCTGGGACCTTTCCTCATGACCTGACTCATGCTGCAGACACTTTTGTTATACTTTTCTTATGGTTTCTGAACAGAAATTCTTTCCTGAGTTTATTTTTCTAGAGGAAACGCTTTCAGCACTGAGAGAAACTGGAGGGAGGCTGTTTGCTGATTGAATAGACTAGGAGAGAAGCATCAATTATTTTTAGACTATAATCCATTCAGCATATGTCACACAGCTGTGACTCAAGTACCAGTGCAAGGTCGTGACAAATATGCTAGCTAGCTGTTTATGTAAGGTCCTCAAGCTGTAATTGCTGTGTGTCTGCCTTGAGAATCTGGCTAGCACTTCGTTATCATAGGTGGCATCTGAGATAAGCCTCGGTGACAGCAGCTGACTAAGATTTCTTCTGAAGTCTCCTTCCTCCCACGACTGTCTCATCTTTTGGTGGTAAACACAGTATGGTGCAGCTCCTCTGTGTTTTTTGATGTAATGCAGGAGTGTTGGGGTGGCTCTTCGTACTGCTTTCCCCGTTCGCTCTGGTTTCTTTGGACTGTTGGCTCACAGATGGTTCCACTTCTCCTGCCACATATGACACTTACGCAAAGAGCTTTCACCGCAGTGGTGTATTCAGTAAATTTGCTACACAGGAGTTTTGTAGAGCCAAATGAGAATGGTGCTGATGTGGAGCATCAGATCCAAATGTTGCCCCAGACATCATCCCAGGGCTTTTTGTTGATGGATTTGTCACGAAAATACACAGCTTTATAAAATTTGTTTGGTGTTGGTTTGTTGGGTTTGGGGTTTTTCTATGCAAAGGAAGTGTTTCATGCCTTAGGGATTTATTTGTAACAGGTGGAGAAGCAGAACCACATCCCATATTTTGAGAGATGCTTTCTAAAATGGTTATAAGTTTTATACCTCTCTATTTTCTGAAGAATGCCCAAGGTTAAAGCTGGTGTATCATTTCCTGTGCATAATTTATTGCTCATTCTTCATTATTTTATCAGCTATTATTCAGGCTCCCCAGAGACATGGTCATAGCACCAAGCCTGTCAGAGTTCAAGGAGTTTGGGATGATGATCATAGTCATATGGTTTAGTTTTAAGTGGCCTCACAAGGAGCAGGGAGTTGGACTCAATGATCCTTACGGGTCCTTTCCAGCTCGAGGTATTCAGTGGTTCTAGAATCTTACTGAGAAAGCAGGCCTTTTTAATGCAGTGCTAAATTGCCGTACGTCAAAACCAAAGAAATTATCCTATAATGTGGGAATAAGGATTAATGTGTTAGCTTTTAACTTCTACATAGTGTCTACCCATGCAATTGCAATCTGCTCTCTGGAACAACTGAATTCAAATTCAGTAATAGACCGCAAACAGGAAATAAGTGCATGTGTTTGTAAGGCTTATTTTGCTTAAGAGTGTAACAGCTATTTGAGTGGGTTTCCTCCTTTTCCCCTTGTTCCTCTGCATTGCTCATAAGTGTCTGAGCTGATAAGTGATCTGTCTTTTGTTTGAACTCCTTAATGTTACTGTTCTCTATAGCTGAGTATCTTTTCTAACATATTTCTATGTAATGAATGTTAATCTGGAGAAAATGAATGCTCTTTGGTGTCAGTTGTGCCATACATGGTTTAGGTGGGCTGTAGTAGCTGACTGGGGTGAAGCTCATTTGTCTTTGCCTTCTAAAGAAATTATTTGGAACTTCATGGCTTGAAAAAACAATCAGGTAACAGTACATTTTATTCCAAGTTCTAGAATGGGCTCTAAGATGACTTGGGTACCAAGAGTCTTCTGGTTGATAAGGGTAGATTTAGATGTTAGGAAGTTCTTCCCTGTGAGGGGGCTGAGGCACTGGCACAGGGTGCCAAGGGAAACTGCGGCTGCCCCATCCCTGGCAGTGTTCAAGGCCAGGTTGGACAGAGCTTGGAGCAAGCTGCTCTAGTGGAAGGTGTCCCTGCCCGTGGCAGGGGATTGGAAATGGAGGACCCTTCCAACCCAAAGCAGCCTGGGATTCTGTGATTTTACGCATTGAAATTGCATCATCCTGTTTAAGTTTTGTTGGTTTTAGCACATAGCTAGCCTCGCTTGTGATTGCTTTTATAGAAGTTGATATTTGCAGTTAGGAATCATTTGTTGTAGTTCCTCTGGTGTTTGCTCCTTCCCTTCTTATTCTCCAAATTGGAACTCGGAGCTCTCTCCCTCCCCTCCAGTGCAACCCAGCTGGGGTGGGGGAGCTGGGAAAGCTCCAGATCTCTGCAACTTGAGTTTCGAGCCAGAGTGCCAGAGGTAGGGCTGTGCTTCTGTTGTACTGTGGTGATCATTGGTACCGAGTCTGCGGAGGGCAATCAAAGGTAAATAAACAAAGATGCCGTTCTTTTGTGTAAAAGTGGAGCTGCTTTAATGAAACGCTTTTTGAAACAGAAACATTCATCTCAGACTGATTATACAAAATGCTGGAAGGCTTTTTGAACTCGGTGCTAGTTGAGTCATATCTACAGCCTTTCCCTCGGTAATTAGTTCCCCTTATTTCACTACATTCCCGCTTCTGATGTTCTCTATCAGGAACACAAAACAACAGCTTTTTCAATGTAATTGCTGGGCAATTTAATGAAAACTCAACTGGAATACTGAGGAAAAGCCAGCAATATTCAAGGTGTTGGTTTTTCAGCTGTTCACCTGTACAGTCTCCCTTCTCTTACAGTAAGTCATGTGAGTCACTTTCAAATGAAAATCAGCAGTTGTACCAGGCTGTATTTCTGCTCTGACCTTTCATATAACACGGACACAGTTTCAAGAAGTGAAAATAAAACGCTGTAAAAATAATCCACTGTTGATAATATATCAATGCCACTACAGTAACAGTCTTGGTAGGGAAATAACATGCTGGGAATGCTGCGTTGTAGGTAATCCTTTTCATAGTCTTTACCACTGCTGAATCTCAGCGAAGGCAAAACCACATTCTGAGAGGGGTTTTGTCAAGCTTTTCATGCTGTATTTACTGATATGAGTTAAAAACCCCAACATCTTCGCACCGTCCATTGCAGGAAGTTTGGCCAGATTTATGCCCAGGCAGAAATCAGAGTGGATGGCTATTGCTTGTGACACACCTCATATGGGATATTGTATGGCAGGTCAAATATAAAATGCTTTTAAAACTATGGCGTGCAATTCATATTCCAGTTTGTTCATAAATATCAAAGAAAACATTTATTTTTAAAGGTACATGAAGAAGGCAATTCTCAGTTGGATTACTGTGTTTAAGATCTGATCACTATAAAACTGAAATAGAAACAGAACAATGTTGAGTTAAAAAGCAGAAAATATCTGTTTGCTGCAGAGGGCTATTCAGAAAACACCATTGCATCAAAATGGATTTGGAAACAAATGCTCCACTGTACATGTACTGAATAGTAATTAGCCGTGCTCTTGATTCAGCCTTTGTATGGTTATTAAACTCTTGCAGGCTTGTCTAGGAGTGCTTTTGGTTGGACATGAGGAAACACGGCCTCATTTTGAAGTCTTCCTGTAAATCAGTTATATAAATGCTCAGCACTGACAGTAAATAGCACTGTCAGTATAGGAGCTGCAATGTCAACTCTTCTGGGGAAGAAATGTAGCCTTTGTATTTCATTTATGTAAGTAGCCGTGGTAAGTCTGTGGTCCAAATTAGTGTTGGGTAACTTTTGGTTTGCTTTAAGTAAAGCCCAGCTCATTTTCTGCTTTGCTATTGACAGCACAGATAGATGGTGCTTTAATTTAGGATTGTAAACTAAAAGAGCAAAACTAATTTCCAGTAAATAAGAAGAGAAATACTGACTATTAAGGGATATATATTTCAAAGGAATAATGGCATGCCTTCCCATTGACGCTGCTCCATTTGCTCTTCGTTGGAGTTGTGTAAGTTTAGCCACCAAAAAAGTATGACTATTTATCCTCACAAGAGCGTTTCAAACCCATCCTTTAAATATGGATTCATGCAAGTGTCAAAATCAACATTAGAAACAGGAACAGAATATGTCACCAAAATCATTCATACAGTTGGTTTTTAGCAAGTGTGCATTGTATATCCAATACAGCATAACTCAGGGTGTGACAAGATACATGGAACATGCTGAATTTGATATCCAGATTACTACTTCATCAAACTTAAATGCATAGGCACCTCTAATTCCATTCAAGGGGTGCATGTCTTCTTTGCAAGTTGAAGTCCCAGGGATTTTATAAGGGCCCTAAAACAAAGAGAGTAAGGAACTATTTGGAAAAGCAGACCCTTGAACCAATAGACAGTAACAGCTCTGATACCTGCTGAGCCCATGGGCTGGAAATGTCACACTGGTTAGCAGGAATGAGCACAGTGTTTAAATAGACCCGATCTGACCAAAGGAGAACAGAACTGCCTAAATCTCCAGCTGTTGTCCTAAAGTCTCCTGTGAGGAATACATGAGTCATTTCTCGCCACAATTGGGATGAAGTAAAAGAAACCCAAGAAGGAGAATTGGAGAGAGTGAAATGCATCAGAAATGGCAGCTGTTGCAGGTTCATACCCTGCGTGACAGGTCTCATCCAGTTTCTGGAACAAGTGGTTGTATAATTGTCTGAACTTTGGCATTTACTGAAAGGATTTCCTAAGTTTTACCACTGTGAACTGAATTACTTCTGTAACTTAAATATGTGTGACATTAGTTACCAACTACACTAATCGATTCATTCAAGTTAAGACACTAAAAAGCAAAGTACACTGTAACACTTCTGTAGTTCATGAGTTACCAAATGCTGTATGAGAGAGTGTGATGGGTATTTGTGAATCATTAATGTAAATTTAATCTATTCAATATGATTGAATAGTTGTGAGATTTTAAGGAATCACTTGCAGTGTAAGTTATTCAGTATCTATTGCATCTATTTTTTACATGAGTTCCTAAAACCAAGGCTTTTAAGAGTGCTGTAATACAATGATCTAGTCACATATTGAGAGAGGCACTATCAGGTGCTGCAGCTGCTGTGATGCCTCACATGGTTTCTGTGAATATATGCACTTTTAGCCTGTTGTTACTTGTGGAGGTTCCATAAAATGCTGAAGCATTACAACATCTGGCTATTCTTTCACCCAAATATCCCTAGTCGATAGAAATAATGAATTGGGTAAGAGGATTTTGATTATCAAAGCTGTTTCTTAACTTCGTTACCCATGAAATTGTAGATAAAGAAAGGTATGACTTAAGTAACGTACAAAATACAGAGCATAGATTGTTTTAATCCTGAAACTGTTCAACTTGGTTCAACAGGTAAGGAGATAGAGGGGTTTTTGAATCTTTTTTTATAACACATTGTTGTAACGCTTTGCGTATACACTGTACAATAATTCTTTTGCATCAGAAGGCTTTCGTACAGGAAAAACAGTTCTATAGAACATTCTGCAGTTCATCAGAAAGACTTGGAATGAAACATGGGGCTGGAATGAAACTCTTACGCTGTAATGTAACAGAAATAGGGACAAAAATCTGGCAATTCTTTTGTTCTTGTACATTCATATTGGTAAAAGGGAAACTTATTGTGCCTTAGAGAACACAGAGGAGCATTCTCAGCTTGAGCCTCTCTGTACAAAGCGGAACTTTACAGAGTAGCTACCTCCAGGAGTTTTGTTCCTCATCTTGCGTGAGTGCCAATTCCACAGACTCGCACTTTAGCTGTACAGGACAATTTGGTTTTGTTTCTAAGCAACAGATACATTAGAGGATGGCAGTTCAAAGCTGTGAGCGTGCAGTGTTTGATAGGATTAGCCTCCAAGGCTTTCTAGAAAGTGATGGGTTTAAGGTTCGCTGATATCAATAAAGTCTTTCTCTGGGGGAGGACCACCTCGGTACCAGCTGCAAGTGCCATCGCTTCTCTTGATGCAGGCATAGTGCTTGGCTTGGTGCCCGTACAACTTTCTTTCTATCAGCCAGTCTGTCCAGAGGCACTCGTTCGGTGCAGTGATGGAACAAGGCACCATGTAGCAGGTCGTAATCTGGAGGTGAAATAGTGCATGAAGTCAGCATATTACAGGTTTCATTTAAATACTATTTATTCTCATATAATATAAAATAGTTAATGTACAGGAGAGCAGTTCCCGGCAGGGAGAACTGCTGATGCCTGTGAGGGGGCTCCACTGTTTGTTAGCCAGTGTTTTGTTCTATACTTACTTTGCAGCCACAGCCCATTTGGTATCTCTGATTAAGACTCTTCTTTTGAGACAAGGATAAATCATCCCATGGTTCAATGTAGTTGCATAAATGGATGAAGACTTTCCCATCATTTAAAATTTGCCCTACAGCATGGAAAATAAGAAAAATCAGGCAAGCAAATGAAACTGTTTTCTTAATACTGAAATCAATTGCAAGGATGCCTTATTTAAAAAGCCCCTATATAAGTTATGCAAAACCTATAGGTTATAGAAATGCTACGTAAGTTTTTAACCACACCAAATTGGTCATGTTTCACAGTTTTTTCAAGGAATGTAGTTAGACCTGAGAGAGCTTTTCTGCTGACGGGGCAAAATAAATGTAAAAGACTTCAGAATACCTTTCAGAAGGTGCTGATAATCTGCCAGCAAGAGCGGGATGCAAATGCAGCAGGAGGTTAAACTAGCTTTCAGGGCTCTCTGGAAAAGTCTGTGCTTACTTAGAACCCCAATCTGCATACGTGTGGGCATGCGTTGTCTCATTAAGCATGTCTGCATTCCTGGGAAAAGCACTGCTGGTGGCTTTAAACAGATAATGATGCCATACTTCCTACTTACTAACGGTGTGGTGACTGACCTTCCCTTGAAACTGCTTTAAGCTGTTTGAAGGGTGGACAACATGTCAGATCCCAGTGTAACTACAGCTTTACACAACTGTGCATTTCATTGTACTTGTCGTATTTAGAACATATATATTTTATCACAAGGGCTGGCATATTTCTGCAGTCAATCAGAGCAGTTACTTCTGGCTCTGTAGGTACATTAGTTCTGTTACGCTTTACCTGTCAAAAGATACTGTTTTTTGTTGTTAGCTTCTAGTTTCACGCCGCAGAGGGACGAATCAAAAGGGGTATAGACATACTGCACATCCTTGACCTTTTCAAATCCTTTAAACATCTGAAAATGATCAGACACAGAAAGTCACTAGTGGAAAACAAACAGGAACAAACAGTTACAAACAACAGCTGAAAGAAATACATGGTGCATCCCTTCAGGAAAGGTTCTAACGTCTCAACGGATATGAGGAAATAGCAGCAATTGGACCCCTTCTCCACGCCAAATGAAATGTGTCCATTATTTTTCATTTTTAGAAGGAAATAAGGTTTTAATTTTTTCAAATTATAGGGTTTTAAACTGTGCTTTTTCAGTGGTTTTGGTGGATTTTCACAGCTTTCTCTTCAATTTATTTTCTACTGGCATCTTCCATTTACAGAGTAATGCAGGGACAGCATTCATCTCCCAAACCATCCTTTTGATTCTGTGATCTTAAGCAAGGTGCTGCAGCATCTTTTTCCACAGCCAGAAGTTTGCCCAATGCAGCCTTCTCAAATAACTGTTGGCAAATGGGATCCAACTCCTGGAATTCCAAGTGCTAGAGTGGATGGGCTCAGGATCAGAGCCTGTGCAGTGTTCAGGTCACTGCTCCATAACCAGCATTTCCAGCTCTGACAGGAATTCTTAAACAAGCCATTAGAGCAAACCAAATTTACTTGTGTCCAAAAGCAGGAAAGAACCATAAGATGCTGATCACCCTCAGCATGGCTGTCATCTCCTAAGATGAGCCCCAGCACTGTGGTGACATTGTGCTGTGTGCTGACGGGCGCAGCCATCACTCACAGGGCTCTTGGGACTGCTGTGTCAGTGGAAAATGAGGTTACTTGAGTCCCCTCAGGGGATGTAAATAGTACAGGGCTCTAGAGAATACACTGTAATGTGTTCATTTTTCTGAAGCCTTATTTATGGAATAAGAAAAGGCACAGTTGTCATTGGACTTCTGACCCAAAAAGATTAGATGTGAATTTGAAGTACTCTAGTAGGAAAAACAAACACACTGAACCTGCCATCTTTGAAACTTGCATCCCTTTCTGCTGCATTTCAGCCTACCTTACTCAGGGTGTGGGTGCTAGACACTGGTGTCTAGTACGCAGTAACTACAGTGGTATTGTCTGATTTGAGTTCTTTCCACATTTGGAAACTTTGGGTTGGGCTCCAGTGTATAGTAGGATGCAGCTCTTCTTTTAATATCTCATTACATCATCTAAATTAACTTAAGAGGCATTGTACAGGTAACACAACCTGATTGAGCTAATATTTTTTAACTCCATAGCAACGTATAATAGGGATCTAGTTAATATTTAAGTGAGTTTGGTGTCTGTTTCGTTGGTTTTTTTTTAAATCAAAGACAGAGCTATCTCTGCTTTTAACATAGATGTCTGTTAAAGCATTTCTTAAGATGATAATCTTTTGTTTAACTCTTAATTCGTATTTGATCTTCTCAGCTCCTGCCTCTTCTTAAACCTCTTCTGGTCAGAAGGGAGAGGTTGAAAGGTGGGACTATTCAAACCCATTTGTCTTTAGACTGAACTTGCATGTAATGATGCAGAGCATCTCTTACTAGAAAACAAATCTCTGATTTGTCCAGTCCCAGCTACTTGCTTTCTGAAGCTCAGCACAATAAAGCTCTCATACTGATGCCTGAGTTTTGAACAGGCCTTCATTTAGAAAAGCTTGGGAGAAGCTCCAAAGCAGGTCCAGTGTATAGGTCTGTATCAGAGATTTCAGCGTGCTGTTACTGAAGGATGGTACCACAGACCAGACTTCAGTCTTGTTTTGTGCTGAAGTGTCAGTTTACATTTCTATAATGTAACTGAAGTATTGCAGAGTAGCAACAGCAGATTCAAGTGCTAATGGAAGGAAAGAGAATTGCTCTGGTATTTATATGCTTACTTCTGTAAAGAAACGTTTCGAAACATCCTTAATGCTTTAAGAAGACAGAAAGTGGCAGATGGTGAAGAGTTTGGGGGTTTGTTTTAGCAAAGTAAAAAGAATTGGCTTGTTGAAATCACTATAAAACCTTATCAGAAGCTATGTGTGGTAACCATCCTGGGAATATTGTGTGATATTCTTGTTTACCATAGATTCTTCTGACTAAAACTCCAGTGAGGTGATCAACTGATACAGTTTGAAGGATTGCTTATTTATTGTTCAAAGAGGTAGTGTTCATAACGATCTGCTAAGTGTTCCCAGTCAATGTCAGAGTATATGTGTATAAAAATAGATGTATATAATGCCATGCAAATAATATAAAACAATATTTTATGGAAAATGAGAGCTAAAACAGCCTGGGAAGCGTAAGAAACAAAACCTAACCCAACAAACAAACCCCCACCAAGGCACATCAACAACTTTAAACTGAAAGAGATGACCTGTTTCCTGTGTATTCCCCAAACAGGTAGTTCATGATCTGTTTTACATCAGTGAGAGGCAGCTGGAGCCTTTTCCATCTTAAAGCCTTTAAGGACTAGACTACAGTAATAGCCATAGTTATCAGCATTGAACTTCAAAATAGCTTAGTGATTCCATGTACCTTTATTTGTTTGATTTCATACCGGATCATTTTGTGGGTATCAAGAGGATTATCACTGGCAGGAACCACCTTCTCACTGGATATTTTTGCTCGAATCACTGTAATAAAGAAGAAGATTTAAAGGCAAATATGAATATGCGTGATTTCATAAGTAAAAAATATATTGATAGGTTTTAGCATTGTTTCACACTTCACCTAGAAGTAGATTTTAAGGCTAGAATCCCATAAAATTGTATAAACCATCACCATTACAATCAGTGAGCGAGGGAAATGACATGGCTGTTGATGACGGAAGAACTGTTGATCAGTTAAATAGACTTGAAGTTAACCCTCTGAAAGACCATGCCAGGCAAGACGAAGACATCAATTGTGTGCATGAAATTAGAAGGCAAGAAGAGAATCTTCTGTCATTCACTTCTCTGAGACTATAGATTTTAGCACTTTTTTAACACATCATTAGTTGTGTTGACCTGTATAAATTAATTACTCTCTCATTTCCTGTTCTCTAAACAAGGAAAGCATGAGACATCATGGAAGAAGAAAGTATTTCTTTTCCAGTCTGTTTTAGGCATCTCTCTTGTGTATGCTGTTTAACATACACCACAACTATCAGGCACAAAGCATAACAGGATTCTAAGAACATGGTATATGGCAAAATGTTCTCTGGGGACTTCTCTTCCCCCAGGGAATTGAGAGTCCTGGTTTTGCTTGATTCTAGATGCCACTGTTCCAGCTCCTCTGCAGATGCAGTACCTGCTGGAACAGGCTGTATCTGCAGGGAGGTAGATATACTGGCAGAGGCTGGAGCAACCAGCAGTCAAACCTCGGACCCCACTTCAACTCTATGTCCAATTTGCAGTTGGGTAGAGATGGATCTCTGCTAAGACATCTACATCTGCAGGGACCAGAAGTACCCTTCAGTAGGAGAGAAGCTCTCAGACTCCTGTTTCATTTTGCTTTTATTTTTCATGATGAAAGGGACCATTCTATCAAAATTAGTGTGAATCAGCCATGATGCTTCATAGAATAAGTTCAGTTAGGTGGAGCCTGTGGAGGTCTGGTCCAGCCTCTTGCCCAGCTCAAATCAGAGCGCTCAGGCCTGTCCTAGCTGAGTGCGGGCTGTCTGTGAGCATGGTGAGTCTGCAGTCTCCCTCAGGCCCTGTGCCAGGGACGGACCACTCTTACAGTGAAATCCTCATGCTTCTCATTCCCTGAAAAATGTCTCGGGCTGATGCAGAGGAAAATCTGGCACCAAAATCGCTTTCCCAAAAAACAAACCCAAAAACATTTCTTCAATGTGTTGCCCACTAAACATCATACCTAAAGGAACAAGAAACACAAATTGCGGTTTTCCTTACAGCCAAATAGAGGTCAGTCCCACCCAGTAACAGTCAGTTCTCATTTCCTCACTTATTAGCAGAGCAAGCTAGATGTAATAATCAACATGCTGCACATGCCAGCAGCTTCAAAGCTCAAGTCCTGTATCTTTTGGCATGATGCTTCCTCCTCCTAAGCCATTTAAATTCTTTTAAAGAAGCATTTTAGACTTATGGGTTGGATTGGAAGGAAAGAGTTCTTTCAAGTATGAACAGCAAATTCCTCATTGCAAATGGTGAGTGGCAGCATCTCTTTAATCATCTGCAGATATGTTATGTTCCCACAAATTAACAGTACTTTAATGTTTGATCTAATTCAGATAAAAGGTGTTGTGGATTGTGTGTACTGTGCTGCTGCAAAGGTCAAATTAGAATCATGTTGGTTTGTTTTGCAACGCTTTCCTTTGCATCATGACTGCCTGAAAAGAGGTTTTCTCATTAAAGAGTTCATTCAGTGTGAAAGGTAAGGGCTGAGACAGCAGCTAGGAGCAAGCTCTGTTAGTTTCTTAAAACCATAACGTGGTTTATACGCAGGAAATCTTTTCCTGCCTACTCAATGCAAACATTTGTAGGATAATTAAAGCTGCTTTCTCCCTTGTGTTTAATATTGAAACATTGCTCATTTTCATAGTTTTATTAGATTCTGCATGGTAGCATCGGAGAGAAACCGTCCAGACGATCAGTGAGAGCTCAAAGGCTCTCCATGGAGTTACGCAAGGCTGAAAGTGTAATGTTTTGGGGGTTGTCATTAAGGGATCTTTCTCTGGGTACACAGAAGAAAATTGAAACTATTTCATGTTGTGTGTGTTTCACTCATTTGTTTGCTTAAGAGAAAGCTTCCAGATGGGGAAGGAAGACCAAATTGAGATGTATTTCAAAGACGGGAAGGTTTGATTGTTACAGGATGCCTGAATCTTTAGTCAGTTGGGTTTTGCTTTTCTGCTCTCCTGAAAGCAGACTCAAATGCACCCAAATCTTTTTGGGCCTTTTAATTCTTCTTGGGTTTCTTTTTCTGTGCTCTAATATTTTTTTGCAATCAGTGTCGTCTCGCTGTCTCCTGAAACCTCGTATTCATGTGGCTGCTTCTGTTTTTAACCACAAGCACTTCCTGCTGTAGCATTCCTGGGCCCCGCCATCTCCCTCACTCCGCTCGTGGTTCAGATGGTGGTTATAGCTTAGAATTCCTTCTCGTCTGCGCTTCTTTTCAAGACATGGTTCCAAATATGCCATGACTCCTCTCTTCAACCGAGAACAGCCTCTGGTTGTTTAGTGTAATAATGTCATTTTATCTGTTGGACTATTATTGGTTCCTTATGAGAAATATACATGTATGAAGTACATATGCATGGTCTGCATGTTCTAATGCAGTAACTGAGCCTGCTGCAGATTTGTTCTGCCTTAAAAATAGATATGGTTTTCCAAAAGACATCCACTCCGGTATTCCAGTGGTGGGACGTCGTACCTCTGCCGAGCTCCTGTTTTAACTCGTGGTACTTTCCTACAGTGTAAACCTTTCTCCCTGCTCTGGAGCTGAAGGTTGTCTCAGGTGACTGAAGTGGAAGGAGGTTAATGTGATGGAAACCACATAGGGCTTGGGTAAAGCCTCAGAGCCTCACTTACGCTGCAGTTTTTGACTCCCACGAACTATGCTGAATCCATAGTGGGGAGTTGCTGCCTCTGAACAGCAACATCCTTCCAACAGGCGTCTCGAGGAGGAGTCTGTGTTTCAGCTGTAGCCTCCAGTTTACTTCAGGCTACGTTAGTGATCTAGCTATCTGAGCAGGAATTTAATCTTCACTGCTTTTGAGTGGTCTTTTTCTCAAGAAATCAGGGAGTTTCATTTCATAGCACACAAACTTATAATCAGCATCAGCTTTGCTACAGGAACCTTGAAATGAGACTTTAAAAACTGTGTTCACAGGAAGAGAAAGATGTAAGTTACTAAAAGGTTATGAACAAGGTTGTAATAATGACTCATGCAGCTATTCTTTTTCTTACATTTATTGCCTCAGTTTAACCCTTACATTTAATTACCTAAAACATGAGAGTGTTTTTGGAGCACTTATTTCTACCTGTCTCTTTAACGCCTGACACTTTGATCAAGGTGTTGCCAGACGCTGTTGCTCTTGTTAGGAGCAAGTGGCACAAGGAGAGGGTTCTAAATCAAAGCATATTGTCATGTGGATGTGTTGATGATGGCATCCTTATGCTTACCAGTGCATGCAGAAGTTGCCTCTGTTCCTGCATTCGAGCAGTTCTGCTGCTCCGATCATAGGCTCCTGAAACCATGGTTGGAATGTGAGAGAGGCTCTAGTGCATCTCTGATGCTCACTGAAAGTGTTTATGAAAAGCACATCAGGAGACTAGAGCCCAAGTTGTTTGTTTGGAGCTGTAAAGGGGAAGTTTCTGGATCCAGCACAGGAAATAATTGCATAGTAAAGCAGGAGGCAGCTGCAGTGAAGCTGGGCTCTGCAGGGCACCCAAGGGCGCTCTGCAAGTGGCCCTTCCTGTGCTGTGGTGACAGGCTTGTGTGACTGCCGGGTGCGTACTTTGTCCTTCAGTCTAGAATCTCCATTCTTCAGTCTGAGCAGGGGAGAGGGGAAGGACTTGTTCTAAAACGTGTAAAACTGTCTTTATGCTCTTTTGCCACCCTCACTACGCAATGGGAGTTATCTCCCTTCTTAGCTGCATCTACCAAATTCACCTGGTGGTAATTCTCACTGGTGCTAATACAACTTCACACCATCTGATGAGCAGATGCCTGGTTTTAAAAGTATTTGAATTAACTGTAAGAGGCTTAATTAATTCTATATGCTTTGATTTATTTTGCAGTATCAAAAGGGAAGCTTCCAGAATTGATCAACTAATCAATGGCATAGTACTGATGACTTTCATTTGAATATTGGGCTAAATTACTTTGCAATAACTAGAGACTGCAGTACAGTGCTGGTAGTGCCACAGGTTAAAGTACAGCCAGGACAAACCCCAGTCAAGGGTTGCATTGTCTTCAGAGTGTTCACCTATAGAATTAAGGATGGGCTTTATTAACACCCTGTCTCTGCTCCTCTATCACTGATCAGTGCAATCCAGGACCACCCCCTCCCTGTAGGATACCAGTGCTAAAACCTTTTGTATTATGTAAGAGAAGAATGGGGGCAATTTGGCCAAAAGAAGACAAAAGTTATTGATTGAATGACATGAACATAATGCTTTAAAATATTTAATTACCTGTCTAATGTGTAGCTTTACATACGCTGATATTTTTACAGCAGGTTGTTTTGGGAACTTAGAAATAACTTTCAAGAGAATGGAGAGATTTTCCTTGCGTTGTATTATAGTATTTGATCTGTATCAAAATGAAATGCCATCGCAGTTAGTTGAAATCTCTGAAAAGAGAGGTGGGGAATACAGCACGTGTGTCTGTAGCATAGACAGGCACTGGAGCATTCACATACTAGCCACTAAGTAAGAGAACATGTGTGTCCATTGATGTGGGAAGCAGTTGTGGAAATCTTTGCCTGTGTTGCATGTGTTGCTCTGAGCAAGAATCACATCTGCTGCTTTTAAATGAAACAAAGTAATGAGTAATACTATCAAGTGCCAGTACCAGGAGAGTTATGTTATGGCTTAATAAGTTACCCTTAACCTGAAATGTTTAAGGCCTTTTGAAAGCACATCCCTTAACAGCAAATCCTCTGGTGTCTCTGTTCACATTGAACAATTTGCCAACCTCAGGCTCATAAAAATGCCATTATTCCTTATCCCATTCCCACTAATAATTTTCTTCACTTTTCTCTGCTCTGAGTCCAAAAAAAGGCTCTGCTAGTGCTGTAACTCCATTTCAGATACTGAGTTGAGATGATGTGTACTGCTTGCAGAAAGGTCTGTGCTCTGTCTTCAAAAACTACTGCTTATTGCTACAGTTACTTGATTTTCCATTGGGAGGCATGTAAATCCTTATCTTTGTTCAGGATAAGTAACCGGAGTTAACCTCTGAGGCAACTTGCACTTAGCAAATTGATTCAAATTTATGTGTGGTCTTTCAGAATCTGGCTGTTAGGAATTCACTGCAAGGCCTTCATCTTCTGTTTGTTATTGGACCACTTTTAACTTCTTTAAAGAAGAATTTGGCATCCATGTGTTTTAGACTCTGTTCTTTTAATCCAAAGCATGCCTGATTCATTCTGCTCCTCTATTTATATAGATACATTTTTATAGTTTACAATATGGCATCATCTAGAGACCACTTCTGCCATGGGTGTCCAAATGCTTTACCATCACTTGGGTTTGCTGTGTTTGAGGGGTTTTCCTAATCAAAATGTGCTGGCCAGCATCATCACCTCTGAAAAATAGTTTGATAGGATTCATGTATTTGTTTGATAGGATTCATGTATTTGTTTGATAGGATTCATGTATTTGTTTGATAGGATTCATGTATTTGTTTGATAGGATTCATGTATTTGTTTGATAGGATTCATGTATTTGTTTGATAGGATTCATGTATTTGTTTGATAGGATTCATGTATTTGTTTGATAGGATTCATGTATTTGTTTGATAGGATTCATGTATTTGTTTGATAGGATTCATGTATTTGTTTGATAGGATTCATGTATTTGTTTGATAGGATTCATGTATTTGTTTGATAGGATTCATGTATTTGTTTGATAGGATTCATGTATTTCTCTCTTCTTCTACAGAAGATCTTGGAGGGGGAAGGTAGGTCGGAAGTTGAGCCTAGGGGCTGCATGAAAACTGGTGCATTAGGTCAGAATGGACAAAGATCAAAGTCATCAAAGATGATTGCTTGGTCCCCACAGGAGTGCTGACAAACAACTGACGCCGATACCAGCTTGCTGATGAGACAGATCTAACAATACACTGCTTTGAGGATAAATCTGGCACATCTGGCCCATGTCTGATGTTGTCACAGCCATCCAGCGCAGTTGTCCACACAGTTCTTGCTTTCGATGCTTACAACATGCAGGAGAATGCAACCATTCTTTTGCAGTGTTGATTTCGGAATTCTCATGCAAGCTTTTAATTGTTTCAGACTTCAGCAGAGATGATTACTTCAGGCTATCTGCTGAGGTGCTAGATCATACTTATTCTTTTGGCAGTGGAAACCTAACAGTTTTCTCTTTCGAGAACTGAGCAAGGTGTGATTGAATGCTTTGAACAGCTGAAAAAGAGCCAGTGTGTTCAGCAAACAGCTCATCTATCGATTTCCCTTTCAACAAGACCCATCAGCAAACAGTAGTTTCATTTCCAATCTCTAACTCAACTCAGATGTTTGAAGCTGCTCTACTAGTTTAGATATAAACAGAATGCACCAGGAGCGAAGCTGGCCCAGTCCTGAGGGGATCTGAACAACTCTTTTCGTCTGTGTTTGCAGGATGGATTTCTGCTCTCTACGTCTACACATTGTTAATATTCACTCTTCCTCCACAGCTCCTAGCCCCAAAGTCGAGGGATCTTTAGTTCAAAAGATGTTTATGCTAGCTAGGACGTGAAGGCGCTTTCATGCTGTGGAAGAGTATAACTTCAACAATAGCAGGCTTTTTTCCTTTATTCTATGGAAATCAGTGTATGGAAGAGCATTGCCTAGTGTTGATGGTGCTTCCAGCATGAGAGGGTAAGTGTGGTGACCTAACAATCACATCTGTGACTGAACAGTTGTATAGTGAAGGTTGATCACTGAAGAAGAACTCCATGGAATTTTTGAGGTGGAAGGTTGATTTAAAGTACTAGGCCAGACCTAAATTCTACTAACCCAACCCAAAATAGAAAACTAGGCGAGAAATCAGGAGATAGAGCCATGTATTGGACATTGAAGGGATAGGTCCCATATACATTAGAAAAGGTTTTGTGTGTCATTCAGTATGGGTCCCTCTACCAATTGATCCTAGCCACTAGTCTTTAGTTATAGACAACAGCAGTGAAACACCTTTCTTTTTGAGATGACAAATGGGGATACTTCATCATTCGTTATTCATGGCATCTTTATTGAGAGTTACTGCATCCCAACTCACCGTCCCAAAAAACCCAGGAATGCTTCTGAAGTCCATAAAGCAGATACCAGGGATTATGTTATTACCATTTCATATGGATATTAGTTTGCATGGTACTATTGTTCAATGTAAATGCTTTGTAGAATTCAGTTATTCCTTTGTGGTTTGGTAACACAGAACTGTGTTATCAAACTGCAGCCAAAATGCATTTCCATTTGACGCTTTCAGAACGTAGGAGGCCTACACTGAAGCTCATTAGGGCTCTCAGGTAGGTCAGGATTTTGTGAATCGCTGTGTGTTTTTGGCTCGGGATCCAAACATTCCTTGTATTGAAGGCAGGAGCTGATGGAGTTTGGCTTCCCAGTTAAACCAGAGGATTATGTGGTTCTATTTTCTATTAATTAGGAGAATACATTCAATTTGTGAGAGCGAGAGTTTAAGATAGAGCTTTTACGAACTTTCAGACAGAGGAGGTGTGTTTTTAACAGGTACGTGGTATTCTTTGAACTCAAATATTCCCTTTAACGCAGCCTGATTTCCTAATGTTCTTCAAGGTCAGGTTCGGTTTTCTGCGCTGTTTTTACAGCTGCTGCTCATGTTACCAGAAATACTTCGCAAGCCTCAGTACCACATCATTTGACTAGTAATCAACATCTGCCTAATTTCAGCTGATGAATAACACTCTCTTTATACTCCAAAGCCTGTAGAACAACATACATAATGTTATTGTAGATTTCCATTCATAGCTGCATGCCCCTGCCTCCGTGCAGAAGAAACACCGCATTATTGAGATATGTTTTAATGAGGAAGTTAGGGATTAAAGTTGGGGAATTAATAGGATTAAGAGTTTGGCAGTCTTTCACGTTCTATTATTTATTTGTATTTTTATCTTTGTCTCTAATCTTGAATTGTGTTTTCCCCACCGTGTGTGTAGAGTATTGGGCTTGAAATCGTGGGGTTGAGTTTCTGGGCACTACAATGCATGCTTTTCAATTGAAGTCACCCAGTTCCTGAATTTCCTTATCCTGCATTTATAATGTGTTCAGCAATGAGTCTGTGTTACTGAGGTACTTCTAAATCAGCATAATTCTTCTGAGGCTTCATGTTTCTACGCACTGCTCAGCCCTGCTTTTTCCACAAAAGCTATGTTACTCTGCAGTTCTCAGCTGTGTTCTAACTGACGGGAGCGCTGTGCTCGGTGGATTTGGCTCCTTCAGATCCTGTCCCGTTGTTCAGTTTCAGGATGCCACCTCATTTTACTGCTTTGAAGCTGTTGGGAACACTGCCATGAAAAGATCCAGTGAGCAAAGGGAAGGAGAGTGACTGTGTTTCCAGACAGAGCCCCGTTTTCATGCTTAAATGTCGGGGTTCTAAGAGCAGTAATTTACCGGAGATTGGAAATTGCTTAGGGTTCCATGGTATTGGCAGTGCAAGTCTAGTCTTGAATTCAGAACTGGAAAGTGAGCTAGGAAACTAACCAGACGTGGACTTCTGGAGTAAGTTCTCAAAATGCTGGCTTCTGCCTCCAGACCTCAAGCAGATATAGGGTTATTTGTAGGTCTAATTCAGGTAATACTTCCTACTCCTAAAGAGGAGCTCGGTCTTTATCCTACAAAGCTGTTTCACCAAGATTTTGGTAAGTGTTAGGTGCAAATGGAAGGTCTCATACTGCTATTCCCATAGCAGCACTAAAACTATTCACTGAGAGTGAATAGTGAGGCGCTTTATTAAACATTCAGCAAAGATTGGTGCGTAGTGCAGTTGTAAGTAGTGATTAGCAGCACAGTATCTCTGCAGTCACTGCAGGCAGTTTGGAGGGGTTTGGATGGCATTTAGAAGTCCGGCTCTGCTGCCAAGAGTGTGTATGTACTGCAATTGTAACTGCATTGTAAGAGGCAGTTAGTACCAGGGATGGGCCTTTGGAGGGTTGCAGGTATTTTTGTCTGTTAAGGTCTTTGCTCTAAGTGCATCAGTAGCTGCTTCAAATTGGATAACTCCCAAGGGTACATACTGCCTCGGGGGCTTAAATTTTATTTGTGAGTACTATAGATGTGTCTAAAAGTACACAAGAGACAAGTAAAAAATGTCACTAGGTATTTCTTTCATACTTGGAGAAGTAAGGAGAACTATCACCTTTTCTGTACTGACTTTGGCCGGGCATTGTCCAGCCAAAATAGGTGAATGGTAGATTTGGCATCTCTATCACTTACGAGTCTGTTGAAGTGTGCGTTAAGAGTAAAATGTCTATTTCTCAATAACTTTTATTAATTAACTTAGTCCTATAACAAAAAGTGGCCATAGGAAGGGTATGGCTGTTTCTGATTCCTACATCCCAGCACTGCTCTCTGAACATTTGTGGGGCTCAGTTGGGCACAGGACTGAATTCAGCTTTTCTCAGCCACTTGCTGAGGATGTGAGGCTGAGAGGATTGTTTGTGTTCAGCCCCTCTGCATTAAACCAACCAAACAGGAATAACATCACTTTTGAGGGTAGTATAATTTCTAGCTGGTTTTAAGATGATTCATTGGTTAATATAACCAGGTTCTGAAAATGCTGCTCTGGCAGCATGCTTGCCAATGGCACTAATATCTTGCCAGGTTGCTTGGAGCAAGCTGCTCTAGTGGAGGGTGTCCCTGCCCGTGGCAGGGGGTTGCAACTGGATGAGCTTTAAGGGCCCTTCCAACCTAAACCAGCCTGGGATTCTATGATTATCTATAGCAATAGAGTCTCACAGCTTCTTTTTTATAAGTGTTCTTGCAAGAAGGATGCTCGGGTGCAGCACTTCTCCTGTTGTTGTTTGAGGGAGAACAGGAGCAGCAAAAGTCCAGTACGTTATTTCTACAATGGAAGTCACAATTCTTGGAATAGAAACTCAGCTTTCATTTCCGGGGGGGGGGGGGGGTGGAATAGGACCCCTGGGAAATGATAGCTGTGTAATCCCTTTCATTGGTGACAAGCTACTCTGGGAACAACCTATGCGTTGCTGTCACTGATCGCACGCTCTAGAGGAGGGACCTCGCTGGGCAGTCTCTGTTTGGCAGGGCAATAGTAGAACTGCAGATCATATGCCAAGTGCTTTAACCTTTCTGTGCTATGGAGGGCAGTCTAAAAGACTGTAGGCAACTCTGTCCTGTAAGCTGGGTGACCCCATGTCTGTTAGTGGGGTTTGTGACCCAGGATCTGCCACACTCTGCCTGCTGCCTCAAGCATCGCCAGCACCTCGGGTGCTCATCAGCTTGAACATGCAGGTGTCGTATCTGCATAATCACACTGCTTACAGCAAGTAGTCTCTGTGAGATTAACAATATGGTGAGTGCATATAACGTAATACAGGGAAAACGAAACATAAAGTCTACTTTCATGTCCCTGTTCACCTTTCTCACCTAACTTGGAAGAAATGCTGTCTGCCTGTCTAATACATTTTCCAGTACTGATTTTTCCTATCAGGGCAGTTACTTCCCTCTCTAATAACGTACAAATCAATTCACTCCAGTACAAAAGTAGATATGATGATGCAGAGAGGCAAAATTGTGGGACACTGAGGCACGGAAGTTTTATTAGGAAATTCAGTAGTAAAGAAATAGTGTACTGTAATTTTATCCTAGAGGAGCTGACTTTGAAAACGTCATTCTGGTGGATTTAAATACGATTTTTACTGTTCTTTTTAAATGTGATTACAACCCAATTTATCATCTAGCACATCTTTACAATGCCTGATCTCAGTGATCTTGCGAGATTTTAACAGGCTGAAAATGCTGCCAAGCTCCAGCTGTAAAGCTTCCATCATACGTGAAATGTGCCACTCATCTCCAAAGCTATAGAGCTATTCTCTGAAGCTATATTGTATACTGATTTGTACTCGAGGTCTTTTAGTTCTGTTGGAGTGTGGTGTCCAATATTCAAGAAAAATACCATGTTTTATATAGATGTTTAAGAAGAAAGAACAATAAGACAGTTTAAATCAGAAAGATCACATCTAACTTGAGAGGGAGGTACTGGTGTTACATATCTAAGAAATGCAAAGTGCTTACATATATTCATCCTGCTGTCCAAAATATAACCTTGCTTATGCCTAAGGGGGGAAATCAGCATGATTTGAAAGTGTCAGACTCTGGAAAGGAATTGGTCCTCTCTTCAGATACCATTTCTCTCTCCAGATTGTCTTAATTTGATGTGAAGGTTGGTTTAGGTTAGTCCAAGAAGACTGAAGTCAGTGGTACAAGGGAAATCTGGTCTCTCAACACTATGATAAACTCAATTGATTCTCTCCAAAAAGAGCCATTATCAGAGGAATTTTCTTTCCTTGGCTTGACATGATGGTGCCTTGCTACTGGATTTGAAGCATTAACCAGCATGTCCTCATCACGTTTCATTGCAGTATGGAGAAAGCTTCCTGGATGCTGCAGGGGGACAGGGGTCAGCACTGGCAATGGGCAGTGCAGTGCATGGAACTGAAGTGTCATACACCTTGCCATCTCCATGCCCAGTGAAAGCCCTCTTGAGAAGTATGGGTGTTCTTTGGAGGCATTCAGCACATTTTAGGAGGGCCTCAGCACCATTTAGAAGAACACAAGAGGGATACTTCTCTCTTTCTTCATAACTGGTGTGTATCTTCATGGTGGCAGGCACTTCCTTCAGATGAGGATTGGATTGGCCTGTCTTTGAAGTTTAACAGTACTGAGAAGTTCATGAACACTGCTGAGATTTGTACAGATTCACACCCTCTTACAGCTAGGTGGGAAGATTAACTCACAAACTCAGATAGGCTGCAGGACTGGCATGGCACTCGTGACTTCTGCCCATCATTACATACCCATTCTTGCAGTGTACAGCCACGTAACACCTGCGGGGTCCTCACTTAATTCCTTAGCTTAGGTTCAGCAGGACCAGAAGCTCTCTTTTCCTCTAGGTCTGTCAGAAAGCCTGTTATTTCCATCAAGTTACTCAGGTTGTGTGGGTGTTTAGAAAGAGAGTAAAGCTGCAAAACCCTCCTGGCAGTAAAAGCCGAAGTACCACAGCATTAATCACAGGAACAAAGCAAGTGAGAAGAGCTTCTCCCAGACTTGGATTACTTTATCTGCTTGTTGTTTTCCTCATATAAATGCTAAGCTTGCTGAGTGCCTTCATACATTCAGTTAATGGCTCAAGTAGTGTCTGACTCAACCCCCTCCACCTCCATTTTCACTCCACTCAAATCACAGTGATTGTAAAGGAGATGGAAAATGGTACAGATACGTGGTGAAACTGAGAAGTGATGCAGTGACCCAAGTGTGTGCTTTGGGTTTGTCTCAGCTTTTGTTTTCCTGTGGGAGTCACAGGCATGTCATGGTTTGTGTTTTGTAAACCAGAGGCGCTGGGGTTTTGGTCTGTGAGGAAACACATGAATGTGTTTGTGGGTAAATGGATGGATGAATTTAATCACTGAAAAAGTAGAATAGGCTCAGCAAACAGCTGGGTTGACACTCCTGTAGATCTTGGCTGCTGAAGAGCTGTCCCTTTGTTTAATCTTTTGGAGGTATGAAAGTGTTGAAATTGCAGTAAGGATTTTCAGTTTAATCTTTAACAGTATTAAATCTTAACCCCCCCCCCAAGTATCTTTCAATATGGTGCTATTAAGAGGAGATGTTTCAGTTATGCTACAGCACAGGATGCTTACTGGCACAGTGTGAGCTTCCCAGTCCCTCTTCAGAACCAGGTGGCCCCAAAGACACAGAAGGGTAGCTTCAGACCCACTATGCGTCAAACAGCCCCAATTCCCAGGGGATGGTGCTGCTCCTTCCCTCGGGCAGCCCCAGCCTGCTATAAACCCACAGCTGCTGGCAGGGGGCTAGAGGAGCCACCTCTGGCACCCTGCTTAGGAGGGATTCCTCTTACACGGGGCACAGAGCTCCAGTGGTCCTCCCCAGCTCCTTTAAAGTGACTTTGTTTATGAAAGATACTGTTACCACAGGAAATCAAATAATTCCTCCTTAAACGCTTAGGGCAGGTTTTATGCAAATGCATGTATAAAACCATGTATGCACACGTTTATATGAAAGGATATCTACGTGTCTCTGACATCTTATATAGAAATACTATTTGAAAATTGTAAATGTTAAACAAAGGGATCCTTGATATAAATGTTCCATAGCCAAAAGGAGCAGTTTACTTAAACAGGAATATTTATAGGCGTGAGAGCTTGGCCATCAAGTCCAAATACGAAGTAGTTGTGTTTTACAATCTTCGGTATTTAAATATGAAAGCTTATAGCTACCATTTGTAAAACGTATCTAAGGTTAGAATAGATCTTACTGTCTACCATAGGGATGGTCAGAATAGCTTCCCTGAGGAAGAGGCCTCATAAAAGTGTTTTGAGTTCCTCTATATTGTGAATTTTTGGTTTAGGAAAATCTCTGCCATAAGTCTGAAAGCCATCGCTTTCTGCTGTCCAGGAATGCAGCAGAGGACCATGGCTCAATGTGTGCATACAGAGTAAAGCTCCTGGTCACACAACTTCTGCTTTCTGCCCCACCTTAAACAACCCCAAGTTTGTAATGCCCGGGGGAGGTAACTTCATGGAAAACATGGCTTAACAGGAGCAAATTAAAAACCAATTTAACTGATGGCCACAAACAGAGCTTAGAGTCTGTCATGGCCACAAAGATTTTGTGTCAGGGTATAAAAGCCATTAATCAGTATGCAGAAAGTACTGCCTGCCCATAGAGATGCTAATTTTGTGGCACTTTGGAAACTCATGTTCTACGTTTACTGGCCACACTAGATGGAAGCTAACCCAGCCTCAGCTAGAGCTGGGCAATCAAAGGACTGCAAAATGACACATTTTCTTATCCCCATGCAGGCTAATTTTGAGATCTTGAGTTTCTTTCTGTAAGTTGCTTGTCAACCCCAGTGCAGACTGAGTATCATGAAGCACAGTTGTCCTAACGATGGGAAGTTGTATGTGTACAGCAGGGCTGCTGCCAGTTTGGCTGCAGAGAATAAAGAGCCCATCCTGCTCAAGTATTAGGGACTGACAAGGTAATCCAGCAGCCAGTTAAAGCAGTTGTGGTGGAGCGGAGCAGAGCCCGAGTGTTTCAATAGGTAGCGCTGGGGGCTGTTATTTTGTGTCCTGGGGATTCTGTCCTCCCGACTTGTTATTCAAATATCCGTATGCATAGTTTATACACCGCAAGCACATTTAGGTACTGCAGTAACTACGGGCGCTGTTAACAGTAGCCATCTGCAAGGTGAGGTGTTTCCCCTTCTTGCTCCACGTTAGGACCTAGCAGAGAAGCAGTTCTTAGAATGAAAAGCCGCTAACTAACACAGCCGGTTCTGCCGTTTGCGCCCGCCAACGCTCCGGGCCAGCGGCGCGGCTCCCGGCGGTGTTTCCACGGCACAGCCCCGCGCTCCCGGCGCCGCTCGCACTCACCCAGGGCCGCGTCGCAGATGAGATGCTGGGGGTGCGCGGGCGCGCAGCTGCAGGCCCCGGCCAGCAGCGCCGTGTGCGCGGGCAGCAGCAGCAGCAGCAGCGCGGGCAGCGGCCCCAGCGCGGCGGCTGCGCGGCTCATGACGCCTGGAGCGCGGCGGGTCCGGGGCCGCCCGGCAGCGAGCGGCGCAGCTCCGGCGGGCTCGGGAATGCCTGTGACGCTCGGTCCGAGCACACGCTGCTGTTCACTGACTTCTGCTTCCCTGACATAGGACCCTCTTATTTATGGCCCCGACACCAACTCCTAACCCCGCCTTCCTTTAAGGCAAAAGCACATCATTGGCGAAAGTTGCTGCACCGGAGGAGAGGTTACCTTCGGGAGCACTGCAGCGCTGCTGACACCGGTTAGGGGAGCTAGTCGCGATCGGATGCCTTCACAAAAACATCTTTGATCGGTCTCTAAAGCTGATTTTTCGATCTCAGCAGAAGAAAGAGTTTATCATTCTCCGGTAAATCTCCTTCCAGTTTGAATTCCAAGCCTCCGGCCGCCTCCTCGGCTTTGGTTTAGCCAACAAAGGCGGCCTTTTTCCAGCTCTGTTTTCGTTTACAGCCCCTGATCTTCCCCAGCACTTCTGTGCGTTTTCTTGAACTGCCATCCCTGTTCGCAGCGGGGACAGAACTTCATTCATGGGCAGGCACCGTTTCAATGCTCTGCTTGTGAACTCTGAACAATTGGTAGTTAACAAGGAAGTTTTAACTGCGTTAAAACTAAAGCTGCAGTAAAAGGCAGCTTTTTATTATTTCATAATAGATTTAATTTAAAATAACAGATTTAATTTAAAATAAGGAAAAATGTACTGACGGTGTATGGAACTGGATGAGATGAAGGTCCTTTCCAACCCAAACCATTCTGTGTTGGAGGCACATCTCTTTCTCTGCGTTCCTTATTAATTTAAGTGCTAATCACTCCAGATCTGTATCTGGGTTTTCTGACTCACGTTATACATGGGACACAGACACAAATACAAGAGTCTAGAATTCTTTTTCAGCTTCAGATCACTTGTTGCTGTAGCCGTCTGGATGTGTGGAACATGTATCACACATCCTCTGTCTGTAAAGAAGTTGTTTTGTGGGAGAGCAGCCTAAAGTTTGATTAGAGAGCACTAAAATACCGCTATAGCTTGCCATGCAGGACAGAGCTGCTTCAAGAATTGCATGTTTTGTCACTTCACAAATCCAGTTTAGGAACTGAAAATTCATTGACATCATTTGAACCATTTCAGTGCAGACACATCAAAACTCACTTTGTGAGGCTGGGATTCAGGTGTTCACCAAGTAGCTTGTCACCTTTCTATACATGGGGGCATGTTTCACAGCTGCAGATTGATTGTGGTTTTGAACAGTGCGAAGTCAGGTTTGCAACTGTTAGTGCTCTGATTCTTCTTTTTATGCCTCCCATCGCCTGCCGAGACACGCTCAGTCCATCAAAACAGGCACACAACTACCCAGAATTGCCAGAGTTGGGTCTCATTTCTGGGTTGTAGATCCACATTCAAATCTGAGCTGACCGTATCGTACACTGCGTCCTTGGATAGTTGAGTTCTATTTTTCCAGCCTGAAGTTCTGGCTTTAAATCATAGGGTTGGACCTAAATCCAGCACTAACACCTGAAAATGATTTAGGCCTGTTGCACCTCTGTTCTCACCGAGAGGAAACAACCTCTTTCAGGAAGCTTTTCATGTGAGTGAAAAGAAAACGGATGTGAGGCTGACCCCTTACACGGGAAACTCAAGGCATGGAACAAGACCAAATCCAAGCGGGTATTTCGATGGCCTCTGTGGTCAGTAGTTGTATGTTGTTGACTCTCAAGGCTGACTTAGGGCAGTAAGGACTAGGAAGTGATGAACAAATTGAGGGCCATTGGTTGATATCCAGGTGATATTCCATGGCTGCTGCTGTAGATGATCTAAACAGACCAAGTTGGTTACTGCAATAAAGAAACAATGCTGGGCAAAGTGTCTTCTCTAACACTGAGCTCACAGGCATACCTGTTCGTGGTTAACTAAGGCACGTTCTGCCTAAGGTTGTCTAGAACAGCACATCAAACTACTACACTCTGCATGTCCTGAAGGCTGTCTTGTACAAACTCATTGTACAATCAGATTAAGAATACTATGTTCCTAACTAAAACAGTTTTATGACAAGTTAAAAATTCACAACTACCTTTCAGAAATAGCTGAGAATTAAATAAATTCAACTGAAATGCCAAACCCAGATCTCATAATAATCATACAAAGGCCGTAAAACCACATTTTAATTATGATCTTACACAGTATTGCCTGCAGCTACCCTTGAAATAATCCAGTTGGGTTTTTAAGAGTCTTGCAAAGCATTCTGAGCATAGGTGGAGGATTTACAGCATGGTCACACTTCGAGAAGCAGTGGCCATAAGAAATGTCATCAATAAACAGGGTCCCCATAGGCGTGTGTACCCCCAGTCAGCATGGAAGGGGTGAGCTTTGGGACATGCCGCACACAACAGCACCTTTCAGTGGGTTCTGGATGTGGGTTCTAGAGAAGCTTGTGGCTACAAAGTTTCTCAACCCCAACACGAAGCAGCTGATCGCAACAGCAGAAAGGCAGACACATGCCACAGTCAGTCCCAGGGTACCTGGGCTTGCTCATTCAAAACCAGCCCTTAACACTGCCTGTTCTGCTTCCCATGCAAGTCCAGTAACTGAGCAGGGGTTTGGTAGGTGTCTCTCTCATTTCTTCATGACACAGCGATACAGTCTTATCGAAACATAAAAGGGCAACAGTTTTGAAAGCCTCAGCAGAATTCCTCTTCTCTGATACAGCTTCATTCTGAAACAGTAAGTTTTGCCAAATTACCATCTGAGTTTAGACAAAGACATATTTACATCATAGCATTTGAAAGGGATTTTGCTGAGCCTAAAACCTCTGTACTCAGGAACATGGTCTCACAAACACCAGCAAATGCGTTTTTAGTCCATTTCTCAGGGGAGACAAACATTGGTAGTTGTAGCTTCTACCACTAGCAGTGCAGTGTTGGAGTACCCATTGCTGCTGAACAGTATCAGTGAGCATCGTAGCTTGAGGATGCGTTGTCCTTTTTTATATTGTATCTGCTTAGGAGTTCTCATTGTGTTAGGGAAATAACTTCTACAGAGTTTAAAAGAGCCCCTAAGCTGTATTACTGTTAGAGCTTGTAAAACACAAAGATCATTCCCAACAGACATAGAAATATTCCTTGATGAACTTTTAAGCAGAATAAGCTTGTATTTTAAATAATAGTACAGAAAGTATTGCCAAGGTTTTATAAATGTAAGCAGACTGAACAAAACCCCAGTCTTTTTATTGTTTGTATATGCAGACCAGCAGTACAGGGCTTCTTTCACTCTGCTCTGTGTTGTGATGTCAGTTTTCCTTGCCATGATATCATAGCAAAATATGTCATAACACAAGTGAAGGATGAGGGGTAGCAGGATGAAATAGTGCCCACTCCCTGGTTACATCCTGATACAGCCTACGCTTGGTAATAAGAGCAAAGTTCATTTATCAAGGGATAGTCACTGATTCCTTCCATTCATTATTGGCACCATAGGAGGAACACATGGCACTTTCTCATTTCTGTCTAGCTATGTAAGTCTAGTGTTTAACAACTGATTCCTAGTAAAATGCAAGAAAATAGACGGGAATTGGGATAATCTGTAGTTGTTGATGCGCACAGCATCAAAGCAAGGCAGGACACCTGCCTACAGTCAAGTTTATGATCAGCTTCATCTCTTTTCCATAGGACTTCCAATTTTGTGCAGGACTTTTGGTTCTGGAGGAGCTTTCTGTCCTGTGGATTTTCATGATCCTTGTTAATATTTACTATGAAGCATTAGCATCTGTCAACAGCAGTCTGGTCATGAACTACCGTTTCTTTCTGTTCTAACACCCCCAGAGACTTGTAGTAGACACAGTCTCCTCTGTTAGATGCCATACCACAGAGCCCTGAAACACAGCTCCTCCTGAGCTCCAGAACAGACTCATACTGACTTCCTGACACTCTCATCTCTTCCCCATGAGTTACTGGGGGCAAAAGGTGAGGAATGAGGTGCATCACCCCCGGGGCTGACACGGGGGGAGGCAGCACTGCCACATCACTTGTGCTCTGTGCTACTTTCCCCTCCTTCCTCCCAGTGTCTGCCCTCTGCTCTCACGGGTCAGCCTTTGGCAGCCATGTGTCCACAGGACAACCCTGCAGCACCTGGGCTGGGCCGCTTCCAGCTCTCAAGCAGTTTGAACCTACACAGGGTCATTTGGCTGGGCTCCCTGCTCTGTACATGAGCTTCTGGCAGCCTACAGAATATGGTCCTTTATCTATATCAGTCTTATTTCTGTCCATTGTGGCAAATGAATCTTGTTTTAGAACGATAGGCAGGATTCGCCACAGTAATAGTTTATCTGGTGCTTTCGTGATGCTTTGCTGGAGTTCTCAGTGCTGCCCCCGATACTGTCACGGTACGCATCCTGTAAAAACCCCTGTACAATCAAGTAGAAAACTCAAAATTAGGGTAGTGTTTCACCAAGGAAATGAGCTTTCATGGATCTGGAATTTCAGCGCCTCCATATATGCTGCAGCCTGCTTCGAAAGGGAGGGTATTTATAGCTGTCACTTCCAAATACTGCAGTAAAACAACGCCATACAGTTTATAGTCACAGCAATTTGGGTGATTGTTTCTCTAAGGTTGCAAAATGCTGCTTGATTTTAGAGGCAGAAGTTTGCTGGAACAGTTGGTAGAATGACAGGAATTGACATGCTGGACTCAAAATAGAATTTGTCTTGGGGAAGACTTAGTTGTCTCCAGAATTTCTATGAGAGATCTGTGCGAACTGCTCTTTCTGATTCACTGCCATTAAACCTCGTGTGTTTCTTCCTAATGTTTCTGGTTTCTTGCTGTACAGGTATTGAAAAGAGAAGATTTTTCTCCCATCAGATTGCCTCTGTGTTGAATTAGGTAAAACCGGTTGTGGGGACAGAGGTGTTTTAGGTTGATTTCCCGGTTCAGATGTACTGATAGTGTCCTTACACACTAAGATCACGTCAAAACTTGTACTGATGTCAGTGACTACCAAGGAAACTGGTGCCTTAGACCCAGCCCTACGTGGTGAGGCTGCTGGCAGCTGGAGGCCTGTGCGGTGCTGGGGCTGCTTGGAATACCCAGTGTCGAATCAACTCCCATTCCATGTGGTGGGAATTGGTGTGGCCCAGCATTTCCCTGCCTCTGCAGGACACTTACTTCGTTTATAAGCCATTTTAACCCTCTATTTGAATAAAGAAGTCACAGTTGAAGTACCTTTGCCTCTTCTCGGTTCCCCAGCCCACTAGTCCGATTCAGGCATAAGACGGTTTGCGTTAAAATTCATTTAAAGCTTTGCTCTTTTCATCCACCTGAGCTTCTAGGTTTCTTTAATGCCCCCATTTCTAAAAGGATAAGACAATGCCTGTCAGCTTCTCCTGTGGCTCCCCACTTGCGTGAAGCAGCTGTAAAACGTACTCCATACAGATAGGATTTTACACCTGCTTTCTTCAGCCAAGGTGCAAGGCAGTGGAAAACCTGGCTCAATGTTTCTGTGTTGCTCTTGGTGTTTGCTGGGAACAGCAGCACTTCCAGTGTGGAGCTGCTGCTTTCCTGCAGGGCCACCCCTGCCAGTGCCGAGAGCTGCTGGTGGCTGAGCCCCGGCTGTCCTGGCACGGTGCTTTGTGAAGACCAAAGAGACCAGAGCAAGGACATCTTCTGCTGCTTGTTTATTGATTTAGGACTCTTCCTGCCTGTTTCTGGGAAGGCAAAACTGAATAAAAGGCCACCTAAACTATTTCACTTTTAATTTCCGTTCTCCAAAATTAGATTGAGTCGGATGCATATTCCACAAATAAATTACATGGAGCTAGAGTGGTTAAATGAACTTTGCCTGGGGATTATTGGAAAGATAAATATTTAAACACTGCGCTTGAGGTAAGTCATGTTTATGCAACATCTGGGGGGTTTGGTGCTACTTTTTATTCCTACATCTTGTTTCCCATTGTGGCTTTCGACTCAGCTCAACCACGAGGACATTAAAGGCAGGGTAAACACCGCCTTCCAGAAACTGGGCTTTCTCTATGGCTGCCTGCAGAGGGCTCGGGTTTTTTCTGAGCAGATGCTCTGTCTCCTTTTACTTTTGCGTACAGCTTGAATTCTATCTCACGTCTTAGTTTGGTTAGAAGAATTCAGAGTAAATTCCAAAGGATTCAAATGGTAGCTCTTGGGAATAAACCAGCTTCTATTGTGTAACTAAGCATTGCGCAAAAATCTTCTATTGCCAAACTCCTAAACCTTGGAGCACTTTAGGGTATGAAGCTTAAATTTTAAGGCTTTATTTGAAACTAATAGACTGAAGGAATTGCAGGATGACACTCAAATAAACCAGACTTAAACTCCAGGAAACTACTGAGATAGGAAAGGATTGCTGTGATTTCCATGACATATGGAGAAGTGCAAGCAATAATACAGATGGAGACTGTGCTGGTCACCTGTACAGTCATTCACTGCTGAAGTCCATAACCTTCACTTCAGATGACAGAAGATGGTAGCAGTGCCTGTAGGTGTTGTGTATATCAAACCAGAATGCTTCTTTCTACAGTAAAAAGCATGATAAGCAGATTAACGAAATCTCTAGGTGGTCAGATTGAAGATTAATGCAATAAATCAATCCTTATCTCTGTAAGCTCATAGTACAAAGAATCTTCAATTTAAGACATTGATGCAAAGTGTTAAGCAGCAATAATAATTGTCCTTGTTGTGACATCACTAACAGAATCACACATTAACTGGCTGCTTAGATTTTCATGCTCATCTAATTAGGAAAACTGCTTTTAATTGTAAGCCAGCTTTGTTGTTACCACGTAACTTCTACGCATGAAATTTATACCCAGAAATTAAGCAACTGTATTGTCTATAATGGTCAGAATTTAGCAAATGGCATTTCATTTTCAAACTTGAACTTGGGTAAGAGTAAACAGGCTTCGTAGCTCAGGCTAATTCAAAAGGAAGTATTCTTGGTGACTAGTCACAGTCTGTGTGGGCAGTGCTGCCATCCTGCAGTGCCAGTGACCAGCGGGTTCCCTGGGCATGTATGAACAGGACAGGGGGAGGTTTGGCCATGGTACCTAACGGGACTGAGTGTCTGTGTTCTGTCATTGACAAGTTGATCTCTCATCAGACAATTCCTTCAAAATTGACTGTGCCAAAACCGTGTCACATCCTGCAACTGACTGAGGCTCCCTTCAGGAAAATATAAAACCAGGGGGTAGGATTTCTGCCCAAGAGCCTTGGGTTTGGCTGGAGTTTAGTAAAGAATAAACTGATGGGGCAGGAGTATGTTTATAAGAAAGGGATGTCAAACCTCGGATCTACACACATCCTCGAGTGAGCCTACGCTCACCAGGCTAATGGTGCTGCCAGCTGCCTCTAGTTGCAATGTGTGGTTTGTTTCTTTGTAAGACACAAGTAGAGTTTATTTTGTCAGGTTCACTGGGAGGACATGGCTCTTGTTAATATGTTCAAGTAAGAGGAGGTTTTCGCATGCTGCTGCTGCTACAGGGGAGCTGCAAGCACAGGGCACACATTTCTGTTTGAAGGAAAGCAGTGAATTCAGGAAGGAGGGAGGTATTAAGTACTTCTCATGAGGAAGTACTATGGCAGACTACTGATTTTGCTTTGTCTTTTTCATTGAAGTGCGCTGAAAATACAGGTAGCAGCATAGTGTAAAAATAGGGCACTTCTCCGTGAGCGTAGCATCTGTCAGATGGTTGCTCATGAGCTTATTCTGTTCTTTAGCTGCACAGAGACCAGTGTTGTAGCATCTGTTCCAACACCTTCCTGTCCTGGGTTCAGCGGGAGCAGTCACTTTTCTCCTTCTTAGTAGCTGGTGCAGTGCTGTGTTTTTGACTTTAGCCTGAGAACAACGCTGATAACACCGATGGTTTTAGTCATTGCTCAGTAATGCTTACTCCGATCAAGGACTTTTCAGTCTCATGCTCTGCCAGGGAGGAGGGGAAGCCGGGAGGAAGCAGAGACAGGACACCTGACCCAAACTGACCAAAAAGGTATTCTATACCACAGCACGTCATGCCCAGTATAAAAACTGGGGGCAGTTGCCCAGGAGGCACAGATTGCTGCTTGAGTTGGGCTGGGTATCGGTCGGCGGGTGGTGAGCGACTGTATTCTCTTCCCTTGTTACTTCCCTTATCATTATTATTACTGGTGGCAGCAGCAGTGGTTTGTGTTATACCTCAGTTACTGGACTGCTCTTATCTCAACCCATGGGAGTTACATTCTTTCCATTCTCCTACCCATCCCTCCAGGAGCTGGGGAAAAGAAGAGGGGAGTGAGCAAGGGGCTGTGTGGTTCTGAGTTAATGGCTGGGCTCAAACCACAACACTTCCTTTCCACAGAGCACTTTTTGTACTGTTCCTTGGTTTGGGTTGTTGGTCAATTGGTTTGTTTGTTTAACACGTCACAGCCAACTGTGTGTAGTTGGTTCTTCCACACAGCCTTTGCAGCAGGGCCATGGTGACCCCGGCACAGCAAGCACCCCAGGCTTGGGAACGCTGGCATGCCATGTACTGTTATATCCCCATGGATATACCCTGGTGTTTTGAGTGGTGCTCATGAGTACTTTAACAAACACTTAACATTTGGATAACAAATTAAGTCTTCCAGAAGAATAAGGATTCCTTCCTTTTCTCAACAAGAAGTCCTCTAGCAGCTTTTGAGGCAGGAGGAAGGGAGTAGCTGTATGTTTTACCTTTGACTGGTTTTTCTCAGGTTTTGGCTGGCAGGGCATGCTTAGTTTTGGATCTGAAAGCTGTCCTGAACGCAGCCAGGTTGGCTGGTTACTGCTGTGCATCTCCAGATCAGAGGTCAGGAGCTTTCAAAGCTTTTTGTGTTCCTGAAGTCTTCTGGAGCCCATGTTTTCAATGTCTATCTAATGTGCCAGGAGCTGTTCTCACTGCACTCACATCACTTGATAAGTGTCTTTTTTAACCATTTTAATTTGGCAGTTTTGACCAATGATTGTTGCAGTGTTTTCTGAAATCGATTGACATTTCTGCATTTCACTGTTCATTCAGTGTAATTATTACTATGTGGGGTGAGACCAGAAGATAGGTCAGCCCTAAACCTGTTAGGAAAACAACATATACAACATATTGGAAACTTCTTGACGTTTCAGAAGAGCAGTACAGTGTTGTTTTGCAGATTTCGTGCATTTAAAATGGGTTCTGACCAGTAACTAATAAATCTTTGAACATAATTCGTGTTTGAATCCAACTTGCAAATCATCCTAGCGTCACAGAAAGGGAATGTTGGATGTAATAACTTATGTCGACAGAAGAGTGAAAATCCAAAGCATTTAAAACCTTAACAGGGATGATTTAATAACTTACTGCTTCCAACACCAGCAGTTTCAAATAGCTTCGTGGTGTCACACTAGCCAACCCGACAGATTACACGACCTGATTCTGAGACTTGATGACATGAGAAACATGCTGCTGTGATGCACACTTGTCTTAACTCAGCAACTTCCGGATATTGGGTCAAATTTCTGCCTGGGTTCAGTAATTCCATCAGTGTAAATCCTGTTTGAGATAGTTCTTTGCCTGTTTGTAAATCTAAATAGTTTTGTTGCAGCTATAATGATTTGCTAGTTGCCTATCAATAGTGGGGGAAACAAAAAGAGCAAGTGGGAAATTGGAGAACTAAGGTTTGTCGTGAGTTCCTTCTGTACTCTCTTTGCTCTGATGAAACTAACGTGAATGGACGTGGTGAAGAATGAATGGTGATCTGACCCAGTGAGGGGTGCAGAGGCCTGCTGGCTGTATTCTTACCAGAGATTTAAAAGAAAGACTATTACATTTGCTGCTACAAGTGCTTTGAACGTACAAGTCTTGTGCCTTGGTCTCCAGTCTGCCTGTGGAGGTGATGGAGTCCAGAGCTCGTGGGATTTAGAAGCTGTACCTGAGAAGCTCGAGTTTGAGCCTGTTTGTCAGCTCTGTGGTCCCATTGCAAGTACATGGCTGAAAAATGAAATCCACTCATTTTAGAAAAGCCACTCCTGTGAGGACCACGATTAATTTCCAATATGTCCACCCAGAAAACCGTGTTAGGCCTGTTACAGAGTCACTGACACTCAGCACCATTACAGGAACTATTTTCAGCTGTACTGCCTTGAAAATAATGAAATAACTGGGAGGGATGTAAAATAAACTGATAGTGAAGAGCTAATAAGCATCACACAGGTACACAAGCAGCTCTTGAATGGAAAGTACTAATATGAAGTTCTCTGGACAGGGAAAAGTTAGACATGTTATTAAAGACAGGAAGATTTTTCAGACAGAATATTACAGTCACATTTTAAGGCCATAGCTACTGTTGGATTTCCATGACAGAATTAATCACTTCTAATATTTAATCCCTCATTGTCCTCTGTCCTCAAACCCTCCGCAGTGCAGTTCCTCAGGACAGGGTTGGAGTGCTGACTCTTGGGAAGTGCCCGGTCTGCCAGAGGTTGAAAGCGTTACTGCTGTACTCATTCAGATCACATCAGTCATGAGTGAACACCAGCTTGAAGGTGCCCTGTGCTCACAACCAGATTTGCCTGGACATTGAGCTGGTAAATTTAATTCACACTCTTAGTGACAGAAACTGTTAGGACATTTCATTTTAGTAAAGCAGCTGCATGCGAAGTATGTCTCTGTTTGAAAGTTAGGGATTGACTTCTGTGACCCGGGTTTTAAAAGGATTTTGCTTCAGAAGATTTTTTCCTAGTGCCTTTTATCTGCAAACTATAGTCTACTCTTTGCTCTCCTGGGGAACACCTTCAAGTTTACAGATCAAAGTAGTACCTACTAGTAGTAGTACCTAACCCAGTCGGGGAAGTAAGCTGCGCAACTTAGAATAAGTTAAGGTTCCACTGAAACGAGACTTTACAATGTATTTAAAAGAACAATATAAGAAGTTAAACCCACAGAAATGAAAGCGTCAACTGAATCTCTGTCTTTAATCTTTAGGAGCTGATGAAACATTCTCATCAGTCACTCAGTGGCGTTATTTTGGTTAATGATCTCATATTAGCAAATACTAGTGATGTATCTCAACTGGTTTGTATATATGTTCCTACAACGAGCCACGACAGTTTTTCCAGTTGCTGCTAATAGTTACTACCAATCTGATCATACTCACATGTAACTATAGAAAATTGTATCGCATGCTTGACATGTGTTCTGCTTTCTAACTAATAATGATCGTTTGTTGCGTTGTTATTTAAGTTATAACAGAGATCCTGTTTATCTTTTTTGTTGCTGTTGTTAATACTCAGATATATTTCATGTCTGTTATATATATGTGCAAGGGGTCACGCGGTGCAGTCCATTTCCATCTCTGCCAGTTTTTAACTGTCGCAGTGGAAGTTATACTTCCCTGAAGTTAAGAAAACCTTTGAAAAATCAGCAGTATTTTGTAGTAAAACAGCTTTTCCCCCTCAACAATGCATTTCCAAGAAAACATGCAATGAGTCCTATTAATATCAGCAGTAAATGGAGTGGATCCGTTGGTTCCTGCTAGATCTTCGTTCCGGGTATCTCTCTGCCAAGTAATTATAATGTAAATTAAAAGGAGACCCATGGGGCTGGGAAGTTTTCGCTGATACCATCACAGCTGCATCGTACATAATGTTTACCCAGATGTAGGCAATGTCTTGAGGCTGCCTGTTCTGTTAAGCCAGAAATTCCTGTCAATGGGCATCCCTGTCTGTTCTGGGATGTGGTATCCACATGAAATCTGCGTATGGGACTCCAGGGCAAAATGGACTGTTGCCTCAGATGATGTCAGTGCATTTTTTGGGGGGAGAAAGCAGAGTTTTTGGTTTGAGTTTTCTTTTTCTAATTTGAGTTAGTGTTCCTGTGGCACATAGAGGATTCCATGGCTTTGGAATCATGGGAAGATATGTGGTCCTCTTAATTACAGGAGTGCCATTAGTATTGCAGTAGTTAGAGGTCTGCCAGCATTTCCATTACAAACTCGGTTCAGTGGTTTATAGCTCAATCATAAAAATGTGGTGCTGCCCCTCTGAAGGTTGAGTCAGGCATCATTTGTTCCTCCTTCTCCCCCAAAACCTTTGGAGAAAAGGTGTCTAGTTTTAAAACCTGAAAGCAATAAATAAGTGACTTAGATGGTGACTGTGCAGGGCTTTGCATGCCTGCTGTCTAGCAGGAACTTCATTCTTAAATTGCTGTAGAGATGACCTTTACTGTATAATGCTTTTGGATGTGCTGGAGCAAGTTGAGAGGAGGCCATGAGGATGATCGGGGGGCTGGAATTCCTCCCATATGCAGACAGGCTGAGAAAGTTGGGGCTGTTCAGCCTGGAGAAGAGAAGGCTGCGTGGAGGCCTCATAGCAGCCTTCCAGTATCTGAAGGGGGCCTATAGGGATACTGGGGAGGGACTCTTCATTAGGGACTGTAGTGAGAGGACAAGGGGTAACAGGTTCAAACTTAAACAGGGGAAGTTCAGGTTAGATATAAGGAAGAAATTCTTTACTGTGAGGGTGGTGAGGCACTGGAATGGGGTGCCCAGGGAAGTTGTGAATGCTCCGTCCCTGGCAATGTTCAAGGCCAGGTTGGACAGAGCCTTGAGCAACGTGGTCTAGTGTGAGGTGTCCCTGCCCATGGCAGGGGGGTTGGAGCTCAATGATCTTATTGAGGTCCTTTCCAACCTTGACAGTTCTATGATTCTATGATTCTATGTGTGTTTGGCTATTTTGAAACTCATCAATTGTTTTCATGCCTACGTGCCTTGAATTGGTGAGACTGAAACAGCTCTGTGAGCAGCAGTTAAATGTATTTTAGATTTAAAGACCAAAGCTTAATGTGATTCCTAGATGAGAGTTGAATAAAAGACTTGCAGTTTTCTTAGTCATGGATTCCTACAGCGTTAGTCTAAGTGCCCGGATTTTCTGCACAAGCTATGAGTTACTTGATGCAGGCAGGGAAATGTGGCAGCCAGAGTTTTGCATGAAATGGAAAGCACTAAGAGACAGGTTTCAGAATGATCTGCTCTCCTGGGATGGTAATCCTCGACTTCAAACCTTGAGGATGCCCTGTCCGAAGATATATGACATCCTCACTTAACTAATGTACAAAACTAACTGGGGTTACAAACATGACATTTCCTGTAGGAAATGTTTTGTGACTGCAAGTCTTTAAATCAAATGTAGTTTTCTCCTGAGAAGACATACTAGCGCTAGCTCTAGCTTTGATGCAGAAATCAGTGACAAGCCTCCATGGCCTGTGTTGCATAGCTGACAGCTGTAGTTTCACGCTTGTTAAACTCTGGTACATTGAAAGGGTAGATCCAAAGATTCCTCCTTTTTCAGATCAGGCAGACCAGAAACTGATGTTCTGTCAAAGCAAAAAGAAGTGACATAGGTGTGCTCTGTGGATGTCCTTTATGTGTTTTAAAACCAGTCAGAACAACCTATACTGCGTTTTGGGAAGGTCAGAGAGAGCCCTTTACAAAGAAAAGAAAGAGATCTGTGTATTGTATGGGGGATCTGATGGTAAGTGGTGTAGAATACGGACCTGGCCATGGGTGCCCACTTGTTCTTGTGCAGGTTTGCCTTCAGTTGCAGCAGTTTTGAAGCAGCAATCCTTAAATCATTCTGGAAATACACATTTAAAGTATAGTAAAAGCGCATGCCAATTTGAATTAGCTTTATAACCCTGCAAGTAGGTTTGGATGTTACCACAAGCCGAGTGACGTTCCTATGCGTTGTGTCTTGATCTTACTGTCAGTCTTTGGAATCCCAGGATGTTTTCCACGTGGATAGGTGTTTGTGCATGTGAGTTGCTGTGCAATGTTGTGCCGAGCAGTGACGTGAGCGTGAACACCAGTTAGCCTCTTGCCAATCCTTTGGAAAGTCATTTTTTCATTAGGTCTCTGAGAATTTTTAGTTTCTTTTCTCAAGCATCAACTTTGCATTTGATTGCGTTTACTGTGTTAAAGTTTGGTACTAAATGAAGGTTTCAGACCCTGTAACACCTCCTGTGCTGCTGCTGCTGCCCAGTGTAAGTACGTGTTGAGGGCAGTCAGGCCTTTATTTCTAGTTACAATCCTTTTCTGCGCAGTATTTGTATTTATGCTTTGGTGGGAGAGACCTTGATTGGGAGATCTAAAACTGCTTCAAATGAGTGATGGAAGTAAAACTGGATATTCACGGAGCTTTCTGAGAGACAGAACCATATTCATATGTCTTTGTATATTTCATTTACTAATCAATGGCTTAATTACTACTTGCATTCCGTGCAGAAGCTGGAGCCTTCCCTACAGAACTTGGATATTCTGTAACAGAAGCTAGGATCTGCCTTAAGAGAAAGGGGGTTTGGTGAATGAGACATCATTACTTTTCATAAGTGGTCACAAAAAGAATTTGCAGCCTTGCTAAATAATAGAAATCAAAGGGAAAAGTAAAGAAGGTGATTACTTTGTCATCATTAATCATCATAACCATGGACAGTGTGAGTTTAGGGGTCAGAAAACACTGTAGCAAACCATAAAATAGAAAATGTCAGAAATTCAGTTCAAAAAGTGAAGTCAAAAAGAAAGACATGCAAGAAAGTTCAGATGCTCATACACCAGCTGGATGTACTGGGAATAAAACGACCCTCTGAAAACACATGCAGTAACTCATCAGTGCACACACATGGAGCTGAGTAGCAGTTAAGTAACCCCATGGCAAGAACAGCTTTGGCTGTATTATGGTCATGCTTGAATAATGTTCATAAATGATGTAGTTTAATCATTTAACTCCTGCTTGCTGTCTCTAATATCTCTAATACGTCTTTCTTGTTTTCCCCCTTAGCTAACAATGCCAACATTTCCTGTTGTTGTGAAGATTGGACATGCTCATTCAGGCATGGGAAAGGTGCAGATGCTACTTATTGCATGTTAGGAGGCTGGGTGTTTGTCTAAAATAACACGCATGTTCTGTCGCTTCCTGGGTAGTTTAACTTTTCATTGTCCACATTCTGTCTCGGATCCCTACCCCTGCAAATCCCTGCTTGTACGTTAGTCGAGAAGGCATCTCTCTTTAGGAAAATATTAAACCTCATAATACGTCGCTTTGAAGCCTTTTCAGTTTACGCGTTGTCCTGTCTAGGGCGTTCTGTGAAACATGCTGAGATGCCTTCTCAAAGCAGAGCCTTACTGATGAATATAGTTGACTGAAATGAAACTATGTCAGAGTCAAGGTCTGTTTGCACAGTCCAACTTACTGGACTTGGGAATATAGAAAGGTTTTGCCTTGGTTCTTTATTAGTTTCAGTTTGATACTGAGCTTTTATTCATTTCCTATCTTAATGTGTTCTCTGTGATTGTTTCATACCACTGTATAACTGCTGCTTTCTTTCTCCAAAGTAATTGCATTTCAGCGGTGAGTACAGCTGTTTTGATATCACTTATCTCACAATGCTGGTTCAGTGGGAAATGATTTAAACCTGGCTGTCGTTGATAGAGGTGAAAATTTCTAGTCATTATGGATTAACCACTTTCTGTCACTGAAAACACTTCAGTGGTTTTTAAACCAAATCATCAGAGAATAGTTACATTTATCATCTTGAATCTCCAAAAGCTCCATGGACATAATATTTGCCACTAGTAACACAAATGGAAATCTGATTAAACTGTATTTTATTCAGTAATTATGCAGTTGTACTGTATATTATGTTCTTTTGCCTATGACTGTTTTGATTTATTTCACCCTTGGTAAGTCAGTGGAAATCCATCAGAATTAAGAGCAGGATTAACCACTGATTCCTGAAACTGCAGTTTCTGTTGGTTGCATATGTGAAGTATTAGAATGTTTGTATTGTACTTTCAATATTCACCTCTCATTTACGTAAAAGGGGAATAATGCACAGAAACGTTCAGCACATCAAACATCTAGAAATAGATATTTTTAGCTATAAAAGGTTTTGAATCCTGAAAGATTAAATGCTGTTCTTTTGTAGTACAGTGCTTACTTTGGAGTCCAAACAGAGGTTGTCCTCCTGACAGGCATTGCAAGGAGCAGAGGTTCCACTGGTTATAATTAGACTCACACATGCTATTAAGTTTTCAGAAACCAGGTTGAAACCAGGCATTGTGTCTGGTTTTGTGGCTCTCAACCGGCAAATTACCCTGTCTTGTTCTCCAACTGAGAGTTGAGAGCAAATACTTAAGCCTTATGACTTCCTTTAGCTTCACCAGACTCCATTTAACATCCATCTGTAAGCTGAGGCACACTGACCCGCAAGTTCCCTTTTAAGTACCAGGTGACAGTGGAAGCAAACAAGATGCTGGGCTTGCAAAGACCTCCAAACTCTCCTAATATTAGATAACATGAGAAATCCTAATCCCTGCCTCCTTTCCTCACCAGTCTGAACTGTACTTGGAGTCAGCATGTTGGACATCCTATTTTCCTCTCCCATTTGCTACTAGCCCTAAGGCTTCTCTTCTCCTCATTTCAGCCTGCTTCCTTTAAGTCAACTGGAGAGATGTGCCCTCCCTGTCCAAAAGTGGTCCCTCTGTCCTCTACAGTCTCCTCCTCCCTCTCCCCCTAAATCAGTATTCCCCTCCATTTTTCCACCTCCCTCTTATGTCAAGATGTTGATGGATTTAATACCATTCACCACAGTGTTCCACGACCAGGAAATCCTACTCCTAAAAGCCTGACTCCTTGCAGAGAAGTGAGGAAAAATGGGAAAACCTGGTCCTACTCCCTTGAGCCAACCCTCAGTGCTCCATGCGAACGTTCGCCCCTTAGGACCCTCCATCTCCTCCCTCCTGGGAGATAGGTGGTGTGACAGTTCATGGTGGGCTCTGTGTACGTTCAGTTACATCAGTGATTTACAGAATGACCAAGAGTTGAGTATAAATCAGTGTGGCAGATTAGCACACCTTGAAAACCTTGAAAGCCTCCAGATCTCAGATCAACAACCACCACTTAACAAAAATGGAAAGCAGCATGAAATTCCACTGTCTACAGATTGCTTCCTACAGATGATGGGTAACATTTTGGGTAAAAAGTAGATACTTCAATGCAGGAATGTTACAGAATCTAGAAATCAGATGGAATAGCCAATACTTTTTCATAAACTGATGCTGTCAAAAGCCATACTTCTTATGAATGCCATTTGCAACTGAATTCTACATTTTATTCCTAATTACTCTTTTTTCTTTTGTATATGTTGTTTACTTGTGGTATGATGACTGCAGATCAAGGTAGAAAACCACTACGATTTTCAGGACATAGCCAGCGTGGTAGCACTTACTCAGACCTACGCCACTACTGAACCCTTCATAGACTCCAAATATGACATCAGGATCCAAAAGATAGGCAGTAACTACAAAGCATACATGTGAGCCAATACCTTATGTTCTTTCATCCTTTTGTTTCCAATTTGATAAGCACCAATAAGATTAAGCCTGTTGGATGAGTCTCTGAGCTGATGTGCCTCTCTGGACAGACAGTGGTTTAGACTTTCCCGATTTATCAAGGCTTTCTTTGAGTTGGTTGTGGCTGGGCGGAGGAGAATAAGGCACCAGGTGAGCCTGCCAGAGGGGTTTTCCTGCTAACCTTGGCTTCTTTTTTCCTTTACTGAAAGGAGCGTTTGGAAGGGGATTTGTTTTTATAGAGGACTTGTTAAACCAGATTCCTTTGTATCTTTTCAACAACTTAGGGTGAGATTTCTCTAAGGACATAGGTAGCATTCATTCACACAAACCTCAATCATAGCACTCTAAGGCAACAAAGTACTCTCCTTTTAACATGACACATGTAGGAAGAATTCTAATCTCACAGTGACCTTCACATATATGGATGAAAATCTCTTCTAACTCTAGAATCCAGGTGTTTCTTTAAGGATCCTGACGATACAACAGTCTACAAAGGTGTTTCAGTTTCACAGACAACATTAAACTACAGGAGCAAAGCAGGTTATCGTACAGTAACTGAGCTATGGTAACTGTATTTATGCATATTTTCAGTCAGTTTCAATTGTCAAGCAATGTAATCTGACATACACTCATTTCATTCCTGCTTTATAGACAAGTAGATCAATAGATCATCTCATGTCTTCGCTCCCTCATGCTTACACTTCTGAGGCACAAAAAATAGAACAAAACATGGATAAAAATACACACATGCATTGACATGTGCACACCACACATGCAAAGATATTTCTCCAGGAACTCCTGTAACATCGAAGGGATCAGAGATTCTTTATATGTTGATGTTCGTAAGGTACAGTCAAGTTCTTACCAGTAAAAACAGCTGAACTCCAATCAAACCCATAAACCCAAAGAGAAGCAAAAGTTCGAGCTGTGTTAAAGAAAATGGGTAAAATGCTTTATAATATGCAGGACAGGGTTAGCATTAAGTGTCAAGTGATTCAGGAACAGCCAACAGCTCTGTGAGAAAGTAAAACCTGCACAGGGTTGAGAGAAGGAGCAGAATACTTCACCTTAGGTTGATATTGGAAGGCCACATGCTCTTAACTTCTCCCCTAAGACATGGCTGTCGCAAGAGCCAAACTGCATGAATCACTGTGGGCCTCTCCTGGCATATGACTTTAAGGGGTATTTGGGTAAGAATACCAAAGGTGAGGCCTTTCAGGAACAGCTCTCCAGTCCATCTGCCTCTCTCTGTGCACCTGAGGGGCCGTATCAAAGCACAACACAGCACTGCTGGAAATGCCATTCCTGTAGGTCAGGATTCTCCAGCAGTACGGACACTCAATCCTTCTGCTTTATTCTGAACCCAGAACTACCCACATTTTGCAAAAGAAGTGTGCTGGAAATCTGAGTTGTACACAGTGACAAAGCATAGGACTCAAAAAGCTTGTGAGGATCAAGAGGTTGCTGGAATCCTCTGTTGGTGACTTTCAGTGTTCTGACAGAAACTCTGACTCAAGCTCCCTATGGAATTTTAGGTGTGTTGGGCATACCCCGCCTCTCCCTATAGGCAATACGGCCTCTAGGCCCTGGCTTCTCCAGGGAAGTTAGTTCCAATGCTGCTTGTTTAGCTTACATTGGTGCTCCAGACTGTTAACTTTTCCTGGCTTTAGCCCCATGTCCAGGGAGATCCATCCTGTGTTTTTTGACAGCACCATACTCTTACACCCCAAGGTCACCTTTCTCCTCTCTGTCCAAACCATTGCTTGATCCAGTCCCACCACTCTTCCTGACCACTTTGTGTCTTTTAATCCTTTCTCCTTATGCCTCACCTTTTTTGTTGCCATGGGTTCTCCCTTGGCCCTTTTATTCTACTCCGTGCTATTCAGCATCCTCTCCTTCCAGTCAGCAGTCAGCCTCCTTCTGCTGTCTCAGACCTTTTCATACTGCTTCTGCCTCTCCAAGACTCAGCTAGCACTTTTCCCTCTTGTTGGAGCTTTGACAGGCAGATTTCTCATGCTGTGCTACTCCTCCTCTGTTGTTCATCATACACAGAGTTGATTTGTCTGTCTTACAGCTCCCGAGTGGCAGAGTCTTAGGGCTAAGGCCCAACTCTTAATGGTTATGACAAACCACCAGACACCAGCACTCAGATGCAATGTTAGTAACTTGATGGTTCATCCCCTACGGTACAAATTGGACCCTGCATTTCATAGGAGAGAGCCTTACATCTTTTTCTTTGACTGGAAATTTAAATGCTGTTCAGTGTCTGGAGTAATTTGGGAAGAGTCAGCCAATGGTAAATTTATCATTTTCAAACATAAATGTTTCTTCGCAGAAGAAGCAGTTGGCCTAAGGGACAGCAAAAATAAGCTGAAATGACAGTCTGCTCCTCCTACCTTGTATTTATTTTTAAGTTTCTGCTCAGAAACTACGGGTTCATCCAAATGCTAAAAGCCTAGCAGGCATTTGTTCTCCAGGTTCTTTCATCCAGTTAAATCACACCAAAAAATGCAGTACCAGTCCAGCGCTACAAAGCATCGTGAAGAGATTTACCAAATGTCTACAAAATTCTTCATATGCATACCCATACATTATGTCAGTAGAATATGGGTTTACAGCTGGTTCTCATTTTGTTCTGTGACACAGGAACAGAGTACTTAGAGAGCCACCACAAAAAATAGCAGTGAAACATTTGGGTTTGTAGTTTGAAGAGAGTTATTAAGAGCCTCAGTTTTATAATGCTGTGGGAAATTGTGGTATAAGTGGATCCATGACTCACAAAACACTGGTGCTTATCATCTGTCAGTAGAGATTATAGCCCAAATGCAGCATTGAATCCCTCTAAATACCACAGCTCCTCAAAACGCTGTGTGACGCATATTTAACTGCACTTGGTACCATTACAGAATTCATCTGACTTCAAGGAAATAGAGTTAAAAGGGTCACACACAATGAAGAAAAACAGCAGTACAAAACCACTGCATCCAGATCTTCTCTCCAAAAGCAATACTGCAAATCCATAACTTACTCTACTTTGATCAGAAGGTCAGTAAAACAAAAGTAGAGCGAATCTACACCAAAGAGCAGCAGCGCTATAGAATCACACCTTAAGCAGGCCACCTACCAAAGAGCTGCAGGTAGACATTTCTATGTGTTTTTCTGATGACAAGTCCCTGCCCCAACAGTTTGAGTTTTAAATGGTACTGAAGAAGGCAGAAAGGTGTTGGAGAAGGGGAAGCACAAGTTCCTATGAATTGTTTATACTAATCATGCTTCCTTTTCCCCCAGTTTTAAAACAGTTCGTTCTTCTTTGTAAAGACCTAATTGAGTGAAAATATGTGAAGTGTAAAGCACTCCAAAGTGTTAGGGTTTGTTTGGTATATTATTCAGCATTTAGTAAAAAAGGAGAAAATGACAGTGTGAAAGACCCTTAGCAATTATCAGAATAGGAGTGAAGGAGGGAGGGAAATCTCCATATTTCAGTAGAGGAAACCATATATGAATTACAGAAACGATACCTAAGGTTTCAGGTGCCAGCTGGTCTGGTTGGGTGCTTTTTGTATCACTTAACCATGGTCTAATAGAACCCCTGTTGTTCCCTGGCGTTCTTCTGTGTCCAGCCCACAAGCTGTTGAGATTGCACCAGTCAGGTCTGTGTCCATAGTGTTCCTCTCAGGCCTCACCTGGTCCCTGCAGCATCCTTGCAGCCAATCAAGCAGCTGGTCAGGAGACTGCTTCAGCTTCAGCAGGGACCTTTCACACCAGGGTCTGAAAGCATGGCTTAAAGCAAACCACGTTTTCTTCTGTAGTCAGGAGACTGCCTCAGTGCAGGTGAGGATGTTGAACTAGGTACTTGTTAAAAGGCTTCAGGGCAATTTAACAATGCCTTCTTTTCTCTGATTTGTTCACATCTTGCTTCCTAAAAGACATTTTAAATAGTACATTGCCTTTGAGAAGCCTACAAGAGATCTGAATTGTGATTTGTGAGAAGTATTATCTCTCTGATGCAGAGTATGTGTGCAGAGTAGTAATGAACTTATTATTTTTCATTTGTAAGTAGACACATATAGAATCAAAGACTGGTTAGGGTTGGAAAGGACCTCAGGATCATATAGTTCCAACCCCCTGCCATGAGCAAGGACACCAGACACTAAACCATCACCCAAGACTCCATCCATCCTGGCGTTGAACACTGCCGTATATGGATATATGGATATATATAAATACAACTTAAGAATATAAAACAAAGATCACTAAATAGCCTTGTTACTGGGCAAACTTGCGCACAGCACTCAACATGCATGCTCCCCCTTCTCCCATACCAACAGAGAATACGGCATAGACAAGTCAGGATTTCCCCACAACTGCTACTGACCCTCATAATTAGGTTAATAGAAAAATGGAGAGAAAACTATAGCTGCTGCCTAATACACTTTTAATACACTACAGATATTCCTAGTATTTTACTAACTGGAAACACTTCATAATTTATATCCTTTGTCTATTCCCAGTACAGCATTTAGGTTTCAGAGAACAGTAATTTCCTCAGCCCTGGTAGCAGTGCTAGATCTGGGAAGAATTACACTCTATATGATTTTTTTTCTTAGGGATTAAGTAGAAGGTGGTTCACTCAAGCACTGACATAAACCATTTGGATTATAGTAGTAAATTAACAAAAAGTGAAAACTGTAGAATAAAGCAAAATCCAACTCTAAAAGAGCTCTGAGATCACTTCAGTGGTGTTAAAAATGTAGCTGTCTTGATTTTCCAGTATTGGGACCTAGCCCTGCAGTGATACGGAGTTCAAATGAGAAATTGAAGCTTCAGTTTGTTGGCATTCGCAGTACCAGTTTGCTACAAACTATTCTACCCTTTATAACCAATAACAGCTTCTTGCTAATGCTCTCACTTCATCATAGGAGCTTGTTTAGAAAGGAAGGTCTGAACCGCCTGAGTAGGGAACAGCAGTTCCCAGCAGTGTCATACCTCAGAACGTGCCTACAGCAGAGCGGGTGTTACTGACACTGTGATGCTTATTAGAAGTCTTCACGTTTTTGATGTTCTGTCACAAGCTGCCAGGGGTGAAAAAGGTGTAAATACTGCTACAGTGTTCATGGGACAATCAGAGTAATTTAAGAGAGAGTGAAAATGTAAAACCACTGGCTGTCTTTGTAATATTTTCCCCCTTTCAGGAGAACTTCCATATCTGGAAACTGGAAGACAAACACGGGCTCTGCAATGCTGGAACAAATTGCTATGTCAGATAAGTAAGTCGAGTCTCATGTACAAGGTAATTAAAAAACCCAACCCCAAACCAATGGAATTTTATTTGCAGTGAAGTTTTTACCATTACACTGTTGCTGTGCAGTGCGCAGAAATGCATGTGTCTTGTTCTGTTTGGCAACATGAACGTGAGCCAGGAGTTCCAAACGACTTGACTCAGAGTTCACTACCCAAACTAAGTACTTCGGCTTAGTGTAGTGCCAGCTGCTGCACCCTTGGGTTCCTACATCCATATCTGCACCTAGAAAACCACTGCAGTTCCCTTCAGAAAATTCCACTCTTTGGATTCAACCTGTCAGCCATGTCCTCTGGTTCATTTGCCCTTTTCCCCAAATGTCTTACCCCGTGCTGCAGTGTTTGAAGCTTTTTTCCTTCTACATCGTCTGTTCTAACCAAGCACCCTGGTCTTCGCTTTGCCTGTTTAAATCATATTTCTCTTCTCTTTTTTCAGTCCTGCTACATTGCTTATTTTTCATTTATGGAATTTCCACTGACCTGCACTGTGAGGCTTTACCCAGATGCTGGGATATACCAAAGCTCGTTTTCCTCATGTCGTCATTCCAGCTTTACTTGGGTTTACTGTGCTTTTCTTGTTCTCCCATCCTTATGCTAGATACTTTCCAGTCCAGTCAGAAACATTCTCCTTGCAGTACCATTTTGAAGCTCAGGTCTCCCTTTGATAGACCTCTCAATTACCACTCACTTGCCCCATGGTCACCACAACACACAGCCTTTTCTCCCTCCATAATAAATCTGTGGGGCTTTTTAATGGCTTTGAGTTTTCTTTTATTCAGCTTTTCCAAGGTTGCTACCACTGGAAGCTGAAAAAAGCCTATACAATAGCAGTGTAAATTGTAAGGTGTTTCCACATTCAACAGTCAACTGTTGCTGTTGGGGGGGTTGGTTGCTTTGTGGGTTGTTTTTGTTTAAAGCCTGAAACCTACAACTTGGTCCTTCTTATGAGCTGAGGGAGACACAGGAACTGAACCATTGCCTGCCCTGGAAAGGTGAAAACAAATAAGACGGGAATTACAACTCCCTGCTGTCCAACCTCTGTCTAGACTGTGTCCTCACTGAGCTCTCCTCTGGGGATGGAGTGGAGCCACATTATTTTCTCTTTCTCATTTCCCTCACCTTCCTTTAGTAAGTGAGGTTATGTCTTTGCTGAGAGGGAAAAGAAAGTGCTTCAGTGTGTGTGATTACAGTACATGAGCTATTCCTCTGTACAAACACAGGCGCTTTAGTCTTGCCATAAGGAAAACTAAACAATACTGAGCGTGGGTAATGAGGATGCAACACTCACCTTGTCCAGCTACCTCGCTATGAATGCTCTCTGTGCTTTGCTTCTGCTCCCATTTGTGAATGTAATATAAGCAAAGCATAATAGGTATTTTCCCATTAAAAAACCCTAGCCAACAACCCAAAACTTCTTTTCTGCTGATGAAGAAAAAAGCATGGAAAAGGTGGATGTTTTCTCTTAACAAAAAGGGGCGTGCATCCCATAGCTCCACTTCTTGTTTGATTACCCACCCAAGTGCACAACACAGAGCAAGGAAGAGGGAGGGCAAACTGAAGTTTTCTGAAGAGTGGAGGTAGCTTAACGTCCACCTCAAATGCAACCCAATCTGATGCAGATGCATTTCACGCACAGAACGTGTCATGAATTAGGAAGAAGTGCTTTGAAAGCACTGCCCGAGTTGACATTGTTGGCTGAATACAAGCCTTAGTCTAGAAATTTAGAAAAGAGGAATGTGGCACAGTGAGGGACCATGACAAGGTGGAGAACAAGCCCATCTCAGTGATGCACACTCTTACTAACCCCTCTGTTTCAGAGAGGCACTGCTCCCCGGGCAGGATGAGAAGACACCTATGTGACTGTGCCCACCTCCTCTGGCACACCAGATCTGTCATGTCAGACACCCGAGGAGCAATAGTTCATGATCTGCCAGTTCCAAGGCTGCTGCACACTGTGTCTGCTCTGGAAAACAAGAACCATGACCTCTTGTCAAACCTACTGGGCAAGCCTTGGATTTAAAACACTGCAAGCTAGTCCATCCAAGACCTCTCTTTCCAAATGTAGCTGTATTTTTCCAGCTCTGTGTTTGCTGGCAGAAGACAGACTATTAAAACCCCTTTCATAGATCTGATTCATGTTTCAGTATGTAAAGAAAATGCCTTCATGTTTTTTCATACGAAGTCCAGGTTTTACTCTTAAAGACAAGTTTTGCTGCCCTCAGGGCTTTCTGTCGTACTTCTGAGGTACACATTGGTATTTTACAGCAAAGCATGAGTTACTTACAAGCAAGTGCACGGAAGCAGTCCGGGCAGTCAGTGCATCTACAGATGTTGAAATTGTCAGGAACCCAAAAGAGCTTCTCACTTTGGACAAAAAACATGTTTCTCACAGGAAAAAACTTATTTTCCTTGCTAAAACATTACCATCAGGATCTTTTCAAACAGTTGTATCGATGTCTTTGTATTCTGCTTAAAATAAACCTTTTCCACTGGAACAGATTTGACATCAGAAAGTAGAGAGAATGTGACCTAATAAGTTTACTTGGAAAGGATGCTATTACTGAAGATATTTATTTATGAATAAGACTCTCAGCCCAGTAATGAGTTCCCTTTGATCCTCCAGTGAAGTCAAATGCTATGTTTATTACAGCAATTTTTTTGCAATGGAAAATACCATGATGTGGCAAATCCATCGTTGTGGCTCAAAGGCTGGCTCAGGAGAGGGTCTCTGAGAGGAAATAGCTCTCATTTATACTCAAATTGGCCAATGAAAGAGAAAAAAGTTCATGATAAATGGCTGCTTTAAAACTTTGGGGTTTAAGCAAATGTCCTTCATTTGGTGGAGCTGTGCTGCCTGCCTCTGTAACCTTCCAGGATCATCTCATCACTTCCCAGTGCCCATGCACAGCTAGGACATTAGCTAATCAGAGTTCTCAATGCTGTTTTGTGTTCTGTGAGTCAGTCCTTGCCCCTGAGCAAACACACACAGCTTACATCACCTCAGCATGCTCTCAGCAAAGCATTATGGCTCCCTGTTCTGTCCCAGTAGTTCGGTGCTTGATCACAGGAATTGCCTCACTCTTTTGCTAGTAAGTCCCACTTCATTCCCTTGTTAGTCAGATAATCTCTCTATTCATAGAGAAAGAAAAATAACTCCTATTGCTCCATGTGGACAGGGTAAACTGGCCTTTCCTCAGTCTGTATTTCTTACCATGAGGTTTGAAAATGAGTGGAGGAGTTCTTCTGTTCAGTGCGCTATGAAACACTGCCCTTTTTTAGGAGTTGTAAAGGATTAAGAGGAACTCGACATTGCAGTTGAATTTTGCTGTGGTTGTCTGTAACCCCACATGAAGGATATTGCCCTTGCCTGTGTGCTGTGTAACTTTTGCATGGTGGTGTATGTCTGTTCCTCTTGCATCATCTGTAGGGTGGGTTTGATTTTTCTTCTGTCTGGTTCATGGTGTATATCTAAAGCTATTGTTGCTACTTTGGAATACAGTTGGGTCCACAAATTAACATGGAGACTCTCATTCTGGTTTTCCTGATAAACGAATAAAACCCATCCGTAATGAAGTACACTGCCAAGCATAATAGGGAAGAGGATTATCGCACCTGAATGCATGCGCAGATGCAGATGTTTGAATTGTGCAGGAAAATAAAAGCCCTGTTCCTGACTTTCTAAAACCCCTTGGCACGCTGAAGCCACAAAATCTGGTCAGATGATGAACCCTCCTTCTGTGAAGTGCAGCCACAGCTAGCAAGCTGTTACCTGCATAAGGGCACTGGAAGGGCAGGGTGGGCTATAGCTAAGTGCTGTTTGTGTTTCAGCATGTATTATCTTCAAGTTACTCACTGTTTAGAGCAGACGCATGTTTGGACCAATATGAACTGGGATAGAATCCAGCATCGCACTGGGTCAGGATACAGAGCCACAGCTTTTCTGGATTCTACTGGGGGAAAGCAGAGTAACCAGGCCAGGATCTCTCAGGCACTGTTGTGGGAAATACAGATAGTGACAGTTCTGCATTTAGAGCAAATGTTCTGTGCAATGCATTCCTGGGTGAGCCTGTGGGCAAACGAGAGCCTGATGGGATACTCACGGAGAAAATTATCTTTACGAAACAGGTACAAGCTTTGGGTTGACACCTGTTCTGAAATATTTGGTGGTTTGGACATCTGTGCTGTTAAAGCTGTCCATGGAAAGGATGGAAAAGATTATATTTTTGAGGTAAGCAATCCTCTCTTTTCAATATATGCTTTTATGTATCACAACCCCCCACGTAAAGAACATTCCTGATAGATAGGCAGTGGCTTGTTGGTGTTTCAGGAAAGGCTGTGTATTTTTAAGCAACGTTTACATCACCATACAAAGCCACATGTCCGAGTTAGTGGCAGCACTTGCTGGAAAATGTAACCCTGTGGCTGGTAATGTCTTTTAGTGTTTGAGGAAATGTACACAAACTACAAAACAGACCCATATGTGGATGTCACATTTTCCCAGCCCTTACGATCCCTTTCCTGAGCAGGCTTAGCAGTTTTTCCTGGAAGGTTTATAGATAGCACTATCCCAAGGGAACCCCAACAAAATTATACCTTTACGTGGAGAGGGAAATTAAGAATGAAGTGGAAACTGCTTTTTTCTAACCCAAATTTTACCGTTAAGATCTGATTCCTCATGAATCAGAAGTTTCTGCTGTGGGTAGCTTTGTGAAGGTTTTCATTTACCTGAAGTTTATTATGGATAAAGATAACTTTGGCCATAAAGCAACTTATCATGGGTCTATCACACAATTTCTTCGGCACCTTTCATGTTCTTACAGTTTTATTCAGGAGGTAGGCAAGGGTCCTCAGAACCTGCCCGCTCCAAAAAAGGTTGATGTTTGCTAAAGAGAGTAAATAAGAGTATTTTTTCTAAACCATGAGAGTAACCTGGAGATGATGGATTAACCCTTTCTTGTTCTTTGTGGCCATTTCTAACAGAAGAGCTTTGTAGAAGTGAGACTGTTTTGTCACAGTGTCAGACAGCTCTGAGTATTCTCTTCTCGTTTCACAAATTCATTTATCACTGTTGCAATTGCTCATAATTCCCAAGTCAATCAATGCCACTTTAAAGCACCGAGCAGGTTGAAGCATTAAAGCTTCAGCAAAACAAGCAGCACTAATCCCTACCTCCTGAGACACTGAGGAAGAGTTCAAGAAACCCCATTTCCTTGGGCAAATGAGAACTCGCTGTGCCTTATTCATTGTCAGAACTCACCATAGCATAGAATTTAGGATTCCGTACAGAGCCTCCTCTGTTGCTCCTTCACATAGGAGCAGTCTTTCCCTTGCATCGCACCCCAAGATTCCTGTTAAATCTAATGCTTGACCCAGTGAAACCTGGATGAGATGTGAGTGGCCACTCTGACTTCTGGTGATACAATATAGAGGAGATCCCTGAACATAAGACTTGTTCTGTGTGCTGCTTCACAGCTTGGCTGCAGCCGTGTGTGCAGCTCAGACATACCTACATACTGGGAAGCTACTGGTTGCTGCTCACAAGTGAGCTCCTCTCCAGCAGATGGGCTTTGGCAGCCTCCGGTGTGCCATTTACAGCTTTGTGAGATCTGTAGTTCCCATAGCTCTTAAACATCTCCAAGGATGGGTCTCAGCATTTTCTACACTCACCCATTTATCTAAATTCATTACATAGGATATAATTCATGCTGGCTTGGCTGGCCTTAGTCCAATAAATATCAACCCCACTACTTAAACTACAAAACAAATGTAGATGATTTTGAGACGTAAGATCTTAGTTGTCTGACCTCATACTATAGTAGTTAAAAACTGAAAGATTGCATGCAAGAAGATACAAAACTAGAGTAGGATTGCAGGGTTTTGAGAATGAAATAGCCAGTGCAGACTGTATAACTGACCATGAGACTACCTCACTTCCTGCTTCAGAATAAATCCCTAGTTTTCCATGCCAGAGACTGTCATGTATTTAAAGACCAGAATTCAAAGAACGGCAGGAGACGTGATGAACTGGGTTTATGGAGCATTTTAAGTAGTGCACATAATAGATGTTGCAACTAAAAGAAGTGGATGGAGCGTGATAATTCTTGCTGTTCTATAGAATCAGCTGAATTGTTTGGAAGATGGTAATGCTCACCAGCAAGAATCTGTATAAGACATTGAAATGTAGAATTGTTTGCAAAGTTCACATCCAGCACAACATCTACAGAATTTATGATCATTTGTTACTAAAAAGCCATCTTACATCAACAGTTATTACACTATAATTTTAGCAGTTATTGCACTATAATTTTAACAGTTATTGCACTGTAATTCCATCGTACAACAAAGAGTACAAGACTGTCTGCACCAGCAGAGGGGGAAAATACTGCCTTTTGTCTACTCTCAGCATGGGAAAACAAATGTGTTATTAAAGCCAGCATGTATGTGCTGCATTGGAGAACCAGTGGCTGAGCAGGACAGTCAGTCCATAAATACTGGGTTTACCCAGCTCTGCAGGTGTGATCTGGCAGGGAACACACACACTTCCTAATGTATGGAATGGTGTATGCAGACATGTTCTTCCTGATTTTTTAGTTAACATGCAACCCATGTAACACCCATTAGGAAAGCCTACCTAAATGTCATCCAGCTTCAGCGTGAATGTGAATTAGGGTAGAATTCTACTAAAGGATCCTTCATATATTCATATATGGACAGAAATTAACTTCAGAGGGATTTTCTGTGCTAAGGCTGGGAAAGCAGCATTTTACAGGACTAGCTGCTTGGTACATAGCACATGTTTTGACAAAGATGTTTGACAAGAGCTTTAGGACGTGCATAATCCAAGACAACAGTTGTAAGATATCTACAGTATTTTAAGTACTACATGTAACAACTGACACGCTTAAAAAATCCATTCTTAACTAATGTTAGAAGATATAACATGTAAGTGACTTTTTAGATTACTGTTTCTGCAGAGTTACTAATTAATTTCACATTGTCCTTTTCTAACCTATACCAATAATTTTATCAGTTTAGTGTTGTAGCCATTCAGTTGCTTTGTAATGGTCATTTTGTCATTCTTTGGTTTCACGTTCTGCTTTCTTTTATTCCCCAATATCATGGAGCAACAAATTGTGCCAGTGGCTGATATTAGAGAATCAGTACAACATCGTGTCTTGTGAATCTAATGTTCTAGCTGTACTTGTTAAAAAACACTGCTAGAAAGTGATTCTTTATCTACGCTATGTTACGCTTACATTGCAGGTAAGAAGGTGTCGGTTCTTCATGCTGGGTCCAGGCATCTTGCTCCACCTCTTCAATGAGGGTCGCTGTATTTTTTTCTGGTTTCTGTAATAGTTTCTGTTGTATCTATATTTGGTTAAAAGGAGAATTCTTTAAATAACTTGCTCTTCTTTAAAGCCTCATTGCCATTCAAGTTCTGTAGAGCGTGCTTGCTGTGTAAGTCAAGTAATGGCTGTTCAGGAGTAATATCGAAGGCTTGAACCGCAGTGGAAGAGAAAACTTAATACACTGAAGTATAGTTGTAGACACTTGATTTCTGCATACATCAACCTTGTTATGAAATAAATATGCAGATCTTTATTATTGTTAGCTTCTTGTAGACGTCTCCCTCATGCAATGAGACCAAGTAGGTTTCAATGTAATAGAAAACCAACAAATTGCTGTATGAGTATAGCTTCTCACATTTTGTAGCTTTGGGTGCTAGATTTGGGTCCATCTTATCAATTTGGGTCAGTTTCCAGTGCTTCTTTGTGTATCACTATTTTCATGTTTCTGTAGCTATCCAGAGATTTGTGGACATTTGAACAAGCTTCATTTGAGCAACATTTGAAGCCAAATGCTACTACTATTTCCCGAACTTTATAAGAAGGATACATTTTTAGTGTACCTTTCATCTTTCCACCCTGCTATAAATGTAGGGGAATTTTGAAGGATGTCGAGTTGCTCCTTCTTGAAGTGCAGTTGGGAGATGCTTTATGCATCCCTTGAAAAAAAATCCAGACCAATCTGAAGACAGGAAGGGCAAAATATTGAGGTCATAATATTATTCAAGCCCAATACAACCTGTGTTTTTCTGTGCAGCTACAAACTCTCTGCAGTTTTCTTAGATGGGGACTGTAAGAGGTAACTGATTTTCAAAAGAGCATGGTTTCCTAGAGGCTGTTCCCTGGAAGGCATCACCTTCTCGAGAAGAGAAGTGGTTCTTGTCTTGTACTGCTGTACTCCAAAGAACTATCTCCAAACCCCTACTAGGGAGCAGTGAGCTAATTAAAGAATCACTTACCTTGAAGGAAGGGTTGTCAGGTTGATCAGAAGGAAGACGAAGTTACTACACTGTGTAACAGTCTCAGCTATTCATTAGGGTCTGCTCTTTTCACCTCAGTTGGAATACTCGGCTGCCCAGCATCACGATGCCAGAGACAAGCTGTAGAAACAAGTATTTCATTAACACAACATTGCAACATGCAACTTTTTAGCTGTCACCAATTCTTGCTAATGAGACATCAAATTAAGGCCCATTAAACTCTAACTTCTTAAATAGACTTTTAATCTTTAAATTAACACTTCTGTAGTTTTAATACCAGAAGAAACAGATACTTGCACATTGTCCATGTTCCTGACTCCACTGATTGTCTTTCATGATTCATTCTTGGAAAACCGGAGCTCTGGGAAGCTAAACAAAAGCTCTGATCATGATGATGAATGCAGTAAAAGAGAATAAATGCAACAGAATCTTTTAAACTGGCCTCACAGGCAGTCCCCCAAATTTTGCTCTGAACTGAATGGGTGGGTGGCTGTTGCAGATGTCTTATTTCTACTTGCTTCATTTTACCCTCAGCTGTATTAAAATTAGCTTCCAAGTGTTTTATAACCTAGAAAGATGGAAACCATTTGGGTTTCATGAAGAATGTTTTCAGCCATTGTAAACCAATACAAGAAATGAAGAAACAGATTATTTTATGGTTTTTTAAGCCGTGGTGAGATAGATACTGTTTCAGAAGGTGCTGCAGTCCATCAGGCTCCTAGGACATGCACCACTCATTCCAGAGTATATTCACTATGTAAGGTGCAGTGATCCAGCACTAGCACTACTGCACTGGTTCAATGAGCACAAGCCTCTAATGCTGTACTTCTGACTGCTGAGAGGTTCCTGAGCTTCCTTATTCTTCTGTCTTCATTGCACACATTTCCAAACTTCAGTACCAAAGACTGGACAAAGACATGAAAATATGTTCTGCTAGAACCAGTTGGTAATACCCATGTAAGTGGTGTATCACAGGGTTTAGACGTACTCACATTGGCAAGAATCTCTGAGGCTCACCTAGCCCAACTTTCCTCCCAAAGCATGACAAACATCAATGTTGCTCAGACAGAAGAGAGGGAGATGTTTCATTCCTTACCATGTCTGCCAATGTTGTAGATACTGGCCTCCTATAATAAGCAGATTTTAAAACCTCTCTTGAAACATAACTGTATCTCTCAATCTGGGACTTGGCAGATAAATGTGTGCAGAAGTGGCAAATAAGCATGGACATGGGTTTTTTGCATATGTAAGTGGCTTTCCATCCATTAAAGAATGTCCTCTATTCAGGTTAGTAAGGGAACTAAATCCAGCTAAAATAGCTGATGAAGTCAGAAATCTCTTATTTTATGTTCCGATACTGTTAGAAATTTTGAACATTTAGAAGTCTAAAATTACTCCTTTGGTGATACAAAGTTACAATTAAGACCACATCTATCAGCTAAGATTCCTATTTCCAAACCAAGGAGTGTGCCTACATTTCCTAATAGGACTTAATATAGCTTCATTATTCCTAATAGGACTTAATATAACCTAATAAGAAAAAATTCAGCTTTTTCAATGAACTCTTCTGGGCCTTTTTTTCTATTTGGAAAGGAACAGATTGAATCCCCTGACATTTTCCAGACACCATTCCAGAAATAATGACATCAGCTGTTCTTTTACGCAGAAAAGTCAATTATGTGACATAGTTAATGAAGGGGGCAAATGCCCTTTGCTAGGATGCTAGTTTCCGTTTGAACGGACCAGTAACTATTGGTATGAACACCATTAGTATTTTGGGCTCCACCCTAAGAGCAGTTACTCACTGGTTTCTTTTTCCCATAATATTTACGATTTCTGTATCTTTTGTCAAAACACCTGACAAATACCTTTTTACATGTTAAATTAGCAACAACTACACTTGTTATACGTGACCATCTTAATGTTGTCTTCGATGCACAATGAACCATACTCTACTAATAGGGGGGCGAATACAGGTAAAATTCATTATCAGGTTCAACTATTATTTTACGGATTAAACCAATCTCTTTTGCACATTCCCTTCAAAGTCCTTGCATTTTTATCGGAGATATTCACTGTCTGTTCTATATATTTTACCCTTTTTTTCAACCTACTACGTTTGCAACAAACAAATTCAGCTTCATGTAGGGACTTTGACTAGACATAGAAACCATTTCTTTGGTTTGTTTTCATTACAGATTAAACCAAGACTATATAACTGTGTCTACAGTCACTGGATCCTTCATCTAGGAATGCTTGATTCACTTTTCCAGCTGTTCTTACTTTTAGTGCAGATGTTATTCACCCACTACAGGAGGGACTGTAACACTTTCCTAGCGGTCACGGCTGATTCGCTGCTGTACTCCCCCTTCCCGACTCCTCAGGTGTGGTTACATTTCCAATTACAAACCATTCCTGCATCTGCTATCAAGACCTCAGGGAAAGCCCCGGGATTACTTCATCTCCAGTCACTCCCTGACTTCTCAGAAGTCACAGCATCTCTTCTTACATCCCATCCAGTCTTAAATGACCGTCTCAAACCATTAGTTTCTTGTAATGTCAGTTACTTTCCCCATACTTAGAGCTCTTAAATTAAAACCTGTATCAGCCTCTGCCTTCACAGTCTAACTTTTCCCCACAGTTGGAGATACCCAGGTCCCAGAACAAACAACACAGAAAAGTAACACGTGCGACACAGCAGCACAGCCTGTTTGCTTCTCTTACTCACAGGCCAAAATAAATGTTTTTTCTCCATCTTCACACTCTCAGCCATGGACCTTAACAATTCCCCTGATTTGCAATGAACTTCATTCCTTCTTGCCCTGCACTTACCCATCATTATCATATCTTCTGTATTTCATGCTTTTTTTCCATATGGAAACCATGTATCACTCTTCTGTCTGACTCCTTGGGCACTGTGACTTGCAAGCCCTCTGTCTGGTCCAGCATGTTCCTCTCGTACTGCAGCATCCTGACAAACCCCTTTTTCTTCCACTGCATGACAAGAGTTCCTTACCTTTACCCTTCCTTCAGGTGCCCCAACTCTGTCTTTCCCAGCACAATTTCGGCTGGGTCTTCATAAAGCTCTAAGCAAGAGATCTTTCTTAATACTTTGGTAGCAAACATAGTGTATAAGAGAACTGTGTCTGGGCAATGGCAGAGTAGTTTCTCCTTCAAACATGATGATCTCTTTGCAGTTACTGGTACCTTAAAATTACACTGGCTGCTTTAGTAATCCCATCCCAAGAGTTAAACAGCATTTCTCATTCTTGCAGCCCATATTTCAAGTATTTGGCTTAGCCACAGTGGAGGCAGAGGGCACCCATTAAACGGTGCTATCACTGAAAGGTGTTTTGTTTTGTCACAGTACTGTGCTGAACTGAACATGTCGTTTCCGTTAGTACTACTCATATATATAATCAATCTCATAGTTTCATGCAAATACGTGGTAAGTGCGTTTAAAAATACAGTTTCTGGGTGGTAAGAGGAATTAATTCCATAGGATTGGTTACTGAAATGCATATCAATGAAAGACAGAAGCGATATGAATTAAGTGACCCTCATTATAGTGCCCCATGTTTTTACTGGCATCTGCAGAAGTAACGTATTTGATTTTATGAATTACAGATGTCTTTTTTCTATGAAACCCAGTGGAAACTGCGGGATTTTGAGCAGCTGAACTAGGTGCGGAGAGAAAAATAAAACCTGGCCAGTTTAAAATGGTACTTTAAAACTGGGACAGACTGTAAATAGACGGTTTATAAACAGGATGCTCTGGGCACGTTTGAACTTTGTCAAGTCCTCTAAAGTGGGGGAGCTCCAGTGTGACACTCCTGTTAGTCACTGACAGCTTTTAACAACTGGTGGTGTTACCCACACTACGTTTTAATTCTTAAGGTCATTTATATAAAACATTACTGATTGCTGCTGGCATTGTTTTACTAGGAAGCAAATTAGACTGCATTCTCTTAAAGGCAAAAGAGAACAAAACCCACCCAATGTGGAACATTCACCTTGTTGTTAGCGTCTTTGCCAAGGAATAGCAGGTTACGGTCTCTCCGAGAGTCCCAGCAGCAGTAGCAGGAGGGAGAGGCTGTGCCCGTGCAGTGCTGGGTGTGATCTGGTGCTCTGTCCCCTTCCAGCACTGCCAGTGGCAAGAGCCCCTCCAGCTCCAGCAACCCACAACTTCCACCCCCCCCGTGTTGCTTCCCAGCTCCAGTCAGGTGTTGAACTGACCAACAATGTCCTGCAGTGGAGCCGCTTTTAAGCCTTGGTAATCTTTTACTCAGCTATTTGTGACATTTCACTTTGGGAGCAGCAGTGAGCTTGATAACCTGCTGCCTTCCTTTCTCTTTATACACACTGGCTGCTATCTTTTACTCAGTAAAACGCCAAAACACACCTTAACTTCCTGTCGTTCCAGACGTGGCACTTGACTCAGCGCTTGTTCAGTGTTAGGTTCCGTGTATCTTTGGCCAACAGTATTTGTTCAAGTCTGGCAATTGGGATTTCAACAACATCAAAACCTGGCCAAGTGACAAAAGGTCATCAAGCGTGCATGGCAGTGGTTTTAATGCCATGAGCATTTGAATCTGCCTCAGGGTGTGAAAAGGGCAGCTGTGCTTGAAAATATTGTCTTCAAGAAACATAGAATCTCCTCTACTGAAGCGGACATGAAGTTCTGAGCTCCCAAAGCTTCTTGTTTTTATCCTTAGCCATAGAACTATGCTTCCCCTGCATGTTCTGGGGAACACAGCAGTGTCTCCTAAGGAAAGTTTATATGTAAACTTGTAGTCATGGAAGTATTTAAACTTAGCCATTTGGTCAGAACCCCGTCCTGCAGACCTTAATCCTGTCTAATCCTTTGGCAGGACCTTACTTGAGGCAATTTGTTTCACAGGCATTCCAAATAATTATTCTAATGTAAGTGGAAGGTAAGCAAAGTGAGGTTTTCTTCACGCAGTTGGGGAACACAGAACTGTTGCTTCTGTGGTTGGGTAAGTGTGTGTGTGGGAAGGTTAATATAGTGAGGGGGGGAAAACTCCCTCTCTGAAAATCACATGTTTTATACTGGACAACCAAACATCCGATGCCCGTCACACTGCCATCAACACGTTCTAACATTCGGTCATTAATAACACCCTGAAATCGGGTCTTGCCACAAGATTTCAACGTCTTCCCTTCGACTACACAAACAGCCAAGGCACCAGCCTACAGCAGAATGCCCAACTGAAGAGCTGAGAGTCACCCTCTCTAGCCAAAATAGCCCTGCCAGTTCCCAAAGCAGGGCTCTATTTCTGGTCCTTTTGGTAGAGATTGGATAGGAGCGAGAGAAGCTTAAAGTTTTCACTGGCTGTTACTACTTACCTGTAAGTAGCTTGAGGCTGCAAGAGTCCTCCAGCACTCTTTTGACTCTGTTGGACCTTTTCAGGTTTCATTTACCTGCAATAAATAAGGAACTTCTGAAGTCAAAGAGATAGAGATTGTGCATTTTGGAAGTACTAAAACACCTTCATAAAACTCACTGATCCTTGTGCAGTTGGGCAGAAGCCAGGAGGACCCCTTGCTGTTGATTCTTGCCTTCTTCACCCACCACCTTCTCTTGCAAGCACAGCTGATGGGTGTTTGCTGCAGGATTTGCTACACTGGTGAGAAACCTTGGGTGAGATTGGGCAGGTAGGCAGCTTTCCACAGACTGAAAGATGGGCACAACCCAGTTTGTACAGAGACTCCTACTGGATCAGATACAATCACATCCATGCAGTACGTTACTGCTAATGTAGTCCAACTGCTTTAAGCCTGGCAGCATCTTCTTAATTATTAATACTATCATTTTTATTGTCACTTGTGATCTATACCTATGAGAAACACCAGCATGCAGAGCCGCAGGTGCCTTGCCTTAATAGCTTTGACACGCCTTGCAAAAGGATTGCGGCTTCTCAAGAGTGAATTAAATCCTTTTATTGTTGAAACAAAAATGGCCAGTGTCATTGTGAATAATAGTTGTGGTTGTTATGCTTTTATTTCCCCTGAAACAAACACAGATGCTCCCAAAGTAGATGCACTACAGAAGTAACAAGTGTTCTGTAGAAATAACAGATGCTTTTAGTCCACTGAAGTGACTGAATTCAGGATTAGTTTTACTTAGCTGAGCAGCTGAATTAAATACTTGCTGAGCACTAGTAACCTGCACATTTAGAATGGAAATGTGCCCATTTTTCTTTGCCTCTCTGATATCCTGCTTTCTGTGTAGAAATACCTCTTTTTTGCATCAGCTGCGCTGCAGCCACACTGCTTTTCAGAAAAGCATATCAATAATAACAAGGTCTTATGTCAATTTTTTCCTTTGTCAGTATGGATCCAGCCTTCCCTAGCAGAAATCCAACACTAGCTGGGAAGATGAAGTTTTAGTTAGCATTTGCATGTTCTAATCAGCTGATGAACATGGTAGGAGCCACAAAAGTACCTGAGACAAGATTTCCAGAGCTGTCTCTTGGAGCACACGCAATTCCTTTAGGTGCTCAGGAGAGCACTGAATAGCCCAAGAAATCTCATGTTCTTCATCTGCTCTGTGCTTCCCACAGGAGCTCCCCAGAGCGTGTATGCCCATGTGTCATCCTGAGCCTGTCTATTGCTTGGAAACTGGGACAGGATGACAATGTAAAGTTGCTGTTCTCCTGCTCTGCTGACCCACATCCTGCGCTCGGGCTTTTGCTTTTCTGATGCAGCATACACCATTCCTACAGACCTGTTTGACTTCAGTTAAAAACAGCTGTGTAAATAGGTGACCTGACACCTGTCAAAGGACATGTGGAATAAGTTTACTGTGGTGCCTTCCCAATAGCTGATGTATGACCTTATTTTGCAGGTCATGGACTGTGCAATGCCTCTGATCGGTGAGCACCAGACTGAAGACCGGCAACATATAACTGAACTAGTCGTAAGCAAAATGAACCAAATGTTGTCCAAAACTCCTATACCATCTCCTCAGAGACCCACTGCCACTCAGCAGCCCCAGGTAGGAAACTTTTGATTGTAAAATAGGGCATCTTATTCTATAGTTTTAAGCTCAAAGTTGTCCTCAAAGAATTTGGCTGGAAAACTGTGCAGACATACCCTGAGCTACAAGGATTAAAGAACTTCTCAACGTGTTTTATAGTTTGTCATATTAAATTAGATCGTCTCCAGATATAATCAAGAATTGGAAGTGTTGGTGTGTTTTTACCAGTAAAATGATAACTGGATTCAGTGAATTGCCAGGCTTTGTACTGTTTCGTTCCAGTTACATCTGTGATGGAGATAATAAGAAGCACTGTCATAGACAATCTGTGCCCTGATGATGTCAGAAAGAATACTAAGGCAATAATTACTGTTCGTGTAAGAAATGAAGTATATGATAAACTTTTGTGTGCTGCAATTCAGAGAAATACCTTACAAACCTAGGAACCTCCTGAAATATGTTTAGCATACTGGAAATCTAGTGTTTAAGGTTGAAAATAGATGGATTTCACTTGTTTTATCTTACATGACCTGTTAGTTAAAGTGTGGGGATGCAGAATTCTGCCCTAGCCTTGCTACCAGCTGGCTTTCAGACCTTGGAAATCATCTTTGTATTTCCATTTCCATGCTTAGAAAATGTGAAGTTTATTTTCTTGATCCTTTAAATAACTTCTGAGAGTGTGGTGTTTTTCTCAAAGGCTCTAAAATGTAGAAGTTTTGCCTCTGAATTGGAGAGACAGGATTTGATGGGTGGACTATTAGATGGTTAGGGGATTGGCCAGATGACTTTGTCCAGAGTTAAAGTCAATGGCTCAGTGTTCAAATTGAAACCAGGAACAAGTGGTGTCCTCCAAGGGTCTGTACTGAGACCAGCCCTGTTTAACATCTTCATTAGTTACATGTGTAGTGGCATTGAGTGCACCTTCAGCAAGTCTGCAGATGACACCAAGCTGAGTGGTGTGGTCGACATGCTGGAGGAAAGGGATGCTGTCCATTCTCCCCCTCTGCTGTGCTCTGGGGAGACCCCCCGTGCAGTCCTGATCCAGCTGTGGGGCAACAGCACAGAAGGGACGTGGAGGTGTTGGAGCGAATCCAGAGGAGGCCATGGAGATGCTGTGAGGGCTGGAGCAGCTCTGCTCTGGAGCCAGGCTGAGAGAGCTGGGCTGGGGCAGCCTGGAGAAGAGAAGGGTCGAAGGTCAGACTAGATGATTTAGTCTGTTAAATCTAGTCTAGACCTAAAGGTCTGTTCTAACTAAACCATTCTACCATTCTATGATTCTTTTAAAAGTGCTATACAAATGCTAAGTAGCATCTTTTGTATTTTCATAGCTAGGCAGCAGGTCTGATTAAAGAGCGGCATTATCAGCTACAACTTTCATCTACTTCTTTTAATATACCAAAGGGACAAACCATGACAGTACATTCTGAGAATAAACTCTTAAGGACTGTATTGCTGCTCTGTACCAATACAGCTCCATGGTAATCAGTTAAGGAACAGAAGGAGCCAAACTGTAATACAGGAATTACCAAGCCTAAATCAAGAATCTTTTTTACTCCCAGTAGGCTCCACAGCAGGTAAACAATTTGAAACCAATTTTGTGGCATACCTCAGACAGACTAGTTCTTGAGGCAGGATGACTAATTTGTTCTTCAAATATATCATCATGCTTTCAGTTATAAAAATACACCATCCCACATAAAAAAGTGGTGTGGCTTCTATTTATATTACAGCCACTTGAAACTAAGCACAAAATTGTTTCAACCACCGAACCACATACAATGGAGAAGTTTCCATCCAACATGACTCAAGTCCATTGTAAAGGGCACTGAAAAGGAAAGTCTAGAGGGGAAAAAATAAATCACCTTATACCAAATTATAGTTTCTTTTGGGGATAGTAAATGAGCTCTATATTAAAATGAAGCAAAGAGTCAAATGTAGAGTTGCCTAGAGCATACAAGTCTACATAAATCAGAATTTAAAACAGTAATAGACATTATTGTAGCATTAATAGATTCATTTGGAAGTCATTTGGAGAGCTTGATATTTCACATTCTGAGGGAAAGAATACAATGCCTTCTGTATGTCTGATTCCTGGACTTTTAAAGGTGGCAAGGGAGGAGGAATGTTTGTGATTACTGGTGTTATTCAAAGCAATGGTGCATGTAAATGAAGGTTTTACTCCTTCCCAAAGAAAAACTGCCTGTGTAAGTCCAGGATGAAAATAAGACACAAGGACATTTTAAGCAAGTTCTGAATTCCTCAGTCATTGCTGGCACTCATCCTGTCCATGAAGAGGGCTTTTTACTCTTAAAGAAAATCGTTTCGGATGACCCCAAAGACAGTGTCTTCCCCCGGCTTCTGAGTGTCTGTTGGAGTTCTAGTTTAGGTTTCTGAAGAATTCTGCTTTTGCTAGTGGCAAAGGATGTTCTTCACCACTCATTTCCTTATCCCATCCTTAAATTCTGGATTGCAGTTGATCAAAGATATCCCAAGATATCCCTTTGGAATACATGCGGTATTTAATTGTTGTCCTCTCAGTTAACCAGACTATGCTTCCCTAAAGTTTTCCTTGTTCTATTATCTACCACTTTACAACAAAGGAGATCTGAGTTTCTGCAGAAGACACTGTTTGCAAATACCCATCAATCTTCCTAGCTTTAAATGAAAACTATGAAAGAGATCTGTAGTCTTTAAATCAGATACCTTCTCATGTGCACTTAATTTTGAGCTGGGCTGTTTTCCCAAGGATAAAACCAGCCTGTTAAAACAAGCTGTGCTTTTCATCTCAGAACAGCCTTTTCCTTTTCTAATCTGAGAAATTATTTCCTTTTCTTGGGAAATACAGTCCCTTCATTTGTGGGGCAGGGGGATACTGCATATTTCTACAGGTCACATAAAATGCAAAGCCAGGAATTTATCCCAAATCAACTATGTGCATATGTATGTGTGGTCTTAGAAACCAAAGTAATATAAATATCAAAGAGCAATCTGTGTGTTTTGCTACTTCTGCTTTTAAAGGAACAGTTTACAGTCAATAGTACAGCTGTAGGTGTGCCATGGCTTGAATTCCCTTATTATCTATGTGGGGTTTAAAAAGCATTCATAATCTTCCCACTGCTGTGGCGCGGGGTGCACCCTATCTAAGGGAATGCTTCAATTTAGAACTGCCCACAGTGGGCAGCACTATTCCAATTAACTACCCATCAGAAAACAAATCAATGATTAGGAAAATAAGTCTTTGTTTAGAGCAAGGAAGCCAAATCTTGATGGAAATGATTGGCCTTGCAATGTATTCTGAAGGCCAGCAAAGTTCTCTCTGTCAGAGTTCCAGGAGGAGCAAATGCCAAAGGCAGGGGCCTCAGACAACAGGCTTGCTGATGTTGAAACCTCGGAAGTGCAGATCCTGTGATTCTGAAACTCATGAAATCTATAATCTGTGCTATCAGATACATGGAAATTATTTAAATAGGTATTTTGAACGTGTCACTGTGATTGATATATCTGTGAACACTTGCACAGACTCTACAAGTTCTGCTGGTACCCGGAGAGGCAGAGAGCCTGTGCAGGAGGAAGGCTGTGCTTTGCAGCTCTGGGTGCTGCACCTCTCACCACCCGAGCACCTGCAGCCAGCAGACTGTGTCTAAGCTTTGCCTGGTGGTCCCAGACTACAGTTCACTGTGTGCCTTTGACAGCAGGACTGAACTGTGTTGGGACAGAAAGGACTCTTAACAGGATTCGAAGCTTGCCAGTTTTGCTCTCATCAGCTACTTTTCAAGTGTTCCTACCACAGAGGAAAGTGAGAGTCCCTGCGCACTTCTGGAGAAGTTCTACCTGATAGAACCACATACGGTCAAAAACTCTTTCCAAAAAATAAGTTGTTTCTGTTTAATTTGAAACCATGACAACTCGTTTTACTCACAACCATGATGAAAACTTATGATAGGACTTGACGTGGGAACATGATTTTAATGCAAGTTTTCCATGAGACAAGCCTGCTGTACTTGCAGGCAATAAAATGATGGAAATCTGAATGTCCATCTTTTGTAACCCCTTTGCATACTTTGACACATCTTTTGAGAAGCCTTTTTCAAACTTTCCTCAAAAGCCAACCAAGAGGTGCATCTACCCAGTGAAATGTTGTAGCCAATGGAACCCCTTATCTCTGTCTCCATCTGTTGATAGGAAAGATCACTGCCAAAACTTCTGTTGTCCAGATTTGCAAAACCCTGCAGGTGGTTGCTCAGTGCAGGGTGTCTCATGTTTGTTTCTTTAGCAGCATTTGTATATAAGAAAAGATTAGTAAACCATCTAAGCAATGATAGTAAAACATCTCTTCGGAGCTGCGTATCAGGTCATGGTATGAATTGTGTTGAACTAAATTCTGTGTAGAATATTACATTGGGCATGAGTATTACCATAAAATGCAAATGGTTATGGTCATGTTAGCGATTGAAACAAAGGAAAATCGTATGAAGAAAATGTTATTTCAGTACAGCTCTGTTGAGACCATGTTGCATTATCCACAAAAGGACAAGGCATTTATTATCCTTAATGGAAGGAGGAAATCTGTGCACACAACATCCCTCACGACATAAAATCACAAAGAGCACAGCACTCCCAGCTACATCCTGGTTCTGGTTGGTTTAAACAAAAGGAGTAGCACCCCAGTACTAAACCAATCCACAAGGCAGAAGTAGAGAGGACAGTACTTAATTGTTTTGAGCCTAGAATAGCAGAATACGAAGTGCTTAATTTCCTAACACTCTTTTCTAGAATGTGTTAATACCTTCTTCACTCCTCACCCTCAGGGAAGTTCAGTACAATTGCACCACATTCAGTAGAGACTAGGGTCAAGGAGCCCTTACTCAGCTATCTTCAGCTATTTAGAGCTGGTTTGATATAGTTCCATTTTTCCTATTTTCCTCTTTATCTGCCTCATTCTTCATTCCCTGACCCCTCATATGATCTGAGCCACAGTTTTCTCCAGTTTTATTTTTCAGTGTTCAGAGAGAAAATTAAACTGAATGTGAACATAGTGGAGGTAACAGAAAGTATTAACTCCAGAGAGAAAAGCAGACTGTTATCAAATTGTCTATTCGTGGGCTTCCATAAGAGTAGTCACAGTTCTATTACCTTCCACCTCTTGGATTTACCTTTATATATATATATATATATATATATATATATATATAAGGGGCCTACAGGGATGCTGGGGAGGGACTCTTCATTAGGGACTGTAGTGATAAGACAAGGGGTAATGGGTTCAAACTGAAACAGGGGAAGTTTAGATTGGATATGACAAAGAAATTCTTTACTGTGAGGGTGGTGAGGCACTGGAATGGGTTGCCCAGGGAAGTTGTGAATGCTCCATCGCTGGCAGTGTTCAAGGCCAGGTTGGACAGAGCCCTGGGTGGCATGGTTTAGTGGGAGGTGTCCCTGCTCATGGCAGGGGGGTTGGAACTTGATCTTAAAGTCCTTTCCAACCCTGACTATTCTATGATTCTGTGATTCTATAAGGAATGCTAGTTACAGTGAGTAGCAATTTGTTTCATAGAATCCCAGCCTGGTTTGTTTTGGAAGAACACTGAAAGCTCATCCAGTTCCAATCCCCTGCCATGGGCAGGGACACCTTCCCCTAGAGCAGCTTGCTCCAAGCCCTGTGTCCAACCTGGCCTTGAACAGTGCCAGGGATGGGGCAGCCACAGCTTCTCTGGGCACCCTGTGCCAGCACCTCAGCACCCTCAGAGGGAACAGCTTCTGCCCAATACCTGGAACCATTAATTAGGGCAAAAGGAACAGGGCCATGACTTGTAGGTTTGCTTTGTATGATCCTTCTCAATCTGCGCTCAGTCTACTTGCTTTAACCAGACCATGTCCATACCACCAGTTAACATCTCCATTGAGACTTTTCTTTCTGTCACACTCCCTTGGCACTTACTTGCAGAAATATCTTTTTCTTCCTCATGTCTGGAAGGAGAGACTGCCTAACAAATAAACAAATTAAAAGACCACACTAAAGCATTCTGCATGAATTAAGGTAAATACAGAGTTTCAGTGTTAGCGTCTGAACATCCTGCTGAACTGGTGCAAAGCAGATCATTTCCTGCTATAATTACATCTATACTAATAGGCAGCAGGAGTAATTTAAGAACAGCTTGCCTTAAGAAGATTGCTAAATGATTTAATGATCCCTAAAACCATATGTGGTATATTTCTTTCTCTTAGGAAGACATATAAATAGGAGATAAATGGCAGCTATGGCATCATATGACCATAAAGCTGACATACCCAGATCTGTGTGGCATAATGCCTGATGGAAGCCCAGATCCTGAATAGAGTCCAGAGATTAACCTGACTTTCTCTCTCCTCTGGTAGGGGAGCACAAAGACCCTGGAAAAAGTCTGGCAGGATTTTACTGTATTACTATATGCCTCTTTAACTGTTTACCTTTCCAAACACATCGCTTTACCCTATAGAAACAGAGCAATATATCTTGTCAATATACAAGTAGTAGATCTCTGTAGGTATTAAATGAGCATCTTCTGTAGTCTGCATTAGCAATCAGTAAGGTTTTTTCTGTTCATTGTTTGCCTCAGAATGTCTGTGTGCATTTTGACAGCCACCAGTGCCTACAAACAGAATGAAAGTGGTTATTCTTTACCACTTACACTATCCATCAGCCTAAAAGTTCTTTTAAATCACAGTCCCTAGTAGCCAAAGTACTTTCCATATTAAAATGGTCATGGAGTTATTGTTGTGACTTAAAGGAAAATCAGGCAGCAGCAAGATGCCTTCTAAAAGTATGGGCAGGGAACCTAAAACATCATAATCAAAACTCACGGGGAACAGTGGATATTGCTGGGACATGCACACCTCCCAGAGCATAACCACAATACCTTTCAAAGGTTCTAGAAGCAAACAGCCCTTCTGAAAACTGTCACCTTAAAGAGGTTTTGGGAATACTGAAGGGATTCTCTTGACCCCTTTTACTGCAGCGAGCTTTGGTTATGTGAAGCCCAGCGACATCTTGTGGCTTTCTCTCTTGTGGGAGTCCTGATTTTGAGAGTTTCCGATTATTTAGTATTGCATCGTATTCCATCATATTCCAGAAGATGTGTCACATTCAACGAGGAATTGGGCATACTTCTAACAAATATTAAATGATCCCTATTTTAAAATCTCTTCCAGTGCTATTGTAATGCATTTATTTCATTTATCTGCATTATTTTAATATGGAATAATTTTAATGTGCTGCCTTAACATGTACGTATATATCAGCGTGTATATATATATATATATGTATACTCCCAGTATTTAGCTGTTTATATTTGGAAGAGGAGATGCTTATTTTAATCAAAGTGGAGTTTTAACCTCTTAGTTATTTTATGTTTGTGAAAATACAACAGCTGTTATCCTTTTAGATCCTAATGTAAATCTATGGAATTAAGAAAAGCAGAACAAAATGAACACATATGGACCCTGAGCTCCCCACATCCTGGTAGCAGGCCACAGTGGAGGCACGCTCCATTCCAGGAGGATTTACACCTGTCAAGTTTATTTATCACAAGTATATAATGAGAGTGGGGTTGGGGTTTTTCTACACCAAGGATGTTTTGTCCACCTTTTGAGTAAGAGACACCTATTCAGGGCAGATGTTCTTTGTGTACATGACAGATCACAGCAGAGACTTAAACTGCTAGATGAAGGATGGCCGTATAGTTAAAACAGTGGCTATTTCATTACACGAAGCTTGATTTATTTTAAGCATTTGGACTTAACATTCAAGTATTATAATATGTTAAAACTGGAGTTCATGTAGGGAAATGCAGCCTGAGATTTTTAGTACTGAGAGTAACTAAAAACCAGCGGGACAAGCACGCAGACGTTGAGCAGAGATTTTACTTACAAGTTGATCATGCAAGTTAAGATAACCTATTTTAAAATACCGGGATCCTGTACCAGTAGATGGAGTAATTACTAAGGGAGGTACATATGTATTGCTCAATTCTGTTGCTTGTTTACTCTTACAGAAATAAGGTAAATAGCTTGCTGGATACTTGCTTGTGATAAATGCCTACATAAATGTTTCTGGTTGTTAGCTGTGAATGTATCCACTCACTGAAGATGACTAAATCAAAACTCTAGTAACTGCTTATCTTTCTTAGCTTGTTTTGAATAATGTGGCAAGATCTAAACAAATATGCCTTTACCATGCCCCTTTTGAAGGCATCTGATGCTGTTTAGACTGTAAGAGAGAATAAACTAAGGGGCATTATTAAAGGTTTAGGATTATTTGGGCAGAGTTTCTCCTGACATCAACAGGAATTTGTCCAAATGCACAGTCCCTGCAGACAAGCCAAGCAAAACTTGGTAAGAGAAAGAGTTGCTCACAAAAGTGCTCATTAAGAGAGAAACCCAAAGGAAAAGCTCCACCAGCAACCTGACAAGAGTCAAGCTTCAGGACCAGGGTGATTAGGGTGGCTTCAGTTGCCTGTAGCATCCTACAGTGCTTCAGCCTCAGTGCTAATAATGTTATGATACAGAAGGTAACAAAATGCTAGATAAAACTGAAGAACAGAACAAGTATTACTGGTTAGTAGGTACTTTTCCCCATTTATTATAAACACAACAATAACACTTTTTGTCTTGATTCACACAATGAATGATGCTTTTGTTACCTTTTTTATTACCTTCTGTCGGATGATCTTCTCATCACCTCACAGTGCACCAATTGTATTGGCAGAAGCAGGCACTATCTTTGGGAAGTCTAAAGCTCCATGGTGACTACCCTCAAAGTAGTACAAAGAACAAAGAAAACATGCAATGTTTAAGTAATCATGAGCCCACCACTAGAGAGTTGCTTACATGTTTTCAGTAGACTTGGGTGAGAAATAGCTTTTTGTCACACGGGCATTTTTTGGAAGACTTCAAAACATGTCCTGGTCCCATTATAGAGCAAACCCAGCCTTGCAAAACTGAAACAAGGGAAAGCAGTAATCCCGTGCTTACAGAACAGCAGTAACTGCCACATACACAAATAGAAAAGGAGGATCTACCTTAGACCTCTCTGTTTTGGCTTTAAAATCATATAAAACAATTTTGATGTTTTTAATCTGATTTTTCATCTATTTATACTCTCTGATATTGTTTAAGCTGAACCAAATAGAAATATCATTTACTGTTTGGAGGCTTTTCCTTGCTCTCCTCTTCTTCCCCACCAGGGTCGGGGTTTCCTTTCTACTTTTTTTTACCATTTTCTGTCTCTACTTGTCTCTTAAATTTGATTTCTCTGACCTTTAAATCCTAACCGGTTATGCAAAGCTGTTGGGCTTTATGTTTAACCTGAAAGGATTCTGTCCCTTTCCCCAGCAGTCATTGCCACCAGTTTGTTTTAGGGAAGGACCATGTGCTAAATATGTGTTAGAATTCCACTGTTCTGCCGCAGTGGTACAGTGCTATTAAGATAAAACAGGGATTATAAGACTGGGCTTGAGTTAGCTTCTTCCAGCTTTTTTCCAGACTCCCTTGTTTCAAAGCAGGAATTTCCATTCTGGTTGGATCCAGTAATCATAGAATCATAGAATGGTTTGGGTTGGAAAGGACCTTAAGATCATTCAGTTCCAACCCCCCTGCCATGCGCAGGGACACCTCACACTAGACCACGTTGCTCAAGGCTCTGTCCAACCTGGCCTTGAACACTGACAGGGATGGAGCATTTACCGCTTCTTTGGGCAACCCATTCCAGTGCCTCACCACCCTTACAGTAAAGAATTTCTTCCTCATATCCAACCTAAACTTCCCCTGTTGAAGTTTGGACCCGTTACCCCTTGTCCTCTCACTACAGTCCCTAACAAAGAGTCCCTCCCCAGCATCCCTACAGCCCTCCTTCAGTAATGATGGATCCTTGTGACTCAAGATGACGTTCCGTGGATCTTAATGTCTTTGTGCTCATGCAAAGATCAACTGCCATCCCATATTTACAAACAAACCCCAAAAAGCCATACAAGCAAAATCTGTTGTGCTTTGTTTTACTTTTAAGACCGGAGGTGCAGGTACAGCATAGCATCAGCCATGGTCAAAGTCTCTGCATTCAACGGTCAAAACACTCCTCACAATTTCAAGCAGCAGCACAGGATTTTGACTCTGTCAAGCCCTAAGGGATCCCTTATAGACCAGTTACACAGAGGTATCTGTGCACGCTGAGAAAGGTGTAAGGAAGTTTTACTTTCTGGTAGCTGCACGCTTCTAGGTCTGTTGTGCCACTTGCACTTGCCTGTCCGGGTAGCATCGGCGGCTTTAGCACGCAGGGGGAGCTCTCTCCTATCACATAGCCCGCATTCCTTCCTTGCCTGGTGGAAAGAGCTGCCTGAGAGCTGCTGAGCAACTGCGTGCTTTTAATGTTTCCTTTTCAAAAACAGAAGGTGAAATCTGGCTTCTTCAAGCAAGAACTGTAATAAAATAAGGCTGCATCCTTGTCCATCAGAATTCCAGGTGGGTTGTGAAAGGACCTAGATTCAACAGGAGATGCTACTTAAGAAATCCCTTTTCCCTCAAAGTCAACATCCTACTTCTCTAGAAACCTCATCTCTGAGGGGTGGGATTAGTGTTATTCAGCAGAATAATAGAAATTAGGGCTGAAATGGACAAAGCACGGTCTCCTGTATGGGTATCTCAGGGACAATACTGGAGCAGAGTCCATACCAGGGTACTCATTCTGAGGCTGTGTGTAAGACTATTCAAGAAGGAAGCTACTTCTAGGAAGTAGTTAGTTATCTAGCAATGGAAAACACTTAGTCTGCAAAATCGAAGTTAGAATACTTTTTGGTGGCCTTTTTCAGTGCATTTTGTAAATCCTATTCCAAGTAAAAATGACACTGTATGGCTGCTTGTCTGCTCTTTGCAGCCATTTCCCTTCTTACTCAGGGGAAGATCCTGATAGGTTTTGCAAAGGCAGTTTGGAAAGCTGGTAGAGCATTAACTAAAGCTGCTCTAAATTTTGAGGCTCTTTATCACAACTTCGACATGAAGAAACTTTAGGCTGGCACCCCTTTTTCTGAGAGCATCTTTTCCATGCAGATTTCCTCAGGGGAGAAGGGCAAGGCTGAACACCGGTAGTCCAAAAAACCTGTAAAAGCAGAAGCCAGCTCCTCTCTGGCTGCCCCTTTGCACTAGACAAGGTGAAGGTGACTTCTTTGAAGGTGTGCCTTACCACCTCTCTCCACTATAACTGGGTCTGATTCACTGCCTTTCCTAGTCCATAGGGAATATATAATGCCATAAGTAGCAAAACCTTTGTAGTCCTGCTCAGCACCACTGTAACACAGTGAAGCAGATACATCACATATGCCAGATTCACCCAGCCGCTAAGTACCACTGCTGTACTCGCCACACATTAAATGGATAAAGCGGTAAGCAACAAGGTGCTAAGGAGTTTCTTATTTCGGGATATTTCATATCAGAAAGCCACTTCAACATCCCACTGCTTTGCTAAATTATACAGTATTTGCTTATTTCGAGCCCAGTTTTACTCAGTTTCTACCCCTCACTTCTTGGTTCGTGTTGTCTTTTAGTCTAACTTATTTTACCTAGTTCTTCACCACTACAATATACTTATAAAAAGCAACTGTACTGCATTCAGGCCTTCATTTTGCTGGACTGAGCAAGACGTACATTTCCAAATGCTGTAGGTATAGGCTCTTCCATCTGCCTGGTCAGTTTAATAGCACTTTTCTGTGCCAGATGAGTTTATCTTCGACTTTTGAGGAGGGGTGATGCCAGTGACACACAGCGTCATGCCTAACATCTACTGGAAATAGTTGACTGAATGTGTGATAAAATGCTGGGGTTTTTCAATCTTTCCCATTGGCTTTCAGTCGGTGAGCTCTGCATTTCTGACAGGTGCATTTTGCTAGGCCATAAATAACTTCTTTTGGACGTTGCATTTAAATTGCTGTTTTCTGTTTTCGTTTTTAAACTCTACTGATCAATGATTTCATTGTTTCTTTAGGATATTTTTGTCCTGTAGTCTTCCAACTCTGTATCGTCTACAGCTTTTAGTAGCACACACCTGGGTCTTTTTTGTGCCGACTTAATGAAAATTCTGCTTGAATTCAGGTATATCCTTCCCACTAGTTTTCCTTCAAGAACTGTGTATCTCCTCAGTAGTCATTTCCTTACCCACAGTGTAATTCCTGTAGTATTAGTGCTTAACCTTCTTCAGTGTAACTCATACATTTCCAGTTGTTATAGATACCTGCTATGGAATTCTGCATGTCATGAGTCAGCTGGTTTTGATTTCTGAGATGAAGAATATCTGCTCGGACCAATATGAGCCCAGGAAGATCTTTGATTTTGCCTCCATCTCATTTTTAGCTTTTATCCTACCTGGCACCTTGCCCTTGCTCCTGTATTTATCATAATCTCTGACACTTCAAACATTCATTTACTGTTGACACCCTACTTGAATTATCTAAGTCACCTCTCTCCTGAGCAATCACATTTTTTCTTACTTCTCCTGTTACTTAACTGTTTCACTATTTGTTCTTGCTCCTTTATGAGATGTAACTCAGTTCATGTTTTGGCAATTCTCAGTGAATCCCTCTACTTCTTAACCTGAAAAACATGACTTTTCCTTCAGATATTGAAATACCTACGAAAAGCTTCTATCATTGCATTACAAAGAAAACTAAACAGAACCCAAACCCGATGCTACGTGCTCCAGCTACAGCTCACGAAATCTTCAAATTCAGCCAAATCCAGACCCATTTTTGTGGGACTCAGTTTAGCATCTCTTTTGCCCAAGGGCTGGTTTTCTGCCAAGTTGCTGCTTTTGCTCCCACCCATTTCCACATTCTTCAGACTAGTCAAAACTCAAGTATATATGAATCCAGACTGCATTTATATAAATATACGAGGTAGAAAAAGAAGTAATGCCACTGATCAGATTCTAATACAACACACTTTGAAGAACAGTTCTTTCCTCCAGTTCTACCCCTAAAATTTAAAGGAGACTGAGGTAAGTGTGGAAAGGAAGGAAGTGCCATGGAGACATCTGGAGACATCTATCTTACAGATAAGTTGTGGGGTTTCTGTTTTGCCTATAATTAACTTGGCTGATATTCTCAAAGACCATTATGCAAGCAAAGCATCAGTTGTTATACCCAGAGTTGAGAAATCACTGTAGTGTACTTGCAGCAGTGGCTTAGAGGTTTCCATAAGTAAAGTTGTATTTTTCTTTTAGAATAGCTATATAAACAGTAAATCCCCTTGGTGAAGGAGAGCTTCCATAATCAGTTCTATATAGTGTTACTATCAACATCAGCAGTCCCTTCTCCTTGGGGAATTTGGATGTGATATGAAAGTTGTGTTCCATAAAATGAAAACTGAAAGAACTCCTTACAGCAGCAGTTACCACACATCACTTAGGTAACCCTAAACATACTAAACACTGTCATTGCTGTCTATCACTAATTTTGTTCTTCAGCATCCAAATAAGAATCTGTTCAGGGTCATTTCCCATGATAGATGCTGCATTCTAGTCCTTCATTCCTGCAGCGTTTGAACTAAGCAATAGGCAAGTTCGTAGATCAGAACTGCACTACAGGAAAACATGTTTGTGCTAAAAGAAAGTGGGAGGAGGGCGAGCTTCTAGGCTGGGCAACAAAGGGAAAAGAGAAAAGAAAAAAACCACGAGGGGTGAATACATCTGCAGGACAGGTCTAGTCCAGCATCTCTGTTCAGAGACATTGTGTTGCCTATAAGGAGTTAGCAGCTCTTACAATTACGTTGGCACACCATCTTGGAGAGGTGAGAAGTAACAGTCTGTAGTTAATTTGCCAACAGCTGGTGTTTTAGAAGAAGCCTGGATTTTATTAAAGGCCTTGGCTCAGGGCAGCAAACAAGACTGGTTCAAAGCCTGTCTTTAGTATCAAGTATCAAGGTTTCTGACTGTCTGAAAGAGGGACTCTTGAAAAGGCCTGGATTACTCCAGACCACTGAGCAACCATGAGTAAGAGTTCTCAATTAGGAATGTAATGCTAATGAGTCTTTTTGGGTCAGCCTGGGTGGGTTGGCTAATTAGCAAAAGCAATATGCCCATGTGATTGGCCTGGAGTGTGGGTGAGGTTCCTGGAAGCACCAGGTGATAGATAGATGGTGAAAAAAGGGATGTGTGGGTGGTAAATCAGGACAGCTGCAGTCAGTGGCTGGTGAGGGGAAGCACATCTTGAGCAGAGCCTTCCGAGTGGGGGGGTAAGGAGCAGCCAGCTCTGTGAGGGTTATCGAAGGCTTCGTTTAGGAGAAAATGATTTCTGTGTAAGATAGATATGCAGATTGCATAAGGGGTGATGTTGTCGTGTCAAGTCTGCGAGGTGGTGTGTGCGATAAAACCCCAGACCATTTCAGTGCCAGAGCAAATGGCAGGTTTGCTTCAGCCTCAAGGCATGGAGGAGATGGAGCCCCTGCAGATGTTGGTTTACTGTTAAAGTAGATGTGAATTTAAGCTGCTTCCCTCTGGTTTCAGTGTCTAAATAAATAATGAGTTTTACCTACAGAATCCTTTAGTTTTGATTCAGTAGAAAAATAGCAACACTCAGATTCTCCCTAGTCACCCTCTGGCAGTGCAGAGAGCCCTAAGAAGGGTTTACAGCCCTTTGCAAGGGTAGGAAGTCTGTCACATGGGGATCAGAGTAATGCTCCATATGAAATTGGGCATGCTTTCTAACAGAAGTTACATGATCTGCTTGGTCCTCCAGGAAGAAACTCTTGGATGTCCTTAGGCCCAGATGTTAACACTTTCCCTTTAAGGGCAGGCTCCATGTGTCACACTGCACTACCAGAGAGCAGCACTCAGATGCCCTGAAGGTGTATGAGGGTGCCAGGTGCCTCAGAACAATGGTACTAGAATATGAAAGGAGTTATCTCCTCAGGGCAGCTTTTCAAGGTTTGGAAGAGTCTGGGTTAATTTCCCCAGTATCCAAGGAGTTCCTGATGTAAATGCATATTGTTTCAGCGTGCCACAACTGCATTAGACAGAATAGATACCACAAACACTCAGCCTGAAACATGCATAGGATAGAATGGCACCTTTACGTGTGGCTCAGAAAATGAGAGGAAGGAGAGAAGCAAAAGAGAGAAGGCTTTGACCCACACTAAAGCGCTTTGAAATTTTCTAATGGCTGTGTCTTTTCCTTGTGAAGCTTTCCTCCACATATCTTCATCCTTACAGTAATGCTTATCAAGAACTATGTAACTGGGTCAGTTAATGAAAGGATCAGATTTTGCCTCATTTGTTTTATAGCTGTCACTTTTACTCCTTGTTTAGTCTTAAGACGGTAACTGAATGAGTTTTGGACCTACCTTTTGTCCTTTTATTTGTGTAGTTAAAGCATAGCACTTTGGAACAGCTGCATTATGATAGTGTTGTTGTCTTGTAACATTTAGACAGTGTAACTTCTAGGCGCTGTGCAGGAATTCACATTGCTGTAAGATTCATTTCTATAGTTCTCAGATCAAATACAAATATACCAGGAAAAAAAACCCAGTAAGCTTTGCAAGAAGCATGCTTAATTAATTTTACATTTACTATTTAATACATTCTGGGATTTTTTTTCCCTCTTGACAGATGGCAATTTAATTTCTGGATCCTTAAAAATACCCCAAGCTATCCAATGCTTTAACAGATTTCACTTTTCAAAATGTTAGAGGTGGGCTTAGGACAAAGTTTGGATTCAAATACTAATGTTCCCAGAGGGTGTTCTGCTCCAAGGTTTTGGTTCAGGCCCATCTTTTCCTCTCGACAAGTATACATTTGAAAAGGATACTGCCAAATAAATCTCCTGTTTTGAAAAGTTAAGTATTCCATGTGTTTCTAATAACATGTCAGATGGAGTAGCATGAAGTAATTTCAATTATTTTTGTTATTTGTCCGTGGGTTTTGCTTCCTTCTTTCATTTTGCTTAGCAAAACAGCCAACCTGCAGTAGTCCATCTCCCTGCCCATTTACAGTCAGTGAATCAAAGCGAAACTATCACTAGCAAACAAATCTGTGCTAGTGCTTCCAGATGAGAGTGAATGTAATTAAAAAGAAATTATTCCTGAAATTACACGAAAGTATTTGTTGAAGGCCATTTTCTATTCAGTCTAAGAAAGCAAGCAGAAGCAGTGAGAGACAGGAAAATTGTGCAGGGTGCTAGGAACTGAAGAAGAAAGACTGTACACAAATGAGGTAAGATTTGAGAAGGCACTCCTTAGATCATGATCATATGCTGCAAAGGGAAAAACAAGGGGGTTTTAAGAACTTGGCTTTGGATTAGTCCAGGATTCATATATCATGTCAGACAGCAACTAAATTAGAAAATGTTATCTGGAATAAATTAAAAGTATATGTTGAGCCCCAACCAATAAAGAGATTTCTAATGAAAATAAAGACAAATTAGCAGAAAATTGGAACTAAGCTACTCTAACTGTTTTATGTTTCTTCTCTCCTGTTTTCCAATATGTTTTCCAGAGTGGATCACTAAAGGAGCCAGAGCCAAACAAAATCCCACCTCAGCGACCACCACCTCAAGGTTGTTTACAGTACATTCTCGACTGTAATGGCGTTGCAGTAGGACCAAAACAAGTCCAGGCTACTTAGATAATTGAGACTAAAAGCAAGGGTTAAAGCAAAAAACAAAATGATAAAAGAATCAAGCACCCAATCTGAAAAGCAAACGTACCAGTTTTTGTTCAATTTTCGCATTGTTTCAGTGCTGACCTGGACTGTGTTTTTTCTATGCAGTGTCAACTATACCGTCTGGTTGTTTACTTGTTCATGTCTGTGCGTGTAATGCTTACCTACCTTTCTCTGTAAAATCTGTGATTTCAGGGCTGTTGTCAACAGTGTACAAAGAATGTGCCTCTTTAGAGCCCAGTGCAACTGACGTTATGGATGGTTAGACAGTATTTTTGAGTATTCTATATCGTTCAGTAAGATACCACCGAGGTTCAAATCTAAATACTTTTGCTTACTCTGTGAATGTGTGCACACTGTACTCATAGCCTTTATTTTTTTGTGCGTGTGCATGACCTACTATATAGGTGATCCAGAGATATTTTTAAAAGTCTAGAGTAGAATTTGCTGGTGAGGCTTTTGATTTCTAATTTTATAAAGTTTATTAACATTTGAGTTAGACGCAACTGGAAGTCTAATATTTTAGTGACTCCATACGAAACAGTTCTTCCCAAGGAATATTTAAAATAGCTTCTATTTTACATACTGGTATTCATATTTTTAGTATTCTACATTAAATTATTAGCTACAAAGCTATGTAAATGGGCCACCTATGTGCAATATCTCAGTGAAAGTGTGAGTATTTTATGTATCCTATTTTGATTAAGTAGTACCTTTTGTTGTCATTCTGAATTAGTAATCAATGGAGATTTTTAATGAAAACTAATGCAAAGACGTTCAAAAGTCTGATACTTACCTAAGTGTTAAATCCCAGATTATTTGGTGGGAAGTACCTCAAGGACTGTTAAACTTCCTGTAAGAGCTCTTTTTGTTTCAAATACTGAGGAGTTAGGACATGGTAGACCAACCAAGGTTCCTTTAACCAGCTGGGGATCTTGCCCTTTGCTTAGAATGCAAGACAAAAATGTCAGCGGTTTTCTTTATCAACTCAGGTCTATTACTTTAAACCTAGAAATATCCAGATAGCTATAAAGAAAATTCAGTCCCAATGTTATCCACATAAACAGGGTTTATAATAATTGCTTGACAAGAAACACGGCAAAAGACTCGAGATGCCTGACAACTGCTGGATTTGCTGTAGGTCAATTATTTCTGCTTTTTGCATAACAGATTTAAAGTGTAGCATTATGAAAAATGCAGAGGCAGGCAGTTAATCTGCTGTGAGATGTCTGGCCTAGACTCACAAGCTACACACTGCTAGCATACCAGAAAGCTTAGTTGCAAGTGAGCCACAAAACTATAATTTGAATCTTGAATATGTACAAAGATGAGTAGTGGCCATGAGTTTAGTGCAAACAGTTTTGTTTAAAGGGAAAACAGCCTTATGTTCTACTTCTGTTTTCCCTACAAACACTGGAAAAAATTATCAGTGAGACTCATCATTTGTAGTGTTTCTTTCATTTGTACAAGCTGGCTGGTAAGATGAGAATTAATTATTAGCTATTTAAATGTTTGTGGTAAGTGCTACTGTTTACTACCTATCAGTAAATTACATGAATATTTTGCTTTAGTGATCAGCATTTGTCTGGGTCAGTGATCATTCCAATGATGGCATTGGCTATTTTGTTCTATATTAAGAAAATGCCACTTAGGATCAGGTTCACAAATCCTTACCTCCAGACACCATAAGAAGGAATAAACCATACTGCCCTGGGGTGGAGAAATGAATCTGATGATTGATTTTATTTAAAGCAGTTGGTATTTTTTGCATGCAGTAGTACAAGTATTCACAAGTGCTTTTCACACGAGACTGGTGAGTTGTGTGTGCAAAGAAGAGATGTGTGTTTCAGATAGGATTTCAGCTTGTTGACTGTAAAAGGATTTACAAGGGCACACACGATTACTACATACCACAGACAAGAAGCAAGCCAAAATGTCTCTCTGCATGTAAGCATGCTTAGGTGCAATATTGTGGGTAACAGGGAACAGATGTTTTACAGTGTAGGCTTAATGTTCAGTTCTGTTGAGTTATTTTTGGTAAAAGTTTCTTTCATGATTGTTGCCTTTTGTACAACCCAGCTGCAAGAAAGTGAGCAAATGCTGGAAATGTGACAGCAGTATATCTTTTATGTGAAATATCTTGTACAGCTTAATGTGCAATAAAAGAAAGTTATATCTGTCTTCAGTGTAAAGTTTCTGGCATTCAAGCCTGTATGTACAAGTGGGGGAAAGAAACCTTTCTGGTTTTCAATATTGAGTGAAAGGAGACTAATAAGAAAATGATCTTTATTAAGATGTTGCAAGACCATGTTATCACCTTCAAATATTTCCTACAAAAGTGGTTCAGATTAATAAACAATGAAGGCACATTCCTTAACATACAGTACATGCTATTTATCTGTCTACACCACAACACACTGCTACAACTGTATTAAAACTGATTGAAGCATTAGTACGTGCTGTTCTCAGACACACACACTGGAATCTCCTCTAGTGAGTGGAGAGCAAACTAGAATAGCAATTTCCAATAGCAATTCCCAAAAAAAAAACCTAACAATAATCACGTATTGCAGCAGGACTTTCAGAGATGAAGGGTTTCTTTTAGAGATGTCTTTTACTTGCACTAAATATCTGTGTAAGACTAAATGTTCTCCCCAATGTTCAGAACATCTAGATCAGTTATCTTCTATAATATTTACTGTTCAGCAAAGCTCTTGCCCCGACTGAAAACTGTGATTCTGTGAAACGTTATCCAAACAAACTGCTTAGAATTTCACCTTGTCCTTTTTCCCCCTTAACTCAGATGTCCTGTGTGCTTTGTCACATGCAAGAATATTCAGTTAGAACAGCTATCAGCCCCGAAAACCACATGCAGACATCTGATCTAAGAGCAGCATGCCCACTGATATCTGACACAGCACTATCTCAGTCAGAAAGCAGCAAAAACCACACTCTATGATGATTTAGCATCTTTCAGCTGTGGGTTTCACAGCCTACGTCTCTACTACACGCTGTAGTTTCACACTTAATGCACTATTTTGCCAATACACGTCCTTCTCAGTGGCAAGATTTCCTTGGTAAAGAATTAGTAATGACTTTCTTGTGTTTCTTGTAGTACTCTTAACATATTTCACTAAGGGGTTAAGTAAGTTGTCAAAAGACTTTAAATTAGCAGGAAAATGCCAGTATAAAGTTCTTTTACTGCTAGAAGAGTGAACCGAAGGGGAATATAACAATTTTGAATCTTTGGAGGAACAAAACCGCAATAAATACACAGAAAATAGTAGCTGTATTGCTGAAATAGGTGTTACCTAGCATATTCGATTATCTCATGGCTTCTCCTTGCACTGAGACAAAGTTATACTGGGTGTAACTCCATTGATTTTAAGTCAGTACTTCTACTGCTGGGATAATTTGGTGCTTCTTAGTGATGTTAAGAGTGAATCATAGGAGCTCCAAACAAGTTACTAATGTACCAACTGTGATTAGTTGTATTGCCTACATGCAACTGCAGTCCATGTTAATAGAATTTAGAATAGAATCGAACTCTAACGTAGAGTTAATCACATTGGAGGATTATTTTAAAGTGTTGGATATGAGATCTAATAAGGACTCTTTGATACTATAACATTATGAAGTTTTTCTTGTACTGAACCTAGGGGGCCCAGTGCAACCCCAAGGAATGCAATCACAAAGCCAGGAGCCATTGCAGCCCCAGCGCATGTACCCCCCTGGGCAGGCAGCAAAACCCTCGGCTTCCCAGCCCCAGCGTCCGCCTGGACCTACAACTCAGCAGCCACGTCCCCAGGCTCAAGGTCCTGCCAGCACCCGATTATCAAAGGAAGCAGAGCCACAGCCACAGCCAGCTCCACCTCCTGCTCCACAGCCTGCTCCACAGCCTGCTCCACAACAGAAGCCTCAGACTCATCCCCAGCTGAAGTAAGATTCACTTTATCCATTTTCTTTTCTCATAACACAGATTCTGTTGCCCTAACTGTAATTTGGGAGTTGGTCTTCTATTCAGGATAAAATATACATGTGTTCCCAAGTCAAAAATGAGGTTAAGACATTCCAGAAAGCTTATTCTCTGTGTGTGAGTAGTAAGACAGTATCATTAGTTATATCCTAAGCACCACACAGGATTTCATTTATTCCTAGTGCAATTTCTGCCCCAGCTAGGACTCAAAACTCATCATCTTTCTCATATTTATTGTCCTCTTTTCATGTCACTGACTCATGATCTGGGTGTGCTGTAAGCCTGCACAGAAAAAAGGAAGTCTTATCTATGTAAACTTTTAACCCTGCAGTCCCTCAGACAACAGATTCCAGTTTCAAAGGCCTATCTCAGAAACAAGCCAACTAAACACGCTAGACACTGGTTGCCGAATTATGCTTGCTCATTGTCACACGTTGCTTGTGGCTGTACACTGCTACTGACTGTCCAGCACAGGCAATTCACACCAGCCCTTTTCAGCCCTTCCACAGGAAGCTGCCTGTAGTTCTCTCACTTACTGGAAGAACCCTTAAAGCACAGCATGCTATTGTTGCTGTATCTCACCAGTCACATGTTGCAGTAAAGAATATGGGAAGGACCTGTAGCTGTATCTCCTCTAACAGCCTAAACCCAGACAACAGAAAACATGGGGAATTGTTAGCCGTGATTTGTTGTTTTTCAACATAGCAATCCTGACACATGTTATTGCTGGTAGAGTCACAGACACATTCTACCTCCTATGGTAAGTACAAAGACTGGTGTGTAGTCTTTGTTTTAGCCAGGTAACACAAATCCCCGTTTTCCACCCACTCATATGCTTATACCGGTGTGAACCACTTTTGAGTCCTCACCTGAGCACAATTCAGTGGAAAAGATGTATTTGGGATCAGTATGCAAAGTTGATTCTATTTTCCTTGCCTTCCCAGGACAGTGTATTTCTTTATTCTGTTTTATGATCACAAAAGTCAAATTAATTCATCCATTATTTTTAAGTATAGGTAGAAAACAGGAAGGTCCGTTTTCTTAAGCGAGATGGAGACTATAGTTTGAAATTTAATGTGTGAACTTCTGGCATATAAGAAAACCAGTTAAGAACAGGTACAGAAGAACTGTGCCACAGGCTGCTTCTCAGCTTTGTCCCTTTCCTTTAATTCCTAGTTCAAATCTGGGTTCATTTTTCTCTTCTTGAAACAGGAGAGAATACTCTCTATTTAAAATGAAATAAAAAAGGAGAAATGAAAGTTTTTAAGAGGCAAGCCATAATAGGAGTGGTTTTTCTGACTTTCAAGACTCAGATCTCCTGCCTGTAGGATTAACTCTATCTATTTGCATGCGTATGCTTTGTATTCACCCACATGCTGTTGCCTAACCTGTATGTACATGTTATTAATCTGTGAATAAATATTTAATTAGGCTACTTATTGTGTTACTAATCAAGTCAAGTGCTGCTTCCCACCCTCCCTCTTTCAGTGAGCACAAACAAACATTTATCAGTCTATTCTCATTAGCACAACTATAATTTATGAAAAACCTAAACCGCCTGCAGCACTGTTTGCTGTACATTATTAGTTTAGAGGGAGAGAAGTTGCAAACCATGAAGAGTATAAGACTCTGAACAAATGTTTCGGTTTTCCTACAGCCAAAACTCAAATCCTATTATAGAACTGAGATAAAACCAAAATCACATTAGTTTTACTAATGCATGGATGCCTTGGTAAAAAGATCATAACTCGTTAATGTTTTCTATTTAAATTCAAGCCTGCTTTTTAAATATTGTTTTGTCTGACAAGTCATGAGTTAAGGTTTTAAGCTTCAGATATTTTCCTTCTTGTATCTTACTTGATTCATGCTTTCAGAAACTTATACCATAGTTACATGCTAGCACTAAAACCAGAATAGCATTGCTAGACTAGCTGCTTATAGATGAGAAAAATCGTACCTGATTTGGGGTGTTTTTTTAAAGGTATAAAGTGTCATTAAGTCCCCTTTAAGGTTCAGATATCAAATGCATATATAGACAGAGCACATTACAACTTCAAGATTCATTTTTCAAACTCTTGCCAATACGTATAATTTTTCTTTGGATAAAACTGTTTGCAGCCTCAATGAACACAGTTATTAATCATCCTGTGTTGGGTGGTGATTTGGATTTAGCAGGCAGGCCCACTTTTTCCTCAAGCACTAATCCACGTCATCCAGTTTACTGGCATACAGTGTTTCAGGTCTGTAAGAAAAGCAGTGTGTTCTCTAAAGAAAAGGTTATCCTGCTTCTCAAATCACAGTGTGGAAGGAAGGTGCTGTGTGGCAGCAGCTCTGTATATGCTATACTGCTAGTATACTGCTAACTATACTGCTTGTGCTGGACATGCATTTTGTTCGTATGCACACTGTCTACATCTTATGGGCATTGCTCCTTTTCTCATCATTTATACCAGTTACCTGTGGATGGACATACACAATATGACCATGCAAAACTTGTTGCGTTTTTGTCTTGCAGCAAGTCGCAGTCTTTGACAAATGCCTTCAGTTTCACAGAATCATCCTTCTTCCGATCGTCTGTGAATGAAGATGAAGCAAAAGCTGAAACTATTCGAAACTTGAGGAAATCCTTTGCTAGCCTTTTTTCTGATTAGCCAGCTCCACCAGAACGCACCCAGCATATAGTCTCAAAACTGTGTGGATGTTGCCTAGGTTTTGTTTTCCCTGTGGCAGTACCTTTCTCTACTGTGCTAACTGTTGTATTAAGCAATATGTTAAACTTACAGGAAAAAAAGTTAAAAAGAGAGAAGAAGGACTGATGAGATACCATTCAGGAACGTGTAGAAAGGTCTAGAAAGAAGGAAGGGTTCTATTGCTAACACAGAATGCTGAATTCTAAGGTCCTTATCCATTGTAATATTGTGGCCTTACTGTGACTATATAATCCTATTTGAGACTCCTTTGTAGAACTGTGTTAATAAAGCACTGAGTGATGGGGTTCTCCTTGCTTTAACCATTCCCAATGCATTGCAATGCATGTGTATTTTGTGTGTAAATGTTTTGTACTGCTAAAGGATAGTCTTGACTTGTTCTTGCCTCCCAAATTTAGGAGGCAATTCACATTGACATTCTTGTCAAGCCACAGAAGTAATGTGAGAAATTGAAGCAGTTTCTTCCTCCTTATACAATCTTTCCATCAGCTGGTTGTAGACTTCTGATGTATTGCTGAGAGTTACCAGTACACTAACTAAATGTCATAAATAGAGTGTATATGTACTACTGTATCTCCATATGTCTATTTAAATTAATTTCCAAATTGTAACCATAACTGGGTTTAGTTGCAAAGAATATGCATGATGTTACCCTTATTTTTGTGAACACCTTCTAATAAATGTAAAGTCCCATGCCTGATTTAAAAATATGTCTTCTACAAAGCTTGTTTCAACATCACTATATATTGTCTATTTTGACTGGTACCAAAGGGTAGCTTTATGATTATAAAATATTTGGACACAGACCACAACTATAAGAAAATAAACTATCACAAATAATTCCCTTTTTGAATCAGCATGAAATATATATATATTTTCCAGGAGTCACATTTACATTTTCTAATAAGTTATGTATTTTAAAAATACTTCTCTCACTTGTTGAAACAGAATTGATCCCTGACTTGAAGGTAATAGCAGCAATTCTTTAAAACTCATCTAAATCAAAGTGAAGTTCATTACTAATCTCTAGATTCCATTTCCAAACCATTATTGGGTCATTCTGCCTATCATGAATTACATGCAGCAGTATTCCTTGCCAGGAAACAGTGCTCACAGGGGAACAAGAGAAAAATAACTGTAATATTAGCATGTCTGAGGGAGAAAACAAGCAACACAATATTAACTTAAAACCCCTGTAGTATTTGTACTGGGTTTGTAGAGCCACATCTATTTGCCTCAGCAATTTTACCTTTGGTAGATGTGGCAGTTTATGAAGTCTAGGTACATCACAGTCACCACTTGATGACATAAGTCCTTTCAGCAGCTTTGGATTCCTTTTGGGTGAAGAGCGTGGCTTGGGCCAAGAGGTTGGCAGTGAAGGATGGAAACTTAAATCTCCAGTGATGTCAGAATTTAGTTCGTACATTAGTATCTGATAGCTCTCTGTTTGTCAACAGAGACTAAGTTAATGATGTTAGCATCCATATTTCCTGAAAAGCAGGCATGTCCAAATCGCTCCCCAGCTGACACCCTTTTCGGGCTGGCAATGAGGACTGAGTCAGTTGAACAACCATGCCTAGAACAATGCTGTCCTCCAGGTTAAGACTAAAATGAATTTATGCGTAACTTTGGACTGAAGCATTACAAACGTTAAATACGTAGCCTTGCCCTCTAGAAGACGGAATCTCAGTCTCCCTGTTTGGCATGTAACCCTCATCTTTGTGGAACAGCCCTCAGAGAAGCTTTCTTAACAAATTAATGACAACTCTCTTTTCTTCCAGGAGGAAGGTACTGTGTACGGAAGCCTGTATTTCAGACAGTGAATTCTGTGGCAAAACAGAATGCATTAACTGCTAATAATTTTCCTTAGTTCATAAATATCAGCTATACTTTGATTTTTCTTAAGTGTTGTTCCCCTCCTGCCCCCCATCAGCTCGAAACACCCTTCACTGGGCTACAATAACAACCCTGAGCAGTTACAGAGCCTTTCATGTCTGAGAAGCACTTTACTTTTAGATTAGAAAGATTAATCAAAGTTGCTAACGCAAATTAATTACTGCCACAGAGAAAGCATAGTAATTATGCATAGTTTGGCATGGTTCAGGATTAGTACATGCCTAGCTTCAGCAATATTTAGTACAGTATGAATTACAGGTAGTTCATTAGTCCAGGCCCCAGATTTCGACTTGAGGCAAAGTTTCTCGCTCATATAAAATTCCCTCCCACCTCTTCCTGGGAGAGGACGGGTTTCACTACAGCCTTTGTTTTACCATCTGGAACAAAAAAAAGAAAGAAAGAGGAGAAAAAAAGAGAGCAAGATGATGCAATCAAATCTGCATGGTGTATCCTCCCACACAATATACATAACACATTGCCTCTCCACAATGCCAAAACTTCTTTATACCTCCAAGCGTGCTAAAGCGTGTCACACGCAAGCTGATGCATGCTTGTGTTCCTTATGCAGTGTTTCATGGTTAAGACATTTCTAAGCAATCTATAACACATCTTCAGAGTACTAATCAGGAAAAATGAGGTTTTCTGAAAAGTCTATTCAAAACTTTTATTGTCCGTTTTGTCTTACTTCATTAGATAGATTGTTGTACTTGGAGTTCGTGTGCAAGCTCTGAATACCCAGTTATCCAATACAACGCTCTCTAGGGTTGCACAAATAGTAACTCCGATATAATGGGAGTGTCTGTTCTTGTTCCTTTACAGGAACATAAGCCTAGGAACATCAGGTCTATATTCATGTGCACCTTTTCCTTGCAGATGTGTCTTAGGATGCCACAGGTTTCTATGCACAGCACTCCATTTCTTTTTTCATCCTTCACTTATAAATCAGGAAAACATGAAATCCTGTGAGTTTAGTCTTAAGATTGAGATGGAGCCATTTTCTGACCATTAGGCCTGAAGCCAATTCAAAACACCGAAGCAGATTTCAAGAGATTGTAATTATGGACAGAGTGACTAATCTAGCTTTGAAACAACCACTAACTCTCCAGTCAAAATTAGTCAAAATAGTACTAAGGTACTTTGTAAATATTGTGTGCACTTTGTATACTTCCTACTCCACAAGAACAAAGTCACTTCTCCGAGCCAATGTTGCCTCAATGAGCAGATCACGTACAATAAAGCTCCTATTTCCAAAAGGGAAAATGTCAGTGCATATTGTTGTGCATTGACTTGGTTCTTGCCAGCATTTGGTTGAATGCTACAGATAAATTTCCTAGCAAGTTTTCCATCAACAGCAGCTTCCAGCGAGGTTGGGTAGGATGCAGGTGGCTGAGTAAGTCCCAACATTGCTGCCTAGTGCCTTTTTAGATCTGGTATCATGATGCCTATCCTGGTAACCAAGATAGCCACACAAGGGTTGGCAGATACGATGCAGGATCTGTGGGTGAGCTGGGCTATGCCAAAATGGCAGCTGGAAGCAAGGCAGGAAATACAAAGGCGATCTACAGTGGCACCAGGTGCCACTAGATGGGACTGAGTTTCCTTTGCATGTAACCATTATAGCATGGACTAAGAGGCAACTTAATTGAGCTCTGCTTTTCTCTTTTATTAGACATACATTTATAAAGAAGCAAATTTTTCCTTCTTTTCTTTTAAGGTGTTTTTAAAACCTCAGACATTTCAAAATAGGTACCTAAAGCTCAGAATTAGTTCTCCAAATGCATATTCAGCCATGTAAATAAGTGGCCAAATCTGCAAACTGTTGGGTTTTGTTTCCTCTAATTCCTCCTCATTTTCTGTGGAAGAATATTCCACCTCAAGATGCTAGTTTCCATTAAGTGTCATGAAACCCTGATTTGCTCTGGTGTAGTTAGAGTCTTGCAGCTCAAAATTTACCTCAGGAAAGAATGCAAATAATGTCTAAACTATCAAGTGACTTATTTAAGTATAAGACAACAGGAAAACTATCCCCCTGTTTCACTTGAAGATAGCCCAGGAATAAAAGAGAAACTGTTTTTTTTCCCACAGATCATGCTACAAAGAATTAGAAATAGGATCAATTGGGGGAGGAAAGGGGAATCAACAGATTTCATGTTTTTTGTTGGGATTACTGGGGCTGGAGTTTTGACTTCCATTAGCAGTGGCATTGCTCAGCACTTCCAAGGGTAGATGCGGTGTTTAAAAAGCAATCCACTTCACATTACTTGACATTGAAGTTTCCCAGTACAGTATATGTATTATGGAGGAGAAGGTACCTGGCTTTATAACTCAATCTTTGTTCTATGGAAGTGATAGATGGAAACAGAAACTGGGCAAAACGTAAGCTAACCTGACAAAATGAGAATGGATTAATTGGGAGCTTAACTCTTTACACATGGTTTCTGTTAGCATTTTTGCTCTCCTCCTAACTATTTCTACTTTTCTCACATGTGCCTGTTTTTCTGGCCAATCCCCATCAGCCAAATGCTACTTTAAGGGTTTATATGCTTGGAGGAGCAGCTGGGTTTTTGTTTGAAAGCAAGATTGTGAGTTGCTATGATTGTGTTATACTGCTCTATGCCTCCTAACGCCATGAAGATAGTAACAGTAAGTAGTACAAAGCTGAAAGTTGACCGTTCTTAACTAAGAATGAATTTGTAAAAGATTATGTAGCTTTTAAAAGCACCAAGACAGGCAAAAAGAGCTTGTGTCTATCCAGGTGAGAAAGGAAAGAAGGAAGTAGTGCATGTGGGCTGGTACTTGGCCACTTAGAAAGCTGTGAGCTATTTCTCAGAAGTCTGTTACAAGCATTTGGTTTAAGAGGTGATCTAGTACAGGGACCTACAGCTAGATCTGCTGCATTGCTTACAGAATTATTGCAGTTCTGATGAAACTCTGGGCAGTACTTCAGATGCATGAGACTAAAATTGACAAGAGCTGTGCCTCAGTAGCTTGCCATGTGCCCTTTGGAGGCTGGAGCTAAACCTTATGTGTTGGTTTGATTTTATTGGAACTCGGACAGTGAGAGGGTCACCTGCAGAATTACCATGAATGTTGGATTTTTCAGTAGTGCTGCTGCTGCCGCTGCTGCTGCTAAGGAAAACCAGGGGAAGATGATGCTTCTTCTCTACCCCTCAAATTTTTCACTTAAAGTTCTGCCTCTTACGTTTCCTGAAATCTTGTTTGTGGAAACCAGAGCTGTTGAGCAAAACTTTTTCAGATAATCAGAAAAAGGTGCCAGTGTGTGAGAAGGATATATGTATTTCATTGCCACCCACTGTAATAAAACGTGAGTGTCTTGCAGCTTCACTCTTAAGATGCCCCTTCCCTTAAAGTTAGGAGGAATTTTTAACACAAAGAAAGAAGACTGGGTGAAGCATCCTTTCACTAAGTGCAGAATGCCATAAGCTAACACTTCACTCGCCAAGTGTGCTCTAGCTTGAGATCTAATGTACAGATCTCTCCAACTGATGTTTATGTAAATCTTCCAGATGGGCCCTTTAAACAGTAGATTACTATCCTGACTATATCTATTATCACTGAGTACTTCATAGTTTTGGCTGGTTCAAGCCAAACTCCTGGAGTCTCTGCTTTTTGCACATTTTTCTTTGCAACCTGCACTAACAACAGTGTCATGAGCACAGATAGATCTTTAGGCATGTTTTCCCCACAAACGCTTTTTGCTGCAGTCAGGCTTAGCCTGAGACCACATACTCCACTGGCCTCATGCAGTGAGAAACATGGGGTGCTACTAAAGAGACTGCCATTAGAATGTAGTGTGCAAACAAATTCTGCTGCCAAGGCACCATATCAGCTTGCAGTCTATGTATGATTTGTCTCACACAATAGCTCCACCAAACAGCTTTAAGTGCCAGATATTCTTGCTCAAGAAAAAGGAAATACTCCTTTCCCCCCCTCTCCTTGTGAGGAAATGGAAATTAGCATTTCCTATCCACTTGCTGAACCAGGCCTAATTACTCCATGGAAATGACAGTAAGTCAGAACTGTGCTGAGCTACATTTGTTGACTGTTTGCCTTGGTGACAATTTAGGTGTATTAGGTAGCAGTGAGTGCTCTATGCTTCATCCTAAGACTCCTAGGAAACTGAGTAGTGTTTTCATATAGATGAACAGATTCTCCCTCTGATACTGTGACTACACAACCCCAACCAGACTATTATTCATCTTCTAACAACCCTGAAAATAGGTGTTGCTAGCCGCATCTACTGCTATTTACTGTGAAATGGCTTTTCTCCTTGCTTGATGGAATTGTAACAAATTTGGGTATATGGAAGAGACCTGTAATTTAAAGGCCTATGCCCCACCTGTTAGGGGAATGTCTCTGAACTAGGATCAAGGAAGCATTCTTTTTCTTATTTAGATGTTTTTTGTCTGTTTGCAAGTCATGACTTAATCTATTACAAGAGAAATGGTTGTTTTAAAACTGCAATGTCTCAATCTCTTCAACTCAAGTTCACTTACAGGTGAGCACGGTACTAGAATACATATTCGTTTACTCAGCTTTGTTCTACAGTACATTTTTGAAGACATTAGCATTTTTCACACCTTTTTTTCTTTTACTAGAAAGGGAAAGCATGTGCATTGACTCTGGGCCACAGAGAGCTGATGTAATTTCATGGCAAGAAGACTCCTGCTGCCCTTAAGAATGTTAGTACAAGTTCTGAACTGACTTACCCTCCTCTGGAATAATTATGCATTCCACTCTGGCACATTTTATCATGCAATTCTCCTGCTTTGTAGATTACATGTCTTGAGGAGGTACAAAAGGGAAGAGCAAAGACTGTTTTATTTCTATACATGCATCTAACAATTATATATACACACACACCTCAAATAGTACTTTTAAATGTAAAATTATGTGAGAATTTACTTTACAGACGTATTTAATATGCACATTAAATACATGTATCCTTTCATGCATCAAGGAGATGCAAGCATCTCTTGGGAGGAACACAGCGAGTATGGGGAAAATATATTGCTAAATTGCAATTGAGCAAGCTGGAACTTGTTCAGGTTAAACAGCCCACCTTCAAACTGCAAAAAGCCAAATTATGCCCTCAGCAACTTCTGAAAAGCAAACTGCCTGTAGTGGATTTCTGCAAATTTAGCTGTCTAGAGTCTGCAGCCACATCAGAATAAGTCTCCCTGATCTTGAAGATTAAGCAGTCCCCAGCCTAGTAAGTATTTAGATAAGAGCCCACTTGGCAGTTGCACATAGCATCAATCAGTACAGGATGCGCTCGTGGTTGAGAGCTTGGATGTGAGGGTGGTGTTCAGAGTATCAGACTTACCAATAGAGTAAATGCACCTTCCAAAGAGATATTAGGATGAGTTTGTAATCCTACCTCTTTCTGTCTGCAGAAAAAGCCTAAAACAGGTTTAAAAAACACCCCAAAGCTGCCCTTCCTCTCTCTCAAGGAAAAAGAACCCCCCCAAACTGGAGGCTCAAGTAGGCTGAGTTCTGTTTATGTATAGCAGATAATAGAAACTGAATGAATAAAAATACTTGAATTCAATTGTCTGTTCTGGAAAATGGGGAGTAAAATATCATTGTGTCCAAGAAAGTCTACAGACCAGGTCATGTAAACTGAAGGTGGAAAAATGTATGTTACTAGAGTCGGCATGTTACTAGAGCCAGCAGAAGTATACTGAAGCTGCTGGCTGAAGTTGCCTGGTATTCAGGACAAAGCCAGGAAGAGGAATTTTGCTATCCTTACAGTAACTCTTTCAGATATGTTTTAGTATATCATCTTGAGATGTCAGTATTTCAGATCAACATTTCTTTTTGATTTTCAGTAGATAACGCATTAAACTTGGAGGGGAGCAAATACCCTGAGCAGCTATGACCTCTCCACAGTGACCCATTACGGCCTTCTTGTTTCAGTTTGAACGCTCCACAAAAATGAATTCAGCTATTAGAAGCCTCTACCCTGTTCTACCACACAAACAGCATTCCATACTAAAAAATTCCGCGGACCGCTCAAGTCATACCAAGTGGCAAAGTCTTTGGGTTTCTCTGGGATATAGGGGATGGGTGGTGTGCAGGGAAAATCGGTAACGAAAAGGTTACAAAAAGCCTCAGTGTTGTTTTCAATTGTCCTCAAATTCTGAGCTTCAGAAAAACAAGTCAGAATAGCAGCAGGGTGGTGACTGGGCCTCCTGTACCTCTGTGTGTATTGGAACTGCTGTGTTTAAAACTACACTGCTTCCTACTCTCAACACACATCTTCCTTTTTAGTTGCTTGCTTCCTGTTCAAACCAAAAGTCAAAGTTTCTACAAATGGGTCAGATTTATGATGGGGAGTGGGAAGGAAGGAATGTGTAGGGGCAGCACATAGACCATATACACAAAATGCAGATCATCATCAATTTTATGCTTATTCTCCCCACTAACATACTGAAGTCCTCATTAGGATATTTTTTCCATATTTTTAAAGAAAAGCCAAAATTCCCATTAAATGAAAAATAGTGTGTTAAGTTGCTGAATAGCACTGATGGTTTTTGTGCTCCCTCACACATATGTCTAGCTGAGAATGCGTAGCAAGTTCAAGCTTGAAGTGAGTTTGGTTTTTTTAAGCAACCAGTATACAACACTAAACATGATTTAATAATGGAAAGACTGGCACAACCTTAAAGGAATATCATCAAGTAGGCAAGGTATGCTTGTGACTTATTATAAAACAGTTAAATCAAGTCGGAAGCATAATCCAGATTCTTTACATAATTATGGCAGAAGGGTGTGGAAGAAGGAATATCAATTATTTCTTCAACTGGAGAGCTGCTAACAGTTAAAGAAGCAATACATTGATCTCTTCTTTCTCTCACTCTCCTGCAAGTGCCTGTAATTTTTCATTTAAATTAATATTATAGACAACTGAAATGCCAGCTGAACAGTTTGCTGACATTGGGCTTGTTCATTGGATGCAGAAGCCAGCAAAATCTGTATTAGAATTCTTACCAGGTCAAGCTTAAAATTATTAGGACAGCATCACCTCTCCTTATTCAAGCTGGTGACAGAAAGTAAATGAAACAGCATTGCTGGTCCTCTTTCGGTTGATAAGAAAACATTACGTCACCTACAGAAATTGCTTAGTTGTGATGATACAATCTGCTATTATGTATGACATCAGAGAAGTGACTGAAAATGGAGAATTTGTTGGTTGTATTTACACTCAGTTAAAGCTCAAACAATTTCTGCTACAATTAAAAACAGACCATTGTGGCAAACAGTGCAAAAGTAAGACTTTTAACCAGTGTTAAGAATTAAATACACATTAAAACACTAAAATAGTGTTCCATGCTTTAGAAGTGCTTTTGCTTTGGATTTCTGCATAAGCCACCTTGGAATTCCATGGCAAAAGACTGAAATTTCCTCAGCTGCAGTCTCTGAAGTTTTAAACCTTTATTCTTAGAGAATGGGACTAGAAAACAGAACTGTGATTTGTACACGCTGGGTTAAGTCTGAGGAATCAACAGTCCCTCACAGAAGCTATTGAAAGAAGAGGTGTGTCCGTGATTGCCAAAGAGATCTTCCGGTGATAAAAGATGAATTGCATCAGCTTTTGGCTCCGAGTGTCAGAGTGACTCAGCAATTCAGAAGAATGTGTTTCAATTTTCTTTCCGCTTGGAAGATGGGGAACCTTCACTAATATTTTCTCTTAAAATGCCATGAAAGAGGCAAAGTGGGGGTTAGATTTGTCAGAAATAGCTTAACAGCCTTTATTCAAGTATAGGAGCCATACAAAGTCCACTCGTACCATTGTAGCACATGCTTTCTGTGCAGTAGTAGCAGGAAATTTGGTTCAACAGCTCAGCAGCTGTTCCCCAGTGAGTTTCCAGCTCATTTCTGCAAGTTAGTACAACACATAGCACAGGAAATTCAAATTTGGAGCTAAGACTTAATGGTGAGAGCAAACATTCCCGGTAATTCTGATGATTAATCCTTTCTTCTGTGATTTTGGCCCTCTCAAACCAGACTTTTTTCCCATTCTGCAGAATTTCAGAGAGAAAAATAGAACATCTCAGGAAATTCTCATTACTCAGTAGTCAAAATTCACTCTAAAAATATCTTTTTCTTATTATCCTCTCATATTGCCATTAGTCAGAGAGAGAATTATACTGACCATTGGTTTAACCCAGTTGGACAGTTCCTGTGATCTTTCTCTTCTTCCCTCTGAGCAATGAGTGTGCACCCATAACATGAAGCCAGCCAAGTTAAAGTGAATTTGGCAGCAACTGTGCAAGTTACTTGTGAAAACCTTCTTTCCTTACGAGAAGGACTTGTGAAAACTGAGGGAATCTACCCAGACACTTGATTCTGGCCTGCACAGAATCAGTCACTTTGTGTTAGAGTAGAATCAGGAAATAGTGTATCTGTTTCTGAGACTTTTGCTGTTGTTTGGCCTGTCACTGAGTACAAGAGCCAACATCCAGCTTCAGGCACTTCATATTTGTATCTGGCCTTTTATCTACTCTTCTGCCTCACCATTCGGCATCAGCTGAGCTTGGCACCTCTGCTCTCAAAACCACAGGACCCTTTACTACAGCTCAGGCCACCACATCTTCCTTACCGTTCTGTCGATGCTTTCTAAGATACAAATCACTTCCTTGACCACTGCCAGGAAGCAATTATAATCTGTGCAGACTTCGACAAGATATCACAAGACCTTCACTGACTAAATTTCATTATCACACAATCACGGACCAACCATTTCCTTTGGGCTATGCTACATTAAAAAACTGGTCTACAAGAACTGGGAAAATCTAAAAGCTACATTTCCAGTAAGGCTTGTTCTTGAAAAAGGACTCAAAAAAGATACCAAACAGCTACAAACATATGGGGATAAAACTGACACAGACAAGAATAAAACATTCATTTCAATCAATCAGTCATTGTCAAATATACAACTGTGTTCCAGAAAGTCTGCTTATTCTCCTGAAATAAGAACTTGCATGTTCTAGGTTTTATCCATGAAGTTCAAAAGCAACTCTAAAACCTATTTTGAAGTCTGCCATTTCCTTTGCATCAAGTTCAGTAAGTCTGAAATAGGTGATGAAATAATGATGAAGTCAAGACTAACTTTTGTGCCCTATTTGCACAATACAGTTCTGAAACGCAATCCATCAGCTAATGCAGAAAATATCTTAATGCCAACTCTGGCTTTCAGCAACATGCCCTGTTGAATCAGCATCGAAAGTGATTTACCAGCACAACTGATCAGAACCCCAGTTATTTAGCTCCTGATACACACAAAAAAGGCCAAGTGACTTTCTACTTATTTAGCTGATCTTGCTAAAACAGCTTGAAAATTGGTTAACAATAAACTGAATTATTTCACTTTCTCACAACAGGCTGGGCTTTGAGGAGACTGGTTTTCTATGTGAAATACTGGCACCTGATCTGCTGCTCCAGTAAGCATATTCTATTCATGAAACCCACACCAAAAGGAGTCCAAAGCATTTACAAGGCAATTGCACTTACTTTAATATCAATGAAGGCTAAAAATCAGGTGTGTACTATAAGAAGGATTTAAGCCAGTAAAGGCCAAGATGTTGCAAAATTGATTACTAACCCAGCACAAGGTCCATTTACATTTTAAACAGCTGGAAGTGTGCATTAGCATGCATGTCAGTATATTCTTAATGGAGGAAATACTTGCTGCCCAAATGCAAATACTGTGCTTCATCGTTTTCAACATACCAATATCAATTTCAGGGCTAAAGAGGGGTAGAAAGATGCTGCTTAAAAAGTCAGAAGTCTCCTTTCTGGCCAAAGCATCAGCTGTCTTCCCAGAGAGTTATTTTACCAAAAAATCCTGTAAAGCAGGTAACTGCCAGGTAAACATCCCCAGTTATGCTGCCTTACAGGAAAAGCAGCAGTGGAAGAAATAGCATACCAGAACACTCATATACATGTTCCATTGTGAAAGAGAAACCACAGGGACCTAACGTTGGTGCCTAACAGAGACCAAGCGGCTGTAGGACCCTTTTAAGAAACCACTGAAGAGCAATAGGTGAGCTGTGCCATGGCAGAGCCCTGGGGCACTGGAGGTTCTGCAGGGTCACCTGCAGTGGCAAAAGCCCAGAGAGACATGTGAGTGCACTTGTACTTGGTCCCTCTGTACCACCTTCTATCTAGAAGAACAGAAGGGCCCCCCAGTCTCAGCACATCTTTCACGCCCCTGAACAATGGAATAGTTTTCAACCTTATGCATCTATTTCCGGACTTTTACTAGCTCTGTGTATCTTACTCCAAATACTTGCTTTTCAATTACCAGGAGAAAAGACAGCTGGCATCAGCCTCTTGCTTCACAAAGCACCCAATATCTGTAATTCATAAGTGATTGCACTCAGAGACCTGTATTATTTCTTACTCTGAGCACATCAGCTTTTGTAACAGTGTACAGAAACTGTATGCCAAAAACTCACTTCAGCATAGGAGGCCTATCCTCTCCCCTCTCTTCAGCAGGTTTGGTTAGAACGGATTTTCAAGTCTCGTGCCATCTTCTCACTAGAGATACTCTGTAGCTGTTCTTTGGCTGTTGGCTTCCTGATATTAATATAATTACCAAGTATTTTGGAAGAAAAAAAAAAAAAAGCCCCAAACTTACAGTGAAACTTTCTGTAAAGATACTGAACCATTTACAATATTATTAAAAAAAGGAAACAAAAGTGAAAATTATTAGGATACAGTAAGTTGTCTGCTATCTTATCCCTCCTGCAATGCAGAGAGATCCTGGAAGCGGTACTTCTTATGTGCTGAATTAATGATTTGCCATTCAATGCCTTTCAGTCATTCACTGTTGGCTGAGCTGCTGTTAATCCAATGTTCACATGTTTCAAATTCCTTGCTTTTACATTAATCACGAAAAGCTAAGGCATTGCACCAGTTCAGCAACCACTACCGCACCCAGTTGGACCAACATCAGACATCTGATACCATTTCTGTGTGATGCAAACATGCAGGTGATCAATCTCATTGATTTTTTGAGATGGCTGCCAGTTAATCTTAGTTCATTTGTAACTGTTTGTAAGAGGTTTACACCTTTACACCTATGTTTTGAATTTGAACTCCTATTGCCTGATAGAGTGCTTATTATTATGCCAAAATGGAGAATAGTAAAGAAAAAGCCAAATAAATGCTCTTTAGGAGATCACCACTGTGGATATATGAAACAAATCTCTGTCCGGCAGCTTCCAGTTCTCTTCTAGTTTTAAAATTAAGCTTCCTTTGTCTTAATACCACAGCATGTTTTGAGATACGGCTATTGAATGTATTTACTAAGTGCAGTTTCAATCTTGGAAACTGAAATGGCTCGTCAATTTAGATGAAGAACATGTATACCACGACAGTAATTCCTGAGTAACCGAGAAAAAACATTGCCGCGGAGTGTGTTTTACCTAGAAATCAGTATTCCAGGCGCTTTCCAGCAGGGGGCAATGGCACATATAACTGCTTTATCCCATGCCATGAGCCCGGCGCTTCGCAGCGGCAGGGGAGTCACTCAGGGAGCCCTGGAAGCGCACGCTTCTCCATCAAGCGAATTCTACTGCCTATAGCCATAAGGAAATTCGAGGTTATTACTAAATGCGGTACAGCAACAAGAGTCCCAATGCTATTAAAACTGAAAGCATGATAAAATTCAAATACGTTTAATCATTTCCTCACTTTTACTCTGGTGAAACTCAGCTTGGGCAAGCATTAGCTTGGAAACTTCCACCTTCAGACAATAAGAAATCATATGAAAAGGGCTGGTAAAAAAAAAAAAAAAGGAAATAATCTGAGTAATAGAGAGGCAGTAGGCTACAAATAACTGAATGGCCTACAAAAATACAGCCAAACCATGTCCTATATTTTACTTATGACAGAAAAACCCTTCCAAAAATCAATGCAGGATTTTAGAAGGTTGCTGACAAGGAAAAATCTTAGATAGCACTCTAAAAAAGAAAAAAAGGGAAAAATATACCCCTACAATTAAAATGTTCACGTCAAGTTCTTTGGCTGAGTATATGCACACACTACATTTCACTTTCTTGTTTATTGCAGCTGCAGGAAGGAGGCTTTTGGGGTTGTTCCTCTGGCCCCAACCCAAGTGCACGCACATGCAACCTCGTTGCCAATTTCCCTCAGTTGACAATAGGGAGATGGGAGGGAAATAAGGGAACAGCGAAAGAAGAGAAACAGGGCTTGGTTTTTTTCCACCCGTGGGCTCTGAAACAGACCTTGGCTACACTACCTATAGGAAAGATACAATTTCAACTAAACTCATAACATTATAGCATCCCAGTTGAAAAAACAAAACACATTTTCATCACTTTTTATACCCTGTAGTTTTGTATGTACATTCTGTAATCCCTAATTTAAAAGGGTAAACCCCTTCCATGTTGAGCCTCATGTTAGAAGAGTAACTCACCCTCGGGGTGTTAGAAGAATAACTCACCCTCGGGATGGAAGACAATTCAGACAGCATATGCCAGATCAGTCCTGGGATTATCTTCTACACACACAAAGGTATTCCTGCCAACACTGTCACATTGTGCTGATTTATTTTCTGTGTGTTTTCATATGCCACTGCAGCATTGCTCGTGAGGGACTGGGTTTAAAAACAGAATACCCCACTAACGCATATTTCTTGTTCTAACTGAAGATCCAGATTTGGGTTCTTTTGGGCATATACAGCTTAAATGTCATTCTGTGCTTTGCTTTCAAAACTGAACTATAGCTGCATACGTACAGCAATAAAATACTTAATCTCCCATGTGTCTTTAAAAGAACAGCATAATCCAGAAATCCCATCAGTAATGTAGAAAGTGTTAAGAAAAAACAGTTCTGCTCTGTCCCGAGGAACTAAAATGCTCTTTTTCTCTATTTCAATATACACTGGGTTGTTAAAAAATTCATATTGAATTTCTAGCACAAAACGGCAACTGTTTTTAAAACCACCAATACTTGCTGCCATCTATTAATAAAGAATCAAATGGTAGAATCTATTTCTGATATTCTTCCCTAGAAGTTCATATAAAGAAATTAAGATGTAAATTTGAAACTCTGGTATCGCTTTCCCTCCTCCTTCAAGCAGGAAGAAAAGCAATCACCAGAAGCTGCAGAGCAGTTTGATCTTTGTTACATTGGGACTATGGAATCTAAGCAACTATTTTACAAGGCATTGTAATTGTTTGTACTTGCAAAACTGGATTAAGAAATCACTGCTATTCTTAAAACACATTTATCACATGCATACAAAAGTCAGCATATTCCAGTGCGAGGGGAGCCGCAGCCAACCAGCGCAAGCTGCGGTGCACCACCCACAGCAGCGCTCATCCTCCCCTTCCCCAGAGCAATCCTGCATCTGGCCAGGGGAACAGGGGGAGTTCCAGTGTGTCTTACAAGGGTACACCTGCCCTGCAGATGACCCGTGGACATCCCAACTATACTGTGTTGGTATTGTCACAGCTTACAGAACCCTCTGTGTGATCACTGAAATACAGACATTAAAAGCTCTGAATAAAGAAGGGGCGAATTATGGGAAGATTTAGATGTGCTTAAGACACAAGCTCTGTTTTATTTTAAAGGCATTGGGAATTACAGCAGGGGCACTGAAGTCCTTCACTGGCTGAGACGAGGAAAAGATCAGGCTGGAATATGGGGGGCTCACCAGACCTGTGGAATTTACAAGTTTGGGGCTTTACTGAACTTCTCAAAGTTTAACAAAGTGCTTTTTCCTGGTTTTTCAATCCACTTGTTCTTTGGTCAAAGCTTAATTTAAAAACATGTCTTTTGAGCTGAGTGGAGGTCTGACTAATTCTGTTGTGAATGCTGCTGAAGATGAGCAAGACTAACACTATGATTAAGGTAACAAGGGAAAAAAGCCTCATATATAAACAAGAGCCACAATCAGGCTACTGCCTCAGTGATGAGGCTATAGCTCCCCTTTTTGTTAGGTGACCCAAAATCAGCACCCATACTGCTAAAATCTGTAACAGTCTGTAAGGAAATCCTAATGACTAGGAATCCAGAAACTGAAGTTTCTCTACTCATCTACTTGCTCTTCCTTTTTCTTTCTTTATGTCTATCTCTTCTGTTTCCCCTTCCCGGTGAAGTATCCTTATTTAGATTTTATGCTTCCAGCTCCTTACTGGTACACTCCTCCTTATAGTATAAGAGCATTCCCAGTCCGCCAGCACCATTACTTCTGTCATGTTGCTTCTGAAAGGAGTTATGGCTGGTCCCCAGGCCCAGCCTCAGTGGCAGGTACACTATTCCTTCTCCAGGGAAGATGAAGAAAAAAAGCAGGATGGGTATTCTCCTTCCTTCTTACCTCAACCCTTCTGTCCTTCTCCCATTCAAGGAAACAACTCCTGGGAAGTAGATCAAGAAGCAGCCTGCCTGATGATGAGAAGCAGTCATGTGCATTCTGGTTTCTTCTCTGACTGTTCCTACATTTCCAGAAACATCTCATGGGTACTCATGATATCACAGTCTATTTTTCATATTAAAATGCCTATTAATGACTTTCAGCAGTTGTGATTCACTGCCTATAATCAAGATGTCCTACTGTTTTTCATAGACGCTCATGGTATCCTCTACTTTAAATTGCATTTCTTGCTACCTATGGTCCACTGCAGGTTGAGAATTATGAGATGCCCATAGTTTCCTTTCTCCTTCAATGTCTGAATTCCATCCTCCTTTCCATTACCCTCCGTATGCATTCTTCTTTCACAAGCAGAGCCATTGCAGACTCTCCTTGCCCAAGAAAAATGCATTTTCTCAAAGGAACCGTCATTTGAGCTATTGGAGTCAAAATAGATTGTTATGCCCTTCTTGCTGGCTAAGAATGCTGCTTAGCCTTACCTATATTCTACCACTGCCAAAGAAGGAAGTCTATTTTTTTCCCCTCTTGGCAACTCTTCGGGAGGTACGCTATTGTGTTCCCAGAGTACTCGTTCTCAAAGCCTATTGTGAAAACTGTAGTAAACAGAACTCTCAGCATCAGGATACAAGAAACAGGATCCAAGGCTGAAGCTATTTGCCAAGAGTGGATGTGACCGCTGCCCCATTCAATCCTGGATGGTACAACAGTTCATCTCAGCTGCTAGATATAGCACATTCCATAATGAGGAGGACAAAGGTGGCAATTCCTGAGAAACCATGCTGCTGGAGAAAACAGTATCAGGATGTAAAAAAAATTTCCTTTCCATCAGTATACGAAACAACGGATCTCAATCACAGATAGTGGGCTGTGGGCTCAATTTGTGTCGGCATATTTCCATGTACTGTTATGGAGCTCCATGATTACGACAACTGAGTTGCTGACAACTGAGAATTTGGCCCACAGATTGAAGTTGAAATACTCAGAGTATTTCAATTAGCTTCTCTGCTGCTTGGCAGAACATGTGATGTCAGACACGCCAAATGGTTCCCACTTATATAAAACTAGAGAAGAACCAGAAAGTGGCAAATCTAAACATTTAGAAAGCTAAGATTAAATACAGAGTTTCACAGAATTAAACTATAAAGACGAAGTGTTGCTGTGAACAACTCTGGAGGCATTGATGGTCTTTCATTGAGATTATGGAAGGAATTAAGGAAATGGATTGGGAGGGGACCAAACCAAGCCAGATGATAAAGGTGATGTTAAGAGAAAGGCTACATGGATTTTACTATTCAATATACTATTTAGTATAGTGGAAAGAATGCATCCAAGCAACTCCAGACAAAGTCAAATAATTGCTTGGTACTACCAATCTTCAAAATGCAGGCACATAAAGAAAGATATTGTGGATGTTAAAGACAGAAAGCATTATTATCTGATTTGATCTCCCACAAAGTAGTCTAGCACAAAGACATAGAAACCTCCCCACGAACTGCTCTAGCAAGCCTTTAACTATTTCTTGATAATCAACCGTATCTTCTAGATATATATTAAAACTTGGTTTGTAGGCTCTGGGTAGTTATACATCACTCTCTAGATGACTGGTTTCAATTATATTCTTCATCTGGATTAAATACTACATTTTTCACCTCTCTCCAGTTTCCAGGGCTAGAAGAACCATCCCTGCATACATAGTTACAGAGTCAAGTGACCTTTGCCTTTTATAGGTTGGTTGAAGTCCCTCATATCTACAACTCATAACAATGCTGTAAAGCATAGAGCAGTTCTCTTGCTATCTTCTAACAGAGCTTCCTACATACCATTACACTTCAGCTGTATCAATAGTCCTCCAGTGGTCTTTGCAATGGAGGAGCCCATTTAAATTGTTAAGTAATTTAGAAAACATCACCTATTTTTACTAGTATTCCATCTTTTCTTATCTCATTGGTAATTCTTTGGTGGTGTTGAAATCAAGCATAAAGGTGCTCCTCTTATGTCTAAATGCTCCTTTATGTCTATAAATCCACTCTGGCACATACAGCCAAAATAGAATCTTACCTCAACAAAATCTTTCTGACAATGCAAAGCTTCTGTGCAGAAAGATGCCAGGACCTTTTCTCAGCATTAACACTTTATCATAAGCCACCAACAAAGAAAGCAGGCAAAAATACCTGGCACTCAGTTATTCAGGGGGAAAAGATAAAACACCTCAGTGTGCACAGAAAAGGAGAAGGTTTGGAGGAAAAGTGTCCATAAGAAGGACCGCTTGAGGGTCATTTTCAGGCACAAATTAACACGTGAGCAAAGCAAGTGTATCAGAACTTAGTATCTTCAGAGAAGCTACTTCTCTCACTTCTTGAGTTTGCCACTTCCTAGCATCTTCTTCTCCCTCACAGTTAGGAAGTATGCGCTTAGAAGTCTGAGCAAAAGTTGTCACTCGCCATTGCCACTTCTGAAGGTGGGTTTTTTTCTGTGCAAGATATATGTTTTAGGTTTCAGTTCTGCCTGCTTCCTAGCTTTCAGCCATGCAGCTACAGTTCTGTAGGAGTCTGAAACAGCTTTTCAGAGTTGGGAAACAAAGTTGCAGACAAGAACTGGTCTGCAGCTTCAGTTTGGTGGGTTCGCAAACATGTTTTCGACAGAGAGAGCACTGCAGACCACTAACCAAAACAGAGATGGGGCAAAGCACCCTTCAAAGGCTACCCATAGTTGTGAGAAAAGGAGCAAGAGATTATATTCTGCTCATCTCGCTGTCAGGCATTAACCTGAAGTCTTGATTCCTGCAGTCATTGATACACATATACAAATGACAACATTAATGGAAGTTGCTCTGCGATAGTGACATGTACAAACGTGTGGGGTTGTGGCCTAAGTACTGGTACTACAATGCCACTTTTAAAGTTGACAGAGAGTACACAAGATCTTCGGTAACACAGAAAACTTCCTCAGCTCTTGCATCAGTGAGAATACAGCTCTATCCTGTGAGGAAGTCCATAAACAGGTCAAATCACCTCACTGGTTTATGCGGATAAAATAACAATAAACAGTAATAATCTTTGGAAGCATTTTTGTTCTCTTATATTCCAGGAATAACTAAAAGCCCTTTATAAAAGGAATTTCCCAAATTCTACTTTGAGCAGAGAACATTCTGGAAACTATCACTATGGCAATGCTTTAGAAATTACTCACAGCCTAATTAACTTCTGCTTGGAGAGTTGAAGTTATTACAGGGTCATTTATCTGCTCAAAGAATCTTCTACACAACTGAGTAGATTTTTAATGTTTAACGTTCCTGCCTATAAACTACCAGAGAAAGACATTCACCTAAGGGAACACGAAAGGCGGTTCAGATATGTTCCTCTTTGACATGTCTCCCTACTGCCAGTTTTCCTAGCCACAGGATAGGTAACATCACACAGGAAAGAAATGCAGTCCTTGTTAGAAAGCTTAAAGCAGACTTCAGAATTTTAGCACTGAAAGAGAAAACTACACCACCACCAAAAAACCTGCAAACAAAAACCTTTTAGAAAGAAACCAGAGATTCTATGGCTGGAAAAACTACTCACCAAAAGGTCTGATGTGAATGGTTTTAGATGCACAATATTAGGAAATAAACCCAGGAACATGCTTGTCTTGGAAAGGTCCTCTCTCAAACAGTTTTCCCTCCTGCAGTCTGTCTTTGAAACATCACTGGCTAGCAGGCAATTGATCAAACTGTAGCTACCCTTCTTCCTCATGTTTTAGGGGAATTATTCCCCTGCATTTTATTTCTCACTGTTAGATGGGCCAGTTTCTGCCTAGGACAAATGTTGGGGGACAGGATTCATTGTTCAGGCAGGGAAGAAAATTCCAGCATTCCAGCAGATTCATTTCCCTCAGCTCAGGCAAACTGCAGCTTGTGGTGTGTACCCAGGTGTCTTTCTGTTGTGTCTCTGCAATAGAAGTAAAGGTTTGTCTAAGGGATGTGAAACTGAAGAGATCTGTGTTGAAAACGAGTGAATGCAGACCTAGGAAGTCAATGCTTCTTAAATTGAATTTTGGTTATGCTTAATGTTTTCTATGATGTGAGTCAATATGAAGACTCCAGATAGACCTTTTAATCATAATTCTGACACTTATCTTGCTTTTGGTTTGATGTTTGGGATTTTTGGTGTTATTGTTGTGCCCTACATACATTTCTAGATCCAGAAAGTTTTAACTAGTTTGTATTAGTCTGAAATCCCTTTTAATGGCATTTAGCAATGGCTGAGAACAGAAGAGATGTCTAATTGAAACAATGGATAGAACCAGCAGGGGAAAGAGACAACTGGTTCTTGTTACTGCCCTTTTCTCCAAAAGATGTGTTTTGAAGCATACACCTGGAATCACTGCTCTGAAGAACCCAGGAGAGATCAAAAAGCACTCCTAGTTCCTTGCTTCCACAAGCACAGAAAGAAAATCAAGACAGTGTTTCAGTGAATGGAACAATGAGGTCAGGATAACACAGAAAATCTGCTCCTTGTTAGAAGAAACCTTTTTTACTTTCAACTCTGATCCCACCCCTACTGTACACACTATTTATCAGCCTCATCAGAAAGATTCCCTCCTTTCCATTTTCTCCCCTTGGGAAGCACACGGCTCCAGCCAGCCCTGGGGACCCCTGCTGCACACTTGCAGAGCACGAAGTGCTCCTTCCTTTTTTGGACCTTGGGTGAAGTGTTTCACTACCCTACAGCACGAGGGGATGCTAGTTCAGGCAGAGCACGCATTGGACCAAGCTCTGATCTCAGACACCCACACAATTCCTGTTGTAAGTCACATGCGTGCACATTTCTGACAGCAGGATATGCTCACTTGTGTTCCATCTTAATGCATCAGCAAGAGTGGTGTGGTTGCCTTTTAAATAGAAGCAAAAGTGGAAAGAAATGATTTTCCAACGTTGGAGGCATAGGCAGACTGGTAATGCTGCTCCAACTGAAACCCAATGGTTAAAAGACACAGGTTAAGAAACCAAAGATATTAAAACAATTCTAGTCCTTTCTCATTCAAAAGGGATTTTAAAAGACTGGCTCATGTCCAGCGCAACTCTCTCCTTCTAATACGGGTTGAGGGACATATTTCAATTTGAAATTAATTATGGGAAAAAATTAGCTCAACTACTGTTATTTAATAAAGTTTTCTCAGCTAAGATGAGCAGTTTTAATAACTCAATTCTGAGGAGTAGGCTCCATTCTCACAACCAAGAACACCTCAGTAATCTTCTGGGCATTTATCTAGAGATGATAGTCCTTTTTCTATCTTTTTTCAGCTGATGTTATTTAAGTGTAAGGCTGATAAATAACTGACATGTGGAAAAGCAGTACAGTGTAAAAGTGTATAGTATAAAAGTGTAGAGTGAAAGTGTAGCTGGAAGTCAGCACTACTGAATATGTTGAGAAGAAATAACAATGAAATTGTTTTTTGATGCATGAAGGAATACACAAATACAGCCCTATGAATAACACTAGAGGTCTTCTAGAAACACGAATATGGAATATTTTGATAGTAGTTCTTAAAAGACAGAAAGATAATGCAGTCAGAAAGGGGAATTTGACTTCTGGCTTTGTGGTCATTCCCTCAAATCCATAGCAGATCAGCTTGGTTTCTTTTCCACAGTCCTAATTTCACCTGGCTGCTGGAAGTCATTCTTGATTTTCCCAATTTAAGTGGTTCCAGAGTGTTAGGGAAGCCAAAGAACATAACTGGGCAATAAGGTCTACTGCAGCCTGTTTCAAAAACTACTGCCAGTAAGAGAAATGCATATATTTGAACAAAGGCTGCTTCTCAGAAGTAGAAACATGAATTGAAAGAAAGGCTTGAGAACATTCAAAAACCTGAGCTTGTAAATGGGTCAGACCATAAGGGATCACACCACACAATTTCAAAAATGGGAACACTATATAACAAAAAAGCTGAGGTAAAACCCTGTACAAATGGAGCTGAGGTTTCCAACCACAAAAAAGGTACACTCACGAGTAAAGAACTCCTGACAAAAAGAGGCTGGAGCTGCATGATGAGTAAACAGGAAACTGGAGACAGAAAAGATAGAATGGAAGGAGTTTGCTGCCATATGTGAAAGCAGTTACCCTAAATCACTTCTTTGTTCTGAGGTAAGATTAGCAGTTTTAATAACTGAATTCTGAGACACAGGCCACATTCTCACAAGCAAGAACACTATAGTAATCTTCTGGACACCTATCTAGAGGTAAAAGTAATTTTTCTATCTATTTTTTCTCCCAATAATCACAATGAAAGGTGAAATCATACAACCCCCTACCTCTGCATCCAGCATGATGATATAGAATATGAAATTTCAAGTTTTGCTTTTCACATCTTGAACATTTACTGCCATACTTTTATCTTATATACATGCATAATTCGATAGGTAGTTCTATCCTGCCAGTGAAAAGGAAAAAGCTGTCCAAGTCGCAGTGTACAAACAAGCCATTTTTTCCCCAAAAACCTTTTTTGTTGCCAATTCCACACTCTCTCAGTGTCTCTCCATTTCTAGGAGTGAAATGATCAGAGCTATTCCCCAGTGAGCTGATGCTTTTGTGGCTATCTGGAAGAAGCAGCTGTCAATTTTTTTCCCTCACATTTCAAATGATGTTTTGCTCACTCTGTGGTCATTTGAAGAAGTGTAAATGATTATTGGCAAAACAAATTATGGAAAACCAGCTGTTACTGAAAATGTAACTTTAATTATGTCTCTGTACTGTTACACTCTAAGGACAGGGGCTATGGCAAGAAAATTCTGCTTTCTGATGCACTTAATTCTCTCTATGCTATCATTAAAAAAAATAGGTTTTCAGTGATTTATAATACAAGTTGAATTACCTATAATGTCTATTTAGGGAGAAAAATAGCAGAGTCTAATTCCACACAACACAAATTACTTTTTATAAGTGGATACTTTGTAACTAAGCATATCCGAGCTGGAATAAGTGAAATACAAAATCAATTTAAATTATAGCTTTCCAATTTGATCAGATTTTCTATTGTACCATTTTACCTCTATTTTCTGCACTTCGGTTCAACTGCTTTAGTTCACTGCTTTAGGTTCAACTGCTGGACCAAAGAACTGTACACAGGGCAATGAAAGGTCCACAGAGGCAAACACGCAAAGGGGTGATCCGGCCCAAATGCCAGGTATTTTCAGCAGCAAGTGGGGGAGTTCAGATTCAATTTACTTTAGTTCACTGAAACAACAGTAGGTTGCCAGGCTGTAGTCCACAGTGTACTAAACTGCTATGTTTTATTATTCAATAGTATATAACTCAAATACCAAAAACGGGCACAATGTCCTCTCCCTGTTCCCTTTTTTTATGAACACAACAATGAATAAGGTAAGAAAATACAAATAATTAAGTTTGCAGAGTAAAATCTTACATAGCAAAATCAGTTTGATGGCATCTGATACATGTTCCATTGAAGGGGTGCTCCTATAGTATCTTACAGTGATGCAAATGCAAGTAAGCATATCACAGTATGCAAATGTGCTATTAATGAAACATTACTATGTGTTACACATGTACAATGTAGGACTCTGAAAAGCATACCCTTTCAGTTCTGCTCTGCTAATCCTGAGGACTCAAAGCCATGAGTAGGACCCACAAGTGCTATTACAAAACAAATAATAGAGATTTCATTCCGAAGAACAGTTCACAAACTATGTCACTTGTGCATCAACTACTTACGATCTGAGTGAACAAAAAGTCTCAGCACTGGAAATATTCTGAATTACTATTTGAAGCCTATTGAAGCCATCAACCAGCAGCACCCCCAAAACCTACCTTTTTTTAATCAATTCCATTTTGTAACAGGGAATGTTTTAGCGGTGAGTATTTATAACCTAAATTAGAAATACAAGGTTTCTGCCTGCTTTGTGTTTTGTTCTGACCCAGTGTTATTTTTCCTCCAGTTCTGATCCAACCAGCTATTTAAATTCACCAGGATGTTTGCACGTTTCCTAATTCACTTTATATGTTAGCTAGTGCATTCTTTTTAATTATTTTTTTTTTCTTTTGGCATTCAACACTTCGTATTAAAGAGCAAATTCTCAACTGCAAATGTTGAGTCATCAGTGCTCTGCAGAAGTCCGGTTGCTATTCTATAGAATGGCAAAGAATCTGCCCAGAAGAGATCACGCGTCCTGCCAGGAGAAGCTACAATGTGACAAAAGTGAGAGGGCTTCTGTATTGATAATGGAGGGTTTCAAGCACGCAGTGGGCAGAAGTCCTAACATACTTGAAAAATATTTAACTGAACAATAATGGAGCAATGCCAAATACTAAAAGTTACCAAAGATAATTTTAATTGTTGTAGATATAATAGTGTTCAATGACAGCTGTTTTGGAACAAAAAGGTTATTTCCTGCAAATTATTGTAATATTTTTCTCCCAAAATAACCCCTGATTCACTCCTAACATTACCTGGCATCCTCCAATGGCTAGCACAGACTAAAAGCCAGTTATTAACTTTATTTTTTAAAGAGTTTTAAGATCATAGATGAAAATAATGATTTACTTGAAAGACTAACAAGAGTCAGTTCAGAAGGGCAGCCCACAAACCAATGGAACTATTTGCATGAATGAAGCACGATGACTTTAATATAACAGCTATTTCAAGCTGTATTGCCTGACCATATTTGATTTCCTTGTGCTTCTGCAAAACAAAATTCAACAGTCAGTAAGGATTAAAGCTACTGCTTCTCTGCCCAGCAAAATTCCATGCATGTTGGCAGAACATTTTTATGATGAAGATTTAATCACAGGGTAAGCAGATACTGTTTACGCAGTAGAAACTGTCATCTGAGGCCTCTGAGTTCAGCATCTGTGTACATTTACACAAAACAGCGTTTGAAAAATATTATGCCCTAACACTACAAATATTTATGTACTTTTTCACTGCGCTGCTGTCAGTAGTCTCATATGGTTACCTGTGAATCCAGGCATAGAAGTCAAGAGTTTTGTGTGTATTTTGTTGGGGTGTACCTCAGTGGTCACAACTTCCCTGGAAAAGAAGCAGTACAGTTTGTGAGATGTAAGGAAGGGATGCTTCCATGTCATTGCTATGCCACTGCTCCTGGTGATTCTTTCATAACTAACATTACTAAAATGACATCAGTTTAGGATGTGTAGTATTATAATAATCTATGTTAATTATATAGCATTATAATAAAAAATATATGCAAAGACAAAAAAGGTTTTAGCAGTCCAACTGCTTTATTTAGTCTTAACTAATTTTTGAAAGCCATGCAACCCATCTGCCGCAAGGACTAATGAAGGTATTTCAGTTGCCATAATTAAATCTCTAGCATAGTCTGAATGCCAGCTAATTCCCCTTCAGCCTGGAGCATCTATATCTGTTCTAAAGAAGTACAAAATATTTAAAATGCTTGTAAGTATATGCAAGTAAAGAAAAAAGGTGGGCCTATAAGAAAAATGGGGAGAGACTTTTCAGCAAGGCCTATTGTGATCGAACAAGGGGTTATGGTTTTAAACTAAAAGAGGGAGATTCAGGTTGGCCGTGCGGGAAAAGTTGTTTGCCATGAGGGTAGTAAAATCCTGGCACAGATTGCCCAGAGAGATGGTGGATGAACCATCCCTGGAGACATTCAAGGCCAGGCTGGATGTGATTCTGGGCAACCTGCTCTAGTTGAAGATGCCCTTGCTCATTGCAGGGAGTTGAACTAGATGACAGTTGAAGGTCCCGTCCAACTCAACTTATTCTATGACTCTAAATATATGAACCTAATTTACCAGACATTTGAAAGACACACCAATCTCCTTGGTTTAAAACCTTCCAGAGTTCCCCCTCTGCAATAGAAATAAAATAGAAAAAAACATGAATTTGAGATCCATGCCACTGTGACTGAAATGCTGAGAAACTAATCCTTAGGGCTAGGCAGGATACCAGGAAATGCTCCTGATCCTGTGCCTTTCACTGGGGTTTAGTAGCTGCAGTGTATACTACTACTGCTTTTCTACAGAATTAGTTGACCAACACTATTTTCTACATCTATCTAGAGCACCCTGGAGATTAGGGTAAAATATGTAAAAAGCAGGGATTTTAAAAATAGTATTTAAAATTAATCCCATCACAACAATGTATAAAAACTATAAAGCAGGACAAAGGTTATAGGAAATGGAAGTAATGAGATCTTCACACAATCCTCCAAAAGAAACAATGGCATGGAGAGAGAATTAATGCTTTTTTAACAATTAAGGGGAGTAAACACCACCAAACTACCTTTCTCGCACCCTTACAAAGATAACTCCATTTTCTTCATGAACAAATGCTTGTTTGGAACCTGGAAGCAAAGTTCTCTAGATGCTCTAATTTGAAATTTGCACTTTTGAGTTTTTAGTCTTTACTGGATCAATGAGTTGCTGTGTGAGAAAGACATAGCAAATTATATGAAAGGAATTACATTAGGAATATGTTATGCTGATACAGTTATACACAAGTCCTTTTATGAGCATAAAATAATTGTACGAACACTAACAAGTTCAGCCTCATGGTGCTTTGGCAATGTAAACATTATTTCTATTTTATATACAAGCAAATGAGACACAGCTAAGTGGCTTAGTGACCCACAGGAAGTCAGTGACAAAACCAGGAATAGAACCTAGACCTCTCAGCAGCTAGTCCCATGCTTTAACCACAAGAGCAGCCACCTCCTTCCTATCTCATATTAGCACAACTCTAAGCCTTGGTTGCATCAGCTGCTAATTTAAGATGTCTAAGCGTGTACTGTTGTAGAAATCTGACTTTATGAAGTTGAGCAAGTCACGTTCATAAATCTGTTTGAACTTAATCACCCAAGAAATCAGGATAAATTGTCTTTAAATGAGACACAAAATGGTCATAAACTTTTGGTTGCTTTAAAGTTATTCCTTCAGAAATAAATTTCAGATGTATTAACAAATCTGACAGATAGTATAGACTTGAGCTCTTCATTCCTATATACTCTTTTGCCTGCTACCTGTGTGTGATACGCAATTTGGACCTGTTTGATCAGAATGGGACGAGCACATGAAGGTAACATCCAATCACAGAAGAACCAGACAATCCTAGAGAAGAAGTTATTCTCTTTAAGACAGTATGAAATGAATGAAGCTAAGAATTGAGCCAAAGTTGGAGGATAAAACCCATTATAATTAGAGGTAGGCAGCCCGGTATCATCATTGCTTTACTGAATTTAAAGCAGGCATGATTGGATTTTGTTCTCTTTTTATCTAAGCCTCAAAGTTTGGGAAAAAGAGGATTATTTTCAGTTGATGGGATTCTTGTTTTGACCCGCTCTACAGTTATCTATGAAAAATCTGCACTATGCGTAGTCCTATCAGTTTTGCTGGATCCAAGGCACAGCATGCTAAATGCAGTATAACAATACTGGAGTGCAATCTCCAAAGATTTTGGAATCATACCAAGGGATAGATCTCTGCCATCACTTCAAGAAATGTGGTTTATACTATAGGTTTTGCTACATATAAGTATAAAACGCCACTGATAGTTTAAGCTTCTGATTTCCTTCAAGTAAAATTATGTATAAAGACAACGTGAAAATTGAAGATAGTAGTATGGTGGAATATTAAAAAATACCTTTTACAAACATATCTTCCCAGAACGAACCTGCAGATAAAGACAGAATAAGATATGCTAAGACAAACTTCTAGTTATTAGTAAAAGACCACCAGACATATAAATCTAAAAACTACATAACCCAAGAGAAAATACACAGTTACTTTAAAAAAAGGCAGAAATGCTTAAACTCCCTTTCTTTAAAGCAATGTAATTTCCACAATCAGAACTTGCTCTTCTGACTGCTAGATTTACAGTCATGCTGCTAGTCTCATGCTAGTGCATGAGATTGCCCTCTAGATGTTAAGTTTGGCTAGATAATTTTTCTTTCTATCCAGAATACTGAGATGGGACATGCTGTGTGATTTGTGATTTTAAACCTCTGTAATGCACCTAGAGACTTGGAGCATAGACACAGTGGAAACATCAAAATAACTAAGTAAAAGTTGGAACTAGCATATTTTTGCAGAGAGAGGAGGAGGCATAAATCTTTCACCTCTATATATTTTGAAGATTTCTATCCTTCTCAAGCCAGTCGTAAAAATCACCATATCACAGACAGAGTCTCTGATGTATCGATTGTTTTAACCTCAGATCAAACCATAAAACCCTACCTGGCACACCTTAGAACCCGTTGCACAGAAATTTAAGGGAGGTTATATGGTCCATATTAGTACCCTTATATAGAATCATAGAATCACAGAATAGTAAGGGTTGGAAAGGACCTCAAGATCATCGAGTTCCAACCCCCCTGCCATGGGCAGGGACACCTCCCACTAAACCATGCCATCCAAGGCTATGTCCAACCCCACCTTGAACGCCGCCAGGGATGAAGCCTCCACAACCTCCCTGGGCAACCCATTCCAGGGCCTCACCACCCTTACAGTAAAGAATTTCTTCCTCATATCCAATCTAAACCTCCCCTGTTTAAGCTTAAACCCATTACCCCTTGTCCTCTCACCATTGTCCCTAATGAAGAGTCCCTCCCCAGCATCCCTATAGGCCCCCTTCAGATACAGGAAGGCTGCTATGAGGTCTCCACACAGCCTTCTCTTCTCCAGGCTGAACAGCCCCAATTTTCTCATCCTATCTTCATACAAGAGGTGCTCCAGTCCCCTGATCATCTTCGTGGCCCTCCTCTGCACTTGTTCTAACAGTTCCATGTCCTTTTTATGTTGAGGACACCAGAACTGCACACAATACTCCAAGTGAGGTCTCATGAGAGCAGAGTAAAGGGGCAGGAGCACCTCCCTCGACCTGCTGGTCACGCTCCTTTTGATGCAGCCCAGAATACGGTTGGCTTTCTGGGCTGCAAGCGCACACTGCCGGCTCATGTTCATTTTTTCATCAACCCACACCCCCAAGTCCTTCTCCGCAGGGCTGCTCTGAATCTCCTCCCCGCCCAACCTGTAGCTGTGCCTGGCATTGCTCCGACCCAGGTGTAGGACTTTGCACTTAGCATGGTTAAACTTCATTAGGTTGGCATCAGCCCACCTCACAAGCATGTCAAGGTCCCTCTGGATGGCATTCCTTCCCTCCAACATATCAACCGAACCACACAGCTTGGTGTCATTGGCAAACTTGCTGAGGGCGCACTCAATCCCACTGTCCATGTCACCCACAAAGATGTTGAACAAGACCGGTCCCAACACCGATCCCTGGGGGACACCACTCGTTACTGGTCTCCAGCTGGACACTGAGCCACTGAGAACTACTCTTTGCGTGCGGCCATCCAGCCAGTTCTTTATCCACCGAGTGGTCCACCTATCAAACCGATGTCTCTCCAACTTAGAGAGAAGGATGTCATGTGAGACAGTGTCAAAGGCTTTACACCTGGAGATTCCACAGGGTATCCTTTCTCATTTCAGTGAGACTATTTTTGCCATATGATTCAATATAACCTGCTTCAAATTTTCTGAATAATTGAAATTAATAATAAACAGTAATAAGTATATAGAGAAATAAGATTTTTTTTTTTTTCAGGGGCAACAAACTCTTCAAAAAGACTTACCATGAAAAACTAAATGAATGGAAAGAGCTAACTAATGCTTTTACAGTCGATAAAAAAGAGGAAGTATAACTAATCTTCTGTGAAGACAAGTTATCCTCTAATTTTTAAATTAGAACTGGTGCTTAGAGGCTCTTCTGCTTGTCTTTGAATTTAGGGGAGAATTGCTCATGCTCAGGAAGGCCTGAGCCTGACATTTCATTGTTGTTTCGTAACGCTTAAAGATCCCAGTCAAACTTAGGAAATCTCTCAGACAAGTAGGTGAGAAATTCTGCATAATCCAAAACCAGGCAGTGAAATAATACAAACAAAAGCTCTATGAGAAATTAATAATTTCTTTATTATCACCGTTTCAATACTGTGTAGTGAAACTCTAGAATTAGTTATAGAATAGATAGTATATTTGTAGCCTATTTTATTTCTTTACCAATATGAAATGATTGGTTTCCTGTGTCCCATGCATGAAAAACCCCCACTCTTTGTTAATACAGACAACCAGATTAATGCTAGTTATAATAAGGCACGTTTTTAACTTCCGAAGAAAATTTATGGGTTCTTCATCTCTTGATTCTTCAAATTCAGATTAGCTGTCTTTCTAAAAGAGACATTTATGAGGTACCAAATACTACCTAAAAATCCATGTTAAGCAGAAAATCAATGTAAGTTTTCCTTTTCTGTCTCAATCTGTTAAAATATATATTTACAAAATCTAATTTGTACATATGTCAATATTACTGTTTCTGCTTTGTATTTTATGAGTTCTGTTCAAAGGATGAACTTGCTAAGAGAATATAATGCTTATAACAAATAAAAAATATGGTATTTGTAATACTTCTCTGAAAGCTCTGTTTGGCTGATTTCTCTGCACTGAATGATACATTCCTATTTGCAATTTAATGAAAATCTAAACTATGCTTTGTATTTCTGCTTTGCTTCTGAACTTATTTCAAGTCTAGGCTCAAAGTATGAGTTGATCGTCCCAGTCAGATATTCATTAATGTATGTCAGGTTTTGGAATGCTCCCAGTTTCAAGGAGTTTTAAAAAATTTGCATGTTAAAGCCCAGATTTTTGGGAGGGCTCCTCTATTAGTCAGACACTGAAACGGAGTGGGTATATTCTCCAGCAGTTTGTGCAGAGAACAGCGTTGTTTTGTTCTCAGCAGAGCTAAATCTGGATTCTGTGGAGATGTCCAGCTAAGATCCTTCATCTTTTAACCTTGTATTGAAACTTAACCTTCTTCTTTTAACCTTGTATTGAAACTTTACCTGAGGCATTGCTGTAAAATGATTAGAAATAGTAATAATTTTGGTGTTTGACCCTGCATTGTTGTTAGATTATTTCACCCACATTTGCCTGTTTATTCATCCATAACATCTCGTGCTAATTCTGAGGTTTTGTTTTACTTGTTTCTAGTACCTGGCTCCTAATTCTGAGCCGGGGTATTACTGAACAGGTATTACTGCTCTATGTTAAACAAACAAACAAACAATTTACAAAAGATTCCCAGGCTAAAAATTCCAGATGGGGGGAAAAGCATGGATCAAAAAAACCTAACCCAACCCTTGATATGTCAAGGCAGAAGTAACACTTACTTCAAGCCTATACAAATAGACAGTTAATTCTCAACAAAATTAGCGCGAGGCTTCAAGCCTCTACAGACAGAAAGACTGTTCTCATAAACAAAAAGCTGTAGGCGATGTTAGTATCTATAAGTAGAGCAGGCATTTCGACGTATTCAACTCTAATCTATAAATTGCCTTCAGTATACAAATAATAAAGCAAATGTAGGCTCTCTTTCAAAATGCTTGATGACTAAGAATGATAATGAGGCAAAGTTCGGATCCTCTGAATCTTCTAGTGATGTCCAAGAGATCAACAGTTTTTAAAGATAAACTGTTGTACCCTGGGGCATCTCAGCCTTGCAAGATGACTCCCTAAAGCCTGTTGATCTCATGACTTTTTTTTCCACATCTAACTTCTTTTTAAGAGATTCAGAGGTGAAATAGAGGGAGGTTACATGCTTGTTGGAACTTGCTCTCTACTGAGCCTTACCAAACTCTGCCTGTACCATTTCTCTCTGCATTCCTGGAGGGAGGAGGGAAGGGGGGATAATGGGGGGGTGGGGGGTGTGAGATAATCTGTAGCTATAAGAAAGTGAAGGGAAAAATAAACGCCATTTACCTCCGTCACTGCTAAGAATCTTTTCAGAAAAGCCTTTACTCCTGCCATAGTGGGGTACAAACTGCCGTGAGGTGACCAAGCCAACTACAGGCAGCGCAGAGGAGTTAGCTGGAGAGCGGGAATGCAAAAGAGAAAGCAGTTAGCAGCCGGAAAAGCTGTATTTTCGGTTACAGGAGATTACAGAGAGCAGAGATCAAATTCCAGACCCGCTCGGCGGCCCGCGGGCTGCCCTCAGGTACACTCCTGTGATGTCGCTCAGCGAGCACGGACCCGGCGGGAAGTGGCTCGGGCGAGGGGTGGCGGTGTAAAGAGGAGAGGCAGGAGCAGCGCTGCCACCGCCTCCTCCTCCTCAGGGTCGCGCTCCGGGGCCCGCTTCCCCCGGTCCCTCTCGGTACCATACCCCGCGGCCGCCGCCCGTACCTCAGTGCGGGTCCCTCAGCTCGATCACCTCAGCCCCCGCCCCGCCCCGCGGCGCCCTCCCGAAGCCCCGCTGCCGCCGGCGGCTCGCCCCTCAGCGCCGGCCGTGTGGGACGGAGGAGGCGGCGCCGGCCGGCAGGGGCGGTGCCTGCCCGGTAGGACGGGCCGAGCGGGGGAGTTTATCCCACTCGAAGGGAACAGTTTCTCTCGCTGAGACTTGACAGCGCCAGGGCAGTGCGGGTTGCGGGGGACCTTCCCCTGAGGTGAGGTGAGGGGGGCAGCTGAGGCGCAGGCAGAGCTGCGTGCTCAGGGAGACATGGCTGCGGGGGGGGGGGGGGGGGGGAGGGGGGCATCGTGAGGGGCGCATCGTGAGGGGCGCCTCCGCCTGGAGAGGGGTGGCGGAGCTCGGAGGGGCTGCCGGGGGTAAGGGGAAGCGTGCTCGGCCAGGAACTGCGCCCCGGGCCGGGTAAGAGGTTGTGGTGCCGTGGATGTTAGGAGAGGCGGGATGGAAGGGTGCGGGGTTAGGGCGCTTTTCCCTGAGCCGCAGGAATAAGCAGGGGGTGCGGGGCACGGCCCTGAGGGGACACGGGCTGCCGGTGTCCGGGGGTCGGTGTGGGCGGGGATAGCGGCCGGGGCTGCCCCGCGGCGGGCGTCAACGAGGCTGTGGGAGGACCCCTCGGCCCCGACTTCAGGTGCGCCCCGCGGCGCTGCCCGGCTCGGCCCGGCGGCCTCCCCCGAGCGGCGGGAGCCGGGCGCTGTGTCCATGGTGCTGCACTCGGGCAGGGAACGGGCGTCGGGAGGGGAGCGGAGCGCTGCGACCGGCGGAGCGGGTGGATAACCTCCCGCCGAGGTGCAGGCGGCGGGGATGGAGGGATGTTCTCGGGGCACACCGCAGGGCGCCCATTCCTACTACACTCGGGGGAAGGAGCGGAGAGGGAAGCGCTGGTGCTCACCTGGCTCACTCAATGAATGAACAGCCGTCTTTCTGTTTTTCCCCTCTTTACATTTCTCAATCGCAGAAAGCCAGGGAGCCTTTCTGAGCCTGCAACAACTGAGATGCTATGTTGAAATATATTATGTCTTGATGGCATGCCTCAGGTTTGCAGGAGCATTTTGTAATCTTCTTGGTGTCATTTCTCTCCCGGGTATTCTACAACCGGAGAGTGCAAGTTCCTGTGGTGTTGTAACTTTGGGGCACTGTGTACACACGACAATACAGCGCTGACTTAACAATGATGTATTTATTAATATCAGTGATGTAAGACTCGTATTTATTGTGATGAAAAGCCCAGGACATGACAATACAGCGCTGACTTAACAGTGATGTATTTATTAATATCGGTGATGTAAGACTCGTATTTATTCTGATGAAAAGCCCAGGAACTTATCAATTTCTTCATACACTGTAGAGTCTAGATTCCTTTAAATCAGAAGGATCAATTATAATTATCCTTGAGATATCTAGGGTTGTGGGCTAGCCTTTTATTTGTGACCTGCTGCCCCATCTCTGACAAGCTTTTGCTCTGGAACATGATTGAAATGTGCCATTACAAAATGAAAATAAATCCGGTACCAATTAGTCCATAATTTAATCAGTAATTTACCTTTTAACAAGTTACTATGATTTGTTATTAGTTAACTAAAAATTCCCAGTGTACACCAAGTAACTGTGTCGTGGTTTAAGCCGAACCCAGGACACTATGACACATGATACTCAGTGCCCTCCTTTGGAAAGAAGTTTCATATATTGTGCTCCCATTAATACCAGAATTTGCTGCATAAAGTCGTGTGTTTGACATCATTACTCTCTTTGGCTGTCACAGGAAAAAAAACTTGCTGCAAAAATTGCTCAGAGATTTAATTATGAGATTATAAGAAATCACTCAGCAGTGTGTTCAGTCATGTGGTATAAGCATGGACTTGTCAAGGGGACACAGAGCTGAAAACATAGTTGGCATGGACTTTGAATGATAACCAATCAGAAATACAATTTAAAGGTATATTTACACAGGACTCTTTCGAATTTGAATATTCTTAGCCATCAGTCTCATAAAATAGCTATTAACTCTCAGTGGTTCAGAGATTTTATACCTCTAAACAGCCTTAAGAGAGGATGTATATCTTAGAAATGCCTAAAATGTCAAATTCCTGGATAATATAATTTGTTAAACACCAGTATTCAATGCAACTTCCATTATCACTAAGAATGAAGGTTGCAAAATGTTAGAATTTAACTGAAGAATATTGAAGCTGTGCTTTTTAACCTTCCTTATGGCACTGATAAAAACACCCGCTTTCAACATTGCCTCTAAGTCTGACTCTTCTGTGAGCTTTTTGAAATAACCAGAAGTTCATTTTGAAGTCAATAACAAATTTAAGCTCAGCTTCAATTGCTCTCAGTATAATTTTTCTACTTATACCAGTGGCTTATTAAATGAATTTCACAAAATTTATAGTGTAAAAACAAGGAGAAGTTTAAAAGTAGGACAAAAAAACCTGTCTCTAGCAAAGCTGGACTAAATAATGAAAGTATACTTAATGATTCTTTTCCCTACCTTGATTGCTGAGGCTCTCTCTTGGGTTTATTTTTTAACATATAACCTGATAAGATTGGTGTTGAATATATTTTCTAGCCAGTTTTTTATGGCCTAATTTTAAATCACTTGTTGTGCACATATGATATACAAAATTTGATTTTTTTTTTTTTAATTAGCTTTTGTCACAAGGATTATTGCTGGATTCTCCTCTGGCACACAGTAAAACAGTTTCCAGCGCAATTACTCAAGCAAAATTAAAACACAATTAGAAACTCCCCATGCTAGGTTCTTTTGAAGTCATGGATACAATCCTTCCCATTAGTTATTGCTATTAGTTTTATTTATTATTCACTTATGGCTTATTGAATTTAGCATGATAGTGCATGATGAGTGCTAATTATTCCAATCTGTATTTCCATAATGCTGTATATTTCTTTAACAGCAGGGGTCTATTTTTCAAATATTTCATACCAAATATTCTTTCTGTATCACTTAGCTTTTTGTGAACTTACAAAAGAAAAAGTTAGAAATAATCCAAAGCAAGAGAGCATTGTTATAAACTCAGCTCCTACATACCCATGCCACAGCAAAAAGTTGGGGTTTCCATTAATTGGTCTGGTTTTAAGGTTTTCATTTAACTCTTACAGATCACTTGGAAAAACTCTTCCCATCGCCCCATTCCTTTTTTTTTTTTTTTTTTTTTTTTTGAGGCTTTTCCAAGGCAGAATGAGAAATGAAAGAGCCATAAGATTTGGTTGTCAGATAGTTAGATTCCCAGTAATGTGAAATGTAAATTGAGTCCTACATTCAACGATAATACTCTTGCATTTCTTTTGGCTATTCCCACACACCCGCTTTTTTTCTATAGGAAGGACAGTCCATCTTTTTTTCAGTTGTGTTTTCTGTCAGGTTCCAGTGTCAAACCATGTAGAAAATGCAGGTGCGAAGCAAATTGTCATCCTACTACTGGCACCTGTGGTGAGTGGGGCTTGGGATGCTTTCACATTTTGCAGGCGTAAGGAGGCATGAAAGAGAAAATACATGTGACAACCATAGGAAAGACTGCATTTCTACTTCAGCATCAGGTCTTCTACTGCAATACGGACTTTTCTTTTGCCTGTTACTACAAAGATGTCAGCTCTTCTCACACTACAAGGCAAATATTTGCTTATATTTATTCTTTGTTATTGAAGTGGAGGGGAAAAATGTCTGTCATGTTTCTGAATGTACCTCAGTGCCCAGCTCATGTGAAGATACACGCAGTAACAGCTCTTCTTGGTTACCTGTGTGATCCTGCCCCTCTTCTGGCAAAGCTCATGTACTCAGGCAGGGACTGGCACTGGGCTGGATCTGCAGGTGGAGCAGAGACCACACCACCTGAGCTGCTACAGAGGTTAAGCCAAGGCTTTCTTCAAGAGAAAAGCTAGAAACATCCTAGTGTAAGGTGTCCCTGCCCATGGCAGGGGGCTGGAACTAGATGATCTTAAGGTCCTTTCCAGCCCAAACCCTCCTGTGATTCTGTGAAAAACACAACTTAACCTATTGTAGGCTTTTATTCTTTTAGTTTGGGGGTGGGGGGAAAGCAGCAGCAAGACCTATTCTGCAGTCTTCATATCCAAGAATTTTTGCAGAACTTCAGCCAATTTGATGAGGTTCACATTTTTTTCCCACTCCACCCACACCTTCCATTATATTACTTGGCCTGTTTGTCCTCTCCTAAACCACTCTATAGAATTGAACTAAAGAATTACATCATTCTCTAATTAAAATTCATGATACCTGAACTATACAGATATCTTTAATTACCTGTGTTGCGTTAGTACCTAGGAGCCTAGTCAAGATTGGGGCCATCTTGTTACTCACTCAGATGAAGAAGTTGGACCTATCCATAATGCTACATGATCTGTGGCATGAGAATGCATATAGTTACAAATTTACAAGAGAGACACATTGCAGTAGTGAGATTGATGCAAAACTTTTAATTTAAAATTTCAGTATGTTGATTTATGCTTACAACAGTAACAGATTCTTACAAAGTTAGTAGATTCTAGTCTGTGTCATGACAAATACAAAAAGTTAGGTTTGTGTATGACATCAAATCCCCAAACTTACAGAAAAAAACCACCAAACCCTAAACTTTTAAGCAGCACCCTATTCCCTAAATATAGGCTGGTTTTACTTTGCAGTTTCACTAGATTTCACTGCAAATAGGAAAACTATCCCGCTTAAAAAGGGGAAGATAGGTAATTACCTCAAAAGGCAGGTTGTGAATTTCTGGAGTCGCCACGCAGATGATGCTTTGTGGACTTGCATAAGCAACCCCCTTCCCTCATGACTAAGCAGATCACCTCCTTGCCATGCGGTCTCCACATTCAGGACAAAGTCTATGAATTCAAGTTATGAATCCCAAAGTCTACTGTGCTGGTTGATAATTAGCAATTTAAAAAAACACAAAGCTTACGTAGCGTTGTGGATGTATGTTTAGGCACAGGCAAACTTGATGGCTGCTGAGATGGACATGTATGTGTGGTTATGTATATAGTCGTGGGGGATATGTGTGTGTAGGTAATACATTAACCCTATGTTATAGAATGGCTTATCACAGTAATATTTAAAGGCTATATATAGTGTCTGATAACAATATAATAAATATTGGGTAATATTTCAACAGAGAAATACACAGAACATTCCACGGTATCAAAGAAAGATGATGATGGTTTATTGGAAGATGCATAGAGTCTAGAGAAGCAGTGCCAGTGCCAGCTTCATCCAGGTCAGTGGCAGTTCTGCTGTTTCAGTAGGGTTAGGTCTGCAAGCTATGTGCAGCTTAGAAATTCTGTCCTATGTACACTTGCTTCTTGTTCCTTACTGTTGAAGGTACTCTGGTTTTCTTATACTGAAAATACAGGGTCTGACTCTAAATGAATTGCTGTTCGCTCAGTAAGACTAAATGCGTGAAATTAAATAACCATGAATATATATTATAGCAAAAGTCCTACATATTATTCTATAAAGTCTTTAAGAAACACCAGTGCAACGGGAGTAGTATTTTTATCTGCCTTTTGTTCTGGATTTTATGTGGTCAGTTTCTTAATATATTTTAGCTCTAAATGAAATACTAATGTTTTGATACAGACACTGCAGTTGGCATTAGTTTATTCCAGGCCTTCAAATTAGATGAATGTTCTAGGTTTGGCTTTATAGCAGCTATTGCGGGAGGAAAATTTTATACTTCGTGCTGTTGTACGCGTTATTGGAATTTCATGAGCTCCATGGGGACTCATGGCTTTCCTCTGTATCACAAGTCTGATTGTTAGGTATTTTAGATTCTCTTTTGCAAGAATCCTACTGTACTTTTATATGAGACCTCCAGCTACAATTCCTCTGACTTACCTGTGTGTCTCTAAAATTCTAAATATGTTATTTTCATGCAGACACTTTCAGCTATCATAGAGCAGGCATAGAGAAAAAGTGAGAGTGATGGAAGTTTTCTCACTGTCCTGTGTTTTTCCTCTGAGTTTGAGCAAATTACTTTTAAGAGAATTTTGTATTTGCACAAAGTAGCCCTGCCCAGAATTACGATCTTATCTTAAACTTTTTACACAATATATGATTACACTGCATTGCATAAAATAAGATTTTATGTTATAATATTGCATTACAAGTCCATAGTACTTGTGTGTTTGTTTAGATTTATTGAACAGTGATGTTGTGTAACTGCTGTAACTATTCATGGATGTGTAGTAGCAATTTTGAAGTTTGAGAGGCTTTGAACTTAGGTTGCTGTCTGTATATGAACAGAATGATGTACGCTTTCAGTATTTAAGCTACGAGAATATTTTAATACCTCTGTGAAATCAGTTCTCAACCATGGTGGTTTGAAACATATGTCAGACTACCAAAAGAGTCACTCTGTTACACCAAAAAAAAGAACTATGAAAAGAAAAATGTTAATTACAGGCTTTAACACTCACACCATGATCTTCTAGTAGGGGTGGTCAGAAAAACAGGTTTTACTACCTCGACCTGGTGCTTTGTGGTGCTATCTAATATGGGGGCTTGTGGAAAAATGTGGCCACTTCTATTTACTGCCTTTCATAATGTACATATTTCCTCCTGATAGGTTTAGGTACTGACTTTTTATGTCTACAGTAAATAAAACTAAAGTGTTTATCGTTTCATCTTGAATATGTTTTACTTGGAGTTACTGTTCACTGTTCACTACAGTGGTATTTCAGCTACGAGATTTTATGCTGAATCTCCATTTTTAAACTTAATAGAAGCATGTTATTATGTGGTATATTGCTAAACTCATTTTTAATCCTACCTAAGAATGTAAAGAAAAATATAAAGCCAAATTTTATTTTCACTTACACCCAGAAAAATCTACAGATAAGCAAGTACAGAAGTACGTGAGGAAAAAGGTTGCTTTATTTATAGAGAATTTTATCTGTGTTCTCTAACCTTATTCCAGACCATATTTAATGGAATCATGAGGAATTTTAAAGAGGCCACAGACTGAGGTTCTCATTCCCTCCCAGACCAGGAAAAAAATACTTTATTTAGTTGCTTTCTAGCTTGTAGTATGTCTGAAACAGAGTTCTTGCACTGCCCTAGTGATTTAGCTCTTCCTCCGATCCTGCTGAAGTTAACCACTGAGGGTGGATTTGCTTCACTGAGTCACTAAAGTTCTGTGGGGATTTTACTGTACTTCTCTATCAGCATTCCTGGATGCCATCATTTATGCTTAAACTGCATGTCTGAGATGCCTCATTTGTACATCAAGGCATGTTAGTGTATTTTGTTTTAAAAATTGTCAGAATTGTTGAGAAAAGCAGGGTCGTGTTCAACTTATTTCAAATATCCCATAGGAACTGTCAACAGAAAAAGTGTTTGCCAATGGCTGCGTATAGCAGGGTATAGGATTTTGAGTTTTGCCTAGAATATGGTTTAAAGAGTGTGGAAACAGGAGGTGTGCAAATATGCTTTCACTTTCAGAATTTCCAGCTGTTGCTGAAGATGCTTTGAGATGACAAACAAGATGAAGATTTAAGCTTTATTTAGAACAAAAAGATTCCATCTTAAATTACTCCTCTGAATAAAATAAGCATCATTAGAGAGCTTTATTTTGCTGAATTTCTTTCTTTTATTTTTACATTTACACTAGAGCTATTGCCAGAACTGCTAAACTCGCCTGGAATAGATTATTTTAGTGAAGATCTCAGCTAAGTATGAGTTGTTGCAATTAACTACAGACTAAGTTTCAAAATCAGTAATCCAAAAGTTTAGTATGACAGCTCCCGAATTTAAAATAGGAAATAAACAAACACTGAAGAATTACTTTGAAAGGTTCAGGTGTGTAACAATGGTTTTAAAGTGTTTATCAAGGCAATGCAAAATAATTTCCAAAAATCCTATGGAAGCTCAATTAGAAATTCCTAGCTTGCCTTTCTTTTAATTATTTGGATGTTCACACTCCAGAAATGCTATTGCAAGCAAATTCCACACTTTCTTTCTATGATTAGCTTGCCAGTTGATCTTGGTTCTGTTTTGCAAGCTTCTTGGAGTGTTAACTGTGATGTGAGCTTGCCAATTGTCTTGAACTAGTTAATTGTTTTTGTGATACAGAGAAGAATATTATGGCATGATGAATAAGAGACCCAAGAGGGTTCTTTACACAGTTTCCTTTGGGCACTGCCCAAAGACTTGTTCTTTGGGTCTGCCTCATGTGATCAGGCTGGCTAACTTTACCCAGTTAAACTGGGTGTGGTGGATATTTATTATGTTCACAAGATCGTGTTTAGTTTGGGGGGGTGGGGGGTGTTATGGTAATCAAATACCCCAATACCTTGTATAACATATACTCTTGAAATCATCACACTGCTTTAGGTTTTACTCAGCCTAGATGGGATAAAAGATCAGGTTATGCAAGTTACTTTCTGACATAGGTAATGACATTTGAGGACTTATTTTCTTAGATCAGGATTACTAATTAAGAAATAGTTACTACAGCACAGTTGGCATAGGCAGGGATTCATGACAGTGCTTGAAGTACTGGACAACCCTTCAGCATCAAGAGCCCATTTTTCCTCCAAGAAAGATATTTTCTTTTAGGCATGTCTTCTTGAAAATGTTTGGCAATGAAAATCTTCATCCAAAAATAGAATATCAAAGATATTTTTTCCCACAAACTTTTTTAATGTTTTAAGTTACACAGAAAACCCCTTCGGATGCTAATGTCAGAGTTCGCAGAGCTGAGCCTGTTATGAAATAAGTCTGTGTCTTATGGTCTATCGTCGTTTTCACTGATCTGTGTGTTGGAATATGGTATCTGTCAAATTTTAATGAGTCACAGTTTTGTTAAGAAAGGCATTTTTTTATGCAAGAGAATAGTCACACGCAACTCAGCGGGCCTCTGAGCTGTACACAATATGCTGTTTCATCCTTCATGATGTAATACTGAGGATGGGGAAGTCATGTGCATTTCTTTCCATTCTTCTTCTAGGTCACCAGGGTGCCAATTCTGAGTAGGTGAGAGATCAAACAAAAACCCAGAAAACTGCTTTCTGGAGATTTTATCAATTCTGTTTTTAAAAAAGAAAACCATTATCAACAGTGTTTTGCTGCTTTACACACAAAAATATCCATGCAACAAAATTTGTGCAGAATAGGTGGAGTAATCTGTGATATTAAGATAGGCTCTGGCTTTAAAATATTGGGAAATAGCTAGAATATCTTTAATCTGAATAGAGGCTACTAGTGTTCAGTATGATTAGATTAAATGCAGTGGTGGATTAAGACAGGGATCTAAGGTCAGTGTGGGACTTCGGAGGCCCAGCAGAGAAAAGAGCTGGGAAAAAAAGTAACAAAGCTGTCTGCAGTGAATATCAGGAAAGGAAATTAATTAATTGAAGGACATTTGTAAGTAAGGCAATGGGAAGATTTGCTGAGACTGTTGTTTTTATTTATTTATCCCTCTTTATCTTCGTCAAAGAAGGTATTAAGAAACCTCAGGGAAATTCTTTAAAAACACAGATGCTTGAATTTCTTTCTCAAAGTTTAACATTTATTGTTGGAACCTTCTTGATTTTGAATTCTTCTCTCTGGTCTCTTATGAGATTTTTCAGCTTTTCTTGGTTTAAGATATGCTGACAATGCCATAATGTGGTCTTTCACTGTATTTTGGCATTCCTACTCATTGTTCTTTCTCTGCCCAAGTTTGTTCTGTTTTTTAAATCTAGCTTTATTTATTACTCCTTTGAGAACAGGAACTGTCTGATATGCTAACAACAAGTGACAGCTTTCCTGTCACTAAGGACAGGAGAACAGACAGTGAATATTGCTGAAGTCTGAGGTAAGTTTAAAATAACAATAACTTGTACATACACTAACGTTGATACTCTGTAGTGTGATTGCATTCTCTGACGCAGGCTGTGCAGCGGATTCCTGTCTCCTCCCCCCTGCACTAACAGGAAGGCACAGCACAGTGTTATGCAGCATGTGGCAATTTTGAATTTCTGCTGAAGCTTGACCCTTAGACAGGAGAGTAACTCTTGTTGTCACTGCTGAAATAACTCTACAGTGAGGCTCCCTATGTCAAAAAGAATGGATTAAAAAAAACTTAAACCCCCGCAAAAAAAACCCAAACCCATAACAAATTGATAGGCATGAAAACAGTGAGAAACAGTAGGACAATGTCTCCCCCTCCTCCTCAAATCTGTATTTTGAAGCGAGGGATAAAGGGAGGAAGAAGTTTGAGGTGAATAAGGTGACAGACCCAGTGGAAAGGGGAGAAACAAAGTAGGGAGAAACTCTAATTGTCCTGGAAGTAAAGCAGATTAGGGAAGCAAGAAGGAAGAAGAAATTGATGCACTTTGGTTGTGCTTTTCTGACAGTTACTCCAGGAAGGGCTAATGAATGTAGTAATTATACCTGGCAGTTACACTGTGGGAGAAAGGAATTCTTTGGAGTACAAAATGGTGAGAGTGCTCACTTAGCTGCGAATATGGAAGTGGAAGGCAATGCAGGCTAAATACCGAATGGCACTGTTTGCTAATTTGAGTAGCTCATGTAAACTGTTGCAGAGCTCCTCAAAGAAAGCATCTTCTGACTAAGAATTCCTGAAATTAAATTGGAGACAAAAAAATAAAAAAGGAAAATCTACTGCAGAGATGAGTGATGTGTTGGGAAGAGATACTGCCACCCCATAGGGTTTTCTCGCCTTCATCTTCTATGAGCCATTACTCACAAAATGTTCCCTTATGGCCTTTGATGCTCTACAGTCTGTCTGAGGAATAGTCAGTTTTCTTCTACAAGCCTTCTACAAGATTATTTTAGTCCCTTGAAGCTAGGGTGATTCTGAGATGCTAGTTGTATCTAGTATGTGTTACCTATTCTCAGAGATGATGAGATAAACAGGAAGCACTTTCCAGTTTGCTATAGTATTGCCATTTTTTTGGTGGGCTTTTGAAGCAGCAAAATTTCTTCAGTTTTCATGTGGTACAAAGATAAATAGGTAAATGTTACATGACCATTACAGGAATTTGATCATTCTACTTGTTTGTCTGAGCATCAAGAATGTAACTTGTGTCTTAGAGTTTTCCATCTCTGCAGTTTCTTTTTGCACAGATATTTGTGATATTTTCTTTCACTAAAATGAAGTATGAGTTTGGGAAAAATAGTTCAGTAGATTTTATACTAGTGCTCAATAAAACGATGTACAAAGGAATAAGCTTGTTCCATGAGACTTAAGGGAGTTCTAGAGCTTTACTCACATTCTCACTGATGCTAATGTCTTCAGAGTTGTGTGCTTCGCTTTCTGAAAGCTAAGAGCACCTACGACAGGTATTGTCAGCTTGCAGGCAGAAAGTAGGACCAAATTTAGGAGGAAAACAAAAAAAAGCTGATACAAAATTAAATATCTTGTTGAATTTGGGGACAACCAAAACAAACCCCCGAAGCAATTACATTCCCTAGTTTAGGGAAGTCCAATTGAATTTAAAGGCTTGATTCGTACTAGGACATTAAAAAGTGCTGTAACTTGGGCACAGGCTCGGGGACTGGACTGGTAAGTGGTTAAATTCTTAGAATTGTCCCCAATTCAGTTTTAGCTCAGGCAACTAAGAGCCATGCAAACACGGTCCAGTAATACCCTGGGACTTAGCATGGGCCATGGACCATTTCCAATGGGCCATTTAGGTATTGCAACCCAGTTTTTATGACTAAGAGTTTGATAATGCAAGTGGAACAAAGATGCTCAGAGTGAGAGTCCTGGTAGGCTTTAGTTTATTGGTATAGCTGAAATGGAATCAGCTTCAATGCCTCTCAGATTTGTTATAATTTCCATTATAAGTTTCTCCCTGCCTATGGACCCAGACAAGCTATGCTTGATGCTCCATTCATAGATTTTTAGCTCCAAAAAATTAATGATTTATAACTTGGAGATCTTTGTAAGTTTGGAAGCTTATGGCATGCAAGAAAGTAATGAATGTTGTGTATCTGGCAAAGCAGAGGCTGTAAATGGTTGGCATTTTATGAAAAGAAAAACATACGTACATCGTTTTAGTCCATATTATCTGTCCATTTGTCATATAAATAAATGTAAGGGCATATACCACAAAGCCTAAAATCTTTAAAAATACTCCTGTAATTTTTTTGTAACCCCTGTGGCAGATCAAATTGTTACCAGAGCTTGTGTTGCATGATGGCAAAACTCACTCTCCATTTCTCCATGATCTGAGCAGATGTTAGTAAAATGCATATATATAACACTGTCATTACTCAAAAAACCATGAAAAATCTTTGAAATTATTGATGTCCTACTGTCTGATCCAAGAACTATAGATAACCAACATCGTAACTCACCTTTCAAGAATACATTACAACTGGTTTGCTCTGAAAATTCCCTTTGGCTCAAGTGAAAGTACACAGGGCAAACAAAGTTATGAAATGTGTACACAAGGTGTGAGAGGAGATGGTTGTACTGGTGTATAATTTATGGTGCTGAGCCTTCAGGGTAGTTGGTGCAATCTGACCTTTACGCTCACCATCTCATCGATTTTAATGGAACTACACAGGTATAGGAGGGCCAAAGCAGACCGAGTGATGTTCCCCAATTACTGTCAACATAAAAAGCCATGGATATTTTAATTTTTTTAATTAGAAAGCACAGAATTGTAAAATTTAGGCAGATGGATGTGTATTTTAAGGCTTGAAGAGTTGAGAGCTGAAATATTTTACAATGTGGCCACTATTTTAAACTTCATTTCTGTTGTAAAAATTGATAAATACTTTGACTGTTAGAATCCGTTCAGCTGTGTCACTATTGATTCAATTAAAGAGGCAGAAAATACCATGTTTTTTAGACTTAACAAAGATATGGTAAGAACCTTCTATAGGTAACTAAATAGATTTAAGCATTCAAGAAGAAATATAAAGCAAGTTACAGCATTCTTCAAGAGGATGTGGCACTCCCTCACTAATAGGAATGTAACAAATCAGAGACCCAAAGCACAATGTGAGACAAGAACTTTACCATTTTAACTTCAAATAACTGACTGGCAATCTGAGAAACAGCATCTAGAGAAGGAAGTTCTGTTTTCCTTTGCAGGAAGGACATTGTCTTGAATATGGAAAACTAGAGATGGGGAAAAAGTGCCCCAGGGCTCCTCAATCCTTTCTGTTACTCTGAATTAAAGAGTCATTTTGAAAGTATTTTGTTAAAACCAACCCAGTGTCATTTATAACCCACCACCCACTGGATTAAGTCAGCACGTTGTTACAGGCGGTGCACGCAGCAGCACAGCAACAGCTAGTCTGAACTGGATCAGGAAGAGGAATCCAGAAACACAAAGTTCCGTAAGATCATTTCCTGCTTTCTGAATCTCTAAGGCAAATTTTTTTTAATTGCTTCACCTTGAGAAATCTTAACTAAACCAGGAATTAAACCATTGAAACATGGATCTCTTGTGTTCTTATGTCAAATCAAATCACATTTTTCTCACTTACCTGATTTGTAATGAAGTGAAGAGTAGCACAAAAGGACCAGGAAAGGAAACTGTGTATTATCTTGGCTGTTAAAAAGTGCTATTCTGTCCTTACACAAATTGTTCTTTGAACAGTAGAACCAATGACGTTAGTTTCCTATGGATATATCTTTTAGGAATTTTTCTTTTGGATTTTCTGATATTTATTAGAAGATGAGCTCAAACTGTTGCATTTTTCAGTGGAGACACTGACAATTTAGACATCTTGTGTTGAAATTCTTCTACACTGTAGTTTATTCTGGCTGAACCAAGCCAATATTTTCCAAAGTTATTGGGGATAAAGAGAAAAAGGCCAACAAAGACACACGATAGGAACAAGCAAATATTGTAAGCCTTTTTCTTTAGGATTTATCAACTGAAAAATCAGGCTATTAATGGTCATTATTTGAACCACCCTGATAAAAAATATTGATGATTTAATGATATGGTTCAAATTGCGCTCGAGTTTAAACTTGAAAGTATTCTGCATACTTTTGGCATGTGCTGGTCATTTTTAGGACCCACTGAAATATGAAACTTCTTAAAAAGACCTTTCAGAATGAACCTGTACCTTAGTTAATATTACTACAAGGAACCGGAAGCACCAGAAATCCCACAGGCAAATATGTCCCCTTTTGGTAACTTAATCAGGGCTTCCAGAGCAGAAGGCACAGAAAAGCATCTAAACATTTTCAGTTTATTTATAATTACTTTGTCAATCTTTTGACATTTCCCTTACTCTGTATTTGAACCACCAACTGTTATTCAAAATTGTTCAAAATCATAAATTCATAAAGTTTTTCAAGAGAATTAAAAAAGCAGTTTGTGGCTCCTGGGAGAGTAAATTCCAGGGTTAATTTATAACTAAAGCAAATGCATCTATAAAAAGAAGAAAAGCTCCATGAGAAATATGTTAACAAATGACAAGAAAAAGGAGACTTGATAAAAGATATCAGAACTTGTCTGGCACCAGTGATTTTACGACTGAGGAATTCAATTATAGGTGTGTTGGGAGTACCAAATCACAATTCTTTAAATTACTAATGGGAGACAAAGCTCTTTAGCTCTTTATCATGGTCTGTGTGAGTTCACATGCAATGTTCAGTCCTGCCCTCTGTAAATAAACTTTTAGTGCTTACACTATGCATCTGCATTGAGAGTCTGTGTCACCAGAGTAGACAAAGATACACATTTCTGTTGAATCACTTCTCAAACATGCCTGCTGAAACACTCTTCCATCAGAATGACGTTAGCCAATAGACTTCTGCCTGTAAGTTTGTAGTATTCAGCTTGTAATTATTTCCTTCTATATTCTTAGCATTTTTCTAGAATCTTGGTAGATGTGTTTGCAGAAAAGTTAAGTATACATGACATCAGTGTACTCTACAGTGATATGCAGTAAATGGTATCAGTTTGGATTTGTTTACTCCTTTGTTAGATACATACGTGTCATAGAGGTCTTTAACGGGTGATGCAGGTTACTTACCCAAGAGAGACAGATTAGCCTCAGATCAATTGCAAGCTAACTCCTACAGTCTGCCTATAATCTAAATTGGTTTTAACGCTGTCTGACCCTTGTTTGCTAGAGTAGTAAACCTGTATCTCTTGTCAGTTGTTGAAAGAGGAATGGCTGTTTCTGGAAACTCCAATTTGATTAAACAGGGACATCTGCCTGTTAACAGCTGTTGCAGGAAAATTTGAAGGACATTTTTTTTCATGGCCAATTTGCAGGACAAAATGTGCATCGCTACTGTGAGAAGAGCTGCAGACCAATGAAACACAGAAAGTTGGCTCAAGTTGTTTTAGGAATCATTTGAACCTTCGTATTGTTGGATGTGTCACTGCTATGACATTCAAGTATGATCACAATGAATTTATATCATACTGCAGTACTTTATATTACAATGTGGCATCAGTATAAGGACCTTCTATGTAGGATGCCTACCCAGAGTACCAAGTCAACAAACTACTTCTATGTAAAGTTAAAAACCAGAAGTAATTAATTTCAATTCATTATAAGTTCCTTTTCTTATTTTGGTATCTGTAGTTAAGCAAAAATGTTGTTTGCATAGCAAAGGCTTAATGCATGAAGCATTTACCCTGAATATCCAAAAAGCAAAATACTTAATTCCTTGTAGAGGCTCTTTATTGACCCATTGTTAGTGAGAAAGTTATTCTCCCTTGAATGAAAGCCGAGTAACAGTTGTTAGCTCTTGCCCATTTGTATATTTTCAAATATAAGCAGCATCATTCAGCTTCTAATTATTGAACTATCTCTGGGGGCTTCATCAAGATAAGGGTGGAGAAACATTGAATATACCTGTCTTAAGCTATTGAAAAATGTTTATTAGATCTAAGTGTTTAAACGCTGTTCTTGGTAGTTGATAATCAGCCCATATCACAAGAAAGATCTCTCCTCTACAGGATAATTTAGAGCAAGAGACAACTTTAGCTCTTCTGAATCTCTAGAGGAACCTCTCTCACTGAACACCAAGGAAGCCACATTGGAAAACCTTGAGAGCTTCTTTTCCAGCCTCCTGCTTTTAGATCAGCTTCACAAAAAGATATGCAAATATAATAAGCATGGAAATGCTGAAGTGTGTGAATTCGAGAGAAGATCTGTATCATGAAGTAAAACGAGTGCTGTAGAGGTAGTAATTGCACATCCAAAGGAATATAAATGTGTTTCAGAAACAAGCCATTATCTCAGGCAGTGCTACCCCGATAGTCTGAATGCGGGGAGTCCACAGGACTTCAAATTCCTCAAAGCTCAATCTCAAACAGCATGGAAAAAAAATAAAACCGGGAAGACAAAAAAAAAAAAGAGGTGAAAGATGCAGGGAAATACCTTTGTTATGTTCCTGGGGTTTTTTTAGTTAAGATGCCGCGTGACTTTCCTCTCAATCTCTAGGAATGCTTTGGATGTCTGTCAAGACCACAGAGTCATCCGTACTGTGGAAATGTATGAAAGTTGTCTCTATACGGAGTTGCCATTGCTCTTTTCCTTATCTGTGAAGGAAACACAGCAACTCCCACTGGGGAAATATCATGTTAACTTGCTCTTAAAATAAAAAATCAAGGGAAAGGTCATATCCTAATAAGCTGTGCGAATCGAAATTCCCAGGGAGCCTCAGAATGATATTGTATGACTAGGGCATTAGCAATTTTCCAACAATGTATTTTTGAGCTGCGTACAATAGTGTTTTTAACATCTGGGAGCGAATAGCAAAATAGAGATACAACTGGCAAGATACAAGATCCACTTGAGCTCTGCAATTCACAGAACATAGCCCATTGATAAACTGGGGCCACTGTTTGCCTGACAAACAATGAAATCAGCAACTTTTTCTGCTTTCACTGAGATGTTAATCTTGTGGGGAAGCTATTTATTGATCAGCTTATGTACTATTGTGATCTCAGTATCAATAGTTTCTGCTTTTAATAACTTAGGGTTATATACCAATGATTTCCTCAGAATGTCTGAGGAAGGAGGAGGTTCAGTTTGAGAGCCTGTTTAGTATGGTATGTGTGCTCATGTTGGCAGTGATTTTGAAGATGTTATGTTCAAATATTGACCAAGAGAGGCAGAATTCCTTTCTAAAAACCCATGCAGTCATTGGCATCCCACAAAAGGTAAACTAGGTAAACTGAGAGAAATTTTACAGTCAGTTTGAAGGGAGCCAGTATTTGACCCCAAATTATCTTGCCTGACTTGGTGAGCAGATGATGTAGAGTTGGACAAAATATTCCATAGTTCCAAACAATGAACCAAGTCCGGTACCAGTTTACATCTAGAACAGTTTAGGAATTCTCGAGGTGCAGGGGAGACCATTGTGTAATTGTATTAATTTTCCACAGTATTCCCCACATATTTATAAGCCCGTCCTTACGTTGGAAAGGTGTGCCTGTGTAAAGCTGTTAGGTGAATACTGTTTTCTTGTAACCCAATGAAAACCAGGTTCTGCTTTGCCACTAGTTTGGCGTTCAATGTATTTTGTGCTGATATATTGACAGAAGAAAATGAAGGTGAGAAATCAAAACCAGGATCTAAATTCCCGAGCTCTCCCAGTTTAGATGGGTGTAATAGAATTAGATTATTGTTGTCCTTATTTTCATCCTCGTCATATTCCTCTAAACCAAGTCTGTCATTGTTGGTGAAGGGTCAGGTAAGCTGCTGCAGAATGATTTCTTATTTTGTATAGAGTAGAGAAATAAAGTTTACAACAGATGTTCACACCTTGTTACACAAAGAACGGGGAGTAAAAGGGAAGCAGTGTACTATTGAAGACCACTTCTGGCCCCTTGTTTTAATGCTTATTCCAAAGGTTTCAGTGGGAGTTTCGCATGTAGCCTGAACGCAAGAAGTGTCATATCCTGATACTTAGCTCTGTATGACAGTACATTGCACTGGAGGTAATCCAGATGTCCCTTAAGAGTTTATTTTTTTGGTGATAATCCCAATAGTATTTGAATATGACTCTTTTTAAATACCACTGAATCCTTGAAGAGATCAACCATCTGTATTGTGATCATGCTTCAAATTCAGCATATAGAAATTTGCAAATGATTGCTTGTTCTTTAGCAATTAAAAAGCACTAGAACAGTAAAAAGCCTTAGTAACTTCTCCTCAGTGTGTATCAGAGCCATGTGATATTTAGTTGTTCACAAGCTTGCTTTAGGGGTTACAAAGAGTCACGGCAATAACTTCTAGTTCCTCACTCACTTGCCTAGAAAACAAATCCCCTTTAAAGAATAATGGGGCATGACAATCTAATTTATTGCAAGGTTAAATATTGCTCCAAATTCTGTCCAAAATGCAGATGAAAAGCTGAATTGAAAATAAACTCATCCAGTTATCAAGTATCCCCAAGCACGGGCAAAACTCCAGTGCATGATTTGTGGTTTGTGTGTGAAAATGACATGCACATTCAGATTAAAGAAACACAGTTGCATGCAATTATTCAAAATAACACTTTCCAGCAAGTTAGTATGGTTTTTTTCAGTATACTAACTTACTCCATTAATGTTTTAGAAAAATATGCAACAAATTAGCTATAAATGTAAGTATTTCAATATACATTGACATCTTGAATTGTGCCGTATGCATTTACTTACCATGACATGAATCTGAAAGACTTGCTGCTAGCTGCCCTCTTACAGTACTTGCAGAAATTCTAAGAGTATTTTAAATATAGAAAAACCAAGATGATGACAAGAACACATGACAGAGAAAGGAACTGAAATTTTCTCGATCTTTCTTCCCCTCTTTCAAATGCTGTTAAAATTTAACATCTCTGCTTTGCTTGTAGCAGTATTGTTAATGTTGCGTAACCCTATAATTATTAATCCTCCTGAAACAGTGTTAGAATTGATTGTACACTTTTTGCTTTAGTTGAAACTAGCAGATGCTGTCAAAGCTACAAATAGAATGGCAGTTGATATCTTTAAAGCAAGCAGGCAAGTTTACATGAACTGGGATCTCTATATGCAATTCTCACTGTCTGATACAGAGCTTCCTAGAATATGAAATCCAGGTGAACAAAGGTTGAGTGGGACTCACGGAGTTTTTCTAGCTTAGAGCTGATAGACACTTCATGCTTTCCACAGTATTTATGTGCAAAATAGAGTGCAATCAGAATCTTTACTGATGAAGTCAAGTATTGGTAGACTCTTTACAGCTGGAAACAAAGAAATCTACTAAAGTGACTGTTTAGCATTAGTTATTTAAGTGTTTAGCATTAGATGTTAAAAATAAACCTCTTAAACTAGAAATCAATAACTTCTTCCTAAGAGCAAACTCTTTTTAGCTGCGGATACTTTCTGTTTGGTGTCCTAAAGTGATGGCATTTGAACACTTGAAAATGTTTTGTCAAAAATAGCAGCCCCAGTTCCCATCTTCCTTTAATAGAATGACTTAGTCAGTCACTGTGCTAAACTCTGCTGACTCGCAGTGCCAAAGTGTGTGACAAGAGCAAAAGCTGCCGTGCGTGGGCTGTCTGGGTTAAAGATCCCCAACACTAAGAACTGAAGAATAACATCAAACACAGGTTTTAAAATGTTAGTTTATCACAGAAGCAAAGAACAGTAGCAAAAGCCATGGAGCTATTAAACCAGTGCAGTTTATTGCCAGACATATATGTTTGCTTAAATGTTAATATAAATATACCCTGCTTTGTGGGTGAATGCCACTCCCAGGAAATGCAGGAGTGACATGCAGTTCACATGAAGGGACAAGGGAGTTGTGTGAAATAATGTTCCATACTTTGCCAGGCAAAACCATTTATTCTTTCATGGGGAAAGCAAGGCAATTTCAATGGACAAATTGGAAAAAATTTACTTCCAAATAGGAAGCTTGACAAAAGTAGGGCCCACTCACAACATGCATATTCTTAGGTTATTAATGATGTAGAGGAAGAATGACCCAACAGAAAACAAAATCAAAGAAATTCCTTCTTTTACATTTTTCAATCACATTGTAAAATCCAAACCTTGCCAGATCTCTTACTAGAAAATCCAGTAAGTCTCTGCTTCAGTAACAAAGTCAGGACCTTGTAGAACTTTGCATTAATGTATCATTATCCAGGTTATGTTCAAGTTCATTTTGATGTGCATTAATGATATTGAAATGAATCATAGAATCATAGAATAGTAAGGGTTGGAAAGGACCTCAAGATCATCGAGTTCCAACCCCCCTGCCATATGAAAGATGAAATCGTGTTCTTTCCCTACCAATATTTTGTCTACTTTTTCATATCAAAAGGCTGCAGGGGGAATATTCATCTTTTTGTTCAGGTTCGAACAGCACTTACCATTCATGTTTTAATAAGTTACTTCTGTATCCTTAAGGGAAAGGTATCTTGGGGTTGTTTTCTCTTGAAAAGTACTTTTAAGAGTTAAATATCTCCATCAAATTCTGTGCTGCTCCCAAAGACTCGTGTCGCATTCTCAGAAATATTTGTGACAGGGGCCTTTTCCCAGAAAACTCCTGAGGGGTGGGTAAGGGAAGGCTTCAATGACCTCGTGTAACAACTGAGCATGTACCCAGTTTTGAATCAGCCTATAATATTGTGCTGGTAATCCGTGACCTGAGTGCATGTACTGTGAGATTTGCTTTCTGAGTGGTAAGGGGAATTTTGTTTGTTAGCATTAGATGGTAGGAACAGTAATGACATAATTTAAAATAGTTTGATTTGTCCACACTGATATCCAGGACTACAGAGTTTGCCAGGGAATTGTTAGCCCAGAAACTGATATTTGGAACCCTTTGTATTTAGTTTGGAACTCCAGATAATACTGTTCCTTTCTAGATCTTCTCAGTATCATCTATATCCGAATAGTTCAAATCCTGGGATGTTTGCTTTTTGGGGTTTTTTTTTGGCTCAGCAGTTACTATAGTTTTAAGTTCCAGTATACAAACAATTTTTTCTGAAGTGTATCAAATGGACAATTCCTAACAGAATTCCTATGATTTCTGTGGAAAGTAAGAAATACCATAACATGAGAGGAGGCAAGTTGGTGCTAACTTACGGGTGATGTTTTAGAGATGGTACTTTGCTTTTCTTTTTCTCAAATTGCTATTGTTTAGTCATATGCAGGTTTTAAAATGACTATTTTATATCTAGCTCTATGGTAGTCTGTTTTCTGTGCTAACTTTCCTTCAGAAAGTTTCCACCTATTTTTCTTCTGGAATAAAATACAGACAACGTTTTATGTTGTTGTATCTTATACTGACCACCCAAAAACCAAGAATGGGGAAGATTCTCTTGATGCCTTTGCCTTGTAGTCCAATAGAAGAATCAGAAGTGGAACTGTTCAAGGTAACTTAAATTTAGAACACAGTTCATAGTTAATTTACTGGTGTTCATTAATAGTTCTCCCAATGTTGCCCAATGCTGCAATTTCAGTTACAAAAGCAAGCTTACCTACTTATAACCGGATTCTACACTCATGGCGTAGGCAGTCTGAAGTTACCTTGATGGGGTTAGTTTTAAAGCCATCTGGAAAAGTGAATATTTAGAAAGATGGAGTACATGAGATGTAAAGAGCATTGATCCAAATATATGATAAGTATCCTATACTACTGAGAACAATAATTACTGAATCACATGTAAAAACATGTCAACATATTTCAGTTGGGAATATTTTGGAGGGTCAAAAGTACAGTAGTCAGATGACAAGAGATTGCTCTATTGCTGAAAAGTGGCTGAGCAGGTTATGTGCTGCTCAGTACAGTTGAGAAGGTTGATTTTTCTTTGCTAATTTGGAAGATGAAAGAGATACATTTGTGCAAGAGACGATAGATGCACGAAAGTTCATCTGTCTTTAGGAATGAATTATTTCAGTTGAGCACTGGGGCTGTAGGCTGGTACAAAGCCTGCTGTTACACCTAAGCAAAGTGGGGTGCCTGTTTTTCTTTCGCCTGGTGTTTATCTGCTCAAAGTAATGGCAGCAACTGAGATGGAGTAAAAAGTAGGGTCCTTCAGCACTGTTGGGCAACAGTACACTTTGAAATGGTATGTGTATCCCTCGTGGTACTCTTCCACATTTAGAAATGTCTGACAGAAAAGTTTCAGCAGCTAATGAAAATACACTGCAGTAACAGTGTGTGAAGAAGTGTATTGCACACAAGGTTTAAACATATTTTTGTGCTAGATTAATTTGGGGGGGCATCCAGAAGAGCAGAATGCTAAATGTTAAGCCTTCTTTGGTACTATGTATTGCTTTCTCAGGCTTTGAACTCTTTGATCTAGCTTGACATCACTGAGTTCAGTGGCGGTACACACATGCATGCAGAGAGTATTATCTTATAGTTGGCATATGTCAGAAATTATATATAATTACACATAAGAATAATTATACCTAGGGAAGTGTGTTCCCTGTTATGCTGAGATATTTTCTGTACTTAATGCACAAACAGCGTCAAGCTGCATTAATGAGCCAGTTTTGCAACACAGGACTTTTTAACTTTTAGGACTTAGTGATTGTCCAACACTTACAATATTTTAAGTGATATTATATAAAAAACAATGACTTATATTGGCCCTATGTATAGCTTGACCATATTAAAGTACATATTACAGTGTTAGTGTTTTAGAGGTGACAGCTTTGTGATGAAAACAGCTCGTCCCAATATGAGAGAAGCATTTTTATGGATAATTTGCAATGTCTTTGACTGCCAGGAAAAACTGTAAAAGTGGGATTTAATTCAAGGAATGAGTTTAAACTCATATGTTTCATTTGTTTCTCCTCCTCTTCCTGTGGGAGTATTCAGTATTCTGCATGGCAGGGAACTGCATTTAGGATATTAATAAGTATATTTTACCCTGTTACAGTTGTGTGCCGTATTAGCTCATCCCTTGGAACCAACACTTCAGTTTACTGTCTTGTGAACATTAAAAAGCACTGACATGGCAGCGGCTGAGGAAAGAAAAAATCCCAAGCTCCTTACCAACAGTATTATGCCTCTGTAAAAAGATCCCAACAACTTCTCTAACACACCAAATCAATTGAGGAAGCTTTATGTGGTTATTTAAGTATTAATAGTACAAAAATTCTTCAGTCTTAGTATGAAATTTATTGCACTGAAGATGTCTTAGAAGAAAAAGAAAGTTCACTGTATATTGTGCATGTATTAACTTTCATAGTGATTATTGTATATTAACACTTCAAAAAGAAATACAAACTTCATATTCAGATTTGAATCCCAAAAGGGAGTACATATAGTCTAAAATTTCTTGCTAAATTAGTCCCTTAGTTGGTAACTATTCACTAAGCACCATTTTTAAAGAATAAGGGCCATGATTAGTATATCAAAATACATGAAAAGACACAGTGGTAATGACTCAATGAACCCAACGAAACAGTGGAGCATGAGATTGTCTTGTAGAGAACTGCAGTTCTTACACATCTTCTTGCGCATTTTGCCATACTACATGCTTAAATCTTTGATAATCTGGGGAAGGCTTATGAAGCCACAGAGGAATTTGCAAGTTCTCATACAATGAGTCGTGTGTGAGCACAGTATCAGTTTGCTAGATAGCTTTCCTGCTAGACTTGAGCACTTTGGGACAGTGCTGTTTCCTATTTAACCATACAGCAGGCATCTGGCTGAGCACTGTGACCAGTGTTTCATGGTAGCTGGGAGTTTATTTGGTGAACTGTGAGCAGTTTTGTCACTGCAGTTAGTGAGAAACAGTAATTTCATATAAAAAGATGGCATTTTATGAAAACCTAATTTCTTATAGATCTGTATTACAGTATCTATTGATTTATTTGTGTGCACACACGTATGATATGGTATTTGATAATATATCCTGGCTAAAGAAGTCCTTCCTTAGCCAGGAACTGGGATTTTAAATGTGTTTACATTTTAAGGAGGTGTTTAATACCATTAGCAATAAAACAACATTCAAAATAAAACATATAAATGAGTGTTTTGCTTAACTGTGGCCTAAACACTGCAGTTATATTGAAGCTATAAAGCCTTCTGTTGGTTTCAAAACAAGTTTGACACTTGCAAGTGCAGTCACAGCTTTTACTTAAGTCTGTATATGAAACTTCTCAAAGTGGAATTTCCCCTTAAAATCCTTTTAATGACATGCACTGAACTTATAAATCTGACTGAAAACTTCAAGAACGAAATGGCTTCTTAACTCCTTGGTAATTTTTCTTCTTGTTGCTGTTAATAAAAAGAGCTTATATCCATTAGATTACATTCTGTTCTAAAATGAATTCAGTTATATTATTGTGCATTTTGGGGATATATGGAAAGGCTTCTGGAACGCTGTCTTAGTCCCCTTTTGTAGCACAGCAAGAAGTCAGTTCCGTAGAATCTGGAAGGAGATTTTTCTCTCCTAATGTGTCAGTGGCAAAAAAATCAGTGTAAGTTAAGCTGCACAAATGTACATCTTCTGAACTGTCTGAGTTTCCTGTAGTTAGTAAAACTTTCACTAGCCCTGAGTGATGTGAAGACTGCCCAGTATAAATCAATGCCACTCCTAAAAGGTACACCGAGTCTTGGAGCCAAGCACAGGCTGAGAATGTTAACACTCTTGTCAATGGAATTATGTTGTGACTTTCATTTTGATAAAGCTTTGCTATCTTGTATACAACACAGCATTTTTGGTCTGCTTTAAAATCAATTACTTCCTTCAGTCTGATGAGGCCACTTCCATGACAAGAACAACCTACTCTTCAGTAGCTTGGCACATTTAGTTGTTCTGCTGTGCCAAAGGGGGCAAAGGTCTCTCTTAAGAAGCCAGCTTTTTCTGATTACAAAATTGAATGTGATTCATTGCCTATCTATCAGTATCCTTTTTAAATCACAATGATTCATAAAGAATAACGCCTACATTTTATATAATGAGATAGTTTTACAATACTGCCAGTGCAAGCTGGAGACTGGTGTGTTTCTGGTTTCCTCAAATCCCTCAGAACCAAAATGATCCAGATTTGAGCTCTCCTAAGGCAAGTAGGCACATTGTACCTACCAATATATGATCTTTGCCCAACAGAATCTGTACACGTTCATTCTGATTTTTGTATTAACAATCAGATGATACCTTATTTTTCAGATTTTTTTGTGCTTCTGGGGGTGTTGGGTGGTTTCGTTCAAGGGAATGAAATAATCATTTCTATTTTGAAGAGTGGGAGGTATTTTTAAGACATTTTTGAACAAAAGGCCTGGGAAGATAAGCCTTTCATCCGGGTTCAGCTGAGTTTCAATGCACGGCACTGCACAAAGCATGGATTGCGGCTGCCTGTAACCACAGCACTGCAGTTTAGCTGCTCAGGTATTTCTAAGAACGATTTGAGGGTTCTTTCCCACAAACTCTGAATCTGAGTTAACAGGGCAGAAGTTACCTCTGCAGCTCCGTGTCCTCTCAGTCTGGTGACCGTAGTAGAGCACTTCCGTTTCTATTCTAGCCCGCCTTTTACCATCAGGAGTCCAACGTGGTGCCACTTCCAGAATCTTGTACTTCTATTCTCCATGGGTTTGAAGTGCTGCTCCCCTTAAATCTGAGCTACCTTTCTCCACAAAGTGTTTCAGATATGTAAATCAGGACTTCTTATACAGCTATAATTTCCCAAAATTCGCAATTTCTATTTAAGCTATCATTTGAGCACAGCCTTGCAATCAATTTCTTTTATATCCTGAAATAACTTGAAGTTTCATCAATATCTCTCCAGTATCAGAATGCAGCAAACCCTACATTAAATAATTAAAATAGGACAGTAGAATTTGTAGCGTATCTGAGTAGCCTGTGGCATTTTTGAGCTTGCTTCTCACCTGCATTTATATTTACAATGATTTGTGACCCTGCAATGGTATAAAATGCTACTATTTCAAGTAAGAACTCAGGTCAGCTACCATTTTGTGTGATTTCCATAGGCACAGAATAAAAAATACATTTTAATTTAAACAGCTCTAGTATTCTCTGAATGGGCTGTTTCTATTAGCAGCTACCTCCTAAGCATTGTAGCAAATTTTATGGACTCTGCTTTTAGTAATTACAGCTTGCAGCTGTTATTCAGTTATAGGCATAAAATACATTTCCTACTGATTTATGAGTTGCTTGCTTTTGGCCTTTTCAAGTGTTTGGCTTTACCCCATTTCTCAAGCTTCTTCTGATGTTTTACTGTGCAGCCTTGCTGAGAGGGTTGACTCCCCCCTCACTTTGTGTTTGGCTTCCTGAAGGATCTTGGCGTTGCTGTTCTCTGCAGCCCATGCAGACACTGCTTGGTTTTCTCAGCCTGGTTCTTAAGCCATGGAGTCTTCAGTGCTCCTCCATGGTTCACATTGTGGAGATGTGACAGACACTTGCATCTGGTGGCAGTGCTTCAAGATGCTCCTGGGAGTATCTGGTTTGCTGTCACACATTTAATATTCCACTCAGCCCCAGCTCATTGCTTTCCTTCTTGCTATGAGAATTTTGGTCCCACGCTGGTTATGCAGGTTTGTACAGTAGACTGTACAGGGCTCATACCCCTCCCACTCCATGATTAACCCTTGAGGTGTGGCTGCGTCCTGTGACAGGGGTGATACATCCCTCCTCCTCTGCTTGAAGATTCACTAACTCATTTTGGCTAGAGCCACCAGGCTTGTTTATTCCCACTCCTTCAATAGTACATTGGCCACGTTGCATCTTTTCGGTATGTTGGGTATCTTTCCTAATGGGCACGTTTGGTTTTGGCTTGAGGCTTGGATCTGTGGAACAGAGAAGAAAATGTTATCCATTGTCTTGACCTTCTGCTTAGAGTCAGGGCTGATGTTAAAAGCAGTGCACCAAAAGCTCTATCAGCTTACTTCTCCAGTAAGTCACTTGTTTGACACTCAGCATTTGCTAGAGGCCACCAGGATTTTCTTTAGTTTTACAGGTAAACTAAGGGGGGCTTTAGAGTTCTCGAAACAAACCCATAGAAGTTCAGTTCCTCTGCAGTGAGCTCCATTTTCATTCCTGTACATACTTTGAATAGAATCATACTTGAAAAGAAAACTGAAAGGCAATACCGAGTTGTCAGAATGAGCTCATGGATGAGGGCGGTCAAGCAGTGAGCGGTGGGGTGGGTGACATCAGCAACCCGTTAGCCCTGGTGTCCTGAAGGTTGCCCAAGTAAGCCTGGGTCCTTTTCTCACACTCATAGTGCTTTCTAGTTTGTCATTTGCTTGGAAGGACTGCTTTGGATAACTCCTACCAAGATATTGTTGTTCAGTGCATGTGTCATCACAGAAATGAAACAACTTCTGCCCTGAATTATTCTAGTGTTTAGAATAGGTGGGTGAATAAAAAGAAAAAATCCTTTTTATCTCTGTGTCTTGGTAATGCAAACCTAACATGCAAGATTCTGTACTGGAGTTTTTAAAGCAAGTCTTTATAACTTGTTGCTGTTCCTTGGGTTTCCTTGCTGCAGTTTGAAGCTTACTGATTTTCTCAAACACTGAATTGGAGGGGATCAGTCAGCAAGGCTCTTTTTATGTACTTTATTCACTGCTTGTTTGTTTGTTGAAGAGCATTGCTGGTTGTGTTAGCAGAGTTCTTGGAAAGAAGGTTTGGGTTTTCAGTTATGTTGTGCTCCCTCTGCTGACTCTGCAGCAGCAGAACACAAGTGCTCCAGGTCCTGCGTCAGATTTAAGAACCTGAGACCGCGCAGTAGTTGTTTTCATGTATTAAACGGACTATGTCCAAGTGCTTTGAGTCATTGAAAGACTGCAAAAAACCACATACTTTGGTTTATCCAAAATAAAATGAGTTTAGTTTATGCAAATGTTGTCTATCAGATAAAGTCCATTATGACAACAGATGCCATGAATGAAAAATATATCATTTTTGTGATTGAAGCAGGGATCTCCTAGAGGCTTAAGCTAAGCTTAAAGCTTCATTGTACTCAGACATAATCAGGAATATCAAAACTTCTTAGAGTAATACCATCCCTGCTGAAGAAGATGGCTGGTTTAATGGTGACACAGAGAATGGGAGGGGAAAGGTAATATTCTTCCTCTGCACAAGTAGAGAACTAGGGCGAAAGTCAGCAGCATCTCTTTTTCTCCAGGAAAAAGTAAATGCAGTAAAATGATGCCATTTTCTCTAAATAACCATAAGAATAGGACAAAGTGATACTGTTTTTCCAAGTCTTACTAGAACCGATGACTCTTTCCACCTTCCAGAGACATCAGTTCATCACTTTCTGAGCACAGGGTATCACCAGACCCTATGCCTCACATTGAGGACCTGAAAACAGCACTGATGAAAATGTTGGCTTGAGCTACTTGTCCATTGCCACATCGAATTTCTGTGTCAGAGGCAATGAAAGAACTGAGTTATTGAAAGGGAATGCAACAGTTTTGTCATGAGACTGCCCCTTCTCTTCTTATAGCCCTTTTGCAGCTTTCTCTCCTGAAAGACAAACGAAGGTTGGTGATTCAGTGGATCAAACTACTCAAACTATTTCCAAACTATTCCATGAAACATGTTTTAATTTAACAAACTAAAAATAGATTTACACCATGTATGTATTTGTCCGTATTTATACCTGTTGGGGTAGCGCAATTATACATTGCTTTGATTTCAGTAATGTTTCAAAGCTGAGAGGCTTTGACTGGTTTTTTTCCCCTCTGATTTTCTGCATCTCATCCGAGATTAGGATGTTCTGGTTGCTTCATTAAATACCTCCAGGGTCATATTTTGGTAGTTTTGTCTGGAAAGAGCATGTCTAGAATGTAGTGCAACTGGCCCTTCAGGTTAACTGAGCACAGGCAGTGTTTATGGTAGAGAGGAGCTTGTGATCCAAGATGTTTTTCATACCATGATAATCTCTTATGTTATACTTCATGTTCTCCTTATATGACAAATGCACCAAATAACTTTCTTAGGAATTGGAAATAATTTGCTCCTGCATGAAGCAGCTGAATGAGTTGCTGCTTCTCCCAGTCAGCACTGTGTTAATCAAGTGTAAGCTGTTGCCATGGCTGGCAGTCAATGCAGACGTGTCTCATGAGTTCATGTGCCTTCCTTTGCTTCCTTGTAGATAATAGTTAGCAGTTGGCCACCTGAGGTTAAATGCAAGTAAAGGGAGTTATAAAGGCTGGTTTCATATCTTGTGTAACATTATCTCAACAGATTCTCTCGTCCACTTCTGCTCTTTTTGATGATTTCAATACGAAAGCATATTCGTCCAACTCCATGTGAATAACATCTGCTGCCTATCTGCACGGCCTTTGGCTAGCTGAGAATGATTTCTGCACATGAAAATCATTTCAATCAATATCAGCTAAGTTTTTATTACCTGGATCTCACATGAGCATGTGTGAGTGCTAAGAAAGAATTCTGGAGTAGCCTGTGGATTGGAGTTCTGCTTTGGGTGGTTTGGTGTTTGCCTGTTTGGGTGTCAGGTTTGTTTTCCCAAAAAGCCATGAGAAGGCTACCATTATTTATTTTAACTTTTAGGTTTTCCAGAGGGAAATGTTGCCATTCATATTTTATGGGGAAGAAAAAAGACAAAATCACAGCAGAAATCATCTAAAGTTACATACAAAATAGAAGTACTTGTAAACTATGAAACATAGGCACAGCTTTCACATGTTAGTTTTCAATAATGCAGGAATAAAATCAGCACTTCATTGTAGTATTCACAATCTGGATTAGTCTGAATAGTAAAATCCATTTTGTTTCCAGTTAATAGAAGGTTTTATGAACTTGAACAAGATCTGCATAATCTAAGACTTAGCAGTTACCTGTGAGGATTTGAACTTTACAACCGCAATGGAACACATTGATTTTTATATCCAACACAGCAAACCCGAAACTCTCATCGTTCAGAAATTGTTATGAACACTATTTCTTTGGGATCATTGTTTTATTGTATCAAGAAATGCTATAATATGCACCTTGTTGTCCAGAAATGGAGAAGCACTAAACAACTGTCTTGTGCTTAGTTTGACCACAGGTATTCTCACAGTACAGAATCTATTGCACTGACAGCTTTGGGATTCCTTTAGCAACTTTGAGAAATAGCCGCTGATGGGTGTATCTGTAGGCCAGGTCACATTGCTGCTTTATACATTGCTTTTTCTTTAGCAAAACAAATCAGCACTATGTGCATAATGAAAGTCAAGCATTTTAGCCTTTTTGTTGCATGAAATCTAGTAAGACAATAAACCTTTACCACCTCTTTGCACAGATGTCATAGTAAGTAGTAGAAGTATCATCCCTGCCACTGGGAGAGCACCGGGTCTGCTTTATGTTATATAGCACTGGGGAAGCCAAGACGAGGTAGAAGGCGCACATTCTCCACTTCTGCCCACGTAGACTGCATGCCTACAAACACCGTCTTGTCCTGTCTTGTGGTGCTGCTGCTGGAGAATGCTATATCCCTCACAAGAGAGGTGCTGCTCTGGTCTGCAAGGCCTGAGAGGCAGAATGTTTCTCTGTGGTTAGATTAAAAGGTCTGTTTGTGAGCCCTCCCAGGTTGATGCTGGACTGGGAGTGGGAGTGAAATTCATGTAAATTGAGCAGAGCTCAGGCCTTGTCGAGTGGGATTTACAGTTCAGCCAAAGTTAACTGTTTCCAGTGTAAGGAAAGCAGTTCATGTACAGGCAAACCTTTGTGTTGAGCCAATCCTATCCACTCAAGGCATTTTGTCATGTCAGAACCTTATACTTTCATGGGAGACTTCAGATATACACACTTCTGTGTATGTGCATATGTACAGTATCATTGTTACCTATCTTTGAGGATATTGTAGACAGAATTATGAAACAGACAACATAATAATTTCAGGTTAGCTCTTAGGCAGAAGCTCTTCCCTGTGAGGGTGCTGAGGCACTGGCACAGGGTGCCCAGAGAAGCTGTGGCTGCCCCATCCCTGGCAGTGTTCAAGGCCAGCTTGGACACAGGGGCTTGGAGCAAGCTGCTCTAGTGGAAGGTGTCCCTGCCCATGGGACTGGATGAGCCTTAAGGTCCCTTCCAACCCAACACAAACCAGGCTGGGATTCTATGAACATAAGGATATTTCAAACCTGAAAGTGGACATTTTTTGGTAATGGAACAATTTAGCAAATCATTTTTAGTTGCCTGAAAATCAGGAGAACTGCTATTACGGGTTGTGCATGGGATGTTCACCTCTGGAAGGGGTGGAGTTTATAGGCTTTTGCTTGAAGGGTTGTAAATGGCTGCTGAGTCCAGATTTTATTACCTTAGATTGGAAATATGAGTAGCATAAAATAGAATTACTTTGTGCCCTGTGGCAGCTGATAGGTGCACCTAAATGTCCTGCTTTGCCCTTCAGTTTATTTTAGGCATTTTTATTTCCTCTATCCCCAGCACACAGAATGTGTGTGTGATGTGAACAGATGCACGGGAAAAAACAAACAAGAGTTAGTAGTGAAAAAGCAGCATGCATGAAACGCAACCCCTCATATTGAGTGAGTGTTAAAACAACAGGTTACTGGATATGTATTTTGTTTTGCTTCTCCTAAAACTTAGCAAAAATCTAAAGTTCTGTGCTAGAAATACTTGTCTCACGGAACTCCTCTGGTTATGGGTAGACTTTGCTGAAGCAAACAAGCTGTGCTGACTGTGAAAGCAGAACATGCTAAGGAGTTACTGTACCCTCTTAGCTTTCAGAGTCTGTGTCCTGAAAGCCAGACCAATGGGCTCACATGCTTCCCTGAGTCTTTCCAACCTGTGGTGTTTTATGGATGATGCAGGAACACTAATTTGAACATCTGGTTTGTGTGCAATAGAACAACTGAGCTCAATGGCAGTCATTCAGTGTATCATTCAGTGGGTGACTCCAGCTTGTATTTGCCTTCAGGCCCATACTGAAGCTTCCTCAGCTCCTCTAGTGCAGGGCAGGCATCTGTGCAAAGGCAGGTGTCAGTAGGAGTCCTCCTGCCTCTTGATGATTGCCTGCACTTGTGTCTTGACCTCACAGGAACCTCATGGTTGCACCTGGGTGTATCAAGTCCTGTGGGCTGCATAGGATGAACTGGGGCTATAACTGGGGCCAGGCCTGCAGGCATTCTTCTTCATCCACCCTTGAGGCAGCCCTCCACATACACAGTGGACATAGCTCTTAATGCTTAAAGGACTATAAGCCGATGCTTAAATATAGATGTCTGTTGATTTGGTTTAATTGTTTTAAAGGTATGGGTAATTCCAAAACTGGCCTCTTAGGAAGGAGTCTATTCTATTTTACTGCTTTGTTTGGAAATGTGTTTGATGAGGAGAGCTCCCAGTGTTGATGGCCAGGGATTTGCACATCATGCTTACAGAACAATTGACTGGAACAGGCTGTGTAACAACAAGGTACTCTGACAACCCCTAATGTACTCTCACAGGGTAGCTTTCTCTTGTGGCAGTTAGAAGGTCTGATTTTTTCTCGTAGGCAGATCTTGCTTTCATTAGGGATGACATGAGCCTGCATATCCCATCCAGTGGCTGACGCCTTTGGGAAGGCAGACAGCTGCTGAGCATTTGCCTAACCTTGCCAACCGTGAACCCTCAACACTGTTTGCTTTACAGGACTCTACTTCATCAGTCATGTAGTAGTAGGAGTGGCAGTTTGGAGGTATAGGATCCCATTTTGCTCTCCTAGAGGCAACATGTATATTGCACAACGTGGGATAGAGTACCATCCCCTTTGTTCCCACTGCAGCGAGAATTTCTAATCCGAAATTAAAAAATAAGAAAGGTATTTTACAACCTTTGTTGTGGCCAAGGTAGAAGGAAAAGGTTGTGCTGCGATTCCTTAAGGTGGAAGAATGAGGGTGACTTTCCTGAGGAAAGATCAAGAGAAATGTAACCCTTTCTAGCCATTTCTACCTTAGCACTTCAGTGCAGTTGATGGGGAGGACAGTCATGGGTTTGCTTACCTGCAGGCCTGTCAAAACAGAGGATGATCTCAGTGTTATAGAGCAGGTCTGTCCCATGATATTCATTTTACAGCAGTTGTGGCAGCGTGACAGTGTAGTTCTGATTCAAAGTAGATCAAATCAAAGTTCTTGTTATCTAGAGGTTAAAGGCTACTTACCTGATTGGGTCTAAAGTCCAAATTAAACAGCCAAAGTGATCAAGTCAATGAAGTTCCTTCACATCAACTCTATTTTTAGATCAGAATGTTGTTTTTATAAATGATGGAAACTGAAAGACAAACCCTAGTTATAAACCGGTGTTTTACACTTGCTGTTACTTACAGACTTTAGAGTTGAAATAGATCTGAATCAAGGATTTTGGTCATCTAAGTGTCAGAGGAGGAAAAACTCTTTAAATCTCGGTCTCATTTCACTTGATTTGCTGAACATTTTTGCAGATTGAAGCTTTTGATTTGTTTACTACTTTCAAGATGTGCATAAACAGATCCAGAATGTGGAAAGTCAGAAATGAAATTTCCTTGAGCCTTGGATTTAAGACTCTGGGACAAAGCTTTTGACACACTTGAATGAGGAAAGATTTCAAACATTCCTGGTTATTCGGAGGAAAACCACCAATTACTTCTTAATCTTTTCTTAGTGTAGAAATCCTTCAGGTTTTCAGGCACTTGAGATTGATTAGAATTTGCAAAGCTGCAAAACTGCTGGTGGAAGACTTCTGATTCTATTCATACACACACGGTTGAGAGATGCAGTTAACGTCAGTGATATCTGTCTTTGGGCTTTGGGGGCTTCGTTTTTGTTTTAAATGACTTGCATGCTTACTAAAGCACATACGTATTCTACAAAATAGCCAAGTAAAACTGTATTTCATCTGCCCATTCACAGTTCTTTAGTTTGTTATTTTTCCCATCTATGTTTTTGTCAGTTAGTCACCTAAGCACAGTTCTGTGAGCCCACTGTCTGTTCTGCCTTCTGAAGAACAGATCAGATCAGGATCCTTCAGCAGGGTACTGAAGACAGTCATAGTATTAGCCAGATTGGAAAAGACCTTTAAGCTCATCAAGTCCAACCGTTGCCCAGCACTGCCAAGGCCACCACTAAACCATGGCACTGAGGGCCTCGTCTACACAGTGTGTGAACACTTGCAGGGACGGTGACTCCAGCACTGCCCTGGGCAGCCTGTTCCAATGCTTGAGCACCCCCTGGGGAAGCAATTGTTCCTCATCTCCATCTAAACCTGCCCTGGTGCAGCTTGAGGCCATTTCCTCTTGTCCCATTCCCTGTTCCTTGGGAGCAGAGACCAGCCCCCTCCTGGGTCCATTTCAGGTGGTTTTAGAGAACAGTAAGGTCCCCCCTGAGCCTTCTCTTCTCCAGTTGTTCTGTTCTAAGGTTAGCCTGAGGCTGGGATCTCAGAACATCTCATTTGCTCTTATGACATGAGCTGGCAGAGCTTCCCTGAGAACCACCTCAAAGCTGGGTTAACTGCTCAGTGTTAGCCATGCAATGTTACTATAAGCCTAGTACATTGAATGGCGACAAACTCATGGCAAATGATAGATTGGGTCTGAACCTACACCTTATTGAGAGTTTGCACTTCAACCCTTTGGACATGAGACAATTGGGCCTGAACTTGTTACAGAGATAACTAGTTTCTTTCAAAATGCCTGTGTTTCTGTTTTCAGGGGTTACAATGGTTGACACAGAAATGCCGTTTTGGCCCATGAATTTTGGAATTAGCCCCATGGATCTGTCTGCAATGGATGATCACACACATTCCTTCGACATCAAGCCATTTACCACCGTTGACTTTTCAAGCATTTCTTCACCACACTATGAAGATATTCCTCTTGCAAGAAGCGATCAGACAAGCATTGATTATAAATACGACATCAAGCTCCAGGATTGCCAAAGTATGCTTTTCATTTTAAAAACTGTATTTCCTTCATGCTCATATCTGCTCCATTCTCTGGAAAGTGCCCTAGCAGCAAAAGGCTGTAGAAGTATTCAGATGACTAACTGCTGTATCCTGTGTCACCATGCTTGCAGGGCAGACAGGAAAGAGAGAATACATACAGCAGCCCTTCACCGTTCAAGAGCAGCAGCTGGAGGTTGGGCAGGGTGTCATACAGTAGCTAAAATGACATTGAATGGTTTTTATTAGATACATGAACCCCACCATGTTTTTCTGAAGCACCAGTTTTCTATTTGTGTCTCTTACGTGTCAATTGTCCTTCGAAGCTCTATTCACATGGTGCAGAATAAGTATCCTGGATGTTAAAAAATGTCCCAGGCTACATAGCATAGTAATAATCCATATGTGTAGCTTTGAAATGCCAAATAGCCTAAGAAAATGATGGAGTAGAGATATTGGCTACACCTGAGCCACAGCTTTGGTCTAACTTTTATCAGTGTCCCTAATGCAGGCACAGCCTTGGGGCTCCATAGGCTAGGATTAGTTATGGCCTAGGAACAGTGCCGCTCTTTGCCAGTTACAGTAAAAAAGCTGACAGGGAGCTCTCCTTTTAAGAATAGAAGCATACACTTTGTAAGTGAGTTGTTGCTGCACATCCCTGCTCCAAGGAGAGACGGGAGGTTGCTGTGCCTGGAACTTTCTTAAAGATCCACTTAGCCTACTTCGATTTGACCTCAATTTTGGTTGTAGCAATCTGTCCGGGAATTCTTCAAGGGAATTCCTGCTAGGAATCCTGTGGTGTTTAATTCTGGCTGCACAGTGAAGCAGGTGCTATGCACATCTCAGTTGCATATGTAATAAAGAAAGATGTTTTCCCTGCTAATAATTTCTTTTCCTTTTGTTTAGTTAGAACTGTCCATAACACTCCAATAACAAGGTAGGGTACACTAGAGCTGAGGTAGGATAAACCCTCTTCATCTTTACTTAAACGATTTCCTCTTTACTTCTTTCTTCCTAGTTTAGATATGAAAGAAAGGTTCCTAGTTTGTACCATGCAGCCAGTCTGGAAAAGAAAAACATTCATCCTTTTGCAATACTGTGGCACTTACATCACTTCTGAGACTTCTATGACCAGTAACTGATTTAAGGACATAATACTTGGTTGTTTGAGCTTGTTTGATATTCAATTGCTCTCTCAATTAGAAACGTTCAGAAGAGAACATGTATCTCTAAACTGCATCCAAAGTGCTCCCCAGGAGAGCTCAATTCCTTTCAATATCCAATATTATCCAATCATCTATTATTCAATCTATAGGTACTTACATCTTTTTTTTTACAAGATTAGAAACTCCGGCCCATCTCCCTGCAGTAGCTCTGAACACCTTGAAGTAATGCAACCAGGTTAGATACTGGAAGGGCTTTCAAGTATAAGGTCTCTGTAGGTACATTTTTATATCCCTTTCTTCCAATCATTCCACCCTCCAGAGCTGAAAACTGGAACTGTAATGCACTTTCTACATCAGAATCTGCCTCTTCCAGGTTTTTCAGCCTATATACTGCCAATGAGATAGTGGCTTCCAGTTTATATCTCTTTACATCCTCTGTTTGCTGCTCATGGTGTGTTATGAAGCAGAGCTAAGACTCTGGTTATGTTTACTGTGATTGCTTGCGATTGTCCCTTGTTTCTTCCTATATATATACAATTATACTCTGAGTTTCTCTCTTCTTCACACACAGGTGCAATCAAAATGGAGCCTCCTTCCCCACCCTACTTTTCAGAAAAGGTTCAGCTGTACAACAAGCCTCATGAGGAGGCTTCCAACTCCCTTATGGCTATTGAATGCCGCGTGTGCGGGGACAAGGCCTCTGGGTTTCATTATGGTGTGCATGCCTGTGAAGGTTGCAAGGTGAGTTGTCACAAAGGTGGCTCTTCTGAAGGCAGATGTGATATTATTTCCATCTGGAGAATCCCTTGGTAAAATCCAAGGTCTCTGCTTTTACAAACAGCTTTAAATCTTGAGGTAAATTCATAGAATCACAGAGCAGTTAGGGTTGGAAAGGAGCTTTTGTTCCCCACAGCCTGCTGATACTTCATGACTTCATAGGAGGAGGGGTTTTAAATATAATTTGCTTTTTTTATTATGTTACGGATCTATTATAATTTTTTGTGCATTTCTGCTACTTTTGGCAGTGATGCAATTCTAGTTAGTTCCTGCTGTCTTGGAGATCAATTGCAGAATCTGAATTCACAGCATGCAGCAAAAGCAGACTCGTGCCTAACTCCAAAGCTCAATCCTCTGAGCAATTTAAACTTCAGACTTTCTGCTATTCCCATTGATTAGAGTTTCCTCACTCAGTTCACACATTTCTAGATGACTATGGAAAAGTCTAATAAAATGGAAGAATGTGGTTTTCTGCTTTAAAACTCCACCAGCTTTTTTTTATGTCAATGGAATTTGGTGTTTATAACACAAAAAGGACAAATGAATGGTGTGAAAATTGACCTTCCTCAAGAATGAGAAAAGAAATGCCAGAGAAAGAAATGAATAATAATTCATTCAGCTCAAAGAAAAATATTACAGAGTTTAACATCAAATTCTCATCTTCTCTCTTTTCAGTATCTGGAGGAAATGAACTAATAGGAAAGACCCAATGCAGAGCTTAAATAAAACATGTAGCTCTGAATTAGGAACACATAAAACAATAAGTATGTTGTTGATTAATTAAATTACAGTGAATTATTTATTGGTATTATTTATTGCGAGGAAAACCTTAATTGTTACAAGGGACAAATGAAGATAAATTTGGATAAAATTGATTCATTGATTCTGAGTGATCTGGGAAAGCATCTTTAAACTGTCAGAAGACAATACCCCATAATGTGACTGATTCGCTTGAGGTCAAATGCTGTTGGTAGAATTTCTGGTTTGCAGTGATTTATAAGGTTTTCTCCCCAGTAGTGAATCTGAAATTTCACTTCAGAACAAGCTGTCCCATGAGCAGTGGAACAAATGGAGCTTGGCTTCCTTTGGTACAGCGCTCTTCATGCTCCGCATGTCTGTAGAGCTCCCAACTTGTGTCCGTTAAACCCTGCCGATTCCCATGAGCTTCCCCAGTTCCCGTCTATCCAACTAGGTTGCAAATGGCTAATGAGATCAGAACAGGAGCACACTGAGGAGCAGACACAGATCCCATGAGCCTTGCTTCCTGTGGAAAGCTGCCTAAACCGAAGTTAGCTTCAGTGTGTGTCCAGAAAGGTGCTTTGGGTTTATCCTCACAGGGGAGGTGAGGTGATGACACTGGAGTTTCTGGTGTCCTCTTACGTGCTTCTGTGTTGACTCCAGGGCTTTTTTCGAAGAACCATCAGGTTAAAGCTGATCTATGACAGGTGTGACCTGAACTGCCGCATCCATAAAAAAAGCAGGAATAAATGTCAATACTGCCGGTTCCAGAAATGCCTTGCCGTTGGAATGTCACATAATGGTAAGTGCACACAGCATGTGTTAATGATGTTTCAACTGAAAAATAGCATGAAACATTAACACGATCACTGAGTGTGCTGCTGTGACATCTGGAGTCTTCTGTATCTTTACGTGAGGCAGTTTAGAAATGCATATCAGAGAGATTGCCTCTGAGTTCAGGATTGTGTAAGCTTGAAGATTGCTTTCAATATAGAAATCAGGTGGGTAAAGATCTGCACTTATCAATATCATACATAATACAACACATGAGCTGGTTTTACTCTGCACTATTCTTGCCCATTACATGCTGGTTGTTCTTCCTGACCGTATTCCTAGTGACATTGCTATTTTTCAGTCCATTGTCTTGTTTTCTGGCAAGACTTAGGAATACCGGAGCTCAACATAAACATGAAAAATGGACTAGAGACTTTACTGAAACGTTGTGAATAACAACTTGAATTTGATGCATAGGACACTCACTGAGGACTGTCAGCATCACTAAGTTAACACTTCCTCATACTAGGACGCAACATACTTTAGATGAATAGGCCGGACCCTATACTGGTTTACAAACCCCTCTCCTCCTCCTCCTTCCTAGGGTACCCACATCTGGGCATAGATTCCAATGTGTGGTAAGTAGGAGTGTAGTGTTTCTGAGCATGCCCATTCAGCTGTCAGCCTCCCATCGCATAGTGTGTCTGGCTGTGATTCCTGTGTAATACATGCGCTCTGCCCTCTCCTCCACCCAGAGGTGAACATCCCCCCCCATCTGTGAACTGTGAGCAGCATTTTCATTCTGAATATGTCACAGTCTTACATAGCAAAGGTGTTTGCCATTGGGTATGGTCCTGTGATTGCCTTCTTTACAGTAGGTAAGCAAATAGCATGAAGTGTATCATGATACTGCTCTCTTGCGTAGAATTTAGAAGAAAGTCCCTCTGAACTTTAAAATTAACAAATCAATTCATGTGGAAATAGTTATGAATGTTTGCACAGGAGCACATAATGAAGATTCTTTGCTGCCTTGCTTTGGCAAAGTGGAGGAAAAACAGGAATTAAATGTCATAACAGAGACTTATGTAATTCTAAGGGTAAAAAATTGCAAACATGACTGGGAAAATAACTTCTCTGTGGTTTTTTAGACCTTTCATTATTTTCAATATAAAAAATGAGTGTACCGTCCCCAAGAGGAAAGCTTAACTGTGGTTTGTGAAGTTAATACATGCACTGAATGTAAACTCGTATGGGAAATGTTTTGCTAATAGAAAACATGGCTTTCAAGTTCCTGGGATGCAACAGTAACACTTGAACATAAATCTGATTTTGAAATGCTACTGTGGGTATTCTTATAGGAGTTCAGGAGAGTTTATTATGATGTTTTTCAGGGTGCGTGCCAAATTCACAACCTAACAACACAGCTCCCAGGTCTGTCAATGGGAACCATGTGCAGCCCTACCAAGAAGGGGATCGAGACCCTTCTCTCTGGCTTTGTAACATAAAGGGCCCAAGAAATACTTTTGAAACTAACACTTCCCCTCCCAGTTCTTCTGTTCAGCCACTGCCAAGGCAGGAGCTGCGGCACCAGCGGGGTGTGGCTCTGGGAGTCTGGGATGCAGCAGAGAGAGGAGAGGGAAGGGGCAAAGCCATGTGTCCCAGGGCTTAAAGGAACGCTGCTGTTTGCTCTCAATGTGAGCTCACCTAACAGGGGGTCAGGAGCGTTTGCAGTCAAGTATTGGCTTCTCCATTTGCCTTTTCTACCTGCTCTGGTTTCATGGCATAGCATGAAACACCTTCATTCCGCTGTCATTTATAAACGATCAGACTTACAAAAAGGAACTTAATTTCGCCTTTGAAGACCCAGTTCTGCATAAAGAAGCATTCAGAAACACAACACTGGATGATGCTGAGGACACCCAAACACATTAAATGTTGCACTTATTCACCCATCTGGGTAGTGAAATTAGCTGGATTTTAAATGCTTGGGATCAGAATGTGGATTATTTGTGCCTGAGGGTTCCAGTCTATGCCTGTCCACGCATAGATACTCTATTGCAACATGAAGAGAGACTTAGAGAAGCAGGGAATGCAGGGAGACCTTAGCAGCTACAGCCACATTTTTTCACGTAGAAACACCACATACCACTTGGCTGAAGGTTAAAGAAGACGGTAGAGTTCTCATGCCTTGAATATTGTTTTCCTTTCCTTCTCTAGCCACAGTGCTGCTCTGTGTTTAACCCTTAGTTGCTCACATTGAGTTCTGAAGTACCACTAAGCAGAAGCTTGGGGCTTGTATTTTAGAAAAGTCATTAATTCATTCCTCTTCTCCTCAAAGGTACTATTTATGCAAAAGCAACTACTGTAAAGAGGAGCACACATGGCAATAGGGCTTTATCATCAGTGCTGGGAGCAGTGAATTGCTCAGTCTGGGCACATGCCTCCAGCAAACCCAGACAGGCGTCCACCCGAGCTTTACTGTGTCTCTAGTGTAGGAAGCTGTGTTTATAGTCTATTTGGGGACTTACTTGTGCTCAGGAGTAATTTGGTCAATGAGAGGAATCAAGTGCTATACAGAATAGTCTGTGAGTAGGTACAGAGAATTCTCCAAGCTGTAAAATGTGGTGTAAGGATAAATATTCTAGTTTTTCCACATAAAGGCAAAGGGTATAAGGCAGCATGTAGCGTGTTACTGTATTCACTGTTGGCTTTATACCACTGACATTTGGAGAATACTCTAAACACAAGTAAAAGAACTCGCAAAGGAAAGAGATCTCATGTTCCAGCATGTGCCTAAACTTTCAGGATCTGCTATTACCGTGAAAGCAATTGCCATCTGAAGCCCTTCCACCCCTGCAGCGTGAGCAGCAAGCCATGCTTCCAGGTCTCTCATACCAGCTTGCTGGCTTGTCCCTGCTCTTCCCCCCCACCTACAGATCCTGCCTTGATCCGCTTCCCAGGCTCCCTGGAGATAAGGAAGCTGGGCCTGCTGTGAGAGTAGATGGAGGAGAGAGAAGATAGAGTAGCAAGGAGGATGAGTGCTCCAGGAAATAGCAGATGGGACCAGGGTCACAGGAGGGAGATTGGGAGAGAAGCAGAAAAGGATTCCACCCATCCTTGAAATCTTCCTCATCCACCGGCAATGCTGTGAATTCTTATCTAGCCTGTGAACTCTCCTTTTTCCACCCTGACCTCTGTAAGTACAATCAATGTGTCCCACTTCTCCTCTCGCCCCAAATCCCGCTTCCCAAATTCCTTCGGTAACCCTCCTGGTGCCTGACCTCTCCCTGACTTTAGTCTCAGTCCCTGAACATGAGAGTGACTTCTCCAACAGGAAGATATCAAGCCAGCACCACAAACTGAATTTTGCCCCAAATTTTGCCTGCAATGCTAACAAACATTGAACAGGACCTGCTACAACTAACAGCATATTTATAAAACACATTCTAAACATTAAAACCAAATCAAAACTATCCTTTTGCCCATCAAATTATAGGGTAAGAATGTTCGAATCATAACTAGTAACTAATAAAGTTAATTATAAGTATAATAGTTTGACAACACAGACTTTGGGTCTTGATCACCTTTTGTTCAGGAAGCTTTATGCTCAGAATACCTGACTTACAGCAGAAACCTTCCAGGGCACATGTGTTCATGATATAAGGATGATGTTTAAACATGGATCCCCCATTTGGAAAGAAACAAACACATGTGGAAATAGAGATTGCTAATAATCATACCCTCCAGACAGAACCAGAGAGGTGGAACAAACCTTCCTCCAAGCACAGTTTTCTCTAGAAAAAATGATGAGATTCCTGAGGGGTTCCAGTGCTGCTGAATTCCTTTATGTAGAAGTCTGACGTTACGATGGCAGGCAACAAGATGCACCCTAATGGTTTATGTAGTGCTGAAAACAGCAAGACCTCGTTTCCATTCTTAGTGAAGTCAATTCACATGTTTAGCAGAAGACTTGGTCCTATCTGCTGGATGCAAACTGCCAACGGTGGTGTCTTGCTGGATGCCACCCCTGTGGTCTGATAGCTGGCAGTCCTTTGTGCTGACAAACCAGTGCTGGGCGGTTCAGGCCAGTAAGAGACAACTCCATTACACTGATTTGATTAGCTATCAGCCCCTGCATGCAGTGATAGCAGTGGGTTGGCACTGCTCTGACACTGCTGTGAGAGCTGCGTGTGCTGCGAACAGTGCTGGCTGTGTCTGACTGCACTCAGTGCAAAACACAAGCATTCCAGAGTGGAAGTTAGTGCTTAGAACTTTCAATGTAATCTCAGCATTTTAACACATCTGCTATAGAATTCAGCGTTCTCTTTGGCAGTTGTACTTTTGTTTCCTTGTAGTTTCTTTTTTGTTTCTTTTTCATTTGATACCATCTTCCTCTGCAACTTTGGGCTTTGAGTCCAAAATAGACTATAAATAAGGGTGTTTGCAGTCATAGAATTTAGCACAGTGAAGGCAATGCTCTGATTTCACACTGACATTCACAGGGGGTTGCCTGTATATATAAGAATTATACAAATTCATAAAGATACTCAAACAAAAAATTCCATCTGATTCCAAGAAGGCAGAGTTCTGAAAGAAATAGCAAAGGAATAAATAGCATTTCAGGGTTATAGCATTTTTCATTCAGTTTTCAAAGCACTTTGCAGGAATATAAGTGTCACCATCACAGCCAAGCCAAAACTAAATGCTAAGAAGGCATTTACTCTAGGACTCTTCACAGTAAATGAACTACTAACAGTATGATGAGCTCCAGTGCAGTCTCTAAATGTTAGAAGCACTAGGCCTTGTAATCCATGCCTACTGCGCAATTTGGTATCCTTTGGTCAGGATAGATCAGCACACCAGAAACAGGATTTCCAAACACCTGCACTCCATATTTTTTTCCATTAGGAAAATAAAGACAGAGCAAGTTGCTGTCTACTATAAATTCTACCCCAGTGCTATTGAAAACTTTGACTAGACAACAATATGTCATAGAATCATAGAATAGTCAGGGTTGGAAAGGACCTTAAGATCATCCAGTTCCAACCCCCCTGCCATGGGCAGGGACACCTCACACTAAACCATGCCACCCAAGGCTATGAACCTTGAACACCGCCAGCGATGCAGCATTCACAGCTTCCCTGGGCAACCCATTCCGGTGCCTCACCACCCTCACAATAAAGAATTTCCTCCTCATATCCAATCTAAACTTCCCCTGCCGAAGTTTGAACCCGTTACCCCATGTCCTCTCACTACAGTCCCTAATGAAGAGTCCCTTCCCAGCATCCCTATAGCCCCCCTTCAGGTACAGGAAGGCTGCTCTGAGGTCTTCACGCAGACTTCTCTTTTAATTTTTATACCCTGCTTAATACATAGAAGTAAAAAATACCAGCTAAAGGGGGACATAGCAACCAAAACCGATAATAAGAAACAAAGCCATGTCCTTTAGCAATACCAAATTTCTAGCACAAATACTGTAATTTACTTCCCAAGACACTCTTGGACAGGAGATGAGACATGCAGGAACCAGGATATAGGAGCATAGTTAGAAAACATTGTGTACATACCATGCTGTTGTTTTATACTCAGAACTAAGCTTATTTGATGCTGGGAGTATCAGCGCAACACTAGATAGATACAGCTGGGGGAAAAATGCCATAAGTTTCAAACCAGAAACTATCGCACTCAGTCCTGGCAAACCTACTTGAGAAAACAGGCACCAATCTGTTCCCCCGGTGCGAATTTCTAGCAAGGTGTTTGCCATCAGTCCGGTTTCTGTTCTTTGAAAGAATGCAATTACACAGCTGAGTTACTCTCTACTGACAGAACAACCTCTGGTTTGAGAATCCTTTATCTTCTCCATCAAATCTCTCCATTCAACAGGTGTATTTCATAAGCAGTGTCATAGCAGGTATATGCGCTGTGGTACATCACTATCAATGTTTCAGTAGATATTTGACTGGCGGGAGAGGGAGAGAAAAAAAGCAAATAAATTGCTGTTCTTTTTAATGCCTCTGGGAAATGCACGAATTATTTTAGAGCTAAATTAATATTAAAACATTAATATGGAAGGGGAAGCAATACACTGAATATACTGTCCCTTTTTTTTAATCCCATTTGTAAAAACAACCTTGGTGACAGGGAGTCTTGTGCCAGAGAGATTCCAGGTTATAAATCTGCTTCTGCAAAGCCCAGCTCTCCAGAATCGTGTCTCACCCTGGTGTCCAGTCGACATCTCTTTCCGTAGTACTTCTGGTGTGCTTACAGACCGAGCGTACACGGTTCACACCAGGCTGTTGAAAATGCATATTATAACATTATATATAACATTTTGGTGACTGTATTCCACCTACAATACCAAAATAGTTTACAAGTAGGATTTATCATAACATTTTTCTGGCCCAAAGCACCTCGTTCCTGATCCGATTGTGAAATCTCTGCAAGGACTTCTAGATGCTCAGAGCTCCTCAGGACTTCTTACTGTGTGTTAAGACTTCAGGTCGTAATACATTGCACTTCATGTGTTTCTGGAAGTGGTCAACGTTTTGTAGACATGTCCAACTCTGATTTTCCTTTTCTATGAACAGTCCTTTACATGAGGCTCATGTTTGCCCTGCTGTCTTTCCAGATTAAAAGTAACAGTGTGAGAAGTCTTGCTAAGGCTTCACTTAGGTCTTCAGTTTGCCAATTCTTCCTCAAAACCAGATGGTGAGGAGTTGACTTTGTTGGCAAGATGCCAATCAGAACCATCAAAGTGGAACAGGATTTTTCCCATTGATGAAGCTATTGCAAAATGCACATTTGAAAAGTGGATACATCATCTTATGAATTTCACAAATGTAATACGAAATGCACGTTAAATCTGAAACTGGGTTTAGTGAAGAACACAAGAGCTTTTAGTGAAGATGTGAAGCTAGGAAATGTTGGGCCACACTGTTTGACATGGCCTTCTAATTCACCCTTAGCACCTTTATTAGCCATATTGTTATTTTAACACCTTCCTGACCCCACATTCTATTTCTACATGTTGTCCCTGTAACAATGTCTTACTATATTTATGGAATACTATATTTTGGCTTTATTATGGTGATGACACTTTGATTCTTTTTATTGACTTGGTCCTTCAGTATCAGAGAAAAGATCTGTAAATGCTATAAAATATTCTCGGTGAGTTTTCATTCTATTTAATTCATGGAACACTCAGACTTCATTCATTTCACATCTTCAGGAATGTCTAAATGCAGAGTTCATAGCAAGGTTCAATGTTGCCAACCTCCAGAGCATGGCTTTTAAAAACAAAGTGAAAGAATTTGTGCCAACTCCAAATAAGAATTGTTAATAGTGAGAGAATCCATTTTAACTGTAAAATGAAAGTACCAAGAGAGTGTTGAGCCACAGTGCTCACGGCAGCAGATGGAGCTGAATTAATTCCTTTGTAGCTACGCTGAATCTTTTCACTCTTTTATTTCAGTTACACTCAGTACAAATATGAACTCTCCTTTTGAGATCAATTTTTTGTGCATCACTAACGTTACCATACACTCACCCATTCACATCACTTCTTTTCAGAGTGGGGTCAGTCTGAGCCATTCCAGTACCTCATAGAAACTAATCTGAAGTCAATAATTTCTCTTTCAACATTTTGCTCTTGGAAGTGTCTGTAAAAAGATTATCTCAATTTCTACCCACTGAACTTGGCTTTCTCTCAGGAAGCTTTTTATTCTGACATCTGAACACTCAAAGAATACCCCACCAGGTATGAAATATACAGCATGCAGCGCTCAGAGACCGGGTCTGCTGACAGAGAACTGTAGTGCAGTTGTGAAAACAACCCACCTTGCTTCTAGAGGCATGAAATAAGAGAACTGATCAATAAGTATAACATCTGAACTGATCAATAAGTATAACATCTGACAAACAGGGTTCGGGGGTTGTTTTTTAGCACAGCTAATTATTCTGGAATTGAAGTGTCATTTTTGTCCATCAGCACACTGCAAGCAAACACATGAAAGGAAAGTGGCTGGTTGTTTCCAAACTAAATGTCCCCTGTATGATCATCTCTATGTACGATCTTAACAGCCCTTTTGCTTTATCCAAGGAAGACACTAATCACTGCAAAAATATCCAGAATATTTCTCTTCCTTTCTAAGGCCAAAATGCAAACCTTTATCTCTTCCTCCTGTTGTTTGTTTGGATGCTCTCTTGTTTTGTTTCGGTAAAATAAACCAAATTCTGTTTCCTGAACTATCATGCAATAAATCAGGCTTGATCTTGACAGCTCATGTGAAATATTTTCCAAGTCAGTCCCCATATGAATGAAGAGTGTCTTGGAGAGAGGCACATGGGTCACAGTGGGAGGTTTACAGCCTGCCTCTGTCGGTATTGAGCAATTGGGAGACTGTATGAGTAGGTAGAACCATTTCCTGTTCTCTCAGTACTGCATGCACATTGAGTTACATGAAGAACTCAAGAGCTCAGCTTTTTTCTGGCTTTTGTATTCCCTCCACAACTTCTTTCTCCTTCCTTAATTCATTTTGTAACATTTCACAGCACTTGCCACACTAAGTTATGTTGAACTATTTAGGAATTTGTTCCTGCGAGGCATGGGAGTGTTTTGTTTCTAAACAAATGAAGAAGCTGAGATCCATACTGTGATTTGCCCAAAATAATACAAGGCTGAAAAGCAGTTCCTACCCTCAGCCAACACAATTTTAATATCTTAAAGATTCTTTCTGTTTTATTTAGATTGGAGGTAGAACCAGTGGTTTTCAGCAGCTCTCTCAGGTTTGCATTTCCAAGCAAGATCTTGTAATCTTACTGTTTGGGCACACAGATGATTTCCTCTTTGAGATGTGTTTGTTTGTATTTCTTTAAAGCACTTCCGTTGTTTTGCCTACATTACTGGGGAAAATCATCTTTTCTTGCTTGCCTAAGTACTGTTTTAATAGACTTCAAGAGCTCATAACAAAAGGTGACATAAAAAGCAATTCAAATGTGCTTTTTCAGGTGCAACTACAGCTGTAGTAATTGCTTGTCATCTTCTTCAGCCATCAGGTTTGGGCGAATGCCACAAGCAGAGAAGGAGAAGCTCTTGGCAGAGATTTCCAGCGACATCGACCAGTTAAACCCTGAATCTGCTGATCTACGGGCACTTGCCAAGCATTTGTATGACTCATACATAAAGTCCTTCCCTCTGACCAAAGCCAAGGCGAGGGCGATCTTGACAGGAAAGACGACAGACAAATCAGTTAGTTCTCTCTGTTTTGTTTTGGGGTTTTTCTGCCTTTCTTTTGAGTAAATTATTTACTACATAGCCAGCACATCTTTAAAAAAGCCCCTTTGCTGTTGGCAGTTCCATATTTCAAGCTGTGTCTGAAACACAGGAAATGTTTTTAGATAGGATAAGTAAACATTATCTGAAAAAACTCCAAGTTCACCTAATAAAATACTTGAAACCAGTACAAGAATGTGAAGGTCACCTTAACCTTTTTGTATTCTCTGAGCCTCTCTTCCCGTTTTCCTTCTCTTCCACCAAAGGTTATCTGCCACATCATCTGTTAAGGTGGCTATCTCGCTGTCAGGAATTGGCAGCTATACTATTCAAACATCTGTATCACAGCATATTATCATAGTTTATATCAGTACTACCTGTTCCCAAAGGAATATTCTTTTCCTAAGTGTCAAATGATTCCCAGTGCCAACAGCATTACTAGCCTTAAATATGATGCTTATTCTTATGAAGCTTTGATGACTTCCTGCATTTAAGGGGGTTATCTTGGATCAGATCAGCATCCTGTGTTGGTGCGATTTCCATTTGAGGAGAATATACAGGAAAATCTTTGAAAAGTAAGGAATAGGGATGTATATGTTTGGAAACTTCACTGGCAATACGTAACGATCTTTTCTAGCAGTGAGAAGGATAACGTAATCATGGGAAGTTTTAAGTTTTGTCACTATCTTAATACTTGAAAAGCAAAACAGTTTTCCGAGTTTTATAACTCTCACTTTGGTTTCTCTTTAATTGTCAGTTTTACAACAGACACTGGGGTTTGTTTTCTTTCATACTTTCAAAGCCAGGCAAGAATTTGGAGGTGTTTTAGGCTTTAAAGGTGGTTAAAATAATAACTCAAATACTGTCTCTAATACGGTGGTACTCCTTGCATCAAAACCCAGATGTGGTGGACACTTACAATTTGAGTAGCTTTTCATCGTGGAGTATACGGAGTTTCAGCCAGCATAGTTTCTTTACTCTGCAGAAGGCTGCTGTGATAGGTCCACTTGAGCGGCACTGCTTTTTCCAACTCTTTCCTCAGTTCCCTCTCCGTATCAGAAACAGGGGAAAGAATTAACACAGCAGTTTTGGGGTTTGAAGTGTGATCCTAATGACTATGTACCTGCACTGGGAAACATTCCTTCTAAAGCACAGGTTCATGCAGAGAATGAATGACTTTTTGTCATATTTGGTGCCCCAACTGAAGAGTTTCTAGAAGGAAACAAAGGTATGACCTACTAATACTGAAACATGCATTTTAAAAGCTTCGTCTCCAGTCCTTTTATTCCAGTATTATACATATGTGTGCACACACATATATACAGATCTGTATAAACTGCTTTTTCTGCTGCCAAAATAGCATTGCATCTTGAAAAACACCTCCTCCTCCTGGCTTTTCTCAGTGCTGTATGTTTATTTGTTCAGTTTCACACTGAAATCCTGGTGCAAGCGGGAAAACAGTGTCACACCTCACCCTCTGTTTAACTGCATCTCAGGGGCTGGGGCTGTGTTTGCCTGTCATTACTGGAAAAGTCACAGCACTACTTTCCTTGGTCCTGTAAGCAGTGGAATATTGATTCAACCAACCTGTTTTGAAAGCTGAAATCCTCCTGTGCAGATGCTATTGGTCCAGCTCATAGCCAGAGCTCTGTTTTCCTATCAGCTCTCCTGGTTAGGGAAGCGCTGCCGGCTTTCAGTGCCCCCTCTTGCCCAGTGAAAGCAGTCGGAGCTTTGTTTGATTTAGCCTGAAGCAGATGAGCGAACACTTCCACAGTCTCCATCAGCAGAACTATGGGAGTAGTAACCTCAGCTGGCAAAAGGTACCCCCAGGCTCTACAGAAAGTACCTACTTTCAGTTCTAAGAATCCCATAATAATTTAGCACTGAATAGACTTTGAAACTGGTTTAATCCAATAGGAATAGGAGTTTCCAGGAGGTGATGCTGTGGCAGAAGACTGCTGACTACAGTTAGGAAGGCTCGAGCTGGTTTGGAATCTGCTCTTCAGTATATAGTGACTACAAAAGCAGGAGAGAGAGCATCCATGTGAATAAGACATTAGAATGAATTAGCTATGTAATCACAAGGGATCTTAAATTAAGAAATGCATTTCTCTAGTCTATTTGTTGACTAACTCATTGTGTTTAAATTAATTAATCAGCCATGCTAACAAAGCTACTCACATCAGTGAGAGCTCTCAGTGCAGCAATGAGCTATTTAGTCATTTCTCCTCCAAGATAAAGATTCTTCAGATAAATGCAAGAATTCCCCACTTATCCGTTCCTCTAAAACCAGGAGCTTCTTCTGCACATTCAGAAGCAGGCTGTTTCCAGATCCCAGCAAAAGTTTTCCTGGCACTACTTTTCCTGATCTGCTTTCAAAATGGCTTTATTGCAGTTGAGCTTATTTCACAGTCATACTCACTGTTGTGTTCTGAATTGTGCTCCTGCAGTTCGTATCATGTTGGTGGTTTTCTTTCCCACTGCCAACTTGTTTGAGTTTAAATATATCCCAACTTTGTTCTTGTTAAAGGAGTTAACAGCAAAAGGTTAAACTGATCAGATAACCAATACCATAAAGTTGGTACTAGTTGCAGCATTTTCTAGATGGATGGAACTTGCAAAGAACATGACATTATAGGAAGTAACCAAAGAGTGAATATAGTCTGTCTTTCTATAGAGAAGTTATATCATCTGAAGTGCAAACATGTCCCTGTTCTCTGGGTAGATTCTGGTTTATAGAAGCCATTAAAATTCAGGTAAAAGGGGGAACATTTTAACCTTGTTCCAAACTCCAAATTCAAATTCAGATATGATGGAACTTCTGTCAAACAAATGCACAAACAAGAAAACCAATTAAAAACAAAGGGTAAAGAAAGCATCTATTTTGAAGTCGCGTCCTTTACTTCCCTCCCACAACTAGTGAGAAAGTACCAGCTGAAGCCCTGGGTTTAGAATGTGGATTCATGGAACATGTAAGAAGGCCCTAAGAACTATTTGGCCTTTCTGTAAATCATTTTGGCACTGTGAGGATATTTGTTTTAATAGGTTTAGGAAGGTTTAACCCTTTGGAGTTAGCTGCTCTTGCTGTATTCCTCATAGACCTCCCAGTGTTTGCGGCTGAGGGACACCTCTGTGTGCTGCTTCAGTTTCTCAGGAGGCAAATGCTCATAGAAAGGACTTTTGAAAGTAAATTGTCTTTTCTTTTTCTTTGTAGCCATTTGTTATTTATGACATGAACTCTTTAATAATGGGAGAAGATCAGATCAAGTGCAAGCACGTGTCCCCGCTGCAGGAGGAGAACAAAGAGGTCGCAATCCGCATCTTCCAGCGATGCCAGGTCCGCTCAGTGGAGGCAGTGCAGGAGATCACGGAATTTGCCAAGAACATTCCAGGTTTTGTGACTCTTGATCTGAATGATCAAGTAACTCTCCTGAAATACGGGGTCCATGAGATCATATATACTCTCCTGGCTTCTATGATGAATAAAGATGGAGTTCTTGTATCTGAGGGACAAGGATTCATGACACGGGAGTTTCTGAAGAGCCTGAGAAAACCTTTCTGTGACTTTATGGAACCCAAGTTTGAGTTTGCTGTGAAGTTCAATGCACTGGAATTAGATGACAGTGACCTGGCAATATTTATAGCTGTCATTATACTAAGTGGAGGTAAGTGCTGTCCTATTTGATATGGTATTTTATATAATAGAATTGACACTTTTCATTCCTGTGCAAACAGGAAAATGCTCAGTGCCGCAGGATGGGAGTGTATTTACATATAGGTTTTGATTCATTTTCAGCTTTCGTGGTGTTGTTTGCCCTTTTTCAGTTTCAGGTAGAAGCTGAGGATGTAAATGACCTGCTATTCATGACGGAGCTAGAAATGCCTGCTGAGTCAGCAGTGCATTCAGTTAGGAAACAAAATCAGGACTGACTCCCTGCAAACAGGAGGGGTGGGATTTCACTGGCAAGAGCTTCTGCAAGTTAAAAAGTTCTGCCTGAGAGTTTTAACCTGCAATTAGCTTGTGTGGCTTGCTAATTGTACACAAATAGCTTTGACTCCATAACTCATTTCAAAATAGATGTGGAATTTGGCTTCCGGGATTGTTCTGGGGGTTTTGGTGGTTGGTGGTTCATTCATGCAAGGTTTGGTTTGCCTTTAAAAGAGGGGAAGAATGCATTCCTCAGGAAAACTGTGCTCTCTTAGAGAACAGCAGGCATCGGGTGTCTGCTCTGGTCATATTTCCTAAGATGCTCTGTTTGCATTAATCTTTATGCATTATGCTTCTGCAAACATGATCTTGCAGGCCCAGGTATCAGACTACATTCACTCTCACACTTCATTAAACAAGACACGGAATTTGCAGCTTGTTTGAAGACAGTCAGTGTGTTCTACCTGATTCAAGGTGATGCGGCTATTATCTTTTTGATTTACTGACTGCCAACCAATTTTAGTTCACTCATGAAACCTTTCCATTGAGAGTCTGAGGTATAAGATACGCAGTTCAGGTCGTACTGAAGGTCTCTTACTTCAGCCAATACAATCAAGTTAGTGATGTTGCACATTTTACCTCACTGATTTGTGTGTATTTTGGCTTAGAATGATTCTGCAGCTATCAATGGGAGGAATGTGCTGCATGCTCTGCATTCAGATCCTCCACAAGTAACGCAGAGCATGTTGTTATTACATTATGATTAAGCAATCAAACACAAGCAACACTTGCTATTGCTCTGAAACCAAACGTGTTGAGTGTGCATTGTTACCTATACCTTCATGTAAAATCACACACAATTACTTCTGGCACTGTGTTTCATTCAGTAGAAATGTGGTATCACAGTCTGGTTTATTACACTAACTCAAATCCACTTCAAACAAGTGCACTTCCCAGAAGCCACCCCCTTGTGCAAACCTTTGAACACAATGATCCCCGAGGACTCTGAATTAATTCAGGAAGGGAAAATATGCTATTGGTGTCTTTTTGGTTGGCTTTGATGGGGGAGGAGAAATTATCCAAGCCTATTGGGGCACTCCCCAGCACATGCTGATATTTTGCATTTCCTGATACAATGAAATCTAAGAGATGAGGAACAGACCTCTCAACATCCACTCCTAAGTGAGAAAAGGGACCTTGCAGTCTGCAAAGCTGGGTCTTTGGTGATGCCTGGTTGGCATGAAAGGAAACAGGTACCATGGAACTGATCTCACATGTTAGATCTCTGGAGGACAGTGATCCATCTACAGGAAAAAGTGACTCTGTTGAAGCAGATTTATCAGCAAGTCTCCTTTTAAAGAGCAATTTGTAAGCAGAGGTCCATAAAGAACTACTCAATTTTAATAGTTCTTAAATAACCCTGAAGCAAAGCCAGATCAAAACATAAATCCATATAAATATCAACCAGTCCTTTCTTGGAAAATCCCTTAATTTCTTGATAGCAAAGATCTCTCACTCACTGTCTTTATTCAGAACTCTTTTTATTTCCCCCCCTCCCCCCCCAAAAGCATGATAGTTATCTGCAAAAACTGAGCTTCTATTCTGAAAACAATTAAGCTTTGCAGGCAATTAAAGAATGGCTTTTATCATGGGATTTACAAGCAAGTATAATGTATATTGACCTGTATGCATTCTGGGGGACTATAATGCGTGGTATGGGACTGAACTCCAGTTCCTCAGGGGGCTCAGGTGCCCTTGTTTCTGCAGGAACTATAGGAATATCGAGCCAGGATGATTTCATTGAGAATTTGGTCTCAAAGCCATATGATATTACCTCAAGGCCTTTACTGGCTGCAGGAATACTCTCATTCTTCAGTCACTTCAAGAGATCCTGTGCACAAATACCTTAAAAAGCAAAGCAGGTTGTGACACACCGAAAGATCCTCACCAAAAGCTCTGATTTGAAGTGAATCTGTCATTGCCTTGTGAAATGACATTCATTCTGCAGCTCCACGGCACGCTCTCTTATGCAGCTCGGAAGAGAAGAGAGAAGGAAAAGTGAAATATAGTGATTCCAGCTGGAACATTACATGTAGAAAGCTTTTCATCGTGAAGCGTGTTTGGAATTTGCCACAAATCCTATCAAACTACAGCCTTTTGGCAGCGAAGCAGTTGGTTTGCCTTATATGTGAAAAGGCAAACCACTCCTCTGCCAATAATAAGCTGACACATTAAGTGTAACATCAACAGAATGAAAGTATTCCTGCTTCCAGTGTCAATCATCTGACTGCTCCTGAGCTGCTGGGTGCAGCCTCACCGTCTCAGTGATGCCAAACGTCACTCTGAGCACATCATTACAGAGCTGAAGAGTTATTCTTACCATTGGTTCACTGTGCTTTAAAACAACAGTGTAAATGGCCAACAAATTCTAGTATTCTGAATTTAATGCTGATGAGACTGTGTGTGAGTGGCAGGATATTATAGGATATTACCTTGGTTTTACCCAAGAAATGCCTTATGCCATTAACAGCAATGCCAAACTCTCATTACAATGATCTTTTACTTATGGTAACTTTGATAAATATGTACATTTGGTAAAATGAGATTTGGAAAACTTCTTGCAAGGAGATACTCTTTCTCCCTGTTGTATTCCACTGGGGCACATCCTCAGCCAGTAGTTAATGCCATGGTATAAATGTTAAAGAACTTGAAGTGTCTGTAAAAATATGGTATACAGCAGAGCTGAAAATGAACTCTGTCATTAGGAGGTTTAAGGAGAACAAGCTGGATGTCTGTGTTTGGGCAGGAAAGAGGGGAGTCCAAGCTATTGGGATAGCCCACGTTTGTGAACAGGGCAAACTCAAGCAGGTTGTTGTTAAATAAAGAGAAGCTCAGAGGTCATTTTGTAGCATGTCCACATAGACTTGAACTTTTGTATATGATCCCCTGCAGCCTTTAGGCTACAGCGGTGTTTAGGAACTGCAGTAGGGAGTACCTGTGAAGGCTCAGACTGTCACTCTGTTAGCCAGAGGGGCAGTCAGGCTGGTACTTGAACTCACCAACGTTACTACATTCGCTTCTGTTTCTAAGTGTGCTTTTTACAGCAGTCGCTGCTGGTGTTTAAACATCGCATTCAGTAATTCTGTTACAACCTGAGATCATCCAAACTTGAAGGTTTACCACTGAATAGTACCAAGGAATAGTTCATATTTGACTGCTATGCAAATCTCACTCCGGCAAAGCTCTTAGAACAAAGAAACATTACATACTCAAACCAAGAACTGCAGATAACCGCTGTGTGCTTTGAACCGCAGTCCTGGGGACTACAATACAAGTGGCAGTCCTGACGAAAACCCTCGGACTGCTGAGTCATATCTGCCTCAGTAAAAGAAGCAGCACAGTTGTGCAGTCACCAGTACCTTTGCCTGTTTTGTCATATTTAAGATTTCAGAACGTGTATTTAAATGCAAAATGCACTCAATCACAGGTACTAAAATATAAAGGTATGGGTAAAGGCATGCAGATGGCAGTTTCCTACGTGAGGACCAGAAAACAAATTGTAATCACTGTTAGGGACATGAAAGAAGCACCCGAATCTGTAAGGAAATGAACAACATAACTTTCCCTGACCCAGTACAGAACACCAATTCACAGTCATACTGTTGACACTCAAAGTTAAGGGGCCAATGGTCACTTGTGTGACCATTTTCTTCCTTAGAACAGCTTCCTGCAGAATTTCCAAACCAAATGAAACAGCCGTATGACAACGAATGAAGCAAAAGAAAAGATTCATAAATACAAGTAGTAATGAGAAGAGAAATGCGGTGCTCTCTGGGCATAGTTTGAATGGATAAAAGGCAGGTCACAAATAGCCCATAAAAAGGTTAACCTTCCATCAGCAATCTTCTGTATCAGAGAGGTTTAGCAGTGGCATTCAATTTGCTTTTAGTTGTCTCGCACCATCATCATTTCAACTCTCTTTCCTTTGGCCTCCTGCAACCTAATGTCGCTGTACAGAAAGCAAGCCCTGTTGCCACTCACTGGGGTTTGTCTTTCATTCCTCTCAGCACTTCCCCTTGCAGATTCCTCCGTGAGCTGTCAAACAGCAATTCTGCCTTTCTTAGCCTCTCCAAACGCCTCCCCCAGTGTCACATCTCGTTTACTCCCATTTCTGGTACATGTTTTGGTGCAGTAACCCAATGAATCTGGAGCATACACAGTTAAGAGCACTTAGCAACATGAAATATACCACCATACCTGTGTATTAAAGCTTTTGCCTCTTATTTCCTACACTACCACCCCCAATTTAGATAAGTTTCTTGGAAGAGAAACAGTATTTTCCTCTGTAAGAAGTTTTTACTGAGAAAGTATAACAAACTGTCAACACCCAAAAAATAATGTCCATATCCTGAAGTTCTCATTCATGAAAAATCTCTCTTGCCTTCAATGGGAATTTTCCTTCCTCTCAAATTGGCTTATTTAAAAATAACATCTGATTATCTCCTAGGTTTTTGTCATAGTCATCTCTTCTGACTCCAGTTCCACTGGGTCATTATAAACCCATTAGACTGGGGGTTTCAAAGGAGCTTAGGGCTTTTAGTTGCTTAAGTCTCACTGAACTTCAACTGACCTTGGGCACCCCAATTTGGGGGCTCCTTGGTCACCCAGTCCTCATCTCCTGGGTTTGCCTCCTGGGCTGTGCTGGGGAGCACAACGCTTGAACTGGGTTTCACTGCTGAAAACCTCACACCCTGAAAATTCCCATCATAAAAGAAGCAGGGGGCAAAGGGAGATTAATCCCGGAGGAAATGAAGGCCACAGGCTTTGAGCTTTCTGAGGTTTTCTAGCGCTGAGCACTGAGTCATACATAGCTAGTTCAGAGCTCAGCTGCAGCACAGAAGTCAAATTTAAAGCTATCGCACCCCAAAGCCAAAATCATTGACAGCTTTGACGTACTGAAAACTGGGGAGTTTCTGAGGGGTATAAAGGAGGCAGTCGTGTTTTCCAGCACGTGCAGGAAATGTAGGCAATAGGCAACGTCTCAAATTTGCCAAAAATTCCCTAGGTTTCTGTAAAAACGACTTGATAATCTTGCCAAAGGGCATTAATAAAGTAGCTGTTCGTTTGGAGACCATTTTCTGCCTGCAGGATACTTACTTACAGGCTTTCTGAACCATGTTTTATGTGTTAGCAGTGGCATGGCACAGATAAGTGATCTCTGCAAGACAAGCACAGCTTATTAGCATGAAACACCAAACAGAGAACGTGGCCAAATGGCTCAGTGAGTCCCATCCCCTACAACTGAAAGCAGTCACTTCCTAAACCCAGATATATAAATCAGATGTCACACTCCATATTTAAACTTGCCATTATTCCTACTTCTGAACAACTGTCCCCAGCCTCACCCCTGTGAGTTAACTGTCCTTTCCTAATCGCTGACCTACGCGTGCCCATGGCTGTGATACTCGTTTGGTTTCAGTTTTAGTTCGCACTGCAGTCTTCGGTCTGTGGAGTAAAACCCCGATGTGTTTGTAGAGAGCTTTGGTTTCTCTCAGCCTCGTTTCTAACACACAGCACAAGCCAGGCCGAGTTCGTAGAACTGGATGCACAGAAAGGTCACTGAGACCAGAGGAAATAACAGCTGATTTTTCACCGCTTTAATAGAGATCAGACGTGGAAATATTGCCATAGGGAAGTGATTTCAGGCACTGCTTTTTATTGATTATGAATTGATTGTATAGCTCCACAGCAAATGTCATTGAAATCATTGACTGATTTTCCGTTCTGATAACCAGGATGAAGTCACTTCAGCAGTAACACATTACTGGTGTTCATTGTCATATGTGAGGATTTAATAATGTTAAGCGACTTTATCAACTCTCATGGGTGTAGAATCAAGTGATTTATTGCCTCAAGTTAGAAAGCAAATGTTACAAACGATGTCAACTAATAATTGCAAGCACTTCAGAAGGTATTTGGGGACAGGCAGAAATAACAGGATTTGATTATTACAATGAAAGATACTAGTGGTTAAAACAGAAAGATTTTGTTTCTTGCTGAAGAATAAGATATGCCAAAGGTAATCCTGGACCTTGCAGCTGTGGCAGTGCAAGCAGCTGACCTGGGCTGTAAGCATCCATACGGAGGAGAGCGAACTCTCTGCTGGCATCTTCTGTGCAAGCCACATCCCTCAGTCCTCCACTGCCATAGGCCTTTGGGGCTGAGCTGAGGGGCTGATGCTAAAAGCTACCGTGAGACTTCTTAACTGGACCTGGAACTTGGGTGTGGAGAAGAACTGAGCCTGTGGGTTTTAGATCCCCCGAGTTAGCGTGACTGCACAAGTTGGATTTATTTATAGCTTAGCATCCCCCTTAGCAGGAGACATTTTTAATGGTAGCAACTACAGGCAAATCCATCTGAGCACATGTCGATGTGCCAGGTAAGTGAATCCCCTGACACAGGCTGATTATGCCCCAACTGTAAATGACTCTTCCTTTCCATAACCACTCCCAGTTACTGTGGAATCTGCACTGTAGTACTGTAGGAACCTGCCTCTGGATCTGCACCACACAAATGCTCAGACTGTTTCTGAGATTACTTCTAACATTCTTTTGAGCAAATTCCAGTCGAATCGCACAGATAAACCCATTTGTCAGCGTTGTCAGGAAGTGCTGTGCGTAAGCGCCCAATGCACTAAGAAATCTTGAAGAAACCAAGGGATGAGATCGATGTTTCCACATTCTTCACAAACTGACGACTCCCTTTTTATCCCGTAGATCGCCCCGGTTTGTTAAATGTGAAGCCCATTGAAGATATACAAGACAATCTGTTGCAAGCTTTGGAGCTCCAGCTGAAGCTGAACCACCCCGAATCCTCACAGCTGTTTGCAAAGCTGCTGCAGAAAATGACGGACCTCAGACAGATTGTAACAGAACACGTGCAGCTCTTGCAAATCATAAAGAAAACGGAGACAGACATGAGCCTTCATCCACTCCTACAAGAGATCTATAAAGACTTGTATTAATGAGCACAGTAGTTCTGATCCGCTGACATAATGTATGTTCTTCAGATTGCACTATTTCTTGGAGGAAAAACTTTGCATACCTAAGAAATTACTGTGAAGCAGCATTTAAAAAGAGAGAGCTTAGTATAGTAGATCTATTTTATGCATATTGTTTATAAAGATACATTTACAATTTACTTTTAATATTAAAAATATCTATATCATAAAATTATTGGCAGTATTTTCAGAATTAATTTTTTAAATATCTTCTTTCTTACAATTGCTTTTGCAGTACGATTGATGCTTCACGGGTTGGTTCAGCATGCAGCTCCATTTGCAACTGAGAAATAAACGTCTCCTTAAACATTCCTAGGGAAGCGTTTGAAGTAGTATGTTTGATTTCGTGCTCCCAAGGCAGCAGCAACGCAATGGAATCACAGACGAGTGTAACTTCCTACGAGGGTTTCAGAGGCAAACGTTCAAATGTCAGGTCTGACAATGTGTGTGCCTAATGTAATTTCTGCGCTGAGAGAGCTCTGTGAGGAGATTTGAGTGTAAGAATGGGCCCATGAGCTGTGGGCAAACCCCAAAACTAGATCCCATTTCAAGAACTCATTCGTACACTCTGCCCATGGCTCTTGGGAAGCAGAGTCTTTTCCCAAGGCCCGTCCCCCAGCAGGCAGTGCTAATGCAGCTTTCAGTCACTTGGTTGAGTCTGCAGTTGGTTTGTGCAAACCGCTTGGCCTGAGACCTTCCCCCATTATTTGATGAGCTACCATTGAACAACATATTCAGTCCCAAATGTCATGGAGAACTGGAATAGCAGGACTCCTCCTAAGCTAAAGCAAGGTTTAAATTCATTCTTTAAAACATACACCTGTAATGGCAACCCTACTATGTTAGTTTGACTCGAGCCATCATTGCTTATCACTGGGAATGAGAATGCGTTGGGGTGTCGGCTGCTGTTAAGACTGTTAATTTCCTTGTATATGTTGCCTGTAATGTCACCAAGGTTTCCACTGGCACAAAGCACAGAAAGTGGACAAATTGAGCAGAAGGTGAATTCACTTACACTGTCTTCGTTGGGTGTTCTCAGGACTGCTGTGAGATTCCCTTAGATTCACGTTTAGCCTGCCCACATCTGCTGTGCGTGAATGTGACCCTGACAAAGTCACAGGTGTGATCCACGCTGGTGGACCAGAAGAGGGACTGCTGGGGGGGAAAAGCCACTAATTGTAGCATATATATTGAAGTAAGGAGCCACCCTCAGTTTAATGTCATTAGTTTCCTCCCCATGCCCACATTTTATTTATGTAGCGAAAAGTGTGCCTTAAACTCAGTGAGACAACTTCAGCAGTGCTACATAACCAGACCAAGAGGTAATGTAAGTGTACATGTGAGTAGACTGGATGTTCAGGGGTGACAAATTGGCCTTAATCCCGATGCAGACCTTGAAGTTCTACGTTGGTGCAAACTGCAATAAATAGGCTGACAGAGGCAAATAGTAAAATAGATCCTTGAGCTCATGCCTGCTATACCTAGAAACGTTTCCGACCAATTTCGGATAACCTCTGGGCCTGTGGTCAGTAGTAGGAGTTCTGCCCACCAGGAAGTTTGGAGAATTGAATCATGCAGCCTCGAGGTTCAAAACCCACAGGTGAAATTGCACTGAGATGAAGCCAGGGTAAGGCTGAAGTGAACAGCTTTGATCTTCACCAAGTTCACAGTGAGATCATTCCAGGTAACTCAGAAAGGGTTACCCTGAAGCAAATGGGATATTGCGTGTTAATGCTCAAGACTGCATGTTTCCTGCACATTTCAAGCTAGACACGTGCTAGCAGAGCATCAGATTCTGAGGGGAGCATATGTTCTCGTTTTAAGCTGTTTTCCACTGGGCATTTGAAACTTTGCCATCTATCCCTTAGTGGGAGAACCTCTATTTAAGTGCAGAGTTCATCCCCCCCTGTAGGAGGACATATCAACAATTAACTGGCACTGAGATGGACCACAGCTCCAACACTGCATTCCTGTAATAGTAACACACAGCAATCAAATCCAGTTTGACGTTGGCTTCACTAGAAATGAGACTTCCGAATTAGCTTTAAATAAAGAAGAACTCAAGGACATGTTCTTGTGTGGGTAATACTAAAACTTGTTTGAAAAGGACAGTGGAAGAGATGCACTGACAATGAAATTAAGTCCATTGCATTGTTACAAAAGAAACGGTGTAACCAAGAAGCACATTAACTCAAAGAGCTTAATTCTGCTTTAGTGCAAGTAGTAGTGGTTTTGACAGCAGCAGTTTGGCAGTGATAGGATTTAAGCCATTCTGTCCAACATGGACATATGCAATCCATATATTCAGAGAGTGGCAGCATCATCATATTCATAATGGTTGGAGGATAAAAGAGAAGACAGTTTTGCTGGAAGAGGGGTCATCCTCTGTTAGGATGCAGGCCCTGACTGCCCCAAAGCCTATACCTGTCTTTCAACTGTACAAGCGGCTCTAATAAACTGTATTGTTCTTCCTACATCATGTCTTCTCTTACGTTTTGATAGTTCTTCATCCTGTTTTCCTCAAGCGATGGAAAATGGTAATTTTCATGTGAATTACTAATCACAGAAACGTTCTGGTTCAACACGGTTACATCATGGTTAGGAAGTTTGGCCTAAAATACTTCTCTACAAGAATAGGTCTTAAGGGAAAAATGCTCATTTCATGGACAATCACTGTGTACTAATTTAGAACAAATGACTGTTATGAGGATACGAAAACATTTGCTCAAAAAATAGCATTTTCTCTTGTGAATTCCGTTCAGAATTTTGATCTAATTGTAAATACTTTCTGTTTCTATGGGACATTATTTATTAAAAACAAAAGGACTTTGCTAATGGGAGTTTCTAAGTGGGTTGGAATATTTCCAGGCTCTCTGGAGTTTTGGTTAGAATGGGCTATGCCATAGAGGAACAGTTTGGGTTTTGATCTCCAGTGCTACTACAAACATTTCACAACTCACAAATAGCAACAGTCAGCTGGTACGTGCCTGCCTTTGAAGAACTTCATTCTCCTTGTGGTTTACTGCCCTTCCTTACTCATCTGCTCCCTACAGCCCAACATCTTCAGAGCTGATGCACTCAGTTCAATACCGGCACATTCCCACAGGCTTTAAAGCTTCTGAGCTGTTCTTCTGCCTTCTGTTTTACACTCATCTGCTTTTCAGCAGGAAAATGCTGGAAGTAGATCCTGCCCAGAGAATGGCATCGGTATGGCTACACCTACCCGCAGCTCTCTGCCCGTTCCCATCAGCCACTCATCAAACCGTTCCTTGTGGAAGCTCCGGGGCCTCTATTTAACAGGAAAAAACACCTTCTTCGGACAAAGTTCATTGGTGACCATTGCTATAGGAAATATTGCTGAGTGGCCTAAAATGAAACCTTAAATGAGAGAAAAACATCACTGTTATTATAGCAAAGGCAGATGAGGCCATTTTAATCCCTGTTTCCATAACAGCAAAGAAAACCTGTTCATCCTGCTCCTGCAGGTATCTCACTGCCTTTCAGCACTGCATGAAAGGAAGCAGCGGCGCTGTCTGCTCCTACCACAATCTTTTCCAACACAGACAGCCCTTCAGTGCTCTGAACTAAGGAAGCCTAGAAAATGATAACTGTTGCCACGACTCGTGTTTCCAAGCTGTGGAGTGCCACAGGCCTGCCCTGCCCTGCCCCTTCACTTCTGCATGCACACTCCAGGCTTCAGTTCACCGGCGGCACAGTTAAGCCCTGGGGGATCAGGATTTAATATTCGATCTGCAATTGTAAACTCTCTCTCTTGAAGCTCAGTGCATCTCATTGGGGCTTCTTCCTTCTAAGTCAGAGGTAATATCTCTCCCTTAACCTCAACTTTGTCAACATACGCAACGCAAAGCTGCAGCTGGAGGTTTAGAAAAGCAAAACGAAGACGAGGGGCAAACGAACCCGGGGTCAGCAGCTCAGCCATACACCTGTCCAGTGCTTCAGGTGTCCCTTCAAGCACTGGAAAAAATGATGTACCTCGTGTTAAACCCCATTCCAACTGCCTTGCCTACGGTGTTTAACAATCAGCTGCATAGCTGCATCTCCAGCTATGTGAATGCAGCTGTATGTATGAATACTGTATGTATGAATGCTGTACGCTCACCTTTATTAGCACAAACTAGTCCTGAAAATGCTGATAATTGTAGGGAAACCAGTTTCTGAATTTCGCTGTGATATGCAGGGTATAGATAGGGAATTAGAGCACATCTCAAGTACTGCTCACTGCCTTCAAGCAAACAAACAGTAGCCAAAGGCTGACCCGACAACAACAGGAAGGAAGGAAAGCATTCCAAATGTGATACAGTACCATGACACATGTGTACATGTGCACATAAGCCAGGACATACCCAACACCCATTGACAGTGCAGCTCCCAGCCAGTAATCTGTGGGTGGAATTGCTCCAGACAGTGAAAAGTAACTGCAGCTTGCTACCTTTTTGCTCACACATTCTGAGCGGTGCCTCAAAACACAGAGCACTGCACCTCCAGGATAAAAAGGGTGTTTAGGCAGAAGCAGTTTTGCTTCTGATCAACCCGCGCTGCCACCTGGCCCTCTATTTCATCAGCCCTCTTTTGCCAACCCCCTACTTTAAAGACATATCAATTCAGGTGGGTTCCTCCTCAGTATGTGAGCTGTTGGATGCACGTATCCTCAAGTCTGGGTGTTCAGCTGGAGATGGGTATGAGCGACAGCAGCTCCAGAGATGGAGACAGCTTCACTGTGTCTGCCCATCCACCAGACCCGGCAAACCACACGCTCTGTTTCAGGACCTCACAGAGAATCCCTGTTTATGACACCCCAATGTCAGGGCCTTCGTGCACTGGATAAAAGCTGCACACTTGCAAAGATACCAATTGTTCTTCAACATGCGCAGTTGCATGTTGGGAATGTATCCCGTGTAATGTGTAATCTTGGGAATGTATCCTAATCGTACTTATTCGTATGCAAGGCGCCTTAAGTTCCTAAACAAGATTAGAGAATCCTGCTGTACTTGGCCTTACAGACACCAGCACTGCTCCAAGGAACACCAGACAAGGCAAAGGGAGGGAGCAGTAAGTGACCTTGATTTTGTCCTATCGATCCCCAGACGAGGAACAACACTCAGCTCAGCACCCATCCTGACTGCTGGGGCTGCCTCTCACAGGTGTTCCCATTTGTACTTTGCCATTGTGTTTGCAACAGATTTTAGTGCAACACAGCCAGTAAACAGCACCTATATATTAACCTGCCCCCAAAGCACGAATGGTTAGTTCAATTCACGGTCTCCTTCGTGGCACAGGCCTCCGGCATTTGATGGATCAAATCCGGCACTAAATTACTGCAGGAACATAGTCTCTATGCTGTAGCTCCTCTAGCCCATAGAGTGGGAATTCTCTGGGCAAGCCTTACTCAAAGTAGCGACTCTCAGATTTTCAGTGTTAAATTCTTCGGGACCTCTTTTAAAGGAGAAATGGATTCACTCCAATGGATTTTTGCAGGCAGCTGAAATCAGCTCTCAAATGGGACAAGTTTCTAATTAATCAATTGCAAACTGAATCTAACCTTCAGCCCTGCTTTAGGAAAGGGCACGAATGGTAAAGCTGAAGCAGAGCTTTAGCTCCAAACGCAAACAGCCCTTCCACTGAGACACAGACTGTTAAGGGCTTTCTTTTTACATATGAAGCTTCCTTATTGTGCTGGAAATGGGTAGCATTTTCATAACGGCATTGGCCAAGAGGAATAGCCATTGCTCATTATATTAGATGCTGTTACCCAACAAGGTTTTTTTAGTTCAGTGGAAACAGCAAGAGAAAACTGCAGTCTCCAGAGGCAGGGGAGGGAAGGAGAAACACGGAGCACCATTGGTTCTCACACTGGGAAGAGCTGGCAGTGCAGGAGAAGATCTTGTCCTGCTTGCTGCAAGGATGATTAAAGCATTCTGTTGTGTCAGCATATCCTCGGTTTGTTAGTGCGAACTCTCAGCTGGCCATATCCTGCCAGATTTGCAGGCGACGCCTGCCAAGCCTCGCAACAAAAATGTAGCTTTAAATATTATAAATGATGCTGCATTTTGCTGGGGAAATGTTTCCTGAAAAGGCTGTTCCAAAACATCCTTTATTGTTGGGGGAGGGGAGCAAAAGGGGCCTGGGAGAGGGAGGAGGGAGGGAAGAGAACTACTTTTAATAGACTTTTCTTTTCTTTTGAGGCCAGAGATGCGTTTCACATCGTTCTCTAAGACCAAATGGATTCTTTTTCCCAGTGACTACAGAACATTACAGTAATAATTTTGTATGTAAGTTTTGGCAACTAAGCCTGGGGTGGGAGGAAGGACAGAGGGCATCTGATCTTATAAAGCATCGCAGGGGGGGATTTTGCAATTGATCAGTCAGTAAAATCGTTTTGGTGGACATCTGTTTGTTGGCAAAGGAGAGCTCTCTCTTCCTGTGGTATTCAATACAAAACCCCGGCAGAGCAAAGGAGGCGGCTCTCAAAGGTTTGGGGTTTAGCTCAAACAGGATTTGGGCCTTTGTTTGATAACAGGAGAGTATCTCCAACTGTTCAATCTCCCCGCATCAGCTGTGCCGGTGAAACTCTGGTTGCTGGGTTTCCTTCTTTAGGTGTATATGACCCAGATCCAAAACCATGGGGGCAAATCTACATGCAGAGTCCCAACCGTTTGTGCAGACACACAGAGAACTCAGAGCTGTTCAGATTTGGGATTTCAGTTGTGGCCCATTTGTATGGGGAGGCTCTTTTACAAAGAACATTGTCTCACAAAAGTCCTTCACCGTTCAGCCTCTAAACAGACTACATCAGAAGGAACGGAACGATCAGAGCCATGCAATGTGGTGGGTTCTGATGTGTTCTGATATTGCCCATCGCAAGAGCCCACCCTAATGTGCAGGGAATCAAAGAACAGTTTTGCTGCAGTGGGTTTGAGCCCCGATTGTATCGGCTGTCTCCCAGCTGGACTTTGATCAAAAGATGGAGCAGCCATTGAGATGAACATTTCTACACATCTCTTGCACTGTCTTTTCCTCAGGTAGCACGTTCTTCCACGTTTCACACCAGCTGGTTTGTTGCTGGATTATTGCTAGGCAGAGGCCATCACGCATGTAACAGCTGAGCTCCCACCAGTGAGACCCAGCGCTATGCAGCCTTTTCTGCAGCCAGAGGATGCGCATACACTTTGAGGTACAGACATGAGGTGTTTTTATAATCAAGTGGAAACCAGGGTAATGATAAAGCCACCTTCAAGGGAAATCAGACTTCCAAGGGGCTTCCCTTTTTAAGAGCAATTTAGCGAATAAAATTCCCCAATTCTTATTAAGCTTGAACTTGCAATCCAGGGGAAAAAAGATAATTCAAATGACTATAGAAACGGTTTGGGGGGTTTTATTACTAAAATTACAACATATTAAATGCTTTGTAGAGGAATGTACTTTTTCCTTTTGCATCTGTTACTGAGGAAAGTTAAAGTGCACAATATAACCAAAAATGAAGTCACCGGCAGTTTTCACCTTCCCTCCTGGGTGAACTCCAGGAGTGAAGAAGATCACAAGAAATGATCATTGCATTTACCACTGCAATGCAAAGGTACAGAGCCTGCTCGCAACTGTAACACAAGGCTGCTATAATGTCGTTAAAGGCAGCGGCATTATACCCAGATGAAACCCTACTAGAAAACTGGTTTTGAAAACACAGCAGTGTTGTGAAGGTGATATATAGCAGTTATATGGGCAGCCCAGGTTCTGAACTTACCAATAAAACCCCTGCACTCATAAAGTGGGTATTTTTAGGTGTAAGCTATCTTTGGATCCCCATAACCTTTAATTTTCTCTCTGTAGAAGATGGTGAGGTGCTTACCTGCAAGGTACAATAGAAGTGCAGCGTGCTTCTGTCTTGTGCTACCATAACAAATTGTCATTACTGCAGATTATACAGTTTAATACATGTATTATGAGGGAGGAAACCATGGGCTGTAAAGCATCCCCTTAAGATGTTTATAGGCAATCTTTCACTGATGCTAGCTCTACCCAACACTTCTGTTTCTACATAATAACGCTGTATATGTTAACTAATACCAAGCCTGGAATGTTATATAGGGTTTAACTAAAACCCTTCTGAATCCAAGGAAAACCCTTCAAATCCAGGATCAAGCCTAGAAGGTAGTAGTTTTGTTTTGAGAAGAATCACATTTGTGTTAGACATGACATGACCTGCGTGCTCATGGTTTGCATTCTGGCAGCTCTCAATCAGACAAGAGTTTGAGTTTAGTGGGACAGACATGGGCTGTTCCGTGTCAGCTGGCTTCAATGCCTAACAGTTGGGCACATTCAGTTCACCAGTGTAATCACACCTTCAGTCTCATTTGGATGTTTCCTTATCTCACATCCGTTTTGCATTTCCATCCAGATCAGCTCTGCTGAGTATTCGAAAGGGTCTGAAAGCAAAGAAGAGAGAGTACAAAAGACCTCCACGTATAATGCCGTTGAAATTATTCCTGTCTCTGCCCGTTTCTACTGTGCCTCTGCTCACAGAAGTGCTTCTGGCAGCGCACAGTCCTCATGACATCACCTTAGAACCAGGACTACTTGCAGAGTTAGCCTCCAGAGAATGGAACGTAGTAACAAGAGTGTAATGTACCACTCACTCTTCAGTCACGTATGAAGAAATACGTCCTGTGCAAGCAGGACAGAGAGGTTTGGACAGCAAATCGCAACTCATGTCAGCAGCATTCTTTCATGTCCATGCTGCTTTTGCATGCTGTGCAATGCCTCCCAAACTGCACCACAGCCCATCACAGGCAGTCTCATCACTCACAAACTGAACTCCTCCCTATATTGTCAGAGTAAGGACTGTGGGTACTGTCTGGATAGTGTTAGTGCCGCAGGTGAGCAGGAGTCCATCCTCAATGGAAGACTGGGGACACCTGTCCCAAATCTGCAGAAAAGATGTTTGCAAAGAACAGTAAGGCACAGTATTTTTTAAGAGGAAAATAGACATTAAAAATAGAGGGAAAGGATTGTCAGTGCCATTACCACCTGCTTAGGAGCGATACATCCATGCTCAGTAACAAGCACCACGTGAACCTCTTGCCAGCACTGTTACCTTTGAGCTGGGCTAAAGCCTGACTGAGGAATTTCCTTCTGTACCGGCAAGAATCCTCTAATTGCCACTTGCAGGAACATTAATACTCAGCTGTGGGCATTATTCAAACCAGAAGGAGAATTTGCACACAAAGCAGTGTGTCTGGCTTCCCTTATTGCCATCTTTCCAGAAAGAGGTAGCTGCACCAGGAGCTGACTCTCAGTGCAAAGCTCGTGGCTGCTGCTGCACCCCAGATTCTTCCCATTGTCCCCAGTTCCTGTTCCCTGCATCCGGCCTGTGCCCTTGCTGGGTGTGAGTGTCTGCCTTGCTCAGAGTTATGACAGTTTGGTTAGCAGCCAAGGGGCTGAGGATACAAATTCATTTCCTTCCCCAGAAACCATTGTGCCAGGGGGTGGGAGCTATGCAGACCCAGCTGCTCCTGTCTTCTGCAGCTGTCCTGAGGTCAATGGCAACCTTAAGGCGTCTCGGGAAGCAACATCTCACCAATTCCATGAGACAGCAGATCTCCTCCCCAGCAGCTCTGCTTGGGGCAGAGCTAAGTGAGAACTTGCAGGCACTTTTCCTGCTGAGCGTGAGTGCCCGATGGAGTTTCTAACAGCAGTGCAGTGCGGCTGAAAACAGGACCGCGCTTCTGCAAAAGCCAATACAAATGTAACCCACAAAGTAAGTTTCTAGTCTGCACTGGGACAAAAATGAGGCAGCTCAAAACTAATGCTGTACCAAGGAAAGCCATTGTGAAAACCCACGTTCAGGCTCCTGTTCTTGAGCCACAGTACTGGAATCTAGTTCTCAGCTCTGGCAGGTATCTTACCCACTGCAGTTGGTTTCTCTCCAGTCTTTCTGATGGACCTCTTCTGCTTTGCAGAAATAAGGTAGGACAGTTGTTACACTTCAGGGACTCAATTTGCTCCTCACTTACAGGTGAGTGCTTTCACTCATTGGCCTTTCCTTGTCCCTTGTCTGATCTTTCTCTGATCTGCATTTAGTCAAAGGAATACAGGGTCTGGTATTCAGATCTGCTGAGCAATAAGCAACTGGACTCTGAACACTTAAATATGGATTTAAGAGTCTAACTTTAGGCACTGGTTTTGAAATCCTTGTGCAATTCATATTGTGAGATGGTTTATGGACAGTAGTGCATCCAGGAGACACAACAAACATTCTCCTTTACATTACAAACAGGCCTCAACTAAGTAGTAGATATGGCTATTACCCAATCTGTTGTGGTGTTTGGTGGTTTGGTTTGCGTTTGGGGGGTTTTTAAAGAGATTCCAAAGTACCCCACAGATTTGGGGAGAAATGTCTTGTGCACGCTTTTTTTCCCTTCAGTAAAAGGACAACAACAACAAAATGAATGAGTCCCATGCTACAGATCAGACGGTGTTTCTTAACAGGGTTTTAAAGCTTGCTGTTACACAAATGCAGCTCCCATTGCCAAGAGTAAGCTAACATATTCTTGGCATGCCTGGTAAGTCTTAAATCACAGACAGTGGGTACATTCTGCTTGTCATCCAAAGGAACAGAAATTCACTTTGACAGCTGCGTGGTAAAGAACTTCTTATTCCAAATAAACCTATTCCACTATGCTCAGCCACACGGGACCTCAAGCTCAGAAGGTGCTTTGCATATACGAGGACTGCAGGGCACAAGAATGTTGTCATACGATTGTATCTTCTGATTTTCTTAGAAATTGCCCCAGCTGCGTTTTAATGCTGCTGCTATAATTTGAAATGAATAATTGCTCAACGGATTAAGAATCCAACATGTTTTATTGGGCATTCTAACGTGTCTTTCAAATGGGGTTTCAAAGATAACATCTCAGCCTCCACACTGCACCTTTACCAAAGAAAACATGCTGCTCTGCTCAGACCATTCTCAGCCCCCTGGTTTTACACCACCTGCATGACCAACCCAATGGAGAAAGTTAGTTCAGCTGTGGTCTTTCAGCCAATGGCTCAAAATGCTTTGCAGCAACCAGTAGCAGCCAGATTCAGTTTGCTAATGGGGAAGCCAGAGCACTGCGGTTGCGGGTAAGTGATTAGCCTGAGCTCATCCAGAAAGCCTCATTCTTAATCCCTTATTAAGTATCTTCTGAAGTGTTCCTAAAATTGTTTCTTTTTCTGAGGAAAACCCCACTGGCTGTCTATAAAACACCACCTGAAAGGTTTTAATTTACAAACCAGAAAGCTAAGTGCAGACTGTTCCTTTAAAACTCCATTTCCCCAATTGTGTGTTTGCTTGCAAGAGAGCAACTCTTCTTTTTCCCTTTTTTCCTTCCTAAGGGAATGTTGTGCTACTGTCTCACCTCTCACAGAAGAGTAGGGTACCTGGATAACCTGAGAAGCAGCACCACTCTACCTCAGGTCAGTACAGCTGCTGAATAGACAGTAAACCAAAATGAAACCAGGTAATTAAGTGTTCTCTACCCACTGTAATGCATCCACTTACTGGGCTACAGCATATCACCAGGGCTGATTTTATGTGTTCTCTACCCACTGTAATGCATCCACTTACTGGGCTACAGCATATCACCAGGGCTGATTTTATGTGTTCTCTACCCACTGTAATGCATCCACTTACTGGGCTACAGCATATCACCAGGGCTGATTTTATGTGTTCTCTACCCACTGTAATGCATCCACTTACTGGGCTACAGCATATCACCAGGGCTGATTTTATGTGTTCTCTACCCACTGTAATGCATCCACTTACTGGGCCAGAGCATATCACCAGGGCTGACTCTGATAGGACAGCTTTTTCCCTCCTATACACTGGCTCTAAAATTGTTTCTTTTTTGCTGGTGCAGACTTATTGAAGGTATCCATGATGGGAAATGTCCATTGATTTTGTGATATTAAAGTAGAAACCTTCGGTTTGCAAAAGGCATTGAAGGAGATGAGAAAGGACTGTGTACATGAAAATGAAAATATCAAAAAGCTAGAAACTGCAGTACTACCAAGGGAAGATGAGGAAATTACAGAAGAATAAAGATTAATTGGTTAATATTTTCTTTGCTGAAGTCTTCACAGTAAAAGGTTAATTCCTACCAGATGCTTAGAATAATTAAAATTAACCAAAGTGGAGTATAGAGAGTAGGGAAAGAATAGGTTAAGTATGTTCGGCTGGGTTAGATACATTCAAATTAGCAAGCTGTAAGGAAATTTACCCTGGAGTATTTAAGGAAATAGCTGAAACAATCTGAACCATTAAATGATTATCTTTAAGAACTCATGGATCATGGAAAAGTGAGGGCTCAAAGGACTTCAGAAGGATGAATTTCTTTTTTCCTTCCCCCCCCCCCTTTCTTAAGGGAAACAGAAAGGATCAGGGGAATTACCAGTTATCGTAGCTTCAAATACCCAGCTGGTTATTGATGTGTTCAAGTAACTCTCCAGCCAATAGCAAGATAGTAAGTGGTCCACATATTTCTGTCAAGAGTTAAAATGATGCCACGTTCATTTAATTTCCTTTTTTTGACAGAATAATTGGCCTTATGAATAAGGCAAAAGCAGTAGATGTGCTGTGACATGACTCTGCTCAGTTGAGTGTAACATCCATATAAAGAAGCTAGTGCAGCATTGAAAGACGCAGCTCTTAGAGGTGCAAAAATAGACGAAAAGGCATTTCTCAATCGTTTGCTGCCATACCAGCTGGGATGCACTAGAGCTTCTCTGGGTCCTACCTGCTTTGAAGTTCTGCTTCATGACAAAATGCACAGTGCAGTTAGAACATCTCTAAATCACGCCACAGTGACTTGAGCATTCTGGAGCAAAAGATTTTAATCCAACCTTGTCTTGAGCTATTGGGATAAGTGTCTGGAATCAATACAGTGAAGTTCAGCAAACATAAATGTGAAGCCTTACCTGTACAAGGAGAACTCCAATATGCCATTACAAACTGTATAATAATTGGCAATTTAACACTGTATCTGGAGGAAGCAAATCATGATCCCAATACACAACAGTGTTCTGTTGCTAAAAAAAGGCAGGCGCTGTTTGGTAGCCAAAACATCTGTTTGGCTGACAACTGACTCTCAACCACCACCCATGACTGTTATGCCCTTGCCTTCAGTTTGATGGCACAGTCCTAAGATGCCTGAAAAGGAGACAGGGAAGGAGAACAGGGAAATACATAAACCCCAGCACCTTATTTCTTTTCTCATGTAGAATGTGAATTTATTTCCCCAGGAAGACCCTGTTTCTTGGTGAGGAAAACCATCCTCCCAAGTCAGTAGTAAACCAGCAGTACATTCACTCCAGTCTTGATGGCATTTCAAATATATCTATGTCAACACTGGCTGACAATCCATGCTTCAAATCCAGGGTATACTTTAGAGACAGCAGACCTCTTTCGAAAGACATTTTGAAACCACACAGTTGTATTAATGTCTCCCCCTCTCTAACAGACTTACACTAACCAGTCTCTTGTGCATAGTCTACTGTTCCCACGAACTGCTGGAGAGTGAGGACTTGATGTTCCTCAGTTCAAGAAAAAGCCTCAGGAAATTGCAAAAAGTCCTAAAAAGCCGCAGTTTGTTTTCATTACATTCTTTTCCTTTTAGAGCAGGAATAGATTTTTTTTAACATTCTCTCTGATATTTCAGGAGTTAATGGATATTAATGATTTAAAAACTGCAGAAAAAACCTATGGCACAAGGCAGTGGAAAGATATCCTGGTTAATTATCAGGGCTTCGTTTACGTAGGAAAAAAGGATATTTAAGTTATACCAAAGAGTCTCAGATCTTTTTTGTCAGCAATGGATTTCTGGGTTCTTTCTAGGTCTTCTCCAGCTATGTTACTAGGTACAAGGCAATAATGTACGTGTATATTATGGCTTGATTTCATATTACTTAAATTAAGACCGTTTAAAAGCCAAGCATCCAAGCAGTTTCCTTCTCCAAAGGGAGGAGTCTGGCATGGCATTAATCTCCTGCAAAGATAGATGTTTCAGGCTGTGATGTGGCTTGCACTCTGGAGATGCTGCTCCTTCTACAGGCGATGGGTGTAAATTTTAAATGACTAAATAAAAATGAGACAAATCAGAGTTTATAATGCTTTCCACAATAATGTGACACGCTTTATCTTCTTTCCAGTCGTATACAGAAGGCTTCTTTCTCCCATATAATACATGAAATTTTAAAGGAGGCTGCTACTATAGCTAAATAATACATACATCCATGGAAGCAGCAAAGCTGATGTCACTAGTTAACTCTTATCTTCCTCTTCCTCCTCTGGTATCCTCTTTTTCTTCTTATGTTCACCTTCGTAAGGCTTGTAAAATAACCAGGACACAATTGCTTTGCGTCAGGCAAAGGAAGCCCAAGGCACAAGAAATTTTGGGTCTGACTGAAAAAATCTAAGATGATACTGTACTATACAGATAATTTGATGTGATTGTACATTCTTCTCCCCATAGTGGAACTCATGTCCAAGTCTCCAGGGTGCCCAAGTTCTGCAGTGATTTCACATCACAGAAGTCAGTTGTCCCTGGCTTTTCTTAGGGACCTTGCTGAAATAGTTGGGAGATTTGCTTTACGGAATGTACGCTCCATCCTGTGCAGTGCTGAGCTTCTTTGATGGGGATCTGTGTCACTCATTTGCATATATGCAAAAGAAGATGGTAAAAGGAATTCAGCAGTTTCAGAAAGCAAAACAATTAACTTGCAGGATCAAGTTCTCAACCACCATCCTAGGTTTACATTTAGAGCTCCCAATATGAATCCATTCATCTGGAAATCATCATAAGAGGATCAGATTGAGTTTGTAATACAGGTGTGATCTGATGGTAATATTTCTCTTAACATTCAAGAGAAAGGGTTTAAATTTCCCTTCCCAAAAAATAATCCAGTCTTGCCTGGGAGCCCATTTCAGAATGTACCATGCACATTACTGGAGCTTCTCCCAGTGCTGGCTGCTTAGAACTGGCTGTTCTGGGTGACAGTTCTCCTCTTCATTTTCAGCTATTGCATTTTTTATTACAGGACAAGCAACAATACATAAAATGCTTTCTTAATGTCTGTTGCTATTAGGCAATTGTATTTGCCATGGGGATAATATGCAATCAGGGCTGGAAAAAGCAGCAATGCTGGCAAACCGTGGGTGGGTGAGGTGAAGATTTTTGGTGGGTACATCCAAGAACAGGTGGAGAACAGGCCACAAGGCAGATTTCTTATTATGGTATGGTCCAATTATTCAACTGTGGGAAATTGCTCCTTTAGCAGAAAATACAAAACACCTTTAGCAGATTGAATAGAGCAACAGATATTACAGGATCAGCTGCTGTTGCTAATGGAACTAGTGCTACTATGCTTATCCCTATAAATGAGCTACTTAGTTACTACTTTCAAAGAGAAAAATACTTGTACTATACGTAGCATAGAATCCTAGAATAGTTTGGGTTGGAAGAGGCCTTAAAGCTCATCCAGTTCCAACCCCCTGCACAAAAGGGACACCTTCCACTTGAGCAGCTTGCTCCAAGCCCCTGTGTCCAACCTGGCCTTGAGCACTGCCAGGGATGGGGCAGCCACAGCTTCTCTGGGCACCCTGTGCCAGCGCCTCAGCACCCTCACAGGGAAGAGCTTCTGCCTAAGAGCTCATCTCAGCCTCCCCTCTGGCAGGTTAAAGCCACTCCCCTTTGCCCTGTCCCTACAGGCCCTTGTCCAAAGCTCCTCTCCAGGTTTCCTGTAGCCCCTTTGGGTTCTGGAGCTGCTCTAAGGTCTCCCCTTAAGGAGCCTTCTCTTGTCCAGGCTGACCCAGCCCAGCTCTCTCAGCCTGGCTCCAGAGCAGAGCTGCTCCAGCCCAGCAGCATCTCCGCAGACTCCTTTGGATTCGTTCAAGCAGGTCCAAGTTCCTCTTCTATGTCCATACTGTTCTCATTAGCAAAAGGTTATCCACTGAAACAAACAGTTTACTATGTAAATGTCCTCACCTATGTCCTGTGATAACAGGAGCTGCAAGTTAATTGTGCTTCAGCAAAGTGTTTCCTTTCATTAGCTTAAATGTGTTGGGTGTTTCCATCTCACTGGTAACAGCATTTTCAGATCTGGAGCTGCCAATCAGGTCTTCAAGCCCCCACATTTGGAAGAACAAATAGACTAACTGCAAGCTTAACTACCTGCAGGAATGTGCAATTCGCAGGTTTGCTCATAAAAAGCAAGAGGTGATGCAGGAGCACAGGGTACTGCTGCTATTGTACAACAGCATCTTGTTACACAAAGTTTTGTATATCTAACCTTAAATAAACCTAAGTCAAAAAAAAGGGAAACTATCCAGAAGCATTCATCTACAGCAGCAGCCCCTTCAAATACCTCTACCACCAACTTCTACCTGTTCCTTTCACCCTGTCAGGAACAGTTCAAGACTCTCAGCTCCTGTCTTGGAACAGGAGAATGGATTAGAAGACCTTTCCACCCCTTCTAGCACTGTTGTTCTATTTCCCTGTTTCAAACTGGTCTTTCTCCAACCCCTCCAGGCCACTTTCCTTAAATGACAGCATCTAGCCCTGACATTCCAAGTGCTCCTTACTGCTTCTTTGAACTCCAGTTCTTCAGAGCTTGATTATTAATTTCATATGGAGTAAAAGTGGACACCACATTCTTGCCTCAAATCCTTTATTTTACTGAGTTTTCCACGTCATTTCTGTTTTAGAGTAACAGAAAGTATGACAAAACCATACACTGGCCTAGTTTAGCAAGGCTAAAGGTTTCAGCCTACTAATCACCACCGGTTTTCTTTGATTTAGATGATAGATTTCAACACTTAAGAAAATACAACAGTAAGAAAGAAATCATTCTTCTGACTCAATTGGAAATCATTCCTGAAGCAAATCAGAGAAATCACTGTTTGTTTATTTTCCAGCAGAGCTATTTTCCCTGTTAGCAGCTGTTTGAGAAACGTGTGCAATAACCTATAGCTGAAGTGAGCCTCCAGTCTTGCCAACAGCTTTTGCAGTTGCTCCCAGAAAATATACTGGTGTTTCATTATTGCTCCCACATTGCCCTGAGGTCTGTTACGGAATGTACTGAGACTACACACTGTTGGCCAAGGTATAATAGAAAGAAGCAGGTGGAAAAATTAAATACAATTTTAATTTCCTGCCATATACTAACCTTTTACTAAACCCAATGCAAAGAAGGACTATAAATAAGATCTTACTTTCTGTTTGTCACTTGATTGATGAACTGTAATTCTCACTAAATGCATTTAAACCACACTTTTCCCCCTGCCACAATGTGTTCTTGGATTTCTTCTCTGGGAACTTGTGCTTACGGAGCTTTGCAAAGCTTAAGTTCTGTAGCTGAGTTAGCAAAATTCCTTCCCTTGCTTGTGTAGGATTGGGCATATAGACAAAACATGGGGTGACAATCTGTAAGCAGAATACCACTGCTTCGATTTCCGCCAAACCGATAGCAGTGCTCCGCTGCCAGATGATAAAGCAATGACGACATTATCAGCAGGAGAACTTTGTGACTTACACACTGTACTGATGTCTGATTGTGACTCCAGTTGGGGAATACAGAACTGGGTAAATGTGTAACTCCAGAAGAATCAAAGCAAACCCCTTGGCGCTGGCCTGCTGAAGCTGCCATCTAGAAGGAGTAGGTGACTGATTAACTGAAGAGCAAATGCTGTGCTGAAGCAGATAGCACAGAGTGAACAGCATGGCCTCTGCCTGTGCTTTTTACCACACCGTGCAGCTCTAGATTTGCTAAGGTTAGTCACGGTCCCATGAGCATTCTGAAATAAGCAATGCAGAAATGGGTATCATCCAAAAAATAAACAACAAGACCCCCCCAAAAAAATCCTGAACAGAACCCTCCCCAACCTGATGGTTGTTTCCAACAGGGGATTACTGAGTGCAAACTCCTGTCACCCACACGTAACATACCTTCCCTCATCAGTAGTTCTACAGAAAATAAGGTGAACACTCAGAGCAAAACACTGCGTGGACCTTGTATTCACACAAGAGTATTTTATCTTTGGTTAACTGATTGACAACTCGAAGTAGATAATCTCCTTATAAAACTGAGCTTGGACACTCCCCAAGCATTTGTTCCAGAAGACAAGTGTGTAAATGTTTCTCCTTGTTCTGACCCTGTTTGGCATTAGGGTATCAACCCCATGTGTATCTACCATAAAGAATCTCAATCCAATTGCTTTATTCCACTTTGCTCAGAAGTGCAAGGTGCAGCTTTTCCCAGCCTGAGAAAGAACATGTATTGTGTTGCTTCACAGACTGCTTCCCTAAGCCAAACTTGTGAGGAAGAACTGTGCTCCATCCAAATATGATTGTTCTTAGGGTCAGAAAAACCCAGTGAAACAGAAGCACTCTAAAGAAAAATAAATGCTGCTTTTATTCCCTGTTAGAAAATGTTCTGCTCCTTGAAGGACGGAGTATTCTGTGACAAATGTTCCTCTTACATTTTTAATCCAAAATCCCAGCTGTAATTGGCCTCAGGCCATGTGCTATGCGTTCTGCCTGAACATCTTCAGGTGACAGCAGAAATCATCCTGAGTCACTCTCTGAGGATGAGAAGCTACACTGCTCGTGTTCCTAAGCCAGTCAGTGTGAGGGGAATGCTCTCAAACGCAGCCACACAGAAGAACCCCCGTCATGCTTTCTGTGTACAGAGAGGTGTACAGACTTGGGCACCTCCTTTCCCCACACATTAGGCAGAGATCAGTGGGGCAGTGGCCTAGCCTGGTTGTTCACACTAAGAAGAAAAGCTCTCCTGCCATCAGCAGGAGGGATGGCACAGCCTGTGCTTGCGCACAGGAGAGGCAGCATGACAGCCATAGGGAAGAAAGGGATGGAAATCCCACAGGTTGGATTGGTTTAAGACAGATCTGCATGCAGAATTGCAGTGTGAAGTCTCAGCAGTACTTAGATAAACTGGCTTTAAAAATACTGAATAATTAAGTGTTTGGACTCGCATATCTGACCAACTCTGCAGCTACCTGTCCTGACTTCTGACTGGCTAATTTGCACTCTCAGTTTCAGCAAGCAGCTCAATGATATCTAAACATCTTAAACGGGCTAAGCTGCTCTGTTCCTGGGACTTCTATTCCTGCCTGCCTGTCTTGGATGCCTGTCAGATTTTGGCGGCTGATCATTAAGTTTCACTTTGTTTTACGGTCTCCTCCAAACAGGAAAAGCCTCTCCAGATACTGAAAAGTGAGCAGCATTGAATTTATGGCTATATATAACTGTTCTGATCATGAAGACAAGAACAGTATTATTTACTTCATGGAGTATTTGCTGGTTTTCCTAATTCAAAGAAAATTATGACTAATTTAAAACTTCTTATGCCATCCATACTGCCTCTGAGCTGGCACTCTTAGCTGCAATCAGTGCTCTAAGGTAGGAGAGCACAGAGTCCTTTGTGTTAAAGAATGTGTCTTTTAGCCCTCAGTCTGAGCCTGCATTGATAAGCATCCCTTCTGAAATGAGGGATGGATGGATTTTCAGCCTAGCTCTGGAAATGGCTACACGTGTCATGACAGTGTATCTGCAGAATTTTCTTGTTTTCCTGGCAGCCACATCTTTGACAGAGAGATTTTAAGATATAAATATACCAGATTCAATACCTTGACTCTACCTCACAACCACCCAGTAGCTTGGGATATGAGATAATTTTTACTCTATTTTTCTAAGTAGTAGCAGCTCTATGAAATGTAATGGCTCAACAGCCTGGATCCTCTGCTGCTTCTGACTTGTTCCTCCAAGGTTTTGAAAAGGATGGCTGGATTTGTGGAATCCTACGAGGGTTTTGTTTCATTCACTTATTTCCTCCTCTGTTTGTACATATGAGATAACTCAAACCTCTGGAGAATTAAGTCCATTCACCTACAGAATGGCGTGATTCTGGTACCAAGACTGAGTACCTGTTTGTGAAGTCACTCATGGCTACCGGCTATCCTGGAAAGCCACTGCTAGGGGTGCATGTTAATGTAGCATTCGTAACCATTCACTCCTTATCTTTGCTGAGATAATCCACAACAGGAGTTACTGATTGACTGGGTTCTTTTCCAGGTGAACAGGACTCAAACCAATTTGTTTCCCGCAAAGTGCTATGCAACACACATATCCGTGGTCCACATTCCATCACCTTTGCAGTATTCGGTGATTTTGTTGATGTCTATGGAAGATCTTTTGCTTTGTATTCAATAAAGAATACCCTTCAAGAAACACAGCATTTGTATAAAGCAAACCAGGGGCTGCTTCACGATGCAAGGTTCACCAGTGCCAGCATTAGCATATTTTCTAGCACTAGGAGTAAGTTCTGGAATTCCTGTAATTTAACACAGTACTATTCTGAAATCTTTCTGTAAAAGAGCATAGCTGGTATTGCACTTACTAACTCTCCACACTCCCAGGAAAACTATACACATTTGCACTAGCACTGAATTTGGACCCTGTAATGTTGTACATTAGAAGCTGCAGCTAATGCCATAGCTGAGCTGCTGCTAATCAGAGACAATGATATATTGGCCAGATAATTTCTATAGCAATTTTTAAGCTTTCACAGGAGAAGAAATGGAATAATTTCTTCTCTGAGCAAATGATATCTATTTGTATGCAACTGTGTTAAGTGTAGCTTTGCATCCAAATTAGTAACTTGAATACAGCCTGAATGATGAGGCAATGCGCAGAGATGGCAGGATGCTAACTGAGGGAGCAAAATGACAAACCTCTTTCCTTTACATATTAGGCAGCAATTTCAATACAGAGAATGGAAGTCATCTTGAAATGCTGTATTCTGACTAGCCATAAAAGGGGACTGTCTCTTGCAACTGGTCCACGCCAAGCAGTGTACCTAGAAACTGAAATCAACCTTTTGCAAGCACTTATGCAAGTTTACTGAAAATATGCTGTGTCACTACATGGGTGACTCAGCATGGCCTCACCTCAGCATCAGTGTGTCAAAAGAGGAAGCGGTGGGGGCAGAAAGATTTCAGATGACATACTTCTGTAGAAGCATTTGCTTTTGGTCACACAAAACATGTGGCTCAGCACGTGCATAAACATTTAATGACAAAAGAATGCTTTTAGTATGATCATTTTTCTCAGGGCTATAACTGACTGAAATAGGATGCAGAGCCTGTGTTAATGGAGATCATCCTAGGTGAAGCTGGAGTGTTTGCACAAGAAAGATTTAAAATATCCAATACTTTATTTAAAAGATGACCAAGTTTCAAAAGAGATTGTACCTTAAATCATGGCTGGGTTACATCTTATCTCCTTATGCCAAGGTGTAAAAGAAGTTGTGGCAGGATGGCTCATTCCTTTCTTTCTGTGCTCCTTCGGAAGAACGGGGCAAACACTGGTGGCAGGGTGCTCTGGGAAGGAGTAGAGCTGAGCAGGGAATCATGTGCTTCAATTGCCTCTGCTGTCAGAACATCCGGAGGCACCTTACACACATTGAGATGTGTGCAAGCTCTTTCTTCTCCTTCAGCCTTCCGCTGAAATTCTTGGTGAATCCTGATATCTGTAGCCAAAAAAACTCTAGAGATACTCCTGGAATATTCCTCAAGCTGTAGAAAACTAAAGGATAATTCTTGGCAGCATGCTATGCTATTTTAAGAGAGCCCCTCCAATACGTGTGGTTCATTAAAGACAGTGAAATTCCTTATATATACCTCTTCCTTCAAAGAATATACCTCCACATCTCTTCATAACAACTCCATTAATCCCACAGTGATGAGGCTGCCACATAAATCACACACGTACAACAAGTAGGATCCAGAAATGTGTTTGCCCACATTCCCACCCCTCCACAACCCACAAACCCCTGTGGCAATTAAAATATGTGGATTATAGGTTGCATCCCTAGGGTCACTGGAAAGCTAAGGACAGATGCTTGGAATCCTCTTACTGTCAGTAATGCTGCCGCTGTCTTAGATATCAGTATCAAATACATTAATAACCTAGGGCCAAGTTGGTTTTACTATATTTTGAAACCCGATTTTGATGTAACAGGACCTTGCAGCACTGCAATAGACTGTGTTTGAAAAAGGCAACAAGAGTTTAACCTCATCTCAGCAGCAGAGGAAGCTATGTGAAGTTCATGAGTAGCAGACGTCTGGTGCAACTCTGGAACAGGAAGAGCTGCTGTTGTCTGATTGCCCTTGGTGTCCTTCACATGCCTGCAAAGGGACAGCAATGAAGTATGGTGACCAATATGCTGTGTTGTTAGCGAGCATTGCTATGGGGAGGGAGACAAGGTAGTGTGTTTGCAAACGCAACTGGAAATAATGGAACACCATTAAGGAAAAGAACTTTGGCTAAAAAAAAAGGAAATCTCAAAGACCATAAATTAAGAATATTTTTTCCATGTTAAGTTCCAATTCTTGGTATCTCAAAAGCAAATTTACCCTAGTAGTTATGGTGAACCTTAAAGTCACCTTAATCTTCCTGAGACACCTCTTTCTCACTTTCATGTGAGTTTCACAAAACTAGGGAAGACACTACTGGAGGAGTAAGGATAATATCCTGTACTTATGTGGTAAACCGCAGAAATTCCTGATGTTTGCCTCCCTTCCTTCCCTCTTCTTTCTCTGCCCTTTTCTTTTCCCCCTGAAAATTCTCTCCATTCCGGCAGCCACATGAAGAGTGAATCAATGTCACAGAATCATAGAATAGTTAGGGTTGGAAAGGACCTTAAGACCATCCAGTTCCAACCCCCCTGCCATAGGCAGCGACACCTCACACTAAACCATGGCACCCAAAGCTCTGTCCAACCTGGCCTTGAACACCGCCAGGGATGGAGCATTCACAACTTCCTTGGCCAACCCATTCCAGTGCCTCACCACCCTTACAGTAAAGAATTTCTTCCTCACATCCAATCTAAACTTCCCCTGTTTAAGTTTAAACCCATTACCCCTTGTCCTCTCACCACAGTCCCTAATGAAGAGTCCCTCCCCAGCATCCCTACAGGCCCCCTTCAGATACAGGAAGGCTGCTATGAGGTCTCCACGCAGCCTTCTCTTCTCCAGGCTGAACAGCCCCAATTTTCTCAGCCTATCTTCATACAGGATGTGCTCCAGTCCCCTGATCATCCTCGTGGCCCTCCTCTGCACTTGTTCTAACAGTTCCATGTCCTTTTTATGTTGAGGACACCAGAACTGCACACAATACTCCAAGTGAGGTCTCACAGAGCAGAGCAGAGGGGCAGGATCACCTCCCTCGACCTGCTGGTCACACTCCTTTTGATGCAGCCCAGGATACGGTTGGCTTTCTGGGCTGCAAGCACACACTGCCGGCTCATGTTCATTTTCTCATCCACCAATACCCCCAAGTCCTTCCCCGCAGGGCTGCTCTGAATCTCTTCCCTGCCCAACCTGTAGCTGTGCCTGGGATTGCTCCGACCCAGGTGCAGGACCTTGCACTTGGCATGGTTAAACTTCATCAGGTTGGCATCAGCCCACTTCACAAGCTGTCTCTGAGCCAGGTGAAGGAAGGCTGCAAGCTTGGACAGCACATAGTCATGACTTCCTGCCTGGGTCATATTGTTACAGCAAAGAAGGGAACCACTTCCACAAACCCTGAGAAACACTGAATTGTTGCTTGTCTCCTGATGACGAGGAACTCTTCTAGGATTTATTTTACAGATGATTGTTGTTGCTTTATGGGAAGTTCAGCAACTCATGCAGACTTCTTAGCCTTGAAAGAAGCTTAAGAACATGGCATGAAGGCAGACTGGGAGATGAGTCAGAGAGCATCTGCTTTCAAACCCAAAGTTCTCTATGATTTTCTCAATTCTAACAGAATGGAGGAATTTTCTTTAGGCTCATCAGAGAGTTTAGGCTGAGGACATACTTACTATTAATGACCAGTACAGACCTAAAGACAAATTAAATGAAATGCTGGCAATTCTACTGTAGAACTCTGTGTGGGCTAACGGTCCATTTCTCCCCTTTCACCTCTTTTTATGGTTGTAAATGCTTATTTAATAAAATGAGGATTCTGGCCACTTGCATGAAAAAAACCTCCTAGAATTAATGACAGCAGCATTGTCCCTAGCCAGTTTTAACATACTCATTGTACTGCGTCTGCTGTATTTTCCATTGCAGTCAAACTGAGTGCTACTGGAAATTCTTCTCCCCAAAGTGGCTGCAAACAGGTAGTAGACTACAAACTCCCTTGGCTTCCACAGTGATACATGCCCTGATAATGTAAGCAAAATACTGTATACCACAATCAGTCCAAAGTGAATTGGATCCTTGTGCTCAATGGCATTAGACAGATAGCAGTGGAGTATCTCTGAAGAAAGCTAGTACTTTGGCACCTTTTTGTTTTGGCTACACAGTGATAAGATATAGCAGACTCCTGGTTGTCTTATGAAGCAAATTGCTATCCACTACCTCCTTTTTTCACTGCTAAGTAGAACGTGCTCATTCTGAATAGGTACTGCCTCACAGAAATGTAATATAGATCACACCTCTTTACTGCTCTTTTCAAATAGCAGTTAGCAGCCTGAATTTAGGTACCCTGTGGTGCAAATAAAAGTTGTTATTTTGTAGATAGTAAAGTCCATATATTTGTTATTTATGTACATTGACGTTATTTAACTTTGCAGCAGTGTGACAGACTAAACAGTTGAGTTTGCCTTGAAATCCTGATACGTGGAAGAAACATTGGTGCCATTATCTACAAGGACATTTTATGCAGAAGTCTAAATTACAGTGATGAGCTCCAGAGCTTTTCTAATCTTGAACCTCTTATTTAAAAGCTGAAAGAAGGAAATAGCCTCAATACCATTCAGCCTTTCAGCACTTGTCACACGTGTGGTTCTTTTGCACACCTCTGAGAGGACTGTGCAAGCAGCAGGGAAATAGGGCTGGCACCGGGTGCCTACACCACAGATCCAAACCCCATCCCAGTTGGTGAGACACTATCTGAAGGGAAGATGTTGCCCTGCTGCAACCAAAGCCTCAGAGCTGGAAGGAACCAAGGGGAGGACTTCTTTCCTCTGAAACCTGATGTAGGCTGGCTTTTTCAGTTGTGTCTTAAGAAAGAGATTACCTCTTGAGAAGGAGCTCAAACCCATGAAGTTTAGGTCTTCGCTCAGCATACCACACATATTTTTTCCACAACCACAGTTATCATTCCAGCAAAGGCAGTGCCTTTTGCAGAAATGCAACGTTTAACATTCGTTCTTCACACCTTCTGAAGCAGCAGGAAGGGTCACACTGGAACACATTCTCCCAGATTATAAAGACCTGGTACTGTTTAGCAATTCCTACCTGTTTTTCTGGCACATTAGGGGATACTTATGCTTAAATTTGCCATCCATAAAAGTATGTATGGAGTTACATGGGAAGATGGCATGGTTTAGTGGGAGGTGTCCCTGCCCATGGCAGGGGGGTTGGAACTCGATGATCTTGAGGTCCTTTCCAACCGTAACTATTCAATGATTCTATGATTTTGATTAACAGAGCATGGGCTTGTTTTATCTCTCTTCTGATGCTGTGTCACTTGGCTTTGTAAAACAAGAAACAATAGAAGGCAGAAGCAAGGAATTAATGCAGTGTGAATACCTGCCATGTTTGAATGACACAGTAATTTCCCAGCAATGTAAACAAATGGTGGTCCTCAGACCTTCCTGCCCCCCAAACTGATGTGGATAAACAAGTACAAGACTCCCATTTTATCAGATGCCACAGAGTGTGCTTTTCTGTAGTTCAGAGTCTGCACTTCTGCCATTACTGCTGTTTAGGAGTGGTAGAGGTGCAGGAACAGTTAAATTCTGTCCTTAAGAGCAATGTTACTTTAATCCACGTTTTTGAGGTTTTTTTCAATTTGCTGCAACCCTCATACAGACCAGAGTGTGCCTCAGAAAGCCTTCTCAAATTCCTGTAGCTTACCTATGAGACCAGAATATCCCTTATGGAGTAAGGAGGTTTATTGAGATTTTAAATATGCATTATAGATACTTAATAGGATGAAGGAGTACATTTGCATTTAGATAGATGCTACTATTCCAATGAATATATAATCATTTTGAAATGAACTTTTGTAAAATAATTACTTTTAAAGGATTTTTTAAAAGGAATCATAAGAAGTAATAGGTCTTAAATAAGTCTCATGCTCTATTAATAGCAAAGTAAGTGGCATGTAAGTGGCTTCATTCTGTTTTGCAAACAGGGTACTGAGTAACTGAGGTGTTATTTGCCAAGTGCATGTCAGAATGGGGAACATGACCCAGTATACATATTTGCAGTCTAGCATCCTGCCTGCCTAGACCATGGTGCCTCTAAATAGCCTGCTGGAAAGGTGTCAGAAATGTGGCATTTTGTGAAAGTCTATGGGGAAAGTATATAGCCCTTGCATAACAGTCAATTGCTGGTTTATTTATTCCAAGTATTCAAATCCAACCACGAGTCATTTTTTAATCAGACAGCGCTCACTCAAGGGATTCATACACCCATTGCAGGAATTGATGCAATCGTGCTACAGTCTTGCAATGAGTTGTGTTAATAGTTTGTAGTGCCAAGACTTTCCATTAATATATGTTACTGACATTAGGCTGCCACTGCACAACCTTCCATTAATATACACAGGATCCCACATTCTCAAATCCTGATTTTTGCAAGAATCCATGGGTATTTACGTGTATGAGTTCTGAAGCAAGCAACAAGGACTGATCCATGCACATGACATCATGTGTTTGAGGGCAAAAGGCACATGTTATACACTTATGTGTATAACAAGTTATACTGACTATAGACATTGCAGAAGCAGGTTTTTGACAACTAAAAGCCTGGCAAATTTAGCTTAGACTCTGGAACACAGGAGAAGAGCCTTTCAGATTCCTTGCATGTGTCCAAAAGTATAAATTTCTAGAGATCAAGTTAGGCCTCAAATTCATCCATGCTATGCCCCATATCAGCAAACTATGCCCTCAGTGACCCGCCTGGCACTTACAATGACTTTGTATAGGTGTAATTGATTGAAACTCAGTAAACAATTCTGTTTGAAGCTTCAGAAGATGAACTGTAATCTGCAGTTCACTCACTTGGAGCTGTATTAACTCTACAGTATGAGGAGGAGTGGAAAAAACAAGTTTTTTAACTGGTCAGCTGTTACGAACAAAGTACAGCTCTACTGAAGCAGCAGCACTGTGTGCAGGCTTATTCTCAGAGTGGAGTTGCACTTAATTTAAACCAAACAGCATATTTCCTAGGGATTATGCATGGATCTCAAGGAGCTTCTCAAGCATAAACTGATTTAGTCTTTCAATACTTCTGAAAGCTAGCAGACATGATAAAGAATGTTCTAATGTAATGAAACATGCTGACTTTATGCTGATCAGAATTACTTTATTGATGTGTTGAATCGACATATGGGAACAGAAGGGAAAAGCAGTAACTCAGCATAAACTACAGTGTGGTAAACAGCACGGGTGGACATAGACACCTTCAAGAGCAAACGAAAACCACTCATTTAAAAGCTGGATGTCTTGGATCTCTCAATTTAGAATAAGGTGACAACCTGCTCAGAGAAGCTGCACAAGCAGCCCAGCAGGCCTCTAAAACATCTGTCATTTTCCAGTGGGTTAGCAGGCTGTCATCTGGTGATGTTAAACATTTGGTGGGAGACTTGTTTTGAACTATTTATTATCACATGTGGAGACTGATATTTTGTTTTTAAAAGGCAGTGCCGTTATAGTGCCCACTAAAAGTTCATAGACAAGAAGATGAAATTCCAGCACCACCATGAGTCTCAAAGTATTGTAAAATTCAACCACAATAAAACCAAAGGCATGGAGCTTAAAAGCTGAAAGATGATTTCTGAAAGATAAGGAAAGGGACGCTGGCATAAGGTAGCTTTATGGCCGTAGCAGATGGCTGCTTCCCAACAGAAAGTTAGGCTGAGCCACAGTGAGATGCATGAGTTGACATCAAGAGTAGCAGTTTGTTTCGCATGCAGACATCTTGCTTTTCAGCCTCCTGTCTTGATCTATACTGGTTTTGTGACTAAAAATAAACCTCCACCCGCAGTAAAGAAAGTAATTTACTGGCAGTTGGGCCTGACTTAAAAATTAAAACAGGAGGAAACATTAGTTGCATTTCTGTAGAAAGCACTTAATCAGCAAACCAGAGTTCCTTTAGAACCTCAGTATGTTTAATTCTCCTTCCTTTTAACTAAGCAGTCTTCCCCTTCAAGCCTCAATAATTTGTTTCCCAACAAAAGACAGAAATAGTTTTAGAACAGCTTTTACTGATGTTTACTGTGGCATATCATGCTTATAAAATCTTTTTAATATGTAACCATTTAACTTCTCTTGGCAAGATAAATTCATGGTGATACAGATATTTTGTAAATACTACTCTTACTTAGCATCTGAGTCAGAACAGATTATAAAAGCAAATTACATTTGAAATACGACTCAAGTTTGCAGTGCAGTAAAGTATATTAAGCAAAAGTTTTAGGATGAACTGGAGTTGAGAGTTCAGTGTGTTCTTTATGGTACAGATGGCAACTATGAGCCCTGAACTTCTGTGAGGGTATTTCTGAGGTCACCAGCTATCGCGTGGGGGAAATGAGTCAGCAAAAGCGTAAGTGATTTCAACACCTTTGTTAGAAATTCCATAGATTAGCAATACGAACTTTACAAAAGTTTTGCTCATTTTGGACCCGTGAGACTTTTCACTGAGTAACTTTAGCTTTAAGAAATTACACACACACGGCCGCAATACTTGCATTAAAGCAGTGTTATGGATTCAAGCAGAAACAAGGTTTTACTCTGTTGCTCTATGGCTACATTTGAAAACAGTCCCTGCCTTAGGAAAGGTTAAGGCAAGGCACAAGTAGCTGTTACAAGGTGAGGCAATTAAGAACACTAGGAATGAGAATACTTGCATTACAGAAAACATTTTTACAATGGTAGATATCTCTAAAAGGCTTGTATCAGTAAGCAATACCAATTGGAAAACAGATACCTCTAAGAGAAAAGAAAGATAAAGAAGCAGTTTTCAGGAGAAAGGTATCACAGACCACTGGGATCTGGTAAAAGAATAAGGAAAGCATGTATGGTTCAAACTGTAACACCCTTTAGAAGTAAACACAGAAATCTGAAAGCTAAAGAGAATTAAGTTTTCAGCCATCAGTAATGTAAGTAGTGAAGTTCAGATGTCATTGTATGGTTGAGGTCCGTTAGATGTTGTAATGTCCCCTTCTACAAGAGCAGAATCAGGCTCCCAAATTGCAGCTGACAAGGGGCACCTGACAGTGACTCGCATGTCACACTAATGTATGCAAAATGCAGATATGAAATCCATATGTCTTGCATACTGTCTGTTCACACCATTATTGTATTACCATTCCCCAGATAATTAAGTTCTAGGTACCAGCACACCATGATTCCCTGTTCAACCCAGATGGACAATGGTGTGATAAAAAAGGAAGTTTTATCCCATCGTTCTAGGCAGCCTGTAAATTGAGCTGATGCAATCCTATCTAGAACAGATTGCGTAAATCTAAGTTGTTCCAGACCTTAAACACTTCAAGTGCATGCATGTGAGCCTTCACAGAGGTGTATTCATCAGGTTGCTCTCTGGTTACAGGCAATTTTCCTAATCCAAGATCCAAACACATAATTCAGGGCCCAAATGGCATCTTGCAGAACTGTGATTCTCCTACAGGACTTTGTGGATCTAATGCAACGAATGGAACATGTTCATCTATAGGTGGACTCTTCCGCCTGTGATGGGTTGAAGGCATTAAATAATTTAAATATTCCTAATTTTCTCTAATATTTCAGGACACAACAGACTAGAAATCACTTATATGAAATATAATAAATGTTGAAAGCCAATACATTTTAGATCAGAATATATGTGTGCTTTCCACCTGGTACAGTCAGGGAAAGGATGTGAGAAATGGGGTGTTTTGTGTAGTTTTGCTGGTATGTTCAATTATACATGTATGATTTGCATATTTTTATCTGCTGTTTTACAAACCTGAATACCAATATCTCGTAGTCATTTGACTGTTAATCGGTTTCTCCCCTTGCGCTATGAAATCCAATCATGTCATACATTGCACAGTAGGTTTCATAACACGCTGCAATGCGATGACAGGATTCTTTGTATCCAAGTACAGCCACTCATATTGCTTGGCCACATGCCTCTGCTGTGGATTTGTATAAGAAGCAAAAGAACTGTAGCTTGTAAATTGTATCACATGTGAAAATAACCTTGCAGAAAGATACAGTAAGGAGTTGAATTAGCTGCTTAAAAAAAGGCTATGACTTTTGCTTTGTGGCAACTAACATGCAGAAGCAGCCCTGAGGTCAAAGCACAGAAAAGACCAAGCACTTCAGTTTAGCCTTGAGTTACACACACCGAGGTCAACTCCAAGTGTGGGTTTGGATAATAGCACACTTATATCATGGTAAGACTGAAGTGCTTAGTCTTCTCTTCATACTTCAGAGCAGTCCCAACAGTTATTTATCCCAGGGTGTAAAAGCCAGCATTTTTCTAGCAATGAAAACAAAGCCTTCTGTGATATGGTAGCTTCTATGTAGTTCATCCGCTTCCAAGTCAAGTGCAACAGAAAATGCCACTCTTTCTATGGGCTGACAGAAGTAATTTTCAACCTACGGTGTATCCTTTGAGATTTGAAGCATTTTTGACTGGTTCAGCAAAGTCCTGACTAACCAGTTCTGTCCTATGCCAGCCTCTTTAACTCGTTCATGTTGTTAGTATGATCTCATAAATATGTTCATACTAACACAGCCACCTTCTTTGAGTGACCATGCTCATGATCAGGGTTAATATGATTGTTTTTCAATTCTTAGCATAACAAAAAGAAGTCTTTAAAAAAGTCTTTCTGGACCATCTCCTTTTTTGCCCCCAGATTTCTGAATCATATCTTGCTTACAGAGCTCTCACAACAAATAACGTTTAAATTCCATTTGATAGATCTAGTATCTTCCTATAAAGACTACCTTAGCTGAAGTAGCATGCCCATACTAGCACACAGTTTTAAAAGGTTGTGCTTGACCTACCCATTCTAGCAATAACTGGTTACAGTCACCTGAGTAATGAGAGGTGTTTCCCAGACAAACTAACTACTGGTGGACTATCTCAATTCAACAGCATTGCTTTTCTATCCAATGGCTGAGAAACCAGACATTTTTAAAGGAGTAGTAATGATCCTAGTTTCCTGCTGAATCTCATTTTAATTACAATAACCAGGAAATAGATACGATCAACAAAGCCTGGGTCTCTGACCCTGATGTTTACCACTGAAAACTTGGTCTCTGTACCAAAGATCTGTTGCATAGCTAAGTCAGTGAAGATGCAGAACAACTGGGTGAAGATCATGCATCCTCCCCCAACTACTTCAAGTATGTAAGGTGTCCTCAAAGCCTGAGCCCCAGTAGCCTCCACAATGCCAACCATTCTTTCCAGTACAACTGTTCTTTATACAGATGGAAACAAGATTTCCCTACTGTTTGCACTTCCTTTTATTAGTTATTTGCCTTTTTTTTTTCTGTTGTTTTATCTGAAGCCTGAATTTCAAACACTGCTGTGCCCACAGTTACAATCCTAGGGAATCCAGTCACTGTTTGTATCTTACTCACTGTTTAAACAAGCCCACATCACATTATAGCTATGTGAAGAGAACTAGCCCATCAGATATAGCTTGGTCTATCCTGCAGTAGCAGAACTATCCTACTTTTTTAACATGATTAGTTTTTGGTGAAGTGGTTGTGGTTACTGCAGTTGAAGCAATGGAACAGGCAAGGCCAAAACACATTGAAGTGCTTCTGTAAGAAGTCCAATGAGCATTGAAAGCTGTTTGTCATACTTTCTGTCAGAGTCTAGTCTAAGGGCTATATACTTAAAAGAAGTCCTTCAGTTTTAGGATTCATGCTAGTGACAATCCTTGTCCCACGGACTCCGTTGTAGTTGTGTTATAAGCCTTTAGCCCAATGTTTGTTACGGCTGCGACACCAAAAGAAGCAGAGACCAGCAGGTAAGTGGGAAATGAAAAAAAGGATTTAATCTACACTCAAGTTCAGAAGGTACAGATAGAAGTAACACACAGAACACAGGAAGGGCAGGGACAAATGAGCCAAGGAACTATATAAAGAAGTACAAATGAGACACCAAGCCATTATAAGTTGCTCCCTTGGTTTATGGTAGGTAATTGTTTGTCTTTGTGTGCTCATAAATGCATTTAAAATAAACAGAACATTTCCTAGTATAGGCCATGGCACTGGGTTTTTTTCCTGTTAATAGTTTTAAGAATACCATAGGAATATTAAGATGCTGACAAGTAAAACTCAACAAAAGACCTACAAACCTTTTCCTGTTATTAAACAAACGGAAAGTAAATATTCAAGATTGGGATATATTCCATAAGAGGATGTTCTGGGTTTCTTTTTGTGTTCAAAAATGTATATACTTTTGGCAGCAAATTGATTTATTTGGTTTATTTCCATTCTTAGAATGTGATGATGTAGGGATTTGTCTTGATTTGCTTGTTATTTTGTCCTTTTGTCAGTTATGACACATGAACCTAGACAGCATTTAGGATGAGCTTTGAGACATGTTTCAGATAATAGCTGGATCCGGCAGGATTGTTTATGTGCTTACAGGCAGACAGCTAAATGTGAAAGCTAATTCCCGGATTGGGCATGGGCTAGATTAAATGGAGTGACACCAGATTTTCATTTTGTTCTACAGTAAAAGGAACCTATTCTGTTTCCTTAATATTGTAGATAAGGTAAAAGTGTTGGAGAAAGATTCAGTTTTAGAAGTTATACTCACATCTATGGGAGTTATAAATCACTAGTGCCTAGTTTGCATCTGGTCCTGGAAGCTCTCTGGTACATAGTATTCTCTAAAATCTATTCCATCCTTACATTTAATGAAACTGAAAATGCCTGGGAAACCAGAAGAAAAACAGTGAAAAAAAGACTCTCTTCTGGGTTATTCCTAGAATGGAATTCAGTAATCTTAAATAAGGCTTTCATTTCAAGCCCTTGGAATTGCCTAGCATTTGACCTCATCCCTGGTCTCTGACCTCTTGTTAATGAACTGGTATGCCAATCACAAAAACATCACAGGGATATTAAGCATAAAGTAGCATCTCGGTTTGCAGTGTTACAGGTCATCAAGGAAAGCAGTAACAATGGCACCAATTTGGCATGATAATGATGATGCTCTAGATTTGGTGAGCAGCATCTTCAGTAAATGAACAGCAGGGCCAAAAAGCTGTCTGCATCCAGTTTGTTTAAAATCGTGCGCTCAGTTACTGTACTTACATGCACGAGTGTAACTGTGCTCTCCAACACCCATTAGATACCCAGAAAAAGCAGGTAAATATTAGACATCAATATTTGGAGAGAAATATAATGAGCAAAGAAATTATTTAATGATTATGCAGGTGTATCTAAAAATCTGAGCCAGTGGTTTAGGATTCTGCACACAACTGAATGCAAAAAGGAATTATGCAGTGAAAACCAGGAAGCCAACAGAAAACAAAACTAAAAATCTTGAAAGCTTTTTCCAGCTATTTATTCCTACTAGTTAATACAAATCACATAATGGTTTGAAAAGAGTAAAAAAGCAAGGTTGTAAACACCAGGGAGACTATATCTGAAAAGTCTGCCAGCTGCTTTCTAAGAGTAGGAGATGTACCACATGAAAGGTGGGGTTTGAGTGTTTGGCACTAGGTTCAGTGCCTTTCTGGACAAAGAACCAGGTGCACAGCTTCTCTACCATGGAAATCTATCTTGTAGTCACATCTTTCAAAGGAGCACAGCAGTTTGCAGGCAGTTTGCACAAGGCTGGGGCGCTCACTGAAGCTGTAATTGAAAATTGATGAAATATGGACATCTAGTGGAGATCTTTCATTATTACAGTTTCCTTTTCCACTGAAGAAAAAAAGAAAAAGAAAAAGAAAAAGAAAAAGAAAAAGAAAAAGAAAAAGAAAAAGAAAAAGAAAAAGAAAAAGAAAAAAAAGAAAAAGAAAAAGAAAAAGAAAAAGAAAAAGAAAAAGAAATGGCCTTTTGCTGATTATCTTGCTGGAGTTTTGTCCTTGCTTTTCACTGCCCGGCCCATTGCTTAAGTTGCACAAGGTGAAGGTGACAGTGTCAGAATTTTGCAAAACAGAAGCTGTGCGTCATTTAACAATTTACCTGGGTGATTGATGAAGCATAAAAAACTAATGACCCATGAAGGAACAAATGTTTCTTCAACAAAAGGTAAATAAATCTGATACTGGAGCTCAAGGGATGGGCAAAAGCCAGAGGTTGTAAGTGCCCTTAATTTCCCCTGAAATTGCAAGCTCAGATCTTTCGCCTTCGTTTCCAAGGGTAGAACTGTGGGGATGTTGAAAGGCTCGATGCAGAGAAAATTAATGTTCACATGATTTTCAAGTGCATATAGCTTGTAACACACACTGAGTGCCAGTGATGAGGGCAGAAAAAGGACGCTGTGCACTGCGACGCCTGCAGAGTCCTCGCTCGCCTTGTGCGGAGGAGTGGTGGGATGTCACCTGGATCAGACGGTTCCCTAAGAATTCCTCACCAAAGTGTATTTAATCTCCAAAAACACAAAATCCCTTTCCATGTCTGAAGTAAATCTGCTCACTAGATACTCATTTCCAATGTTCTCTTTTCTCATGCTATTCAATTTATTGCCATCTACCTCGGGATTTCAGCTCTTATGGGATTTCTTACTGGGTTGATACTTGGCCAATATTTGTCTGACTTCTCCTTTTTTGTCTCCTGTGGAAACCATCTGAAACTGAGCAGAAACTAACCTTGATTTATTTCTTTAATAAACAAAATTAAGATACTGCATATTAATAAAAATGAAAAGTATTCCCTAGTTGTTTTTTTTTTTAAGTTTCCCCAAACAGTCCCATATCTCTGTCAAAGTTAATGGAACCAGAATTTCCATGGGAATTTCTGTCAGTCTGTGGAAGCTGGAACTAGCTAATGTAAATAACTATAGCCCATCCTCCAGCAGCTGTGTGTCACATCACCTTGAGAGAAGGGAACAACGGGCTTCAGTTAAAAGGAAGTGTCACAATGTTCCTTATTGTGGACTACCACCAGTTTGGGATAAGAACACTTTACAGGAACATTCCATGGAAAACAGAGACAGAAATGAATCTTGTGAAGAGCCAGGACTTTTTTTTTTTTTTTCTGGCATGCAATCCAAAATTACCTAAAGCAATTACAAGAATAGGTCATTCTTTCATGATTTTATGACTAACTTCCTTGAGAGTGCTACACAGGCAAATAGTTTTACAGGCTGACATTTCTGTTTCTTTTAATAAGCTGAAGAATGTAAAATATATATTTAAAGAGTACCTGGCCTGTATATTTTGGCTGGGATAGGACTGGGAATTAACTTCCCAACTCCCTATAAAAGTCCCCAAACATCCAGAAAACAACCACCTTGGATAACCAAACTCCCTAGCACTTTCCTGCACATGGCGACTTAATTTTACTGGCAGCAGAATCTTCATAGCATGAAAATTAATTATTATTAGATTTAAAATATTAATACAATATTAAATGAGCTCTTTATAAACGGAATGCTTCATTGAAATGATTCCAGATGTACTCTGTAATGTAATAGTCGTTGTGGAAGGACACAGTAAACCACAGAAAGGCTGAGACTACATGACTGCAAATGCTTATGCGAATTTTAAAGGATATTACCAGTTATGTGGGCAGAGAAAGAGTTTAATAAACCTGGCAGTTTCCACTGTTACTATTCGTCAGTTGTACTCCTCTACCACCGAGAAATACCGAAACAACACACAGCAGAAGCTACTTCCCCTTGGCAAGGCATATTGCTGGTACATGCACTACTGGGCATGCAGCAGCGTCCCCAAGCAGGAGCGCACTATAGGGAATTCTGGGGATGGCAGTGGAATCAACAGGGCATGGAGGGTCAGGATACAGACAGCTGGAAACTCTGCAGCAAAGGCAACTGTGTCAAAGTTTGAGGCAATGCATTTCTGAAACTGAAGGGTTGCAACCAAGTCGTTCTCATCATGGTTTAGAAAAGAGGGTCTTTTCAGAAAGCTGACATTGGTCTGACATTGGTGTATAAAAGAGCAGTGGAATAACCCTGCTGAGTATCAAGAAATAGTGTGCAATCGAGTACTCTGCGCTAGAAGCAATGAATCAGTCAGAGACAACATGAAGCAGTTTATTCTCAAAGTGACGTTCCTGAGCCGAAAGGCTGTAACACAGAAAGCTGAAAGATGACTTAACAAAAGCCTCTCAAGGGCAGTACTACATTTTCTGCTGCACCGCAGAGACCTGAAAACTGCCATTAAAGGGATCTTCAGGGCTTGCAATGCAGTCCTCACCTCACAGGCACAACATTATTTTTCAATACAGTGTGTGCCTCCTTCTTCACAATGGTCTGTTTCGCCTATTTTACCTTTTCTAGACTGAGCTACTGCTGCCTTTCCTCACAGGTCACTCTTGCCACATCTCTTCTTGACTCTGGACAGCAGTATGACATTTCTGACTCATTCCCAGTTTGTGATTTACTACAACCTGGAGGGTTTGCTTTTCATAGCTGTGGTTTAGTCATTTATCTGCTGCCTTGCCATTTGCTGCCTCATCACAAAAAGGGAAATGCAGATATCTGTGAAAGTGCCTGCACGATGACTGATAGTCTAAAAAACACCTCATCATACAGCAAGCCTGTCCTTCAAACAGCAGCATTTCCGGTTGAAGCACAGACTGGACTTACAGTCAGCAATGGGAGCAGATATGGGGTTGAAGAAATCTGTGTGTGACTCAGGGCAGTGACTGAGTGGCGTATGCTGTGGTTTCCCCCTCAAGCCTGTATGAAGATAATGAGATGTGAAGGAAAGCAACTGACCTATAGGTTTTGTGTGTTTTGTCTACTTCTCGCTGTAACATTAAGCCTAATGGTAATGTGTCTGCATAATAACAAAACATAGATATATCTAGCATAAATAAATGCCATTTAAATTTCATTTAAATGGGACTTGATTTGGCAAATTTAGAAGGAATTTTGAAACAGGGCGACATCTTTGATGCCAGTTTGTTTTCACATTGTGACCTGTAACACTTTAAGTATTTTAGCAGCAGAGCTCCATGAACCATATCAGAGCATTGCTGTGTGCCTTGGTGACAGGAGCAGAGAAGGGTCCTCTGTGGTTTACCTTTAGCACTTTGTGCGGGAGTTATGTCCAAACTCAATTAATACTCATCAGATGGAACAAGAAGTGACCTCTATAGGAAAGAACTGCAGGAACACAAGCTCAGCATTCTCATGTGTTGTGCTACATTTCCTGTGCGGCCTTATAACGCTTACTGATCCCCACGACTCATGAGCCTGTCTGTAAAATGGGAGTAAGAGATAAAATACTTCATAAAAATGATGTGTTTTTACAGGTTTTCACGAGTGAATTCACTGACCTCTGGACATGAGGAGATGTGAGGGTGCTGAGGCGCTGGCGCAGGGTGCCCAGAGAAGCTGTGGCTGCCCCATCCCTGGCAGTGCTCAAGGCCAGGTTGGACACAGGGCTTGGAGGAACCTGCTCTACTGGAAGGTGTCCCTGCCCGTGGCAGTAGAACGGGATGAGCTTTGAAGTCCGTTCAACCCAAACAAGGATGGGATTCTGTGAATTCTCTACTGAGAATCAGCCTCCCTGAAGCCAAAACATCTCGATACCTCAATAGTATTACCTCAAAACAAGAATAAAAGAGTAGCTGCATCATATTTGCATGTATGATTATGACTCTGAAGAGCGACGCTCAAACCGGTAACAAGTTCAAAACAGAATAGATGTTTGCTCCTCACCAACTCGTGACAAGCCCTCTCATTTACCACGTTACTCGCGTACCTTTACCTCAGCGCCCGCTCGGGTCCCGCCGAGGCACTCTGACGGAACCCGGCCGGCAGCACCCAGCCCGCCACGGCGCTGACTCAGCACGCGCCCCCTCTGCACACGGCCGCTAGCGGGGCGGGGCCCGCTCTGCGCACGCGCCGCCGCCCGCGCGCGCGGGGTGGGGGGGTAGTATCTCGCGGCTCTGCCCGCCGGCGCGTGGCCTTCTCGCGCGGCGTCGACGGGTGCGTGAGGTGGCGGAGGGGAGCGCGGTCGCTATGGCAACGGGTGCCCGGCCTGCGGGGCCTCGCTCCCGGTCTCCCTGCGCCTCGCCGCGGGCAGGGCCGCTGGCGCCGGGGCGAGCTGGGCGATGCCTATCCCGGGGTCTGTCCTGCTGGGGAGGGCGGTGCTCGTCCCGGTGCTGTGCCCCTCAGTGGCGGCCGCGGTGGTGGCGCCGCTCGGAGCCGCGGCCTGCGGTTTACCGGTGCCCGCGTCCCGGAGGTCCCGGGCCTGGTCCGGCTTCCCTGGCGAAACGGGTTCCCTCTGGAAAGGAAAGAAACCGCCGAGCCACGGCTCTTTCCTTGGGGTTCGTTGCCGTGATTACTCGAAGCAGGTTATATTTAGGCGCTCGTGTGCTGTGGGTTTTGCATTTCTGCGCTTTCGTCTGTTTTTTTGAAGCGTTTTCAGCAGTTTCAGTGCTCTTTCATTTTCAGTGTGCTCTTGGCTGAGAACTGGGATACTGGAGGGGATACTACAGTGCCCAGGAGGAAAAGCACAGCATATATGTATATATATACACATATGTATATATTGCTGAAACATAAAAATGGGTGAATTTTAACTCCTGAACATTAACTGTTTTGTTTCTGCTTCTTAGGAGGAAACATTCATATTAGGAAATGGCAGCAGCACCTTTTCATCCCCCAAGAAGGAAAAGAAGAGTTTTTGAGTCCTATGAATCTCCCTTTCCTGTGGAAGTAGGTGGGAAGGATTTCAGAATGTGCCAGGCTGAAATCCTTCATAACAATGTTATTGTGAGGAACCCTGAAGATATCAAACAGCTTTATAACAAGGTCCGTACCCTGTCTGCACACTATTCTTAGTGTTTTAAACATAGGTAAAGCGTAATGCTTGTTAAAATCTGCCTGCTTTTATGCCTTCAATCCCCTTCAACCTCCAGTAACTCTCCATGTCTCCCTCCTCTCCTGAAATCACTATAAAATACTTATTCTGTATCAAATGTGGAAAGTATTTCGTTCTTATCCCAGCAGATACATTTGCAAATGAAGTGACATTGTGAGCTAAAAAACACCTGCAGGACTTTGTGTTTGTTACGTTTAATTCTCTTTTCAACATTTTATTCAACCTTGCAAAAGCATTTTCTTGTTTTTAAAGCTCATGAGGTTGGAATATTAATGTCTTCTAAATGCTTGTAGGATGCTTTTAGCTTCAGAGTGATTTCTTACTGAGTAAATAAAGCTAAATTAAGTGTTCTGAGTACCCTTCTACCACTGTTCCTAGGCGATAGCTTTGTCCATCTCTTTGTTTTCTGTCATGCGTTGTCAGCATGTTGATACATGGGTGTTTTCTTCTGCATCTGCTTTCAGAAGTCTACTTGGAGGTGTTGATTGACAAATATTTAGGATGGAGAAAAAAGTCTCACCACGCTCCACTGGTTAAGTCTTTAAGTGCAGGTGTTCAATACCGAACTAGGTACCAGATGCTAAGCAGCAAGTGTTAGGCAAAGCTTAAATGCAGCAGCATTTCAGGGTTGGTTTTTATTTCAGCTGATCTTGGCAGGCAATGACTTATAATTTGGGAGGAGGTTTGTTTTTGTGTCATGACCTAATCAGGATTTTTCCTTTTCTTTGAAGGGCTACTTTGGAAAAGGCATTCTTTCAAGAAGTCGACCAGTGTACAGCATCTCAGATCCTTCACTGGTTACAAAGTGGCAAGGTAAATTGTGCCCATTTGTACTTCTGTCACTATTCCAATAGTACTTTCCATTTTTCTCCACTCATTGAAGATATATGTTTAAGTTACATGTAGAAAAATAATCTCCCTACTGGGTCAGATTAAGGATCTCTCTCCTCATACCTGATGGTGGCTGATACAAGATGCCTTGGAACAATACAGGAGCAGGAAACCTATGTCACTAGCCCCTTAGTGCATTCTCCTAGTGTTCACTGGTTTGTTGCTGAGGAATTATGTAAGTGAAGTTATCATCCTTGAGCTTTTCTTCCTGTAGCTGTCCATTTTTTCTTGGTTTTACTGTAGATTTTAGTGTCATGGAGTCATGAGGCAAGGGTATGTGAAATTTTAATCTGCTTATAGCCAATTGCATCTAGTCTGCTTTTGGATTTTTACAGACTTTATTCTGTAGTCATTTGCTTTATTGCATTACTTTATTCTGTAATCAAAGTCTTCATTCATCTTTTCCATGACAGTTATGCCTCAGTAGACATATCTGGATGTTATCATATCCCTCCATAATTGTCTCTTTATGGGCAGGAGAAAGACAGAGTATTTAATTGTTCTTCTTGTGCAGGCTGCTACCTCTGTGGTTTTTCTAGTTCTACTGTGTTCTTCAGTACAAATGGGACCAAAATGGCATCTTGAATTGAAAATGGGAGTAATTATTAGGCTACAGATTACCTCAATCATCAAAATCACATGGAAACCTTTTTAAATTGATTAATAATGTACGATTTTTCTTTATACAGGTGCTAATATAAACATGCCTATAATTACAGCTAAAAAGTAAGTTAATTTACATTAATTTACTCTTGGTGGTTTGGGATTGTTTTGGAAAAGATTACTCTGTTTTGTATTTCATCTTACTGGTTTTCAGATTGTGGGATATATAAATGATGATGACTTCTATTTCTTTTTATTTCATTTATAATCACATTATTAAAACTAGAAATAGAGTAGGTGATACTCAGCATGGCTTTTCATGTAAGCTTGCAGGTATTAATTGCTGAATAGAAGCCAAAATTGGGTGCACACATAGTAGTATGGGTAATTAATTCATAATAATATCAAGCATAATAAACTTGTTTCTCAGCTGAGGAGGAGAAAGAAGTTTCTTGGGCACGTTATTTAAAGTAACTCATTTCCTTACTGCATTACCGTAGTGTTAGCTGAAGTAGTTCTTGAACATTTACGATACATAAACTTTTTACCTTGCTTTAAGAAGTCGTCTCTATTAACACTTATCAAAGCACTGTTGGAGCACATATTTATTTTATTCCACTTAAATAGCATATGAACTGTTAAGAAGTGTGCAAGTCAGTTACTCTGCTTTAATCTTATGATAACTCTAAAAATTGTCCTTTACTTAAATGTAAAAGTTATGCTCCTTCAGTCCTCAAGTCTATGTAAGACAAAGAGTAGTAATATACTGCTACTGCAGTTACTACTCGTTGCAGAAACACTTGTCATTAGTCTACTCTACGACTGTTTTATGTGCCCGCATCTGAGCATCAATGGCAGTGTAATTACATTGGTGCAGAAAATGCATCATGAGCCATCTTGGTAAAGATCTGTAAGTGCAAATTATATGGTAATTAAATCACAGGAGAAAGAGGAGTCTAACTACTTTTTGTAACACAAAGTACAGCACTGACTTACGTAGCTTTCTCACGAGACTTCAGAGGGACTTATATTTTATATTGACACATGAAATTCGCATTTAATTGTCATTTGTAGTTCTTCGTTACCTGTTCTGTAATTGCTGTGTTAGGGTTTTGTTTTGGGAAGTAAAGAATATCATACTAAAGTTATCAAGGTTTGGATAAGGACAGCTGCATTCATCTGCCTGCAGCTTTCACAAGATGAAGATCATGGTATCATAGAATCATAGAATAGTTAAGATTAGTGCCTTCAGGTGGATATTGATGTTGACTTCCAAGGAAAAATAATGCAAGGGTCATAAAAGCTCTATCATAACTGAAAAATATCAGAGATATTTACAGCTTTCAGTCACTATCTCACCAGTAGGATTTTTGTTGTTTCTCAGGGATGGGAGGGTTTTGGTTAAAACTGAAGGTAGCTTGTGTTTAAGACTTTATACACTGATGTTTTTGTTATGCCATTGCTGTCGCAAAGGTAGCTAAAACAGCTTTGAAGATACTGTTCTTTTCTTAGTAGTTAACTGTATAATAGGTGAAGTGTGCAAGCACTCTATATGCAGAGTCTTGTTGTGTGGTTTAGTCATGCAAGCTCTGATAACAAGATGCTTTTGCAGGGAATTAAGGCTTAATGCTTCCATGGGAGAAGGGAGCTTTTTGCCTGGTGAAGGTGTTGCTTTGTGAAACTCAGTGCGTGGTTCTTGTGCAGCACTGGGGTCGATAACAGTGTTTGTTACTTCAGGAACTTAAAAGGCAAAATGAAGCCAAAGAAGGTAGCAGAGTCCTGATGTTCAGTAACGTTGTCTGCATCTTCCTGAAGATTGGATTCCTGTTCCATTGTGCATGCCTGTATTTTGCATAGCAGTTACTGGGGTGTGTATTTAGATTTGGTTTGTGAACAGTGCTGAATCTTGGGGTTTTTTAAAGACGCTTGTTTTGAAGATGTTAATTAAAGGATGCAGTGCCCTAGACTGTCTCATTTATGTTACTTGTTTGCTAGGTACCAGTATCATGTTCAGTGGGCTAAAAGCGTTTTGCGAGAGCAAGGACTTGATGGCTGCTCAGTTACCAAAATTCTTGACAATTACACTAAGCCTCTTGAGCTGCCACTTTTGGAAGCGGATGGAGCTAAACAAACCGGGGCTAGTTGCAACAGAATGAGCCCAAGTACAGAAAATACAGAACTCTCCAGGCAGTCTCCTGCAGATACTGGAAATGTAGCGGACCCAAGTCCTGAGGATGAGAACAAAGGCTGCAAGAAAGTGTGTTTGGAAGGAGATCCAGCATTTGATCCTGTATGTAGCTCTAAAGAGCAGGAACAAAGTGACTTGAAAGAGAAAGCTGAAGTGTCTTGCCAGGAGCCTGGTTTTCTTGCACGCTGCGGCTGCAAGGCAGAGGAGAGCGCTGGGCAAAGGTCTTGTGAAATGATGAAGTCAAAAGAATGTGCTCCAGAATATGTATTGGTGCAGGAGGAAGAAGAATGCAGCGTATGTCCTGAAGATGAGACTGTTCATGGGCAAGAAAGCGTAAGGATAAAGAGTATTCTAATCTTTTAGAAGAGTAATATCAGCACCACTTTCACAATTGTTTTCACAGTGTTTTTTCCAGGTTAAAGTAATACTGATTGGGGTTTTTTTTGTTGTTTCTTTTTCTTGTAGCTTGTCAAGAAGGAAAAACTAGTGTGCAGGAGAAATCCATTTAGGATTTTTGAATACTTACAACTCAGCTTGGAAGAGGTATGTTTCAGTGATTCAAGTACAGTACAACTTGTTTCCCTTTTAATCTGAAAATGAAACATTAATCTGTGTTACAGTGTAATTTAATACCTGTTTCTAAACTACATGGTTCTTCTGTGTCTCCTAAGTATTTGGATTATTGTAGTCATTAAACTTATTTTAAATAACGTGACAATTACATGATCTGGTTAAGAAAAAGAAGTCTGATCCAATCCCATTTGCTTTACATGAATAATCCCACGTTTCAGACATCAGGGGTAGGACTTAAGTATAGAAACACTAGGAATTATACCATTTTATGAATCGTGTGTCAGTTGTGCTGTCTCTAAATATACCCACGTGTGCCAGTTTATACACTGTGCCTTCAGGAGTCTGCAGCTCGTGCATCTGTTGAAATGTAAAGGTCATGGAGACAAATCTCAGAGTAAACTTTTAGGCAATTTGTTCATCTTGATGTCATTAGGATTCTTGTATAAAATGAATTTGAGACTTTGTTCTTGCGTGGAATATAAGTTACAGGAAGAGTCTAGCTGTCAGTTAAACTTACTCTGTTTATTTTTTCAGGCTTTTTTCTTGGTGTATGCTCTGGGATGTTTAAGTATTTATTATGGCGAGGTAAGAGATGGGGTTAATTTTGGATTACCAGTGATACCATTAGTTTGAGTATGTTTTAGTCTCAGTTTTTTACCTACTTGACAGTATTTTATGCTGTTAATTCTGACGGAGGAAATACCCAACGGAGTAATTAGGAACTTTCTATAATGGTATTTCAGTTTATGAAATACTGGTCTGAAAGCTTTATGCCTTCTCCTGGAAGGCATGCTGAGGCACATGAAAACCAACAAGGTGCTTGGTGACAGCCAGCATGGCTTCACTGAGGGGAAATCCTGCCTGACCAATCTGGTGGCCTTCTATGATGGGGCTATGGAACTGACGGACAGGGGTAGAGCAGTTGATGTCTTGCAGCCCGGAAAGCCAACCGTATCCTGGACTGCATCAAAAGGAGTGTGACCAGCAGGTCGAGGGAGGTGATCCTGCCCCTTTACTCTGCTCTCGTGAGACTTCACTTGGAGTATTGTGTGCAGTTCTGGTGTCCTCAACATAAAAAGGACATGGAACTGTTAGAACAAGTGCAGAGGAGGGCCACGAGGATGATCAGGGGACTGGAGCACCTCCCGTATGAAGATAGGCTGAGAAAATTGGGGCTGTTCAGCCTGGAGAAGAGAAGGCTGCGTGGAGACCTCATAGCAGCCTTCCAATACCTGAAGGGGGCCTGTAGGGATGCTGGGGAGGGACTCTTCATTAGGGACTGTGGTGAGAGGACAAGGGGTAATGGGTTTAAACTTAAACAGGGGAGGTTTAGATTGGATCTGAGGAAGAAATTCTTTACTGTGAGGGTGGTGGGGCCCTGGAATGGGTTGCCCAGGGAGGTTGTGGATGCTTCATCCCTGGCGGCGTTCAAGGTGGGGTTGGACATAGCCTTGGATGGCATGGTTTAGTGGGAGGTGTCCCTGCCCATGGCAGGGGGTTGGAACTGGATGGTCTTAAGGTCCTTTCCAACCCTAACTATTCTATGATTCTATGTCATCTACCTGGACTTGTGCAAAGCATTCGACACTGTGTCACATGACATCCTTGTCTCTAAGTTGGAGAGACATCAATTTGATAGGTGGACCACTCGATAGATAAAGAACTGGCTGGATGGCCGCACGCAAAGAGTAGTGCTCAATGGCTCAGTGTCCAGCTGGAGACCAGTAACGAGTGGTGTCCCTCAGGGATCGGTGTTGGGACCGGTCTTGTTCAATGTCCTTGTCTGGGAATGGGTTGCCCGGGGAAGTTGTGAATGCTCCATCCCTGGTGGTGTTCAAGACCAGGTTGGACATAGCCTTGGATGGCATAGTTTAGTGGGAGGTGTCCCTGCCCATGGCAGGGGGGTTGGAACTTGTTGATCTTAAGGTCCTTTCCAACCCTAACTATTCTAGGTTTCTATGTTTACCAGAACAAATTTAAACACAGCTTTTATAGAGAAAGGGTTTGATTTTACCTTAGGCAGAAAATAGGGGAAAGCAAGTTTGGGAGGAGTAATATGGTGAATAGCCTCTCTTTCCTGAAACAGAAAGATTCCTTGGCATTTTGAGTATTAATCTATATCAAGCTACTGTTAACGTAATGATAAATAATTGAAACCTATGCTTCTAGTTTAAGATTTATCAGATTTTCATTTAAACAAGGGCATTATGGGACTGATAGTGAAATGCTAAAGAAACCCTAAATCACCCACTAAATGCAGCAACAGATTTCTGTCTTGTATCTAGGGATTCCATATTTTACTGCTTGAAGCTCATGCTCTTTGCAGTTGATTGTGATATTTGATATTTGGTTATTTGCCTCTACTACACACAGTGTTCTCTATCTGGTTAATATTAATACAGTCATATTAATGCCTTTTAGGAGCCCCTCACTATTTTGAAGCTATGGGAGTTTTTCAGCGAAGTGAAGCCTGATTTTAAAACAACCTACATGGCCTATCACTACTTCCGCAGCAAGGGCTGGGTCCCCAAAGTCGGCCTCAAGTATGGAACTGATCTGTGTGAGTAGCTTCCTTAGAAAGTATGGAATCATTTGCAGGTGACTTCTCTTCAGGCAGTGCAAGACTCCAGTGCCAAAGCTGAATTCAACAATGAGGAGCTGGTTTTGCTACTTGCAGTTGGCAAAAGGCATTTTTGGCTGGACTGTGTTTCAGCAGCAGCTGGGATGTAAGTGGAAAATAACATCACGTATCCAGTAGCTCAAAAGGTAGCTTGAAAGGTTGTTTTGCTTCCTGAGGTTAATAATTAATACAGGGTTATACTGAAATTCCCAAGTTTTTCTGTCCCCTTCTGAACACATCTGCATTGTTAACGTACAGTCTTTGGAAGAGCAGGTTTGCATCCAGATCCCAATTCATATCAAAGTCCATGCATCTCAGTATTGATCCCATTTAATGGAAGCCGGACTAATGCTGAACTTAGTGCTAAGGCTGTTTCTCTATGATAAGGTTGTTTTTGGGGGGAGAGAATGGAGGAAGGCACTTGCTTGTTTGTTTATGATAGAGGTTTTGATCTTACATAAATAATTAGTGGTGTCCTTAATCCCTTGCTAAGCAATTCAAGAGCTGCATTAAGCTCACATCAGAAAAAGAAACCCAGTACAGTAATGCCTGTTGTTACAGGAAAATGTGCATAAAGGGGGATCGTTTTTAATGTATGCATACAAACCAGTAGGTGTTTTAATGCTGTTGTAGTCTGCTGTTGTAGATGGGGTTTTGCTGTTGAATGATGAAATGATACGTTTGCTCACCATTCATTTGTATTCTGGCATGAATTTGTTGTTTAGTGTATCATTGCCTTTCAGATTTGTGTCAGACAAAGGAAGTGGATTAGTTTAAGGCTAACAGGAGTTGCCTTACCCCAAGCTCGTCTAGCTTCTCGTGCTTTGGTAGTACCTTCTTAGAGTCGATGTTACTGCAGTTGTTTATAATGGATACTTTGCAAATCATGGTTGTCACTGGAACAAAGAGCTGCTTGTTCTCTTCCTGACAGGTCTGTGCTAGCCAGCTGCATAAGAAAAGCTGTGATAGCTAGAAGAAAATCCCCTCTTACAAGCTCATGACAAAGGGAAGATGGAAAAAGTAACCATTTAGCTTAGTTACAGCAGCCCACCTGCAATGAATCTTGTGTATCCATGTATAAGAAGGAACTTTGGTGGTTCTGGGGTGCAGTATATAAGAACTTGTGCCCTATGCTTCTCCTAAAACTTGTGGAAAATGCTCGCTTGGAACAGAAATTCGATGGCTTATTGTGATATTTTACTTGTACTCCAGTGGTTCAACTTCTGTTGCAAATGCTGGATTAAAAGTATGAATCTCTTGAAGAAAAAATCCATCCTAAACTTTTTCCTATGGCAGTTGCTGACTGTCCTTTGGCTCTTCTACTTTATCTTTTGCCTGCTACTCCCTTGTGCTGAGCCATAATGCAGCTCCCAGGGGTTCTTTGTCTCTTCCCCCTGTACTCCCTCCCCACCCCACCTTGCTGGTGGGGTCAGCATTCAAGTGTTGAAGTTTGTGTGTGGTTAAAACTTGCAAACCATTTGAAAATACGTATAGAGCATTAAGCTCAGATGGGAACTCTGATTATCTAACTAAGGTGTTTCTCTTTGATTTCAGTGCTGTATCGAAAGGGCCCCCCCTTCTATCATGCAAGGTTTGAAGCTCGTGTTTCTGATTTCTCAATTTCAAATTAATAAATGTCTTTCACGCAAACTTAGTTTCTTGCCTGGCTAAACACATATTCTTTGCTCACAATACTTTACCAGGTGCATTCGTATTGCAAATGCAAAAGTCCTCTTAGCAGAGGTACTAAATAATGCAATTTCATTGAATTCATGTACCAGTAGTAAGGCATTAAAAATGAAGAGTTGCAGTGAGCATATTTAGCACTCGTATGATGAATGCACTCAGGAAAGTGATTTAGTAATACCTTTGAAAATCTATGGCAGGGATAATGAATATAATTTGGAAGAAAAAACCTTTTAAGAGATGACATTTGTCTTTATTTGTTAGCTAGTCAGGTTGAACTAGATAACAAACTGGTTATAAACCTCAGAATGGCGTTTGTAAAGAGAATGCTACAAGCATCAGCAGAAGGGTGGGAAGGGAAAGTTCCAGTGAGCATATTCACAGCTTTATCTCTTCTCTTTTCCTAGTAGAAAGATACTTCAGTTTCTTGCATGCTGGTGTATTGTTTAACAGTTTCTTGCATGCTGGCATGTTGTTTAACACCAGTTTTCAGGCTTTAATTCTTAACTTTCGTGACCTTCCTAAAAAGGTAATTTTATTTCAGTGAATTTTCCTATCTGCCTTGTTTTCCAGTTATTCTGTCATTGCCGAATTAGTTGATGATAATTTTGAAGGCTCTCTTCGCAGACCGCTCAGCTGGAAGACCTTGTCTGGGTTGAACAGAACAACTGCTAATGCTTCTAAGGTAAGTGTAAGATGCTAGTTTTGAAATAGCTTTAGAACGATAAAAGTTCAGTTTAGTTTGAAAGGGCAGGGAACTGGAGTGGGGCTGGATAGAGAAGCCTTCTGTTTCTGGTCTGCTGAGGAACATGTGGAGTTGCCAGTAGGCAAACCAGCTTCCTTTTGACAATATCCAGATGAATTTTAGATTGGATATGAGGAAGAAATTCTTTACTGTAAGGGTGGTGAGGCCCTGGAATGGGTTGCCCAGGGAAGTTGTGAATGCTTCATCCCTGGCGGCGTTCAAGGTGGGGTTGGACATAGCCTTGGATGGCATGGTGTAGTGGGAGGTGTCCCTGCCCATGGCAGGGGGGTTGGAACTCTATGATCTTGAGGTCCTTTCCAGCCCTAACTATTCTATGATTCTATGATTCTATGAATTCTGAAGGAAGCTTATTAAAGTTCCGTCATCTGCAGGAAAATTAAAAGCTGTGTCAGGAACAGGAGAAGGGCCAAGGGGCATTTGTTTCCTGTTTGCCACTAAAGTTTTTAAAGCCTTCTCCGTCTGTAACGACTTTCTTTCGAACAGTGAAGCTGAAAGTCTCCAAGAGATTTTTTTCTCTATGATAGAACCGCAGACATAGGGCTTCCATACTTACAGCCACGGTGCTCTGGTGTTGGAATTCTAATTTATGCTTTGCTAAGGAAAAGGAGATATGATTGTTATATAGGTCTTGCAGAAGACATCTTATAGGAAACTTGGAATCTGCATTTCTAATTAACCTAAAACTGCATAGAATCCCAGACTGGTTTGGATTGGAAGGGACCTTAAAGCTCATCCAGTTCCAACCCCTGCCACGGAAGGGACACCTTCTCCTAGAGCAGGTTGCTCCAAGCCCCTGTGTCCAACCTGGCCTTGAACACTGCCAGGGATGGGGCAGCCACAGCTTCTCTGGGCACCCTGTGCCAGCGCCTCAGCACCCTCACAGGGAAGAGCTTCTGCCTAAGAGCTCATCTCAATCTCCGCTCTGGCAGGTTAAAGCCATTCCCCCTCATCCTGTCCCTACAGGCTCTTGTCCAAAGCCCCTCTTCAGGTTTCTTGTAGACCCTTTAGGCACTGGAGCTGCTCTAATGCCTCCCCCAAGCCCAGCTCTCAGCCTGTGAAAACTTGTACAGAAAGAAATCATTGAAGTTCATGTATTCATGTCTTCTGTTTACCAACAGGAACTGATGTTGTGCTATTTGATTAAGCCTTCTGACATGACTGAAAAAGACATGTCAACACCGGAGTGTATGAAAAGAATTAAGGTTCAGGTGAGCAATTACTTCTCTCCTTTGGCTGTGTAGCTTTGCTTGGGGGCAGCTGGACTGTCTGCTATATGAGCCCCCTGGAACTGTTGTTTGCTTTTTAGCATACTTTGGGTTTTACACACAGCTGCAATGAAATAAGTAGACTGCTTCGTGCCCCAAGGCCTGAGAAGTGCCTTGTAGGCTTTTAAAAGACTGAAGATGATCTCATCTAAATTAGAGTGTTGCTGCTTCTGTGAATGTAGGCATTTGCATGGGGATACAGGGGTATCTACGGAGACTGTAAAGTTAATGTGTGTTTAAAAATGGAGAAAAATGTGTGAGAGACCAGCTCATTAGAAACAAATTAGTCATCTGCTGAAGTTTCTCAGTGCTCACATAGTATACATCAGTTTGCTGAAGGCTTCATCCCCATCCTTCGCTGAATAGCTGTGGAGTTTTCCCCCCGTAATAATTGCTGGGTTTTATTTCAGGAACTGATTGTAACTCGTTGGGTTTCTTCCCGTGAGCGCTGTGAGAAAGATGAACTTTAACTGACAGGATAGGGAAAAACTTCTTTTCTTGAGGCCACTTCTGATTTTTTTACCTGATCTTCTCATGACGAACCACTGCCTCAGAGGGGTTTCTGTAAGCAGCCAGTTGGTATGTATAAATGCTATTTAAAACGGGGTATGTTCTGTTTACTGGAGAGAATGTTGTGTTGAATAACTGAACATTTGAAGGGGAAAACATTAAAGCTGTGTCCCAACTCAACCAACTTGTTTGTTTCCTTAAAGCTTCCAGAGTGTATGTTTGAGTGCTGGCTATGCTGCAGTGATTAGTAGTGGTATTTGAAATACTCTGACATTAATGCTGAACAGGCACTACAGCCTGCAGAGCCACTGAAGTCCAAAACCCAAACATCTGCCTCAAAGCCTGAGCAATGAGGGAGCAGAGAGTTTTCTGGGAATACCTCACAGGTTCTTCAGGGTTCAACTTGGGAATTGCAAGGCTAACTTCATTTTGCAGCTCAGCACAGGGTCTGGCATGTCTTCAGAAATGAGAACTTCAACTTGAGTCTTCCAAGTTTAATGCTGGTTTTCAATTTGTCATTACAGTGAGCCACATAATCTTTTGGGATACCTCTGCTTCTCCAACCAGAACCTGACTTCACAGCCTTGAAGTTGCACAAACTTAGATGTGGGGAGAGGCATGGTTGTCCCAGTAGCGAACATTGTCACACGTTGCTCTTACATGCCTAGGTGCTGGGATTTAGTGGCTTCTTTTCACAGACACTGCTCAGAATTGAGGAACTCTTCCCAGAATGTGCAAGGATTTAACCTAATTCTAGGGCAAAAGTTAGGTGTTAGGCACCTTTCCCCATGTGGTTTGTCTCCCCTTGGGATTTGCACGGTAAGATTCCTCCGTGAAAGTAAGGGCCTAACCTTGCCCATGACAGCAAGATGCCCCAACCAGAAGTTTGTGCTGTGCCCTTTTGATGCTATGCAGAAAACAATGAAGGTTTGCAGAGTGAGAGGAAGTCAGGCTCTCCAGCTTGGCAGTTTCATCACTGCTTTTTTCTCTTTCATCCAGCAACTGCAGCAGTCTGTACCTTTGTTTTCATAGTGCACTCGTAGCTCTCTGTGCCCTGGCCTGTCATTTGTTGTAGCACATATTACGAGGCACCACTGTGTTTCATACCAAGGGAGGCATGGAAGAGCACTGAGATCTGTCCTATCTTTTTTGTAAGACTTGACTCATCTGGAGTGCAGGTTCTTAAGTATGGCATTTACTATTGCTAAGCTACTTCTGTAAAACCAACCAACCCACCCACCCAGCTGTCTTTCAAGAAGAGCCAGGAAGTTGTAAGCATCAACTGCACTGCACTGTAAGTTTTGCTGCTTTAGATTCAAGCATTTGAATTCCATCTTGGCTTCCTTGCTTCACCATGCTGCTAGGATTTTTATTCCACACACATACACAGTGTGTTCTGAAAGAACACATTTACTACAGCAGGAAGGATAAATGATAGCTGCTGAGAGTGACACAGTTCTGGATTCTGTGCTCTTTCCATTCACTATAAAATGGGGGTTGCCTCCTGGGTACAGGAAACTTTCCAGGGATGGTGAAAGTTCTGTCAACTCGGGCTGTTTCTACCAAAGCACAATCTCATTTACTTAGGCAGCTTAAATTGTAAAGCCAAGTCATGAATTCAGGAAACAATGTACAACTCTTAAGTGGAGGATCTAGTCTTTGCTTTCATTTCATACTTTGGCTGGAAGGATGTAAAGTGAAAATGTTAATTGCATAATAGCTTTTTCAAGCTGAACAGGTATGTGTGTGTTGACTGTATATAGCAAGGTGGTTTATTTCTAGCTGCAGATGATGGTACTTCATATTTCAGTTCCATTCTGCCAAGTACTTACATTGGTACAGCATAGTACTTACCATTGTATTTGTATTTTGCCAATTCAAATGCAGTACTTCAATGAAGTGGGGATTCTGAGTCACTCAGAAAGAGCACACCATCATTTCTTTCTGTAAGCCAGATCCTAGCTGAAGAATTCTGATTTGCTCATGGAGTAAGTGGAGGTCTCTAACAGCAGAATTGCACATCTCGGGCTGATTGTAAGTATCCTTTTAAAGGAACTACCGCTTAGAATTTAGCAAGAAGTGGAAAAACACGGGGAAAATGTGTGAAATGTGTGTGCAGCTAGAGAGTATTGGAGGGGCAAGGTTGATGCAGTGTGTGTATAAAAAAGCACAAACTGGATGTGGAGAAAACCCCATCATTTATGATTACTCCTCCATCTTTGAGAAAATAGGACTTAACACCAGCTTGCTTTGCAGAAAATAGTAGAAGGGGAAGAAAAGATGGAATCATTTTCTTAAACTAGAATATAAGGAAATAAAGTAAAATTGTACAACCTCCCATATGAAGACGGGCTGAGAAACTTGGGGCTGCCTGGAGAAGGCTGCATGGTAAATGCCCATCTCTGGCAGTGTTTAAGGCCAGGTTAGGCAGAGCCTGCGGTGACCTGCTCTAGTGGAAGGTGTCCCTGACCATGGCAGGGGGCTGGAACCAGATGATTTTAGGGTCCTTTCCAACCCAAACCATCCTATGATTCTGAACTGCACAGTTCTGACCTCAGCATACACTTGTGTGTAACGTACAATAGATGAAAGTGCTGTTGGAGGACCTTTAAATTCTTCTATTTCTTTTTGTTACGTTAGGGTTTTAATTCTGAGCTAAACCCTGAGAAGTCTGTTGCTTATTACAGACACTAACAGATACAGGCACTAAATTGTCTTTTATACTAAGCATCTGTCTTGGTTTGAGCAATAAATGTGCATAATGTAAACTGGAAGAGAAATGTATCTGGCAAAGAGGGTGGATTTATGTTATATTTATTAGTGATTGAGGGAAAATAACTTTGCGGGCAGTGAATCTGCATTAAATCACGGACTTTGGATTCCAGCAGCACGCGAGCACTAATGCCCTTGTTTTCACTCACCAGTAAACAAGTGTGACAGGAAAAAACCAGCATTTTGCTTTGCTACGTCTTAAATTACTGCAGTTCATTTGTCAAACCCCTTGATTACACAGCAGTTGTGATTTCTGGTATTAAGTGTCTTGACAGAAGACAGCATATAGTGACTGCAAACAGGAAAATGTTTTTCCATATGGATAGTTCCTATAGGAATGTTATGTAGCACTTACACTGTGTGTGTGTGTGTTTTATTCAAATGCATCAGTTGTTTCCCAGTCTTTCCGTGATGTGCAGCTTACCATGTAAACACATTTACCCTGAGTTTTGGAGGTTTAAGACTTCTTTTCCTATTGTGTGTTGCAGAGTTTGGATAGAGCAGCTTGTCATTCTGAGCACTGTTTTTCTTGCTCGGGAAGGGGTACGATGTAGAACTCCTTAGCTGTCAGTTCCTGATGCAGAGTGAGGTATTTGGAAGCTCTCTTTGTGTGGGGGATCACAAATTTCTCCGTGAACTCACTCTTGCTCATCTGCTGTTTCCCAAGGGTGGTCAGGATGCTGTTAATGAATGCCAGTGCGTATGTGTAGCAGTTGTGGGCTTTTGCATCATACCTAGGGGAAAAACTCATTAGTAACTTAGCACTATCCGTTAATTGCTGCACGTGGAGGGATGTTTTACTGAGTGAAATAAGGAAGCTCATGCTCTTCCAAGACCTGCTGCCGCTTTGCTTTAATGCAGGTGCTTATATTCTCTTCCTTGCAAGTTGTAGGCTGTACTTTCCAGCCAGGGATACTAGAAGCTGTAAGCATAAAAAAACCCCCTCTAACAGAGAGCTGCAGACTGTACAGTAATGAGCTGTTGTTTTTTATACTTATTTGGCTTTTACCTTGTTAACCTTTGCTCTCCCATGTATTGTTACTGTTATCTTCAACACATCTTCCTGCAGCAGCAGTGTTAATTGTGCATCCTTTAGCATGGCATTAACTTGGAAGCTTACTCAAAATCAAGTGAATTCTGTCACTAATATGTTGATACAGGTGCTATACAGTGTGCCAGTTACACAGGGACAAAACTATTAACTGAATAGGAGGAGCAGCCAGTTAAGATGTTCTTGCCTTGTTTTCCCTCCTGCTACCCTAACGTTGGAGCATATACCATCCAGTAAAGGAAAAGCAATCCAGAACATTAGAATTAGCCTTGGCCTGAACCTAAAGGAATTACAGGATTAGTTTAGTGTAGTTCCTGTGCATGGAAAACAAAGAGAGGAGAGAATTTAACATCAGGTTCGTGGTGGCTGCTCTGTTTGTGGGGAAAGTAGGTCACTTTGTCAGGAGGTGGGAGGCAGAGGGAAACTGGAGAAGAGCTTTTTAGAAGAGATGCACACATCCATTCACCTTTGACCAGTGCTTTTTGGACAGCAAGGTAATTGTAGTAGTAACGTCCTGGTGCTGGGATTGCACAGGGATCAGAGACACAAATCCTGATGGGCTTTTTGAGGTCTGTAAGCCTTCAAAAAGTCTATGTCAAATTCTTTCATCTGGTACTAAGGAGATAATGTGTTAACTGTGAAATGGGATAGTCAAACACATGCTAAATTGCTACAAAATGCCTGCAATTTGATGGGGGCTTTTTTATATGAGATGACATCTATGTTCATTCATAGAATCATAGAATAGTCAGGGTTGGAAAGGACCTTAAGATCATCCCGTTCCAACCCCCCTGCCATGGCCAGGGACACCTCCCACTAAACCATGCCACCCAAGGCTCTGTCCAATCTGGCCTTGAATACTGCCAGCAATGGAGCATTCACAACTTCCCTGGGCAACCCATTCCAGTGCCTCACCACCCTCACAGTAAAGAACTTCCTCCTTATATCCAATCTAAACTTCCCCTGTTTAAGTTTGAACCCATTACCCCTTGTCTGTGCTCAGGTGGGCTGTGTGTTACCTGTGCTGTTACTGATGAAAGGGTCAAGGGCTGGTGTTTCCCTGGGGAGCCCTTGGTGATGTGGCAGTGTGTGTTTGAGCAGGTGGTAACACTGCCACCAGGCATTAGCTTCAAGGAGAGCTGCAAAGTGACCATTCTCATTGGAACTATTGGTTCAACTCAAAAGATGGGGAAGTTCTTCCGTATTGAACTGTCTCCAAGGCAATGTTAAGAACCAGCTGGAAGAACTGGCAAGGAGCCTGACCGCAGTTCCCAGCGCTGATCACTGACAACCATGAAGTCATCTGGATTTAAGAGCTGGGCAAGAATCCCATCAGTGTGGTCAGAAATGCAAATGCAGCCAATACTGTTGAAACCTAGAACTAGAGAATTTAACCTGGACTTCTCTGCTCCTCTCCTCAGCAGCACACTCCTAAAGGTAATGCCTCACTGAGCTCTTTTGGTCTGGTGGGGAGAGGGGTGTTCATGACAAACTCCTTTGTTGCTGATTTTAGAGCTTTGGAATTACAGCAAATGAGTTTGTTACTTACAGCTTAAAAATACTGCCTTTCTGCTGGGCAGGGCCAGTGAATGTCAAGGCAGCATCATGCAGGCTGCTTTGTTAGCAGTGCGTGTCCTAAAGGAGCAAGGAACCACAACCCTCACAGAACAGCCCAATTTATCCTCCCAGACTGAACCCCCCATTGCATTGTCTTTACCACTGCACACCTGTGACGAAGCCAGGCCTCTCGCACGGAAAATTCCTCTAGGAGCTTATCCCACTGCTCAAGAAGCTCAAACATGTCCGGCTGTACCAGCGGGATACTGATGCACTGTTCCCATCCAGTTTCATCTCTGTGGATGCCCTCTTCGTCGTAATTGTACACCACACCTGAAAATACAGAGCAGCACTGTCAGGAGCTGCTGCAGAATCGGAGCCGTCATCCCACCTCTTCTATTAAGTTATGGAACCTAGTACTATGTGTCCATCTGGCCATTCTTTCCCAGAGTATTCTGCAGGTTCCTATCAGTGGCCATCTGAGGCCAGAGAACAGAAAATGCAGCCCTTGCCTTTACCAAAACCTGTTCTCAATCTTACAGTGTCTTTTTGGATGTCTTCTGATACTGAATAGAACTCCAGGACAACCAAGCTGCTTTGGTAAGCCCCGAATCAGACCATGTTTATATGAAATAACCATCTGAAGTGAGGTTTTGCAGGGTGGGCCTGCGCTGGGAGAATGTGATGTGATTTTAATGTGCCTTGTTAATGTTTGGGGGGGGTTAATTAGGGAGATGTTTAGAAAATAGCAAAAACTGTGTTTCCGGTACCAACAGCGATGGCTCTGACATAACTCACACCGTGTGGATTACCTTGGGTGGAGGCGTTAAGGCTGAAGTGGGCATGTGGACTAAATAGAAGGTATGGCAGAGGGCAGCTGTTTGTAAGGCAACCCCAGAGTGCTTTTACCGTTACTGTTGGTTATTCCAACGTGAAGATCAGAGTTCCCGGCGTAGCCTCTGGAAGAAGGACACAGTGACGTTAACGATGGGGGTGAGTACTGCCTGTCCCTGGTACAAAGTCTCTTTCCCAGAGCAGGTGCCACTGCCTATGCTGCCAGGGCCCAAGAATCATAGAACGATGGGATCCCAGATGGGTTTGTGTTGAGTTGGAAGGGACCTTAAGACTCATCCAGTCCCATGGGCAGGGACACCTTCCACTGGAGCAGGGTGCTCCAAGCCCCTGTGTCCAACCTGGCCTTGAGCACTGCCAGGGATGGGGCAGCCACAGCTTCTCTGGGCACCCTGTGCCAGCGCCTCAGCACCCTCACAGGGAAGAGCTTCTGCCTAAGAGCTCATCTCAGTCTCCCCTCTGGCAGGTTAAAGCCATTCCCCTTGGCCTGTCCCTACAGGCCCTTGTCCAAAGCCCCTCTCCAGGTTCCCTGCAGCCCCTTTAGGCACCGGAGCTGCTCTGAGGTCTCGCTTTAGGACCCTTCCCAGCCCCCCCCGCCCAGCTCCACACCGGGCAGGCTCCGTCCGACCCCCCCAGTTACCGGAAGCCGCCGCCGGGCGCCGCGGGCCGCAGCACGAAGCTCCGCGGGTCGCGGTGCCCGCTCCGGAACGGGTCGGGCACGCGCAGGGGCGCGCCCCGCAGCCCCCCCGGCAGGGGGCACCCGCACGCGGGGCAGCGCGGGGGCGCGCGCCGGCAGAAGATGGCGGACCCGCAGTGCACCACCCGCAGGATGGCGGCGGCCTCCGCCATAGCGCCGCTCCGCTCCGCGCGCCGCCGCTCTATGGTACGGCCGAGCGGCGCTCTAGCCCGCCACGCCTCAGTGGTGTGGTGCGCCGCCGAATAGCGTCCGGGCGGGAGGCGGCGCCGCCGCCGCGGGCTCTCGGCTCCGCCCTTCCTTCGCCCTTCCGCCCCGGCGGAGCGGAGCGGAACGGAACGGAACGCGGCGGGCGGCGGGGCAGGATGAGCACGAAGCAGGTGACGTGCAGGTGAGCGCCGCCGCGCGGCCCGCGGAGCCCTCCCCGGCCTTCCCCCCTCTGCGGGCCCGGCAGCGCCGGGGGAGCGCGCTCCGCTCCACAGCGAGGTCCGGGTGCGGGCCGAGCCGCGGTGTCACCGCGCCCGGGGGCCGGAGCGGGTCTGCGGGTCCCCGGCCCCGCGCTGACCCCCGCTCCCCGCAGGTACTACGTGCAGGGGGTGTGCCGCGAGGGCAGCCAGTGCCCGTTCTCGCACGACCTGTCCGCCAGCAAGCCCTCCACCATCTGCAAGTACTACCAGAAGGGGCAGTGCGCCTATGGAGCCCGCTGCAGGTAGGGCCCGGCGCCCCCGGTGGGGGGGAAGCGGTTGTGACAGCAGCGCGCAGGGAGTTTGGAACCCCGGGAGGCAGAGACTGAGGAGGGCGGCCAAGGGGATGGGACGGTGGGTTCAGTACGTGCTTTGCCTCACAGCGCCAGAACCGGCTTCTGGATCCAGCGGTGCGCACAGGTTCCAATGCACGGTTCTGAGGACTTCCCGGTCTGTCTTAGGGCAAAGCGTTTCCCTGTTCTCTCTGTGGAAAGCTGAAACTGCGCCTGAGGTCTGGTTCTCACTCGATAAATGCTTTACAAATACCACACGTTAGTTAACGTTGTCACAGCCTATCCTGTGGGGAAACGTGGGTCGCAGATGAGAGCCTGGTGCTGATGGGGCAGTGCTCTCTCTGCAGCAGCCCAGTCACAGCACTGCCCCAGTGATGTGCGGCCCCGCCGGGGGCTGCTCCTCGTGGGGATGAGCCGGATGCAGCCTGGACAATGGCGACGGTGCCAAGTGGCCGCTGTTGTCGTGCTTGAGCTGCTTTGCTGGAGGTTGGGGCACTCAGGGCACAGGGGTGATTCAGGTGTGTGGGCACAGGCGGGTCCTAAGTGCAGGGCTGTAAGCAGATGTGGAGGGTATTTCTGTGCCTATCAGTGTTCGGGTATGTCCCTGGCTTTGCTGAACCAGTCCCTTCATTGCCCCATGGCTCTGCTCTGCTGCAGGAGGGTATTTCCTGAGCTGCTTGGAGTCCGTTCCTAGCGACGTCTCCTACTGTGCGTGCTCCGGTGTCAGGGCATGAAGTCCCAGTGCTGCTGCTTGCAGGGGGAAACCCAGATCACAAAATGCCGCTGGTCCCGCATGGACTTTCGATGTGAGAAATGCCAGAAACCTGTGTGTGAGAGGGGTGACGAGGTTGAATTGAATGTGCACGTAAATAGTGCTCTTCCAGCTGTGTCGGGTGTCTCTGCAGAGGGAAATAAACCTGTGCTTTCAGAGGCGTCTGCTTCCGAAGAGGCCGAGCAGTTCAGGTGACTTGTCAGAACAGCCCTTTAAAAGCAAAAGCAGCTTTTCAGGTCCATTCTGTTTGTCCTGACACCGGCTTCAGGCTGTGTCACCTGTCTGTCAGGAAGGTACAGTCAGACCAGGTACAGTTCTGTCACACTGCTCTATCTCTGTTAGGCAGGTACAGTCAGACCAGGTTCAGCTCTCTCACACTGCTCTGTCTCTGTTAGGCAGGTACAGTCAGACCAGGTTCAGCTCTCTCACACTGCTCTGTCTCTGTTAGGCAGGTACAGTCAGACCAGGTTCAGCTCTCTCACACTGCTCTGTCTCTGTTAGGCAGGTACAGTCAGACCAGGTACAGTTCTGTCACACTGCTCTATCTCTGTTAGGCAGGTACAGTCAGACCAGGTTCAGCTCTCTCACACTGCTCTGTCTCTGTTAGGCAGGTACAGTCAGACCAGGTTCAGCTCTGTCACACTGCTCTGTCTCTCCCTGGCAGGTACAGTCAGACCAGGTTCAGCTCTCTCACACTGCTCTGTCTCTCCCTGGCAGGTACGATCACACCCGGCTCCCTCCGCCGGGGGCAGCAGCAGCCCCTGCCCCCCCTGCCCTGCAGGCAGCGCCGCAGGGCCCCCGGCACCCCCCTGAGCACAGCGCCCCAGTCACCAGGAGCAAACGGCACGAGGCTGGCAAGAGGGAGAAGAAGACGCTGGTGCTGAGGGACAGAAGTGAGTGGGAGCGGTGCTGGGCTCGTCCTCGCGGTGTGGGGGTGCTGGGTTGTGCTTCTCCTTTTATTGCTTGAGGTTTGCTGTGAGGAGCAGCAGACGGAGCCCAGATGAGGCCTCGTTCCTGGGAGCACTTCTGCCTCTCAGTACCTTTGGTGGCTTTCTGCAGCTGACTGGCTCTTGACCTGGTGTTCCTGAAGGGTCGCTTTTGTCTGGGGGCTGTGGCTGCCCCATCCCTGGCAGTGTTCAAGGCCAGGTTGGACACAGGGGCTTGGAGCAAGCTGCTCTAGTGGAAGGGGTCCCTGCCCGTGGCAGGGGTTGGAGCTGGAGGAGCTTTAAGGTTCCTTCAACCCAAACCAACCTGAGGTTTTGTTCCCAACAAAACACGTTTTGCTCTCAGCGTGAGGGCATTTGAAATGCTGAGAAGCAGGGCCGTGGTGCCTGGCTTGTGCTCAGTAGAGGTTGTGACAGCCCTCAGGAGCACAAGCACGGAGGCACCCATCATGCTTCCATCACCCGTCATGGTGGCAGGGAGCCCCAGCTGCCTGCACGCTGCTTCTGCCTCTTCTCGCTGATGGAATCTCGTAATCAACCTTTTCTGGAGGTAGTTTGTGAAAACTCTGTGGTTTGGGAGTCCGAGGTGCTCAGATGAGGGTTCCTTGAGAAGAAAAGGGCTTTTCTCTTCAAAGGAAAGGTTAGCATTGGAAAGAAAGTACATGGAGCCTCTTGTGCAGTGTCTTGTGCGGCTCATACATTTCTCTTCCCTAAGATCTGTGTGGCTTGACTGAAGAGAAGCACAAACCCAGTGCCATGGGCGATGTGCTGTGCTGCAGTGACCAAAACGATAACGTGGAAGTGAAGCCCCATTCCTACCTGGAAGCTATTTGCAGCGGGCTGGAGGACCCGCTGGCTGGAGGCTCCTGCGCTGATGCAGAGCAGCTGTGTCCCTACGCTGCAGCGGGTGCCTGCCACTTCGGAGAGCGCTGCCTCTACATCCACGGGGATGTGTGTGAGATATGCGGGCTGCAAGTCCTCCACCCCTTCAACCAGGAGCAGAGGAAGGCTCACGAGATGGTAAGAGTGACGTGAAATCCGTGTGGGATTTGCTTTGCTCTTGGTTGGTTTGCTCTAAGACCCAAAGGTGCTTTTTGTAGGAGCCTGTTGGTCCAAAGAGCTCTTGTTTTGTTGTTCATCTCGCTATAAAGTGATTCTAAAGGTGCTCTGTTCAAGCATCTGGGGCTTAATTGGTGGTGCTGGTGCAGACAGCCTCTTACAGCAACTTCTTCTCTCATTTCATCCTTATCAGACACTTGCCTGCATCTTACACGCAAAAGCTCTCTCAGGACAGTGTCTTTTGCAGCTTACATGACATCTCCACAGTGTTATGGACGATGGGGGGGAGGCGTTGTGGGCTGCTGCTGTGTTCTGCGGTCACCTCCTGAGTCAGCTCCTCGGTGTCGTCTCCTCGCTGGGGCTGGTGTCAGGGCAGGGTCAAGCAGAGGCAGACTGAACTGAGTGCAGGGGCTTGGAGCTGGGCAGGAGGGGCCACATGAGGAATGGGGCAGGTAAAGACGGGCTGAAGGAGCTGCTCTTTTCCCTGCCTGGCTTCCAGACTGAGGTCAGGAACAGCTCTCGAGGCTGAGGAGGAGCAAGGCCGGCAGCGTCCGTGGTTACTGAATCATGAGTCCCTCCTGAGTCTGGAGTAGGACCTGAGGGGTTAAAGCTCTCTGGTGCTGGGTGGTTGGATGTCCCTGCACAACACGGTGCTGTGGAGAGCTCGCTTCTCCCCAGCGCTTGCTGGGACCTGGCAGTGCCCTGTCACCGTGGCACAGCTCTGGCAGCGATGGGGTGTGTGGGGCTGAGAAGGTGGAGCAGCCACAATGCTGATACCAACGTAGCATTAGTCTGTGTCCTTGTTTGGTCGTCTCGCAGTGTGAAGTCCTTCAGATTCATTGACTTTGTCAGGTTCTGGGTCTTTTGTAGAGTAAGAGTTAAACCTACGCAGGTGTAAGCGCCAGCTCACCTTGTAGTGCTGTGCGAAGGGACTGGGAGTGTCTGCCCTACTGGGTACCATAATGAGAGGGGCTGTAGGAAAGCCTATAATAACAGACTAGCTCCTAAGCTGGTGTAGAGTCTGGTGAATGAGTGTGGCCTTAAGGAGTAATCCCTTGAATGTGGCGCCTGTGCTGGACCCTGAATGCGAAGGGTTTAGGGGATGCGAAGTGACTCCCGGTGCAGTACCTGTGCCATGACGGAGATACAGAAAGGGGTAAATGATGAGCACTCGGGCCCATTCCTTTTGATGCTGCTGAAGCTGCAGATGAAGGGCTGAGATGTGGGATTGAACGTTGTGTTCTTCCAACTAAAATCTGCTGATGAAGGGTAGGAATGACGCTGTTAGCGAGCGTGCCTTGTTCTGCCTGCAGCAGATCCCTTCCATAGACACTGTTGAGGAACAGGCAGTGTGTGGACTGCAGTAACCAGTGATGTCTCTTCCGTGACAGATGTGCATGGCGACATTTGAGCATGACATGGAGAAGGCCTTTGCCTTTCAGGCAAGTCAGGACAAAGTGTGCAGTATCTGCATGGAAGTGGTGTATGAGAAGCCATCGGCCTCCGAGAGGAGGTTTGGGATCCTTTCCAACTGCAACCACACGTACTGCTTGTCCTGCATCCGGCAGTGGAGGTGTGCCAAGCAGTTCGAGAATCCCATCATAAAGTAAGTGGATGTTAACCAGAGCCTCCTCTGTGGCTGGGTCAGTGAGATGGGCTCTCTGGTGTGCTTTGGCTCGTACAGGAGTACAACCGGTGACAAGGGAGCGCGTTGCTGTAAACGTTAACGTAGCCATTAATAAGTTCTGAGCTCAGAAAATCCTGGTCCAAGTGCTGGCAAATTCCAGGACCTGGGAGTGGGGCTGGAAGAACAGTGTTCCAGACCGGCAGGACACATGGGGTGAGCCTTGGTGAGAGTTTCCTTTCTCGCTGGGGTCCTGTATGGAAGAGCTTGCCCTTGGTGACAGCCGTGCCTTGTGCTGATGGTGGCCAAGGCGCAGACACGTGGACTGTGAGCAGCTGAGTCCTGGTGAAGCTGCGCCCTTCGCAGTAACCCATGTGCAGGAGCAGTGCCTCCTTTTTGCTGTGTGCATGTGCATGTGCTGGTGCCCTGAGGAGATACCTGGGACGTTTGTCTAAGCCTAGAAACAAGCAGAAGGAGGCCCAAGCTCTGGCTGCACCCAATCAGGTTGTTTCAGTTGGCACTCGGGACAGTGGTGCACACGTGAGGAGGTGCCTGCACCAGCTCTGCCCCTCGGGAGGTGGCTGTTCTGGCACATTTACTGAGGAGCATCCCTTGGGAAATAACCGAGCGCTGGTGCTTTGCCTTCAGGTCCTGCCCCGAGTGCCGTGTCATCTCCGAGTTCGTCATTCCCAGCACGTACTGGGTAGAAGACCAGGAGAAGAAAAACGAACTGATTGAGGCATTTAAGCAGGGAGTGGGGTAAGTGCAGGAGCAGCCACGCGCTGTTTACGCTGTCCTTAAGTCAGCTGAGTGCTTTTAACTTCCTGTAACCCCAAACCTGCCCACAGCGAGCTCTTCGTCTCTGTTAACGCTTTGATTTCTCTCTGTGCCTGCCACAGATGCGTTTGTCATGTAATTATAGCTCAGAAATCGTTCGAACTCGTGGTGCTCTGAAGCACTGAAGTGATTTCAGTTCACTTGCCAAAATCAGCTTCGTGCTTTTTCAGTCGGTCCCTTAGAACTGCCTGGAGGGAAACATCTTTGGTACAGTCGATGGACAGATCTCCTGGCAATCGGTTTAACTTAAGGTTAATATTACATGGAATGAAAAGATGGTAATGAGGCATTAATAAAGCTGAGCCTAATCTAAGAGCGGGGTCAGGCCAGCACAAATCCAGTCGTATGCCAGCAAGGGGGGAAAAAGCCAACCCTAGAAACCTGGAAGTCACAGACAAACCCCTTCTGCTCCTAACGCGCTGCCTGCCTGGGGTTTGGCTTTTGCTACTGTTGGGTGTGCTGCTCCATTCAGTTGCTCTTGGCCTGCCCCAGTACATCCTGGGGCTGTCCAGGACGTGTCTGCCTGCGTTCATCACTGCAGATCACATTTACAGGGTCAGCTGCATTTGCTTTGTAGTGACACAGCAGCTGGTGACAACACTGGTGGGCACGTAGAGGAAGTGGGTGCTGCAGCCCCTCCAGAGGAGGTGGTGAGGAGCCGGGGCGATGAAAACACAGTGGTAGAAAGCACAGGGGGGGAATGGTGCTAGAAAATGCTGGTGGGTTTGATGGGTGCGGTGACAACACGGGTGCAGGACCGGTGACATTCCTGGACCATCCTTCACCTCCCATGGCTTAAGATGGTTTAATTCCTCTGACGCTGCTCATTTACCTGTTGGTTTGCTTTTGAGAGTCCTTCCCCTCTATTTGACTGCTGTCAGCTGGGGAAGGAGCAACCAAACCTCTCGGTGTGTTCTTGCTTTGCACCACTGAGGATGAGAGAAACAGCCCTGAGGAATGAACGGTCACTGCCTCCTTGTACCTGCAGACAGTAACGCTCCCTTCCACTTACACCAGGAAAAAGCCCTGCAAGTACTTTGAACAAGGGAAGGGAACGTGCCCCTTTGGAGGGAAGTGTCTGTACCTTCACGCTTACCCGGATGGGACGCGAGCCGAGCCTGAAAAGCCCAGGAAGCAGCTCAGCTCCGAGGGCACTGTGCGGGTAAGAGGCGGCTCCCCAGGGGCGGTTAAGCCCATGGGTTGTGTGACGTGTACTGCAGAAGCGTGTGTCGGATGCCACAGGGCTGAGGGGAAGCGAGGAGAGCCCCCCTGGGTTGTCCCTGTGGCAAAGGCCTGCTAGGGGAAGAAGGCACCTCTGATTCGGCATTTATCACTGCAGACCTTGCTGCAAAGGGCTCCTGCCTTTTAAAGCTGTCACCTGCAGTGTTAAAGGTCTTGCTTGCCTTGGGTGAAAGCCACCTGAGGAGCTCACGGTGCAGGGTGACAGCAGCGCCATGCTCCAGCAGGTTGATGCAGCTGGTTTGCCTCGCTCTGCGCCGGCTGTTACACTACAGGCGTTGTCACTCTGAATTTCACTGCCAGCAGTGCAGGAGTGGTAGTGCAGACTCAGCTCTTGAGGGTCAACTTTGGGCTTGTTTTAATGAAGAAATAAGACTGATAAGGGAAGGTAGAATCATGGAATCATAGAACAGTTACGGTTGGAAAGGGCCTTAAGCTCATCCAGTTCCAACCCCCCTGCCATGGGCAGGGACACCTCCCACTAAACCATGCCATCCAAGGCTATGTCCAACCTGGCCTTGAACACCGCCAGGAATGGAGCATTCACAACTTCCCTGGGCAACCCATTCCAGTGCCTCACCACCCTTACAGTAAAGAACTTCTTCCTCATATCCAATCTAAACCTCCCCTGTTTAAGTTTAAACCCATTACCCCTTGTCCTATCACTACAGTCCCTAATGAAGAGTCCCTCCCCAGCATCCCTATAGGCCCCCTTCAGGTACTGGAAGGCTGCTATGAGGTCTCCACGCAGCCTTCTCTTCTCCAGGCTGAACAGCCCCAACTTTCTCAGCCTGTCTTCTTGTGGGAGCTGCTCCAGTCCCCTGATCATCCTCGTGGCCTCCTCTGGAGTTGTTCCAACAGTTCCATGTCCTTTTTATGTTGAGGACACCAGAACTGCACACAATACTCCAAGTGAGGTCTCACAAGAGCAGAGTAAAGGGGCAGGATCACCTCCCTCGACCTGCTGGTCACGCTCCTTTTGATGCAGCCCAGGATACAGTTGGCTTTCTGGGCTGCGGGCACACACTGCAGCCAGCTCATGTTCATTTTCTCATCCACCAACACCCCCAAGTCCTTCCCTGCAGGGCTGCTCTGAATCTCTTCCCTGCCCAACCTGTAGCTGTGCCTGGGATTGCTCCGACCCAGGTGTAGGACCTTGCACCATATTGGAGATATTTGGGTGGAACTGTGACAAGAGCTTCTTCTGTTGCAGTTCTTCAATTCTGTTCGCCTGTGGGACTTCATTGAAGACAGAGAGAGCAGGAGCGTGCCCGGCACGGACAGCGATGTCACTGAACTGGGAGAACTGTTCATGCACCTCTCGGGGGCCGACGAGGACTCTGCCACTTCTCAATAAAGAGGACCAGAGGTGCTCCTGCCCATAGCGATCCAGCTATTTCCTTAGTGATGCTTTGGCTTTCTCCAGCACAGTGCCCTGTGGTGGATTCGTGCAGTCCTGGTGAGGTTTTCAGATCGGTTTTCTGTGGCAACAACAATACCAAAATATACTTTAAAAAGATGAATTCATTGCATGGAAAACAGAATCCCTTAATCCCAAGAGGGTTTTCTCCCTCTTTGGCCTAAGAGACGCTGTCCTGGGAGCCGAGTGGCAGTGTAAATACAGCTCCTCCCTTACCTTTTAAAGCTTAAGCTGTTAAAAACTGTTGCTCAAATCAATCTGGGGAGGGTTTAGCTTGTGTTGGTTTTAGTTTTCACACTAAATCAACTGTGTATGTACAAAACCCCACTATGTATAATGGTCAGCAAAGCTTTTTCTTCCTTAGAAAGGAGATTTAAGAACTAATACATTATACCTCAAAGTAGTACCTAGAGTTCAGAGTAAACTCGGAGCAGTGCCAGAGTCACAACAGACACCTCAATTGAGCCTGCAGCACCAGCTGGATTCTGGAAGCTGAGAGGATGGAGTTAGGTGCAGTAACACTTGCAACAGCAATCGTGACACTAGTTTAACTACTTCAGTAATAGTGACAGTAGTTTAACTGCTTCCAATGTCTTTAACTGGGACCCCTTGATTCCGTTCAGTGAAGTAGCAGCCTTTTCAGTGACCTTATAGTTTGCAAGTGTACAATGTAAGCTATTTCAGTCTTGAGCAAATAGTTTGAACTCCTGCCTCTAACTGTGTGGCTGACACATAGTTGGGATTCCACATCCCCACCCGCCTCTAGCACAGGACAGGGATGCTGTGCTGAAGCTCCAGGACAGAACAGCCCCACTTCCACACAGCTCCTGTAGCCCACAGCCACTGTCAGTAAAGCCTCAGCAGAAGTTCAGTCCTTGTCCTCATAAGGGATGTGCCGAGGCTGGGTAAGGGCAGTGGTGTGAGGGATTAAGGCACATCTGAGTTAATGGAGCTGCTGCTGAATCCCATTTTTGTTCAGAATTGTGTTGCAGAGGCTTTGAGCAAAAGCCATTTGATGGTGAAATCTAACAGAAGAAGTGAATGCCATGAAGCCATTTGTATTAACTTGGCAGTTCAGCCAAGCATTCAGTCTGAAATGGCTCCTGAGCAATACTGCAGGAAACCAGAGGAGTGCGAGCTGCGACCTCTTAAGCACATGTAGCAGATGGTCTTAAAGTCAGTAGAGGGCCAGTGTGGACAAAACCTCCTACCCTTGACGGGCTGCTGTTGGCTTCAAGACTCAAGCATTTCTGAAAGGTCAGTTGCTGAGACAACAGAAGTTATCTGTACTGTGAGGCACAGCGTGTTCAGAGACACTTGTGCAAAAGCCTCGCATCAGCACGGCCAATGAGCGCTGCTCAGATGGCTGAAAATGGGGATCTCTGTCCCTGTCACAAAGCAAATAGCAGACCTTTCAGCTGGAGTTCAGACATTTTAAATGGCATCAAGTTAGTGACTGCAGTATTACCCAGTTTCCACCATGGGTTGGCATTTCTGGGTCAGAACTGAAGCTGAGGAGCCTCCTGGGTGGAAATCACTGCATCTCCCTGAGAGTTCCAACAGAAGAGGGAGACCTCTTCCCATCTCTGCTGCCAACAGCTCCCTCCCCTCGAACACACACATGTTGCTCTGGTTCTGACCAGGAAATGGAACTTTTCCACTGTTATTTCCCCCCTAAGGTTAATTTTTCACAGTGCTTACTGCAGAGTCAGGCCTTAGCCTGGCACAGTCTGGAACTGCGTACTGGGCAGTGGCACACGAAGGTACAGAGAGGCACAAGTGTTGTTCTTCATCACAAAGCTGAGGAAAAGTGTTGTTCTTCATCACAAAGCTGAGGATAAAATGCACTCCAAAGAAGTGAATGGAGGGGATGTGCTTTATCTTAAACAAGACATGTCTGGTCTCCCTTGCTCCATGAAGACATGAACCAGGTCGCAGTAGCCTGAGACTAAAGAAGACAACTTGTTTTCCAAAGCTACACAGGGACAACATAAAAATAAGTTTAAATTTAACATAACCTGTTTTAAAAATTAGGGATTAATCATTTCTTTTAGACCTAAAGTAGCAGCAGCTTTATATGATTTATTCTTGTTCTTCAACTATTCTATACTATAATGAAGGTAATATGAGAGATAAATAACATTCAGAGAGGTGTGCACAGAGAAAGCCACAGATTCCCAAGCTTCCACGTCAGGAACGGATGCTTGGCTTCCATTCTTTCCTTAGGAAACATATTTAAACTGAATGCTATTTAAGAAAGTTTCTTAGATTAACCCACCTATTTTTTGTCACCTGTGGAGTTCAGCCAAGACCAAATACTCACTTGGACCTAAGCAAACAACAGGGCCACAGAAGATAAAACACAGCGAAACCGGTGCTGTGCACCAGCTTCATCTTCCAGCAGTGTAGTACCTGAACCAGTTGATGCTGCTGAGAGGCTGTTGCTATAAAAACCAGCCTGCAGTGGAAGCGACTGCAAACCTGGAGGTGGTCATATCAAATGTGATTTTACTTAAACCGCTTTTAAAACAATCATTCTGAATGTCATTTTCTGAGTTGTTCCAATCTAGTTGTACTTGTCAGAGCGATGGATTATTGCATTAAATGATGACATTGAATCTTCAACCTAAAATTTAATTTATTTTATTAAAATAAGATAATCAGAGGAACCTTGGCTTACAATAAATGCATTTTCTCAGGAGCAATAAAAACAAAATTAAAACCCAAATCAGCAAGAAAAACTGTATATGCTCAGTTTCCTCTTGATAGTGCATCTCTTGGACGACAGCTTCAGATGGGATGAAGACTATGCTCATTTTGCAGAAGTATAAGGAGAGTGTTAATGAGCCTGTTCTCAGCCACAAAAGCCTGGCTTTCTGCACTTCCCACCTCACTGGGCTGCAGGAAACAAGTCCATAGTACCAAAGTAAGCTGCTTAAGTTACTGAGGATGACCATAGCAAGACTGGCTAGCTTCCTTCTCTGAGCAGAACAATTCAGAATATATTCCATTCTTTTGCAAGAGTTTCTCTTCTATGTGCAAAACTATTGCAAAACTATTTAGTGTTGAATTAGCATTTTAACTTATTTCATTGGCTTGATGAAAGCTCTTAGGCAGGAGCTGATTTCCAGAAAGTCTTTTTCCTCTTCCCTCAGTTTTGTTTGCAGATACCCACGTCAGGAGGACTCCCCCAGCCTGCAGTGGCACATCAAAGAGCACCAGAACACAGCATCTCTCTGAGGCGAGCCATCCTCGCTGTAAAGAATACCAAGTTACGAACAGATTCAAATCAATCCAGAAACACTGCCAAAGAAACAGCCATCACTTCTGGGTATGGGAAAAATAAGGCTCAAGTGCATCTATTAAAAAAATAGTAATAGATCTCTTGATTTATAGTCTGTGAACTATCCCAGTAAAAGAAACTGTAGAAAAAGGCAAGGTGGAGCTGTGTCCCTGCAGGGTAAGAACTGCAGAAATCCTTAGCAGCTTGTTCTTAAAACTGGGAGGCAGATGATCCTGCTGGCACTGATTCTGTACGCTGAGGCATTAAAAGCACAACTTCTGTTACTTCTGTTCCTTTCCCAGCACTGGAGAGGACGAGGGAAGGGGAGCATGATCCTAAAACACGGGCAGTCTCGTGGATGTTAATGTGCACGAGTTTATGTCCTCTGTGTGGGCAGCACGGTGCAGAGATGGTTCGGAAGCGCTCCGGTTGATTTTGGGTAAAGAATGTTGCAACAATTCAATGGACGACAGTATCTGAAGAAAGTACATAACATTAAAACAAGGCTTGTTAGAGAAGCAGCTCTTTATACTTAAGTCTTAATCAGAGAATCGCAGAGTGGTTTGGGTTGGAAGGGGCCTTAAAGCTCATTCAGTTCCAACCCCTGCCATGGGCAGGGACACCTTCCACTAGAGCAGGATGCTCCAAGCCCCTGTGTCCAACCTGGCCTTGAACACTGCCAGGGATGGGGCAGCCACAGCTTCTCTGGGCACCCTGTGCCAGCGCCTCAGCACCCTCACAGGGAAGAGCTTCTGCCTGAGAGCTCATCTCAGTCTCCCCTCTGGCAGGTTAAAGCCATTCCCCTTTCTTACAGCTTTTAGTGTATCTTCTAAGAGCAACAGCATACTGTGTGGAGGCTCTGGAAACAACACTCTAGGAATACTCCAGTGTGAATAACCAAACTCTGCCACACAGTTTCATTGCCACGTGGGGTCTCACTGAGTTTCAGAGGGTGGGAGGATATTACGTTAGTCCACAGACATTATGATCAATTGCCTTGTATCTGTGCAGTCCTCCAGGAGTGACAGGGACGGAATTGCATCCTCTGCCTAACAGTCTGTTTACAAAATAACATTTAGAGAGAACTCTTTAAACAACAAAAGCTGTACTTGACTGTAACAGCAAGTTATTTCTCCAAAATCTGCTGATATTTAATTCCAGCTACTTAAAGGTACCTTCACCATCTTCATAGCGACATGAAAAGGTAAAGTATGCTTGGTAAAAACACCTAAAATTGCTACATGAATTTACATCCCTCAGTGGATTTTGGCTGCTTGTTCCCAGTTGTGGGGAAGGAAAGGAAATGGTCTCGTTTCCCTCAAACCTACACTAAAATAAGATGTAAATACAGAGATTATGTTAGGGCTGGGGTTTTTTTTGCTTATCTCTAACATGGGTCAGCTGTGGAAAGCAAACTGCTCCGGTGTAAGTCTAAGACTGCTTCAGTCTGCATGCGTAGTATTGTTTTAGTGACCCTTACAGGAACTATGTACAGTCAGAATTACAAACTGCCTAAGGGAGTTGGGCTGTGAGAAATACACACATGAATAAAGACAAAAATAGGAAGCAGGTACACTTCATATAAACCAAAACCTCTACGTGCGTAGAATGCTTTGTGTGCTAATGGCTGTTCATAAAATACTCTGAAACTCAGATGCAGGAAATCACTTACTTGGGGAAACAGAGGTCGTTCTTCCCTCACTTTCTTCAAACAATCTGCTACGAGCCTCTTCATTGCTTTGGGGCAGTTCTTGTACAATTTACTGAGGTCTGGAGAAGCATACCCTCGGCCAACCATGAAAATAATCTGAAAGAGAAGCAGCACAAAGCTATAGGAGTTGTTTCACTGGATAGTGTTAGTGTCCCAAAGCATTAAACACAAGTCACAAAGGCACACACACCAGCAGAGCCTTGTCAACTTATCCCAGTTAGTTAACTGAAACAATTGGTGTGGGTTTGTGTAATGGAGGACATGATTAAATCAGAGCAACACTGCTCTGTAATGCTCGATAAGGGAAAGAGCTATTGCATTCAGAACAGAACAGGGGATGCTGCATGACATGGATGTAACATAGCAATGTCCTTCAGCCGAAGGCTACAGTGACAAGACCCTCAGTCTGAGTAGTCAGGAGCAGTTGGCCAATTTGGCATAACAGCACAATCCCTCAGCAGAGCTGTATGTTCAGGTATCTCTATACAATATGTTGCAAAAGGAGGTGTACAGCTAGCAAGTGAAAAGAGATCACTGTAACTAATACAGCAAAAAAAGGGGGATGTTTGATTTCAACACAAACAGTAAAAGAACTTATTAGTGTTGAAAAATACATTTTCTCTTCCAATTCAAGTTAATATGGTCATTGTTTAGGATTTTCATCAGACTTCAGTAACCTTAAGAGTTGACTGTACACTATTGATAAGACTATCACCTGGTAGAATGGTGGTAGGTTTGGTTGTTGAGAGGACTTTGACTGTTGAGGGTTTCACTGGGGAGAGGTAACAGAACTAACTGTGTTATCAGGTCTTTTTCAATTGCTGTGGTCTCAGGAAAAAGGAAAAGGCCAATACAATGTTGCTGAAACAAGGTCTCAGCATTGCTCTCCAGGAAGCATGGTATTCCTCCACAGAAAACTTACCTGAGGATCAGGAGTCCCATCTTTTGCAACAGTCATGATTACTTAAGCTTGCACATAGTTTTAATATGATGAATTAAAACACATTCCGATATCCCAATCTTAAAACTAAGAAAAAATTCCCTAACAGAACCGACCTCTTCGCAAACCACAACTGAGGATAAGCAAAACAGATCAAAAAGATCCAGTTGCCTGAATTTCATGCCCTGCAGAACGAGTAAGCTCTACGCTTGCTAAGCCAGACAAAGCATTTGAGTAAAGAGGACAGCTGAGGCCTCTGTCCTCCATGTGCTTCTTTGTAATTCTTGGTTAGTTGATGGGTAAGAACAGAACTTAGCAAAGACTAAATCATTCAATACTAACAGGGAGGACAATTGTCCGTATTGATTCTTCACTTACTAAAAAGCACAGAATCCAAACTTGATAAAGTAACATCAAAAGGGAAACTTCACGTCTTTATTGACGTAGCAAAAGCTTTAACTGTGAATAAATTCAACAGGACACTTAAAATGTTAATAAAAAGGAAATCTTTTTTCCTGTCAGCAGCTGTCACTGTCAATACTTAAACATTGTCCCACTGCTGAAACAAATCACATTGTCAACACCACTTCCGTTCTTGTGTTGTATTTGTCTTTATCTCACATTTCTTGAGGACAACAAAATGTACCCTTCCAGAAATAAAACACAGCATCCAAAGAGGCTTTCTCACCTGGTCTCGGTTGTTTATGTGGGAGTATGGCAACTCTCCTGTCATTAGTTCATATAATACTATTCCATAGGAGTAGACATCTGACTGAAAACTGAATGGGTTACTGTCCTGCATCCGTATCACTTCCGGTGCCTGCAGAAGGAGGAAATCAGAAATCAGTATTAAGAGAACTTAGAAATGGAAAGGATAAACGAAGGGGGAAATATTTGGAAAGCAGAGAGTGAGCTCAACCAAAAATGAGTGAACGAACAGGGGACACCTCAGAACCTCTGATGTTTACCTAAGGCTCTGGAGAAGTTCAGGCAGTGCTACTCTATATCTTCTTTAAAAAGCATCAGTGCACTTGAGAGTAAACAAAGCAATGCTTTAATTCAGTGAGCATTTACCATTAGAAAAACTATTATTATTCCAATTTGCAGTATTACTGACTTTTGCTACATCTTACATACGAGGGACTCCGAATCTCTCACCATCAGTTCTTACACAGCTATCAGTGTTAAAGAGGAAAAATACAAAATTCTAATACAGATTCATTCCCTTGTAAAATTGATCCTGAAACATTTACATGAAATATGAATGTAAAATATAAAATAGCACATATTGAAGATCAGGAAAAAATGCATCTTCGCAAAACAAAGCAAAATCATAAAGCTAAAAACTTCAAATAAACAACGGTGAATGACTGAATAAAACAAGAGATAAACCATCAGAACACCTTTCCTATGGACTTTTTTCCCTGTGAAGTCCTTCAGCATTGCTGAGCGAAGTACTGGTTAAAATTCAACAGTTCCAAAACTCAGCCCAGTAAGAGATTATACTGAGGAAACAGAGTCAACCTCTCCTGCTACTTAATGATGACTTAGCAAAGACGAATGGCCTATAAATGATTAAAATAAAACCCCAAACCTGTAAAGAGCAACACTGCGGGGTTTTTTTCCGGATCTGTTTCAAGTATATAGGCATACCTATAGGGAAGTTAGTTTTAAATCCTAAAATGATCTTAAGGTCCTTTCCAACCCTAACTATTCTATGATTCTTGCATAATTTTAATGATGCTTTTTAACCTGGTGGCAGGCAGTGCTCCACGAGGTTCAACGTACTTTAAGGTTTCCTCCAACCCTAACCACGCTATGATTCTATGATAAGGGCAATTGCTGGGAACGTCCTCTCAGACAAGGACTTCACAGTACCACTTCCAAAAGAAACTCCATAGACTTTGCACTAGAACTTGAGAATTCTGTACCTAAATGGACATTTACCTGCTGCGGTTCTGAGCTGCCCCAAAACCTACTCAACTGTCTGGTGCAGGGTGAGGGACAGTCCTGGGCCTAACAGCAGCAGCTTGATATATATGAAGTGTCATCACCAAAGATGACTGTGCTCATTCCCATACTTGAAGTAGCACTTCCCCAGTTCCCTGCCAAAGCTGACAAATGCACTATCAGCAAGTGTGTTGCCAAGTCCCAAGCAGGGAGGAGGGGAAGAAGAGGCCACAATGAAGAAGGCAGAGACAGGATCCCACAAAGCCACCGTTACACAGATGAAAGCCTGCTCACCTGTGAGACAAGCCCAACTGGGGAAAAGCAGGATTATGGCAGCAAAAAGGCTCCCCTGTCCCTCCGAACAGCTCCTTGCAGTTCTACTGACAGCCCTGTCTCTGCCCTGAGCACTTATAATGAAGGAGAGCCCTTAGGTGAATGACATCTACTTTGGACAATTAAACACCCCAACACTTCAATCTTAACTTGTCTGACAACTGGAATAAAAGCCTGCACAGCACTACCAGCATGTTGATTCATTTAAATTTAAAGGTTTAAAATAGTGTTCAGTTGCCAAAACATACCTCACCAGAAGGAAAGCAACTATTTAACATGAGTGAAATGCTTTGCTCACCATCCACAAGATTGACCCAGTGGGCTGCTCCACCTGTTGAGATCCACTCCACCTGGATTTTACAGTTGCCAGACCAAAGTCTCCTATTTTCACTGTGAGGCCTTCATGAAGAAATATATCTAAACACTTGTTAAAGAAATTCTGTAGGAGACCTGAGCAAGCACCTCTGAATTTTCTGACACGATTATGAAGTACCACTCAGGTTATTACAAATGCAAGCCAACTGCCCACAAAACCTGCTGGTTATTTATTTAAACCTGCTACAAGTTGTATTTTAAACAGAAAAAAAAGCAATTTTATGGCATCCATATTACAGAGTTAACTTTTAAGACTAAACAAGACCAGATGGTTCAGCATTGTTTGTACTTTTATCTTTATGGTGAGCCAGGATAGAAACCTACTGTGTTAGTTAACCCCAGTGACTGCAGGTACTTAAATAACTGGTGTCAAGAGACACACAGGGGAACAACATAGAAGTCATCACAGCTCAAAAAAGAAACTAAATAAAACCAAGTTGAATCAAATACAAAATCTCTTTCCACAAAGCTCTCTGGCTGGTCTCCTGAGATTTAGCCATGATTTAACTATTTCAACTGGAAATACCCACATCTGTACTACCTGCAATCTATCCACTGAATAGATTGCCTGTTAAAGCTGACAGGTAGCACTTTCTTTGTTGGGGTTATTCCAAGGAGATTCCATTTTACAACTTCATTTAAGAATGTTTTAAGTTCAAAAGGAGGATTCCGAATATAAACATGACTGACTCCTTGTTCCCACTCCTATGTCAGGAAAAGAGTTCATATACTACACAAAAACGGTCGTCATTATCAGGAATCACAAACTCCTGACCTCCCATATCCCAAAATGATTATTTTTCTAAATGAAGTGAAAATGGAGATCTCCTTACATTATGGAATCACTTGGCATGTTCTTTTATGCTAACATTTGCAAAACATGCTGTTTGCATTTTATGAAAGGAATTTGCATTTTCTGCTGTTAGCTCAAGGGATGTTCTTGGCAATTTCCAAACCTGGCATTTTGAAAGGCCAAAGACATCAGTTTACAACATTTTTACTCCATATGCATTACTGAGAGTATATATTTGCAAGAAATACAGTGGTAACAGTTTGTCTTCAGTTTAAAGTAAGGAGTTCAGGCTTCATTTCTGTCAGACATGTGAAGGTGTTTTAAATGTATTAAAAATACCAGGGGAACAGAGGCAAACCCCACATCTGCACACACAAACGTCTCCCACCAAGAAAAGGGTGCAGCTTCTCTCCAGTACAGCATTTGGGTAACAGAGAATTGCATAAGCACCATTCAAGTAAAATAAGACACTTCTGGAGCACAACTGGCACATCTTTCCCCACCTCTGTCACAACAGTTTGGTAAATAAGCACATATGTTCTATGAAAGCCCTTGCTAAAAATTAACTTCTTACTCATCAATAGGAATTCAGAGAATCCCAGACTGGTTTGGGTCGGAAGGGACCTTAAAGCTCGCACAGTTCCAACCCCTGCCATGGGCAGGGACACCTTCCAGTGGAGCAGCTTGCTCCAAGCCCCTGTGTCCAACCTGGCCTTGAACACTGCCAGGGATGGGGCAGCCACAGCTTCTCTGGGCACCCTGTGCCAGCGCCTCAGCACCCTCACAGGGAAGAACTTTTGCCTAAGAGCTCATCTCAATCTTGCCTCTGGCAGGTTAAAGCCATTGAATTACTCGTTAGTAGTTACATCTGAAACAACTACCTCAACCCCCCCAAAAGCCCCATACTAACAACAAATCACCCACATTAAAGGAATTACAATTAAGGCAGAAAAGGATACTATTGGACTTCATGTCTCTGTGGATGATATTCTTTGCATGTAAATAGCTGTGAAGGAAAAACCAGAAGTACCATTATGAAGGCTGTTCCCACAAACCTTGCTTTTCAGTTTGACAGACATTATGACAATTTACTACACAGTCAACCATGTCACAGACTCTTGGTTTAGTTAAAGGATGTGTCTACTTTGGGAAAAAGAGCAAGTTAGCAAGTACTAGCTGATGACTACTGCTTTATGCATTCCGGAAAGCAGGAACAATGTAGTAAATAAACCTCAGAAAACAAGAAGAGTGGCATCACTGTTACATAGCTGTGTAATGCCCTAGAACTGGGTACTTCCCTCATGCGCATGAAATTTGGATGCTATCTCAGGTTTACTTTTTACAAACTCAATCTGCAGTCACAATACATTTCCCTAGTCTTCTAGGTATCTGACTGGAAACCTGGGTCCTGAGCTGCAAAATGGATGAGCACTGACAGCGTCAGCCACTGTCAGCATCTTCTCTGCTTTGATCACTGCAACATGTTCTGAAAGAGTATGGGGAAGGCTTCCAAAATGTATCTGTGTGTTTGTGTCTGTAGCTGTAGAACAGGAACAGGCATCCCCTCACCTCACAGAAGTACCGTGAGTATAAACTAGTATTTGCCAAACACTGTGATGTTACAGGAAGTAACACAAGGAGGGGAAAAAAAAGGTTAATTCTATGTTTAGAATAGGATCTCATCTAGTTGCATGACAGCAAGACCTCAAGCTATGAAAGCAGACAAAACACAGAAAAGCTAACTGTTAAGTGACTAGTGGTCTAACATTAACTAAGGCAAATCCAAGGGGGGGGGGAAATACTAAATCAAAGTAAGAATGCATATAACAGTGCTGAAATTAAGGATGCTCGAACTCTCTACTGGGTGTACCACTCTGACCCATTACCATCTTAGCAGAGTAACTGCACGTATTAGGGTTTGGGAATAAGAAGGGAAACACCATTCCAAGAACAAAAACAGCCAGCATTGCTGTTGATCCTACTCACTCCATTCCCTGTGCTGTCTGCCGAGCAATATCAATGAGCTGGAACATTTGGAACTTGGTCTCTTGAACATGCAGGTGTTTATACAGGCTGCTTCCTTCACACCACTGTGTTACAATGGCCAGATTATCTTTAGTCATGTAGCCCATGAACAGCAAAATATTAACATGTCGAGTCTTCCTAAAAGAAAGTAGCAAAGACAAATTAGTACCTTTAGGAAAAAAGGTTTCAAATGCTTGCAAAAATTCCTGGCTCAAGAACACGTTTCAGTTTTGAGTCCAAACATGAGTTTCCAGCAATATTTTTGCCAGGTGAATGTGTGTGTAAAGTTTGGTTTTAAGATATATAGAAATATGCTGATTTTCTGCTTTTTAGTTAGGATACTAAAACTCCTTTTAGTTCCAAGGAAGACTTTTAAATCAACCTTCAAGAAGAAGTTGTCATGAAAATTCAAGTGTTTAGTAACTGACATTCATGCTTGCAAAGTGTTATTAGAAAAGTTATTGGAATACTAGGAATTACCCTGAAAGCTGGGAAAAAAGTGACAGATTTAGGTAGAAGACTGAATCCCAACAGGAAACTGAAGGGTCACTATGAACTGAGAAGGCACTAACAGATAGTTCTTACGTACTCTAAGTGGTTCCGTTCCAGGATTAACATTATGGCTAGTTCACTGGGCGCTACAAAAGCAGTATTTGCAAGCAGAAAAGAGTTCTGTAAATCAGAGTACCCATCAAAATAAGTAGTCATGCTGCACTTTTGAAAGGTACACAGTTCAAGTATTCTGTCCAGTGATGAGAATTATGGCAGAATTTATTCATCCTCATCTTTTCCTGCATTCTGAATGGGACCTGAACAATTACAGGTGTTACTAGTATTCACCTGAAAATACAACCTTCAGGAATAGTGAAGAACTACTGAAATACTCTGAATTAAGATTGCTGCCTCAAAGCAAGTAGCACTATGCTGTCTCTTGTTTATTCTTCTCTGCAGATCTGCTTTTTGTGTCTCTCAAACACAGAATATTGGGCAAGACAGCTTAAAGGAGGGGTAATAGTCAAGTGAGTGCCTTGGAATAACAGAATTTAGCAGTGAAAACTACCAACTCACCTTAACACAGCCACTTCATTTCTGAAAGCCTGGAACTGTTCTGGGGTTGGATCTACAACCTTTAGTATCTTCACTGCTACATCCCCTGAAAATATAGTTACCAAAGAAGTTACTAACAATGCAGCTTTTTTTTGCCCTCCCAAAGTAACATTAACATACAGTATCCTTAATACTCCCCATTTGTGCACAGTACAACTCTAGCTAAACTTGTAACAGCTCAAGAGTTTTCCTGCAGACATATAAACTTCCACCATATCAGACAATTCATTTACTTGAACTTCAGTCTAATGGAAAAAGTCACTAATTGTTCACATGCTTCCCTTCTAGTTTCTAACAGTGGCTAGCATTACACTGTGCTTTCTGCAGGATATAAAGCTACTAACATCTGAAATAGCTGTTGAAAAGGCAGGTATTCTAGTGTAGTTGCATTCTCAGCACCTTATTTCAAACACAGTCACATCAGAGTGTCTCTGTTTCCAAACAGTATCCAAAGTTTCATCACTTTCTGTTTTCTATCCAGCTTTAGTGCACATATATATACACATACACCTTCGTATTCTTATGGCAGGTGAGTTGGAACTATATGATCTTAAGGTCCTTTCTAACCCTAACTGCTCAATAATTCTTTTATATTAAAGTTTATATATAGAAACTACATATATATACATATGTATATACCCCAACCTTGCTAGATTTAAATACTGCATTCCAGCAATGGAGGGGTAAATCTTTTACCAAGGAATAGCAGAAAAATCACTGATCTTCGTATTTCAACAGCAAATCTGGGGACTCTAGAAAGCAGAACCCCTTACTGTTCTTTAAGCTGATAGATTAGAAAGTTTTACTTAAAAACTACATTTGAATTGCTTTTGTTGTCAGTGCTTGCTTTAAATTTCAGTGTCTGGTAAATGGTAATACAAAGGGAAGAGATGATGATCCATGGCTATCTGTTTAGAGGCTGTTTCTAGAGAATGAAGTTGTAAAAACCTTTACAGTGTACATCCAGAAAACAGTAGAATTTAAGAGATTCAAAAAAGGTGCAATAGTGGAGGCAACTAACAACAGTAAAAGCACCACCAGCAAAACCCACTAATTCCTCTGGGAAAGAAGGAAGCATCACATTTAACTGTGGATGGACAGCATTTTAGAATTCAAGATAAACTTGCCCTGACACTGTCACAGGAAGGTATAAGCACAGTTCAGGCAAACCAAAACGTCAATCTTAGTCTGCATGCAGTAAAAAGATTTGAGACGTGCTATACTCCAATATAGGCTTATCCCACAGTTTATGCTTCTTAGCATTACTGAATCATCACTTACATTTAAGAAAATCCCTAGAGTGACAAACTTTACTGCAATCACCAGTTTTCTTCTTCTTAATATGGCCTCTTTTCAAAGAGGCATGTGAAAAACATTGGCATGTCTCTAGAATACAATCATCAACTGAAAACATTAGGAATACTTAACCACTAAATACTGAAGCATCTTCCACTGTAGTTACCAGCTGCTTAATTTGCTGTGTAACTTGAAGTCACAAAAGATACACAACTACTGAACATGTTATTGAACATTTCTATCTTCTTCCTTTCACTTCAGTAAATGCAATATACTTCTTATTTCAGCCTCATAAAGAGAACCATCTCATATTTGTGGTATGCATAATGTTTGATAACTTACAGGTCTCTCTGCTCAGAGAATATAACTGGCAGAAAGACAACACATGCATATGAGCACCAACATCAGAGGCTTTGAAGCAGCCAGTTCCTACTGTGGCTGATGTACAATTCCTACTGATGTACAATGCAAGACAAATAGATGGTCTACCAACACCTGAAGTACACTGCTGAGAGCTATGCCCAGACAAGGCAAGGATTCAGCACCCACTGATTACAGGCCAAATGTTTTCAGATGATTTTTCAGTTTATTCTCCATTATGATCCTATTGCTCCACAGATGAAGAGATGTTTTTAACCTTATAGTGGCCTCACTGAATGAAGTGCCACACTTTCTTTAAGCCTGATGGAATTTCCCAAGCAGTTTCCTCTACAGAAACAAATACACAATAGCACTTGTTTTGTTTAGCAGCAATCTGAAGATAGATCAGCTTTCATCACCACCCCCAACCACCAAAACCCTAGAGCTGATTACCAGGGTCAAAGGGGAAATGTGAGTGTTTATGATAGGTAGTCTTCCAACCCATTTAAACTGCCTTGGTTCTCTTTCCGCCTTTTAAATTTAGAAGCATGCTACAGGACACTACAGGATCCAAATGGGGTCTGTAACAGAAGTGGTGCAAATACGAGAATTAGTACTTAACCATCAGAACAAGCTGGAAAAATATGGAAGTTATTCCATATTGAGACACGCACTCCTCAAAGCAAGACTGCCCTTGACACTTCAGTTTTAGCATGGAAGACTAAATCAGGAAAGCTTATTGGAAACCTAATACGGGCTGCATCCAGTTGTACACAACCTCCCAAAGGTTCACTGCAAACAGCCCTTCGTAGCTGGGTGTTTCAGGAAACCCAACACCTCTAACTTCACCTGGCTTTTCTACTGCAGTTTGCAGCAATCTGCCCACTTCAGTTAATTTTATTTAGCTTCACCGGTTTTATTGCTGCATTTGTACTGTTAGGTTACTGCAAAAAAACCTCTGCAGTTTCACTAGTAAGCACAGCGAACACCCTGTTTCTTCAATTCTAAATAGAAAAGACTTGTAAGAAATAGAACCCTGTATGTTTCTTAAGCCCACACCAAAAATGAGTTTAAAAAAAACCCCAGTAATTCAATTTTGACTTCCCTGAGAAATCAGGAGAATGTAAAAGTTACAACAAATATCCAATGTTATCAATACTGAGTTAGGAGAGAGCCATCCTGTGCACACAACTGAGAGTTCTTTCTAACTATGCAGCTCCATACACTTCCTGTTTAACACACCAAAGCTCTTGATATATGAAGAGCTGCAAATGTTTTACTACAATAAATATCAATGAGAAATTCTCATTTCTTACCTGTGTCCTGGGTAAACTCTTATTTAACCTATTTTTCCTCTTGTTTTGTGTTTTATTTCACTTATATAATGAAAATCAATTTAACTATTCATGAATATGACTCGTAGCATAAGGATAGTCCTTCCACTGATGCTGACAATACCTTGGCTTTAAGACATGCAAGTATTTACTCTTTAAAAATAGAGGGTGGAAGGTAAATTTCCAGCTTATTTTATGACAACACCACTATTTAAATTAGGGCCTGGAGGGGTTTGTGTGTGTTTCTTTTTACATCACAAGCCCTGAATTTACAAACTGGTTCTGTAGTTTCCAGTGGGCCTCTTTTCAAAGTATTCCAGCTAACTTTCTGTCATAAACTCTCACATCAACCATCTTCTCTTTAGAAAGACTCCAGAGCAAAAGCAATTTATGCTCATTTCCTTTCCCTGCCACCCTGAATATATTATGCTAAGTAAACCACAGAGGTATTGAAAACCAGGTAAATATAATTCCCCATCAGGCTGTGAAATTTCCCAGGTAATTCTGCCAATTCAATCCTGACACCGGAAAGACAAATCTCCAAAGAGAACAAGCTGTTGGAGAACGTGGTGATAAAGCAAACAATGTTGGCTTCAATACAGTACACCTGTAGAGGGCTGTTGTGAGATTCAGACACTGATGGCTGTTGTTTGCCTTAATTTCTCCACTGTTACTATTAGGAAATGAGTATTTCTCACCTCGTGCCTTTGGTGGCAGATAAACACAAAGCACCATTAGAACAATTTTACCTGTTTCTGGATTTACCTTTTACCTTATCAATATTTTGAGAACACAGTACCACTTGTCAAGAACTTACCATGCCATTTGCCTTTGTAAACTGTTCCAAAAGAACCCGACCCTATTCTGGTAGAAAGCATGACTTCACTTGCTTCTATTTCCCAGTAATAACTGGAATCTCTCTGTCCACGAGGCCTCTGGAAAAAAAAATTGACATGGTTTTTACTTTTAGGATTCAATCACATGTATTCTATATACACACCAAGAACTCCCTTCATACATGTTTAAGACGCACTGAAACCCCGACGGTTTTGCCAGGCAGTTTGGACTTCGTTTTTCTCTCCTCAATTTGTGAGGGGTGATGAGTTTGCTTACAAAAAAGCAAAGAAACCTCCAAACCAAACCAAACAACTGAACAAAAAACCAAAGCCAAAACCACACTGCTCCACACCAACAACATTTTCCTGGATGGCTTGACCTGCTTCAGAAGCTATTGCTAAGTTCTGCACTAGAAATGTAAACTCCTATCTTAGATCTTAAGAGGAACAAATACTTCATATCAACTATGGAAAGACATCTGAAATACTGACTTTTTCAAAATAACAATACTAAAATTCAGGAACTGCTTTGCATATTCAAAAGGAATAAACCAAAAAGGTGAGAGAAGACTTCTCCAATGCCGCAGTGATTGACAACTGGGAATCCCATTAAACGACTCTACTTTCATTTTCAATATTATAAGCCTCAAAGAAATTTGAGATCTTATTCATTATTGTTGTAACTTTTCCCACATCAAGTTTAAAATCAAGCCTCTGAGGGAAAACTTGTATTTTGTTAAATCCCTGAGACGCTGTGACTAACTGTCCTATGAAAATGATGGCGCTATCAATACCCACTTTCTATGGAAGCTATGGCAACACAGTTCAAATAGTGATAAATAAGGCTAACTTTAAACATATTAAAAAAGAATTTAAGAAAAGATGCAGACCCTAAAGATTTAGAAAGGTAATCCTCAAATCTGTACTGAAAAATAACTTCACAACGCTGTCTGAGATGAAGTGTTCTGGATTGACAATTAGTTCTGGGTATTTACAATGCAATAGTGCTATCCTTCCCAAGCTAGTTACTATTATATTGCTATTACATACACACAGTGCACAGTTCAAACTTAAACAGGGGCAGTTCAGGTTAGATATAAGGAAGAAGTTCTTTACTGTGAGAGTGGTGAGGCCTTGGCACAGGCTGCCCAAAGAAGTGGTAAATGCTCCATCCCTGGCAGTGTTTAAGGCCAGGTTGGGCAGAGCCTTGGGTGACATGGTCTTGTGTGAGGCATCCCTGCTCACTGGCAGGGGGCTGGTATTGGATGATCTTAAGGTCCCTTCCAACCCAAGCCATCCTACGACTGCCATCAGCTTGTATTGCGGCTGAACTGCAGGAAGCTGTTACCAGGCTGAAAGGTGTCAGGGAAGCTGAGGGGGAGCAGCACTGCTTGCTCTGGGACCAGACTGTTCCAGGGCCTCGAGTGTCTACTGTTGCCCATGCAGGAAAGGAGGCTGCTAACCCAGGAAGCTGGGAAACAGTAACAGAAAAAAACAACAAAAAAAGGAGGAAGAGGGCCATTTAAAGCAAGGGGCTTCCTCCTACATCTGTTGTCCCCACCCAGAACCGCTTTGCTGTCCTGCAAGGGGCTGATGAGCAACAGTGCTCCCACCAGGAACAACCAGCTGGTGCACTGGTAAAGAAGATCACTACTGGTGCTGCCAGGAAAAAGCGGCAGGCCGTAGTAGCAGGGGACTCTAATCTGAAAGGCACAGAGGCACCCATCTGCCGGCCTGACCCAGGCTCAAGGGAGGTGTGTTGCCTACCCGGGGCTCGGATCAGCGATGTGGCCGAGAAGCTGCCTGATCTAGTCGGTCCCACTGACTATTACCCACTCCTAGTAATCCATGTGGGTGCTACTGATATAGATAGCAGTAGCCTGGAGACCATAAGGAAGGACTACAGAGCTCTGGAAGAGGCGGTTAGGGGCTCTGGAGCTCAGATTGTCTTTTCGTCAATTCTCCAGGATACAGGGCAGGACCTCGAAAAGGCTAGGAGGATTGGCCAGGTCAATAAATGGTTAGAAGGGTGGTGCTATAGTCAGGGGTTTGGGTACCTTGAACATGGTACTCAATTTAGCAGGCCAGGTCTACTGGGGCCTGGTGGAGCTGGTCTGACAAAGAAGGGGAAGAGTGGTTTTGGTAGGAGGCTTGCCAGACTGGTAAAGGATGCTTTAAACTAGAGGTGTTGGAGGAGCGGAGCAGCATTCCATCCCAACACACCCAGTCAGTTGGTAGCACCTATAGTAAACATTCAGAGCAATGTAGGGATATTCCACCTGCTCCAGCCAATGAGCTGGCTTCAATTGGATCTCGCCTCAAATGCCTCTACACAAATGCCCGTAGCCTGGGGAACAAACAAGAGGAATTAGAGATGTGTGCACGTCTACGGGGGTATGATATCGTAGGCATCACAGAAACATGGTGGGATGGCTCCTATGACTGGTGTGTTGGAATGGAAGGTTCCAGGCTCTTTAGGAAAGACAGGCCCAGTAGGCGGGGAGGGAGAGTTGCTATTTATGTTGGGGATAGGCTGGAGAGTATGGAACTCTGTCTGGGGACAGGTGAGCAGTTGACAGAGAGTTTGTGGGTCAGGGTTAAAGGGAGAACAGCGATGGGTGACATTATTGTGGGGATCTGTTACAGACCGCCTGACCAAGGGGAGTTGGTGGATGAAGCACTCTATAGACAGATAAGCGCAGCCTCACGCGCGCAGGCCCTTGTTCTCATGGGAGACTTCAACCACCCTGATATCTGTTGGAGGGATGGTACGGCCCGGCACAAGCAATCCAGAAGGTTCCTCGATTGCGTGGAAGACAACTTCCTTCTGCAAGTAATAGAGGAGCCGACAAGGAGAGGTGCCATGCTTGACCTCGTCCTCACCAACAGGGAAGGGCTGATTGGGAATGTGACGCTCCAGGGCAGCCTTGATTGCAGCGATCATGAGATGGTTGAGTTTGAGATCCTCAGGACAGTGAGAAGAGCATGCAGCAAGCTCACTGCCCTGGACTTCAAGAGAGCAGACTTTGGCCTCTTCAGGAACCTGCTCAGTAAGGTTCCATGGGATACAGCCCTAGAGGGCAGGGGGGCCCAAGACTGTTGGTTGATATTCAAGGATCACCTGCTGCAGGCTCAGGACCGATGCATCCCAACGAGAAGGAAGTTTAGCAGGAGGGCCAGGAGACCTCCTTGGATGGATAAGGACCTGCTGAGGAAAATTCAAAGGAAAAAAGAGGCTTATAAAAGGTGGAAGCAAGGTCAGGCGACCTGGGAAGAATACAGGGATGCTGTCCAGGAAGCTAGGGACCAGGTTAGGAAAGCTGAGGCCCACTTAGAATTAAACTTGGCTAGGGATGTTAAGGATAACAGGAAGGGATTTTATAGGTACATTGCAAATAAAAGACAGGTTAGGGACACCGTGGGCCCTCTCCAGAAGCTATCGGGAGAACTGGCTACCCTGGACTTAGAGAAGGCTGAGGTTCTTAATGACTTCTTTGCCTTAGTCTTCACCGGCAAATGCTCTGACCACACCACCCAAGTCTTGGAAGGCAGACACAGGGACTGTGAGAATGAAGACCCTGGGCCCACTGTAGGAGAGGATCTGGTTCAAGACCACCTTAGGAACCTGAATGTATACAAGTTCATGGGACCGGATGAAATCCATCCGCAGGTCCTGAAGGAGCTGCAAATGAAGTTGCTAAGCCACTGTCCATCATATTTGAAAAATCATGGCAGTCAGGTGAAGTTCCCGACGACTGAAAAAAGGGAAATATAACCCCCATTTTTAAGAAGGGGAAAATAGATGAGCCGGGGAATTACAGAGCAGTCAGCCTCACCTCTGTGCCTGGCAAAATCTTGGAGCAGATTCTCCTGGAAGGCATGCTGAGGCACATGAAAACCAACAAGGTGCTTGGTGACAGCCAGCATGGCTTCACTAAGGGGAAATCCTGCCTGACCAATCTGGTGGCCTTCTATGAAGGGGCTACGGAACTGATGGACAGGGGCAGAGCAGTTGATGTCATCTACCTGGACTTGTGTAAAGCCTTTGACACTGTCTCGCATGACATCCTTGTCTCTAAGTTGGAGAGACATCAATTGGATAGGTGGACCACTTGGTGGATAAAGAACTGGCTGGATGGCCGCACACAAAGAGTAGTGCTCAGTGGCTCAGTGTCCAGCTGGAGACCAGTAACGAGTGGTGTCCCCCAGGGATCGGTGTTGGGACCGGTCTTGTTCAACATCTTTGTCAGTGACATGGACAGTGGGATTGAGTGTGCCCTCAGCAAATTTGCCGATGACACCAAGCTGTGTGGTTCGGTTGATACATTGGAGGGAAGGAATGCCATCCAGAGGGACCTTGACACGCTTGTGAGGTGGGCTGATGCCAAACTGATGGAGTTTAACCATGCCAAGTGCAAGGTCCTACACCTGGGTGGGAGCAATCCCAGGCACAGCTACAGGTTGGGCAGAGAAGAGATTCAGAGCAGCCCTGTGGAGAAGGACTTGGGGGTGTGGGTTGATGAAAAAATGAACATGAGCCGGCAGTGTGCGCTCGCAGCCCAGAAAGCCAACTGTATCCTGGGCTGCATCAAAAGGAGTGTGACCAGCAGGTCGAGGGAGGTGATCCTGCCCCTTTACTCTGCTCCCGTGAGACCTCACTTGGAGTATTGTGTGCAGTTCTGGTGTCCTCAACATGAAAAGGACATGGAACTGTTGGAACAAGTCCAGAGGAGGCCATGAGGATGATCAGGGGACTGGAGCACCTCCTGTATGAAGATAGGCTGAGAAAATTGGGGCTGTTCAGCCTGGAGAAGAGAAGGCTGCGTGGAGACCTCATAGCAGCCTTCCAATACCTGAAGAGGGCCTATAGGGATGCTGGGGAGGGACTCTTCATTAGGGACTGTGGTGAGAGGACAAGGGGTAATGGGTTCAAACTTAAACAGGGGAAGTTTAGACTGGATCTGAGGAAGAAATTCTTTACTGTAAGGGTGGTGAGGCCCTGGAATGGATTGCCCAGGGAAGTTGTGAATGCTTCATCCCTGGAGGCGTTCAAGGTGGGGGTGGACATAGCCTTGGATGGCATGGTTTAGTGTGAGATGTCCCTGCCCATGGCAGGGGGGTTGGAACTGGATGATCTTAAGGTCCTTTCCAACCCTAACTATTCTATGATTCTATGATTCTATGAATGTACCCCAACACACCACTACTCCCAGCCCACTTTACAGAAGTAAAAATTAATGAATCAGACATTGCCATACTTACAATTTTGTTCTTTTCTTGTGTATTAGATCCAGGGGCTCGCTCTCTTTGGGCTGGGACTGGGGTTTTAGGCTGAGACCAGCCAGTTGGGCTCATATTGTTAGGACTTCCAGACAGAGCAGAGGGTGAGGCTGAAATATTGAAACAGAAGAAAAACAATTTATGACCTAGAAAATCAACACAAAATAATATTCTAAATTATTTTAGGTTTTAGCAAATATACCTGATTCACTGTGGCTTCGAATTGCATCCTGTAACAGAGAAGGTAGGTAATAAAGTTAATAAACACACAACAGCATACAAAAGAAGATGCAGGAATAGTGCTGAAATTGTTCCTGAGAGTTTTGGTCAAGTGCAAATGGTCTTGACCAACATCCTCCAAAGGATGACAGCTCAGTTTCTATGCTAAAACCCATGCAATTTGTGAATTCTTCCAAAACACTTAAAGTATTCACAGCATATTCAGAGGTGTTACTGCCAAAAAAAGGGGGAAAACAAAAGAAAACAAAACCAACACACAAAGAAAGAAAAGAAAAAGAGACAGAACAAGAAAAACCACTGCAAATACTGTCCGCATTCCCACCATGGGATTTTTGCACATGCGTGTATTTCAGGTCTGAGCATAGCTCCTGAGATGGTCCCACACCTCTGGGGGTTCTCAAAAAGCTTTGGCATTACAAGGAGGAAAACTTTTAAAAGCTCCTCCAATACTCCAACAACATACATGTTTCAGTATCCCTACCATACTATTTCAACCCAGAAAAGGCTACATCTGGTGCCCTAATATAAAAAGCATCTTATTTTCAAGACATTTTCCCCATAGATTAACGTGTGATGGCATTTGAAAAGCATGTTCTTACACAGTTCACTAGCTGGCACAGTGCGACAACTCTCACCTCATGCCACAGGCACTTTACAATACAATTCTACAGCCATGCACAAGATAACTAAGCTCTGACAAACACAACTTCACAACTTTTCTCACCTGCTACGTATTATTCCAAAGTACATACAGGAAAGGTAAAATATCCAGGTACTGTATTAAGTACAAAGCAAGAACATGCACTACAGAAATGTTAAATACTGTCAAAGTTAATAGAAGTCAAGTCAAACTTTCGCACTCATTAGTAGAATAATAAATGTTAGACGTCATAGGAGGACAGAACAAGCCTACATTTCACCATACAGTTTTCAAACTAACTCAGGTTTCCCTTAGTAAAGGCTATTCATGAAATACAGCATTTTAGCTTGCTAGTTGCATTCTCCCAAGCTCGACTCTACACCCAGTAATCTTGCATAGTACCTCTAACTCTACTTTTGTCCATTTTGAAGACAATAAAACCCTTTAAGACCCTGAATCAATACCAGGTGATGGGTTTTGTACACCAGCCTGGGAATGGAACTGCTTTCAAGTGAGCTGGCAAAGGACAGCTAAATAAATTGTTCTCAAACTGATGCACATGTAATACTTATTTAAGAAAAAAAAAGCAATTTTGAACTTCAATCCTGATGTGAACATTTTCTTTTTTGCTTATGAATCCAACAGCAAACGAACCAAACGCAGCATTCTTTAGAGCTGTTCTTACAACACAAATCAGACCATACACAGTGCTGTAGTCTGGCAGCTTTACTTGGATGTGACTAAAATAAATCATGTTCTTAAGCAAAGGGCTTTGTACACTTACATTCAACAAAATAGTTTTGAGAGAAAAAAAATGCTACACAATAGATCTGCTTAACAGCCTTGCTTTAAAAACTGTGTGACCAAATGCATCTTTAATTCAAGCCTATTAAAACTCACACCAAATCTCATCGCAGTGTGGATTCATCCAGCTAAACTAAAAGTGAAGCACTTCCGGCAATTTGCATCTTCCTATTAGTGCCCTCAATATTTAAGTATAAACATGCTATAAGCACGTGCACCAAATCAAGGCCAGATTAAACACTGAATGCGGACACTGCCATGGCTTACAAGTTACAGCAATCCTGTTAATCACAAGAAAACAAAAGGCACCAAGAAAATACCTACTCTTCCCCTCAAACAAAACCGTCTGCACCAGGAACTGGGAGAAGCATTCAGGCTGTTATTCTAGGCCAACACGGTAAGAGATGAGAGAAAAGAACAGAGGAAGTATAAAAGAAAATTCAAAAATGAAAGAATTAAATGTTAGGATAAATGAAAGAAAGAGTAATCTGATGATAGATCATCATTATGCACAGTAAAACTTTGAAGTATTCCCATTGAAACCCAACAGTTCACTAGGATCTATCCTTTGGTAAACCACTTTATTAAGGTGGTCTTTCTCATGTCATATTAGAAGGTCTCCACTATCTCCTGTGGTGTTCGGGGTTTTTTTAACTGTTTCGGGTTTTGAAGCCTTTTGGAAAAGCAGCTATTGCCATTAAGACATGGCAGCGATTTTTATTCAGTCCCTGTGATATGAAGCAGTTCTGTCTTTACTGTGATGCATAAAGGGTAACGCAAGCAGTGTCTATGTAAAGGCTCATCAGACTACAAAGTTCAATAATTCATATTCTCTTTCTTGACTGCTTCCTTATTTTTCATGCCACAAAGCTGGTCAGCCAGGCTTCTGAAGCTGTAGAAAAGACTGTAAGCCTAAGAAAACCAAATAGAAAGGAGAACACCTTTCCCCATAAAGCCCAGCTGACACAAAGCTTCTCACCAAAACAACTTCACTGGGCTGCAGTAAACTTCTCTTCAGCTGAAATGCCCAGAAGGGTTCTCCAGCACATTTCAGAGAAGCCTATAAACTACCAGCTGAAGCTGCAAGTAAACTTGGCAGTCAAAGGCTTTTGCTTGGCCTAAACAGTTTTTAAACTGTTCCAGAGCAAAACAAACCCAACCAACCTCTGAAGTCCTGCAGTTCAGCGCTTCTTTCTGCAAACCTTTCCTGCACACCACTCTCTTATTTTATCATCACAAAACAAACCCCAGCCACTTTAGGCCTGACTTCAAAGAGCTGTCTCTCACTAGTACCAGGTTAAGGTAGAGGAGAAACAGGAAAAAGGTGCTTGAAAGCAAGTAACAGCAGAAAAATGTTCTGAGATACAGATGGCTTTAGTACACAAGCCCAGAATCACTGTTAATTCCATTCAGATACAACACAAAACATATTGCAAGAAAGGTCTGACTTGAGTATTCCAACTCTGAGAACTACATCCAGACTTACAGTACTTGTAGCCTGACTGAAAATACACACCAGCTCCCAACAAATCCAGATTTGTATGTTTGGAAGAACATTTTTATATATGCCTAATAAGCAGTTCTTCAGCAAAACTGAGCTTATTTTCTTCCCAGCTCTGTGAAACTTGATTGTTAAGCTCCCCCACATCTCCACAGGCCCCCCAAAATTCTACCTAGAACTTCAGCAAAAAAGACTAAGAATGAACTAGCAGCTTTCTATGCAAATGTGCCACGTATGTTCTTCAGCACTCAGCCAAGGCAAACAGTAACGACCAAAAGCAAAGAAAACCCAACCAGTGACTATTAAATAGCCAGTCACAATTCTAGTTTAACTTTCAGCTATTCCCTCCCCATCAGCATTACCTCTATTATCCGGCTGTCTACAGGCATTGTAGTGCTAACCATATGGACATTTGGTGTGGACGTAGACCGCTGTCTTTGGGAAAGAGAACCCTCAGAGGAAGGATTTGTTGTGTTGAAGGTGAAAGCATGAGGTGTAGAATACCTGTGCTGGGAACTGAGAAGGAAAAGAGAGAAAAAGGGAAAGTTGTGGTTATTTTTTTGCTTTCTAACAACCGAATCATACTGTTCAATGTATCCTGTCCAAAAGCAATATACACAGAATTCCAAGCACAGACAAAGCTGGGACTTGCGCACCAACGAAACTATTTGGTCAGCTGAATCATTCCCAGTTTATGTTAGAAAATAAATGAGAAATCTTGAAGATCTTGTCAGCTCACACACTTATCTAGTGTGTTTAACATAAGTCTGTTTCAGCTGTTATGAATTTTGCCACAGCTCACCTCAATCCCCATCAAATCACATTCAACATATTGATAAATCACTGGCTCTGTTAGATTAATTCAGGCTTGTGAAACCTAAACAAACTGCTCATTTCAAACCTGTGCAGTGCATAGCTTAAGAGCTGCTTTTACTGCTAAGCCCTGAACTTGCAAAGCTTTGCAAGACTGTTCAATGGTTCGCAGAGAACAGCCAGCAAGGAAGTCATGAAACCCAATACCAGTTAATAGGAGGCCAACACTAAAATCCAGTTCAACAAAGACTTATAAATCACAGCTAAGGTCATCCATACTTTATTTATCCCAAATCACACAAGTATCCTAACTGAAATCAGCCTTCACAAAAAGCTTAAAACCCTATCAAGTTAGCAGTCATTGTTCAACAACACTGGAAAGAGGGTAGGATGGCAAAGAGAACAAAAGATTAATTCCTGATGCATTTGCTACTAAAAAAAATAAATGAATATATAGAACCATTTGCAAGTCGGCTATGTGCTCTGTGCCTCATTCCTGAATAAGCCAAGACTTTCAAAGGGATGTAAGGAAAACAAGAGATGGCCTGCCCTCTGCAGCCTCTAGAATTTCAAGGAAAAGAATACAGGCACAAATTAGGCTCAGAAGTCAGGTGCCTCTGAAGGAAAGCAGTTTCTAGTCTAGCATTTAAAACTATAGGAACACTCTGTTTAGGTCTCAGATTATTCTTTTAGAGAAGCATATTTTCAGTTTCCACTGTTCTCTCTTTAAACTCTTATCTGCCACCGTAACATTGGAACCTTCTTTTAGCTGATGTATGCCAGCCGTGCAAAATGAGTCACATGCCTTTACATGTGTACTACCTAATTAGATAAAATAAAATCAATGAAAATACCAGAGGGAGCCTTGAATCGCTTAGGAAGGAAACCAAAGGTCTCCAGAAAACCTTTAATACCCTCCCTTAAAGTCGAAAGATTTAAAATTAAAAAGATCAAATTCCAACTCAGTGTTTTGCTTGAATGTAAGAACAAGAAAGGACACCACATGTTATCTGTGATGAAGTGGTGTTGCCTTCTCGCACATTTATCCCAACTTTCCATGAGATGGTTCTAGTTTGGAGAAATTGGGGGCATTTTGGTTTTTTGCTTTTAAAAAACTGTATTTCCCAAACCAGAAATGACAGGAAATACTAGCTTACCTAACAGGTATCCGGGAGACAGACTCCCGCATCCGTCTCATTGTCAAGGGAGGTAGTGCAGGGACACCACTGTCACTGATATTTGAATTTGGGAACAATCTGAAATATCAACAGAAACAATTACAATTTCAACTGCTACACTACCTCCTGTACAATGCTCTTTCAAGCTGACAATGTAAAGGGCTGTTTCTTTCCAGCATAATGAACTTGATGAACACATTCCTATCTTTACATAGGGTTTTTACTCTGTGTATGGTATGACTAAAAACTAGGTCTTCAGACTCCCAAAGAAAATTTCCATGGGTTCTTCCTAACCTTAAGATACAAAATTTTTTACGTTCCATTAAAACCAGGTAGCACCAAGTGGCACAAGTCGTCCTACAGTCTAACCCACCAGCATGAGAAAAATGCATAACTGTATGACCAAGTTTAGTTATAGTACACTTACTAAGACACATAAGGTCAATTATAGGTTTTAACACTTCTGCATAATAGGACTTCTTCTAACATAATGATCTTCAACTTTTTCTAATCAACATTAGAAAGTATTATCCTTCATGAGTTTTCTCACCATTGATGCATTTTCAACAGGGTGTCAAAAGTTGTGGTAGTTCTGAACACTCACGCTTCCAACAGCTAAAATCCAACTGAATTGTGCCTTTTTTCTTCTAACAAGGTGTTATGTAGGAGGAATCACTATTATTTGCTTGAAACAGAGGGAACCATAGCAACTGCCTGCTCATTCATGATCTTGTTTGCTTCTCCCAGAATATTAAAGATTATAGCAAGAGCAAAATGCATTTAATCTAAATGGCCTTCTTCACCTGGGAACAGACAATCATTGCTGGCTGTTTTATGACATCAATACACAAGTTCTGTAGATCAATGAAAGTGACTCCACTTCCCACCAATTCCAATTTAACTTTATAATGAGAGATTAAAAAACCCAATGCTTGTCTATCACAGCAAATCACTGTTGCCATGAAAAAGGAACAGTCCTTACAAGAGTTGCCTGATATTGCTCCAGTCGACACACATGGTTGGGACTTTAGTGCTGCAGTGTTCATGGAATTTATAGCCACATGTCTGACACCGAAACCCATTTAGCAGGAACTTCTGGCAGATGTCACAGAAAGCAAGCTTTAGAAAGGTCTTCCGAGCCTAGAAAACACATTAAATGATTAATCCAAGCTACCAACTTCTCTTCTTTGGCCCAGATGAACATCTTCAGAGCTTGACATAAATAAGCACCATGAGTAAAATGTTATCAGTGCCCCCAGAGTGCTACTGAAGTCAAACCTATGCTTGAGAATTCTTGCATATATTTCCTGGTTGATTGGAAACCTGGAAAGGTTACAAACACTTTGAGCTTTCTTTACATGATTATTTAAAGGGGAAAAATGCTCTGTCTAGTTCAAAAGGCACCAGTTTGTGCTGGGTAAGGCAACAAAGCTGGGTAGGCTGGGAATTGGGTCTTTTATTGGTTTTCAGTATCTCCAAGGAGGTGAAGGAGGATCAGACTCCAAGAAGCACCTCATTTGGTTTTTTATTAGTCAAAATGCTTGCTGCGTGTCTACTACTAACCAACAGCCCTTGCACAAGAAACAAATTCCTTCCTAAATAAAATAGCTTAAGGAAATTCTACTTCTTTAAATGGCATTTAACATTTTGCTAAAGCTTCTGAAATATGACAGAAAGATTAAAAAGAACCAAAGGGTTTCATCCTCCAGAGCATACAGTGGAGGAAGGCTTGAAGTTCAAGCTTATTCCAGCTCTGGAGAAAAATACCAGTTTTCTGATAACCAACTGCAGACAGTTTTATTTGTAGCTTTCTGAAGATGTAAAATAGGAGCAAAGCTACTTTCAGGTTTTGTAACTCAATTCTGACCTTTCTGACGGATGTAAATTATAATCTTTAAGTTTTTCCACTTGTGACAATACATTTCTGGGATAATACATTTCTGGGATTAAATAACAAAACAGCTAGAAAAAGGCTAGAAAGAGGAATACAGTCCTTTCCCTGGGAGAACAACATAATGCAAGATAAAACTGTTAAGAGTTAGGCATTATCTCTTTGTGAGAAACAACCAAACCCACCACCACTTCCATTCATTCGATCTATATTGAGTAAATAATCACTTTTTGAGAAGGAATTACAAATCTAAAGTCTTTCTTTCCCAAAAAACCACTGTCAAATTACAAGGCAGCATTAGCTCACAAAACAATGTCGTGACCTTGCAGAACTAACAGCACCCCCATATATTCAGTACCATTACAACAGCCAAACTCATCCAACCTTCTTTGACTGAGGAGCAAGAGACTGAATATGCAAGTTATCTCCCTGACTATAAAGACATGAGATCTTAATAGGACAGTTACAAAAATACACATATCTAAAATAAAAATGGCAATGATTAGGCTTTTGAAGAACATGCATAATGTGAGCTTTTAAGGCCTCTGACACCTGGGAATCACTAAATACAAACAGAATTCTGGCGTTTCATTACCAACTCATATTTAACCAATCTAATCTTTGGGAGAAGGGGTGAATGAATCAAGCCATCACTTTCAAAATCCCTCCTGCGTTTAGGGAGCCAAAAGGTACCTAAGGCCTAGCACGATCTTGACTGAATATGTGGTTCAGTTGATACAAATTACATCAACATACAGAAAAGGAGAAGCTTACAAAATTGTGTGTAGTGAGAGGAACATGATCAAGAAAGTCCACTTGCAGCTCCTCTCCAATCAAGGAGGCAGCATCTGTATTCCAATCCAAACGCATTTTTTTTCTGAAAGAGAGAGAAAATAGGGGCAACAAAATTACTGAGGAGGTTAAGAAGTGTGGCCTAAGCCATGATTTGTGTTTGTGAGTTTTCTTGAGTAAACTGAAAACAAATACAGAAAAGCATGGCTAACTTCTTAGAGTGAGCTCTGTTCCAGTGTCTTTCACTTACAGATTAGAAGCAACTTCGAAAACATAGCAATTCACCTCTTTTTCTGTGTCTTTTTTAACATGTAAGTCATTTAGCTATATAGATTATTTGAAGTAAGACACCTAGAAACTGTAATAGTCACAGAAATACCCTTACAAACAAAACATAAGAAATTATGAATGACGGACTTAGTGACATGAAAGCCATATTATGTGCTTCAGCACTAAAGTTACTGGTGACCCCAGAATGGACTCTGTTACATAGAGATGTAAACCCACAAATGACTGCCTCATGACTGAGGCTTAGAAGAGCATTAAGCCCAAGCTTTACGAGGTGTGAAGTTAAATGTATTAACTCCATGAGATACCTTCACTCCCTCAGCTTGTAAAAGAATCATTTGGTATTTAATAGCAGCATCCCCGGTCCTACAAAAAATAAGGAATACCGGAAGTGAGATTTAAATCCAAACATTGAAAAGTTGTAGAGGAATGTAGAGCCTTAAAACTGAGCACACAGAGGAGACGTTCATTTAAGTTGGCTAAGAATCACTAGCACTGAAATGCGCCAACGACAAATGCAGGGGAGAAATATCCAAATATTTCAAAATACGAAGGGATATCACAATCATTTCATTTAGAGTATGCCAAAAGCCTCTGTAAGACACTACAAGCACCTGAGTGCACCCCTCAATTTTAAACATTTCTAATATTTAGCTTTACAGCAAGGGTAAGATTTTTAAATACCCAGGAAGCTGAAGGAGCTGCCTTCGAGGAGGGCAAAGAAAGCAACACGATAGTGTTCACAACCAAACTGTGCTTTTAAAAGAAACTAGCGGGAGGGAAGGAAGAACCCATTATTGCTGCTATTCTAATCACAAGGTTTTTACATTCTCTAGCTGGAAGTTTCCCATAGAACATTCCAGACTCTTACCCTTTTGGTTCAGTAAGAAGTCGAAAAACCGCACAGCATTCTGGCTGCAGACCTCTGACTTTAAGTGCCTTCATAAGACAATCATGTAAGGTCATCCCATTCCGCACATTCACCTGTGACCAAGGGAAAGAGAACAGAGTCAGTGATTGCAGAACTTGGTTAACATTTTGGGGGACAGGAGGGCAAAAAGATAATCTTTTTCTTCTCCCTTGTGTAGAAGGTGCAGTAAAACTGCAGAGCTGTTCACTTCTGAAGTTAACAGAGAAATAAAAACTCCTTGTAACCATGATTTAACAACAGACTACTGTGCCTTCCAATTGGCACACTGAGGCAACCAGCCAGCCAGGCATGTTTCCTGCCATGTACCCAGCTACTGCAAGGGAAGGTTTGAAGCTATTTTATAACTTTTCAATTTCTTACAATATTACGTTTCTGGGATTTCATACAGCTCTCATACAAGCAGGTAGCCTATAAAAGCAATAGAAATCCAGGCAAATAGTTACCTTAAGTGCAGAAAAAGGCTTAATTTATGTTTCAGGGAACTTTGGTGAGACTATTATTAGTACACTCAGCTCCAAGAAATCAAATAGAAGTGTGCCCTCAAGAAGTTCCACTTCAGCTTTAACTGCCATACTTCACTGTAGTCATCCAAGGGAAGAAAACAGTGACAGAAATAACTACATGTTTTATTTCATACAGGCTTAGGTCAGCCAACTACTGTCTTTTAATGTTAAATGTGTAAGCAAAGTATCTTACTCATGTATATAGGAAAAATATAGCACTAAAGTAGAGAAACACAGGTTCTCAGAATACATATACACTGCTTTCAAAATACACCCTCTAGAATGAACAAACTTATGACAACACACTTAATCGCAATAAAGACCGTTAGTGAAGCTTGGCATTTCTCTTGCCGGATACACACCACGGAGCTAGCAATGGTAACAGTACAACACTTCTTATGTTAAGGTAATGCAGACTTACCACTGTGCGCTGCTTGTTGGGCAAGAAAACACGAATTGTATTACTAGTTTTGGAAGTATCTGATATTTTGCCGTCATCAGACGCTCGGCGTTGATAACCAAACTGCTGGACAATAGTAGGTGAAATACAGTTTGGGCCATCAAAGACAGAATCCTTGAGTCCAAAACCATTACTGAGAGTCTTCCAAGCTCCCTGAATGTGCTCCATCGATGCGGTCTAAGAAACAAAAATTGAGAGTCAGGGAAAACGACAGTATCCTTCACTATAAAGTGGCACTGTCTCCTCCTGAGACAACAGATCTCACAGCCTCTTTTGAAAGCATCTGAAAACTGCACTGCCTTCTGCCTTGTGACATGATCAACCTACACATACACGGTACAGCTCACCCACAGCTGCATAGCCTGAGTCTTGAAAGCAATTGACTTTCTGAACACGAACAGATCACCAGTGATTCATGTGCAATTCCTCTCATTGCATCTCTGCTGTCACAGAGCAGGTTACCATCATGCTAATTTAGGTAATCAGTGCCTGAGGGGCTTCCAGCCAGATAGCTAGACACTAGCTGCAGGCCAAAAGAACAGTCCTGTAAGCCAGATGTGGCACACAAGCATTAGCAGAGACTGCACTGTTAAGAAAGAGAGGCCAAACAGGAACTGGAATAAAAAGCATGCTTGCAAATCAGCACACAGTACTATTTTTGCACACTCAGGGATGAAAATAGGATATCAGTGCATTTTTTATCCCAGCTATCACAATTTCAACGCAGCTGGAACTCCAAATTATACTCCAAATGCATCTTGTTCTAAACTAACCAGAACCAAAGTCTCAAACAGTTTTGAACAGTGAAATGTACTTCTTGCTAAATTTCCAGGTAGCCAGATTCATTACCAAGCTTTTAAAAAGGAAAAGAAAGAAAGAATAAGTAACAGTGAAAATAAGATGATGGTTTATTTCCTCCACAAAACTGCATCCTTCTATGAAGGTCTGAGAAACTGATGTTCAAAAACCACACAGTGCAAGTGCACGTTTTTGCCAGGTTAGTAGATGGTTTCCAAATTAATCTTCAGTGGTTGTGCACATCATCTGTACTCCTGACCACCTCTATGAAAGGTAAAGAAAGTCATATTAAAGCTGCAAAGTCAAAAAGCAAATCAGTCAGGAAATGCCAAAACAAAGGCCTTCCAAGCAATCTTAATTCTGTGCCCTTACAGTACAGAAAGGGCTGACACTGAAAGCCCTACACTGTTCCCCTGAAATCACTAACAACTTTATCCAGTACATCACACCAAACACTCCTTCACTGAACACCTATCAGTATCTATTAAACTCATTTCATGTGTGGTCCTGTACCTCCATTGTTGCAAATTACTTGAATCCTCCAATTCAATTCCACATGCCCTTCTGTGTGATACCCATGCCAAGGGAAAAAAAAGGAGCTCCTCTGCTTATATCAGCAAAAAGATGGTGTTTGTTACAGCTGAAGAGCTAAAGGAATGGAATTCATGGGGGAAAAAAACTCCACTAGCGTGAAGTGCCCAGTTTGGGATGCCCAGAAGGATCAACTTTGAATTTCAGTGGTTTTCACTCACAGCACAACTCCAAAAGCCTTAGCTAGATTTTAAGTCCTTACCATTGCTACATACCTAAACCCTGATCTGAGTAGTTGCTAGAAAGGAAAGATGTACCAACATGCTTCAAGAGAACGGTTTGGGTTACACAAAACACCTACCACCGCATGCAAACTGCAGCAGCAGGACTCTGGGCCTCTGACACTTTGCTGCAATGGGATCTTTGGGTCCCTTCATCAACATTTCTCTCACTGACAACATATACAATATGAACATGCCTATCCTCCCCCTCCCTCCTGCCAGTTGTTGTCATTTCCACATCAATGCCATCATTTGTGCAGGTCCAGTTGTCCAAAGGGTCAAAACCCAATCTCAAAATCTAACCGGATTTAGATAATTGGAAATGATGGGTTTAAATCCATGGCATATGAATGACAATGGTCTTACATTTGATATAAAAAGGGAGGAAAGAATGGGAAGACCCAGAGACATTCTGAGAAAAGGATAGAGGATGGGAGAAGAGATTTTGGGGTACAATTGAGCTCAGCATGTACAAGCAACTACAACCATCTCACAAGTCATATGCACTGCCCTCCTGTCAGCAGTCAAAAAGGTGAAGAAGTTATATATAGCTGCAACAACCGTATTCTGCATATGGACAGGTAAGTGTGTAACTACTTAGATGACAACAATAAAAGCAGAGTGGAGATAAACTGTTCGATAAGAGGGTAAAATAAAACCCTGACAGCTTGTTCTCTTTCCCTCTCTTAACACACCCTCTATGGGGAACCTTACTTCATTTCACCCTTCTAGGTAATACATGAGAGAAACCAAGAGAAGCTCAACTGGATTTCTGTACTGAGCTATTTGAGATAAGGAGTAGCAGGGCAACTACTAAAACCCTCCTTGCAGTCACTGCAGACCTAAGTTAACAACATGCTAACGTTACAGCCATGCTGCTGTAATAAATGTAACTATCAATTTGCTGATAAAGATGATGATTATTTGTGCTTGCTGATTGAGTAACGCTGATATGAGATGCTTGAACAATCCTAAAACAAGTGATAGTTTGTAAATGTCAGACCGCAATATCCTTTACATTGTCTAAAGAATAACGAGCATCTGGGAGGATTGATATTAACCTGTTTAAGAAAGATGGAAAATGGGAAGAAATGGACTGCGCATGCACCAAGTTAGCGAGGTAAAAAGTTCAAAGAAAAAAGTCTGTACAAAGGTGACTGAGGAAGACGACTTACTGCATCCAGAGACCCCTGCCCAAGACCACCAGGAGGCAGTGCGCATGCGGGACAACATTGCGAAACTAATTAACATGAGAGACGGGAGACAATTTACATAGTGTGAAACTGCAATGAATATGTATACTTTGATTGTTTAAAAAGAGGATTGGTATGTGCCTGAAGTGTGCGTGTTGGTGGAGCGGAGACTCCCCGCGCACCCAGCGCTGCTTTGCTTACTACCTCTCATTATTTTAGCAATAAATTACTCTTGCTGCTAGTTCGGCTCTGGGTATTTATAACACTGCCAACATCTCCATAAAAATTCAAGAGAAAACAGGAAGCAACCAAAAAATGCAAAACTGCACAGTGACAAAAGCAAAGTTTCATACCAAAAAAGGTACTTCCTTGCTCTAAGGGTGTTTCCTCATCCAAGTATGAAAAGCCTGCTGCATAATGTAGGACAGCATGCTCCAGAAGATCACAGAAACAGTCTGAGGTTGTTGTACACACAGTCAGAAAATAAGACTCCTGTCAGCCTTCTGTACAATACAAATGTCAGTCGTATCTGCAATTATGCATTTGCATCCTTCTCTTTCCTAGGATCTTTGCCTCAAGGAGGTGCTGGATATTCTCAGGACCGTGTACATGTGGCATTATCCCCTCTCCCAGTAACACCCTGCTCTCTCTTGCCACCACACATCATCAGTGTATTTTTGCCCTCTTTTTGGCTGGAGCTATTGATAGTGTCCCTGGCAGTTTGGGCTCACTGTCAGATGTGGAGAGCTCCCTTTCTAGCAAATGAAAGCACCTCCCCAACTCAGCAAGCAAATGTAGCATAAGCCACCCTTAGCTTTCCTTCCTGCCTAAACTGAAGGCTAATGGGTTCTGTTCACACACCTCAAGAAGGAGCCACACTGAAGGCAGAAGATGAACCAGATCTGGCCTGGAGTGGACAAAACCTTCAAGCAGCCTGAGGTTGGAGGGGTAGGGGAGAAGAGAGGGAAGACTAAAAGATACTTGCAGTCTCCTGGGGAGAGACGGGGAATCCATGATAAAAAGCTGCTAAACCTGCTCTTGGCATCCATGGTACAAGGACATGCAGTTGGGAAGGTGGAGCTTGTTGAAGAAACATCAGCAATCAACTGTCCTGCTGCTGACTTTTGCAGTTATTCAGAGGCAATCCTCATCTGGGATGACAGGAGGCTCCAGGCCCTCAGAAATACCTCTTCACTCAGGCCAAGAGCCTACCCAAGAGCACTTCAAGTCTGATATCTCATGGGCAGCTAATGGCCATGCTCACTTCCCAACCCTGGCCACTGTTCTTACTCCAAGTTATTACCATGGAAGAATAGCGGCAGTCATAAAAACTTCTTCTTAAGAAGTAATCTGTGACTGAATGACATCTTTCCAATGCCCTCAAGTGCAAAGAAACCAAGCTTAAAAATCCTATTAATGTACACAAAACCATCCCCTTTGGACTCACGGCTCACTGCAGACATAGATACGAGGTAAGAGAATCAGCATGGCAATTACCTGACCAGCTTCAAACTGACAAAAAATCCCTACCAAAACCACACAATGTAATATTGCGTGCACACACACGATCTGCAGTTGGTACACTGAACAGGAAGCCAAGCACCACAGCAGAAGACAACAGACATCCTAGTTCCCAGGACACAGGTTAGCATGGCCACCTTCTGGCCCTCTGAACACGTAAGACACATGCACAGCACAGCTTACCTCCCAGTGTGCTGTAACCTGTGCCCCAGGATTAATTCCATCATTCATCTGGGGTCTTTTGCTCTAGTCAGAAACTGATGAAAGCCATTTTTACTGAAACTAATTTAGTTTTCTCCAGTTCTCCCAAGATCCACACCAATTCACTCCAGTAAAAACATCTGATACACTCTAAGGAGAAATTTCATTTAAAATAAAGATTTTACAATTACGCCTTCATAAAGACATAATTCTTCACTTGTCTTTTTCAGAAAAGCTAGCTTTTCTTCCCTTAAATAAGTTACAAGCACATTTGGGAAACATTACCAGATATTAGACTTAAGTTTCAGCCATGCTCAAATAATGCATTGCCAGCTGAATGTTTTCAGGCATCTTCTTAAGTTTTTTCTTTAAGATACATCTTCCAGCAACTCTCCACTTTCAGGAAAATGCCTTCAAGCAGCCTGTTACACTGAAAAACAGCACAGAGCATTCAAAGATTTAAGATATTAAAAGTATGAGTGTATCAGTCCTCTTGTGGATCCAGTAGGAAACTGATTTTGATTCATTCATGTTAAACAGTCAATGTGAGCAGAAAAGATCTCTGATACTATTCCTCCACCTCGCACAAGTACACTGCCCACAGTGATCAAGACTGTACTTTTCATTAGAGCTTTTTGCAGGTTACAGATTTTGATCATTAGTTGACTGAACAAGCACTACAACCGAAAGCACAAATGGCTACACATTGTGTCCATCTCACAGCAACACATCCCTAGATACCATCCACTCACAGCATTCATCCACAGCCCAAAGATACTTTAACTTGTTCCATGCCTAGTGAAAAGTGTTTAGGCTGAAGTGGTAAAGATTCCAGCATGTCTCCCAAAGGAATGCTGAAACTGGGAATGAAGCGGCCTGAAAGTTCACAGGATACAAACCTAAACCCTCCATATAGAGTTTATATGCCTTGCCCTTTATTTCTGAAACAAACACCAAAAGCTTCTAAGGAAAATGTAAATTCAGGTCCCCTCCCAACACACACACACAACCATTTTTATCCATGCAAACAATTAATAGTCACACTCATGTTTAATGAAATACACATACAAAGGCAAAACACCACAAACAAACATTTCTGGTAGAAAATACAAGCTTTAAAAGTGGCTTATAAGAAAGTTTCATCTCTGGCACAAAAAGACGTAAAACTTTGTAAACAGAGTAAAACTTTGGTTAGTACGCATAAACCAAGTCATACTACTTGGCTGGAGCAGATGTACTTTGGGCTCTGGTAAGCAGGTGTTTATTTGTCACTAAGCTATCTGCACCTTTGGCCGCTCCATGCCTGCCCTCCTCTCTTGATTAGGACAGTGCCAAGCTACGTTTCCCAACTAATTTTTGGGAAGATCTGTTTGGTTTGTCCTTTCCACACAGCCCACTGTCATGTCACCCGCTTCCTTCCACGTGAAGTTCAAATGCTCAAACTCTGTAAGTGTCCCTACAAAACCCAAACTCCATCAGAGAAACGGGAGCACTGAACACCCTGCTTGTATGTAAAAGAGCTCAAAGGAATACAGAAGCCAAATCCTCCCCTTTCCCAATCTCAGGTAAAAAGGAAAATGCAGCTTGTTTTTCCAAGCTTTTGTAGATTTTAGTTAGGCATAGCTGCTGAGTTTATACACACTCACAACACAGTTCAGAAAATTGCTACTGAAATACCTATGAAAGGCCAAGGCAAGCAAGGAAAGCACACACATTCTGCACATCCATTCTGTCCACGTTTTGCTAACAAAGCACCAGAACTCTATGTCATGGAGTAAAACCTCTACTTTTTTTTAGTATAACTATTTATAACTCTTACCTTGTAATCAAAATTTATAACTATTGAGAGGTGGCCACCCAATGCTTTTAAGTCTGTTCTCTCAGCATCATGAAGACCATTAAAGCTGAAGTTCTATTTAAGACATTGCCATTTTTTAATTGGGCAAATTCAAATGCATTACTAGAAATAAAAAGCAAGCTTACATCTGACTGGATCAGAATCTCACTATATGACGTTCTTGTCACACTCAGACTTCTTGTTTCTTCACTATAATATTAAACTCTTCAGAGCAGAATCCTCCAGTTTAGAAAGATCTTTAAAGCAGACCTTGCACTGCGCAAGTGGCACTGTGCGTTTATATGTGCATTGACATTACACAGACAGGACACTCTGGAGAAGCATTTTTTTTATCCCCAGTCTTTCAATCAAGTGCAGACATTCTCAGACACATGCCTGTTTGCATTCTGAACTTGCTCATGCTTGAATTGTTTCAAGTAGGGATGAAAGCCCTAAACTGTGTTTACAGTTGCCTGGAACTGATCCACTTTACAGCAAGGATGGAAAAGTTACTCAAATGTCAGCAATTCACCAAATGCCCTTCCCACACAACTTCTCAAGGATTAAACAAAAGTGGCTGGGAATTTCAGCACAAAGAATTACTGGATCTGTCCTCCCTCAGTTGCATGTAGTAAATTAAGTAACAGTGAGGGAGAACACAACTGTCTTTAAACAAACCTCAGGTTTGCTGAAAAGGAGCTCAGCCTAAGATTAGGTTCTTCAAGTAACTGCTGGGAGCTGCTAGTTACGCTAACTGTCCGGTTCAACCATACCACACTTGCTGTTAGAACTGCAAAACAGCAGGCAGTGCCAGATGATCTGTACAGTTAGACACAACAGGATGCAGTAATCCAGCTAATTCCAGAGTTGGGTGTTCTCTGCATTTGCCCAGGGCAGCTTTAAACTAATAAATTCCCTTTATTAACCATGGGCTCTGTGCCAGAACCAGCAGTGCCATGGGGAGGTCAATACTGCAAGTCAAAGAGCCTGGGCATGGAAACAATGTACAGATGGAGGAAGCAGGGACAAGAGCACCCAGAAAGGTTTGGAAAGGACATTGAGATACTCTCTGTGAGGAGACAGACAAAATGATTCTCCCTTGTATTTGCTAATAAAGCACCTGGGAATAAATAAAAACCTGGGAATAGCTGAGCATACGAACTAAATCTAATGTGATCCTACTTGAGTAGTTTAGTTACAGGCTGCCTGAACAGCTCTAACAACTTTATTTGATGCTGTCCTACGCACTAGTATTTGCAAAAAACCCTGCATAAAATGGCAAATAAAACCAGAATGTAATTAGAAATTACAGACTGTACACAAACAAAATTACTTTATGTCAAATATTCACTTTCCTGAGCGCCTCTCCAAAAAGAAACGATGCTTCATTTTAACACTATCTTACATTATTTCACTAAATAATCCATGAAATTACACTTCTGGTGTGGGTGGGGGTTTCTTTACTTAATGAAGTGCCATAGTAGACTTTTTATTTCAGAGATAAAACCTCAGACAAACGAGGGGATGAGGAGGATGACACGACTACCAGTTGTAAGACAATGTCACAGATACGGTTTAAATCTGAATTATTCTCTACAGGCCTGTAGTTGTGTGGAAAGGCAAATACTATTTGTAGAAGACAGGCAAACATCAAGTCCTAAAGTTCTAAACTGAACAAGGGCTTTCCACCTGCAAAGTAAATACTCATTTGAAGGGAGACTGACTAAAGTAAGAGCTTCAGTTAAACATACACTTTGGATAAAGCAAGCACGGAACCAAGTGGAGGGATCGTACCTAACTTGTGGAATTCTTTCAAAAACAGAAAGGACGTTCCAGCAGCAGTGAATGAAAACAGGTACCCAGCTCAGCTGCAGGAAGTTTCCCGTCCCCCAGGAAAGATCCAGGGACCTCAGAAGAAAGAATGGGGCAGGGTAAGGAGGAAGGGAAAGATAACCATAGAAAGTTATTTATACCTTAAGTTCTGCTTTCAGCGACTGAAGTCCGATGACAAAAGGATGAAGTACATCATCTATGGAAGGTAACACAGAAAATGAGAAGACATTCACTGTTTTAAGACAAATTTGTACAGGTGTGCAACATACAAAATTCATAACCAAGAAATTACTTTGTCAATTACATCAATAATAGAGTTCATAGAAGCATCATACTTCCACTCTTTGAGTTTTCAGGCCCTTCCAGTCGTTCACTATTCTATGCAACTTTCAGTGCAATGCAACACACTGTGTAAGGCCAGACTGCACGACAACCAAATGCCAGCCCAGCCCAACATCGTCTCATTCTTATTCAAGAACATCATCAAAATCTTTCACAGCTAAAAACCCACTGAAGTAAAATCAAGTATAAGTTGAATATTTTCTTCTCAGACACCGGAAAACACAGAAACACCGTGCTGACTCACAAATGTTATGACAAATCCTGGATCCAAAACAAGCAAGTAATCAGAAGCTAAGCCCCTGAAGGCTATCTGTATCTTCCATAAAGCACTAACTGTAAGAGGAAGAATTCCTAGGGAAGCTGAAGAGAGCTTGACTAAAGGATTGGAAGCTCAGATTAGTTCAAGAAAGAGGTGTAGGTCAAACATACAAAAACACTCATTAGATAGTAAATGGTAAAACACTTTCTTATCCAAAATTCCCATCCTACTTAGCAATTCCTAAAACAATCCTATGCAGAGATGATTATAGAAGGCAAAGATGCGACACAGCCAGAGAGCCACTGCAGCTAGAAGGGACCTCATAAGATCCTTTAGTTCTACCTCCCTGCTCAAGTAGGCTCAGCCACGCGGGGCTGCTCAGGACCACATCAGCTGGGTTTTGAGCACCCCCAATACACATTCCACAGCCTCTCTGTGCAACTTGAGTGTTTGATCACCCTCACAGCAAAATCGAGTATTTTCTCGTGTTCAGATGGAGATTCGTGTGTTTTAATTTGTCCTCATTGCCCCTTGCACTGTCACTGGGCACTAGTGCAAGAGTCTGGTGTCCTCTTCATTCCCATCAGTGTATTTTTACACATTGACAGGATCATAGAATCATGGAATGGTTTAGGTTGGAAGGGACCTTAAAGCTCGCACAGTTCCAACCCTCTAGTTCCACTAGAGCAGGTTGCTCCAAGACCCTGTGTCCAGCCTGGCCTTGAACACTGCCAGGGATGAGGCGGCCACAGCTTCTCTGGGCACCCTGTGCCAGCACCTCAACACCCTCATAGTAAAGCTTTCTCTTCTTCAGGCTGAACAGTCCCAGCTTCCTGATGTCTTTCCTTACATTAAATACAAGGAAGTACACATAAAAAAATAAGAGATCTTACATTGCTAGCTCACTTTTGGTTAGAAGCATCCTCTTGTCCTCGATAGTGCATGGGGAACTGCAATGTTTTTACCCAAGACAGCAAAATCCCAAAGACTAACAAACCAGAAGAATGCTCTGGGATCCCCACCTTGAGCCACTTAGTAACTGTAAAATCAAACCTACTTACAGCCTGAACTGCACATTTACCCCACTTACTAACTTATGTACCTCTCAATGACAAACATTTAGGAACATGACATATAAATAAGATGAATATTGTTTCCATCTTGGAAAATGATAAGCAGGGAGACTTGGGAGAAAGGAAGATTCTGTGTTTTGTACCCCAGGGAAAAGCTGGTTCTAACAGCAGACAAGCAGTCTGCAACAATTGCATATTTAAGAAATAATCCCCACTGAATCAAGGGGGAGGAGGTGTTTATTTTTGACAGATTCCATTACTGAGGAATACGGTGCGAAAAGTGACATGATCAGAAAGCATGTGCAGGCCAGAAGCAGAGTAAAACCGGGAAGAACAAAACCACCATAAGAACCATGAGAATAAACAGAAGACCAGAGAACAGCATCCTCCTAGGTACTAAGAAAGGCATGGGAGGGTGAGGGGGAAGAGTTGGGATTTTGTGTTTTAAAAGTAGCCAGATTGACAATTAGCAGCCTGATAAAAACGGGGATGCAGTTATGGTCCTCACATTCAGCTACGAGGTCAAGAGATTCGTAAAGACCAGTTCCTGAAGAAAACAAGAGCTAAAAACTGAGCTGAAAAGACTCTGGGACAAACTCTGGGAAAAGTCAGTATGATGAATAATGTTAGATGAGAAAAAGGAGAGAAAACAGATGGGGAGGGGTAGAGGTTTTACAGACTGAAAGCCTAAAGCACTTTAATTGTAAACTCGGGCAGAAGAAAAAAATAATCTCATATAAAACCAAAAAGAGAAGGCATAGCTTAAAACTAACGTGATGGGTCAATGCAGCAGGTATGATATTTTTATCTCCAGCAAAAGAAAAAGCTGTAAGGGTGTAAAAATCACGTCTTTTCCTTGACAGGTAAGAGATGCATGAAACACAACAATCAGTAAGAACATTTGCTAACAGAACTGGCAACAAGGAGGGTTTAAGAAGCAAAAGAATTGACAAAAATAACCAGCTGTTATTGCAGATGTGAGATTCAATTAAACCTGAGAAGAATTGTTCACCTAAGACAATGGCAAAGCCAAGGGAAAAGAAAATGACTCTGGCCTGAAGGAAGTTTGCCTACTCGCAGGATTTCCACCTGAGATACTCCAGAGTGCAGGAGAAGGAGCAAGGGAAGCAGGTGCTCTGTAAGGGGAACTCATACAAGTGCATCACTGACCACGCTTCAGTGTCAAACCACTGCTTTTGAAAACTGAAATATTCTGCTACAAATACACACCTGATTGCAGAAACCAACAGAGCAAGAGTTTGAAACACACAGGGCTCCTAACTGCTACATTTGTGTTTCAGGGGTGGCAAGTCACTCCAGTACTAAGCGCTGATGGTTTCAGAAGATCCACCTGGACAATACTGTATTTAAGATTAGGTCACCCCAAACGTGAGACATTTTGTACAGTCAAACATCTGCATAGGTGATATCTCAGATGGGCTATTTCTACAACTGAAGCCCAGTGCTCCACTGTTACAGCAATTTCTACAACTGAAGCCCAGTGCTCCACTGTTACGGCATTCTTGCTGTTTCCTCCAGTTTTCACTGCAATCAGTTTGGTAGATACAGCACTTTGTTACTGGCAGTGCTGGAAATCTATTCCCAGCAAGAAATATTTTCCATTGCAGGAAGGAGCCATCAACTTAAAATGTAATCAAAATCAGCTAGACTTCTTAGAAGTTATGACAAAACCCTCCTACTACACTTGTTCCTGGGCTACACTGTTAATTCCCCATCTCTAAAAATCACATTGTCTATTTAAAAGTCTCCATGTGAGAAACTGAGAAAAACAAAACACTCAATACACAAAGGAAACCAAAATTAAAAGACCCCCCCCCCCCCACCAGCCAGGTACTATGCAAACAGAAGTGAAAGAACCTCTTGCAGTTACAGCAGCAGTATTATTTGTGGTGACAGAAGAAGTATTTTCAAATCTAAGGCAATTTTATTGAAAGATTTCTTCAGAGCATAGAGCATTTCTATAAAACAACATGATTCCAGGTACTGTCCTGTAATTTAACATCACAAGGGCAGATCTTACTGGAATAGGTAAAAATAGCACTAGTGGACATGCCAAAGGAGAGTCTTTCCACTATATGGCCGGTGCTTAGATTGCAACATCAGCTGGCTCTCTTTTTATAACCTCCTGATTGCCAGTGAACAAGTTACACAGTCAACTTAAAAGGTTTGAGAAATCTAAGAGTAAGCTCGGGAACTCACTTTCAGCTGAAATCAATCCACTGTATCACTCTAACCCGAACACTTTGTTTCAGCATGCCATTATTGCCTGGGTAAGCTTTATACTTGCTTCTAAAGCATTTAACGCAGATGAATGACGTAATTCAGAATATGGTTTATTTTTTGTTAAATGTCAGCACAAAATTAGAGACTTGCACACTTTGTTGTTTCTTTTGGCTGCCACATACTCTGGCAGCTCCTTAACTTACCACAGCCTCTTGCAGCTGCACATGTGCCATCCTCCAATGAACCTGGTTTAGCCCATTTCTGCGAATGCTCCCCCTCAACTCCAACAACTCCCTAGCACCAGAACTCTAGATGGGGTTTTATCCATGTTTCCACATAAAGACAACAACTGTCACAATATGAACCTTTCAAACTGCCAGAGCAGTGATCAAACTGAGACAGAAACGTTCTGCTAGAAGAAATTCATGCTCCTTAGCCAGCAGCTTGACTTACAGATGACTGGAATCACTCAGCTTTCTAATTAGGTACAAGGGAAACCAGTATCCTCCCATCTTCAACACCGCAAACAGGTTTCTGCCTGCTCATGCCTACAGATTGGTATTGATTTGACACAGCTTTCAAAAGGTATTGGAGAGAGCAATAGGGAGGGAAAAGCAAGCTGTAAAAAAGGACATCACTCAGCTTGCACAGGTACTTTTATCCCCTCTGAGAAAAACTGAATTACCATCAGCATGTTTAACTCCCTTGAAGTATGAAAGTGCTGGCATAATCCAAATATGTTTCTTATTTGCACAAGGTGGCCCCAGCACAGCGCCCTACATGAAGGTCTCATGCAAATTTAACAGTAGTGAGAGTTCAGACACATTTGCCATACTTTGTACATGACTTTTACAACACAGGTTCTAAAGAAACACATAAAATTACAAGTGCAGAAATAATGAATTGATAAAAGTTATTTTAATGGGCTGATGAAATATATGAGACCTGAAAGAATTAAAGAAATATATATCAGAAATTGTCAAAGTAAGGGAAATATTGCCCTGATGGTAACCTTGGAATTAACAATTGATTTCTAAAAATACTGTACTTTCCATGATACTAATTTAGGAACAATGTAACTAACAGGTTTGGGGGAGCAATAAAGCACAAATTTTTTTAGAAATCATTGAAATATGATTAACAAGTATATTTCCTTCCCAGCAACGCTGTCACCACTGAAGCTTCCAGTCTAATGGTCCTCCCTACATCTGCTGTATTACTGCGCATAACTCTTGGCCTGTGTTCCTAGGTAAATTCCATGCAAATACAAGGGAGAATGTGTATCTTCACCTGTTTCACTATGCTGCCTTCAGTCTCACAAAGAAACTCATGTAAAATCTCACATGTAGTTTCTTCTACACAGGGGAAATTACAGGACAAAGAACAAAGACTGATAACTTACTTGTTTGTTCAACAAGCAGTCACAGTGGGGGAGGGGGCACAGTTCATCTCTTCCACAGGTAGTAAAAGGGTAAAGAGAGAGCAGGGCCTTTTGCGGTACATGAACAGACTGAAAAGACCAGTCTATGCTACTAGAAAACATTGAAACCATGGCCAGATGCTGAGCAAACACAGTTAAATGAGAACAGAATAAGAAAATGGAACATGCAAAAACTAGCACACATTACTGACAGCTTCCAACGTATGACCCTGTCAATTCTAATGACCAGCAAAAGAAAAGACATTACAGAAAAAGAAACTAAACTTCAATTAGTCATATATTGAAGTTTCTCAACATATAGCCAAATGTTAGCCCTATAAAGGTACATTAAAGACATCTTTCTCCTAGACGCGTGCTACCTTGCACCTCCCTCTTGCTAGTCTCTCCAGCCTGGTGTTCCTAAAACACTCATTGTCAAAACTCCAGCTTGCTCTGTAGTGAAAAGATGGCTGTAACAATACTATAATGGGGGCTCTGAGCCATTTTTTCAAGTCTGAGCCTCTGAGCCAGCTTTAATGAATATGGTTAACCCCACACCACACCCAGCTGCAAGTTAGTGAAGCAACCTCCCTTCAGCTTGTGAACTAAAAATATACAAGATGTCTCAACTGCTCTTAACCGATACTACGTGTTTCAATTGGAATGCAATATTAACAGCCCTTTTGTCATTTGTTTGTCAGAAATGAGATATTTTAGGGTTAAACCAATAGCAAGTGTGCAAGGTAAGCTCAAATCCGAAGCAAAGCAACATAACGTAGTAGTAAGAGAAAACAGCACTACCACAATCGACTCAACATCTGCAAAGCCACAACACAGCAAGCGAAACGATTCCACAGAGCAATGAAACCGAGAACAATAACAAAAGGGGCTTGTATCAAAAAAGCTGGAGATACAGGTCCCATGTGCAGATTTTCAGATAGTGCACAGAAAACAAGGCAGAGTCACTTCCACACTCACCACACACAGAGACAATTTGCAAGGCAACTCTAAAACTTTTGCCTGAAGTTAAAACCAATCAGCTTTAACTGTGCTATTGCTGTGCTTCATTTATGCGAGTGCGCAGGATACGTCTGGAACATGCATGGAAGAAACAGCAGAACCCAGACACACCTGCAACTGCAAATAAACCCAGTGCCCTGTGTTTGCCACCACGTTGTTCTACGCAAATCCAGAGTTTTAATATGTTAAAATCTAGCTCTAAAAAGCTTGTCACACCCCATACACAAGCAAAACCCTCTGGAAAACACACGTATCCATCACGTTGGTTATGCCACTTAAAACCCAATAAAGGAATACTCACGTAAGTAAACATTCTATTTACTGTCAGTTATAATTCTTAGCTCTGAAGTCTCCCATGAAAATGCTTTCCTCATTTACAAATGACTCAAGAACAGTGCCTTGTCTATCCTCACCTCCTATATGCACTGCAGAATTTCAGTACGCAAGATGACCACGTTCTATTAAACTCTAAAAGGTCACTACACACTGCTGCCATAAAATCAACTTTGTGTGAAACAGATGACATTTCTAGTACAAACACAATATTCAAGTCACTACAGGGATAAATGTGTGCCAGCTGCTTTTCAAAGCAAAACCCTTGTTTACAAAAAAACAGCGGACGCAGCAAGAGCCAATACAGCACTGAGAATTAGTCACAGAACCTCATCCAAAATAGACTTTCTTTTCAGAACTAGGAATGTCCCTAAATACGCATCTGGATTACCCATAGAGAGTAAGTTCTATCATGCTGTCTCAAAACTCATGAGCTAACGCATGCTTGTTGCTAAAATACCTTCTTCATTTGTCATAAAGCTGGCATTTTTACTTGATTTCCCAGTGTTGCATCAACTCATCTTTCCATTAATTTCTAGAGCTGGCAAAATGCTTCCACAACCTTATTCAATACACAATGGATATAGTTTGTACCAGAAAATACTGAAGAGTTTTGCATAAGCAATTACACAAAAGCAATCAAAACTGGTACAAGGCAGATGTAAACACACCTGCTCCATTACAAATGACACTTACATGAAGCTTACTGAAATCCTGCTCAAATTATTACTATGCTTGACATTTTAGTTAAATCACAAATTTGAATCCGCTCTAACTGCCTTGGCTACTTCTCCAAATAAGGATAATTTTGACTTGCACAAGTTGATGTTTTTACAAGAAATAGCATGCTGACTTCTGTTTCTCTTCACATGGTTACACACTCTTTAGATTTCTGCATTTTGAAGTTAGATGATGGTCCAGGAACTTACTCCATACAAAACAATGATCCTTTTCAATTATTCATTTGTTTCAAGCTGAATCTGCATGCAAGTTTTGGAAATTCAACTGCACCAAGCCATGCTTCCTTTGTTTGTGAGGCAACTGGCCTTATGTGATCGTGCCACCCAGCTGTCCTGACGCCTCTCCTCCTGCAGCTCTTGGATGTATGAGCTTATTTCAATTCAACCGCCAGCTAGAGGCATCAAAACTCCCACAGGCTATGGAAGAATCCTTTGCCCTCCCATCACCAGCTGGGTGCCACAGCACAAACCTTTGGTGTGCCAGCTGCAGCAGCACATCACCACGTGAGGAAACCAAGCCGAGATAAAACCCTCCCTCTTGCCTAGCTGGCAGGCCAGGAAGGTAAGCAGGCAACACAGGAATAGAGGGAAAGGAAGAGGAGGAGACAAAACCTGGAGGGTGTTAGTAAGGCAACAGCAAAGACAGGGAAGCAAGGGGTGCCACAAAGGTGTGGCAAGGGGAATGACCAAAGGGGTCACAGAAGACAAAGCAGACATGATCAGAGCCCCAAATACACATTGAACTAGACTTGGTCAGTTCATCTGCTCTCATAACTTTATTAGAAACATAAGAGTAATTTAAACATTCAGTGTTCACAACACAAAAGTGAATTTATTAACACAACTCCTGCATTTAAAACCAACAGATTGAAGAGTTATACATAGCAATTTGAACTAGCAGCTTCTGGTCCCCATCTCTTACAGAAATTTTAGAACCAAGAGCTCTCATCACCCCAATTTAATTTCCTTTCAGAGACAGAAAACAAGGAAAACTTCTTTTTTCCCTCAACTCCTGGTTTCCCAGCAGTGAATTAGCTAAATAAATAAGCTGGGGGAAGGAGGGGAGTATACGTCCCTGAAGAAACTAGTGCTGATTTAGCATACCAAGAAATGCTGACCAATGATTTCCATGGGTCATGTTTGTGGTTTATAAAAAGTGAGTTATTTTAATAAGTTGTAGTAAGTTCAGGCCCTGAGACAGCAGTAGCTTCAGATGTACTATGAACAGACTTTGTTGTTGTAACAGAATAAAATATGGAAAATTATAGGTAAACACAGAAGGTATTCAACTGAAAAAAAAAAAAAACAGCAAAGTTTTATCTCTTCTTTGGAAATGTTTTCTCTGCTACTTCCAGATTCTCTTTCAAAGCAGGTTAGTCAGCAGTGTTGCACAATAAGTTGTCCAGCGCTGATGATATTAAGTATGGCAACAAACCATATGAAAAACACATTCCAGATTTCTGAAAGCACCACTGCTCCAACCCTAGTCAGCTAGTCCACTTCTCATTTAATAACCCCAGATTAAACTGCTTACACCATATGAACCAGTCAGCCATTTCACGAACACAGACACAGATCTATAGCTTTTTAATGATTACTTGCAGTCTTAGGTTTTACAGATTGAAAATGTTCATTAAGACAAACCAAATTAATGCCACTCCATTCTGAATGGGTGTCCACAAAATGGATCTAACCAAACTGCCTGAAATTAACTCTCACATTCACCAACCCAATCTTTTCTTCTGCACTGCCACTGTAGCCATGTCCTAAAGGATAAGCATGTCCATTCAAATTATACCCTATGGGTTTTGTTACACAATGCCCTGATCCTTTAGGCAATATTTGGAGCTGTTTTTCAGAAGCATTAAAAGACATTTCAAAAGTCTTTTGTACAAATCTATTTTCAGATATTTTAAGTTGGCTTCAGTTTTGGAAGAATCATAGTTTTACTCCATTAAAGACCCTTCTTGTTTTGCATACCTACAACAACCTACAATCGCATCTGGAATGCACATTGTGCTGTTTAGCAGTTCCACTACAACTGGTTTCCAGCTCTCATTGTCCCAGGTAAGGTCCTTGTATTTATGGATGTCACTTGACGGCTAAGAACGAAAAGAAATTCTACACAAGTTATGCAGCCTGATGTAGGTGAGACGAACAATAGGCAAGAGCCGCGCTGCTGTTAGCACAGCCAGGTTATTTGTGTGTATGCTTAGACTGCAGATAAAATGTGTCCAGGAACAGCACAACCCCGGCTCTGCAGTAACACCATTTCTACATGGCAAAGTTGTAACAGCTTAGAAGAGATTAGGTAACTAAAGATTCTCACTCTAGTTTTCAACCGTCTTTTTTTAAACTGAACCGAAGTCGAAACACCCGAGCGAGCCGTTCAAACCGAAGAACGCACCAGCAGAACGCGTTTCAGTTATGCTAATACAGCGTACACACATTTTCCGCTCTCGGCTCAGAAGATCAAAGTAACAGAGAGGTTCGGGAGGCCCCGCTGGAAGCACGGCAGGGACAGCGCTGCCAGCAGCGACGCGGAGCCCCCACGGAGGCCGGGCCAGCGGAGCCGCCGCCGGGAACCCCCCGCCGCGGCCAGGGCTCCGCGCCAGTGCCGCTGGATGCCCGTTGCTCATCCCGCCCGCCGGCTGCCACGGCGCCGGGCCCCAGCCGCGGGGCACACCCGCCCGGGCCGCGCATCCCCCCCGCCAGCCCCCAGGTACGGCCCCTGCCGCGGGGCTCGGCGCTGGGGCCGATAAGCGGCGGCCACGACACACGTCCCCTCGCACCCGGGGGCCGAGGCGAGACGCAGGCACCCCGCGCCCACTCCCCCCGTCCCTGCCTTTCCTCTCCCGTCGCGGCGACAGCCCCCGCCCGGGCCCCGCGGCGCGCACAGGCGATTCAACCGCGCAGGGCTCCGCAATGAGCCGCAGCCCGCAGGTACGGAGGTGGCCGATTCCTTCCCCGTTCCTCCTGGGCCCTGCCAGGGGGCGAGCGGCCGCCCTCCCGCGCGCTGCTTTTCCTCACGGCCGGGTCAGCGCTCCTGGAGCGGAGCCGCCGCCGCGAGCAGCCGGCGCCGATCCAGGCGCCCTGCACCGAGGGAGGGAGAGCCGAAAGGGGAGAAGGGAGAGCCGCTGTCTCCCGCGATCCCAGCCACATCCCTGCCGCTCGTACCTGTGTCAGTCCCTCCCGCCAGCTCACCCCAAGCTCCTGCCCCGCTCGACGCCGTTCGTTTCGTTCCTCATCTAAAATGGCGGCCTCACACTCAGCGAGACATTTATCCTCCGCCCATCGACCTCTCGGCGCTCAGCTCCTTCCCTGTCGCTGGTCTCCCCTTCTCTTCCCGTCCTCCTCCTCCTCCCCGCCTCCCGGCCTGACGGCAGAGCGCCGAGCTGCCGATTGAGCCCGCTCCTCGCCGCCCTGCGGCGGGCCGCCATTTGGGAGCGGCTGAGGCGTTGTAGGCTCCCCCGCACGGCCGCGGAGGGAGGCGAGGGGAGGCGCTCCCGCCGCCTCTCCTCCTCCATCCCCTCTGGGGCTGAGGGATGAGCTCTGCCCCGCGACCCCCGCTCAGCCCTGACCTGCCCTGGGTGAGCCCCGGTGTTGTGTGAGGATTCACTAAGCGGGGCCTCGCCCGCTTCCGGAGCAGCGCCCGTAGGTCGTACCTGTGCCGAAGCAACGCCTGTTCGTGCAGGGAACAGGCAGAAGTTCCCAAGGGGCGGTACGTGCCGAGAGGGGAGGAGTGTGAGCTGCTGGGGAGACATAGAACGTACACTGCAGGAGACCGGGAGCAGCTGTGGGACAGCGATCCTCTCTGCGCGGCCGGGCCGGCCTCCCCCGGGGAGCAAGGTACTGAAGAGCTCTGCTGCCTGCAGTCACTACCGCGGCACCACAGACCGCGCTCTGAGCTCGGGCTTGAAAGCGTACAGCGCTGCCTGTTCACTGGTAAACAGTTAATTCATCACCCCAAAACAAAGCTTCCAAGGAAAACATCCCTGCTGGAGCTGTTTTTTAAAGCACATACATGTTTGCATTTACGGTCGTATAAATTACATTAATTGTTCATTAAATAAGCCCTTCTCTAAAGAGAGCCTCTATCAAAATTCTCCCAGCCTTATTTGCGATTTCTCTGCAGAAGGTTTATTCTGCTATAAACCCAGGCCTGAGTTCAGCTAAAGTCACATTAACCTCACAGAGGCAAGAGAAAAGAGCAGCACTGCCTCTCCTAAGCACCAGATCAGAAGAAAACAACCCATGCAAAGGCTGTAGCTCCTGGTGCCCTCCAGGAAGAGGTGTGCGTGCCAAGTAATGGGGGATTGAACTGGGGATGGCAACCAGGAGCTCCAGAAGGCTGAAACAGACATTTCCATGTCTCTATAGGGTACTACAATTGAGTACACCGTTCCCAGATGTTCTGGAAGTGATTCTGGTGTAATAATGCCCTCAATTTAGAGGATAATTGCTAAAAGACAAATTTAACTATAACTTTCATAGCACTTTTTTCACAAGACAAAGCACATGGGGATTTCAACCTTTCTAGTAAGAAAATCACTTACTCCTTTCTTTTTCTCATCCACACTGCCATGGGCTCATATCTACCAGAAGAGCAAATCCAAACCAAGGACAACATTTTAAAGTGTGAATCATTCTTTTCACATTCTTATAGAGCAGCTTTTCTCTTAAATGGTCACATTTAAACTGAAGGAGTCCACTGGTGCACAGACACAGTTTACATGACTTTAACAGGAGTCATATCCATGTATCCGACTGCAAGAGTTGGCCTTGGAGAAACAAATAAACTCAAAGCACTGTGTATAATAAATATTCACACAGTTTAAGACTAAGCATATCCATGTAGCATGGTAGACAGGAGTAGCGATTTGCAAAATATGCAAAAAGAGTTTGAAATATTTTAATATATGAATAAGAACGTGCCATGAGATGCTTTAAAGGGAAAGAAGAGAGGGATAACCACCTCAAGAAGAGATGGTTTTGAAAGAAGACCTTTCATACAGTTTTAAACTTCTTCTTTAAATGAGTAGAAAGATGAAGGATTGTAATCATGCAGCAAATGAACAGGGATTCGGAGGAAAGCAAGCTGGGTTTCAGATAAACAATGCAACAATTGCAAAAGAAACATAATCATTACAAGAAAGAAAAAGAAAAGCAAACCAGAAAACCAAGCAAAGAAACTGGAGCATTACAGCACTGAAGCAGAAGGGAAACAAAACTGAACAAACTTTCCAAAATCAGCTGAAAATTGTTAGCATTCTTCCCAAGGTTTATCTGTTTGTGTTTAGTGGTTAGGTTTACAGAATCTTTAACATGTGAGTGTCCAGGTATTAAGACTTTCGTTGGTGTAGGCTTCTAATAACGTCTTACATTTTCATCATCTGAAGTGGTTTCTACCTCTCTAAAAAGCAGCCAGAGGAGTGATTTGAAGGAGAATGAGAGCTAGGGTTCAGGGTGGGCTGAGTGAGTGGCAGTAGCTATTAACTTGAGATATTAGGCAAATCTGTGGAGTGGTTGTAGACTCAGGAAGTCCCTTTCATGCAGTGGGTATGTCAGAGGCAAAGCTATCGCAGCTTCACAGACTAGAGTTTCCTCACAGTTAAGAATGGGATGGATGATTCTGAGTGACTATAGTTTTAATACTGACTGCTGGAAAGCAGCACGTGACTATAACCTGTTACTAATTTGTTGTGGTTCAGTTTGCTATGTGCAATATTCATGTGCTCCCAGTCTACTTCACTGTGATTACCTGGGGAGTCTTGAAAAATATAAAATGTTTTAAGTGGCATTGTATAACCTTCATTGTAGCTTTAGCACATGAAATACCCATGAGCCTCAGAAGGAGTAGCAAGCATTAGTGTAATGCTGACTGAGGAAAGGAAGAAATGTATATACACACACACACTTTACTACAGAATTTTGTGTATCAAATCCTACTCCCTTACTCTTCAAGCCAAGGATTTCTATGAGACAAACTTTACCATTTCATTCAATCCAAGCCACATTGTACTGCTGCAAGTTTTGGGTTTTTTTATATGCTATAAATTATTCTCTTATTACCCCATTAGAGTTTTTTGTTTGCTGGTTTTCAATAAAACTTTGCTTAGGAAAAGCTGAAGTCAAGTTAGACACAGAAGAATTGCTGCACGCAGAGACCATGACGAAAGTGGCCTTGAACAAATCAAGCAGTAGCAACCTAAAAAAGAAGCACTCCAAATAAGGAGCAACTTATTTGTGTGACGATGCACAAACTGTATTGTGTAGTTCAGCTGAAAGACTTTATTATTTCCCTGTGTCACTGAAGTGATCAAAGAAGAGGGGTGGGAATGTAATTTATAGTTTGTTTGGAGTTTTTCTTGCATTCTCAGATTCAAATTGCATACATTACAACAATAGGACATCTTATATATGAAGCTCTTAGAGCAGCAAACTTGTTTTGGTGGAATGGAAACCATAGCACAGTCTGTTCACATTAATTACTTTTGTTGTTTTATCCTGAGCAAACTCTTAACTCTTTATTTTATCCATATCCAACTAAATGTGGGTGGTACTGGGCTGGCTACACTGTGTGCCTTTCTCCACTCTCTTCAGCCAAATAGTGAAGCTTAATCTTGGGAGTCTGTCTCTTCCTTATGAGAATAACGCCCAGTTTCCCGTAGGTACAATACAAAAGACACCTCCTTCCAACAGCTTCAGTCGTTATCATCAGTACTAGATTAAGCATGTAGTGACTTCACTACTTCCCTGGAAAGGCTGGCTTCGGGAAGCAGATGCATTTAAGCAATTCCTGCACTCAAAAAACTCGGGGGAAGGCAGTCAGGCTGAGGCAGGGCTGCGTGGGCTTGTGTGTCTGCAGGTTCTAACCCCCAAGGATTTCCTTCGTCAGTATGATACAGAATAGACTGTCTGGTACAAACCTCAGAATAACAGCATATAGTTTTAAATACACTGGTTTATTTGCTGCCAGGGTCAAGCTAACTTAAGTGCTTTAGTACGCTTACAAGAGCTATGATGCCAAGTGTCTTTTGTCATGTTTTACACATGCACACACCTCGTGAGACTCACTGCCTGAGGTAAATACGTTTTGCCATAGGTGCCTCCACAGTACTGCAAACAAGTTTTGTCTTATTTGTTGACCATTCAATTCTGTATATAAATCTAAGTTAGTATTTTTCATTTTTCCTTTCTTTCCTCTTTTTTACCACTTTAACACTTTCATTTAAGAAACATGTTTATGTAAAAAAACATATACAATTCCTTGTAATGTCAAGGTTATTATTATATCCTTATAATGTCAAGGATATTATCCTCTACAGGGTTGTATATCCTTCCAGAATCAATCCCATCTCTAATACTATAATCTGTCTATTAGGCAGTCATACTTGCATTGTTCTTGGGTTGTCCTTATATAAACTTAACAATAGAAATATTTAGTGAAATCATCAATTGCAATAAATTTTGAAGACAAGTTTGTGTGGGAACACTTCAGGGTAGAATTGAAACAGATTTTCGTTAAGCCTTGCAGTAATAAATTAATTATTCTGAGAGCAGTACACAATAATCTTTTACTGAAAATTTGAAGTTAAGTTTGTCTGAATTCACTGATACTCATATATGAAACATTCTTAAAATTGTCAACAAACTCTGTACCAGTTTTCAGTCCTCCACATGCTCCTACTGTAATTTATGGTATTATAGATATCCAGTGTCTCTGGGCTTGTTATATGAAGTGCAGCAGAGAATTTCTGGTTCTCCAATTTCACTGCAATGCAGTTTGCTTCTAGGGAAATTCAGAGGCACTGCACTCCCCCATCCAGTTCTCTCAGACTCTTCTCTAGCCACGGGGAGTTCAGTAGCTTTCCTGAATTCTAGATCTTCATTTGCAGTACTTATTACCAAGGTTTCATTTTCTTCTCATGCAAAGAGAAGTTGTGACACATAAGAATGCTGGTCCTAATTTTGGAACCCAAAATGAAAGCAGAGGTGCTGCTAACAGATAGTTGTCCCTGCTCCATGACTCAGCCCATGTCCACTGACTCATTTGCTTCTATACACCTTGGCTGCCTCTTTGTTTGCAAATGCAGTACCAGCTGGCTGGAAAAAATACAATTAAACAATTAAAATGTCACCAAAACCACGTGGTTTCAAATGGATCTCAGTTAAATGATTAAAAGGGATCACCAGGTAATGGTGACACGTATAGTTGTGTTTTATTAGGTTTACGTGACCATAGCTATGCTTTTCCTCTGTGGATGGAAATATATTGTAGAGATAGCAGTTAGATTCCCCATGCAAGGGTCAAGAATCAGAATAACATTCCTTTCATCAGAGACACAACTTGGGAAGCCTCGAAAAGGAGCATAAGACAAACGTAGTAAGTTACTGTACTGCCATATACCATGGATATCAAAGCATTTAAATCATTTTAGAATAACAATTTATAGATTTAAAGTGAACTGATAGGTGCTGCCTGCACTGTGAATAAATTCACAGTCTGAATAAACATTATTTGAGCTCAAACAGGGCAAAGAATTAAAAAAATCTAGGCTTTCATTTGTGGGTATTTGAACAGTCGTTCCTCCTTCATAGACAATAAATAGGGCACTTTGATTTACACATGTATTCTATTTTTGAAACCCAGCCAAACTGGTTTATTGGGTTTATTTTGACTTTCTGAAAAAGTCTAACCACAATAAAATCCATTCCGAGCTAGGTCCTGGAGTTTAAAAATAACAATGAATAAATAGCTCTTTCCTGACAAACATTCTTAGAACCAGCCTGAATGTATAATTGCTCAGCTGCAAAAGGGTTTTTATTACACCTGATACAGAGCTACATAACGAGACTGATTGTCTGATCTGGCATGACCTCAAGCTGTACGTCGTTTTGCCTGAGCATGGACAGTTTCTAGTGTGTAGAACTGAACTGCATTCAATGCTGGGTTTCTCTAGAAGTTACTAATTGTAATAATGCCCATTAGGATGACAGCAAAATTCCATTTTTCTATGAAGAATCACAAGTGTTGGATCAGTATTGATAGGGTGAAATAGAAAGAGGGGTGGATGTGCACGTATGTATCTGATTATATCAGAGTGGATGTGTATGTTCAAAACACATGGAGGTACAATAGGCAACAAAAGGTAAAATTATAAACTTGCCTTTATCTTTTCATAAATCCTATTTGTTGTGATTCCTCATAAAAAAGGCAGACTTTCTGATGAGAACCTATTCTTGTCATATGTATCATGTACAGAGACACTCCCTTGAGCTCTTTTTGACTCCACGCTTGTCTTTTATCAAAGGTAGATTCGAAGAGACAAGGAAATCAAAAGCAGTCTAGCCAGCATATCTATCCAAGCTGCTCTCCAGCACTGCCATTCCCAGGTAAAGCTAGACTAATCAGAATATAGGTACAAGGTTATAAATACCTGGCATCATTCTAAATACCTGGCGTCGTTCAAAGGTTCAGTGTGTCTAGCAAGAAGACAAAAGTCCATTTTAACCATGTGCATACATTCATGTACTAAGAGAAACGGAACTCTTATTTACTGGATTCTGTTATAAAAAACTCTGCAAAGTAAAAAAGAAAAAAAGGATTTGGCTTTCAGCACAAGCCTATTTATCCATTGTCTTTCAAGTTCATCTCAAACAGTCAGATAAACAAAGATAGGTGATCAAAGGCATACATTACCTTTGGCAATCGACCCCTGGTTTAGCTAGCCTTTGATACTTTGTACTTCAGTGTCACATACAACAAGCTGTGCTTAGAAGGGTATGACAAGGGTATTACAACATCATGTTGTAAGCGAGTTAGTTCAGAAACGGTCATGAAAATGCGACAACAGTGATAGAGTTTTGTTAGTCAGCTCATGAAGCTCAGTAGCTGAACAAGTATAAGTTCGTATCAGAACTGTCTAAAGCACGCAGGGTTTCAGAGCTAGACTAAGGTCCCTGGTGAAAATGTCAGTACACGCTAACAGGCCCCATCTCTGTTCCAGGTACCAGCATTATTGTTGTCAGCAGCAGAACACAGCAGGAGGTTTCTCCATGTGGAGCTCTGCAAGATGATGCACCAGTGGAGGTTTGCAATTAAAAAAGATAAATTGCATATGTATATGGCTAATTTAGTCTGCAATTATAAAAGGGGTGTGTGTTTTTGTCAGATGTTTCATGCCATTTGTTGAGGCTTTTGTTGTTGTTGTTACAAATTCATTTCTCTTAGATTAGACAGTGGTGAGATTGATTCTATCCATCAGGATGTAATTTTTCTCCAATGGAAATGTCAGTTTTGTTCTGTTTAAAGCTTCTAATACAAAACGATGTTCATTTTGGTCTTATTTTTGTAAGCGCTTTTCTGTTTTCTTTCTTTAATTTCTTTCTGCAAGATAATAAACCCCAAAACAATGCTATGAGCAAAACAACTCAATTATTTCAACAGTAATTAGCAAAGACATCAGGTCAAAGGAATGCAAACATACAAGTCTTTTGCTATGCCTCACTGCAAAACTGTGGTGTGCTGCGTTAGGAGATTTGTTAAATCTTTCAGCAATTGCAGGGAAATAAGTATCAACATGTCTGCTTGTACCCAAGTATTTTTAATACTTTCAAGATGTATATCTAATACTCAGATGTATTCAGATTAATTTATTCAGACATTCCTTAAGTTCAACCTTATTTCTGGTGGAGACAGAAGCTTTCTATTAGCAACAAATTATGTAAGCCTTCCTTTTGCATTTCACCTACATGGAACAGTGACATAAGGAATTAGGTAACTGCTAAAACATTATTGCTGAGACATCACTTTTAGTTGATAGTCAGGCCAAGTTTAAAAGAAGTATCTTTTGGGGGACACTGAAGGCCTGTTTTTCATGAAGTGAGTGTTGCTAACATCTTTGTGAGTCACAGAAACCTGATTCTATGTGCACACACTAACTTTCAGACAGGAAAAGAAAAAGGAAAAGAAAAAAAGGGGTGTTTTTTTCCCCTAACACATATAAAGTTGAACAGAGGGCAGGGAATAGCAAATGCTTGTTACTGGTATTTAATATGCATTGACTTAGAATTCCAGCTTGGGGGTTGATGACTTCAGCATATGACTATTTTAATTCTTTCATGTATTCCATGCTATTACCTTAATTCTAAGTGGAGTATTACTTGTAGTATTATAGCGTCAGTGGTGCTTTTTAATGATTCTATAACTGAAGTAAAGCTAAATCCTTCCTGAGGCAGGTAGGGTGAAAGTCCAAAGCATTATTGCTATCTGAGGAGGATCGATTGCTGAGACATCTCCTCAGGACATACTTGACAGATACACCTCTTTTAAGACCATCTCTTGAAAATGAGTTTAGGTGGATTCTGTTTCTCCTCTCGTAAAGGCCACATGATGAGTAAGAAAGAGTATGACCTTATGGTGGTGCATGCAGTCTTCAGATACTTCGATCAAGCACTCTGGGTTAATTATCTGACTTTTTATAGTTTTCAGGATCACAGGCTTCAAAATTAGCTATTTCAACTAAATATTTGGGTGAGACATTTGGCACAAAACAACCAAGTTATTTCCCCAAGAAATGGATTTTGATTTATTGAGTTTTCAAGTAGGTTCATGCTCTTAGCTGACAAGAATGCAAGCAAGATGCTTTGCCTTTCCCCCACCCCAGCCTTCAGCTAGCATTTGATAACATACGGTCAGCTATGCTTATTCTTAAAAATGTACTGGTGCTTATAGACAGGGGGGTTTTTGCAGACTTTTGTAAGTGACTTCCCAGAATACTTGAAATCCAGGATATCCTATATATTATTATAAATTAAACCTATTCTAGATTAATATTGCACACCTGCTTTGTTTATAGCTAGGAGAGTTCAGGATATTTCTATTGAAACCAAAGGTCTATCAGATTTTTAGTGCTATCATAGCAGACATATGACTGAGAGTGGTTACTGCTACAACATTATGTATAATGACTGCACTTTGCCCTTTAACTTCTACAATTGTGCTTTTCTGCCCGTCTTCATATACCTCAGAGAGATGTCACAAGGCAAGATTTAGCATTGAATTTGAGATGGGGGAGGGAAAAAACCAAACCCACACAACAAAACACCAAAAGCAAACTAATCACAACCAGGAACACATGAGGGTTAAAAATAGTAATAAGAAAATCATTAGCTTTCAGTATCAGAGGACAGGATTTACTACATTTAGTAAACTCCTTATTAGTAAGTTGACTACAAGAAAGGAAAATCACCTTTTCCAGATGCACCTGGCATTCCACTTTGCTTCCAGGTTCTCTCCAAGGTGGGCCATTACTTTTAAATGCTCAAATATGTAAAACCATGTGCCAAGCCTCAGTGCAATTAAGTTTTCATTTGAACACGCCCAAGAGCAGTCTACAGTATTTAAGCATTATCAATGCAAAGCTTTAGCATCATGCACTACCATCAGTGTAGCAGTTTGTCCTGCAGTATTCAAAGTGGTGAAATCTGATATTACATATAGCTCAGTTGCTCTGGTACTTGGAGAGGAGTGAGTGATACCACAGGAAAATCTAAGTTAAAGACTTATTGTACACATGTGTTAGCCAATATTTTATATCTAAACCATGAGATTTAAGAAGCTTCCATCTATCAAAAGGAGTGATGGCAGCTAGCTCATGTATTTGAAAACCACAATGGTATCTCTCATTTAAGTGAGCAAAAGATAGAGCGGGCTTGTTCAGGAAGAATATCCCTTTCTGTAGCAATCCTAGGAAGTCTGAGTAAGAACAAGGATCTGTTCTCATACTTGACACAATTACAGTTCATATAAAATAATAGTTCATATATTTATTTAATACAGGTTATGTAATTCACTTGAGTATTAAACATGTGGAAAATCCTAGTTTCTCTTTGGGATAGGAAATGGACTCAAGTGATTAAAAATCTGCTGGTTACTTTTCCTGGTAGCTTTTTGTTGCTTGTTTTTGTAGGAAGTTAAAAATTCTCTGAGGAAAGCTCCAAGATATTTGTGTGGCTTTGTGAGCAATGGAAAGAATTTACAACAAAATATGCTACTGCTGTACAGCGATATAGAACAAGAAATAGCTAAGTAAGGATCACTGAGACTCCCTTTTTATTAAATAGCTTTTCCTAGAGGAAAGTGGAACTGCTGTAGAACAACTTCTGTTTGAGGTGATGCTTGCCAAGGGAGCCTACCTTGGAATTTGGCAAAAAGCCATATGTTCTAATTACCTTTACTTTGCAATTTGAGTTCTTGGTAAGAAAGTGCGGCTTGGAAGTAACTAATGGTGTAGAATTCAGTAATCCTCAGTAAACTCAATTGTTCTGCTGGGCCAGAAACTAAGCAGTCTTTCAAAAAACCAGAACATAAATGATGTTCTACAAAAGAAGACTTGCCAAGGATCTAAACTGCCGGGAGCCAAAGTTGAGAGTAGTATAAATAATCCTTTTTGTAGGTTATCAAACAGTATTTTCCTGATGAAAATAGGTCATTTTCACATTGAATACTTCATTCCTCACTCAAGGAAAGAACAGCAGTTTGAAGAAAACTTTTATCATAGGAGAGAATATAGAATTATTCTTTCACAATAACAATGCAGTAGAAAACTTTCAAAGGAAGAATGGTATTTATATGGTTATTAACAGGGTTATTTGCTACAAGGCATAACACTTCATTAGCATTTTAGAGCAGATGAATGTCATTATGAGTATCGGTATGTCATACTGAAGCAGCTGTTGATAAGCTTTACAGTTGTTTTCAGTTACATGAGCATCTATCTTCAGTCTGAACTGCTTTATTTTTAAGTTTAACCTGTACTTTTAGTCTGATTTCCCATTGATACTGCAAGAGTAAACAACCAGCAAAAAAGGCTCCTGTTATCAGGCAGCCTCAATCACTCTTTGCTTTCAGACATTGCTCTCTTCCCCCGCCTTCACTGCTGCCAAAGTTGTTGCATCACTTGCACTGCATTAGGTATATGCCACCCAGGATGCTTTCCCACTGAGAATGGCAGCTGTATTTAGCTGTTGTTAATGAAGAGGTTGAAGAGAGCTTTTCAATTCAGAGAAGCTTTAGAATTAGGCTAAGAAGTTTTTACAGGTTATTCTTAGCAGAATTAGATAATATCAGACAGATTGAACTGAGTCAGCCTTTATATTTCATTAGAGAGCTTTTCATTTTTTGGCTTAATTTCCTGCCACAAGCTTTCACTTCCAGCAGAAGTGGTATGAGTAGCAACCTGTGTAACAATCACAGATGATGGGCTCAAAGCAAGTCACAGGGCTGGTGACATGGACAAGCAGTTCATGGGTTTTGTCTACAGTTGAAGCTTCACAGTGCATCAGAGCATTTGTCACGTGGAGAAAAACTGTGGATTTGGTTAGGTTCTTATACCTCAGGTTTTTCCTTTGTGAAGAAAAAGTAGGAGCAGTGCTGCGCTTCAGGGCTTAGGTGCCACTGCAGAATACATGTAGCAGTCTAATTACATACTGCTGCCAAAGGGGTAGTCCCTTTTTCCCCTCTCCGCCACAGCTGCACGCTTCTTCCCTTCTCTCACACTGGATCTAGCAGTCATGACCCTGCATGGTGAGTCAGATTTTGTGTTCTCATGACTAATTTCCCAATCCCAGCACTTTTTGTTTAACACAGGAGAAGGAGCAGGAAGGCCCAACTGCTGGATGAGATGTGCAGAGAATGGAATAACAGCCTACAGATCAGTTATTTGGTTTGTGAACCTGCAGCCTGAGTAGTTACAAACTCTGTGATCACAGAAAGAGTATTTTTTGCCATATGCAAAATGTTATCTCAAAAGCTATACCTTCTTACTCATCTGTTTATCACACTGACAGAAGCAGCAATGTCATTATGTACAATCAGAGCTTAAGCTGCTAAATTAGGTTTTTTTGTCTATTATTCATAAATTCCGCCTATGTTACAATTAACTCACCTCTAACACTAAAGGTGTTGTCTGATTTGAAAAATGCCCATTTGACTTCTTCAAAAGGGGTATTAAAAATAATAGGAGTAAACAGGAAGGTTAGAAAGTTTGCTGATAAACACAGGTTTACAAGACGTTTGAGACTTAAAAGACATGCACAGTGAAAAAGTGCAATATTAGATTGCAAAACAGTAGATTAAATATGCAAACGAATGCAAAGCAACAGTCTAGGAAAAGAAGGCCTCCACCATAGGTAAACAGGGTTTCAGGTTGAGCTCTTGTCAACCAGACAGAGATATGTGAGATTTACTGTGAATAACTCCCTAAAAATGCCAGCCCAGTGCTGAGCAGTGGTTAAGACAAGAAACAATGTGAGGAATTTAGGATGAGAGCTGCCAACAAAACAGAGGAAAGCAGTTAGTGCATTATGTAAGTTCAGGATGTCCCCACGTTTTGAATACAGCATGCAGATCTGTTCCCGGGCCAGAACATATGGTCGATAAAATTAAGAGGAACAGAAAAGGGCAGCAGGGATTTTGAGAGATAGAAACCAGATTCTACATAAGGGACTAACAAGATTGGGACTCTTCAGCTGGGAAAATAAGAGGATGACAGAGAAAAGTTGTTTTTAAGACGAGTACCTCTCATAAGCCTACGGAGTTCTGTTGTAGAGACTAAAGAGGTTTGAACGAGAATTAAGCAAACGCAGAGAGCGGGTACTTGGGCGTGTATTTACAGGCATTTCCTATGCCAGGTTCTCACAGCACTTCACAAACCACAGCAAATCCAGTGACAGATGATTAGGAAGAGTGCTGTGAACAAACAAGTGCTTTGCCCTGCTATGACCTCCCATGCTATAGCAGTCAGTGATGGTCCTTCCTCAATCAGAGGTCCAGTTACTATTTCTGTGCATTTGAAAGTCTTCTATAGTTTTATGCTTCTCTAAGTTGCCTTTTGTGGTTTGTGCTCACCTTACTATGATTTCATATTGAAAATGCCAGAGCCAGGGGCTTTTAAGTTCTCATTTAGCAACAAATTACACTTTCTGACAAATGACTTCCTGCAGTTCATAGTGCTCTTTGTTCTGCAGTTCAGCCTCCTTAGGCTTGGAGGTAAAGGCCCTTTCAGTTTGTTTGGTTTGGTTATTTTTAGTAGATGATGCTGAGTCTCTAGTAGAGCACCTTTAAACTCTGAAGCACCTGCAAGCATTTTATCCTTTCAGCTGTTATTGGAAATGGAGACAGATTGATTTGCCTAAGGGCACATGGTGAATGAATGACAGGGATAGGAGAAAAAGGTGAGGAGCAAAGGCTGACATTCTGATGTTTCAGTATCCAGCCATACAACTTCCTCACCATAATTCTTACTGTATAAAAGCAGCTATCCTGCAGGTTCCCATGCTGCCAGACACAGCTATGTGAGATATGCTAGAGCTGAACATGATTGATATATACTTACACATGAAGATTTTGATTTTGCATGATTGCAGTACAGACCACAGTTAAAGCAGAGCATGTACCCTGCTGACAGGGTACAACTGGAGAGTTTTAGGACCAATGTACAAAGCAGATGCCTTCCATTTGTGTAATGGGGCTTCTCACGCAATTTGACTACCACATTTAGAGGTATCTGTGAACTGAATTGACAGGCCGTGAGAGCTGGGCTGGTTCAGCCTGGGAAGGCTCCTTAAGGAGAGACCTGAGAGCAGCTGCAGTGCCTAAGGGGCCTACAAGAAACCTGGAGAGGGGCTTTGAACAAGGGCCTGCAGGGACAGGACAAGGGGAATGGCTTTAACCTGCCAGAGGGGAGACTGAGATGAGGTCTTGGGCAGAAGCTCTTCCCTGTGAGGGTGCTGAGGCGCTGGCACAGGGTGCCCAGAGAAGCTGTGGCTGCCCCATCCCTGGCAGTGTTCAAGGCCAGGTTGGACACAGGGGCTTGGAGCAAGCTGCTCTAGTGGAAGGTGTCCCTGCCCGTGGCAGGGGTTGGAACTGGATGAGCTTTAAGGTCCCTTCCAACACAAACCAGGCTGGGATGCAGTGCTATAAATTACCAGATTTTGATTTACATGCATCTCTGAAGTATTACAATACAGATCTTAATGTTTTACTGTATGTAGCAAGTATGTGAAGTATGATAGAATTGCACAGCAAATTCCCACCAAAAAGGTGTACATACAGTGGTTTGAAATTAATTTCTACTTTTAGTAAATGCAGCCAATGTTATCAGTTTGTCTCTTTCAAGTGACAGCATCTCAGTTCAGTCATTTTAAGACATTTTCATCCCTTTCCTACTTCTGCTCCATGCTGATCTGATTTTGCTTGATTTCCATCCTGAATGGTTTATCAGTTACTTTCCTCTTAGTCCAATTACTGTAATACCAAATGGGCAGATTTTCTGCCTTCAAAATGTGCCTTAAGTCCAAGGTTCTGACTAAGCCCAGTTTGACCAAGAATAATTACTACTCTGTCTATTGATACACATTACTTAGCATTTAAATCATGTGCACTGCCTAACTTGAAAAGGATTTAGGACACAAGTTTTAGATCCAGCTCTATTCTCCAAATGCTCCCTAGTTCTCAGGATCTTGAGCTGCTAATCTGTATCTGAAGGGGGGCTGTAGGGATGCTGGGGAGAGACTCTTCATTAGGGACTGTAGTGATAGGACAAGGGGTAACGGGTTCAAACTTAAACAGGGGAAGTTTAGATTGAGTATGAGGAAGAAGTTCTTTACTGTAAGGGTGGTGAGGCACTGGAATGGGTTGCCCAGGGAAGTTGTGAATGCTCCATCGCTGGCAGTGTTCAAGGTCAGGTTGGGCAGAGCCTTGGGTGACATGGTTTAGTGTGGGTGTCCCTGCCCATGGCAGGGGGTTGGAACTGGATGATCTTGAGGTCCTTTCCAACCCTGACTATTCTATGATTCTATGATTCTATGACTGCCTGGGCTCTTTAGGAAAATCATGGCTGAGATTTCGCAATGCTCTCGTTCCTTCACAAAATCCTCACAGAATTCTGAGGAGTGCACACTTTGCCTTGCTTGACCTTTGTTAAGTAAGTAGGACAAAAGCACAGATTTCTTCCCTACCCAGAAACTGGAGTTAAAAAATAGCAATATGACATAAAACTACTTTGAAACACTTCACAGCGAAGCAGAAATCCCATCTGCTTTAACTTAAGGGTTAAAAAGCAGTTCCGTATTTGCAAAAAACCCTGAAAATCCTCAGCAGGTACATTCTAAAGGAACATCTGGGTGTTAACTGCAGGAACAGAAACACATCGGGAATATGGCAGGGGGGTTGGAACTGGATGATCTTAAGGTCCTTTCCAACCCTAACTATTCTATGATTCTATGGTGGTTTCAGAGGTTTTGTTTATACATAGCACTTCCCTTGGCAAGCCGGAGCAGCATTAACATGTGCAACATGGGTTTTAAAAGAGCAAGTTTAAAGCACACAGGATTCTCAGCCCAGGCTGCTCACAAAAAAAAGGGAAGGCAAAAAGAGGGGTGGGAAGAAGAAAGAGAAACATTTTGCCATGCAGGTATCCTGGAAAGGATTGCAGACTGCACCCAACGTAGCAAACAGTTCACAGAGACGCCAGGCTCAAAGGGGCAGTCAGAAACCACTGAAGTTTCCGAACTAAGCATTCAGTGTTGAACTTCATCATCCTGATTCTAGGAGCAATACAATGATTCCAGGAGTGATATGACCACAGGCTACAGAAATAGCCACAGATGGAGTCACATGGAGTGATGTAATGTGAGCATGGAATAAATTCTTGCTTTTTTCAAATGGAAAAAATTGTATTCAGCAAAACTCTAGGAAAAACACAACCCAACAGAAAGGTTAGCCCCAGTGCATGCAATCAGGTCATGGGCAATATTCATCCATATGGATCCGGAGAGAGCTGGGGTGTTCAGCCTGGGGAAGAGAAGGCTCCTTAAGTGGAGACCTCAGAGCAGCTCCAGTGCCTAAAGGGGCTCCAGGAAACCTGGAGAGGGGCTTTGAACAAGGGCCTGTAGGGACAGGACAAGGGGAATGGCTTTAACCTGCCAGAGGGGAGACTGAGATGAGCTCTTAGGCAGAAGCTCTTCCCTGTGAGGGTGCTGAGGTGCTGGCACAGGGTGCCCAGAGAAGCTGTGGCTGCCCCATCCCTGGCAGTGTTCAAGGCCAGGTTGGACACAGGGGCTTGGAGCAAGCTGCTCTAATGGAAGGTGTCCCTACCCATGGCAGGGGTTGGAGCTGGATGAGCTTTAAGGTCCTTTCTAACACAAACCGGTCTGGGATTCTATGATGCTTACATCAGTATCCCACAGTAGAAAAATCTTATACTAACATGAGCATAACAGTGCCAAGTGCACAGAAGTAGTGGATAAGACCTTCATTTCTGGAAAAGCTAATCTGCATTTAATGTGTTTCAGTTTTGCACCCCACTCCTGTAGTTATATCCTCCAGGATAAGCTTTTCCAGAGTCTAAAGTATTTTGAAGAGATCTTACTAAAAATATACCCCTAAAACTTTTCTAAGGAAGCCAGCCAGAAAATAAACCCTTAGAATATATTGAAAACACACAGCACAGTGCTGACTGTGAATAGTTAAAGAAAATTAATAGCTGTATGCAGTGTGCTAATGCACTAATGCAAGCAGAGAGCATCATTCCGTATGCCCTGGTGCATGAGATCATTGGCCAAGTGGCTGAATACTTCAAACCACATGAGAAAGCATCACCCCCTCCAGCATGGAATATGGCCAGAAAAAAGGGTTTGAATCTCCTTTAAGAAACAACAAAACAAAACAAGGGCCCTGCTTGCTATGAGCTGCACGTGACTTGCCAGGTCCATCTTACAGAACTGATCCTGGATTTAAATTAGCCCATAGACAGATTCTGCATTCTATCATCTTTCTATTACATTGTAACACCATTGACAAGTTCAGCGACAGGCTCATTTGACTTTGGATCCTGTCATAGCTCCTGGTTGTTGAAGTTACTCTTTCCAGATTCATGAATTGCAGTTTTCTTTTATTCCAGAGTACTTGAATATGCAAGTGTGATGCTTTATGCTGCTTAATTCTCCTCATAAAGCCAGGTGTTAATAAGGAAATAACGTGGTTTTAATTAAAAATGCACAAGAAAAATATATACAACAATATTATAGCAAATTTTAGATTATAATGAGCAACAACTACAAAGGCATTGGATTTAACAGTGCAGGGCTCCAGCTTTGGCTCTACCAGAAACTACTTAGTCAAGTCACTTAGGTGAGTAATTGAAATACACATAAGCAGTGTTAAAGGCTTTACTGGCTCTGAGACCAAGTTAAACACACGAGAGAGATTTCCACGAATGCCAGAATTACTGTGTTAGTGGAACAGCAGCAGTTGGGAAGAATGGTACAGTAGCAAACCAGTAACAGGGAGTACCCATTGCTAGCCACACCTGTAGCTTCAAAAGCATTGCTTCAAAACCATGAGATTACAGCAAAATAATAATAATAAATAATAATTAATAGTAATAATAATCCTGTTGAAGGATAAGAGCTGTCCCTCAGGGAAGGTTGGTTGTTTCTACTCCCTCAGCTATCCCCAAAAGATAAGGGCATAACATATGTCATTACCACCACCATTCTGTGTATATTTGACCTCAAATTCAAGAGCTATTTCGTCCCTCCACATTTCACCCTTCTCTCTAACAGGGGGTTGATTACTTCTGCTCCCTGTCCTGGCCTTACTGCTGCTGCTTCTAGTGGTACACAAGGAGGAAAGCAGCTTTTCAGAAGAGTTCTGTCCTGTGGAGAGCTGAAACCCACAGTGGGGCTGGAACTTCTCGTATCCTCACAAGACTGATTCCAGTTCTCACATGGTCCAAGGAAGTCACAGGACTTGGTGACACTGAACTAGAAAGAGTAAGGTGAAATCATCAGCTCTGCCATGAGTTTTACACGTCATGTACATGAGCTACATCTAAAGAGCACCGAAAGAGCCATATCCAGAGCAGCTATGAGCATACCACACCTGAGCACCCATAGTTACTGCCCTTCTGCAGGCTGATAACCCACAACATACGTAGCTGAATATGCTCCAGCTATGCCTGAAGCAGCACCAAGAGGTTCAAAGCCTCTTCCTTTGCATCATGGCCTGCCTTCCAGTCTCAAAGGTTGTCTCTGTGAGACGTTACAGTGATGTTTCCAATGTTCAGTCTTGCTTTCTGTTCTTTCTTTACACTATCATAGCTCAGTGAGGAAGGATGGAGCAAAGAAAGCTGAACATCACTGGACTCTGGGTATGACTGTTATGGGGACTCAATACTTGTATTTTGGAAAATGTTTTGTTCAGTAAGGGTCCATAGCCTCCTGATGCCTCTATTTCCTGTACTTGAAGTCGGAACAGGAACGTTTCCTTTGTTCTTACAATACTGTTACCTGTTTAAAGGCATCAACACTGGTTATATGAGGGACATACTCATTTCTATTCCAGGATTTCTGCTAGCATTGGCCATAACTGTAATATTGACAAGAAAAATTTCTCTAATGCTTACTAATGCTGGAAAGCTACCAAAAAGACCCCAAACACCACACCAAACCAACAAACTGTATTGGACACCAACAAAAAACCCCTTTACTACTTAGAACAAAAAGGATTAAAGAGCATACTAGAAGACAGAACTATTTCCTACGTAAATTCCCACTTTAGCCATGAATCAGCCGTAGGCATGTTATTCCACTTGTGGTGGATGAGAGGCAGAGTGTGCTGTGGAAGTCAGGAGGGAACCTCACTGACATTCCTGGGCCAAGCAGGTGCCTGTGTCCATGCACAGCAAACTTCACACTGTAGGAGAAAGTCCCACCTGCAAATAGCATGGTCCTCCTCCATCCGAGACATCTGCTTCCTTTCTTTGCTATGGGGCATGGGGAACCAAGAGGCAAAAAGACCCTCAGTAGAGAAATTCATCATAGAAGGGCATGTTCTCCAAAAGCACATGTTTTTATATCATTTTCCATTGGGAAAAACTGGTTCTGATTTAGTGGGTTTTTTTCTTTGCATTCTTATGTCTCAAAGCATTTACACATTTGTTCCCAACATCTGTAATAGCTCCTATGTCTACCTAGGAAGGGTTTCACTTGCAGCATAAACAAGCTGGTTTTGCTGTTCAAAGTATAAACAGAATCAAAATTCAGAGTTCTCAGCATGCTGAGAAGACACTGTAATGTTATGAACATTGTACTGTTCTGGCTCGAAGCCGTATTTGCCCCGTGGCCTGTAAAAGAACATCATTAGCACTCAGCTCCTGTTGCAGTAGTTACAGGGATCCTCAATTTTATAGAGGCTATTTGATCTAAAATTGTGTCTGAGGGGTGTCAAATGCCATCATAAATCAGCAAGTTCCCGAAGGAATGAAAGTGATGACTGCTTTGTTTCCAAGCTGGGAAGGACAGTTAAACCCTGTTGAGATACAACATTCCAGGAGTTGTGGAGAACAACATTTGTATTGCTTGCAAGTCCTTCTGGAAAATGGATACAGACTTCCAGTGGGAAGTTTAAAATAAGAAGTTGCGCCGGAACAACTTATCTTGAACTTATAAATTCTTGTTTGCATAAAGCTCTGATGTCCCAAAACCAGTTGTGTAGCAACAACTCAGTGTTTAATCCTGCAAAGGGAAGTTCTTCCATGTATCGTTACTGGTATGGCTCATCCATGATACAATCTTGGTCTGGCTTGAGGAACAGACTCTAGTCCCTGACCAATTCCTTTGAACTTTGACAGTACAGTGTTGTTAATGCTTATGATTCTCCCAAGAGTGGGACAATCCTGTCCTGTGATCCAGCCAGTCTTTTGGAACTGCAGCAGTTCCAGCTCTCACATCATTTTAGCGCTACCTGTGGAAACCTCCTCTGACTATCTGCTATTCCCATTTTCTGGGGTAGAACACCTAGGTTGTTACTTCACGAGGCACATGGACCTTTCTTTCTCTCCTTCTTTACCTGATATGACTTTTGTCAGCAGAGTTTAGATAGGAAACGGAATCATTACTGCAGCCCTCATAGGAAGAAAGGAAGCAGAAAGGGCTCAGGAGTCCAGGCCCGCCCTCATCCCTTCTCCTTGCTGTTCTGCAAATGAGGGGTCAGCTGGGCTTTGCTCTCCCTCTCAGCATGGAGGTTTTCTCTGTTTGACTGGAGGACTCCAGGCTAGAAGCCATCTCAAGCCTGTGGTGAAAGCAGGTGCACAAGGAGCAGAGATGTAAATTAAGGACCATGATGCAATGAAAGCTGGCTGGCCTGGGTATTGATGAGGGATGTTGTCATCAGGTGGATCACTAACTGATGGAAGCAGATAGGATGGTGGAACAGAATGTGAGGCGTTACTGGAAGCTGTTATCAGGCACTTTCAGAAGCTCTCTACCCCAAGGGCAAATTGTGTTCTATACACTTGGGAAAACTGGCAACCTCACCAACTCCAGTGCAGAATGCTTGGGATAATCAAACAAATGGATATACACACTCCCACATGCTTTCTTGTTCCTGTTGTGCAAGTTTTCTTCCTTGGGATATTTTGAGATCCAGACTGGACTTTTTGTGGTTAATTCTGCAATATCAGCACTGAATCCAGATGGAAAATATTCTCCAGCTGCTCAACACTGAGGGCTTATGCACAGCTAGTATCAAGAGTGGTAGCTGTTGGAGTAGAGAAAGCGGCTTGAACTCACAGACATGGAACTCAAGTCATTAAGATACAGGAAAAGAATTGAGGAAACAATATACATGTTGGGATGGTCCTGAAGGAGCCGGCAAATGAAGTTGCTAAGCCACTGTCCATCATGTTTGAAAAATCATGGCAGTCAGGTGAAGTTCCCGACGACTGAAAAAAGGGAAATATAACCCCCATTTTCAAGAAGGGGAAAATGGATGAGCCGGGGAACTACAGAGCAGTCAGTCTCACCTCTGTGCCTGGCAAAATCTTGGAGCAGATTCTCCTGGAAGGCATGCTGAGGAACATGAAAACCAACAAGGTGCTTGGGGACAGCCAGCATGGCTTCACTAAGGGGAAATCCTGCCTGACCAATCTGGTGGACTTCTGTGATGGGGCTACAGAGCTGATGGACAAGGGTAGGGCGGTTCATGTCATCTACCTGGACTTGTGCAAAGCGTTCAACACTGTCTCACATGACATCCTTCTCTCTAAGTTGGAGAGACATCAATTGGATAGGTGGACCACTCGGTGGATAAAGAACTGGCTGGATGGCCGCACGCAAAGAGTAGTGCTCAGTGGCTCAATGTCCAGCTGGAGACCAGTAACGAGTGGTGTCCCCCAGGGATTAGTGTTGGGACCGGTCTTGTTCAACATCTTCGTGGGTGACATGGACGGTGGGATTGAGTGCGCCCTCAGCAAATTTGCCAATGACACCAAGCTGTGTGGTTCGGTTGATACATTGGAGGGAAGGAATGCCATCCAGAGGGACCTTGACACGCTTGTGAGGTGGGCTGATGCCAACCTGATGAAGTTTAACCATGCCAAGTACAAGGTCCTACACCTGGGTCGGAGCAATCCCAGGCACAGCTACAGGTTGGGCAGAGAAGAGATTCAGAGCAGCCCTGTGAAGGACTTGGGGTGTTGGTCGATGAGAAACTGAACATGAGCCGGCAGTGTGCGCTTGCAGCCCAGAAGGCCAACCGTATCCTGGGCTGCATCAAAAGGAGCGTGACCAGCAGGTCGAGGGAGGTGCTCCTGCCCCTCTGCTCTGCTCTCGTGAGACCTCACTTGGAGTATTGTGTGCAGTTCTGGTGTCCTCAACATAAAAAGGACATGGAACTGTTGGAACAAGTGCAGAGGAGGGTCACGAGGATGATCAGGGGTCTGGAGCACCTCCTGTATGAAGATAGGCTGAGAAAATTGGGGCTGTTCAGCCTGGAGAAGAGAAGGCTGCGTGGAGACCTCATAGCAGCCTTCCAGTACCTGAAGGGGGCCTATAGGGATGCTGGGGAGGGACTCTTCATTAGGGACTGTAGTGACAGGACAAGGGGTAATGGGTTCAAACTTAAACAGGGGAAGTTTAGGTTGGATATGGGGAAGAAATTCTTTACTGTAAGGGTGGTGAGGCCCTGGAATGGATTGCCCAGGGAAGTTGTGAATGCTCCGTCGCTGGCAGTGTTCAAGGCCAGGTTGGACAGGGCCTTGGATGGCATGGTTTAGTGGGAGGTGTCCCTGCCCATGGCAGGGGGTTGGAACTGGATGATCTTAAGGTCTTCTCCAACCCTAACTATTCTATGAGTCCATGATTTCATTCTCTTCCCCTGCAAGTTCAATCTCTCCTTTTTAGTGATGTCTCCAAGACTAGACCACAAGGGGAAAAGAGAAAATGCATTACGATCCAGTTATTTTCCCAACGCAAAGCACACTGGAGAGGGAGGAATCTGATCTTTTAGATTCTACTTAATGTAAAAGGGGATGGTGCTAAGGGAGAAAAATCTAGCTGAAACCCCTTGAAAATTAGGATTGCTGTGGTGCTATATACGAACAGCTCAAGTAGGATGCTGCTGTTTTAAAGATGGTTTTCCTTCTTTTGCTATTTTTATCTGAAGGGAGGAATCCAGGGCTGTTTAAGGCATGATGATTGCACATCTATTTCCTAACTTGGATGCCATAACAGTTGCAAGTGTTTTTCGAAGCTGCAAATCAGTTCTTTCTGGGTTAGAAGTTACTTCATCACGGAGTGGAAGAGCCCCCTAAGAAGCTTTAGCGGATAAAGCTAAGACCATTTTTAAAGCTTGTCAATGAAACAAAACAAAACCATTAGGGCTAAAGTCTCCTACCTCCACGCTAGGTCCTCATGTTTTGCCACAGCCAAGTTGGCTACAGAAACCCAGCTCTGGTGGCTGGTTTTCAGTAGGCTTTCCACTCTCTGCTGATGGAACTGGCTTGGTTGGGGTAAATACACATGAATAGGAGCAAAATCCTCAAACTCATTTTGTCCCAAGGGACTGGTCTACGTTGTTTGATAATTTGGAATGAAGGGATGTCTCCTATAAACCAGAAGCACTGAAACCTTCCCTGCCAAAAGCTTCACCAAAATCAATTCATTTCCATGCAAACCCTTTGACTTTGTATCTTATTTTCCAATGAGAAGAGTTCTATTTGGAAGATTCCAGATGAGTTCTCTTGCTGAACAGATGAGTTTAAAATAATCTCTGTGTAGGACAAGGAACCCTTTGAAAATCGTGAGCTTCAGCAGTGTCACCCAACAGACACATTTTGCATAAGGAACTAACTTGAAAGAAATGTGCATAAGCATTCTCTACTGCTCTGCAGTGATTTTCAGAGCACAGTGAGTAATCTAACACTGCATCTGAAAGCAGCTGCAATTTATAGATCATCATCTTTGCATATGAATAATTTTGATTTGTGAATAACTGGTTTCTGCTGCTTCTGAAAGAGATTAAACATCTCCTGCTTCCTGTTAGAAAGCAATTACGATTTATGTGGGCAGCTCAGTATTGAACAGTACCGTGAGGTTGGAAGTTGTATTTCATTCTTTACTTGTTCAGTTGCTTTTACCCAACAAATTCCATTGAAGCAGAAGCTTAAGGCCCATGAAGTGATACTTAATGGGACTCTAAGCAGCTAAATTATAGGAACACAAGAGAATCTGAATGTTTTGAATTATCTTTGTGCTTACTTCAAACCAGATACACAAATCTTTCTTTATTTGAGTACTTACAATATATTGCAAGAGATGATGTGATCACAGAATATCCATGCCAGTTTTAGTATAGGTAGAACAAGTAAAAACAACAGTTATCATAGGTTTCAACCTGGAAAGCAGCTTTAATATGCACATTCCCTGAGGGCTACTGTATTTATGCTTAAGAGGACTCCAGTCACTTTTATTGACAATATTAAAGATGTGTCTACCAGTCCTCTAAGACAACCTTCACTGGGGGTGTTGATACACCCTCTGCAACGTTTGAGGAGGTTTCATGTTTATGACACAGGAACTGTTCAAGAAGTTTCTGCTAACAGAATTTATTGGACATTTCAACCTCTGGGTACAGTTCCTGGCACTGAGGTTTCTGAAATACCCCTTTCTTGCATAGTCTCTGGTCACCATTTGCACAAGAGTTACTGTAAACAAGTATCACTGTAAATACCCACTTTCTCAATAAGTTTTTCCTCCCCTCACAGAGGACTTGAACATATTATGTCTTATTCCTGGAGCAGAGAAGAGGAACCACCAAAGCTCTGTTAACATGGCCAGTATGGTTTTGTTTCCCATCTGGCCTCTTTAAAAAGCAGCACAACATGGATGTAAAAGCTACCAATATTGCATTCAGATTTCCACAGCTGTGATGAAAAGAGCTGTGAAATACTGCATTTCGCTTGTTGGAATAAAAAAATCACTTAAATCTGCCGGTACTTGGAGACACTTAAACAATGAGATCATATCATTTTATGATCTCAGAATTCAGGGTGTAATTGAAACCAGGAGAATAAACCACTGCCTTTTGGAAGGCAAAATGTCTCTATTGCGTCTGCACTGACCCACATTTGGAGAGGCAGGATACAGAAAGGGGGGGGGGTTGGTGCAGTTTGCTACAATCAGAGGGGCAAGGTACAATAGCATCAAAGTGATACTTCTCATACAGATTGATAGTCAAAAACATAAAGGTGTGGTGGGTGTGGAAAATAGGAAGAAAAGCAAACACTGGATAAGAAGTTTTAGTGTGAAGGCTACACAGGTACTTCAGACAAAAAGTACTCATTTCACCAATTCAGGTATCAAAGAACAATGATCGTGCTGACTCCATGGTTCACCTCCTGTATCTTTGTGCTTAAATGAATGAGATTTCTGACTAACATGTTTATTTGCAGCAATTCTGGCCAGAATACGAGTGCTTATTATGGCATCTATTTAATCTGAAGTGGTACAACAACCAAATTTGAATCTGGACAGTTACATAAACAATATTGCACAAGTTTCTGATTAAGACCTGAATGTGTAAAACTTGGCTCTGGCTTATGTAACAGTTCCTCTTCATTAGCCTGCACTCAAGAATTTGGGTAATTCCTCAGTGAAATAATACATTTTCCACAAGCCCTTGTTAGCACATAAACATGGACTGAAGTCGCATATGCTTATGTGAGTTGGAAACTCACAGATTTATCAGCTCTTTAAGCAATATGCATTGCTTGCATGCTCCTGAAGGAAATCAGGCTGTCATGGCATCTCTTTAGCTTTGTATCTGCCTGTAAGGAGAGTTGGGTCAAAGGAAGAACCAGAAAAAGTCAGGCGAAGCATTTATTCCGGGCTTCAAGACTTTGAGGAAAGCACTGTGAGCATCTAACTGTGAAGGAATCGAATGCAGAGCCTGTGAAAGAAACCAGATCCAGCAAGTTGCTGGAGAACACACTGTGGGAGGCACTCTCACAAGGTCAGAGGCAGAGAGATTACATCCAGGAAGCTGGCAGGCAGGTTGGGGTGGGTGGGTTAGGGGGGATTGAATCAGGTTTGGGGCTGTTTCCTCACAGCACTACACTAGTTCTTACAGCTGAATTCTGGCAATGTCATTAATCAGCAAGACAGGATGCTATGAACTGGATTTGAAATTGAGGGCTGCCTATCTGCAGAAAGGGAGCGATTATCATCCCTCACTTCTGTAGCCAGAGGAAACAGTTCCTAGACATTGCGGCCACTTTCTACAATAGATGTTCAAATTGTATCTAGTTCAGCTGCACTCTTACCTCCCATGGCTACTGCTTCCTTCAGTACAGTGGAAAGTAGCACCAATGTGAAAAACAATTACCTTATGTGATCTCAGAGATCTGTGTGTTAGAGTGTGCTCAGATAGAACAGAGAAGGGATAGGGAAGTGAGAGGCAAGCTATTCCCCTTGCATTCACTCACATGCGCAAACTACACTGGTCTGGGTTCTAAACAGAGTTGAACTCCTCTCAAAGAATTGAATCTTGTGTAAATCTAAAACTAGCAATAGTAAAGTAGTGTATCATTCATTTGAGCGTTCTTACTAGGCTTTCAGATACAGGTTCCTTCAATTACTGTGGGAGAAAGGAATGACTATCAAATTTCCTTTGTTTTTAAATCTCGGTAGATCGGCTCACTGGCTTCTGTAATGTATTTTCTCAGGAATAAAATTGCTACAGGAATCCCCTTTTCTACACGGCCATGGCTCCCGAAGCATCACCTACCATTCACAGTACAGGGGTGGAAGTGTTGATGGGAAAGTGTAAAGCTGAGCAGAGGAAGGTGAAAGAGCCGGTTAGACTGCACATCCACTAGTTTGTAAACTAACTCAAGGGAACGTGGCAATTCCCCAGTTCTGGGTGCTGGGCTGAGTGTTGCCACATAGGCTTCAAGATCTGCATTAAAAAGGATTTCCAAACAGTACTTATTTAATGTATGAGTTTAATACATTCAAACAGGACGCAAAACTTTCTTAAGGGTCTCTTATGTATCTTGTGGAAACAGAGAATAAAAGCCGTCTCCAGTCCATGAGTAAAATTAGTTATGGTACTTAAATGCTTTTCACAACTAACATAGTATCACTTTATCAGATATTAAATGCTTAGCTCTCTCAGGAGAGTAACCATATACTTTAGTGAGCAAAATATAATACACTGTTCAAAGTAAAACCATATCCACAATTTGAAAGCCTTGGTCATGACAAAACAAGATTTATTAATGTATAGCCAACTTTAATATGTAATCTGAAGAAGACCAGAGCTGCTTCTGCACCTTGAAAACATTATCTTTGATTAAATAGTGATTACAATCTTCCCTCAGATAAAAAAACAATATATGTGTACATATATTTATGTATATAATTTCAAAATCAAAGCCTTGCACTTACTGCATCTTCTTCTGCATGTCATCTGATGGCATTGGAACCGATCCCAACATCCCAGAATGCAGCTTGGCAGGTATTAGTCTTCTTCTTATAATGGGCTCTCTAATTGCAATGCATTTTTTTCCCTTTTGAACTAGCTAACTAACCTGTAATTTTTCTTGGTATCTGCCCAAAGGTAAATGAAGTATCTGATACACCCAAGGAATTCCTCATCTGCTACAGGTGACTTCAGATTGGGAGTTGCCATCATCAAATAAGAATGAATCTACATGTAACCAGGTTTCTCTAATATCCTCAGGCAAGACGGATCGCTCCTGCTTCCATTTTTATACTGTTTATTAGTTCTTATAAGAACGGTGAGGGCTGCATGCAAGTCTCCTCCCCTGAGCTCCAGCACAAGATTGAAGCTGAGAGAGATTCCAATCATTGAGCAAGTATTGACTTGATTTAGTGAGGCAGGAAGAATCTCAACGAGCAATTGCAACTGCTGCTACCCACTAACTTCAGGTGCTTGGCAATTCAGCAGATCAGCAGTGAGCACACTTATGCCTGACTCGCTTTTTCTTCCCCATTTTGCAAAATCAGTGTTATTCTTGTTATTTTGCATTTGGCACTTTGCATTTCGGCAAATGCATGATGATAAAGCATCTTCCACTGTCACAATTTGAAAAGATTCTGCCATTAGCATGTCTAGCTGTTAAAAGTCTATGAATATGTAGAAATGAGGAGGAGGCTGCAGCATTAAATGCAAAGTAGCATGCAGTGGTAGTAGGCCTAAAAAGAAAAAAGGGGGTGAGCTTGAATACTAACACTTCTTCCCTTTTCCTTCTTTTGAGCAATGCTGAATTTGTGCTGCTTTATCTTCCTCCAGCTGTTCCTATAACCTCTTCTTCCTGCTGGCATCCCGAGCAGCAGAGCAGGAACTCACTGTCCTCACCAGCTGTCTCCTCTCTCCACATTAAGACCGTGATTGCTGGCTGGCCTACTTGTCTGTCAGGGCACAGATGTCTGCCCTCTCACGGAGAGGGTAAAATTGCAGCTTCTCTAAGAGTGGAGCCACTGTGACCAGTATAATACTTTTTCTTCATCCCTTTCCTCTGATTAAGACCTATGTTCTGCCATGCAGCAGCTTCATGGACTTCTTTCTGCAAGAGCATAGAGGGGAGGCAAAGAGGTTGCTGGTTTTCTTTTCTTTATTATCATGCCCGTGCATTATCATTGTGGCCTCTGCCTTGTTCCACATGTGAGAATAGTGTCAAACAAAGACAAACCAGCCTTTTCACTCAATATATATGGGCTTTGGGTAGGACGAAAATCAATCCTCTTGTGGGGAGATGAAATGCTTCCCTGAAATGTTACCCGTCTGGGCAAGATAGTATTGCACTAGAAACACACAGCCTTCCACCAGTAAAGCTCTTCTTTTCATGTGCAGTCAGTCATTAAATAGGCCATATGTGCGCCATGGTATAGCACTGTTCTGCTTCTGGACAGCCCTTCTTTTCGTACTGTAGCAAGTCTCCACTCAGGTGTATTGCCATTCAGATTCAAATTAAAACTAACAAAGTGCATGTCAGCCAAAATAGTAAACCCTGCAGTGGAGAAACTGGATTCAGAAATCACACACACAGTCTAGAGAGTGCAGAGTGAATACTGCAACACATACTAAGGCCGTGGCTGCCAGTGCCACTGCCTCTGGGGATGCACAAAGCCATTGCAACACAGGTGTGGGACTTAATGAAAGCTTGATTTGGTATTTCTAGTAAAACATTCCCCTTCCTGCCTATGACCCTCATCAAAAGATCAACGACTTCTGTCTTTAAGTACACATTTTTATTGCAAGTCTCAGCTAGACGTTACCAAGTATTCAATCCCAAGCACTGGAAGTTTGGCTTTTGGAGGACACAGAAAATACAGGATTTATACTGTTAATTCTGGGATAGCCTTTACTCTAGATAGCAGCACAGCTTCCTCTGCCTGACAGTTCAAGCTTCTGCACCCAAACCTGTTTCATATCATTTATTTCTCCTAATTACAAAATTAGTTTCAAATCCTTTATAGCTTTCCTAACAGAAAAGGTTCCATAACCTTCCGTGTGAAAGCTGGGAAAAGAAACTCAGTTTTAGACAGCTTTTTAGGTGCCAGTGAATTTGTAGACAACCGGCTACATTTGAGTTTCCTAAAAAAAATAGTAATATTATTCCTATAAGAAGTAATAACACGCAATAAGAAGTAAAGTAACAAAAGTAAAAGTGAGAGAAAAATAAGCTAGTGGTTCAGAAGACTTAATTTCAGTTCAGCTTCAGGAAATATTGTCCCACTATCTATAAATTCACGGGTTTAGTTCAAGCAATTCCTTTCCATTTCAGTTCACACTTGGATGCTGAAGGATACACCACATGTGAACAGTGGGAAGCAGCCTGTGGTTCAGTAACAGTCTCTGACATAACACACCAGGCTTGGAAGAGCTTTCAGCGCTAGTTGACATGTTTGGGACTTCTGCTTAAGTCCTGCATTGTCTACCTGCAGGTCCCCTGTTTTCAGAAGGAGAAAAGGACACTAAATCTTAGAATCATAGAATGGTTCGGGTTGGAAAGGACCTTAAGATCATCCAGTTCCAACCCCCAGGGACACCTCACACTAAACCATGTCACCCAAGGCTCTGTCCAACCTGGCCTTGAACACTGCCAGCGACGGAGCATTCGCAACTTCCCTGGGCAACCCATTCCAGTGCCTCACCACCCTTACAGTAAAGAACTTCTTCCTTATATCAAATCTAAACTTCCCCTGTTTAAGTCTGAACCCGTTACCCCTTGTCCTATCACTACAGTCCCTCATGAAGAGTCCCTCCCCAGCATCCCTATAGGCCCCTTCAGGTACTGGAAGGCTGCTATGAGGTCTCCACGCAGCCTTCTCTTCTCCAGGCTGAACAGCCCCAACTTTCTCATCCTGTCTTCATACAGGAGGTGCTCCAGACCCCTGATCATCCTCGTGGCCCTCCTTTGGACTTGTTCCAGCAGCTCCATGTCCTTTTTATGTTGAAGACACCAGAACTGCACACAGTGCTGCAAGTGGGGTCTTATGAGAGCAGAGTAGAGGGGCAGGATCACCTCCTTTGAACAGCCTTGTGGCTATTGTAAAGCAGAATCATCTGTTTCAGATAGCTTAGTGACAAGGATCTCTTGAATCAGCATGTGGGTACAGTGGTGTAAAAGACTGTAGGTGTGTGCGTAGACATTTTCTAAAAGCAAAACCAAACCAAACTACAAGTGCAGTAAAAATACCTCTGCATAAAATTCAGTCAACTATTCAAAATGCTGGTGAAGTCTCAGTGTCAGAAGGTGTGAATGTCACCATTTAGCAAACACATTGATTCTGCTTTCTTCCTTTCGCACACTTTAATCATTATTTCAACAATGACATACTGTATAAGATGGAGGTCTGGGGCTTGGCTCCTATAGTGTGGTTCAGCTTCTAGATTTTTGCTCCAGACTTCTGTGCCCACCTTTTATTTGTATGCAAACAGTATTTGTGCAGGTGTCTACCTGATGTTTGGGGCATGCAAAACCACGGCTTGCCAAAACTTGGTTTGGGCACCAGAGGTGCGTGTTCTTCCATTTCAATAGAAGTCCACATTCTTTATGGAAGAACTTATGCTTTCTTCCTGTACTGCAAATGAATAAGAGTACAAAACAGAGTAGAATAAAGCCTTGTGACTGAATTCTGGACTCTTTCTCTGATGCCTCCAAACTAAGGTTTCTGTCTTAACCCCCTGATACTTACTGATAACTGATACGTTCCAGGATAACAAAAGCTGGTTCTCCCCAAATCTGAGGCAGGGGAAGAGAGTGATCCCTGGCTGGAAATACTGCAAGAAGGGAACAAGCTAAGGAACCTCAGCCATGAGGTCTTTTAAGCAGTGGCTTCTGTACACCTTCTGGAATCAAATTGAGCAAGTATTAAATTTGAGTATCAAACTGAATCTGCTTTTATTCAATTGATTGCAAAACTTAATATAATTCTGAGTATAAAAATGAACAGGTTTTCAATTAAACTTCCAGTGCAGTATGATTAGAAGTGAAATAAAACCAACAACTCTCTTGGAGGAGAACTGCTTAGATATAACAGGGTTTTGTGCAAGAGTCGGTTCAGTGGAAAGGGAACACAGCCCATTTTCTTGCAAATGCTGGTGCATCCTTTGGCTCTGCATGCAGCTGCTGCTCTTGTCTATAGGTATGGCACCACTGTCCTCTTTGGCTTTCCCAGTAGGAGTGATACAGTGCTGTGCGCTTAGGAGGAAAAGTACAGTCCATATTCTCACGTTCCCCTAGTACCTAGAGAGAGGTACTAGAAGGAGCACAGAGCATTCTGGCACACAGCACAATCCACACTATAGGAGCATGCAAAAACCAGACAAAAGATAGCATTCAGGCTTCAGAAATCAAGTAAGTAGCAACCACATCAACTACCACAGAATCCAGACTAGCTAGCAGGTGAGGGAGTGCTGACTTACTGAGGTATGCAGAGTAGGTAGCCAACAATATTAGTCTGGCATACTATGAATGCCCACAATACTCATCCCAGTCTTTTTGCTTCAGATTTTGAAGAAGTGTGGGATATCTGCCAATGAACTGAAACACAGTATAGCTTTGGAGCTCAGAGGGAAAGCGTATGGTAAGCTGGCATTCTGGGGGAAAAGCTTACTACATTTCCATTTCGTTACTCTGTCTTCAAGGCCAGGTTGGACATGGCTTGGAGCAACCTGCTCTAGTGGAAGGTGTCCCTGCCTGTGGCAGGGAGTTGGAGCTAGATGAGCTTTAAGGTCCCTTCCAACACAAAGCATTCTAGGACTCTGTGATTCTCCTACAGGCTGATCAATGGTAATCTACTAATGATCTGGATTCAACTGAAGTTGGGAATATAACTTGACGTTACTCTCAACTTGTAATCTCCTTCTTCAAAGCAGATGACAAAAGATTTGTGCTTCATTGTCAAAGGCAAGCATGTATCACTGCCAAGAAAAAGGATGCTGGGCAAAGGGGTTCTGGTGGCCATTGCTTGGCATGGGTCTATGTTTGTAAGAAAAGAGCACTTCCAGGCGTTTGGATATGGGGCTTTTCATGGAGCAGTCTTGATTCATGTGCTTTCCTAAGGAGAGGAAGCTTAGGTAATGGCTCGGCCTATCTCTTGCTCCAAATTTCAAACAGATTTGACACAAGCCAAGATCTCAGAAAGAATTCAATTTCCAATGTTTCTTGGAAGACAGGAACCAAAGGCAGGAAAAAAAGAGTGGATTTTGAGTTCTTCAAGGAAACCATTGTCCACTGTCCTATTGACTATAGCAGGCTGGCCAGTCACCGTTTACCTAAAGCTGGATTAGTCACCCTCAGTGAGGGCTTTGCCTTGTGGGGGTGACCCTGAAATGAGACACACAGCTCAATACCCTATTTATTATAGTAGGGAGCAAAGGTGCTTTATGGATGAAACCAAATCAAACTGTAGTGAAGCTGCTTTGGTTTTGCTGCTCATAGAGCAATGGTTTGTCTTTCTTGAAATGTACTCAACTAACACTGAGTAAAGAGTGAGCAGAGTCTTCTTGTCCTCAAAGAAGCACATACTCACAAATTGTACCATAGTTGAGGCATCAAATAAAATCTGGGGTGGAACTATATACAGCATTTTTGTCCTTGGCTAGAGGACCATAGTTTAGAATCACAGAATCATAGAATAGTCAGGGTTGGAAAGGACCTAAAGATCATCCAGTTCCAACCCTCCTGCCATGGGCAGGGACACCTCCCACTAAACCATGCCATCCAAGGCTATGTCCAACCTGGCCCTGAACACCGCCAGCGATGGAGCATTCATAACTTCCCTGGGCAACCCATTCCAGTGCCTCACCACCCTCACAGTAAAGAACTTCCTCCTTATATCTCACCTGAACTTCCCCTGTTTAAGTTTGAACCCACTACCCCTTGTCCTCTCACTACAGTCCCTAATGAAGAGTCCCTCCCCAGCATCCCTATAGGCCCCCTTCAGATACAGGAAGGCTCCTCTGAGGTCTCCACACAGCCTTCTCCAGGCCGAACAGCCCAAACTTTCTCAGCCTATCTTCATACAGGAGGTGCTCCAGTTCCCTGACCATCCTCGTGGCCTCCTCTGCACTTGTTCCAACAGTTTCATGTCCTTTTTATGTTGAGGACACCAGAACTGCACACATGTATGAATGGGCAAGGGTGGGTAGTAACTTTTAATCTCTCTAAGGTCATTTTGATATACCCAGGGTGCCAGAGAATGAGAACCTGAATGTAGCTGCTGAGGTGGCAATATGTTGGATCGGGTTTTTCTGAGGGCTGAAAGTAATGCAGTGATAAAGCTGTGCAGCAAACTTTGTCCAAAATCATAAAATGCTTCACTTTTTTTTCCTTAGAGCGCAGCCCTATCTGTGTCATTCCTTTTCCATTTGTTGTTCTCAGCCTGAATTCCTTAGATAACTTTGCTAGAGACTTGGGTTTTATTGTAGCTACGGAAAACTGCCTCGAAGTTTTGCTCTCTGGCTTTTCTGGCTGCTTTCCAGCCTCATGAACACTCAAGATGCAGCACATTCAGCTTGCTCCAGCAATCGTTCTTTAAAATAAGGCCAAAACTAAAGCACACCATACAAAACTACCCCTGCTGCTTCCCTAAGTAATGGCTTCAGAAACCAGGCAAAGGGGGCTGTGACCCAGACCTTCAGAGGGCGAGTTCCAACTCTGTTCTGCTCATCATGTGAGCCTCAAATACAGCAACAGGTAAAGGTGGCAGGGTTAGTACAGAGGTCAGCGAACACTGCTCAGTGCCACAGATACTGAATTACTGACGTTTCTATGACCATCCAATAACCAAAGACACACTGTGGGCTGTGCACGCATGTAAATTGTTCTCAGTGCTGGTGTGGCTCGCACCTGCTGCTGACAACAGTGAAGATGTACGTGGAGAGACCTGGGTTCTTATTAGACAACTCTGTTAACAAAAACTTAGCTGACTTCTGCGAAACATTTATAGCTACATCCAGCCAGCAGAAAACATGCAGAATAATAGATGGAGTTACATAAAGCCTATAAAGACAGTAAGCTAGATTTGAAGCTGCCTGAGAGTGTGATATCTATATACACTATACATCCAGGTGGTATAGATAGCCATGCCCTCTTGACAATTCCCAACATAAAGTCCTGATTTCTGTTGCTTATTACTTTGTCAGCAGATTGTTTGAACTGTAAATCTGCATGCTGTTTCTCTGCCCTAAGGTGATAGCATGCTGTGTGTGCCCCCAGATGGATAAGACTTTAGGGACTGTAGTGAGAGGACAAGGGGCAACGGAATCAAACTTAAACAGGGGAAGTTAGGGTTGGATATGAGGAAGAAATTCTTTACTGTAAGGGTGGTGAGGCACTGGAATGGGTTACCCAAGGAAGTTGTGAATGCTCCATCGCTGGCGGTATTCAAGGCCAGGTTGGACATAGCCTTGGGTGACATGGTTTAGTGGGAGGTGTCCCTGCCCATGGCAGGGGAGTTGGAACTGGATGATCTTAAGGTCCTTTCCAACCCTGACTATTCTATGATTCTATGATTCTAAGACAGCAACAATCAATTGCTGAAGAAGGAAAAATAGTAAAATTAGTAAGCATTTCCAACTGTCTCTTTGAAGCTGTATTGTGCCCAGCCTTTCAAGCAAGTGCTTCAAATATGGTGAGTTGGTTACTTTGGTTACGGATGTGTCTATTGGCATCTTGTGAACTGGTATAGTTCCCCTTGCTGGACATCCGCTGGTTTTATTTGCAGGCTGAACTGGCTGTTGGTTCACAGTCCCTAGCAAGCTGAAAGCATGAACAGCATGGGCTTCTACACAGGCTGTCTGGGGCCAAGACTGCGCCTGTCATCCTTTCTCATGGTGGAGAGAGAGTTTAAATGCTTAAGCCCTGAAACTTAAGACATCTGCATCAAACCTCCCAAGAGACTTGTGCGTGTTCCCCAGAACATGTCCCATGATCACTCTGCGCTGTCAGAGACCTTTGGTGAAGGCAGAACACAGCACCCAGACTTTGCGCGGGACTCTTAACACGTTTACTCTTCACGCGGAAGGCACATCAGAAAGAAGATAAGATGAAGGAAGAAGACAACTGACATTCCTGTCACTTGGTTCCCTCACTGCGCTGAAGCGGAGCTGGGACTGTGCTAAACATCTTCCAGGTTTCTACACCTCTTCTTTAATCTCAGCCTTCCTTCAGAAGTTTCTCTTTCTGCCACTCCCAAACGTCACTTTATTTTGACATCATTCTGTCCTACAGTTACACTGGATCTTTCTGCTACAAAGCCTGCTTGTCTCTTCTCCTATGGTACTCAGCTTCCTGGGAGCTACAGTGGGCCTGGTTGGGCTCCTCCACCACCAGTGGAAACTGTGTGTCCTTGAGCAACTTACTGAGCCTCTGCCTCGGTTCCCCATTCTGGAAAAGAGGAATTGGTATTGATGTCCCCCACCTTTGATCTTGACCTCTTTCAGTTATAAGACAAGGTAGGCTTTCGTACAACACATGTAATAACTCATTTTTACTGAGTGGTGAGAGGGAGGATTTCACAAGAACATGGACACACAGGACAGAGCCTGGGCACACACAGAACTGGGGCAGTTAAGAGAAGTTATGGTCCCGAGACAGCCAAAGAGTCGAAGAGTCAGCCAACAGCTCCAGACCTTCCTGTGTGCTGAATGTCCTGGCTGACACAGCCTTTGATAAAGGAGGATATTATTGCTTTTCTTGCAACTTCTGACCTGCTGCCAGGTATTGTCCAACTGTGGACAGTCCTCAAAAAGCTTGGTTGTTTTTTTCTATCAGAGGATATGAATGACTGATATTTCCTTCAGAAGATTTCCAAATAAATAGGTGAAACGTACTGAATCTCAGACTATCTGGGAAAACAAATGCAAACCCTAACTCTTTGGTGGGGTTTGACAGTTGTCTACTGGAAAAAGAAATTCAGGCTGTTCACTCACCTTCGTTACCCAGAGGCTTCAAAGGATTTGTTCTGTAGCTGAGCAACAGCTAGATGAGGCTGCAGAGGAGCCTAGCAGGCCTGACAGCAAAGAGGTGAGCCCCTGTCATGGATACAGCTCCTGGCTCAGCAGGTTCAGATCCTGCCCCAGCCTTCTGCCTATTTCATAACAGCCCTGAGTCCTCACACAACTGTGCCCTGAGTTACGCTCAATCAGCTCACCCACTGTGAGTGGTGTAGGATCACAGAGCAATGCCTTCAGGTCCTTTGTACCTCAGAGGTTCTCACTGTACGGTGCACTTAACCAGCTGGTAAGTGGCAAACCTGATGTGCTGCAAAACTATCATCTGCCATGTTCATATATTCATATACATAAGTAACAGGCGTTTTGCATGTTTATTTGTAGGTGTTTTTTGTTTAGAAGACATGCAGCCTGAGACACAGTGAAACAGCTTCAAACACTCACTTGCTGGCTCCATTAGCTTTTTGTCTGCTGTAAATTGAAATATATAGGTCCAAATTTCTTCTATAAAGTTAATGAGGGAAAGGAAGAACTGTAAATTAGCAGCATCATTTTTAAAAGATTTGGATTGTGTCTTTCAGATTGTTCCATGTGATTATCACATTTCAGCTATACTGGTACAAAACTGGTCACTTGCATAAAATGTGGCATGGGAAGTACTTTCAAGGTCACACAGCTGAGGCAGCAGAGGTTTAGTCTTCAAGTATTAGAAGGAATCCAAACAAAGATACCCATGCAGCCCACCTAATACTCACAAGAGATGGTTTCTAGGCCTCTTTAGAAAGGACAGTGTGAGCTACTGCACTTAGGATCAAGGACCAAAGCAAATCTAAACCTTGCATAATGCACAAGGCCAAGGAAGTAAGGTGCTGAGTCCTATTGCACCATCCTGTGCAAGAGACTCCATTGCAGCAATGCATTAAGAAACTGAAGTAAGAGGTAAGCTGAGACACTGCAATAACTGAGCAACACAGAACAGGGCTGGTTCAGGTGCTCAGAGCTGAACTGTCAGGTTAGGTTGAAGGAGCAGAACTTCCCTGCTCTCACGAGTGCTAATGAGTCCCATGACTGAACTGTGGCACACGTGGAAAATGCAATCCATAATACATATAATCTCAGTCATCACTTGGAAACTTCTGACCTATATGCAAACTTCCAAGGAGCTACCACTGCAGATACACTATCACTGCAATTACGGGTAGCCATGGAGCTCCAGTTTTGTGTATGTATAATACATTGTTATGCAAACACACATCTACTTTTAAACCTCAGTTTCACGGTCATCGTGGGTTTGATTTCAAAGCATCAAAAAGAAGGCAGAAATAAAGTCTTCTGCAAATAGGCCTCAGTTACATCTAGAGAGACTTTCTACAAGCAGTTCAAACACAGGCAGCCTGAAACCCTGAAATGGAACCATGCTGGTCAGGAAAGGACAGTCACAACAAACAGTGCACTTAAGAATGCAGCTTGTACTTGGTACAACTTAATTCTTGTGCTGGTTTAATATTTAAATAGAAAAAGACAAAGATTATTAGATTTTTTGATCCAAACGTGAAGAGATTCCCACCAAATTCTTTATATGGGATTCACAAAATGCCCCTTAGAAATAGCACTTGGGCTCTTCTATCTGCTCTCAGACTCATTAATTTAACCTTGTGAAGCAGGTCCAGCACATGTTTAATCCTGACCCTTTAGCCTGGGTTCACAGATTCACTAATCCTCTACATGTCACTGTACAATTAAAAGCACTGCAGAAGCTGTGAAAATCATATTCCCTCCCTCCATCCCTCCATCCATCCCCTGAGACTCACCACAGCCTGACACCCCTTCCCACACCCGGCTCGCCCACTGGCACCATCAGGAGCGGTCTTGATCCAAAGGAGAAATCCAAAGGCTTGAGGTGGACCCGGCTGGGAGCAGAAACCAAGTGCACTGGGGTTAACAGTTCCTGGGGAGCGCACAGGCGGGAGCTGAGGCAGTCCCAGCGGTTCCCCTTTCCACAGGCTCCAAATGCATTCTTTGTGTTAGCAGGAATACCTGGACCCACAGGCTGGACTCAAGTGTCACACGGGGGACAGAGCTAAAAAAGGCAAACCCATCGGCTCAATTTAAACTCCCCCAATGTGTGTTTTCCCCGAGCCTGTTTGTGTGCCTCTTCCAAACTTTTATACAGTTTCCCTGGAATTTTAATATCCAGCTCCCTTTGGTTTCGTACTTTTTCACTCTTTTATTTTTAGATGCAGTATTTCACAGTGGTCTGCAGAGTCTGCTTGACGCCAGCAAATGTAACTGGATCCCGAGTCCCTGCGAGCCAGGAATTGCAGCCATGATCAGCATGCTGCCGAGAGCGAGAGCACAAACCTTGGCACTGGTCACAACCACATAGTCTGAATCCTCGATTTATCTCATGGCAGGGCTTGGGAAAGGAGGCAAGAAGAGTTCATCAGAATGTAAAGAATAGCTGGGAAAGGTTAGGGGTAAGCAAATAGGAATCAGCAATGCAAATAAGTCTGTCCTGCAACAGATTTGTGTGACCAGACTGCCAAAAGCAAGAGCAGGGATTTAGAGAGAAAGAACAGGGATGTTTCATTCTCCAGTAACCTAGTAACAGGCCAGGCATGCACAAAGCAGATTGCCTTTAGAAAAGGCTTCTGTCAGCAAGGTTGACTTTAGTGGAGTAAATAAGAATAGGCTGCTTGGCAGCAGGTCACTGCTGACAGTGATCTCACAGGTCAGATTTTCCAAGTTATGATGGCTCGCTTGATGCACACACAACTGCAGCAACCCGTTCTGTCCAGGATCATGTGGGCTATCCCATCTTCCACTCAGCCTCTGGTAGGAAGGTGTCGGGTTGTTACCTTGCTCTTTCGCACCATGCAACCACAATACATCTGGTCTCTGGTATTAAGGAGCCGAATTACCAAAAGAAGTTTGAACTTGTTTTTCATTTTCTATCACTTCTGGCCCTTTCTTCCTGTAGCAGAGAACAAAATGAAGGCTTGCCAGTGCTTCTGATTGAGAAGTTGCTCATCCTAACTATTCTAGGATCTGTAACTATGGTACGCAGTGCCTACAGTGCAGTGGGACCGCTTTGCAGGATTAAAAACAAGTGTATGGGGGCAGTTATTTCCCAAAGGTGACGTGATGAGTCAGCAGCAGAGCCCAAATTAGAATACAGCGTTCAGACTGCCCAGCCCACATGCAGCTCACTGAACCACGGCTCCTCCCGCAGCCTCCAGGGCTACCCATCTACCTGAGTGGTAAATGCACCACTCCTGCCCTCACACTTCACCTGGTTATTGAGCTAAGTTTTGGCAGGCTTAGCTGTTGCCAAGAAAGAGTGCAACTCAGAGAATCCCCGAATCCCACACTGGTTTGTGCTGGAAGGGACCTTAAAGCTCACACAGTTCCAACCCCTGCCATGGGCAGGGACACCTTCCACTACAGCAGGGTGCTCCAAGCCCCTGTGTCCAACCTGGCCTTGAACACTGCCAGGGATGGGGCAGCCACAGCTTCTCTGGGCACCCTGTGCCAGTGCCTCAGCACCCTCATAGGGAAGAGCTTCTGCCTAAGAGCTCATCTCAGCCTCCCCTCGGGCAGGTTAAAGCCACTCCCCTTGGCCTGTCCCTACAGGCAAGCCCTTGTCTTACAAAAAGTCCCTCTCCAGGTTTCTTGTAGACCCTTTAGGTATTGGAAGGCTGAAATCAAGAAAAATCAAGAAAAACATTTCAAGGGAAAAAGCCCCAAGAAAATCAGGGAAAACACTGGTCTTACCATGGTCCAAAGGGCACTGCAACAGCGGAACTCCTCGTGGAAAGAGCAGGAACACTGATCTGCCAATACACTGAATGGATAGATTGTGTGTAACACTGAAATGACTTGAAAATGAATTTATTACAAGGCAGCTTCTCTGTCTTTTCTTCAGTACCAGACACAGAGTAAAAGAACAGTAAAGCAGAGATCTTGAACGGAGCAATGTTATCTGTCACTTTGCCCCACTGCATAAAGGAGATTCCATCTCTCCTTTTTTATTCCTGACATATTTAGAGCTGGTTTGGGGAAACTCTGCAATGTGAGCGTGTCTCCTTGGCATAGGTGCTATTGAGTAGTCATATTTGCTCAACTAACCCTAAGTGATGCCACCTCACACGGGCAGGAAATGCTCTGCCTTCACTGCGTTGCTGTGGCATGAACTGGGAAGACATTGTAGAAGTGTGCCTGTGTAATCTGCTGTATTCTTGTGCCCTGATTTTTCAGTTGCTCTTTTAATCGCATCTGTACCAGAGTTCTTCTTGGCTCTCCTTGAGCCTCCTCGTTCACGGTGGTTCATTCTTCATTCTCATTGTCCCATTTTGCAAACTCTTAAAAGGAAACACAAAAAAAGTGATAGTATTGACCTCCGGCACTGGATATCACGGGTGAGGGACTGCTGGTACCACTCTGATACATCAATGTCTTGTCATGTCAAGCAGAGCTGAAGTGGAAAGATCTCCCCCAGTGATACAACTCAAGCAGAGCTAAAGTGGAAAGATCTCCCCCAGTGATGCAACTTTTCCATACAGTTGTTCTCCTCCTCAAGACTTTTCCTGCAGTGACTCAGCTCCTGAGCTTTCTCTTCCTGCTGCTGCTGAGCAGCCTTCTACATCTCCCCAAAAGTGCTTCAGACCATGGCTTGGTGGGGAGTCAAGGATTCTCACAATGTCCCATTGGCAATTTACCCACTGACTTCCTCCTCTAAAAACCGCTGATGTTGATTTGTGAGGGGAGGCTCTGACCTGCTCTTTGGGTTTTTTCTGTTTGCCAGCATTCAGGACACACACAGATTATGTCAGAGAGCGTGAGCTGACGCAGCAGCTGCCACAGAGCTCAGATATATTAAGCCTCTTCTCAGAAAGCTCTCTACTTGGTCCACAGGGCTTGGAGAAGGGCACTCAAGGCAAAAAGTCCAGGGAATGCTGAGAGTGGGCTGGTCTCTGCAGAGCTGGAAGCAGCTATGGACCATCTACCACCAAGGAACCTCAGGTTAGCACAACCCAAGGTGTAATGGCCATTGTAAAGCAGGTGTGACCACCAGGACAGAACATGTGTGACACCACCGTGGGCTCTATCAGCAGGGCACTTCCTGCCTGGGAAGGAGCCTCTGTGGGAAAGCAGGGATGGCCACAATACAAGCCCTTATAATATTGAGACCCAGAGTATGATTTTGGGATATACGTTACATCCTGTTTAATCAGTTACCTTGCTAAAAGTGATTGTAAGTGTGGCATGTGTTTGTATACAGCTTTGAATGTACATGGCAGTGCATTTTCTATGCTGGAAATGCAGCCAGATATTCTAGGAAACCTACGTGGTAGCCTTAGTTATAAGATATAAAAAGAAAACAGAGCGCTGCTCAGATGACTTACCAGTAAGGACTGAGCTACCACGAATGGTCATGATTCATTGACTTGTGCATTTCTGACACCAAGAAATATAGAGAAGCGAGTCCATGAGAGCAGGACACACAAGAAGGCTTAAGCTCTTAGCATGTAAATATTTGTAAAGCAGACAGTGAGTCCTATGCATTAGGGTAAACATGAATTCTTCTGGTTTATTCTCACATGCAAGTGTATTTTATTCAAACCCGACACTGTGTGCTGTGTAGCTGCCTCTAATAAACAGTTTCTTTACAAGCAATCTCTAAAGAAAGATTGCTTCCTACCTACCCTGGCATGTTGCCTTCAGGCACACTGCTCTTTACTTCACTGACTTATTCTTTCTGTCTTTGGACATGGTAAAAACTGTTGATCTGGGAATCTGTATTGTGGAGAAGGCAGGTATTCAGACCAATGATGCGAAGAGAATCGTGGAAGGCATAGGTAGTTTCAGTTCAAATCCAAAGGTTTTTATTCCATCCGTCAACCTTAATTATGATTTTGAAAGGGGATGAGCACATCCATGCGGTCTAACTTGCAGTATATAAACTTGGCGTCTCTATGGGAAGAAGTGGACTCTCATTTCTTAGAGTTACTTTCTCAAGTCTTGTCTCTCTCTTTGAGCACAGAGTGTGCCAGGATTAGCAGAGCCAAACCATTTTACATTAATTCCTTCAGTGCGAGGGTTTTGCTTTCGACTGAGAAGGATGTGATCGGCTCTCGCTCTTGTTTCACTGGGAGTGAGAAATGACACATCTGTCAACTGTTAACCAGATTCAGATCTCTGAGCTGGAGTGCTCATGGTTTTCATTGACACATCTTTTAGATGCCGTTCCAAATCATAACTGACAATGTGACCATCGTTCATGCCATGAGGCAAAAAGGCTAGATATATTCTTCCATAAGTATTTCCTTCATATGGGGAAATAGGTATACCCCTATTTCTTACGTATCATGATCTGAACCTATCAATAGACTGAGCACTCATTTATAACATACACTTTACACTTCCTTTGTCCTCATTGTTCATGTGCAAGGATATCACCTGAATTAGCTGTAACAGGTTTGGTGTTGATGAAAAGACATTATATTTACTGTAAGGGTGGTGAGGCACTGGAATGGGTTGCCCAGGGAAGTTGTGAATGCTCCATCGCTGGCAGTGTTCAAGGCCAGGTTGGACAGAGCCTTGGGTGGCATGGTTTAGTGGGACGTGTCCCTGCCCATGGCAGGGGGGTTGAAAATGGATGATCTTAAGGTCCTTTCCAACCCTGACTATTCTATGAGTCTATATACACAAGGAATATTTTCAAGGAGCTCAGTTCCCTACAAATTCCATTCTGTTATTGAGTTGGACTTGCTGCTGGAATGTCATTACTGTTTTCACTTGGTTCCATTCTCACTGTTTTCAGGGATGATTTATGGTTGCTTATTCAGATCAGAAACCCAAGCCTGAAGGAGGCAACTGCAGGTATACAGACTTGGGCAGCACAGGCAAGCAGACGCCTGGATGTCTGTAGCAAATAAGAATCCTTATTATTAATACATCTAATACATTCTGAATATATCACTACTAAAATAATCAAATATCTGATTCCAAATGAATTAATTTTTAGATGATACAGTTTATTACAGTGCTTAAAGATTACTTTGTTCCAGAATCAAAGTAGGCTGCCCTATCTGCTCTCTTTTTATATCACTCTTATCTTCTGATAGACTTAACTGAATTCTACCTATTGACTAGAATATGCCTTGCGCCTTCATTCTTGTGGGTTAGTACTCAACAAAATCAAAAGCAAAATAACACTAACAGAATCCTGGATTTCTTAGAGAAATGACTGTTCCGGCCACTTTGATAATCTGGGATGATGGAATAAGTTAACATTTTGTTTGCTTTTCTTACACGGGCTCTCAACGGCCTGGAAATCTCGTTGTGATATGTACTGCTTTATAGAAGGAGACACTGAAAACCAGGAACCAAGTCTGAGCAGGGGAGTGAACTCCCATATGACTATTACATCATGTAGAAGTATCACCAGCCTCTCTCTCTCTTAGAAGAGAGCAGTCACACCTTATTACTAAATAGCAAACTAGAGTTTTTTTGTACAGCTGGGACAGGGCTGAGTGCAAAATTACAGCCTAAGACAATGATGAAGTAGTATCATTTTGGAGAAAAAGAACTCTTCCATTTTGCTTACCTTGTAAAACTGATGACAGAATAATTCTGATGATTCTGATACTTCTGGGTGAGCCAGGGTGTCATGAGTTCATTTGTGAGTGCAGCAGTATTGTTGGGCTTCAGAAACTACCCCAATTCAGCATCTCAGTAGAGGCACAGCCAGGAAGAGGATGCCAGAGTCCTCCAAGTCAACAGTTACTGTGGTGGGGGGCTAGGGCAGGCCCATGGATTCTCCAACTGAAGGTATGAAGTTAGAACTCAGACTCGAAGAGGTTAAAGTGTATCCACGAGAAATGAGGCACCGAAGGCATCCGAGTGGGAAAGCAGAAGGCATCCGAGTGGGAAAGCAGAAGGCATCCGAGTGGGAAAGCAGAAGGCATCCGAGTGGGAAAGCAGAAGGCATCCAAATGGGAAAGTAAAAGGTATCTGGAGGAGCGAGTCAGATAAGAGGAGTAACTAGCTACAAAGGAAGAACTTGGCAAAACAGTGGACTTTAGTAATGCAGTAAAGGGTCATCCAATAATGTGCCGTTGCTAACTAATATTAACCACTGGCTAAAAGACGCGTGTGTGTTAGAAAAGGTATATAAGTAGTGGTTTGTAGTAACAAAGCACCTATCTGGTTTTTCTTCCTACTCAGTCACTGAAGACACGTGTGTGTGTGATTTTTGGCTGTCTCAACTGCGACAAGTTACAACCGAGTTAGCTACAATAAGGACTTGTGGAAGAGAATTCTGGGTTATAGTCTCAGACCTCCACCATCATATAACCATGGATGAATTCTCTGTGATGCCATTAATAACATAGTCAAACAATATATTATCAGATGTTATACCACCAACATGGTCAACATACTATCCCAACTGCATGGAGCAGCAGTAAAGATACATGGACGATTTGAGAATTGTGTACTTGCTGTGTATGTATGGCAGATGTAAAGTACTATCAGGAGAGGTCCTTTTAAGTAAGCAGAAGTTGCATTAAAGACAATGAAGGAGTGGCGTACACACTTAGATCAGGCCAGGATTTCAACTGATTTGTTGGAAAACAGTCTTTAGACTTTCACTGCTGTTCATTCTTGCTTATCCTATGCAATAGATATACACAGGAAAAGCAACCATAAAGCATATTTACCTTCATGACCCAGGTCAGGAGCCAGGATGAGAACAAAGACACTCCTTGGTGCTGATAAGGACTGCTTTGTGGTTGAAACTGGATCCTTGGTGTGCAGTGCCTTGTTTTATGTGGTGGGGCAGGAGGAGTCCCTGGCCTCCACGCTCTCCTCTTATCAGCTGGGAGCAACTGCTGGAGCCTGCTAGTGGGGACTGACTCCTGATGGGGCTCCCTCTGGTTTGTACAGAAGGCTAAAAAGGCTTCTTGAGGGAGTTTGCTTTGTGAGGGAGTTTGGAGGCAGTGTCCTAATTTTAGGAAGAATGAAAACTAATATGAATCAAGGCAATAAAATTAGCTTTTTATTTCTTTAGATATATATTCACACAGATATGTGTGTGTGTATATGTCCTGTGTTATTTGCAAACCAAACAGGTTTGCAAAGGCATTAGTAAGTGAAACTCAGTAGACTATGAGTTCTACTAGTCAGTCTAACTTCCCTCTCTGGAAAGAACTGGAGATTATGGAGACTGTAGTCCAAATTCAAACAGCAGTTACAGTTCCGATCTAATCATTCAGCTACTTGGTAACAATAAGAACTTTATTTTTTGGAATCATATAGTACTTGGGGTTTAGATGTATCTTTTGGAATCATATATTACATATATCACTATACAACCATAGACAGACCCTCATTTGCACAACAGGACATTGAGGGCCACCACCAGTATCCTAGCATGGAGCACCTTGCACAGGTTCTTTGATTCCTCTCAGGGAATCTGGTACAAAGCCACAGAGCCTTTATTTTTCCCGTGTGGCTTCCCTGAGGCTCTGTGTTGGCCAGTACTTTCCTTACAGACACCAGAACGGGGGAAGTGAAGCCTTTTAGTTATTAAAAACTGTGGAACAGGTGAAGTTGTACAACTACTGCAGGAGCAGTGTACAGGTGAGAAAAGGAACCCTCTGTGGCTTTTGAGGTCTGATGAGCAGCAGCCTGAACCATTTTTGGTCATTCCTTGCTATTTACCATACCAAAAAGTTGAATATCCTGGAAAACAACGAAAGCAATAGTAATTAGAGTGAGCTTTGCTCATTTCTAACGTTCAGATTGTTTCATGCTAGTGACAGCTCGGTATTTCTAACAGTGACATGCATGTAAGACATGCTCCTGGTCTAATGTGACACTTTGAACCTCTCCACAGGATTTCAGTGAAGCCACCTCAGACCATTCCTGAGGTTCTCCATGTGGATGAAGGGTACAGAGGACACAGCCGCTGAGTGTTCAGCCATATGAAAAGCACTACTCAGCTGAGAGTCTCCATCCCAGGTAGGGTTAAATGAGTTCCACTCACACATCTTCAACTGCTGTCTATGAAGCATGAGTCAGGAGGAGCCCTGCTTGACTTCGGTCTCTCTGGGAAGGAACAAAAGACAGGCAGATTGAAGCCGTCCTCCCACAATGTCACTTCAAAGTCACTTTTAAGATTAGAAATGCCCTTTAGCAGAGCCTGTCACCTGCCCTCCCGTCTGTTTACTGTACGCGTTACAAAGTGCAGTTATTATTGCTTGCTCTCTTTCCCAGACCTGGGTGTACGTCCTCAAAAGACCTTATGGAAAATGCCTAATGCAAACCAAGCTCCCTCCTCTGAAAGCCTGTCAGCTTTCTATCCATTGTTCAGCAGAGCAGTGGTTATCTGACACTGCATACCAGGGAGGTGAAGCGAATGTCAGCTCCTTTAAAGGCACAGCTACCTGGAGCATTGAAGATTGAGTCTGCCCTTCGTATGTGGTTACACGAGGTCTCTTTCAAAGTCGTTACCCATGACTCATTATATTGCCTAAACGGTTTTGGCTATTTCACACTGGGTCTAAATTCCACATAACACCTATCCCTAAGGCTTTTTATACCAAGGTAACCGGGCTCTTGCATATATGATAAAACACGCTGGTCTGCTTTGCGTATTTGTCTGCTCTTCAGCCAGTCTGCCTCACAAGGCCAAAGGCATGCTCCTGACTCAGGCCCAGCATCTCTTATGCCTTGCAGGAGTTCTGTCTTTAGCCAAGTATCCAGAAGGGACTCAAGGTAACTCAGTGGCGAAAGAGGCTCTGCAAAGTACTGAGGGCAACTACCAAGCCAGAAGTGAAATTTTAACTGCAGTTCAGCATTAAACCAGAAAACTCTTTAACTTAGAAGTGTTCCTGCATCTCTGGAGCTTCCGTGTTTCATGTCCTCTCTGTTTTACGGCATATGCAAAGAGCAAATAACAGTAACAGCTGAGGTTTATCTTGCAAAGGGAAATGCGCAGCCAGAGCCAAGCTAGCATGAGAGCAACCTGACCTTCAGGGATGCAGTTTTTACATGCTCAGTCAGTTTGGTTTAGGGGTCATTCATCTTCCTCCCAGGCCTTCTTCTTCACAGCTGTAGGCACTCAAGACGGGAGAGCTTTTGCACCATCTTGAGGAAGGAGCTACTTGGTTTGTGTCTCCAGATTCTCCTCTGTGCAGGAGGGCTGGCTGTGTGAAATCTGATTGCTGGTGCTTTGTGGCACCAGCCCCAGTAACGCTATGAGAATCGCTGAGAAAACGCCTCCAAAGCACCCTGAACCAGTCAGGCTGCATCCAGTCCCCGGGAGCTGGTCCTTCTCAGTCCAAACACGCTTGTGGAGAGATGGCTGAAGTCCATTAGAAACTTGCAGTAACTGCAGGGCAGCATTTTTATCACAACATTAAAGTCTGTTTCCTTCCTGCTGCCACTTTTGAATACTTTGCAGCTGAAAACTCATTTCACTTGGTCTTTCAATCACGAAAGTTGGCCTTTGATCTAGAACTAACCATGGAGAGCTCTGACCCAAGAGGAATGTATTTATTAAAGCTAGAAACAATAGAAGCAAGGGTGTTAAACTGACTTCCGACTCCAGCTTTTTTAACTATTGCCTGAGTTTGCCAAGGTTGTGTATAAAGCTTCAACGTATGGATAAATATCAAATCCTTTCTTTATTGGAGCTGTTTCTTCTGTGCAGCTCTTCCCAAAATCATGAGTTAGGTATTCTAATAGTTTTAATTTATTAGCAGCTTTTGAGCCCCTTTGCTCCCCTTGCCAATGGGAATTCTGTAGCTGGCTAAGAAGCGTCCTAGGACACAGGCAGCCAAAGAATGAAACCCTGCATTGCCCCAGTCATCTTTGAACTCTTTCCCAGAAGGCAGGGGTTCCTACATGGAGGGAGATGCTGAAAAGCTTTGAGGGAACAGTTTGAGTACAAATGCACAGATCATTCCTACCTCATTGCACTCCGCTGAGGATTCAGTGGTGCGGATGTACAGATTCAGTGTGGCTCAGCTGCTGTTTCATCCTAGAGCCCCAGTCAAGTTAATTTACTTCTGAGTTTCCTTCCAGAACTGAAAGGAAACCAGGGGACACGTTCAGCCTTGAGAGATGGACATGAACTGTACCCGGTTTCTTCTAATGCTGCTCTAGTAGTTCTTATACCGAAGACAGGCAATTTGTACCTTTGGTGTCAGCCCCTAGAGGCACCGCTGTGGCAGGCTACAGCACAGCCCACTATTATTTCGTGCATTTCCAGCTGAGAAAAGAAATGAAAGAGCAATCACAGGGATCTCGAGACAGCCATACAGGGCCCAGGGCTATGCAGCGCAGACTTGAGCCAGTCTGCACCAGCTGGCCAAGGAACGTGGGTCCTGTTCCCCATATGGTACATAAAGGCAGGATCTCCACCAGCTGGAAGCAGTCTGGCACAGTGTGTCACAGCCATTCCCGTCTTCCTGCTGGGAATGTGGAACAGCACAGTACACAGTACAGTACTCAGAGGAATGAGGTTCAGAGAGGTTTTGTGCTGCTCAGTTTTACAGTCTCACGTGAAACTGATGTCTTGGTGTTAGTCCGGGTTTTTTTTGGTCTAATGGGGTTTATGTCCTTCACCCACGCTGAATGTACAGAGAGCCAGGAAAATCAGAAGCAACAACAGGCTCCCTGAAGCTGCAGTCTCCATTCTCCAAGTCATGGCTGCTGCCCCCCTTATTCCTAATAGTCATGTAGGACATCCTGAACAGCGACCAAGTGTTAGGCAGTGCTGCACAGAAGGAGACAAAATCAAGCTATCTGACTTGTAAAGTTGTACTGGTTTAGCCTTAGAATTTCAGCGGGAATAGCTTTTGGCTGTTTTTGGTTGTCTATCTGGTCTTGAGAGCTTCCAGTTCCCTGGCTGTGAAGCCTGAACGGTGGCCAGACTCAGAGCTCCAGATATCCAGCTTCTGAAGCTTTTAAGTTGAAGACTCATTCTCTGCACACATCACTGTGACAAAGCAGTACAATGAAGAGCACTGAAAGGAGGAGACGACTGCTTGTGATGAGGCCAGAACACCAAGGAAAGAAGCCCATCCTGCTTAGTTTAGCTGTGCCCTTCCAAACCATCACTGAGTGACTCTGGGCACATGATGGCAGCTCTGCTGAGCATACTTTCCCTAAGGGAGCAGGATGAGTGACGTGAGCCCGCAAACACAGCACATGGGGCGTGAGAACACTGCACAGCCAGATGTGACTCGGGCTACCCCAAGGAAACAGGAGCTGCTCTGAAACAGGTTGTGGGGCATGCACTCAGTGACAGCAATGCTCTCTTGAGCTCCATTCTCACCCTGCCTGTTAGCTGCAATAAAGCCATCAAGTGTCTTTAACAGATGAATTATGCATTTGGGGACGTTGGCCTACTTGCATTTGCACAGAATTGGGGGTAACAGCTTTGTGTTATTCTTTGTTGTTTAGTAAAGGTTTGAAGCCTACCTATGGTAAAGTGCTTAACAGTGACTGGGTGCTTTCAATACACAGAATAAGCATTAGATATCAGAAATAGTAACTGAAAAAAGACCTTCCAGTCACAAGGATCCAATAGGGATAAACTTGGAATCTTTCTAGAGAGTCATTGCTGAGACAGAGAGAGAAACATGCATCTGTGTAAGTGCAGATGACTTTAATGAGGCTGTACAGCTAATAATAGATTCTACTAGTTGCAAAGCTGTAATACAGTTGAAGTACAAATGTTCCTACTTTCTTGTCCAACTAAAGATGCTGTGCTGATGCACCAGCACCTCCCAGTAACACTGCAATTCCTTCCAAGATTATTTTTATAGCTGTTCCTCTGGTGAGCAGTCTCTTGCAGTTTTCACCCTTGGGAAGTCCGAACAAGGCTTTGTGTTGAAGACAGAACAAACCAGCCTGGGGTCTTGCATCATAATCTCATTGTTGCCATATTTTCTTTCCTGTGCACATCAGCAGCAATTTCAAATACTAGTTCAAGTGTCCCAGCTCACATGGGGAAAGCTGCATTGCACATCCAGGCTTGGAGGAGTTGGACTGGACACTGATCCCTTAAGGCAGACTGCTACAGTTAAGTGTGATCTGATGAACCCAGTCCCAGCTCCTCAGATCTGTGATGCAGCAGAAGCTGATGAGTGAATGAATGGGGACTGCACGCTGTCCTGGGCACATGCTGGATCATTGTGGAGACTCTGTTGTCTGACTTAAAACATGCACTCTGCATGGACCTGCCTTTTTTCCTGTCCATAGTTACAGACTTCAGCTCAACAAGAGGACCAGCAAGGGTAAATCCTGCTCTCTGTCGTCATGACTCAAAGCAAGCGGTGACTTCCCATGAATTGTTACACTGAACAGTCAGAATGCCAAGAGCCTTGTTTGATGCCATCGGCCAGCAATGTGATTCTGGTTGTCAGGAGCCCGTAAACAAAACACTGACATTCTTGTGTTGATCCAAGGTTTCTAGCTCACTTTTTGATTACAAACTGGCCTGGAAAGAATTAACAATGATTTCCCTGCTGCCCTGCAGCAAATTCTCCTACAGAATACCTGCAGGTAGCTAGAAACAAATGCCTCCCAAGGTACAGGAGCATGGGGAAAACCTCTTCTGCAGCTAGCAGACAAGCAGGAACAAATACCTCTGCTGCCGGCTGTAAAGTTAGCAATGGTTGTGGCAGTGTCGGGTGAAGGAAAGGGGTTAGCCGAAGGGTTCAGTATCTGAAGCCACCCTTTCAGATTACTTTATTCACATCCTGGATCACGAAGGGTAAGTCTTTCTCAGAACATTTAAAAACAACAGAAAAAGCAAGCTAATTCTAGAGGTCCAGCGCTGTGTTCACCGGCAGTATGGGAGTGCTGGAGCTGGCATGTCACAGCTCTAGACTAAAAAATTCCAGCTACAAGGACAGAAAGAACATGTGAAAGCTTCTGCAGCCAAGTGCTTGCAATCCATAAACCACAAACTGTATCTGGGCTTGTGCAGCTGGGAAGCGCTGTGATTCATTAGTGAGCGCAGCAGCACATGCACATAGAGCACTCTCTATTCGGAGGTGGGTTTGGAGCCTGTGTAACTGCATCACACATGAGCCATTGCCGTGGTACAACTGGCTGAGCTGTTCTGAGGGACATAGGTGCTGTTCAAAGACATTGCCATAGTTGTGGCATTGAGCTGTAGAGTCCATGACCCGAAGTATTGTACATCTGTAACAAACTGTGAGATGAGGCCTGGCAAACAAGCACAAAGATTTAGAGCTTTATACCTGCACCTCAGCCAGTGCAAAGAGCTGAAAGGCAAAATGCCACTATGAAAAACATGGGAAATGGAGCTGCATTTGGGATCTTGCTTCTCAGCTGCAGGGACCTGAGCCTGACAAAGCAGACAGCTCCAGACAAAACCAATACCTGGTCAGAACAAAAGTACTACCAGTAAGCGTTACCATGGAACTCTAAATTAGCTTCACTTCTTGGAAGTCATCTGTGCTGTCCCCTTAGCAGAAGGTTACAGTGTGTCTGTGTATGATGTAATGGTTCTGGCACTAACAACCTGCTATGAGCTTGCTCTATGGGATTATTTCATTTACAATGACTGAGTTCATCTATAGCGTTGTCCAAATGAGGACACGGAACTAGAACGAAATTCCTTGGAGCTCAGGTCCAGTCCTCCTATCATAAAAAAGATTGCTTCTCATCACTTAGGTGATGACCTACAGCCTCAGAGCCAGTCTGGTTTGAACCCTGCCTGACTGCAGGGCAGCCTGAAGGATAACCTACGACTAGCTGCATGAACAAGGCTATCACCATTTTCACTGTGATTGTTCACGAATATCACCCGGTTGATAATATAAAATTTGACTTATTCTTTTGATCTTTAGGCTGTCCCCTTTAATATTCAGATGCTCATTCAGCTGGTGATGTGTGAAACAGAAGACAGCAAATATGCAGAGTACAACCACGTTGCAGTGACTTGACTTTGAGTTGCACAAGTAGTGGTAAGTATTTGAAACCAAAATTCAAACATATTTTTGTAATGGAAGCCCATGGAGGATATGCTGATGGAATAATTCTAATGCCTAAATCTCTCAGTTTCATCGTTTCTATCATTTGGTCTGTTCCCATGAGTCACACAGCCCAATCAGACTTAGAATTATAATGAATCTGAAAAGCCAACAATCATGAGCACTTGGTATTTATAGAATGGAGAAGTGATTACTAGTACTTCAATGTAACAATTTCAGCTTGCTGAAACTTTTCCATCCAGGACAGTTTTCCATCAGAAAACGTTGATTCAGTGGAAATTCATTGGGCTATTTCTGGTCGATCCTTAATCTCAGCATCTCTCTTCATGCTGATGTTGAAATGTATCCCACTTAATTGATACTGTGGGTGACTTCTTGCTCATTTTCTCCTTCAGCTCAGACCCAGTGAACTGTAGGTCCTTCTCTGGCACTCACTCCAGTGCTGTGCTGGAAACATGTAGGTACAACTTTCTTTTGGAACAGTAGTTCCAAGTACCAAAGTTCTGCTTTTACTCCAAAGAAGCTCACAGATATGAACACATGGTTCGTGCTGCTACATCCCCTCTCAGCTTTCTCCATTTACTGTCAGCTAACATGACCCATGGTGTATAAATTGGATTATCACCATTTACATCACTAGACTATCCCCTCCCACTATTGAGAGGCTCCTCTGCATTCTGGGAATGCCGTTATCCATCCTTCCACTTCCAGGGCAACCTCTGTCTGTATTTTGCATTGCAAAGAGCAACTCCTAAACACGATGAATACTGCTGACTTCTTGTGAATCTTAGGCAGCTCACATCACTCTTGTCTTCAGACTTTGCTAGCTTCTGTGTCTGCTTAATACTGTAGACAAAACTTCCCTTTTTACTTGTAAAATTACTCATCCTTAATCTTGCTTCAGACTGTCTCAGGCTTTACTTTGCCCTGCTGCTTACTTCTGCTGCACTGCTAGTTGCTTTTGTCTCTTTATAATCACATCGTATTGGATGCACTAGCTGCCTCCTGTGCAGCCTCCCTGGGCCTCATTAACTCATGCTGAAGTTTCATATTTCAGATGCCAGTTTTAGGCTTTGGTCATAATCTTCAAAGCAGTTAATGGATCAAGCCGTAGCTACATTAAAGGCTGAATTTTGATCTGTGAACCATCACGACAGCTGCATTTCCTTGGGGCAATGTAGATTACAAAGCCTAGAAGGAAGTGTGTGGAAGGGAGGAACAAGGCAATCTTCACTGAGAGCACCAAGTGATGGGTTTTTCCATACTCAGAAGATATTGTACAGATCCAGGCCTTTCAAAACTGAATCACTCCAAGCACTGATTTCCACTCTGTCCTAGCACACAAAACAACCAGCAACATCTCAGCACCATCAGGAAAACAAATGCTAATGCTGAGTAATTTTGTTTTCTGGAGAGCTACCAGAACATCTGCTCGAAACTGTGCTTTAAATACACAGCTCTCAAGGAGCCAAGTGCTGGAACATCTCTTCTCCTTTGTCTTCAGCTCTGTTGCTGCTTTCACGGAATGCCCCAGTGCTGAGACTGTTCAGATGAAGCAGAATGCACAACAATATTCAAACAGAAACAACCAGAGATGAGCGGTATCTTCTTCAAGAGGGACTTTCTGTGAAGCTGATGATAAATACAGTGCAGAGTTTACTTTTGAAGATAAACCAGACCTTTTCATTCCTATTTTAAGTTAAATTAGTGTAGCTCAGGCTTAGCGTTTATCCAAACACATAAGTCCCACTGGTTAATCTTCCATGGAGGCTTCAACCAACTCAGTTAAATCGGTATAAACACTTCTGGAAAGGCTCTTGGTTTAGTTTATGTCAATTTGGAATCTGTTTATGGCAACCCAAAACGAGCTATTCTTGTACTTGACTACAAATGTCAGCCAGCTTCTTGCACCGATTTTGACTGAACTGATTTAAAATAGAATCTCAATGTAAACTCGTGTAACCTTCCTGAAAACTGGAAACTTCCCTGGTGAACGGGCTCCTCCAGTGTACCGCATGTCACGTCCTCCCTCTTGTGGCTGACGTGGAGATTCGCAGCCTTGGGAACGCGCATGGAAGCCTTGAAAGGGATCATCAGGCTGCCCTTAGTCATGACCTGGCAACAGGGTCAGTAACTGGCTGTTCTGTGGGTATTCAAAGAGACATAAACACGGCTTTGAAAAAGACAATAACAAAATACTTGAAGTTTTTAATTTGAAAAACAGAATTTATAATTTTTTTAGGATAAAGTGGTTGCTACATTATCAGTAAACATTCCTGTTAAAATTAATGTATTAGTAGTAATGTACTACTAGTATAGTACTCTAATATAGTATCCTAATATCTGTATACTACTACTGCTAGTGTAGCTTGTGCTCTGGGAGAGAATTGAAAACGAAAGTTGGCAAGGATAGAGAAGAGAAGGCTCCTTAAGGGGAGACCTTAGAACAGCTCCAGTGCCTAAAGGGGCTCCAGGAAACCTGGAGAGGGGCTTTGGACAAGGGCCTGTAGGGACAGGACAGGGGAATGGCTTTAACCTGCCAGAGGGGAGACTGAGATGAGCTCTTAGGCAGAAGCTCTTCCCTGTGAGGGTGCTGAGGCGCTGGCACAGGGTGCCCAGAGAAGCTGTGGCTGCCCCATCCCTGCAGTGTTCAAGGCCAGGTTGGACACAGGGGCTTGGAGCACCCTGCTCTAGTGGAAGGTGTCCCTGCCCGTGGCAGGGGTTGGAGCTGGGTGAGCTTTAAGGTGCCAGATGAGTCCTCTGTTCTCTTGCTCCACCCTGCCCAGGTAAAGCTGTCTCTTACACTCAGGCACAGTGTTTGCCTGTTGCACATTGTATTCATTTTGAAGCACAAGCTGAAGGCTGGCATCTCTCCCTTTCAGCTCACTACAGATGCAACAATCCTGTCTTGTTAGGACCCATCTCTTCTATGAGAGCACCAGGACTGAGGGATGTAATAAAGTTTATCTAGAGGCACAGAGGCTCAGCACAAGAGAAGGGAAGAGGAAAGCACCATGTAACACTTGGGCAGCAGGGAGGAAGTCCTCCTGTGCCCCTGAGGCTGGGCTTAGCATCTCAGGTTGTCCACAGAGAAGTATCAGGGGAAAAGATAAAGGTGATGGCACAGGAAGCAGTTCTCAAGGAGAGGATGAGACTAACCTATAGAACTCCCCCCTTTGGTATGCCAGTGGCACACTCGAGCAACCCATGTACCCCGCCTTACGTTTAGTAGGGAGGAAGCTGGTGGCAGAAGCAAGAAGCTGTGTGACCACGAGGGCACCTGGTGCAGCTGGGAGCTCCTGTGCCACACAGGAGACACCCCTTGGGAAAACATGGGACAACACGGACACGAATGAGAGGGGCTACAGTATGAGCTATGCCAATAGGTCAGCAGTTAGCCTTAGTTTATTTCTCATGCTGCTAAAATCTAATGTAAATTAGAAGTGAACACTCAGTGAGAGTAGCTTCTTCAGTGGCTTGGCTCTCGAAGTGCTGACCAATGGGTCCTTAATTGACTTTCAAGGTCATGGATGCTCCTTCAAAGCATCACCAGATGAGGTTGAACAGTGTGCTGCCCAGGGCAGCAGTAGAGCAGAGTCACCCCCCAGCAGCCCCAGCAGTCAGAGAATTCACTGTGCCAAGCCACTGGGCATTGCATGGGTTCATGCAAAATTATCAACACGGCACAAAGTGCTTCTGGTTTGCAGCGGGGTTGCTGGAATAGTCAGTGCTGAAATCATTATTACTCAAGATTTCTTCCAAGTCTATTTTCAGTTACGTTGTCCCCAGATTTGGGATGCTCTGAACTTTGGGGGATCTGCAAACTACTTCAGTCTAACAGGGCAGTGCCCATTGTCAGAGCGCTAGCGCCAGAGCCCACATCACCCCACAGGCTCACAGGGATGGGACAGGGCCAACAGCTTGCTCCACAAGTCAGGATCAGGTCTCCTGAGGTATTGTCCACTGACTGCTGTCAGGTCCATAGGTGAGAGATGCAAAGTGAAGCTGGGAGGCCAGTCTGGAGGCCAGTATCAACGGGGTGCATGGCCAGGTCCAGCTGTACTCATCAGTACCCCTGTAGCTTAGCTTGGGCCAGGGCTGGGCTGAAGTGGAGCTCCCGGGCCTACATGCAGGGACCATATGAGGCTGGTCAAGGCCAGCAAGGCCTGTTAGTGTCCTCAGGGCCTCGAGACCCAGTGTGATGAGTGCAGGTGGCTTCTGGCAATGCCCTCAAAGCAAATGCATAGGGAAGAAGGAAGAATGTGGGGCAGATAACTGCCTGGGACCCCAGGAATCTGGGAAGATGAAGAGGTAAACTTCCCATAGCACGTTTTGGTAGAGGCATGCGCAGGAGAGAGTTTGTGCTTGTTACACAGGAGTCAGTTGGGCTGCATTACACAGAGCCAATGTTTGCCTGGTCACCCAGTGGTGACTCAGACCTGAGAGGCGGAGAGAGGAACACTGAATTCCCACTACCCTGAGCTCCCTTTGACACAGTTATTCCCATTGCTTGTTAAATTGAAACATAGGGTGGGAAGGCACATCGAGAGAACAGCTAGGCAAAGGATGACGCATCTCTTCACACTGAAGGCCACGTAGGTCTTTGATGACCAGTAGTAACTAATTCTTGCTGTCATTCAGGAACAAGATGGAAAAAAGCCATGTTGCTATTTAGCTTTATGCTGGAGTCATACATCTGGCTTCATAGTTGGGGCTCCTCCTCTCTCATCTTGGTTATTCCTCTGTGTTCAGGAACAGTGAAGTGCCAAGCGTCAGGCAAGGAAAGGTAACTGCATGGACATCACCCTGCTGAACAGCAGTGGGTAAGATATTCGCCGACTGGGCATAATGAAAACTGGTCAAGACTATTGCAAAGTTCATTGTTTAACATGTATTAATTCAAGCCACTGACACACACATTTTGGACATCCTGCTCACATGGTTTGCATTAAAGCATTATGAAATCCCAAATCCTAGTGCCAGATGGTTTTGGGTTACTTTGCTTGTGTAAAGGGGTTTAATTTGGGTGCATGGAAAATGTAAAATATTCTGTTAATAGCTTTAGCAGGACTACCCAGTCTGCATTTGCTGTGTTCATCAACAGTGCTGTCTGCCTTCTGCACATTATATTCCAAGTCATGATAGAACTTCAAAACATGAATTCATCCCTGACTTCCCAGGACCGACGATGCTCTGTGAAGTGCTTAAAGGGGTTGACATGAAAGGCAATATTCCTAAAGACCCACTATGCTCAGAAACCACACGGTGAATAAAAATAGCCCTCTCTTTCCAAGTACATGCCTCCTAAGAATGCATTGAGCCTGGTCCTGAATGCGAAGTGAGAAAGCAGAGAATGGGTAAAGGTCAAGCATACAGCTGTTGCTCCTGCCAGGAGGCATTTTGCTTGCTTTACTTGGTGAGCTGAATGAGCCTTTTAGCCCCCGTTAACAGGGATCACATTTTTCAGATGATCTTTTCTTGGTGCGACAGATGAGCACCAGTATAAATATGGAGCTGAAATGAGACCTGCTGGAATTCACACATCCTGTTCTGCGTGGCATGGGCAGGGCAAAGCAGCTCTTGCACTGAGTGTCACCCCCCTGGACCACTGTCACAGCACGTACTGCGGGGCTCCTGCCCTCCCATTAGGCAAATATAGAACAACTTCCCTGAGCCAGCCACACTCCAAGTGCAAAACGTTGGTCTGGTGAAACAGCAGCTTTCTAGGATCCAGGACTAAAACAAGCTGGATTGGGTTTAGGAGAAACCTTTAGAGTGACTTGTTTAACTGGATGTGATTTTAGCTTGCTTGAACCCGCTGCAGGTGGGGACGCCAATGACTCACTCAGGACAGCCTTGCTTTCAGTATCCTCTTTGCTCATTTTCAGGAGCAGCGCAAGTAAGGCCATGACACATGAACAGTGATCTTGTTTGCAGAGACAGAGAGGGAGAGGCCGCTTTGTGCAGAGGGGTTCCCCTGGCTCCGCTCAGCACTCCCTGCAGTTTCACTCCCATGTTTTCCACAAGGACTGTTTTCCTGAGTTACAATGTAAAGAGAGGCATTAAACAGGAAACAAACCCCAAACCAGGAAATTCAGATTTCATTTTGACAAGTGCAGTATCGCCAAGGAGTCTGTGCTTGCAGCTGGACTGCAATAAATAGACATGCACTTGCATTACATTTGATCAGTCCCCAGGTTCTCCAGAACAATGACTTGGGACTCATCTTTCTATCAAGGTACTCTTTAAAAAGGAGGTGAAACAAAGCCAAACAACAGAGTTTTGCAAGCTGCCATCGAGACCTGTGAGCTCCATGGGAGGTCTACGCACACCAGTGGTCAGTTACATGAATCTAGAGGCATCATGGCTCTAGGAGCACGGATCTCTGCTACATGGTCCCAGGTGAGTTTCCTCAGCTGTATCACTTCCCTGTACCACCAAGAGTAGGTGCTGATGTCAGCTCAGCCTGGACTCAGGCAGGTGGAGGTGGGGAGGAGTAAGAATACTATCAACAAGTGTGTCAGGCACCAAGGAGGTGCTGTGATCCTGCTGAGCTCAGCATCACACCCAGCACTCAGAAAGGCTGACTGCGACGGGCCAGAAAGGCTGACTGCGACGGGCTGAGTCATACCCTTGGAGCCGAGTGTGTGCCGCCTGGTTTACACAACTCCTCTCCAAGCTATGCGGTGGGGTACACTGCAGAGAGGGCTTCTCAGACCTAAAGAATCAGTAGAGTTTAGAGATAATGGTAAGATGAAGAAGCACATGAAGCAAATATAAAGCTTAACATTGCCTTTAGATACAGGCAGTGCATCTAAATGGGTTTTTTAGGTGCTGTGTTAGTGGGTCACACTTGTCGGAGCTGTCTGTTACACCCTTTCAAACCTTGTTCTTCACCCTATGCTATATCGATTCTACACTTTCTGTAAATACAGAAAATTCCCTGTCTTCCTCTGTCTTCTCTCCCACTGGCTCCCCTATCTACCTCAAGTTCATCCGAAGAGGGATAGAGCACCATGTATTACTTACCAGAGTTTTCCTCTGGAAGACTCTGTGGTGGATTGCTTGTGACTCTACCAAATTCTAATCATTTGCATATGTTTTCAAGATGAATGTCTTCCCCCACCTGGTTAGACTCATACTCAATTTACATTGGGACAACTGAATAAAACCACATCAATTTCCAAGGATGAGAACTGGCTTAGAATAAGTTCTTACAGCTTCTTTTCTGATAACTCCAGTGGGCTTCAGGGTTAGGACTTGCCTACAGTTATTGTCATTCCTCACTTCTGAGTGTCTCAAATATACAGTCCTTCAAAATGAAGCTTATACACTTAGTCACCCTCTATGAACAGTTTAGTCTACGTGCCCTGCCTGGTATCACACAAGCATGGGCAGGATTCAGTTACCCAGGACAATGCTGAGTTCTCTGAGCCATGGAGTTGTCCTTTTCCTCTCCTGCAGCCTCCTGTCTCCTTGTGCATCTCCCAGCTTTTCCAACAAGATAAACTTCCCATTAGCACACAACCCAGACTCACTCCAGGGAGGCTGGGAAAAAACAGCATTGAGTTATTTCACTAAAGGCTATTGTAATACTGCCCACCAGATCCCTACATTAAGGCTGTATAAGTAAGTCTAACTCCAGTGTGTCCCAGTGGCTGGTCTGCAACCTTTTGCATGTATTCTAGTAACTGCATTTGTCTTCTGGATTACTTTGGTCTAGAAATTCACGTGCACCATCAGCATTCTGCAGTTACAGTGTCTAGCTCAGATATATGGGCCGCAGTAATCAACAATTACATTCACTAATAACTAAGGGACTGGCACTTTCCTGTCTTAGCAGAAGAAGCTTTCAATTCATTAAGTGAAAATTTAATGAAGGAGCTCACTCAGACCTTCTCTTTATATACATGTACAGGGGGAAGAGATTTCTGTGTCCAGCAGCTGAGGAATGATGAGCCGTGTGATGAACATGCCTCCTTGCTCTTCCTTCAACTTGAAAACCTGTCCAGGCTTGCTGGAACCATTGCCTTTAGGGAGCAGAGATTTTCAGCGCCACACAGGAACAGTCTGCCTACCAGTGTGACACTGCTAAGAGACTGCAGGCATCGCGACCATCTCCAGCACAACTTGCAGATGTACAAAGAGTAAGTTACAGTCAGCAACACACTGGAGGTCCTGCATTTCAGGTCTCTGTTTCTACCTAAGTGCATGGAGTTTCTAATTACTCCTGTAGGCTGGCAGGAGTTTCACAGCCACAAACCCGTTTGTCAAGTTGACTGATTAACACATTTGTTTCTGAATGTTCCAGTGTCAACGTCAGTCACTGTGTGAACAGTTTGTAATAATGGAAGGATCAGGCAACACCCAAGGTCATTCCCAACTCAAAATATGAAACACGTTCTTGATGCACTTTCCATTTGCTATCACTTTTATCACTTTCCCCACTTCGAAACCGACTGAGAGCTGCTTCCAGGAGATGCTGATGACCCCAGCAGATGATGTGTGAACACTGAAGACAAAAACATGGTCATTTCTGGAAAATAATGTCTTCCTTCTTCAAAGGCAGAAATCAGTTAATTCTATTTATTCCTTGGTTATCAGGGGTATCTCACTTCACTCTTCATTTCACATACAACTTCCTACCTTCTGCTAAGTACCAGTATTGTGCCATTTTCAAGCTCACATGGATAAAACATCCTTTTAGATGACTTGTTTCATTAGTATGACCAACCTTGGAGATGGATGTTTATGATATAATTATGACTAGGCGTTCAGTTGCTTGAATCTTACAGGAAGAATTCTTTAAGGAAAACTTCAATATGAAGTGTGCCTATTAAAACTGGTGACGCTACTAATAATCTGAGGCTGAGTTCTTGCACATTTAATTACCGTAAGATGATAATATCAAGTAGGACGCCAGTGAGGAAAACCAAACCATACTTTGGAGCAAACACAGGCTTTTTACTCCATTTTCTTGAACCATGAATGCTGTAAACCAATACCATTTCTGCATCATTCTCTGAGATGACTCTATCTACTTTTATAGGGCTTCTATAAATTATGAAACAGTCATCCATTGTATATGTTGTACCACCAACCAGGAATGGAAGATGTCTGCAGTTCTGGAATCCATATGCACAGTTTGATCTAATTTACCAAATATACCAGTGATGCTTAAATCACTCACATAGCTGACTGTGAATCTCCTTTTGGAGTGTAAACACTTTATTCCACCCCTCTGTACCTGACACTGAAGCTTTGCTGACAGCTCTCTTAAAAATTACATTATAGGTGATGTGTTCCTGCTTTTTGCTGTTCTTGTAAACTCCTCTTAGAAGAGCTAGGAGCAAAATACCAGACAAATCAAATTCCCAGAGCTTTCACACAGATCCTGTTTTCTATCCAAGAGACTATACTTCAGCAGTCATCCTGCTGTGATCTTCTTCTGTAGGTGTGGTATTTGGGACACAGTTTAATGGAGGACTTGGCAGTGCTGGGGTAGTTATTCCACTCAAAATGGAATATTTTGATTGGAATTCCAATATAATTCCATTCCCAAGGTGATGTAAAGTTGGGCTAATAATTGTGAACCACTGGGAAAAAAAAGCCTTAGAAGTGTAAATCCCTGTTGCTCATGTAGTGGGGTACGAAATTCAAACAGCATTTCCACGTGTTCTGAAAGACTTGGATCCATTCTGTCTCCTCCATCAGCCTACATTTAAGACTAAGATCTTCAAAATATCACTACTTTGTATTAAGAAGACATCGAGTTCTTAAGCCCTACTTCAGGCAGACTTGTTGCTGGCTGTCTTCCAAATGGGTGTCCCTTGTTATTGGGCACTGTTTTCTTTCCCTTGCCATCAGTGAGCTCTCCTTGAGCAGCAGACCAGATGGTGACTCCTTACTTCTGTTGCTTATAACGCAGCTTCATCAAGCTACAAGACATGCAAGAAGGAACATCTTTCCTTTTACTTGTTTGCTTCTGCCAGTTTGGAATATACCAGTGCTTAATCCTGTTATTTTAATAACAGTGTTTTTCCATTACAAGCCATGTAAGCCACTTTTCTGAAGTAAAGGACAAGTGATCCTGTCCTGTGATGGCACTGACAAAAGCAAGACAGGAGTTTTGTCACAGATCACTTCTCCATGCTACCTGGAACAAGAATCATTTGCACTTTGTGTTATTCTGGAGTCATACAACATGTGTAAGTGGTTTTCCAGCCACACCAGAGCGACCACATGGGAACAAAAAGCATCAGGGAAACAAAATCCCACTGCATACAACATTACAAAATAGAATAATCAGCTTCTCTGAAGGCCTGATGCTTGGAAATACACCCCAGTTTCCGCTGGATACAGTTTAAGGAATTCCATTGTTGGGTGTGCATATAATGGAGGCTGGTGAGATAAGCCTGTGAGAATCCAGGACTGTCTTCCTCAATGTGGTATGCTGACACAGCCCCTGTCTAAATAAGTACGTATTAGGTAAACCATAGGTTCTAGAAAGAGCTATTCCCAGATTCCCTAGGACAAGATTTTATGAATAATCAATTACAAAGGCTGGAAAACAGAAGAAATTTAATTATACAAAGCAAATCACACCCATTGTGAATGCTGAACTATGAATTTCTATATAACCATATGTACTCACAAGTAAACCCCCTTCTGAAACTTAGGGAGCTATCTACACGATACAGATTTGACACACTAGTGAGAAGAAGGTAAGGATAGCTCCTTCCTAAGTAAAAACCTGGCTTAAAACAGTGAACTGCACTCACAGGAAATGAAAACAGCACTGGCCACAGTGCACAAGTAGTGCAGAGCACATGCTGAGCAGGCTCCGCAGGGCCTGGCTTACAAAGGTGGGTTTAAGTCAGCATTACATCAGAACGGAGGGTGCAGGGGCATTTGCCTGGGCTCTAACAGCCAGCAAACCCCAGGACCTCTGTATGGTTTTGCAATGTCTGTTTGCATTCCCAGGACTGAAATCCTCACAACAACCTGGGAATATCCCAACAGGAGAAGAGCAGAACCTGACCGTACGTGTTGAGAAGAAGGGAGAGACGCTTCATGGCTTTAAGATGATGTCACTTACTAAAAGCTTGCATTGAAGCTGGTGATTGTTTCTAGCTGGTTGAAGCAACCATCACATCTGTAAATTTAGCTTCGTTGTTACAAACAGCTGGAAGATGCTATTATTATACCACCCTGAGGGGAATATGGTTTCATTTCTACCTACTTCATATGGAATTCCCATGAAGAAGAGTGGAAGTTAGGACAACTCACAGGAATTTTTAGCTATGAAACTTCCCCTTTACAACTGCAAACACACTATGGTTGAACCCCACAGGATCTGGGCTTTTTCTGACCTTTAACATTGCCTCATCTGTGTTATTGCTCTAACTTCTAGCTTATGACATAATTAAAGGAAGTCGATTAACTCAGCCCTGCAGAACATCTAAAATGCACGTCTTCATCCCAGCTCTTCATTCTGATACTTCTGCTTTGATGCTTTTTTCTACCTTCAAGCTAAGCACCTTTTTATGACCATTTACTCATCCTCAGCTTGTAGGTTCTCATGCAATTAAAGTGAGACATGCCTTTTTTAGCACATAAAGACATTCTAGGAACCACAGAAGTGTTTGTCGTCTCTGTTGGTCTGATTGTCTGCATCTGTAACTTGGTCGACATTACCATGGAATTCTGCTATCCTATGGCTGCTGATAATGTTTATATGTCCTAGATAACCTCTGCCTTGACTGCTATTCCCCCTGCTCCTTCCCGACAAGCACACTCCTCCACTTTGCTCTGCACAGCTTGAAGACAACATCCTTTTTAATAATCTTTTGCTTCTCAAAAGAGTGCTTGTGATAAATGTGTTTGTGCTTCTACTAAATATTTAATGAAGCTGAAAGGATGCTGTCATCTTATATCCACTTTTCAGTAAGAGGTGGGATAACTTCCCTTAGTGCACTCTCATACATGCCCTGCACTATTTCAGGTAAAACACCACACTGGAAAAACCCCAATAAAGCAGATAAATCTCTGTAATAGTAACACAATTCTTTCCCCCATGTCTATCTTTCCACATAGGATTTATGTCTGAAAGGAATGTGACTATAATATTTTCCATTAAATTATCACGCTGCTGAATCTTGCTTGGCAGAGATTGTGGTAAGGTGAAACAACTCAATTGCCTGCTTGACTGATTATTCCAGTAATAATGGAAAGGGGGGAAAAATCCTACTCATTATTTTAGCACAGAGATATGGGGGGCGGGAAGAAGTTTTAATCCCTTTTGCTTTGGCACGTTGCAAACAGGACACCAGATGGAAATGTTTAAGAAATAAACACTGTAGTCTCTGATCTACCTACAGCCAAGACCTTACTCAGCCTCCTCTTACTGAAATCACTTGGAGTCCAGTCAAGCGCAGATAAAGAGCTTGTTTCATTTTTGGATCCAAGCTGCATCCAAACTAGGTGAGGAACCCGATACTGGGGTGAGGTGGGAGCGTGAAAGCACCACAAAGCCTTGCTTTTGTGCTTCTCCTCCAGGCTCTATGGGTCTTGCAGTCAAGGCAAGCTACAGTAGTCTGTTTTCTCTGCTTACACTTGCCTCTTGAAAAGCCACGAGAAGCTGCTCTAGCATCTGGGTACCTCTGGGCTGCTGCTGTACTCTTGACATGCTGGTTTCTCCCTAAGAATCTCTTTCTTTCCCAGAGTTGCCTGGAATAGCCATGTGGGAATGCCCTCTAAATAAGGTAAAATCTCTGGTGCTACAGATGCTTGACAGCAAACATACGCTGATACAAGATGGGTTGATTATGGATCTCAGATGCAGACTTCCTAATCCGTTCTACACGGTCCAGCACAACTGCCCAGCAAAGAACAGTGGTAGCTGTTGGATCTGATCCTCCTCTGGAGATACAGAGCAGGAGGCACCTTGTTGAAGGGAACAGAATCGCACAAGCAGTCAACCGATACAGACATCACAGAAGACTTGGGCTCACCTACTCCAACCAGGGCAAATTAATAATGAATATTGCTAGTTGTGTTTGGAATCAAACACTCCGGAGAGATCTTCTGCCACAGGTTCCCGGTCAGCAAAACCTGAATGCTGGAATCCCTCGTGTAAATCCCTGGGAGAAGTGAGCAAAGCATGTGAAAGCAAGTAAGCACCACCCAGGGCTGCAGATTGACTGCAGCAGATGAGGAGGATCAGACAGCTGGTAATACACCCCGGTGTGCTTCAGTGCCTTCTCTGCTACAGCCAAGGGTGCTGCACAAAAATAGAAGCAGCAGCACTACAAAATCTCACCCTTTAGTTCAATATCCCACTTTAGAGGGGTACCAAAACTCCATCAAGAGTTACTGTGTACACGTAAACATCTATTACTATTATCATGGCATAGTGCCTAAGCTGCTTTACACTTCAGGTTAGATAGGTTATTCTTCACTGTTTTTTCTGTGTGTGGTCTTACAGACATCCTTCAGCAAGGACTGCTCCATCACACACTACATCCTTCTTTGAAGTGGCATACAGACCATCAAATATTAGTGTACTTTGAACACTGTCAGCTTAACAGATGTACCAATTGGCTCAATGGTGCAGCTGCTTGTGTGATAAAAGGAAATGAAGATGGACATAGCTTGAGGAGGGACATAGCACCAAATATTGAAGCATCCTGAGCAGCTGGGACCAACAGGGTGTTCCAGAGGTTGTTCTAAAAATAAGAACAACAAAGAGAGGTTTTGTGGGGTTATTTTCTTCATGTCAAAGAACATGCTTAAGGGAATACTTTATTGAGACATGTTCGCACTGTATCTCAGTCCAGTACACTGGGCACTGGTTATGCTGGACCTCAGGGTGCTTCTGTACACAGGTTGTATCTTCCCATTTCATGTGACACCAATCCGAGTCCCTAAGACTTCTACCCTCCTTCATACCATAACAGCTCCAGCTTTTTATTCCACAGGACATTCTGAGTGACCCATTTCATGTAATTCAGAACCTTCATTGCACACTTAGAAAACCTGTCTGGCTAATGAAGCCACCTGTCTGATCAGTGACAATCAATGGACTAACCCACTTAAAAACGCATTAGATCTTAGAGACAGCAGAGTCCCTGAGCACATTTAATGCTGTCAGCTCCAAGAGTACTAACAGACTTCCATTGCTTTGACCAGCTTTTCCATGCACACACCTGCCCGTGGGCCCATCTCAGCGCTGGAACCCCAGCCCCTGCCTGAGCTATGCCATGGGGGTGCTGGTCTCCAGCCCATGCTCAGCTGTGCTGCAGCCATGTCTATGCCTGGCCATGGGTGCATGCCTGGCTATGCTCTTCGACCTGAGCCCAGCCCTGCCACCATCGCCTTGCCTCGCAATCACCAGGCTGCATCTGTTTACTGCCACTGGACCTGACCCAGGTGAACCCTGAAGCAGGTTGGCTTCACCCTGACCTGCAGGTTGGCTTCCTGGCCTCGCCTCAGACCTGCCTGCTCACCAGGAGCTTGTCTGATGACCCAGGCTCCAGGCTGACGCCAGCTGCCACCCTGGGATTGCCCTGCCTGCGTGCTGTAGAGCATGGCAGGGACCAGCAAAGACACCAAGGAGGCAGGGCCCAGCTCTACAGCACACAAGGAAGTGCTTTTTGCCAGACCCTAAATGTGGCTATCTGTGCAACAGTCATGAGCAAACTGATTGTTCCTGTTATATACATTAAATAAGTCATTATTTCCAATCTAATCAGCTAATTATAGTAAATCAAAAAGAACTAAGCGTCTGGAATCAGTGAGTACCTTTACTTCTCTTCAACCAGAACTCTGTAAGACTGTATGTAGCTAACTTAGCATAGACATCCTCTCAAATACAATGGCTATATAAGCATATGAAATAATTCAGCCATAAGCTTGATTATAAATAGGAATACTTTATAAAAGAAGAGGCAGATCTTTCCTGTCATCTGTTGCATCATCCAGGGCATTATGTCTTCTACATTTCAGAAGTCTCTTAAGATCACCACTGAAGCTTCCTGAGCTCGTCATTGTCCTGGGTTCAGCAGCAGCAGTCATTTTCTCCTTGTTGGTAGCTGGTGCAGTGCTGTGGTTTTGACTTTCAGCCTGGGAACAGCACTGATAACACCGATGTTTTCAGTTGCTGCTCAGTAATGTTTACTCTGACCAAGGACTTTCTGAGCCTCATGCTCTGCCGGGCAGGAGGGGAAGCCGGGAGGAAGCAGAGACAGGACACCTGACCCAAACTGACCAAAGAGGTATTCCATACCACAGCACATCATGCCCAGGATGTAAAAACTGGGGGCAGTTACCCGGAAGGTTGGGGGGTTCGCTGCTGGGTTGGGTGGTGAGCAGTTGTATTCTCTTCCCTTGTATTTCCCTTGTCATTATTATTATTGGTGGCAGCAGCAGTGGTTTGTGTTCTACCTCAGTTACTGAACTGTTCTTATCTCAACCCGTGGGAGTTGCATTCTTTTGATTCTCCTCCCCATCCCCCCGGGAGCAGGGGGAAGAAAGAGGGGGGAGTGAGTGAGCGAACTGCCTGAGAGGCTTAAACCACGACAGTCATGTATATGGACAAGTAGTAACCAGCAGGCAGTCTTTCCTTCCGCAATACCCCCGCTGATCTCACTGGGTGTTCCAGCAGGTCTCTCCCAGAGCTAGCTATGACTTTGTTAAAGATACAGAGCTGACCAGAGACTCACTCTGTTTCTTTCAGCAACAGATGATTACCTTTTTGCAGAAGCAATCTTGTCGGACGTCGCGGACCCACTGGGCTTACACCAGGTAAAACACAGTCTCTTAGGTGACATTGTAATACAGACTGTCACAAGCAATCCATTGATCTTAGATGCAGAAAGTCATTTGCCAATCTTTACCAACAAATACTTTCCTCCTTTGATTGAATTAAACTTACTGCAGAGGCAAAGCATTCAGGGGCAGAACAGCGCAAAGCTGGTTGTGTGTTCCTGCTTTGCCATGGCCTCCCGTTGAATGGCTGGGCTGAAGGAAAGAACGGGCGACAGCTAGCACTGGTTCTGAAACTGCTGCTGGCAAGTAGGTACCAACTAAACCATACTCCAAAAGCAGATTCTCTTCTGAATACGCAACCCCCACAGTGATTATCATAGTCTCCTTGGTTAGAAAAATCCTACCTGCGAAGTGAAGTAAGATTTACTTTAACAATAAACGCATGTGGCTGAGAAGCAATGACAATTGCCCAGCAACTGAAACAGTCCTCTACCCACGTGACCAACCACTCCGAGGAAAGCAAGGCAAGAACACTGGTTGCAATATGTGATTTGTAGTTTTATTTGGTCTTGAAATGATTTGGCTCTTCATCCAACACCTTAAGAACTGTCTGCATTAGGAAAGATAAATTGCTGAAATGGATTACCTTCAACTATTGCTGTACTTGAGCTCCTTAGAGCTATGAGCTCCTATGAGCACTTGAGGCTTGGGATTTTGGGGGCAGAGCTAACACAAGAGGGTAGGCTGGGGCTGACAGAAAACTGTCTCTTCCTTGCACATAAAAAATGAAACGACTTTGAACTTCCACCTTGTTCTCTCCTTTGTTTTCTATAGGAAGTACTGACTGAGCCAGGAACAGATGTCATGCCTCTTGCTTTTGTTCGTCAACTGCAAGACTATCCTCTGCCTAAATATTAAAGAGGAACCTGCAAAACAAGAATTGCGAGCTTCATTAAGACACAATGAGCCAAAATAATGCTTGAGGTTAAGTACACAAACCAAACGCTGTTGGAAGATGCTGTTATTATCTGCTGGGGGAAAAATTCATCCATTGTAATGAAACACGGCTAAAAATATCCTGCAGGAACAGTGGAACTGCATTTGAGGCAGTACACTCAGAGAGGATGATTAATTGATTTGTCACCAGCACTAACACTTCTTGAGCAATGCGTTTTCACTCACGGTTGCACTCTGCTTCCATTTCAGCCAAGGCAGAGCCCAGGATAAGGTCTGAAGTTCCGACTGTCGTGGTTTAAGCCTAGGTCATAACTCAGCATCACGCAGCCAGAGGGACGAGGGGAGAATTGAATGGATTGCTTCAGATAAATGCAAGAGCTTTGATTTGCTCAGGGTGATTTATTGGCTGTTATCAGTCACAAGGCTTTTGATGGCTAAGTCTACAGATTGCCACCAAGATTAGGCCTGCAGCTTCCCAGCCGCAAGGACGGTACAATCAGCAGAACACAAGGAGGAGTTAGGAAAGTTGTATTACCGTTGCTCTCAGTCTGAAATCCCTGAGTCCGGCTGCAAGGACTCCTGCAGAAGCAGGTTCCAGCACTTGTAAAGAAGTAAAGATTTGATGAAAAAATGCAGGAGAACTGATCTGCTCTCTGCAGTGTGCCTCATTGACACGGATCTATTGTTTGGTTGGGGTTTTTAATGCAGTGTAGGCACACTCATGATTTAGAAGCTCTGTGCGCTTCCTCAGCCACACACATTATTTCTCTTCCTTTATCACCTGAATACAGTAGTAACTAAAACTAAAACTATGACTACTTGTGAACAGGATTGTAACGTATCCAAGGCAACCAAAAGCCATGAAAACTGTGCTGAACTGACAGCAGAGATGCAAAGAGTAATTAATGCAAAGAAATGTTATGATGAGTTCCAAGCTCGTTGGCAATGTTGATGTTTTAAACAAAGACCAGAATGAGAGTTGGCAACAGATGTAGTAAGCCACTATAGTCTAACACTCAGAGACAGGCCTGAAGGGCTCATCCCTGTTGCAGACCCTGGTGCTGATACAATCCGGCTGGTTTAGTTCTGTAGAAAACAGCGTGTTGTGAAACACACAGCACACAAATACAAATACAACCGACTCGAGTCCATCTTCAACTGCACTGAACACTCAGGAGAAGACATCCGTTGTTACTCAGACTCTAATAAAAGAAACCTAATGATAGTGCTATAATATGAGATTTACAGCTCGAGGAAAGGTCACTCCAGTGTCTCCATGCTGACATTTTACTCCCAGTCACAGGGCCTGGTGGGGCTCTTTTTCTCTTGTGAAAGACATTGCAACGCAGTGTTTAAAAGGGGAAGTTTTAAACCCAACCATGACGACCACATGAACAGAGCAAGCGTGGATATTGCCCGTGTGTTGTACTGCCAAGGCCTTTCACACAGGAGCAGGTTTATGCAACACTCGGGTTGCTAATTCACTTACAAAGTTCCTAGGCAAAAGGGACAGGGTTTATGTAGGAATCCTCATGGCTGCGTGAGGCATTTACCTCACTCAACGAAGTGGTACCGTTATTTCTCACTTTTATGTAAGGCATTTGAAGAGTCAATTTTGTGCAGAAATTTAATTAAAAACAAAACACGAAGAACATTTTCTTTCAGGCGCCTTTCGACTGCAGCACATAACATGTCAGGAGCCCTGTTCGGAGGCGTCCGCACCAGCACCACCGCAGCCACAGCGCTCCGGTCACAACCGGACAGCCCCCGCTGTCCACCATTTCCTGTGCTGCGGCCGCGGGAGCCCGGCCCGCCCGTCAAGATGGCCGCCGCAGGCGGGGCGCAGCCGGCGGCACCGGGTCTGAGGCGGCCCGGGCGGCGGAGGAGCCGCACACCAGGGGGGTGCCGGCGGCTGCTCGGCGGCTCGCCACCACCGCCGGGGCGTACGGAGGCAAAGCAAGAGCCCGCGCTGGCGGGAGCGGGCAGCGCGGGACGGGGCGCCAGGGAGCCTCGGTCCTGCGAGGGGCCGGCCCGGGCTGCGGAACGGGGGCCCAGGCAGGAAGAGCGCGGCTGCCGCGCTCCGCGTGGTGGCGCGTCCTGCCCTTCCCCCGCCTCCCGCGTGAGGGGGCGGGCGGGCGCGGGGAGGACGCCGGAGCTGCCTGTGCCATGAGTCACAGTGCGGAGGACGCGCGGGCACCACCGCACCCGGCAGCGCCCGCGCCGCCCTGTCCGCAACCACCGGTCCAGCCCGCGGACGGGCGCGCAGGGGCCGCCGGTAGCTGGGCCCCTCCCACCCATGGACTGCGATGGTTGGGCTCCCCCGTCCCGAGCTCCGATTGGCCACCCGCAACAGCGGCTTGCTCCCATTGGCTGAGAGGTGGGCTCAGTGAGCCGTGCGCAGAGTAGTAGGGAGGGGCGGGGTGATCCTGAGGGGGAGAGTGCGTGGGGCCGTGTGCAAGCCGCGTGTGGCGCAGCCAGAAGGGACGCGGAGCGGGCGGGCAGCGCCGGGGAGCGTAGCCGAGCGTCGTCCGGGCGGGCGACTGCTGCAGCGGGGCGAGGGGCCGCAGGTACCTGCCGCGGGCTGCTGGGGCCGCGGGCGGGCTGCGGGGGCACGGCTCGGAGGGATGATGGCGCTGGCGCACTCCGGCCTAGTGCGCGGGAAAGTGGCGCCGACTGGGCCCGGGCGCGATTCCCGGGTCCGGAGCGTGTGGGGAGGCGGCAGCGGTTGGACGAGGAGCGCCGGGGAGGGAGCGGGGCGCTGGGGGGGGGGGGGAGGCGGCGGCGGGTGAGTCAGGCTCCGGCGGGTTCCGGGAGGCGGTGGTGAGGAGCCTGCGCTGCGTAGGGGAGGGAGGCCGAGGCGGGGGTGGGCTCCCCCGGCCCGCTCAGCCAGGCCGGCCGCTCACCGGGAGTAGCCTCCCGCGGGCCCGTGGCGGCGCTCGGCTGTTGGCCGGGGTCCGGTGACGGGCGAGGGGGAGCGCGGCGCGGCCGGGCCGGCGGCGTGGGGAAGGGGAAACGGCCCGGCCGCGGCCTGGGGCGTGTGAGCGACTTGGCTGTGGGTGAGCGCTGCAGCGACCCCGGGAGGAGGCGGCGATGCGAGCCCGGGGAGTGGGGAAGGGGCCTGGAATTAAATTGTTTGTTCTTCTCTTTCCCCTTTTTTATTTTGCGATGGTTTCTGTTACTTTTGACCCGCCGCTGGACTCGGCTCCGCGGGGCCGGCGGCGCCGTACCACGTGGCTCGCTCCCCACGTGTGAGGCTCCGCCGGAGACAAGGGGGTCGAGGTGTTGCAAGTGTTTGTCTCCGACCACAGGCACGGACGGTTTCCTGCTCCAAATCCAAGTGTGACCTATAAATGGATAGGAAAAATAGCCTGTGACATCTACAGAGTGCATGCTAGCGCAGCAGCCTTTTATTTAAGTTCCTGTCAGACGTAGTTCTCAAGTAACTGCTGTTACTCATTTAGTATCCGGAATTGTCAGAAGGAATTATTAAACTGAATGGTGGGGTGTATTTTTCATTTCAGCCCTTAACAAGGTCCCCTTGCCAGGCAGAGGTAGGGGTGCTACTCCATGGGTTTTTTTCCTCGAAGTTGCCTAGAGAAGCAGTCCTGCATGTGTCTTCAGAGCGAAGACAGTGAATAAGTTCACCAGGGCTACAAAACAACCTTGTGAGTTATGGGCTTAACCTGCCGTGCTTTAAAACTGGCTTTGTTACTGTCCGGAGTGAATTTTGTGTTAGGAAGTTCACATGTTGATGTTTACTTCTCTTTAAAAGTTTAAAACTCTATAGAGATAGCAATAAAAATAAAAGGGGAAGGTGGCAGAATGTAGGTATTTGGTAGATAATCTATAAGTCCCGCTCTGTATTAACTGGTATCGATAGGCAGAAAGTGCTGCAGAGTCACTTTGAACTTTTACTGACCTGATTTATATCTGCAAAGCTGTCCAGGCTTTACTAGGCTAATCGAAGTCATGATGTCTTTTTGACATGGTTTCTGGCTCCTAAACAGGGATCCAAGTTCTTGGAGTTACAGTTAATATTTGCATAATATTCAGAGCTTGGCTGTGGAATGTGTTGAGGGGCCCCAAATGGAGCATAGAGCTTGGCTTTCCACTTCTGCAGGTTTTCCTTGATGTTTCAAACTACTTCCCCTCAGAATTGGGGTACTGTTACCTGGTGGTCAGAATACCTAATCTTGTCTCTTTTCCAGTAAGGGCAAAAGCCTAAGGACAGGAGCATCGCTAACTTGCTGTAGCATGTTTTCAGGTTAGAGATGAGGCAGTTCAACAAGCTGAAAGCTGAGTAGCTTTGGTGACAGTCATGTGTCCTGTACTGAAGAATTCTCAAAACATGCTTCTTGGGGAAGTAAAAGCGCAGGAGTAGCATTTCTCTTTAAATGAATACTTTGACTTCTCTTTTGAAATGCTAGAACTTTGGCTACAAGTCCTTTCTGCCTTTCCATTTCTTTATCTCATAGGAAAGCAAAGCTGTACTTCCTGTTCCTCAGGGGTTTTGCCGTGTTCAGGCTGGATTCTCATTTTAAGGTGTGGTGTAAGTTGGCCACCAACAGCTTGGAAAGAAACTGCTGATTTCTCAACATTTACCTCTTTGAGTCAGCTGACTTGCCAAAGAGCTCTCAAGTACACTGGCTGTGGCAGTGGGATTTTACCTAGTCTGTCCTTTGAGTGAAGGTGTGAAGTCATATTGATGTTGAATGGAAGTGAGAAGCAGCTGGTAAGTACAGTGAAGAGAACTGCTCCTGTTACAGTGGGCTGTTGAATTCTAAGGAATTGCTAGTATCCAGAAGAATTGGGAGTAATCTTGAAGGTGAAGTTCAGCTTCCTTTCAAGTTAGTTCCACTTTTGTTTGTTGAAACGCCCTCTTCGTCAGAGGTTATCTAGGCTAAAAGACATAAAATAAGCATTTCAGTGGAGCTCAGAGACAGTTCATCAGTTCATACCGTCTAGGTGGGCTACTAAGGTATATGGATGTTAAATCTTGTGTGTGAAGACTGGAGATTAATAGCACTCCTATTTTAAAAGTGTTGAATGTGTATAAACGGTAAAGCCACAGAAAAGCATCATCTTCCACTTGAAGTTCGAGACAAGCTTGAAGTTTCTGGTATCACTGTAGGAATCACAGAGAAACTTTGTCACTTAAAAGTGACAAAAAAGAGGCTAAAGTTGCACTCCAAAGCTTCAGATCGCACCTAGGAACCACTGTGGTGACACCTCTCACATGGATCTTTGAGCTGCTCTCAGCCCCTGATCTTTAGCAGTAGCAAATTGTACAGAACAAAGTCTAAAATTCAATCTTAATATTTGCTGAATGGCTGCAAGGTTATTTGTTTCAGCTTCACATCGCAGTTACGGAGCTCTGTAAAAGGAGTTCAGGTAAATTACTACTTTCTATAGTAGAAAGGTAACTAAAGGCAACTCAACGTATGTTACTTCACTAATTTTAGAGCGTATTCTATGAGACGGTGGCTGGGTGGATACTGCAGGATTTTGCCTGGCTCAGAAATGCCAGACGGGGCTGGAGTTGGAATTTGTTTTCCATTATTATTTTTTCCTGTTCTGGAGAGGTAAAATTCCAGTCCTGGGATGTAAGGAGGGAGAGGGAGCTGCTTTGAATAACACATTTGCGCTGCAGAAAACACTGATAGATGTGATTGAGTGAGAACTTGCCAAGAAGACATAAACAAGTACTTCAGGTATCCTTGATGATAAAAGGGACTGCTGGAAACTTGCCTGTGATGGCAGAATGGAGGAGTATTGACTAATAGAGGGTTTTACTGCCCTAATTGCGTTTTTCCTGCAAGTAACTGAGAAATGCAGTGGTGTCCAAACTGCTTAGGGGCTGTCCATTTAAGGACTTGTCTTCTGAACCAGCCAGGGCTGGATTTTGCTTCTTAAAGGTGGCTGTTGGCTGTATCTGAAAGCTAAGTCTTGACGTTGGTTTTTAAAACAGTTTAAACTAGTGGGGAATCTTGTTCTGTGTGAGGCTTGTTGAAGTAAAACTGATGTCTGTCTACTGCATCCTCCTCTAGCTGCTGAGCTGTATTCAGTTTGAGATGTTTCACAGGAAGAATGGAGAAGTTGAGCACTGAAACACTGGTGAAGAGATATTCCAGGCAAACTGTTTGGTACTTTCGTGTGCTTAAGGTACTAGAAGGTAGAGCAGCACGATTTGTTATCGTGCTCTGTTGTAGCTGCTGTGGCAGCTGTAATGTTCAAATATCTCTGAATTCAGGGGGAAAAGGGGCCTCTGAAGATTAATTAATGGTCTTGATTGCGCAGAGACTGATGTTTGACCTTAAATTTCTTTCTTAGTTTAACCTTACTTTGCCAACTTGCAGTGTACCAAGGGAAAGGAACTTCACGTTTTCCTCTTGAAGGAGCAGTTAAAAAAGGAAGGAACTTTGAATCAGATGCAAGACATTCCTTTGAGGCAGTGAGTAGTAAGCTTTCATCCGTCGTGCAGATCCTGACCGATGCATTGACAGGCTAGGTACAGGCTGGCAGATTAATCTTGGCATAAAAACTTTGCAGTGTGTATCTGCAGCAGGTTTAACTAACCTCTTAAATCTTTGTCTTCTACCATAAGTTAACCTAACTGGTTTTGTTGGGTTCTTCATGGGGTAACTGCTGGCAGTATTCAGTCTTGTTGTGACATGCTGTAGTCCAAAGTTGGTGGTTAGGAATGAGAGTCTGGTAGCTGTTACTATCTATTACTATAATGGCAGTGATATACTGCCATTGTGTTGCAGCTGTTGGCATACTATTTTGCTCTTTTTAACAGGTCTTATGTTGCTGTTCTGTTATGTTTTCATGTGTGAAGACTCTTGAGTTGCAAGATGAGTGAAGAGTATTGCTTGGTGTATAAATTCAGAGACCCCCATCTGGTCCCTCTTGAAATGAAAAGCAGCATCAACTCCTGTGTCTGAGCCCAGCTCCTGCTGTTGGCTTTGCCTGTGTTTTTCCTGTTTTGCAGTGTCAACAGGGTTGCTATGAAAACAGGCATAAACAATAGCACACTGAGTGCCAGCTGCTGCCACCACAGTCAAAGCTCTTCACCCTTGGGTATCTAATGAGGCACGTGGAAACCCTGAACACCAAGATGAAGCAGAGAGGACTGGGCTGTGTAAAATCCAAGTTATAGTTCTTTCAGTGCTCAGATAGTTGCTTGGGTGTTTTTGTTCATGCTGAGATCTCTTTAAGGTCTCCTTGCCTCCTTCCATTGCAGAACTCGAGAGCAAAAGAAGTCTGATCCAGCGGGAAGGTAGATGTGATATTATGGAAGTTGCATACTGAAGTTTGTATCTCTTGTACTTCAAATTCTCAGGCTTCTGCTCAGGTTGGAAGAACGGATGGTGGCTTCTGTGCTGAAGATGACTGGAGAGAGAGGAGCTGTGTTGAGGGAGGAGTGGCTGGAAAAGCCAGTTCGACTTTGGAGTGCTTTAAAAATAACTAGATAAAAAATCCTGTTCAGATACACTCTCTCCATTGAAGAGCTAAATGTTAGGATACTAATTCTGGTTCCTTCTTGAGGTCATGTGCTGTTCTTACTGCTTCTGTAGTGGCTTCCTTTAAGGTGCATTCATGAATGTTCCTGGTAATCTGGCATGCTGGCTGGCTTGGGGGGAGGGAAGCATTCTGTAACATGATTTAAGTTGTAGGGCTGTAAGAGGATTATCTTGATGGGGATCAGGTAAACCACCAAACATACCAGATAATGATTCTACTTCTCTTGGGTTAAACGTAGTGAAGTAGGAGGGAGCATCTGAACTAGTTAAACTTAAGGAGCCTTGTTCAAAACAAAGCTTGACGTGCATATTTTTAGACCAGTGTACTTTAAACTTGTCTTCAAAAATACTTTAAAAAAAGCCTCCAATTTAAATGTTTAACTTCCTTGTTCTTTGCTTTCTAGTCCTAGAAGTCTTGTGTAACTGCTTTACAGCTTAGGGGAGTTACAGTGCCATGACTGCAGTCTCTGCAGCCTGCCCCATCCTGGCCACCGCATCTGTGAGTGTGGCACACGGGGTTCCTGCTCACTGCAGTGCTTACCTCCATTCCCCAATAAGGGCAGAAGTGGTGCTTTACGCTGCCTGGGGCAGGCACGCCTCTGATGCTGCTCTAGCATTCTAAGAATGTTTTCCAAGTTAGCCTTCTAGATAATCTGGCGAGTGTCTGGTTTCTTTTAGGGAAGTCAAACCTCTTTACGACATTTTCTTGCTTGTAAACCTGGGAGTAAAGACACATCCTGAGCTATAGGCTCATGTATTGAAGCTGTGATTCTTGTTTGTCAGAGTTTAACTGCTGTTTAGGCTGTAAATGAACTTTGGTCTCCGTATTTGTACTAATCTAATGTGCTCTTTGAGGCTTTAGGCTTAATACTGCCTATTCTAGAGCCAAACTTGATTAGTCAGTAAACATTGTAACTTAACAACTACCAGGAAAGAAACCATTTGAGAAACTGGGTTTTGAGTTTAACTCTGAGGAATAAGGCAGAAGGTGCGTTACTGAAAGAGCAGCACAAGGCTGGTAAGACAAGAGCTGAAGGGCTCTCCTGTTTTCCCCCACCCTTAAGCATTTTGTAAGTTTTGAAAGCAAAATCTGGCTACGAAAAATGAGAGGAAACATTCTCTTAGTATCCTGTTTGACTGTTCAAAGCTTCCTTTCTTTGAGTAAAGCAGAGAGAAACTTTCATCCTCCGCAGTGGTTTTCCTTCCCTTTGCTGGTATGGTGGGAAACCTCTACATTTCTTACTGTAATATAGCCCTGGTTTGGGGGAGGAGAACTTGTTATAACAATGTATGTCTTCCTCCACAGGTAACCTGCAGCCATGAGCAGCAATGAGTGCTTCAAGTGTGGACGTACCGGCCATTGGGCTCGGGAGTGCCCCACTGGAATTGGCCGTGGTCGTGGGATGAGGAGCCGTGGCAGAGGTGATTGATGGCTGTGGTTTTCAGTGCGTGTGTAGTAAGATCTGTGGCTGACTGTAGCATCTAGTGTGTAAATCGAGCTCTCTGAGTCTGCAGTGAAGCAGTCAGGACACAAATGGGTAATAAATTCTGCTGGTTCTTACCTCTGCATAAGGATTTTGCCAGAGGCATCAGAGTGGAGCTAACTTGTCAGTTCAGGGGCAGTGTCCTTGATTAACTCTGAGGAATATTCTGAACTTCAGGATTAAGCCTTTTTTTTCTCCTGTTACCCGTTTCAAGCAGGCTTCCAGTTCATGTCCTCATCTCTGCCGGACATCTGCTACCGCTGTGGTGAGTCTGGCCATCTTGCCAAGGACTGTGATCTTCAGGAGGATGGTAAGTATCACTAAATATTCCATCTCCTCAATCACATGGACAGAGACCTGTGGTTGAAGAGAGGGGTTCAGTACGCTGATGATAATGTACTGGGAACAAGCTGTATGTGTCCTTCGTTGGAAGCATGCTACAGCTCACTCTACCAAGGTTTTATAGTCTTGTTTGGTGTGTTTTCTTATTGTGGAAGCCTGCTATAACTGCGGTAGAGGTGGCCACATTGCGAAGGACTGCAAGGAGCCCAAGAGGGAGAGAGAGCAGTGCTGCTACAACTGTGGCAAACCTGGCCACCTGGCTCGTGACTGTGACCATGCAGATGAGCAGAAGTGCTATTCCTGTGGAGAGTTTGGACACATTCAGAAAGACTGCACCAAAGTGAAATGCTATCGGTAAGGACTGGGAAGGGGCCGCTGCAAAATCTGCCTTAAGGGACAGATGTGATCTTTATCAAGTTTTGATTAGGAAGTGAAGCTTCAACTTGAACCAGGTAGCTTGTTTCTTGAAACGGTTGTTTAAGACTTAAATGCCTGTTAGCAAAGTCAAGTAGTGGACTTGATGCACATCTCCAATGGCCAGGACCATGCAGGCTTATGCCAGAAGCAGCATTTTCATGAGTGCAGTACTCTTACCCCCACCAAGGTTCCCTCCTGTGGAGGAATGAGTGACAACGTGGTGCATTTGAGTTAAAGCTGACTGCTTTCAAAACAAGGCTAAATTGCAGATGGAAGCAGTGGAGCCGGCAAACCCCAGCACACACACCCCCCAAACCCACAGACTTCTGTATTTGATGTACAGTGGTTTTGGCATACACAGTGGTGAATGAGAGCTGATCAGTTGGGGAGCAGTTCCTGGCTGTGGTGAAGACAGAAACTTGCCTCATGTTAAAGACTTCTGGAACACTGAAACTGATGTCTTTAATGCGGAACTAGCATTGCATGAGCAGATAATGCACTTGTCAGCATAGGGTTGCTTTTGTGAGTACCTGTTGTGGATGGTTCTGATAAACCTCTTTGCCTTTGGCAGGTGTGGTGAAACTGGCCATGTAGCCATCAACTGCAGCAAGACCAGCGAAGTCAACTGCTACCGCTGCGGCGAGTCAGGGCACCTTGCACGGGAATGCACAATTGAAGCTACAGCCTAATTATTTTCCTTTGTCGCCCCTCCTTTTTCTGATTGATGGTTGTATTATTTTTCTCTGAATCCTCTTCACTGGCCAAAGGTTGGCAGATAGAGGCTACTCCCAGGCCAGTGAGCTTTACTTGCCGTGTAAAAGGAGGAAAGGGGTGGAAAAATCAACTTTCTGCATTTAACTACAAAAATGTTTATGTTTAGTTTGGTAGAGGTGTTATGTATAATGCTTTGTTAAAGAACCCCCTTTCCGTGCCACTGGTGATAGGGATTGATGAGTGGGAAGAGTTGAGTCAGACCAGCAAAAACCCTCTCTGGGTTACATGGAAGTGATCCTATGCAGGAGGAAAGAAAACGCTGGAAGTGTCTAAACTTCCTCATAACCTTTATTACAATGGCCTTGGATTGTCTGACCTCAGTAGCTGTTAACACCAAGTAATACCTGTATCGGGCCCTACCTAGAGCATATAGCTGAGTGGGAGTAAACAAACAAGATGCACATGCCTGTTAATGGCCATGAGAGAGAGAGAGAAATCAGGAATAAACTTAAAAGTAACAGTAATTCAGTCAATGAATGTTCACGTTGGAGTTACAGAACGTTATGGGGAGCTTTTGAATAAATACTTCAATCTGGAACCCAGACATCAGTGCTCATAGCATATACAATTTGGAGCTATTCAGGAGTTGCAAATAAATGCATTTTCACAGAAATCAAGATGTTATTTTTGTATACTATATCACTTAGACAACTGAGTTTCATTTGCTTGTAATCAGTTTTTAAAGTAAGATGGTAAAAGCAATTGAAGTCCTAGAACATAGAAAATGTAATTTTAAACTATCAATAAAGCTGGAGGAGGAAGGGGAGTTTGGCTAAAGTTCCTTTTGTTTATTTTTGGTTTCATGTACACAGTGCAAAATAACATATTAAAAAGGGGTATGTGGAGGTGTAAAAAGCTTAGTTTGGACTGTTCTTTTGTACTGTCTTCAGTTCCCATGGGGTAGCATCGCTGTGGCCGTGTTGTGTGCGCAGTCTCCTGTTGACCCCGGGCTGCTGCCTGAGGGTGGGCAAGCTCCCAGTGTGGCGGAGGTGAATGGGCTGTTAGCAGGGCTGCAGCCTCCACAGCTGCCGTTACACTAAGAACTGATCAGACACCAGGCATTCCGGGCGCTGCCACTTCCCGTGCCTCAGCATGCTGTGTTGCTTGGCTATGGGATGCTCAGGTACACGGGTGGAGGGCTGTGTGCGCTCCCTGATCTGATGCATCCGCTGTGCAAGTGCGTAAAGCCTTGACTGGCAAGGAGAAGGGGCAGCTCTGGAGCTCCAGCACGCTCTGGGAAGGGCTCTGTCCCTTCACCATAAGGACTGTGTGCTGTGGTCGCCTTTTGTGTTGTCACACAGAGGCAGCTTCAAGTTCCTCCAAAGCTCCAAGGGTTGCAGTTGCACAGATCATGTGTGGAAATGGCCTGTGGTGGTGCGGCAGTTGAGGGTCTCCCTTTAGAGGTGAGATGCACCAGGCTGGTGAGGTGCCCCTGTGCCCGAGTACAGCTGAGCTGGTGCTGTGCCATGCTCTCCAGATGGGTGTTCCAAGGAACCAGCTACTCACCACGTTAACACTTCCCGGCCTGCAGGCCAGGCTGTTCAATGGGGCTCTGCCCGTGGAGCTTGAGGTCACCCAGAGCAGCAGCCAGGCTTACCGCAGAGCAGCAGGGCCTCATGATCCGGAGGATTCTATGGATAGGGAAGGCACAGACACGAGTAATGCACTATTTCCTACAAGCAGGGGTTAAAGAGCCAGAGGGAATTCTGCAGCTGAAGTACAGATTTTCACAGCATCCCAGCCTGGTTTGGGTGGAAGGGACCTTAAAGCTCACCCAGCCCCTGCCGTGGAAGGGACACCTTCCATTAGAGCAGCTTGCTCCAAGCCCCTGTGTCCAACCTGGCCTTGAGCACTGCCAGGGATGGGGCAGCCACAGCTTCGCTGGGCACCCCAGCGGGGCCGAGACGCCGGCTCCCGGCGCTGGATCCCGCGCCCTGAGCAGCGGCACCGGATCCGCCCGTCCGCTGGGTGGTGCTCGGCGCGGCGGCTGAGGCGGGCGGCGCGCGCGGGCCCGGCCTACGCCACTACCGGTGTCAGCGCCGTCCGCTTCCGGCGGGGCTGAGGAGAGCGGGTGCCGCCATGGTGAGCGCGGGACCCGGGCCGCGGGTCCGGAGGGGCGGTGAGGGGCGGTGCGGGGTGGGCGCTCTCGGTAACAGCGCCTCTGTTCTCTCTTGCAGGCTCGGAACGCGGAAAAGGCCATGTGAGTGCGGCTCTTCCTCATAGCTCTGCGCCGTGTGCCGGGGGCACCGCTCGCCTCGGCCTTAGCGTGGACACCGTCCACCCCCCGCGGTGCGAGACCAGCCGGGGCTCCCTCGTGCTGCCGGGACCTGGGTGCGGTGTCAGAGCCCCGAGCCCCCGTGCCGTGGCCCGTGCAGCGGGACTCGCTGTCCGGCTGGTCTAAAGCACTGCAGCTTAGCGATGCGTTCTGGCACTCGGTTGCGTTGTGCTGGTCTGGGGGGGTGGGAGGTGGGGGCTGCATCCGTGTGCAGCGTGCCCGGTGCTGCGGTGCCGCGGTGACACGCACCAGTGCTGGAGGGAAGCCGCAGCAGGGGCTGGGTGGTGGATGTGGGGAAGCACACTCCAATGGCCATGGCAGTGTTCAGGGCCAGGTTGGACACAGGAGCTTGGAGCATCCTGCTCTAGTGGAAGGTGTCCCTGCTCGTGGCAGGGGTTGGAGCTGGATGGGCTTTAAGGTGCCTCCAACCCGAAGCACTCTGTGATTCCAAGTATAGATCTTCTTGCTTGGCAGTTGCTTGGGCTAAACCTACAGGTTTTAACCTATTTATTTCTCTGTTGACTTTGTTGAGTGCTTCTCCAAAAGGTTTGCAGAGCACATGTTTACAGCTGCTTAATTAGAGGTTCTTTAATGAATTTGTCTCGTGGTGGTTCTTTTCCCTGAAACCCTTTCTGAGCTTGTAACAGTAGCTCAGGGGAGGCTGAAGAGGCCCCACCGCAGCAGTGTAACACATGGCAATCACAGAATCGCAGTGGTTGCAAGTTTTGTTTGCTTTTTGATGTATCCCCTGCTGACATATGTAATGCTTGTAACTGGTTGATGCCATTCTGCTGCTAATAATCTAACACGCTGCCATATGCTAGCAAGGAAAAAGTGATCAGCTGCTTGCCAAGACCTGTATTTGTCCAAGAAATGCACCCCTGAGGATTTCCGTGTAGAAGAGGCCACTGGCCAGAAGAGCCCATCAATGAGCGTGTTCAAGCCTTTGTGTCTACAGTCCATAATTAAGTCCATCACAAGCATCCAGAGCAAAACTTGTTCCCGTTGGAATGTGAATCTATGGGAGTAAATCTGGTTCCTTTCTTTCCTTTAGGACGGCCTTGGCAAGGTTTCGCCAGGCTCAGCTGGAGGAAGGAAAAGTTAAGGTATGATGTAAAGCCCTAAAGCTCTGTTAGTTCTGGTGGAGGGGGGAGTGTGAGCCACGTACTGAGCTGTGCGGCTGCGGTCGGGTCAGACCCCAGGCGGGAAGGGGGATCCTGCAGGGGTCTGACGTGAGGGCCTGGGAGCACCTGAAACAGGGACTTGTGTTTCACAGTGACACAGACAAGAAACGGGAAGTAGAATCTTCTGGACTAAATAACCTGGTTAGGAATTTCTACGTGTGAAAGGAAGGTGCGCATTGAACAGCACTTGCTTCTCATTGTCGTGATGAGATACAGGTGGGATCTGCGGCGGTTTGAAGAAAACCCCAAACTCAGTGCTGTCAACATGAGCAGAAGGTGAAGATGACTTCTAAGACTCAAGTTACCTCCTGTTGCAACCCCTCGTGCACACTGATGCGCATGCACTTAGTTTTACTAGCAGTAATCACAGGGTTGGTTTGGATTTCGTTCCAGGAGAGGCAGAGGGATCCCTCTCGTGATCGTGTTCATCAGTAACACTCTCACAACAGGAACCAGAAAGCGAAGGGCCTTCAGGGTCACTGTACTGGGGGCGTGCATGAGACAGAACATTGGCTGTGTTAACCCCGTGCGTGGTTGCTGTGTGTCTGTTGGAGCTGGCTCCACATGCCGTGTCATGTTCACATGGCTTTTTTGCTTTGGTGTAAGGCTGCCAAAGAGATAGACTTAGCAGGTTTGGCGTTTAAAAACCCCACCAATACAGCGAAACAATGGCACCGCTAAATCCACACGGAGCCTTAGAGATGGGTTCTCCACCATCCCTGGGTATTCCTTTGCGGTTTTCACTGGATCAGGTGCGAGGCTGTTGCTGTGGGGAGCAGAGTGCTCTCAGTTGGGCAGGTTTCTGGCTTTCGGGGCTGGGTAAGTGCCAGTGGAACGCTGGAAGCTGACTGAGGGGTCCTCACACGAGGACGAGCGAGATAAGACAGGGAAGTGGAAAAGAGCACTTCGGGAAAACTACAGTGCAGAAGATTCCATGACCGACAGCCAGAGAGAAAGGTGGACCGGAGTTTATGGTACATTGTGTGAGGGAAGGCCTTTAATATATAAGGGGTAGAGCTGTGAAAGTACAGTAGGGAAAGCAGCAAAAGAGTTGCGCACAGAATCCTGGAGGGGGGATGAAGTCTTGGTTTGTGTGTCCCACGTGGAACATTATTTGTCTCGGAGAGGATTATGTGGTATTTTGAAAGGCAAGCGGCAGATTTTGTTTTGGATGGAGTGGATTTAAGTTGTTTGTATGTTCTGTGGTAGTTCAGTTTTCAGGGCTGTGAATGGTCATTGTTTTCCACTCACTACAAATGGGTGGGAGCAGAAGCACTGGGGCTGGGAGCACAGTTTGGGATTAACGAGCAATAAAGTTTGCATGAAATGATGTCAGTGTGTTCATGCTGGGTTAAAGCTTCCTGGTGTGTGGATTTGTGTCAAACAGGAGCGAAGACCTTTCCTTGCTTCGGAGTGCAATGAACTGCCTAAAGCGGAGAAGTGGAGGCGCCAGGTAATGTCAGTTCTCTGGCAGGTACAGCTTCAGCACCTCCTACTTTGATAGGTTTGTTCTGATTTCTTCAGTGGGCGCCAGTTAAGTCACAGTCATTTAGACTGGAGGATCAGGCAGTTCACCACAGCGTTCAGAGCAGGTCGTACCCCATCAAGCTGCCAGGGCTGTGTCCAGCTGAGTTTTGAGTATCTTCAGGATTCAGATCCCGCAGCTTTTTGGGGCCCCGTTCCAGTGTTTGATACCTTCTTAATGATCCTTTTTTCCCCTTGAATTTAATCACTTTCCCCAGTTTCAACTTATGTTCGTTGCTGCTTGTCCTGTTATTGTGCATCTCTCAGACAGCCTGGTTCAGTCTTTGCTATACCCTTTGTTAGGCTGTTAAAGACAGCAACAAGTTGTTCCCTTTCTGCTGCCTCTTAAGGCAGATCAAACCCAGTTCTTTTCAGCCTTTCTCTGTACATCACATGCTCCTGCCCTCACACGTACAGCTGTAAGAACATAAAAGGCTTCTGAGGTACTGTATTTGTGTCTGAATGAAATCTGTGGTGGTGTTTGAAATTGAGAAGCTCAGGCCCATTTCCTAGACCAGAGACAACTTACAAGTTGCATCCTAGGGTTTTGTGTAGCTTTTCCTACCTTGTTTGGCTGGGAAGTTCATGTCTGTGTTCTTGTCTACCCAGATCATTGGGGAGATTTCCAAGAAGGTGGCACAGATTCAGAATGGTAAGGCTTTTCTAATTACATTTCGTGGGTTTTGAACTAATCAGTTACAGTAAAAATCCCATTTCATGTGAACTACACCGTTCCCATTGCATAAAGTCGAGTAGCTCCGATGCTTCTGGAAAGCTGCCGAATTCATTGCCTTTTCCCTCTCTTAACAGCTGGCTTGGGGGAATTCAGAATCCGGGACCTGAACGATGAAATAAATAAACTTCTGAGGGAGAAAGGGCACTGGGAATTCAGAATAAAGGAGCTGGGAGGCCCTGACTATGCTGTAAGTGTACACTGCTTTCTATTTTAAATGGGGGATTTGTAGTAAAAGTAGAGAACCTGTATAAAAGATGGGCTGACGTCAACCTGATGAAGTTTAACCATGACAAGTGCAAGGTCCTACACCTGGGTCGGAGCAATCCCAGGCACAGCTACGGGTTGGGTAGAGAAGAGATTCAGAGCAGCCCTGCGGAGAAGCACTTGGGGGTGTTGGTGGATGAGAAAATGAACATGAGCCGGCAGTGTGTGCTTGCAGCCCAGAAAGCCAACTGTATCCTGGGCTGCATCAAAAGGAGTGTGACCAGCAGGTCGAGGGGGGTGATCCTGCCCCTCTACTCTGCTCTTGTGAGATCTCACTTGGAGTATTGTGTGCAGTTCTGGTGTCCTCAACATAAAAAGGACGTGAAACTGTTGGAACAAGTCCTGAGAAGGCCACGAGGATGATCAGGGACTGGAGCGCCTCCCATATGAAGACAGGATGAGAAAGTTGGGGCTGTTCAGCCTGGAGAGGAGAAGGCTGCGTGGAGACCTCATAGCAGCCTTCCAGTATCTGAAGGGGGGCTATAGGGATGCTGGGGAGGGACTCTTCATTAGGGACTGTGGTGAGAGGACAAGGGGTAACGGGTTCAAACTTAAACAGGGGAAGTTTAGATTGGATATGAGGAAGAAATTCTTTACTGTAAGGGTGGTGAGGCCCTGGAATGGGTTGCCCAGGGAAGTTGTGAATGCTCCATTGCTGGCGGTGTTCAAGGCAGGGTTGGACAGAGCCTTGGGTGGCATGGTTTAGTGGGAGGTGTCCCTGCCCATGGCAGGGGGTTTGGAGCTGGATGATCTTAAGGTCCTTTCCAACCCTGACTATTCTATGATTCTATGATAAAAACGAGCCATGGGGATGTTTTACTTGTGGGATAGTTTGAACTGGTACAATAGATCTTCTTTCTCATCCTTTAATCTATCAAGATGCCTGCGAAAAGAGGAAAAAGAAGAGGCAAGAGCAGTAAGACTTTAAACCGTGAACTTTCTTTATTTTCCAGCGGATTGGGCCAAAAATGTTGGATCATGAAGGGAAAGAAGTTCCAGGAAACAGAGGTTACAAATACTTTGGAGCTGCAAAGGATTTACCCGGAGTTAGAGAACTTTTTGAAAAGGAACGTAAGTAAATAGCAACTCTTCCCGGGTGTGAATCTACATAGGAGTATGTGTTGAGTGAAATGGCTGTGTAGTTATGTGGGGAATGCTAGCACTGCATTCTGGCCCATAAATAGGTGTAAGTGGATAAAACTTAAGATGCAGGTTTGTCATAGGAGGAGTGGGAATTCCATGGACCTCAAGAGAGGCAGGCCTGCTGCATCAGCTCGTCCTTGCTTGCCATCTGCAGAGAAAAACTGTGGGAAGTACTCCATGGGATAGGTTTTTAGTTCCTTTCGTATAGTCTTACTCACTACTGGGACTCCAGGGGGAAACGGCAACGTAGAACTGCCACAGGATGGGAACTGCACTGTAAAGTGCTGGTACCCCCGAGGCTGGCAGCAGTTTGGTCACACAGTGGTCGTTAGCTTAGGCGAGGTAGCGGGGGGTGCTGTGAGGCTGATAGGGGCTGTGAATGCACAGCAAGCTGTCAGGATAGACCTGCATGAATGACAACTGTTCTTCCAGCCGTCCCTCCACCTCGGAAAACCCGGGCTGAGCTTATGAAATCCATTGATGCAGAGTACTATGGCTACAGGGATGAAGAGGATGGTATTCTGGAGCCGCTGGAGCAAGAACATGAGAAGAAAGGTACGTGAGATTCAAAACCTGCATAAATCAGCCCAAGAAGGGGTCCTGGTGGGCTCGAGAGTTAAGGTACCTTCTCTTTCCCTGCGGATGTTGTCCCGTGCTTAGCTCTCGCACAGGTATCCAAATCATTGTGTGTAAGGCATTGCAGGGGTGAGGCAGTGTGCTTTGAAGTTGGCTTTAGGGTCATCTTTACTACTGTTAATGATTTAATACTGTCAGCAGGTGATTTGCTATGAAGCAAAGTCTTTTTTCCCCCACATTTGTCACACTTAAGAATGTAAAAGCGTAGGTTGCAGCAGGGAGGTCTGTGGAGCTCGAGGGTTATCTCCTCCCTCCTTTGGCCATACCATCTGTTTCCTGTCTCACCTCATTATTTATCCATAAGCACAGTTGTCTAGTTCCCTTGCAGATTGGAGGGGACCTTCTGGAAAGCCTGAAGCCCCAGTGGCCTATGTTAATTTAGCCACATGAATGCACTTGTGAATGTGTTTTTCCCTTTGAAACCCATACTTCCTCAGCAGTCAGTATTTATCCATGTCTCTGCTCCCTCAGTTCTCTAGCTTTACTCCTACTGACTTGCCCCGTAAAGACAGCAGGATTATGAGTCTAATACCTGAAACCCTCTTTAAAATTCAGCACTGTGTGTCATCTACCTGCTGCTTGTGTAGCTTTAAGCAAGAGGCTGTGCACCACCTTTAAGAGCATCGTCTGATCCTGGCGGTTGGTGCTGTTTGCATTGTGTATTTGTATTATGATCGCTTCTTCTGAAGTGGATTGTCAGTGCTCTGTTGGACGTGTCCTGGTGTAGGAACTTGGCAGGCTGCTCACAGAACATGGCAGATAACAGTCAGGTTTTGTTTGAGTGGTGCTTCTTTTTGTGGACAATTATCTGTTGGGAAGTAGAGAGGAAAACATCACTGCAGGAAGTCCTTGTTTATTGATTACAAGTTGTTGGGGTTGTAACTGTTACCAGTACTTAGTACTGTCATCTACTTCTTTACATTCATGTGTTCTCCATGTGTGAGATCTTCATAGCACTGTGTGTTAGCGATCCCTTGTCAGTTAGATTATAAGACAGGGAGGAATAGGAGAAATAAAGGAACTATTGCAGGACACTTATCTGTGACCTGCAGCATAGCCTGGAGCCTTAAACCAAGTGAGGGGAGCTGGCTGCAGACAGTTGATGGGTAAGAGGGAAGTTGCGTGGTGCAGCACACCCAGAGCAGCCCGCACTCAGTATTGCACATCTTGCTGCCTGGAGACAGGAGAAGTAACTCCTGGATTTGTGTGGTTAGTTAAGAAAATGAACATCTTTGGTCATTGTGTCACTTGAAATAACCAGGCTAGAGATGCTGCAGAGCCAGTGGTGTACTAATCACGTACAAGGCATGTACGATCAATGCCCAATAGCTGGGATGCTCTTAGGGTCACTTGTTGTCTGGTTTTATGTGGTTTTTACCTTGTTATCGGAAGAGTTAAATTTTTGTGAAACAAATATTGAGGTCCCTTTTCTGTTGCAAACCCACCCAAACCGCAGCATTTGCCACTGGTCAGTTAGATCTTGCCTTCTCAGGAAGAGCATTTTAGTGTTTAATCTTTGAGAGCTAGGGGAATGACTGCTGAGCGTTACTGTTGCAGGCATTTCATACCGCCTGCTCACATTAATCTTACACCTCCCCAGGATATTGATACACTGGTGTGGTCACTCATTAAGCTGCTTAAAACTTCAGTGCTCCTACTAGGACTCTGGTGGGTAGTAGAGATACAGCGGCTTAATAGCTCTGAGCTAGCAGCGAGTTACACAAGTGGGATTGTGCTGCAGAAGAAGAGAAATACACTATGAGATTAAAAGAAAGGCTTCTGTGGGTGGTCACTGTAAGGAGTATAATCGTGTTTAATTACACCGTGATCAGCTTTCCTATAGCTGTTGACATGTGAAGAGCCACTTAGCCTCAGTTTGGAAAGTAGGTTGATATTTATCCATGACATTTAGAGGTCTGAAATGTACCCAACTCAAGGCATTAGCAAGTACCACACTTCCACAGTGCCAGCATTGGGTTTTGCTGAGACTGTGTTGATGTATTTTAATGGATGCTGTGTCAAGGCTCTATAGTAAGTGTGCGTTGCTGATGTAGAGGACTTGAGCAGGAAGTTAAGTCTGATGTAAAAGCTGTGGCATTAGGACCGTGCTGCTTGAACTTGCTCTCAGATGCACTTGCCGTTTTCCTTTGCTAACCAGTTATAGCAGAAGCAGTGGAAAAATGGAAAATGGAGAGAGAAGCACGACTTGCAAGAGGTGAGGAGGAGGAGGAAGAAGATATCTACGCTGTCAAGGACGATGAGGTATGTGATGGCAAAGGCAATGTGACGTTTCAGCTCTTCTACACTGCCTTCTTGGACGTAGAGTTGTTTTGCTGTGATCCGCTCTGTTGCTGTGGTTTGCCCTTCTCTCTGCCTAAGTTACTCTGCAGTTGTCTCTGTTTAGTGAAAATCAGTAGTAGATGAGCACACTTGGTCCATGTTTAGAGAACTGGCAGCTAGGGAAGACCTTTTGCTTGAGTGAGAAATAACTGACAGTTGAGAGCTTGTCAGATTTAACTGTCGCTGTCAGGAATGTGGTATTTGGAAGGTAGGGTGCAGTTGACACTGATCAGTCTTACTTCTGAGTGCTGTTGTCGTGGTTTAAGCTGCTGCTGCTGCTGAACCCAGGACAGCCATCTACATCAGTAGCAGCATGAGTAGTTTTGGATGCAGTAGAATTTCACACTATTGGTGCATAGCAAACCCAGGGCTTGCCAGGGTCTTGTTTCTAGTCGAATCATGGTACAGCAAGGCTTTACTGGTGCTGCAGTCACTGCTGTGACATGGCTCTTGTTTCTTTATGTTCCCTGCTCCCAGCACCAGCAGGAGAAGCGAGGGATGTTGATGCTGCCCTCCAAGATCCACAAAAGGGGTACTGGAAGCTAGTTCTTATTTTATAGTCCATACCTAAGTGGGTTTACCACAGGAATAAAGAGGAGGTAGTTCATCAGGTGACACTGGTGGTTCCTTCAGTATCCTTCAGTTTTATTTGTAGTATCTCGTGATTGATAGGTCCAGCACTTGAGTGTGAGAACAAAGCAGTACAGAGCTATACAGGGAAGTGGTACAAAGCTTTCTTTAAAGCATTTGCTTTCTTCTTAGTTAGCTGGCTGCTCTGTTGTTAGTAGCTTTGCTCTGACAGCCAGGAAGGGATGGAACAGGAGGGAATACAGCTGCACATTCACGGCCTTGCCACAGCGGAGCAAAATCCAGATATGAAGAATGAAAGCAATCTCTGACAATGTTAAGGAGCAGGATCTGACCATGATGCTTATCATGTTCCTTTGTTGCTCAGTCCTGTTCACCTGCTTGTTGTGTTTGTGGTGTTGATCGTCCTCTGGTTCCTTCTGGCAAAGCAAGTCAAAATGGCTTTTTTTGATGACCCCTTTAGAAAGTAACCTTGCTGTGACTTAATTGTTTTCATTTGATTTTGTCAGTCTGATGAGGAAGGTGGCAAGGAAAAGGGTGAGGAAGGCCAACAGAAATTCATCGCACATGTTCCAGTGCCATCTCAACAGGAGGTAAGATGTTACAAAACTAACTTGCAGAGGTGCAAGACAGAGATCTTGACTTACAGCAGATCATCAGTAAGTGTCCTTGACTTGTTATTCCTCTTTAATCCTCTTGCAAATGCTGTGGAGCTAGCCAGAATTACAGAACCATTGCTGTTACCTTTCCACCTGAGCATTTCCAAAGCCTTCATAAGGATTACATAGATTGGAACGTGGCGTGGTGGTGTAACCAAGGAAACCCTGACTGCCCACTCTGTCAGTGCTGTCCTTTTCCACTGATGGTCTGTCTTTTCCCATTAACTTCATGTGACGATGTCTGAATTGCAGACATCTCATGAGTTTTCTAAAGTTATTTTGGTGACATGACCTTGACAGTTTGGCACTGCTCTAGGGTATACATCACCTTAACAGGGCAGGATGTTTGAAATGGAACTCGGGCAAGAAGGTATCTGTTGGTAGGTATGACTGTAGATCATGCAGGTAGCATGGGGGGCTTGTCCCCTGCTTCTGTCTTGTCAGATAACCATCCTGTATTCTCCTTTGAAGTCTGAAGTTATGATCCTGCACATTCAACAAAGTACACATTCAATAGCTTGTCAAAGCTGCAGGAGGGAAGTGATGACTAAAACCATGGCTCCCTGGCTGATGGTATTCTCTTAATGAAGAGAGCGTAACTGACCGTCAGAACTGACTGATCCATAACCACTGCTTTCCACAGCAGTCTTTTCTAATCAGGCAGTACTCAGTGTAACCTTTTTAATGGCAAATCCTTCCATACCTTACGCCTATGGGATGCCTTCTCGATTCTCAATTACAGAAAACCTAAGGTTTACAATACTTGTTTGTGAGAGATGCTATGTGCAGTACTGGCACAGGGTGCCCAGAGATGCTGTGGCTGCCCCATCCCTGGCAGTGTTCAAGGCCAGGTTGGACACAGGGGCTTGGAGCAACCTGCTCTAGTGGAAGGTGTCCCTGCCCTCTTTAAAGTACATGCTTGTTAATGAATTGTGTATTACTGGCACTTATAGACATACTTTGGGTCAGAGCTTTGTAGCTGTTGCTGCTGCGAAAGGCACTCACTCAGCTGTTATTTCAGGGGTGCAGACTAGTGTGGCATGGCTCCACGTGTTCTGCACTTGTTAAAGCTGTGTCTGAGATGGTTCTTTGCAACTAAGCTCAAGTGACTGTGCTGAGTAAAGCGAAATGGAGCTAACTTCCTAATTAAAAAGGGTAGAAGCGTAGAGCTGAGATGGAGGCGTTGATGTTACTGTGTCTTTCAGCTTCCGTGAGCTTTAGTTGAGTAATGGAAAAGATGCTCCTGACTCATCTTAAGTCAACTGCTTTTACACTAGAATTACACTAGAATTAAAGCTTTTGTGGTCTATTTCCTGTGGTTTTCTTCCTCCTGTCTTAATAGCTAAGCGCGCTAGGTTTTGGCACCTCAGTTAAGCAGAATGTCTTCCTGTCGTTATATTTGCAGATTGAGGAAGCTCTTGTACGGAGAAAGAAGATGGAGCTTCTTCAGAAGTATGCCAGTGAAACCCTCATGGCGCAGAGTCAGGAGGCAAAGACACTTCTAGGATTGTAACACTGCACCAGTCTGTCCTGGGTTTTGTACAATCCAGCTAAAAGCAGGAGGTTCACATATTCTGGTCGTAATCATTATTATCTCCCAAAGTCTCTTTGGATGTTAAGAGTGAACTGATGAAATTAGAGGGTGTTCTGCAGAAGGAGGACTATCATCTTGGTTTATCCACTAGGATGACTTGCACTTCAGTGCTAAAAAAGATCAAACCTAAGTTCGCTTGTCTGCATTGTCAGCAGCTGTCTTCAACCCTTTCACTCTGAAGCAGTCTGTGCAGTAGTGCCTCTTACAGACAGGACCAAAACCCGAGCGACTCCTTAAATCCCAATGGAAAGCTGAGTGCCATTACTGCCGTTCTGTCTGCTGTATCCTGACTGTGTGTATGTCTTTCTCCTGTTGGTTTTTGCTGAGCTGAGCCCAGAAGTAACTTCCTCTCTTGTGCCCAGTTGATCTACCAGAATAGCCTGTTCTCATGGCGTATCTTAGGAGTGACTCTGAGGTGAGTTTGGTTCTTTGTGTAACACATGCAGGATGTCTGAGAGCTGCTCCCCTCGCTGTGGTTTGTAGCTGTGCCTGGCTGCATTGCTCGGTGCTGGGTATTTCAGCAGCTCTGTAAATACATCCAGCTTTGTAGTACCTGGGTCAAACATTTGTAGTAAAACTTCTATGCAACCTGATGTCTTGTTTCATTCCAGCTCGAAGGATTGTGGGGTTTCCCTGATTGTAGCCAAAGAATGGGATCAGAACGGGCCATCCATGTGGGGATTTGCAGCTCTGCATGCCCTGCTGCTCTTGGCTTGGGTATCCTGTGGCAAGGGGCAGATTACAGCAGAGCTGTGCAGTCTCATGGGTGACTAACATTGTTGTACAGGTTATACAGAATGAATGAAATCCTGAATTGGGTGTCTGCAGCCATGGAGTAGAAGTGCTGTCTAAGGAATACAGTATTTAACAACCACCTAGCCATCTCTGGGGCTACTTAGAGTTTCTAGATGCTCTGAGTATTCAGCACTACCTATTGTAAATAATCTACTCCAAAGCAATCAAAGCTCTAACTTATAGAGAAAAGCTTTTTGTTGTAAATGATCAAACAATAAGAGCCTTGAAAGTGGAAAGCATAGCTGCCAAATGGGAATCCTAACAAAGATCAAGTAGGTAGCAAGCAGACAACTAACATCAAGCACGCATTCCTCTCTCTTCCTGTTAGCTTTCTCTGCTTTGTAATAAAGCAGCGAATGAGCATGTGTATGATCTGGAGTAGTCTGCGTGCTCTGAGCCGTGAGCATCTTCCCAAAGCTGTTTTCAGTTTTTGCTCTGGCACTTGAGTGCTTTCTGCTCTTGGGTTTGGAGGAGGTGGTGTGCTTTTATCCACACACTGTCTGCTGTGCTGTAAAAGGCACTGCTGTTTCCCAGAGCTCCTTCCCTGAAACCCCTGCCTGCCAGGAATGGAAAAACAGGCTCCTTCCATGTGGGATGTGCCATCGGGTTTGTGGTCTGGCACTGCTGGATCAGAGCGATGTGCTTTGCCTATGGAGAAGGTTAGTAGATGAAGGGTAAAGGCTTTGTTGCCTGGTACTAAGGCACTGACGGGGTTCCTGGAGCCGAGTGCATTGGCAGGCAGGCTGTGAGGCTTGATCACACTTCAGGAGTGTTGGTCACAGCACACGTGATGATACCCATAGTGTGACCAGGGCAGGGGAGACCTGACACCAGCAACCAACCTGGGCAGCCAGAGGGGTTTGCAGAAAGGCACTTGGAGCTGCGTTGTGAACAGTCCCCTGCCAACCATGCTCGTGCTGCACTGCGCTTGTTTAGCACAACAGGTTTCTTCCAGGGGAAGAGGAATGCCAGTCCTGCTGTACATCTGCTAAACTCTGTGCTGGGGATAACCAAACCGGACTTAGGGGGGGAAACCCAACTAGTTTTTATGGGCTGACACAGTCTGGGGGTTTAATAACACCAGTGGGTGATCCCTTCTGTCGTGGTAGGAATACGTGACGTAAGGCAGAGAACAGAAGGGTGAAGATAGATCAGGGACACAGTGATCATGACGGAAAGCATGAAACAAAGCGTAAACTGATTGAGGGGAAATCAAGACAGGATAGGAACTGCGTTCATGCTCAAAGACGCAGTCCCAGCCCTCGGCGAGACCAATGTAATGATGTAAAAAGAGGGTTTTAGGGCGGTGCTGGTCCCTGCTGAGCAGCACAGAAACGCAGCATGGAGCTGCAGTGCAGGCTCTGCGGGGCCTGGCTCTGGCTCCAAGTGCTGACTTTTTAAGCTGAATGTTCTTTTTTGGCTGCATCTGAGCCAACAAATTGCAGAGTAATCGTTGGCAGCAGTGGCCTGAGGCAAAATGCCTCTGCTCTGCTCGCTGTCCAGGCTGTTAAATCGCTGGTGGGGTTGGGGCAGGGGAGCTTCTGGAGGCAGAACTGTGACAGTGAGCTTGTAGCTTGTCCTGGAGCATGGAACAGTGCGTAGGCTCTGTGTTAACTCTTTCCTTGAGTGTGCAGCTGTACACAGGCCTATGTGTCATGTCAGGCTTGTAGTTTATGCCGCCTGTGTAATGCCTCAGATGTGAGCACATCAAGGAGATCAAATAAATGTCATTTTCTACATGGAAACGTGTGGCTGCTTGTGTGCCTCAGAGCTCTGTGCTGTGTGCAGTCCTGGCTTGGGCTGTGAGGGGGTAACCTCTGGATTAGGCTGTTTACAGCATCAGTTTTGGCTGCTTTTGTGTGCTAGAAATGCATTCAATTCCATTTGATTTAGTGCCAACCACCAACGTGGTACCTACCAGAAGACCCCCTCCTTACTCCTCGTCTCGGTGAGTGCAGTGCCGTCAGGGGATCAGCTTCTTGTGATGTCCAAGAGGGAGGCGAGGAGGAGATAAGCTATGAGGAGGTGAGCGGGTTTTGCTGATCAGCGTTAACAGATGGGGGAGATCCCCGGTGACAGCTCTGCGGTGTCCCCGTTCCGTGGTTACTGTGCTTTTCCCGCTCCCAGCCCGCTTGCCTTTGCAGTGCCCGTTTCAGCCGACACCGCGTTTGTGCCTGAGCGCGATGCGGTTCCTCCCCGGCAGCCTCGACTCCAGAAGGACGGCGGAGCGGTGCGTTTGTCACTGGAGCGAACCTGAGCGCTCTGCTGGGTGGGAACTCCCTCTCGTGGCATTCCACGTGGTTCCAGACGGGGTCTGTGCTGGCGGTGGGGCTTGGAGCTGACGTTGGGGGGATGCTGCGGGGCCGAAGGCGCCACGACCCGAGTGAACGCCGCTGCCTGCTCCGGAGGGCGTTTGCAGGCGGCTCTTATACAGCTGCAGCGCTGCGCGCTCCCGGCTTTGCCCTTGCGGGGCCGGGACGTTTCCCGCTGCCGCTACAACCCGTAACGAGCGTTGGGAACGCGCGGTGAGCACGGACCGGAGCGCGGCCGCGGCCCCTGCGCGGGGCCGGAAGGGGGGGCGTGGCCTCCGCCTCGGAGCCCCGGGTTCGAGGCCGGGCGGGCGCTGTCCCGGCCGCTCCCCGCACCGCCATGCGCTGGGCGCTGCCGCCTCTGCGCGCTCTCCTCAGGCCCGGTCCCGCGGGGCCTCCGGCGCTCTGCGGGCTCTGCGGCGCCCCGGGCGGGCTCCCGGCGGCCGCGGAGGGCAGCGGCAGCGGCACCAAGGCAAGCGAGGGGTCCGCGGGGTGGGGCCGGGCGGCGAGAAACCGGAACGGCCTCAGGCGGCCGCGGTCCGGACCCTCCCGGATGCGGCGGGCACGGCCCGGCCGCGGGTCCGGGGCTTTCCCCGCCCGGGGGGCACCGTCTCCCCCGGGACCTGGGGCTCTTCGCTCGGTGTCTGCGGGCCCCTGCCCCAGGGCTGAGCGCTGGGACCCGTGCAATGACAGCGCTGCCGGCTCCCGGGTGGCGGGAGAGCGGCCGTCTATGGCCAGCAGGGGACAATGGGCGGTTGATGTCACTGCTTCCTGCGGGACCCCCTGAAATCCCTCCTTGGTGCTCTTTAAGCCGTGTGCTTAGCACCGGACCTCTCTTCGCTGGTGCTGTTCACTTTGGGATTCCCATCTCCACGCTTTGCAGGAAGCAGACCTAACGGGAAAGCTGTCCTTACCACAGGGCTGTTGCAGCGCCGTGCCGGGAGCTCGCCGCCGCAGTTCAGACCCCGAGGAGGCTGCTCTGTGTTCATCGTGCCCGGGGCGGGGGGTTACTTCCATTGTGGCATTCCCGAAACTGCTGCGGGCAGCTTGGAGACACCGCTCAGGGTTTGGGTGCTTAGCGGGCGGACGAGTACAGAGGGAGAAGGGAGAGGGCTTCAGTGGAGTTCTGGTAACTAAAACGGGACAAAGCCCAAGCGCCTCATTGCAGGCAATGACAGTGCAGTACATGGAGGGGGTTGGCTTTCCTGAATTGGGCAGTGCGGGGGAACGGGCTCACTCCTGGGCTTTCAACAGCCCCCTGCATGTCGGCGGCGGCGGCAGCGGAGCCGGCGTATCCAGGGCTGTGCCGTAGCTCCATCCCCTTCAGCGCCGCGGCGGCAGCGCCCATCTCCGCGCTGTGCCCAGCTGCAGGAGGAGCGCAGCAGGTGAATAATTGATGAGGAACAGCGTGCTGCTTCAATAGGCAAAGCATCCTTCTCCCTGGAGAGCGGGGCCGCTGTCAGCCTGTGCCCAAACAGCCCAACAGCAAAGGCGGAGCCACCTCCACGGGCTGGGCTCGTTTGGTGCCTGTTCTCCCCATCACAGCGGCTCAGCACTGATGAATCACTCCTGCTTCATCAAACGACGAGCGAGGGCTTAGGAATCCTGAGAGTTCTCCGTTCCATTTTAAGCCTGGGAGGGAACCGAAGTTTAGATTAGAAATCCTTTTTGATCCGTCCTTTTCCAGCCCGATTGAGTAATGGTTTCAGTGCTTGACAGCCCTCCCTCTGTTGCCACTCCTCAGGCTTATTACCCAGCTCTTCTCTTACCCCCGGTTAGCCTTCCTTTCCTTTCCTGGTCTCACAAAGCTCTTCACTTCCTCAAAGCCAGGCAACGAGACGGATTCTTGTGACCCCGACAGCATGTGTGTTGAATGAGGAGCTGGCTTTACCAACAGGCGTCAGTCTATGTGTGAAGTTCTGCATCAACTACCTGCTGCTCCCCTTTTACTTTATAGTAGTTTATTTGGTTAGTATTCTGGGCATTGGCATTGCCTGTGAAATAGAGAGGGGTTAAATCAATGGGAAGCGTGGCTCGCTGGCACAGCACTGTGTGTCTTGTACCTGTCTTATCAGTTTACCTCAGTTTGTCCCTGTCTCCTGAAGCACTGAAGGACTACTCATAAGGCATAAGGGAAGGGGAGTTGTAGGGTTCCTTTTTTCACAGTACGTGACTATGTCTATAAGGCACATTGAAATGTGCAAAGTTAAGGATCCATCCCTTCTCTGGGGGGTGCTTGTTTCACAGGGCTGAGCTATCGTGAGCTTTATCAAGCAGGCGTACCTATGGGAATAGCTAATGTACTCTTCCCTTTCCTATTCTCTTACAGCTCAGCGTCCTGCCATCCTTTGGGTTTCTTTTTGACATTGATGGTGTACTGGTGCGAGGGAAGACTCCCATTCCTGCTGCAAAAACAGCCTTCCAGAAGCTAGTGAACTCCCAGGGACAGTTCGTGGCACCTGTGGTGTTTGTCACCAATGCAGGGAATTGCCTTCGCCAGGAAAAAGCTGCTCAGTTGTCACAGCTACTGGGAGTGCCAGTGAGTACCGTCAGTCCCATTCATTTAGTTAGCTGCTTATGGTGAATGTGCCAAGTGTGTTATGTTCCATTAGATGCTTCTCAGTTAAGCTGTTTTGGTTTTCCCTTAAGCCCCCTGATACGCCTTGCTGCAGGTGTTATTAAAGCAAAACATGCTGCCCAAAGCCAGCGGCATTGCCACTGGTGAAGGCACTGCTCCTTGCAGTGGTAATGGTGTTTCTTTGCAATGTTATTATTGTGGGAATAAATCTTGCCTTCTCCTCGTGAAGAAGAGCCTGCGTGGGCCAGTGCCATGAACCACTGCCCTGGCTGCGGAGTGTCTTTGTGATGAGCTTGCTGCCTAGTTTTGTTACAGGGTCACAGGACGAACCTGAAAGATCATTCCAACCCCCCAGTCTGTGAATAGTAAAGCTTCATTCCCCCTGATCTGTGGGCACTGCAGGCAATAGGACTTCTCCGTCCATGGAGACTGCTAAGAGAAAGCCATGAAGTGAGTCCTGCAGTGCCTTTGGTTTCGGGAAGGGCATGTCTGTACCAGCCAAACTCTGCGTCATGGGTAAAACAACACCTCCATGATTGGGGGTTTTTAGTTCTGTAGAAGTGATAAGCAGTGATTCATAACAGTGCCCTTCCAGGGTAATACTTACGCTGGTTTTATACCTGCTGAAGGAATGGGGATATGTAAACTAAGAGAAGGTCTGATACAGTGAAATCAGTGCTGCAGCCTAGCAAAGGGGCCACAACTGGAACTAGGCCAGTTCTGATTCTTCCTCCGTTTGTTTTCTAAGTGCATTTGGCGGTCCTTTAAAACTAGGAGAGAAAACCTTGTGTCCTTGTTGAACGGAGTGATTCTGGCAGCTGAAAAGGGGCTATATGACAATTTGTCAGTGATGATTTTTTTTCCTGGCATATTATAAACACATTGTGCGGTTTAGGATGTATGGTATGGTTGGGCTTGGGAGATATGGTATAGTTGGGCTTTACGTGGGTCTGTTTGATATGTTGTAACTCATAGGCTTTGTCACAGCTGTTGATTACATCCACACGTAAACTGCTGATCTGGAAAACAACAAACTCCTCTTGTTTTGGTACCCCACACAGATTTCCCAGGACCAGGTGATGATGTCCCACAGTCCTCTGCGGATGTTCAAGCGGTACCATGACAAATGTGTTCTTGTATCAGGACAAGGACCTCTTCTTGAGATTGCTCATGAGTATCTTTATAAACCAAACCACAAAACCAACCCAACAACTTTCTGTTTCAGTATTTTCCTTAATGAAGGCCAGGGGATCCTGTGGATTAACTGAAGACTAAATAGTTCGGCACTACAAATGCAGTCATCGACAGTGGTAGCTCTTACTGTGATGTCAACTTGATGTTTTGAAAGGGGTTGTGTGTTGACATTTGCTGCTTTTAATGAGGAAAGAAAAAAGGGAAAGGATTTGTTTGGACTTGTGTAAATGACACTTCAGCTCAAGGGTCTGTGTTCTGCAGCGGGTGAGAGGGTGGCATTCTCGTAGCATCATCACATCTGACTTGTAGTTCAGTGGCTCAACATCTGCAGGTGAGCATGCAGCCAGGCCAGGTCACAGTGGTTTTGTAACCACCATCTAGAGCAGAACTACGCTGGAAAGCATTTTGCCACTTCTACGCTTAGGGCCAAAAAGAACTTGAGTTTTGTTGAGGTAATGGTGGTATGAAAGCTTCAAATGGTAATTTAAGGACCTTAACTTTTGCACAGTTTTCACTCACGCTTCCAGTAGCTCCTTTCTGCTCTTCTTCTTTATTGGGATTTTAACTGAAGGAAGTGCAGTCATAATCTGTAAAAAAACAGGAGTGCAACTTGTAACTGAGAGTTATTTCAAATACAAAGGTGAGAAAAAGTGACTGAAGGAACGTTCCAGTTTAATCAAAATTAGTGAAGCACGGCTAAGAGAAAAGTCTCTTACAAACTGAACACAAAAGCTGTGTTTCTGTTAGATAGCATTTTCATGCGAGATAAGCTGATCTGAAAATAACTTCACAAGTGGCCCATGGTGTTAATTCAGGGGCTTACTTTGTATAGCTGATGCACTTCGATGGCTCTTACTTTCATTTGCATCGTAAGATGATGTCGTTGTATTGAGACTCAGTTCACAACTGCTTTTTACATACATGAGCAGGTATAGTTTGATTTCCTCTTGTTAACTAAGTTTAAATTAATGGGATTTATCAGTATTTAAGAGTATTACTATGCGAATCAGGGGGTGGTTGTTCCCCTTCTGGTCCTTTCCTTTCCTGACGTGTTTCAGTATTTATCTTTGCTCCCTGTAGAGCACAATTAAACCCAGTTGTTCAGGCCGCCATTTAGCAAGAGGCTGAGCTTTATGGTGTTTGCTTACCTAGGGACGTGCTTTCAGCTCTAATGGCCTGAGGAAAGCACAGGCTGTGGGGACAGTAATTGTAACTCAAGTAGCTCATATTTCTTTCCTGTAATAATTGCACAAGATGCTGACTTGCTGCCACATAAACTTCTGCTTATGTGGAGACGATCTTGGAGTAGTGCAGGTGTAGAGTGGCTGCTTGCTTTTCGTCTCATATTCTGAGAAAGATCTATGTATCGTTTCTGTCATCGGGTTCCAGACACACAGGCCTCCCATTTAGCCATAATGGGTTGATCGTCTTTTTATCTCACTGAACAAAGAGTCAGTCTTTACGTTGCTTTCATTCCTAAAGCATTTTCTTTACCAGATAAGCTGCATATATTAAAACTGTTACAATGGAATTGCTGATTTTCAAGCTCTTTTAATACAAGCAGTTTTGTATCCTTAACTGGCATTTCCCAGCCTTGGTTTCTGTCAACCTATTACCATTGAAACCCTGCGGGAGAAACACCCTTTGCTAGATGTGGTTGACCATGACAGAAGACCTAATGTTCTGGTGAGTGTGGATCTTTGTTTTCAAGTTCTTTGTTTGCTCGTTAGATCACATTCTATAGCAGGGGTCAATATTTGAACTACGGAGCTAATGCTGTTCTTACGTTGTATTCTGACGTTGCTTTTCTCCTCCTTTATTTGTTTTATTGCATCGTTTCCAAGAACTATTCTATAGGCTTGTTTTCTTGGTCGTTCTTTAACATAACCTTTGATTTTGTAACTTACTGTTGTGGGGAAACTTGCCATTTATAGATACCTAATGCAGAGTCTGTCAGGGGAAGCTTTTTAGCTCCTTCTGGTATGTGTAAGGTAACATAAGCTTTTTCCCTCAGTACAGGATTGTCTTGGTAGTGTTTCTAGGCTGTGAGGTTGCTTTGATTGAAGTCAGCGTGTTGCAGGTAACTAATTTTTCTGCAATGCGCTCCATTTCTTGTTTGTACCATTATGCAAATGTATTTAAATAGTAACACTGCATGCAGCGTGGCTTCATCTGAGCTGTGCCGGCTTCAAGAAGTGAATACATCCTCGGTAAATGCACCGGTGGTATTGCACATGTTCAGGCTTGGTTTGCAGAGTGGGGTTTTCCCATGCGAAGTCAGGAGGTCCTCTGAGTTCACAGAATCCGTAACTCAGTTGTGTCACCTTCTGCCTTGCTTCTCAGCTCAAGAAACTGTTAGGTATTTGTCACTGTAGAGAGTCGCTCGTGAAGTGCAAACTCTTCTTTGTTTAGCAAATGTGTTACGTGTTACCGAGCGTGTTTTTCTTTCTTAGCAGTGTTAAAGGAATACATTTCAAAGGCTAATTTTCAAATGCCTCGATAACACTGGAGGCCTCTTCCTCCTGTGGCAGAACAAGCATCCATACTTTGGTACAGAAGTACATTAACCAACTGAAGCTATATAGCTTGCCAGAGGCAGTTAAATGGATGCAGGAGGCTAGACATGAACTTGTCTGCTGTTCCCTTGCCACGAGATTTCACCTCAGAGTCGAGGTGCAAGTTTCTGGGTATATACTAAGATAGAGGGTGCATTTCCTGTCAGTGTTGCAGAAGGCAGCTGGGGGAGCTATACTTGAATTTGTTCTGTTAAAAGTAGTAGGAGGTGTTTAATCTTGTAGAAAACTTTCCCTTTTTTCTTATTGCAGTACCCCTCTGCTGTGGAACTCCCCAAGATTGAGGGTCAGTTGTCTTTATTTAACTTGCAACTATCCATTAATAGATGAAATATCTTTATCGTACTTTGGAACTGGGATTTGGTTTTAGATTGCTGGGAACTTCAGAAAGGTGGCTGAGACCATTCTGAAGTGTCCTTGGCGATGGCAGCTGTCATTGCTTGCACTGCATCGCGTGTGACAGCTGTGTTTTTAATGCGCGCAGGTTTGAGCCATGTGGCTTTGACGTTTCAGAGGTCTGCTGTCCTCTTCGTCTTCCTTTAACTGGCTGCTGTTGTCTTCCTGTCATGAATAGGAATGAATTTCAGTGTTCAGAAATAATGGCTCTTGTTCTTACAAGCAATTGGGACGGTCACTTCAGAGCTGTAGAATGAGAAGCACCTTGTTTCAGCACACTGCATGCACTCTCCTCTGAAGTACAGGGAAGTAGAAACTGGACTTCAGGATTTAATAAAATCCACGTCAGACGATGCTGGAGACCAGAAAAAACGCCCCAAAACAGCAGTCAAATTTTGTTTGAAGATGAGCAAAATAACGTCTCTGAGCTGTGAAAATGCTGGGTGTAAACACAGAATTCACAAGGGAGTGGAAGGTGGAGGAATACCATTTAGAAGTTAATATTTTGTGGTGCTGTGGAGAAATGTAGGCAATTGGAAAAAGAGATTCTGAAACTGGTGGATTTTGCAGAGGAGGGTTGTTACTTCTGAGGTTTGCTGTGCAAGAGTGGGTATGTAATACAGTAAAACCTGAAGTTAAATGTGACTGTTTCGGTTCATGGTTAAATCGAATTACTTGTTCGGTCTCTTTAGAGCAAGTTTTGGTGTCAGAGATTTGGTTAACGAATTCCATACCTCTGTTCTGTAATTCTTGTTCTCGTAGCTGTTGTTTTGTTTGGGGAACCAGTCAGATGGGAGACCAACCTTCAGCTGATAATAGATGTTCTGCTGACAAGTGGCTACCCTGGAAACCCCTATCACCGTGAAAATTACCCTCACATTCCTGTGCTTGCCTGTAACATGGATCTGATGTGGGTAGCTGAAGCACAGTCTCCAAGGTAAGCACACGTTGTAGCACGTGTGTACATCGTGATGTATTTGGGGTTTCCTCATATCTGCAGTGAAAAGCAGTCAATTCTTTAATACAAAATGCTTGCTACAGCTTCACGGTTGGTCTCAGCATTGAAGACAGCGTCTCTGAAGCCATACATTTTCAGCAAATGCTGCCTTATCGCTGTCTACATCATTGCACTCAGGAAATCAGTTACTCATGATAAAAGCTGCTTCTGAGCACTAAGCCCCTTTGTTTCCCCACTCCCAGAAGATGGGTTTTTGCCCGAGGGCCTCAGCGTCTCAGTTCAAAGGAAAAAATGAAACAAATATCGAGGCCATTGTCTCATTTGTTAGTTCCTTCCTCGGCATTTCTCCTTTCCATCGCACTCTTTCTAATAGGGTAAAGAATTGAACCTGCTAGTTGAAAGCAGTGAGTGTTTTTGAGCTGAGGACAATAGAGTGAGCTCTTAAGGAGCACAGGATGAAACAAGTAGGGCGCACAGAACTAGGTGGCATGGTCTCTGATAGCGGTTTTGTTTGATTTTGTTTTCATTAGTGTGTTCTTTCAAGGAATAGAAGTTCTTCAGCAGTTCTGTTCTCCCCCAGTCAAAGTATGAATATACACAGAAGTAGCCATTGCTGTTAGTGTGACTTGGTTGCTGCCTTGATCTTGGGTTGAGGATCTTGTCAGCTGTCCTTACTGGATGCAAAGATCATCTCTAGTTAGCACGCTGGTAGAAGACAGATGTGTGATGTTTCCAGGTTATAGTAAGGCAACCATTGTATCTGCAGTGAACCAGATTCATGGTTGTGGTTGTGCCCTTTGGGAAAGATCCAGTACAAAACTGGGCTTTTTTTTCCCCTGTGAGTTTGACAGTATGACAAGGTTGCATCTGTCAGAGCTGCTACCTTCACTACTGCAATATAATGCCATGACTAAGTTGGTTGAAGCTTTTGCTTATAATTACTGGAAATAATTTTATGATCATTTATTGGTATTTCATAACGTAAAGCAACAAAGAGGGCGGAGAGGGGGAATAAAGGGTTAATACAGAAAAGCTGATTATGTACCACCCATGAAAGCGCTACAGTTGCTTCCTTCTTTGTAGCTTTTTTCCTTAAAAGACTGTTTTGATTTCTAGGCCACTCGAGACTTAATTTCTCTGTTAGTGGACCTCATACATCTCTGCTGGCTTCTGATGCTCATTATATTGGTGGGTTTGGGTATTTTTTACGCTGTTGGTCTTGGTTTGAGCAGATATACCGATCTATGTGCATTAGAAGTTACCTAGCAGCTCTTCTGAAGCAGTATGTGTCATTTATTGTGTATAGAATGGTTGTATGGCAACTTTCTGCTCTTCTTAGGGTCCTTTTGGTAATTTGGTGTTCTCAAGTGATGCGTATTAGTTCATCCCTAATTCCACACCCTGAACTAGCGTTTCACTAGTAGTGAAGTGAAACTGCTTTTTTTCATCATCAGATTTCATCTTCTAACTTACTGATTTACCTGCTTGGATGGCGACCTATCATCACTGTCTGCACCTTGATCAGAATAACAGTTATCCAAAGCATGCTGTAAAATCATAGGTTGTTCCTTGATCCTCCTTTGTGTCTGTTTTAGAGAAACCCAAGAAGTTGGGGTTTTTGTGTCTATTACAAGAGGGTTTTGGTATACTCTTCGTTTTAAGGAGAGATCAATTTTCCTTCTGTCTGATTCTGTCCTATTCTGTTTCTCCTCTTTGTAGATGTAGGTGATTCTGCTCAGTCACTGCAGAGTGGATCACAGGCCAGGCATTATTTCAAGGAGGTCACTTCTGTAACTATTTAAGTGCAAGTAATACTAACACAAGCCACTACCCCATTTTAAGACTAGATAAGTCTGTTGTGCTGCCCCAATAGCCTGGTTTTGTTGTGGTGCTTATTGTTCAGCTAATCAGCACTTGATTTTCGGTGAAGCAGCTGTGGGAATGTTGCATTAGAACATGTGGAAACTGAGGGAGTTTTGATAGTTACAGGATGTGATTAATTCCTAAAAGATAATGAAATAAAAAAGGCATTTTTTTATACAAAAGTGGTTTTTTAATCTGTACTTACTATAATCTGATTTGTCTTTCTATGCGGGCAGGTTTGGGCATGGAACATTCATGGTTTGTCTGGAAAACATTTACAAGAAGATCACTGGCAAAGACCTGAAATATGAGGCCCTCATGGGCAAACCCAGTAAAGTGACCTACCAGTATGCAGAATACCTCATCCGGGCCCAGGCAGCAGAGAGGCAGTGGCAGCACCCCATTCACACCCTGTATGCTGTTGGGTAAGGCACCGCGAGTCCAACCAGTACAGCAGCAAATCACTCACAGCAGGAGTATCAGCAGAGATCTACAACTTGTACTAGTTTGTTTCTCGTACCACTGGGACCACTAACATTCTTGACACTACGGTGTACTTCTTACAATGGTTTTGAGCCTCAATGTTTCTAATCTTGAAAATGAATAATACTTTGCTCTTTCTGTGTGTAATTTCTGTAGAAGCACAAACAGTGGTTTAGGTGCTGCTAAGATTTCTCCTGATTCCCTTCTCCCCACCAAGAGGCTGTGTAAATCCAGCAAAAAGGATTTGCATGGGTGGTTTTTATTAGGTTTACTGGTAAATGACAGTTATTAGAGAATGTAGAGCTACAATTTATTTGTGAGGTCATTAAGCTTAGTCATATGCTACTGTGTGTGCTGTCCCATCATAGAATCCTTTTCATAGATAGAGATAAGGCTGTATTGTATTAAAGACTGTTCCAGAGTCTCCAAGATGACTGGAAATATAATGAGCTCATTCATGGACTGCAAATACCTATCCTTGATTTCCACTCCCTCTGCTCCAAACAGACATTTCACTAGGGAGTTCTAGGCTCCTATCATAGGTCATGCTTAATGAAAGTTGTCATGAAATAGCTGTAAGATTGGGTTTCTTCTGGTCCACATGCTCCCCCATAAAGTTATGTAAAGTATAAACAAACTGTTAAACCAAAGCTGCATAAATGCCCTTCAGACTTTGAAATTTGACAACTCAGATTGCTCTGCTGACTAAACCGTTTCTTCTGTTTCCAGAGATAATCTCATGACTGATGTCTATGGTGCTAACCTTTACAATCGCTCTCTTGAAGAGAACTCCAGACAAGGTGCAAAATCCTGGGTTCAGGCCAAAGTTGCTGGTGGCAGAGGACCCGCTGCGCTCTCTCAGGATGAGGAGATAGACAACAGTTGGGAGCATGAGTTAGCATCTGCGGCTGCTGCCCACTGTAGGTCTGTTCTTGTTTGTACCGGGGTTTACAACCCACACACTGAGGTGCCATTAGATACCAGGGCGAGCATAGCTGAAACGGTGTTCCATGGCCACAGAGATTTTCGATTTGAGCCTGCTTTAGTAGAACCAGATCATATTGTACCAGATGTGGATGCTGCCGTAGATCTGGTCTTCCAGCTGGAGAACTTTGCACCTTATTGAAATGACGTGATTTCTTAAGGGCTATTCAGTGCTATGCTTTTCTTCCCCAAAACCAAACTGTGCTTTAAAATCATGCCACAAACTGCTGCTTTCTAAAAGTTTTAAGTTTTACATGAATACGATCTTATATTGAGTAAAGTTTGGTATATTAATTTGCTTAATGTAAGTATGCTAAATATCAACAGTGCTTTTTAAAGTACTTGGAAATATGTCGTTTGTTGCTTTAGTTGCCCTTTATTCTCCTCCTTTCAATTATGTTAGGTATTTTAATAGCGATTTCTCATAGCAGCTTATGCATGTTACTGGTATCTCAATTCCCACATGACAGTACCTTCTGTTTGCTGGAAGGTTCAGCTTCCAGGAATTGGGGATCTTGAGAATATCGGCCCGTGGGGCTGGGGTTGTTCACATGCTTACGAACTGGCTGGTACAGAGCATATGTATCACCACTTGGGATGCTGCAGGTATTGAGCACTTTTTCCTATTAGGGTGAAGTCAAGTCTGTTCTGCGTTGTTCTTGCTCACATACAACCCCACAGCCTTTCTCTTTACCTGTTTTCCCATGTGCCTGGAGCTGCTACAGCTTCTCCCTACTCTGACATGTAAAGCCTTAATGGAAATGCCCTTGTAAGAAGGAGAAGGCAGGCTTGTTAACACCAGTTTTGGAGCTCCAACTAAGCTGAACACAGTCGCGTAAGGAAAGCAGCTAACATTGGGTGTCTTGTGTGGCAGGATACCTGGCCTTTTGTCTTTGCCTTTTTATCTGCACTTTTTGGAGGAATTCAGGATTTTAGAAAGCTTCAGCAATTGTGTTTCAGGCATTTCTGTCAGTTGGACTTCTCCATGGAATGAGTGACTGCTGTTGGGGTAAAACGTGCCTAGTAATTGACTTGAAGCTTCATACCACTGTGGTAATTACCTGGCCTTTAGTGTCATGTATTTCATCTTGTGTCTGTTACGTGTTTGTTGGGTCATGAATTTTGTAGCTGTTCATTTAAAAAAAAAAAGTCATTTATGTTGGTTTTGTCAAATACTTTTAAGCATTTTAATCCAAAACGTGTCTTTGAGGATGTATTTGTGTTAATTTGTTATAGCACTGTGTATGGCGTACTTGTGACGTAAGGTAAGAAAATGAAGCCTGTTAAGTGTGGTTTAAAAACAAGGTCAACTTACACACAACTATCACTTACCATAACTTCGGGTGTGTCAGGTTTTTATGGTTGGGTTTACTTTGTTTTCTCGTTTATTTGCTCCCAAATTAGAAATGGTACAAACAAAAATCTGTGGGCCTTCGTTTTCCCAAGTTCTTGCAGAGCTAGCAGTGGGTAGCCAGATAAAGGGACATGACTTCCCGGCCAACTTCTTCACTGCTTACTGTGCTGCTATTAAAGAGGATGAAAACTCACATCATGAAGAGAACACCGCTACTATGGGGTCCGATTTCTTGGTTGTGTTTTCTCCATTTGTAAACCACCATAATCCCTCTCTCTTCCATCGGGATTGCCGATTCATTCACTCGCAATGTTTCACAAGTAGCTTTTGGTTTATCTGGCTGGATCCAGTTTAAGGCCACTGCTTGAAACAGTGTTTTTCCCATTCCTTCACTGGGAAATATTACAGCCGCTCATTCTTGCCTTTTTTATTGGTACAATGAACAGGTATGTTCCTATCTGTGCAGCAGTCTGCTGTACCATGCCAGCCGCTTGTGAGGTGTGGCAGATCCTTCTGAGTGCAGGTGACGTGTTGTGCTGGTTCAGTGCTGGTGTACGTTGCACTGCTCTCTAACTGTTGCCGGAAGTGGTTTCAGGCTGTCAGTGATGGAAGCAATAAAAAAGTGGAAGTTGATGAACAGAAAAGGTTCAGTTTCTTTCTTCTCCTCCCCCCCCCCCCATAGAATCATGGAATGGTTTGGGTTGGAAAGGACCTTAAGATCATCCAGTTCCAACGCCCTGCCATGGGCAGGGACACCTCGCACTGAACCATGCCATCCAAGGCTATGTCCAACCTGGCCTTGAACACCGCCAGCGATGGAGCATTCACAACTCCCCTGGGCAACCCATTCCAGTGCCTCACCACCCTCACAGGAAAGAGCTCCAGCAGCTCCATGTCCTTCTTATGTTGAGGACGCCAGAACTGCGCACAGTGCTGCGAGTGGGATCTCACGAGAGCAGAGGTGCAGGCTCACCTCCTTTGACACGCGGATATGCATGAACGCTTCAAAAGGTCCATGCAGGAGCCGTGCATATGCTTTTTAAACTTCATCCCTTGTGGGAACACTGATTTATAATGCCTACATAGAAAAACCACTGTTTGGTTGCGGATCAGGCTGCTGCTGTTTGTCAACTGCAGGAGACAATTTGTAGTCTCTATCCCTCTTGTGTCTTCCAGGCTGTGCTTGCAGAGCAGGGGTGTAAATGATGCCCGATGAGTCTGCTTGAGCTGTCATTAATGCGATCCTTTGTGTGATGTATGACTGAGTCCCAGCGGTGCGCCAGCGTGCCGCTGGGTTTGGAGCTGTATCGGCATGGTACCAAATACAGGCAGTTGTTGCCACAGATGACGGACAAAGATGAGTAATGCATGTGGGTATATAAACCACAAAGGAGAAACGTTGGTGCAGTAGACACGTGTGGTACAGCAGTGAGCGAGGCAAAGCTGTTGGTGCTGAAAGACATGGTGGGGTTCTCCAGAGCCTGGTGAGGGCCGCGGGCTCACCTCAGCTCGGACGGGCCGCTGCAAGAGGCGCCCTCCGCCATCTTGGCTTCACCTCAGTGTGGCTGCCTGAGGTGACCCTCGCCTCATCTGCCCTCCCCCGCCGTCCCCAGCATCCCTTTTAGCTATTTATTTATCTACCTGTTTATCTGGGTTTTTATCTATTTATCTATTTATTTTTGAATTTTCCTTAGCACAGAAGTAGGAAAATGCAAAGCCATCACCACCACACAGTTCTCTAAGGCTCAGGGTATTTCACGCTCCCCAGCTCGGTGGACTGAACTCCAGCGTGGTGAGTGGTAATATGGGCTTGGCAGCTGCTCAAAAGGCCATAATGCTTCTCAAAACTGGCAGGTGAGAGCGTTCATTCGCGGTTTCAGCCTCCCCTGGCCCAGGTTTCAACCCAGGCCTTGGTGTTTCCTGTCAGTAACAGAACTTGTGCCCCAGGTTTCAGAGGTGGGCACAGGTTGGTGCTCCTGAACCCCCCCCAGCTGCTGGGAAGGATGTGTTTACCCCCGAGTTTTGCTGCAGGTGGTGAGAATGAATCAGAACTACACATTTCTATGTTTTATGTTGGGGGTTTGTGTGCTTTGGACAATTGTTTGGGCTTTCTTCAGCAAGCAAATAAGCAAATGTGGCATGAAAGCGTCACCGTGGTTTCGGTGAGGGGTTTCTGTGACGTGGAAAGGACACAGAGCTGAGGGGCTCTGGAGCAGTTGGGGTTTGTTCTGTCAGCGGATGGATGACTCGCAGGGACAGCTCCTGTACCATGGGCATGCTTCCTTTCAGAGCTTACTGTAGGCCTTTGTCCTCTGTTTGTGGTTCAGAAGGTGTTTCTGGCGGATGGAAAGGGGGAATACCGACCACGTGATTCCCAGAACCACTGTGCTAAACTTCGATGTTTCCAGTGTAAGTTACTCTTGTTCCCAACAGCCAGGGAGTCTCAGCTGAGTCTTAGTTCAGAGCGCAGCTTCAAGCACAGTGCGTGTATGGAGTCCCACCAAGACGTCCATGTTTGTAATGGTTTGATATAGTTTTGTGTGAGGTGCGAACACATTTGAAATTAGTGTATATATTGCTTTAAATAACAGGAGTTGCCCAGGCAGCCGAAAGCTGGCCCAGACCTCTGGCTGATCAGTTTCCACATTGCCTGTCCTGTGTGCTGGCTAAAAGCAAGAATACCCTGTTGTTAGGGCAAGTGCAGCATAGCTATTTTGTGCCCCCCCCAGTCCCACCAGGGCTTAAGGGAGGATAGAAATAGTGACCTGAATAACACTGCGCACAGAAGACTGTTGCACAGAGAGGTGGAAATCACAGGCAACCATTATAGGAGTTTCTTTAAAACTCAATGGCGTGCTTGTATGTTCTGCAACTTGGAACAGAAATGGGTCCTAACAGTCTTTATGATATGGTATTGCTGCATATCTTACACGGTCTGTATTAGAACCTTTTGTCTAGGCAAGGATGAATTCTTGGGTGATGAAATACATCCTGGTTTCAACGTTGACTAAAACAGCCTCAGTTTCAGAAGGCTGTTTCGGTGGTCACTCATGTGAACACGATAAATCAGTACATAGCCAAACTAGCACAGATGGCTTTATTTTGTTTAATTAAGGCCACCTGAGACTCAGCTGCTCTTGCTTAAAAGTTCTCCTTCCAGTGGGTTGGTCTTGTATGCCAAGCTGAGAATGCAGTAAAGGATCTGAGGTCATGCTGAATGAGTTTCACATTGGAATGCCCAGCAAGCTTTACTGCAGCTTGACCTCTTTCTGAAGCAGAAGCAGCACCTGTTGTATAGGTAAGAGTGTTTCTCTGAGTAAGAAATGCGTTTTCAATAGGACTTGGATCTCATCTTGCTTTGTTGAGGTGTATCTCTGTAGTCCTTTCTGCCAGTTTAAAAGCTGAGCTCCTCCCCGTAGATGGGGAGAAGAAATATTCAGTGAATCTAGGCTATGAAAAATCAGGTTCTTGTTTTGCAGCTGCCAGCGACATAATGAAGGCCAGTTTACTTCACTAACAAGGGCAAACAGTGGTTGTGGTGTGCGAGATCTCCTTGTGTAGCCAAACTATTCCACATTCCTAGGGAATTCAAGGAAGGGTTCCTAGAAATGCAGCTAAGAAGTCCCTTTGAAGTGTCTGTTGCGTGCACTAACAATAAGCCAAGTAAACAGTTGTCATGGTTGTTTTCCACAATAAATCCAAGTTACCAAAAGAGGCCTGTTAATGATATCTATTTAATTTGCCACACACACTTACAAATGACCAGGCAGTGGAAATCAGAGCAGCTTTGTTTTGGTCTCAGTGTATGGGGCTTTCTCCCTCTGCATAACCCTTTATGACTGGTTTAGCCTGTCTGCATGTGCAGGGGGGCACAAGGGTGTCCTGGGGGGATCCTGGCCATCCATCTTGCTCCCTCGTCAGCCAGAGTCGTGCTGTTTGTGTGTCATACAGTGCTCCTGAAGATGACCCGAGAAGCTTCTATGATGCTACAGTTAACACATGTGTGTGTCCTTTCTGCTCTGGTGGTTCGGAGACAACTCCAGGAACAAACTCACCAACAAAGTTTTCAAGCTGACCAGCAGGTATTCTTTATTGTGGCCAGGAGACACGGGGGATAGCTCCTCCTAACGTGCATCACCGTACTGCCACACAGGCCATCCTTATAGAGTCCCTTGGGCATACATACATATTCATGAGGCTACAGGTGAATTACATCGTTTTCCAGGCAGTTTTCCTCATACATACAAAAATGTGGTGGTGGTCTTTGAGCTGTTTGCTTCTTCCAACAATCTTCAACGCTGCTGGCAGTCTTTGAAGCACCAGCTTAATTAACATTACAGATATAGCAATCATCCTGTCCTTCTACTTATCAGGTAGTTTAACTGCTCCCATCCTGGACATCTGCTAGTTCTGGATACTCCCCAGTAGATGTCTACACCAGCTTAATGGGTTCATTAACACCACAAACATAGCAATCATCCTGTCCTTCTACTTATCAGTTAGTTTAACTGCTCCCATCCTGGACACCTGCTAGTCCCAGATACTCCCCATCCCCAGGTCCTGTTTTCCTATTGTTTTTCTTACACTTTCTGTACTAAGGTCATAAGGACCTTAAACTACGTCAACTACCTTCAAGCACTTCAGTGATTTTCCATTGCAAAGCCATCAAACTTAAGGTTACTTGGAACTGATTACATTTTGTGCTTTTGTGCCTCCTTGTCTCACTGGAAATACTGTGGGAGCTCAGTAGCAGCCAGGCAGGCAGGTTCCAAGGCTCCTGCAAAGTGACATAGGTGTGTGCTGTGAAAGCACAGGCTTGCTTTTGAAGGCCACTTGCTTTCCAGGGTTTAGAGAGAATGATTTACATTCATATTCTGGGCTTTGTTAGAATAATGGTGGTATTTACACAAATGACACCCATCTTTCTATATGAACTGTTGCATTTTGTGTCATATCACAGCCTTGTAATTCACCAGCTTGCTTTTCCTTTCATATTTTTTGGGTAAGTTGTTTTATTTTCCCCACACAGATTTTAAACTGTACTTGAGATGTGCAGAACACACGTGAAATGCAAGAAAAATGAAATCTACCTAAAGCAGATGCATGTTAGGCAAGACACTTGTATTACTTACCTTTCAAACTGATTCTCTATAGCACTGTGCACACTAGTGATGTGTGCAGTTAAATCCAGAATGTTTCAGCAGGAAAGAATGTGTCAATATAAGGGAATTAACCAACAAATTCAGCTATACCCAGTGCTCCAAGGAGCCAGCTTTGGAGCACGGCCATCTCATTGAAAACTGCTGACTGCTCTTTGGCTATCCGAGGCTGTTACTGAAGTAGTAGACTGAATATAGAACCAAGTAACTCAATATTTGGCTGCTGTGGATGGAAAATGCTTGTCTACTGATGTTAGAATAAAAGACCCAAGCAAAAATAAAGGGGTGTTGCTTTGTTTAATTTGTCGCAATTAAAATCCGGGATGTGAATGTTCCCTTAGGAAGGTACAGTTGGAACTGTGTTATTTACATTTACCTGTAAGCACTGAAAAAGTTGTTTGTACTTCTCAACACTGAGGACTTCAGTTTTCATTCTTGATCTATTGGCCAGTTACGTTGGAGAGCTTACTCCTTTGAAATTATTTAATGTGTAGGCCTTTATGTAAGTGATGGGCAGTTGTAAGGATAAGAGGAAGAGAGTCAAGCACTGTTTGTTTAATAGAGTGCATTAGATATGTCTTGTGTAGAAGACCACAGAGCACCGTAGAATAGTTTGTGTGTCATACAGTGCTTTTGAAGATGACCTGGGAAGCTGCTATGAAACTCCAGTTACGCAGGTGTGTCCTCTAGTCTTAAAACTTGATTTAGTTTCTGATAATAAAACAGGTGAGGTACATGCATAACATAACAACAGAAGGTATTAATTGCCAAATGTTTACTTTAATTAAACCTTTTGAATGATACACAGTACAATGCATCCACTACTTTGCTAAAATTCACAACAAAAAGTAGGATTCATATGTTTAAAAATATTTTTCATAATAAATTCATAAATAGATGAAGATAAAGTATAAAAAATTACTGTAATATGCAAGCTCGCTCCCTTGTCTCCTCATACTTGAAATGCTCTAAGTATTGTGATAGAGTTTAAAAGCAAAGTAGTCACCGCTGATTAGAAATGTACAAGCTGCATTTCTTGAAGAAACCGTGAAAAACAGCAACAGATTCATCCTAGAAAATGCAGAATAATTTGAACACTGTTATCATCCAAACCTCTCATCTGATTTTGGAATGCAGTGAATTCAATATGAATTAAGAGATTTATATTTTATCCCCAGCAAGTGTCTCAGCCAGACTCACTTGAATGCTACCTGGTCTCTGGAGTTGGGGGGGTTATACCTGTCAGGTATCAGTGAGTGAGGCACAGCAGTGGGAAAAGCTGGTTGGCAGCACTGAGCTTATCTAACTAGCAAAAATCTCAGCACTTCTCCTTACAGGCTTAGAAAAGAGGAATCTTTAGAAAGAGTTACAAAGAACTAAATTCACCTTCTGCTCACTCTGTATCTACTTTCTGTCTGGCAAGCAGGACAGCGTCTGATCTCATCCGTTGGCTTCCCTGGCTTTGAAATGGGGGGTGTGTGTGCAGCACCATTCCAAGCCTCAACTCTACCTGGTGAATCTCTTGCATCACCCCATCAGACTCTATCAGCAAAGTCATCAATATTATCACTCTCTTAAGAAAATGTACATAGCATTTTATTTGGTCAAGTATCAAACTACTTTTCACATTTAGAATGATCTATTGAAATACTATTCGTAAAGGGAAAAATGCTTACTGATGCAGAGCACTGAAGTAGGGAATGAATACGAAAATGCAGAATAATCAGGATGCTCTGCTTTTTACATGAATGGGTTTTTTCTTTCCTGATAACTAGTTCTCTTAATGCAAAACCAGTTCCATCCAGGTCTTGTGCTTTTTTGCAGTGGTGGCTAGGTGCTTTTGAAGACCTTGGTAGGCATCTGTCTGCAGCTTTAATGTCTCTGAAATTCAGCTCTTAGCTCAATTTTTAAAAGTACCTTCAAATTGTCAAGACAAATTTGCATGCCGTGTTCAAAGGGCAATCTTTCATACTTGTTTTCACATACGTTAGTTTGGATACCCCAAATCACTCCCTCACCTCTTCATATGAGTCTGTATTGCTCGCAGCATTTACTGCAGAGGAAACGGGTGTTGATCATCACAAGTTCTGCAGCACAGTGCAATGTAACAGGCTCTTACTTAGTGGTTACTGAGCAGAGACTGCCTTTTGAAACTACACAGATTGGGTTGGGCAGGTGCCTTAAAAAGACTATTTCTAAGAAAATGCACTCTTCTTTTTCATGTTTTCCTCTGCTTTTATCTGGAAAAGATAATCTTTTTGTCTAAGGGTCTTTTTGTATTGATTGAACCATTAGAAATCTGGTGCTAGCTTGCCACAATTTTGGTCCTATGTAAGGTACTTTATGCCCAAACTTCCAGAAACTTGGATTCTTTTAGCTAACTGTTATATCTGAATATATAATGTGCAATTTAAGATGTCTGAGTGAGTTTATGGGGAATTAAGGTTTAAATTCCTACAGGGTAGTCACTGATATATGTTCTTATGAAAGCTTAAAATAGGTGACTGCTGTTCTTAGTTTCCCAGTTTAGGCTTCAAAATTGAGAGATATAAATGTAGGCTTTCTTTAATGTTATGCTTATCACTAAAGAAAAACAGCTCATTTAGAGGACTCTTGCTATAATAACATATTTTGTGTGGGGTAGGTAAACCTTAGACAGAAATGGCTTTAAACAGAAGCAGCTTTGTGTATCTATCTAATATATACCTAATACCAGCCATGTCTTCCCCTGACCTACACTGCCTACTTGGACTTGATTCATTTCTGAGTAGACACTACAGGTATTAAATAGCTTTCCCAGGAGCAGGAGGTTGATAGCTATACACATGCAAGAACTTCAGTGCTTTGTGATAGGAATGTTAATACTCAGTTTTCTGTTAAATCTGAAGTTGAAAGAAAAGTAGAAATCAGTGTCAGCAGTTCAGTTGCATAATCAAATTGCAAATACCTTCATTGAAGTCTAAAAAAGTCAAGTACCATTTTGGGTCTTTGGATTTTTCATACGGTTTCCTGGGGAGAGAGACATACTTTTAATCTCATAATGAAGGAATAGGTTCTAAATACAGCTTTAAGCCAACTTCACAGCTGCCCAAATGTTAAACTGTGCTGTTGCCATCCAGTTCACTAGTTCAGCAGTCCACTCTTCATCAGTACAGACAGTTTTCTGTTGTACAAGAAGTGAACAGGAAAGCCCAAAAAACTACTTCTGTAGTGCATTATTTTACCTTTGGGAAGGAAAGTGTAAGTAAGCATTGAGTAACCCCAACACATTTAATTGAACTCAATAGGAAATCTTCCCTGACTCTTACTCAGGCTTCTCTTTGCTCATTCTTGTGAAGTTACTCAGTGCCTTTGTTTTCTGCTGGCTGTTGACTCATGGAAAACCAAGACAATTGTTGACTCAACCTATCTTCAGTGACACCTGAAGTTACTCATGTACTACAGGTAACTGCCTGTATCAGTATTCACGTAATAGAAACCCTTGTTAAAAAAGGGAAGAAAAAATGGCAACCCTTTTTTGCTGCAAAGCGTTCAAGGTGGGGCTGGACATAGCCTTGGATGGCATGGTTTAGTGGGAGGTGTCCCTGCCCATGGCAGGGGGGTTGGAACTCGATGATCTTGAGGTCCTTTCCAACCCTTACTATTCTATGATTCTATGATTAAAAACTGGTATCTAAGGTCAGGATTAGGTGAGTGCACTGGCTATTTGTCTCTAACCTCTGACACTGATTCTATGGACAGCAAATACGCATTTGGATTGGCTTGTTTGTTTTGCTCTTTTCCAAGTAAACTACAATGAAATGACAAAGATGCCGAGGGCTGAACTTGTTCTGGAAATGACAACATCTACTCATGGAACAGTTGTGAGTGTTTTCCTAAGTAAGCAGTGGGGATTGCAGTTAAATGCTTCCATCTGAGATTTCTTTTGCTGCTTTCAATAGCCTAATAACCTAATTCAGTGGGGTTAAAACAAATCTGACATTACCTGGCCAGTAAAAACTCAGATACCCAGAAGGCTGCTTCTCCAACTCAAATCTCAGTGGAATGTTCAGCACCAAAATATGCTACAAAAATAAACCGGAGGCAGTATTTACTCATAGCATGGAAAAGAGCTGTCAGATCTGAGAACAGCCTGATGAGAATGGACTCTGCTCTGTGACTCTGAAGTCACTATACTTCATACAACTGTAACCACTGATCTACAGTAACAATGTGACATCTTTTATGGCCCAATTTGTAAATCTCGAATGCCTTTTAGTTGATAAAACATTCTAGTATCGTTTGAGAAAGGCTGATCACTGTAACCACTTAACTACCCGTAACTTCGGGCTTCAGTGCCTTTCAATTTACCAAGAACTATACATGCATGCCGTTGGATCTGTTGCTCTTTAACACTTCTTGTAGCACAAGGGCCAGAATACAGCTACATGGTCACCATCAGCTGGTGGCGTGAAGTGAGTCACTCTCCACTAAAGAGCTCCTATTCCTTTGGATTTTCCCTGTTCACTGGTTGTATACTCTACCTGTAATCTGGTTTGTTTCTGTGAAGTCTCCACAGAGAAAGACTGACAGGGGTTAAATTGAGCACCCCCCAAGGCTGGAAGATACCAAAAGGAGAGTAACTTCCTTTTTCAGTTTCACAAAGCAGTTACGGTTCTCACGTCATTTTCCTCCAGCGCACTGTTTACCCAAAATCATAGAATAGTAAGGGTTGGAAAGGACCTCAAGATCATTGAATAATGCAAGAGGGTAAAATCCAGTGCCCTGTTAACATATAAATGTCTTGGAAGCAGGACAGGTAAAGATAAAACCATTTCTACCCATGAAGTAACACACAAATTAATATTGATTTAAAGAGACTTTCATTATTTGAGTAAAACAATCCCATGAAGAGAAACTGATAATGCTACCTCCCAGATGCCTCAGGATTGGCCTGAGATGGCAAAAGACATTCAAATGGTCAGCTGGCTGGGGCTCTGAGATTCAATAACACAGGTGTAAATCTTAATGTGACAGGGTATACTGGGGCAGATGCCAGAAAGGCTTTGATGTTATTTAAGGGTGTTACTGCGTGTGTATACATACTGTAAAGTACTACTGCAGCAATACAGGTATAGTGCATGTAATGGTTAGCTCGATTCTTCAAATAAATATGATCTTTAAAGGCAAAGAAAAGACTGAGCAAGAGCTCTCATTTTCAGTAAGTTCTTAGAAATCTATGGGCACTATCTGGGCTTAGTTTCGTTTTGTAGTTCTACCCCCCGTAAAAGCGACCCGCTTTCCACTGCTGAGAGAGTGATAAAATCATTAGGACTCACGTTCTGTTCATTTTGTTCTGCAAAGTAAATGGCAGCAGGTTTCTGGGCTGTGGTTTATTTGGTGCTATATTTACATAATTCCAAATAGGTGTGCAAGTTCCATCCTTGGTGATGGACTGGATGAGTAGCTGCAGATAACATTAGTTTCAATCAAAATCAGTCCAGAGGATAACAATGCAGAACGCTCCTGGGAACCACGTTCTGCTGATCATTTCAGTTCAGTATTTGCCTCTGCATTCCACTCCTGGGAGTTACAAGGCAGGGATTAATGTCCCCTTCTGCGTCTTTGTAATATTTTGCACACTTTGGGCACTGCCAAAAATAAATGGTAAGTACTAATGCAAATACATGGCCAGCCAAGGAGATCTGCTTAAAATCAATTACTGCACTCTAGTCTTGTTAATGTTCAACTGCCAGTAACCAGGTTTCTTGGCAAATGTTGATGCTGTGAACTCTGCTTCATGCACTACTGAATTATTCACTCGCTGTATGGCAGCGTGCGCTTGTACCCTAAGGTTTCAAAGGGAGGTTTTTACCCAGAAATCCTAGGTTTATTGCTACTCTCTCTCCTCACCCAGGTATACTTTTGGTTTCAAGAGGATTAATGGAATTAAACCAACAGGACTATCTTCCTAACACCTGAATTACACATTTAATAGAAGTCTTCAGAAGGAGAGTGAAAAGCTCCAAGTTACATTTACTAATGTATTTCTGGCCAAGAAGCTATCAGCCTAGTGAGTATTGTAAGGCTTGGTAACTGAAATAAGTCTTTTACTACTGACAGCCAAAGCACTGTCATTCATACCTGATGCTACCCTGAAAAAATAAACCAAGTCTTCAGGCTGTTTCTTTGTTCCCTTTTGTTCCATTAGGTAGGGCATGCAAACTTGTATTGCACTTGTTACAACATAGGAGAGCCAAGAGTTAGAAGACAAAGCTGACTTAAAGCCATAGTTGTAGTTTTCTACAACAAAATGAAACCTGATCTGAATTGGTTCATTCACTCAGAAACACAGCAAACAAATCACTGATGCTGTATCTTACGTTTTCTGACTAGAACAGACTAACATGTGGACAGTCTCAGCCTTCAAGACTAGCTTAAGGAACATATGGGGGAAAATGGTAAGGAAAATTAGAGCGCTTGGTCTAATTCTACTTGTCTACTAAACAAACCTGAAAACTAAGGAAATGGATCAACAGTTCCTCAGTTCTTCATCTACTATAAATGCACAATCATTCACTGACTGCACTGCAAGCAGGATTTATGTTCATCTTGCATCTTGCTCCAGTTGTTAAGATGAGTTACTATGTAAACTGATTTCAATCTGAGTAGTAGCAGTACCGTTCTTCAATGCACGTGAATCTTTATCAGCATGGCTGAAATAATTTGGCACTAACCCTGCAAATAGTGGGAGGCTGAGCTTATCTGAGGGTCTATGTTCAAGCATGCTGACCTGCAGGACTGTTACCTACAGATGTAAACTAGAATATGGCATGACAAAGTCAAATGCTTGCTAGTATTCTGGATCTTCAGGACCAGCTAACCAGGAAGAAAAGCATTCATCAGGACTGAGTTTTAGCTTGGACTGTCTTCAGGAGCAGAATACAGGGTTTGCTAATCACTAACAAATCTGGAGTATGGGTAATGGTCATTTTCAGTGTCTAGCTACTGCTGGACACTTCCTGCCTGTTGTCTTTGGATCTAGGAGAGCTTGGAATGTCCTGGAAAACTGTCAGAAATACTAAGTACTGCAGCCCAACCTGCCCTTCTGTATAAAACATTAGAATTGTGAAAACTATGCTCATTGAAAACTTTAAGGCCCTTTCAATCTCACACCTATAGAACTTGGAAACTAACTTTAGATTAGAAGCAAGAAGGCTATAAAGCATACGTTACACCTCAGTTGGCTACCTCATAGTTTAAAAGACCAAAGAACGGTTTCATATTTTCTGTAGGAGGATGAACAGTACTGAAATTAGCCCATTGATCATTAGCCCTTTCTTGAAACTTCCTGATTTTCATGATCCTGGCTATGTGAAATGGCTAAAAACTAGTGTAGCTCTGGTAGAAAAGCAGCCCAGGTCCTCTTTGATCAAGATTTTCAGACAGGACGTGACTTTACCTTGAGTGTGTGCTTTCTGAAAATGAGCTCCTTTAAAGCATCAGGACTGCAAAAATCACTTGTCACTCTGAACACCACAGAGTCAAAATAATCCTGCTTCTGCTCGCTTTGCAAGTCCACTTTTGTAAGGTGCATGAGAGCGTAAGTCCAGAGAGGACTGCTGCCATCAGTACTTCACCTGCACCTACAACATGCAATACAGAGCTGAATCTTTCAGATTGTCTTTCAGACAACTGTATTACTGAATCCATTTAACAATGTAGACCTTTGATCAACAGTGGAAGATTCTTCCTGATGAGCGTTTTCAAGGAATGAAAAGCAATTGGTAACTTCTGATAGGGAGAGGGAAACAGCTGGGTGCAAAGTTGGAAGGGAATTGAAAAGGTGCTGGTTTCTTAAACCCCCAAAGTTGCAATGCATGCAGTTTTCAGCTCTTCAGAGGTCTTCTTTCTCATTATATGCCAAGATTGTTTTTAAAGAGATGGTTTAAAAACACCCAAAAAGCAAAACCCAAATCCAAAGCAAAAATCAAATCCACTTATACCACTTAAGCAATAAACACTCTGGTAACATTATGTCACATGTATGACCAGAATGAACCCTGTTAATGACCATTAGGCATATAGCTACCAGTCAGTTCAAGGTTTCTCCAGTTCCTCTTTCCAGTGGCGCAGGTCTTGAGTTATGGAATGAGATTAAGAAACCTGAGGGAAAAAACTCAATGATACCCACTTGGGAAAGCGAGCTATCACTGCGCAAACAAGAACAAATGAAATGCATCTACCCTCTTCTCAAGGCTGTATTTAAAATAACTACACTGCTTCAATCCTGCTTGACAGCAAGTTCTGTGGTACTGCTCAGGCTGATCTTGCTTTTTGTTAACTTGATAACTTCAAATGCTAACAAAACCTGAGAGAAGGCTTCCCCACCTGGGCCTGTCCCAATGCAAATCACCAATTCACGTGCCCTAGGGCATGGTGACTGCTTTCTGGTCCTGTAATCAAACTGCTGGGGATTCTGACACTTGAAATACCTCTATCAAAGACACTGGCACTTTCTGGTCATTGGTGGAGTGCTGAGGATTTACAGTCACTGTTAAGATTGCCTGTTCCAAAAGTGACCTCCTTTGCCAACAGTCCCGTGCTAAACGCTTCAGAACTCTGGGTGTGCATCAGCCCCTTCCCCAACCATCTGCCTCCCTACCCCACATCACCAGGTCCAAGTTGTTTCTTCCACTTTCGTAACTTGGGTGCAGGTTACAGAAAGGGAGATGGTGGAGATGTAAAGTTTGTCAGAGGGTTTGACTTTTGGGACTACCTCTCAAGAGTCACTTTTTAAAACTAAGAAACCAAAGCAAACAGGATTGTGTCTAACTTCTACAAAACTGCTGGTTTCACAGGAGGAGGAGGATATGGCTACCATGCTACTCAGCATTAGGGTGAAGCACCATCTAAATTCCAGTAAAGTTAGGGACATCACCTAGCTCGTATCAGCAACCACACCCCCAGCCTTCTGCAACGTCTTTGCTGTCAAGCTTGATGCTGTCAGTATTCTTTTCACTGAACATAGGGCCTCCATGCCTCATCATGAGCTCTGTAGCCATCTTCACAAAAGCCTCCTCCACATTGCTGGAGTCTTTCGCAGAGGTCTCTATGGCACAGATGATATTATCGTAGTGTTCAGCCAGACTCTGAGCTTCCTCCAGCTGAACCTCTCGAAGGTCACTTAGGTCAGATTTGTTTCCTGGAAGAAACAACAGAGTCATTTATAACGGCTGTTTCTGTCAGAGTCAGTATTCAGTGGGAGGTTCTCAGGTTTCCAGAGCTGCGGAATTGCCATTCTTGGAGGTTTTCAAAGTTTGAATGAACGTGCCCTGTCCAACCTGCCATCAGCCCCGCTGTCAGCAGGACCTGGGCTGGATAACCTCTGTACTCCTGTATGACTCGGACAGAGAACAGAAAAAGTCAGTAGCTGAAGAGTGGTGGCTGTACATCTGAAGAGAAGGAAAATGAACTAGAAATGGAAGCTAAAAGCATTTTGTGAAAACAGCAGCAGCCTGCTGGTACCTAGGGAAATCTGGGATAGCGCTGATGTTGTATTAGCAGATTTCCAGCCCACAAGAGCTGCATCCGAGTCAGAAGCATTGGGGCTGGGAAGCAGAGAACTGACAAACCCTGATCGCCCCGAAGTCCTTCCCATTTGCTGAAGTAGGTGCATGTTCCAATTCACCAAAACACGTTGGCTTGATATGATGGAGCCTCTCTGCTCCCTGGAAACCTCATGATCCTTACCATGAGGATAGCTCCCCAGCACCTGTGCCTCAGAATGTGCAAATCTTGCATGCCCAGTTCTCTATTAAGTGAGAAGCAAAGGATTCAAAGCTGGCTTCTGATAGAAAGCTGCCTACTTCTTAACAGAAGTTACTAGAAGCAAAATATTTCTGGTTTGATGAATCAGCACTTTGTAATGAAAAAAAACAGGAAAAATTTCCAGTGAGATCTATTACATACATCTTAATTCAAAAATAAAACTTCTAACCATCTTAAACAGGTATCGAAACATTGCATGGTAACCTGTAGCACTTGGTATTAACACTTCATACCCACCAATCAGCAGCTGTACTATGTTGGAACCAGCGTACTTCCTCACGTCCTCGATCCAGCGAGGAATGGACAGGAAGGAGCCTCTCTTGCTGATGTCATAGGCCAGGATTGCTCCATTGGCGCTGCGGTAGTAACTCTGTGTGATAGTGCGGAATCTCTCCTGGCCAGCTGTGTCCCAGATCTGCAACTGAATAAAGCAAAGCACCCAGTGAGATGCTGGCTAGCGAGCTTTCCTCAGCAAAAGACAGGATTTGATTCAATAACCTTGTTACAAAGCTCCCTTATACGTAATACATTCTGGCATCACATCTTTCTAGTCCTTTGGTCGCGATTCAAGGATAATAATACAGACCAGAAAATGTTTTTGCACTCGGCTGCTCAGAGCTGGGATCAGTTGAGACACTCTGGGATCCTGCAGGTGAGCTCTGACGCATCCTTCTGTGGCAGATTATGGAAACTATCACTTGTGTGTCCAGCCCTACCCCTGTATAAGCTTCTCTAGCGGAGTTAGCAAAACAAGACATTAGCCCATAGCCAAGCCATTCCAGTTCCTCCTCTGGTGCGTCACTGAAACTACAGAAGGGTTTTCACTAGCATCGTGTCTTTGGTACTGATATAGGCTTGCCAGTTCTGCTACTGGGGCAGTAGCAACTGGAGCAGGATGTGGTGGTATCACCCAAGAGCCCTGATGCTGTTTGGTAAGCACGTATGAGATAATTGAAAGAATATACATAGAATACATAAAACATATAAAAGAAATGCCAGCAATTCCTGGTTTCAATAAAGTCAGTCAAAGATGTAGTCAGGCTAGGCAGCTGTCCTTTTTTGGGTGGGAGAACAGACATTACATCTGGGCAGGGTGAAGAAATGCTTATCTTACATACTTCTGCCTAAAGCCAGCAGCAGGAAAACTAGGAGTTTAGTACCAGGGTTTGAGTTCCCAGTACTAGATGTTCCAGAAGAAGCAGCCAAATAACTCAGAGTGGACAAACACAATATCCTGCTTCCAGGGAAAATGTCTTTCTAAGTTCTCTTGTTTTATAGGTTGTGTAATGTCCTGGAACATGGCAGATTAGATTCCAGGAGCTTCTAATCTAAAGTAACTGTGGATGTTCTCATCCTCCATGTAAGTCCCTAATCCTTTTCGAGTCTTTCAAAGCTCTTGGCTTCAGTATAGTGGCAATGAAACCAAAGAATTTCCTTTGAGAAATCTTACATTTTCTGTCCTTCTGTTGCACTTTCACTTCTCTATCCCCAAGTGACAAATGAGACACCACTGCTTGCCTGTCGGTGCCATTCCTTATATTCTGCACCTCTTCCTAATTGAGACAGGGCAGAGCAAATACTCCTGGGGTTTTCAATCTTCCCATATTGTGGACCTGTTACTTAGTTTTTCTCCTTTCTCTGAACCTCGTCATTTTAAAGAGCTGATAACGTCACACAATGTGGCAGTGATATTTTGTACTCCATAATATGGAATAATTTTTCCCTTTCTTTCCTTTGCACATTAGTATTTTGTTTGTATCTTCTGACTCTGCTGCATGTTTGAGCATCGACTTTCACTTTAGAAAAGGCTGTACTGAGCAAATCACTTTCCTGTACTACTTAAGCTAACCAATGGTAAGGCATTTAGATCGCAAGCTGTATATGTATAGCTTAAAAGGAATCAACCCAATGAGAAAGTACTTCTCAGTCCTTATAAGAGTTTCCTCAGAGAAGGGGAAGGGACTGTAATGGCCTCAGAAAACCGAAAACCACAAAGCAATGATTATTAACAGGGCAGATAATGACTTAGAACAGTCAACAGACAAATAGCAGGGACAAGGAAGTTCATGGCAGGTTTATGTATGATGTTCTCCGTACTCAAGCCTCCCACTAGACCTTTGTGTCCATTACGTAGTTTGAAACCTCAATTCTTGACTAGGTCAAGTGCAAAACAAGGCTAATGATGATTACTGAACACTTGGGAGAGGTCTGGGAGGTTCTTTGCAGACAGAAGCATCATAACAATTTTAAATGAAAAGAGAAAAAATTGTTCTAGCTTACACTTTTCACATGGTGTAAATAAAAGTGATTACTTGCACAGTGACTGAGCAGGCCAGCCTTGGGCTGTACACTGCATTTGGAAACCTCTACAGAAGTATATTCCATAGAATCTCAGAATCATTGAGGTTGGGACAGATTTTGCGAGGGGACAAAGGCATCTGCCAGCCTCAAGTGGTTTCACAACTCAATTCTCCCCTGAATCTTTGATTTTCACAGGGAGCAACATAAGTCTGATTAGCCTGCAGTTCTCAGGGTTTCTTGCCCTTTCTGAAGATGAGTACAGTATTTCCCTTTCTCAGGTCCTCCACAGTTTCCACAGCCTTTCAATGGTGACAGAACAACCTCGAAATGTCACCAGCAAGATCTCACAGCACCCCCACCCCCCCAGTGTTTTATTCAAGCATTTACAACATTTACTCAAGCATCTGTCAATTGTGGACAGACTCAAGCATGTCTGTCCACAGGACTGTGTGTACAGAGTTGCTGAAGCTCTCAGTGTGCTGCTGGGAACAACGCAGACCACAGGTTTGACCTCCTCAGGAGCTCCAATGGCAGTCTTCCTCAAGCTCTCATCCTTCAGGTAAGTTCTTTTTCTCAGGCATTTGAAGTCCCTCACTCCTGTTTTGAATCATTTAACTTTTGACATGATCTTCAGTTCGTTGTGGTTTTGCTGTCATTGCTGAGACTACCCTATGTATTAGACCCATAAGATGTTTTCTTTGCAAACATACATACGAACAAAGACCTTGGGCCCACTGTAGGAGAGGATGTGGCTCAAGACCATCTCAAGAACCTGAATGTGCACAAGTCCATGGGACCTGATGAAATCCATCCGCAGGTCCTGAAGGAGCTGGAAATGAAGTTGCTAAGCCACTGTCCATCATATTTGAAAAATCATGGCAGTCAGGTGAAGTTCCTGATGACTGGAAAAAGGGGAATATAACCCCCATTTTTAAGAAGGGGAAAATGGATGAGCCAGGGAATTACAGAGCAGTCAGCCTCACATCTGTGCCTGGCAAAGTCTTGGAGTGGATTCTCCTGGAAGGCATGCTGAGGCACATGAAAACCAACAAGGTGCTTGGTGACAGCCAGCATGGCTTCACTAAGGGGAAATCCTGCCTGACCAATCTGGTGACCTTCTATGATGGGGCTACGGAGCTGATGGACAGGGGTAGAGCAGTTGATGTCATCTACCTGCACTCGTGCAAAGCATTCGACATTGTCCCACATGACATCCTTCTCTCTAAGTTGGAGAGACATCAATTTGATAGGTGGACCACTCGGTGGATAAAGAACTGGCTGGATGGCTGCAAGCAAAGAGTAGTGCTCAATGGCTCAATGTCCAGCTGGAGACCAGTAACGAGTGGTGTCCCCCAGGGATCGGTGTTGGGACCGGTTTTGTTCAACATCTTCGTGGGTGACATGAACAGTGGGATTGAGGGCGCCCTCAGCAAGTTTGCCGATGACACCAAGCTTCCATATTGTGTATCATCATGCAGTACATGACATGAAGTTCTTACTTTATTTCCTTGATTTAAGTGCTCCAGCTTTGTAAATGATGTGATGAAAGCAACGTCCATCACTCAGGAACCTTTTGAAGACATTCCTGAGTTAGTGATTACTTCAGCAACAATTTTGGTGTAAGAAAGACAGACGTTGGGATTGTTGGAGAATCGTGTAAGCTTTATCTGATGGTACCAAGAAAAACCACCTATGAAATGGGAGATGGGAGACCCCTCTAGTAACAAATGAGGACAGACTAAGGAACAGCCATTGTTCAGAAGGAATATGACAGAATACCCTAAGCGAACAAAGCCAAGGAGCCACCTTTCTTGTGCTAATTGTTTCACTCTTGAAAGCCCATTTACTTACTAAAGCCGGTTAGTTTGATCTGATTTTAGCTTTGAATTTTTTGGACAGCACAGCCCTCAGCGCTGACTGGTACTGAACAGCAAAATCCTAAACCAGCTATTAACTCCTGTAAGATATTTCATGACTCCATTTAATCACCATAGAATTGGAGCTTTCTGTAAGTACATTAGACAAAGTCTTGAACATCTTTTCCCCTTTGCTTTTTTGTCTTTGCCTGCTGGGAAGGAGTACCTGTCATTCACCCCTTGCAAGGATGCAGGCTAGGTCTGTGTGCCTGGGAAGCATCTGTGCTGAAAAAGCCCTGGGGGTCTCTGTGGACAGCAAGCTGAAGAAGAGCCAGCAGTGTGCCCTGGCAGCATGCTGAGCTGTACTGACATGATTGAAGCCAGCAGATTGAGGGAGGTGATTATCCCCCTTTATTCAGTACTTATGAGGTTCTGGCTAAAAGACACTGTCCAATTTTGCTCCCTCCTCTGCTACAAGAAAGACACTGAAGAACTGGAGCAAGTTCAGTGGAGCACCATTAAGATGGTCCAGTAACCAGAGTACACACCCCATGAGAGGAGCCTGAGGGAAATAGGTTTATTCAGCATGGGATGCTGAGTGCCTGTGAGGAACTTATCGAGAAGGTTGAGCCAGGCTTTTCACAGTGGCTTAAAGAAAACAGAGTCAACTATAGAAACAGACAAAGCACTGAAAATGGCGAGTGGCAGGTTGGTCAAAGAGCACAGTAAACAAGTATTATCAAGTGGTTTGATGTGGATTCTTCTTGCAGATTGTTTATCAGAGGTTAACGCTTAACAAATGGCCTCAAGACATGTTAAATGGTTTCTCTCTCACTTCCTACATAGTTTAAGTACTTTCCTGGTTCTAAAGTGTCAAGGGAGTTCAGGTATACTGTTGTTTGTGAACCAGCATTAATAACAACTAAGTACAGCCTACAGATGATAATTTACAAAGACAGAAATGTCACTTTTGTGCTAGGAATTCTTCAAAATATAGCAACTTCCATAAAATTTCCCAGCAGCAAATGGAGTATGCAAAGACCATGCTAAATGATTCTTAACCAACTGACTGTGCCGAAATCCTGTCACCAGGATGGCAAAGGATAATACACATTTCTGTACACCGGCAAATCACAATACTTGCTCCTAAAAAGACTCACCGAAACTTTCTTGTAACTGAAGCCATATAGTTTTTGCCAAAAGCAGCAAAACGAACACCTTTATGGCAACAATTTCAATTTAAAGTGATATACACAGAACAGTTAGGACAAACTGCTCCACTCAACTGTTTCCTTACAAAATCGTCCAAGAATGAGGAATCCCTCTTTGCTGGGAATGCAGCATTCCTGTTTGCTGTAGCATTATGAGTGTTAAAGTAGTTGACAGAGAAGAGAGCTACGCTTTCCTCTGGATCTCAAAGAATATTGCTTCCATGGAATAACCAATAGCTTCACTTGTATTTGTTTAGAACATTATTAAATGCAACAGTCAGGAGACAAGACAACAGTTAACAAATCATGGGGTTATATTACTCGCAATTTGGCCAGATAATGACACATTATGTTTTGGGCTGGTCTGAAAGGAATATAGTTAAAGCCACGAGGCCTGAATAAAAGCCAAGAATCTTGGTATCATATGGGCTGAAAAGCTGGTAAATCAAAAAGTGTAATGATACATAAAGAAGTATTTGTTATAAAAGGAATGTGTTTGTTTTCAACTCTTCTCCCCTTCTGCTGCTTTCTGAAATACTTAGTAAGGCAGAGAAAAACTATGGCACAAAGATGAAAGTACTCAGTAGTAAAACCACTACAAAATGACAGTATAAAGTAGAAATTAAAGATGCCCCATTAATTTATCAGTTCACAGGAGGTAATTCAGGAAAAGAAAAGGAATTTCGTTCTCACTAACAACGATCTATGGACTTAGGAATGTTCTTGCCTAGCATTATGTAAAACCTTAGTTCCACCATTTTAGCAATATCTTTTCTTCCAGTGACATACATAACAGTTACAACACATTCTTGTTCTGTTTGCCAGATTCTTTCTATCACTCACAGAACAAGTCATTCTTTTATCAATAGCACATTAGTCACTATGCATTAAGTCAACAAGCACAACTTCTGGGAACTAGAGCCTGCACTCGAGGATTTAGCCAGCTGAGAAGGATGTATTCGATAGAGTCCTACACCATAATTCCAACCTGTTGAACAGCATACACTAGAGCTGTTTTTTAAAGGAATATAGACTGCAGACACTGCAGAAAGCTGAGGGGGGAAATTCTGCAGAATTTGCCCTTGGGATATAAATCAAGGTGGTCATCACAGGTAGTCTTACTATGAAGTTCCATTAGAACCCAGTGTCTAGATCTGCCAAATCCCTGCCTGGCTTCTGTTAGCTCCAATGCCTCCAAGAGTCCACAGCTCACAACAGCCCATCCCAAAGGCAACTGGCTTGTATAATCCCACTGGACAATACCTCAGATTCCAACTGGAGATCTTAGAGAAAGAACAAGAATAGAAACAAGACTGGATGGCACAGACAAGCTTCCTCTCTGGAAGGGGTAAACCTCTGCAAGTCAGGATGTATTGGGGAGGTTACGGTACCTGTGCTTCACCGGTTCATTTCCAAAGAGAAAGGTTCAGTTACCAGCACTGCCCATCAATAGCTCCTTTCTCAAGCACTTACATCTCTATAGATGAAGTTTAGTCAACTTCAGTAGCTGATGAAGCAGTAGCATATGAAATAGCATTTGAGACAGTTGAATACAGCTTTTAGATGCAAGAAAAGCCTTGAGTTAAAAAACCCAAAAAAGCTATTTGCAGAACCTTTAGTATCCCAACATGCTTCTTATCCAGCAAAAAGGCATCAGAAGAATCGAGGCTTCAAATCCTGGGGCCCCAAATGTTTCAGCAACATTATGCAAATACAATGACAACATCTGAAGTTCTAAACCGGAAAGGGACCCGGACACAAATGTTACAAGGTTTCCATCTCTAAGTAAGCCTCCAGTTCACACTCAGTTGTGTTGTAATACTTTACCTAGCCTGTCTGAAAATGAAGCTCAGACCATTAGGGATGGGGAGCAAGCGGTGATTGGAAGTTCCTTGGGACTTCTTCTGTACACCCCTATTCACTTGCTTTATGAGGAAGCTCACAAAAGTCTAACCAAATACCTCTTTATCTTCCATTTCTGACAGCATGCTGAACCATCCTACCCAGAGTAGCTGGACTGCTTCAAATCTCAACCCAACCAGAAAAGCCTGGCTGGAATTTAAACTTCACATACAACCCACCAAAGAAACCCCCCCGAGCAAATGTTTTCATGTTTTAGCTGTGTCCCTGACTCAACAGCTAACAAAAATATCCATAAAGTAAATCAGCAACACCGATTAATTTGCCTAAAGTAATGCTTAAAATACTCTTCTGCAATCCGTGCAGCCCTAGGGTTTTCTGAAGTGGAAGTCCAGAACAACCCAAAGAAAAAGAAAGCCTTGAGAGCTTGCATTTTCTTACTTCTTTTCTCTAAAATACTGTTAAGTCCCCAGGTTTTGCTGGGGGTCTATGGCTGATCAAGGCTGTACATGGGAGAAGGGGTAATACCTCCCCTATGGAGATAGGCTGAGAAAGTTGGGGCTGTTCAGCCTGCAGAAGAGAAGGCTGCGTGGAGACCTCATAGCAGCCTTCCAATATCTGAAGGGGGCCTATAGGGATGCTGGGGAGGGACTCTTCATTAGGGACTGTGGTGATAAGACAAGGGGTAACGGGTCCAAACTTCAACAGAGGAAGTTTAGATTGGATATAAGGAAGAAATTCTTTACTGTGAGGGTGGTGAGGCCCTGGAATGGGTTGCCCAGGGAAGTTGTGAATGCTCCATCGCTGGCAGTGTTCAAGGCCAGGTTGGACATAGCCTTGGGTGACTTGGTTTAGTGGGAGGTGTCCCTGCCCATGTCAGGGGGGGGGGAACTGGATGATCTTAAGGTCCTTTCCAACCCTGACTATTCTATGATTCTATGATTCTGATCCCCCTCCTCCCCTAAAACATGTGAGCCTTCACTTCTTCTATTTTCTGTAACTTTCTCTGCTTAATATTCTGCTCACTAAAGTTAATTTGTAAGAAGAAGATAACAGAGGACTTTGACACCTACTTGGGAAAACACAGACCAACATTCAACTGCAATTACCGTATTTCTGTGTCACCAAAAGCTTTACAATCGCCTGATCTTTCCCAGGCAGTGACTGCACCAAGTTCTCCTCAGTCCCGCTGGGATAAGGAAGAGCAGTTGTACGACTCCCCTCTGGAGGGGGCTGATCCCAGCCATCCCCTACGAACCGCGGGTGCTTTAAGCCTTTCCTGGCTGTTGGAGCACACCCTGCCCTGGAGCCTGTGCTGCTGAGGGTCTGAGTGCACTGGGCAGACGTCTTTATCCTCTTTCTAACCCTAACGACTGGCAGATTTCCTCTATCCTAAGAAAAGCATGACTCAGATTTAGGGTTATTTATTCTGGTTTGAGAAGAACTATGTAACTTACACTTTCAGGGACACCCTGTAAGCAGTTCTTTAAGGTAACTTTTAAACACGCCTCATCTAATAGCCGCTTCCCCAGCTTCTCCCGCTCTGCCAGTTCCACGTCCCTTCCTGGAAACATGACAGTCCGGCGGAGGTTCCTCCCGGCTCGTAAACACCCCACGGCCAGAAGCCTCACTGCAAACGGGTGCTGCGTTACGGCACACCGGAGGCAGTGCAGTTCCCAGCGGGGCTTTCACCAGCGCCCGTGCGGTGCCGAGGAGGGCCCGCAGCCACGCCGCTGCTCCCGCAGCAGCAGGATGCGCTTGGTCCCTCCTCGCCCGTAGGAGTCGCTCGGGAAGGCGGCCCCGGGGCCGAGCAGCCCGTCCCCCGAGCACGGCACGGAGCTCCGCGGCGACGGGCCGGGAGGGGAGCCGCAGCCCGCTGCCCGCCTCGGGACTGGCGCTCACCTTCACCCGCTTGCCCTGGATCTCCAGGCTCTTCATGGTGAAGTCCACGCCAATGGTGCTGCCTTGGCGCTCGGCGAAGGCCCCGGTCTTGAAGCGCTGCACAAGGCAGGTCTTGCCCACGCTGGCGTCCCCGATGAGCACCAGCTTGAAGAGGAAGTCGTAGCTCTCCTCCGGGTCGGGGCCGGGCCCCGGCGCTGCCGGGCCGGGCATGGCGCTGCCGCCCTCCGGCCTTCCGCCCGTCGTGGAGGGGAGCCGGGCTCTGCGCAGCACTCGCCGCCCCCCGTCGTGCCAGGCCCGCCTCCCGCCCGCCCCCCGCCCCGGCCGCGGTGGCCGCCCCCCGGGCGGGCATGACCGCTCCCGGCCGGGGAGGGCGCGGCTCCCCGCCGGGGCAGGCTCCGGCTCCCTGCCGCCTCCCTCCGGCTTTCGCGACCGCCGTAGGCCGCGCTGCAGCCGGCGGGTCCCGCGGTGTGCCGGGGCCGGAGGGGCCTACTAGGGCCGCGGTCCGACCGACATAAACCATCGTGTGTGGGCGAGCAAGTACGATAGTCAGCCGTCCTAAGCGGTACCGACCACGACCAGGGTCCGGTCCGAAGCCCTGCGCAGGCGGGCATCCGCCCTCATTCCTGCCGAGCGGCATGTTCGTGCGGTGTATTCCCTGTGATACATTTTACCGCTCCTGACACATAGAAACAAACAGGTGCAGTTGCCATGAAGCCATCCGGGAAGTACAGCCGGTTTGCCTTGCTGCCTGCTCGCTTTTCGGTCACGCCTGGGGAGCGGTTTGTTTCCCCAGTCACAGACCGAGGCTCAGGGCTATGTTTATTCACTCTTGCAAGATGCTGCACTGCCAGAGGCGGCTTTAAAACTGCTGACATCATGCTACCTGTCTTACATAGACACGTGTGTGATTGTATATTGTATCACAGGCTGGTTATGTGTATTGGGATAAGTGTATCTCAGCACTCTGGAATTGTGCTTCAACTGCAACCTGGGTTATCTACAAACCAAACTGCTCTTTATTAGACCCTCTCCTTTAGATTATGTGGTGAGTCAAGATGCTAATAAAAATCTGCTTTACTAATAAAATACTTTGACACAGCACATTTTGTTATTCTATTATTTGCAACATAGATGTGCTAAATTCCATCCTCATAGCTTCAAATGATAAAATCGTGAAATGAAACTGCTTAATGGTGGCAGAGAGTTAAATCTTCCCAGGGGTTGTTGTGCAGGAGAACAACCTGAGTTATGGGTGAGCCAGGACAGACCAGCCAGGCCAGTTTGGACTCAATTGCACTGTATCGATGTATTTTGGTGGTTCATGATTATTCCTTTTCAGGTCTGGTTATATATTTTTGGTGGGCCATGGTAACCTCCCAGCAAGAGCAGAGGTATGGGTACTACTTCAGGCTGGAATAAAGGCTTTCTGTTCCTGGTAGCTGTAACTGAATTAAGCAGGCAGTAGTTCTGGGATATTGCTCAACCAGGACAGAGGAAGTGCTTTAGAGGAAGTAAGACCTCACCGTGTATATGCTGTCATGCTAATGAGCACTATTGATGTTTTCAACGTCTGAGCAAAGCACTTCAGTGAATTCAGATTACTTGGGAAGAAACGTTGCTGGAGATGAGTCTTTAACATTTAGAATTAACCTTTATGACTTCATTTTAGTGGAAAGAGAAAGGTACTACTTTAGTGGAGATAGTTCTAAACCAGGTATTACATTATCTGTGCTACAGATCATCACAAACCTTTTTTATCTATTAACTGTCATTGTTGCTGCTTGTCAGCAGGAGCCTTTAACTGCTTCCTAAACAAAGAATTCCCCAAACAAACCCATGATTCCTCACTTCACTTATGTGAGGGATCTTTCCGTAGTTCTTTCAAGTTGTGAGAGCTGTAAGTCGTGCTTTGAATGTTAAAATGCTTGTCTGGCTGTGGTTAACCCCCAGGCTCCATTGGTGTTAACGCCTGGTTCATGCAAAGATTAGGGAAAATCAAGTGGGTTTGAGTCAATTCCAAGTTGTACCTAGCTGTAGCTCACAGTTGTTCTTAAGAGAAGAGTAGAGAATGCTAAAAAGCACACTCCAGTAGTGTTCCTACTAGCACTACTCCAGTAGTTACGGGAAAACAGCTCCACAAGATGGTAGAAGACCCCCTGTACTGCCCTTAGGCACAGTGTCCTTTCCACTTGGCTCAATTAGACACAAGAAGGTAAACGTCAACTCTAATAAATGGGTGGAACTGCAGAGCCTTCACTACAGGTGCAAGGTTGCTTGTCATTTCCACATGTGATAGTAGAAACTGCAATGGGTGGGGAGACTGTATTCTGTTTCAGAGCAGCTGCTCCAGCTTTGGAGTTACAAAGCACATTAATTAAGGTCTGACCTAAGCAAGCATATACAGTGATCTCATGTGAAACACTGACAAAGCACCAAGAGGAGGCCTATAGTACATTGTGTGGTCTTCTGCAGTGCTGTTTGAAGGAACAGAGGTTCCAAGTAAGTGTTGTAACTATGCAATGACTTGCTAAGTTTGTAGGCTCCTGTGATTCTGAGCAGCAGCAAGCATTCAGTCTTGACAGCTTCCAGTATGGCTACAGAGCCATTGCTAATGTAGTCCATGAAAGTTGAGATGAGTTATAGCTTGCTTGGTACATTGTTCAGACTGTGTTCCAAGAGAGCTTTTCCAGCAAAGTTTAATATTTCCTCCTTTGATTTCTAATGCAGGCAGATTGGTTGATGTGTTAATGCTCCTTGTGTGGTACAGCCTTTCTTTGGTTAGGTTCTGGCTGAAAGAACGTCGAATCATCTATATTTTTTGCTTACTTTTATATAGCCTGCCAGTTTTGTAGCTGAGTCAGCTTGAACTGATTGATTTCTTTAAGACAATGTAAGTACTTTCTTTTTCAAAATAAATACCTGCTAAATGGCTAAATGCTTAGGGTTTATGATAAATGTGTTATACACAAAGTATATTGGTTGGTTTTGCTGGGGTTTTTTTACAGTCATCAAGTCATGTTCCCATACTCACCATTACTGACATGGTCACACATATTTGATGCATAAATTCTTAGTTGTGCACCGTAAATCACATGTATTTGGTGACTCTTGAGTTTATGAGAGAAACCTGCTCTTCTTCCCTTATAATATTTTGGATATGATTTGATATGAGATGCTTTTCCTCCTTAACAATGCACCCATGTTCGTAACCCTGTGGGCTCTGGCTTTGTACTGTCAGGCAGTGTGGTTATCTTGAACAAGCCTCTGATTCCAGTTTAGCACAGGTAAGGTGAACCCGCTGAGCCACGTAACCTGCAGCACCATGGGGCTGACCTTTCACAAAACCTGGTTATTGTGTATTTTAACCTGAAGGATTTTGTAATTATACTGTTCAGTAATTCACTCTGAAATGGATTACTAAGCAAAATTAAGATTGTGTTGCTTTAAGCGTATTTGTATCTGGGACTTGAACGCTTAGCAGTGTCTGATGGTTGTCAGTTAGAATGTCAGTAGTTTCATTTTTACTTCATTAGTGTCCTAAAACATTTTTGAGCAAAAAGAGTATGAGGAGCATTACCTGAGTGTTTGATGGTGACAGGAGAGACAAAACCTTGCACTCCCTGTGGATCGGGCACAGACCTTTGAACTTATCTGCAAGAACTGAGGCAAATGGATGGGTATATTGAGGACTGTCATAGTCAACAGATATTCTTGCTGTATGTGGCAGACTGTATTTTCCCTATCTGTATGCCTGTATTCTGTGTGAGGAGCAGCGTATAGATAGAGATGCTCATTAGTGAGAGGAAGAATCATGATGAACAGCAAAGCTCCTCGGTTTTACAGTGGGTTTTTCCTGGAGACCCTTATGTATTCTTTTATCCCATACTCAACCCTTTGTGCCTCACAGCTGCAGCGGTTGCAGCACTTGGAAGACTCCTGGTGCCTTGAAAATCGAGGCCACTTGGATCTTGTACCCCCTGTGAGCTGTTCTAGCAGAAGTCCTGCTCTTGCCTGGTGATTTGTTACTGTACCAGCGCAAGTGGCAGGAAAACTGTGGAGTTATGAAGAAGTTGCTGAGGAGCGAACAGGGATGAATTTGGGGCTTGAAACTTCTCCAGCCAAGGGTTTTTCTTGAGTACTTCTGCTTGCTCTGAGGAAATTCTTAGTGTCTCCTTCATGAATGATTCCTAGCAATGAAATAGCTTCTGTTACACAGTTGTTCAGCACAGTGTATGACTTTGTCATGTGTAATGTGCTTGTTAGTCAATGCGAGGGTTGAATTTGTTACCAGGCAAGTTTCAGAACAAGCTAAAATAAAAATGTCATTGCATTCATGAAGTTCTCCAAGTTATGCATTTGGAATATTAGAAGCCAGAAGCTCTTTCCAGTTCCTTTCAGATTGCTCAGTTCTGGATACTGCCTTCATTGTCATGTGAAATACTATATTCATATACATAGCTTAATCATCCTCTGGATGAACGCAATCCACATTCTCTTCTGCTTTGTTTCTGAAGCCTTTTATCAGTCTCAGTCACCCATCTGTTTTCCTTGTCTGTATCTATAGAGAATGAAAGCCAGTCATTGCGTGGGTTTTATCTCAAAGGCTGTGAGAGGAGACATGCCACTTTAGAAACTAATTAATGGAACAGATTGCTTAAACCACAGCTGTTAATCACAGTTACAGACACTAAAGACTTGCTGATGAAACTAAAACCCTTGGTTCCTTGCAGGGAGGTTAATTTGGCAAATCATCACAGGCCAGTTCCCCTAGTTTCGAGTGACTGTGTGGTTCCTTGAGTTGCTTGTTGACCTGTGTCCTCTTCAGACTGTGGATTTTAGATGCACCTTCAGGACTGTAGATGAGTGAGGAGGGAGCGAGATGCCTATAAACAGTGTGCATGCTCAGTAGTATTCTGTTGTGCATTTCCAGTGCAACCAGAGTCCCATGGAGCAGCAGTGTTCCCCCCACAATGTGCTCCCCCCACCAGTGTGTTCCTGCCCCCTGAAGGTTTCTAGACCACCAATGGGTACCTGCCCCCCGATGGGTTCTAGACCATCTACAGGTTCCAGACCATCGACCAGTACCCATCTCCAAATGGGTTCCAGACCATTGACAGGTTCCCACCCAATGATGGTTCCTGCCCCCTGACAGGCTCTAGACCGTTGACGGGTACCCACACCCTGACAGATTCTAGATCAGCTATGGGTTCCAGACCATCAACAGGTACCCATCCCCAGACAGGTTCTAGACCATGGACGGCTTCTAGACCATAGATGGGTACCCGTTCCCAAAGAGTTCCCACCCCTGACAGGTTCCTGCCCATCGATGGGTACTCACCCACTGACCAGTACCCAAACCCTGACAGGTTTTAGACCATCAACTGGTACCCACCTGTCAATGGGTTCCCTCACCCTGATGGGTACCCACCCCCCCCATGGGTTCCCGCCCCCCGATAGGTTCTCCCCCAGTTGACGGGTACACACCTCCCAATGGGTAATTGCCCCCACAATGGGTTCCAGACCACTGAGGGGTAACCCCCCCGATGAATTCTCACCCATCGATGGGTACCCTCCTGCTTGATGGGTTCTAGACCGTCCACTGGTACCTGCCCCCTGACGGATTCCAGACCATTGATGGGTACCCACCCACCAATGGGTTCCCACCTCCCTATGGATTTTAGACTATGGAGGGGTTCCTGCCTCCCCAATGGGTTCTAGACCATTGAAGGGTACTCGCCCCTAATGGGTTCTCACCCCCCGACGTGTACCCACCCTCCCTACAGGTTCCCCCCCTTGATGATTACCCACCACCCAACAGCTTCTAGATCGTCGATGGGTACCTGCCCCCAGTGGGTTCCTGCCTGTCGATGGGTGAGCCTGCTGAGCGCTCAGGTCTAAAGCACACATCTGCCTTTCCAACTGCAGTGGTGGTGTTCTACTGGTTTAAACACCATGCTCATTTTGCTCAGCTGGTCTCAGGTTCTGTGTTTCCTGATATTTACTTCTACTCTTCTCAAAGGTTTTGATCTGGGAAGTCAATGGGGTGAATTTGTGTGTTTGAAGTGAAGGCGTAGTCAAATACATGGATAAGTTGGGCCCCAAAAGCTAGTGAATCCTTTTCTATGTTTCCATAGGGTACATTATTAAATCTGAATGTGAACACCGTTGTTACATTACTATCATACTTCAAAGGTATTTAAGTATAATATTGTAGATTTTGCCAAATTCTGTATGCAAAGTTTTGTCAAACCAAATCCCCACTTGGTATTTGATGACCTCTGATGCATGGAGATACCTTGTACTTCCTCTGACTCTAACATGTAGTGTCTCTGTGTTGAGAAATACAGGTGTAAGGATTTAATTTGCCAAAAATCCTCACTGAGAAGAAATAATATATGTATTAATGAAGGTTGATAACTGTGCTCCTCAATTACTTTAATTGTGTGATAGGTACAGCCAGCAGGAAAGCTTGGTTCTTCTGTCAGCCCTGTCATTCTTTTGCGTTACAGTTGTATTGTCACTAGCAGCAGAGATCATTCCAATGAAGATGTGGCAGTTAGCTCTCTGGGGCTTTATTGCTACCTGTGTAGGCTCAGATCCATGCGTGATACAGCATCAGACCTGGAAAGATACATGTATAGAGGAATATAGCTACATCGCACCCTTCAGTTGAATTTAAGTCAGACTGGCAAGCTCTCAGCTCTTGTTTAAAGTATGGCAAGGACATCAGCCTTGTTCCTCTGCTGAAGGAGTTGAGGTTTTGTTCACTGTTTTGCAATAGTTTGTTTTATTCCTTGTATTTTTGGGCTTTCTCTACAGCAGCAAACTATCTCACACGTGCAAAGAGAAGTCTATAGGGGATGTGCTTGGTCCTCTATTATGCTCTGACGAGGAGTAGGCAGTGCTCAAAAGAAAAGATATTGCTTCTTGGATATTTGCTTTTTTATATATTTACAATAAAATATATATATAAAACAGTTAAATATTGAGACCCATTTGGCTGTGCTGAATATTGCTGCAAAAAATCCCAGACCAAACCAAACCAGTTTCTGTTTCAATATGGTAACCAGGACAAAGTGAAGTACCTGTATCTGTCTCGTGAGGATGTATTTGCTGTCTATGAATAGTGACAAACAGAAACAAAGAAAATAATCCCAAAGGAAGAGAAAACAACAGAATGTTGCCTTTGCAGCAATCTCTGCTTCGCAGGTTGTGAACCTTTAACAACTGATGAGGAGCTGTATCCTTTAGAGGAGATGAGGGAGGTGAAGCACTGCCATGCTGCAGGGAAGGGGGCTCTGAAGGGCCACAACACTCCTACTGTTGCCACTGCCATGTGAGCTAGTCCCTGCTCTTGAAACTGTAGTTAAGCACCTCAGAAAATCATGGCATGTACTGGAAAAGTCTTTCCTGGATTAGCCTAAAATCCCCTTGGGTTATACGAAAAAGGTGAGCTTTTCACCCATGATCCTAACAACTGAAATAAACCAACTCTTTTGAACACAAGCAGGAAAATGGAGAGTGATCAGCTCTCACTTCTTTTCCTCAGGTTTGGTGCTGGTTTGCCCAGGATCCTGTCCTTGGATTCTCACTGATAGCTCTGTGCCTATCCTGCCAGGCTGGTGGGACTTACTTGGCTCTAAGGATTTGCTCGTGTTGGTCAGGAGGCAAGCTGGGGGCTCGGGATTGGGGTGTCCTGACCATGCTTCTGCAGCAGCGTGCTCTCAGCCAGCACTGCCATAGAACTTCCTTGGCTGAAAGCTGCTGGAAATGTGACCCTGCCATCTGTAACATGAAGATGAGGTTTTTCCCTCCCAGGGTCTAGCGCACTCACCCAAAGCTGGCTAACTGCTTGAGTGGAAAATGTAAAGAATCTCTGCTCTAAGGAGCTGCTTGAGAAAAAACATAGTGTATATTAATGAAGAGCAGAAAAACAGATCATCATTTCTACATCTGAAATGCATCTAAAACCTTTTCTCTTTATTGGAGGTTGCCGTGGTTTAAGCCGTAACTCATGCAGCTTGCTTGCTCACTCCCCCCTCTTTCTTCCTCCTGCTCCCGGGGGGATGAGGAGGAGAATCAAAAGAATGCAACTCCCACGGGTTGAGATAAGAACAGTTCAGTAACTGAGGTACAACACAAACCACTGCTGCTGCCACCAATAATAATAACGACAAGAGAAATAACAAGGGAAGAGAACATAACAGCTCACCACCGATACCCAGCCCGACCCAGCAGTGAACCCCTCATCCTTCCAAGTAACTGCCCCCAGTTTTTACATCCTGGGCATGACGTGCTGTGGTATGGAATACCTCTTTGGTCAGTTCGGATCAGGTGTCCTGTCTCTGCTTCCTCCCGGCTTCCCCTCCTCCCTGGCAGAGCATGAGGCTCAGAAAGTCCTTGGTCAGAGTAAACATTACTGAGCAGCAACTGAAAACATTGGTGTTATCAGTGCTGTTCCCAGGCCCAAAATCAAAACCACAGCGCTGCACCAACTACTGAGAAGGAGGAAAATGGCTGCTGCTGCTGAACCCAGGACAGAGGTAACTACCGAATTGTCGCGTTTTGGTTTAAATTGTGTTTTCTTTCTGGATCAATTCTGTTAAGATTTTCTTCTTTTTTGAAACTATCTCAGAAAGGGCTGGCTCACACTTTCAGGGACAGGGAAGGAATGGTAGAAACACCTCCCCACACACACACACCTCCCCAAAGTGCTGTTTGCTTTGATTTCAGTATTTTGTTTCCACTACTTGATGTACAGTTTGATTCTGCTTTGTTTTCTTGCACTTTGCTCAGCTGAAGCTGCAGCACCAAAGTGGTCCCTCAAATTTTAACTTACATCGAAGTTCACCACGACTTAGGAGAAGAGAAGAAAGAAAAGCCTGTGTCAAGTTTGAAGCCAGCAATTGAGCTGTGTCTGTGGGAGCTGTAGTAGCAGAAAACTTGCGGCAGGTCTAAAAATGATTAATCACAGTGAAGAAAACAAATGGATAATGGATTGCCCAGCATCCTAAAGCACAGTAACTTCAGGTTTCTGTCAATAGAAAAGCATTTATGTCTTGCAGCATCTGACACTTCCCTGACAGACGACCTGTATTAGGACTCTAGAAAGAGCTAACAGTAATTGGTAGCTTGCTTGGAAAATCACTCTGTCACATCCCATTTCGGAGGCCTTGCTATGAAAGGGTGACGAGCTTCAAGGAATTTTTCTCTCTGGCAGCGCTCAGCAGCCACTAGGTGACAATGTTGATCCTGTTTCAGAGCTGTCTCCCGAAGCCATTGCTGAAGCTCAGGGCATCACTGAGGTTCTGTTTGTGTCCTCTTATGGACTGCGGCTGCTCTTTTCCCTCAGGTTGTCATCGCTGCTGTTTGAGTTTCAGCCTTTCCAATAGTTCTGCTTTTGGGAGGTGTATCTGAGAATGCAGTGACCGGTTTGCAGCTGCCTCGCAAACTCAAGAGTCAAGCATACGCTTGCTTCTCAGTGCTCCCCTGTCCCAAAGGCAACCTTTCATCAGGTGGTGACTGCCACATTCTCCTAATGCCTTGTACGGCTACTGATGGGAATGGGATGCAAAGGTGGATTTCATACAGAAGTGTCAGGCTCCATAGTCCTTCTCTGAGGTTGTAAGAGGCCATATATGAATCCTAGCAAAAATATAAGTTATTAACTTCGAGGCAAAAACCTGCTGGTCTTGAAAAGGGGAGGAGAGAAAAACCGGTTCAAGGAGGAAAAGGGAGCCCATAATCCATCCCTGCTGACACTTCCTTTCCTGTAGATCAAGGCCATTTTAGGAAGGTGATTTTTCACCTTTCACTTGCTTTGTGTGTTTGGTTTGGTTTGTTTTCCCCCCTGACTATGATGAATGCTCTGGATTTCTTCGTACTTCTCAAGAGCCTCGATCCACTCTTTGCACAAAATGTACTGGTGTAAACCAGTGCCATTCAACAGTTATTAATAACTGTAGGTTATTGAAGGCCTGGATGCTTGATGGTCAAACAAGAAAGTCCTAAGTAAAGCCAAATGAACTTTTGTCAGGTACCTCAGGTTTCTTTTGCCCTGTCAGTCAGTAGCTGTGTGCTGCTGATGTGACATCAGTACTGCTGCCCAGGGGATGAAAGGAGAATGTGAAGGCTGAGGGGTTACATCAGGGAGCAACTGCCCCTGGGAAGGAGCTCACTATAACTACCAGCCATGTGGCTGTTATGCAACTAAAGCACTTTGCCACCACACACGTTCCTGGGTGTAATCTAAATGTAACTGGAGTCAATAGCAAAAATAAATAGCCAAGTTAATAGCAAAATATTTGTGTGGGTTCTAGCAACAGACTCGAGGCACTTCTGGAAATGGTTTTGTGTAGGGCTTTGAGGAGAAGAAGGGTCAAGATGAACAGGGTTACCAAGATAAACTTAGCACTGCTGAGCATTATGATCAATTCAGCACCATCAAAGGAGTCCTTAGATGGGAACTGTGAATTTGTCAGTGTAGCCACTTCACCTGTTGGAAGGCAAAAGTAAAATCGGGTATAAATCATAGCATCCAAGTGTGCGGCCCTTAAGAGTCCAGGAAAACCAGCAGCTCTGTGAAGCCTCAAATTCTAGTTTAATAACTCCCGAAGCAGTGCATTTACACATAAAACCAACATGAGACTATGTGTATGGGCTGATTGATTTACCTTAAAGAATACAAGTGTGGTAGCTTGTCCTGGGTTCAGCAGCAGCAGTCATTTTCCTCCTTCTTGGTAGCTGGTGCAGTGCTGTGGTTTTGGCTTTCAGCCTGGGAACAGCGCTGATAACACCGATGGTTTCAGTTGCTGCTCAGTAATGTTTACTCTGACCAAGGACTTTCTGAGTCTCATGCTCTGCCAGGGAGGAGGGGAAGCCGGGAGGAAGCAGAGACAGGACACCTGATCCAAACTGACCAAAGAGGTATTCCATACCACAGCACGTCATGCCCAGGATGTAAAAACTGGGGGCAGTTACCCGGAAGAGGGGGGTTCACTGCTAGGTCGGGCTTGGTATCGGTGGTGAGCGGTTGTATTCTCTTCCCTTGTTATTTCCCTTGTCGTTATTATTATTGGTGGCAGCAGCAGTGGTTTGTGTTGTACCTCAGTTACTGGACTGTTCTTATCTCAACCCGTGGGAGTTTCATTCTTTCGATTCTCCTCCCCATCCCTCTGGGAGCAGAGGGAGGAAGGGGGGGAGTGAGCTAACAACTGCATGGCTGATTTACGGCTGGGCTTAAACCACAACATGGCTTTAGACCAATTAATAAGCTTGTCTCACTACCACTCTACATGTACTCTGTACGTCCAGTTAGTATATGATTACGTGTTCCACAATGAAAGAAATTCCCTGTTCATCTGAGGAAGTTCCTGTTCATTACAGTCCTGTTAGGCTGTGAGTATTCTAGCTTTTACTGGCTGTGTTGTTCTAGTAGCTGTTCACGCAGTTCCACACCTGGTCAGTGCAAGCAGTAGCTGTGCACTAAGGTGGAATATTGCTGTAATTATGTGGCATATATCTCATGAAATACCTGGGTTTATCTTGACAGGAAAAGCTATTTCACTTTACATTACTTCTTTTCTCCATACTTAAATACCTGAATTGGGGCTGAGACCCGGACATTAAATCTCGATCTTACTATGCATCGCTACTTGTCAAGATGGTAAATACAACAAGCTCCTTAACTTTGCAATGTATTTTACTGCTAAGAGCAAAGCTGTGCTTAGTCTATAGTATGAATTCAGTGTGAACTAACTTTAGGTGGGTTGCTGAACGTTAGGGTAGGCAAAGTTTACACTCAATCTCCTCTTGGGTTAGATATGTGAGATCGTAGAGATTACTGCAAACTCAGAACTACTTCTAACAATTACTTATGAGTCAGAGAAGACTCTCAGAGCAGGGCAATGCCATGTATCCATCTCATGGAGCTTCCCAGCACTCCTGGAGAGGTCAGGAGTGATACTCAAACTGTGTTACTCTAGTGTGAAAGGGAAGACTTTATTGGACAACACCTGACAGTGCCTGTGATGGGCGCGTGATGCCAAAGCACCAAGGTTGGGAAACCGGGCAACTTGGAAGTCGAATTTGGCATGTTGAGTGTTGAACCGAAATGTCTGCAGGTTTCAGCTGTGGATGGTCATACACATTCCATACCCAGGAGGAGTCTGCCCCTCTTGGAGCAGCATTTGAAGGAGCTTGGGGGGATAGAATGGTAAAATCACAACAAAGCGCTGTTTTGAAGCCTCCCTTGGTTCACACAGCATTGGTAGCTGTTATCTAAATAAATGCTGGGCATTTATTAGTGTCAAATGGGTGGAAAAAAGAAAACAGCAGTGAGCTTCTCTGCTCCATGCACTCAATGGGTCTGGATAAACTAACCGTAGATCCTAGGCAGAAAGCAAGCATGAAGCCAAGCAGCAGTTGTTCTGGTTGAGTGATGGTGTTTACTACAGTGCTAAGAAAGCCTTGAGCACTTCAAGTAAATGGGTGATCCATCTAATGTCCTATTTAATAAATGGAGCCAGTAGATACATTACATGAATTCAGCTGCAGTTTACAGTGAGAGCCTTGGGTGACATGGTCTAGGGTGAGGTGTCCTCTGCTCATGGCAAGGGGCTGGAACTGGGTGATCTTAAGGTCCTTTCCAGCCCAAACCAGTCTGTGATTCCATGAATTGCCCTTCACACAAATACACTGTTTATTCCAGTGAGCTGCTTCAAACATTTGTTCTTGCTCAATAATTGAGTCTGTTTACTTCTCTTGCTAAAGATGGAACCAGTATTTGTACTATGTAGTTATACCTTTGCTACCAAAGAATGTGAAAATAGATATATTCCCTAGTTTGCACTCTCGCAGGCAATGTATCGTAATGCTTTCTGGGACCTTTGCAAACTCCATTGGGAATGCTGCCCATGTGTTTCATTTAGATAGCTGATATGTTTTCCTGTCTTTGCACATTATTAGCAACTGCAGCAGTATTTCTGCATACGGATGGAGTGTGTGGTTTAAGCACAACATAGCGACCTTGCCAGATAAGCAGCTGAATGCTGCTCTCAAGCCTTCATTAGCAGCTCTGGCTTCCCCCTTCCCAGAGGTTTGGTTTCAGCTAAAAGCCAAACAGATCAGAAGTGAGAAACACAATGCTGCTTTAGTGGCGTTGTGTACTGCCATGGAAGGGAGTCCTTCTTTCTTCTTCTTACAAGGTCAGAAAACATGTTGTCTCAAATCTGTGGATCTTCACCCCTCCCTCCTGCCCCTGCTGAATTCTGTGCATCTTATTGAATGTGTTGGTTGGGCCAAGCAGAAAGGTTTGCTAATTGCTCATTTTTTCCTGTGTGAACAACTAAAGCTCTACATAGAAACATGGAATGGTTTGGGTTGGAAAGCACCTGAAGCTCATCCAGTTCCAACCCCCTGCCATGGGCTGGGACACCTCACACCTCACGCTAGACCATGTCACCCAAGGCCCTGTGTCCAACCTGGCCTTGAACACTGCCAGGGATGGGGCAGCCACAGCTTCTCTGGGCACCCTGTGCCAGCGCCTCAGCACCCTCCCAGGGAAGAGCTTCTGCCTAAGATCTAACCTGAACTTCCCCTGTCTCAGTTTGACCCCATCACCCTTTGTCCTATCACTACAGTCCCTGATGAAGGGTCTCTCTCCAGGACCCTTATAGGAACACTGCAGCAGTTTACTGTTTCATGCATATCTAGCTTTATACCACAGGAGAGTGATAAGCTTTTAGTGTTAATGGTTTCTTTTATTTTGGGGAAACAAGAAATATCCTTTAAGAAATTCCCGTTGAGGGACTCAAGTGCATTTCTCCTGTCATAGTCTGCATTAATACGAAATGATGGTTGCCTTCTAAAACATGGAAAGGCTCAGTGCAGAGGAAGTATTCTAGAAAGATCCAAGCACACACACCACTGTGTGTGTTTGAAGTCTTCTCCTGCGGAGGTTACTTGTGTAGAATGCCATCTAATACAGCTGGAGGAACTTTGAATGTTCAAATGTACACCCACTTGTGAAGACCTCCTTTTACTCTGGGCTGCAGCAGCAGGAGGTACAGCCTGACTGAGACAGCTCTTTGTTGAGCTCCGAGTCCTGGGGTGAGGAGTGCAATGTGCGCTTGGAGAAGGCAGAGTGGAATGCTGCTGCTGCTGTGGGCTATGGGAGGGCTGAGCTCCCTGCAGCGGCGCAGGGCTCACTGAGGCTGTCCCTGCGGTGCACTGCTGTTGTGGCTCTCTTCTTGTGGCCTGTCCCACCATAGCTGTTGCAGGTGACCAGAGCCATGAGAAGACTGTAATGTTTTAGGTGTCTCATACACTACTGTTAGGCACTCCCTGAAAGGAGGATTCTATCGGTTTGGGAAAATGCCCAGTATTGGTTCATGTGGATTCATGACTTGTCACTGTGCCTTTTGTTGAGCTGGTTCAGTGCTTCAGCACTTTCACTGTTCGGTCCCGAGCCCTGTTTCAAGTCTGATGTAAGAATTCCTACTCCCTGCCCTTTGTTAACAGATTTCTCTCAATGCAGGCCCACACAAGATGTGATCTTGCAATTTCCTGAATTCCTCTTTGTTAAATTAAATTCATTAAGTTCCTTTCAAGATACATTTTCCAATCCTTTATTTGCATTGCAGTTGTTTTTTGGATTCTTGTGCGGCTATTCTCCTGGATTTGTAGGCATTGATACTGAATTGTTGTAGCTTATCCAGACCTGGAACTAAATGAACCTTTCTATCCCGAAATGATATTCCCTATTTTAACCAGAAAAGATCCTATTAGCCCTTTGCTGCAGTGTCGTGCATGGGAGGTCATGATGACCAGATGATTGGCCTTCTCTGTATTGATTCCTCAACCCATCTTTTGTTTCTAGATGTACGGCCTTGCTTTCGATTGCTTGGCACACCAAGTCACACACTGCTCTTTGCATCTACGACTTCTCTCTTCCTGTTCCCCATGGTGTTATCCCCTCAGCGTTGCAGTGGGGATGTTGTCTCCCAGATCATCACTTATTTTATGGGGAAAACATTTGGCTCCGTTCCTTTCCTTTTCTCAATCTAGAGCTCATGCCCAGATTTCCTGAGGATATTGTGTGTGTTACCAGGACCCCCACTCCTGTGACGAGGAGCTAGGTAAAGAGCCAAGCAGTCTTTAGTGTCTTCAGCAGATAACCTTGAATGCCTGGCTCAGGTTTGGGGCTAGGAGGAGCACTTGCTAAACGTGTCTTAAACTGAACTGACAGCAGCAGTATTAGTTCTAGAAGACCTTCAGAGATCTCCCATCTAAGTAGCCTAACTTCACCAAACCCGATGGGGTCCCAGCGGGAATTGCTGCCCTTGGAGCCTCATGAATCAGCTTAGGGAAAAAACAATACGCTTGAGTCACTGCAATGCTTTTCCCTGTGAGGAATGAGGGGCAGGAGAGGAGAAGGGAAGAGAGTACACCCTCTTCAAAGCTGTTGTGTCAAATCCAGTGTGTGGAATGTCAGTAGTAAGACTGGAAGACAAGCTCTGGAATTTAATCAGCAGTGTGTAGAGCCGTACAGGAGATCAATGTTGGGTGAGTATGGATGTTCAACAAACTTCAGTATTTCAGTTTCATATAGAGCACTTTTTTATTGTTAACCCTATAGGAAATTCAGTGATATTCCAAATTAGTTTTGTGGATTATATTCTTATTAAGTGGCTGCCTTTAAATGTATTCAGTAAGGGGTACACTCAGTGACTGACCTGTAGAATAGAGAGGTTTTGCTGGCAGGAAACTGAACCTGCAGAAGAGATGGTGAAACTTGCCCACAAGAAGGGTCCTCCCAAGCCCACTGGGATGCTGTGAGGGGTAAGGGGTTGTGAACTCGCACAGCTTCTGAGTCAGAGAAGAATTACTAGCTAATACATTTGTGTTCATCTCTATCTATTACAAAGCGTAGGATTTGGGGATGTAAATCTTCCCCTTGAGAATTCAGTGGGAAAATGCGAAGTTAAATGATGTTTTTAAAATGAGAAACTGCTTTTCATGGGAGTAGGCGGCAGCAGACTGAAACTTGCCCATTGTACATCACCAAGCTTCGTTTGAAAGGAAATGACATCAAACTTGCCTCCCTGGGGACCCACGCTTTGACCCCTGGGGTCTGTTTGTAGCATCATCACCATTAAAACTGGCGTTGCCAGTGCATGTGCTGCTTGGTGGCGGCACAGTTGGGTGCTGCTGTTAAAGCTAGTGGCAGCAAGCAGCCCGAGGGGCAGGCCGACATAGGTTTAGTTGGCAGACCAGCTTTTTGGAGGATTTCAGAGCCCATGCTACTAAAATAAGTGTGATTATTGCTCCAGCAATTAAAATGAGGTCTCGCCAAAAGAACTCCAGACACTTGATGGGGAGAAGCCTTTTGCAACTCCCCAGCTCGTTCCCGGTCAGCTGCCTCAAGGGCTTCATCCTCACAGGAGCTGGGGTTGCACATATGGCTTTTGCAAGAGCGGGTGCGGAGATGTCTTCTAACCAGAGTTTGAGGTACAGGATGTGACAGTCGCAGTTCCAAGGGTTGTCCGAGGTTTTCAGCTCCTCCAGGCTGTGCAAGCTGTCCAGGGCGCCGGGAGGAACCCAGGTCAGGCTGTTGTTCTGGAGGTAAAGCCTCTTGGTGTCACCAGGCAGGGCAGGCACTGCTGTCAGCTTCCTCGAGCTGCAGTCGACCTGCAGACCCTTTGTGTCTCCCAGAGACTTGCAGTCGCAGGAGGCAGGACAGGCTTCAGCCTGGGTCATGTGGAGCAGCAGTGATACAGCAAAGCCTGCAGCAGTGATGAACTCTGCCTTGTTCATGCTTCAGCTACCCAGAGAGCAAGAAGAATATGAACCTGATAAGTGGGGTACATTAGCGTGTTTCTAAATGCAGAACTACAACACAGCCATCTCTCAGGGTTACAAGGGAGGTTTAGGTTTTGGAAGCAAATCTTTAGCTTTCCATATGTCGCACAGAGCCATTCTTCCTGGCATTAAGTAGCATAAAAGCAGCTGTGAGAGAGCACAGTGTTCCCATTCTGTCTCTAGTTCATTGCTCTAGTGTATGACATAGACTGCTGTTCGAAGTTCTGGAACAGAACGTCACCAGGAGGCAATGATAAGAACTGGTCAGTTTTAGGCAAAGATTTGGCTCTGTTTCTATATTTTACAGGCCTAGTGTTAAAATTGAGTATTGAGGTCTGTTTTCAAAGCTGAGTTCAAGAGATGGAGTAATTGCAAATACCTAAAAATCTTCTTTCTGAGACGGTGGAGGTTCTAACCAGGAATCACACGTAACACATCACAGGAACCATAAAAAGCCCTACAGGAAGTATGTATTTTTAGTGGCAAAAGGTTCCTTTTCACTGCCCTGTGGCTTCGCATCTCCAAGAGCATACAGCTTAAGATGCAGGTGAATGGAGAACTGGGCATGTTGCATATCTGGTACTGCTTGTCTTTTGGGGGTTAAATAACCATGCTTCGGAATAGCAGGTAATTATCCCTTTTGCTGTGTCATTCCCACTTCTGCAGAGCAGATCCCACTAGGCTTCAGGCTTAATCCCTGTGTTAGATGGTTTAAAACCTCAAAAGCTGTTCTCTTTCTCTGTTCCCTACTACTTCTCTGCATTTAAAACCACACAGCTAGCCTTGGGATTGGAATCTGAAATACAAACTCCCTTGCACAGGCCAGGGAATTTCCAGTCCTGAAACCATCTTTCTTTATGACTTTAAAACAAGCGAAGACGATCTTATTTTTCTGTGGGAAGCTTCATTTAATAAAGACTAAAATGATAGAAAAAATCGATTGATTTTGGTTTAAATCAATTTGCTTCAATTTACATCCAAGGACTGTGCAAATAGCTTTTCAGAATTAAGTTAGACAGCTTCAGATTCCTGAGCTAAATACTTCATTCCTATGTTTTAAGTTGGATCAATGCTGCATACAAGTTAAGCTTTGTCACAAAGAAGCTGCAATGTGAATCTCACCAATCTCCTATGTCTTTGTTAGCAAGGAGTTAGTGGGAATATCTCAGGTCTGAATATTCATCTCTTACTTCAGAAGAAATCTACTGGAGCTGCTATTTCCAAAGCAGACATCTTGAGAGGACAGGCTGTGTTACCTGACTAAAAAAGTTAAGCAATACCTATAGAAAAGATGATCTCATCAGATTCAATATAAAGGCAGCAAGAAAATGGGGCAGCAACACAGAAAGGCAGAGCTGGGCAGATGCCTGACTGACACTTACCCTTATTTACTCCCTCTCGATTCCTTCCCCTCTGCTCGGTGAAGTGGTGCAGTGCACACAGCAACTGGAGCTGACATTTCGAAGAGTCACTGAGGAAACGTGATACAGGGGATGAGCCTTTTCCTGTGCATAACAGGAAACCTTCCAGCTGGAAGAGCTGTGTGTGGTTGACGTGTGTCATGGCATAGAGCGCTTGGGGCGTTCTTGCGTTTTCTGCAGACAAGAGGAAATGCTTCTGAATTATTGGTTATATATTTTATATATATATTATATATTATATATAATATATATAGGTGTATATATATATAGGGGTGTGTGTATATATATATATATATAATATTGGTTATATATTTTCCCTACTAAACCTGACAATGTCTGGAAAACCCAAAACGACTCTTGGCAATGGAGTGTTTTTTCCTCAGCTGTAATAATCCACAGGTGTAAAAGCTGCCTTGAGCTTCAGCTGCTGACACATGCAAGGCCAGGCAGGAGACAAGGGAGCTAAAGCTAGCCCATGAAACAGAGCTCTTGGTTCAGTCCAAGCCATGCACGTTTGATAGCTGCCTTGCCAGTGATGAAGGAAAATGTGTAAAACCACACCGTGGCAGCAACATAACGTATCAGCCAGATGAGATCAACCGGAGCAGCTCTGCTCTGGAGCCAGGCTGAGAGAGCTGGGCTGGGTCAGCCTGGAGAAGAGAAGGCCCCTTAAGGGGACACCTGAGAGCAGCTCCAGTGCCTAAAGGGGACCTATGGTCTGTCCATAACAAGGTTAAGCTGACAAGTGAAAGGAGGGTTGCTGTGGTGATTGGGGATTTGGGGAACCTCAGATGTGAGGAAGCTGAGTGTGACCTGCACCCTGCAGCTCTGGGCTGGAATGCCACACACAGGTTGGTGCCCCTGACCCAGCTGTGGGTGTGATGAAGGATACGTGCGTATGGACCAACCGGTCTGTCCTATTTTGGTTCTTGTGATACTTTGTGGAATGTAATTGCTTTGTAATGTCCTAATTTGGAGTTTAGCAATGAATTCCCAAGCAGTCAGGGTAGGCACACTGGAAAGGCTCACTGTCCCCTTCCTCAGCCCAGCCCCGGGGGCAGGAATGGCCTTGGGCACGCACAAAGCTTTCCTTCCCTGTCCCCAAGGCTGTGTATGGCTCACCAGAGGACTGTGATCTTCCCAGTTCCTTCGCACTCCAGCTGCTGAAGAGCGCCTAGGCTGAAGACAGCAGCTGACATTTGGAAATGCAGTGTGTTGTGGACCTGATGTTTAATTCAGGCCAGTGTTCGGCGTGCTGTCCTGGGGACAGGCTTTGGGCTGTGTCCTGCATGCGGCAATGAAAGCCAGGTTTGTTTCAGACACTGCAGACGTGCAGTAGAGCCCTGCTTCTGAGCTGTTGTTTCTTTTTAATGCGCTGCTCTTGGGGGAAGGGAAATGACTCGGACAGAAATTCCTGTGCTTTAATTCTTACTTCTATTTAAAGTACTTTTCTTCATTAAGTCTAATTGATCACCAGAAGCCTGAAGTTTGTTAGGAACTTCTTAACAAAATGACTTCATGTGTAGCTCTGCTCTTCAGTGTTTCAGAAGGTAATTTAGACAGTGCTGGAGGGAGAGGATGAAAACGCTTCAAACCCTGTTTGGATTTTGATCTCTTCTGTGAGATGAGGAAAGTGATTCGCCCTTGTCAAAATGAGGAGCTCATCTGCCCGTCAGATGTTCGGCAGCTGCACCCGTGGCTGGACTGCTGATGATGGGAAGAGCCTTCCATCTGCTTTGGAAGTACATCACTAGACCGTTAGAGGTCATAGATGCTTCCTGTATCATGGTCTATGCCATGTGCCTTAAGGAATGCTGCCCCTCAGAGTAAAAATTTCCCTGTTACATGGGGAAATTGAATGCTGCATCTTTTTGCGCTGAAACATGCAAAATACTGGGAATCCTCTGGGATCCAGCCTCAAATTCTGTGCAATGGGAAAGCCTCACAGAGGCTGTCCTATGTTCCTCTGGCTGCTGCGTTACCTGTGGTTGGAAAGTAGATGGTCATGCTGCATCCCTGACTGTGTTACACACTATGAGGACTATGGGCCAGCTTCTTCAGCTCCGTGTGGAGGTGAACCTGTGCGGGGAATATCCGGCAGAAGCAAAGCTCAGAATACAAGACACTTGCATTTATGATATCAGGACTATAGCTTTTTGTCGGACAAATGAGGATTCTTCATTTAAGAGGATGTATTAAGAGCCGGTTGGGGGAAAAAAAGTTATAATCTGCTATAATCTTGTTATAGTCTGAAAATATCCTTTCTGTGGAGTGGATCCAGCTGAAGGTTTTGTGAATGGGAAAGGCTGAGAGCTCTCAGTGGAGGGGGACTTCTGACACTCCTGTTTCCCAAACAAAACCCCTCTCACTTCCTTGCTCCCTGGAAGCTCACTTCTCTGCATTAGTTTCCCTGTGAGGCCTCGACTGTTCCAGTCAGTTCTGTGGGTCTGATTGCTTAGAGAAGGAGATAAAGGAGCTGAAGGGAGAAGCAGGTAAGAATAAAAGCTGCAAGTGCAAGATCCATGTGCAGCTCAAACACATGAGCTGCTAAGAGGAAACTCGGGCAGAATATGCTGCTGTTCCTTATAGACAGTTTCAAGGAGTTGTAGTCACTTCTCGCTGTCAGTGACCTGTTCTTGGCCTAGAATGAACTCTTTCTCCAGCACTATGGCCGTTCCAGTGCTGAACAACCTTGCCACATCACACTGCCGATAGATGACAAAGTGCTTCTCTCTCAAGTTCTAGCATCTTGATTAACTCTGTTCCTTCATACTTCCAAGTAGATTGCTGAGAGCAGACTAACCAAAATAGCTCTTTAGAATTGGATGTGAGTCACTGTAATTCATGAATTATACAAATAAGTGAATAAGCAAAAAGAAGGAAGAAAGATCAATCACGAAATTCATTCCCACATCAAGGAATATTGCTTGCAGCAATGAATTAAAGAAAATCTGTGATTTCTCTCGCATTAGGAGTTGCTGTTGCCCCAGGGCCAGACTATTGCTGTTATCTGCCGTATCCTACGGAACTAGCCTGCTAGAGCTAGTATGTGTATGTAGGAGGACTCGGAATTTCCTCCTGTTCATATTGTGCTTCCTATTGCACATTTAATGTGGGAATTCTGCCCCTGTCAAACCGCATACCCTATTTCCTTGGACGATTATTACCCGGACACATAAGCTCTTGTCATTGAGGAAATTCTCCTCCTAAATTGTACTCCACCCATTGTATCACATACCTTTTTCTCCTCCCACCCATTCCCATAAAGAAACCCCCTTCTGGCTGTTGTCGCTGCTCAAACTGCCATTGCCGCGCAGCCATCAGCTATTGCTTATCTTTCCAGTAGGTGTCCTTCCAGTTGCGTTTTCGTTAAGTGTTGAGCATACGCTGTCTGAATCAACCCGTAAATACAATTTATCAATTCAAAATCATGGTCTCAAAGACTGAAATATTATATTCTTTAAGGGTATTACATTTCCATAGTTTCCAAGTTGAAAATGTAATGTATGTATGAAATGTGTGTATTAAGTGATGCATCTCCACCAAACAGCTAACCTCCTGTTTGTGTTTTCTGGAACCCTTAGGGTCTTGAGCCTGTTAATGAAAGCAAATATTGACAGTTTGGATCCAAGCTGTCCTCAGGAAAACAGTGATACCATTTATGCTAAGTTGTGACAATGAGTTAGCACACATGGGGAAGCTTCTAGAGAGTCTCTAAGATCACCATTAAAAGCCCACCATCAAGGGACCATTTCCCTCCACAAGGTAGTGCCTCGGCCATGCCCTGCATTCCTGGTTCAGTTCCCAGCTCTGACCATGAAGGCAGACATCCATCACCGCAGCAGCCACCACAGCCAGCGTTTGCCGCGTGCTTCAGGAGCTGAGTGTGGTGGTGGTACCTTGGTGGGAAGTGCTGGGCTTGGTAAACGCAGTCACCCATGCCCCTCTCTGCCTTGCTTGCATTGCTGCATTAGAAGTAATCTGTTTTCCAGCTCTTTATACGCAGTCACTGTTACCCAAACCACACCACCAGGTTTCAGTCAGTCACAACACAATGCTGCATTTATGCGAATGTTTTATTTAGGATCAGGGTTGAGCTTTCAGAGCAAATCATAGAATCCCAGCCTGGTTTAAGTTGGAAGGGACGTTAAGGCTCATCCAGTTCCAACCCCTGCCACGGGCAGGGACACCTTCCACTGGAGCAGGTTGCTCCAAGCCCCTGTGTCCAACCTGGCCTTGAACACTGCCAGGGATGGGGCAGCCACAGCTTCTCTGGGCACCCTGTGCCAGCGCCTCAGCACCCTCCCAGGGAAGAGCTGCTCAATGTCTCATCTAAATCTCCCCTCTTTCATTTTGTCATCTCGTGATCTTTTCCATTTTCCATGCATTTCTTCTAGAGGAAACTATTTAGAGGAAGTTGAACTGCAATATTCTTTCTGGAAAGATGTCCAATTTGTTCCAGGTGCTCATGGAGGTTCAGTACTTGGGACCAGATTAAAGATAGTCCAAAATAGCACCACCTTTCCTAGTGTCTATGGTTGGATATGGTGTCCTTAGTTCCAGATTGCTTTACTGCCTGATCTATTTGGGCCATTCTTTTCGCATTGCCAGTGTGACAACCAAAGAACCAACCACAAGTGGTTTGAAGGCCCTGTTTGCTCTGCAGTCAAGCCTACTAGAGATACTTAACCAGGTTACTGCATAATAGCTGTAGGAGGACTGCAAAATGCCTGAGATTAAGCAGCATTCTGAGTGCTGCGGTGTTTAAGGAGTTTGGTGCTGAACAAAATCAGTCTTCATCCCCATTAACCAAAGTCCTGCCCTTTTCTGCTTGCAGAGTTGGAAGGTTGAAGGCTGGGCATTGAGCTTTATGGCCATGCTGAGCAGTTGCTCTAGGAAAGATCAAGTAGAAATTACCGAGTGTCTGATGTAAAAGCCCGATTGGAAAAGCCCAAGTTTACCGTGAGAATTCCTTGCAGCATTTAATTCCCTGTTCATCTCCGATGAGATGGTCAGGTTTGTATCGTATAACCCTTTATAAAGCTGTGACTTCCTGGGGTGTGGAAATAGAGCCGTCGGCTCTGCAGACATTTGCAATGATGAATTTTTCCAGATGCAATCAGCTACAGCCGCGTTACTCCTTCCATCCTAACACTGTATTTACATGCCGATTGTGCTGCTAGAGCTTGCAGATGGGTCTGGTTGTGTTCTTTGTGCCACACGGAACTGCGGAAGATTTGACCCCGCAGGGAGAGTCCCAGGATGTCACTGCAGGCAGATCTGATCCACTGCTGCTGAACTACCGCAGAGCAGATGGGCTGTCAGGAGCACCCACCCCAGCTCCCTCCTTTAACCCCCTTTAAAGGTGTTCTCAAGACTGCAGAGCTTTCATGGATACCGGAGAGGGACTCTGCATCAGGGACTGAAGGGACAGGACAAGGGGTGATGGGTTCAAACTGAAACAGGGAAGTTCAGGTTGGATATAAGGAAGAAGTTCTTCCCTATGAGGGTGCTGAGGCACTGGCACAGGGTGCCACAGAAGTGATAAATGCTCCATCCCTGGCAGTGTTCAAGGCCAGGTTAGACAGAGCCTTGGGTGGCATGGACTAGCGTGAGGTGTCCCTGCCCATAGCAGGGGGTTGGAACTGGATGATCTTAAGGTCCTTTCCAACACTAACTATTCTATGATTCTATGTGTTTCAGAGAACATGAATGGTGCCCTCAAACTGTGTTACCGCACAGTATTTGCTTTACTATGTGAGATAACACTATTGCCAAACCCAGTTTTCCAATTCTTGCATTGCATCCTCCAAAACATATTTGCATTTTAAAGCACTATAATATGTTGCTATTTTCTGTTCACTTTGGTTTAGTATGGTTGGTGTTTTGAGCCATCAAAGCTTCCCTTGTCCAAGTTCTGCTGGTTGCCATTAAGGTACTGCTAACGGATGCTGAGCACGTGCCTCCACCTGCTGGGTTCTGAAGGAAATCTTTCATACAGTGTGACCCATGATAAAATCACAAAAGCTGAAATGCTGCTGTGCTAATCCCATTATTTCCTACCACTGAATCCTCATATATAACAGTTTGGAGAGTAGTTTGATGAAGCTGGCAGATGAATTAATCACAGTCGCATATACAGGGAATAAACAAGCAGTGTTCTCTGAGGAGGGCTGTAAATTCATTAGGAGATCCTGCAAGGCTCTTCCCACATAATCAAATTCTCTCCCTGCCCTCATTTGCTCTCTCTAGCTCAAAGCCAGGCTTAACGCTGTACTTAGTGAAGCTTCCTACCTTGACCGGAGCCAGTGGGAGGTTATTTATAATCTATCTCCACATCAGCTCTGATGGACCTTGGTGGTTTGGTGCTGTCCTGCAGTGACCCTCATGGGGCCATTGTTTCCATGTTGACAGGCACGGAACACCCGCAGTGTCTCAGCCTCTGACAGGGCAAACCAGAGGCAGGAATGAGAGGGAAGCGCTGTGTCCTCTAGTCAGCATCCTGAGGATGCAATGGAAATCAATCGGCCTTTGCCTCACAGCTCTGCGGGTCTGGCTGCAGCACCTTTGTTGGCACAAGCTAAAGAACACTGCTCAGGTTTGATGACTGCAGAAAAGCTGCCTGCTTTACTTGTTCTGGAAATGAAGAGCCCTCACGCAACGTATTCTGCAGTGTTGGGTTCTTTCAGGTGAAAGGATGAGCAAAGAAAAATCCATGAGATCCCCTTTTCTGATCCTTTCCACTGTTTCAAGGCAGACTTCCACTGTGGTCTAAGCGTGGTAGTGAGATCACAGTATATATTGCTTTGCTTTTGGCCTTCACTCATTGTCTCCATTCTTTTGGATGTTTCCATTTGTTTCCTAGGGAACCCAATTAGTTTTTCTTTTCTTATTCTCCAAACTCTGTGGCTTTGCTGATAAATCTCTATGAATAAGACAATTTACAGTAGAGAGGACCCCTTTCCAGAATATATAGAAAGTTAAAAGCTACCTCCAGCTTCATCCCCATCGCTAGAATGCTGCAGCTGAGCAGAGCTTTATGACAGCTCCTGGTTTTGGCTCAGTTTCCATGCCTGACAGTTGAGAAAAAAGGTTCAAAATTCCATTAATTCTTTCTCAATCTTGCTCTGGAAGTCAATAGGATGGAAAAGAGTGGTTTGCTTCTGTGAATAAAGCTGTGCCTGCAGGCTTCACCTGTGGCACTTGCAGATGCTACTTCATAGAATCACAGCACCATGGAATGGTTTGGGTTGGAAGGGCCCTTAAAGCTCATCCAGTTCCAACCCCTGCCATGGGCAGGGACACCTTCCACTAGAGCAGCTTGCTCCAAGCCCGTGTTCAACCTGGCCTTGAACACTGCCAGGGATGGGGCAGCCACAGCTTCTCTGGGCACCCTGTGCCAGCGCCTCAGCACCCTCCCAGGGAAGAGCTTCTGCCTAAGAGCTCATCTCAGTCTCCCCTCTGTCAGGTTGAAGCCATTCCCCTTGGCCTGTCCCTACTGACCCTTGTTCAAATTTGAGCTCAGTTATACAGCTATGAAGGGCGGATAGGAGGTTGTTCCACCCCTGTGCAGCCAGGAGCACGATGTAACACGTACAGAAGAAGAAACAACAGAAAGAGCTGCTCAGGCTGGTGAGCTGACACCGCACGGGTTGTTACAGGAACCAGTGCGCAGGGGAGCTGTCACCTAAGCACTTCCTTGAGCTTAATTTCATGTGCCAAGCTCATGGCTTGGAACTGGGGCTTGAGGGGCCAGGACTTTGCTGAATCACCTCCCTATAGCCAGTAAACAGGCATAGTGCTTTTAGAGAATGGGGGAAAAAGTACATTTCGTTTGGGTTGAGAAAAATGTGAGTCCATTAATTTCCAGCGTTGCAAAATGACATTCTCTTTCCCGACGTGTCAAGCAGGGCTATCAAACCCTTCTGTCTGAACATTACTTGCTCAAGAAGCTTCTCATTTTGACTGTGATTAATAGCGCAATAAAAGAACATCCATACAGTCAGCAGTTTCCTCAGGGCAAAGGTCCTGCGGATATAAATTGAACATTTGAGGAAAGAAGCACAGATGCTGATTCTCAATTCAGGGAGGACTGAGATTTTCTCACCCTTCCGGATATTGGACACAACTAACAAACAGTGCAGATGTCACCTTCTTTTTAGGCTTTTATAGTTGCTAAGTAAGTTTGTAAACTGAAATTCAGTATTTGCCTCTTTCGTTGAGTCAGCTCGTAGTGTTGCATGAGGTGAAGATGTCTGTGACTGAACAAATGCACTTTGTTTTCCGATGCATCTTTGAAGGGTTTCAAAGGTCTTGGTCTGATGTGAGTCTCATGAGTACAGAGTTGCTAACAGCATTTTTCATCTGCATGAAAAAGCCCCAAGGGCAGAATGCTTAAAATACAACGAAAAGTCTAGGGCTACTTCATACAGTATGAGAATAACAGCAGTGCCATTGCACACCCGCTGTGGAGCATCAGAGGTGTGTGTAAAACCGCTGGCATGGTCTGACCATGGCAAGGGCTGGGGTAGTCATCTTGGCCACATGGAAAGGAGGGCCTATGCCCAGCGAGCTCCACATTCTTCCTGGCTTTGAAAGACAGCCCCCATGTTCATCACCCACCAGAAGCCAAGACATCACTCCAGCTCCGTTCAGAGCTGTGAGAGTATTGCAGATGCATTGGTCCTAAACACCACTTTATTTTCTTTACAAAACCAGAAGGGACAGGGAATAGGCAGCTCTTGTTTGAACTTGAACCTGACAAATTCCATGTGCCATAAGTGTCTGTTTCCTTAAAGCCTTTCTTCCTGGCTACTCCAGGTCTTCCGTTCAGCACTTTGCTGCTATTAGATGTGTAGATGTATGCTCTTCACCCCTTGGTTTTCTTCTTTCTTCCTGCCGTCTGTTTCACCTATTACAAGTTCATTTCCAACGCACACGTGTGCAATATGCCAATGTGTCCTGCAGTGTTGTCCTGCTGGGGGGGAAGCACAGTTCATATTGATGAATAACCAGGGTCAGTCTTTCTGTAGTTCCATCCTCTTCAGTGTTCACTATTTAGGAGTGTGTGTATAAAAGTTGCCCGGAGAACTCAGCCATGAGTTAGAGCCCTGTTAAAGCCCATTGCTAGGGGTATATTCCACAAAGACAAACTAAAGGTTCTGCGCTGGAGCCAGGCTGAGAGCTGGGCTGGGTCAGCCTGGAGAAGAGAAGGCTCCTTAAGGGGAGACCTCAGAGCAGCTTCAGTGCCTTAAGGGGCTCCAGGAAACCTGGAGAGGGGCTTTGGACAAGGGCCTGTAGGGACAGGACAAGGGGAATGGCTTTAACCTGCCAGAGGAGAGACTGAGATGAGCTCTTAGGCAGAAGCTCTTCCTTGGGAGGGTGCTGAGGCGCTGGCACAGGGTGCCCAGAGAAGCTGTGGCTGCCCCATCCCTGGCAGTGTTCAAGGCCAGGTTGGACACAGGGGCTTGGAGCAAGCTGTTCCAGTGGAAGGTGTCCCTTCCATGGCAGGGGTTGGAACTGTGTGAGCTTTAAGGGCCCTTCCAACCCAAACCACTCTGGGATTCTATGCTATAAGACAACATGCAACTTTCTTGGATTGAAAGTACTGCAGTTCTACACTTATTAAATGAGATGATGGTGCATGTTCTAACAGGGAGGCTGCGTTTGAGTTACTACGATTTTCAAAAGGAAAATACTAAAATTTAGAAGCTTTTAAAAATGATTTTAGCACTTCCTGGGTTTCTGTAGGTTCTCAATAAGAAGCAAAATACCACCTAAATAAGTTACATTGCTATATGGCTCGCTATTTTTATGAATGTTGCTGTGGTTTAACCCTGGAGCACATCATATCAGCCATAGGCAAGAGGAAGTGTAAACCAGACAGGCATTAACTGAGTACAGGGTATTTAAGACCTTTTAAACAATGAAAAGAGAGTTCTGACTAATTGAAAGAAGAATCACCGGGCAAATGGAGAAATGTATGGTAAGAAACACTACATCTTTTTGCAGAAAGTATGCTTGAGATCTGCAGTGATATTTAGAGCTTTGAAAAGCCATTGTGTAGTCTGCAAGATGTGATGCACCATGGGATTTTGGTAGATATAAACCTTTCCGTTCCATTTTGAATGACTTCTTTTTGGTCTACTATTGAAATGCTTACTACAAATCAAATACCTTCAGAACTGAGGTATGCCAGGACATCTCTTCCCCTTCAACTTTCCCAGTTCTTTGATCTGATTTAGATAACCTATATTTTGCTCAGAAAGCAGATTTAAACTGGTTTAACCCAAGAGATGTACTTCAGTTCAATGGATGCCCCATTGGTCAGGGCTTTCATTTAGGATATGGGAGAGCTGGGTTTAATTCCTTCGTCTGCATAACATGCAATTATTAATGCAAAGTGGAGCAGCTCCATCAGGAAAGATTAAGAGAGAACCCAGCGGGTCAGTAGTGCACTGGGTAGAGAATTGGTGATGATTTGGAGACCAATGTTAAGTCCCTACTCGATTATATTCAGTCTCTCAGCACGTGGGTGAGTTCCATATCCCTGGACTGCTGGTTATACTGAAGAGCTCTTATTGCAATTTATGTCAACTAAATCAAATCCAGTTTACTGAATGGAACTTTTTCTGGCCAAAGTACTTAAGTGGAAAATTCCTGATCTGTTCTGCTTGCTAAGCTTGTACTTCCTCCAGCTCTGTGAAGGGATGGATACGTCACCTCCTCTTCCCCCTGCCACCCTGAGGACTTTGCTTACTGGGTCCTCATTGCTCTTCGGAAGGAAGCGCCATTGACATGGATGTCCTGACCAAATTCATCAGTGGTATTCTTTTTGTCTGAACATGCATTTTCCGTAGGGTAGGACAGTCTCTAGCAGCTGCCTGTTTCACCTTAAATGTGGGTAAAGAAACCCTTCTACACTGCTCCCATCCCACAGAGCCCAGTTCTTGGGGCAGCCCCGCTGCTGCTCCTCTGCTCACAGTCCGTGCCCCTGCTGAAAGGCCTCTGCTGGAGTCATTCTTCACCACAGCACACAGCGCATTGATTTTCCACGTTTCTCAGAGTGACTGTGCCTGCTGTGAGCTCCCCATTTCCATCGTGATGCTCTTAGCACTCGTCACCATGTTCAGGTCTCATTTCCCGTCCTGGGTAGAGCACATCCCTTGCCAGGCTGGGTTTTCATCGTGTCAGGGCTGCTGAAATATCACATTGTTTTCTCATCTGTTGTCTGGTAACTTTGCTTTTATATCTCTTCTGTTTCGTTATAACTTTCGGAACAGAAATGGAATTTTCCCCTTCCTATTATTCAAGCCAGGAGTTCTTTCAAGCTGCAAACAAACGTTATCCTTCCACTGGAGCTAGGTGGGACAGCTCTGACATTCTGCTGTCCCTGCAGGGGATGCCCACAGAGCCCCTGTTTCACGGGGACACACGTACACTCACAGCCTCACTAGGACTAACCCCTGTGCACTGAGGATACCACTTAGATCAGGGAGGAGCCGATAATTCTCAGGTTCTCTCCCATTTTCCCCTGGGATATTTAGAGGGATAAGCAAGCTCTCCAGCACCTCAGCCAAAAGAAGTCGTGGGGGATTACTGTGGCCTAAAAGACTCTCTGCAGGAGCCTCTCTGCCAGGGCTGTTTACTGTGCACACCTCTAACACGGATGGGACTTCTCAGGGGGTCCACCAGTGCTCAGGGTAGGCCAAAGCAGAAGTTTTGATCTCCACATAGTAAAAACGTGGCTCTGGATGAGCAGCATGAAGAACAGCTTTTCATTTCAACAACCCTTCTTAGGATAAGAACAGCATCAGTTCACTTGGTACCTCTCACAGCATTCTTCAAACTCCGAGACTCTCGGCATAGCGTGACTGACCTGATGACAGAGCTTAGGAACTTCGAATGAAAGTAGCAGTGCCACCAGCTCACCATAAAAGGCAGGTACTTTCTGCCTTTGTCTCGCATCGACTCTACAAATGCAAGTGTCTTTTGCTGTTACTCTTATCAAATACTGTTCCTTCACATGGTATGAACTGTTCTCTTGTTCTTGCATATCCAACGGTTACCTTATTCAGAGAAATAAGAACACATGGACTGGTAAAACACAATTAACCAGGGAGATTTCACTCCTGAGGAGCTTATTCCCCATGTAACTTACTGTGAAGATGATGGGACTTTCATGGGCTAGTTCATAATGCTGTATGCGCTTCAGAGCACAAAGACAAATGAGAGTTATTGGAAGCAAGCAGGGAATGTAAAGCACTGACCCAGGTAGGTGCCCTTGATCAGGCAACGTAGAAGCTCTTTATTGGAAATATCCCGTATCTGCCTTCTGCCAGGCAGACAACCGCTTATTCTCCCAGTGCAAAAGCTAAGGTCAAAGGGAATGGTGAATACTGGAGGACCTGGGGCTGAGCAAGGGTAGAATCAAGTGAGCGACTCTGTCCTCTAGCTATAGCTGAGAAACTTACCATTACATTGGCACTGATGGCTAAACGGAACAAATATGCTCTGACTGTTTGAGTAGCAAAATCACCTTGTGTTTAATTATGAGGGGGTGGGGGGGTGTGTGAACACAACTCAGCAATTGCTGAGGGTATTTTCGGAGGCATTATCCATTTGTTACTAAGAAAATTGAACTTGAATCTGAATAACTTGTCTATTATGGTTCACCTTTTCTTCTCGTAATGGTGTAAAATGCTGCCAAAGCCCTTTCTGGGGGTCTGTTTAGCACTCCTGCACTGTAACATAGGTGTAGTCGGGCTGTGTCAGCATTCTGGTGTCCATACCTGCTATCATTTGTATGGAAATTTTCATGTGGCATTGGCTGGACAAGGAGTGATAGGGAGGAAAGAACGGAAAATGGGACTTCCATTTGCTGTTTGCTTGTGTGGCAATTTATGAGCCAGCCAAAGGCTCATCTACAATTCCACTCTCCTTCAAATATCTCCAACTGTTCCTTTCCAGCAGACGTTAGGAGCAGGTCTCCATAACGCTATCATTCGATAGCAGATGCAGCTTTAAAACTCTTTACAGCATTTAGTCATCTGTTCAGGAACGAAGTGAATCTGGAACCTGTAACAAGGAATTTCCCAAATCTCCTGCAAATGGCTGGAGTTAGTTCTTTCCAGTTTTAGTAGCAGTAGTTTCTGACCTGTATGCCATTTCCTGTTATGAAGTCTGTTTCTGTTTATAAGGCAATGTACAATGTCCCGTGGGATTTGAATTAGCTGTAAGAAGCCTTACTACGTTTTAGTTCTAAGCTCCATTTTCCTTAAAGCCTATACACAGAGTAGTAAGCTCCGCTTTCTTGCTGAACGAAAGAATAAAGAAACACAAGCTTTTAGTATTGCCAATTCTTTTACTTTAAAAGTCTCCGAATTTTACAAGAGGGTAGGATTCCTCATGGCTTTGGGCTTTTTTCCATGACAAAGAGAGCTGGGTTGAAGTGGCACATGAGCATGGGGTTTTGTCAAGGACAGACCTTCTGGTAAGTAAGGCACATGGATATCCCATGTTGCGATAGTCACGGGCTCTGCTGTCGCTTTATGTTCTTGCTGTGTATTTTCTGTAATACTCTCCCTGTTCATGGTGTTAGTAATGAAAAACACAACTGTATGTCCTGGCACTGCATGTCGACATGGAAAAAGCTCCAAGAACCACAGAATAGGTGAGGCTGAAGGGACCTCTGGAGCTCTTCTAGTCCAGCTGCCATGCTCAAAGCAGGGTGGCTGGAGCAGGTTCCTCCCATGTCCAGTTGTGGTGTATCTCCAAGGCTGGAGGCTCCACAACCTGCTGCAGTGTTTGACCACCCTCACAGTGAAAAAAACCCCAACATTAAGAAAGTACCTTCTTCTGTTTAAATGGGGTTACTTGTACTCCAATTTGTGCCTATTCCCTTTTGCACCACCTCCACCTCAGTGGAAAGAGATCAAGACTCGAGTGCCTCTTGATTTGAAGCACAAACTTGAGATTCAGCTCCACCTTTCCCAGATGAGTACCTGAGCACTGGATTCTCCAGACTGACTGTGAGGGGGTGGATCTCTTCCCATCGCAGTGCTGCACTCAGTGCAAACCCCTGGCTCTTTGTATGCCCCTCTCATCCTCTCTGATGATGAGTCAATCTCTTAATGGCCTATTGAATATTTAATTGTTCATCATTAAATGGATTGCTCAAGTACTTGATCTTGTAGCTCTGGATGGCTTTACAGCACAGACAAGCATGCTCTTTAGTTGTTCCTCGTTTGATTTATCAGTCAGTAATCTCTGCTGAAATTTAATTATAGCGATGTATATTCTCCTTAATGAGTTTTCACCACCTTTTTCCAATGTTAATCCAAGTTCCAGTAAAGTACCTTCAGAAACGGTCCTCAGGGAAGGAGCAAGCAGGTTTTTATCCGAACCTGTTAGGAAATCCTTCATATTCTAGATGTTAAAAGCAGTAGCAATACTCATACAGTGCCACGTTTGTTTGCTGGCACTTCTCAGTGCTCTGAAAAGCTGTCCTTCAGCTTTCCTCACTTCCACCTCATTGAGATGGTCTCAGTTCCACAGCTGCTGACATCTTTGTCCATACAGCAGATAAAATACAACCAAGGAACCTTCACTCTCTCCTTCTACGTATTCTAGGGAGAGTTTTCTACACAGTTCGTGTCTGCAGAACATCCTTTGCCATAGTCTCACTATTGTCAGGTACGTTCTATTTCAGCCTCAGCTGTACTTTTTCCCCTCTGTTCTTGTACTTTTTAATTGCTCCTGATCTGTCATGCTCTAACTCTCCAGAGCCCGGGAATGACTTGGGCAATCAATGAAATAATGGTATCATTTGAGGTCAGCCTACCATGACTTGCAACCATTTCCTTTCATAAAATGTTTGATAAACTCTTCCGCTTCTCTGTAGGGAAAACCCCAACAACAAACCCAGGCGTTTGCAAAGAAAACAAATGGTAGTTATAAATATTAACATCTCTCTTGAGGGTGTGCGGCTGCTGGGATGGAGGACCCTGCCCTGCATTTAAGCTGGTAGCGCTGCAGTACAAGTTCGAACTTCAGTTCCTGAGAGTGATGCATTGCTGTTAAAATGATCACCACAGAAGTAAAACATCCAGATTTATCAACGTCATATGAAGATTCCATTTATCTTTCTCCCTCGGTTCACTTTCCAAGTTCTCTCTTGCTAAAGATGCTTCCTTCACAGCTGAGGAAGTGTCGGCCATCTGAACATCCCGGTTGAAATACCGAGGTTAAAGTGGTTGCTAGCAGCTGCTGTAAAAATGCAGTTTCCTCCTCCTGCATCCGAACCTTTGATGTTCCCTGAACAGAAAAGAATCAGCTCTGTCATTATTTCTCACTGCTTATGTCCTGAAATAGCTCTGTGCTTCAGGATTTGAAATGCTTCCTATCTCTCATCTCTCCCTAGTCGATATATTGTTGTTCAGTTCAATAGCTCCTTCAATCTGGTTTTGTGACTCAAATCATTGGCTCTCTCACTTTTCTTTACATATAGCTTTATCCAGAGAGGTAAAAGCAGCTCCAGCTGTGTTTTCCCTCTTGGCAGGTTCTCTGCAGGGTTACTGATGCTCTCTACAGATCTAGTTTAACCCAAGGTGTTGTACAGCTTGAGTTACAAAATGGACGCAGAGGATCAGGCAGTCATTTTGCTTCCCTCACTAGAAGTGTGACAGCAGAGCCTGAGCCAAGCCCTCCTGCATGGTATCTCTGTTCCCACCTTCCTGCTGGAGAGAGCACATCTTTGTGTTTGTGTATTATGTGTAATTACAGGAAATGTTATGGTGGTTCTTGCAATCTCTATTGAAAAGGAGTGTGCTTTAACAGTGGAGCTGGTGGTAAGAGGTTTTCCCTGCACTGTTGGTAAAGGTGACCTAGAAATGGTTTCCATGGCAGTGGATGCTCTACGTGCTGCTGATGCCAGGCTCAGAGGAGGCCACAGGAGGCTGTTTGGTTTAAAGTGTAAGTCCATTCAGAGCAACTTTCAAACGACTCTCAAAGCTGGTGACATTCTGGGTGCTCTCAGTGCTTTGGCAGATGAGTCAGTGGTGCCCCAGCCCTGGGCACGGTAGATGCTTGTTCATGGCAATTAACAGCGGCGCTGCCTTCCTCTGTCCTCCGCAGCACCGGTCTCTGCTGGTAAGGGCTGCAGCGCTGCTGCAGGCGCTGCACGAGCATTGTTACCAAGGTTAGTTTGAAAGTGGAAACCCCGTGCTGAAAAAGGTACTAAAGTATAAAGTATACAATTAGTGTAGGAATTTTAATGCATGCATGAGTATGTACCACCCGAACACACATGCATCTGTGTATGTACACATAGAGTGGGTACAGGAAATCATACCAATCGAAATGAGGAAAGAATCCTGCAGCACGTGAGACTATCCATGATCAGGTGTGTACTGACCATAATCCTGCTCCAGAAGCATCTCTTCTGCTGACTCCACACTCGGGTCATGCTTGTTTCATGATGTGCTGGCATTTTCTCTCCCTATGGATGAGGTGCTCCTGGGGAAGTCAGAGCGAGCTGCCCAGAACATAAGCTGATACCTGAGTTTTATTAGAGAATGAACAGAAGCAGGGAACTAACTTCTGCTCCTTTCAATTTGTATCTGTTCCATGTTTAATGTATAGTTTTCATATCGTATTAGCATGTAGTTTAGTATATACTAAGCAATAGTGTATTATTCTTAGTATTAGGTTAGTAATATATTATCAGTACAGTTTTCTTTCTGACAGGGTGAATATTGCACTATGTATGTCCTAATTTATCTTTATAAAACCTCTATATTAAAAATATAGGTCTATCCTTACAATCTTCTTCTGTTAAAGCAGAAACCCCAGGTAAAACACCATTGAAGAGGGTTGGGTCTGTTGTTTGCAAACCACCTTTTCTTCTGTAAAAGGAAATGAAAATATCTGCTGCCAGTTTTTGTTACCGCCATGGCTCTAAATGCCAAGCAGTGTAGCACAGCTTTTTGGACAGAGGTGTGTGCAAGCATGCAGTGCATTCTGAATAGAAAGGAACAGATGTGTTCTTATTCCGCAGAGTGCATTGTGGTACGGTCCTTATTCCTGTATGAAAGCCATTTTCATGGGAAAAACTCAAGACGTGCACAGTTCTGAATTGAATGTCTTATTTCACTGCTGGTGTTATCTCAGGCAAATCATTTCACATCCCTAAAAGACATACAAAGCATCTTTTTAATACCATAACTTCAGCTGAGTCATTCAGGAACTCTGCTGCTTACGTTTCTGTGAATGGAACAGCAAAAGCACCTTGGAAGCAACTTTTGTGTTTACTTTTGCCCCCGGGAATGATTTTATTGGTGATTTAAAGGTAACATGGCACCATGATTAGGGGCAGCGTTTGACATTAACTGCTGTGCAAGTGGGGCCTTGCTTTGTGTGTCTGCAGCTGCACTGAGGGAAGTGAAGTGAGAGAACAGGGGTGGGTGTACCGCACGTGGTGTTTGCGCATGCAACAACAGCAGCTGCTGCAAAGGGATTTCTTCAACCCTTCCTCCCCGAGAGGCTGGAACAAGGTTGTTCTGTACCTCCATCAAGCAGGTAGATTTAGCTTTTCATGTCAAATCTAAGACCATTGTCAGGAAAGAGACTGCTGAGGATTTCTAAGGCAGCTCTATAATGGCAAACACAGAATTCAGCAGAGCAATAACCAATCTAACTTCAGAGTTCAATAAGGAGAACAGTTCAATCACAAATAGAGACACACAAACACATCTTACATATGAGCCCTTAAAACCTGCACTGCTAGCATCCCCTCGTGTTGGTGTTTGTAGTGCAGCCATGTTGTCACTCTTACATTAAGGCAGTGGTTTACTTGCTGGTGATAACACGGGCTGCCTTTTGCTCTGGAAATGAGCTGCAAACTGTGCCCAGCCAGCGTGCAGCCAGGCCTGTACATGTGAACAGATCCGGTCCGTGTGTTTGGAATGGTTTTTATTTGGTCAAGTGGCACAGTTACATGCCATCACACAAGGATGTGTCTCACAGACAGACATTGCTACGTGATCCCCACGGCGTGGGACCACTCTGGATGTGAGGAAGGGCTTTGACGTTAGCTGAGGCACTGGTGCTCTCCCCAGAAGCAGTGTACCTCTGGTTTCATGGCTGGCTTGTTCTGCTGCTCTGGTCCATCACTGAGCTCCCATTCACTCATGTGCCTTTCAAGGGATGAGGACTGCTCTTCTGGGAGTACTTGGCATGCCGCTCAGCAGGAGATGACCAGCGGGTTAGACAAGGCCTGAGGACTCTGTGTCTTCTCCAGAGGCTGGCTTTGTAGGAGTTCACAGCCTGCCAGCTCATGGTAAAGAGTGTCTAGGACTTCGAATAGGTGGGCTTTTCCTTCCAAAAGAAAATTGCAAATGTTATAATTTGGACAAAGGCAGAAAGTTGCAGTTTAACAATTGTAACACAAGCTCTTTTCTTCAAAGGTGCCACGTCATGTCATTAACATAAAACGCCTAAATTCTGAATCCAAACAATGAATTCCTGTCCCTGTAACAACGCAGTGGAGTTGGGTTCAAGGACTGCTTTCTCTACTGGCTCTCTTGCTCCATTCACTGAGTTCTCACATACCCGTGTGAACAAAGACTATTTCACGGCACACTAAAGAGCTGCCAACCCAAGCATCCACCTAGTCTTGTCAAAGAGGAAGATGATGTTCGAGTGCAAAGACTTAGGAAAGCTGCTTAAGTCATACCAAGTGCACAGCCAGCAAATGGAAAGCAGAGAGGATGGGCTGTTTCTGGCAATGGGGATGCAGAATGGACAGGGAGCTATAAAGGTCACTTCACTGTTGGTGTCACTTTCGGAAGCCGAGCTGCGCTGCTGCAGTTACAGAAGGAGGTGCTTTAATTCAGCAGCAGCACTTGGGGCCAAGTGTTGCTGTACAGGGTAAGTACCAGTACCTTCCGGACACTTGTGCTGGGGGTATTAACAGCCTCCTCTCCTCCTCACCAGGAGACCTATGGCTCAGCCAGCAAAGGGCTCTGTCTTTGCCACCTTTGCTTCCTCTGCAGCCGCACCAGGACAGCATAGCTTAGCTCTGGGCTGCCCGTGCCCTGGATTGCTGGACACTAGCAACAGCAAGGCCTTGAAACTGCAAACCCAGAATGGTTTGCATGCTATTCTCCCTCAATCACTGTCAATCATATTCCCCAAAATTAAACCCTTAGGTCACATCTAGTCTTCATAATCTTGTCTTTGACTGCTGTGTGCCTAATAAAGGCACCTCCACGCCATGTTCTTAGGCTTGGTACAGGATGTTCATTTCTTGAAGGTAAGTACAAACGCTCTGCTGATAGGAACAAAATAATCAACTATAAACCTCCAGGCTGGGAGCACTATGTGGTTCCTATAAAGCAGCTCTAGCACACCAGGGCATTGTCAAGGGAGAGGAGTTTGTGAGGTTCATTTTCATCTGAGGAACGTGCAAGGCTATTATTAGAGGAGCGCAGGTTTCACCCATTTTCCTGACGGAAATGTTCTGGTTTGTGTATCTTGTTTGTGTTGCAGCAGAGGGATTCAACACGCAGTGTGATAGCAAACCTGGTAAATAGGTGCCTCTCATACTTGGTCATGTTTTCCACTTTCTATGCCAAGAAATCCCCGCAGACATCAGTGCAATACCGAGTTGTGCTCCTAAGGCCAAATTCTAATTCAAATTTGGCTAAAATAAGCCCTAGATGTGTTCCTGTTTCTCATGTGTCACAGGCTCTAGTCATCACTTCCTAAAGGTAATCGTACACAGTACTTCTTTCTCCCTAGCCTGTCCCCCAGTATCTGACATACCTTTCTTCCTACTCATCTGTTCGTTATCTATCCAGTGTTTTCCCCCAAGGACACTTTCCATGCCTCTTGGTCTTTACAGGTGAGCTGTTTTCTTACCAGGCTGGGGGTCACGGCAGGATTCCAAAGTGCTCAGCAAGATTTTCCCCAAGGCTCGCTTAGATACGTTCTTTAAAAGACAAAATAGCATTATGGTACAAATATGTCCTTCACCACTTTAAATGTAGGCAACAAAATCTATGTGCAGCATATGTGCAGTTGAAAATGAAACCAAAATGGAACTGAATCCTGGTAACACAAGACTTGCTGTTGGCTTCGTTTTCAAGCATTTTATCTTAGATACTGCTCAAATAACAGCAATTTGTGGAGGGCCCCAGTTCCTTAATATGGCTGCAGAAGGAGAAGTAACAGGGATTCAGTGGAGAACACGGAATTTTCCAGAGGATGTGTCTGAACAAACCTGGATGGTCAGGAGTATAAGCAGGGCATTCCCAACACCCAGTGAGAGGAGCAGACAGGCCCGGGGGTGTCATCCCAGAAGGAGCCTTCTCAGCCCCAGCTGTGCCAGGAGTCACTGGGAACCATTCAAGATATAAGCCAGGCCTACTGACACAGCCTAGAGATACAGCGAGATGGCAAAGCGAGAGGACTGCGAAAACTCCTCAGGATTTGGATGGTCTCTTTCAGTGGTAGTTTTACATTAGGAATCTGCTGGGACATTACCCAATGTGTTTGGAAAACAAAGTCTCTTTGTTTGTGATGGAGACACTAATGCATGCTCAGGCTGGCCTGCACTTTAATCAGTACTAGAACACCCATATCTGCAGGGACAGGTTGTTCTTGTTACAACTTCAGGAACTAAAAAGAGATGGAAGCTATTTGGGAAGAAATAGTCTAATTCTGGACTGGAGCACCTCCCATATGAAGATAGGATGAGAAAGTTGGGGCTGTTCATCCTGGAGAAGAGAAGGCTGCGTGGAGACCTCATAGCAGCCTTCCAGTATCTGAAGGAGGCCTATAGGGATGCTGGGGAGGGACTCTTCATTAGAGACTGTAGTGATAGGACAAGGGGTAATGGGCTCAAACTTAAACAGGGGAAGTTTAGATTGGATATGAGGAAGAAATTCTTTACTGTGAGGGTGGTGAAGCCCTGGAATGGGTTGCCCAGGGAAGTTGTGAATGCTCCATCCCTGGCGGTGTTCAAGGTGGGGTTGGACAGAGCCTTGAGTGGCATGGTTTAGTGGGAGGTGTCCCTGCCCATGGCAGGGGCGTTGGAACTGGGTGATCTTAAGGCCCTTTCCAACCCTGACTATTCTATGATTCTATAACCATTCACATCAACAGCATTTTCATTTTCCTTGTTTCCTCCAAGTTTTTGTTTAGAAGATAATGGGAGCTTGGAGATCTGCAGCCACGGAGATCTCTAGGCTTCTTTTGGGAAGTCAGTCATAGGGGTCTAAAAGTGTTCTGCTATCACGAGGCAGTTCCCAGGGCAAACACAGGTAAAACATGTCCTGATGCACAGGGCTTTGTAATTAACAGAAGGTATGAACACCCCTTTTAGTTTGGGAAGGACACCATCAAACCCAGTTTTAAGTCTCTGCACTGCTTTCGCGCCATACCAAGTCTCGAAGTTGCTGAAGAAGCTGTAAAACATCCATGAGCTTTTCCTCCACCAGGGACAGCCTAACTCTCTCCGTCTCCAGCATCTGTAGCTCCATCTTCAGCACCTCGGTCTCCTCCACCTTTTGCTGCAGCTCACCTAGCAATGGGCCTTTCATCTGGACAATGACACAGGAAAATAAAAGCACTGGAGCTTTTCCCTTTCTTGCCCGCGAACTGCAAAGCTGAGTTTCCCCCTTAGCTGGTAAATGTCAGATCACACCAGGTTTTCTTGAAGGGAAGTGTGTTTCTTTAACATACTACATGAAGTGAAGAGCCAGTGGTCCAGGGATGCATGCTTTGCTCTCATGGGCAATGGCCATTCATCCAACACTGGATGCAAGCAGATCATTCAGAAGTCTCAAATACTAGCAGTGCTATTTCAGTTTCCTGATCTTGTGCATTCCTGTCATCCTCTAGAAAGCACAAGTGATGTGTGTGCCCTCACCAGTGTAACCAAATCTTTGTCTTGCTTCTCCTACATGTCAGCCTTCTGTATGGTTAATTTTGGACCTTTGGGAGCACTGAGAGTTTTCAGGCTTATTAATAAAAGTATCTCATTGTGGTGGGGGGCTAGGGCAGGCCTGTGGATCCCTGACTGAAGGTATGAAGTTAGAACTCGGTCTTGAAGAGGTTAAAGTGTATCCATGAGAAATGAGGCACCGAAGGCATCTGAGTGGGAAAGCAGAAGGCATCCGAATGGGAAAGTAAAAGGCATCCGGAGGAGCAAGTCAGATAAGAGGAGTAACTAGCTACAAAGGAAGAACTTGGCAAAACAGTGGACTTAAGTAATGCGGTAAAGGGTCATCCAATAACGTGCCGTTGCTAACTAATATTAATCAGTGGCTAAAAAGACCCGTGTGTGTTAGAAAAGGTATATAAGTGGTGGTTTGTAGGAATAAAGGATCTACCTATCTATGTTTTCTTCCTCCAAAATCACTGAAGACGTGTGTGTGTGTGTGTGTGTGTGTGTGTGTGTGTGTGTGTGTGTGATTTTTGGCTGTCTCAACTGCGACACCCCATTTCTCAGTCACACTGTGCCAACCATTCTGAAGTGTTACCATGTCTTGCGCTTTGTTGTGGCAAACACAATCTAAATAGATCTATTAATACTGCACCGAGTAACAAGATCACATGAGGTACACACCATGTTCGCTGGCTCTGCTATCCCTTTTTGTTGTCCTTCATCGCAGCTTTAGACGTAACTAAGGAGCGAGTTGAACTCAAAAAGCCTTAATATGCACACTGTGTAATGGATGTTTTTTCTGTGGAAATTTATATCCTAACGAATGATGGGAAGGAACTTGAATTCCCTAAAACACAGGTGTCAGAGTGAGAAAAGGAAACATTCCCTGATCCACAGAGAGGTCAGTTCAGGTTCTGACAGCGCTAACAGGAAATCAGCCTGTTCTGCCAGCACTGTGAGCTCTGCCCTGCGAGGCACTCCTGCTCCCTGTGCTATACAACAGCTCCAGAAGTTTGGATCACTGCATCTGCTCCATCTGCCAAGCAGTGATTTCAGCAGCCCTGTCTGAACCCTGCTTTTGGAGGAACAGAGGAACATTTTCCTGCGTGGAGAGCCAGCTTTGTTACACTGATGTGGCAGCACTCCCACTGACACACAGCAAATACTCCGGAGGCTGGGGGAGGTCTGCAAGGATGAAATGTGCTTTCCTTTATTACACTGCAGATTGCCTCTGCACTGTAAATACCACCTGACATAGGCAGGTACTGCACATCTGGAGTTATGTCCCCCTGTACAGCTGAAGCAGTGTCCGATAAATAACAGAGAGGTAAAAAAGTCATTATTTGCAAGTGTGAAACAGGCTTTCCCACTGTGCAGCAAGACAGATGCTCATGGGGATTCCTAATGAGGGTCCATCTGTCCTAGGCCTGCACCCTGCCAGCCCCTGTGCTCTGCCAGCACTCTGCTGCTGTTAGCTGCTGCCTTGCTCATGCCAGGAGAGCTATGTTCCTGGAATGAGGAATAGGGAGTCCCTGTTCTTGGTGGGGGACTGTGGTCTCTGTCCTCGCTGGGGGACCATGGTCTCTGCCATTGCCCAGGGGCTGTTCCGCACACCAGGTCCCTATTCACACATACAGCTGTGAATGGAAGTGTCACTGTCCCCGTTCAGCGCCTGTGCTGGAGCTCTGCTGCCATGGCCCACTGCTCAGTTTGTATAGGCAGCACAGGCACTGTGCTTAGCCACAGTGGGGCTTGGACCCAGCATTTGTTGCTACTGCTGTTTCTTCCTCTGCTTGAGTTTGACTACTCCTACAAAGCCCTTTTGGGTTGTATTTCCTGTGCTACAGTGAGTAAAGTGCTTTGCACAGCAGTTATACCTTGACAGCCACCTTGCCACCAGTAAGGATGCTAGTTTCCTGATGCCTTCGTTTCATTTATACATACAGGTATGCATTTCTTGTCATCTTATTGTGCTTGAAGACAGCAGCTCAGTGTGCCATTAAACCACTCTCCCAAATTGATTTCCCTAGCTAGGTTACATCTAGCACCTCTGGTTACCTTGACATTGGCAATAAGATAATGATGCAGGCGAAGCATAAGCTGTTTTAAAAGCGAGAGACTGAGGAGGGGTATCAGTAGCTAAGTCGTAGGACTCAGAGGAGTGTGGTTTGTTCTTAGCTCTATCAAGGTCCTCCATCAAAGCCAGGGTTTGGATCTGTGCCTTGTTTGTGAGGTGGAAACCCCACCTTGCCAAACACCAGTTTTGAGAGGGCAGCAGCTGCTATCCAGACCTCCTATAGAAGGGGGAGAATGCCATGGGGAAAACCTGAGCTTTGGAGCAGTGCATCCAAATACATTCAGGACACTGAAAAATTAATGTTCCTTAAGGAATGTAAGAGAAAAGAATCCTGTTGTGTTTTCCACACAAAACACATATTAGAGCCACTTTTACAAGCAACGAACCTGGAAAACATCCTCAAAATGGGAAGAAAAGGGTAACAGAAGGGTGAACTGTGCTGTGCTTTTAACTAATTTCACCCTCAAAGGGCTGGAGGATGGCAAACAGAGCACCAGTTTTCAAGAGAGGCTTCAGAGATGATCTGAGGAACATTGGTAGGAACTGTAATGGTGGAGGGCCTTGGTGAGATGAACATAGTGAAGAATCTATCAGGTCTCTTTGAAAGGATCTATGAATATACGTGACTAGTGTTAATTTAGTTGATGGATAGAAGGTACTTTGAATCAGCAGAAAGGTTCTCATAGGATTCATCACCAGAGACTCAAAAAACCCTACCTCTGATCCCACCAGGGTCTCACAGCGCATCACAAGCTGGGGCAGAGCTCAGCATGACAGAGCAGGACTGAAGGGTGCCCGGGGCAGGGACACAGTCCTGGGGGTCTCACAAGGAGCTCCCCTGAGCTTTCAGCACACTCAGAAATGATCTTTCAAGAGTGAATGTCGAAGGGTTTGAGTTTGTTCTCAATACAGGTTTTGGGGTCATCACAACTAAAGCTGCCTGAGAGGAATGACAGCAGAAGCTCATGGTATTGAATAGCATCAGACAGTAAATGATCAGGCAAAATTCAGTGTCATTAATGCAAAGTCAGGCATGTAGGAAGGGTCCACAAAGCTGTACACACGCAGCAATGGTGACTCAATGCCACTCGAGATGTGGAAGAGCTGGCACCTCCTGAGCATAGCTCAGCGGTCAGCAGAGGTCAGAACATACCTGCTAGGAGCTATGGGGGAAGGAACTAGGCACAAAACAGCAACCATGCTGATGGCCGTGGAGGCTTGCATTTCAATACTGAGCATATTTCAGTTCTTTAGTTCAAAAAGGGTAATGGACCTTGAAAAGTACACGGAACAAGAAAGTAGAACAATAGAAATAAGGAATGGTTTCTGTACTAAGAGAGCTGAGGAAGGTTAGGAATGCTTGTAACTAAAGCAGCATTTATCACAATTAAAGTCTGTAAAATGATGAGGGAAAGGTAATTTGCTGATTCCCAAGCACAAAACTGAGGTGACAGTGGATGGTCAGGCAGCAGATTACAAGCTAACGAAATCAAATCCTCAAAACCCCTTCCTTTTTAACTGGTATGTGGGAGTCCCTGCCCCAACATACTGAAAGCATTGCTAGCTTTGGAGAAAGGAAGGGTAAATTCACGGTAAATAGCTCCAAGACTGGCCATTAACCATGATACTCCAGGCACGATCCAGTTCAAGTTCTATCTGTCCCTAGTGTATTGGCAACCAGGTGCACAACACCAAGAAGAAAGCCCTCTGTACTGTTTCTCACTGCTCTTCTCTAAGCAACTGCTGCTGGGGTGTGATATTTGACTCTAGATGGCAGGTCACAAACTACCTGTGTTGTGATGAAGCTGGCAGTTTGCATGCAGGCTGTCACAGAAAGTAATTGGCACTTCTTTGCAACACTGCACTTGGCAGCGGGTCACTCCTGTGTGCTCCATCCGTTATCCCCAGGTCCTGACACCTTCAGCACCTGCCTTCAGAGAAAGCCATTTTTAACTGTTCTGGGGCTGGAAAGCAGAACTCTACAGACATGGCAGATCTTAGAACTCTTTCAGCCCTGGTTTTACAAGCCTTAGACTGAAGCAGTTATTCAGTACCTGAGAGCGTTGCTCCTCGCTTGCTGCGCCTGGTACTTGTTAGATTTGTTGTCATTTGTCCAATCATCAACATTGAACAGTTCCAAATAGAAATATATAGAGCAATGGATAAGGTAGTTTGTCAGGTCATCAGAGGAAGTGTCCCGGGTGGTTATTTATTAAGCCAATGTATTTACTTGCAAGTTAGAGGAGAGAGAGCATTTCTCAGCCTTCCAATTTGCTCTGTGTTGGTTACAGGCACAGTCACCTTTTGGAGAGAATTTACTTACTGCTTCTCTGCCTGTTTTGTAGCATCACCAATCCCAAACTGTAAATGCACATAAGATATAAATAAGAGGGTTTAAGAAGAAATTTCTAACAACAGGCTCAAAATGATTCATCTTACTGCTTGTACATTCATGTTGCAGTGAGTTGGCACTGTGGCTTATTCACCTCCCTGCTTGTCTTTAAAGCAAGAGCAACAGATCCCTGGAGTTTTATATTAATCTACTGATAACGGTACTTCTCTGAACAAGGTGCACAGAACTAATATCCATCAGCAGAGATTAAAAAGAAGGCAATGTGATACTGCAGAAGGAATGGAGAAAAAAGGGGAAGATGAAAACTGGCACTACCTACAGGAAAGTGGTTAGGAAGAAAAACCGTAAGTTTTTAGGTGGGGTGATGTTAAGCAGCGTAGAAGGAAGCTTTGTGTTGCTCCAAGGAGTACTGCAGGAATAAACTGTCGTCGGATGCTGCACATTGTGTAAGACACCAGTGTGATCTTATTCTGGTTTTCATTCTTTTTCCTCACAAGTAATTTCACTTGATTTAGTCATGGGGATAAATGATACGAAATACTGACAAGAATCAAAGGATGGCAACAAGTAACGAAGCTGAATATACCATTAAACAGCTTAGTGATGAACACAGTCCTTCTGAAACTACTGAAACCCTTATGGTCCTTTCAAAGGGGTATGAAACACTGAACAAGCACTGATTGAACCTTAAGACAAAGCAGGCCAAAGCAGGGCAGATGATGCCCTGTTTTTGTTTCACAGAAGGATTGCCAGCATTTAAATCTGTGCCCAGCAGTGGCTGCAGTGTACAGTATTTAAACACTAAGATCTAAGTGGCTGCAGTGTACAGTATTTAAACACTAAGATCTAAGTGGCTGCAGTGTACAGTATTTAAACACTAAGATCTAAGTGGCTGCAGTGTACAGTATTTGAACACTAAGATCTAAGTGGCTGCAGTGTACAGTATTTAAACACTAAGATCTAAGTGGCTGCAGTGTACAGTATTTAAACACTAAGATCTAAGTGGCTGCAGTGTACAGTATTTAAACACTAAGATCTAAGTGGCTGCAGTGTACAGTATTTAAACACTAAGGGATGGGACTAGTAGGATTTCTTGGCTATTTTGTTGGAACAGCCTGTGTCTGATAGTGGCTGCTGTGCTTCTCATCCTCCAAACAAATGGAGTTTCAGGCAGGCACCAGATGTGAAACACGGGTGTTACAGGGGAGCATGAGATGTTTGAGCTGATAAGCTAAAGGCCCAGTGAGGAACATCAGCAACAGAGCACAATGGCAGCAATATAAATGCACAGGTATATAAATGCAGCTACTTAGAGATTTATAAGTAACTCTTTCACACTCTGCTTGGCACCTCTTACCTCTTCCATGTCTGTTTCCAGTTGTTGCACTTCATGCCCTTTCAGCTGGAGCTGTTCAGTGAGCTGTGTGATTCTCTCTGTGAGCTCCACAGGTGCTGCTTCATGGCCATCTCTATTGGTGGTCTCCAAGTAGGACATGAGCTTTTTCCACATCTTTTCATCACACCTATATAGACATTTCAAAAACAGATCAATAGATTAGGGGAACCTCTCAATGAAGGTCTATGTTTGTAAAAGCCATGTTTCCTGCAAAACTCTTGCAACCCAGATCACAGTTTAGTGCCTGGCTGATGCTGCCTTGGATTAGGTTGGGATGGGCAAAGGGGCCTGCTTCATACTGAAGCCACGGTACCTTCAGGTCATGAAACAGTCTTTGCAAAGGGCTCAGGAAGTGTTAACCTACCCACTGGCACAACAGGGGAGCTTGGCCAGTATCCTTCTCTTGTGGTCCACCTGGGCAGGCTGGTCTCCTGCCCACTTCTCCTCCTCCTCATCAGAGGCAGCCTGGCCCTCCACAGCGCGGAATAGTTGATCCTCTGCATAAGAAACCAGTAACACACATCAACCCCAATGGGCCACAGCTGTGACACAGACACAGAGACAAAAAGAAGGGAGAGGTTAGAAACCCCAGTGAAGCACAGCTCAGGGTCCTTCAGCATCTGTGGCAAGGGGCACTACAGGTAAGGCAGGGGAGTCTCTGCAAGGGGCATTGCTTTAAAACCCTTGAATAATTTAGCACTTTCTTGTGGGTAACTTGTAGCTATTTTGCTTCAGCTCTCTTCTTCAAGCAGTTATATGATAAAGTACAAATGATCAGTGTGCTGTAAGGGGTGGCAATTACTGTTCATGTGTACCATGGAATATACACTCTCAAGAGGAATGAGAAAGCAGTGTACTATGTGAGATCACTTTTGCTTAGTCACTGTACAGCTGAGCTCATATTCAGAGTGCAGGAATTTGGTACAAATATTCTGTAATTCATTCATAATCTTAAGGTCCTTTCCAACCCTAAACGTTCTATGACTGTGAGTCCCTCACTGTTTCAGAGGGTCAGTGGTTTCAGTGTATAAATGCAATATTAGACCTATAGCTAACGTTTAGTTATGACTTTTTTTACCTCACATGCTAAGTAAGTTACAAATGAGCTGTCTGTATTGCATGTAACAATACAGGTACCATTACAGTAGTATTTCAGTACTGGTTTAGCTGTAATTTACAACAGCTATGGCATTTAACTCCTTTTTGTCACAAGAAGACATTTACTGGGACTCAGAGGATTATTATGATGCTTGTAATTTACTGGAAGTCTTCTGAAACCTCGAGCACATGAAAAGCACTGGTCACATCTTTGTTCTGAGTGTTCATTTTGAGCTGGCATCAGGTCAAGCCAGTGTCAACACGAATCTGCATTTTAGACTTACTTACACTTAATCACTGCCAGCTAATGAAATAGGTTTAATGAATTCTGACAATTATCAGTGCTGTTATTTCTTCACGTATCAAACCACATTTGACCTCAGGTAGTGTTACGAGCGCTGCGTGTGCGGAGTTCATTCTGCATGGCGAAGGTGGGCTCGAGGGGATGGGTGGCCCAGTGGAGACTTTCAGGTCTGTGATTTTCTGTCTCATTTCAAGGGCACAGCTCCTGCAGCTTAAGCTAAAACACCATTTTCAAGCTGCTGCTGTGAGAAGCTGTATGTGATCTGCAGGTCTCTGCGCCAGGAGGCAAAGTGGTGTTTTCTTCCTTTGGTTAACATTGTACATATGTTTATTAGTGCAACTTTCATTCCAGTGGCATCCAATGTGCCTGCTCTAAAGGTTATCGTGTTCACTAATGTATTGCCTAAGCAGGAACAAATCTCAATTGCGTGCTTTGTTGCTCTTTTAATTAGAGAATGAACGGCTGCATTCACAAGGCAATCCTCACACTGTATAAACTAACTTACTACAAGTGCTTGCTTGCCACGAGGCTGTGCACAGCCAAACCAGCAACGAAAAGAGACTTTCTATGCTCAGTCTTTGATACATTAGCAGTGAGCTTTTTCTATCATCACTTATTTTCTTGCTGTAGGAGTTCAAAGGGACAACAATCACAGCTTACAACCACTGTGGGTGCTGTGAGAACTGATCATTCAGTACTGTGGATTCCTTGAAGAGCTTCAGTGTTTAACCCAGCAAATGAATTGCAGCATCTGGCATAGCAGACACTCAGATTAGGCTTTTAGAAACAGAAGGAAAGGCCTGTGATCTCTAGCAGCCTTCATGCTAAGATATCGAAGACACTTGTAATGCTTCCCCATCCATAGGAATGTCCTCTGCTCTGACTGAATGTGCAGGCAAAAGAGACTTCTGTGGAAGAGATCTTAGGTTATGATTAGCAGGACTGGAAAGCAGAAAGGAAAAGCAAAACCTCTTATTCATCTCCTTTAACATAAAGCCAGTATTTTATTAAAAGTCTTCTACTATACTAGTATTTTGCACTTTATTATTGTGATATTTAGGTATTAATTTGTAAACTAGCTAATGTAGAATAACTTGTCCTATTCCACTGATGCAATTGCTTTTCTGCTCTAAGACATCAACACTTACTAAAACCTATATAAAACCCCATAACTCATTCTGCACCTAGAAGTATTTGCCTGGTATGTCAAGGTTTATCCCGGATGTTTGCACATCCTTTTACCTGTTCAACTTTCGGAGTTATTTTCCTTTTCTGCCCAACTAACCCTTTTTTATTCGATGGAACAGTTTTTCATGGTTTTAAATCCATAAACCCACAATTCCTTTCTTTGAAAAGCTTTAGCTAAAAAGCTGTTGGTACTTAAAATATGGGTAAGTGTAGACATGGCAACTGCCTTTGAGCTGGCAGAGCATCTGATCTGATAAAAACCTTAGTGGAAGCAGGTTTACTTTACAAGTCAGACCATATGGAGAACATGCTGTAGCATTAACTGTATTGAAGTGTCATCATTTTCCACATTCCAAGCAGCTGCTTGCCAGGTCCAGGCAATAAATACCTAACATTAAGTTTTTGTCACTGCGCATGGCTCTCCAGTCTGCTGTTACTTACAGCTGATGTCAGATAACTGCTTTTGTCTTCTTTGTACTAGACGTATTCAAAACAACCCCAAAATAATCACTGAAGGTAAGGCAGACTGAGCACATTTGGCATTTGCTGTCTACTGAGCATGGGAGGCAGAAGATGTTTACCTTCTGTGATGGCTGTCAGAAACGTGCCTCAGCATTACAGCAGTAAAATGAGCCCTCCAGATTGCTGTCTCTTTGAGAGCCCTTGTAACTGGCTGCTCTGCAAAGGCCTGGCTGAGGTCATCGATAGTGAGAGCCCATGGCAAGCCCAGTGACTTCAAAAGACATTTAAAGGATGCCTTATGTGGTCCCAGGAGACAGCACAAGTGTCAAATGTTATGGCAGCAGTTAGTGCTGCATGCTGGATGGCTGCATGCAAAGAGTTGTGCTCAATGGCTCAATGTCCAGCTGGAGACCAGTAACGAGTGGTGTCCCTCAGGGATCAGTGCTGGGACTGGTCCTGTTCAACATCTTTGTTGGTGACATGGACAGTGGGATTGAGTGCGCCCTCAGCAAGTTTCCCGATGACACCAAGCTGTGTGGTTCGGTTGATACATTGGAGGGAAGGAATGCCATCCAGAGGGACCTTGACACGCTTGTGAGGTGGGCTGATGCCAACCTAATGAAGTTTAACCATGCCAAGTGCAAGGTCCTACACCTGGGTCAGAGCAATCCCAGGCACAGCTACAGGTTGGGCAGGGAGGAGATTGAGAGCAGCCCTGTGGAGAAGGACTTGGGGGTGTGGGTTGATGAAAAAATGAACATGAGCCGGCTGCAGTGTGCGCTTGCAGCCCAGAAAGCCAACCGTATCCTGGGCTGCATCAAAAGGAGTGTGACCAGCAGGTCGAGGGAGGTGCTCCTGCCCCTCTACTCTGCTCTTGTGAGATCTCACTTGGAGTATTGTGTGCAGTTCTGGTGTCCTCAACATAAAAAGGACATGGAAGTGTTAGAACAAGTGCAGAGGAGGGCCACGAGGATGATCAGGGGACTGGAGTACCTCTCGTATGAAGATAGGATGAGAAAGTTGGGGCTGTTCAGCCTGGAGAAGAGAAGGCTGCGTGGAGACCTCATAGCAGCCTTCCAGTATCTGAAGGGGGCCCTGGGGGGCTATAGAGATGCTGGGGAGGGACTCTTCATTAGCGACTGTAGTGATAGGACAAGGGGTAATGGGTTCAAACTTAAACAGGGGAAGTTTAGATTGGATCTGAGGAAGAAATTCTTTACTGTAAGGGTGGTGAGGCACTGGAATGGGTTGCCCAGGGAAGTTGTGAATGCTCCATCGCTGGCAGTGTTCAAGGCGGGGTTGGACATAGCCTTGGATGGCATGGTTTAGTGGGAGGTGTCCCTGCCCATGGCAGGGGGGTTGGAACTGGATGATCTTAAGGTCCTTTCCAACCCTAACTAATCTATGATTCTATGTGCTAAACCAGTTGGACCTTTTCAGAGTCATTGAAGCAGCCAGGATGTTTCCAAAGAGTGACTGTTCAGTATTAACTGCACATGGCTCTGTTGGAAGTTGTTTTGCTGCAGTTCTGAGTCTTTATTTACAAAGAAATGAAAACTTCACACTTTTAAGCCAGGAAAAAGGTTTTGGTGAGGTGAATCATATGAAAAAATCAGTTTTTTAAATCATAGGTCTAAGCAATACCTTCAGTCTTTCATCGAACATAAAATTATGTAGGGACTGCGAGATAGGAAGTTGGGATATTACCTTTAATTTAGGTCTAGGATTTCAAGATTCATTAGGATTGGTTTGTGGCTTTGCTGGGCTTAATACCTATGTTAGTTCTTCTGCTGAGGGTCTTACAGATCAGAGAGGGGCTAAAGTGCTTGGCTACTGGGTTTGGTACCGTTCTCAGAAGCCCCAGCCCCACCGGTGGGCGAGCGCCGGTCCTGTTGCTCGACAGCCAGGCAGCATCTCCCGTCTGGTGAGGCTGCTCCCTCCTTCTGCTCGGGGCTGCTGCTTGAGGGAAGCTGGAGGCTCACCATTTCTGACCTGGAAAGGAAGGGTGAAGTCAGGTGGACTTGAAGGAAGTAAGAGAAAGCAAGGTAAACGCACACAGTGCAGCACATGAATGACTGATGGCACTCACACAGGCTTGCCATAGCAGAACAGGAGTATCTGCGCTTGCAGAGCTAAACCCCTGAGGGCTGCATTTGGTTGCTTCACAGAGAATCGAAGGAAGGTGGGCTCCAGCTGTTCTTTAGGTAATAAGAACTAAATGCTAGTTATAGCTTTTAGTTCAGGTCAAAGCCATCTAGAAGCTACATATGAGAACATTCTACTCTGGTCATAAACTCTGCTTTCCCCACTGGGAGTTTATGGCAGTTCATGCCCCATCTTTACCATGGGCACCATAACACCATGGCTAGGGTAGCAAGTCTTGCATCTGGCCACTTGGGCTGGTACTCTGGCTCCAAAATGTCGAGCAGTTTTGACCTGAATCTTTGGAGTACTGGAGACATGGAGTACTGGAGACAAAGCAGTGTTAGCCATTAAAAAGTCAAGAAGAATGACACAGAAACAGAGACACATCTGAAAATCAGTGAATTAATGGTAAGAAGCATCGCAGCAATGTGCTTCTGTGTTGCTATCTCATTGGAAATGGTGTGTTTTTCTGAGTGGAATGTGGAGGGTATTACATCTGTGTGGTTTAAAGGAAGCTGCTTTCAGGTGGTGATGCACAGATCAAGTAATGTACCTGATGAGTACGAGTCCTTAGACTTGCCAACAAAATGTATTCTGGAAAAAGAAATGAAGTTCAATGAAGGACAGCGACTGTTCAGACTGAGGAGTTTAGAGTTACCTAAAAGGACCAAGGAGAGTCCAAGGAGAAGTTTTGGGAAAAACCCCAGTCCTTCCATTTAATTCACTTAGAGTAGCAGACTCCCCAGGTGAGATTCAGGTCAGACCCAAGTAATAGCTCTAACTTCTGTACAGCTCTTGTAAGGGAACTTATAATTAGTTGATGAAACCTGATAATTCTATGGGATTTTTCTTGAGAGGACTTCATCAGCTGTCTCTTAATGCAGAGAAATGAATGGAGCCGCACAGACAGCACCCACTGTTGACTAAAGGCAGCCCCATCTGTCTTCTCTGGAGATGCTCATCTGGGACAATGGAAAGAAACAGAAGTTTTCCACAAGGGTTTTCACACCCAGGTGCTTCAGACTAAAACCTTGGTTCTGGTGCAGGGTCTGTCATTCATACCAATCACACTGTGCCTTAGTTTCACCACCAGAAGAAATACGGCAAGTCAGTGAACCTTATACCCTCAATAAAAGGCAGCCCAGATCCAGATGCAGCCCTGTTTTCCAGAACCACACATGGAAATTACTTCAAGGTGTTCAGAAAAGGGGCAGATCTTAAATGTGTTTAAAGGAACTTTAAACGTGTTTGAAGGAATGTGTGGCCAGAGAAGCTGGAATTTCAGAGCTCTTCCTGCCAGATAAACATGAAGGGAAAAAGCAAGCAGCAGGATGAGTACATACAGAAGTGCTAACCCCCCCAGGAGAGCAGCTAGTAGATAATGTCAAGGATCCACTGGAAATAACAGAACTGGAGATGTGTTGTTTTGGTCCATCTTGCCTGGAGCCCAGTGTTGTGGGGTGCTGGGTACAGGTTTATCCCAAGCAGTGACCATGGAAGGCGAGAGAAAAGGACAGGACCAACAGCCTAGTGACAGAGGTAAAGGGAAGTGAGTATCCTGCGCAGTGGAGTTCCCAAGGAGGGATGTATGAGCACAGCCGGCTTTCATTCATGTCATCCAAACCCGGTGTTATCTGCCAGGTTTGGTGCCAAAGATCAGGAGGCAGAGCTAGAGAGCTTTTTGGCTCTACAGAAACTTCTAACACTGCTCACATAGCCGCAAGGGCAAACTTGCCATTCCTTCAAACTATAACCAGAAACCAAACATGAGATGGATTGAAGAAGGTGCTAATCAGCAGTGTTGCACAGAACCAGAATAGCCTTAAGGATACAAATGAATCTTTGCTGCCTGTTGGAAGAAAGGGGCTGTTTCCTTCTTTCACTTTCTCCATCAATATAGGATCCTACATTGACTTTCTATTTGCTTCAGTGCCAAACCTGCACCCTTAATTTCCAAGTGGCAGAGTTTCAAGGATGTAAAGAGCAGCCTGACAAAAGAGGCCAACTGTTATGCTTTTGCTGTCATGGTAAATGCTTAAAGGAGGAATCTTCACTCATTCTTAAACACAGGTTTAATTCTTTTTTCAGTATTCATACAGCATCAAATAGGTCTTCATAAATGAGAAGAAGAGTGAATAAACAGCACATTCGTTTAGGGCAAAGATCAGAGGGGAAAGCAGTGCTGAGGCTGCCTGGGAAGCCTTTGGGTATGGAGCAGTGTGGCCAGGCTCCCATGGAGACAGGCAGAGAGTCCACATTCACGTCAGAGTCTTTGTACGGCAGATAATGGGCAGCTCTGGAGAAGGAAAGTTGAAGAAGGGAGAGTTTGCAAAGTGCTGGACCTTGAAGTAATGGCCATGACTAATTGGCTTTTAATTGCCTCTCCTTTTATTGTTAGGGGGACTGCAGCAACCCCCCTGCTTCTGGTGCTAAACACATCTCAAACCTCAGTCATTCCTAACTAAGCATAAAGTAACTGAGCAATTATTTAGCTTCACATTCATAGACCTTTAACCAGGTGAATTGTATGGAGCAGATCAAACAGCTGTCTGAACGTGGACATTGCCCTCACTATGGTTACGCAAACTCAGCTACACTTTGAGAAGTGTATGAGGGGTTTGTAACCAGAATGAGGTGTGATACCCAAACTGGCCCAGTTCAGGGAACTTGGAATGGTTTCAGTTTTGGCTTTTCCCCTACAGGGAGTTACAGAGTTCAGAAGGTGTGCGTATTTCTGATTTATTTATGACTTTTCATGTTACATTGAGATCAAATATGTGTTCAGGCTGGAGCTGTGTCTGTGTGGGCTTTTTGACTGCATCTGTCTTTGGTTGGTGCTGTGAGCTCCTCTCCAACAGGAATCATATGAACAAACTTCCTCTGAGCAATCTGGATTTCAAGTTCCTTAATCTCGGGTTCTAAGGAGCTTGATCTGTAAAGTATTAAATATGAGATTATAATAGCTATAATAAAGATGTAGTTAAAGAGCCTTTACAATACTGGCTACAGGGCAGGGAGGTTTCCTGTTACTGATTTCCACTTTCTTGCCAAAATCACCATCTTCCAGAACAAAAATAACGTTGCTGATTGCAATGTGTTTTCTTGCAGAATCTTTTCCTCCACATCCTCTATGAACTGGCACATCTTGGCACTGGCACAAGTAGCAGAGTTCTGCCTTGCTGCCATGCGAATTTACATGCACGGCTTTCCCATTGCTTGTGGCTTTCCTATGCCATTTGGGTTAAATTTCTCACCATACATTAATTTCTTAGGATGACCTTTCAGATTTCAGGCAAGCAAAAATATCAGAAGTCAATGAACTCCTAAAAGGCCTTGTATCTCCTTTGTCTGCAGCACAGACTGTTTCAAGGAGCTTTGAAGTACTGAACATGCTCCACTCCATGGCCAAGAAGAAATACATCTCTCCCCTTTAAACCTTGCTTCCACTCTGCACCTTCTCATACGCGATCATTGTGCACGTGTTTGTGCTGCTATGATGCTGGATTTGTGACATGAGGTGTGTTTCAAATGCTCCTCTTATTTCTGGAGAGAAGTCTGCAACTTGGACTGGGGCATGGCCTGAGGAGCTGCACCTTTCAGGGGATGGCAAAGCACAGGGGTGGGCAGATGGAGACCTTTTGGGTGGGTTTTACTGCTGATGGAAACACACAATTGAATTACAACCTGAACAGGAACAGTGGTTGCAGTGAGAATGAGAATTACAGCAACAGCAGCCATGAACATGGAGAAAGGAGACAGGGTTGGGATAGAGATAAAGGGACAAAGGATGAAATAGGCAGCAAAAAGTGCTTAAGGGTCAAACACCCTCCCTGATATAACGTGGGATGTTATCCAAGTTCTTGAAGTCTTACCACTGCTCTCCCATCAGTACCTCTTTGGCCAAACCATCTACAAATGAGTTTCTCCTCCCTCCCCCTCTGCAGCTCCCCGTGGAGGATGAGAATTTACTGTGCTGACAGTTGCTCCGTTAACCAGGAGCAGAAATCTATGAGAGAATGCAGAGAATCTGACCCTGTTCATGGAGAACACAGACGTCACGAGGATGCTGCCTGCTACGAATTCTTGTGCGTTAAGTGCATTTGGTTTGGGGTTTTTTGAGGTTCTCAACTTACAAGATGTCAGGAGGTTGCCTTAACCCCTGGAGCACAGGCAGTACAATACAGTAGTTATTTGGGAAATTGCAGTCTCTTTTTCCTGTGTGACCTTTGCCTCATTCAAGGCAGGGGATGAATGAAATCTGCGGATGGACAACAACTTAAAGGGAAGGAAACTTCCGCAGTTCATTCTTCAGCTACTGTGAAAGCCGCAAGTAGTGAGTCAGGTGAGACACAGGAACAGAACGGGAGACCAGAGACCCTGCAAAATGCTGGGCAAATCAGGCTTTCTACACATAATGCCCTGGTCCATGTGTGCAGGTGGTCCTGATGGTTCAGGGGGTTTTTGGCATGGAATTTGAGACTATGGGGCTGCAGCTCCATAGTCTCACAGGAGAGCTGCAGCTAAGGCATGGGACCATGGAGGCAATGCTATGTGTGGGTTGCCCTGAAACACCAGGCACTGTGAGCATTGAGAGAAGTCAGAGTGGGCACCTAAAATGAGCAGGAAGTTCTGAACGTCATCTTTAGTCTGGTAGATGATACTGTGGTGAAGAGAATACCAAAAACCTCCTCATTCATTTCCAGCCTACCAGTTAAGGCCGTATTTACAGTTAAGATAAATGTCAGTGCATTAAGCCTAAGTACAGATTAGGTGCTCTCATGCATGGATATACACACACCCATGCACACATAACCTTGCAAATGAATGACTAAGGAAGCTGACTTCAAACCGCACGGACCTGCTTCATTCTGGGCTTTACAGAATGCATTCCCTTCAGCTCTGAGACACAGCTCAAGATCTGAGTTTCACTGTTTGGTGTTTTCCTTAAGCTTTAGTTAGTTTACCGTTATTAATAAACTATTAGTCACTTGGGCTGCTCTGCGGGAGACAACATTTGGTAACTAGGCTAAACAGATGAGGTAACTATAGTGCTTTTATAAACCCTGCACCTAGCAAGGGCTTATGTTACATGGCAGGAGCTCTTGAGTATATCCTTGATGAACCGGACTGCTGTTTGCTCCATGAGGGGTGTTTTAAGGTCAGTGGTCACTGTACTATCCAGGGGAAACGTACATCACTTTGGAATTATGTCTTTCAGATTTTCCTGCCCCTTGATGAATTCCTTTGTGACAAGCTAACGGAAACGGTTTCCAGATGTTGTTCCACTGGAATCAAGAGCTCTATTGCCACACCCTGCAGCTGGAAATTCCCATACACTGAAATCTAGAGTTCAGATGCACACACTGCAGACCCAACTAAAACTAGGTAAACTGAAGCATCACTTGTTCTCCATTGGGCTAATAGTTCAGAAGCTGTCTGCTAAAGTTTGGGGGCACTCTGAGTTCAAATCCTGGATGCAACTTTCCTCCTAGTCATGGAAATAGAAGTTGCAGATCCAGTACCCCCTCTTCTCCTCTGTTACACAGCTCTGCTCTTGGGCTTCCCTTGCATATTGGAGCAATTGGTTTAATTTAGTATAGCTGAAGTTTGTGTGAAGCTGGCAATGTCAGAAGCATTTCAAAAGCCCCCAAGACTCAACAGAGTGGATTTGGGACTGGTGCTAGACCCCACAGGAATGTGAAGTAGCCCAGCAGTCTGTATCTGAAGAGGCAATGCTGAGGGATAGCTGAATAGGGTTTTATTTAGTATTGCACTGACCACTAACCATTGGTTAAATAACAGCATCTCCCTGTTACACCAATATGTTAAATCTTTCCAGCGCAGAAAGCCAAATCCCCTTTGGTGGACATTCCTCATAGGTGGACATTTTTTGATATCTCTTTTTAGCCCATGAGGAATAGCAACAGAGGCATGTGAACAACCACCACGGCCCCCCTAATTACATCGGCATGAGGTGTGTGTATGCATTCTCCAAAGCCTTCTTCCTGACCTCCAAAGCTTTACTTCTGGAATTCTCTCTCTCTCCTGGAAGCCTGACTTGTATTTTACAGAGAGATGCTTGAAACCCACAATGAAAACCTAACAAGTCAAATACCACGACATTCTGAACCACTGATAGCTATAACCCAGACACTTGATATAAGGCACAGAAGCCAGATAAAGAAGTGCAGCAGAGCTGCGGCCCTGGAGATAATTTCCTTCTGCCATTGCTTGTATAACAACCAACCCCTCTCGTGTATTCCTTCACGTAGACACGTGCTACTTAATCCCGAGGAATCCTTCTGTTATCTTCTGTGTGCAAGAGTGTACGCCAGTAAAGATCAAATGTCCAGTGATGGTTTTAATGTCTCCTAGATAAAGGCAAGTGCTCTTCCTAAACAGAGTCAGGGAGCACTTGGCAACAGGGTGGGGATCCTACTGAATAAACTCTTAGAGCTTACAAAGTCTGACAAAAGGCTCTTTGTCAGTCCTCTGATGTTTGCAGACCTGCAGATATCACCGAGATATGTGCCAGTTCCCATCGACTGCCATGTGAGCTCCTTTAGGATGTACTTCAGAACTTCACAGACATAGAGCTCATGGATTTGGGGTGGCAGAAAAGGGAGATGGCTCACTTAAGGCACAATGTTGCTGTTGAAGTGGCTGCAAGTTACTTCCTACTAAGCTGGAAAACGCATCATTAATGTATGTTAACAGGAGGGGCTGCAACCATCGATTCTATGGCTGAGTCAAACACTTCTCAAGCTCCTGCAGCACAGTTGCATGAATGCCTGTCTCATTGTTTGGCCCTGCAGAGCTGTCCTGAGGTCACTGCTGGGCCCTCAGTGTGCAAAGGGAGCACGTGGCTACTGTGGGACCTGAGCCCGAGGTGTCAGTGCCAGCAACCCTCTGCTGTGAACGTGGGGAAGTCACAGCTTCCATGTTCCTCAGATCCTGTATCAGGAAGCCACAATAACAATGACCTCATACTGTTGTGTTTTCTGTTTCACTGATGTCCGTGAAAACATCCTCACCTCTTGAGAGGCTGTTTCTCTGCTAGATACTGTATAATTCTGCATGCTCCTTCATGTTTAAGCTCTGTGCTATTCTGATGCTTATTTGAACTAGTTTTAAGTTTCCTGAAAGCAGCCTACCCTTTGCTTTCTTGAAGCCTTTACTGTTCTGGTATCTGACTTGTGCAGAATAACACTGCCTTTACAGTAATCCCAACTTAATAACTTTCCTTCCCAAATGTTTAGAAAGTCATTTGCCAGTTCATAGAGATCAGAAAAGATGGTTCAGCGTTCC